>CM077665.1:58843205-63643205 GCA_039707655.1 Elymus sibiricus
GAGGCCTTATCTCAGGATCGGAGCTGGTCTGGCGCTTCTTGATCTGCGGGAGAGTGCTAGTACAACGTATCAGTCCATCCCCAATGGCTAACAAGCCATGGTGCCTCCCGCCACCAGATATCATCACCAGCTCTGGATCAAGAGGTTGCTGGCTCGGGTTAAACTCCGGCCCTTTCCTCGCCTTCCCCTCGTCTCTGTACCTCACAAGCTTGTTGTGGGAGGCGCGGTTGCTGAATTTCTCTGGATCATCGAGGTCAGACTCAGAGAATGCCTTGGCCTTCTTGTACGAGGCAGTATTGGACATGGCATAGAGGTCGAACAGCTCTGGCACTGGAGCCTTGTTGTGCCGCGCCTAAAAGAGAGGAACAGAGTATTAGTTAAGGGCTCAAGCTAGCATGAAGAATGAATTTGCATGAATCATGAAGCAAACCACATACCCAGTTTTCCCCGAACCCACGTAGGTTGACGCTGCCTAGATGGTGTGGAACACCTTTCATTTGGGCACGCTTCTCCTTTGCACCGTCGTGGACGTTGCGCCATTGGGGAGTGCACCACTCATCCACCAACGCCTCCCAATAGTCCATCCTATCCGCACACCATCTCGGGGGCACCTAAGTTAAGCAAGAGAAATTTGAGCGCTACGCATACGAATCAAATCAAGGAACTAAGTACAAGGCCTTAAGAATAGGTAATTACCTTCATGTACTTCTCCTTACTCAGATAGTTGAGGCGGCACTTCTCTTTTTTCCTCCGAATACCAGTCGAGGCGTAGTAGTCTCGAATAGCCTGCGTCCGAGCCTCGTGCCGAAAGTTTTGAAGTAGGCGCCTGCACTCGTTGTCGATAACCCGAGCCGCGGCCTCCTCCTGTCCCTCAGCACACCTGTAGAAGGTCTGCAATCAAACAAGAAAACACGGATTAGTACAATCACTAGGGTTGCCAATCAAATAAGAAAACACAACGTAGACGGCAAAGGAGAAATTACCCAAAACGTCTGGATCACAATGTCGGCGACCGTGTGGCACTCGACATCGCCGATCCTATGCCCCGGCGGGGCTGGGGCAGCCAAGTAGTGCTCCCAGGTCATTCCTAGCTCTGGAACCCGGCCCTCACCGGGCAACGTGACCCACCCCGGGAAGCTCTGGCGACAAATCACGCCAAGGACACTGTTGGGCTTGCGGCAACCAGGCCCGTGTGTCCAAGACCTGCAGTATGACAAGGCCAACGCATTAGATATTCGAAGACAAAAGGTTAAAAAAGAGTAAATGCACTTACTTCTCCCCCTGCGGCGCAATCAACCACCTCTGGTCGGGGGTCGCCGGGGTGGGCGGGAGCTTTGTACCACCACGCTGGTAGACTTTGCGCCCCTCAACGCACTCACTCTCGCTATAGCTATCAGAACTATAGCCACCCTCAGCACGGCCACTCGACGAGCCCGCACCTGGGTTCTGCTGCGACTCAGCGTGATCCCCAGTCTCGTGGGACGAAGGCTCGGCGGCCCGACGCTCGTCGGCCGTAGGCGCGTCTGTCGTAGCCTCGTCTGTCGTAGGCTCGTCGGCCTGAGGCTCGTGGACCGGAGTCCGAGACGGCTGCACCTCAGGCTGCTCCATCTCAGACGGAGCACTCCTGTGGTCGGGTGAATCAGCTGGGGGTGGCGGCGAGGAAGGCGTAGTAGCAGCCTTCCTACCTCTCCCGCCGCCACGTCCACCTCTACCAACCTTCTTCCCCCCCCCCCCCCCGACCTCTCCCGGTCGAAGAAGAAGCGCCCGCCGGTGTCTGCATACTGAGATCCAGCGCTCTCCGGAGGTGGTGGGGTGGGATGGAAGTACCCCTCCCACCACGCGCCGAGGAAGGAGCCTCGGAGCGCTCTCGACCCGCGCCCACCATCTGTCAACACCTGCAATGACAAAGAGTAAACGAAGTTAGTACAATAAATGCATCACAAATATATGACCCCATCGGCCTCTGGAAGGCCGAAGAGCACCTTTTCGGTCAACAGGAGGCCGAAGAGGTGTCGGGGGTCGGGGGTGTCGTGTCTGGGTGGCGTGGTGTCGGGGTGTCGTGGTGTCGGGGTGTCGGGGTGTCGTGTCGGGGTCGGGGTGTCGGGGGGTGTCGTGTCTGGGTGTCGTGGTGTCGGGGTGTCAGGGGTGTCGGGGTGTCGGGGTCGGGGTCGGGGTCGGGGTGTCGGGGGGTGTCGTGTCTGGGTGTCATGGTGTCGCGGTGTCAGGGGTGTCGCGGTGTCGGGGTCGGGGTGCCGTGTCGGGGTCGGGGTGTCGGGTCGGGGTCGGGGTGCCGTGTCGGTGTCGGGGTGTCGGGTCGGGGTCGGGGTGCCGTGCCGGGGTCGGGGTCGGGGTCGGGGTGTCGGGGTCGGGGTGTCGGGTCGGGGTCGGGTTGTCGGGTCGGGGTCGGGGTGCCGTGTCGGGGTCGGGATCGAGGTCGGGGTCGGGGTGTCGGGTCGGGGTCGGGGTCGAGGTGCCGTGTCGGGGTCGGGGTTTTTTCTCTTTTTTTCTTTTCTTCTTCTTCCTCTTCTTTCTTTTCTTCCTTTTCTTCCTTTTTTTTCCTTCTTCTTCTTCTTCTTCCTCCTTTCCTTTTTCCTCTTCTTCTTCTCCTCCTCTCCTCTTTTTTCTTCTTCTTCTTCCTCTTCTTCTTTTTTCTTCTCCTCCTCTCCTCTTCTTCTTCTTCCTTTCCTTTTTTCCTCTTCTTCTTCTCCTCCTCTCCTCTTTT
Organism: Elymus sibiricus; assembly: GCA_039707655.1. Taxonomy (NCBI): domain Eukaryota; kingdom Viridiplantae; phylum Streptophyta; class Magnoliopsida; order Poales; family Poaceae; genus Elymus; species Elymus sibiricus. Next base: position 58,845,928 of record CM077665.1, read on the forward strand.
TTTCTTCTTCTTCTTCTTCTTTTTTCTTCTCCTCCTCCTCTTCTTCTGTTTCTTATTCTTATTATTATTTTTTGTTCTTTTTCTTTTTTATTTTTCCTTTTTTTTCATCTTCTTTTCTTCTTTTTTTTCTTCTAGGTTTTTTCTTTTCTTCTTTTCTATCTAAGTTTTTTCTACCTAAAAAAAACTAACTAATATGAACTAATAACTAACTAATATAAACTAACTAAATGAACTAATAAAAACAGAAAAAAAACAGGAAAAAAACAAAAAAGGGGGGGAATGGTGGAGCTCACCGGAGGGTGGTCGACGCGGCGGCGCTGGGGAGGAGGGGGGCGGCGGCGGTCGGCGGGGAGGAGGGCGGCGGCGGCGGTCGGCGGGGAGGAGGGGGTCGGCGGGGAGGAGGGGGTCGGTGGGGAGGGGGCGGCGAAGGCGCTGTGGAGGAGGGAAGGGGGCGGCGGCGGCGCTGTGGAGGAGGGAGTCGGCGGGGAGGAGGGGGGCGGCGGGGAGGAGGGGGTCGGCGGGGAGGGGGCGGCGGCGGCGCTGTGGAGGAGGGAAGGGGGCGGCGGCGGCACTGTGGAGGAGGGGAGGGGGCGGCGGCGGCGCTGTGGAGGAGGGGAGGGGGCGGCGGCGGCGCTGTGGAGGAGGGGAGGGGGCGGCGGCGGGGAGAAGGGGGGCGGCAGGGGTCGGCGGGGAGGAGGGGGTCGGCGGGGAGGGGGCGGCGGCGGCGCGCAGAGACAGAGAGAGAGAGAGATGTGAGAGAGAGAGAGGGGGTTTGGGCGCGGGGGGCGAAAATTAAGCCCCCCTCTTTGCCGTCTGCTGGCAGACGGCAAAGAATTCTTTGCCGTCTGCCAGCAGACGGCAAAGACGGTGACCGTTAGCCCGTCCCCGCCATTACACTGTGGGGCCCACCCTCACCTCTTTGCCGTCTGCCAACAGACGGCAAAGAGTTCTTTGCCGTCTGCCGGCAGACGGCAAAGAGTTCTTTGCCGTCTGCCGGCAGACGGCAAAGAAGTGGCCCGTGTGACCTAGCCAACGCAGTACCCCATGGGCCCCACTTTGGTCTTTGCCGTCTGCTGGCAGACGGCAAAGAACTCTTTGTCGTCTGCCAGCAGACGGCAAAGAAGTGCAGATGGCAAAGAGCCTCTTTGCCATCAGCATGTTCTTTGTCGTCTGCTTTGTAAAAGCAGACGGCAAATATGCTCTTTGCCATCTGCCAGCAGACGGCAAAGAGCTGGCAGATGGCAAAGTCCCTGATTCCAGTAGTGTTACCGATCTCGTTATCAATTGCCTAGGACAATCTCGCAAATCCTATCACCACTTTTCCACACTCGTTATATTTACTTTATTGTTCTTTTATTAAAACAACACCTAACTTTTATTTCCATGTTCTTTATTATCTTGCAAAACTACCTTTACACCTACAAAGTACTTCTAGTTTCATTCCCGCAAAATAGTTTCATACTTGTTCTAGGTAAAGTAAGCGTTAGCGTGCGTAGAGTTGTATCGGTGGTCAATAGAACTTGAGAGATTATTAATTCTACCTTTTGATCCTCGTTGGGTTCGACAATCTTACTAATCGAAAAAGGCTACAAACGATCCCCTACACTTGTGGGTTATCACTTGCATGATGAGTAGAATTTTATATGGTGCAAAAACAGAAACTTTAGCATCCAGTGCAGAATTTATCTGATTTTACTGGAACGTATTTTTGATATGAATATTTTACACTTTATTGGTACACAAATTCCCCAGGTTGTCCTAATTTTTTAGAATTTTTGGAATTACAGAAGTATAGTTTCTTTACAGATCATTACACACTGTTTTGTTTTAGACAGATTCTATTTTTGCTTGCATAGTTTGCTTGTTTTTATGATGCTATGGATTGTATCGGGGGGTATAAGCCATGGAGAAGTTAGAATACAGTACCTTATGCAATAAAAAAATAAGAATCAATTATAATAGTACCTAAAGTATTTGATTTGTTTATTATACTAACGGATCTCACGAAGTTTTGTTGAATTTTGTGTGCTGAAGTTTTCAAGTATTGGGTGTTATCACGATGGATGAAGGAATAAGGAGCAGAAAGAGCATAAGCTTGGGAATACCCAAGGCATCTCAAGTCAAATTCTAGGAATAATCAAGCGTCTAAGCTTGGTGATGCCCCGGAAGGCATCCCCTCTCTCGTCTCAATCCTCCGGTATGTCACTTGGAGCTATATTTTTATTCATCACATGATATGAGTTTTGCTTGGAGCGAAGTTTTCTTTTGTTTGTTTTGCTTTAGTTTGCCTCAATCATTTTTTCCTGTACACACCTATTTGAGAGATGCACACCTTCACCATGATTTGTTGGGATACTCTATGTGCTTCACTTATATCTTTCGAGACTAGCAGTTGCTCTAGTACTTCACTTATATCTTTTTGATCTCGTGGCGTATAGTTTTTATAGAAATAATAGCCCTCTCGTCCTTCACTTATATTTGTTTGAGAGTTAATAAATAGTGACGGTAATTTGCATGGGTGAAAAGACTAGTCCAAAAATAATAGGTATTCAAGGAGTGCATAATCAAAACCTTCATGTAGCACATAAAAGAGAAACCGTGGGTTAATAATATTGATGTGGTAATTTGAAAGGGTGTGAGTGCATGGTTGTTGGTCCGTAGGAGTACCAATATTAAAAGTTGTTAATTTCCCATTTGTCTAAATATTGGTTATGGCAAGGCGGGGATGTGTGAGCATTATTATTCATCGTTGAAATCCTAGTTTTGTTTTGAGTCGGAGGCACGCGATGGTTAACTCCCCCCAACCTCCTCCCTAGGGGCATGCGAGTAGTACTTTGCTTCGAGAAAGCTAATAAAACTTGGCAATAAGTATATGAGTTCTTTATGACTAATGTGAATCCATGGACATATGCACTCTCATCTCCTCATATTTTGCTAGCCTCTCCGGTACCGTGCATTGCCCATTGATACGTCTCCAACGTATCTATAATTTTTGCTTGTTCCATGCTGTTATATTATCATTCTTGAATGTTTTACAATTATTTTATAACAACTTTATATCATTTTTGGGAATAACCTATTGACATAGTGCCAAAGTGCCAGTTGCTGTTTTTGCTAGTTTTTTACTTCGCAGAATATCAGTACCAAACAGAGTCCAATCGTGACAAAACTTTTTGGAGATTTTTTCTGGACCAGAAGACACCCAGTGGGCCAAAAAAGAGCCATGAAGGTGGGCTGTGGAGAGCACAACCCACCAGGGCACGCCAGGGGGGGGCCCCGGTACGCCCTGATGGGTTGTGCCCTCCACGGCACCCCTCTCCACCGCCTCTGATGCCTATAAATTCTCAAATATTCGGAAAAGCTTAGTAGAGTCGACGAAACACAATTCCATTCGCCGCAAGTTCCAGAACCGCGAGATCCAATCTAAACACCATCACGGAGGGGTTCATCTTCTTCATAGGTGCCTCTTCGATGATGCGTGAGTAGTCCACCATAGACCTACGGGTCCGTAGGCAGTAGCTAGATGGCTTCCTCTCTCTCTCATATGATTCTCAATACAATGGTCTCTTGGAGATCTATTTGATGTAAACTTTTGCGGTGTGTTTGTTGGGATCCAATGAATTTTGAGTTCATGATCAGTTTCTATCCATGAATATTATTTGAGTCGTCTTTGATCTCTTATATGCATGATTACTTATAGCCTTGTATTTCTTCTTCGAATCTTTGGTTTAGTTAGGCCAACTAGATCGATTTTTCTTGCCATGGGAAGAGGTGCTTTGTGATGGGTTCGATCTTGCGGTGTCCTTTCCCAGTGACAGAAGGGGCAGCAAGGCACACATGTATCGTTGCCATTAAGGATAAAAAGATGGGGTCTATTCCTACATGAATAGATCTTGTCTACATCATGTCATTGTTCTTATTGCATTACTCCGTTTTTCCATGAACTTAATACACTAAATGCATGCTGGATAGCGGTCGATGTGTGGAGTAATAGTGGTAGATGCAGGCAGGATTCGGTCTACTTATCTTGGACGTGATGCCTATATAATGATCATCGCCTTGGATATCGTCATGATTATTTGATCTTCTATCAATTGCCCAACAGTAATTTGTTCACCCACCGTGTGCTATACTCATGAGAGAAGCCACTAGTGAATCCTACGGCCCCCGGGTCTACTTTTCCAACATATTGCTTTCCGATCTATCTTTTTGCCTCTTTGTTTTTAGATCTACAAAACCAAAAATCCAAAAACATATTGCTGCACTTTTTATTTGCTCTTTTTATTTTGTGTTCTTGAGAGATCTATCTCTCCTATCTATCATTACCTAATCTATCTTTTTACCGTAGAGAGATTGACATCCTCTCTTTCGCGTCGGGTTGCAAGTATTTGTTATTTGTGTGCAGGTGCTGCTTATTGGGTGGTGGTGATACTCCTACTGGTTCGATAACCATGGTTTCATAACTGAGGGAAATACTTACCGTCGATGTGCTGCATCATCCCTTCCTCTTTGGGGAAATAGCGATGCAGTATCAAGCCACGTCACCCATTCTCACCTCAAGGATCGGTGCGAACTTCGCCGGTGCATCCAAAACCTGCGGCATGATAAGCTCTGTTGCACATAAGCCTCCTTATATCTTCCTCAAAACAGCCACCATACCTACCTATCATGGCATTTCCATAGTCATTCCAAGATATATTTCCATGCAACTTCCAGCATCACATCATATGACTAGTTCACTCATAGTTATATTGCTTTGCATGATCATGTAGCTGACATAGTATTTGTGGCAAAGCCGCCATTCATCATTATCATACATGCTACACTAGATCATTGCACATCATGTTACACTGCCAGAGGCATTCATATTGAGTCATATTGGTTTCATAGTTTTTCATATTGAGTTGTAAGTAAATAAAAGTGTAAACAAAAGCAAACGACGCTCCAAGCAAAACACATATCATGTGATGAATAAAAATGTAGCTCCAAGTGACATACCGATGGATTTAGACGAAAGAGGGGATGCCTTCCGGGGCATCCCAAGCTTAGACGCTTGAGTCTTCCTAGAATTTACCTTGGGATGCCTTGGGAATCCCCAATCTTAGGCTCTTTGCCGCTCCTTATTCCTTCATCCATCGTGATCGCACCCAAAACTTGAAAACTTCAGCACACAAAACTCAACAGAAAACTCATGAGCTCCATTAGTATGATAGGTAAATCAAAAACTTTAGGTATTGTCATAAACTGATTCATATTTTATTATTGCATAAGGTACTATATTCTAACTCCTCCATGGCTTATACCCCCCGATGCAATCCATAGCATCATCAAAACAAGCAAACTATGCAAGCAAAAACAGAATCTGTCTAAAACAGAACAATCTGTAATGATCTCCGCAAACATCATACTTATGTAACTTCCAAATATTCTGTAAAATTAGGAAAACCTGGGAATTTGTATACCAATACTTTGTCAAAAACTCAGGTCAAAAAGACATTCCAATAAAATCATAGAAATTCCGCACTGGACGCAAAAGTTTCTGTTTTTGTACCGTATCAATTCTATTTATCATTCAAGTCATCCCAAAGGCTTTACTTGACACAAACACTAATTTAAACACAAAAGCACAATCATTACAGTAGCAATAATCATGTTATCACACCAAGACAGAAAGTAAAAACAAAAGTTTAAAGATAACTATTGGGTTGCCTCCCAGCAAGCGCTATCGTTTTATGCCCCTACCTAGGCATAATTCATAGTTTCAAGTGTTGTCATCCTTGGTGTTAAGGGTTCTAATTCCTTTGGCCATTTTGCTTTCTTTTCGGCCATTAATTCTATGAACAAATTGATCAACTTTAGTGTTGATAGTTTTTGTCTCAGCTTTCAAAGTGCAAAGAGCATCAATTATTTGTTCCAATGCATCAAATCTATTATTGTGTGACACCACATTGCCATTGATTTTAGTAGAGAATTGAATAACACTCCAAAGTTAGAATCCATAGTAGCTTTAGTTTCTTTTATTAGCTCAGTTTGATGATAACTCACAAGTATGGTAGGTTCAATAGTCTCTATCTTGGGTTGTCCAAATATGGTTTTCATCTTTTCATAGGTGTCAAAAGCATTATTCCCGAGGAAATCATTTTCAAACATAGAATCAAAGACACGTCTATGAGAAAGAGATAGACCCACATAACAACTTCTAAGGAGTAGTTTAATATGACTCTTGGGATTAGCTCTCATTTGTATATCTAATAATCAATCCCAAGCTTCTTTCAAAGATTCATCACCCAAATGCTTAAAGTCTAAGATTCCCGAACCCTCTCCTAAATAAGGAGGAAGAGGCATATCCGGAGGAGAACTAGCCATGATAACAAGCAAGCAAACAAGTAACTAGCCACGATAAATATGTTTGTATTTTTTATTTTTATAGCAAGCAAAATATAATAGCAAATAAAAAGTAGAACAAGTGCATGATAAATTGTGAGAAGGTACTTGATAGGAATTTGGTGATACTCCCCGGCAACGGTGCCACAAATCCTTCCTAATACTTGTAAATTGCGTTGGGATTTTCCCCGAAGAGGAGGGGATGATGCAGGTAGAGGTAAGTATTTCCCTCAGTGAGAACCAAGGTTATCGAACCAATAGGAGAACCACGCAAACTCCCGTATTCAGCACCTACACACTAAAGAGCAAACACTTGCACCCAAAGCGGGCAAGAGGGCTGTCAATCCCCTTGAACTCGTTACTTGCAAGAGATAAGTAGTGATATATAGATAATTAGATAAATATAAATTGAAAATAAAAAGAAAGTAAATAATGGCAGCAAGGTATTTAGAGTTTTTGTAAATATATTTGTGAGGAGACTCGGGGGGCATAGTTTTCACTAGAGTCTTCTCTCTCGAAGAAAGCATACGGTGGGTAAACAAATTACTGTTGGACAATTGATAGAAAAGCGCATAGTTGTGCAATATTTATTCACGGTAATGATCATGTATATAGGCATCACGTCCATAAACAAGTAGACCGATTCCTTTCTGCATCTACTACTATTACTCCACCCATCGACCGCTATCGAGCATGCAACTAGAGTATTAAGTAAAAATAGAATAATGCTTGAAGGATGATGACTTGATGTAGACAAAGAAAATTTAATTAATATGAATGAACCCCATCGTTTTACCCTTAGTGGCAGCAATACAATACGTGTCATGTCCCTTTCTGTCACTGGGATTGAGCAAAGCAAGATTAAACCCACTACAACGCACCACTCCCACTTGAAGATAAATCAATCTAGTTGGCCAAACCAAACCGATATATCGGAGAGCATTACGAAGCTATAACAATCATGCATATAAATAACCAGCAAGGATTCAATATTTCCATGAATAATCTGAATATAAACCCACAATTCATTGGATCCCAACAAACACACCAGAAAGATTGATTACATACGATAGATCACCGTGGGAATCACAGTGATCTTGACAATGAAGAACATCGAGAGAGAGATAGTCATCTATGTACTAACTAAGGACCCGTAGGTCTATGGTGAACTACTCACACATCACCATGGGAGCAGCAAGGTTGATGTAGATGCCCTCCGTGATCGATCCCCCCTCCGGCAAGGCACCGGAACAGGGATCTAGATGGGCACATAGCGGAACAGAGACTTGCCGCGGCGAAAAAAGTGTTTCGGGAGTCTCTCTAGGGTTTTCGGGATATATGAGAATTTATAGCAAAGAGATCAGGGCCAGAGCAGTTGGATGGTGGCCCCAAGACATCAGGGCATGGCCACCCTCCCCCCCCCCTCGGGCATGCCCTCTTGGCTTCGGGGCACCTTGTGTGCCCTCCGACATTACTCCAAAGCTTCCAGGTCTTATTTTGGTCCAGAAAAAATCATCAAAAAGTTTCGGGGTATTTGGACTTCGTTTGGTACAGTGTTCTTCCTAAAAAGCCAAAAACATGCAGAAAACAACAATTGGCACTTGGCACTAGGTTAATAGGTTAGTGCTCAAAAATAATATAAAACAGCAAGTAAATGCTTAAAAAGTATCATAGAATGGTAATATAATAGCATGGAACGATCAAAAAATTATAGATCTATTGGAGACGTATCATCTACTGGAAAAGATCATTACCCCTTGCCTTTTATTGATAAAATGTTAGAAAGATTATCTAAGCATACGCACTTTTGTTTCCATGATGGGTATGCTGGTTTTTCTCAAATACCTGTGTCAAAAGAAAATCAAGAGAAAACTACTTTTACTTCTCCCTTTGGAACTTATGCTTATAGACGTATGCCTTTTGGTTTATGCAATGCACCTGCTACCTTTCAAAGATGTATTCTTGCTATATTCACTGACTTTTGTCAAAAGATTGTTGAGGTGTTCATGGATGATTTTTCCGTTTACGGGACTTCTTTTGAAGATTTCTTCAGCAACCTTGATCAAGTTTTCTAGAGATGTGAAAAAACTAATCTTGTCTTGAATTGGTAGAAGTGCCACTTTATGGTGAATGAAGGTATTGTACTTGGGCATAAAATTTCCGAACGAGGTATTGAGGTAGACAAAGCTAAAGTTGATGCAATAGAGAAAATGCCATATGTCCTAAAGATGTTAAAGGTATAAGAAGTTTCCTTGGTCATGTTGGTTTCTATAGGCGTTTTATTAAAGATTTCTAGGCCATTAACTAATCTTCTTCAAAAAGATATTCCGTTTGTTTTTTATGATGATAGTGTAGAAGCCTTTGAAATACTTAAGAAAGCCTTAATTTCTGCACCTATTGTTCAGCCGCCTAATTGGAACTTACCATTTGAAATTATGTGGGATGCTAGTGACTATGCTGTTGGGGCTGTTCTAGGGAAGAGAGTAGATAAGAAATTGAATGGTATTCATTATGCTAGTAAGACTCTAGACAATGCTCAAAGAAATTATGCTACTACTGAGAAGGAATTTTTAGCAATTGTGTTTGCATGTGATAAGTTTAGACCTTATATTGTTGATTCCAAAGTTACTATTCACACTGATCATGTTGTTATTAAATATCTAATGCATAGAAAGATGCTAAGCCTAGACTAATTAGGTGGGTGTTTTTACTTCAAGAGTTTGATTTGCATATTTTTTATCAAAAAGGAGTTGTGTATCCTGTAGCAGATAACTTGTCTAGAATGGAAAATGTTCTTGATGACTCACTGCCTATTGATGATAGTTTTCCTGATGAGCAATTAGCTGTTATAAATGCTTCATGCAGTACTCTTTGGTATGCAGATTATGCTAATTACATTGTTGCTAAATATATACTACCTAGTTTCACATACCAACAAAAGAAAAAGTTTTTCTTTGATTTAAGACATTACTTTTGGGTTGACCCACATCTATATAAAGAAGGAGTAGATGGTGTTATTATACGTTGTGTACCTGAGCATGAACAGGAACAGATCCTACGGAAGTGTCATTCCGAGGCCTAGGGAGGGCACCACGCGGGTGACAAAACTGCACACAGGGTACTACAGTCTAGTTTTTATTGGCCTGCTATTTTCAAGGATGCTCGTAAGTATGTACTCTCTTGTGATGAATGTCAAAGAATTGGTAACATTGGTAGATATCAAGAAATGCCTATGAATTATTCACTTGCAATTGAACCATTTGATGTTTGGGGTTTTGATTATATGGGACCATTTCCTTCCTCTAATGGGTACACTCATATTTTAGTTGATTTTGATTACGTTACTAAGTGGGTAGAAGCTATTCCAACTAGTAGTGTTGATCACAACACTTTTATTAAAATGCTTAAAGAGGTTATTTTCCCGAGGTTTGGAGTCCTGAGATATTTAATGACTGATGGTGGTTCACACTTTCATGGTGCTTTCCGTAAACTTCTAGCTAAATATGATGTTAACCATAGAATTGCATCACCTTATCACCCTCAGTCTAGCGGTCAAGTTGAGTTTCGTAACTGGGAAATAAAATTGATCTTGCAAAAGACTATTAATAGATCTTGAAAGAATTGGTCTAAGAAATTTGACGATGCATTATGGGCTTATAGAACTACTTATATAAATCCTATGGGAATGACCCCATATAAAATGGTCTATGGAAAAGCATGTCATTTAACTCTTGAGTTAAAACATAAGGCTTATTGGGCAATTAAAGAACTCGGCTACGATTTCAAACTTGCTAGTGAGAAGAGGTTATTTGATATTAGCTCCTTAGATGAAAGGAGGACACAAGCCTACGAAAATGCCAATTTATTTAAGAAAAAATTTAAAAGATGACATGAAAAAAGAATCCAAAAACGAGAATCTAAAATCGGTGATCTAGTTCTTTTGTACAATTCTCGTTTCAGATTTTTTGCAGGAAAACTTCTATCCAAATGGGAAGGACCCTATATCGTCGAAGTAGTTTATCGCTCCGAAGCCATTAAGATCAATAATGCATAAGGCACAAAGCCGAGAGTGGTTAATGGGCAAAGAATTAAACATTATAATTAAGTTATGTCCATTAATATTGAAACTAATGTTATTCAAGTAATGACACCGGAAGAACACATAAGAGAGACTTTTCGGAATACTCCAGAAACCGAAAAAAGGGTAGGTATGTGATACAGTAAGTAAACCGACTCCAAAAATTCCATCAAAATATTTTCTGGCAGTTTCGGAATATTAGAAAATTTACAAAAATAAAAACCATCGAGGGGGACCCACGAGGGAGTCCCAAGGCAACAGGGCACGACCACCCCCTAGTCGCGCCCTGATGGCTTGGGAGCACCTCGTGTGCCTCCCGGACTCTGTTTTCTTCCTAGACACTTATTCTGACCTAGAAACATTCATTATATATACTCCCGTATGTTTTGACCACCCGCATCGCAAGTTTCTCCTATGTTCTTGTTTCGGGTTGTTTTTCTGATAGATCTAGATCGCCATGATGACGCCGTCAAGCTCCTCCAAGGACAAGTTCTTTGAGAAAGTTATCAACACCTACCTTCCGGAGGTGATGAAACACCCTCAAGCCATTGATATGCGTGAGGGGGTGCTTCACATCTAGGATGTTCAAGGGCTAAAGAAGGAAGGAAGCTAGAAGGCCAGGCTTGTAGCAGTGGGACAGGAGATCTTCAAGTGCTAAGGGATGGTGGAGCGTGGACTCAGCGCCAATCACTCCTTGATCATGGATTTTGTTCATGAACATAAGATGTACAACAAGGAAATTATGGAGATGATCTTGAAGCTCCATGACAGGCTCCAAGATCTTCAGGCTCAAATCTATGATCTACAAAACCAAAACTATGAGTATGAATCTCGTTTCAAGAGGATGAGTATAGCTGCAAGTTTCAGTATTCCAGAGACAAGCTCTTCCTTCTTCCGTAGGGATCCTATGCCATGGAAGACGGAGGACCGGCCTACTACTTCAACACCACCATCACCTAAGAAGGAAACTTGAGTACATGGGTATGGACAACACCCTTAGCTTGTTCCAAGGGGGAGGTGCCCCGGTATAGTATCACCATCACTTTTACCATTATCATTTATCTTAGTTCGATCCTTAGTTATTTCGTCATCTAGAGAAATAAAAGTTTTAGTATTTCTTTGTTTAGAGTGCTTGCTTTGTGATCTATCTATCCTTGTAATCGAGTGTGAGAGTTATATAATAAAGATTAGTTGAGCTTGTTTGCTTTACTCTCATGCATCAATCATAGCAATGAAATAAAAGAAACAAAAAGATCATATGCTAATCCCATGGGGAGTAATGACTCCACATAGAAAGAAGTGTGTTTGATGAAAGTTGCTGGGAGTTAACAAACATAGTATTAGTCATTAATACAATCCATGCAAAATTATGAAAGAGGAGAGGAGATTCGCATACAAATACACTATCTTGGACATATTTTATGATTGTGAGCCCCCATCAAATATTATATAATGATCGAATAGTTGATGTTGGACAAGGAAGATAGCGTAATGAGTTATGTTTGTTTACATACACATAGACATTATATTTTCAAGGATCCTCTAACATGTGGTGCTTTCTTAGGATCTTTTGCTAGCCCAAAAACTCGCACTAAGTAGAGATACTACTTGTGCATCCATAACCCTTAAACCAAGTCTCTTGCCATGAGAGTCCACCATATCTATCTATGGATTGAATAAGATCCCTCAAGTAAGTTGCCATCGGTGCATAAAACAAATAAAAATTACTCCTAAATATGTATGATCTTTTATTGTAAGGGGAAATAAGATTTATACCATCTTGTGATGGCAATGAAATAAAAGCGACATACTGCATAATAAAGGTTGCATTCTGGTAACCCACAAGTATAGGGGCTCGCAACAGTTTTAGAGGGTAGAGTATTCAACCCAAATTTATTGATTCGACACAAGGGGAGCCAAAGAATATTCTCGAGTATTAGCAGCTGAGTTGTCAATTCAACCACACCGGAAAGACTTAATATCTGCAGCAAAGTATTTAGTAGCAAAGTAGTATGGAAGTAACGCTAATGATGACAAACGTGACAGTAGCAGTTTTGTAGTGATTGTAACAGTAGCAGCGGAAAAGTAACTTAGCAAAGATCAATATATGAAAAGCTCGTAGGCAACGGATCAGTGATGGATAATTATGTGGGATGGCATTCATCATGCAACGGTTATAACATAGGGTGACACAGAACTAGCTCCAATTCATCAATGTAATGTAGGCATGTATTCCATATATAGTCATACGTGCTTATGGAAAAGAACTTGCATGACATCTTTTGTCCTACCCTCCCGTGGCAGCGGGGTCCTAATGGAAACTAAGGGATATTAAGGCCTCCTTTTAATAGAGAACCGGACCAAAGCATTAGCACTTAGTGAATACATGAACTCCTCAAACTACGGTAATCACCGGAAAGAATCCCAGTTATTGTCGCCCTGGGGGATGCGGATCATAACTCGTAATAGGTGTCTACAACTTGCAAGATAGGATCAAGAACACATATATATTCATGAAAACATAATAGGTTTAGATCTGAAATCATGGCACTCGGGCCCTAGTGACAAGCATTAAGCATAGCAAAGTCATAGCAACATCAATCTCAGAACATAGTGGATACTAGGGATCAAACCCTAACAAAACTAACTCGATTACATGGTAAATCTCATCCAACCCATCACCGTCCAGCAAGCCTACGATGGGATTACTCACAAACGGCGGAGAGCATCATGAAATTGGTGATGAAGGATGGTTGGTGATGACGACGGCGTCGATTTCCCCTCTCCGGAGCCCAAAACGGACCCCAGATCTGCCCTCCCGAGGAAGAACAGGAGGTGGCGGCGGCTCCGTATCGTGAAACGCGATGAACTCTTCTCCTCTATTTTTTTCTCCCCGAATAGGAATATATAGAGTTGGAATTTAGGTCGGTGGAGCTTCAGGGGGGCCACAAGACACGGGGGCGCGCCCTAGGGGGGTGCGCCCCGCTGGCTTGTGGACAGGTGGTGGACCCCCTCCGGTTGATTCCTTCGCCAGTATTTATTATTAATTCCAAAAATATTCTCCGTAAATTTTCAGGTCAATCCGAGAACTTTTCTTTCTGCACAAAAATAACACCAAGGCAATTCTGCTGAAAACAGCGTCAGTCCGGGTTAGTTCCATTCAAATCATGCAAATTAGAGTCCAAAACAAGGGCAAAAGAGTTTGGAAAAGTAGATACGATGGAGACGTATCAACTCCCCCAAGTTCATACCAGCTTTTCCCCATCTCAATCACTTCATCACACCTCGTGAAGTACTCATGATGCTAGCTCTGTAGTGCAGCTAGTCGGTCATGGTTATCGAGGGTGATTCCTCCTTCACCACTCCCGACGATGACTCTGCCGTGCAACCCCTCAAGTGTGGGACCCCCGAGGGTGATTCCTCTAAGTCCACCTTGACGGTTTCATCGAGCGGGACCCTTTGAGGGTGATTCCTGAGGTTCCGTCTTGATGTTTTATACACACAGTTACTATGACCTGGTTACCGAAACATGTTGGTGATGGGTCGACCCTGAGGGGTACCCACAGTTTGATGATGATGAGGCGTGGACGGGCAGGAGAGGCCCTTGCCACACATCCTCGAGACGGGGCGACGGGACCGCACTTCATGGGTCGTGCTTGCCCCGCATTAATAAAATGCTAATGGGTTGGGTATTTGATCTGAGTTGGTCGTTGACCTTATTGCGCACCAAACCATCACGTGGGAAAGTTATGGGCACTCAGCGTCGTTCTATCAGCCGAAGCTCTTCGGACGTCAGCAATGTAGCGGCGCGCGCCAGATTGGACTGGACGGTTCAGCTCTTGGACTGGAGTGTGCTAGGTCTGCTTCCGGCCGCGTTCGCATCGTGCAGGAGCGCGTAGGGCAAGTGGGCCCATGACCCATGTGCGCTTAGGATTTAGACCGGCGGGCTGGCCTCTTCGTTGAGCCTAGGTGGTGCGACAACGTGCTGATATCCAGAGGCCGGGCATGACCCAGGAAAGTGTGTCCGGCCGGAGGTGATCAGGCGTGTTGGAGATGTGGTGCACCCCTGCAGGGATGAATAATCTATTCGAATAGCCGTGTCCACGGTAACAAGACGACTTGGAGTTGTACCTTGACCTTATACAACTATAATTGTGATTTAATTTGAAATGAATGTGGCTCCGAGATTGCTTCTTCGCAGGGAGTCGAGGAAGAATCTCTGGGCGTGGTTACTTAATAAAAAAATTGCTACAATAATACGACTATATATGAGATACCAGTCTACTCTCTTCTAATGCTGCAAGATGCTGAAGATGCTAGTCTTTGATAGGACTAGGCCTTCTCCCTATTCTTGCTTTCTGCAGTCAGTCCAGATATAACCCCATCCTTTGATAATGATGCATACTTAGCATAGTTATGATGTCAGTCTTGCGAGTACTTTGGATGAGTATTCATCATTGCTTTGCTTTCTCTTTCCCCCCTCGATACGAATCTGCGTTCAGACGACGGAGCCCAGGAGATGAAGTATGCCGGAGACGACTACTACACCACCGATGGAGCCTACTACTACGTGGAGAATGCCGACGCTCAGGAGTAGTTAGGAGGTTCCCAGGCAGGAGGCCTCGCCTCTTTCGATCCGCTGCTTATGTTTGTGCTAGCCTTCTTAAGGCAAAACTTGTTTAACTTATGTCTATACTCAGATATTATTTTTGCTTCTGTTGACTCGTGCTTTGTCGAGCTTTGTATTCGAGCCGTCGAGGCCCCTGGCTTGTAATATGAAGCTGTATGACGTTAATTTGTGTCTAGAGTTCTGTTGTGATATTAATTAGTGAGTCCCTAATCTTGGTCGTACGCATTGCGTGTATGTTTAGCGTACGGTCGAAATTGGGGGCGTCACACGCGCCCCCCTGGCTTGTGGTCAGGTGGTGGACCCCCTCCGGTTGATTCTTTCACCAGTATTTTTTATTAATTCCAAAAATATTCTCCGTAAATTTTCAGGTCAATCCGAGAACTTTTATTTCTGCACAAAAATAACACCAAGGCAATTCTGCTGAAAACTGCGTCAGTCCGGGTTAGTTCCATTCAAATCATGCAAATTAGAGTCCAAAACAAGGGCAAAAGAGTTTGGAAAAGTAGATACGATGGAGACGTATCACTATCACAAGGGGCAATATAAAGTGATGTTCCTTTACACTAAGAGCTTGCACATCCAAAAAATAAAAAAGCGCATGACAACCTCTACTTCCCTCTGCGAAGGGCCTATCCTTTACTTTCATGTATTTACTTTTATGCAATAGTCAATAATGTTTATTCCTATTCCAATCTATTAATTCTTTAGTGGCAAGCATCATGTGTTCGGGAAAGATCCAGGCACATATATCCAGTTCGATGTGTATGATCATGAGTCATTATTGTTTACATTATCTTTAAGGTAAATAAGGTGGGTGGCGGAAGCAATAAAGCCCCTATCTTCCTATATGTCCGATGGAAACATTTGCTCCAAAAATATGCATTGAGTGTCGGGAATCATAGAAGACTAAATGATATTTGAGTATGTGAACTTGCTAAAATGAAAAGCTCTTACATAGACTCTTCTCTGAAATATGATGAATTGTGATTGTCTTAGTGACTAAGAACATAGTTTGTTGGTTGTCAATAAATTTATGCTTCATACTTCAAGGTTGTGGATAGATTGTTACTTGTTTATAAGAAGCTATATGATGAAAACTTTTTGCTATGTTAATGTTCATGATGCTCGCATCTCCGTATTTTGTTTTTATTGACACCTCTCTCTCTCTCTCTCTCTCTCTCTCTCTCTCTCTCTCTCTCTATGTGGTCATTATTATCGACTTCGGCTTTCGCTTGAGGACAAGTGAGGTCTAAGCTTCGGGGAGTTGATACATCCATTTTACATCATGATTTCTTATTCATATTTATATTATTATTGGCCGCTATTCCATTTTATGATACTATTTTAATGCATTTTCTCTCTTAATTTACAAGGTACATCACAAAGAGAGAAATTGCCGAAAACTGGAATTATGGACCTGAAAACCAAGAAAAATGCTGAAAATTCTCAGGACTCCTGATAACCCACAAGTATAGGGGATCGCAACAGTTTTTGAGGGTAAAGTATTCAACCCAAATTTATTGATTCGACACAAGGGGAGCCAAAGAATATTCTCGAGTATTAGCAGCTGAGTTGTCAATTCTATCACACCTGAAAGACTTAATATCTGCAGCAAAGTATTTAGTAGCAAAGTAGTATGGAAGTAACAGTAACGTTGGCAAACGTGACAGTAGCAGTTTTGTAGTGATTGTAACAGTAGCAGCGGAAAAGTAACTTAGCAGAGATCAATATATGAAAAGCTCATAGGCAACGGATCAGTGATGGATAATTATGTTGGATGGCATTCATCATGCAACGGTTATAACATAGGGTGACACAGAACTAGCTCCAATTCATCAATGTAATGTAGGCATGTATTCCATATATAGTCATACGTGTTTATGGAAAAGAACTTGCATGACATCTTTTGTCCTACCCTCCCGTGGCAGCGGGGTCCTAATGGAAACTAAGGGATATTAAGGCCTCCTTTTAATAGAGAACCGGACCAAAGCATTAGCACTTAGTGAATACATGAACTCCTCAAACTACGGTAATCACCGGAAAGAATCCCAGTTATTGTCACCCTGGGGGATGCGGATCATAACTCATAATAGGTGTCTACAACTTGCAAGATAGGATCAAGAACACATATATATTCATGAAAACATAATAGGTTCAGATCTGAAATCATGGCACTCGGGCCCTAGTGACAAGCATTAAGCATAGCAAAGTCATAGCAACATCAATCTCAGAACATACTGGATACTAGGGATCAAACCCTAACAAAACTAACTTGATTACATGGTAAATCTCATCCAACCCATCACCGTCCAGCAAGCCTACGATGGAATTACTCACGAACGACGGAGAGCATCATGAAATTGGTGATGAAGGATGGTTGGTGATGACGACGGCGTCGATTTCCCCTCTCCGGAGCCCAAAACGGACCCCAGATCTGCCCTCCTGAGGAAGAACAGGAGGTGGCAGCGGCTCCGTATCGTGAAACGCGATGAACTCTTCTTCTTGATTTTTTTTTCTCCCCGAATAGGAATATATAGAGTTGGAATTGAGGTCGGCAGAGCTGCAGGGGGCCCACAAGACATGGGGCGCGCCCCCCCAGGGTGCGCCCCCTGGCTTGTGGCCAGGTGGTGGACCCCCTCCGGTTGATTCTTTCGCCAGTATTTTTTATTAATTCCCAAAATATTCTCCGTAAATTTTCAGGTCAATCCGAGAACTTTTATTTCTGCACATAAATAACACCAAGGCAATTCTGCTGAAAACAGCGTCAGTCCGGGTTAGTTCCATTCAAATCATGCAAATTAGAGTCCAAAACAAGGGCAAAAGAGTTTGGAAAAGTAGATATGATGGAGACGTATCAACTCCAAATGACCTAAAACTTCACGAGGATTTTTTGTGGAATATGTCTGAATTTATGGAGCAAAGAAGTGCCAGAGGGGGGCACCTGTTGGTGCCAAGCCAATAGGGAGCGCCCTGATGGCTTGGCAAGCCCACAGGCGGCCTC
Organism: Elymus sibiricus; assembly: GCA_039707655.1. Classification (NCBI taxonomy): domain Eukaryota; kingdom Viridiplantae; phylum Streptophyta; class Magnoliopsida; order Poales; family Poaceae; genus Elymus; species Elymus sibiricus. The sequence goes on from CM077665.1 coordinate 58,864,021, forward strand.
CGGTCCCCCTCTTATGCTATATGATGTGTTTTGACCTAGAAAAATCAAGGGGATACTTTCGGGATAAAGTGCCGCCATCTCGAGGTGGAAACCTGGGCAGCGGCCATTTTGCTCTCCTGCAGAGAGATTCTGCCGGGGAAACTTCCCTCCGGGAGGGGGAAATCGAAGCCATCGTCATCACCAACGCTTCCTCCTTCGTGGAGGACCAATCTTCATCAACATCTTCACCAGCACCATCTCATCTCAAACCCAAGTTCATCTCTTGTATTCAATCTTTGTCTCAAAACTCAGATTGGTACATGTGGGTTACTAGTAGTGTTGATTACGTATTGTAGTTGATGCTAGTTGGTTTGTTTGGTGAAAGATAATATGTTCAGATCCTTCATCATATTTATTATACCTATTCTATTGAACATGGTGATGATTTGTGAGTAGTTAATTTTTTTATCAAGGACATGGGAGAAGTCTTGTTATAAGTAATCATGTGAAGTTGGTATTCTTTCAATATTTTGAATGATATGTATGTTATTGCATCCTTTAGTGGTGTCGTGTCAACGTCGACTACATGACACTTCACCATATTTTGGGCCTAAGGGAAGGCATTATGGTGTAATAAATAGATGATCGATTGCTAGAGTGACAGAAACTTAAACCCCAGTTTATGCGTTATTTCATAAAAGGCTGATTTGGATCCACATGTTTCATGGTATGGTTATATTTATCTTAATTCTTCTTTCATAGTTGTGGATGCTTGTGAGAGGGTGTAATCATAGGTGAATTGCTTGTTAAAGTAAGAACAGCACCTTAGCACCGGTTCACCCACATATCAAATTATCAAAGTAACGAACGTGAATCAACTCAACATGATGAACATGACTAGACAAAAATTCTCATGTGTCCTCAAGATCACTTTGCATCATATAAGAGAATTGTCTGGCATGTCCTTTGCTATAAAAAGGATTAGACTATCCTGCTGCACACTTGTTACTTTTGCTACTTGTCACTTGTTACGAATCATCTTACTACAAAACTATCTATCACTGTTACTTACATCACTTGCAAAGAATACCATGTTGAAAACTGCTTATCATTTCATTCTGCTCCTCGTTGGGTTCGACACTCTTACTTATTGAAAGGACCACGATTGATCCCTATACTTGTGGGTCATCAGAGACCACCTGTCATAAACTAACTTAACAGAGCCAGATACGCCAATGAGTGGTTTTGCAAATTGATTACACAAGTCGTGGTGTTTCCTGCAACAGAAATGTAACATAGTGTTTTTTGCTGACCTAGACTTCAATGTGGTGGTTTCCTCTAATTTACTCTTGTTCAGACCATCACTGGTTCAGGCGGCGAGTTCTTCAGGCTTTGATCTCTTACCGATGGGACGTTGTTTCGTGAAGCAAATTCCTTCTTAGACTTGAAACTGTAAATTCCGTGAGCTGTTTAGTTCAAGGGCATGTAACAAGGCATCACAATACTTACCTCTTTAGGAATAGACCGCATAATGGGGGATGTTTCAGGATCAAAAGAGTGAGAGGTTCTAGAGACTTGTTCTTCCACTTGTCGGTGCATGCCGACGTCGGGATGAAGTAGACTACAACGACGACATAAATAGCAAGACGAGAAAAAATCCTAACTCAATTTTATGTATATTCGGCGGTGGCCAATAGGTCATATATATAGGGAAGCCAAACGGTCCCGCGATGAATATAGTTTGAATTCAAAATATGTGCATCAAATTAAAAAAATGTTCATATTGTTTTGAAATTTCAATCACTTTTTTACAAATCCGTGAACATTTATCAAATACACTATAATTTCTCCAAAATTGTGAAAACAAATAAATTCGTGAACAATTTTTGAAATCATGAACAATTTAAACTTATGGACAATATTTTGAAATCCTGAAGTTTTTTTAAATTTGTAAATATTTTTTACATATTTGTAAACATAGTTTTGATCTTCACGGCCTTTTTTTTAATTTCATATATTTTTTTAAATATTTTGGCAAATTCGTGAAAATATTTTTAGAAAATAGACGGACATTTTCTGAAATTGTGAAGAATTTTATAATAGACAATCATTTTTTTAAATTACGAACATCTTTTGAATCCATGAGAATTTATCATTTCCTGAACATTTTTTCCAAATCATGAATGTTTTTTAATTTATGACCAGTTTCTTTTTTCACAATTCGCAACATTTTTTAGATTCCAAATTATTTCTAAAAGAAATAAGGGGCTTGCAGCGTATACTTGGTTTAGAGCGCGCTCGTCGCCATATAGGATGTCCCACCATGCAACGACTATATCTCGCATACAACGAGATGGTAGGAACCATCGCTGAAGCGTGTACAATAATCCGGCCGGCCCATCTGCACAAAAAGAGAACAAAAATGGGAGATTGCATTGATCAATCCCGGCTCTTCAGGGAGATGGTCGGTGCTGCTAGCCACTCCACCTGCTTCCTGTTCGTCGTAAGTAGTAGGGGCGCGACCTACTTGAGGCCGTTCGAGCCGGGTTTCTCTATTTCTTCTCTATTTTTTCCATTCCTTTTACATTTCTTTTTTGTTTTTTATTTTCTCCATTTTTATATACAATTTTTTTTCGTATTCATTCTACAGATTTTGTATATGTTAACAACATTTTTCCTAATACACGTTAAAAAAATTCAAATACAAATGTAACATTTATTTAATACATGGTCAACATTTTTTCTATACACATTTTATAAAAAATATCAAACGCATGATTAACATATTTAAAACAAAAGATTGACTTGTTTTAATACATGGTCAATATTTTCCTATAAACACTTTTAAACTTTTTAAAATTCTTGATTAACATTTTTTAAATACAAGATTAATATTTTCTAATACATGGTCAACATTATTTCTACGAACATTTAAAAGAAATCAAATGATTGATTACCATTTTTTAAATACAATATTAATATTTTTGGAAACATGGACCAAATATTTTCTAACCACATTTAACATTTTTCAAATGCATGATTAACATTTTTCAAGTACTTGCTCAAAAAAAAATCAAATTCTTGATAAAAAATTTATATACATGATTAAAATTTTCCATTATTTTTTAATACATTATCAATATTTTTTGTATACGCATTTAACATTTTTAAATGGTTGATTACCATTTTTGAAATATTTTTCAGCATTTTTTCAAAAAAAATATTAACATTTCTATATGCACGATAAAAAAAACTGATCATTTTTTTAGTGCACGGTCAACATTTTTTTATTTGCACATTAACATTTTCCAAATTCTTGATTATTATTTTATAAAAATTTCATCAAAAAAATTAAATGATTGATTTCTTTTTTGAATACATGATTAAATTGTTTCATAAACAGTTTAATTTTTTGTATAATTTTTCGTATGCATGACAAGCACTTTTTCTGTACTAATTTAACATTTTTCAAATGTTGGTCGACATTTTTCAAATGTTTTATGTAGATTGATTTTTAATATATTTATTTATAAATATTTGGAGTTATATAAAAGTAAAAAAGAGACCAAGAAGCGCAAACAAAAGATGAGACTGTTGTTCCCACGCGGCTGGCCCGGCCCAGCTCGCGCCACCCTTCAGCGAGAATTCCTACCATGTTATTTAATGCGAGATATAGGGGCGCCGGACAGCACCATATGTGTCGGACGAGAGCATGGCGCATGTTTTGCATTTGTCACACCAGGTATATGTTGTTAAAATTTTCTATCGTGTACTACGACGGAAAGAGCTACAAAACCCAGCGACTGTGTCAAATTTGTCACACCCTTGTTTTCAGCGTATCGTGCAATGATACGAACGTCACTCTAAACTCTCAAAATTCCCACACACAGTACAAATCAATATAGTATGCATTTATATGTAATTAAATTATGTACGTAGTTCTTAGGGCACACAGTACAGACGCAAACGCTCATATACACGCGCATACACTCACCCCTATGAACGCACACACGCACACCTTACCCCTACGAGCACCTCCGAGAGATTGAGCCGGCATATTATCTTGAGATTTACGAAGTCACCCTAGGCGCCTCGTCGTCGACGCGAACGTCTCCTCCCACTAAATGCACATCGCCGGGAATCCTGAAATAAATTTAGGAATAATGCAAGCACCAGCATTTGAACCCTGGTGGGCCGTGGATACCATTATCCCTCTAATCATCCAACCATATATTGGTTTGCCTGGAATGCACTTCTCCACAAGCATTTTTATTTTCGAAACGAAGGCAAAATATTTGCCTCATCTATTAATTAAGCAGAAAAAAGTTGTCCGGACAATTAACGGAAAATCGGGCTAAACCCGTCACAAACCTCCGGAAGACACACACATGATACCCCACACACACCTTAACAAAGAGGATCTCATCAAGAAATACTCTAGCGTAATCGTCATCACGTCTCCCCAACAGGCGTCATTTCCCTCTCTAGAACCCGAGCAAGCGACTCCGACTTCACCGAAAATGAACCTCAACCCAACCCACACTGCAGAGGTTGTGCGGAGACCCGAAATACGGAGAACTCTGAAGGAGAAACCATGCACGGCTGGGGTCGTGGAAGACCACCGAACAGACCACCTGCTGCGTGTCATCGTGGTCACAAGGGCCCCGCCACCGCTTCTCTGACTTCACCGTAACAGAACAACCCGAGGTAATCGCACAGACACGTCGGAGAAGAGCCGACTACAACAACCATTACCACGCCTCCAACATTGCTCGCCCTCACCATCGTTGCCATAGAAACCTTGACGTCAACATCACCATCTTCCACCGGTCCCTCTTGCCAAAGCCCCGCTCAAAAGACAAAACCCTTAAGAGGTGATACGACACCAAGATGCCACCTTTGTCCGATCCCAAGGGTCTAGGGTTTCCCCCGAGGCTATAGCAACCGGCCTGCGCTTGAAGGGTGAGGAAGCAAAACATCAATGCCTCCAAGAAGGTGCACGGCGCCCACAGACGTCGCCTCGCTGGTCATAGGCCATAGGCTGAGACAGGGTTTTCACCCGAGCTTCCAGACACACCCTCAACTGCCCACATCGGCGTTGCAAGACTACCAACCAAGGACAGCCCATCAACGAAGACGCGGAGCGTCAGCCGCACCTCGCGGAGGCCACCAACGGCCAAAACAACAGCCGCCAAGTCAGATCCGCCCACAGCAGACCAGAAGCTGAGCCATCGGACGTAGCAATCGCCGCCACGCCCTGCCGAGCACCATGTCGGCAAGGGAGCAGGGAGCGCCACCCGAGGCTGAGGACCACCGCGGTGCCCAGCCGTAACCTGCAATGGACGACCGAAGACGCCAAATCCGCCGCGCCATGCCTACAGGCCAGCCACGGCCATCACCCCTCGAGCACCGGAGCACTCGAGTATGGATTAACCAACATATTACTCGAGTATATTTGATGAATTCTATATGCACATAAGTATGGTTGCCACCAAGGATACGAAGAAATGACAAATGGGAGATACAAACCGAACTTCTATACGCACGCTGCAACTGTAAACTAACCTAAGTAAAACCTCAGTACATATCATTAATATCCCGGAATGCAGTATGGTCCACACTACTCAAATCATCAAACTACAATTGGCCATACTTGGTAGTGGCTCTATTGTTCTCATTTTACAATCATAAAAATAAAAACTGGAACCTTGTAGTTGGCCAGGTAGTCCACAGATGCAACCTCATCCACAAGCACAGGCAGTTCTAGATTCACACTGGTAGATGGAAGACTTTCACATACTTGCGCATCTTTCAGCGATGGCTCTGAAAAAATTGATAATGGACAAGCTGGTACCTGCACACATCCAAGTCTTTGCGCTTGTTTCTAGTTTGAGGAAAATACAAATAACTAATCCATATTTAAAATGTACAGCTGAAAGTTTAACCATTTTCCAGAAACCAAACATGCATGAATTGCACTTTGTACAGTTGGAAGTTTCCATCCTCACCAAACAAGGGCAGAGGGAGGACTACGTCAAAAAGGCAGATAGCTCGATATCGCGGAGAACTAGTGTGTTTATGTGTCTAGGCCGTCTGGCGATGCGCTGCCCGACCTCACGAACGCGAGCACAATGGCCTTCCCGTTGGCGTCCCGGTACGTGCCCTGCAATACAACAGCATTTGCCATCAAAATACATACGTACATTTCAGGAAGTCACCACCAAGTGCTTGAGCATATGAATACAAATGCTGCCAATCTCATAACACCTATACTATAGACATATGTCAATTATGATATGCAATCTTGTCTAAAATGTCTGACAAGACCGTAGTAATGGCCAAAATTAAGGAATTCAACATGAGGTCAACTTTGTGCCTTGCTGGAAACTAAGTGAGCAAATGTATGCATTCCATTAGTCTTTCATATACTTTGGTCATCCTGATCTTTTAGAATGAGAGATCACTGTAGTTATATTTATCTTTTTTGATAAGAATGCAGTCAGCGCTTCTTTCATTTCAATAGGAGGGGAAGTACAAAACTGAAGCAAAGTAAACAACAGAGCCAGGGTCTGGCTCATGGGGGTCCAAACAACGGAACTAAGGAAGAAGAGAGAGTTACAGCTGCAGCATGGTGCTCGAGCAGCACAGATAATCTGGCTCGCGTGGTCTTTGCTTCAGGCATTTGAGAAGAGTGCGGCCAGCAGCAGCCCAGTCGCTCGCAAGGTACAGGATGCACTTGAGATGCGTTTGGTAGGCTGCATTAGGTCGGATCAGACCCGTGCGGGAAGAATTGGGCCGTTTGGTTACCAGCATTGACTGGTTGGCATGCATAGCACGAACATTAAAGCACCTTTGGGCCTGCATACACAAGAACGCTCAAACCGGTCGTTTTTGTAGAGCCAGGCCCAAGCGGTGCAACCCTAGGCACGTGGGCCTGGGCGGTTGCACGCATGGATGCAGTCTCGAGAAGTCGAGTTGTTTCCCGAAGCGCCGTCATAAATTACCCTCACCTTCCTTCCTCACCTCTCTCTCCCCTCTTCCCCACTCACACCGGCGGCGGCGACCATCGGAGCGATAGCACCAGGATCTACGACGGTGACGACCACCGCAGCGACTTCAGACCTCCACCGGAGCGCATCGGCAATGGCGGCAAGTTCTTTGACCTCTCTAGAGTAACTCCGTCAAGGACGGGCTAGATTTAAATGGAGCACGTGATAGGAGAGTGAGGGAGGGAATTGAACACATCGAGGGTGGGGGATTGAACACATCCTGAGTTCATGCCTAATCGGTCGATTACATCGGGGTGGGGATTGTGGTACAACCTACTTGTCTAGCCGCGGCAACCCTGGAGTCGCGTCGAGCGGCGGTGGGGCGTAGGCTTCTTTTCTTCCTCGCCGGCGTCTTCTTCCTCATCGTCATGGTCAAGAATGATGGGTCTTGCACGGTCGCCTGCCGCCGGCGCCCTGGCCACCATCTGCACCTCGTCGTCTTCCTCCGCCAGATCCACCACAGTCCGTGTCGTCCAGTACACCGCGGCACAGTCGTCATTGGGATGCTTGTACTCCTTGTACTTGGCCCACTTGGCTCTCTGTCGAGCGTCGCCGGAGTTGGCCTGATTCATGGGCCGGCGAAGGACGTCAACTGACATAGCGCCCTTCGCTGGGTCAGGAATCAGCGTCTTCAACTCCTTCATCATCGCCTTCTTCAGCACAGCGTCGGCCTCCTTGTGCACTTCAGCCATGCCTGTGAAGTTCGAGCACACTTCCATTGTGTCCTTGAACTTTACGCGGTCACCGAGCGAGACCCGAGGAAGAATGCCCTCCATCCCATGCCCCAGGGAAAAGGGTTGGGGTTGGAGTTCATGGTGAGGGAGAGGTGGTAAAACAGAGAGGTTGAAGAAGAGAGGGGGTGAAAATGAGAGGGGGTTGAGTGCGGCGCTGGGTAAGAAGTGTGGGTAAATATAGGAGCGTTAGGCCGGTAGGATTGAATGCTGACCTTTGAACTGCGTGTTGTTGATAACGCAGATGGATAAGGGCAAGGAGGTGGTGCCACCATTGGACAAAGGCAAGGAGGTCGTGCCGCCGTTGGTGGACGTGCCGGTGCAGGATCACCCTAACGCCAAGCGGAGGAACTACGGGCACTACCATGAGGAGGCAGGACCAACCCACTTCTGCAAGGTGATGTTTGCTCCGAAGCTGGAGGCTCTGCATTTGCCTCTGGACTTCACCAAGCACTTCCCCGCCGTGCCTACAGAGTTCAGTCTGAAGACGAACACCGGCTGTTCATGGAGAGTCCCGGTGAAGGTGGCCGACGGCGGGGTCACCCTTGATCAGGGTTGGGCCACCTTCGCCGTCGTTCACCAGGTCAGAATCGGGTACATGCTGACTTTCAAGTTGCTCACCCCGAACACCATGAAGGTGATCGTCTTCAAGAACGACGGCGTGGAGGTGGTCACCAAGTGCAAGAAGCACGACGAGGCCTTCGCCATGACCGCCTAAATGACCTCTCGTTCCTAGTTAAGTTGTTGGTTGTTGGTTTAAGACTATGTGTTGCGGTATCGTTTAAAATTTATCGTACTATGTTTCACTTTTGTGTGTGGTTAAACTTTGATGTGTGCTTAAGTTTGTTCTGGTTGCTCTATTTTTGTGCCTCTGGTAACCTCACCACATCGAAGACGAGGTTACCACACTATTGTCCTGATGTAACCAAACAACCGGACTTGTGTTTCGCCTCAAACCAGGCCACAATCAAACAACATGCCTTCCGTTTCGGCACATGAAAGCTAGAGGGGATACAAGCAACCAATCTATATGAAGATATTGGTTTTTTGCCTGCATATGCTCAGCCAGACCCAACTGAAACAAGTATGCAAAGTGCCCAAAAAAGATGCAGGTAACCAAACGCGCCCTTGACGATGGCTTTGGTGGGTATGGCACAGTTGTTGAAGATATGGTCATCTCTTTCCTTCCAAAGCATCCACCAAATTAGAGACACTGGAGTTCCATTTGCGTACAGTATTCTTGTCCAGCGTTGTTGTATTGACTCCCTACCGTTCAGTAGAGAGGGGGCAGATGACACTGTCTGCCTTTCTGGCTTCTCACAGATGACACACGCTGCGCATAAGAGAGAAGGTGTATGGAGGTTTCCGGATGCAAGTAGCAGAGCTGACAAATAAGGTCATTGGGCCATCCTCTCTTCTTTAGGTTGTCCACGGTGAGGCATTTGTTGAGAATCACTAACCAGGTGAAGAACTGGCATTTGAGTTCCAGACCAGCAGGTTCAGATCAGAGTGAAATCACTGGGCAAGGTATGCAGAATTGACGGAAGCGAGGTTGCGAGGGGAGCAGACCGCCAACCAGTTAACCTTATTTTATGCACACTAACGACAGGATCTTAAACAATAAGATGCCGACAAACAAAGAAACTAAGTACAAACTGTGTTTCCCCATCCACATTTAACCCATTCTCACTTAGAAGATGAACTATACTACGAAACAGCGCTGGATATCCCAACAACAAAACAACAAGATCAGAAGCAGACCAAGATCCTGCGTGAGAAGTTACAAAACCAAGCATTCATACTAGCTACTGTAGATGCCTAGGTATCATCTAACACAAATATTAACCAAGCACCCCTCAGAATATCATGCAAAGAGAACAAGAACCTCACCATGTAATTCAACAATACAAATAGGCTCTTCATACAGTACCAAGACAAATAGCGCATTTTGTACGGAAGCTGTATACCATCCCAGACAAAAAGGTGGCAGCAATTTCGGACAAGCCTATCAGAGTGAGTACCATACAGGATTTAGGAAGCAGTCTGCGTCAAGAGAGAACCTTAAAACGGGAGTCGGGAGAAACAGAAAAGTAATGTATGAGAAGAGTATCTAAAATGCATCGAAAATACAGGTCTATATTTCTACCTACCCATTTATTTCTAATAATAAAGTATGCTCAAAAATCTGTCACTTGGCTAATATACATGCAGACACATCTAACCTAAACACGGGAGGTGAAAAGCCAGCCACTCGGCTAGGTAGGCCTGTGTACATATTTAGCCTAGACAGAGAGGACATTAACCAAACAATAAGGTGTAATAATCCTTCTGTGGTATGTATGTTTTACATCAATTTATACTGCTTTACTCTGCCTAAACACTTGAATTTTTAAGAACCCCCTAATGGTGAGGGCATATTTTCCCATTCCAAGTTATAAAAGAAGTTGCCGGGCAAGCTATATATTAGCACATTTAAAAACAAATAAGAACACGACTAACAATTTTATAGCACAAGGAAAATTGACCAACTGTCCTCTCATCATCTCTAGCGCCCGTGGTATATCCTATTTTCCATAGGAACTGAAGATTCCCAAAGCAACGTAAGCACAGGATGCCTCTCTCACACCTAGGCTAAATCCATCGTCGTCTACAAGACCAAGAACCCTCAAGGATCCATGAAGAGTAGCAACAAATCTATGGTAACTAAGGCAAAATAAATACTAGATGAAGAAAAGGAGGAAGATGAAACCGGTGCACATAAACCATTTCTCAACAGTCAGCTACAGTAAGTTGTAGTGTAAACTGGCAACCATTCCTAAATTCATTCTAACCAAAACAAGCACGATATCAAGCAATGAAGGTGCACTCGAGCGACATAACAACCATTGAGGCAGACGCATCGTAACAGCAACGAAACAAAGGAAGGCAGGCCAAGCACAATTTTACCTGATGGGCCGACGCGAACACGAAGCAACCCCTGAAGAACCATGCCGAAGCAGTAAGCAAACGAGGGACAGAACCGAGTGATGACTGATGAACACAAAGGAACTGAAGGACGTCGGGATGAACTCACCACACAAGGAGCACCCTTAGCACGCATGCCGCGTCGGTCACAGACTCGCAGCCAAGGCCGCAGGGGAACTATGGGATCAAGGAGATCCCTTACGGTTCGGCAAGGGGAGAGGGTTGCACAAAGAGCAGAACTAACGATCAACACGCGGGGATTTTTACCCAGGTTCGGGCCGCACGGATGCGTAAAACCCTACTCCTGCTTTGATTGTATTATTGTGGATGTTCTTGGCCAAGTTCTGGGAGCTACAGTAGCAGCTACGCATGCAGAATGGGCTTTCGAAGTGCTTCCCCCCACCTTACTGTACGTCTCGGGCCTCCTTTTATATTAATCGAAGGGGCTACCACAGTGGCGTACAAGATAATGCATGAGGTGGAAAGTAACTACAGTGTTATCATACCTAACCCTGACGGCTTAGGACAAGCTCATTAAGTGCACCGTGAGGTGTCCCTTAGCGTCTTGGGCTTGGAAAAGCTTTACAGGGGATGGGCAAAAGCAGCCATCCCATCAGCACCGCTTAAGCATCTCGCGGCCAGCATTACGCCACGTCACCATGAGGACAAGCCCTAAACGACAAGGCTGGCCGCTGCACTGGAGCGATAGCGCTGCACTGTGCAGAGCCTTGCCGGGACCGAATCCTTGCCGGGCCCGGGGCTTGCCGGGACCGGGTCTTGCCGGGCGCGAGGCTTGCCGGGCTCGAGGCCTCGCCGGCAAGGGTCTTGCCGGGCCTCCGCAACCCTTTGGTCTTCTGTCTGGTCGTTGACTTGAACGCCTCCTTGGTATCTTAGTCTCGTGATTACTCCTAGCTATTCCCCGGCAAGGCTAGCCGCGGTACGGCTACAACTGCCTGTGCACAAGTAAGGGGTACTAAAAAGACCCATACTTTAGTACACCGACAGGAGCCCCCGGGCCTAGGCCATACACGGGTGCCAGGCCTGTTGGGCTAGGCCCAAAACAGTGCACGGGCACGCGTGGCAGGAATAACTGTTCGCAATCATTATCTCTTTTATCACGCCCCTCCACTATGCGCATTAATCGCGCGACGTGGGAGACGTGGGCGGAAACTCCGCTGCAAAAGCGGGCGGTAAAGAGCCTGCCTCGCGCCTTCCCCATAAAAAGGGAATCGCAGAGGGCACTGCTCATTTACCCCCCTCCGCCTTTGCAGTCTCAATCTCAGAACCGTCCCCGTCGTCTTCTTCCTCGCGCCCAAAGCAGAGCTTTTCTCCCTCCACCCGCCTCCACCGCGCTCTCGACGCCTTCAGCGCCCACTTCCATAGCAATCATGCCGCCCAAGCCGAGCAAGGGCAAGGCGGCGGAAGCGGCCGCCGCGGAGAGCAAGTTGGCGAAGATGCGGAAGGAACGCGCCGTCTTCCCCTCGACGCTTGATGCGGAGACCCTGAAGAAGAGGTACCAGTTCGCATGGGCGACTGAGACCACGGCGCATCCAGCCACCAAAGTGAGTGTAGCTTCTCGCAAGGCCAAGCCAGGAGACTATCCCTTCTTTGCCGATTATTTCTGGTGCGGCCTCTGTCCCCCGTACTCGGATTTCTTCATAGATATCATGCACACCTACGGCTTCCAGCTGCTAGATTTCACGCCGAATGCCGTGACTTGTATGTCCGTCTTCGCGCACCTTTGCGAGAATTTTGTTGGGGTCATCCCGAGCACTGCACTTTTCCGGCACTACTTCTACCCCCGCATCCAAAGGGGCGACGCCCTCTCCGGCAGCATCGCTTGGATCCCGAGGACGGCAACCAAGGAGACATACCCAGAGGGGCTCTACCGCGATAGATGGAATGAGTGGCGCGGCAAGTGGTGCTGGGTCTGGGAAAAGGAGCCCCAACCGTTCTGCGAGATGCGGAAGCAGAAGGTGGCCCGCGGCAAGGATTGGGGCGCCGCAGACCCTGACGACAGCAAACTCACCATCGCCACCACCAGGATACTGCGCCTCAGGGCCGCCGGGCTGAAGGTGGAGATGATTGCTTCAGACTTCCTTCGCCGGCGCATCGCCCCACTGCAGAACAAGGGGCGCCCTGCCTGGGAGTACATGAACGCTGCCGACGTCATGAGGGTGCGGCCTGGACTGGATAACGATCTGACAGCCATGGGGCACGCAGCCCTCTGCCAACAGCTCTTCGATTCTGGATCACTGGGAGACTTGCCGGCGGGCGTCGTCCCACTATGCAACAACTCATCACTGACCTCCATCATCGCCATGATGCCGGCGTTTAACGCCCATAGCATCGACGAGAGGTGGATAGAGCCGTCCGCGGAGCAGGCGCTGGCGTTCTTCGACAACTTGGCGGAGAAGGCCATCCGTACGGAGAACCTTGTCCGCGCCACCACGGAGGAGGAGCTCGCCTACATCGCCAACAGGGCGGAAGAGGCGAACCTTGCCGAAGAGGCCGGCAGCGCTGAGTCCAGCGAAGGCGAGGACTTGCTGCTGGAAGATCTTGCCGGGCGAGACGAGGCTGCCGGGGAGCCAAGCGGAGCCGCTGCCGGGAGCTCTTCTGCCGGAGGCGCCGCCGAAGAGGAAGAAGAGGAGGAGGAAGAGCCCCCAGCTCTTCAACACAAGAAGAGGCGCGTCCTCCGGAAGAACGCCACCGGCGCTCCAGCCTGCCAACCTCCCTCAAGCAGCGAGGCTTCCGGCAAAGGGGCGGCCGGCGAGGCCGCACCGCAAACTGCCGCTGCCAAACGTCCCAGGACCAATCCTCCTCCTCCTCCGTCAGGAACTGCGGCGGGGGTCGGCTTCGAGCTCTCCGCCATCAGCTCCGAGGAAGAAGAAGAAGAGTAAGAGTCCCGCCACAGCCTTGATTCTTATCCTTCTAGTTCTGCTTGATTGACTTGCTCTGTTTTTGCCTTCTCAGGGATGCGGAGACTCTGGCACAGAGGGTGGCGAAGAGGGCCAAGACCTCAACAAGCGTCGAGCCGCCGGTAAGCACCTCGGGCGCGCCGGAAACGGTTCTCGTCAGCTCGGAGTCAAGCCCAGAACGCAACAGTCCTCGACGTAGCCCCCGGCGCAGCCCCCAGCGTGAGTCTCCTACTCACTACCCACTGGCACGTGCCGGGGTGTGCATCTTCTCTGCTGACATCCCCGGGCGTGCAGGAGCGGAGCAACAGCGAGAAGCAACAGCGGGAGCTGCCTCCGCCATGCCACCACCGTCGACTACACCGCCCAGGGGCGAGTCTTCGGGCAATCTCTACCGTGACGAAGGGGAGGGCCCGGCAAGCGCAGGCTCCGGCAACCCCTTCCTTGACGCAGGTAAAGTTACTTGCCCCAAAGAATTCTTGTCGCTTTGGTTTTTCTTCTTTTTGTCTTCTTGAACTTCCTTTCCAGCTTCATCTTAATTAACTCCTTGATCTTCAATCTTCTTCTGACAGAGCTCATGGATATCGACGCCGTCATTGAAGAGACCGCCAAGGATGCCGCCACTGAAGCCGGCAAGGTTGCTGCCGAAGAAGCCGCCGAGCATGCCGCCGCCGAGGCCGCCAAGGCTGCTGCCGCCGGGGCTGCTGCCGCTGAGGCCGCCAAAGCCGCTGCCGCCGAGGCTGCTGCCGCTGAGGCCGCCAAGGCCGCTGCCGCCGAGGCCGCCAAGGCTGCTGCCGCCGAGGCCGCCGAGGGGGCCGGTGAGGAGGCCCGTGGCAATACCGACGGCGCTTCCGCCGCAGGAGCGCCAGGCGCTTCTACTGCCGCGGGGCCCTCGACTGCCGAAGACCAATCCTCGTCGTTCCAGGCTCCTCCCTCAGGCCAATATATCAGGGCCGGCAAGAACGTTGTCAGCATGCCGGGGTCGGCAAACATTGAAGAGCTGGTTGAAGGGGGACACCTTGACGGGGAAATCACCGTCGCTGCCGTCAGTGAGCCCAAGGAGGAGCAACTACTTCAAGCCATGAATGACAATTATCAGAAGCTCCAGGCGCTCTATCGCGCCCGGAGGGAGAAACTGGACTCCCGGGCAGCGCTCGTCGAGGCCGCGGAAGGAGACTTCCAACAACGCGTCACGGAGACACAAGCTTGGTATGGCGAGGCCCTCCAGGAGCTAAATATTTATCGGGAGCAGCTGGCGGAAGAGCGGAACGTCCTCCTGCTGAAGCAATCAGACATCGAGAAAGCGCAGGAGGAGGCCGCCCAGCAAGCCGCCGCGGCAGAAGCCCTCTTAACGCAGCGCCGCATCAGTCTTGACGCCCAAGAAGAGGACCTTGCCGCCCGCGAGGCGGCGCTTGCCGCCAAGCTTCGCAACAAGGATGAAGAGCTCGAAAGTCTTGTCGCGCGGCGGGTCCAGGAGCTTGAGTAGAAACACTTGAAGACGCTCAGAGCTCTAACTGAAGACCACGCCGGCAAGCTCAAAGAGGCCCTCGACGCTGCCGGAGCTGCGGAGACCGCCAAGAACTTGCTGGAGGAGAAGACGAAGCAGCTGGAGGTCGCTCTCGAGGACCACGGCAAGAAGGTCTCAACACTCGAGGCCGAGAGAGACAAGGCTCTCCACAGCCTGACGGAGACGCAGGCCGCCGCATCCGAGAAGATCCAGCAGCTCTCCTCCGCCAAGGACTCCATTAAAGATCTGAAGCTAAAGCTATCAACGCTGGAGGAGTCTCTTGAGGCCGTCCGAGTTCGCGAGAGGACTCTTATCAAGGACCTCCATGACGAACAGGAGCTGCTCCAGAACGCCGCCACCACCCATAACGAATACACTTCAAGCGTGAAGCTCTGGACCGCCAGGCTGGCGGACGTCGCCGAGAAGCTTGGCGCGGAGCTGGAGACCATGGGTTTGCCGGGCTTCGAGTACTCAGTCGACGACAACATATCCTCAAGCGCCAGGCTAACCATGTTCTTCGACAAGCTCGTCGACGCCCTCAAGCTACTCCAGGCGAATCAGACAAGCAAACTGGCCGACGAATCCCGGAAGCTCTGCCAGCTCGTCCTCCGCAAGGTATTGATGAAGGTGGCATACAGGAACCCTGGCGTCGACCTCTCCAAAGCCTTGAAGAGCTTGCCGAAGGACGCGGACGTCAAGGCTCTCGAGGAGCTTGTCGCGCCCATCGTCGATCGGGTGAGCCAGGTGAAGAGGGTCGAGGGCGATCGCCGGGATTAACTGTAGCCTCCTATCTTCTTCCTCAACTTGCCGCCAGCATTCCATGTAAAAGACAAATTGTCTTATGTCAGAAACGCGGCAAGCACTAGATGTAATATAACTTGCTCTCTTTGAATTATGGCATGCTATTCCCTTTGTTCAATTTCTTTCTGTATAGAGTATACCCTACGCTTTGCTGGGAACTTGCCGGAGCATAACCTCGTCGCGAGCGCTGGATTCGGGTCGTCAGCAGCTTGCGGGTAGTGCTGCTCACGGCAAGAAATCTTGCCGCTTTCAGCGCGGCCACCTAGACTGCTGAGCGGACTCGAAACAGAGTAAGGGCGCAGCCGATCACGACAAGATTCCATCGCGTGCAGGTTTTCCATACAAAGCCGAAATCGTTCAAGGGGATACAGCCTTACAAAAATCAAAATCTGCTTAAGGGGTTTAGCAACTTAGCTCTGCCTTTTATCGCTATTCCTTTTCTTCCGGCAAGGCGCCAACCTTGAACGTTGTCTGGCCTCCATACCACCATTGTCCTTCCCCCCCCCCCCCCCCCCCGGCAAACTTGCGCGTGAGGGAATCTTCTATCTCTTGAGAAAAAGAAAGAAGAGAAAATAAGGGTATGGACCCTTGACGGTTCGTTAGCTCTTACCGGGATCGAGCGCAATACATATCTCAGATAATACATGCATATAGAATGACATGAAATCAACAAGAAATGTAAAGCACACAGATCTCATTAAAATATGCACAGGGATGTGCCTGCTCTGTACAAAGGATTACATGCCAGCGGCAACACTTGCACAGAATGGCGTTGCCGGGATCTTGCCGGAGCGTTACGCTGCCGCGAGCGCTGGATTCGGGTCGTCAGCAGCCTGCTGGCCGTATCGCTATCACAGCAAGAAACCCGAACAACTGCGCCTTACGGGTAGAACTTGCGAAGGTGCTCGATGTTCCAGGAGTTGCTCACTGGCAAGCCCTCTTCGGTCTCCAGGCGGACAGCGCCAGGCCTGGTGACTCGCACTACCCGGTAAGGGCCTTCCCACTTCGGCGTCAACTTGTTGGAATTCTTGGCCGACTGAACGCGCCGAAGAACAAGGTCGCCTTCCTCAAGACTCCGGGCGCGAACTTTGCGGCTATGGTAGCGGCGCAAAGCTTGCTGATAGCGAGCGGCTCGCACAGCAGCCCGAAGACGGTTCTCCTCAAGGAGCAGCGCGTCATCTTGCCGCAGCTGCTCTTGCTCAAGCTCATCATAAGCGAGCACTCGAGGTGACCCGTATATGAGTTCCGTGGGGAGAACTGCCTCCGCTCCGTAGACCAGAGCGAAGGGTGTCTGGCCGGTGGCTCGATTTGGCGTCGTCCTGATCGACCAAAGAACCGCCGGCAGCTCATCAATCCAGCGTCTTCCATGCTTGTGCAGCTTGTCGAAAGTTCTGGTCCGGAGACCACGCAGCACTTCAGCGTTCGCCCTTTCTGCTTGGCCGTTGCTTCTGGGGTGAGCAACAGAGGCAAAACAAATCTTGCCGCCAAGGTCTTGGACGTACTGCATGAAGATGCGACTAGTGAACTGCGTACCGTTGTCGGTGATAATCCTGTTCGGCACACCAAAACGGCACACAATCCCCTTGAAGAACTTGACTGCTGACTGTGCTGTCACCCTCCTCACGGCTTCCACTTCTGGCCACTTCGTGAACTTGTCGATAGCAACGTACAAGTACTCGAAGCCCCCGGCAGCGCGGGGGAAAGGACCCAGTATGTCGAGCCCCCAGACCGAGAAGGGCCAGGAGAGAGGGATCGTTTGGAGAGCTTGAGCTGGCTGATGAAGTTGCTTCGAATGAAACTGGCACGCTTCACACTTGGTTACTAGTGCCGTTGCATCCTGGAGGGCAGTAGGCCAGAAGAATCCTTGCCGGAATGCCTTGCCGACAAGGGCTCTTGAGCCTATGTGGGATCCACATATACCCCCATGAATCTCTGCCAACAGCTCTAGTCCGTCCTCCCAAGGAATGCACTTCAATTTCACACCGTTGGGTCTCTTTCTGTACAGGACGTCGTCGACGAACTGGTACATACTTGACTGACGGGCTACTTTCTCAGCTTCTTCCTGCTCCTCAGGGAGTTCTCCTGTCTGAAGGAAATGGACTATTTGCTGTGCCCATGCCGGAGCCTGTGGCTCGACGACAAGGACTAAAGGCGACTCTTCAGCCGCGGGAGCATTTGCTTCTACGGCAAGAACCTGAGGCTCTTGGCGGAGCAGCTGCTCACCGGCAACTGGTATTTCTTCGGCAGCAGGGGCGCTTGCTTCGGCGGCAAGAACCTGAGGTTCTGCGCGAAGCCGCTGCTCACCGGCAACCGTGTCGTTCCCGGAAAAATCCTTGCCGGGGGCTTCGGGAAGCCCTGCCGGGAAGTACTCGCCGGTACTTAACTTTCTTCTCTTATCAGGCCTTGTCGATGGCGACACGGATGGTTGAGTCAAGCGGAGCACAAAAGTCCCTGGTTCCACAGGTAGCTTGAGTGCGGCACGCTTCGACAGGTCGTCGGCAATGCTGTTCTCTGATCGAGGAACATGCTCTGTCTGAAGACCGTCAAAGCGCTCCTCCAGCTTCCTCACTTCATCGACGTATGCTTCCATCAGCGGGCTCTGATAATCTTTGTTGACCTGCCTCACGACGAGCTGGGAGTCACCCCTGACGATGAGCTTCCTGATCCCAAGGTCTGCCGCGATCCTGAGACCGGCAAGCAGTCCTTCATACTCTGCCGTGTTGTTGGTCGATCTCTCCCGGGGAAAATGCATCTGGATGACGTACTTGAGGTGCTCTCCGGTGGGTGCGACAAGCAGCACGCCAGCACCGGCGCCTTGCAGCGAGAAGGCTCCATCAAAGTACATGATCCATTCGCGATCTGTTCCCTTGCCGGGGATTGCTGATTCCTGAATTTCGTCGGCTGGCGTTGGGGTCCATTCTGCAATGAATTCTGCCAAGGCCCTGCTCTGGATAGTTGAAGAACTTTCAAACTTGAGACCAAAGCATGACAGCTCCAACGCCCACTCCACGATCCTGCCGGTTGCCTCTGGGTTCCGGAGAATCCGTTGCAGCGGAAAGCGAGTGACGACGGTGATCTCATGTGCTTGGAAGTAATGGCGCAGCTTCCTCGAGGCCATAAGAAGACCGAAGAGCAACTTCTGTACGCCAGAATACCTCGACCTAGCCCCCTGCAACAGGGAGCTGACGAAATAGACCGGGCGCTGCACCATCTTCTTCTTCTGCACTGCCTGACTTGACTGCGCGGGTCTTTCCTTGTCGGCACCAGAGTCTGCCGGGGCTGGCCCCGGCAAGTTGCTTGGCAGGCCTGCCGTTGCCGTTGCATCCTCCTCTGCTTCTCTCTCCGCCACCAGCGCAGCACTAACCACTTGATTCGTTGCCGCCAGATATAGCAGCAACGGCTCTTGTGGTCTAGGCGCGACTAGTACTGGCGAAGAGGAGAGGTACCTCTTCAAATCCTGCAGCGCTGCCTCCGCTTCTGGAGTCCATTTCATTGGACCTGCCTTCTTCAAAATTTTGAAAAACGGCAGGGCGCGCTCAGCAGACTTTGAGATGAACCTACTCAAAGCAGCGACGCAGCCGGCGAGGCGGCGCACATCCTTAACTCGTCTTGGCGCTTCGATCTGCTCAATTGCCTTGATCTTGTCGGGATTGGCTTCAATTCCACGCTGAGATACAAAGAACCCGAGAAGCTTGCCGGATGGGACGCCAAACACGCACTTCTCGGGATTGAGCTTCAGGTTGATCCTGCGCAGATTTGCAAATGTCTCCTCCAGATCTTGAATGAGCGTTGCCTTGTCCTTGGTTTTGACCACTATGTCATCCATGTAAGCTTCCATATTTCTATGCAGCTGGGCCCCGAAACCACTCTGGACAGCTCTTGCGAATGTCGAACCAGCACTTTTCAACCCGAAAGGCATACGCAAGAAGCAATACGTGCCACACGGGGTGATAAATGCGGTCTTCTCTTCGTCTTCCTTCGCCATGAAGATCTGGTGATAGCCTGAGTATGCGTCAAGAAATGACAGCAAATCGCAGCCGGCAGTGGAATCCACAATCTGGTCGATGCGCGGCAAGGGAAAGGGATCTTTTGGACAGGCTTTATTGATATCTGTAAAGTCAATACATAGCCTCCATTTACCATTCGCCTTGCGCACAACAACTGGGTTGGCCAACCATGTAGGATGGAGGACTCCTCTAACCAGGCCTGCCGCCTCAAGCTTCTTAATCTCTTCTGCAATAAATTCTTGCCGCTCCAAGGCTTGCTTCCGCACCTTCTGCTTGACGGGCCGCGCGTGGGGACAGACAGCTAGGTGGTGCTCAATTACCTCCCTGGGAACACCGGGGATGTCAGATGGTTGCCATGCAAACACATCGACGTTCGCCCGCAGGAAGGCAACGAGCGCGCTTTCCTATTTGTCATTAAGGGTGGAGCTTATGGTGAAAGTTCCCCCTGTCCCGTCCTTCCTGGCGGGCACCTTCTTGGTCTCAGGCGGAGCAGCCTTGGATTTCTTGGTCCGGCCGGCAAAGCTCTCTGGGGCATCCTCGACGGCAGCGCAGCACTCTGGAGAGGCGCGCTTGCCGGAGTTTGTACCAGAGGTCTTGCCGGGCTTCTTCTTCTTGCCGGGATCTTGAGCGGCAGGAGCATGCGCCTTGGCGGCGGACGCTGCAACTGCTTCCCGGTAGAGTTTGTCGGTGCAAATGAGCGCGTCTTTCTTGTCGGAGTAGACAGTGATGACGTTCATTGGACCGGGCATCTTCAAGACGTTGTAGGCGTAGTGCGAGGCCGCCATGAACTTAGCCAGCGCTGGGCGGCCAAGGATTTCATTGTACGGCAATGGTATCTTGGCGACGTCGAAGACGACCTTCTCCGTCCTGAAGTTCAGCTCGCTGCCGAATGTTACCGGCAGCGTGATTTTGCCCTTCGGCTGGTTCCTTCCCGGATTGACCCCTTGGAAAGAGCCTGTCTCCTCGAGATCTCCGTTGGGAATTTGCAGCCTCTTGATCACATCGGGCGAGATCAGGTTCAGGCCGGCCCCACCGTCAACTAACATTTTCGTCACCTGGAGGTTGCGGATCGTTGGTGAAACCAACAACGGCAAGCACCCGACCGCAGTTGTGCGATCAGGGTGGTCCTCGGCGTCAAAAATGATAGGCGTGTGGGACCACTTTAGTGGCTTCCGGGCATCGAGGGATGGCTCTGCCGCATTAATCTCGTGCGCCCACTGCTTGAGCTGGCGGTGAGAGGAATGCAACGAAGCGCCCCCGTCGACGCACATGGCCTCTGTAGCCTTCTGGAACTCGTGTTCGCTGGACTCGTCGCCCTCTGCGTCATCATCATCATTCCCTTGCTCTCTGGCGCGGCCCCGGGCAGGCTTCTCTTGCTGCTGCCTGGGCTTGCCGCGACGACCTCCTCGACCGCGCTTCCTGCCAGACTCTCCGGCACCGTCTTGGGCTCTTTCCTTGTCGCGCCTTTCATATTCGGCGCGTTGCTTCTCGGCAAGCTCCTCAACTTGCCGGCAGTCTTGGAGATCGTGGCCCTTGGTATGGTGGATCTTGCAGTACTGCTTGCCGGATCCTTCTGGCTTGTCGGCAGCCGCCAAGGCCTGACACGCCGCACACCCGGCAACCTCCTTGCCGGGGTCGCCGGTCTTGGACTTCTTGGCGGCGCCGGCGTCGCCCGAACTTTCAACGGCAAGCACGGCCTTGCCCTTGCGCTTCTTGTTCTTCCGCCGCCCCTTCCTTGCCGGGGCAGGAGCGTCTTCGCTATCGGAGTCGACTCCAGCGCCAGCGTTCTCGCCGGGGAGTCTCCTTCCTTCCTCTGCCCGTGCACATTTGTCGGCCAAGGCGTAGAGCTCGGCGACATCCCTGACTTTGTTCATCGCCAACTCCTCCCGCATCTTACGATTGCGCACATTCTGATGAAAGGCGCTGATGACGGCGGCGGGATGGACGTCAGGAATGTTGTGCTGGATGCGGCTGAACCTCTGGATATACTTGCGCAAAGTTTCGCCCTCCTTCTGGGGAATGATGTGCAGATCACTCTCCTGGCCAGGAGTTTGATGGCCGCCGGTGAAGGCGCCAACAAACTGATGGCACAGGTCGACCCAAGAAGAGATGGAATTCTCGGGCAGGTGCATCAACCACGATCTCATGTTGGGCTTCAGTACCAACGGAAAGTAGTTGGCCAGCACCTTATCGTCACGAGCCCCGGCAGCCTGCACCGCGATGGTGTAGATGCTCAAGAACTCGGACGGATGAGTCTTGCCGTCGTACTTCTCCGGTACTTCCGGCTTGAAGGAGCGGGAGCTAGGCCACTGGACTTGCCGCAGCTCACGAGTAAACGCTGGGCAACCCACCTCGTAGGGTAGGCAGCCAGGGTACCCTGGCGCGGGCTCGTCAACAGAGGTCCCAGCGCGCTTGTCGGACTGGCGACGCGCTTCCCTTCGGCGCTCGATGGTGGTTCGAGCGTCCTCCTTCCTCCGTTCCCGAAGAATGTGACGTTGATCGCGGCGAACCCGCGGATCAGACGAGGCCGTGGAGTCATCCTCACGGGCGCCGGTCCGCCGAGTTAACGACCGCTCTTGACGCAGCGGAGGGGAACGCAACGTAGTCGTTCCAGCTCCGGTCTTCGCTCCATCGCCACGCACCAGCCTAGACGACTGCAGCCGCGAGGGTTCATCCTGCCGCGGTACGTCGTTGTTGGCTAGGCCGATGAGGCTCTGGATAGCGGCTCACCACTCGTCTAGCTTCTCCGCGGCGGGAGGGAAGTCTAGGAGCAGCTGAGCTCGCGCCAACGCCTCTGCTGGCGTAGGCGGCGGCGACAGGTGCGAAGAACGTGAGGTGCTCAAACTCCTAACAGGGTTAGAAGGAGCACCATCACGACTCTGCACCCGCGCGCGGCCCCCATCAGCTCGCTGGCGCGGATCTTGGCCCTGCGCACCCTGGGAGTGATGCGCAGGGGTCTTCCCATGCGGACGCCCAGAACCACCAACGTCTTGAGGCCGCACGTCACGCGCGTCCTGAGAAGGTCGCGGTGCATGCGCCGGCGTATTCGTCCTGGAAGGCGCCGCTCCATCCTTGGAAGTCGCTGCACCACCCGCAGGTTGCGCAGCTCTATCCTTGGACCTGTTGCTCGTCCGGCTCGGATCGCCGGAACGCCGTGGAAGCTCGGAGCCTCCATCTCCTCCACCCGCGCCTACCCCGTCACCTGCGCGTGCAGCATCAGGCACGACGGATGCGGATGGACCAACCGCCGTGAAGCCCTTCTTCTTGGGAGCCATGGTGGTGAAGATGATCAAAGATCTGACGCGCTGACCACTAGATCAGGTCCGCACAACCTCGATCCCCCTACCTGGCGCGCCAAAGATGTCGTGGGAAACGAACACCTATGGGATCAAGGAGATCCCTTACGGTTCGGCAAGGGGAGAGGGTTGCACAAAGAGCAGAACTAACGATCAACACGCGGGGATTTTTACCCAGGTTCGGGCCGCACGGATGCGTAAAACCCTACTCCTGCTTTGATTGTATTATTGTGGATGTTCTTGGCCAAGTTCTGGGAGCTACAGTAGCAGCTACGCATGCAGAATGGGCTTTCGAAGTGCTTCCCCCCACCTTACTGTACGTCTCGGGCCTCCTTTTATATTAATCGAAGGGGCTACCACAGTGGCGTACAAGATAAGGCATGAGGTGGAAAGTAACTACAGTGTTATCATACCTAACCCTGACGGCTTAGGACAAGCTCATTAAGTGCATCGTGAGGTGTCCCTTAGCGTCTTGGGCTTGGAAAAGCTTTACAGGGGATGGGCAAAAGCAGCCATCCCATCAGCACCGCTTAAGCATCTCGCGGCCAGCATTACGCCACGTCACCATGAGGACAAGCCCTAAACGACAAGGCTGGCCGCTGCACTGGAGCGATAGCGCTGCACTGTGCAGAGCCTTGCCGGGACCGAATCCTTGCCGGGCCCGGGGCTTGCCGGGACCGGGTCTTGCCGGGCGCGAGGCTTGCCGGGCTCGAGGCCTCGCCGGCAAGGGTCTTGCCGGGCCTCCGCAACCCTTTGGTCTTCTGTCTGGTCGTTGACTTGAACGCCTCCTTGGTATCTTAGTCTCGTGATTACTCCTAGCTATTCCCCGGCAAGGCTAGCCGCGGTACGGCTACAACTGCCTGTGCACAAGTAAGGGGTACTAAAAAGACCCATACTTTAGTACACCGACAGGAACTTGCAGGGGAGAACAGAAGGAACGTGCTCTGAAGGGATCGAGTGGATGGATGGAATGCAGAAGCACGCAGGCACATTTAGTCCACAACATCCACCTGGGCATCCTCATTTTTAGGGAATTACTTTCTCCTATTAATTAGTAATGCTATGTAGAGTCTCCATTTTCCTGAAAGGAAAAACGGCTCGTGAACTGGAATGAGGTGACAGAATATTTATCTTCTTCACACTGGTCATTTCCTCGAGCAGCTGCCGGGCGGCGGCGTGGCTCCGCCCACGAGCTCGCTGCACTCGTCCCCGAGGCTCGCGCCGGCCTGCCCGTCGACGAGGCTCGCGCCGGCGAGCGTGATGCCTCTTTCTTGGCCTTGTCCCTCTCGGCACCACCCCGACCATGTGCTCATGGTGGCTGCCGGCAGAGGCGGGAGGAAACAGAAATACGAGCGAGAACAGAGGCCCGCAACCGGGAGCGCCGCCGCTTCATCTTTATCCGCCGCTTAGAAGTGGGATGGCACCTCGACATGCCCTGGCGGCTCGGGCAGCGGATCGCCCAGGGCGCGCTCGCGACGCGGGAGCGGGCGGGGGCCTCGCGTCGCCGCCAGACATCTGCGGCGCCGGCACCGGGGAGCCTGAGACTGAGTCCAAGTACCCGGTCGTCTCCAAGATGATGGCCGCGATGGGGTACAAACCCGGCACGGGCCTCGGCAACGACGCACAGGGCATCGTGGCGCCGCTGGAGGGCAACTTGCGCCCCGGTCAAGCCGGGCTCGGCAGCGTCAAGGAGTCCAAGCCCTTCTTCTCCGGCAAGGAGAACCTGCCACCGGCGCCGCCGACCGCTAAGAGGAATTGGAACAGCCGCTGTGGTCCACGGCGCGAGGAAGGATCCCGTCCTTGAGAAGAAGACCGCGCTGCTGGCGATGAGCGCCGAGCAGGACGAGCAGTCGCACATGGTGCAGAGAAGGAGGCTATGCACGCACACCAGCTGCAGGCCATGGAGGCGATCGCAGGGCGGCCGGCGGCCTGTCGAACCCGTCCGTGTATGCGTCGAGGAGGCTGCTGATGGCGCCGTCCGTCCAGCCGTCCCGATCCTTCCGTGCGGGCGCGGCGTCGACGAATCAAAAGGCCTGGGCCCGCTGCGGCAGGGCCGGCTGGGAGGAGGGCTGGGGAGCGGGGCGGGCGTCGTGCGGGCCCTGCCGGGGACAAGGACGACGGGTGGGACAGAGAGAGAGACGAGGAGGAAGAAGAAGGAAAGAGGGGGAAAGAAGATGCGAGGCTGACAGGTGAGACCCATGTCAGCAGGTCAAATATTGACTTGGACTAGTCTTAGCCATATCAAACCATGTCTTGCAATTATTGGATTAGTCTTCACCATTTATTTATCGTGGAGATTTGTATATGAAGATCAATTATTGGGTGACTGGCAAATTGATCCAGTGGGTTCTTCAAAATATTCTGATTCGGACAAACCTCAACGGCCTCTGATTCCTGAGAAAAATGCTCAAACCCTCCACGAGCCTCAACATCTCCGAAAATGCTTTGCCTTCATTGATTGCGTTTTATGTTACAAAGATTGATATATAATTGCTAAGGTGTCTCCAGTGATATCATTTTAATTCTTAGTTTTAAAAGTTACATCTATGATCCTAATCATTGTACTTGTAATGGTTAGTGATTTTGAATAAAAACAGTATCATCCTTAAAAGAAAAGAAAGACATTCTGACCCTAACTCACTTAATAATCTTGCGTCAATCTTTTACCTTTAGATAAGAAAAAGCTTTCCCACTACAAAACATTAAAAAAACTTAAAATCCCCATTGGCACCGTTTTCATCCTAAGTTGAGTCGAATAAGAGGAAGTCAAACAGATCGCCATATTCATAAGCTCCATAATGCGCATTGAGCTCACTCCGTAATATTTTGAAGGTTGCCGAGGCGATGTGGAAACTAATAGTCGGCATAATAGAGCTACCATATTTTTTTGGCTGGATCCACCCAATAGTTAAACAGTGAGTTTGAGGGGTTCACCATATAAATTTAGATAACATTGCATTACAAAGTTCCTATATAGGGGAACAAATATCGATTAGCGGTTTTTTCATATATAACTCATAGCATAGGTGTTCAAAATTTGTTTCTTTTACATATATGTAGTAGACCTGTTCATGGACAACCCGGCCCGGAGGTCCGAACCCGAAGCCCGACATTCGGGCCGGGCTCGCGCTCCACTTTCTCGCCTGAAGCCCGGCCCAAAAGCCCGAAAACTACGTATGAAGATGTTTTATTCAAAATATAGGTATAATGAATTAATATAATATCTCAAAGAAGATTAATTTAATTAAAAAATGCCATTGTTCATGTGCTTCGGGCCAGGCCAGGCTCGGGCTTGGAATTTTTTCTTCAGGCTTTGCCAAGCCCGGCCCGACAAATGATCAGGTTTAATATGTAGCGACAATAGCCTGCATTTTAAGTCCGAGACGATGGTGTATGCTATGCACCAGGCACATGCACATGTGACGAGTCACCTCGAACTCTAGCAGTGGTTGCGTGATGCCCCTCGGCCTGTTGATCGTCAAGGTCAGGGACATCTTGATCAGCTAGAGGATGGCCCAAGATGGCACGATCAGTGGCCACGAATGTCATCATTGTCGCATCGAATTTGCATAGGGATGCACACACTATCTCCGCCACGGATGCCGCTTGCGCCTCCTCGAACACGTGCTAGACGGGTGCGCCCCCTCTTTGTCGCGCGCCAGACGAACCATCTTCGATGATTTCGTCGAGGCAGATGGCCAAGGCGTTGGCGGCGTAGCGCTCATCCCATGCCTCCTTGGAAGCGAGGCGGCAGGGGCAGCCACGGGACGTGGTGTTGGGGAGCCTCTCCTTCATGAGTGGGATCCTCACATGTTGTACTAGGAAGCCCAATACATCCCCTCTTTATGAGAATCTCACTCGTCCTTAGCGAGGAGGGTGTAATCCTCCTACATAGCCTCCATCATCACAATGATCTCACTCCTCCTCATCATCAACGCCGATGAGGGCGTCCTCCCTCCTTTGCTTCCTCCTCGTCCATCATTTGTTGATCCTCCTTCGAGAGCGGCATCCAGTTCGGTCACGAGGGAAGCAACATGGTGAGCACGAGAAAAGTGGAGGTGAAGAAATCTTTAATTGGCTTGTTAGTCACTAAGATGAGAGGCGGGATTGATACAACCATCTATGCCATTGAAAGTTAGAGAATTGCATGGGAGGATGAGAAGAGATGTAAAATTTATATCCCCTACGGGCTTGGTGATGGAGTGTGCTCTAACGCAACAACTCACAACCTCTAACAATTGCGGTAGTCAGGAGTGGGGTGGCGACTCTAATAGAAAGGCATATTTTTTATCAGAATCGTCATATGGATGGTTATTATTAAGAATTCATGATGGTGACGATGATGCTAGCTAGAGTTGCTCTAAGGTCTTCTTCTGTATATGAATGAAAGTTTCGCTTTAAAAAGTTATTCAGAGAAGAAAAGTGTAGGAGATATGCCCTAGAGGCAATAATAAATGTTATTGATTATCTCCCTGTTCATAATTATGTTTATGTTCCATGCTATAACTGCAATGATTCTCGAGTCTGCAAATAAAACGAGGCTTGGAGGGAAACTCATGTGCACGTGTGGGATAATAAACGGTAAAATGTATTCCTAGTCAAGCCTCTATGTATGGCTCAAGTATTGCATGATGATCCTGTTTTCCTGATCATGGGCATGACTATGCCGGCAATTTTGAGGGCACAATTGTTGGTAGAACACTTGTGTTGAATCGACCCGAATTGAAGTTATGCTATGAGATTCATTCGTCATAAGTTAATGGTTAATAACACAGAGATGGTTAACGTTTGCATGATTCCTTAGACCATGAGAGTATCGAGTTTCTTCATGCTTGCTTCATGAACTTTGGGGTTTGTTAAACGTCATCCGTAAATGGGTGGCTATTACGGCGGCTTACGGGTTCATGGAAAAGTATGCCAAGTAACTTGATAGCTCAAGATTGGGATTTGCTCCTCCGACGATGGAGAGATATCTCTGGGCCCTCTCGGTGTTACGGTATCCATCATCGTCTGGCCAGACACTTTGTGATTTGATCACGGGGATGCCGGAACACGGGAACGAGAAAAGAGAACAATACCGGCAACGAGGTAACTGGCATAGTGGACAAGGTGTTGATCCACGGGGATGCCAACGTGTCTCACCTCGGTTAATTGTAACATATCGCGAAGCAACAGGAATAGCACACGGCAACTGGAGGTTCACTCGAATATTCATTCGTGTGGGTATAGGGATCAATATGGGTGTCCACGGCTCCGATGTTGATCATTGATCGGAAGGGGTTCCGGGTCATGTCTATGCGTCACCGAACCTATAGGGTCACACGCTTAAGGGTCATCTATCTGCTGAATACTAGACAGGGAGTCTGAGAGAAAATCACCGGAAAAAGTTTTCGGACACCGGAAAAGTTTCGGACAACGGAAAAGTTCCGCAGAGAGAACACCGGAACAGTTTCGGTAAAACTGAAAAGTTGTTTCAGGGGATACCATAAAGTCAAATTGGTTTTGGCACATGCCTGATAATTCTTGGAGTGTGCCAGAATTATTCTGGAAACTTTCTGGAATTTTCCGGAATGAAAACCGGAAATGTTCCGGAGCTGCCGAAACCGCTTCAGATGCTTTTCGCAGATGAAAATCACTAAACTGGAATTGTTCCGGCTCGCGTTGAAAATTATTTTGGTGGGTACTAGAAATGTTCTAAGCCCACATGAATATTTTCAGTTCGATCAGACGCTGAAAAATGTCGTCATGAATAGTGAAAGTGCTTTTTGGGATATTTTTGGAAAGTCACCTTTTGGAATATTTTCCCAAAAGGCTTCTAGAAGGGATGGATGGATGGGAACCACCTTGGGGGGGGCCCACAAGGGTTGTGGCCGGCCAAGAAGGGGGCTCCACCTTGGAGCCCCACTTGCCCACTTGCTTTCCCATTTTGCCCTTGGAAAGTGTTTCCTTCATGAGCAAGTTTTGGTATTTTGAATACCCATCCTACCCCTTGGTTTTCCTATAAATAGGAGGTAAGTGGGCTGCCCAAACCTCATCCATTCTCACATACACATGCCATTGCAATGATCTGGCTTCTTATCTCCCTCCCAGCGAAATAGTTTCGTAGAGCCGAAAGGCTGTCTGGGTTCCGGCAGGAACTAGTTCTGGACGGCGAAGCCCTGCCGGATAGATGACACCGTATATGTGCAACTCTGTTGAGAGATCGTAGTTTCGGTCTTAGTTCGAGAGTGCCTCCCGAAGGGCTGTCCGTGTGACCGTCCGAGTTTTGGAGGTCCTCCCGAAGGGCTGTCCGAGTGACAGTCCGAGTTTCGGAGGTCCTCCCGAAGGGCTGTCCGCGACACCGTCCGGGGGACTGTCCGACCGCCTCCCGGAGGGCTGTCCGCGGGGCAGATGAGGGTATACATCCTCGTGGTTGGGAGGTTGTAAAATCCTAGCTGCGGGGATCTGCACCGCCGATCGTCATCGACTCTACTTCCGTTGCGCTACGAGTCGGTAACGAAAATGAGCAAACCTTGTATGCAGTCTCCATAGTGGTCCTGGGCTGGTGCGTAGGTCGGAAATTTTTTGTTTTCTGCTGCGTTACCCTACAGTGGTATCAGAGCCAGGTTATGCGTAGATGCAGGTTGCGATCTAGAATACATAGAGATGTATGGGTGTTGCACAATATAATTAGGTAGTAGATGAGATCTATTACTGAAAATTATTTGTGCGGGTAGCAGATGAAATCTGTTACCCGGTGTTCTTGTTGCTTCCCTTGAATTTGCGTAGTCCTGATCTTGACGGCATGGTGGAATCTCACAAAGTTCTGGCAATCCGCGATCCTTTCATGCTGCTCCTGAGTATGCTGATTGACAGATCAACGAAGTGCTAACAGTTCTTTGGGTTCCACCATAGTTGAGAAAGATGGCTGTTTCGCAGACGAAAGGGCAATGCAGATATGATCTGCACGGGGGTCACGCGTATGACGAAGTTTAGTATGGGGCTCGAGATTTTATTATCTCGTGTTTCATACACCCTGGAAAGTTAATCTAGTAACTTGGATTATCATGCTTGATGATGGACGTTGGTAGCTTCGGTTTGTTTCGAAACCTTAGAAGCCACGTAAAATAAAATTTCGCATGAACCGATTAGAGGCGTCTAACTTGGTTTTGCATGATGGTTTGCATGTGCATGTGATGTGGTATAGCAGTGTTCATAATAATTTGATTATGTATGAGATGACTATATGATGTAAATTGATTAACATGACCTGCGTGTCATGATTCGGCATGATGGCTGGAGCCATATTATTGCACTTTAATGACCTGCGTGTCAACCTTATGTAATGCACTTATTTTATTAGCTATAGAGATAGCAATATTATCTGGTGCATCGACAAGGTGGTGGCAATCTTCGCGAAGGTGAACACCGACGCGAATGCCAAAGACGAAGAAATGCAAGACTTCTCCGTCAGAAAGGGCTATACCATATCATGCTATTATGAATTGCCTGAGATGTTTATCCCTTATGATGCACCCTTTTGATTGCGCGGTAGTCGCTTTTATTAGGGTGATCTCTCACAAAAATATCAAGTGGTTAGTGTTCTCCCAAGTGTAGCACCGTCACGGCACCTATCTCTTCGGGGTATCACATGGATACATGGGTACGAACGATTAGAGAAGTGTGAGGCGGGTGAGTTGAGACCTCGCAACGAGATCACTTGGTTGTCTTGACGTTCTAGCTTGAAAGTCCTGAGCTCGGAACACGCCCATCGAAAGATGAACAAGAGTCACATAGAGATGTGATTGGCAAGTTGGCCTACCGATTGCAATTCTCGTCACTTGAGATGGATACATCCTTGGCGTTGAATTGTAATTTGGATCTTGAATCGCTCACAATCAATTATGAGAGATATTGATTTGAGTTGGAGCGCACTATAGAATTAACTTGTTTAATTCTCAGTGCAATTAATTTTGAACACTGTCTAAGTGTGGTTTGCATAATAGTTGTAGAATAATGGCTCGCGTTTCCACCTTCCCTATTAAAATTGAATAGCTGTTAAATATCTGGTTAAAACTTTACGGTTGGTAACGTAATATGAGGATTGTCCTCAAGAGTGCCGAGAAGGACTTGTCCTATCGCATGCTTTCGGTATTCTCCCGCTAATGCTATGGATCATGTGACTCTCGTCCATCGATCCAAAAGCTAGAATTCCGTTTCAGTCAAGTGCAATATGTTTGCTTCCATGAGACCCGAACTTCGAAAGTTTGGATAGTTATGTGATATTCATGGAATCTGAAAATCATTTTCAGAGAAATACAAAGGCTAAAAGATATGAAATATCCAAAGCAATGTTTGTTTGCAAACTATTAGTAAAGGAGTTTACTATGCATTAGACTGATAAGAGAGGGATCCAGAAGAACGCCTGTCATATGATGAAAGGTGAATAAAACAACAACTTAAAGAGAAAGGAAGTGTCCAAAGGGTGTTAGTAAGATTTTCACGCCTAGGAAGTCCGGGGCTAACGCCACTCTTAAGTTGGGTGCTTCTTCTGAGAGTAGGAGAAATACTGAAAGTTAAACTATTAGAAGTATGAAGGCAGTAAGAAAGAAGACTGGAATATCCATCTCATGTATGAATGTCATACAAGTTTTTGATGTATAGAAGGCTGGTCAAAAATATAGTTCTTGGGAATTATGGTTAAACATGTTAATCACTAATTTTTTGGGTATTGTGAGTTGATCACAAAGATACCCGCTCGATTGCATTCTGTTGCAACTCGAAGCAAGAACTACTATGGCCTGAAAGACTAGCCAGGAATGAGGTCTTGATACACGCTGGGAACATAGTAAAAGTTACTATACCTTCCATCGGTGTATTACCTATGTATTTATTTTCATAATTCATTTAGAGTTTCACACTCTAGCCCTTTGCATAAGGTATCTTGCAAGAAGGTTGTTCATAAGAGAACTTTTGATGTTCGGTGTTACGAATAACATAAGGGCCATACTTTCATTATGAATGAGATGTATGTTATGAATAATGATATTAATATATTACCTCTGTGTTTACTTTCATAATTCATTTTAGAGTTTCATACACTAGCTCTAGCCCATTGCACAATGTTTGTTGCAAAAGAGTTGTTCATAAAAACAACAATTGTTGTTCAGTATTATGAATAACATGAAGGGACATGCTTCCATCCTAGATGGGATGTATGTTATGAATATTGATGGAAATATGATACATCCATAACACTGGCGCTAAATGTCGCAAGACTAAAAGAATACCACACAAGTGTGGCACTGCATTTGGTCACATTGGAGAAACCCGCATGGAAAATTCCATTATGATGGATTTTGAAGTCGTTTGATTTTGAATCATCTGACACTTGCAACTTTCCTCTGAAAAGTGAAGTGACTGAAATACCGTTCACAGGCCATAAGGAACGAGCATAGAACATATTGGTGATCATACATTATGATGTGTGTAGTCCAATAAATGTTGTTGCAAGTAGTGGATTTATCTATCTTCAGAAATGACTCAAGTAGATATATGGATATTTACTTGATGAGACGTGAGTCTGGATCTTTTGAAATCATTCGAAAGGTTTTCAAAATGAAGAAGAAAATATTGTAACAAGAAAATTATGTTTCTACAATTCGATTGCAGAAAGGAATATTTGAGTTACAAGTTTAGCGAATGTCTGATGAGTTGTGAAAGGGGTTTCATAACTTGCATCTCCCGGAACACCACTGCAAGTGGAAAGTCCGTGAAGATGTAATCAAACCATTTATGACATGGTAAGATCAAAGATGACATAAATAGATTTGCCATTATCCCTTTTAAAGTGATGCTTTAGAGACTGCGGCTTTTACACTGAAAAGAGCTCCATCAGGTCTGTTGAAATGACACCATGGTGTGGTACGCCCAACCATGTTATATCTTTTCTTAACATTTGGAATATGGGGCTTGTGTAAAAGGTTACAAACCTATTCCAAATCAGACAAGTGCTACTTTGTAGGTTATCCCAAGTCATTGGGTATTCCCCCACCACTATACCGAGGCAAAGGGTTTTGCCACAAAACGGTATGCTTTTAAAGAAAATAGTTCTTACAAAAGGTGAGTGGGAGGACAGTGCAACTCGACGAGATAACCAGTATCTTCGTCATCAGATCAAAGGAAAGAAACATTGGAAGTGATTCCGGAGTTTCCTACTGCGACTGATACGGAAGTCTCTACAATAAAATGTATGGACTTCAGTCGAACTTGCAGCTGAACCACGTAGGCAAGGCTCATGCAAACCTCTCAGGTGCGCAAACGAGATATTGTTGTTGGACAACAGTATACCTACGATACATAAGGAAGCGGTGATGGGCCCTGACTCCAGAATTGGCTAAATGCCAATACAATCCGAGATAGTTTCCATATAAGTGATTCAAGATTAAAATCTTGATACACCTTTCGGAAGACTTAGAGTCTAACGAATATTTATGGAACTAAAAACTGATACGGATAAAAATGTTTTATCCATAAAGCTCGACTTGTTGCAATAACAAGTTCAAGGAGTTGACTACGATGAGATTGTCTCACCGTAGCGATGCTTAAAGTCGGTTCGGGTTGAACTAGCAATTAATACATATTTCAATCATGAGATATGAAACATGGATGACAAAAGGATTTCCATCTGATGGAAATAAAACCTAGGACTTGTATGTGATACAGTCCAAAGTAATTTGTCGATCCAGAGGATGCTAGTAAGTATGCAAAACTTCAGAGTTCCAGCGATGGACAGAAGAGAGCAAAGTGGAGTTGGAATCTTCGGTTTTGATGGAATGGTCAAAGGGGTTTGATTTCATCAAATGGGTATCGAAGATGCTTGTGATTCAAGAAAGTAAGTGGGAGCATAATAATATTTCTAAAAACCTTGTGTACTTGACACATTGTTAATTGGAAATAAATTTCTTGACACGAATTAGGAATTCATTTGAAAAATAGTTTTTCGATGAAGTGCTTAGGCTAAATAAGCCTCAATATTAGGCATGATGATCTATGGAGATAGATTTACCTAAGGGGGCTAAGCTATGAATACATATTGACAAGATGCTAAAACCTTTTAGCATTTAAAACGCCAAGGAGTGATTCTTGCCGAAGTCACATGGAAAGAGTTTTTGCAAGACTCAGTGTCCCAAAACACTGATGAGTGAAATACATGATGGAGATTCCACACACTCTTGTGTTTGGATTAATCATGTATTCCATGGTATGTAAAACAACCAGATATGTCCGATATTTCAAAGTTGTTGCGAGTATAGATACCATAGTAATCAAAGTACTGATCATGGGACAACAGTGAAAGATGTCATTGAGTACTAGAGTAGTAGTGATGACACGTTTTCTCGCAAGCAGAGATTATGAAGTGCTCGTTGTAAGTAATTACATCGATACAGTCTTCATCAATGCTTCATGCGATTTTTCGATTTAAGTTAAGGGTTTTGTGTGATACACAATATGGTGGCACAGTAGTTGGAAATTGTTCCAAACAAGATACTGTGGCGAATTCTATAACAAAGGCAAAGTATGTTGATGCTTAAGAAGCGACAAAGAAGTTGTTGAATCATATAGTTCATTCATGAACTTAGTATGATTCCAAGATCGCTTTGGTCTATGGGACACTATTGCAGATAGTTGCTCCATAGCTCAGTCTGAGGAATCAGGTTTCGACCAATGATTCACACATATGCAAAGCCATGTCCACACAAAATATGAATTTTGTGAAAGCGTGGAGACGCGAGGATATGCAAAGTTACACACGGAGCTGAAGTCGTCAGATCCGTTGGACATCAGGCTATACCACAAGCGAAGCATATTTTACACCAGTATGCCATAGGTGTAAAGTGCATTAGCATTGACTAGATTATTGACTCTAGTGCAAGTGGGAGTATGTAGGAGATATGCCCTAGAGGCAATAATAAATGTTATTGATTATCTCCCTGTTCATAATTATGTTTATGTTCCATGTTATAACTGCAATGATTCTCGAGTCTGCAAATAAAACGAGGCTTGGAGGGAAACTCATGTGCACGTGTGGGATAATAAACGGTAAAATGTATTCCTAGTCAAGCCTCTATGACTGGCTCAAGTATTGCATGATGATCCTGTTTTCCTGATCATGAGCATGACTATGCCGGCAATTTTGAGGTCACAATTGTTGGTAGAACACTTGTGTTGAATCGACCCGAATTGATGTTATGCTATGAGATTCATTCGTCATAAGTTAATGGTTAATAACACAGAGATGGTTAACGTTTGCATGATTCCTTAGACCATGAGAGTATCGAGTTTCTTCATGCTTGCTTCATGAACTTTGGGGTTTGTTAAACGTCATCCGTAAATGGGTGGCTATTACGGCGGCTTACGGGTTCATGGAAAAATATGTCAAGTAACTTGATAGCTCAAGATTGGGATTTGCTCCTCCGACGATGGAGAGATATCTCTGGGCCCTCTCGGTGTTACGGTATCCATCATCGTCTGGCCAGACACTTTGTGATTTGATCACGGGGATGCCGGAACATGGGAACGAGAAAAGAGAACAATACCGGCAACGAGGTAACTGGCATAGTGGACAAGGTGTTGATCCACAGGGATGCCAACGTGTCTCACCTCGGGTAATTGTAACATATCGCGAAGCAACAGGAATAGCACACGGCAACTGGAGGTTCACTCGAATATTCATTCGTGTGGGTATAGGGATCAATATGGGTGTCCACGGCTCCGATGTTGATCATTGATCGGAAGGGGTTCCGGGTCATGTCTATGCGTCACCGAACCTATAGGGTCACACGCTTAAGGGTCATCTATCTGCTGAATACTAGACAGGGAGTCTGAGAGAAAATCACCGAAAAAAGTTTTCGGACACCGGAAAAGTTTCGGACAGCGGAAAAGTTCCGCAGAGAGAACACCGGAACAGTTTCGGTAAAACTGAAAAGTTGTTTCAGGGGATACCATAAAGTCAAATTGGTTTTGGCACATGCCTGATAATTCTTGGAGGGTGCCAGAATCATTCTGGAAACTTTCTGGAATTTTCCGGAATGAAAACCGGAAATGTTCCGGAGCTGCCGAAACCGCTTCAGATGCTTTTCGCAGATGAAAATCACTAAACCGGAATTGTTCCGGCTCGCGTTGAAAATTATTTTGGTGGGTACTAGAAATGTTCTAAGCCCACATGAATATTTTCAGTTCGACCAGACGCTGAAAAATGTCGTCGTGAATAGTGAAAGTGCTTTTTGGGATATTTTTGGAAAGTCACCTTTTGGGATATTTTCCCAAAAGGCTTCTAGAAGGGATGGATGGATGGGGACCACCTTGGGGGGACCCCACAAGGGTTGTGGCCGGCCAAGAAGGGGGCTCCACCTTGGAGCCCCACTTGCCCACTTGCTTTCCCATTTTGCCCTTGGAAAGTGTTTCCTTCATGAGCAAGTTTTGGTATTTTGAATACCCATCCTACCCCTTGGTTTTCCTATAAATAGGAGGTAAGTGGGCTGCCCAAACCTCATCCATTCTCACATACACATGCCATTGCAATGATCTGGCTTCTTATCTCCCTCCCAGCGAAATAGTTTCGTAGAGCCGAAAGGCTGTCTGGGTTCCGGCAGGAACTAGTTCTGGACGGCGAAGCCCTGCCGGATAGATGACACCGTATGTGTGCAACTCTGTTGAGAGATCATAGTTTCGGTCTTAGTTCGAGAGTGCCTCCCGAAGGGCTGTCCGTGTGACCGTCCGAGTTTTGGAGGTCCTCCCGAAGGGCTGTCCGAGTGACAGTCCGAGTTTCGGAGGTCCTCCCGAAGGGCTGTCCGCGACACCGTCCGGGGGACTGTCCGACCGCCTCCCGGAGGGCTGTCCGCGGGGCAGATGAGGGTATACATCCTCGCGGTTGGGAGGTTGTAAAATCCTAGCTGCGGGGATCTGCACTGCCGATCGTCATCGACTCTACTTCCGCTGCGCTACGAGTCGGTAACAAAAATGAGCAAACCTTATATGCAGTCTCCATAGTGGTCCTGGGCTGGTGCGTAGGTCGGAAAATTTTTGTTTTCTGCTGCGTTACCATACAAAAAGTACAGTTCATCTGGAATAAAGATTGTCCCAATCCCAAGGCAGCTGATATATCACACGAGGTGGTCGAATTGAATAGTTAGTCTGAATAATGTTCAAGCATAAATGGCGAAAAGAAAGAAAAAAAGTGAGGTGGTTACGTAAAAAAATTCATTAGCCTTTGTTAGTGTAGCATTATTGTGGCGGAAATTTTACACCTACGTATGTATAATTAACTTACGTAAATTGTCCTATGTAGAGACATGTCTTCCTCTCACTAACCTCCCCCCCTCCCCCCCCCCCCCCCCCGAATTTCAGGATGGCCTACACGGTTGGCTTTCTCCGTGGTGGCTGTGGTGACTTCATCCCTTGGTTGTGTGGGCAGCAAGGGGTGTAGTGACGGGAGGTGCTGGCCTGTCCCTCCCCCTCAAGTGTGATAGTGCCCGGATCTAATCTGACTAGGTTGACCTTCCTCGTGGTGCTGGTCGGGGTGCCTCATGGTGGCGTAGGCGAGTTTCCGGGCGAAAGCTTCGCGCTTTGGCGTCGACAACGGTGACGCCCGTGGGTGCCGCATTCTTCCTGAAGACGTCGTTGTGGAC
Source organism: Elymus sibiricus (assembly GCA_039707655.1). Lineage (NCBI taxonomy): Eukaryota > Viridiplantae > Streptophyta > Magnoliopsida > Poales > Poaceae > Elymus > Elymus sibiricus. The sequence continues at coordinate 58,901,939 of CM077665.1, forward strand.
TGCGCCTTTGTACCAGGGCTACGGGTGAAAACTCTTGTCTGTGTGTGCGGACTTGACAACGGCGAAGCTTTGCGCCGTCACCTTCTTGAAGGCGTTGTCGTGGAGCTCAGGCGTCTTCGGTCAGGCCTCGATGAAGTGTTAAGCTAGTTGTATGCTTCTTGTTGTATTTGTCGATCTGCTTTGTAAGACCTCCTCGTTACAATGTATCGTTCAGCTATGTACTCTGTGTTCAAGAATTTCAGGGTGCCCCCCCTTCCCGCTAACCAAAACCAGCCAACTAATCTCACACGTAATGTTTCATAACTTTTTTTACTTAGGTATAGCAAAAGCTCTGCCTGGGGTGTTAGCCTGCGATGTGGCACTAACACGCGAGCTTCACGGCTGGTTCGATTGTGTACGTACTAGGACCGGGAGGAGATGGCAACGACACCGTCGCAACTCGCCGAGACGACGCGACGGCGTTCCCTTCAGCGACCCGCACGCACCTGACCTAGTACCTACGTCGAGGTCAACTAGCTCCGCAGCTGGGAAACCACGGACCACGGTGTACCTCGACATAGACACGCCCAGGTCGGCATGCTGCTCCGCTTTTGTGCCTCTGCCTGGCGTTCCAAGCCGCGTGCATTAGATCGTCTATAACCACGATTTATAAATTTGGCTCCCGGCCATTCCCGGGCAAGCAGGCGATCAGCAGTCAGCAGCCTGTTCTGGTCGAAGAGGCCCGCTTTGCCGTCGGAACTTGGAGACCGCTGAGAACCTACTGATCTCCTGCCCGTGGTCGCAGCAGCTCTGGGCGCGCGTCGCCGACCGTTTTCACTTGCCGGGATTCCTGCCTGCCTCTTGGCTTCCTTGGGCGTCCCTCCACGGTTGGCTCTCTAACCTCTCCGCGGGCGCGGCTCAGGCCAAGCGCAGCAAGTCTATGGCGCTGATGCCTGATGGTGCTTTGGTTCATCTGGAGGGAGCGAAATGCTCGCATTTTCAGTAGCGCTGAGCGGCAAGTCGCGCAAGTGCTTGATCAGCTGACTGACGAAGCTAGGCAATGGGCGTTGGCCGGCGGCCGACACTTGGTTTGGGAGTAGTTGTCTTTCTAGCCCTTCCTTTTCTTTTCTTCTTGTTTCTTCCCTCGCCACTGCATTTTGCGGCTGGTATTTTGTACAGTTTACTCCCGCGTTCTTCCGCTTAATGAAATCGCAGTTCTCCTGCGCTCTTTCAAAAAAAAAAAAAAAAGGATCCCAAACGCCGGACTCAACGCCTACTTTTTCTCCCAAATAACTATGATACCCAAATTATGATCTCCACTTTGAAGCATTTCAACAAGCACGTACTGTGCGACCTCGTGAGAGCACGCAAAGCACGCAGCAGATGGATGTTGATGGTGGCCGGCCCTCCAGCTCGCAAGCTCTGGCGTTGGGGATGGTGGTGGCGAGCTCCGCGGAAGCGGGCGCGAGAGCCTCGGCCAGCACACCCGGCGGCGCTGGGCCAGCACGCGCGCAGCAGCCAGTTCGCGGCCAGGCCGAGCGGCAGCAGCAGCTAGCACGCGCGGGCGCGGCAGCAGGCCGTGCACGCACGGAAGTAGCGGCCAGGCCTAGCAGCAGCACGTGGCCGTGCACGCATGGCAGCTGCGGCCAGGCCGGCAGCGGTGCACACGGCTGCGTGCACGCACGGCAGCGACCAGTACGCGGCGGCGGCTAGCTAGCAAGCACACATGCAGCGGGCTAGCTAGCACGCACGCAGCGGCTCGCGGCACCCGGCCTCAGATGCGGACGCGGGCGCAAGGGCGCGCAAGCTCCGGCCATGGCCTCGGATGCGGACGCGCTCGCGAGGTCCGGCCTGAGACGATGGCGCGGGAGCTTCTGTCCTGCATCACGGCAGCTGCGGCTGCACGCGGCGGTGGTGGCCACCACGCACGAGGCTACGGCCAGCGCGCACACACAGACGCGTTTCTGTCGTGGCCGTGGCCATGGGAGCTTCGGACGGTGGGCGCGCACAGCGCGTGCTTCTGTCGTGGCCGTGGCCATGGGAGCTACGGGCGGTGGGCGCGCACAGCGCGTGCTTCTGTCGTGGCCGTGGCCATGGGAGCTTCGGACGGTGGGCGCGCACAGCGCGTGCTTCTGTCGTGGCCGTGGCCATGGGAGCTCGGGGGCGGGGCGAGGGCCGTGGCCATGGAAGCTTCTCGCGCGCGAGCTGGGGGATGGCCTTTGATGCAGGCGTGCGAGCTCCGTGCTCAGCCTCAGACGCAGGCACGAGGGGAGCTCCGGCCTTGGGCGCGGGCGCGCGGGCTCCGGTTTTGGCCTCCGACGCGAATGAATTTGGACGGGGTTGTGTGACTGCAGGTGGGGTTCTATGGATTTGTGACGTGGTGGAGTTGTCTGAGCGTGTCCGGGTACTCCCCGTATGCAAGGTAAATATGAGTTGATTTGGAAAGTGCCGATCAATCTGGTCATATGGGGAAGAAATGAGAAGGTTGGTTGGGTGACATTTTTTCTTCTCTCCTGTCTGGACAGTTCGATGGAATGTTTGAGGGGGGTCTGTTGTTGGTGCTCTTAGTAGCCACATCCAAAGGCTAGCGAATCCCACTTTCGCAACATCAAAAGAATGTATGCATATTTTAAAATTATTAGAATGCATTTCAAAATCACTGGAATAATGCATTCCAAAATTGTTGCACTACATTTTAAAAACCACTGAAATAATGCATTCCAAAATTGTTGAACTACATTTAAAAAATAACCGAAACATGTTACAAAATCACTTAAATGCCTTCCAAAATGTTTTAGAGCATCTACAGTCAGAGCCCTACTTCCACTCTAGACGTCCGAAACGTCCGCCCGGTCAGTGTCCGGTCAAAAAAAGTGACCCAACTGGACCCTTCATTTGGTCCCTATATGGCCAGACTGACTGACACCCCTCAAATTGGGACCAAATGTAAGGACGATATGAGAGCGCCCAAACACCACCGGGTGCGACCAGGCACTCCGCTCCATTTGATAGCGGTCCCACCTGCAGCACCCGAAGAGGAGTTGTTCTTGCGTGCTTCCGCTCGTCGACCTAAATTTAGCCCGGACGTCGACTGGCCCACCACTAGTACATAACAGGGCTTTCGTCACAGCTCGATTTATACATTAGTCCCGGTTGCATTACGAACCGGGACTAATGTGAGTATTAGTCCCGGTTCGAGCGGCTAGGGCGCCGGTCGGGCATCCGTCCCGGTTCAAATGGGACCTTTAGTCCCGGTTTGACACACAAACCGGGACTAAAGGGGCCGATACCCTTTAGTCCCGGTTTGTGTCTCAAACCGGGACTAAAGGTGAGCCTTTAGTCCCGGTTTGAGACACAAACCGGGACTAAAGGTGTTGAGGCTTTAGTCCTGGTTGTACTGTAGCTAGGCCTTTTTTTTTCTGTTTTTACATTTGTTTTCTGTTTTTAATTTCTGTTTTAAATTGCTTATATCTTTTAGGATATTTGATGTTTTTGAGTGATTCTTTTTGCATTGGATTCAAAATTTTGTCTAGTTTCTGTTTGTGCCATTAGTTTTCAAATTTGAATTTATTCAAATTTGCTTCAAACCCTAGATTGTGAATAACTTGAGTTTACAAATAGTTTTTAATTTAATTCTTTTTGCTCCTAGTCACGTGTTAGATTAATGTCACAGTAAGATTTATTTGGTTATTTTTAGAATAATTTAAATTAGGATTTTAATTAAAACAATACTTCGAAGGAGATGGTCCAGTTTGTACACGAAGTGCATCCAGTTTTTGCCGTAATCCTCTCAACTTTGTAGCACATGCTATGTGGGTGAAATGATGATACCATGCCAAGTTTCAACCTTTTCAGAGTTTATTTGTAGGGCTTTTCAATTTCAGGGTCATTTAGCTCAAAAAAATCATTAAATGCATGAAAAATAGCAAATGAAGTTAGAAAGGGTTGAAATTTGAGGATGTGGCTTTGAATGGTGCATATTGAATGCACAAAAAGTCTGAAGTTGAAATAAATTAAAAAAAAATAAAATGCCTTTGTAACAGATGGGTTTTCGTCCGAAACCTTGATACTTCGAAGGAGATGGTCCAGTTTGTACACGAAGTGCATCCAGTTTTGCCGTAACCCTCTCAACTTTGTAGCACATGCTATGTGGGTGAAATGATGGAACCATGCCAAGTTTCAACCTTTTCAGAGTTCATTTGTTAGGCTTTTCAATTTCAGGGTCATTTAGCTCAAAAAAATCATTAAATGCATGAAAAATAGCAAATGAAGTTAGAAAGGGTTGAAATTTGAGTATGTGGCTTTGAATGGTGCATATTGAATGCACAAAAAGTCTGGAGTTGAAATAAGTTTAAAAAAATAAAATGCCTTTGTAACAGATGGGTTTTCGTCCAAAACCTTGATACTTCGAAGGAGATGGTCCAGTTTGTACACGAAGTGCATCCAGTTTTTGCCGTAACCCTCTCAACTTTTTAGCACATGCTATGTGGTTGAAATGATGGTACCATGCCAAGTTTCAACCTTTTCAGAGTTCATTTGTTGGGCTTTTCAATTTCAGGGTCATTTAGCTCAAAAAAAATCATTAAATGCATGAAAAGTAGCAAATGAAGTTAGAAAGGGTTGAAATTTGAGGATGTGGCTTTGAATGGTGCATATTGAATGCACAAAAAGTCTGGAGTTGAAATAAGTTAAAAAAATAAAATGCCTTTGTAACAGATGGGTTTTCGTCCGAAATCTTGATACTTCGAAGGAGATGGTCCAGTTTGTACACGAAGTGCATCCAGTTTTTGCCGTAACCCTCTCAACTTTTTAGCACAAGCTATGTGGGTGAAATGATGATACCATGCCAAGTTTCAACCTTTTCAGAGTTCATTTGTAGTGCTTTTCAATTTCAAGGTCATTTAGCTCAAAAAAAATCATAAAATCCATGAAAAATAGCAAATGAAGTTAGAAAGGGTTGACTCTGGCTTGGTTAACCTTAGTTGTGACTCTGGCTGGGACCGTGCTAGCAGATATAGTCGAAGATATGATTGGATGGACACCAACCCGGACTAAAGGGGTTATGGAATTTTCAAACTCTACCCCCCCCCCCCCCCCCCGTGAACCGCATTTTTTAGTTTTATAGAAAATAAAAAAATGATAAAATCTTCAAAAAATAAAATCCTTTGAGATGTAGTTAGGTTTTAGTGTCTAGTTGGTATATAAATTTTGAAATATGAATTTTGACCTTTTTTGCAAAAAAAACGAAAAAAATGTAAAACGGCCATAACTTTTGCATATGACGTCGGAAAAAAAAGTTTAATATATCAAAAAAAACTAGAGAAAAATTGGGACTCGATTTCACCCGGGTTTACCCGGTGAAGTTTTCTCAGATTCTCAAAATTCCTAAAGTAAAAAAAGTTATTTAAAAAAAAATTAAATAATTTTAAAAATTAATTTTATTTAAAAATAAATAAATGATGCCATATTTGGATTCCTAACATTTTTCTGATAATAATGGATATATTATTTGTTGAATTTTGATTTACAGATTTAAAGATATTAATTATGCCATATTAAATGAATAAATGGCAAAAAATGAATAAAATAATATTATTACTTATTTTATTTTCATTGAAATTCAATATTATTTTTACTTATTTTGTTTATTTTAATAATTGTTTCGAATTCAAAAAATTAAATCATGTGACATCAAGACCTAAGGGTTAATAGGATTGATAGCTTACTATTGTTAGGAAAACAACAAGTGCAAACTTGGAAACTAGGGGTGATAAAACCAGAAAGTTAAGCGTGCTGCGGCTGGAGCAGTGAGAGGATGGGTGACCGGCCGGGAAGTTAGACGATTTGAAATGAGTGCTCCACACTGGAGCAGTGAGGACGGGTGATTAGAGATTAAATTGTCAAATAATTCAAAGATTTGAAAATCGGAATAAAACTTAAAAACAAATCAAAAAAATAAAATAAAATAAATTCAAAAAAAAATTCCAAATTTTTTTTTCTAAAAATTCCTACCAACCGGGACTAAAGGTCCTCCCTCCCCCGCCCCAGACAGCGCCACGTGGAGGGCCTTTAGTCCCGGTTCGTAAGCGAACCGGGACTAAAGGTTTTGGGCTTTAGTCCCGACCCTTTAGTCCCGGTTCCAGAACCGGGACTAAAGGCCCTTACGAACCGGGACAAATGGGCCTTTTTGTACTAGTGCACGCCGCCGGATAGGGATAAGCTTATTTGTTAATTGCATAGGTGGATCAATTCACGTTACGTGAATGTGGTAGCATGACACTAGATTGTATTTCAGCAACTGATGATTGTTCATCGAATGTCAAGTTCATCTCATTCAGGTACATTGATGCCCTCTAGTGTGAGAGAGATTTCTATTTCGTGATTCAAAAAGAGTAGTGAAAACGTATTTTGTGATTGAAAAAGAGCCGTGCAAACATCAATGTCAGTATTTTTTAATACTTGTTCAACATTTTTTAAATGCACGATTAACATTTTCTAGAAATTATGTAAAGTATATTTTTGTAATATATATTTTTAGACTATTTGAAAGTGTAAACAAAATAAAAAATGGAATAAACCGTGACTACGAATCTTCTCTGCTTAAGATTCATAATTACAGTCCATATGCTTCACAAATGGTACAATGATGACTGAAGTTTATCGCTATTGGACGACCAGACTATTTAAGCAGGTCTATTAGCTCCTAAGGTGGCGTGGTGAGATTAAAAACACCTGAAATCCGTCGGATCAATACGGATGTGAAAATCTTAAGTATTATTCGGTGTCCCTCCGGTTCAACACGGACGTGATGATCGACGTGCATGTCTTCGCATATATCTGATGTTTTGGAAATAAGGCATGTGGTTGCAAATGAAAAAGAATTGAGGCCTGCCCGGTCACTGTCCGTAGGCGCGTCCGGACGCATCCGCGGATGTTTGAGGGCCCAAATTTACAGGTTCTGGCTGTAGATACTCTTAGCACACATATACTCTGGATAATTGAAATACTACGTACGAGTAAAGCAACGAGACATAACTGAGATTTAAATGTATTCAAGATTGGTCTTGTTCCGAAGATCTTGTCAAAAGGAGTTCAAGTATGAAAAATAAAACTAAAAACAGAATTGCAGTCTAGAAGATATCAATGATCTAAATTATTTAATGGAATGGGTTTGTTTGGATAGAGAGATGAGAGAGAATAAGAAGCGTCATCCCGTGTTTGCACGTTGCATGGAGTAGCACGCACTTGAGTGGGACCCATGACCAAATAGGGAATATCACACAGGCAACATCGTAGAGGTAGTAGGATGTGATTTTTTTCTTCTCTCTTCTATCCGGACAGTACGATGTGACGTTTGAGAGGTCCGGTTATAATGCTCTTAGCGGCTACATCCAAACGCAAGTGAATCCCACCTCCACAACATCAAAATATAGTATGCATATTTCAAAATTATTTGAATGCATTTCAAAATAATTGAAACAATGCCTTCCAAAATTGTTGAACAACATTTCAAAAATCACCGAAACGTGTTGCAAAATCATTGAAATGGGTTCCAAAATGTTATAGCAGATATATACCCCAGTTAATCGGAACATGACTAAAGCAACCAGACATGACTTAGATTCAAACATATCCAAGATTGGTCTTGTTTCGAAGATCTTGTCGAAAGGAGTTCGAATATGAAAAATAAAAATAAAAACAGGATTTCAGTTCAGAAGATATCAGTGATCTCAATTATTAAACGGAATGGGTTTGTTTGGATAGAGAGACGATAGAGAATAGGAAGCGTCATCTCGTGTGGGCACGTTGCATGGTGTAGTAGTACGTACTTGAGTGGGACCCATCACCCAAAAAGGAATGCCAACACACAAAACACCGTAGAGGTAGGGTGGGACCCAGCATATCTGGCAGCGTGTGACTGGCCGAGGGAGTCCCGTTATAAATGCTTTTCTGCGTACGCGGCGACATCCCAAATTAAAATTAAAGGCATGCGAATCCCACGTACGGGCCGTTTTGCCCCGCCCAAAGATGCTCGCCGTCCGTGGACACGCACTTTGATCCTAGTCGTCGCCGTCCGTGGGTATGGTGAACTGATCATCGTGGTGGCCAGGGCATCGACGTCGACGAACCTAATCCACCCTGGTTTGCCAACACACGGCGCCTCCGGTCCGGAACCAGATCAGTCCGCGGTGCCGCGGTCGAGCCCGAGACAATAGCTATACTACATCGTGCACCCGGGAGGCCGGGACCAGGGTCGTTGCACACGGAGAGGAGGGCATCTGTTCTGCTGTCTGGCGACGGGCCGGTGTGGAATGAAATAGGGTGAAGAAATAAAGGGCCAAAGGGGCGTGCGACCCCGGGTGAGCCGGACGACGGCAATATGCCTGGCCTTCCCGGATCACCGAGCCACCGAGGAAAACTTATCTTTCCGTGTTCGTCAATTTTCCGGCGATGCTTTGAACTAGCTTTTCCCTTTCCCGTCCCTTTATACTCTGGATCTGGATCTTGTAGATCCGTTATTCAGTTATAATGGAAAAGGCCCGGTTCACAAATATATACATGCATGCCACGTAGCAATGTGTTCGACCATCTACAGTCGGACTTCACAGATCAAGGCCCTTGTTCCTGTATGACCGCAGACAGTTGTTACTCCTCATTTCTCTTAGAACTGCAACATAGTCCTAATTTCTTGACCCTCATATCCAGACTACTACATGCAACATGAAATTCATCCACGTAGCTAAAAACAAAGAAAATACATACTCGTCACTTCCTCCACCCTCTACTCCTCCTCCGGAGAGTTAGGAGGCAAGCCTACTGCAATGCAAGCGACACGTGTGGTGCCTGGACGACCTCCATCTCCATCTGGTGAGCTCCCGTGGTTTCTGCATGCGCTCCGCTCGTCCGACATGGCGGGCCTCCCTATATCCGCTGCAGATATGAGCTAGGTATAGGAGGCGCCGGACAACCGGAAAGTATAAGGTCGGTTTGAGGGGCCCCATTGGATCACATTTTTGTGACCGGTCACTGACCGGCCGGTCATCCCGAACGTATAGAGGGGATTTGAGGGATCCGATTGTAGATAATCCTATATATGTTGCAGTGTTGTCAGACGTTTCGTCCTTGATGACATTATGGCCAAAAATGCGGAAAACATTTCAGTTTTAAGAATTCCTTTGTGTTCCTTTCCTTGTTGCACTTTAGCCACCATGGTTTCAACTTGCGCATTTCTTACAGCGTGACTAGACTTGTTCATGGACAACCCGGCCCGGAGGCCCGAACTCGAAGCCTGAGGTTCGGGCTCCACTTTCTCGCCCGAAGCCCGGCCCGAAAGCCCGAATAAAGCCCGGAATGCACATATATACATTTTTTATTTAAAATTTAGGTATAATAAATTAATATAATATCCTGAATATGATTAATTTAATTAAAAATGTCACTGTACATGTGTTTCGGGCCGGGCTCGGGCTTGGGATTTTTTCTTCGGGCTTTGTCAAGCTCGGCCCGAACCCGACCCGGCCCGACAAATGATCAGGTTTAAGCGTGACCATGCTTAATTTTGCAAGCCGAGAGCACAACACCTTTTTTTTTGTTTTTTTTTTTGCCACCAATTAGGATGGAGATACTTGAAAAGTGGTGACATTCTTCATTCCAAATATATGTCGACCGTGATAAATGAACTGGCATTTTAATAATTTCAATGGAAACTATCTGGGGAGATGAAGAAAAAGAGCAATCATATTTGACATTAGTAGGGTGGAAAAGGAATTTGAAATCCGAAAGGAGTGCAGTAGTAATGAAGGGGAAAGCAGAAAAGAAAATGCATCGGAGAGAAGCTTGCACCCTCCAACCATCCCTCCCTGCGCTTGTCGTCACCTGCTCTCCCCTCCTCCAAACCTCGCAAGCGAAACCATCCCACGCCCACGCCGTCGCTGCGGCAACCAACCACCAAACACCGATCCTCTCCCAATTAGCTTTTCTCCCTCCACCGCCTCGAATCCGCCCAAATCGACGCCCTCCCCCACCGGCGCCGCTCCGCCCGAAACCGACGCGCTCCCCGTGCCGCGCCTCGCCGCCGACGGGGCCAACCTCTCCCCCTCCGGCATTACGTAGCGGGCCGCGGCGTCTTCCCCGTTCCCTCCCTCCCTCCCACCATGAGCAACGCTGGCTCCACGCCGTCGAAGAGAGGCAGCGGGCGAGGGGCCGCGAGGGGCCGTCTTCCAAACGACGGCATGGGCGAGGCGCTCGCTCGCGGCGAGGTCCTCGCGGGCGCGCCAGGCTCACCGTCGGCGACAGCTATCGTCGTCAACGATCCAGGAGCGGTCGAGAGGGCTCGTCGTCGAAGCGGAGGGGCGGGGGAAGCTCTGGACCGCGATCAGGTGCTCGCGGACACGACGGGCTCACCGTCGGCGACCCTGATCGTCGGCGGCGACCGGGGACGGGGTGCGGCTGGGAGTCGCCGTCCTCAAAACGGCGACACCGACGACGACGAGGTGCTCGCCGAGGCGCACCCTACCATGGCGAACGTGCAGGCTTCCCCGCCTGCGACCGACATCGTCAGCAACGACCAAGGAGAGGGTGCAAAGGGGCTGGCCGGCGACAAGGTGCTCGCGGAAACCAACATCGGCGGCAAGGCGCCTGGGAGTCGCCGTGGTGAAAGCGGAGGTACCGACGAGGACGAGCTCCTCTCCGAGGCGCAGCCCACCAAGGCTGACGCGCTCGCTTCACCATCTGCGAGCACGGTCGTCAACCGTAGGCAACGCGCCAAGATCCGTCAGGAAAGCGAGGTTACTGCCATCCGAAATCAATGCCGAGACATCGTCAAGATGCTGTACGGCGACGGGGGCACCAACGACGCGTCGCCACTCGGGGAAGCGCTTCCACTCGCCGACGCGCTCGTCGTCGCCCACCCGCGCTCCACGGTCGCGCTCAGCTTGGCTGGAGATCTCCACAGCAAGTTCAGTTCAGAGCTGTTTGAGATCGGGTTCAAGGATGAAGTTGAGGATGTGCTGCGCCAGGCGAGGCAGCACTCAGTTTTGGCCCTGGCATACTTTACTGAGGCCGGCCGGCTCGCGCCGCGCTGCATCGTGACCCCTGTCTCGCGAGGGAACGAGCTGATGTGCCTTGCCAAGCTCGGTGGCCTTCAGCAGGAAGTCCTCCCTGAGATAATTCTTCCCTTCGCCACTGAGGTTGCATCTCTTCTGTTCCTTCATGCCAGCGGGATCACTGACCTCGTTGCTGATGTCCAATCCGAGTTCGTGCGTGCTAGTACGATGGTCGATCCAGACGACCCAGCAAAACACCATGTGTGGTATGATCTTCGCAGGCGCACCAAACACGGGAACGGACATCGGCGGACCAAGCACGCCCAAGGACATGGCTACGAGCTCATCCATTCGTCGCCCAAGGAGAACATCACCAAAGCAAGAGCCGAAGCTACACGGAACCTAGAAAAGATCATGGAGTTTGTTTGCGATAAGCTTGTTCCTGGTAAAGTGAAGGAGATCTTGCGTCAGATTGTTACTGGGGATTTAGCTGCAGCAAGAGTGGAGGCAACAAATTTAGCTGCAAAATACGGCTATTGTGCCAGAGCAAGAATTCTAGCAGGTTATGTCGAGGCGCAGTACATTACAACAGTGGATGGTCCACAACGTTTGGCAATGTTAAGGGAGCTGATAGGGATGCTACATGAAGCATCAGCTCATTTCAAACGTTCTATCGTAATCGCAAAGTTTCTTGCTGAACTGTATTCTGCCGTTGACAAAGATGACTACGCAGCTACCATTGTTCAGAGAGCTCTTCTTGTCCATAACCCTGACGACCCGAGAGAACAGGATGTTCCTGTTGGTTGCACCCCAGGGGACTGCCCTGAAGATAGGATATCCATTGTCCAAGAAAAACTTCGTGAAATGATAGCCAGCATTGAAGCTAAAGCAAAATCAAGTCATCCGGTAGGTAATTGTTTTTCCTTTTCTCTGAAAACAGTGTACTGCTATTGCTAACTGGGTGAATTGAACTGGATTGTCGATTGATTGCCTCTGTTTCCTCAGGTATTTTAGGAAGCCAAGAAGAAGATGTCACTCCAGTTGACGATGAAAGTCCGGCCAATGGGAAGCGGAAGAACAAGAAAGCGAACAAAAATACTCCAGTGCAATATGCTTTTAAGTATTCACAGAACAAGGAGACTCGCCAGAACAGGATGCAGAAATTAAGCAGAATAGCTGAATGGGACGACTGGCTTCAGAAGAACAGGACAGCATCTACACCTGCAGATATTCCTCCAGTACATGTAAGGCTATCTCTCGCTGATCCCTTAAAATGTATTCCCTCTGTAAAGAAATATAAGAGTGTTTAGATCACTACTTTAGTAATCTAAATGCTCTTATATTTGTTTACGGAGGAAGTAGTCCTTTATATGCCTCTTCATACTTGAGTCCTTATAACTTGTGGAGTTAAACGCTAGTCGGACCTGCTAACATTTAGCTATAAAACAAAACTTTGGCAGCAAACACCTTAAACTTTCTCAGATGCAATATTTCTGTCTTTAGTAATTACAACCAACTTTGAACATTCAGAAGTCTTTCCTGTCTCCAGTCAGAATTGATGTTTGCCAAGGTGTGTTCACTGCAATAACACTCGTTCCTTTGAGATCTCATTTTGTGTGATAACCAATAGTACATTATGAAACAAAGTAGAATGATTGTTTCTTTTTACGAGCAGAGTGTTATTACAGCACGGTGTCGTCTAAGCGAATGATTGTTTCTTTTCACGAGAGAGTGTTTTATTTGAGATATCACTAAATCAAAACAGCATTGATATTAGTTTCAATGGGAATACTGATCGCAACATTGAAACTAAAATCTGGTGCATATTGTTCAGTATTTCAATTGAAACTAAAATCAATGCTGTTGTTCAGATCATAGTTAACATGTCATCAGTTTTTGTGACACTTCTGTTCTGAGTTGCCAACATATCAGTATCCAACATCTTCGCTTAGACGATACCTTGCTGAAAACAAATAAAACACAAACAACTTGAAAAGGTTTTCCAGCATTAGTTATGCCAACGATTAACCCCAGCGGTTATAGGCTGGCGGTGTGAACCATAAATCAGGGTATCCAATATTTTCATTCAGCTCAGCAAAAGCAGCTAAGGGTATTCGATTGGTTCTTGTGAAGGGTGGAACTGACAGATAAGGCGAGACAATTCTGGTCTGATTGAAAGCCAATTTAAAACAGGAACTAGAAATCCTGATCAGCATAATAACGTCTTCGCAATTTTTTGAAGAATAGATTATTATCTGCCTATCTCGAATAACAAATACGTGGAAGACTTCTAGCTTTAATTAGAGTATTTCTTGTACCTTTAGATTATTCTGCTAGTATTTTAAATGACTGGTTCTTTAATTCACAGATCATTCAACAGCAGCTCGTACCTGAGTCTGAGGTGAACCTCTATGCTGAGTATTGCCAGGAACTCACGCAATGCTCGAAGAAGAACTTCGTCTGTCACCTGTGCTGTTTTGAGGGGCTGTACTGTTGTCGAGTGAAGATAAATGACGTAAGAATACAAATACTGATTGTTTGATATATTAATTTGATTTTCTGACTTCTAGCTTTGGCTGAACAGATAGGTAATCACTACTGGCACCAGCACAAGTTCAGATTGAGCCAAGCTTTCAAGTGCCCGGAAGACATGTGCAACATTGGATTTCGTACCTACGCCGAATTCCGGAGGCATCATTATTTCGTTCATCGGTTAGCCACTGGCTGGTGGAAAATCTCATAGTTACTTCAACTTCAAGGTTCCTGGGGAGGGTGGTGTTCTATCGAAAGATACAGCTGTTTCAGACCCTGTTTTCGTGCCTGTATAATAAGCGTAGTTGTATGCTGGTGGTAGTCATCCAAGTCCAGGGATGAAACAAAAAAACTGGAACATCTTTGACAGTGTGCCAAGATGAGGTGTTACCTTCTTATCTTTTGATGATTTTTTTCCAGTTTATACTCTGTTGGTTACGGCGGTAATACTACTTGTTAAATAAGAAACTGGAACATTTTGCTTTTTCCAGATTATTCATTGCATATGTAGAAGAAAATGAATTTTGTTTTTCAAATGCACGCTGAACAACTTTTCTATACAACGTGAGCATTCTTTTTATACACAGTGAACATTTTTCTTAAATAGTTTGATTGTTTTTAAATCTGAACAATTATTGAATACCTGTACAAAAATTTGAAAACAATGAACATTTTTATAATACACAACGATGTTTTTTCACATGCATGATGAACATTTTTAAGAGACATATTGATCATTTTTATAATATAGGATCAACATTTTAATAAATACACCTTACAATATAGAACACTTTTATCATATTGGATGAGTATTTTTAAAATACACGATAAACAATTTTCTAAATTTACGGTGAATACCTTTTCAAATGCAAAATTTTGTATACATGATGAACATTTTTTTAAACAGTAAACATTTTCCCAATGTACGCTGAACATTTGTTTCAATACGGTGAACTTTCTTTTAAAACATGAACAAAGCTGGAATTTCAACAATTTTTTTTAAAAAACTAACAAATTTGGAATTAAAACACAAACAGAAAAGTTCGAACAAAAGTTTGAAACAATTTTTTAAATTCCGAACATTTTTTGTATTTGTGTAGAAAAACATAATGTCAACGTAGGGTCTCTGAGTAGGTCAGAAGGCTCCATTTAAGAGCACATTGTTTCTCGACATCCGCCAAATAACACCAATTTTTTATGGCCTTGTATGGCCAATTCAAGACACCATGCCAAGTTAATTGAGTTTCGACGTGTTTTACATTTTCTCAAGTTTTCTCAAGGCCGATACATGGTCGGACATGTCGCAACTTGCATATGGCATTGGAAATCGTCGAAGCGTGACATGTATATGTAACATGGGCGTGCCCACCTGCTTGCATAAGTTGGGGTCATTTCAAGGATGTCCAAAGAAAGACCATATTGAACGAGATGTTCGAGTAGGCCATAAGGCTCTGTCTAAGAGCACGTTGTTTCTTGACATCTTTGAAATGACCCCAGTTTTTTTTCCATGGCCTTTTACGACCAATTGTATGCATCATGCCAAAGTTGTTTGGTTTTTCGATAAGTTTTGTATATTCTGGAGTTTTCCTGGTGGAAAAAGGCTGATAAATCTCCGGACGTGTCGCAACGTGCATACGATGTCGAAAGTCGTCCAAACCATGCATGGACGCCTAACATGGGCATGTCCACTTACTTGCAAAAGTTGTGACCAGTCCTGAGATTTCCAAAAAAATATCGTGTTCAACGGAGAGCGTTCGGATAGGACAGAAGGGTCCGTCTGAGAGACATTGCTTCTCGACATCCTTGAAATGGACCAAATTTTTTCCAAGGTCTCATATGACCAATTCAAGGCATCATGGAAAGTTGTTTGGGTTCTCAACAAGTTTTGCATTTTCTGAAGTTTTCTCGGTTAAAAAAGACCGACAAATGGTCAAACGTGTCGAAAGTTGTTCAAACCATGCATGGATGCCTACCATGGGCATGTCCACCTGCTTGTTGATGTCCTGCAAGGGTACATGACTCCACTTCCGTGTGATAATTAAGTAGAGTGTTGAACCCACACATGGAGCAAATAGGAAGACACTACCTACCCCGCAACTATGTTGTCTGCGCAACTACGTTCACACCCAAACCGTAGTTTGGAAATAGCCTATTCTATCGGTTGCTACCGGAATGATAATAACACTACAAAATTTGCTCTATTTTGCGGCACTTCCCTTTTGTCACGTATAACCGTTTTTGCGTCACGGAAAATACCCCGGTAACGTTTTCCGGCCATCGACTCCACCGTCACCGAAGCGCCGTCATAGAAAATAAATTTCGATGGTATCACTGTTTTTTGTCATGAAAGAATGCATTTTAGGAGACGAACACAAAATTTTCACTAATGGTCGTTTTCAGTGACAACCCATTGATGACCTACAAGTATAGGGGATCAACCGTAGTCCTTTCGATAAGTAAGAGTGTCGAACCCAACGAGGAGCAAAAGGAAATGATAAGCAGTTTTCAGTAAGGTATTCCCTGCAAGTGCTATGAGTAACTGTGATATATAGTTTTGTAGCAAGACAATTGGTAACAAGTAACAAGTAACAAGAATAACAAGTGTGCAGCAAGGTGGCCCAATCCTTTTCGTAGCAAAGGACAAGCCTAAAGATTCTCTTATACAAAGGAAAACACTCTCGAGGACACATGGAAATTTCCATCTAGTCATGTTCATCATGTTGAGTTGATTCGCGTTCGTTACTTTGATAATTTGATATGTGGGTGGACCGGTGCTTAGGTGTTGTTCTTACTTGAACAAATAACCTACTTATAATTACCACCTCTTGCAAGCATCCACAGCTACGAAAGAAGAATTAAGATAAATCTAACCATATCGTGAAATGTGTGGATCCAAATCAGCCCCTTATGAAATAACACATAAACTAGGGTTTAAGCTTCAGTCACTCTAGCAACCCATTGATACTTGTGATATGCATTGGGTTTTCCGCGAAGAGGAGCGGGTGATGCATCACAATATAGATAAGGATTTCCCTGAGTAAAGAATCAAGGTTTTTCGAACCAATAGGAGTAGCACGCAACCCCTGTCTTCAGTGACTGCACACAAAGAAGCAAACACTTGCACCCAATATGGGCAAGAGGGTTGTCAATCCCCTTGGACTCGTTACTTGCAAGCTAATAAGTAGTTTGGTTGGTAGTAGATAATTATAAATTGCAAAATGAAATACAAAGTAAATAATAACAGCAAGGTAAATAATATCTTTGTAAATATATATTTAGATAGACCCGGGGGGCATAGTTTTCCCCGCATCTCTCATGAAGTAGGCATACAGTGGGTAAACAAATTACCGTTGGGCAATTGATAGAAAAGCGCATAGTTATGTGATGTTCACGACAATGATCATGTGTATATAGGCATCACGTCCATAAGCAAATAGGCCGAATCCTGCCTGCACCTATTACTATTACTTCACCCATCGACCGCTATCCAGGATGCATCTAGAGTATTAAGTAAAACAGAGTAATGCTTGGAGAATAATGGCATGATGTAGACAAAGGGAACTCAATCAATATGAATTAACCCCATTGTTTTATCCTTAGTGGCAACAATACAAAGACGTGTCTTGTCCCTTTCTATCACTGGGATATAGAGCACCGCAAGATTGAACCCACTACAACGCACCCCTCTCACTCAAGAAATATCATTCTAGTTGGCCAAACTATTTAAATAGATCAGAGAGATATACGAAGCTATAATAATTATGCAAATAAGAATCATAATAGATTTGAGAGAAGACTCAAATCTTTTATCAACATAAACCCACAATTCATTGGATCCCAACAAACACACCGCACAAAAGAATTACATCGGATAGATCAAAGCGAAGATGCGATGATCATTGGATTGAATATCAAGAGAGAGAGATAGCCATCTAGGTACTAACTACGGACCCGTAGATCTATGGTAGACTACTCACACATCACCATGGGAGCAACAAGGTTGATGTAGAGGCCCTCCGTGCTCGATCCCCCTATGACAGGGCACCGGAACAAGGCTCCAGATGGGCACACGGCAGAACCAAGACTTGCGGCGGCGAAAAAAAGTGTTTCGGGAGGCGCTCTAGGGTTTTTAGGATTTATTAGAATTTATAGGCCAGCAAGGGGTGTCGGGAGGCGCGCAAGGGGCCGACCACATATCAGGGCGCGACCACCCCCTCTGGGCGTGCCCTGATGTGTGGTGGCTCCCTCGTGTAGCCTCCGGTCTTCTCTCAAATCTTCCATGTCTTCTTTTGGTCCAGAAAAAATCATAAAAAGTTTCGTGGCAATTGGACTTCATTTGGTACTGTAAACCTAAAAAGCTAAAAACACGCAGAAAACAACAACTGGCACTTGGCACTGGGTTAATAGGTTAGTGCTCTAAAATAATATTAATTGACATATAATTGCCCAAAAAGTATCCTAGAATGATAATATTATAGCATGGATCTATAAAAAATTATAGATATGTTGGAGACGTATCGACATCCCCAAGCTTTATTCTTGCTCGTCCTTGAGTAGGTAAATGATAAAAATAGAATTTTTGACGTGACATGCTACCCAACATGTAATCTATTGTAGGTATGATCATTGAGAAATGATGAATTAATAAACATCAACATAGTAATATTCATAAACATAAGTAACATAATCACCAAGTTTCAAAATATACGATCCTTAAAGAATGTTAACCCCCTATTGATTTTATCATATAAGTATAGCATGGCTCCTTCTTCACCATATAAATTCAAATGTTAAGCACCAAGGTGTCAAGTCAAGCAATTGGATCGTACTTCTTAACGCGCTTCAGATTTTTATTACTCGCACAATATATGAGCATGAACCATGGATATAGCATGAAGGTGGAATAGAATATGGTGGTAGGTTTCAAAGGGGTAAAAGTGGAGAAGAAAGTCTCGCATCAACTAGACGTATCAACGGGCTATGGAGGTGTCCATCAATAGATATCAATGCGAGGAGTAGGGATTGCCATGCAACAGATGCACTAGAGCTATAAGTGTATGACAGCTCAACTGAAGCTAAGTGGGGGTGCATCCAACTTGCTTGCTCATGAAGACCTCGGGCATTTGAGGAAGCCTGTCATCGGAATATACAAGCCAAATTCTATAATGAAAAATTCCCACTAGCATATGAAAGTGACAAAACAAGAGACTCTCTATATGAAGAACATGGTGCCATTTTGAGGCACAAGTGTGGAAAAAGAGGTAGTAGCACTGTCCCTTCTCTCTTTTCTCTCACTTATTTTATTTATTATTATTATTATCTTTTTTTTCTTTTCTCTCTCTCCTTTTCTCTCTCTTTTTCTTTTTTTCTTCTCTTTTTTCTTTATGTTTCGTCCGGAGTCTCATCCCGACTTGTGGGGGAGTCATTCTCTCCATCACCCTTTCTTCACTGAGACAGTGCCCTAATAATGATGATCATCACACTTTTATTTACTCACAACTCGATATGAAAAACTGATAAAGTAACGTGACTCTATATGAATGCCACTGGTAGTGTATCAGGATGTGCAATTATCAAGCGTAACATGTATAAAAATGATGAACGTTGGCTTTGCCACAAATACTATGTCAACTTATATGATCATGCAAAGCAATATGACAATGGAAGTATAAGTCATATGATGTAACGGTGGAAGTTGCATGGCAATATATCTCCTAATGGCTATGGAAATGCCATAATAGGTAGGTGTCGGTGTCAAAACCGGCGGATCTCGGGTAGGGGGTCCCGAGCTGTGAGTCTAGGATCGATGGTAACAGGGGGACAAAGGAGACGACGTTTACCCAGGTTCGGGCCCTCCTATAGAGGTAAAACCCTATGCCCTGCTCGATTATATTGATGTGTATGAAGGTTACAGAGTTGATCTACCACGAGATCGAATAACTAAAACCCTAGATGAGTTTCTCTGCCCTACAATCTAAACTCCCCCTCGTTTATATAGACACCGGGGGGTACCTAGGGTTTACACATGATAGGTCTCCCGCCGGGGATGGAGATGCCAATTTCCTCATCTTGACTTTGAGTGCACGACGCGCCTTTGAGACTTTCTTCTAGAACACGGGGTCGTGGCATATCCGGCCCTTCCTGCGATAGTCAGAGAGCGGCCCACCAAGCCGGCCTATCGGGAGATAGGCCAGCGGCCCGAGGACCCCTTAGTCCCAGACTCCTGCAGTAGCCCCCGAACTAGCCCCCAACGCCAAGGGTCATAGCACTGGCAGCTCCACGCGATCGGAGTCTTCGGCTTACGGGGTGAGTTCTTCTTCCCATTAATGATTGGTTGAGACTGGTCCGGCTTCCGATGACACGTAATTTCTCCGATCATACGATCGTCCGGACGCCATGAGTTGCTTAGCCCCAAAGGCCAAATGTCAAAGTGCAAACAGTGTTTCCTGACAGCCCTTTTGACGAAGGGTCGCGGCCTATCACGACCGCTGAACCAGTTATGGAAACCTGATTCACGGTTCGAGGCCGTTTTCACATTGGCACGACTCATCAATGTATAGATCATGCTCCATTTCACACGGGATATGATTAACGCCCTAGGTTTCTTCACGCGTGCATAACGGCACGCACGTCTCGAGAAGCGGAGAGACTTGCGGCATAGTAAATGGAGGCTTATCGGCGTCACGCCTCATAAAAGGGAAAAACCCCCGAGGCCCATTCACGCTTCCCATTCGCATCCCTCGCTTCCTCAATCTTCCCAAGCTCCAAGAGCCCAGATGCAGTTTTCTCTCAATCTCTTCTCTGAGCTCAGCCATGGCGGGTTCGGGCTCCATGGGCAAGTGGGAGGCCTCCACGGTCACCGACAAGGACATCCGGGAGTTAAAGCGCGCCGGCTACCTCCCTTCCAACATCTTCCACCGCGCTCCAGAGGCGAACCAGATGGTCCCCACCCCTAAGCCAGGTGAGAGGCACTACTGGAAACATTGAATTTGCCATCAGTCAGCTCTTTGCTGTCTGCCAGCGGATGGCAAAGAACGTATTTGCCATCCGCTTACAAAAAATAGACGGCAAAGAACTGACAGACGGCAAAGAACCTGGTTGCCATCAGCCAATTCTTTGCCATATGCCAACAGATGGCAAAGAATCTTTGCCGTCCGCTGGCAGACGGCAAAGAGGTGGGGTCCAGTGGACGCCGGTGCTGTAACGGCCTATCAACCCCACCTCTTTGCCGTCTGCCAGCGGACGGCAAAGATTCTTTGCCATCTGCTGGCAGATGGCAAAGAGGTGGGTGGGGTCCAGTGGACGATGGCACTGTAACGGCCCACTAGCCCCACCTCTTTGCCGTCTGCCAGCAGACGGAAAAGATTCTTTGCCATCTGCTGGCAGACCGCAAAGAGGTGGGGCTTTGCCATCCGCTGGCTGATGGCAAATAGGTGGGGCTTTGCCATCCGCTGGCTGATGGCAAAGAGGT
Source organism: Elymus sibiricus (assembly GCA_039707655.1). Taxonomy (NCBI): domain Eukaryota; kingdom Viridiplantae; phylum Streptophyta; class Magnoliopsida; order Poales; family Poaceae; genus Elymus; species Elymus sibiricus. The sequence goes on from CM077665.1 coordinate 58,922,966, forward strand.
GGGGCTATCTCCTCCCCTCTCTCCTAGCCCGGCCCCACCCTTCTCTCTCTCCCCTCTCTCTCCCAGCCCAGCCCCACCCCTCTCTCTCTCCCCTCTCTCTCTCTTCCCCTACCTCACCCACCCACCACCGCACCCGCCGCCCCAGCCCCGCGTTCCCGCCGCCACCCAGCACCGCCGCCAGCCCGCCCCTCCCCGCCACCGCAGCCCGCCCCTCCCCCGCCCCTCCCCGCCACCGCAGCCCGCCCCTGCGCCCGCCCCTCCCCGCCGCCCCAGCCCCGCGTTCCCGCCGCCGCCCAGCACCGCCGCCAGCGCTCCCCTCCCGCCACCGCAGCCCGCCCCTCCCCGCCACCGCAGCCCGCCCCTGCGCCCGCTCCTCCACCGAGCCAGGCCGCGGCGCCCCAGCACCGCCGCCAGCCCCTCCACCGAGCCAGGCCGCGGCGCCCCAGCCCCGGCTCCTCCTCGCGCCGCCGACCGCCAAATTCGGAGCTTCTCCGCCTCGCGCCCCCAAGCTTGACATCGAGCCCCCTTCTCCGCCGGTGAGCTCCTCTGGTTCTCTCCCACTCTCCCCTCGAGCCAGTGCCTCGAGCTCACTTGTCCTCTTTTGTGCTTGTGCTCTGCTGCTACTCGTGGTGCTCTGTTGTGCTGTTGCCTGTTGGCCTGCTGCTATGTGCTGTGCTGTTGGCCTGCTGGCTGCTGCTATGTGTTGCTACTGCTACTTGTGTTGTTGGTGGGGCACTAGTGCTACTGCTAGTCTGCTACTTGTGCTGGATGTGCTACTGCTAGTCTGCTGCTCGTGTGCTGCTGTTAGTTACTTCGGTTGCTCGTTGGCTTCTGCTAGTGCTAGACTGCTAGTAGTTCTGTAGTGTAGTTGCTGCTCCTCTATTGTGTCATACTAGAGCTGAAAAAGCACGGCGTCACGCCACGCCCGTAGCAGAGCCCGTTTGAATTTTTGGTGCTCATTTGGTTACAGAAACGGAATGTCGAGTGGAGCGAAGAGGTTGATTGAGTGACAATTATTGTTTGGCGAATAGTTTCAAAAACGCAACTGAACAAATAATTTTGTGAAACAAAAGAATTATATAATACTAATGAGAATTATATAATACTAATGATTGCAGCCAAGGGAAGTATTGTTACATGATCACAATTGTAGGCATTGCGATATATAATCTTAGCTTTGAGTTTCCACTTTATAAGATATTTGGAATGACAAAGCAACATCAATAATTAAAACACAAATTGTGTTGTATCTACGATCTAGAAAAATAGTTATTTGCCATGCAATCTTCTCTTTATCATGATATGAGGAAGTAGCATTATTGATGACCTCCATCTCATAGAGCAGCAATATTTACAGTTTGTTCCACTGAAGAAAATGAGCATAGGAGATTTGGAAGGAACTTACATCACACATTTGTAGTGCCGCATGCGCAATTTTTTTAATGGGCGAGTCCTATAAATTTCCAAAAAAGAATAGATGAAATACTCCTGTCATTTATGACTTATATCCAATCCAGTATTGCACTCTCCCAAAGTATTATAACCCAAAAGATTCTTGGGTAGTACTACCGGAGTTATTATTTTTTCAAAATATCTCCTTTTGCAAGGCCATTAAAGAGAAATTCATATACTGACCGAAAAGGTGCTTTTCGGCCTTCCAGAGGCCGACGGGGTCATATATTTGTGAATTATGAGTTAGGTCATATATTTTCCGATTTTGTTATGAAAAACATCATATATATTTGTGTTGATCGGGTGGATTTAAATGTGCAGTTGTTTCATCGCTGCGAGGGTCTGGTGTTCGACGACCTCCCCGTGCGTTCGACGAGCTCCGCCCCTGTGTTCGTGGGTGAGCACAAATGACATCTCCTCCCCCCCCTTCATTTGCTCTGTTCCGGTCTTCGTGCCGATGAAACATGCTAGCTGTAGGTTGATTGAATCATCAGTATGCGTGACCACTATGCGTCTCCCGTTCGAAAGGGTTACATCTATAAATATGCATGCATTTTCATATTTATAACCGTGATTCTTTCGAATTGTCCAACGTTATCCATGGACAGCCCGAGTATGTGTAGATTGGGTTCGTTTTCCCATATGCTCTGCTCCGGATCCGATGCAGAATTTCGTCAGTGCCTCCCTGTTGTTCTCCGGGTACACATCCTCTCTGCTTATTGCCGAGACGTGTATCAGGAGAACAGCGGGGAGGTGCTGCCAAAATTTTGCGTCGGATCCGGAGCAGAGCATGGGAAAACGAACCCAATCTACACATACTCGGGTGGGATTAGGACCTATCTTTACCTACTAGCGTCTAGGTTGCATGGACGTAATAAAACTGACGAACTCTATTAACTGATGAATATGGTTTGCTGAATTATGTATATATTACTTGTGTGTCCAGTAGCTAGGCAAGATGAGTGATTGTGCATGGATGTACACCGGTCACACTAGTCAGAAAGACATGACCTATGAATGGATAACAAAAACCAAGGGGTTTGTGAGAGCCACATTTGCAAATGGACAGAAAACAACCTGGTGCCCCTTTGTCGACTGTGACAACTATCATAAGAGGTCAGAATTGTTCCAAGAAACACGTCTTTCCGAAAAACGTTTCAAGAACCGCTCTACTTCACCCCAGAACATTGAAGTAGACAGCGGCAGTGAATCCGAGCCTGAGCCGGAACAAGAAGAGCCGGAACAAGAAGAGCCGGAACAAGAAGAGGTTACTGCTGCGGATGACCTATCAATGCTTGATCGATTACGTACAGGAGGCCTTCCACATGTTGATGCATTTATTGATGATGATGATGAGCACGTCATTACTGATAGTGATGATGATGATGCATTTATTGACCCCGAAGCATATATAGACGATGATGATGCATTTATTGATGATAACGATGAAGATTAATATTATAGTTCATGTCAGGTATTCAATTATTATTATGTACATATATATTATTAATTAGTTCATGTTAGGTATTCAATTTTTTATTATGTTCATGATGATGCTACACTTAAATTATATACATATTATTATTCATGTCAGGTATTCATTTTTTTATGTTGTACTAATTTCGTTTACTCTTTCTCATTACAGGTGTTGACAGATGGTGGGCGCGGGTCGAGAGCGCTCCGAGGCTCCTTCCTCGGCGCGTGGTGGGAGGGGTAGTTCCATTCCACCCCAGAGCCTCCGGAGAGTGCTGCATTTCAGTATGCAGACACCACCGGCGGTCGCTTCTTCTTCGGCCGGGAGAGGCCGGGGGGGGGGGGGAGAAGAAGGAGAAGGCTGGTAGAGGTGGACGTGGTGGCGGGAGAGGTAGGAAGGCTGCTACTACACCTTCCTCGCCACCACCCCCAGCTGATTCACCCGACCACAGGACTGCTCCGTCTGAGATGGAGCCGCCTGAGGTGGACCCGTCTCGGACTCCGGTCCACGAGCCTCGGGCCGACGAGCCTTGGGCCGACGAGCCTCGGGCCGACGAGCGTCGGACCGACGAGCCTCGGGCCGCCGCGCCTCGGGCCGCCGAGCCTTCGCCCCATGAGACTCCGGTCCCAGAGGCTCCGTCCCATGAGACTCCGGAGCAGAGCAGGGATCAGGCTGAGTCGCAGCCGAACCCATGGGGGGACTGGCCGGGGTCAAGTGGCCATGCTGAGGGTGGCTATAGTTCTGATAGCTATAGCGAGAGTGAGTGGGTTGAGGGGCGCAAAGTCTACCAGCGTGGTGGTACAAAGCTCCCGCCCACCCCGGCGACCCCCCGACCAGAGGTGGTTGATTGCGCCTGACGGGGAGAAGTAAGTGCATTTACTCTTTTTTAACCTTTTGCCTTCACGTTTCTTCGAATATCTAATGCGTTGGCCTTGTCATACTGCAGTTCTTGGAAACACGACCGTGGTGTCCGCAGGCCCAGCAGTGTCCTTGGTGTGATTTGTCACCAGAGCTTCCCGGGGTGGGTCACGTTGCCCGGTGAGGGACGAGTTCTAGAGCTAGGAATGACCTGGGAGCACTACTTGGCTGCCCCGGCCCTGCCGGGGCATAGGATCGGCGATGTGGAGTGCCACACGGTGGCTGACATTGTGATCCAGACGTTTTGGGTAATTTCTCCTTTGCCGTCTATGTTGTGTTTTCTTCTTTGATTGGCAACCCTAGTGATTGTACTAATCCATGTTTTCTTGTTTGATTGCAGACCTTCTACAGGTGTGCTGAGGGACAGGAGGAGGCCGCGGCTCGGGTTATCGACGCTGAGTGCAGGCGCCTATTTCAAAACTTTCGGCACGAGGCTCGGACGCAGGATGTTCGAGACTACTACGCCTCGACTGGTATTAGGAGGTCCAAGACGAAGTGTCGCACAAAGTATCTGAGTAAGGAGAAGTACATGAAGGTAATTACCTATTCATAAGGCCTTGTACTTAGTTTCCTTGATTTGATTCGTAGGCGTAGCGCTCAAATTTCTCTTGCTTAACTTAGGTGCCCCCGAGATGGTGTGCGGATAGGCAGGATTGTTGGGAGGCGTTGGTGGATGAGTGGTGCTCTCCCCAATGGCTATCCACCCACAACATTGCAAAGGAGAAGCGTGGCAAAATGAAAGGTGTGCCACAGCATCTAGGCAGCGTCAACCTATATCAGTACGGGGAAAACTGGGTATGTGGTTTGCTTCATGATTCATGCAAATTCATTCTTCATGCTAGCTTGAGCCCTTAACTAATACTCTGTTTCTCTCTTTTAGGCACGACACAACAAGGCTCCAGTGCTAGAGCTGTTCGACCTCTATGCCATGGCCAATACTGCCTTGTACAAGAAGGCCAAGGCATTCTCTGAGTCTGACCTCGATGATCCAGAAAAATTCACCAACCGCGCTTTCCACAACAAGCTTGTGAGGTACAGAGACGAGGGGAAGGCGAGGAAAGGGCCGAACTTTAACCCGAGCCAGCCTATTGATCCAGAGCTGGTGATGATATCTGGTGTCGGGAGGCCCCATGGCTCGTTAGCCATTGGGAATGGACTGATACGTTGTACTAGCACTCTCCCGCAGATCAAGAAGCGCCAGACCAGTTCCGATCCTGAGATAAGGCCTCGTGCACAGCCAATGGAGCTTGAATTGAAGGTTAGTTATACGGACTCAGATACCTTTCCTTCATTACATTGTGTGTGCGGCCGTCGATGATTACAATGCTAACGAGTGGTGTTGCAGGCTGCTATTGAGGCAGAGAGAGCGAAGACCCATGCGCTTCTAGAGGAGAGGGACCGGCAGGCGGCGGAGAGGGAGAGGGAGGCGGAGGAGAGGACGGCTAGGCTAATGGAGGAGGAGAGGAACCGGAACGATGCGGATCAACGGACCCTATACGAGCTCATCATGGTAAGTTTCTTCTGCATATTAGCCAAATCATGCACGTAATGTTCCTTTCATTACTAACTAATATGACTGACTCGAGAAAACCAAATGTGCAGACCATGTGCTAGAACAATGGCACGACCCCTCCGACGATGCCAGTCATTACTCCGGCGGGCACGGTGAGTTTCATATGAATGGTCATTAGTTACTAGTCTTCACATTTGAGTTGCATCATGCTAACGATACATTGCAAATGATCTTTGGTGCAGCATAACTCCCGACAAGCATCGACCGATCCTTCTCCGTCTGCCACTGGCGCGACCGGTCCTACACCTACACCTCCGTGATGACGGTAAGTTTTCCCAAGTGTTTTGCTTAACAAATGCATACTTAGCTTAAGAAATGACCTATTTATCTCCAAAATGACTTAATATGCTTAGCTAGCTCAAAAATGACATAATAACCTTAATTAGCTCCAAAATGACATATTTAACCTAGGATAGCTCTACAATGACCTATACTTAGCATTTATTCCTCCAAAATGAATTTATATGCTTAGCTAGCTCATAAATGACATAACAACCTTAATTAGCTCAAAAATGACCTATTTAACCTAGGATAGCTCTAAAATGACCTATACTTAGCATTTATTCCTCCAAAAAATGAATTTATATGTTTAGCTATCTAAAAAATGACATAATAACCTTAATTAGCTCAAAAATGACCTATTTAACCTAGGATAGCTCTAAAATGACCTATACTTAGCATTTATTCCTCCAAAATGACTTAATATGCTTAGCTAGCTCAAAAATGACATAATAACCTTAATTAGCTCCAAAATGACCTATTTAACCTAGGATAGCTCTAAAATGACCTATACTTAGCATTTATTCCTCCAAAATGAATTTATGTGCTTAGCTAGCTAAAAAATGGACCTATTTAACCTAGGATAGCTCCAAAATGACCTATTTAACCTAGGATAGCTCTAAAATGACCTATACTTAGCATCTTTTCCTCCAAAATGACTTAATATGCTTAGCTAGCTCTAAAATGACATAATATGCTTAAGAAATGACATATTTTAGCTCCTAAATGATTTCATATGCTTAGCTAGCTCCAAAATGACATAATAACCTTACTTAGCTCCAAAATGACCTTACTTAGCATTTTTTACACCAAAATGACTTTGTATGCTTAGCTAGCTCAAAAATGACATAATAACCATACTTAGCTCCAAAATGACCTATTTTACAGATATAAGTTGCATCATAATAATCTTCACATTTTAGTTGCATCATAATAATCTTCTTCTTCTAGTCTTCTTCTTCTAACTTTCTTCTTTCCCATTTTGCAGATTTGCTTCAGATCACGGAAGCTTGGGTTGATGGAGTGCTTGTCTTTAGTTTTTGTTTTGACTTTGTGAAACTTGCTACCTATGGATGAAACTGTGTAATATTGATGAAACTATGTATATGTATGGATGAAACTTGCTACTATTGGTAACATGTGTTGGATATGTGTTCATGGATATGTGTTGGATATATATGTGTTCATGACTATTGGTAATATGTGTTGAATATGCTATATTGGTCATATATATATATCTGTGTTTGATTTTCTGTGAAATGAATTGATATAAGAAAAAACAAAATTAAATGGGGCAATATATGCACTTTTCCATCCGCTCGCAGATGGCAAAGAGCTTTGCCATCCGCTGGCAGATGGCAAAGAGGCCACGTGGCAACTACCTGTTCAACCTGGGAAGCACTCGGCTGGCCTATTTGGTATCTTTGCCGTCTGCCAACAGATGGCAAAGAGCCTGCATCCTTTGCCATCTGCTGGCAGACGGCAAAGAGCCTGCGGCCTTTGCCATCTGCTGGCAGACGGCAAAGAGCCCGCGGCCTTTGCCATCTGCTGGCAGACGGCAAAGCATGCTGTTAGCCTCCTAACGGGGCTAACCCTGACCCTCTGCCGTACAGAGGCTTTGCCATCTGCCAGCTGATGGCAAAGGCGCAAATTTCTTTGCCGTCTGCCAGCAGACGACAAAGAAGCCTTTACCGTAGCTTATTCAGCCGGCCCTTTGCCATTTGCTGGCAGATGGCAAAGCCCTTTGCCGTCCGCCGGCCATGCCTTTGCCATCTGCCATGGCAGATGGCAAAGTGCCTGATTCCTGTAGTGAGGGTGGTGTTCGTCCCCCATTTCATCCGGGGACTGGGCTTTCCGCTCCATCCCTTCATCAGGGGCCTTATGTTCTTCTACGGGCTGGATTTCCACGTTCTTCCCCCGAACTCCTTCATACATATTTCGGCATTCATCATTATCTGCGAAGCCTTCCTGTGGGTCGAGCCGCACTTCGGCCTGTGGCTCAAGGTATTCAACGTCAAGCCAAAAATAGTCGCGGGTGAGCACGCAGACTGCGGAGGGGCGGTAATCAGTAAGCTCCCCCGCGTCGAGTGGCCGGCCGGTACCTTCATCGATACAATCAAGATCTGGCAAAAGGAATGATTTTACATCACCGAACCAAGGGATGAGGGTTGGGCAGCACCTGTCGAGTTCAGATTCGGACCTCCTGCGAGATTAACCTCGTGGCTCAAGAAGGGACTCGACTGGGGGTTGGACGCAGAGGTGAAATTGCTGCAGAAGCGTATTTCCTCGATAATCATGGCCAAGATCGAGCTGGTCAATGTGGTCCAGGTCATGCTCCACCGCCGTCTTCTTCCCTGCCAGCGTCGGGCCTCCCCAATGTGGGCCCATCAGCTCGAGGACCAGCCTACGGCGCAAGGGTTCTTCCGCACTACCCACCAGAAGTTATGGAAGGCATTATTCAAGCCCCAGAAGAGCTGGCCAGCCAAGGAGGAGGACTCGGGCCTAAGCGCCGATAACCCTCCTACCCAGGTACGATATTATTTTGATACTCCGGCCCTATTGTCTGACAAAGAGCTGAACAACCTCCCTCTTATCTTTACAGAAGTGGCTAAGCAAGGCCGTCAAAATGGACTGCCCGGCTCCACAGCCCGAAGGCCCCGGGTCGGATCTACTGACGTCTATGCTTGTCATTGTGCCGTACACAGCGCCGGAGAAGAAGGAAAAGAAGATAAACCGAGAAGGCCTCCGCATAAGAGACCTACCAGACACCATGTCTGAGGAAACCCATGCCTCCTCCGCTCATGAGGAAGAGCATGAGGACGGGGGGAAAGGCGATTCCCCCCTCACAAGAAAGAGGGCGGCGTCGCCGGACGCCGCAGAGGATCTACCTCCTCATGCCCCGAAGAGGGCGTGTCGGCCGAGGTTAATCCCGGCCGATGACAGCTCGGACTCCAACGCTGAGTCCGAGGACTTTGAAAGGGTTCCCCGAAGGAACCTAAGGGTCAAGCCCCCAGCCCAAAGGTACGAGTCCGAAGACCCCCTGGGTCATTCATCTGAGGTTTTTAATGTTTTAAATGGACGAATGCCTTTTAATCTGCAGCCCACCACACGTTCTCCCCACCGACCAAATATCGGATGGGGAGTCTCCACCCGCCGAGCTGGCAGAGAGTGGGACTGCATCGCACCCCACACCTCCAGGGGCTCCGAAAGAGGCCGTAGAGGTGTCATCGCACCAGGCTCCTTCACAGCCGAACAGAGGAGGTGGGGGCGATGATGTTATGGCCGAGGTCGATGCCTCGACCGCTGAAGACCAGGGGGAGGAAACTCTCCTGGCCGCTAAGGAGGAAGGACGGAGGAATGTCCAGTCCCCTCTGAGGACATCTCTGGAGCGCACTGTGCCTCCGGAGCTACCGGTTCAATCCCCCGCCAGAGATCGGGTTGACCGGTCACTACCGGTGCCACCCATGACTGGGTGGCCGGTCATGATGGAGGATGCTTTATCAAGCGCCTCCATCTCCGAGGATCACCGCACTCTTATGGGTGCGGTTTTGCAAGGCATTCAGTCCATTGATAGCGGACTGAAAGAGGCCTTCAATGGTCTCTTGACGGGCTTCAAGGTGAACCACGTAATACCCTTTTTTGAAAATTTAATTTTATTAAGTTTGTGCTATCTTTATATATGTAGTAGCCCCCGAGCCCTGGGTGGGTTTGAAAAAACTCACCCGGGGGTCAACTACCCAGGAGTGACCAACGATGCGCAAGGCACCAATTGTCCCGTACTGCTCTAAAAGCCCTTAAAAGGACCGAGCACAGGGTCATATTCTTGACAGTTCGGGGGTTTGAACGCACATAACCTGATATTTATTTATTTTTTGTAGGCCTCATCATCGGCGGCGGCCGTAAATGCCGCAGAGCTTGCCGAGCTAAATCGGAAGCTCAAGAGCTCTGATGAGGAGCTCGATCGCCTGAATAAGAGGTTCGACGAGGCACAAGGTAAGCCGAAAAAATATCCGGGCTATCTATCGTTATTAATCCACACTGGTAACCCAGTGTAATTATTCATTTATTGCTTCTATAGCTTCGGGTGCGGAGGTCGAGAACCTCAAGGCCGAGCTAAAGAAGATGAAGCAGGAGGCCGCGGATGAGAAGGCGGCAGCCGAGCAAGCAACAGCCGCACTGTCCGCACTAAAAACTGCGAGCGATAAGCATGAGGCCCGGGTGGAGGAGGTGCAGGAGGAGCTCAAGGATGCCAGCACGAAGTGCGAGGCCCTTGAGTAGAAAGGCAAAGAGCAAGCCACCGAGCTATCCGCGCTGAAATCTGAGCTTTAAAAGGAGCGGGTGGACAGGCGGTTCTATGAAGAAGAAATCTGCCAAGTCAAGGCTGTCACAGATGGTAAGACGTATTTACTATAGTGTGCCTTTGGTGGTAGCAGGTTTGCGTTGCTCACCCAGGTGTGGCGTTCCTTAGGTGCCTGTACGGACCACCAAAAGAGTGTAGCGGACGCAAACAAGTTTTATGCTTCACGGGAGGAGGATGATGAGGCTCAGCTATTCTGGGCACAATTTGAGTCCCCCGAGCGCTCTCCTCTTCTGATCGAGCATATGAAGCAACTGATGGAGCTGCATAGGATGGCGGAGCCGACCATGAAGGATCTCTGCATCCGGCTGTGGCCTGAAGAGCCGTTGCCGAGCAGCTACTCGGCTTAGTGCGGAAACTGTGCGATGCTGCGCCTCGGATTGACGCGCTAAAGCGTTCTACATGCATCGAGGGAGCTCGGATGGCCTTTGCAAGGACCATGGTGCACTGGCCGAAACTCAAGCCGACAGAGATGGCCACTGCACCTCCGCCCCCTGGAAAGGAGTATAGGCACCCCGAGCGATACTTGTCCGTAGTAATGGAGGGTGCTCGTGCGATAGAGGCCCAATGCTCTAAAGATGTTTTTTAGGAGTGAGCGCGCTGTAATATGTCCGAAGACTGTTAACGCTTTATAATGAGGTTGCATGGTTTATCATGTCTTTTTAGTTTTGTATTTATTGTGACTCCCATTTTGGCCGTTTTATCTAAAAGTTGCGAGTCGTCGGCTTCAGCCCCCACGTAGATACTACGCGAGGTGTTTCTGTGTTTCTGCCTCCACATTGTGACCCTTAGCCAAGGTATCGGTGCCCGAAGGCGATAGTGTGAGGGGAACAAGGCAATCAGACTATGATGCTTTATCGCTTTCACTTAGCCGTAGGAGCATAAAAAAATGCGGGGGCTGATGACTAGTCCCCAGTGTTTTGTGATGTTCGGATGTACCGAGGCTAATGCCGGCATCACATGGTTTGTACAGGTACAAAACCCATCGTATGACACGGAATAACCTCTATCAATTTTTTTTAGTATGACACTTATGCTCGGATTTGCAGACCGGTTCTCGCTTACTATGACAGTCAGTTTTCGGCTTTCTCCCCTGAGGTGCTTGACCAGGCGAGCTGGAAGCACAATCGCAGTGGTTCTCCCTTTGCCCTTTTAGCCGAACGAGCGGAACGTAAGAGGGCAAACACAGAAACCGGACAACCCAACTATTGACCCAAGACATAGTTCGGATCCAATGCATATAAAGCAAAATCCAAGGCGCCTAACACACGATCAGTTGTGTTGGGGTGATGCTTAGGGTGATATTTTAAATTCAATCCCCCGGTCTATTAGCCGGTTGCATCGTAATGTATACCGAACAGTTTCGCAGGAAGCATTGATGAGGGAAGTACAGAGTATGTAGCATAAAATTCAGCGAAGAAGCCATGTACAATGGTCTATTATTTTCTCATTAATTCTTATAACTCAAATTGCCGAATCCACTGTTTACAGTTATTTGACGAGGAAATATAAAGTTTACAGAGGAGAGGTTGTACCAGGGGTCTTCGATGGGTGGCTTGACGACCTCGATGTGCCCAGTCGCATGTCCGCTCCTGCGCCTTCTAGGGAGTTGTATTCCTTTAAGGGTGATGGTGTCGGCGATCGGACCTTGGGAAGAAGATCTTGAGAAGTCGCCGAAGTATGGATGAGCTTTACGCTTTAGCAGGTCCTTGATGGTACCTGTGGTATGTCCGAGGACATGTACTGGCAGTAGTCCGATCCAGCCGAACACTTTCCCTTTGATAGTTGTTCCCCACTGCTGCCCATGGAATCTTGAGTGCAAAGTTGTGCCACCTTGGCACATGTTTGATGGGCGTTGGGGCTGTGTAGTGAGGAGCATGTCCCTATTTCTGGGGGGAATAAGATTCCAGGAGTTCGGACTGAGACCAAGCTCGTTTGTCAACCTTACGTGCCTTTATGGCAGATTTTGGTGTTGGCCGATCGTCATCGTAATGGAATTCGGCCGCCAGGGCCAATGCATGTTCCTCAGTTCGGAGGGAACGCTCTGTGTTGCCGTTGACAGTAATGACCCCCTTGGGCCCGGGCATCTTGAGCTTGAGGTATGCGTAGTGTGGGACGGCGTTAAAGCGAGCGAACGCTGTGCGGCCCAGCAGGGCGTGATAACCGCTGCGGAAAGGGACAATGTCGAAGATCAAGTCCTCGCTGCGAAAGTTGTCGGGCGAACCGAACACTACTTCCAGGCTCACAGGTCCCGTGCACCGGGCTTCGACGCCTGGGATCACTCCTTTAAAGGTAGTGTTGCTATGTTTGATCCTTGATGGATCTATACCCATCTTTTTCACCGTGTCTGAGTAAATCAGATTGAGGCTACTTCCTCCGTCCATTAGGACTTTAGTGAGGTGATACCCATCGATAATGGGGTCTAGGACGAGGGCCGCCGAACCCCCATGACGGATACTGGTCGGATGGTCTCGTCGATCAAAGGTGATCGGGTACGCCGACCATGGGTTAAACTTCGGGGCTACAGGCTCTATGGCGTAGACCTCTCGAAGGGCGTGCTTCCTCTCCTTTTTGGGTATGTGAGTGGCGTATATCATGTTCACAGTCTTTACCTCTGGAGGGAACTGCTTCTGTCCTCCATTGTTCGGACCGCGGGGCTCGTCATCGTCCTCGCTGCATGGACCCTTGCCTTGCTCTTCGGCTGCGAGTTTGCCAGCTTGTTTGAACACCCAATAGTTACGGTTGGTGTGGGTGGCGAGCTTGTCTTGAGTGCCGTGGATCTGGCAGGGCCTATCCATGATCTTATCCAGCGGGGTCGGTCCATCACGATTGCCTTTAGAAGGTTTCTTCCGCTGCCCAAATTTTGGGTTGCGGAAACCGGCATTAACGGCCATGTCTTCGGAATCACCGTTGTTGTGCCAGCGTTTACTTTTGTTGCGTCGTGGTTTACCGTTTCCATCCCGTACTTCAGAGGTGCCGGGGTCTTCGGGGTTGTGGCTTCGTCTAGCTAGCCAGTTATCCTCGCCCGTGCAAAAGCGGGTCATGAGTGATGTAAGGGCAGACATGGTCCTAGGCTTGTCCTGACCGAGCTGGCGAGCCAGCCATTCGTCCCGTATATTGTGCCAGAAGGAGGCTATTGCCTCGGCGTCTGGGCAATCGACAATCTGGTTCTTCTTGGTCAAGAACCGATTCCAGAATTGTCGAGCCGATTCGCCTGCTTTCTGGACAACATTGCTTAGGTCGGAGGAGTCCGACGGCCGTACATAGGTGACCTGTAAGTTAGATCGGAAAGCGTCCTCGAGATCTTCCCAACTCCCGATAGAATTTTCGGGGAGGCTGTTTAACCAGTGCCGAGCTGGCCCCTTAAGTTTTAGGGGCAGATACTTGATGGCGTGAAGATCATCTCCTCGTGCCATATGAATGTGGAGGAGGAAATCCTCGATCCATACTGCTGGGTCAGTTGTCCCGTCGTACTGCTCTATGTTCACGGGTTTAAACCCTTCCGGGAACTGATGCTGCATCACCTCGTCGGTGAAGCACAGTGGGTGAGCAACGCCTCTGACTCGGGCTATGCCACGCCAGTAGTCGGCGCCTGATCTGGCCCGGTTTGGTTCCTGACCTCTGTTGTTGCGGTCGAGCCAAGGCTGGTACCCGTCCCGTCTATCGGGGGAGTACCCTCTAGATCCATAGATGGATCTCGTGCGGCCTGTTCTATAATCCAGGTCATGTCGCAGGTCATACCTGTCCTCAGGCTCTATTGGCTCTTTTCCCCTTCTATGGGGTATCGCCAGCCTATAACCGGCATCGCCAGCCGTCCTATCTCGTCCTCGTGGAGGGCGGTTTGGCTGGTCGTATGGAGTGTGCTTGGGAGACGGTGTATTAGAGACCTCGTCATTGAACTGCGGCATCAGCCGTCGACGTGGATAGCTCTTGGGTTGGTCCAATAACCGGTACCGTACCCTTCCTCGGCTGATAGGACCCTCGTCCATCTATCATTGAGGGTATCCTGTTCGGCCTTAAGTTGCCGTTCTTTTTGCCTTCAGGCTTCGGGCAGTGGCTATAAGCTGTTGCCTAAACTGTTCCTGATCCTCAAGGTTTTCGGGGACGGTGAGGTCTTCAACTTCTAGGCTGTCCTCCTCCTTGACAGGGGGGAGGTAGTTGTCGTCCTCGGAATCGTTTAGATCCTCGGGGTCACGCTGATCTTCTGGCCTCTCCTGGTCCTCTAGCGGCTGCTCGGGGATATCGGGATCGCGAGGTCTTCCGGGGTGGCATCTTCCTCGGTGTCAGCAATGGCTTCCCTTCCCTTTTTTTGCCTTTAATCGCTTGCGCAGTTTCTGATGCCTTGACGGCTCTTCACCCGATTTATCGCCATTGTTTTCGGGTGTGTGCGCGCCCTTATGTGCCGGAGTATCCACCATGTAGACGCCGTAGGTGGAGGTGGCAGTCCATCGCCCGGTGTTGACGGGGGCGGGAGCGCAATCCTCCTCATCCATGTCTTCTGCCTCCTCGGAGGCGTAGTCCAACATATCGGTTAAGTGTTCGACAGTGGCTACTAAGTGGGTGGTGGGTGGGATGAAAATTCCTCTTGACCCGCCTTCAGACCGATCTGAGCGTGGATCGGGGTTGGGTCGTTAGTGATTTTCATTGATAGGATCCGATCTAGAGCCTCGTTGAGTGTCGAGAGCTCGATTGGGTCAATCTGCCCAGAGCTTTCGGAGTTAACCTCCGATACGTCCGAACAAGTAGTGTGTTCGCCAGGAGCCGATCCCCGACTATCCGGTGCTATGTCCGGATCTGGACTAGAAGCCAGATCATCGTCGGGGTTTGTCCCATGGGCGGGGTCGAGAGCGACATCTGAAGTCAAGGCCTTCGAGTCCTCGGGCTCATCAGATGAGATTGCAAGCTCGGTGAGCAAAAGATCGCCCCGAGAGTCTATGGAGAACTCTAGGTTCCCGAATCTGACCTTTTGATCAGGGGCGAAAGTCCCGATCGGCCAAGACGGCCAGTCGGGTCGGCGTGCAGCACGACGCTGCCGAAAGCGGAGATCTGTCCAGGGACAAAGGAGTCCATGTTCTGGACCTCCTCGCTAATGACTAAACGAGCCATTGATTCCTTTGGTGATCACAGCGGAACTCTCAATGAAAGCACCAATGTCGGTGTCAAAACCGGCGGATCTCGGGTAGGGGGTCCTGAGCTGTGAGTCTAGGATCAATGGTAACAGGGGGACGAAGGAGACGACGTTTACCCAGGTTCGGGCCCTCCTATGGAGGTAAAACCCTACGTCCTGCTCGATTATATTGATGTGTATGAAGGTTACAGAGTTGATCTACCACGAGATCGAACAGCTAAAACCCTAGATGAGTTTCTCTGCCCTACAATCTAAACCCCCCTGGTTTATATAGACACCGGGGGGTACCTAGGGTTTACACATGATAGGTCTCCCACCGGGGATGGAGGTGCCGATTTCCTCATCTTGACTTGGAGTGCACGACGCGCCTTTGAGACTTCCTTCTAGAAAACGGGGTCGTGGCATATCCGGCCCTTCCTGCGATAGTCAGAGAGCGGCCCACCAAGCCGGCCTATCGGGAGATAGGCCAACGGCCCGAGGACCCCTTTGTCCCAGACTCCCTCAGTAGGTATGGTGGCTGTTTTGAGTAACATATAAGGTGGCTTATGTGTAACAGAGCATGTCATGTCATGGGGTTTGGATGCACCGGCGAAGGTTGCATCGATCCTCGAGGTAAGAATGGGCAATGCACGGTACCGAAGAGTCTAGCAAATATGAGGTGGTGAGAGTGCGTATATCCATGGATTCACATTAGTCATAAAGAACTCACAAACTTATTGCAAGATTTCATTAGCTCTCTCGAAGTAAAGTACTACTCGCATGACCCTAGGGAGGAGGTTGGGAGGAGTTAACCATTGCACGCCTCCGAGTCAAACAACACTAGGATTTCAACAAGGAATAAAAATGCTCACACATCATCACCATGCTATAAAATATTTAGGTGAACAACAAGTTAACAACCTCTAATTCACGACACTCTTACCAATTAATAATCATGCACTCATGCCCATTCACATTACCACATTCATATCATTAACTCAACATTTCTCTTTTATGTGTGCTACATGAAGGTTTTGATTATGCACTCTTTGGATACCTATTATTTTTGGACTAATCTTATAACCCATGCAAATTACCGTCACTTTGTATTGACTCTCAAACAAATATAAGTGAAGAACGAGAGTGCAATTATTTCTTTAAAATCTACACGCCACCTCATACGTCTCCAACGTATCTATAATTTTTGATTGTTCCATGCTATTATATTATCGTTCTAGGATACTTTTTGGGCATTTATTTACCAATTAATATTATTTTTGGGCACTAACCTATTAACCCAGTGCCCAGTGTTAGTTACTGTTTTCTGCATGTTTTTGGCTTTTCAGGTTTACCGTACCAAACGAAGTCGAATTGCCACGGAACTTTTTGCTATTTTTTTCTGGACCAAAAGAAGACCTAGAAGCTTCGGGAGGAGGCCAGAAGCCAGACGAGGGGAGCGGCATGCAACCAGGCATGACCAGGGGGGTAGGGCGCGCCTGGTTGCCTCGTGCCCCCCTCGGCTGCCTCCTGGCGTACCTCTTCGTCCTATAAATTCACATTAATCCCAAAAACCCTAGAGAGCCTCTCGAAACACTTTTTCCGCTGCCACAAGTCTCTGTTCCGCCGTGTGCCCATCTAGAGCCTTGTTCGGTTCCTTGCCGGAGGGGGGATCGATACGAAGGGCCCCTTCATCATCCTTGCTGCTCCCATGGTGATGTCTGAGTAGTTCCCCATAGACCTACGGGTCCGTAGTTAGTACCTAGATGGCTATCTCTCTCTCTCTTGATCTTCAATACAATGATCATCGCATCTTCGCTTTGATCTATCCGATGTAACCCTTTTGTGCGATGCGTTTGTTGGGATCCGATGAATTGTGGGTTTATGTTCAGATTATTCATGGTAAATATTTGAGTCTTCTCTGAAATCTTTATGATTCTTATATACATGATCATCATAGCTTTGTAAATCTCTCCCATCTATATATTTGCTTTGGCCAAGTAGATTGATCTTTCTTCAGTGAGAGGGGTGCATTGTAGTGGGTTCAATCTGGCGGTGCTCTATATCCCAGTTACAGAAAGGGACAAGACGCGTCTTTGTATTGTTGCCACTAAGGGTAAAACTACGGGGTTAGTTCATATTAATTGAATTCTCTTTGTCTACATCATGCCATCATTCTGCAAGCATTACTCTATTTTACTTAATAGTCTAGATGCATGCAGGATAGCGGTCGATGGGTGGAGTAATAGTAGTAGGTGAAGGCAGGAGTTGGCCTACTTGCTTATGGACATGATGCCTATATACACATGATCATTGCCGTGAATATCGCATAACTATCCGCTTTTTTGTCAATTGCCCAACAATAATTTGTCTACCCACCGTATGCTTACTTTCATGAGAGATGCCACTAGGAAAAACTATGGCCCCCGGGTCTATCCACTTATAAGTTTACAAACGCTACGATACATTGCTGCCATTTATTACTTTTATTTTTATTTTGCAATTTATAATTATCTACTACCAACCACACTACTCATAAGCTTGCAAATAACGAGTCCAAGGGGATTGACAACCCTCTTCCCGCGTTGGGTGCAATAGTTTGTTTCTTTGTGTGTAGCCGCTGAAGATGGGGGTTGTTTGTTACTCCTATTGGTTCAATAAACCTTGGTTCTCTACAGAGGGAAATACTTACCTATATTGTGCTGCATCACCCGTTCCTCTTCAGGGAAAACCCAATGCATATCACAAGCATCACCACCATGCTCTAAAAGATATAAGTGAAGTACTAGAGCAACTGCTTAGCTCAAAAGATATAAGTGAAGCACAAATAGTATTCTAATAAATCATGGTGATTTTGTATCTCTCTCAAGTAGGTGTGTCCAGCAAACAATGATTGTGGAAAACTAAAATAAAAACAAAATAAAACAAACGATGCCCCAAGCAAAACTCATATCATGTGATGAATAGAAATGTAGCTCCAAGTGACATACCGATGGATTGAGACGAAAGAGGGGATGCCTTCCGGGGCATCCCCAAGCTTAGACGCTTGAGTCTTCCTAGAACTTGACTTGGGGTGCCTTGGGCATCCCCAAGCTTAGGCTCTTGTGGCTCCTTATTCCTTCATCCATAGTGATAGCACACAAAACTTGAAAACTTCATTTCACAAAACTCAACATAAACCTTTGTGGGATCCGTTAATCACTACTGGAATCAGGATCTTTGCCGTCTGCCATGGCTGACGGCAAAGGCATGCATGGCGGACGGTAAATGTCTTTGCCGTCAGCCAGCAGACGGCACCACATCCGGCTGAACAAGCTACGGTAAAGGGCACTTTGCCGTCTGCTGGTAGACAACAAAGATGCAAAGGTCTTTGCCGTCTGCCAGCAGACGGCAAAGTGGCCAAATAGGCCAGCCCAGGTTCCCCCCAGGTAGCTGCCACGTGGCTCGCTATGCCATCTGCTGGCAGACGGCAAAGATGCAAAGTTCTTTGCCGTTTGCCAGCGGACGGCAAAGCAACCACATAGGCCAGCCCAGGGCTCCCTAGGTTGCACAGGTAGCTGCCACGTGGCAGCTTTGCCGTCTGCTAGCAGACGGCAAAGAGATGGCTGACGGCAAAGCTTCTATGCCGTCAGCTAGCAGACGGCAAAGAGATGGCTGACGGCAAACATGATCTTTGCTGTCAGCTCTTTGTTTGCCGTCTGTTTTCTGTAAGCTGATGGCAAAGACCTTCTTTGCCGTCAGCTAGCTGACGACAAAGAGCTGGCTGTCGGCAAAGATCATGATTCCAGTAGTGAATATAATAAACATATCGAATACTTTAGGTACTGTTATAAATTGATTCTTATTTTATTATTGCATAGAGTAATGTATTCTAACTTACCCATGGCTTATACCCCCCGATACAATCCATAGCATCATCAAAACAAGCAAACTATGCAAGCAAAAACATAATCTGTCTAAAGCAGAACAATCTATAATGATCTATAAAGAAACCATACTTCTGTAACTCCAAATATTCTGAACACTTAGGAAAACTTGGGGAATTTGTATAGAAATACTGTTTATATATTTCAGATCAAAATGACGTTCTAATAAAATCAGAGAAATTCTGCACTGGACGCTAAAGTTTCTGTTTTTGCACCGTATCAATTCTACTCATCATACAAGTCATCACAAAGGCTTTACTTGGCACAAACACTAATTTAAACACACTAAAAACAATCATTACAGTAGAAATAATTATTTTCTCAAAAACAAACAGAAAGTATTGGGTTGTCTCCCAACAAGCTCTGTCTTTATAGCCATTAAGATAGGCTTAGGATAATGCCGATGCTCACATAAGAGACAAGAATTGAAGCACAAAGAGAGAATCATAAGGCATGTTAAGAATACATATAAGTCTAACATACTTCCTATGCACATGCATCTTATTGGAAGACAAATCATCAAAGCAAGTGATATCTAGCATGTGCAAATAGGAAGAGTGAAGCATTAATAATTTCAACACAAAGAGAGGTAATTGAGTAACATGCAAATTCCTATAGCTACATTTGCCTCTCTCATAATAATTATATGTAGGATCGTAATCAAACTCAATAATATAACTATCATGTAAAACATTCTCTTTATGATCCATAATCATACAAGTCTTATAATCTTCCAAGGTAGTGGGATTAACATCAACTAAAGTCATGACCTCTCCAAACCCACTTTTATCAAAAAATTCATAAGATTGATCATTCTCCAAAATAGTGGGACCATTATTACCTAAAATTGATGCTCTTCCAAACCCACTTTTAGAAGCATTGCAAATACCATTATCAATAGGAGATTCATCATGAAGCTTAGAATTATCAAGATCATAAGAAACATCAATATCATCACCCCAATCATGCAATATCATCACCCCAATCATGATCATTAGCACAATTGATATTCATAGAATTTATACTAGCAAAATTGCAATCATGCTTTTCATTCAAGGAACTATCATGAATCACTTTATAAATTTCTGTTAACACTTCATCACAATTTTCAGATTCACGATTTTCAAGCAAGACCTCATAAAGATAATATAGTGCACTCAACTCACTAGCAATTGGTTCAACATAATCGGGTCTTTTGAAAATATTAGCAACTAGATGAGGGTCCATGTATCTTACTTTTCTTGTTCTACTTTCTGTTTGTGTGGGAAAGATAAAGATAGCATTTTAAGACAAGTAGAGAGTAGAGCAAGTGAATGATAATTTGTGTGTAGATACTTGATAGTAGGTTGGTGATACTCCCCGGCAACGGCGCCAGAAATCCTTCCTGATACGTGTGATCTGCATTGGGTTTTCCGCGAAGAGGAGCGGGTGATGGAACACAGTATAGATAAGTATTTACCTCAGTAGAGAACCAAGGTTTATCGAACCAATAGGAGTAGCACTCAACCCCCGTCTTCAGCGACTGCACACAAAGAAGCAAACACTTGCACCAAACACGGGCAAAACACACACACCCCTCTCACTGAAGAAATATCAATCTACTTGGCCGAACTATTTCAATAGATCGGAGAGATTTACAAAGCTATAATAATCATGCAAATAAAAATCATAATAGATTTTAGAGAAGACTCAAATCTTTTTATCATGAATAATCTGAACATAAACCCACAATTCATCGGATCCCAAAAAACGCACCTCACAAAAGAATTACATCGGATAGATCAAAGCGAAGATGCGATGATCATTGTATTGAAGATCAAGAGAGAGAGAGAGAGATAGTCATCTAGGTACTAACTACGGACCCGTAGGTCTGTGGTAGACTATGCACACATGACCACGGGAGCAGCAAGGTTGATGTAGAGGCCCTCCATGATCGATCCCCCCTCCGACAGGGCACCGAAACATGGCTCCAGATGGGCACACGGCGGAAGAGAGACTTGCGGCGGCGGAAAAGTGTTTCGGGAGGCTTTCTTGGGTTTTGGGATTCATTAGAATTTATAGGCCAGAGAGGGGCGTCGGGAGGTGCCCGAGGGCCCCACCACATATCAGGGCACGACCACCACCTGGGCGCGCCCTGAAGTGTGGTGGCTCCCTTGTGTAGCCTCCGGTCTTCTCCCGAAGCTTCGAGGTCTTCTTTCGGTCCAGAAAAAATCATAATAAAAAATCGTGGCAATTGGAGTTCGTTTGGTACTGTAAACCTGAAAAGCTAAAAACACACAGAAAACAACAACTGTCACTTGGCACTGGGTTAATACGTTAGTGCTCAAAAATATTATTAATTGACATATAATTGCCCAAAAAGTATCCTAGAATGATAATATTATAGCATGGATAAATAAAAAATTATAGATACGTTGGAGACGTATCACCCATCATCTACTTATTACTCAACAATGCCTTCCCTTAGGCCCAAAATATGTGAAGTGTCATGTAGTCGACATTCACACGACTCTACTAAAGGAAGCAACAACATACATATCATCATAATATCGAACGAATACCAACTTCACATGATTACTTATAACAAGACTTCTACCATGTCCTCAAGAACAAAAGTAACTACTCACAAATCATCACCATGTTCAAGATCGGAGGTGTAATAAGTATGAATAAGAATCTGAACATATTATCTTCCACCAAGTAAACCAATAAGCATCAACTACACGATGTAATCAACACTACTAGCAACCCCCACGTACCAATATGACGTTTTGAGACAAAGATTGAATACAAGAGATAAACTAGGGTTTGAGATGAGATGGTGTTGGTGAAGAAGTTGATGAAGATTGGTCCTCCCACGAAGGAGGAAGCGTTGGTGATGATGATGGCTTCGATTTCCCCCTCCTGGAGGGAAGTTTCCCAGACAGAATCACTCTGCCAGAGAGGAAAAGGGCCTCTACCCAGGTTTCCACCTCGAGACGGCGGCGCTTTGTCCCAAAAGTATCTCCTTAATTTTTTTAGGTCAGAACCCACCATATAGCATAAGAGGGGGGCCGGAGGCCGCTTGTGGGCATCCCAAGCCATCAGGGCGTGCCCTGTTGTCTTGGCACCAATAGGTGCCCCCCTACGGTGGTTCTTTGATCCATATATTCAGATATATTCCGCAAAAAATCCTTTTGAAGTTTCAGGTCATTTGGAGTCTAGAGAATTTTCACCCTTTTTCTTCGTTCTCAGGTCCAGAATTCTGATTTCCCGCAATTTCCCTCTTTGTGATGTACCTTGTAAATTAATAGAGAAAACACATAAGAATTGTATCATAAAGTGGAACAATGACCAAGAATAATATAATTATCAATAAGAAATCATGATGCAAAATGGAGGTATTAACTCCCGTAAGCTTAGACATCGCGTGTCCTCAAGCGAAAGCCGAAGTCGATAATAATGACCACATAATTATATAGAGAGAGGTGTCGATAAAACAAATACGGACATGAGGGCATCATAAGTATTAACATAGCAGCAAGCTTACATCATATAACTTCTCATAAAAAAGTAACAATCTATCCAAAATTATTGAAGTATGGAGCATAAACTTTATTGACAACCAACAAACTATGTTCTTAGTCATTGAGACAATCACAATTCATCATATTTCAGAGAAGGGTCTATGTAAGAGATTTCATTTTAGCAAGTTCACATACTCAACTATCATTTAGTCTTCTATGATTGCTGGCACTCAAATCATATTTTTGGAGCTAATGTTTCCAGCAGACACATAGGAACATAGGGGCTTTATTGTTTCGCCACCCAACTTATTTACCTCAAGGATAATGTCAACAATAATGACTCATGATTACCTACATCCAACATGATATATGTATTGGGATCTTTCCCCAACACATGATGCTTGCCAACTAAAGAATTAATAGGTTGGAATAGGGATAAAAATTTATTGACTCTTGCATGAAAGTAAATATAGAAAGGTAAATACATAAAAGTAAAAGATAGGCCCTTCACAGAGGGAAGCAAAGGTTGTCATGCACTTTTTATTTTTGGATGTGCAAGCTCTTAATGTATAGGAACGTCACTTTATATTGCCCCTTGTGATAGCAACCTTTATTATGTAGTCTGTCGCTTTTATTTCTTTGCCATCACAAGATCGTACAAAGCTGATTTTCCCTTACAATAAAAGATCATACATATTTAGGAGCAATTTTGTTGCTTTATGCACTGATGACAACTCACTTGAAGGATCTTATTCAATCCATAGGTAGATATGCTGGACTCTGATGGCAAGAAACTGGGTTTTCGGGTTATGGATGCACAAGTAGTATCTCTACTTAGTGAGAATTTTTGGGCTATAAAAAGATCCTAGACAAGCACCACATATTAGAGGATCCATGACAATATAACTTCTATGTGTATGTAGACAAATATAACTCATTACGCTGTCTTCCTTGTCCAACATCAACAATTCGATCATTATATAATACTAGATGGGGGCTCACAATCATAAAAGATGTCCAAGATAGTATATTTGTATGTGAATCTCCTCTCCTCTTTCATAGTTTTGAATGGACTGTATCAATGAATAATGCTATGTTTGTTAACTCCCAACAACTTTTATTCAACATACTTCTTTCTATGTGAAGTCATTACTCCCCATGGGATTAGCATATGATTATTCTATATCTTTTATTTCATTGCTATGATTTGATGCATGAGAGTAAAACAAGCAAACTCAAACTAATCTTTATTATATAACTCTCACACTCGATTACAAGGATAGATAGATCACAAAGAAAACACTAAAAGCAAAACAATACTAATTTTTTATTCCTCTAGATCACGAAATAATTAAGGATCGAACTAAGATAGATGATGATGTAAAAGTGATGGTGATATGATACCGGGGCACCCCCCAAGCTTGGAGCAAGCTAAGGGTGGTGCCCATGCATACCCATGTACTCAAGTGTCCTTCTTGGGTGATGGTGGTGATGACGTGATCCTCTTAGCGATGATGCTCCTTAGGATACAGATCTCCTCATTAAGCTTGCCAACCTCTCGCTTAAGGTCTAGATTCTCCCACTACTAGAAAAAAGGCTAGTAGTAGCGCTGGTTTTCCCCCTACTAGTAGCGCTGGGGGCAGCGCTACTCCTAAGGCGCTACAGCTAAGTTTTAGCAGTAGCGCTGGTTGGTGCAGCGCTACTGCTAAGTCTGGTTAGCAGTAGCGCTGCACTGACCAGCGCTACTGCTAACTATCTGTAGCGCTGCATAAAGGCAAGCGCTGCTGCTAAGCCAGCGCTGCTGCTAGATGACTTTCAGCGCTGCTGCTAGTATTCCTGCTTTCAGATTCATACCTACGTATTCGTGATGTATTTATACAGGCTCTATACAGTATTTTCATCAGATCACAATAAACATACACTATTATCATCATATCATACACATACAGTAGTCTCGTCATACCATCATCATCATCATTCAACACAAATATCATCAGATCTCGAAAATAGCGATACACAAGTCATGTCATGTCTCGAATAAGTGCAACTGCATGGTCATGGCACACACACAAGTTTCATCATCTCTATCTAAACCATGATGTAGAAGAGAAGAGCGATCAGCATGAGCAAGACCGCGACTATGTAGTACTTGAGGCACCGGCGGTTCCGCCCCCGCTCTTGCTGGAGCGTCCACCTCAAGTAACTCCTTTCCGCTTCGGCTCTGCTGTCGAACCCTCTGTGGCTAGCACCCGGGTACTTGTCCACCTGGGCCTGAGCGTCTGGCCAGTGGTCGTAGACTCCTGGAACCTTCCCAACAAACACGGCGTAGCAGCCCTTCACCATATCTGATCTATGTACCTGCATCGTGAACGATAATATGCAACATAATGTACTTAAGAACACAAAGAGGCATAATTAGCAAAATACAAGCAACCTATAGTAAACATAAATGACAAAGTTCCTCATACCCAAACTAATTAACTAGAGCGATATACGCTAGTTCAGGACCACGGTTTAATTACATCACATAGTTTCGTCTGGACGCTAGTGACACATATATTGTCAATGACAATCAGTCCTCGGCCCAATCTTCATAGTCAGGGAGGAAGCACCCGAGCTTCTTGAAAGGCTTCAGGTCCAGACGCTGAGCGATTAGCAGTGCTCGGACATCATCCCGCGTGATTGGCCCATGGTAGAACATCCCCGTTGGTTCGAGGACCTGCTTCATGATCACTTGGGCAAGTTCACACTGCACGTGATAAAACTCAGCTCGGATTCGATGATCCGGTGTCTTTCCTATGCTTGTGGCCCAGTTGACAATCTCGGCATCGTTGGTAGTAGCTGACATGCGAAGGCGTTGATTATCCCTTCTGAACTCGAGCAGGTGATGCATGAGGTAGAATCCATCAGCCTTACTGTTGTGCGGTTGCTGGATGCAGCAGAAGTCGGTCTTATGGCTGAAAACCAGCCCTTTATTCCTGCGCCTTTTCACCTTGATATATCCACCAGACAGGCTGAAGGTTAATAGGGCACTATTGAGAACACTATTTATGTGCTTGTAATCCTTTTTCTTGATGTTCTTCGATGAGTCCAAGTATATAGCATGGGAGTATTCTAGGTACAGAACGATGAGGACGGTGCCCCCCCCCCCCCCGCTGCGCAAATTAAGTACGCCTCAAATTAGACTCCATGCTTGCAAAGGAATGATTAACACTTACGAAAGGATATGCGCGAATGACTTACGTGGGATGATAAGGCAGGAGAATCGCTTCCTTGTCCTTATTAGCAATCATGAAGCCGCCGATGTACTGGCTCGCATAGTCACGGTGCTCTTTGCAGACATCCAAGAAGCTCTCGTGCATATGGTATGGGTCCGCGACGCAGATATATTTTATGTTCTCGATCCTGATGATGTAGTTGAGATACAGCGCATACATGCGGATGAACTGGAAATCCAGCTTGGTCATGTGGAACATGTCGTAGATGTAGTCAAATCGCAGGATGAACTTATTCGTGGGCCATCCCTCGACGTACAACTTCCCACCCGGCACCTGAGCCGCGTAAAGCTGGTATCCTGGTTTTCCCGAGATGAGAAGGCTTTTCTCTCTGGCCAGCACATCATCATGAAGTCTCCTTAGATCATTGTTCAGTATGTCCTCTAGCGCTTTCTGAGGTAGGATCGGGTGGCCGGCGACATGGAAACGCTCCGCACCTACGACAGGTATTCTGTCTACCTCCCGGGGCTTCAGAGGCGGCTGGCTGCTTGAAGAAGCTCTGGCGCCTTTAGCGCCTTTCTTGCCCGGTCTCCTCCTTTGCTTCTTGGCGGGTGGCGGTAGTGAGCCCACCATACCTTCCCTAACTGTCACCCCCAGTGTCGTCGGGCTAATCAGTGGACGTCCCTCGGGTTGTTGCTGGGTAGAGGTGGTATCTAGAGGCGTCTCATGAACTCCCTCGTGTTCGGGTCCGTGTAAAAGGTCTTCTTGACGCGGTCCCACTTGTACCGGGCCCTGATGCAGTCACGCTCCAGCGGGTCGGTGAACTCCGCCAAGGGGTCTGGGATTCCGTGACTTTCACGTTCGGCGTCCTCCTTGGCCCATACGTGCCTCTTCCCCTCGTAACCACGGCTTCTGAGGCGGTGGGGAGGCATGTTCCTGGCTTGGAGCGCCTTCATTTTCTCTGACTTTTTCTTGGTTTCATATTTAGCGCAAGTCTCCTTGAATTTTTCAAAGTCCTCTTCCGTAAGTGACAGATTGTCAGCATGAATCTTGGACCATGGTTCATTCTTATCAATCGCTTTTTTCACCCGAACTTTCCAGGCGGACAAGTCGTTGGTGAACGTCACCATCGCCTTGTTGTTTATCTTTGTCATGGCATCATCGTCCCATGGATCTTTGCTTTCTGTGCGGCCGGGGAACAAGAACCTATTGTGCAACTTCTTTAGGAGCATGTGCTCCATATGTGGTATCTTCTTCAACTTCTCGTCATTGATGTTGGCGGTTTCCCTGAGGATGCATCCTAGTTGATTGCCCCAGCACGAGCGCGCTTCATCCGGCGCCGTTGGCTCTAATTTCTTGGGGTGCATCTCCGTGACCACAATTTGTCCGATGCCGAGCTCGTTTGGTCTTCATGTCCTCTTCTGCTTCGGTGCTTTACCGGCTACGGCAGCATCGTTGCCAGTCTCGGGGGTGGTGTTGGTGCCTGTGCCAGTGCTGGTGCCGGTGTCGGCGTCGGCGTCGGGGTCGTTGGTGCCACTGCCGCCACCATGCACCCCCATCTGGTGTTTGTCCAGGTAATCGAAATAGTGATTTGCTGCCTCGATGGGGTCTTCTTCGAGGTGAGCAGAACCCCCGGCTGAGGTGTGGCAAGACATGTTTCCTATTCAACAATTGTAAATAAAAGATATAATGAAGAGAAAAAAGGGGCCTATATTTGGTCGGAATTTTGATTCATTCCCCTTCCGGCAAATCCCGGGCACTCCATATGTCCTAGTTTGTAGCACAAGTCATGCCGAAAATCACGGAAATTTTCGGCATGACCTTTGCTAAAAAGCGGACATATGGAGCGCCTGAAATTTGCCAGAACGAAAATGAATCAACATTCCGGCAAAACATAGGCCACTCGGATATTCTTCGACATTCAACCAACATTAAAACATTTTATAACAGCAAACAAAGGGAGTAACAAGTAACATGAAGGAAGCATCCCAATCAACCTAGGCAAATTAAATCACACAAGAAGTTGACCTCACCTCACCTCACCTAGGCAAATTAAGGCGGGGCAGAGAGATGGTGCATTGCATTGCATTGCATCTCAAGAAGGGGCAAGAAACAAGAGCTAGTACAATATTATGGTGGGTCTGGGTGGTGTAACTAGAATGGGGGAGGTGGCCTGGCATTGGACTATCTTCTTCTAAGCACTGCTATAATGCTACTGTTTTTTATTAATAGCTATTTTTTTTGCTAATTTACCTAAATTTGTAAAAATTAGCTACTGCCCTAAACTAAATTTGCTACTGCCCTAAACATATTTGCTACTGCCCTAATTAAACTAATTTGCTACTGCCCTAAACTAACTAGGGTTCATCTCCTAGGGTTCATCTAACTAGGGTTCTAATTCCGGAAAACATAGCGAGAGCAGAGAGCAGAGAGAGGGGGAGGTGGGGGGAGGGGGGGGGGGGGTACCTGAAGGGCAGAGAGCAGAGAGCGGGGGGAGAGGTGGCCGGAGCGGCGGCGGCGCGGACGAGGAGGCCGGAGCGGTGTCGGCGCGGACGAGGAGGAGGTCGGAGCGATGGGCACGGGCGACGACGGCGGGTAGGGGCCGATGTGCGACGACGGCAGGCAGGGGCGACGGCGGCGGGCAGGGGCGACAGCGGCGCGCGACAGCAAAGAGGAGGGGGAGAGAGGGAAAGGGGGGGGGGAATGGGAGTTGGCAAAATTTGAGCCCGCGCGGTGCGGTTATCTGAAAATAGCAGTAGCACTGGATCGTATCCAGCGCTATAGCTATATTAGCTATAGCGCTGGTTAGGGTCCAGCGCTACTGCTAACTATTTTTTCCTTTTGTTTTCTGTTTTGTTTTCTTTTTCTTTTGTATTACTTTCTTTCTCCCTTTTGTTTTTGTTTTTGTTTTTTTGTATTGCTTTCTCCCTTTTGTATTTCTTTTGTATTGCTTTCTCCCTTTCTGTTTACGACGGCGTCTCCCTCCCACACTGCGTGAATGTCGGTAACATATATATCAGTTGACCGATAACGGTTACTTAAGTACGTACACAAAATAGATACATATATATAAATGATGGTTTCTCAGCTGCGTCGACGACATTTCACATTGAGCTTCTTCCCTTTCTTGTTCGTTGCCGAATAATTGAGCCCCTCCTTGTGACTTTTTCGGAACCATGGAGTACGATCTTTCTTATGTAATGTAGTATTGATTCTTCTTTTCACGTATGCTTCATCGTCATCGTCATCTTCCCTCATCGGGTTGCCGTATTGGTCGTAGTCTTCCTCGTTGGCGACTCCATCCATTCCGACGATGCTCCTTTTGCCTCTCCTCACGACAACACGGCTGGGATTGGTCGGGTCGGTTATGAAGAAGCATTGTGTCATGTGCTTAGCGTGTACCCATGGCTCAGTTTTGGCGATGACGTTAATGTTCACGGTTGGGCTCTTCGTGTCAGCGGGTGGTATAGACATGGTAGTGAAATACTTGTTTTCTCTTACGACGTCCTTAGCCCATCTGACACGGAACATCGTCGCATCGTGCAATCCAGTATAGTCAAGCTCCCAGATCTCTTCGACCCTTCCGTAGAATCTTTCAGTTGTGCCGTTAGCGTCGGTCACACATTCAATCGTCACCCCGGAGTTCTGGTAATCACTGTCCATGTATTTGGCCTCCGTGTAGAACGTGTACCCGTTGATATCGTATGACTGATAGCTCGCGAGTTCGGGCACGGGGCCATGTGCTAAGGCGTGTATGAGCAATCCGTCCGAACTGTCCTCTTCCGGGGGATTTTCAAGAACTTGCTCTTTGAACCAATGCAAGAAAGTGGCGTTGTGCTCTACAGTAACTTCGTCGTCCGTCTTGAGCATCCCCTTATCACGGTACTTATTTGCGATGGTTTCTTTGTGCCGTGCCACATAATCATCTACCACATCTAGGTGTTGTAGCACTACTAAGTTAGCCCTGTCAAAGTCGTTCCGTCGATCCGAGTAGTCCACGTGCAATTCCCTCCGGCCGTTGTTGTGACCTTCTCCTTCGAGCCTCCCATCGTGCTTGTTGACGGGCAAACCAACAACAGGGTCTTCGACGCCTATATAATTCTCGCAAAAGGAGATGCAATCATGCGTCAGATACCCCTGGACGATGCTCCCATCCGGACGGGACATGTTACGAACGAATCCTTTGATGACCCCATTCATCCTCTCGAACGGCATCATGATGTGAAGGAATGTCGGCCCGAGGTCGATGATGTCATCCACGATGTGGACACACAGATGCACCATGTCAAAGAACGCGGGCGGGAAGTACATCTCAAGCTCACATAGTATGACAATGATCTCTTCCTGTAGCCTTCGGAGCTGCTTCACACTTATGGACTTTCGAGAGATAACGTCGAAGAAGTTGCAGAGACCAGTAAGCATGTCATGGACGTGCTTGTCCATTATCCCTCTAATGGCAACCGGGAGTATCTGCGTCATCATCACGTGACAGTCATGAGACTTCATCCCGCTGAACCTTTTTTTCTTGGGGTCTAGAAATCTGCATATCTTCCCACAGTAACCGGAACTGACTTTTATTCCCATAAGGCACTTGATGAATTGATCGATCTCCTTCGCACTTAAGGTGAAGCAAGAAGGGGGGCAATAATTCTCCTCCTTCTTGTTGACTTTTCTGCCCCTTCCCCCCTCCTCCGTCTCCGTCTCCTCCGTCGACTTTTTACGATGAAGATCTTTCCTGATCTTCAAATCTTCCAAGTCTTTCCTTGCCTTCGGCCCGTCCTTGGTCTTCTCCGGCATGTTCATCAGTGTGCCAAGCAAGCTCTCGAGGACATTCTTCGTGATATGCATTTGATCAAGGCAATGAGGCGTGTCGTGATTGGGCCAGTACTCCAAGTCCCAGAAAACAGACCTCGTTTTCCATACCTTCAGTAGCGGCTCCGGCGCCTTTTTCATCGTTCCCGGCGCGGGGCACTGTCCCCAGTTATTCAACAGCTCGTTGATTTTGGCGCCGCTTCTCTTACGTGGAGGTCCTCGATGCTCAGTCAACCCATTGAATAGATCTCCACGCTTTCTCCACGGGTCATCCTTCTCGAGCCATCTACGATGCCCCATGTACACGATTTTGCCGGACCCGCCATCTTTCGTCGACGTAAGCTGCTGAGACGTTGTATCATCCATGCACCTCATGCATCCGCAGTATCCGTGGCACACCTGGCCTGAGGTGTACCCGTAACCGAGATAGTCGTGCACCGTCGTCATCAGCGCGGCTCTCATATAGAAATACTCTCCTTTGCTGGCGTCCCATGTCCATGCCAGTGTTTTCCATAACGTGTCTAGCTCCTCTTTCAGAAGCCCCATATACAGGTGAATATTATTTCCCGGTTGTTTCGGCCCTTGAATCAGCATGCTCATGTGTTTGTACTTTGTCTTCATGCACTTCCATGGGGGGAGGTTGTACATCCATACAAAGACGGGCCATGTGCTGTGGTTGGTCTTTTGGTTTCCAAACGGATTCATGCCATCGGTACTCGCACCAAGCACGATGTTCCTTGGATCTTCTGCAGCAAACCCATATACGGTGTTGAATGCTCTCCACTGGCTACCATCTATGAGGTGTCTCAGCTTCGGATCATCTCCATCGTCGGGCTTCTTCCTCTCCGCGTGCCAGCGCATGAGCTTTGCTTCCTTAGGATCTACGAAATACCGCTGCAGATGGGGAGTGATCAGAAAGTACCATACAACTTTCTGAGGAGCTTTCTATCCTGCCTTCTTGTATCGAGAAGCATTGCACACTGGACAGCTGTTTTTTTCCGCGTGCTCCCCCCGATAAATGATGCAATCGTTGATGCATGCATGGTACCTAATGTGCGGCAAATCAAAAGGGCAAACGATTTTCTTGGCCTCATCGACACTAGTATGACACAGGTTCCCCGCGGGAAGAACTTTATTATGTCGATACTTCAAATGCTCATCGAGGCTTTTGTCTGTCCATTTGTTTTTGGCCTTCGTCTTTAGAAGTTCGAGCGTGAAACTCAAGCGGGTCACCTCGGGATCGCAACCGTCATACAATGGAGTCTTCGAGTCTACTTCAAGTTGCGCCAGCTTGGCCTCCTCTCTAGAAGCAGCTCTGTCGCTAGTCGTACTCTTGCAAAGGAGGTCTCGAACATGAGGGTCCTGCACGACTGCACTTAGTCGCGTCGAAGACTGCGGCGTGACCGCCGCCTCTGCTTCGCCGTGTCTGGAATCTTCTCCGCCGCCATGTTCGGAATCTTCTCCACCACCGTCATTTAACTCTTCCCCGCCGCCATGTCCGACGCCATCGTCTTCGTGTCGATCGGTCATCTCTTCGTCTAGCCCCATGTCGTTCTTCCCTGCCATGTGGACTTCCTCATCATCATCATCATCTTCACTTATCCACCGAGTATAGCCATCCATGAAACCATTCATCAGCAGGTGCGCCTTCAACCTGCAATGATCTTAAGGGTCCAAAAGGACTCCTTCTTTGCATCTTGTACACGGACATCTAATCCTAGTCCGATTATTTGCAAGCATGTCCATCACCGCGGATTGCATGTATCGCTCCACCTTCCATCCACTCACCTTCATGACCGGCTGCATGCACAGTATAACAAGCAAAAGGGTTATAAACAAAATGCATGCATGCATCAAAGTCATATAAAAATTTGGCATGACCTTGCCTAAAAATAGGACATATCGAGTTTGCTCGAAATTCACCGAAACGGAAATAAATCGACATTTCGGCAAAACATAAGCAACTCGGGGGCATGCCACTCGCACAAATCTCTCCATATCCCAAACACACATATTCCCATTCACACACACATATTCCCATTCTTGAAATGAACAACTTTTTACTCACCTATATCTAGCTAGATCTAGCTAGATCTAGTTGTTGGGGACATATCAATAGCTAGCTAGATCAAGTTGTTGGGGAGGAGAGATGACTCTAGGTAACTAATGGAGAGGGAGAGAGATGAGATAGCTAGATCTATATCTAATGGAATGGAGGGAGAGCCAAACAAATGAGATAGGGGGGCATTTATGGAGCTAGCTAGAGATGAGAAGGCCATTTATGGAGGAGAGTTATGGTGGAGGGGGGCATTAATGGGGAGAGAAAAGAGATAGGAGGAAGAGAGAAGAAGGGAAACAATGGTGAGGGGAGAGGGGAAAGGAGGGGGAGAGAGGGCAATGAGGAGGAGGGGGAGGGGGAGGGGGGTGAAAAGGTGGCACCAGCCACGCATAGTAGTAGTGCTGTTTTTCAGCAAGCGCTACTGCTATGTTACTTAGCAGTAGCGCTTTCCAAAAAGAATGCTACTATTAAGTGGGCCCCATTATCAGTAGTGGTTCCACCAACTAAAGCGCTACTGCTAAAGTCTTAGTAGTAGCGCTGTATTCTGGACAATGCTGCTACTACCAATAGTGTCGGTGGGCTCGTCGTGTCCCGCTTAGCAGTAGCACTCTTTATGTTTCCAGCGCTACTGCTAAGTTCTTACTTGTAGCGCTTCCTAAATACATCGCTACTGGTAATTAGCAGCAGCGCCTGTTACATTCCAGCGCTTCTGATATTGTCCTGCCTATAAGGTTTTTCCTAGTAGTGTCCTTGCGAAGTTTGTTGGTGACGATCATTGCTCTGTCCATCAAGGGATGAGTTTTACTAGTGGAAGAAGCGGTAGTATCGACCTGTGCACGACGATAAGGGGTAAATCGAGTATTGGAAGGTGTAACCTTGTCTAGTAGGCTTGACTTTTTGCATTTCACATGCATATCTCCAGGTTGAGGTAGAGGTACTTCCTCAAAGATATATGTTTTTGTAATCTGAAAATATAAAAACAGCAAGGTAGCAAGTGGAAAACATCGGGAAAACGTTGTATAAATGCTTGGAAATAAGGTCTAGTGTTCATTCCTTCACTTGTGCAATCTCTCAACAATGCTAACATAGTTGAATCATATGATCATCCCTCAACATGCAACAAAGAATCACTCCAAAGTTCCTATCTAGTGGAGAACATAAGATGAAATTGGTGTAGGTAGTAGAACCACCTCAAAGTTATTCTTTCCGATCAATCTTTTGAGCTATTCCTATAAGTGTCACAAACAACCCTAGAGTTCGTACTAAAATAACACCAATGATACATATCAATCCACCCTAATGTCACCTAGATACTCCAATGTCACCTCAAGTATCCGTGGGTAAATTATGCGACATGCATCAAACAATTTCAGATCTATCATATTCAATCCAACAGAAAGAACTTCCTAGAGCACCCCAAGATTTCTATCGGAGAACATAGTATGAAAACGTGCAATCAACCCCTATGCATAGATCCCCAAGGTCACCGAAATCCGCAAGTTGATGCCATAACATATATCAAGTGAATCAATAGAATACCCCATTGTCACCACGGGTATCCACATGCAAGACTGATACGCCCATTTTGCATCATGAATTCTTATTACTATCTACTTCATTATTGCCCATTATTCCACATTATTATACAATTCTTATGCCTTTTCTCTCTGAAAGTGCAAGGTACACCACAAGGAGGGATATATCTGGAAACTGGGATTCTGGACTGGAAAAACGAGAAAAAGGCAGAAAAATCACCAGACTCCAAATGACATGAAACTTCACGGTGAATATTTTTGGAGTAGTTAAGAATTTCTGGGACCAAAATATACCAGAGGGGGGCCACCAGCAGGCCACAAGCGAACAAGGCACCCCCTGGGGCGCACCTTGATGGCTCATGGGGCTCCTGCTAGCCCTCTGACGCCTCTCTTCTCCTATATGGTATGTTTTACCCTAGAAAAAATCATAAGAAAACTTTTAGGATGAAGCACCACCGTCTCGAGGCAGAAACCTGGGCAAAGGCCCTTTTGCACTCCGGCAGTCAGATTCTCCCGGGGAAATCCCTCTCCGGGAGGGGGAGATCGAAGCCATCGTCATCACCAATGCTTCCTCCTTCGCGGGAGGACCAATCTTCATAAACATCTTCACCAACACGATCTCATCTCCAACCCTAGTTCATCTCTTGTATTCAATCTTTGTCCCAAAACCTCAGATTGGTACCTGTGGGCTACTAGTTGTGTTGATTACATATTGTAGTTGATGTTTGTTGGATTACTTGGTGGAAGAGATTATGTTCAGATCCTTAATCATCATTATTATACCTCTGATCTTGAATGTGTTGATGACGTGTGAGTAGTTACTATTTTTCCCGAGGAAATGGGAGAAGTCTCGTTATAAGTAATCTTGTGAAGTTAGTATTTGTTCGATATTTTGATGATATGTATGTTGTTACTTCTTGATATGTCTCCAACGTCTTCATACATCTCCAACGTATCTATAATTTTTGCTTGTTCCATGCTGTTATATTATCAATCTTGGATGTTTTACAATCATTTTATAGCAACTTTATATCATTTTTTGGGACTAACCTAGTGACATAGTGCGAAAGTGCCAGTTGCTGTTTTTTGCTTGTTATTTACTTCACAGAAAATCAGTACCAAACGGAGCCCAAATGCTACGGGGATTTTTGGAGAATTTTTATGGAACAGAAGGAACAAGATGGGCCAAGGATCACCAGAAGAGGGGGCCCAGGGTAGCCACCCTCCACCAGGGCACGCTAGAGGCCCCTGGCGCGGCCTGGTAGAGGGTGGGCACCTTGGGACTCCCCCCAACCGACTATTGAGCCTATAAATTCCCAAATATTCAGAAAACCCTAGGGGAGTAGACAAAACACAATTCTAGCCGCCGCAAGTTCTAGAACCTAGAGATCCAATCTAACACCATCACGGAGGGGTTCATCTTCTTCATAGGTGCCTCTCCGATGATGCGTGAATAGTCCACCATAGAACTACGGGTCCGTAGGCAGTAGCTAGATTGCTTCCTCTCTCTCTCTCTCTATGATTCTCAATACAATGGTCTCTCGGAGATCTATTTGATGTAATGACTTTTGCGGTGTGTTTGTTGGGATCCGATGAATTTTGAGTTCATGATCAGTTTCTATCCATGAATATGACTTGAGTCTTCTTTGATCTCTTATTTGCATGATTACTTATAGCCTCATATTTCTTCTTTGAATCTTTGGTTTAGTTAGGCCAACTAGATCGATTTTTCTTGCCATGGGAAGAGGTGTTTTGTGATGGGTTCGATCTTGAGTTGTTCTTTCCCAGTGACAGAAGGGGCAGCAAGACACACATGTATCGTTGCCATTAAGGATAACAAGATGGGGTCTATTCCTACATGAATAGATCTTGTCTACATCATGTCACCGTTCTTATTGCATTACTCCATTTCTCCATGAACTTAATACACTAGATGCATGCTGGACAGCGGTCGATGTGTGGAGTAATAGAAGTAGATGCAGAATCATTTCGGTCTACTTGTCTTGGACGTGATGCCTATATAATGATCATTGCCTGGATATCATCATGGTTATTTGATTTTCTATCAATTGCCCAACAGTAATTTGTTCACCTACCATGCGCTATACTCATGAGAGAAGCCACTAGTGAAACCTACGCCCCCCGGGTCTACTTTTCCAACATATTGCTTTACAATCAACTATTTGCATCTTTTGTTTTCAGATCTATTAATCCAAAAAACCAAAAATACTTTGCTGCACTTTTTGTTTACTTATTTTATTTTGTGTTCTTGCGAGATGTATTTGCCAAAACTATCATTACCTAATCTATCTTATTACCGTGGAGAGCTTGACAACCTCTCTTTCGCGTCGGGTTGCATGTATTTGTTATTTGTGTGCAGGTGTTGTTTACGTGGGTGCGTGATCTTCCTCTACGAATTGATACCTTGGTTTCATAACTGAGGGAAATACTTACCGTCACTGTGCTGCATCATTCCTTCCTCTTTGGGGAAATACCGTTGCTGTCTCAAGCCACGTGAAAGGAATTTCTGGCGCCGTTGTCGGGGAGGAAGCAATCTCATTTACCAGGTTCCTAATCACAAATCTCATCTCCTTGAAATTTACATTATTTGCCATTTGCCTCTCGTTTTCCTCTCCCCCACTTCACAAATTTGCCGTATTATTCATCCTCTCTTTTTCGTTTGCCTTTTTCTCGCTAGATCTCTTGTTCGCCAATCTCTTCACTATGACTAGCATCACTACCCCCTTGTCACCAGATTTTGAAGTTCTATACTTCAAATAAAAACAAGGGGAAAAATCTAAAAGATGCTTGGTATAGATTGATGGAGTCATATCTTATTTGTAATCTAAAGGGAGATGCAAAGGTTTTGCTTCGAAATTTTTATATAGGATTAACTTTGAATCATAGACAACTCTTGGATTTTGCCGCTAAAGGGAACTTTACTGAACTTGATCCCAACAATGCTTATGAAATTTTAGAAGGGATATTTAGAGTTCCTCCACCCAAAAAGGTTCCCTCTCATACACAATAAGGGGTTCAAATTCTAGACAAATTGGGTGATTTACACAAACATTTGGTTGAGTTGCAAAAATTTCATGAGCCTCTTAAACATACTGGGGGAAACTTGAATCGCATGAACACTTTGATTACTCTTTGTAATAAGCGTTTGGATATTTTTGATCTCAAGATGGTTTCTTCTCCTGAAAATGTGGGGAAGCGTAAAGAACCTCCTGGATTTTAGAAAGCCCTCATAAAAGTGGCAAAAACTAAGGATGACAATACTTTAATCTATGCGTTATGCCTAGCTAGGGGCGTAAAACGATAGCGCTTGTTGGGAGGCAACCCAATGAAAAATTATTTTTATCTTTTGCTTTCTGTTTTCGAGTGTTTTATACAATTATGATTCTGTTATGATTGTGTTTTTATGTTTTATTTAGTGTTTGTGCCAAGTAATTCCTTTAGGATGATCCATAAGATGAGTAGAAACAATGCTGAATCTGAAACAGAAACTTTGTTCCCAGTGCACGAATTTTCATTTTTTACTGGAACACGATATTGAGCTGAAATTTTAACAAAGTATTGCTATGCAAATTATTTACTTTGTCCTAACTTTTCATAATTTTTAGAGTTCCAGAAGTATGTGTAGAGTACAGATTACTACAGACTGTTCTGTGTCAAACAGATTCTGTTTTCATTGCATTGTGTGCTTGTTCTGATGAATCTATGGCTTGTATCGGGGGGTATAAGTCATGTTAAGTTAGAATACAGTAGGTATAATGCAATAATAAAATATGAATGGGTTTACAATAGTACCTAAAGTGGTAATTTGCTTTATTATACTAACGGATCTCATGTGAATTTTGTCAAGTGTTGTGTGATTGAAGTATTCAAGTTTTGGGTGAGATCACGATGGATGAAGGAATAAGGAGTTAGAAGAACAAAAGGTTGGGGATGCTACAGCACCCCAAGGTAATATACAAAGAGTAACAAGCAACGAAGCTTGGGGATGCCCCGAGTGGCATCCCCTTTTTCTTCTAACAACCATCGGTATACTACTTGGAACTATATTTTTATTCGTCACATATCATGAGTTTTGCTTGGAGCGTCTTGTATCTTTGCTTGTTTTGCTTTTTGCACTTTCATTAGTATCCTTTCTGTACACACCTATTTGAGAGAGCCAAAATATGCTATGATTTGTTAGAATTGCTCTTTATGCTTCACTTAAGACTAGTGAGCCAAGGAATTGCTTTGGTGCTTCACTTATATCTTTTTGAGCACAGCGTGCTTTCACATGTTTGAAGAAATGCTCTCATGCTTTGCTTATATTAATTTGAGAGTTAGTAATTTTGAAGAAATCCTCTCATGCCTCACTTATATTATTTTGAGAGAAGAAACTTGTATGCTCATGTTCTTCACTTATATCCATGTGAGCTTGTCAAAAGCGATTGCAATATATGAAACTACTCCCAAAGTGATAGATATTCAAGAGGGATATAATAAAATCTTTCATGAAGATCATTGGACAAATTAAACTTGATTCTTTGTAATAGTTTTGAGACATGACAATAGTGATATGTGAGCTATGTTGATGAGTAATTATGCTTAGTAAGAATATTGGTGTTAAGGTTTGTGATTCCCTATGCAAGCACGAAAGTCAATAGTTGTGCTACGAAATTACATCCTACTTATGGTGCATTATTCAGTGTTAGTTATGCTTAATGACTGCTTATGTGATTTTTCGTTTCTTGGTTGGATGCTTCCCAATCTATTTGCTAGCCTTCACTTGTACTAAGTAGAAATACTACTTGTGCATCCAAAATCCTTAAAACCAGTTTTGCCATATGAGTCCACTATACCTACCTATATACGGTATTTCCATGTCATTCCAAGAAAATTTGTATGTGCCATCTCTAATTTTCAACATAAATTTTCCTTTTTTGTGTGCTCGTACCGCTCATGAAACGGTAGGGGGTGACCGATATTTTTCCATGCTAGATGTGTTATTCTCAAGATGAGTGTTTATTCACTTGTCATTGCACAAGAGTATGGCGGTAATAGGGATGCCCATTCCCGAAATGAAATGAAAAAGAAAAGAAATTTACTTTATGTTGTCAAATAATAAATTCCTTGGAAAGTGTTGGTATGGAAGGCAACCGTGGATTCGGCTAGCCATGGAAAGTGAAAGTATGGTGGAAAAATGAATAAACTTTATTTTCTGTTTGGGAACCGCCTATGATGCATCTAGTGTGGAAAGATATTGAAATCCCTCGGTCATTTTCGTTGACAGGAAAGGCATGCACTCAAAATATTTTTCTCTATCAATTTAAACACTTGAGCTCTGGCACCTCTACAAATCCCTACTTCCCTCTGCGAAGGGCCTATCTATTTACTTTATGCAATTTTTATTTTTTCAATTTGAGTCTCCATCTTCTCTTATAAAGCACCAACTTGGGGGCACTATGATCGTTCTTGAGTATTAGGTATAGCTAATATTTGATTGTGTATTGTGAATGGATCAATGATTGAGCATGATGGGCTAGGGATAACTTGCTTTAGCGTTGATATTTTGAAAGACATGGTTGCTTGTTGATATGCTTGAGTATTAAAGTTTTCATGTCAAAACTAGACTATTGCTTTGAACCATATGAAAAGTCCAAATGTCCATAAAGAAAAGAATATATGATGAACATGTTAGGCAGCATTCCACATCAAAAATTCTGTTTTTATCATTTACCTACTCGAGGATGAGTAGGAATTAAGCTTGGGGATGCTGATACGTCTCCAACGTATCTATAATTTTTGCTTGTTCCATGCTGTTATATTATCAATCTTGGATGTTTTACAATCATTTTTAGCAACTTTATATCATTTTTTGGGACTAACCTATTGACATAGTGCCAAAGTGCCAGTTGCTATTTTTGCTTGTTTTTTACTTCGCAGAAAACCAGTACCAAACGGAGCCCAAACGCTGTGGGGATTTTTGGAGAATTTTTATGGACTAGAAGGAACAAGATGGGCCAAGGATCACCACAAGAGGGGGCCCAGGGTGGCCACCCTCCACCAGGGCACGCTAGAGGCCCCTAGCACGACCTGGTAGAGGGTGGGCACCTCGGGACTCCCCCCAACCGACTATCGAGCCTATAAATTCCCAAATATTCAGAAAACCCTAGGGGAGTCGACAAAACACAATTCCAGCCGCCGCAAGTTCCAGAACCTCGAGATCCAATCTAACACCATCACGGAGGGGTTCATCTTCTTCATAGGTGCCTCTCCGATGATGCGTGAGTAGTCCACTATAGACCTACGGGTCCGTAGGAAGTAGCTAGATGGCTTCCTCTCTCTCTATAATTCTCAATACAATGCTCTCTTGGAGATCTATTTGATGTAATGACTTTTGCGGTGTGTTTGTTGGGATCCGATGAATTTTGAGTTCATGATCAGTTTCTATCCATGAATATGATTTGAGTCTTCTTTGATCTCTTATTTGCATGATTACTTATAGCCTCGTATTTCTTCTTCGAATCTTTGGTTTAGTTAGGCCAACTAGATCGAATTTTTTTGCCATGGGAAGAGGTGCTTTGTGATGGGTTCGTTCTTGCAGTGTTCTTTCCCAATGACAGAAGGGGCAGTAAGACATGCATGTATCCTTGCCATTAAGGATAACAAGATGGGGTCTATTCCTACTAGAATAGATCTTGTCTACATCATGTCACCGTTCTTATTGCATTACTCCATTTCTCCATGAACTTAATACACTAGATGCATGCTAGATAGCGGTCGATGTGTGGAGTAATAGAAGTAGACGCAGAATCATTTTAGTCTACTTGTCTTGGACGTGATGCCTATATAATGATCATTTCCTGGATATCGTCATGATTATTTGATTTCTATCAATTGCCCAACAGTAATTTGTTCACCCACCGTCCGCTATACTCATGAGAGAAGCCACTAGTGAAACCTACGGCCCCCGGGTTTACTTTTCCAACATATTGCTTTCCGATCTACTATTTGCAACTTTTGGTTTCAGTCTATTAATAAAAAAAAACCAAAAAATACCTTGCTGCACTTTTTGTTTACTTATTTTATTATGTGTTCTTGCGAAATCTATTTGCCAAAACTATCATTACCTAATCTATCTTATTACTATGGAGAGCTTGACAACCTCTCTTTCGCGTCGGGTTGCAGGTATTTGTTATTTGTGTGTAGGTGCTGTTTATGTGGGCGCGGAATATTCCTCTACGGATAGCAACCTTGGTTTCATAACTGAGGGAAATAGTTACCGTCGTTGTGCTGCATCATCCCTTCCTCTTTGGGGAAATACCGACGCAGTCT
Organism: Elymus sibiricus; assembly: GCA_039707655.1. Lineage (NCBI taxonomy): Eukaryota > Viridiplantae > Streptophyta > Magnoliopsida > Poales > Poaceae > Elymus > Elymus sibiricus. Next base: position 58,964,508 of record CM077665.1, read on the forward strand.
CAAGCCACGTCAGATATCTACAATATTTGATTGTTCCATCCTGTTATATTATCAATCTTGGATGTTTTACAATCATTTTATAGGAACTTTATATCATTTTTTGGGACTAACCTATTGACATAGTGCCAAGTGCCAGTTGGTGTTTTTTGCTTGTTTTTTACTTCGTAGAATATCAGTACCAAACGAAGCCCAAACATCATGAAACTTTTTGGAGATTTATTTGGGCTAGAAGACATCCAGTGGGCCAAAGAAGTTCTAGAGAGGAGGGCCAAGGAGAGCACAAGACACCAGGGCACGCTAGAGGCCCCAAGCACACCCTGGTGGGTTGTGCCCACCTCGGGACGCCTCTCCACCGCCTATCAGCTCTATAAATACCCAAATATTACAAAAACCCTAGGGGAGTCGACGAAACACAATTCCAGCCGCCGCATGTTCCAGAACCACGAGATCCAATCTAACACCATCACGGAGGGGTGCATCGTCTTCATGGGTGCCTCTCCGATGATGCGTGAGTAGTCCACCATAGACCTATGGGTCCATAGGCAGTAGCTAGATGGCTTCCTCTCTCTCTTTTGATTCTCAATACAATGGTCTCTTGGAGATCCATTTGATGTAATGACTTTTTGCAGTGTGTTTGTTGGGATCCGATGAATTTTGAGTTCATGATCAGTTTCTATCCATGAATATTATTTGAGTCTTCTTTGATCTCTTATATGCATAATTACTTATAGCCTCGTATTTGTTCTTCGAATCTTTGGTTTAGTTAGGCCAACTAGATCGTTTTTCTTGCCATGGGAAGAGGTGCTTTGTGATGGGTTCGATCTTGCGGTGTCCTTTCCTAGTGATAGAAGGGGCAGCAAGGCACGCATGTATCGTTGCTATTAAGGATAACAAGATGGGGTCTATTCCTACATGAATATATCTTGTCTACATCATGTCACCGTTCTTATTACATTACTCCGTTTTTCCATGAACTTAATACACTAGATGCATGCTGGATAGCGGTCGATATGTGGAGTAATAGTAGTAGATGCAGAATTATTTCAGTCTACTTTTCTTGGACGTGATGCCTATATAATGATCATTGCCTTGGATATCATCATGATTATTTGATCTTCTATCAATTTCCCAACAGTAATTTGTTTACCCATCGTGTGCTATACTCATGAGAGAAGTGATACGTCTCCAACTTATCTATAATTTTTTACTGTTCCATGCTATTATATTATCTGTTTTGTATGTTTTATATGCATTAATATGCTATTTTATATTATTTTTGGGACTAACCTATTAACCTAGTGCCCAGTGCTAGTTTATGCTTTTTCCTTGTTTTCGAGTATTGCAGATAAGGAATATCAAACGGAGTCCAAACGGAATAAAATTCTACGATGATTTTTCTTGGACTAGAAGGAACCCAGGAGACTTGGAGAAGAGGCTAGAAGACCCACGGGTGGGCCACACGCCACCTGGGTGCGCCCCTGGGGGCGGGGGGCCCTGGCTTGTGGGACCCCCGTGGCTCCTCCAACCCTAATTCTCCGCCTATAAATTCAGGAATATTCCCCCAATACCAAAAAGAGCCACGATAATACTATTCCACCGCCGCAAGCCTCTGTTCCCGTGAGATCCCATCTTGGGGCCTTTTCCGGTAATCTGCCGAAGGGGGATTCGATCACGGAGGGCATCTACATCAACACCATTGCCCCTCCAATGATGCGGGAGTAGTTCACCTCAGACCTTCGGGTCCATAGCTAGTAGCTAGATGGCTTCTTCTCTCTCTATGTTCTTCAATACCATGTTCTCCATGATCTTGATGGAGATCTACCCGATGTAATACTCTTTTGCGGTGTGTTTGTCGAGATCCGATGAATTGTGGGTTTATGATCAGATTATCTATGAATATTATTTGAATCTTCTCTGAATTCTTATATGCATGATTTCATATCTTTGCAAGTCTCATCGAGTTATTGGTTTGGTTTGGCCAACTAGATTGGTAATTCTTGCAATGGGAGAAGTGCGTAGTTTTGGGTTCAATCTTGCGGTGTCCTCACCCAGTGACAAAGTAGGGGTAGCGAGGCACGTATTTGTATTGTTGCCATCAAGGGTAAAAAGATGGGGTTTTCATCATATTGCTTGAGTTTATCCCTGTACATCATGTCATCTTACTTAATGCATTACTCTGTTCTTCATGAACTTAATACTCTAGATGCAGGCAGGAGTCGGTCGATGTGTGGAGTAATAGTAGTAGATGCAGAATCGTTTCGGTCTACTTGATACGGACGTGATGCCTCTATGCATAATCATTGCCTTGGATATCGTCATAACCATGCACTTTTCTATCAATTGCTCGACGGTAATTTGTTCACCCACCGTATTATTTTCCTTCAAGAGAGAAGCCTCTAGTGAAACCTATGCCCCCCGGGTCTATTTACCATATTATATTTTCAGATCTATAAACCAAAAATACCAAAAATACTTTGCTGCAATTTATTTACTTTTATTTTACTTTTCATTTAAGTAATCTTTTATATCTATCTCTATCAGATCTCATCCTTGCAAGTAACCGTGAAGGGATTGACAACCCCTTTATAGCGTTGGGTGCAAGTGTTTGATTGTTTGTGTAGGTGCAAAGATTGGGGCCTTGCTTGTACCTCCTACTGGATTGATACCATGGTTCTCAACAACTGAGGTAAATACTTATCTACTTTGCTGCACCACCCTTTCCTCTTCAAGGGAAAACCAACACAAGCTCAAGAAGTAGCAAGAAGGATTTCTGGCGCCGTTGCCGGGGCGGATACATAGCAAGTCAAGACAAGAACTCTCCCGTCAACTTGCCAATTTCTGGCGCCATTGCTGGGGAGATCTACATCAAGCCTACCAAGTACCCATCACAAACTCATCTCTTGCATATACATTATTTGCTATTTGCCTCTCGTTTTCCTCTCCCCCACTTCTAAAACGATTTTCAGAAAAAACCAAAAAGATTTGCCTTTTTATTCGCCCTTCTTCTTTTCGTCTTTTCGTTTGCTTTTTGTTTGCTTGTGTGCTAGATTGCTTGCTTTGTCTCGACGACTCAAGAGAATACCAAGTTGTGTGACTTTTCTAATACTAACAATAATGATTTTATTAGTACTCCGATTGCTCCCGCCACTAGTGCGGAATCTTATGAAATTAATGTCGCTTTGCTTAATCTTGTTATGAAAGAACAATTTTCCGGCCTTCCTAGTGAAGATGCCGCATCCCATCTAAATACTTTCGTTGAGTTGTGTGATATGCAAAAGAAGAAAGATGTGGATAATGATATTGTTAAATTGAAGCTATTTCCGTTCTCACTACGAGATCGTGCTAAAACTTGGTTTTCATCTTTGCCTAAAAATAATATTGATTCATGGAATAAGTGTAAAGATGCTTTTATTTCCAAGTACTTTCTGTCCACTAGGATCATCTCCCTTAGGAACGATATAATGAATTTTAAGCAACTTGATCATGAGCATGTTGCACAATCTTGGGAGAGGATGAAATTAATGATTAGAAATTGCCCCGCACATGGTTTGAGTTTATGTATGATTATACAATTTTTTTATGCGGGATTGAATTTTGCATCTAGAAATCTTTTAGATTCTGCCGCGGGTGGTACTTTTATGGAAATCACATTAGGAGAAGCTACTGAACTCCTAGATAATATTATGGCAAATTACTCTCAATGGCATACCGAAAGATCTCCTACTAGTAAAAAAGTGCATGCTATTGAAGAAATAAACACTTTGAGTGAAAAGATGGATGAATTAATAAAATTGTTTTCTAGTAAGGGTGCTCCTATTGATCGTAATGATATGCCTTTGTCTTCTTTGATTGGGAATAATAATGAATCTATGGATGTGAATTTTGTTGGTAGGAACAATTTTGGTAATAATGCATATAGAGGTAATTTCAACCCTAGGCCGTTTCCTAGTAATTCCTCTAATAATTATGGTAATTCCTACAACAATCCTTATGGAAATTATAATAAGATGCCCTCTGATCTTGAGAATAATATTAAAGAATTTATTAGTTCGCAAAAGATTTTCAATGCTTCGATTGAAGAAAAATTGCTCAAGATTGATGATTTGGCTAGGAACGTTGATAGAATTCCGCTTGAGATTGATTCTTTGAAAATTAGATCTACTCCACCCAAGCGTGATATTAATGAGTCTTTAAAATCTATGATAACTTCTATTGATGAGTGTAAGGAAAGAACCACTAGAATGCGTGCTAAGCGTGAATGGCTTGAAAAAGTGTGTTCTCGTGATAATAATGATGAAGATCTTCAAGTGATTGATGTGACTCTTATTGAATCTTTGTTTTCTAATACAAATCTTGATAAATATGGGACAGGAGATAAGTCAACTTTAGTTAAAAGTCGTCCCAATGATTCGGAGTTTATAGATCTTCATGCTAAAATTGGTAAAAGTGGGATTGAAGAGGTCAAAACTTTAAATAGTAATGAACCCACTCTTTTGGATTTCAAGGACTTTAATTATAATAGCTGTTCTTTGATTGATTGTATTTCCTTGTTGCAATCCATGTTGAATTCTCCGCATGCTTATGATCAAAATAAAGCTTTTACTAAACATATCGTTGATGCTATGATGAAATCTTTTGAAGAAAAACTTGAGTTGGAAGTTTCCATACCTAGAAAGCTTTATGATGAGTGGGAACCTACTATTAAGAATAAAATAAAAAATTATGAGTGCCATGCTTTGTGTGATTTGGGTGCTAGCGTTTCCACGATTCCAAAAACTTTATGTGATGTGCTAGGTTTGCATGAACTTGATGGTTGCTCTTTAAATTTGCATCTAGCGGATTCCACTATTAAGAAACCTATGGGAAGGATTAATGATGTTCTTATTGTTGCAAATAGGAATTATGTGCCCGTAGATTTCATTGTTCTTGATATAGATTGCAATCCTACATGTCCTATTATTCTTGGTAGACCTTTCGTTAGAACGATCGGTGCAATTATTGATATGAAAGAAGGAAACATTAGATTCCAATTTCCGTTAAGGAAAGGCATGGAACATATCCTAGAAATAAAATTAAATTACCTTATGAATCTATTATGAGAACTACTTATGGATTGCATACCAAAGATGACAATACCTAGATCTATTGCGTTATGCCTAGCTAGGGGCGTTAAACAATAGCGCTTGTTGGGAGGCAACCCAATTTTATTTTATTTTATGTTTTTTCTGTTTGTGTTAGTTTCTGTTTTTGAGTGCTTTACACATTATTACCTCTGTAGTAATTGTGTTTTCGTGTTTTAATTAGTGTTTGAGCCAAGTAAGACCTTTGGGATGGTCTACGGTGATTGTTCATTTGATTTTGCTGAAAAACAGAAACTTTTGCGCTCAGTCCAGGAATTATATCAATTCACCAAAGCATAGAATGAGTCTAAAATTTGTACAAAAGATTTATATACAAATTGTACATATTTTCATAATTTTTCATAATTTTTGGAGTTACATAAGTATTCAAAGTTTACAGATTGCTACAGACTGTTTTGTTTTTGACAGATTCTGTTTTCTTTGTGTTGTTTGCTTATTTTGATGTATCTATGGGTTGTATCGGGGGGTATGAACCATGGAGAAGTTGGAATACAGTAGATATTACACCAATTTAAATAAAGAATGAGTTCACAACAGTACCTAAAGTGGTGATTTAGTTTTCTTATACTAACGGGTCTCACGAGTTTTCTGTTGAGTTTTGTGTTGTGAAGTTTTCAAGTTTTGGGTAAAGATTTGATGGACTATGGAATAAGGAGTGGCAAGAGCCTAAGCTTGGGTATGCCCAAGGAACCCCAAGCAATATTCAAGGATACCAAAGAGCCTAAGCTTGGGTATGCCCCAGAAGGCATCCCCTCTTTCGTCTTCAATCCATCGGTAAATTTACTTGGGGCTATATTTTTATTCACCACATGATATGTGTTTTGCTTGGAGCGTCTTGTATGATATGAGTCTTTGCTTTTTAGTTTGCCACAATCATCCTTCCTGCACACATCTTTTGAGAGGGACACGCATAAATCGTGAATTTATTAGAATACTCTATGTGGTTCACTTATATCTTTTGAGCTAGGCAATTTTGCTCTAGTGCTTCACTTATATCTTTTTAGAGCACAGTCACTACAACAAAACACGTCAGTAGGTACGCTTTTTCTAAGACGCTTTTATATTCGTCCCTACATTGAGAAGTACCTATTATGTAGACGCGCTTTTTAGAAAGTAATCATAGCGTCACAAATTTCATTTTTACATGTGCAACATATTCATTATTATTTTGATGTGAAAATACGTAGGGACGATTTTTGAGACGTTTTAGAATACGACATTATTTCTTAGAGAATAGTTTAACAATAATCTATAATCTTTTCTAAGAGTAAAAACATATAATCTTGTAATAGTAAGTTGTAAGTTGTAAATATCCTTTTCCAAAAAAAGTAAGTTGTAAATAAAATAAAGCTACTAAGTTTGTTTCAGGAGACCTCCGTTCTGATTACTAGCAGAAATATGAACATCTTGGCCCATGAGCTAACGGCCTATGCCAGATCATACGAAGATTGCTAAAAAAGAAAGATCACGTGGAGATGTCGTGATGACGGCTGGGGTTCCTGCCCCGCTTAGTGCTATCTTGGCGCATTGTAGGGTAACGCAGCAGAAAACACAAATTTTCCGACCTACGCACCCGCCCAGGACCACTATGGAGACTGCATACAAGGTTTGATCATTTTCGTTACCGACTCGTAGCGCAGCGGAAGTAGAGTCGATGACGATCGGCGGTGCAGATCCCCGCAGCTAGGATTTTACAACCTCCCAACCGCGAGGATGTATACCCTCATCCACCCCACGGACAGCCCTCCGGGAGGCGGTCAGACAGTCCCCCGGACGGTGTCGTGGACAGCCCTTCGGGAGGACCTCCAAAACTTGGACTGTCACTCGGACAGCCCTTCGGGAGGACCTACGAAACTCGGATGATCACACGGACAGCCCTTCGGGAGGCACTCTCGAACTAAGACCGAAACTACGATCTCTCTACAGAGTTGCACACATACGGTGTCATCTATCCGGCAGGGCTTCGCCGTCCAGAACTAGTTCCTGCCGGAACCCAGACAACCTTTCGGCTCTACGAAACTATTTCGCTGGGAGGGAGAGAGAATGCCAGATCATGCATGGCTTTTGTATGAGAGCCAGGATGAGCATTTGGGCAGACCCCTCACCTCCTATTTATAGGAAAACCAAGGGGTAGGATGGGCATTTCAAAAATACCAAAACTTGCTCATGAAGGAAACACTTTCCAAGGGCAAAATGGGAAAGCAAGTGGGCAAGTGGGGCTCCAAGGTGGAGCCCCCTTCTTGGCCGGCCACAACACTTGTGGGCCCCCCCCCCCAAAGTGGTCCCCATCCATCCATCCCTTCTAGAAGCCTTTTGGGAAAATATCCCAAAAGGCACTTTTCCAAAAATATCCCAAAAAGCACTTTCACTATTCACGACGACATTTTTCAGCGTCTGGTCGAACTGAAAATATTTATGTGGGCTTAGAACATTTCCAGTACCCACCAAAATAATTTTCAACGCGAGCCGGAACAATTCCGGTTTAGTGATTTTCATCTGCGAAAAGCATCTGAAGCGGTTTCGGCAGCTCCGGAACATTTCCGGTTTTCATTCCGGAAAATTCCAGAAAGTTTCCAGAATGATTCTGGCACCCTCCAAGAATTATCAGGCATGTGCCAAAACCAATTTGACTTTATGGTATCCCCTGAAACAACTTTTCAGTTTTACCGAAACTGTTCCGGTGTTCTCTCTGCGGAACTTTTCCGCTGTCCGAAACTTTTCCGGTGTCCGAAAACTTTTTTCGGTGATTTTCTCTCAGACTCCCTGTCTAGTATTCAGCAGATAGATGACCCTTAAGCGTGTGACCCTATAGGTTCGGTGACGCATAGACATGACCCGGAACCCCTTCCGATCAATGATCAACATCGGAGCCGTGGACACCCATATTGATCCCTATACCCACACGAATGAATATTCGAGTGAACCTCCAGTTGCCGTGTGCTATTCCTGTTGCTTGGCGATATGTTACAAATACCCGAGGTGAGACATGTTGGCATCCCCATGGATCAACAACTTGTCCACTATGCCAGTTACCTCGTTACCGGTATTGTTCTCTTTTCTCGTTCCGTGTTCCGGCATCCCCGTGATCAAATCACAAAGTGTCTGGCCAGACGATGATGGATACCGTAACACCGAGAGGGCCCAGAGATATCTCTCCATCGTCGGAGGAGCAAATCCCAATCTTGAGCTATCAAGTTACTTGACATACTTTTCCATCAACCCGTAAGCCGCCGTAATAGCCACCCATTTACGGATGACGTTTAACAAACCCCAAAGTTCATGAAGCAAGCATGAAGAAACTCGATACTCTCATGGTCTAAGGAATTATTCAAACGTTAACCATCTCTGTGTTATAAACCATTAACTTATGACGAATGAATCTCATAGCATAACATCAATTCGGGTCGATTCAACACAAATGTTCTTCTAACATTGTGCCCTCAAAATTGCCGGCAAGCCATGCCCATGATCAGGAAAACAGGATCATCATGCAATACTTGAGCCAGTCTTAGAGGCCAGACTAGGAATACATTTTACCGTTTATTATTCGACACGTGCATATGAGTCTTCCTCCGAGCCTCGTGGTTATTGCAGACTCGAGAACCATAGCAGTTATAGCATGGAACATAAACCTAATTATGAACAGGGAGATAATCAATAACATTTATTATTGCCTCTAGGGCATATCTCCTACAGACTCCCACTTGCACTAGAGTCAATAATCTAGTCAATGCTAATGCACTTTACACCTATGGCATACTGGTGTAAAATATGCTTCGCATGTGGTATAGCCTGATGTCCAACGGATCTGACGACTTCAGCTCCGTGTGTAACTTTGCATATCCTCACGTTTTCACGCTTTCACAAAATTCATATTTTGTGTGGACTTGGCTTTGCATATGTGTGAATCATTGGTCGAAACCTGATTCCTCAGACTGAGCTATGGAGCAACTATCTGCAATAGTGTCCCATAGACCAAAGCCATCTTGGAACCATAGTAAGTTCATGAATGAACTATATGATTCAACAACTTCTTTGTCGCTTCTTAAGCGTCAACATACTTAGCCTTTGTTATAGAATTCGCCACAGTATCTTGTTTGGAACAATTTCCAACTACCATGCCACCATGTTGTGTATTACACAAAACCCTTAATTTAAATCGAAAATCACATGGAGCATTGATGAAGACTGTATCGATGTAATCACTTACAACGAGCACTTCATAATCTCCGCTTGCGAGAAAACATGTCATCAGTACTGCTCTAGTACTCAATGACATCTTTCACTGTTGTCCCATGATCAGTACTTTGATCACTTTGGTATCTATACTCGAAACATCTTAGGAGTATTAGACATATCTGGCTGTTTTACATACCATGGAATACATGATTAATCCAAACACAAGAGTGTGTGGAATCACCATCATGTATTTTGCTCATCAGTGTTTTGGGACACCGAGTCTTGCAAAAACTCTTTCCATGTGACTTCGGCAAGAATCACTCCTTGGCGTTTTAAGTGCTAAAAGTTTTAGCATCTTGTCAATATGTATCTTAGCTCAGCCCCATTAGGTAAATCTATCTCCATAGATCATCATGCTTAATATCAAGGCTACTTAGCCTAAGCACTTCATCGAACAAACCATTTTCAAATGAAGTCCTAATTCGTGTCAAGAAATTTTATTTCCAATTAACAATGTGTCAAGCACACAAGGTTTTTAGAAATATTATTATGCTCCCACTTACTTTCTTGAATCACAAGCATCTTCGATACCCATTTGATGAAGTCAAACTCTTTTGACCATTTCATCAAAAACGAAGATTCCAACTCCATTTTGCTCTCTTCTGTCCATTGCTGGAACTCTGAAGTTTGCATACTTACTAGCATCCTCTGGATCGACAAATTACTTTGGACTGTATCACATACAAGTCCTAGGTTTTATTTCCATCAGATGGAAATCCTTTTGTCATCCATGTTTCATATCTCATGATTGAAATATGTATTAATTGCTAGTTCAACCCGAACCGACTTTAAGCATCGCTACGGTGAGACAATCTCATTGTAGTCAACTCCTTGAACTTGTTATTGCAACAAGTCAAGCTTTATGGATAAAAGATTTTATCCGTATCAGTTTTTAGTTCCATAAATATTCGTTAGACTCTAAGTCTTCCGAAAGGTGTATCAAGATTTTAATCTTGAAACATTTATATGGAAACTATCTCGGATTGTATTGGCATTTAGCCAATTCCGGAGTTAGGGCCCATCACCGCTTCCTTGTGTATCGTAGGTATACTGTTGTCCAACAACAATATCTCGTTTGCGCACCTGGGAGGTTTGCACGAGCCTTGCCTACGGGGTTCAGCTGCAAGTTCGACTGAAGTCCATACATTTTATTGTAGAGACTTCCGTATCAGTCGCAGTAGGAAACTCCGGAATCACTTCCAAGGTTCCTTTCCTTTGATGTGATGACGAAGATACTGGTTATCTCGTCGAGTTGCACTGTCCTCCCACTCACCTTTTGAAAGAACTATTCTCTTTAAAAGCATACCATTTTGCGGCAAAACCCTTTGCCTCGGTATAGTGGTGGGGGAATACCCAATGACTTGGGATAACCATACAAAGTAGCACTTGTCTGATTTGGAATAGGTTTGTAACCTTTTACACAAGCCCCATATTCCAAATGTTAAGAAAAGATATAACATGGTTGGGCATACCACACCATGGCGTCATTTCAACAGACCTGATGGAGCTCTTTTCAGTGTAAAAGCCACAGTCTCTAAAGCATCACTTTAAAAGGGATAATGGCAAATTTATTTATGTCATCTTTGATCTTACCATGTCATGAATGGTTCGATTACATCTTCACGGACTTTTCACTTGCAGTGGTGTTCCGGGAGGTGCAAGTTATGAAACCCCTTTCATAACTCATCAGACATTCGCTAAACTTGTAACTCAAATATTCCTTTCTGCAATCGAATTGTAGAAACATAATTTTCTTGTTACAATAACTTCTACTTCATTTTTGAAAACCTTATGAATGAATTCAAAAGATCCAGACTTACGTCTTAACAAGTAAATATCCATATATCTACTTGAGTCATTTCTGAAGATAGATAAATCCACTACTTGCAACAACATTTATTGGACTACACACATCATAATGTATGATCACCAATATGTTCTTTGCTCGTTCCTTATGGCCTGTGAACGGTATTTCAGTCACTTCACTTTTCAGAGGAAAGTTGCAAGTGTCAGATGAGTCAAAATCAAACGACTTCAAAATCCATCATAATGGAATTTTCCATGCGGGTTTCTCCATTGTGACCAAATGCAGTGCCACACTTGTGTGGTATTCTTTTAGTCTTGCGACATTTAGCATCAGTGTTATGGATGTATCATATTTCCATCAATATTCATAACATACATCACATCTAGGATGGAAGCATGTCCCTTCATGTTATTCATAATACTGAACAACAATTGTTGTTTTTATGAACAACTCTTTTGCAACAAACATTGTGCAATGGGCTAGAGTGTATGAAACTCTAAAATGAATTATGAAAGTAAACCCAGAGGTAATGTATTATTATCAATATTCATAACATACGTCTCATTCATAATGAAAGTACGGCCCTTATGTTATTCATAACACCGAACATCAAAAGTTCTCTTATGAACAACCTTCTTGCAAGATACCTTATGCAAAGGGCTAGAGTGTGAAACTCTAAAATGAATTATGAAACAAAATACATAGGGAATACACCGATGGAAGGCATAGTAACATTTACGATGTTCCCTGCGTGTATCTAAACCTCATCCCTGGCTAGTCTTTCAGGCCATAGTAGTTCTTACATAAGGGATAAACATCTCAGGCAATTCATAATAGCAAGATATGGTATAGCCCTTTCTGACGGAGAAGTCTTTCATTTCTTCGTCTTCGGCATTCGCGTCGGTGTTCACCTTCGCGAAGATTACCACCACCTTGTCGATGCACCAGATAATATTGCTATCTCTATAGCTAATAAAATAAGTGCATTACATAAGGTTGACACGCAGGTCATTAAAGTGCAATCATATGGCTCCAGCCATCATGCCGAATCATGACACGCAGGTCATGTTAATCAATTTACATCATATAGTCATCTCATACATAATCAAATTATTATGAACACTGCTATACCACATCACATGCACATGCAAACCATCCTGCAAAACCAAGTTAGACGCCTCTAATCGGTTCATGCGAAATTTTATTTTACGTGGCTTCTAAGGTTTCGAAACAAACCGAAGCTACCAACGTCCATCATCAAGCATGATAATCCAAGTTGCTAGATTAACCTTCCAGGGTGTATGAAACACGAGATAATAAAATCTCGAGCCCCATACTAAACTTCGTCATACGCGTGACCCCCGTGCAGATCACATCTGCATTGCCCTTTCGTCTGCGAAACATCCATCTTTCTCAACTATGGTGGAACCCAAAGAACTGTTAGCACTTCGTTGATCTGTCAATCAGCATACTCAGGAGCAGCATGAAAGGATCGCGGATTGCCAGAACTTTGTGAGATTCCACCATGCCGTCAAGATCAGGACTACGCAAATTCAGGGGAAGCAATAGGAGCATCGGGTAATAGATTTCATCTGCTACCCGCACAAATAATTTTCAGCAATAGATCTCATCTACTACCTAATTATATTGTGCAACACCCATACATCTCTATGTATTCTAGATCGCAACCTGCATCTACGCATAGCACGGCTCTTGATGCCACTGTAGGGTAACGCAGCAGAAAACAAAAAATTTCCGACCTACGCACCAGCCCAGGACCACTATGGAGACTGCATACAAGGTTTGATCATTTTCGTTACCGACTCGTAGCGCAGCGGAAGTAGAGTCATATAGAAGTGCGATGCACAGACCAAGCGGCTAGCTTGATAAGCTACCAACAAAAACTTGCAATCAATCAAAAAATAGAAGTGCGATGCACAGGGTCCACATGACTGGGCGGTCCACCGGGTAGAAAGCGATTTTTTTAACGTGCGGCGTAAAAATCCAAAAAAGGAGTGATCTAGCGAACTTGAAGTCGGGACCTAGCTTTGACAAACTCTCGCTGATAGCCAATAGAATAGATGACTATTGGTGATTGTTGGCAAGCACGAAATATTTAATAACCCACTGCAGCATCAAGATTCGGAAACATATTTGTTTTTTCTAAAAATTACCAACAATTTCGGAATGCCAAGTATTTTTTTAAACACAATTTTTAAAATTCCAGAGATTTTTTGAAAATGTGAACACTTTTGGAATTTTATTTTTTTTGAAAACATGAACACGTGCAAAATATTTCCAATAGAATAGATGACTGTTTGTGATTGATGGAAAGCGCAAAATATTTAATTGCTATTGTAGCATCAACATTCAAAAATATTTTTGAATGTTCTCAAAACATTTCTTGAAAATTACCAACAATTTTGAAATGCCAAATATATTTTAAAACGCAAAAAAAAATTAAAACCCTTCTGAAAATGTTAATTTTTTTGGGAATTACGAACAATTTTTGAAAAACATAAACAGGCGCAAAATATTTTCAATAGAACAGATGGCTCTTGCTGAATGCTGATTGATGGAAAGCGCAAAATATTTAATAACACACTACAACGTCGAGATTTGAAAACATTTTTGTAATATTTTGAAACACTTTTTCAAATTGGCAATAATTTTAAGTGCCAATTTTTTTTAAATGCGAACAACATTTAAATTCAAATCTTTCTTGAAATGTGATTTTTTTAAATGCATAAATTTAGAAATCCGAAAATATTTATTAAAGAGTGAATAGTTTTTAAAATTCTGAACATTTCTTGAATAACATGAGGAATTTATTGTAACGACAAAAAAACGCGAACATTTTTTGAAACATGAACATTTTTTCCAAGCGGAGCATATTTTGAGAACGTGAACAAAATTTTAAAATTCCAATATTTTTTGTCTTTTCAAATATTTATTAAAAACTCTGAAACATATGTAAATTACAATTATTTTTAAATGTGAACATTTTTTGAAAAAATGAACAAATATCGGAAAACATTTTTAATTATGATAACAGAAAATAGTAAAAAAACTATATTCCGTGTAGCCCCTCGCCTCATGTTTGTGTCGGTGTTCACAACGGGAAGAGCCGATTTCAATGAGCTCTTTTTTTTCTGCAAGAGAAAATTTCGATCTATTCATCTTAAATTATGGGAGTACAACGAATACCAAAAATAATAAAAATTGCATCCAGATCCGTAAACCATCTAGTGACGACTACAAGCACTGAAGCGAGCTGAAGGCGCGCCGCCGTTATCGTCCCTCCCTCGCCGGTGCCGGGCAAAACTTATTGTAGTAGATAGTTAGGGAAGTCATCGTGCAAGGGCCCAATAGGACCAGTGCACCAAAATAGCAACTGTCGTCGATGAAGTGATACATAGATCGGAAGGATCCAACCTGAAGAAAGACAAACGTAACAAACAAAGACCGGATCGGAATAGATCCACCAAAGACAACCGTCGACCGAATCTTGTGAGATCCGCCAGAGATACACTTCCCCATGCCCTCTAACGATGCTAGATGCACCACCGGAATGTAGGCTAGGCAGGGAGAACCTTATTCCATCTTCCGGGAGATGATGTCGTTTCCTGAGCAGGACATAAACCCTAACAAAACTCAAAGAAACATGGAAAACCGGAGCCCTCCCGCAGGCGACGGTCAGGATCCACCACACGTCCATGTCCCTAGAGCCATGGGAGACAAGGGGGACCAGAGCCGGTGACGATGGGAGGCAGAGGAACCCTATGCTTTTTTGGAGAGGCGTCCTCGCCATCCCTAAACCTGAGCAGACGACGCCAATTTCACCATAGGCGATCGTCAACCCCAATTCACACTATCGAGGTTGTGCAGAGACGTATGAAGATCTGCATGGGAACTCAGTTGCCTGCGACCAGACAACAAAGCTCTGACTCTGATGAATAATCACGAAGGATATGTAGTAGACGATCATTGAACAAACCACCCGTTGTCGTAATTCTACGCCGTCGGGACCCACAAACGCAGCTTCAACTTGACAGCAACAAACCAACCGAGGCAATCCCGCGGACACGTCGGAGAAGAGCCCACTACGCCTCAACCATAGCCATGTCTCCGACATTGCTCCCAAAATCATTATTGCTACAGAAGCTCCGATGCCAACACCATCATCTTCCACCGGCCCCGCTTGCCAATACCCTGCTCCAAACACAAAGGCATCAAGGGAGGGGATACGACATCAAGGCCCACCATCCTTCGACCAAACTAGATCATGGGTTTCCCCCGGAGCCGCAACTATTCGCGCGGGAGTGGTGTGGCAAAAATACAACGATTCTTCCAAGAATGTAAGCAACGGCCACGGTCACCGCCATCGTTTGTCATGCCCACAACCGAGACAAGGTTTTCAACCAAGCTCCCAACACCACCTCATCTGCACAACATCTCCCGAAAGCGCCCACCTAGCACCACCATCGAGCCACCACAAACCAATCCTCGTCGAGCACCACGCCGGCATGGACCAGAGATATGCCGCCCAAGGCAACGAAGCACCTTGGTTCCCAGCCATGACCAAGCTCCCACACAAGTCCGCCGGAGAACACAAAAGATCCAACAACATCATGCGCATCCCTGCTCCATCACCATGAGCCGCTCCACCACGCCATCACTAGGCTGCCGCGTTGACCGAGCAACAGCCCCTAACCGCGTCGCCGACTAACCTCACGGTGATAGAACCTCGTTGATGGACCCCTTAAAATGCACCTCCCCATGCAGACTCATCGCATACCGACCGCGGACAGAGCACTACCAGGCCGCGCACAGCCCTGCCTGGCCCGCGTCGTGCCTAACCAGATTGGCCAAAGCACAGCCCACCACCCCCACGCCGCGAGGGCCGCCGCCGCCCGCACACCAGATCAGGACGCGAGGCCCACCGAATCCGCCACTCTGCTGAAGTAGAGGTGCTCCATCCCATCGGCACAAAGCACACGACGACCACGCGAATGCACCGCACGAGCCAACCATGGAGACGTCCGCTCCCTTGATAAGAAGCCCGCCATTGCCCCTGCCACACGGGCTTTGCCTGACGGCGCACCATGGCAGAGGTGGCGGCTGTTGGTGGTGACTAGGTTCACTGCGTGTGTTACTCGTGCGGAGCGACGTGGGGCCTTGATGTGTGGTTTTAAATGACATACGTGTAAAAAATAATAATAGAGCAAGTGTATGACCACTGGCCCCTTTTCTAGTTGTTTTATCTATTTCATAAATACATTTTTATTTTCTTAAATGATACAAAATATATTTTCCTGTATTTCGTTTGGAGGAAATTATTTTGGCCCTTGGCGCTCTTATTTTTCTTTTGCCGCCAGAAAATATCTCCCTGTATATATTTTCTCTCACCCACGCCGCCATCTCCCCACTTATCTCGTTCTTCAACCTCCTAATCCATCTAATGGGATCTCTCCCTGGCCGGTGATGTGCATCGCCTCCACACAGGAGCGGCGACAGATTCGTTTGGTGGCGGACTGAGGGAGGCTCGGCGGGCGGCGACCGATTGGATGCGGCGGAGGTTGGGGGATAGAGACCTGCCGGCGTGTGCCTCGGGGGCGGCGGCGGCGATTGGGCGGGCAGCTCGGAGGAAGTATCTGCTACGACGAACTACTTCATCTTCAATCTACAGTTGGAATATGCACAACAAGCACGGAAGTACAGCCGTGCCTCCTAGGGTAGCCACCCTAGATTCCTCGTGCCCCTGCCTATTGTGATCTGCTCGCTCAAGCTGTGGTACGGAAAATCCTCAAATTCTTCTAGTATCTCAAACTCATGTAGTAAATTGATTTGTTGCTTAATCGCTGTAAAGTTTGTCCTTCGACTCTGCAAACTGCATGTGCTCTGCTTTGTGGTAGGAGTAGAGTAGATAGTTACACCAACATAAAAATCTTCTAAAGATTGGGCGTACATACAGTTTGAATGTCCTCGGTTTTATTTCTTCTCGGGTTGGTTGAATGTTGTTCATAGATCATGGGGAGAGGTGAAAAACTACCAGCCTGGATAGCGCTCGTCGTGTGTGGCGTACAATCGCGTTGCAATGTCGACTTTGCAGGGCGGCAGTGTTGGCGCCGGGGACCACCTTCGGCTCCGCTCCTTGTCGCCGTTTTGCCATCCGTCCTCGCATACGTCCCTCGCGGCAAAACTCTAGACATTGCGCGGGGATCGGTAGCCATCAGTGTTGTTGCTTTGGAGCTACCAGCGCGTGATTCGACCTCTGATGTGTCATGTCCGAGTGCTATTTATTGGACTCACTCCACTTGATCCAAGTGATGTGATCATACATGACTAACAATTTCCTCTAAAGGTCTGTCTAGCCGTCTCCCTTGTCTGCTTGTAGTTGCTGCTTTCCGGAAAATAGTACAGAGTGGTCTAGCTCTAGCCACAGCCCACAGACGCACCTGTCCCCCTGCATTGTCAAACAAATGGAATTAAAATTCAAAGTTAGTTGAAAATTTATAACGTGGTGAGAATTTTCACATTACATAACCAAGTAAAATTCGATAGACAGGGGACATGAAAATGGCGCATCCATGTTTTGATTGCATCCGTGTATTCAACAATCACATAACATCTTATGTTTCACCTGGAAAATAAATGAATAAAAGATCAAAAAACATATTTTACTCACAATTTCTTCATCACCTTAGTGAATTAGAAATAGAACAATAATGTATCTAGTGGATCGGGAGAAAATATATGATAGTTTGAAACCAATTATTTCAGGGATAATATTCATATATGCTAATTATTTGCTTAATGAAATGCTGACTATATATATTCAGAAGTATAACATAGTTATATAGGTGTCACTCTGCTGATATGGCTCTGCTTCTCCTGTTTGCAAAGAGGATTTTCTTCCTTATGCTATCGGGCAGTTCTTATCTGATAATGGCTATTGTTTGCCATTGATGATATTATCTCGTAGTTTAATTCTGCCTATAGCGCAGGATTTAATTTCATTCACCGTCCATTATTTAGCTACTTCAGCAGCCTACAAGCCTTGCTATCTCAAGGAGAAACATAAATGTCTAACGATGTTGCCATTCCTGACACTGAAAATGGTAATGTTTTTCATACCCAACAGGTGTTACCTTTGATAAAGCATGCAAATTGCTTACAATCTCTTTGTCCATTTCAGGGGAGAACATTTCAAAGGAAGCATAGACTGGAGGTGTATGGTTAGATGGCAATCTATTTTTCCCATGCAGTTTGATGACAAAATTCATGAAGTCCACTTCCTTGTTTATTTGGTTCATGATTAATGGTTTTTTTTAACTTCCAGATGTTGGCTAGCAATTGATATACCATGATTAAACATGTCATAATCCTTTGATTTACGCTCATTATTATATATTTGATAATTTATAATCACATAAATGAATTTCAATTGTTTCGGGCCTGGCCTGGCATGTTAGCATTGGTTTACATTATAGTACAATGAATATATGATGGAAGCAACATCGCAAGATCACTCAGCACTATAGGCCGGCACAACAAAGCACACATACGCTTCTAGTTTACAGGACGAGTACTTCTTTTGTTTGCATCATGCATGCAGGTTTAGCTTTCAAAATAAATTATTATGTTTTAACAAAACCTTAATCTAGGCAAACCGAAGGTATGTCTAGAATAAGGCTATTTAGTGCATCCTAGTACATGATGTCGGAACTCGTGAAAATTATCATTCTTGAGCTGATTATGTGTCTCCAGTCATACATCTTCCTATTTAATTGCAGAATGCTCATACTGAAAATAGCAATGCAGCCAAGCTAGGTGGTCTTCACCAAATTACTGAGCAGGTACATATATGCTAGGTATCCAAATGGTTGTATAATAGTAGTTGGTATAATTCTCTAAAAAATTGTCCTTGTTTGCGTAAAGTGAAATCTTCCCAGGTTCATGAATAACAAATATTCCATTTCTTGCAAAGATGGGATAAAACTAAAGTCTTGTTATTTTTTATCAACTCGAGAAACAAAAACAATCTCGTGTCCAATGGAATTTTAGGGAGTAAAGATGTAACATATGTGGTTGAAGGATACATGCTTGGAGAGCAATATGTTGTAGCCTCTGTTCGTGGCTCTACAAATCTAGGAGATGAGACCATATGAAACATTACAAACGGTAGGAGGTCTTGGTTATGTTATTGCTTGGCCTCGTTCACATGTAAGCATGTTTCCATACAAGCATCGAGTATACTCCAATATCCACATTTAAGATATTTTAGTTATAAAAAATCTTTGTGTTTTTTAGGTAAAAAAAAACTAAGGCAACCACTCCAACGAAGCATTTGCATGGTACATTTCTTATAATTTATCAAAGAACATCTTGATTTGCACTTGTCTAAAAACATTATTCATTTTTGTTTTCAGGGTGGTTGAGGATTTGAAAAGAAAGTGCGTTAAGGGAGCCTGGAGTAATTGGGTGGTTGAGGATTTGAAAAAGGAGTGCACTGAAGGAGCCAGGATCAGTTGATGAGCAATCCTGTGAATGAACAAGTATTGTGGCTTATGTTATATTTTAGCTTAATTGAGAAACATAGTTCTACACTATAGGATATTTTATTTTTTATTTACAAATGTTATGTATGAATGGCTGTTATTATTCAGTTGTGAACTTTGGTGTAAGTATATGTTCGGGCTAATTATTCCAGTCAGCTTGCCGATTTTGATAATGCAATATTTGCCAATGCAATCTATTATATGTGGAATGGTGTCTTCATATAATGATATTATTTGATTAATCTGCATGTGCGACCATTTCATAATAAAATGATCGAATTTGAAACAATTAAATACAAATTCGAAATAAACCAAACCATATTTAGAAGTAAAATATTCCATTTGTATTGAGTCACTTATGTATATTTCGAGATAAATATAACGTCTCTACACAATGTGTATAAGTAGTTAAGTACTGGGCCCATGATGAACGTATTTAGAGAAGCGCCGCCTCAATGGTATTGAGACGCAAATGAAACGTGTCTATGTGTGTAGAGACGTGATATGAGAGTGTCTAACATGACGTCTCTACCTGTGTAGACACGATATTAAACGTCTCTATATAGCGTCCCATGTTATGTAAACACGCTCATCAAGCGTGTCTACTTGGTTTGAGATGGTCCGTGGGAGGACGCTTTAGTAAAACGACTTTACAGTTGCCTAGAGGTGAAATAACACGTCCCTAGCTATGAAATTCGACGTCTCAACTGGCAGTTTTTGTTGTAGTGAGTGGTGTTTTCTTTTATAGAAATAATTGAACTCTCGTACCTCACTTATATTATTTTGATAGTCTTTAACAGCATGGTAATTGGTTTAGGTTATGAATTTAGTTCTAATATAATGGGCATCCAAGAGGGATATAATAAAAACTTTCATATAAAGTGCATTGAATACTATGAGAAGTTTGATTCCTTGCATATAGTTTTGAGATATAAAGAAGGTGATATGAGATTCATGCTAGTGAGTAATTGTGGATTGGTACAAATACTTGTGTTAAAAGTTTGTGATTCCCGTAGCATGCACGTATGGGGAACCGTTATGTAACGAAGTCGGAGCATGATTTGTTTATTGATTGTCATCCTTTGTGTGAGGGTCGGGAGCGCGCGATGGTTAACTCCTACCAACCTCTCCCCTAGGAGCATGCGTCTAATACTTTGCTTCGATAACTAATAGACTTTTGCAATAAGTATGTGAGTTCTTTATGACTAATGTGAGTCCATGTATTATACGCACTCTCACCCTTCCACCTTTGCTAGCCTCTCTAGTACCACGCAACTTTCGCCGGTGCATTAAACCCACCATATAACCTTCCTCAAAATAGCCACCATACTTACCTATTATGGCATTTCCATAGCCATTCCGAGATATATTGCCATGCAACTTCCACCGTTCCATTTATTATGATACGCACCATCATTTTCATATTGCTTTGCATGATCGTAAGATAGCTAGCATGATGTTTTCATGGCTTGTCCGTTTTTTAGATATCATTTTCTATGCTAGATCGTTGCACATCCCGGTACACCACCGGAGGCATTCATATAGAGTCATATTTTGTTCTAGGTATCGAGTTGTAATTCTTGAGTTGTAAGTAAATAAAAGTGTGATGATCATCATTATTAGAGCATTATCCCATGAGAGGAAAGGATGATGGAAGCTATGATTCCCTCACAAGTTGGGATGAGTCTCCGAACTTTACAAATAATAAAAGAGGCCAATGAAGCCCAAATAAAAAAAGAGAGGCCAAAGATGCCCACCAAAATAAAAAAAAAGAGAGAAAAGAGAGAAGGGACAATGCTACTATCTTTTTTCCACACTTGTGCTTCAAAGTAGCACCATGATCTTCATGATAGAGTCTCCTATTTTGTCACTTTCATATAACTAGTGGGAATTTTTCATTATAATTCACACCCACTTAGTTTCTTTTTGAGCTTTCATACACTTATAGCTCTAGTGCATTCGTTGCATGGCAATCCCTACTCACTCACGTTGATATCTATTGATGGGCATCTCCATAGCCCGTTGATACGCCTAGTTGATGTGAGACTATCTTCTCCTTTTCCTCACAACCTCCACCATTTTCTATTCCACCTATAGTGCTATATCCATGGCTCACGCTCATGTATTGCGTGAAAGTTGAAATGGTTTGAGAACATAATAGGTGTGAAACAATTGCTTGACTTGTCATCGGGGTTGTGCATGATTTAAATACTTTGTGTGGGGAAGATGGAGTATAGCCCAACCATATGATTTTTTAGGGATAACTTTCTTTGGCCATGTTATTTTGAAAGGACACGATTGCTTTGTTAGTATGCTTGAAGTATTATTGTTTTTATGTCAATATTAAACTTTTGTTTTGAATCTTATGGATCTGAATATTCATGCCACAATAAAGAATATTACATGGATAAATATGTTAGGTAGCATTCCACATCAAAAATTCTGTTTTTATTATTTACCTACTCGAGGACGAGCAGGAATTAAGCTTGGGGATGCTTGATACGTCTCCAACGTATCTATAATTTTTGATTGTTCCATGCTATTATATTATATGTTTTGGATGTTTTATATGCATTAATATGCTATTTTATATTATTTTTGGGACTAACCTATTAACCTAGTGCCCAGTGCCAGTTTTTGGTTTTTTCCTTGTTTTGAGTATTGCAGATAAGGAATATCAAATGGAGTCCAAACGGAATAAAATTCTACGATGATTTTTCTTGGACCAGAAGGAACCCAGGAGACTTGGAGAAGAGGCCAGAAGACCCACGGGTGGGCCACAAGCCACCTGGGCGCGCCCTTGGGGGGGGACCCTGGCTTGTGTCCCCCCCGTCGCTCCTCCAACCCTAATTCTCCACCTATAAATTCAGGAATATTCGCCCAATACCAAAAAGAGCCACGATAATACTTTTCCGCCGCCGCAAGCCTCTATTCCCGTGAGATCCCATCTTGGGGCCTTTTCCGGTAATCTGCCGGATGGGGATTCGATCACGGAGGGCATCTACACCAACACCATTGCCCCTCTGATGATCCGTGAGTAGTTCACCTCAGACCTTCGGGTCCATAGCTAGTAGCTAGATGGCTGCTTCTCTCTCTATGTTCTTCAATACCATGTTCTCCATGATCTTCATGGACGTCTATCCGATGTAATACTCTTTTGCGGTGTGTTTGTGGAGATCCGATGAATTGTGGGTTTATGATCAGATTATCTATGAATATTATTTGAATTTTCTCTGAATTCTTATATGCATGATTTCATATCTTTGCAAGTCTCTTCGAGTTATTGGTTTGGTTTGGCCAACTAGATTGGTAATTCTTGCAATGGGAGAAGTGCTTAGTTTTGGGTTCAATCTTGCGGTGTCCTCACCCAGTGACAAAGTAGGGGTAGCGAGGCACGTATTTGTATTGTTGCCATCAAGGGTAAAAAGATGGGGTTTTCATCAAATTGCTTGAGTTTATCCCTCTACATCATGTCATCTTACTTAATGCGTTACTCTGTTCTTCATGAACTTAATACTCTAGATGCAGGCAGGAGTCGATCGACGTGTGGAGTAATAGTAGTAGATGCAGAATCGTTTCGGTCTACTTGATACGGACGTGATGCCTATATGCATAATCATTGCCTTGGATATCGTCATAACTATGCGCTTTTCTATCAATTGCTCGACAGTAATTTGTTCACCCACCGTATTATTTTCCTTCAAGAGAGAAGCCTCTAGTGAAACCTATGGCCCCCGGGTCTATTTTCCATATTATATTTTCAGATCTATAAACCAAAAATACCAAAAATACTTTGCTGCAATTTATTTACTTTTATTTTACTTTTCGTTTTAGTAATCTTTTATATCTATCTCTATCAGATCTCATCCTTGCAAGTAACCGTGAAGGGATTGACAACCCCTTTATAGCATTGGGTGCAAGTGTTTAATTGGTTGTGTAGGTGCAAAGATTGGGGCCTTGCTTGTACCTCCTACTGGATTGATACCTTGGTTCTCAACAACTGAGGGAAATACTTATCTACTTTACTGCATCACCCTTTCCTCTTCAAGGGCAAACCAACGCAAGCTCAAGAAGTAGCAAGAAGCCATTAGTGAAACCTACGGCCCCGGGGTCTGCTTTTCCAACATTTTTCTTTCCGATCTATCTTTTTTCCGCTTTTGTTTTCAGATCTATTAATCTAAAAACCCAAAAATACCTTGCTGCACTTTTTATTTACTTCTTTTATTTTGTTTTCTTGTGAGATCTATTTGCCCATCCTATTACAATCTAATCTATTTTTTTACCGTTGAGAGATTGACAACCCCTCTTACGCATCGGGTTGCAAGTATTTGTTATTTGTGTGTAGGTGCCGTTTACATAGTGTTGCATGGTATTCCTCCTTGGATTGATAACTTGGTTTCTTAACTAAGGGAAATACTTACCGTAGTTGTGCTGCATCAACCCTTCCTCTTTGGGGAAATACCAACGCAATCTCAAGCCATGTCAAAGGAATTTCTGGCGCTGTTGCTGGGGAGGAAGTGCGTAAGTAGTCTCTCTTTAGCATGCCAATCTATGGCGCCAGGGAGACATCATCAACATCTATCAGGTTCCTAATCACAAATCTCATCTCCTTGCAATTTACATTATTTGCCATTTGCCTCTCGTTTTCCTCTCCCCCACTTCACAAAAAATTGCCGTTTTATTCGCCCTCTTTTCCGTTTGCCTTTTTGCTTGTTTGCTATCTTTGCTTGTGTTGCCATGTGCCTTCTATTTGTTGTCTCTTCACTTGCTAAAAATCTATTGATATGGATCCTCATCCACTTGATAATCTTTTCAAAAGACCAAATTATGATGAACCAATTGCTAGTGAGTTGATTGCACTTGATTATCTCCATGAAGTTTTGTTTGAAAATCATGAATCTGAAAATTTTGATGAAGTGTTGAAAGAAGAAATTTATAAGGTGATTCATGATAGCTCCTTGATTGAAAAGCATGATTGCAATGATGCTACTATAAACTCTATTAATGTCAATTATGTTAATGATATGCAAAACTACAAGCTTGGGGATTATAATTTTCTCATGTCCACTTCTTATTGCAATGATCATGATTGGGGTGATAAAGCTTCTTATAATCTTGAAAATTTATTTAAGCCTCATGTTGAATATGTTATTGATAATAATGTTTGCAATAGTATTGAAAGTGGGTTTGGAAGAGCGTCAACTTTAGGTAAAAAGAACCCCACATATTTGGATAGTGTTCAATCTTATGATTTTTTTTGATAAAAGAGGGTTTGGAGAGGTCATAACTTTAGTTGATGATAATCCCACTATTTTGGAAGATGATAAAAACTTTATGCATGTTGATCATAAAGAGAGTATTGTTTACAATAGTTATATTGTTGAATTTGATTATGATCCTACATGTAATTATTATGAGAGAGGAAATTATGGTTGTAGAAATTTTCATGATACTAAATTACCTCTTTTCATGTTGAGATTGCTATTGTCTCTTTCTTCTGCCTTCCATATGCTAGTTTTTACTTGCCTTGATAATTTGTTTGCTTATAAAATGCCTATGCATAGGAAGTATGTTAGACTTAAATGTGTTTTCCATATGCTTCATGATGCTCTCTTTGTGTTGCTATTATTATCTTTCATGAGGGCATCATTGAAATCTCAAGCTTATCTTAATGGCTATAAAGAAAGAGCTTGTTGGGAGGCAACCCAATGAATAAAATTTATCTTATCTTTTCCTTTATGTTTTTGAGTATTTACACAATTATGTCTCTGTTATGATTGTGTTTTTATGTTTTATTAAGTATTTGTGCCAAGTAAAGCCTTTAGGATGATTCATAAGATGAGTAGAAACAATGTTGAATCTGAAACATAAACTTTGACTCCAGTGCACACATTTTCATTTTTTACTGGAGCGTGATAATGATCTGAAATTTTATAATAGTATCTACATACAAATTATTTACGTTGTACCAATTGTTCAGAATTTTTAGAGTTACATAAGTATGGTTAGAGTACATATTACTACAGACTGTTCTGTTTGAGACAGATTCTGTTTTCGTTGCATTGTGTGCTTGTTTTGATGAATCTATGGCTTGTATTTGAGGGTATAAGTCATAGTAAAGTTAGAATACAGTAGATATAATGCAATAATAAAATATGAATGGGTTTGCAACAGTACTTAGAGTGGTAATTTGTGTAACACCCCCATGTAATGGTGCACAGTGATGACCATGATTAGTGCCTAATCATTTTGCTAAATAGGATATGATCAAGTTGAATTTCATATCTCATTTCAAATTCCACTTCAAAAGGCCCTTGAATTTTATTGTGATAAAATAAAATTGCAATCAGCAAGGATAAAATGTTGCACACTTGTGAAAAAAATCACAAAACAAATGTTGTTGAGGAAAACAACATCACCTTGATGTTGGTGTGGACCCCACCATCCAAAACAGCACCAAATTGCATTTAAAAGTGCTCTTTAATTCTATGGAAAATGCAAACAGTTTCCAAAAATCTCCAAACTTTTTGTGGCCATGTGGAATATTGCAAGATATTTATTGGGCCGTGTCACACATTTTTGCTGTGAAGAAATGTGGCTGAAAATAAATAAAACAGAAACTGTAAAAGAAAGCAAAAAAGGAAAAAAGAAAGAAAAGGAGAAACAACACTGTGCACTTGAAGCCTGCCAGCTACAGTGCAGCCTAGCCCATCCCCGCAGTCGTCTCCCTCCTCCCGCCTCTCTCTCCCTCCCGCTGTCGAGCAGGGAGGAGCGCGCGCTCGCCAGGCCCCCCCTCGCTAGATCTTTTGCCGCTGCTGTAGTGGATGGATAAGAACGGACCCCCTCGACCCCCTGGACGCCTCTGCTTCGTCTCTCTCCCTCTCCCTCGCTTGCTCTCCTCTCTCCCGAGCGCCACCGCCGCCATGGCCGTCGGCTAGACGTGCCCACAGAGCCTCCCACGCGACGCCACCGCGCCAGGAAGGACCACTGCGACCTCCTCCTTCGAACGTGCCCAGCCATTTGAGCTCTTCGTCGCTGCTGTGCCCCCAAGACGCCATCTTCTTCTCGGATCGCCGCCGCGCTCCGGCGACGGTTCCAGCTACTCCAGGCCTCCCCCGAGCCCGCTAAGCACGTCTACAGGGCCTCTGTAAGTCCCTGCGTCGTTCCCCTCCTTCCCCTCGACGGATTCGAGCCTACGCAGTGCGTGGAGTCGAACGGTAGCGACGGCAGGACCAAAAGGTCACCGTTTGGTCGCCGGCGTCGAGCTCAGGCGGAGGAGCTTTCGGGTTGCGACGCCCCCGGTTTAACCGTGCACTAACCATACATGCATTTATGCACAATCAAGACCAAAGACTCGTTGGAAGGAATCACAACACAACACTAAACACAAATTAAAATAATTCAAGCTTCATATTACAGCCAGGGGCCTCAAGGGCTCGAATATAATAGCTTGAGTACAAAGTCAGCGGAAGCAACATCATCTGAGTACAGACATAAAAGGTACACAAGTTTTGCCTTAAGAAGGCTGAGCATAACAACGACAAACTAGATCGAAAAGGCGCAGGCCTCCTGCCTGGGAACCTCCGAACTACTCCTGGGCGACAGAGAAGTCTACATCATAGTAGGCTCCATCCTGGTAGTAGTGGCCTCCGTCGGGGTAGTAGTAGTCGTCAACGGGGTAAACTGGATCCTGGGTCTCCTTGGCTCCGTCGTCTGATCGCGGCATCATATCAAGGGGAAAAAGGGGAGAAAAGCAACGGTGAGTACTCATCCAAAGTACTCGCAAGACTGACATCAGAACTATGCTAGATATGCACCAGTATCAAAGGAATGGGGCTATATCTTTGGACTAAACTGCAGAAATGCCAGAAGAGGGAAGAAGGCCTAGTCCAATCGAAGACTAGCATCTTTAGCGTCTTGCCCAGGGTATAATGCAGCAAGGCCCAGAGATTCTTCCTCGACTCCCTACGAGAAAGCAATCCCGGAGCCAATAATTCAAGTAACAACCATAAGTATCCAGTTCTAGTTATCATAGACTAGGATACTCTCTGAGCGTCCGTTACCGTGGACACGGCTAATCGGTTAGATTAAACTTCCCTGCAGGGGTGCACAAACTTACCCAACACGCTCGATAAACTCTGGCCGGATACAATTTTCAGGTCATACCCGGCCTCATCTATTGACATGCCGTAATCCAACCTAGACTCATCACACAGGCCAGCACGCCGGTCTACATCCTAATAGCTCGGGGTCTTGGGCCATCGCCCTTGCCATCCTACGCGTTATGCCCTCGGCCGGTGTCAGTCCTAGCATGCCTTAATTACAAGTGCCATGCGTTAGGTCGGGCCACCCGGGCGCGAGTCGCTCCATGTGACATCTGATGAGCTTTCAGAAGAATGTACGCCGAAGAGTGCCCATAACTTTCCCGCGTGGTGGTTAGTGCGAAAGAGGCCAGAGGCCTTCTCAGATCACATATCCAAACTCGTTAGTGACTTTAGTTGCGGTGACGATCAGTGCCCCCATCCTGTCGCCCCGTCTTGAGAACTTGTGGCAAGGACAAAGTAGGTCCGGCCATGCCTCGTAGTTAACCCTTTGGATGCCTTACCGGCGCATCCCACCACATTTCACACACACGGGTACCCTTGGGACCGACCCGTCATTCACATATAAGTCAGTAACAAGTCATAGTGGCTGTGTGTCAGTGCCCCAAGTGAATATCCGAGGGATCAATCTCGAAGTATCACACTCGGGGTGGGTGTGGTGATGTGTCGGTAACGGCTTGTCAATCATGACGATTGAGTCTTCTATCTTCAAGTCCTCGGTGTCGTCGATGAAAGCAAGGGCAACGACAATAGTAAAATGGGGGCCATAGGGGGACACTATGCATACCTATACTACAACATTATATGAAAGCAGGTATGAATGTAGTATTCAAAAACTGGCTATGCATCAGAATAGGTGCTGTTAAATACAGTAGCAAAAATCTAATGCAAGCATGAGGGAGAAAGAATAGGTGATATCGGAATGATCAAGGGGGTTTTGCTTGCCTTGTTGCTCTGCTGCAAAAGACTGGTCGTCAGGGGCGTAGTCGTACTCGGCAGCAACATCAGTCTCGGAGGCTACCAGAGAGAAGAGGGGGAAGAAACAATAAATACAAGCAAACAGATGCAACACGATGCATGACATGGAAATACGCAGTGCTAGGGGTAGTCTAACGCAGTACTACACGTATCAGACGGAACGGGGGAATATCTGACAATATTTCCCAAGTCTTTGGATTTATCGGACAGACGATCCGGAGGGGAAAAGTTCCATGTTTGCTATGCTAGGAGCATGTGACAGACGAACGGATAGCATATTCGGATTCGTGGGATTTTTCTGATCAACTTTCATGTATAAAACTTTTTCATCCGAGCTACAGATTATTTTATATGATTTTTCAAAGATTTAATCAATTTCTGAAATTATCAGATTATTAATAATTCGAAAAATGCTTTATGACGTCAGCATGACATCATCACTGCATCAGCAGTCAACAACACTGTGCAAGGTCAAACCTGACATGTGGGGCCCTCATGTCATTGACTCATATTTAAACCAGTGTTATATTAATCCTAAAACAGATTAATTAGGGAAGGGCCCCACTGGTCAATGTCACATTAGGCAAATTAATTAACTTTTAACTTAATCTATTTACTAATTAAGCAACTGACAGGGGTGGCCCATTGTCATACACAGGGGGGTCGGGCCCCACCTATCATTGACAGGCCGAGCCCAGTCAGCACGGTTGACCTGGTCAACAGGTCAACCAGGGACTCGGGGCCCACGTGTCAGTGACCCTGCGGGTGGACCCTGCCTGGCCAGGTCAGAGGCGGCACCGTCCGGCCACCGGAACAGCTCCGGCGAGCACCAGAAACGGCGGGGGTTCTCGGGTTTTGCGCACAGGGCACCAAATCGAGCCATTCTTGGCGCGTTCGAAAGCAGGCATCGCCGCCGTTCCGTTCCGGCCATCAGGGCGAGCTGGGACGACCGGTGGAGGGAGCTACGTCGACGGCGGCGGAGGCGAGCTTCGGCCGTCTACGGAAACTAGCTAACCGAGACGAATACGAGCCATCTAGCGGTACTACGCGAGCCTACGCAGTGCGTGGAGTCGAACGGTAGCGACGGCAGGACCAAAAGGTCACCGTTTGGTCGCCGGCATCGAGCTCAGGCGGAGGAGCTTTCGGGCTCCGGTGGAATCCGATGCTACGGGCTCGAATCCGTCGAGGGGAAGGAGGGGAACGACACAGGGACTTACAGAGGCCCTGTAGACGTGCTTAGCGGGCTCAGGGGAGACCTCGAGTAGCCGGAACCGTCGCCGGAGCGCGGCGGCGATCCGAGAAGAAGATGGCGTCTCGGGGGCGCAGCAGCGCCGACGAGCTCAAATGGATGGGCGCGTTCGAAGGAGGAGGTCACGGTGGTCCTTCCTGGCGCGGTGGCGTCGCGTGGGAGGCTCTGTGGGCGCGTCTAGCCGACGGCCATGGCGGCGGTGGCGCTCGGGAGAGAGGACAGCAAGCGAGGGAGAGGGAGAGATATGAAGCAAAGGCGTCCATGGGATCGAGGGGGTCCGTTCTTATCCATCCACGCCAGCAGCGGCAAAAGATCTAGCGAGGGGGGGCCTGGCGAGCGCGCGCTCCTCCCTGCTCGACAGCGCGAGGGAGAGAGAGGCGGGAGGAGGGAGACGACTGCGGGGATGGGCTGGGCCGCACTGTAGCTGGCAGGCTTCAAGTGCACAGTGCTGTTTCTCCTTTTCTTTCTTTTTTTTCTTTTTTGCCTTCTTTTACAGTTTCTGTTTTATTTATTTTCAGCCACACTTCTTCACAGCAAAAATGTGTGACATGGCCCAATAAATATCTTGCAATATTCCACATGGCCACAAAATATTTGGGGATTTTTGGAAACTATTTGCATTTCCACAGAATTAAAGAGCACTTTTAAATGCAATTTGGTGTTGTTTTGGATGCTGGGGTCCACACATACATCAAGGTGATGTTGTTTTTCTCAACAACATTTGTTTTGTGATTTTTTCACAAGTGTGCAACATTTTATCCTTGCTGATTGCAATTTTATTTTATCACAATAAAATTCAAGGGCCTTTTGAAGTGGAATTTGAAATGAGATATGAAATTCAACTTGATCATATCCTATTTAGCAAAATGATTAGGCACTGATCATGGTCATCACTGTGCACCATTACATGGGGGTGTTACAATTTGTTTTATTATACTAACGGATCTCACGAAGATTTTGTTAAGTTTTGTGTGATTGAAGTTTTCAAGTTTTGGGTGAGATCACGATGGATGAAGGAATAAGGTGTAAGAAGAGCCTAAGCTTGGGGATGCCCATGGCACCCAAGATAATATCCAAAGAGGAACAAGCAACTAAGCTTGGGGATGCCCCGAGTGGCATCCCCTCTTTCTTCTAACAACCATCGGTATTTTACTTGGAGCTATATTTTTATTCGACACATATGAGTTTTGCTTGGAGCGTCTTATATTATATGAGTCTTTGATTGGTTTTCTTTTTATCCTTGCTGTACACACCTATTTGAGAGAGCCAAAATTATGCTATGATTTGTTAGAATTTCTCTATATGCTTCACTAATTGTTTTTGAGCTATGGAATTGCTCTAGTGCTTCACTTATATCTTTTTGAGCACGACGTGCTTTACATGTTTGCAAAAATGCTCTCATGCTTCACTTAGATTAATTTGAGAGTTAGTAAATTTTGAAGAAATTCTCTCATTCTTCACTTATATTATTTTAAGAAAGTAAACTTTTATGCTCATGTTCTTCAGTTAAATCTATGTGAGCTTGTCAAAAAGCAATGGCAATATATGAAACTAGTCCCAAAGTGATAGATATTCAAGAGGGATATAATAAAAACTTTCATGAAGATCATTGGACAAATTAAACTTGATTCTTTGTAATAGTTTTGAGACATGATGATAGTAATATGTGAGTTATGTTGGTGAGTAATTATGCTTAGTAAGAATATTGATGTTAAGGTTTGTGATTCCCTATGCAAGCACGAAAGTTAATAGTTGTGCAATGAAATTACATCCTACATATGGTGCATAATTCGGTGTTAGTTATGCTTAATGCTCCCTTATGTGAATTTTCGTTTCTTGGTTGTTGTTTCTCAATATATTTGCTAGCCTTCACTTGTACTAAGTAGAAATCCTACTTGTGCATCCAAAATCCTGAAACCCAGTTTTTCCATATGAGTCCACCATACCTACCTATATGCGGTATTTCCATGCCGTTCCAAGCAAATTTGTATGTGCCATCTCTAATTGTCAAAATGAATTTTCCTTTTTGTGTGCTCGTACCGCTCATGAAGCGGAAGGGGGTACTGATATTTTTCAATGCTTGATGTGTTATTCTCAAGATGAGTGTTTATTCACTTGTCATTGCACGAGAGTATGGCGGTAATAGGGATGCCCAGTCCTGAAATGAAAAAAGAAATTTACTTTATGTTGTCAAATAATAAATTCCTTGGAAAGTGTTGGTATGGAAGGCAACCGTGGATTCAGCTAGCCATGGACTGTGAAAGAATGGTGGAAAAAGGAATAAACTTTATTTTTTGTTTGGGAACCGCTTATGATATATCTAGCATGGAAAGGTATTGAAAGCTTTCAGTCGTTTCCGTTGATAGGAAAGGCATGCCACCCAACATATTTTTCTTTCTCATTTTAAACTTTGAGCTCTGGCACCTCTACAAATCCCTACTCCCCTCTGTGAAGGGCCTATCTATTTACTTTATGCAATTTTTACTTTTACTTGAGTCTACATCTTCTCTTATAAAGCACCAACTAGGGGGCATTATGATCATACTTGAGCATTAGGTGTAGCTAATATCTGAGTGTGTTTCATGAATGGGTCAATGATTGAGCATGATGGGCTAGGGATAACTTTCTTTTGTGTTGATATTTTGAAATACATGGTTTCTTGTTGATATGCTTGAGTATTAGTCTTTATGTCAAAACTAGACTATTGCTTGAACCATCTAAAAAGTCCAAATGTCCATGATACAAACGAAAACAATGTGTGATGAACATGTTAGGAAGCATTCCACATCAAAAATTCTGTTTTTATCATTTACCTACTCGAGGACGAGTAGGAATTAAGCTGGGGGATGCTGATACGTCTCAAACGCATCTATAATTTTTATTGTTCCATGTTGTTATATTATCAATCTTGGATGTTTTACAATCATTTTATAGCTACTTTATATCATTTTCTGGGACTAACCTATTGACATAGTGCCCAGTGCCAGTTGGTGTTTTTTGCTTTTTTTTACTTCACAGAATATCAGTACCAAATGAAGCCCAAACACAGTGAAACTTTTTGGAGATTTTTTTGGGCCAGAAGACATCCAGTTGGACAAAGAAGTACCAGAGAGGAGGGCCGAGCAGAACACAAAACACCATGGCGCGCCAGAGGCCCCAGTCGCGCCCTGGTGGGTTGTGCCCACCTTGGGACGCCTCTCCACCGCCTATCAGCTCTATAAATACTCAAATATTCCAAAAACCCTAGGGGAGTCAATGAAACACAATTCCAGCTGCCGCAAGTTCCAGAACCACGAGATCCAATCTAACACCATCACGGAGGGGTGCATCGTCTTCATGGGTGCCTCTCCGATGATGCGTGAGTAGTCCACCATAGACCTACGGGTCCGTAGGCAGTAGCTAGATGGCTTACTCTCTCTCTTTTGATTCTCAATACAATGGTCTCTTGGAGATCTATTTGATGTAATGACGTTTTGCGGTGTGTTTGTTGGGATCCGATGAATTTGGAGTTCATGGTCAGTTTCTATTCATGAATATTATTCGAGTCTTCTTTGATCTCTTATATGCATGATTACTTATAGCCTCGTATTTCTTCTTCGAATCTTTGGTTTAGTTAGGCCAACTAGATCGATTTTTCTTGCCATGGGAAGAGGTGCTTTGTGATGGGTTCGATCTTGCGGTGTCCTTTCCCAGTGACAGAAGGGGCAGCAAGGCACGCATGTATCGTTACTATTAAGGATAACAAGATGGGGTATATTCCTACATGAATAGATCTTGTCTATATCATGTCACTGTTCTTATTGCATTACTCCATTTTCCATGATTTAATACACTAGATGCATGCTGGATAGCGGTCGATGTGTGCAGTAATAGAAGTAGATGCAGAATCATTTCGGTCTACTTATCTTGGATGTGATGCCTTTATAATGATCATTGCCTTGAATATTGTCATGATTATTTGATATTCTATCAATTTCCCAACAGTAATTAGTTTACCCACCGTGTGCTATAGTCATGAGAGAAGCCACTAGTGAAACCTACGGCCCCCGAGTCTACTTTTCCAACATATTGCTTTCCGATCTATCTTTTTGCCGCTTTTGTTCTTAGGTCTATTAATCCAAAAACCAAAAAAATACCTTACTGCACTTTTTATTTACTTATTTTATTTGTGTTCTTGTGAGATGTATCTGCCCAACCTATTACAATCTAATCTATCTTTTTACCATTGAGAGATTGACAATCTCTCTTATGCGTCGGGTTGCAAGTATTTGTTCTTTGTCTGCAGGTGCCGTTTACATAGTTCTCTATTAAAAGGAGGCCTTAATATCTCTTAGTTTGCTTATGGACCCCGCTGCCACGGGAGGGTAGGACAAAAGATGTCATGCAAGTTCTTTTCCATAAGCACGTATGACTATTTACGGAATACATGCCTACATTATATTGACGAACTGGAGCTAGTTCTGTGTCGCCCTAGGTTATGACTGTTATACGATGAATATCATCCAACGAATACACCGATCCAGTGCCTACGAGTTTTCCACATATTGCTCTTGCTAAGTTACTACTGCTGCTGCTGTTACTATTGCACTTACTACAAAACTATTACTGTTACTGTTACTATTACTACTGCTATCAAACTATCATATTACTGTGCTACTGATCACTTTGCTGCAGATATTTATCTCCAGGTGTGGTTGAATTGACAACTCAACTACTAATACTCTCAAATATTCTTTGGCTCCCCTTGTGTCGAATCTATAAATTTGGGTTGAATACTCTACCCTCGAAAACTGTTGCGATCCCCTATACTTGTGGGTTATCGAGGCCACATGAGGGAGGCACAAGCCAACCAGGCGTGACTAGTGGGGGTGGCCGCGCCCAGCTGGCTTGTCCCTCCCTGGTGGCCCTCCTACCCTAGTTCTCTAGCCTATAAATTCACGTATATTCCAATAACCCTAGAGGCGGTCCCGAAACACTTTTTCCACCGCTGCAAGTCTCTGTTCCGCCGCGATCCCATTTGGAGCTCCATTCCATCACTGATACTTGTGATCTGTGTTGGGTTTTTCATGAAGAGGAGCGGGTTATCGCAGCACAATGTGGGTAAGTATTTCCCTTTGTTATGAAACCAAGGTTTATAAAACCAATAGGAATATAAATAACAACCGTCTTCAGCGGCTGCACACAAAAGATCAAACAACTTGCACCCAACACGGGCAAGAGGGTTGTCAATCGCCTTGGTCTCGTTATTTGCAAGCAAGTAAGTTGTGTAGATAATTGTAAATTGCAAAATAAAATAAAAGCAAGTAAATGTCAGCAAGGTATTGTAGCATTTCTGAATATATAGTGAATAGACCAGGGGGCCATAGTTTTCCCTAGCGGCATCTCTCATGAAAATAAGCATATGGTGGGTAGACAAATTATTGTTGGGAAATTAACAAAAAAGCGGATAGTCATGTGATATTCATGGCAATGATCATGTGTATATAGGCATCACGTCCAAGACAAATAGGCTGACTCCTGCCTGCACCTATTACCATTACTCCACTTCAAGAGCGCTTCTATGCTTGCCTCTCTACGTATTCAGTTCATGACAACCAGAGTAATGCATGGAGAATGATGACATGATGTAGACAAAGTAAACTCAATCAATATGAATTAACCCCATCGTGTTATCCTTAGTAGCAACAACACAAAGACGCATCTTGTCCCCTACTTTATCACTGGGATATAGAAACTTGTCAGGTTGAACCTACTACAATGCACCTCTCTCACCGAAGAAATATCAATCTAGTTGGCCAAACTATTTCAATAGATTGGAGAGAATTATGAAGCTATCATAATCATGCACATAAGAATCATATTAGAATTCAGAGAATACTCAAATATTTATCATGAATAATCTGAACATAAACCCACAATTCATCGGATCCCAACAAAACGCACAACACAAAAGTATTACATCGTATAGATCAAAGCGAAGATGCGATGACCATTGTATTGAAGATCAAGAGAGAGATATTGCCATCTAGGTACTAGCTATGGATCCGTAGGTCTTTGGTGAACTACTCACACATCATCATGAGGGCAGCAAGGTTGATGAAGAGGCCCTCCATGATCGATCCCCCTCTGGCAGGGTGCCGGAACAAAGCTCCAGATGGCCTCCCGTTGGAACAGAGACTTGCGGCGGCGTAAAAAGTGTTTCGGGACTGCCTATAGGGTTTTTGTGATATTAGAGAATTTATAAGCCAGAGAACAAGGTCAGAGGAGCCACGAGGGGGGCCACTAGCCATCAGGGCGCGCCCTGTAGGATTGTGGGGCCCTCGTGCGGCTCCCGGCCTCCTTTCGAAGTTTCCAGGTCTTCTTTTGGTCCAGAAAAAATCATCAAAAGTTTTGTGGCAATTGTACTTCGTTTGGTATTGTAAACCTAAAAAATGAAAAACATGCAGAAAACAACAACTTGTACTGGGCACTGGGTCAATAGGTTAGTGCTAAAAAATAATATAAATTGGTAAATAAATGCCCAAAAAGTATCCTAGAATGATAATATATCAGCATGGAACAATCAAAATTTATAGATACGTTGGAGACGTATCAAGCATCGCCAAGCTTAATTCCTGCTCGTCCTCGAGTAGGTAAATGATAAAAACAGAATTTGTGATGTGATATGCTATCCATTATGTAATCTTTTGCATGTATGCTCATTGAGAAACGATGAATTAACAAACATTAACATAGAAATACTTATAAGTATAAGA
The DNA here is from genome assembly GCA_039707655.1 of Elymus sibiricus. Lineage (NCBI taxonomy): Eukaryota > Viridiplantae > Streptophyta > Magnoliopsida > Poales > Poaceae > Elymus > Elymus sibiricus. The sequence goes on from CM077665.1 coordinate 59,001,340, forward strand.
AACAAAATAATTAATCTTTCAAGGTATACGATCCTCAAAGAATGTTTTACTCCCATTCATCTTATTATATTAGCAAGGCATGGCTCCATATTCACCACATTAGTACAAATGTCAAGCACCATGGTGCCCAAGTCAGGCAATTGGATTGTACTTTTTCAATATGCATCAACTTTTTATTCTTCACGCAATACATGAGCGTGAACCATTGGATATAGCATACAAGTGGAATAGAATATGGTGGTAGATATCAAATCAGTAGAAAGTGGAAAATATAGTCTCACATCAACTAGGCGTACCAACGGGTTATGGAGATGTCCGTCGATAGATATCGATGCAAGGAGTAGGGATTGCCATGCAAATGATGCACTAGATCTATAAGTGTATGAAAGCTCAACTGAAGCTAAGTGGGGTGTGCATCCAGGTTGCTTGCTCATGAAAACCTTGGGCATTTGAGGAAGCCCATCATCGTAATATACAAGCCAAGTTTATGAAAAAGTGATTCCCATTAGCATATGAATGATATATCATGAGACTCTCTATATGAAGAACAAGGTGCCACTTTGAAGCACAAGTGTGCTAAAGGATAGTAGCAAAGTCCCTTCTCTCTTTTTATCTCATTCATTTTTCATTTTTATATTTTTAAGGTGAGCTCATTTGGCCTCTCCCATTTTTATTTCCTCACTGGGAGAATGCTCTAATAATGATGATCATCACACTTTTCTTTACTTACAACTCAATATGAAAACTAATAAGACGGTATGACTCTGTATGAATGCCTCTGGCAGTGTACCAAGATGTGCAAAGATCTAGCGTGACATGTATCAAAAATATGATGAACGGTGGCTTTGCTACAAATACTATGTTAGCTCTATATGATCATGCAAAGCAATATGATGATGAACGAACTAGTCATGTGAAGTGACGATGGAATTTGCATGGCAATATATCTCGGAATGGCTATGGAAATGCCATGATAGGTAGGTATGGTGGCTGTTTTGAGGAAGATATAATGAGGCTTATGTGCAACAGAGCGTGCCATGTCACGGGGTTTAGATGCACGAGAGAAAGTTGCACCAATCCTCGAGGTGAGAATGGGCGATGCACGGTACCGAAGAGGCTAGCAAATATGAGGAGGTGAGATTGCGTATGTCCATGGTGTCACATTAGTCATAAAGAGCTCACATACTTATTGCAAAGTTTTATTAGTTTTATCACAAATCAAAGTACTACTCGCATGCCCCGATGGAGGAGGTTGGTAGGAGTTAACCATCACGCGCCCCCGACTCGAAACAACACTAGGATTTCAACGAGGAATAGAAATGCTCACACATCATCACCATGCCATTTTAATTTTTTAGATGAATAAGATGTTAACACCTCATAATATCGACACCTCTCTGAATTAATAATAATGCACTCACACCTTTTTCATATCACCACATCAATATCATTAACCCACAATTTCTCTATATGTGCTACATGATGGTTTTAATTATCACTCATTGAATACCTAATATTTTCAGACTAGTCTTATGGACCATGCAAATTACCATCACTATTTATTTAACTCTCAAACAAATATAAGTGAAAACGAGAGCATATTATTTCTATAAAATCTACATGCCACCATGTTCAAAAAGATATAAGTGAAGTACTAGAGCAACTGCTAAGCTCAAAAGATTCAAGTGAAACACATAGAGTATTTTAACAAATTATGACGATGGTGTCTCTCTCTCAAATAGGTGTGTCCAGCAAACGATGATTGTGGCAAACTGAAAGTAAAAGCAAACAAAAGAAAATGATGCTCCAAGCAAAACTCATATCATGTGATGAATAAAAATATAGCTCCAAGTGACATACCGATGGATTGAGATGAAAGCGGGGATGCCTTCCGGGGCACCCCCAAGCTTAGACGCTTGAATATTCCTAGAATATTACCTTGGGGTGCCTTGGGCATCCCCAAGCTTAGGCTCTTTCCGCTCCTTATTCCATTGTCCATCGTGATAACGCTAAAAACTTGAAAACTTCAATCCCACAAAACTCAACTAAACCTCGTGAGATCCGTTAGTATAAGAAACATATCAAATACTTTAGGTACTGTTATAAATTGATACATATTTCATTAATGCATAATAGGTACTGTATTCTAACTTCTTCATGGCTTATACCCCCCGATACAATCGATAGCATCATCAAAACAAGCAAACTATGCAAGCAAAAACAGAATCTGCCTAAAATAGAACAGTCTGTAAAGATACGTCTAATTACTAAACTTCTGTAACTCAACGAATTCTGAAACATTAGTACGGACTAAGGAATTTGTATATCAATATTGTGTAAAAAAATCAGCTTAAAAGACGTTCCAGTAAATTGAAATAATTCCTTCACTGGACGTCAAAGTTTCTGTTTTTGCACCGTATCAATTCTACTAATCATATAGATCATCCCAAAGGTTTTACTTGGCACAAACACTAACTAAAACATAAAAATATAATCATTAAAGAGGGAACAATCATTGTATCACAAATAAACAGAAAGTAAAAACAAAATTTAAGATAAATATTGGGTTGCCACCCAACAAGCGCAATTGTTTTGCGCTCCTAGCTAGTCATATTGCATAGTTTCAAGTATTGTCATATTTGACATCAAGCTCCTAGATAAGACAACCATGGATGATAGGAGGCTTGAGAATAGGATCCTTTATCAGGTTTATAAAATTGGGATGAACACTAATTGTTTTGAGATCTTCGTTCCATTTGGTAGGAGGTGTACTAATGCTCTTAGGAATGTATATGAACTTGGGACTTTTGCTTCGAGAAGTACTAGCATTAGTTTTAGATGGGGTGAAGGCGGAACCTACTTTTCTATGACCTCTTTCATTTTATCAATTCTATTCAAGCCTTGTTCTACCCTTTCATCAATAATAGTGTCCTTTTCCTTTAAAGTTTTCAAACTCATTCCTACCCGTGACCCAAATTGAGTGATATGATTATGAAGTTTCTTATCTAACTCCTCAATTGGTTTACTAGTAATCATTTTATTTTCAATAGCATCAAGCCTTTGCAAGATATGTTCCAAGGTCAAATTAGTTTCATTAACGATAATGGGTGGTGTTCCAACAAGATTTTCAATGGCATTATAGGCATCCAAAGTGTGACACGTTAAAAAGTTACCACCGCTGATGGTGTCAAGGACAAACCTATACCTAGTTGTCACACTAACATAAAAATTATGAAGCAAGGTAGTGGTGGATAGCTTATTAGTTGTTTTATTTTGAGCGTAATAAATCCTGTACCATGCATCTTTCAAAATCTCTCCTCCCCTTTGTTTAAAGTTGACAACATCATTATTGGGAGTAACACGAACAAAGCAAGAACTAGCCATGACTTCAAACAAGGAAACTAGTAACAAGCAAAGATAAATATTTTTGTATTTATTTTTAAACTTTTTATGATACAAACTAAATATAACAACAAATAAAAAGAGGAACAAGTGAATGAAAATTTGTGTGAAGTAACTTGGTAGTTGGTGATGATATTCCCCGGCAACGACGCCAGAAATCTTTTCTGATACTTGTGATCCATGTTGGGTTTTCCGTGAAGAGGAACGGGTTCTCGCAGCACAATGTGGGTAAGTATTTCCCTCAGTTATGAAACCAATGTTTATCGAACCAATAGGAATATCAACAACAACCGTCTTAAGCGGCTGTACACAAAAGAGCAACCAACTTGCACCCAACGCGGGCAACAGTGTTGTTAATCCCCTTGGTCTCTATATTTGCAAGCAAGTGAGTTGTGTAGATAATTGTAGATAATTGTAAATTGCGAAATAAAATAAAATCAAGTAAATGGCAGCAAGGTATTGTAGCATTTATGAATATATGGTGAATAGACCCCGGGGCCATAGTTTTCCCTAGCGGCATCTCTCTTGAAAATAACCATACGGTGGGTAAACAAATTACTATTGGGCAATTGACAGAAGAGCGGATAGTTATGCGATATTCACGGCAATTATCATGTGTATATAGGCATCACGTCCAAGACCAATAGGCCGACTCCTGCCTGCACCTATTACTATTACTCCACTTCAAGAGCGCTTCTATGCTTGCCTCTCTATGTATTAAGTTCATGACAAAGAGAGTAATGCATGGAGAACGATGACATGATGCAGACAAAGTAAACTCAAGCAATATGAATAAACCACATCATGTTATCCTTAGTAGCAACAACACAAAGACGCATCTTGTCCCCTACTTTATCACTTGGATATAGAAACTCGTCAGGTTGAACCTACTACAACGTACCTCTCTCATCGAAGAAATATCAATCTAGTTGCCCAAACTATTTCAATAGATCGGGGAGAATTATGAAGCTATCATAATCATGCACATAAGAATCATATTAGAATTCAGAGAAGACTCAAATATTTATCATGAATAATCTGAACATACACCCAAAATTCATCGGATGCCAACAAATGCACAGCACAAAAGTATTACGTCGGATAGATCAAAGCGAAGATGTGATGACCATTGTATTGAAGATCAAGAGAGAGAGATAGAGAGATTTCCATCTAGGTACTAGCTATGGACCCGTAGGTTTGTGGTGAACTACTCACACATCATAATGAGGGCAACAAGGTTGATGAAGAGGACCTCCGTGATCGATCCCCCCTCCAGCAGGGTGCCGGAACGGAGCTCCAGATGGCCTCCCGTCAGAACAGAGACTTGTGGTGGCGTAAAAAGTGTTTCGGGATTGCCTCTAGTGTTTTGGGGATATTGGAGAATTTATAAGCCAAAGAACGAGGTCGGAGGAGCCACGAGGGGGCTGCAAGCAATCAGGGCGCCCCCAGGGTGCAGCCCGTTGTCTTGTGGGGCCCTCGTGTGGCTCCCGGCCTCCTTCCAAAGTTTCGAGGTCTTCTTTTGGTCCAGAAAAAATCACCAAAAAGTTTTGTGGCAATTGGACTTCGTTTGGTAATGTAAACGTGAAAAGTGAAAAACATGCAGAAAATAGCAACTAGCACTGGGCACTGGGTCAATAGGTTAGTACTAAAAAATATATAAAATGGTAAATAAATTCCCCAAAAGTATCCTAGATTGGTAATATATCAGTGATACGTCTCCAACGTATCTATAATTTTTGCTTGTTCCATGCTGTTATATTATCAATCTTGGATGTTTGACAATCATTTTATAGCAACTTTATATCATTTTTGGGGACTAACCTATTGACATAGTGCAAAGTGCCAGTTGCTATTTTTGCTTGTTTTTTACTTCGTAGAAAATCAGTACCAAATGAAACCCAAACGTCCTGAAAATGTTTGGATATTTTTTTGGACTAGAAGACACCAGACACCTTCCAGAGAGGAGGCCCGAGGTGGGTAACTCCCACCAGGGCGCGCTAGAGGCCCCTGGCATCGCCTGGTGGGTGGTGCCCACCTCGGGACCCCCCCTCCACCGACTATCGACCCTATAAATTTACAAATATTGGGAAAACCCTAGGGGAGTCGATGAAACACAATTCCAGCCGCCGTCAGTTCCAGAACCTCGAGATCCAATCTAACACCATCACGGAGTGGTTCATCTTCATCATAGGTGCCTCTCTGATGATGCGTCAGTAGTCCACCATAGACCTACGGGTCCTGTCTGGGATATTACCCTGCAGTATGACCCGGCAGACAGTTATGACCTGGCAGACAGTTATGACCCTGCAGACACACAGTGCTTGAAGATTAGTCCCTAAAGATAAGTCCCGGAGACGAGTCCATGAAGACGAGTCTTAAAGATAAACCCGGCTGTAACCTGCCCGGCTGTAAGCCGCCCGGTGTAAGCCGCCCGGGATTCAGAAGCCCATGGAGAGAGGCCCGTGATGAGTAACCCGCGATGGAAAGTAATAATAGGTTAAGTCTTAATCCGACTTGGACTCTACATGTAAGCCACCCCTTCAACTTATATAAGGAGGGGCAGGTCACCCGAAGAGGGTCAAGTTTTTAGACGTCTCAATAGTAAGGTCTTAGACAGACAACTTCAAGTCATTAGCGATAGACAGATTAGAGGCTCTCGAGATTAGAGGTAGCACAACAACACCCTTGTAATCGAGATCATCCTCATCATCAATACACACAAAGTAGGACGTAGGCTTTTACCTCCATCGGAGGGGCCGAACATGGGTAAACTCGCGTCTCTCGATTCCGACCAACCCCTCTCAAGCCACCACCTTTTTGCGATGGCCTCACACCCAAGTTCTCTCACGAGGACATCTTGCCGTGACAAAACCACGACAGTTGGCGCCCACCGTGGGGCTAAGCGCACGGTGTTGTGTTCTTGGAGGGAACTCTCCGAAGAATTGAGAAGCTCGTGATTGATCTGATGAAGAAGAGCTGGCATGGTAACCCGCCATGGAACAACTTGGTCAGAGCTGACAAGATTATCGTTTTGTGGTCAGGATTCTGATTCTCTTTGGATCTGGTAGTATTGCATCGGGTGCAGCCGACGCCGTGAAAATCACAGGAGAACCGTTCAACAGACCTGGCTGCAAGTTCTGACGAGACCAACAAGATTTGGCACTTCCGGGTCCAAGATGTGACGCCCCCATTCTTGTCTGTACGCTAATCAAGCACACAATGCGTACGACCAAGATTAGGGACTCACTGATTGATACCACAACACAACAAAAGACACAAATATAAAGGTCATATAGCTTCATATTACAAGCCAGGGGCCTCGAGGGCTCGAATACAAAGCTCGACATAAACACAAGTCAGCGGAAGCAAATATATCTGAGTACAAACATAAGTTAGACAAGTTTTGCCTTAAGAAGGCTAGCACAAACATAAGCAACGGATCGAAAGAGGCGAGGCCTCCTGCCTGGGAACCTCCTAACTACTCCCGGACGTCGGAGAAGTCTACGTCGTAGTAAGCTCCATCCTGCTGGTAGGGGCCTCCGTCGGGGTAGTAGTCGACATCTCCAGCGTACTCCATCTCCTGGGCTCCATCGTCTGAACGCAGAATCATATCGAAGGGGGGAAAAGGAATGCAAAGCAGCGTGAGTACTCATCCAAAGTACTCGCAAGACTTACATCAGAACTATGCTAAGTATGCACCATTATCAAGGGAAGGGGTTATATCTGGACTGACTGCGGAAAGCAAGAATAGGGAGAAGGCCTAGTCCTATCGAAGACTAGCATCTTCAGCATCTTGTAGCATGAGAAGAGAGTAGACCTGCAACTCATATATAGTCATATTGTTGTAACAATTTTAATTAAGTAGACACGCCCAGAGATCCTTCCTCGACTCCCTGCGAGGAAGCAATCCCGGAGCCACAATTCATTTTAATTTAAATTACAATTATAGTTGTATAAGGTCAAAGCACATTTCCAAGTCGTCCTGTTACCGTGGACACGGCTATTCGAATAGTTTACTTCCCTGCAGGGGTGCACCACATTCCCCAACACGCTCGATAAGCTCCGGCCGGATACAATTTTCTGGTCATACCCGGCCTTGGCCGATCGACACGACGTAGTCCTACCTAGGCTCAACAGAGAGGCCAGCACGCCGGTCTACATCCTAATGGCTCGGGGTCTTGGGCCATCGCCCTCGCCATCCTGCACGTTACGCCCTTGGCCGGGACCAGTCCTAGCACGCCTTCCATCAAGGTCCCTGCGTTCCAGACCACCCGGGCGCGAGTCAAATCTCGTGGCATCTGAAGAGCTTTCGGGAGAATGTACGGTGTAGAGCAGACCATACTGATTACCCCGCATGGTGGTTAGTGCGTATTAGGGCAACGACCTAACTCAGATCAAGTACCCAACCCATTAGCAATTTTATTAGTGATCAATAACACTCAGGTGCCTTACTGGCGCACCCCACCAAATCTCCGGATGCCTTGCAGCGCATCCCACCAAATCTTCGGATGCCTTGCGGCGCATCCCACCAAATCTTTCTCACATGGGTACCCTTGTTGGGGAACGTTGCATGGGAAACAAAAATTTTCCTACGCACATGCAAGACCTATCCATGGTGATGAGCATCTACGAGAGGGAGATTGTATCTACATACCCTTGTAGATCGCTAAGCGGAAGCGTTAAGAAACGCGGTTGATGTAGTCGAACGTCTTCGCGATCCAAATCGCCGAGCGTCCCGCGATCAAATCACGATCCTTCCGATCTAGCGCCGAACGGACGGCACCTCCGCGTTCAACACACGTACGGCTTGATGACGCCTTCACCTCCTCGATCCAGCGAGCGATGGTGAAGTAGTAGATGAGTTCCAGCAGCACGACGGCGTGGTGATGGCGGTGAGGAACAATCTCAGCAGGGCTTCGCCAAGCGCTACGGAGATTATGACGGAGGAACTAGAGGGCTAAGGTTGCCGGCACACGGCTTGGGAAATCCTGATGTGTCCCGTGTGCTAGCCCTGCCCCTCTATTTATATGTTGAGCCCTGGGGTCTAAACTTGGACAAAAAGCCTCCACAAGGTCGGTTTTGCCCGCACAAGGTCGGTTTGGCCCGCAAGGAAAGAGTCCAACTCGGATCCCTGCCGCACCGCGCACAAGCGGTAGTACCGCTTCACACAAGCGGTAGTACCGCTTAAGCGGCAGTACTGCCTTACTGCTTAAGGCAGTAGCAAAACTCCTTTTTGCACTTTCCAATACCTCGTGGGCTATACCCCTTTGGCCCATATAAAGTGTTGCTGCACCCGAACACTTCGGTGAACATCCGGAACCCCTTCCGGTGAATTCCGGAACCCTTTCCGGAGATCAAAACACCATTATCACATATATCAATCTTTATCTCCGGACTCTTCCGGAGATCCTCATCATGTCCGGGATCTTATCCGAGACTCCGAACAACCTTCGGTCACCAACGAAAACTCAACTATATTAATCGTCACCAAACTTTAAGTGTGTAGACCCTGCGGGTTCGAGAACTATGTAGATATGACCGAGACACCTCTACGGTCAATAACCAATAGCGGGACCTGGATGCCCATATTGGTTCCTACATATTCTACGAAGATCTATATCGGTCGAACCTCTATGTCAAGGATTCAGTTAATCCCGTATGCTGTTCCCTTTGTTCTTCGGTATGTTACTTGCCCGAGATTCGATCGTCGGTATCTCTATACCTAGTTCAATCTCGTTACCGGCAAGTCTCTTTACTCGTTCCGTAATACAAGATCCCGTGGCTAACACCTTAGTCACATTGCTTGCAAGGCTTATAGTGATGTTGTATTACCGAGTGGGCCCTGAGATACCTCTCCGTCACACGGAGTAACAAATCCCAGTCTTGATCCATGCCAACTCAACGGACACCTTTGGAGACACCTGTAGAGCATCTTTATAGTCACCCAGTTACGTTGCGACGTTTGATACACACAAGGTATTCCTCCGGTGTCAGTGAGTTGCATGATCTCATGGTCATAGGAACAGATACTTGACATGCAGAAAACAATAGCAATAAATTGACACGATCATATGCTACGTTTATAGTTTGGGTCTTGTCCATCACATCATTCTCCTAATGATGTGATCCCGTTATCAAATGACATCTCATGTCCATGGTCAGGAAACCTTTACCATCCTTTGATCAACGAGTTAGTTAACTAGAGGCTTACTAAGGACACAGTGTTGTCTATGTACCCACACATGTATTTGAGTTTCCAATCAATACAATTATAGCATGGATAATAAACGATTATCATGAACAAGGAAATATAATAATAACTACTTTTATTATTGCCTCTAGGGCATATTTCCAACAGTCTCCCACTTGCACTAGAGTCAATAATCTAGTTCACATCACTATGTGATTTACATTGTAATGAATCGAACACCCATGCAGTTCTGGTGTTGTTCATGTTTAGCCCTTGGAAGAGGTTTAGTCATCGGATCTGCAACATTCAGATCCGTATGTACTTTGCAAATATTTATGTCGTCCTCCTTGATGTAACCGCGGATGGAATTGAAACGTCGCTTTATGTGTCTGGTCCTCTTGTGAAATCTTGGTTCCTTGGCTAGAGCAATGGCACCAGTATTATCACAGAACAGAGTCATTGGGTTAAGTGCACTAGGCACTACTCCAAGATCTGTCATGAACTCCTTCATCCAGACACCTTCCTTCGCCGCCTCCGAGGCAGCGATGTACTCCGCTTCGGATGTAGAATCAGCTACCACGCTTTGCTTGGAACTGCACCAGCTAACCGCACCCCCATTAAGAATAAATACGTATCCGGTTTGCGACTTAGAGTCATCCGGATCAGTGTCAAAGCTTGCATCGACGTAACCCTTTACGACGAGCTCTTGATCACCTCCATAAACGAGAAACATGTCCTTAGTCCTTTTCAGGTACTTCAGGATATTCTTGACCGCCGTCCAGTGTTCCACTCCTGGATCACTTTGAAACCTTCCGGCCATACTTATGGCAAGCCTGACATCGGGTCTTGTGCACAGCATTGCATACATGATAGAACCTATGGCTGAAGCATAGGTGACGACACTCATCTTTTCTCTATCTTCTGCAGTCACTGGGCATTGAGTCTTACTCAACTTCATACCTTGGAAAACAGGCAAGAACCCCTTCTTGGACTGATCCATTTTGAACTTCTTCAAAATCTTATCAAGGTATGTGCTTTGTGAAAGTCCTATTAAACATCTTGATCTATCTCTATAGATCTTGATGCCTAATATGAAAGCAGCTTCTCCTAGGTCCTTCATTGAAAAACTCTTGTTCAAATATTCCTTCACGCTTTCCAACATTTCTATATTGTTTCCAATCAGCAATATGTCATCCACATATAATATTAGAAACGCTATAGAGCTCCCACTCACTTTCTTTTAAATACAAGCTTCTCCGTAAACTTGTATAAACCCGAACGCTTTGATCACCTCATCAAAGCGAAGATTCCAACTCCGAGATGCTTGCACCAGTCCATAAATGGATCGCTGGAGTTTGCAAACTTTGTCAGCATTCTCTGGATCGACAAAACCTTCTGGTTGCATCATATACAACTCTTCCGTAAGGAAACCGTTAAGGAACGCTGTTTTGACATCCATCTGCCAAATTTCATAATCGAAAAAGGCAGCTATTGCTAACATGATTCTGACAGACTTAAGCATCGCTACGGGTGAGAAGGTCTCATCGTAGTCAACTCCTTGAACTTGTGAAAAACCCTTTGCCACAAGTCGAGCTTTATAGACGGTGACATTACCGTCCGCGTCCGTCTTCCTCTTAAAGATCCATTTGTTCTGAATGGCCTTACGCCCTTCAGGTAATACTTCCAAAGTCCACACTTTGTTTTCATACATGGATCCCATCTCGGATTTCATGGCCTCTAACCACTTGTCGAAATCCGGGCCCACCATCGCTTCTCCATAGCTCGTAGGTTCATCGTTGTCCAACAACATGACCTCTAAGACAGGGTTGCCGTACCACTCAGGAGCAGTACGCGTCCTTGTCGACCTACGAGGTTCGATAGCAACTTGATCCGAAGCTTCCTGATCATCATCATTAACTTCTTCTTCAACTGATGTAGGCTCTATAGAAACATCTTTCTGCGCTGCGCTATTCTCTGGTTGAAGTAAAGGTTCAATAACCTCATCAAGTTCTATCTTCCTCCCACTCAATTCTTTCGAGAGAAACTCTTTCTCAAGAAATGTTCCGTTTTTAGCGACAAACACTTTGCCTTCGGATCTGAGATAGAAGGTATACCCAACTGTCTCTTTTGGGTATCCTATGAAGATGCATTTCTCCGCTTTGGGTTCCAGTTTTTCAGGCTGAAGCTTTTTGACATAAGCATCACATCCCCAAACTTTAAGAAACGATATCTTTGGCTTCTTGCCAAACCATAGTTCATATGGCGTCGTCTCAACGGATTTCGATGGTGCCCTATTTAAAGTGAATGCAGCTGTCTCTAATGCATAACCCCAAAACGATAGTGGCAAATCGGCAAGAGACATCATTGATTGCACCATATCCAATAAGGTTCGATTACGACGTTCGGACACACCATTACGCTGTGGTGTTCCAGGCGGTGTCAATCGTGAAACAATTCCACACTGTCTTAAGTGACTGCCAAACTCATAACTCAGATATTCTCCTCCTCGATCAGATCGTAGGAATTTAATCTTCTTGTTACGATGATTCTCAACTTCACTCTGAAATTGCTTGAACTTTTCAAACGTTTCAGACTTGTGTTTCATTAAGTAAATATACCCATATCTACTTAAGTCATCAGTGAAGGTGAGAAAGTAACGATAACCACCGCGCGCCTCAATGCTCATCGGACCGCACACATCAGTATGTATGATTTCCAACAAGTCACTTGCCCGTTCCATCGTACCAGAGAACGGCGTCTTAGTCATCTTGCCCATGAGGCATGGCTCACATGTGTCAAGTGATTCAAAATCAAGTGACTCCAAAAGTCCATCAGCATGGAGCTTCTTCATGCGTTTTACGCCAATATGACCTAAACGGCAGTGCCAAAAGAAAGTGGTATTATCATTATCAATTCTACATCTTTTGGCATCAATATTATGAACATGTGTATCATCACTATCGAGATTCAACAAGAATAAACCCCTCACATTGGGTGCATGACCATAAAAGATATTACTCATATAAATAGAACAACCATTATTCTCAGATTTAAATGAGTAACCGTCTCGCAATAAACAAGATCCAGATATAATGTTCATGCTTAATGCAGGCACTAAATAACAATTATTCAGGTTCATCACTAATCCCGATGGTAATCGAAGAGCGAGCGTGCCGACGGCGATCACATCAACCTTGGAACCATTTCCCACGCGCATCGTCACTTCGTCCTTTGCCAGCCTCCGTCTATTCCGCAGTTCCTGTTTTGAGTTGCAAATGTGAGCAACCGCACCGGTATCAAATACCCAGGCACTACAACGAGAGTTGGTAAGGTACACATCAATAACATGTATATCATATATACCTTGTTTGTTGTTGGCCGCCTTCTTGTCAGCCAAATACTTGGGGCAGTTCCGCTTCCAGTGACCAGTTCCCTTGCAATGAAAGCACTCAGTTTCTGGCTTGGGTCCAGCCTTGGGTTTCTTCACGGGAGGGGCAACTGCTTTGCCACTCTTCTTGGAGTTACCCTTCTTACCCTTGCCATTCTTCTTGAAACTAGTGGTTTTATTGACCATCAACACTTGATGCTCCTTCTGAATCTCAGACTCAGCGACTTTCAACATCGCAAACAGCTCGGCGACTGACTTGTTCATCCCGTGCATGTTATAGTTCAACACGAAGCTCTTGTAGCTAGGCGGCAATGATTGAAGAACTCTGTCAGTGATAGCCTCTGGTGGAAGGGGCATCCCCAATTCAGCCAGACGGGTGGAGTACCCAGACATTCTGAGTATGTGATCACTGACAGACCCGTTCTCCTCCATCTTGCAAGCATAGAACTTATCGGAGGTCTCATACCTCTCGATCCGGGCATTCTTCTGAAAGATAAACTTCAACTCCTGGAACATATCATATGCTCCATGACGTTCAAAACGTCTTTGAAGTCCCGGTTCTAAGCCATACAACATTGCACATTGAACTATTGAGTAATCATCAGAACGAGTCTGCCAGGCGTTCACAACGTCTGGAGACTCAACTGGAGCGGGTGGATCACCAAGCGGTGCATCAAGGACATAAGCCTTCTGGGAAGCCGTAAGGATAATCCTTAGATTACGGGCCCAGTCCACAAAGTTACTTCCATCATCTTTCAACTTAGCTTTCTCTAGGAACGCATTAAAATTCAGGGGTGCTACTGCGCGAGCCATGATCTACAACATAAATAGTGCAAAGACAACTTAGACTATTGTTCAAGATAATGAGTTTAGTTAATCATATTACTTAAAAACTCCCACTCAAATTGACATCCCTCCGGTCATTCGAGTGTGACATGATCCAAATCAACCAACTCAAGTCCGATCATCACGTGAGTTGAGGTGGTTTCAATGGTGAACATCTTCATGTTGATCATATCTACTATATGACTCATGTTCGACCTTTCGGTCTCTTGTGTTCCGAGGCCATGTCTGTACATGCTAGGCTCGTCAAGTTTAACCCGAGTGTTCCGCACGTGCAACACTGGCTTGCACCCGTTGTATGCGAACGTAGAGTCTATCACACCCGATCATCACGTGGTGTCTCGAAACGACGAACTTTCGCAACGGTGCACACTCGGGGAGAACACAATTTTATCTTGAAATTTAAGTGAGGGATCACCTTATAATGCTACCGTCGTCCTAAGCAAAATAAGATGCATAAAAGGATTAACATCACATGCAAATCATAAGTGACATGATATGGCCATGAACTTGTGCTTTTGATCTCCATCTCCAAAGCACCGGCATGATCTCCATCGTCACCGGCATGACACCTTGATCTCCATCATCTTGATCTCCATCAATGTGTCGCCATGAGGTTGTCGCGCCGACTGTTGCTTCCACGACTATTGCTAACTCATAGCGATAAAGTAAAGCAAAACGGCGAAAATAATTAAAGACAACTCTATGGCTCCTGCCAGTTGCCGTACTCATCGACATGCAAGTCGTGATATTCTATACAACACATGATCATCTCATACATCACATATATCTCATCATGTAATTGGCCATATCACATCACAACATACCCTGCAAAAACAAGTTAGACGTCCTCTAATTGTTGTTGCAAGTTTTACGTGGCTGCTACGGGTATCTAGCAAGAACGATTCTTACCTACGCAAAACCACAACGTGGTGTAGTGATTGCTTTTTGATCTTTCTAAAAGAACCCTCTTCATTGAACCGATTCAACTAAAGTGAGAGAGACAGACACCCGCCAGTCACCTTTATGCAACAAGTGCACGCAGCGGTGAAACCAGTCTCGCGTAAGCGTACGCGTAATGTCGGTCCAGGCCGCTTCATCTCACAATACCGCCGAATCAAGTATCAACTAGTAACGGCAAGCAATATGTATACACCCACGCCCACAACTCCTTTGTGTTCTACTCAAGATCTCATCTACGCATAGACCTAGCTCAGATGCCACTGTTTGGGAACGTTGCATGGGAAACAAAAATTTGCCTACGCACACGCAAGACCTATCCATGGTGATGAGCATCTACGAGAGGGAGATTGTATCTACATACCCTTGTAGATCGCTAAGCGGATGCGTTAAGAAACACGGTTGATGTAGTCGAACGTCTTCGCGATCCAAATCGCCGAGCGTCCCGTGATCAAATCACGATCCTTCCGATCTAGCGCCGAACGGACGGCACCTCCGCGTTCAACACACGTACGGCTTGATGACGCCTTCACCTCCTCGATCTAGCGAGCGATTGTGAAGTAGTAGATGAGTTCCAGCAGCACGACGGCGTGGTGATGGCGGTGAGGAACAATCTCAGCAGGGCTTCGCCAAGCGCTACGGAGATTATGACGGAGGAACTAGAGGGCGAAGGTTGCCGGCACACGGCTTGGGAAATCCTGATGTGTCCCGTGTGCTAGCCCTGCCGCTCTATTTATATGTTGAGCCCTGGGGTCTAAACTTGGACAAAAAGCCTCCACAAGGTCGGTTTTGCCCGCACAAGGTCGGTTTGGCCCGCAAGGAAAGAGTCCAACTCGGATCCCTGCCGCACCGCGCACAAGCGGTAGTACCGCTTCACACAAGCTGTAGTACCGCTTGAGCAGTAGTACCGCTTCACACAAGCGGTAGTACCGCTTAAGCGGCAGTACTGCCTTACTGCTTAAGGCAGCAGCAAAACTCCTTTTTGCACTTTCCAATACCTCGTGGGCTATACCCCTTTGGCCCATATAAAGTGTTGCTGCACCCGAACACTTCGGTGAACATCCGGAACCCCTTCCGGTGAATTCTGGAACCCTTTCCGGAGATCAAAACACCATTATCACATATATCAATCTTTATCTCCGGACTCTTCCGGAGATCCTCATCATGTCCGGGATCTTATCCGAGACTCCGAACAACCTTCGGTCACCAACGAAAACTCAACTATATTAATCGTCACCAAACGTTAAGTGTGTAGACCCTGCGGGTTCGAGAACTATGTAGACATGACCGAGACACCTCTACGGTCAATAACCAATAGCGGGACCTGGATGCCCATATTGGTTCCTACATATTCTACGAAGATCTATATCGGTCGAACCTCTATGTCAAGGATTCAGTTAATCCCGTATGCTGTTCCCTTTGTTCTTCGGTATGTTACTTGCCCGAGATTCGATCGTCGGTATCTCTATACCTAGTTCAATCTCGTTACCGGCAAGTCTCTTTACTCGTTCCGTAATACAAGATCCTGTGGCTAACACCTTAGTCACATTGCTTGCAAGGCTTATAGTGATGTTTTATTATCGAGTGGGCCCTGAGATACCTCTCCGTCACACGGAGTAACAAATCCCAGTCTTGATCCATGCCAACTCAACGGACACCTTTGGAGACACATGTAGAGCATCTTTATAGTCACCCAGTTACGTTGCGACGTTTGATACACACAAGGTATTCCTCCGGTGTCAGTGAGTTGCATGATCTCATGGTCATAGGAACAGATACTTGACATGCAGAAAACAATAGCAATAAACTGACACGATCATATGCTACGTTTATAGTTTGGGTCTTGTCCATCACATCATTCTCCTAATGATGTGATCCCGTTATCAAATGACATCTCATGTCCATGGTCAGGAAACCTTTACCATCCTTTGATCAACGAGTTAGTTAACTAGAGGCTTACTAAGGACACAGTGTTGTCTATGTACCCACACATGTATTTGAGTTTCCAATCAATACAATTATAGCATGGATAATAAACGATTATCATGAACAAGGAAATATAATAATAACTACTTTTATTATTGCCTCTAGGGCATATTTCCAACAACCCTTGGGGCCGACCCGTCTCAGAACTATCGGGAACTCAGGTCCACCTCAACCAGGGTGGTACCGCCTGTCCCGCCAGTCCCGTCTTTCACATGTGATAAATGTCAAGACAAAGTAACTGTGTGGTTATACACCAAGTGGATATCCAAGGAATCACCCTCGATGGATCCCACTCGAGGTATGTGTATGACAAGAGTCGCAATCGATAAATGGGAAGGAGGAATCACCCTCGGTACCCACGATCGATTAGCTACGCTACAGAATTAACATCGTAAGTGCTAAGTGAGGTATCACCCTCGACACTCGATGGTAGCTTTGAAGTGCCATACTAAAGGGGTGTGCGGTGATGTGAGGGGTCTGGCTCGTCAGTCTTAACAACTGAGTCTTCTGTCTTCAAGTCTTCGGTGTGGTCGATGAAAGCAGGGGCAACTGGGACTAAGGGGTCTCAGGGGGTTCACTTATCCACCTATGCTAAGCAGTTGGTATGATTGCAAGTAAAATAACAGTTCATCCAAAAACAGGCTATGCATCAGAATAGGAGCTATCCAATATAGTAGCAAAATCTAATGCAAGCATAAGAGGGAGAAGAATAGGTGATATCGGAATGCTCAAAGGGGTTTTGCTTGCCTTTCTGCTCTGCGGAAAAAGGCTGGTCATCAGGGGCGTAGTCGTACACAGCAGTATCATCGGTAGTCTCAGCGTCTATCGAGAGAGAAGGAGGGGAAGAAACAGTAAATACAAGCAAACAATGCAACACAATACAAGACATGGCGATAAGCTGTGCCGAGTGTGTCCTAACGCAGTGTTACACGATACCGAGAAAGGGGGAACCCATCCGGGAAAGTTTTCCCGGTTCCGGACAAATGTCAGACAGATGACCGGAGGGGGAATGTTCCAGGTTTGCGGTGTTAGAGGCATGTGACAGCTAGGATGCAGTGCAGGGTTGCCTAAAATCATGTCTAAGTCATATTAGTTATTTTTAGGGTTTAAGTTGGATTTATTAACCGGTATGCATGCACTATTCATCTACCGGAAACGGGCTAAAAGTTGCGGGTTCACCTCCGTAGAGGGTCCCGACATCGAAGCAGGTAGCACGGTTAGATTCGTGGGATTTTTCTGATCAACTTTCATGTATAAAGTTTTTCGATCTGAGCTACGGTTTATTTTCTATTAATTTTTTTAAAGTTTTATTAATTTTTTGGAATTTCTTTAATTATTAAATTCGAATTATCTAAAACAGTAGAAATACATTTTATACCCTGGGCCAGCCAGCCACAGTCAATGACATGTGGGGCCAGGGGCTGAGTCAGCAGCCCAGTCAGCAGTCAACTGGGTTGACTGTTGACTAGTCAAACTTACAGGTGGGTCCCAGGTGTCATTGTCACAGTAGTTAATATATTAATTAAATAGACTAATTAACAGTGGGGCCCAGTGGTCAGTGAGTCATTAGGCTAATTATAAACGGAGGCCCACATATCAGTGGCTGGGGGCTGCCCAGTCAGCACGTTGACTCGGTCAACCCAGTCAACGGGCCCCCAGGGCCCACTGGTCAGCGACCCAAGGGCGGGGCCCACTGAGCCACATCGGCGTCGGCACCGGAAATAACCCCGGTGACCAAAACGCGGCGGCGCATCGCCAGAGCGCGTCGGAATCGCTCCACAGGGGTCCGTTTTGCGCGCGGTTACTTGCGTTCGATCGGGCGCATGCTCGCGCGTCGAACCGCGGTGGTGACCCGGCCGGAAACGGCCGGAGACAGCGGTGGCGAGCAGCGGAGCGGACGCCGGAGCTCGGGCGTCGACGGATCCGGCGCTGCACGGCACGAGGGGGCACGCTAGGGTTCTCGTTGGACTCGCACGAGCTCCAGGAGCTCTATGCGAGGCTCGGCTGCACGTGTCGGTGACGATGGCCACGGCAGCGAGCTCGTCGGCGGCAGCGGGTTCGGGCGCAAGCGGAGCAACGGCTACGGCGCGAACTAGAGGGCCTAGAGAGCAGACGAGGGAGGCAGCTCACCGAGCGGCACGCACGTTGGCCGTTGGTGGTTTAGTAGCTGCAGGGGCCGGCGCCGGAGATGAAGAAGAATGGCGGCGACCCGAGACGGAGATGGACGATAGCGACGGCGTAGCGGCGTATCCGCTCGTTTTGAGGCAGGGGGAGGACGAGGTCGGCCTCAGCGGCCCTCTTGGACAGCTCGCAGTAGCTCTGGGAGGTACCGGAGCATGGCAACGGCTCCATTCGGGAGGGTGGAGATGGAGGGGGCGAGCTCGAGGGAGGAGAGGGAGTGGCGCTAGGGTTAGGGTTCGCCACGGGGGAGGAGCGGGGGCTCTTGTAGGCGTCCAGGGGGGCTGGATGGCCGGCGCGTGGCCTCCATCGCCATGGGCGCACAGCCGGCGTCGACACGGGGGGAGGGGAGCAGGTAGGGGACGATAGGTTGGGCTGGTCCGTGTTGGGCCGGTCCGGCTGGACCGAGGCCCAGGGGGGAGGGGGGTCTTTTCCTTTTTTTTATTTTTTTTGTTTTCTGTTCTTTTCTGTTTTTATTTCTTTTGCTTCCATATAGTCTTCGTAAATTGTGGCACTTGTTCCAATATTTGAGAAACAATATGCTGGCACAAAAAGTTTGGGCTAAGTTTGAACTCATTTGGGATTTTCAAAAATGAAAATAGGCATTTTTAATGCTATGTTAGCATTGTTTAAATGCTCTGACCCAAATCAAGTTGATGGTGATGATGTTTTCCTTAACAACATTTGTTTTGGAATATTGCCAACAAGATGAACATTTTTCCAGAAATTTTTGAGCAACTTTATTTTGCACTTGAATTTGAATTGATTTTCAGAGAGAATTTTGAATTGATTTATTTAACCACTGTGATTAAGCATTGCTAATCATGGTGACCCGGCATTATCATGTGGGATTATTGTAGCCTAATTACAATCATCACTGTAGCTTAATTATCCGGGCGTCACAACTCTCCCCTACTAACAAGAATTCTCGTCCCGAGAATTAAGAGGTAGGGTAAGGGGAAAGGTTCTGGTTACGAAGTTCTAACGGATCTTCTGGTCTTTGTTGTTCTCCTCGAAGAAGCTGATCCCTTCCGTTGACATATTCATGTTCCTGCTTCAGGTCATCATGATGAAGTCGTCATCCTTTCTTCGGGATCTTCATCGTCCTACCAATGCGACTAGAGGGAGAAACTCTAGAAAATCGTATCTCCACAAAGTTGGGCACCTGACGGTGAACTCAGGGAAAAGACATGAGTTATTCCTCGAGTTGTTATTCAGGGAATTCTTGAGAGCGATATGCGATGGTACAAAGTTTCAAACGAGTAGGCAATCATTCGATGCCTTATCAGAAGGTGAAAGGGATTCAGAGCAACGAAAATAATTATTGCGTCTGATAAAAGGATAGATCATCCCTTGGGCGGTGGCTCGGAAATTACAAACGAAGCCATGTGCAAAGGATACTTTGGAGTCAAAGAGGTACAGGAGAGTCAGGTTTCGATCCTGTGGAACTGTGGGTTATGGGCCCACCATGTGAGTTAAGAACAGAAGAGCGATGACATCTTGCACAATCATGGTAGCAAGACTTGTCAGAGGATAGTCTGTCAACTATGTCGGCAACATCATCGGTACTAAGGGCGGGGAACGAAGAGAACCATCTTCCTGCTCATTGAAATGAGGCGGACCAATAGGCAAAGTTCTCGTCCACCGACGGTTACCGGAATGTTAACAACAATAGTAACAGGATCTTACTGACAGAGTAGATCACCGAGGTATTTACCTAAGCAGGGAATTATCACTGCTCAGATCAAACAAATCTCAAGAAAGGCTAAACAAACCAAGGGAAAGGAAAATGTGATTATTAGTTCAACCAGACCAATTGAAAGGAAAATGTGGTTATCACATTAAACAGGCCCATGGAATGGAAAATTATGTATATACGAGCATTAGGTGTATATCCTTTCCAAGAGCAAGCAGAGCGAGACAATCATGACAAGGCTCCAGGTAGGTAACCATTAAGACTAAGGGGCAAGGAATTTATGATGTTTACCCATACAATGATGTTTGGATAATTTATCAAGAAACATTTAGCATTATGACTCCAATGCTCTTGTTTGAGGATCGATGTACCACAGACATGCTTCGAGATAGCAATGACATGGTCACCAGGTAAAGGACCGGAGTTTGGGAACACAAAGGATCCATCAGGAACAACTTATAAAATAAGTCTTACAATTTCCTCATGGGAGAAAGGCTAATCTTGCTGAACAAGATACCATAACAACAGGTCATCCAGCCAAGTGTGCTAGGCATGACATCGCCTTACCGGGTAATAAAGACCAAAGTTATAATTCCGGATAATTTTCCAACCATCTTATCTGTCCGAGATTCAGATCTGGTTGGTGTCAGGATACTTCAGACCAAGAAGGCCTGAGGAGAAAAGGGATGCAACACAGACCTACGAGATGATGTTGCAAGAATCTCGGAATGAACGACAGAAGAAAGACTTGAATCATTAGCCAGGCTACAAGACATCTGAACACAAGGTCAAGACATTCATGCCCACATGGAAGTTTCTACAATGGAGGGCAATCAAGTTCTGATTGGGGGCCATCATAGAGGATATCAAATTTCATGTGTAAGTCTGGACTAGGACAAATCAAATCAATCAGTGGCCCGGCGTGCTAGGAAGTACATATGGAGTGAAGGTAGCAATTCCAGCAAAGCATAGAACTACTTCGCAAATGCCTGAATAAATTGGAACGATTCCAGAGGAAGCGAGACAAAATTTTCCCATAAGCACGGTGGCAAAAATGCACGTGAACTCATAGAAAAACACGTCTTTTATCAAACATATTCTTCGTGAACTAAGCACAAAGATAATGCTTTCAAGTCTTCCAACACTAGCTTAAATGTTCATCATGAACCACGAAAGAGATGAGGATGTGGCTGATGGGTTCAGCAACAATTCATCGAGAACTCCAAACGGATGAATTTCCACAATTATGTGAACAAGGAGATGACATTTGTCAGCTCAAATGATATAATGTTGTATGGTCGAGGAAAACATACATCATTAATCATTGGTTGAACAATGCGTCCGAGATATGGCCTTAGGCAGTAAGATCAAAGTTAGAGTGACGATTCAATAACCAACAGCCTAAGAACGAACTGTCGATCGTTAACTTCAAAGCAATAGGGTTGCTAGAAGTTAGAATCAAAGCAACATCGTTTGATGGTGAGAAGTAACACTATGCCAAGAATTTCTAAGAGGTGGAGCAATCCTCACAACATTCTCGATGCAGAAAATAGTAATACTTCAGGGTAGAACATAGCACAAGCTGGATAGCAAGTTGCATCCATATCATGGACAAGTTTGCGATGAAAGGAAGTCAAGGAGGTTGTCGATGATAACAAAAATCATCGAGGGCAAGGAAGGTATTTCTCATTAAGAACTCAGTTGACGTCTTAGAAGAGGTCAAATTGTGGACGATGATCATGCCACCTTTTGTTGCGAGTTTTCAAGAGAATGCAACCGGACAGCGGTGGCGTCAAGTAGGGGAACGACAACGTGGAAGGTTATAGAAAACAACAGATAAGATGCAAGCTCAATATCGGGGTTGCTTTTCAAGACAAACAACATGATGTTGAAAGCTCGAAGTAAGCAATGCTCACACTTTGAAGGATTTGCGTACCAGAGAAGGACGAGGTAGCACAGTCAAAATTAGCAAGACAAGGATGTAGCCGATAGTCTAGGAATGACCAGATTGACTTTGATATTCCCAGTAACAATTACAAGGGGTATTGAATTGCAGTGTGGAATAAACTTTCCAATCGGTGTTCTCGGGTGATAACAATCCCAGCACCCGTAGAGTAATTAAGACAAGGAAAATTATTACCTCATCAAAGTTAATAAGATGTATTGCAAAGGCGCGATATCCTCGAGATACCAGAGGGTAAAACTCGAAGGTATAACATGATAGAAGTAGAACTGGGTCATTGACCTGCGACAGCAGATACTTTAACCTTGTCAAAAATTGACGAGGCATCGGAATGAATTACCTTCGGATAAATTAATAAGGATAGCATGGTCGGAACCATAACCGCAATTGATCAAATTTAAGGATATTGAAAGAATCATTCAGATGAAGATTCATTTTGCAAGAAGCTTCCGAGACGGTCTACATCGTTTCCATGGGCATGAACACAAGTTCAAGGTCGACTCCCACTTCATCAATGTATAAAATTTCATTCATTTCTTGCTTTGGACGATGTTGTAGTGTTGAAAATTTATCTGGCAAAACTCCATAAGAGTATGACCCTTGAAAACTTTCGGGTTCTCACGGATTAGGGAGGGCATAGGTTCAACCCATCAGGGTACCTTAGGAACATATACCACAAGCTTCAAGAGTAATTAACACAAGCTCGAAGGTAGAACATGGTTGGCAAAAACAGAGGATACAATTTACCAAAGGCATTACGTATCAGGGGAAGAACTCACAAGGTGATTGAATATGAATGACACTGTCGGATAATAACCCAACAATGGATCGGGCGATCCACAACGAAGTTGATGTGAGTATCGGTACTCAATCAGAGGAAGAAAGAACGCAGAGGTATCGGATTCAAGAGACACCTGAGTAGTTTTTTTTTGCTTAACATACAAAGGAATTATGATTTCCAAAACGAAAGATCAGGAGCAGACGCTCTGATCAAAGATGGATAAGTTGAAAAGACTTGGTCGGACAATCAATAAAGGTTTGAATTGCCGAGAACCAACTCATGTCCGGAAGGACGTCTGAGCCGGAAAGATAATTTAACGGATCACCTGATGACTGCGTGCATACGCACACAATGAATCAATAGGCTCAAAATGATAAAGACAAGGGATGTCAACAAAGCATACTAGACATATGGATTTACCCATAATGCGAGCAGGCAAGAATTTCAAGAGCAACAAGCTGCAGAGAATTTTCGGAAGATCGAAAAGTATTTCTAAGAATTTTGTGAAACACATGAACAACTGGGATGAACGGATCCTCGACAATTGGGAGGAATTATCCGTAAGGCTTCTATGCGGAAAAGAACTATAAGGCCGTAAACTCAAAGGGTTATCGGGGCAATGGAGAGTATTTCGGGGCCTCTTGTAACAACAACAACAACGAGGAAAGATTGTATGAATGACAAGTGCAATTAGTCATCCATAGGGAATTATCGGTGGTAGGGAATTGCAAATGCGATGAGCACAAAGTCTCGGAAAACGTCAAATGGGTATCTTCAGAATCTTCTGACGAAGCAGGTGATCTTCTGGTATGAGGGCTCTCTGGGAGAAGTAGTTACGAGAACCAAGAGTTAGAGTTAATAAAATCTTTAACCCGAAAGAGAAGAGAGATCAGAACCCAGAGTATAGACGAGGAATAAAAGATCCAAATACCACCCAATTGAGATGTGGGCCCGTAAGCCACAGCATTAGTGTCAGTAAAAGTTTTTCAATGACTAGACTCAACTTCGGCCAAGGAGTTGGAAAGGGGGCTACCTACAGGCAGTTGGCTCTGATACCAACTTGTGACGCCCCCATTCTTGTCCGTACGCTAATCAAGCACACAATGCGTACGACCAAGATTAGGGACTCACTGATTGATACCACAGCACAACAAAAGACACAAATATAAAGGTCATACAGCTTCATATTACAAGCCAGGGGCCTCGAGGGCTCGAATACAAAGCTTGACATAAACACAAGTCAGCGGAAGCAAATATATCTGAGTACAGACATAAGTTAGACAAATTTTGCCTTAAGAAGGCTAGCACAAACATAAGCAACGGATCGAAAGAGGCGAGGCCTCCTGCTTTCCTAACTACTCCCGGACATCGGAGAAGTCTACGTCGTAGTAAGCTCCATCCTGCTGGTAGGGGCCTCCGTCGGGGTAGTAGTCGACATCTCCAGCATACTCCATCTCCTGGGCTCCATCGTCTGAACGCAGAATCGTATCGAAGGGGGGGGGGAAGGAATGCAAAGCAGCGTGAGTACTCATCCAAAGTACTCGCAAGACTTACATCAGAACTATGCTAAGTATGCACCATTATCAAGGGAAGGGGTTATATATGGACTGACTGCAGAAAGCAAGAATAGGGAGAAGGCCTAGTCCTATCGAAGACTAGCATCTTCAGCATCTTGCAGCATGAGAAGAGAGTAGACCTGCAGCTCATATATAGTCATATTGTTGTAACAATTTTAATTAAGTAGACACGCCCAAAGATCCTTCCTCGACTCCCTGCGAGGAAGCAATCTTGGAGCCACAATTCATTTTAATTTAAATTACAATTATAGTTGTATAAGGTCAAAGCACATTTCCAAGTCATCCTGTTACCGTGGACACGGCTATTCGAATAGTTTACTTCCCTGCAGGGGTGGACCACATTCCCCAACACGCTCGATAAGCTCCGGCCGGATACAATTTTCTGGTCATACCCGACCTCGGCCGATCGACACGACGTAGTCCTACATAGGCTCAACAGAGAGGCCATCACGCCGGTCTACATCCTAATGGCTCGGGGTCTTGGGCCATCGCCCTCGCCATCCTGCACGTTACGCCCTCGGCCGGGACCAGTCCTAGCACGCCTTCCATCAAGGTCCCTGCGTTCCAGACCACCCGGGCGCGAGTTGAATCTCGTGGCATCTGAAGAGCTTTCGGGAGAATGTACGGCATAGAGCAGCCCATACTGATTACCCCGCGTGGTGGTTAGTGCGTATTAGGCCAACGACCTAACTCAGATCAAGTACCCAACCCATTATCAATTTTATTAGTGATCAATAACACTCGGGTGCCTTACCGGCGCACCCCACCAAATCTCCGGATGCCTTGCGGCGCATCCCACCAAATCTTTGGATGCCTTGCGGCGCATCCCACCAAATCTTTCTCACACGGGTACCCTTGGGGCCGACCCGTCTCAGAACTATCGGGAACTCAGGTCCACCTCAACCAGGGTGGTACCGCCTGTCCCGCCAGTCCCGTCTTTCGCATGTGATAAATGTCAAGACAAAGTAACTATGTGGTTATACACCAAGTGGATATCCGAGGAATCACCCTTGATGGATCCCACTCGAGGTATGTGTATGACAAGAGTCGCTATCGATAAATGGGAAGGAGGAATCACCCTTGGTACCCACGATCGATTAGCTACGCTACAGAATTAACATCGTAAGTGCTAAGTGAGGTATCACCCTCGACACTCGATGGTAGCTCTGCAGTGCCATACTAAAGGGGTGTGCTGTGATGTGAGGGGTCTGGCTCGTCAGTCTTAACAACTGAGTCTTCTGTCTTCAAGTCTTCGGTGTCGTCGATGAAAGCAGGGGCAACTGGGACTAAGGGGTCTCAGGGGGTTCACTGATCCACCTATGCTAAGCAGTTGGTATGATTGCAGGTAAAATAACAGTTCATCCAAAAACAGGCTATGCATCAGAATAGGAGCTATCCAATATAGTAGAAAAATCTAATGCAAGCATAAGAGGGAGAAGAATAGGTGATATCGGAATGCTCAAGGGGGTTTTGCTTGCCTTGCTGCTCTGCGGAAAAAGGCTGGTCGTCAGGGGCATAGTCATACACAGCAGTATCATCGGTAGTCTCAGCGTCTATCGAGAGAGAAGGAGGGGAAGAAACAGTAAATACAAGCAAACAATGCAACACAATACAAGACATGGCGATAAGCTGTGCCGGGTGTGTCCTAACGCAGTGTTACACAATACCGAGAAAGGGGGAACCCATCCGGGAAAGTTTTCCCGGTTCCGGACAAATATCGGACAGATGACCGGAGGGGGAATGTTCCAGGTTTGCGGTGTTAGAGGCATGTGACAGCTAGGATGCAGTGCAGGGTTGCCTAAAATCATGTCTAAGTCATATTAGTTATTTTTAGGGTTTAAGTTGGATTTATTAACCGGTAGGCATGCACTATTCATCTACCAGAAACGGGCTAAAAGTTGCGGGTTCACCTCTGTAGAGGGTCCCGACATCGAAACAGGTAGCACGGTTAGATTCGTGGGATTTTTTTGATCAACTTTCATGTATAAAGTTTTTCGATCTGAGCTACGGTTTATTTTCTATTAATTTTTTTAAAGTTTTATTAATTTTTTGGAATTTCTTTAATTATTAAATTCGAATTATCTAAAACAGTAGAAATACATTTTATACCCTGGGCCAGCCAGCCACAGTCAATGACATGTGGGGCCAGGGGCTGAGTCAGCAGCCCAGTCAGCAGTCAACTGGGTTGACTGTTGACTGGTCAAACTTACAGGTGGGTCCCAGGTGTCATTGTCACAGTAGTTAATATATTAATTAAATAGACTAATTAACAGTGGGGCCCAGTGGTTAGTGAGTCATTAGGCTAATTATAAACGGAGGCCCACATGTCAGTGGCTGGGGGCTGCCCAGTCAGCACGTTGACTGGGTCAACCCAGTCAACGGGGCCCCCAGGGCCCACTGGTTAGCGACCCAGGGGCGGGGCCCACTGAGCCACGTCGGCGTCGGTGCCGGAAATAACCCCGGTGACCAAAACGCGGAGGTGCATCGCCGGAGCGCGTCGGAATCGCTTCACAGGGGTCCGTTTTGCGCGCGGCTACTTGCGTTCGATCGGGCGCATGCTCGCGCGTCGAACCACGGTGGTGACCCGGCCGGAAACGGCCGGAGACGGCGGTGGCGAGCAGCGGAGTGGACGCCGGAGCTCGGTCATCGACGGATCCGGCGCTGCACGGCACGGGGGGGGGGGGCACGCTAGGGTTCTCGTTGGACTCGCACGAGCTCCAGGAGCTCAATGCGAGGCTCGGCTGCACGTGTCGGTGACGATGGCCACGGCAGCGAGCTCGTCGGCGGCAGCGGGTTCGGGCGCAAGCGGAGCAATGGCTACGGCGCGAACTAGAGGGCCTAGAGAGCAGAGGAGGGAGGCAGCTCACCGAGCGGCACGCATGTTGGCCGTTGGTGGTTTAGTAGCTGCAGGGGCCGGCGCCGGAGACGAAGAAGAACGGCGGCGACCCGAGACGGAGATGGACGATGGCGACGGCGTAGCGGCGTCTTCGCTCGTTTTGAGGCAGGGGGAGGACGAGGTCGGCCTCAGCAGCCCTCTTGGACAGCTCGTAGTAGCTCTGGGAGGTCCCGGAGCATGGCAACGGCGACGCGGTGGCGACGGCTTCGTTCGGGAGGGTGGAGATGGAGGGGGCGAGCTCGAGGGAGGAGAGGGAGTGGCACTAGGGTTAGGGTTCGCCACGGGGGAGGAGCGGGGGCTCTTGTAGGCGTCCAGGGGGACTGGATGGCCGGCGCGTGGCCTCCATCGCCATGGGCGCACGGCCGGCGTCGACACGGGGGGAGGGGAGCAGGTAGGGGACGATAGGTTGGGCTGGGCCGTGTTGGGCCGGTCCGGCTGGACCGAGGCCCAGGGGGGAGGGGGGTCTTTTCCTTTTTCTTTCTTTTCTTTTTGTTTTCTGTTCTTTTCTGTTTTTATTTCTTTTGCTTCCATATAGTCTTCGTAAATTGTGGCACTTGTTCCAATATTTGACAAACAATATTCCATGCTGGCAAAAAAAGTTTGGGCTAAGTTTGAACCCATTTGGTTTTTTCAAAAATGAAAATAGGCATTTTTAATGTTGTTTTAGCATTGTTTAAATGCTCTGACCCAAATCAAGTTGATGGTGATGTTGTTTTCCTTAACAACATTTGTTTTGGAATATTGCCAACAAGATGAACATTTTTCCAGAAATTTTTGAGCAACTTTATTTTGCACTTGAATTTGAATTGATTTTTAGAGAGAATTTTGAATTGATTTATTTAACCACTGTGATTAAGCATTGCTAATCATGGTGACCCGGCATTATCATGTGGGTTACTGTAGCCTAATTACAATCATCACTGTAGCTTAATTATCCGGGCGTCACACAAGAATAAGGAGCAATAAAAAAAGGAGGAAAAGGCTACGATCCAGAAATGGATCGATTGCGTTCCAAGTCAACATCCTCCCCCGGCGCCTCTCCAAGTCGTCTCCGACCTCAACTCTGGCTCCTCCCTGCGCTCCAGCCGCGCCCGTCTCCGCCGTAGCTCGGCTTCGCCCCGAGCCAGACATCACCGCAGGCCTCACCGTGCCTCCGCCAAAGTAATTGAGCCGCCGCCCCCCTTGCTCGCCTCTGCCTCGCGCGGCCTCTGTCGCAAGCCGCCGCCATGGCTCACCGGCGTGCCTCCTCATCGCTCCGCCATGACCCCGTCCGCCTCCGAGCCGGCCGCGCCTCCAACGGTGCTTCTTTGAGCCACCTTCCCGATTCGGCCTCGTGGTGGAGCCGCCGCACCTTGTCTGGCCTCGAGCAGGGCATCCGCCGTGGTTTCACCTCGCCGTCCGCCTCGCCGAGTTGCCTCGCCTCTGCCACCAAGCCGCCGCATCGGCTCTACCTCCCATCTCCACCCCTCCTTGGGCACTTCTCGCTAAGGAGCCGGCCTGCGTCCGCCCCCGCAGCCCCACCTCGCCTCGTCATGGCTCCGCACCTGCCGCCGCGTCTCAACCACCGAGCCTCCGGCTCCTCCGAGCCGCCCTGGGTGCACCTGCCGCGCTGTCTCAACCACCGAGCCTCCAGCATCTCCGAACCGTCTCGCCTGTCTCCGCCCGAGCCCCCCTGAGCCGACCCTGTCTCGGACTCGCCTTCCGCCTCTGCTTTACCTCCGCCACACCTACGGGCGAGCCGCCCCGTGCCTCCGCTCCTGCGGGCGAGCCGCCCTGTCTTGCCATCGCACCTGCCGGCGAGCCTCTTGCTCCCGCCGGCTCGCCACTCCTCTGGCGCTCACCGGTCGTGGCTCCTCACGCGCCTGCTGCTGTTTCAGGCCGCGCCCGGCTAGTTCGACCTCATCTTGCCTCCATCGCGACCCGCAGCCGCTGTCTCCGCCCCTGGCCCTGGCTGCCGGCTCTGCCGCGCCAAGGTCGGCTCCCGCCCGCGTGCCTCGCCCCTGGCCTTGCGCCAGCCACCGCTCCCAGGCCGGCCTTGCCCGCCTGCCGCCCGTCTAGCCCCGGCCTCGATCCGGTGATCCCGTGGCCGCGATTGCTCCGCCGCCCCTCGCCGGCTCACCGCCCCTCGCCATCTCCTCCGCCTCCTGCTACCCCCACCACCAGCTACCCCCTGGGACTCAGTTGCCCACGTGGGGAAGAAGGAGCAGTGGGAGCCGGGTGTTTAAAAAAAGGGGGGTGAATTATTCTGCAGCAAAGAATATTAGTATGACTCCTCCCAACAAACGTTTCATACATACAGCTCATCTGGCGTTCCGAGTAAATCAGGTGATATTTTTCTAACTATTATTTAATATAATTAAATATTATCGAATGGTTTTACTTCCGAGCTATGCTATTATGTACGCAGGTTGATTAACTCATGGCCAGAGTATGGTTCGGTCCTCGCACGCCTTCATCGGAGGTCGCGTCCGCGTATGCGCCATGACGAGCTACCGGACGGACACGTACAACCCGCCGTTCATACGGTCGGGTCTACATCAATGCACCGGCTTACAAACGCCGCGGCCGTCTTCAAGCACCACGGCTAACTTCTGCGTCTACATCAACACGGGGCCGACTCATTCGTCAGCGCCCACGGTCGACTCTCCCGCCCGTGCCATCTTGCAATGTTGCGGTCAATTCTCTCGACCGTGCCGGCTTCAAACGCCGCGGTCAAACCCCGTATCTATGTCAACATGACGGGGCCACGCCGGCCTATATGAGCCACCCAATGAACGTGTGCGAACCGCCGCCCCCGCGATCCGGTTTACTCCAACAAACACTGGAGCAAGAAAGAAACATATATCTCCTATCAACCTTCACTCGCATCGGGTTGCTCAATGGTAGATGCATTGGCCTGTTATCCCGGTGATACTATTTACTTCAAAAGAAACAGGAGAACTTGCCATGAAGGAACCACCTCTGGAGAAGCTACAGTTTGAGCAGGCCATAGCTGAGCCGGCAAATTCAAAGCCATCAGCGAAAAGTAAAAAAGGACCCTGGAGGAGCCAGGAGAACCGACCAAATAAGCGTAGCAAATAAGGGGTCAAGAGGCATATGCACCTAATTTGGCCATGACATTTTCCAAAGACATATGATAAGCATCACGAAGATCATCAGCTCACTGCATCGTCTCCAGTTTGGATAAAATCAATCGTTCAGCCACGAATCTTATGCCGGCTTATGCCACGGCCAAGAATGAAGACGCTTAAGCCGCCTCTTCGAGTCGACTTAAGACTCGGGGTCTACATAGACATGGTTCGACACATTTGGTCGGTTCAACAAGAACCCCGGGTCATTGCAAAGGAGGTTAACCCGGTCCCGGGGTCTGCTGCCTTATTAGCAGAAAAATTTAAAGTCGCCCAAGAGGACGAGCCGCCATGATGCAACCGTTCAAACATGGGCGCACTACCTTATTGGGAGAAGATTTAAAGTCGCCCAAGAGGACGAGCCGCCATGCTGCGACCGTTCAAACATGGGTGCCCGGATTTATTGGATCATCATAAGGTCACTTGGGGGCTTTCCAACCCACTGGGTTTAGCTTTCATACCCTCTTGGCCAGGCTTTATATGCCATGTTCGATTTAAACATGCCTGTTTGCAACTTGCTACTCCGCCATGTGACCCGCCGAACCTTTGATAGTCAATCTTGCTAAGAGACCCTGAACTCCATAGTCAATCTCGCACAAAGACCCTGAACTTGTCAAGGTTTAAACGACGACTTTTGTTACGAGAGAGCCGGCTTACAGTGAGCTAGGATAAACTCGCCTTGTTTGTTGTAGTCTCTCCGCTATGTGGCCCGTTCGTACTCTTAACAGTCAATCTTTTTTAAGACCCTAAACTAGTTAAGGTTTAAACGACGGATTTATGTCACGTGAGAGCCAGCGTACGAGATGAAAGGCTTTCATGCCAAGCTTCTTTGAAGCAAAACTTGAGTTTTTCAAAAACAAAATAGAGCTAGTCTCTTTGAAGCCGACATTTTTATACTTTGTTATCAAACACATACATTGCATCATCATTGCATCGTCATGCCATGCATCATATATGCATGAATATCCTGGTTTATATTGCAGGAGCCGGTTTTCAAACCGGGATACATATTCCAATCCTTAATAGCCAACATGGCTGGATTTCCATTATGGTTGTTATAACCAATATTGAATAATTGAGGTTCTGCTACTTCTTGAGCTTGCGTTGGTTTTCCCTTGAAGAGGAAAGGGTGATGCAGCAAAGTAGATAAGTATTTCTCTCAGTTGTTGAGAACCAAGGTATCAATCCAGTAGGAGATACAAGAAAGTCCCCAATAGATGTACCTACACAAATGATCAAACACTTGCACCCAACGCTATAAAGGGGTTGTCAATCCCTTCACGGTTATTTGCAAGGACGAGATCTGATAGAGATAGATATAGAAGATTCCTAAAACGAAAATTAAAAGAAAAGTAAAAAGATTGCAGCAAAGTATTTTTGGTATTTTTGGTTTATAGATCTGAAAATATAATATGGAAAATAGACCCGGGGGCCATAGGTTTCACTAGAGGCTTCTCTCTTGAAGGAAAATAATACAGTGGGTGAACAAATTACTGTCGGGCAATGGATAGAAAAGCGCATAGTTATGACGAAATCCAAGGCAATGATTATGCATATAGGCATCACGTCCGTGTCAAGTAGACCGAAATGATTTTGCATCTACTACTATTACTCCACACATCGACCGACTCCTGCCTGCATCTAGAGTATTAAGTTTAAGAAGAACAGAGTAACGCATTAGGTAAGATGACATGATGTAGAGGGATAAACTCAAGCAATATGATGAAAACCCCATCTTTTTATGCTTGATGGCAACAATACAAATACGTGCCTCGCTACCCCTACTATGTCACTGGGTGAGGACACCGCAAGATTGAACCCAAAACTAAGCACTTCTCCCATTGCAAGAATTACCAATCTAGTTGGCCAAACCAAACCAATAACTCGAAGAGACTTGCAAAGATATGAAATCATGCATATAAGAATTTAGAAAAGACTCAAATAATATTCATAGATAATCTGATCATAAACCCACAATTCATCGGATCTCGGCAAACACACCGCAAAAGAGTATTACATCGGATAGATCTCCATGAAGATCATGAAGAACATGGTATTGAAGAGCATAGTGAGAGAAGAAGCCATCTAGCTACTAGCTATGGACCCGAAGGTCTGAGGTGAACTACTCACGCATCATCGGAGGGGCAATGGAGTTGATGTAGATGCCCTCCGTGATCGAATCCCCCTCTGGCAGATTACCGGAAAAGGCTCCAAGATGGGATCTCACGGGAGCAGAGGCTTCCGGAGGCGGAAAAGTATTTTCGTTGCTCTTTTCGGTATTGGGGGAATATTTGGGAATTTATAGGACGAAGATTAGGGTTAGGAGGCCTACAGGGGGGGGCACAAGCCAGGGGGGCGCGCCCTGCAGGCTTATCGCCTCCCGGTAGGTCTCCTGCACCCTTCTCCAAGTCTGGCAGGTTTCTTCTGGTCCAAGAAAAATCATCGTGAAGGTTTTATTCCGTTTGGACTCCGTTTGATATTCCTTATCTGCAATACTCAAAAACAAGGAAAAAATAGAAAGTGGCACTGGGCTCTAGGTTAATAGGTTAGTCCCAAAAATAATATAAAATACCTTATTAATGCATATAAAACATCCAAAATAGATAATATAACAGCATGGAACAATCAAAAATTATAGATACATTGGAGACGTGGCAAGCATCCCCAAGCTTAATTCCTGCTCGTCCTCGAGTAGGTAAATGATAAAAACAGAATTTTTGATGTGGAATTGTACCTAACATATTTATCAATGTAATATTCTTAATTGTGGCATGAATGTTTAGATCCATAAGATTCAAAACAAAAGTTCAATATTGACATAAAAACAGCAATACTTCAAGCATACTAACAAGCAATCGTATCCTTTCAACATAACATGGCCTCAGAAAGTTATCCCTACAAAATCATATGGTCTGGCTATGCTCCATCTTCCCCACACAAAGTATTTACATCATGCACAACCCCGATGACAAGTCAAGCAATTGTTTCACACCTTTTATGTTCTCAAACCTTTTCAACTTTCACGCAATACATGAGCGTGAGCCATGGATATAGCACTATAGGTGGAATAGAATATGGTGGAGGTTGCAAGGAAAAGGAGAAGATAGTCTCACATCAACTAGGCCTATCAACGGGCTATGGAGATGCCCATCAATAGATATCAATGTGAGTGAGTAGGCATTTCCATGCAATGGATGCATTAGAGCTATAAGTGTATGAAAGCTCAAAAAAGAAACTAAGTGGGTGTGCATCATAATGAAAAATTCCCACTAGTATATGCAAGTGACAAAATAGGAGACTCTCTATCATGAAGATCATGGTGCTACTTTGAAGCACAAGTGTGGAAAAAGATAGTAGCATTGTCCCTTCTCTCTTTTCTCTCATTTTTTTATTTTGGTGGGCATCTTTGGCCTCTTTTTTTTTATTTGGGCTTCGCTGGCCTCTTTTATTATTTGTAAAGTCCGGAGACTCATCCCAACTTGTGAGGGAATCATAGCTTCCATCATCCTTTCCTCTCATGGGACAATGCTCTAATAATGAAGATCATCCCACTTTTATTTACTTACAACTCAAAAATTATAACTCGATACCTAGAACAAAATATGACTCTATATGAATGCAATATGAAAGTGATGGTGTGTGTCATAATAAACGGAACAGTGGAAGTTGCATGGCAATATATCTCGGAATGGCTATGGAAATGCCATAATAGGTAGGTATGGTGGCTGTTTTGAGGAAGGGAATATGGTGGGTTTAATGCACCGGCGAAAGTTGTGCGGTACTAGAGAGGCTAGCAAAGGTGGAAGGGTGAGTGTGCGTATAATCCATGGACTCAACATTAGTCATAAAAACTCACATACTTATTGCAAAAATCTATTAGTTATCGAAGCAAAGTATTAGACGCATGCTCCTAGGGGAGAGGTTGGTAGGAGTTAACCATCGCGCGCTCCCGACCCTCCCACAAAGGTTGGCAATCAATAAACAAATCATGCTCCGACTTCGTTACATAACGGTTCACCATACGTGCATGCTACGGGAATCACAAACTTTAACACAAGTATTTTTACCATTCCACAATTACTCACTAGCATGACTCTAATATCACCATCTTTATATCTCAAAACTATATGCAAGGAATCAAACTTCTCATAGTATTCAATGCACTTTATATGAAAGTTTTTATTATATCCCTCTTGGATGCCTATTATATTAGGACTAAATTCATAACCTAAACCAATTACCATGCTATTTAAAGACTCTCAAAATAATATAAGTGAGGTACGGGAGTTCAATTATTTCTATAAAATAAAAACACCACCGTGCTCTAAAAAGATATAAGTGAAGCACTAGAGCAACATTGCCTAGCTCAAAAGATATAAGTGAAGCACAAAGAGTATTCTAATAAATTCACGATTCGTGCATCTCTCTCTCAAAATATGTGTGCAGCAAGGATGATTGTGGCAAACTAAAAAGCAAAGACTCAAATCATACAAGACGCTCCAAGCAAAACACATATCATGTGGTGAATAAAAATATAGCCTCAAGTAAATTTACCGATGGATTGAAGACGAAAGAGGGGATGCCTTCCGGGGCATCCCCAAGCTTAGGCTCTTTGGTATCCTTGAATATGGATTGAGGTGCCTTGGGCATCCCCAAGCTTAGGCTCTTTCCACTCCTTATTCCGTAGTCCATCAAATCTTTACCCAAAACTTGAAAACTTCACAACACAAAACTCAACAGAAAACTCATGAGATCCGTTAGTATAAGAAAAATAAATCACCACTTTAGGTACTGTTGTGAACTCATTATTTATTTATATTGGTGTAATATCTACTGTATTCCAACTTCTCCATGGTTCATACCCCCCGATACAACCCATAGATACATCAAAATAAGCAAACAACACAAAGAAAACAGAATCTGTCAAAAAGAGAACAGTCTGTAGCAATCTGTAAACTTCGAATACTTTTGTAACTCCAAAAAATCTTAAACATTAGGAAAATCAGGGAAATTTGTATATCAATCTTGTGTAAAAATTTCAGACTCATTCAACGCTCTGGTGAATTTATCAAATTCCTGGACTGAGCGCAAAAGTTTCTGTTTTTCAGCAAAATCAAATCAACAATCACCGTAGACCATCCCAAAGGTCTTACTTGGCTCAAACACTAATTAAAACACAAAAACACAATTACTACATAGGTAATAATGTGTAAAACACTCAAGAACAGAAACAAAAACAAAAACATAAAATAAAATTGGGTTGCCTCCCAGCAAGCGCTATTGTTTAACGCCCCTAGCTAGGCATAAAGCAATAGATCTAGGTATTGTCATCTTTAGTATGCAATCCATAAGTAGCTCTCATAATAGATTCATAAGGTAATCTAACTTTCTTTCTAGGAAAGTGTTCCATGCCCTTCCTTAACGGAAATTGGAATCTAATGTTTCCTTCTTTCATATCAATAATTGCACCGATCATTCTAAGATAAGGAGTCACATTAATCACTTTAAGATCTTCATCATTACTTAAAGATTCTGGCTTTGTGGCCATTTTATTGACTAAGGTAGCTTGTTTATCAGAAATTTGGCCTAGTAAATTTTCAAGGTGAGCAAACTAAGATTTCAAACCATAAAATTCCTTAGTCATATCATCAAGTTCTTTATTCATGTATTCCAGCATAGCCTTTTGTTCTTTAAGCTCGTTTCTAAAGAAACTATTATGGTCAAATTGGAGCGACATGATACTTTTAGCATTATACTCAATATCTCCCAACTTCCTAAGATAAGGATCAAAGCTTTTGGGTTGATCCATCAAGACGAGCAAGCGATCTAACACTCGAGCAAAAAAGCAAACGAAAAGACGAACGTAAGAAAGGCGAATAAAAGGGAAAATCTTTTTGGTTTTTTCTGAAAATCATTTTAGAAGTGGGGGAGAGGAAAACGAGAGGCAAATGGCAAATAATGTAAATGCAAGAGATGAATTTGTGATGTGTACTTGGTAGGCTTGATTTAGATCTCCCCGGCAACGGCGCCAGAAATCCTTCTTGCTACTTCTTGAGCTTGCGTTGGTTTTCCCTCGAAGAGGAAAGGGTGATGCAGCAAAGTAGATAAGTATTTCCCTCAGTTGTTGAGAACCAAGGTATCAATCCAGTAGGAGATACAAGCAAGTCCCCAATAGATGTACCTACACAAATAATCAAACACTTGGACCCAACGCTATAAAGGGGTTGTCAATCCCTTCACGGTTATTTGCAAGGATGAGATCTGATAGAGATAGATATAGAAGATTCCTAAAACAAAAAGTAAAAAGATTGCAGCAAAGTATTTTTGGTATTTTTGGTTTATAGATCTGAAAATATAATATGGAAAATAGACCCGGGGGCCATAGGTTTCACTAGAGGCTTCTCTCTTGAAGGAAAATAATACGGTGGGTGAACAAATTACTGTCGAGCAATTGATAGAAAATCGCATAGTTATGACGATATCCAAGGAAATGATTATGCATATAGGCATCACGTCCGTGTCAAGTAGACCGAAACGATTCTGCATCTACTACTATTACTCCACAAATCGACCGACTCCTGCATGCATCTAGAGTATTAAGTTCAAGAAGAACAGAGTAACGCATTAGGTAAGATGACATGATGTAGAGGGATAAACTCAAGCAATATGATGAAAACCCCATCTTTTTATGCTTGATGGCAACAATACAAATACGTGCCTCGCTACCCCTACTATGTCACTGGGTGAGGACACCGCAAGATTGAACCCAAAACTAAGCACTTCTCCCATTGCAAGAATTACCAATCTAGTTGGCCAAACCAAACCAATAACTCGAAGAGACTTGCAGAGATATGAAATCATGCATATAAGAATTTAGAAAAGACTCAAATAATATTCATAGATAATCTGATCATAAACCCACAATTCATCGGATCTCAACAAACAGACCGCAAAAGAGTATTACATTGGATAGATCTCCATGAAGATCATGGAGAACATGGTATTGAAGAGCATAGAGAGAGAAGAAGCCATCTATCTACTAGCTATGGACCCGAAGGTCTGAGGTGAACTACTGACGCATCATCGGAGGGGCAATGGAGTTGATGTAGATGCCCTCCATGATCGAATCCCCCTCCGGCAGATTACCGGAAAAGGCTCAAAGACGGGATCTCACGGGAACAGAGGCTTTCGGCGGCGGAAAAGTATTTTCATGGCTCTCTTCGGTATTGGGGGAATATTTGGGAATTTATAGGACGAAGATTAGGGTTAGGAGGCCTGCAGGGGGGCCACAAGCCAGGGGGCGCCCCCGTAGGGCGCGCCCTGCAGGCTTGTCACCTCCCGACAGGTCTCCTGCCCCCCTCTCCAAGTCTGGCAGGTTTCTTCTGGTCCATGAAAAATCATCGCGAATGTTTTATTCTGTTTGGACTCCGTTTGATATTCCTTATCTACAATACTCAAAAACAAGGAAAAACCAGAAACTGGCACTGTGCTCTAGGTTAATAGGTTAGTCCCAAAAATAATATAAAATAGCATATTAATGCATATAAAATATCCAAAATAGATAATATAATAGCATGGAACAATCAAAAATTATAGATACGTTGGAGACGTATCAGGTTCTCAAACCAAGGTATATTATTATCTTAAATGGCCAACATGGCTGGATTTTTATTATGGTTGTCATAACCAGTGTTGGATGATTGAGGTTTTCAAAGCCCCTTCAGAGTAACGACTATTACAGCAAGGAGCATGGTTCAACATTGATATGCACGGCTTTCAGCAACATCATCTGGACGGTGGATAGGATTTTATTCTGCAATGGAAGGAATAGTCTCATGTTGCTGCAAGCATGCGCCACGGCACTTGGGGGCTAATGCAAGTTGTTTTTCAAGTCATTACATTGTCAAGACCCTGTTTATCTCAAGGAGATGTGCCGGCCTTTTTTATCCTTTTCTAAGTCCCAGCCCAGTATTGTCTTACTGAGCTGGCCCTTGGGGGCTACACATTGCTCATCAAGTCTACATAATCAGCTCTGCAGAAGTCCCTGCTCATTATTGCATAATGACCCGATCCTTGGGGGCTACACTGGCTGAAGCATTATGAGCATAATGCAATTACAAGTCCCAGGTTGTTGCAGGCAAGACAACCCGGTACTTGGGGGCTACATATGTGGAACATTCAACTTATGCCTGGTGACTCAGACGAACAATCCAAGTTTCTCTAGAGTTGCAAATATGTATATTGAAGCAAGTCTTAAAGCTATCACTACGTTCCCCTCTTAATACTTGGGGGCTACAGGTAATATGGATATGAGGAAGGTATGCCTTCAAATTCTCAGTTATGAGGGAACCAGACGAATTTATCAAACCAAGGCAGTTGATAATAGTGGTTATTTTTTCTCTAAGGAGCCAGCGTCAGTGTATTGGTATGACAGACTTTCAGAATTTTTCAGGAGCTGGTCAACTGGTCTTTTTGAGTGGGCCGGTCCCTTCACATATTCTTATTTCAGGAGCTTACCATGAATAAATTCAAGCTAACCTGGGGGCTAATGTCGGGGATATTACCCCGCGGTATGACCCGACAGACAGTTATGACCCGGCAGATAGTTATGACCCGACAGACAGTTATGACCTGGTAGACAGTTATGACCCGGCAGACAGGCAGTGCCTCAAGATGAGTCCCTGAAGATAAGTCCTGGAGACGAGTCCATGAAGACGAGTCTTAAAGATAAACCCGGCTGTAACCCGCCCGGTGTAAGCCGCCCGGGATTCAGAAGCCCATGGAGAGAGGCCCGTGATGAGTAACCCACCATGGAAAGTAATAATAGGTTAAGTCTTAATCCGACTTGGACTCTACATGTAAGCCACCCCTTCAACTTATATAAGGAGGGGCAGGTCACCCAAATAGGGTCAAGTTTTTAGACGTCTCAATAGACAGGTCTTAGACAGACAACTTCAAGTCATTAGAGATAGACAGATTAGAGGTTCTCGAGATTAGAGGTAACACAATAGCACCCTTGTAATCGAGATCATCCTCATCATCAATACACACAAAGCAGGACGTATGCTTTTCCCTCCATCGGAGGGGCCGAACCTGCGTAAACTCGCGTCTCTCGATTCCGACCAACCCCTCTCAAGCCGCCACCTTGTTGCGATGGCCTCACACCCAATTTCTCTCATGAGGATATCTTGCCATGACAAAACCACGATAGGTCCATAGGCAGTAGCTAGATGGCTTCCTCTCTCTCTATGATTCTCAATACAATGGTCTCTTGGAGATCTATTTGATGCAATGACTTCTGCGGTGTGTTTGTTGGGATCCGATGAATTTTGAGTTCATGATCAGTTTCTATACATGAATATGATTTGAGTCTTCTTTGATCTCTTATTTGCATGATTACTTATAGCCTCGTATTTCTTCTTCGAATCTTTGGTTTAGTTAGGCCAACTAGATCGATTTTCCTTGCCATGGGAAGAGGTGCTTTGTGATGGGTTCGATCTTGCGGTGTTCTTTCCCATTGACAGAAGGGGCAGCAAGGCACGCATGTATCATTGCCATTAAGGATAAAAAGATGGGGTCTATTCCTACATGAATAGTTCTTGTCTACATCATGTCACCGTTCTTATTGCATTACTCTGTTTCTCCATGAACTTAATACACTAGATGCATGCTGGATAGCGGTCGATGTGTGGAGTAATAGAAGTAGATGCAGAATCGTTTCGGTCTACTTATGTTGGACGTGATGCCTATATAATGATCATTGCCTGGATATCATCGTGATTATTTCATGTTCTATCAATTGCCCAGCAGTAATTTGTTCACCCACCGTGCGCTATACTCATGAGAGAAGCCACTAGTGAAACCTACGGCCCCCGGGTCTACTTTTCCAACATATTGCTTACCGATCTACTATTTTGCCTTTTTGTTTTCAGATCTATTAATCCAAAAATACCTTGCTGCACTTTTTGTTTACTTATTTTATTTGTTGTTCTTGCGAGATCTAGTTGACAAAACTATCACTACCTAATCTATCTTTTTACCGTCGAGAGCTTGACAACCTCTCTTACGTGTCGGGTTGCAAGTATTTGTTATTTGTGTGCAGGTGCTGTCTACGTGGGTGCGTGATCTTCCTCTACGGCTTGATACCTTGGTTTCATAACTGAGGGAAATAATTATTGTCGCTGTGCTACATCATCCCCTCCTCTTTGGGGAAATACCGACGCAGTCTGAAGCCACGTCAATCAGCATGGAGCAATCAAAAATTATAGATACGTTGGAGATGTATCAGGCACCCTGGCGGAGGGGGGATCGATCACTGAGGGCCTATTCGTCAACCTTCCTTCCCTCATGATGATGTGTGAGTAATTCACAAGAGACCTATGGGTCCGTAGTTAGTACCTAGATGGCTATATCTCTCCCTCTCTCTTGATCTTCAATACAATGATCATCGCATCTTCGTTTTGATCTATCCGACGTAACTCTTTTGTGTGGTGCATTTGTTAGGATCCGATGAATTGTGGGTTTATGTTCAGATTATTCAAGAGAAGTATTTGAGTCTTCTCTGATTATTATGATTCTTATTTGCATGATCATTATCGCTTCATAATTCTCTCCGGTCTATTGATTTGCTTTGGCCAAGTAAATTGGTCTTTCTTCAGTGAGAGATGTGCGTTGTAGTGGGTTCAACCTGATGAGTTTCAATATCCTAGTGACAGAAGGGGACAAGTTCTGTCTCTGTGTTGTTGCTACTAAGGATAACATGATGGGGTTTATTCATATTGCTTGAGTTTACTTTGTCTACGTAATGTCATCGTTCTTCAAGCATTACTCTGTTTTACTAAATACTCTAGATGCATGATGGATAGGGGTCGATGAGTGGAGTAATAGTAATAGGTGCAGGCAGGAGTCGGCCTATTTGTTTGTGGACGTGATGCCTATATACACATGATCATTACCGTGAAAATCGCATAACTATCCGCTTTTCTATCAATTGCCCAACAGTAATTTGTTTACCCACCGTATGCTTATTTTCATGAGAGATGCCGCTAGGGAAAACTATGGCCCCCGGGCCTCATTTCCTTGCAAATAACGAGATCAAGGGGATTGACAACCCTCTTGCCCGCGTTGGGTGCAAGTTGTTTGCTCTTTTGTGTGTAGCCGCTGAAGACGGTTGTGGATTGATATTCCTATTGGTTCGATAAACCTTGGTTTCATAACTGAGGGAAATACTTACCTGTATTGTGTTGCAATTACCCGTTCCTCTTCACGGAAAACCCAACGCAGATCACAGGTATCACCTCATTGTCGCTAAGCGGGGCCGATTAGGTGGCACAACGTGAGCGTACTTGCAGCGAGTCTTTTCAAAATGCGCTACAATGAAACTACCTAGCAGTAGTGTGCTTCCTCGAGACACGCTACTACTCTGCATAGTCGTGTGGGTAACCATACCAGCAGCACCTTTTTTTTCTCCCGCGCTACTGATAAGTCTTGATCAATAGCGCATTTTGTTGACCCGCGCTACTGCTAAGTAGCAGTAGCGCGTTTCCATAACACGTGCTACTGCTAAATCTCCACCTAAATCTCCATAGACCCTAATTCCAGTTCTATAAATTCCTATTTTTGTCAGAAAAAAATTAGAGAGAACTTTTCCTCGCGCTTTACGAGTCGGAGCCGCCGCCACCTCCGGTTCTTCCTCCGGAGGGCTGGCCTGGAGTCCGTTTGGAGCTCCGGAGAGGGGGGTTCGTCGCCGTCATCATCACCAACCCTTCTCCATCAACACCATGATGATGCTCACCACCGGGAGTGAGTAATTCCTTGGTAGGCTTGCTGGACGGTGATGGGATTGTATGAGATTGATCATGTGTAATCGAGTTATTTTGATAGGGCTTGATCCCCAGTATCCACTATGTTCTGAGATAGATGTTTCTATGACTTTGTTATGCTTAATGCTTGTCACTAGGGCCCGAGTGCCATGATTTCAGATCTGATCCTATTATGTTTCCATCAATATGAGAGTGTTTTATATCCTATCTTGCTCTAGTGTGTAACTCTTACATGATGAATATCACCTAAATCATTATCCAGCACCGATCCAAATGCCTATGCTTTTCATATACTGAATATTGCTAAGTTACTACTGTTGTTCTACTATTACAATCACTACAAAACTGCTGCTATTACCGTTACTATTACTACTACTATTTTGCCGTGCTACTAAAACTTCTGCTACAGAGAGATATCCCACACGTGGTTGAACTAACAACTCAACTGCTAAGCTCAATAAATATTCTTTGGATCCCCTTGTGCTGAATCAATAAATTAGGGTGTAATACTACCTGCAAAGAATGTTGTGATCCCCTATACTTGTGGGTTATTGATAACCCACAAGTATAGGGGATCGCAACAGTTTTCGAGGGTAGAGTATTCAACCCAAATTTATAGATTCGACACAAGGGGAGCCAAAGAATATTTGAGAGTATTAGCAGTTGAGTTGTCAATTCAACCACACCTGGAGATAAATATCTGCAGTAAAGTGATCAGTAGCACAGTAATATGGTAGTTTGATTGCAGTGGTAACAGTAACAGTAGCGGTAACAGTAGCATCAATAGTTTTGTAGCAAGTGCAATAGTAATGGCAGTAGTAGTAACTTAGCGAGAACAATAAGTGGAAAACTCATAGGCACTAGATCGGAGTATTTGTTGTATGATATTCATCATATAATAGCGATAACCTAGGGCGACACAGAACTAGCTCCAGTTCCTCAATGTAATGTAGGCATTTTTTCCGTATATAGTCATACGTGCTTATGGAAAAGAACTTGCATGACATCTTTTGTCCTACCCTACCGTGGCAGCGGGGCCCATAAGGAAACTAAGGGATATTAAGGCCTCCTTTTAATAGAGAACTGGAACAAAGCATTAACACTTAGTGAATACATGAACTCCTCAAACTACGGTCATCACCGTGAAGTATCCCAAATATTGTCACTATGGGGTTGACGGATCATAACACGTAATAGGTGCATATGACTAGGCAAGATCAGATCAAGAACATAGATATAACGATGATAAGAAAAACGGTTCAGATATGAAATCATGGCACTCGGGCCCTAGTGACAAACATTAAGCATGGCAAAGTCATAGCAACATCAATCTTAGAACATAGTGGATACTAGGGATCAAGCCCTAACAAAACTAACTCGATTACATGATGAATCTCATCCAACTCCTCATCGACCAGCAAGCCTATGAAGGAATTACTTACTCCCGGTGGGGAGCATCATGGAATTGGCGATGGAGAAGGGTTGATGATGACGAAGACCGAAGATTCCCCTCTCCAGAGCCCCAAACGGGCTCCAGATCTGGCCTCCCGATGAAGAACAGGAGGTGGCGGCGGCTCCGTATCGTGAAACAAGGTAAAACTTTCTCTCTGATTTTTTCCCGGAGAATTGTGAGTTTATAGCGCTGGAATTAGGGTCAGGGGACCCACGAGGTGTCCACCCTCCACCAGGCCGCGCCAGGGGGGCCTAGCACGCCCTGGTGGAGGGTGGGCACCCTGGGCTCCTGGCTCCATAATTCCTCATATATTCCAAAATAAATCTCCAAAAAATTTCGTTCCATTCCGAGAACTTTTATTTCTGCACAAAAAACAACACCATGGTAGTTCTGCTAAAAACAGCGTCAGTCCGGGTTAGTTTCATTCAAATCATGCAAATTAGAGTCCAAAACAAGAGAAAAAGTTTTAGGAAAAGTAGATACGTTGGAGACGCGTCAACTCCCCCAAGCTTAAACCCTTGCTTGTCCTCAAGCAATTCAGTTGACAAGTGAGAAAGAAAAACTTTTACGAACTCTTTTGTTCTTGTTTACATACGTATGCTTAAGTAGCACCCAGGTTTTCAGCAAATATCATCACTAACCATGTCAAGAATAACTCTTAAAGACTATATT
Source organism: Elymus sibiricus (assembly GCA_039707655.1). NCBI lineage: Eukaryota > Viridiplantae > Streptophyta > Magnoliopsida > Poales > Poaceae > Elymus > Elymus sibiricus. The sequence goes on from CM077665.1 coordinate 59,046,275, forward strand.
AACTCATATCAATGACACAAGCAACTAGCAGGCAATAATAAGATATCTCGAGTGCAAACATTTATCAAAACAATCATGATATCATATGACAATAGTGGTATCTCACTAGCCCTTTCTGAGACCGCAAAACATAAATGCAGAGCACCTCCAAAGTTCAAGCAGCGACTAAACATTGTAATTCATGGTAGAAAAGATCCAGTCATGATTCATCCAACATTCACTATACACAATGCATGAGGATGACAATAGTGCTCTCAGATCTGGCGCTTATTTTAGAAGGTGATGACTCAACATTAAAGTAAATAGATAGTCCCTTCGCAGAGGGAAGCAAGGATTTGCAGAGGTGCCAGAGCTCAAGGATTAAATAAGAGATAAGTATAATTTTGGGAGGTACACCCTTCCTGTCAATGTTACGACCAAGAGCTATCAATATCTTCCATGTTAAACAAATTAGCTGCGGTTCCCAAACGGTAAAAGTAAATGTTTACTCCCCCTCCACCAACAAACACACTCCACAGTGAGCCGAATCCACGGGTACCGTCCAAACCAACAACATTCCTGGGGGAGTTTTGTTTAATTATTTGCATTTGTTTTGATTTCGGGACTGGGAATAATCCCTATTACCGCCCTTCTCGTGCAAGGACGAGTGAATAAACACTCATCATGAGAGTAACCCGCTTAACATGGAAGATAGTGACCACCCCCTGTAGCTCCATGAGCAGTCCAGGCACACAAAATAGATGTTCATTTGAAATTTTAGAGGTGGCATATGCAAATTTACTTGGAACGGCAGGGTAATACCGCATATAGGTAGATATGGTGGACTCTTCTGGAATAACTTTGGTTTAAGGGTTTTTGATGCACAAGCAGAATTCCCACTTAGTATAGGTGAATGTTAGCAAATAGGTTGAGAAGCGGCCAGCTAGAGGGCGAATACGGTCATAAACATGCATTACGAATAATAAACATTGAATGCTATCATGAGTAGGATATGGACACCATGAACATAAATATCATGAAGGCTATGTTGGTTTTGATTCAACTACATGCATGAACATGTACCAAGTCAAGCCGCTTGAAACAGTCAAAGGAGGATACCATATCATCATACTACATCACAACCATTTTAATGCATGTTGACATCCAAGATAAATCGTTATCCACTCCTAGCTACTTGAGCATGGCATGAACCACTATAATCTCTAATTGTCATTGCAAACATGTTCAATCAAAATGTGTTGAATCATGGATACTAGGTTAAACATATTTACAAAAACAAGAACAAGTTGAGTTCATACCCGCTTTTCTCTACCACAGTCAATTCATCAAATATCGTCAATATTGCCTTTCACTTGCACAATCGAATGGTATGGAAATAATAATAGTGCAAGAGTGTCGTCGACTAAGCTGGAATCTGCAAACATTTTATTCAAGAGGAGAAGACAAGGAAATATGGGCTCTTTGTTAGATCAACAATAATTCATATGCGAGCCACTCAACATTTTCATTGTGGTCTTCTCCTTGGTATGACTCGATAAAAGAAAAAGAATTTCAGAGAAACACACTAAAATATTTTTGGATTTTTTAGTTTTTCGTGAAGAAGCAAATAAGAGAAGGAAAAACAAAAAACGAGAAAAACTATTTACATGGGAGAACTCCCAACAAGCAAAAGAAGAAATGAGAAATCTTTTTGGGTTTTCTTTTAATACTACAACTAGCTGAACTGAAAATAAAAACCGAAAAGAAGCAAGAAGTATTTTTGGATTTTCTCAAAGTTTTTCAAACACACAAGAAGAAAACGAGAAAAATAAATCTAGCATGGATAATACAATAAAAGAGTGTGGACACCGACAACTGAAATGAAATGTGTGAACATGAATGTAATGTCGGTGGGAATACGTACTCCCCCAAGCTTAGGCTTTTGGCCTAGCTTGGTAATCACCCTCCGTAATAGCCGTCCGGTCCCATGTTGAAGTGCGGTGGCGGAGGTACCAGAGCATTCAACTCCTGGGGCTCCTCCTCTGCTACGGCCTGGTTGTTCCGGTACGCGATGATATCATCTGGCATAATTCTGTATCCGTTCCTGGCAATAAAATCAAACAAAGCAGGTGCATACAACGGAATAACATCACGGGTTATCACGCTAAATACCAAATTATAGCGAATATTATGAAAGAGGTCAGCCTCATCAATAAAGTGGTGATCCCACAACGACATATAGTCTAGATAAACCTTGGGCAAAAGATAATCATGAGGGCGTATGTGAACTCCTAAACAATTCGCTAAACGAGTAGCGTAAATGCCACCATGTATCTTTCCCTTACTCTAGTTAAGTTGTAGGCGTCGTGCAACGATAGCTCCTAGGCTAAAAGTGTGATCATTATATAATACACGTCGCAAAATAGCGAGGTCCGAAGCACAGAGTGCACCGACCTTTTCCTTAGCAGTTAAACACTTAGAAATGAATATAGCAAAGTAGTGCACAAAAGGAAACTGCAAACTAGTGGCAGTGGTTTTCGACACGCCTCTGTCGTCACCCACTATTAAATTGAGGACAAAGTCCTCAAACTCTACTCGTCTAGGCTCTCTTAACTCCCCATCAGAAGGAATCAAACATATATCACAAAAGTCAGTGAATGGTATTTTGTAGTTTTTAGCATATAGATTAAACTGCACCTCAGGAGGGTTATTCCTACTTAGGAAATTAAAACTTTGCACAAAGGAATTTGTGAGGATGTGATACTGGTCACACTTATTTGCGAGGAAGTTGGTTAGCCCAGCATTGTCAATAAATTGAGAAAATTCTTGATAGAAACTGCCTTCTTCCATAAACGGAATATGTGGCCATTCGCACGGACGCACTTCTTCCTTCCTCGGAGTGTGTAGGTCACTATCAGACGACTCCCCAATAAATCCCTTAGCATTCTTCTTGGAGGAGTACTTCCTAAAGAAATTAATCTTATTTTCTAGAAATAAAATTCTGAAAATTTTTAGTCCACAAAAATTTGTTAACAAAACTAAATAAGATTGATAGCAACTACTCCTAGGGATGCATAGAGGCCATATCAAGCATTCAAACCACTTAGAACTCTAAGAATTCAACATGCAAGCTCATCTATAGCAGCACCAAGAGTAGCTAATTATTCTGAAAATAAACCACTAAATCAAAAACTAATTGGAGCAATGAGGGAGTTACATACCGAGAAGCAATCCCCTAAAATAGTTTCGGAAGTAGAGCTTTGAGCAAAGAGATCGAAATCCATGGGTTCTTGAGCAAAAACACGAGGGAGAGAGCAAGGGTGAATTTTTTCTGGAGGTTAGAGATGACATGGGCTAAAGGGATAAGTGGGGGGACCCACCAAGGGCCCACCCTCTACCAGGCCGCGCCAGGGGGGTCTGGCGCGCCCTGGTGGAGGGTGGCCACCTGGTGCACCCCCTCTGGTATTATTTGTTCCAAAAATTCATAAATAATTGGAAAAAAAATTCATGTTAAATTTTCAGGGCATTCTGAGAACTTTTATTTTTGGGTCATTTCTTATTGCAAGGGAAAAACATAAAACTAGAAAAGCATGGCATTTTATTTATTTTTAACTAGGAAAACAGAAAACAAAAGGTGGATACAGAGAGTTGTGTCTGCTAAATTCATCAACTTCATACCTCTCGAAAGTGATTCATTAATAAGGTTGATCAAGTCTTATTAACAACCACTTTCAATTAGCATGAAACCGAAGAACTTTCAGAAAACACTAGGTTACCTCAACGGGGATAGGCATATCCCCAATCATAATAATATCATATTTCTTTTTGACAGTTGGTAGAGGTAATTGAAAGCTTCCAATACTGAGTGTCGAAGAATTTTCAATAACATTCACACCATTCACTTGGAATTATTTCTTCGGAAAGTGCACCGTATGCTCATTACCATTGATATGAAAAGTGACCTTTCTTTTATTGCAATCAATAACATCCCCTGCAGTATTCAAAAAGGGTCTACCAAGGATAATCGACATATTGTCGTCCTCGGGCATCTCAAGAATAACAAAGTCCGTTAAGATAGTAACATTTGCAACAACAACGGGCACATCCTCACAAATACCGATAGGTATGGCAGTTGATTTGTCAGCCATTTGCAATGATATTTCAGTAGGTGTGAGTTTATTCAAATCAAGTCTTTTATATAAAGAGAAAGGCATAACACTAACACTAGCTCCCAAATCACACAAAGTAGTTTTGACATAATTTCTTTTATTGGAGCAAGGTATAGTTGGTATTCCAGGATCTCCAAGTTTCTTAGGTACTCCATCCTTAAAAGAATAATTAGCAAGCATGGTGGAGATTTCAACTTCAGGTATCTTTCGTTTATTAGTGATGATGTCTTTCATGTACTTAGCATAGGGAGGCATCTTTAAGATATCCGTTAAACGGGTACGCAAAAAGACTGGCCTAATCATTTTAGCAAAGTGTTCAAATTCTTCGTCATCCTTTTTCTTAGATGGTTTAGGTGGGAAAGGCATGGGTTTCTGAACCCACGGCTCTCTTTCTTTACCATGGTTTCTAGCCACAAAGTCTTTTTTATCATATCTTTTATATTTAGGTTGTGGGTTATCAAGATCAGCAGCAGGTTCTACTTCTACATCATTATCTGGTTCTTTATCATTACTAGGTTGAGTATCCTCATGAAAATCACTATCATTATCATTATCACTAGGTGGATGTTCATTACCAGATTGAGTTTCAACATATGAAATAGAGACATCATTATTATCATCAGGAGGTTTTTCTATCTCAGGTTCACTAGAAGCATGCAAAGTCCTATCATCTTTCTTTTTCTTTTTCTTCTTAGAAGGACTAGGTGTATCAGCATTAATTCCTTGAGATTCTTGTTCAATTCTTTTAGGATGACCCTCAGGATAAAGAGGTTCTTGGGTCATTCTAGCTCCTCTAGTACTACACTAATAGCATGATCATTCATATTATTATTCATTTCATCAAGCAATTCTCTTTGAGATTTAGCAACTTGTTCTAACTGAGTTTGAACCATAGAGGCATGTTTTCCTACACCTCTAACACCATTACTGATTCTAAATAACAAGTCACTCAAGCGAGCAATCATATCAGAATTATATTTCAAGTGTTTTAGAACATTTGCATTGAAGTGCTCTTGCTTCATAATGTAGTTATCAAACTCATATAAGCATTGACTAGGATGTTTATTGTAAGGGATATCACCTTCATCAAACTTTAATAAATAATTTACCTCTACCACCTGTGGATGCGGTGATGTGTTGAGGCCATGAATTTCTTCAATAGGTGGTAAATTCTTAGCATCCTCAGCTTTAATACATTTTTCCTTCATACATTTCTTTGCCTCTTGCATATCTTCAGGACTGAGAAATAAGATACCCCTCTTCTTCGGAGTGGGTTCAATTGGTGGTTCAGGGAGAGTCCAATCATCATAGTTCTTCAATATATTATTCAATAGTTCCTCAGCTTTTTCAACAGTTCGTTCCCTGAAAACACAACCAGCACAACTATCTAGGAAGTCCCTAGAAGCATCAGTTAGTCCATTATAGAAGATATCAAGTATTTCATGTTTCTTAAGAGGATGATCAGGCAAATCATTAAGCAATTGGAGAAGCCTCCCCCAAGCTTGTGGGAGAGACTCTTCTTCAATTTGCACAAAGTTAAATATTTCCTGTAAGGCAGCTTGTTTCTTATGAGCAGGAAAATATTTTTCAGAGAAGTAATAAATCATATCCTGGGGACTACGCACAAAACCAGGAGTAAGAGTGTTGTACCATATCTTAGCATCACCCTTTAATAAGAACGGAAATAATTTGAGGATATAATACTAGTGAATCTTCTCATCATGGGCAAATAGGGTGGCTATATCATTCAGCTTAGTAAGGTGTGCTACCACAGTTTCAGTTTCATAGCCATGAAAAGGATCGGATTCAACCAAAGTAATTAACTCTGGGTCAACAGAGAATTCATAATCCTTATTGGTAACAAAGATAGGTGAAGTAGCAAACTTAGGATCACATTTCATTTTACCATTCAAAGTCTTTTCTTTGTACTTGCAAAGTAGTTTCTTAACATCATTTCTATCCCTACAAGCAAGAATCTCTCTAGCTATTTCTCCATCTAAAGCATAACCTTCAGGTATCTTAGGCATTTCAAATCTAGGAGAGCTAGGCCTGTTAGGTGTCTCATAGTCATCAGTTTCAAAGTTCTCATCAGTTTCAATAATTTCATTCTCCTTAGCTCTAGCAATTTGTTCATCAAGAAATTCACCTAATGGCACAGTATCATCAAGCATGGTACTAGTATCATCATAAGCATCATCATAGCAGAAGTAGCAACATCAATATCAAGATTAATAGCATGTGGTGGTGTTGCAAGTTTACTCATAACAGAAGGTGAATCAAGTGCAGAGTGTCATGGCAGTTCCTAACCTCCCCTCATCTTAGAGGGAAAAATCTTGGTTTTAGTATCCTTCAGATTCTTCATAGTGATAAGTTGATATAAATCCCAAGTGACTCAACAAATATAGCTATACTCCCCGGCAACGGCGCCAAAAAAAGGTCTTGATAACCCACAAGTATAGGGGATCGCAACAGTTTTCGAGGGTAGAGTATTCAACCCAAATTTATAGATTCGACACAAGGGGAGCCAAAGAATATTTGAGAGTATTAGCAGTTCAGTTGTCAATTCAACCACACCTGGAGATAAATATCTGCAGCAAAGTGATCAGTAGCACAGTAATATGGTAGTTTGATAGAAGTGGTAACAGTAATAGTAGCGGTAACAGTAGCAGCAATAGTTTTGTAGCAAGTGCAATAGTAACAACAGTAGTAGTAACTTAGCGAGAACAATAAGTGGAACACTCGTAGGCACTGGATCGGAGTATTTGTTGGATTATATTCATCATATAATAGTAATAATCTAGGGCGACACAGAACTAGCTCCAGTTCGTCAATGTAATGTAGGCATGTATTCCGTATATAGTCATACGTGCTTATGGAAAAGAACTTGCATGACATCTTTTGTCCTACCCTCGCGTGGCAGCGGGGTCCATAAGGAAACATAGGGATATTAAGGCCTCCTTTTAATAGAGAACCGGAACAAAGCATTAACACTTAGTGAATACATGAACTCCTCAAACTACGGTCATCACCGTGAAGTATCCCAAATATTGTCACTTATGGGGTTAACGGATCATAACACGTAATAGGTGCATATGACTAGGCAAGATCGGATCAAGAACATAGATATAATGATGATAACATAAACGGTTCAGATCTGAAATCATGGCACTCGGGTCCTAGTGACAAGCATTAAGCATGGCAAAGTCATAGCAACATCAATCTTAGAACATAGTGGATACTAGGGATCAAGCCCTAACAAAACTAACTCGATTACATGATGAATCTCATCCAACTCCTCATGGACCAGCAAGCCTACGAAGGAATTACTCACTCCCGGTGGGGAGCATCATGGAATTGGCGATGGAGAAGGGTTGATGATGACGAAGACCGAAGATTCCCCTCTCCGGAGCCCCAAACGGGCTCCAGATCTGGCCTCCCGATGAAGAACAGGAGGTGGTGGCGGCTCCGTATCGTGAAACAAGGTAAAACTTTCTCTCTGATTTTTTCCCGGAGAATTGTGAGTTTATAGGGATGGAATTAGGGTCAGGGGACCCACAAGGTGTCCACCCTCCACCAGGCCGCGCCAGGGGGGCCTAGCACGCCCTGGTGGAGGGTGAGCACCCTGGGCTCCTGGCTCCATAATTCCTCATATATTCCAAAATAAATCTCCAAAAAATTTCGTTCCATTCCGAGAACTTTTATTTCTGCACAAAAAACAACACCATGGTAGTTCTGCTAAAAACAGCGTCAGTCCGGGTTAGTTTCATTCAAATCATGCAAATTAGAATCCAAAACAAGAGCAAACGTGTTAGGAAAAGTAGATATGTTGGAGACGTATCGGTTATCAGAGACTCGTGAAAACACCCGTCGTCCGCACCTACACACACAAAACCAAACACTTGCACCCAACACGGGCAAGAGGGCTGTCAAGCCCCTTGAACTCGTTACTTGCAAGGATTAAATATTGATAAAGATAGGTAACATAAAAAAATAAAAGTAAAAACAGTAAATAAATTGCAGAAAAGTATTTTTACGATTTTAGTAAATACATTTAGGTATACATGGGGGACATAGTTTTCGCTAGAGGCTTCTCTCTCGAACATAGCATACGTTGGGTAAACAAATTACTGTTGGGCAATTAACAGAATAGCACATAGTTATGACATGTTATTCACGGAAATGATCATGCACATAGGCATCACGTCCATAAACAAGTAGACCGACACGATCCTGCATCTACTACTATTACTCCACTTCGAGAGCGCTTCTATGCTTGCCTCTCTAGCTATTAAGTTCATGACAAATAGAGTAATGCTTGGAGCAAGGTGACATGATGTAGGCAAAGTAAGACAAGCAATATGTTCAAACCCCATCGTTTTATCCTTAACGGAAACAATACAAATACATGGCTTGTCCCTTTCTGTCACTGGGATATAGAGCATCGCAAGATTGAACCCATTACAACGCACCACTCCCACTGAAAAATAAATCAATCTAGTTGGAAAAAACAAACCGATAGATCCGGAAGAAATATGAAGCTATAATAATCATGCATAATAGAATTTGGAAAATACTCAATTACTTTCAATGAATATTCTGATCATAAACCCACAATTCATCGGATCCCAACAAACACACCGCAAAAGAGGATTGCATCAGATAGATCACCGCGAGAATTGTGGTGAACATGGTATTGAAGATCAAAGAGAGAGAGGACTCCATCTAGGTACTAGCTATGGACCCGTAGGTCTGTGGTGGACTACTCACACATCATCATGGAGCCAACAAGGTTGATGTAGACAACCTCCGCTCGACTCCCTGATACGTCTCCAATGTATCAATAATTTATGAAGTATTCATGCCATGTTTGCCTATGTTTACAATAGCTTTATATCGTTTTGATGCACTTTATATGATTTATTTAGAACTAACCCAGACTAGCGATCTTTTCACCAAAATTACCGTGGTGTTGTTTTTTATGTAGAAAATAAAAGTTCTCATAATCGCCCAAAACTTTTTTATGATTTTTTCTGGAGAAAATAAGAAATAGTGGAGCAAAGAACCACCGAAGGGGAGCCACCTGTGTGCCACAAGCCAACATGGCACCCTGATGGCTTGTGGGGCCCACGTGGCTCCGTTTAGCGTGATTTCAATACCGAAAAATCCTATATATACAGAGACCTTAAGAAATTAACCTAGAACTTACGCTCTGCCGCCGCAACTCTCTGTATCGATGAAAAACCCCATCTGGAGCATTTCCAGTACCCTGTCGAAGGGGGGAAATCATCTCCGGTGGCCATCTTCATCATCCCGGTGGAGGCCATGACGAGGAGGGAGTAGTTCACCCTCGGGGTTGAGGGTATATACCAGTAGCTATGTGTTTAATCTCTCTCTCTCTCTCTCGTGTTCTTGAGATGGCACGATCTTGATGTACCGCGAGCTTTGTTAATATAGTTGGATCTTATGGTTTTCTTCCCTTGCATCATGTTGTGATGAATTGAATCTTTCCGTTTGAGATCTCGTCATGTGGGATTGAATATTTGGTTTGAGAACACTTGATGTATGTTTTGCATGCGGATACTCGTGGTTGACGTGGCTTGAGACTGCGTGGGTATTTCCCCAAAGAGGAAGGGATGATGCAGCAAAACAATGATAAGTATTTCCCTCAGTTAAGAAACCAAGGTATCAATCCGTAGAGGAAGATCAAGCAACTATGTAACCATCACCTGCACACAAAGAACAAATACTTGCAACCCGACACGTAAGAGAGGTTGTCAAGCTCTCAACGATAAAAAGATAGATTAGGTTGTGATAGTTGGGCAAATAGATCTCTCAAGAACACAAAATAAAAGAAGTAAACAAAAAGTGCAACAAGGTATTTTTGGGTTTTTGGATTAATAGATCTCAAAACAAACGCGGCAAAAAGATAGATCGGAAAGCAATATGTTGGAAAAGTAGACTCGGGGGCTGATACATCTCCAACGTATCTATAATTTTTGGTTGTTCCATGCTGTTATAGTATCAATCTTGGATGTTTTACAATCATTTTATAGCAACTTTATATCATTTTTTGGGACTAACCTATTGACATAGTGCCAAAGTGCCAGTTGTTGTTTTCGCTTGTTTTTTACTTCGCAGAAAATCAGTACCAAACGAAGCCCAAACATCCTGAAATTTTTTGGAGATTTTTTTGGACTAGAAGACACTAGATGGGCCAAACACCTGCTAGAGAGGAGGCCCAAGGTGGGGCACACCTATTGCGTCGGGTTGCAAGTATTTGTTCTTTGTGTGCAGGTGATGGTTACATAGTTGCTTGATCTTCCTCTGCGGATTGATACCTTGGTTTCATAACTGAGGGTAATACTTACCGTCGCTGTGCTGCATCATCCCTTCCTCTTTGGGGAAATACCGACGCAGTCTCAAGCCACGTCAAAGGAATTTCTGGCACGGTCTCATCTACCAGGTTCCTAATTACAAATCTCATCTCCTTGAAATTTACATTATTTGCCATTTGCCTCTCGTTTTCGTCTCCCCCACTTCACAAATTTGTCATTTTATTCGCCCTCTCTTTTTCATTTGCCTTTTTCTTGTCAGAACTCTTATTTGCCTGCAATCTTGTTTGCATGGTCATGATGTCCCAACGAAGGTATTATGATGTTCCTTACCCCAATATTTTGCTTGAGATTGAGAAGAGTACCAAGGAATATATGACAACACAATTTGAGCATAATAAGTATTTCACCGAGGAGCTTAAAGAACACTCTACCACACTAGAGGCCATAACAAAACAACTTGATGATATTAGTAGAGAAGTTTCTAATCACCAAACTAAGTATGCTCATGCTGAAAATCTACTAGGAAAAATATCTGATGCACAAGCCACTTTAGTGAATCAAATGGCCGCTAAAGCAATTTCTTTAGAGGATAACAATGATGAAGATCTTAAAATGATTGGTGTTTGTTCTATTGATTCCTTGTTTAGTAATGTTAAAATTGATGATAAAGGGCCAGAAGAAGAGTCAACTTTAGTTAGAGGGCGTCCCAATGATTTGGACGGTGAAAATCTTGATGAAAATTTTGATAAAAGTGGATTTGGAGAGGTCAAAACTTTAACTAGTGTTGTGCCCACTATTTTTATTACAAAGACTTTAATTATGAGAGTTGCTCCTTGGTTGATTGTATTTCTTTGCTGCAATCTATGATAAATTCACCCCATGCTTATGAACAAAATAAGGCTTTTACTAAACATATTGTTGATGCCATGATGAAATCCTTAGAAGAAAAGTTGGAATTAGAGATCTCAATTCCTAGAAAATTGCATGATGAATGGGAACCTACCATTAGAGTCAATATTAAAAATTATGAATGCTTTTCTTTGTGTGATTTGCGTGCTAGTGTTTCTACAATTCCGAAATCTTTATGTGATGTGCTTGGTCTTACCAATATAGAAGAATGTTCTCTTAATTTGCACTTGGAAGATTCTAGTATTGAAAAGCCTTTGGGAAGAATTAATGATGTTATTATTCTTGCAAATAGGAGTTATATTCCCATTGATTTTATTGTTCTTGATATTGATTGCAATCCGTCTTGTCACATCATACTTGGTAGACCGTTTTTACGAACTATAGGTGTCGTGATTGATATGAAAGAAGGCAATATTAAATTTCAGTTCCCACTTAGAAACGGTACGGAACACTTCCCTAGAACAAGAATTAAGCCACGATATGAATCAATCATGAGGGCCTTCTATGGGGTGAAAACTAAGGATGACAATACTTAAATCTAAGCATTATGCCTAGCTCGGGGCGTAAAACAATAGCGCTTGTTGGGAGGCAGCCCAATGAATAAAATATTTTTATGTTTCCCTTTCTGTTTTTGAGTGTTTGCACAATTATGATTCTGTTATGATTTTGTTTTATGTTTTATTTAGTGTTTGTGCCAAGTAAAGCCTTTAGGATGATTCATAAGATGAGTAGAAACAATGCTGAATCTGAAACAGAAACTTTGTCTCCAGTGCACGAATTTTAATTTTTTACTAGAGCATGATAACGAGCTGAAATTTTAACGCAGAATTTATATACAAATTCGTTACGTTGTCCTAATTGTTCAGAAGTTTTAGAGTTACATAAGTATGGGTAGAATACAGACTACTACAGACTGTTCTGTTTGAAACAGATTCTGTTTTCGTTGCATTGTGTGCTTGTTTTGATGAATATATGGCTTGTATCGGGGGTATAAGTCATGGTAAAGTTAGAATACTGTAGATATAATGCAATAATAAAATGTGAATGGGTTTACAACAGCACTTAAAGTGGTAATTTGCTTTATTATACTAACGGATCTCATGAGAATTTTGTCAAGTTTTGTGTGATTGAAGTTTTCAAGTTTTGGGTGAGATCACGATGGATGAAGGAATAAGGAGTAAGAAGAGCCTAAGCTTGGGGATGCTACAGCACCCCAAGATCTTCCAAATAGTAACAAGCAACTAAGCTTGGGGATGCCCCGAGTGGCATCCTGATGTCTACTACGCAATTTTATTCTTGTAGACTCGTGTTGGGCCTCCAAGCGCAGAGTTTTGTAGGACAGTAGCAATTTTCCCTCAAGTGGATGACCTAAGGTTTATCAATCCGTGGGAGGTGTAGGATGAAGATGGTCTCTCTCAAACAACCCTGCAATCAAATACAAGAAATCTCTTGTGTCCCCAACACACCCAATACAATGGCAAATTTTATAGGTGCACTAGTTCGGCGAATAGATGGTGATACAAGTGCAATATGGATGATAGTTATAGTTTTTATAATCTGAAATTATAAAAACAGCAAGGTAGCAAGTAACAAAAGTGAGCACAAATGGTATTGCAATGCTTGAAAACAAGGCCTACGGTCCGTACTTTCGCTAGTGCAATCTCTTAACAATGCTAATATAATTCGATCACATAACCATCCCTCAACGTGCAACAAAAAATCACTCCAAAGTTCTTATCTAGCGGAGAACATAAGAAGAAATTGTTTGTAGGGTACGAAACCACCTTAAAGCTATCCTTTCCGATCAATCTATCCAAGAGTTCGTACTAAGATGATACCGAGTTATCCTTTTCGATCGATCTATTCAAGAGTTCGTACTAAAATAACACCATATGATACGCATCAACCAACTCTAATGTCACCTAGATACTCCAATGTCACCAAAAGTATCCATGAGTTAATTGTACGATACGCATCAAACAATTTCAGATTCATAATACTCAATCCAACAAAAAGAACCTCAAAGAGTGCCCCAAGATTTCTACCGGAGAAAGTAGGACAAGAACGTGTATCAACCCCTATGCATAGATTACCCCAATGTCACCACGGGAATCCGCAAGTTGAGTACCAAGACATAGATCAAGTGTTCTCAAATCCAATATTCAATCCAACATAATGAAATCTCAAAGGGAAAGATTCAATCCATCACAACATGATAGCAAGGGAATAACATCATATGATCCGACTATATTAACAAAGCCCATGATACATCAAGATCATGACATCTCAAGAACACGAGAGAGAGAGAGAGAGAGAGAGATTGAACACATAGCTACTGGTACAAACCGTCAGCCCCGAGGGTGGACTACTCCCTCCTCATCATGGACTCCGTCGGGATGATGAAGATGGCCACCGGAGATGATCTACCCTCTCCGGCAGCGTACTGTTTTTCTCCAGATTGTTTTTTTGTCGAAACAGAGGCCTTGCGGCGGCGGAACTTCTCGTCTAGGGTTATTTCTGATGGTTTCTATATTTATCGGAATTTTTGGAGTTGGTTTCACGCGGAGATGGGCCACTAGGCGTGCACAACCCACCAGGGCACGGTTTGGGGGCCTGGCGCGGCCTGGTGGGTTGTGCCCACCTAGTGGATATTCTGGCCCTCCCACGAAGCGTCTAGTGCCTATTTTGTTCCAAAAAATCGTCAAAAAGTTTCGGGCGATTCCGAGAACTTTGATTTTTTGCACAAAAACAACACCACGGTAGTTCTGCTGAAAACATCGTCAGTCCGGGTTAGTTCTAAATAAATCATATAAAGTGCATCAAAACCATATAAAAGTATTGTAAACATAGGTAAATATGGCATGAATACTTCATAAATTATCAATACGTTGCAGACGTATCACATCCCCTCTTTCTTCTAATAACCATCGGTATTTTACTTGTAACTATATTTTTATTCATCACATATCATGAGTTTTGCTTGGAGCGTCTTGTATCTTTGCTTTATTTGCTTTTTATCCTTGCTACACACACCTATTTGAGAGAGCTAAAATTATGCTATGATTTGCTAGAATTGCTCTATATGCTTCACTTAAATCTATTGAGCTATGAAATTGCTCTAGTGCTTCACTTATATCTTTTTGAGCACGGCGTGCTTTTACATGTTTGAAGAAATGCTCTCATGCTTCACTTGTATTAATTTGAGAGTTAGTAATTTTGAAGAAATCCCCTCATGCTTCACTTATATTATTTTGAGAGATGAAACTTGTATGCTCATGTTCTTCACTTATATCCATGTGAGCTTGTCAAAAGCAATTGCAAAATATGAAACTAGTCCCAAAGTGATGGATATTCAAGAGGGATATAATAAAAACTTTCATGAAGATCATTGGACAAATTAAACTTGATTCTTTGTAATAGTTTTGAGACATGACGATAGTAATATGTGAGTTATGTTAGTGAGTAATTATGCTTAGTAAGAATATTGATGTTAAGGTTTGTGATTCCCTATGCAAGCACGAAAGTCAATAGTTGTGCTACGAATTACATCCTACTTATGGTGCATTATTAGGTGTTAGTTATGCCTAATGCTCGCTTTTCTGATTTTTCGTTTCTTGGTTGGATGCTTCTCAATCTATTTGCTAGCCTTCACTTGTACTAAGTAGAAATACTACTTGTGCATCCAAAATCCTTAAACCCAGTTTTGCCAAATGAGTCCACCATACCTACCTATATACGGTATTTCCATGCCCTTCCAAGCAAATTTGTATGTGCCATCTCTAAATTTAAAAATAAATTTTCCTTTTTGTGTGCTCGTACCGCTCATGAAACGGTACGGGGTGACCGATATGTTTCCATGCTAGATGTGTTATTCTCAAGATGAGTGTTTATTCACTTGTCAATGACGAGAGTACGACGGTAATAGGGATGCCCAGTCCCGAAATGAAAGAAAGAAAGAAAATTACTTTATGTTGTCAAATAATAAATTCCTTGGAAAGTGTTGATATGGAAGGCAACCGTGGATTGGGCTAGCCATGGAAAGTGAAAGTATGGTGGAAAAAGGAATAAACTTTATTTTCTGTTTGGGAACCGCTTATGATGTATCTAGCATGGAAAGATATTGAAATCTCTCGGTCATTTTCGTTGACAGGAATGGCATGCCACCCAAAATATTTTTCTCTATCAATTTAAACCTTGAGCTCTGGCACCTCTACAAATCCCTACTTCCCTCTGCGAAGGGCCTATCTATTTACTTTATGCAATTTTTATTTTTCAATTTGAGTCTCCATCTTATCTTATAAGGCACCAACCAGGAGGCACTATGATTGTACTTGAGCATTAGGTGTAGCTAATATTTGAGTGTGTATCATGAATGGATCAATGATTGAGCATGATGGGCTGGGGATAACTAGCTTTAGTGTTGATATTTTGAAAGACATGGTTGCTTGTTGATATGGTTGAGTATCAAAGTTTTCATGTCAAAACTAGACAATTGCTTTGAACCATCTAAAAGTCCAAATGTCCATGCTACAAAGAAAAGAATATGTGATGAACATGTTAGGCAGCATTCCACATCAAAAATTCTGTTTTTATCATTTACCTACTCAAGGACGAGTAGGAATTAAGCTTGGGGATAATGATACGTCTCCAACGTAACTATAATTTTTGCTTGTTCCATGCTGTTATATTATCAATATTGGATGTTTTACAATCATTTATAGCAACTTTATATCATTTTTTGGGACTAACCTATTGACATAGTGCCAAAGTGCCAGTTGCTGTTTTTGCTTGTTTTTTACTTCGCAGAAAATTAGTACCAAACGAAGCCCAAACGTCCTGAAAATTTTTGGAGATTTTTTTGGACCAGAAGACACCAGATGGGCCAAACACCTACCACAGAGGAGGCCCGAGGTGGGGAACACCCACGAGGGCGCGCCAGAGACCCTAGCGCGGCCTGGTGGGTGGTGCCCACCTCGGGACCCCCCTCTACCGACTGTCGACCCTATAAATTCACAAATATTTGGAAAACCCTAGGGGAGTCGACGAAACACAATTCCAGCCGCCGCAAGTTCCAGAACCTCTAGATCCAATCTAACACCATCACGGATTGGTTCATCTTCATCATAGGTGCCTCTCCGATGATGCATGAGTAGTCCACCATAGACCTACGGGTCCATAGGCAGTAGCTAGATGGCTTCCTCTCCTTCTATGATTCGAAATACAATGGTCTCTTGGAGACATAATTGATGTAATGACTTTTGATGTGTGTTTGTTGGTATTCGATGAATTTTGAGTTCATGATCAGTTTCTATCCATGAATATGATTTGTGTCTTCTTTGATCTCTTATTTGCATGATTACTTATAGCCTCGTATTTCTTCTTCGAATCTTTGGTTTAGTTAGGCCAACCAGATCGATTTTTCTTGCCATGAGAAGAGGTGCTTTGTGATGGGTTCGATCTTGCGGTGTTCTTTCCCATTGACAGAAGGGGCAGCAAGGCATGCATGTATCGTTGCCATTAAGGATAACAAGATGGGTTCTATTCCTACATGAATAGATCTTGTCTACATCATGCCACCATTCTTATTGCATTACTCCATTTCTCCATGAACTTAATACACTAGATGCATGCTGGCTAGTGATCGATGTGTGGAGTAATAGAAGTAGATGCAGAATCGTTTCGGTCTACTTATCTTGGACGTGATGCCTATAAAATGATCATTTCCTGGATATTGTCATGATTATTTGATCTTCTATCAATTGCTCAACAGTAATTTGTTCACCCACCGTGCGCTATACTCATGAGAGAAGCCACTAGTGAAACCTATGACCCCCGGGTCTACTTTTCCAACATATTGCTTTCCGATCTACTATTTTGCCTTTTTGTTTTCAGATCTATTAATCAAAAAAACCAAAAATACCTTGCTGCACTTTTTGTTTACTTATTTTATTTTGTGTTCTTGCGAGATCTATTTGCCAAAACTATGACTACCTAATCTATCTTTTTACCGTTGAGAGCTTGACAACCTCCCTTACACCTTGGGTTGCAAGTATTTTTTTATTTGTGTGCAGGTGCTATCTACGTGGGTGTGTGATCTTCCTCTACGGATTGATGCCTTGGATTCATAACTGGTGGAAATACTTACCGTCGTTGTGCTGCATCATCCCTTCCTCTTTGGCGAAATACCGACGCAGTCTCAAGCCACGTCAGGGGCCGTAGGTTTCACTAGTGGCTTCTCACATGACTATAGCACACGGTGGGAAAACAAATTACTGTTGGTCAATTTATAGAAGACCGAATAGTCATGACGATGTCCAAGGCAATGATAATTATATATGCATTACGTCCAGGATAAGTAGACCGAAATGATTCTGCATCTACTTCTATTACTCCACACATCGACCGCTATCCAGCATGCATCTAGTGTATTAAGTTCATCGAGAAACGAAGTAATGCAATAAGAATGGTGACATGATGTAGACAAGATCTATTCATGTAGATATAGACCCCATCTTCTTATCCTTAAGAGCAATGATACATGCGTACCTTGTTGCCCCTTCTGTCACTGGGAAACGATACCGCTAGATCGAACCCATCACAAAGCACCTCTTCCCATGGCAAGAAAAATCGATCTAGTTGGCCTAATTAAACCAAAGATTCGAAGAAGAAATATGAGGCTATAAGTAATGATGCATACAAGAGATCAAAGAAGACTCAAAATAATATTCATGGATAGAAACTGATCATGAACTCAAAATTCATCGGATCCCAACAAACACACCGCAAAAATTCATTACATCAAATAGATCTCCAAGAGACCATTGTATTGAGAATCAAAAGAGAGAAAGAGAGAAAGAGAGAGAGAGAGAGAGAGAGAGAGAGAGAGAAAGCCATCTAGCTACTGCCTACGGACCCGTAGGTCTTGTTGGAGATATGTGATACGTCTCCGTCGTATCTACTTTTCCAAACTCTTTTGCCCTTGTTTTGGACTCTAATTTGCATGATTTGAATGAAACTAACCCGGACTGACGATGTTTTCAGCAGAATTGCCTTGGTGTTATTTTTGTGCTGAAATAAAAGTTCTCGGATTGACCTGAAAATTTACGAAGAATAATTTTGGAATTAATAAAAAATATTGGCGAAAGAATCAACTGCAGGGGGCCCACCACCTGGCCACAAGCCTGGGGGGCGTGCCCACCCCGCTAGGGCGCGCCCCAGTGGCTTGTGGAGCCCCTGTGGCTCCTCCGACCTCGTTTCCACTTCTATATATTCCTATTCGGGGAGAAAAAAATAAAGGAGAAGAATTCATCGCGTTTTACGATACGGAGCCGCCGCCACCTCCTGTTCTTCCTCGGGAGGGCAGATCTGGAGTCTGTTTTGGGCTCCGGAGAGGGGAAATCGACGCCGTCGTCATCACCAACCATCCTTCATCAGCAATTTCATGATGCTCTCTGCCGTTCGTGAGTAATTCCATCGTAGGCTTGCTGGACGGTGATGGGTTGGATGAGATTTACCATGTAATCAAGTTAGTTTGGTTAGGGTTTGATCCCTAGTATCCACTATGTTCTGAGATTGATGTTGCTATGACTTTGCTATGCTTAATGCTTGTCACTTGGGCCCGAGTGCCATGATTTCAGATCTGAACCTATTATGTTTTCATGAATATATATGTGTTCTTGATCCTATCTTGCAAGTTGTAGACACCTATTACGAGTTATGATCCGCATCCCCCAGGGTGACAATAACTGGGATTCTTTCCGGTGATTACCGTAGTTTGAGGAGTTAATGTATTCACTAAGTGCTAATGCTTTGGTCCGGTTCTCCATTAAATGGAGGTCTTAATATCCCTTAGTTTCCATTAGGACCCCGCTGCCATGGGAGGGTAGGACAAAATATGTCATGCAAGTTCTTTTCCATAAGCACGTATGACTATATATGGAATACATGCCTACATTACATTGATGAATTGGAGCTAGTTCTGTGTCACCCTATGTTATGACCATTGCACGATGAATGCCATCGACATTATTATCCATCACTGATCCATTGCCTATGAGCTTTTCATACATTGATCTTTGCTAAGTTACTTTTCCGTTGCTACTGTTACGATTGCTACAAAACCGCTACTGTTACCGTTACTTCCATACTACTTTGCTACTAAATACTTTGCTGCAGATATTAAGTCTTTCAGGTGTGGTTTAATTGACAACTCAGTTGCTAATACTCGAGAATATTCTTTGGCTCCCCTTGTGTCGAATCAATAAATTTGGGTTGAATACTCTACCCTCGAAAACTATTGCGATCCCCTATACTTGTGGGTTATCAAGACCCTTTTCTGGCGCCGTTGCCGGGGAGCATAGCTCTATTCTCTGAGTCACTTGGGATTTATATCTGTTGATCACTATGAAGAATTTGAAAGACTCAAAAACCAAGATCTATGCCTCAACTATGAGGAGAGGTAAGGAACTGCCATCTAGCTCTGCACTTGATTCACCTTCTGTTATGAGTAAATTTGTGACACCACCACCTGCTACTGATTCTGATATGTCGCAAGTAATTGATGATGCCACTTCTGCTATGCATGATGCTTATGATGATACTTTGCTTGATACTACTGTGCCACTGGGCGAATTTCTTGATGAAAAAATTGCTAGAGTCAATGCTGAAACTGATGATATTATTGAAATTGAACACTATGAGACACCTGCTAGACCTAGCTCTCCTAGATATGAATTGCCTAATATATCTAAGGGTTACGTTATGGAAGGAGAGGTAGCTAGGGACTTTCTTGCTTGTAAGGATAGGGATGATCTTAAGAAACTTCTATGCAAATGGAAGGAAAAAATCTTTGAATGCTAGAATGCAATATGATCCTAAGTTTGCTACTTCACCTATCTTTGTTACTGATAAGGAGTATGAATTCTCTGTCGATCCTGAGTTAATTACTTTGGTTGAATCTGATCCTTTCCATGGTTATGAATCTGAAACTGTTGTGGCACATCTTACTAAATTTAATGATATAGCCACCCTATTTACTCATGAGGAAAAAATTCGCTATTATATTCTTAAGTTGTTTCCTTTCTCATTAAAAGGTGATGCTAAGATATGGTTTAATTCTCTTGCTCCTGGTTGTGTCCGTAGTCCCCAGGATATGATATATTACTTCTCTGAAAAATATTTTCCTGCCCATAAGAAACAAGCTGCCTTGCAGGGAATATATAACTTTGTGCAAATTGAAGAAGAGAGTCTCCCACAAGCTTGGGGGAGGCTTCTCCAATTACTTAATGCTTTGCCTGATCATCCTCTCAAGAAAAACAAAATACGTGATATCTTTTATAATGGACTAACTGATGCTTCTAGGGACAACCTAGATAGTTGTGCTGGTTGTGTTTTCAGGGAACAAACTGTTGAACAAGCTGAACTACTATTGAATAATATATTGAGCAATGATAATGATTGGACTATTCTCGAACCACCTCCGAAGCCGACTCCGAAGAAAAGAGGTATTCTATTCCTCAGTCCTGAAGATATGCAAGAGGCAAAGAAATCTATGAAAGAAAAAGGTATTAAAGCTGAAGATGTTAAGAATCTACCACCTATTGAAGAAATACATGGTCTTGATACCCCGACACAGGTAGTAGAGGTAAATTCTCTCCGTAGATTTGATGAAGGAGATATTCCTTATAATAAGTCTGCTAGCCAATGCTTGGATGAGTTTGATAACTTTATTGTTAAGCAAGAAAACTTTAATGCTTATGTTAGTAGACAATTGAAACATAATGCTTACATGCTTGATCGCTTGGGTGATTATATGAGTAGAACTATCAATGATCTTAAGCTTATTAGTAAACATGCTTCCATGGCAACTACTCAAGTAGAACAAGTACTTAAGGCACAAAATGATTTTCTCAATGAGATGAATAGTAAGAACAATGATCATTCTGTTAGAGTTGTGACTAGAGGTGGTAAAATGACTCAGGAACCTTTGTATCCTGAAGGCCATCCTAAGAGAATTGAGCAAGATTCCCAGAAAATTAATACTGATACACCTAGTCATTCTAGCAATAGAAGGAAAAAGAATGATGATAGGACTTTGCATGCTACTCATGAACCTGTTAGAGATACACCTGAGAATCCAAATGATATCTCTATTTCTGATGCTGATACACAATCTGGTAATGAACATGAGCCTAATGATAATATTAATGATGATGTTCATGTTGATGCTCAACCTAGTAATGATAATGATGTGGAGATTGAACCTGCTGTTGATGTTGATAACCCACAACCTAAGAATAAGAGATATGATAAAAGAGACTTTGTTGCTAGGAAGCATGGTAAAGAAAGAGAACCATGGGTTCAGAAACCCATGCCCTTTCCTCCTAAACCATCCAAGAAAAAGGATGATGAGGATTTTGAGCGCTTTGTTGAAATGCTTAGACCTGTCTTTTTGCGTATGCGCTTGACTGATATTCTGAAATTGTATCCTTATGCTAAGTATATGAAAGATATTGTGACTAATAAAAGAAAGATTCCAGAAGCTGAGATTTCCACCATGCTTGCTAATTATACTTTTAAGGGTGGAGTACCAAAGAAACTAGGAGATCCCGGAGTACCTACTATACCATGCTTTATTAAAGGAAATTATGTTAGAACCGCTTGATGTGATTTGGGAGCTGGTGTTAGTGTTATGCCTTTCTCTTTATATCGTAGACTTGATTTGAATAACTTGACACCTACTGAAATCTCTTTGCAAATGGCTGATAAATCAACCGCTTTACCCATCGGTATTTGCGAGGATGTGCCCGTTGTGGTTGCAAATGTTACTATCCTAACGGACTTTGTTATTCTTGATATTCCCGAGGACAATAGTATGTCGATCATCCTTGGTAGACCTTTTTTGAATACTGCAGGGCTGTTATTGATTGCAACAAAGGCAATGTCACTTTTCATGTTAATGGTAATGAGCATACGGTACACTTTCCGAAGAAACAACCTCAAGTTCATAGTATCAATTCTATTGGAGAAATTCCAACAATTACTATTGGAGGCTTTAAATTCCCTCTCCCTACTGTCAAGAAGAAATACGAAATAATTATGATAGGGGGCATGCATGTCCCCATTGAGGTAACTTAGTGTTATTCAAAAATTCTCCGGTTTTATGTTACTCGTAAAAGGTTTGTCAATAAGACTTGATCAACCTTATTGATGGATTCCTTTTGACGGGCATGAGATGGATGAATTTAGAAGGCACAACCCTCTGTACCCAACTTTTACTTTCTGTTATTTAGATTAAATAAAGTAAAAATGCTTTTATTTTTTTCTGTTTTCTGATTTATCCGTGCAATAAAAAATGACCTGAAAAAAAAAGTTCTCCAAATGCCCTGAAAATGTAGTATGATTTTTTCTGGAATATTTAAGAATTTTTGGCACTAAGAACATATCAGGGGGCTGCACCAGTGGGCCACAAGCCTACAGGGCGCGCCCACCCCCCTGGGCGCGTCCCCCTGGCTTGTGGGTCCCACGTGGGTCCCCCTCACTTATTCCAGCACCCATCCACTTCGTCTTCCTTCAGAAAAAATCCCACCATTGCTCAAACCCGTGTTCTAGCTCATCTTGCTGCCATTTTCGATCTCCTTGTGTAAAGCTCCATTTGCAAAACTGTTTTGGGGAGATTGTTCTTCGGTATGTGACTCCTCCAATGGTCCAATTAGTTTTTGTTCTAGTGTTTTATATTTTGCAAATTTTTGCTGCTGTGGTGACCTTGTTCTTGAGCTTGCATGTCAAATTTGTATCGTACCAAGTAGTTTTGATGCATGATATAGCCTCTAGGCACTTGTGGGAGTAGTTGCTATAAGTTTTGTTGAGTTTTGTTCACCTTTATTTTGAGCTACTAAAAATTTTAGAAAATTTTCAGAGAAAGAAATGAGGAGATTGTTAAGAGGCTCTTCAAGCCGGGGCTCTAAAGAAGATGAAAATGAGGTGAAGAAGTCCAGATACAATCTTCCTCGCGTCGTGGAGGTTTGGCCATGTGAATGGCCAACTGATCCATTCTTGAGGGCGGACAGAATTTATGAAGATTTTTATTATTTGGCAGAGAATGCAGGCATCATCGACTTCCTCCACGATAAGTGTGACCAGTATCTCCTACTCACTAATATCTTCATGCAAAACTTCACTTTTATCCTAAGAAGAGTCCTCCCATGGTAGAGTTTTACTTACATGATGTGCCTAAGAAAATGAAACTTTACGATTTTTGCAATGCTTGCAAAATACCTTATGAGGGTAGCATCAGTGAACCACGTCCTAGAGACATGGAGGACTTTATTGCCGCAATCACTATAGGTGAAGAGAGAGGGGTGTCAAAGGCAAGAGCGGCTAGTTTACATTTTCCTGTTCTATGTTATTATTCATTATTTGCGGGGAGATGTTTACTTGGTCGTGGGGAGAGTGGAAGCCTTAGTGCCCCCGACCTCGCCATTCTGCACCATGCTTTACTTGCTGATAGAACTTTTAGTCTGGGCGCTATGGTGGCCCAACGGTTGAACTTAAACCGTTCGAAGGGCCCCATATTCGGAGGTATCTATGCATCTCGTCTAGCCAAACACTTTGAGATACCCATTAGGCTTGACCAGGAAAGGGAAATGCCGCTACCTACAAGATATTTAGATTATGACAGTATGGTAGCACATGATTTTATTAGAAAAGATAATGATAAGAGGCTGCTTTACAACTTAGTCTTTAGTCAGGGTACCTGTGAAATTATTACTCTGCCTGCTCCTTCTTTGTTCGATATCCATTCAGGCGGGTACACTATTATGCCCGATGACATCTACAGATATTGGGGTCTGTCGCAACCCCCAGCACCTGAGCCGGCACCAGCCCTTGATCCGTATCAGGTTCCAGTTTTTCAGTGGGAGCCGCAGGAGCTCCCAAACCAGTGGAACCCTCAGGACCCTCCGGAGTATCCAGGAGATGGCTATTTCCAGCCATGGCACTAGACCAACTTAGGCCAAAAGCCTAAGCTTGGGGGAGTATGTATTTCTCACCGACATTACATTCATGTTCACACATTCATTCCAGTTGTCGGTGTTCATACTTTTTCATTGTATCATCCATGTTAGTTCATTTCTTTTTCTCGCTTTCTTCTTGTGTGTTTAATAAACCTTGAGAAAATTCAAAAAAAAAATAGTTCTAGGTTTACTTTCTAGTTTGTTAGTTGTAGTATTAAAAGAAAACCCAAAAAGATTTCTCGTTCTTCTTTTGCTAGTTGGGAGCTTTCCCGTGTAAATAGTTTTTCTTGTTCTTGTTTTGAAATTTCTTTTCTTTGGGTCGTAAGGAGAAGACCACGATGAAAATGTTGAGTGGCTCTCATATGCATCACTGTTTATCTATCAGAGAGCCCATATTACCTTGTCTTCTCCTTTGAGTTATTGTTTGCAGATTCCAGCTTAGTCCAATGCACGTGCACTATTATTATTATTCACACCGTTCGGTCGTGCAAGTGAAAGGCAATAATGATGATATATGATGAAAGGATTGAGATGGAGAAAAGCTGGTATGAACTCGACCTATTTTGTTTTTGTAAATATGATTAGCTCATCGTTCTGAGTTCAGCCCATTATGGATGAAACATGTTTGCAATGGCAATTAGAGATTATAGTTGCCCATGCCATGCTTAATTAGCTAGGAGTGAATAATAGTTTGTCTTGAGTGCCAACATGCATTTTAAAATGGTTGTGATGTAGTATGATAGGATGGTATCCTCCTCTGAATGATTTAAGTGGCTTGACTTGGCACATGTTCACGCATGTGGTTGAAACAAAAACAACATAGCCTCCACGATATTTATGTTCATGGTGATTTATATCCTACTCATGCTTTTCTTCAATGTTTGTTAATCTCAAAGCATGTTCATGACTATTGTCGCTCTCTAGTTGGTCGCTTCCCAGTATTTTCCTAGCCTTCACTTGTACTAAGCGGGAATACTGCTTGTGCATCCATTTCCTTAAACCCAAAGTTGTTCCATATGAGTCCACCATACCTACCTATATGCGGTATTTACCTGCCATTCCAAATAAATTTGCATGTGCCAAACTCTAAACCTTCAAATAATATTCTGTTTTGTATACCCGAATCACTCATGTAGCGACTGGGGGCGGTCATTATCTTCCATGCTAGGTGGGTTATTCTCACGATATGTGTTGATTCACTATCATTCACGAGATAGTGGCTGGTAATCAGAATGCCCAGTTCCATGCTCAAAATTCAAATCCAAATATAATGAAACAAAACTCCCCCAGGACTGTTGTCTGTATGAACGGTACCCGTGGATTCGGCTCGCCGTGGAGTGTGTTTGATTGGTGGAGGGGGAGTAAAAACTTTACTATTCTGTTTCGGAACTGCCTATAATTTATCTAGCATGGAAGATAGTGAAATCTCTTGGTTGTTACATTGACAATGAAAGCATACCGCTCAAATTTATTATTCATCTTTGTTTTAAAAACTCGAGCTCTGGCACCTCTACAAATCAATGCTTCCCTCTGCGAAGGGCCTATCTATTTTACTTTACTGTTGAGTCATCCTCCTCTTATATAAGGCACCAGTTAGAGAGCACCACCGTAATTTGTATGCTTTGCTATTAATTGATATTGAGTATGAGTGTGACTGGATCTCTTTTACCATGAATTACAATGTCTAGTCAGTCCTTGTTCTTCAGAGGTGCTCTGCATTTATGTTTTGCGGTCTTAGAAAGGGCTAGCGAGATACCATTATATCATATTGTATCATGATTGTTTTGAAAAAATTGTTGTCATCCGAGATTTATTATTATTGCTCGCTAGTTGATTATGCCATTGATATGAGTAAATGTGAGACCTAAGTGTTATTGTGAATATGGTTAGTCCAAAATCTTTGTTGAAAACCTGAACATCAGTTAGACATATTTACAACAACAAGATCAAACAGAGTTTGTAAAAGTTTTTCTTTATCACTTTCAGATTGTCAACTGAATTGCTTGAGGACAAGCAATGGGTTAAGCTTGGGGGAGTTGATACGTCTCCATCGTATCTACTTTTCCAAACTCTTTTGCCCTTGTTTTGGACTCTAATTTGCATGATTTGAATGAAACTAACCCGGACTGACGTTGTTTTCAGCAGAATTGCCTTGGTGTTATTTTTGTGCAGAAATAAAAGTTCTCGGATTGACCTGAAAATTAACGGAGAATAATTTTGGAATTAATAAAAAATATTGGCGAAAGAATCAACTGTAGGGG
Organism: Elymus sibiricus; assembly: GCA_039707655.1. NCBI lineage: Eukaryota > Viridiplantae > Streptophyta > Magnoliopsida > Poales > Poaceae > Elymus > Elymus sibiricus. The sequence continues at coordinate 59,072,941 of CM077665.1, forward strand.
GGCCACCACCTCGCCACAAGCCAGGGGGCGCACCCCTGTGGCTTGTGGGCCCCCTGTGGCTCCTCCGACCTCGTTTCCACTTCTATATATTCCTATTTGGGGAGAGAAAAAATAAAGGAGAAGAGTTCATCGCGTTTCACAATACGGAGCCGCCGCCACCTCCTGTTCTAACTCGGGAGAGCAGATCTGGGGTTTGTTTTGGGCTTCGGAGAGGGGAAATCGATGCCGTCGTCATCGCCAACCATCCTTCATCACCAATTTCATGATGCTCTCCGCCGTTCGTGAGTAATTCCATCGTAGGCTTGCTGGACGGTGATGGGTTGGATGAGATTTACCATGTAATCGAGTTAGTTTGGTTAGGGTTTGATCCCTAGTATCCAATATGTTCTGAGATTGATGTTGCTATGACTTTGCTATGCTTAATGCTGGTCACTAGGTCTCGAGTGCCATAATTTCATATTTGAACCTATTATGTTTTCATGAATATATATATGTGTTCTTGATCCTATCTTGCAAGTTGTAGACACCTATTACGAGTTATTATCTGCATCCCCCAAGGTGACAATAACTGGGATTGTTTCCGGTGATTACCGTAGTTTGAGGAGTTCATGTATTCACTAAATGCTAATGCTTTGGTCCGGTTCTCCATTAAAAGGATGCCTTAATATCCCTTAGTTTCCATTAGGACCCCGCTGCCACGGGAGGGTAGGACAAAAGATGCCATGCAAGTTCTTTTCCATAAGCACGTATGACTATATATGGAATACATGCCTACATTACATTGATGAATTGGAGCTAGTTCCGTGTCACCCTATGTTATGACCATTGCATGATGAATGCCATCCGACATAATTATCCATCACTGATCCATTGCCTACGAGCTTTTCATACATTGATCTTTGCTAAGTTACTTTTCCGTTGCTACTGTTACGATTGCTACAAAACCGCTACTGTTACCGTTACTTCCATACTACTTTGCTACTAAATACTTTGCTGCAGATATTAAGTCATTCAGGTGTGGTTGAATTGACAACTCAGCTACTAATACTCGAGAATATTCTTTGGCTCCCCTTGTGTCGAATCAATAAATTTGGGTTGAACACTCTACCCTCGAAAACTGTTCCGATCCCCTATACTTGTGGGTTATCAATATGCCCTAGAGGCAATCATGTGATGATTTCGTTTCCTGTGTATTCATGAGTATTTTGTATTGTCCTTGAACATCATCAATGATATGTATCAATAAGTATGTGACCTATTTGTGAGACTATATATAGTCTGATGATTGTTCTAATAGTCCCTAGTTGTTAAGGTTTTGCGGACATCTATCCTTTACTAGTATACGATTTAGTTGATGACTACATTTCACAAGTCAAGTGCATAGAGATGCTAAAGTGATAATATGGACTCGGGGATTGTGATCACCGAGTTGGACAGACCCACTTTGAGACACAGCGAGATAATGTCATCTGTTAGTCTCAAGTACAATGTATATGCCATGTCCTAGACCTGAGGTCATCGCATGTTCTCGGGATCTGGATCGACTTACTTAGGGTCTATCAAACGCTACTCCATAACTGGGTAGTTATAAAGGTAGCTTTCGGGTGAGTCATGAGACATGCCGCGAGACATGGTTAACCAAGATGGGATTTGCCCCTCCGTGAGGAGAGATATTCTCTGGGCCCTCTCGTGTGATCAGATTCGGAAAGCATGGCCATGCGACATGGGTTAAGTGTTAACCCAGTTTGGGAATCTGCATCACGGTTTCGAGAAGAGATGTCGAGCTACCACAAGGGTGACAAGTACTCACCTTGAGCTCTACAACCTATATCATGAGGCAAAAGAAATGTTGTATATGATACATTGTCGAGGTCCGTCTAATGACATTGCGCACACATGGGAGTTGGCACGTTTTGCTAGGAGCCGCTACCGACTATCGACTCGGCTCGTGTCCATGTGTCCGTGAACCTATAGGGTCGCACACTTAAGGGATTGCAGACCATTCACATTGGATCTGACTGGAAATTGGGACTTGACTCATCGTGGGCCTCAAGTGTTGAGCCCACCTCGGAGGTCTATATAAAGGGGAGTGGGCGCACCTTTCAGAGTTGATCTTTTTCCTCCCGTCGACAGCCACCGCCACTCCCCACGCCACCATGTCGTGCGATCGGACCTAGCAGTCCGCCGCCCGACCCTGCCCCCGTACGTGTGGATACCTTGGAGGCATCGCATCTGTGGTGCTTGGACGAACCATTCGAGGGATCTGTGACGAACTGTTCGAGGGATCCGCAAGGAGCTGTTCGTGGGAGATCATTGCTCATGGGAGATCGGCTAAGGAGGAGACGAATCGGCTGATCGACTACACGCGTCACCAACTCTACTTCCGCTGCGGTGACTGCGCGTCTAGTGGTAAACCCTATCCCGTGATCTATTTCCAGCAGCATGTTCTTGGGTGCGCGGTAGAAATTTTTTATTTGGCGCTAGCATAGCGTACCGCATGTTCCAACAGTGGTATCAAAGCCTTCGCTATGTGGTGATAGATTCGGTGATTTGCATATGAGATATGTAGATCGGTTCAGGTGCGGGTCAATGAGATCGGCCGTGGACGTCAATGTTGACGGTTGGTTTCGTGATCTTGCTTCCGTGATCGTGCTGCAGAGGTCGTGACACGAATTACCCCTACCAGTCGGTTTCATCTCGAACTAATATATGCACGGCATGGAAAAGAATCTCACTGAATTGCATGGGATGCTAAAAGTGGCAGAGCAGGATATCAAGAAAGGCATGCATCAAGTGTTGATGGTGCAAAACACGGCAAAGTTTAAGAAGAGCTGGTCCAAGAAAAAGACTAAGGCAAAGGGCAAGGAGGCAACTCCTACTGTCGCTGCCGCGCCCAAGTCGGGGCCAAACACGGGGACCGTTTGCTTTCACTACAAGGAAATCGGTCACTGGAAGAGGAACCGCAGCAAGTGGCTTGCCCAGATAGGCAAGAAGACTGGAAGTGTGACTTCTTCTTCAGGTACACTTGTTGTATATGTTATAGACATTTTTCTTGCTGATATTTCTAGTAGCTCTTGGGTATATGATACCGGATCGGTTGTTCACATATGCAACTCGATGCAGGGGCTAAGAAGGACTAGGAATGTTGCAAGAGGAGAAGTTGACATACGCGTCGGGAATAAAGCAAGAGTTGCTGCATTAGCCGTCGACACCATGCAACTTAATTTACCTTCAGGGTTTGTAATGGAACTTGATAATTGTTATTATGTTCTTTCATTAAGTCGAAACATTATATCGGCCTCATGTTTGATGAGGCAAGGTTATGAATTCAGTATTAAGGACAATGGTTGTTCTATTTACTTGAATAAAATGTTTTATGGCTTTGCGCCTGTTGTGAACGGGTTATTTATATTAGATCTTGAAGGTGAATCGGTCTATAACATAAATGTCAAGAGGCATAAGCCTAACGAGATAAATCCGACTTACATCTGGCATTGTCGACTAGGACACATTAGTCAAAAGCGCATGAAGAAGCTCCATAATGATGGAATTCTGACTTCATTTGATTTTGAATCATTTGAGACATGTGAGTCCTGCCTACTCGGCAAGATGACTAAGACTCCTTTTGCAAAGAGTTGTGAGAGGGCGTCTGAGCTATTGGAACTTATACATAGTGATGTATGTGGACCAATGAGCACGACAGCTAGAGGTGGTTTCCAATACTTCGTGACTTTTACCGACGACTTTAATAGATATGGATATGTCTACTTGATGAGGCACAAGTCAGAAACTTTTGAAAAGTTCAAGGAGTTACAAAACGAAGTGGAAAATCAACTCGGCAAGACAATCAGGCTTCTACGATATGATCGTGGCGGTGAGTATATGAGCCAGGAGTTTGATGATCATCTAAAGAGCCATGGAATAGTTCCACAACTCACTCCTCCAGGTACGCCACCGAGAAATGGTGTGTCAGAACGGAGGAATCGTACTTTATTAGACATGGTCCGATCGATGATGAGCCAGTCGGATTTACCCTTGTCATTTTGGGGATACGCTCTAGAAACCACAGCTTTCACACTAAAACAGGGTACCATCAAAGTCCGTAGATAAGACACCATATGAGATATGGACAGCAAAGAGTCATAGCTTGTCTTTTCTAAAGATTTGGGGTTGTGAAGCATATGTCAAGCGACTCTAGTCGGACAAGCTCACACCCAAGTCGGACAAGTCACTATAAGAAATATGCTAACTTGCGACCATCAATATTGGTCACCGAATGGTCATTGTTTTTCATTTACGACCTTTTTATGACCAAAAACAGTTGGTCAAAAGCTGAGCGTCTTTAATGGAAATTAACGACCTTTCTTCTGGATTGGTCGTAGACGTTTACGACCAAAAAAAAAGGTCGTAGGTTCTACGACCAATCATTTTGGTCGTTAGAAATCTGCCCACACCACGTCGGATCCAACGTGGCAAGCTGACCTGGCAAAATTACGACCAATTGGATTGGTCGTTGATAAGAATCGGCCCGGTCCAATTCGACACTTTAGTTGGGCCAAGCCCAACAATTCAGCCTTTTTACATTTTTTCTGTCAATTTTTTGTGAGCTTCATGGGCCAAGCCCAACGTTATAGCCTTTTTTATTGTTGGGCCGTGGCTTCTTTGTCTAAACAATTTCATTTTCTTTTTTAATTAAATGGGTCCCAGTTGTCAGGTTCTGCTAACTGGGTCCCATTTGTCATGTTCTGGTAAGTGGGTCCCATCTATCAGGCTCATATTCTTCATATTTCAACCAGTATTTAAATTGGTAGAGACAAAAAAACACTATCAATGGCAACCAAATCAACCAGTACTTCAAATAAGAGCAACCAGATCATATAATACAATGGCAATCATAGTAACGAGCTCAGCTCTACAAGTGTAATACAATACTGCTTTACAAGCTCTAGAAGCTCCTTCCATAGCGATCACAAACTAGGCACCTGCTACTGTCATGAACAACATGACGGACTCGCTGCACGACCATAGTTAGGGCTGGGAACAAACAAAACAGCAACATGTTGCACAACCATAGTTCGAGGAACAACATGCCGGACTCACTTGACAACCATAGTCAGGGCTGGGAACAAACAAAACAGCAACATGGCTTCCTCTATCACCCTGTTACATGAATCAGAGAAGAATCAGAAAAACTAGGGCAAATATATTATGAATAGACCATTCAAGAAAAGGACATTTATTCTACCTTCACCTACAAGATAGACATCCAAGGCAGTTATAAAAGTGCTAATAGGAGCTGTCTAGAAAGCTGTGTAACATAATATTACAGGAACAGAAGTAGGAATACATCAAAACCACTATATAAATATTAAATGTAACTTTCATTCTTACAAAGGTTAAGAAACATAGGTATGCAGTCATGACAAGTAAAGGAAACAAACATATGCTGAACTAGTTAATGGACACACAGTGGCAGATGGGATTTGCTACAATGTAAAAAAAAAGATATCTATAATGATGTACACATACATAATCTGCATAATCAAAGAGAAGCATGGCAAAATCGATAAAGAATAGAAAGCTTCAGGAGGTGCTCCAGTATCTGTAGTACACCGACATGTATCGGGCCCCTTCGAGTTGATCGCTCAATCGAAATGTTAGGGGCAGAGAGTTGCGCTTTGGAGGAGACGGCGAGTGCGCTGGAGTATATATAAATATACGGCTAGCTACAACACCTCCTAAACCTCCTGAGATATAAATTCCGGAGTATAATTAGTTCAACCTAAACTCGGACACAGAAACGAAACCGTATATTACTTGACCTTTGACATGGACGTGGACTAGTACTCGTAAACGGTTGGCTACAACTTCTAGGCGGACGGTACAAGACAAAAGCTAGGGAACACAATTCAGGTCACAAAAACTGAAAATTAAACCTCAAACTATCTAAGATTGTTCCAGAAAATTCTGGACAAAGAAAATGCAGACAAGCAAACTCAATATCTTTTTGGTATTTTCGCTTTACTGCAGGAATTTAAGCACTGACACAAGCAGGAGTCAATGACACAATAACTAGCAGACATATAAGATAATAAACGGAGAAGAAATACACAAGGGTGGACAAACATATATGCTAGCAGACCATTAATTCACAGATCAAATCAAACATACCAACTATTTTCCAAAGCAACTAGACATCAACTAATCAAAACACATAATAATATGCACCATATTTTACAAGTACAAAACTGAACAATTCTCAGGTTGCAAGATCTTATCAAATCTGAATATTACATGTACTGCACGTCTCAAATTACAGAAAATTAAGAGAAGATATATAGAGAGGGAGAAAGAGAGATGGCAGCAGGAGGTGGAGGGCATCAGCAGCAGCAAGAGAAAGGTTACAGCGAGCAGGAGCAGCAGCAAGGAGGTGCTGGAGAGAGGAGTAGCAGGTTGTCAGGTTTCACCTGATAGTTCCTCTTGTAGTTGTCGACGGCGGCCAGTTGCCGAACGGCGGGGGGGGGGGCAGTGCTTGGGCGGGTGTTGGCCCAACATGTAGGCAAACTTGGTGAAGAGGTTGGGCTCGTTGAGTGTCGTCCAGAACTTGACCCGGTCGCCAAACGCCTTGAAGCACACGTCCGCATAGTGATCGAACTCCTCCCTGCCACCAAGGAACAAAAGTTAATCAGCAAACACCAAGACCGAGACCGTGGCCAAGTCAAGTCACAGGGAGGGCAGAGCAACAAGGTGACATTCATCTCAGAGCACACACAAAAAACGGGGCATCATGGAACATAAGGCACAAACCCAGCTCCGGGTTCTCCACGCCCGATACAACACGGACGATCAATCAGAGCACGAACATGCTTTCTTGAAGATGGATATCGGCATATAGAAGTAAATATAAATACCACATGATTTATATTACATCTGGTCCGGTTATGATAAAATAAAAGGGGTACATAGAAGCAATCAATATACTAGTTGTTGAAGAAAGAATGTAAACAATGCAAACGCAATGGAATCAGAGGAAGATTCCCTATCTGTATGTGTGATGTAGATAGCTTATGTGTTCAACCACATAACATAATTTTTAGGAATACAGCAACTATTATGTAATTACCCGCAAGTAATTTAAGATGGAAAGAAGTACCATAAACAAGTACGGCTAGCACACGCAGAGGAGCATATTTTGGAAGCATGACTAACTCACACAAGTCTAATAGATACTATAACCTGTGCATTTAGGCCATGAATTTCTGGATATAAGTTTGAACCCCGTGAACGATGCTTCTAATTCCAACTGAAATAAATGTCTGGAATATCCAAGCCAACATCTACGACATTGTTGATGTTCACGTAGATTAGATATACTACCTATTTTGAAACACTGATGAACCAAGCAAGCAAAACCTTCTGAAAGCATATGATCGTCTAGGCTCTAGTGATCTCTTATCCGTCCTGGATATATTTTGACTGCTACTAGTAGAACTGCATATACAATGAACTAGTACGACACTTTGGTATCCCTGGTAGATACTACATCTGCCAATTCTCATGGACAAGCACTCATACGTTCATGCAAATTTACTGAACATGACCAAACTCATATGTCGATTTCAAAACAGGGGAAGTGATTACCAATTTAGAGACGTGGCATAAACTGTATGCTAAGCTGTTGTAGCTGGGATGTTGTAGCGACTGCGCAGGCCATCGATGGCTCTGGCCACGGACTTTGCCATCTCAGGTAAGGTCACCTTGCACACTGACCAATTATGTGGCAACCAAGTTAGTAAAATTGAAGATTGAAGTGCAGTAAAATTCAGATAGATAGATAGATGCTTCTGCTCGCTGCAGTACCACGAGACGAAGACGACTGCACCTCTGTCACCAACTTCTTGTATGATGCCTGAGAAGGAATCCACACAGACGAACACAATTTCAGGGTCCAAATCCACACGAAATTCAGATACAGTGGATCAAACATGGATCAAATCGAATTGAATCGAAGGAGAAGTGTACCTTCATCTCCTCGGCTTGCTGGGAGACCTTGTCGACCATCTTCTTATGCTCCTTCTCTGCCTCCTCCGCCATCTACACGCAGCTCTGCATCTGCATCTGGAGAGCACACATGGACATGGAAGGGGATCCATCACATCACATCACAGGATCGTTCGGTCGACGCACCAAGGACGGATGGCAAAAGGAGACGAGAGGGGTGAGTCGGTCACCTTGATGCGCTTGGAGATCCGGGAGTAGGAGGCCTCGAGGTCACGGGCGTTGTCGGCGTGGAGCGCGTGGAGGCGGCGCTTGAGCAAGTCGAGGCTCGAGGCAGCGAGGCCCCTCGGGGCGCCGACGGTGGACATGGAGGCCGGCGTGGACGTGCCCGCCGTGGTGAGGGGGGATCTGGTCTTGGGCGTCGCCGGTAACGAGGGCGAGAGGAAGCCGCAGCTGGGCGCGAGACGGGTGCGATTGCGGCCGGACGAGGAGGGGCGACGGCGGCAGTGGTGGGGGAGGCGGAGGAGGAGGCCGGGCGCACCGATGATGGGAGCGGAGACGGCGGAGTCGCCGGAGGAGGGTTGATGTGGTCATGGATCAGAGAGGGAGGGAGATGGTTGGGGGTGGCGGCTCTAGGTGCGTGGGGGAGAAGGGACGAGAGGATAGGGCTACGTGGGTGAGAGGGGGTGGGATTGATGGCTGTCGTTGGATCTCGGAGCATCCAACGGTGTTTGCTGCATGATCCGCGTAAGATGTCCGTGAACCAATCAGAACATAGGAAACCCTTTGAAAATGTTATGACCATCTAAATTGGTCGTAATCAATTAAAGATAGGGAAACGTTCCCTTCCGGTCGACTGGCTAGTGTTTGCACCGGTCGGCTCACTCAGGCGCGCATCTCTGACGGTTCCACACCCGGACACCATCTGTATATTACAAGAGCTACCACCATTCATCGGCGCTGCTACCACCATGCTCACCGGAGCTGCAACCGACGACACCGACGTCAACGATTTCTTTTGCTGCAATCACGTGCACCACAGCTGCAACCGTGCTCGACGGAGTTGCAACCGGTGACGTCGTCATCGACATCTTTTCTACAACCATGCTCACCAAAAACGACAAGACAAACAATGTTGTCTAAGGAAGTTTTCATTTTCTTTGAACGGAAAATTCATTTTCCATTTTTCGAGTGCCCAAAATGAGTTTTTTTGTGAAGGACCTACCATATATTTGTTGCAAAATTGGACCAAATCATTTTTCTAAAATATTAGGTCCTATTTAATGTACAATTGACTAAATGGTTGGGTGTCAAAAGCTTTGAGCCACCTCTCGTAAAAAAGACAAATTTCCCCCGATTCAGCAGGAAGCGGGTCAAATTTGAATTGCAGCTGCCTTATAGTTTGCTCATGATTTTTTCCAAAAATAATTTCTAGGTACATAAGTATCAATTTAATCACAGAAACACCAAAAGTTTTTCCAAGATTCAACCACTAGCTAAGAACGGGCATGCCCGTCGTTTTGACCGCATTTTGAAACGGGCATGCAAAATTCAGAAAAAACAAAAAATTGTAAAACCTTCGCATTGTGTCATTATATGTGACCAAGTTACCAGGAACAATAATAAACTTGTAATACGACAATTATTTTTAAAAAGTGTTCTCAAAAATGAGCTATCATGTGTGAAGATTCATGGCTTTCAAGCCAAATGATCAATCTTATGGCCGCATTCATGGCATAGTTTGCTCAAATGATCTCATATTGTGCACAAGGGTGCATATTGGAATGACAAACAATGTTGTCTAAGGAAGTTTTCATTTTCTTTGGACGGAAAATTCCTTTTCCATTTTTCGAGTGCCCAAAATGAGTTTTTTTGTAAAGGACCTACCATATATTTGTTGCAAAATTGTACCAAAACATTTTTCTAAAATATTAGGTCATATTTAATGTACAATTGACTAAATGGTTGGGTGTAAAAAGCTTTGAGCCACCTCTTGTGAAAAAGACAAATTTTCGTTCATTCAGTTGGAAGCGGGTCAAATTTGAACTGCAGCTCCCTCATAGTTTGCTCTTTATTTTTTGCAAAAATCTTTTCTAGGTACAAAAGTATCTATTTAATCATAGAAACACCAAAAGTTTTCCAAGATCCAACAACTAGCTAGGAACGGGCATGCCCGTCGTTATGACCACATTTCGATATGGGCATGAAAAATTCAAAACAAATCAAAAAATTTAAAAACCTTGACATTGTGTCATTACATGTGACCAAGTTACCAGGAAAAATAATAAACTTGTAATACTACAATTATTTTAAAAAAGTGTTCTCAAAAATGAGCTATCATGTGTGAAGATTCATGGCTTTCAAGCCAAATGATCAATCTTATGGACACATGCATGGCATAGTTTGTTAAAATGATATAATATTATGCACAAGGGTGCATATTGGAATGATAAACAATGTTGCATAAGGAAGTTTTCATTTTCTTTGGACGGAAAATTCATTTTCCATTTTTCGAGTGCCCAAAACGAGTTTTTTGTGAAGGACCTACCATATATTTGTTGCAAAATTGGACCGAATCATTTTTCTAAAATATTAGGTCATATTTAATGTACAATTGACTAAATGGTTGGGTTTCAAAAGCTTTGAACCACCTCTCGTGAAAAAGACAAATTTCCCCGATTCAGTAGGAACCGGGTCAAATTTGAACTGCAGCTGCCTCAGAGATTGCTTTTTATTTTTTGCAAATATCATTTCTAGGTATAAAAGTATCTATTTAATCATACAAACACCAAAAAATTTCCAATTTTCAACCACTAGATAGGAATGGGCATGCCCGCCATTGTGACCGCATTTTGAAATGGGAATGCAAAATTCAAAAAAATCAAAAAATTGTAAAACCTTCACATTGTGTCGTTATATGTGACCAAGTTACCAGGAAAAATAATAAACTTGTAATACGGTAATTATTTTTAAAAAGTGTTCTCAAAAATGAGCTATCATGTGTGAAGATTCATGGCTTTCAAGCCAAATGATCAATCTTATGGCCACATTCATGGCATAGTTTGCTCAAATGATCTCATATTGTGCACAAGGGTGCATCTTGGAATGACAAACAATGTTGCCTAAGGAAGTTTTCATTTTCTTTGGACGAAAAATTCATTTTCCATTTTTCGAGTGCTCAAAATGAGTTTTTTTGTGAAGGACCTACCATATATTTGTAGCAAAATTGGACCAAATCATTTTTCTAAAATATTAGGTCATATTTAATGTACAATTGACTAAATGGTTGGGTGTCAAAAGCTTTGAGACACCTGTCGTGAAAAAGACAAATTTCTCCCGATTCAGTAGGAAGCGGGTCAAATTTGAACTGCAGTTGTCTTATAGTTTGCTCATGATTTTTTCCAAAAATAATTTCTAGGTACATAAGTATCTATTTAATCAGATATACATTGTTTGGTGGTGAGACATTGAGGTTTGGACGATGGATGATGGCCCCAACCCCAGAGCGTGCAAACTGGCACGCCAGCCGCGCGGTCACCGCGTGACTTTGGCGTTGCCACACGTTCTGGGCAGCCTAGGCATGTCCGATGGATTGGGCACTCCCCCGGTTTGTGCTAGGAAGAAAAATACAACAGAAGAATCTCACGAGGAAGCTGAACTAAGCTCAAACATGAATTATCAGTCAAGTGTTTGATTAGCGGTGGGGGAAATGAACATGGCAAATGGGCCTGATTTTTGTCTTAGGATGATCATCTACTAAGGAGATTGTCTTGGTAAATTTTCTGCTCAAATGGAGGAGCCTAGGTGGCACTTGCTTTGCAAAGTACCACACTGGACAGAAATATGAATGTTGAATCTGGGCTCAAATAAATGAATGTATTGATCTGCAATTTGGTGGATGATAGTCATTTGGGATAGGAAGGCACTGTAAAAATTTGATACCATTTGGACATGCCTAAGTGGTACTTCCTTCACAATGCTCTTCTCTGGACAGAAAATAGAAATTGATGCTGGGCCAACATAGATTATTGGATTGAGCTGAAATTTGGAGGAGGATGAAAATCTGGGCATATGAAGGAACTGTACAAGTTTCAAATCATTTGGATAAATAAAAATGGTACTTCCTTCACAATGCTCTTCTCTGGACAGAAAATAGAAATTGATGCTGCGCCCACATAGTTGACTGGATTGAGCTGAAATTTGGAGGAGGATGATAATTTGGGCATATAAAGGAACTGTAAAAATTGCATACCATTTGGATAAATAAAAATGGTACTTCCTTCACAATACTCTTCTCTGGACATAAAATAGAAATTGATGCTGGGCCCCGATAGATCACTGGATTGAGCTGAAATTTGGAGGAGGAGGATAATCTGGGCATATGACGTAACTGTACAAATTGCATTCCATTTGGATATATATAAATGTTACTTCCTTCACAATGCTCTCCACTGAACAGAAAATTAGGAAAAATGTTGAGAAAAATTTGCTACATTAAAATCAGATAAAATTTGGTGTAGGCAGGTTCTATGGGCAGGGACATGTCCTAATAAATTTTCAGAAATTTTAAAGCAATATAAAATATAGTCGCTTCACAAATGGAAAATATTACCAGAAACAAAGATTGGACGGTGAGATCACATGGTTTATTAGAATGGGATCAAATTTTGTGGAGAGCTATTATATGGGCATATAGAATATGTGAAAAAAATTCAGCGCATTAGGAGATGTCTAGCTAGTACTTACTTCACAAATCTTATAGTTGAACGGAAACTTTGTAAATTTGCTGAGGAAGATTAAATATGCAAATGGAGCTGAATTTTGTCGTGAGGCAATTATTTGGATAGAAAAGAGTGCCCAAATTTTTTGAGGGCAATCCAAGAAATATAAATATCACTTCCTTCACAAAGTGCTTTTCTGAACAGAATAGGAAAATGAATATTCCTGAATTATTTTTGAACTAGGCAAGGAAGGGTCTTTACATATTTGAGGAATATACGATCCAAAGAATTTATGAGAATTTTTTGGGAATTTTGGGAATGACAGAAATGTAGGCTCCTTCACAACCTAGGGCAACAATTGACACATGGACATGACACATAGGCAAAACTGATGAGGTGGCGCCTAGTCATAGCAATGCACCACAATTTACAAGGCTATGACCATCTATATTGGCCGTTATCAGCTAGAAATAAGGCAACATCCAGTGCTATCTGCTTTATGACCATTTCGTGTAAGGAAATTACGACCTTTCTGACCAAAATGGTCGTTATGGTTTAGCGTTTGGAGCCCCCCGAACAGCTTACGACCAATTGGTCTCAAATGGTCGTAGTTTTACGACCATTTCTTCCAGGGTCACTTACAGAAGGTCACAAGTTGACATATTTCTTGTAGTGAGTGCATATTCGTGGGATATTCTAGGGATACCTTGGGATATTACTTCTACAACTGTGAAGAAGGCAAAGTGTTTGTCGCTCGACATGGAGTTTTCCTTGAGAAAGAGTTTCTCAATCGGAAGGCTAGTGGGAGGTCGGTCCGACTCGAAGAAATTCGAGAGCCACACGGGGACGTTCCGACAGGTGATTCAATCACGCCGGAGTTAGTCAGAGAACCCGTAGTGGAATCGGCGCCGGTTCTACGTAGGTCTGAAAGGTTGCGCAATATGCACGATTGCAATGTGTTGTTCTTGGAGAACAATGAACCGACCACGTATGCAGAAGCGATGGTGAGCCCTGATTCCGAGTTATGGCTTGAGGCCATAAGATCCGAATTAAAGTCCATGGATGACAATCAGGTTTGGAACTTGGTTGATCCGCCAGATGGCGTTCGAGCCATTGAGTGCAAATGGATCTTTAAGAAGAAAACTGATATGGATGGAAATGTTACAGTCCATAAGGCTTGACTTGTCACTAAAGGTTATCGACAAGTTCAAGGAGTTGACTACGGTGAGACTTATTCCCCGGTAGCGATGCCTAAATCAATTCAGATCATTCTTGCTATAGCTGCATATTTCAACTATGAGATATGGCAGATGGATGTCAAAACGGCTTTCCTTAATGGAAATTTAACTAAGGATGTGTATATGACACAGCCTGAGGGTTTTGTCGATCCAAAGAATGCTGGCATGGTATGCAAGCTTCAGAGATCCATTTATGGATTGAGGCAAGCATCTCGGAATTGGAACATTCGTTTTAATGAAGCGGTCAAAGAGTTTGGCTTCATAAAGAACGACTATGATCATTGTGTATTCAAGAAGTTCAGTGGGAGCTCAGTTGCATTTCTGATCCTGTATGTGAATGACATATTGTTGATTGGAAATAATGTTCAAATGCTTGAATCTGTCAAGGACTCATTGAAAAATAGTTTTTCGATGAAAGATTTGGGAGAAGCAGCTTATTGTCGGAGAAACGACACCTATGGGATCACGAGGATCCCTTTACGGTTCGGTGGGGAGGAGGGTTGCACAGAGAGCAGATCGAATGATCAACGCAAGGGATTTTACCCAGGTTCGGGCCGCTCAGAAACGTAAAACCCTACTCCTGCTTGGTTGTATTGAGCGTGTTCTTAGGCTAGTTCTTGGAGCACTACCGTAGCCGCTACACACGCCAACTTGGGTCCCAAAAAGTCGATCCCCCACTGTAACTGCACCTGGGCCTCCTTTTATACCTTCGAAGGGGTCGCCACAGTAGTGCGCTGGGGTACATGAGGTGTAAAGCAACTACAGTGCTTATCATACCTAATTCTAATGGCTTAGGACAAGGGCATTTAATGCTCCTATTGAGGTGTCCCTGCCTTGTCTTGGGGACGGAAAAGGGGCCATCCCATCGCACCGCCTAAGCCCTCACGCCGTTAGCGTCCGCCACGCGCCCAGGGGAACAAAGGCTAAAAGACAAGCTGGTAGTTGCCCTGGGGTGGCGCGCTAGAACAATGAGAGGGGCTTGTCGGGCGTGAGTCTTGTCGGGACTATGAGCTGTCCCCGGCAAGATCTTGCCGGGGCTCCAGCCTTTGGTCTTCCGCCTTCTCGCCTCCTTGACGTCGTAGTGTTTGATCCCAAGGCTTCGTTGTTCCTTGTCGGCTGCAGGGGGGATTGCCCGCGCACAAGTCTGGGTAATGGATACCCTGGTTATCTGTACACTGACAGGAGCCCCCGGGCCTGGGCCATACATGCGTGCGCGGCGCTGTTGGGCTAGGCCCAAAACAGTGCGCGGGCACATGTGGCCATAGCAATGATGGCGGTTGATAACTTTCTCCCACGACGCATAATGACTGCAGGTCTTGGGAATACCGGAGCGAGACGGTTCGCCTTCCTCCTCGGGAGGAGGAGCGATGGACAGGGCGGCGTCCGCTCGCCTCCACATTGATGCCTCGGTCGACGCGCCATGAGTGACGCGTGTTGCTCAGGATTGCGAAGGGTCGGCCCTTCTCCTTCAACACTCCGCCTTATAAAGAAGAGGCGAGGGAAGAAGAAAGAACCTACCCATACGCAAACCTCTGATCTCCTGGGCTCGATTCCTTCTCCTTCCATCTCTTGCCAACTCCTTGCCGCGCTCCAAGATGGCGAGAGGACGCGGTCGCCCCGGGGGTTCCCTTAGCGCCTCGAGGAGCAGCCCTCGAACCCCGGGGCGTGTGGTGGTGACGATGGCGGGTCCGAGCTCCTGCGGCGGGTCGGCATCCCGTGGCCGTGCGAGGATGGCTCCGGCAGGAGGTGGTAGTCGCAGCAGCGCACCCCTGCCGCTGCCCCACGCGGGGATCCATGCGGGGGAGGAGGCGCGAGAGTTCGTCGTCGTCCTTCCCCGCCGGCTCCGAAGCTGGCTGCGTCTCCCTGACCTTTTCGCAAGGGCCATGGAGAGCAATCGGCCCCGGGGCTTCTGGCTTCGTGCGGACGGCTGCAGCAATGGCCCTTGGTGGGTGGCGGTCGACCTCACCCCCGGAAGCGCCATGTTCCTGACGCGGGGATGGAAATCGTTCGCCCGCTCTCGCGGCCTCACCCCCGAGCACCTGCTCCACTTCAAGCTTATCGACCCCGACACCCTCTCTGTGAGGTTCTTCGGGGCGGCTGGTATTCGCCTGGAGTGCTGCGCCGAGAGCTCATGCGACAGCGACTTCGACTCCTCCAGCGACAGCGACGACGAGGACGACGCCGACGAGGACGACGCCTTCGCATGAGAAACGAGGCCCCCGACTAGGCACGTTTCGCGCCGTAGTTAGGTGTTCAATGTTCCATCCGCGAAACCTCGTTTCCGGATCAATCGCCTTGTCGCAGTAGTAGGTTTCTTTTGATGTATCAAACTATACCCAATGTAGTCCTTGGATATCTCAAGAAGAAATGCACTGGGTACCTATCTTGAAAAAATTCTTGTTTGAGAATCCTTTGCCCTTGCATGCATCTTGTTTCTCACTGTCTTCCCGACAAGCGTCTTGCCAGTGGAGCTCTCAGGCACGTCCTTGACGGGAGCGCAACACTCCGAAGAGATACGCTTGCCGGAGGTCTTACCAGATTTTAAGCTTGTCGATGATGCGGTCGGACAGAGTGAGATGCCGACAAGAGCCGCAAGCTTAAGAAGAGAACACTGCGTCGCATGATGAAGAGCCAGCCCCCGAGGCTCTCCCATAAAGGGCGCCGCGGGCGCAATGCTCGATTCGCATACTTATCCTTGTCATCCGTCGTAAACATCTTAAATCGGCCTCGTGTTTGTTGCAGATGTATCTTCAACTGCCCGAGTACCCCGCCAAACCTTGCCAGGATCACCTCGACAGGCCTTGTCGCGAGCACTCCGACAGTCTAGGTTCCGCCGATGCTCATCCAGAGAAATACCATTTTTTCGCCGATTACTTCTATTGCGGCCTCTGTCCTCCCTTCTCCGATTTCTTCAAAGACATCATGCACACATATGGCTTCCAGCTCTTAGATTTTACGCCAAACGCCGTGACATGCATGTCTGTTTTCGCTCATCTTTGCGAAAAGTTTGTCGGAGTTAACCCCAGCACCGCCCTCTTCCGCCATTACTTCATCCCTCGAATTGAGAGCGGCGAGGCCCTTTCTGGTTCCGTCACTTGGATCCCGCGGACAGGAACCAAGGAGGTCTATCCAGAGGCGGCCTACTACCGTAAATGGGAGGAATGGCGGGGCAGATGGTGCTGGGTTCGGGAAACAGAGGAAAAGGAGATCCAATCTTTCTACTTGCCGCGGCAGGTGAGGATAGCCCGCAACAACGATTGGAGCGCTCTTGATCCCGAAGACGCAAAGCTCACAATCGCGGCGACAAGGATTCTTTGCCTCAAGGTTGCCGGGTTGACTGTAGATATGATAGGCTCCGATTTCCTTCGCCGGCGGATTGCCCCTTTGCAGAACAAGGGGAGGCCAGCTTGGGAGTTCTAGAACGCGGCCGATATCATGCGGCTACGCCCTGGGTTGAACTTCAACATGACACTTATGCAGCATGCATCTGTCTGTCAGAAGTTGTTCAGGAGCGCAGTAGTGCGCGGTCTTCCGGCAGGCATAGTCCCTTTATGCAACAACTCCTGCTTGAACTCGATCCTCGCAATGATGCCCGTGCTGGATGCTCACAGCGTGGACGGGTCCTGGGCCATGCTTCCCAATGACTAGATCCAACAATTCTTTGATAATCTGTCGGAGAAGCCCATCTTCGAGGAAGGAGATTTCATCCGCGACACCACTGAACGAGAGCTGGAGTATATCGCTAGCAGAGTACAGGAGGCAGGCCTTGCCGCGGAGGCCAGCGGCGCTGCCTTGCCGGAAGAAGAATCCAGCGAAGAGGAGGCGTTGCCGGATGAGGACCTTGCCGGGCAGGATGAGACTGCTGAAGAACAGGGTGGTACGTCTGCCGGGGGTCAGTTTGCTGAAGAAACATCCGAGGAGGAACTACTCAAGGAGGTCCCACCTCTCAGGCCAAGTAGTAGGCGCGTCCTTCGAGGCGCCGGCTCTGGGGTTCCGGCCCAGCAGACCTCCTCAAGTAGTGCAGCTCCTGGAAAGGGAGCCGGCAAGGCGACGCAGCGGCAAGAAGCTCATCGGCAACCCGCACCTGCCGCGGCCAAGCGGCCAAGGAGCCCCCCTTCACCTCCTCCCCCGGCCAGAATGGTGGAGGTCGCCTTCGACCTTTCCGCCCTTAGCTCGGGAGAAGAAGAAGAGTAAGAAGCTCGTTGCACCCTTTATCTTCTTGAATATCTAACTTCGCTCCAACTCATCACTTGTTTCCTATTTCTGTAGGGACACAGAAACCTTGGCGCAGAGGATGGCGAAGAGGGCAAGGACCTCAACGGACGAGGATCCGCTGGCGAGCACCTCAGGTGCACCAGAAGCGGCCACCATCAGCCCGAGAACCAGCCCGTGACGCAGTCCCCGACTCAGCCCCCGGCGCAGCCCCTAGCGTGAGTCCCTTACTCATTTTCCGCTGGCAAGCGCCGGGGTGTGCATTTATGCTGCTGACATCATCGGACGTGCAGGAGGAGAGCAGCGACAAGGAGAATCGTCTGAGTTCATCCCTGACATGCCGCCTCCATCAACTACGCCGCCCAGAGATGCGTCTCCGGCTAGGACCTCCTCCAGCGCACTTTATCGTGACGAAGAAGAGCCGGCAAGCGAAGGCACCGGCAGCCATATGCCGGCAACTAACGTTGGCCGGAGGGGAGAACCCACTCCCCGACAGGCCGACACAGGTAAACCATCTGCTTCGGAGTATTTGTTGCTTTATCTTCCTCTTTTTGTCTTCTTGAACTTCCTCCTGATCCCCATTTTGTTTTACTCCTTTGGCTTTCAGACATCCCCCCAGCAGAACACATGGATGTTGATGCTGTCATCGAGGACACAGCCCGGGATGCTGCCGCCGAGGCCGACAGGCTTGCCGCGGAGGAGGCCGCCAAGAGCGCTGCTGCCGAGGCCGCCGAAGCCGCCAAGGCCGCTGCCGCTGAGGCCGCCAAGAGCGCACAAGGAGAGGCCACCGAAGAGTCTGCTGAGAGGGCCGACAAGGAGTCCGGCGGCCACACTGACGGCATTCCTGCCGCAGGAACGCATAGCGCTGAGCCAGCCCCGGAGCCCCAGGCTACTAATGAGACGGCCGCCAACGAGCCACCGTCAACATCTGAAGGCCCCTCTTCCAGCAAATACCGCGACAATCTGTTTGTTAGCCTTCCAGGAGCAGCCAGCATTAGGGTGCCAGTTGAACGAGAGACCTTTGAGGAAGTTGTCGCCGCTGCCAGGCTCGAGATTGTGGATGAACCTAGCGCCAGCAGCAGCAGATCTGAGGAGGAGAAACTTCTTCTGGCCATAAGCAGCAACTATCAGAAGCTCCAGGCCCTCCATCGTGCTCGCAAGGAGAAGTTAGACTCCCGGGCCGCCATTGTTGAAGCAACCGAGGTGAACTTCCAAGAGCGCGTCAAGGAGAGCCAAGCATGGTACGCTGAGGCCGTCCAGGAGCTGAAGGCAAGCCAAGTTCAGTTGAGCCAGAACTGGGAAGAGCTCCTCCTGAAACAGTCTAACATCGAGAAGGCACAGGAGGAGGCCAAGCAAAGGGTTGCTGCAGAGGAAGCACGTCTGAGAGAGCTTCGCGTCGGGCTTGAATCGCATGAAGATGACCTTGCCGCGCGCGAGAGGGCGCTTGCCGACAAGCTCCGTGCCAAGGACAAGGAGGTTGAAAATCTTGTCGCGCAGCGGACCCAGGAGCTGGAGCAAAGGCATGCGGAGGCGCTGAAGATTCTGGCTGTGGACCACGCCGGCAAGCTGAAGGAGGCCGTCGATGCCGCCGAAGCTGCAGAGGGCGCCAAGAACGAGCTTGCCGAGAGGATGATGAAGCTGGAGATAGAGCTTGAGGAGCACGGCAAGAAGGTCTCGACGCTCGAGACCGAAAGAGGCGAAACTCTTCGCAGTCTGGCGGAGGCACAGGTCGTCGTCTCTGACAAGTCCAAAGAGCTCTCCGCGGTCAGCAAGTCCATTGTTGATCTGACGCTGAAGCTGACCAAGCTAACGGAGTCTCTTGAATCCGTGGAAGCTCGTGATAGAACCCTGACTAAGGACCTTCAGAACGAGCAGGAGCTGCTCAAGAGTGCCGCCCTCGAGCACAATGACTATGTGCGAGGCATGGATATCTGGACTGAGAAGCTTGTCGTCGTCGTGAGGAAGCTTGCCGCGCAACTGTCTACCATGGGCTTGGAAGATTACAGGGAGCCTCTTGGCGACAGGATGTCTCAGAGCGCCAAGCTGTCCTTGTTCTTCGACCTTGTGCTTGAAGCTCTGGAGCAACTCCACTCTAACCGAGCAGCTCATCTGGCCAGCGAGTAGCGCAAGCTCTGCCAGGCTGTCCTCCGCAAAGTGCTCACCAAGGTGGTCTACAGGAATCCCAGCATCAACCTCGCCAACGTCTTCGACCGCCTGCCAAAGGATGTAGATCTCAAGGCGTCGGAGGAGCTTGTCGCGCCCATCGTCGACAGGATCAGCCAAATGAAGAGAGTTGAAGGTGATCGCCGGGATTAGCTGCTTCGTCACTTGCCACCGCCATTCATGCCAAAGACAGTATTGTCTTATGTTAGAATCGCGGCAGCTTTTTATTGTAATATAGCTCACTCTGTTATGGATAAATGCTATGTTTTTCCCCTTTGCTTAATCTCTTTATGCATGTATTAGCCCTACGCTTAACCGGAAACTTGCCGGCACGCATACCCTTGCCGCGAGCGCTAGGTGCGGGACTTTAGCAGCCTGCTGGCGGGGCTGCTGCCGGCAAGAGACCTTGATGCTCTTAGTGCAGCCACCTAACCTGTTGAGCGGACTCGAAACAGGATAAGGGCGCAACCAATTCACAGCAAGGTTCCCTCGCGTGCAGGTTTTCCATACATAATTTGAAACTGTTCAAGGGGAACAACAAAACAAAAGTCCATCTGAAATTTGTGCAATTCTGTGACTTATCTTTTCGTTGGAGCATTCTTTCTGACAAGATGATTTCCTTGAACATCGCCTATTGGTATCCATACCACCATTCTCCCCCCCCCCCCCCCCCCGACAAAGATGCAGGCGAGGTAACCTTCTGTTCCTTTGAGAAAAAGAAAGAAGAGAAAATATAGATATGGAACCTTGGCGGTTCGTTAGCACTTGTCAGGAGCAAGCATAATACAACATCTTGGCTAAACATGCATATAAATAAACATGCAAATTGACAAGAATTGTACGATACTTAGCTTTATTCAACTACGCACAGGGTCTGCGCCTGGCTTTGTACAAAGGATTACATGCTACCGTGACAAGACTTGTACAAAAAGGGTTGCCGGGAGGCCCGGCAACCGCGCCTTATGGGTAGAACTTACGAAGATGTTCGATATTCCAGGAGTTGCTCACCGGAATACCGTCTTCGGTCTCCAGGCGGACTGCGCCAGGCCTGGTGACTCGTACTACCCGATAAGGGCCTTCCCACTTCGGCGTCAACTTGTTGGAATTATTGGCCGACTGAACGCGCCGAAGAACAATGTCGCCTTCCTCAAGACTCCGGGCATGAACCTTGCGGCTATGATAGCGGCGCAAAGCTTGCTGGTAGCAAGCAGCTCGCACGGCAGCCTGGAGACGATCTTCCTCGAGGAACAGCGCGTCATCTTGCCGCAACTGCTCTTGCTCGAGATCATCATAGGCGAGCACTCGAGGTGACCCGTATATGAGTTCCGTGGGGAGGACTGCTTCTACCCCATATACTAGGGAGAAGGGTGTCTGGCCGGTAGCTCGATTTGGTGTCGTTCTGATTGACCAAAGAACCACCGGCAGTTCATCAATCCAACGCCTTCCGCTCTTGTGCAGCTTGTCGAAAGTTCTTGTCCTGAGACCACGCAACACCTCAGCATTCGCTCTTTCCACCTGGCCATTACTCCTTGGGTGAGCAACAGAAGCGAAGCAAATTTTGCCGCCGAGGTCTTGGATGTATTGCATGAAGGTGTTGCTGGTGAACTGTGTGCCGTTGTCGGTGATGATCCTGTTGGGTACACCGAAGCGGCAAACTATTCCTTTGAAGAACTTGACGGCTGACTGTGTTGTCACCTTCCTCATTGGTTCCACTTCTGGCCACTTTGTGAACTTGTCGATGGCAACGTACAAGTACTCAAAGCCCCCGACAGCACGGGGGAAGGGGCCCAAGATGTCGAGCCCCCAGACCGAAAATGGCCAGGATAAGGGGATCGTCTGAAGGGCTTGAGCTGGCTGATGTAGCTTCTTGGAATGAAACTGGCATGCTTCACACTTAGTTACTAGCGCAGCTGCATCCTGGAGGGCAGTGGGCCAAAAGAAACCTTGCCGGAATGCTTTACCAGCAACTGCTCTTGATCCTATGTGGGAGCCACATATGCCTCCATGTATCTCTGCCAACAGCTCTAGTCCATCCTCCCGAGAAATGCACTTCAATTTCACACCGTTTGGTATTTTTCTGTACAGGACATCGTCCACAAACTGGTACATTTTAGACCGATGGGCTACTTTCTCTGCTTCTTTCTGCTCATCGGGGAGTTCTCCTGTCTGAAGGAAATGGACAATGTGATGCGCCCATGCTGGAGCCTGGGGCTCGACGGCAAGGACTAAAGGTAAATCTTCTGCCGCGGGAACAGTTGTCTCAATAGCGAGGGCCCGAGGCCCTGCCGGATCTCGCTGTTCCCCGGCAAGCTCGGCGGGAGCGTTTGTCTCGATGGCAAGAGCATGAGCTCCTGCCGGAGCCTGTCGCTCACCGGCAAGCTTGGCGTCATTCCCGGTAACTTCCTTGCCGGTGGCTTCTAGGAGCTCTGCCGGGAAGTACTTGCCAGAACTCAACTTTCTTCTTTTCTCTTGACCTATTGATGGTGTCACGGACGGTTGAGTGAGTCAGAGCACAAAGGTACCTGGTTCCACAGGCAGCTTAAGGGCAGCGCGCTTCGACAGATCATCAGCAATGTTATTCTCTGCACGAGGGACGTGCTCCATTTGCAGACCGTCAAAACGCTCTTCCAGCTTCCTCACTTCATCTACATAAGCTTCCATCAACGGGCTCTGATAATCTTTATTGATTTGTCCGACGACGAGCTGAGAATCACCTCTGACAATAAGCTTCTGGATTCCAAGGTCTGCCGCGATCCTAAGACCGGCAAGCGAACCTTCATACTCGGCAGTATTATTTGTCGATCTCTCCCGGGGAAAATGCATCTGAATCATGTATTTGAGGTGCTCTCCGGTGGGTGCGACAAGCAGCACGCCAGCACCGACGCCTTGCAGCGAAAAGGCCCCATCAAAATACATGATCCACTCTTGATTTGTTTCCTTGCCGGGGAGAGTTGACTCTGGCACTTCTTCATCTGGCGTTGGGGTCCATTCTGCAATGAACTCTGCCAAGGCTCTGCTCTGGATGGTTTAAGTACTCTCATATTTGAGGCCAAAGCTCGACAGCTCCAGAGCCCACTCGACAATCCTGCCGGTAGCCTCGGGATTCCGTAAAATCCGTTGTAAAGGAAAGCGAGTGACAACGGTGATCTCATGTGCCTGGAAGTAATGGCGCAGCTTCCTTGAGGCCATAAGGAGGCCAAAGAGCAGTTTTTGCACACCGGAATATCTCGACCTAGCCCCCTGTAAAAGGGAACTGACGAAATAGACTGGGCGTTGCACCATCTTCTTTTTCTGAATTGATTGGCTTGACTGCGCAGGGTCGACCTTGTCGGCGCCAGACTCTGCCGGGGAGGCCTTGGCTCATCATTTGGCGGTCCTGCCATCGGCGCTGCTTCTTCATCAACTTCCCTCTCCGCCACCAACGCAGCGCTCACCACTTGATTCGTTGCCGCTAGGTATAGCAGCAACGGCTCTTGTGGCTTTGGCGCGACTAGTATTGGCGAAGAGGAGAGGTACTTCTTCAAATCCTGCAGCGCAGCCTCCGCTTCCGGAGTCCATTTCATTGGACCTGCCTTCTTCAAAATTTTGAAAAAGGGCAGGGCGCGCTCAGCAGATTTTGAAATAAACCTACTCAGCGCAGCAACGCAGCCGGCAAGACGGCGCACATCCTTGACTCGTCTTGGCGCTTCGATTTGCTCAATTGCTTTGATCTTGTCGGTGAGGGAGTCCTGGACTAGGGGGTCCTCGGGAAGCCGACCAAATCTCATATGGGCCGGACTAGGTGGGCCGTTCGCCGGACACTGGGTTACTCGGAGGACCAGACTCCAGCAAGGAAGTTTCTAGAAGCAGGGCGTGTTCTCCACGTTTAAAGTAGAATAGGCATGTTTTATCCCCTCGACGTGTAACCGACCATGTGTAAACCCTAGGTACCCTCGGCGTCTATATAAGCCGAAGGGTTTTAGGTCATAGGCCAAGGGAAAGAACTCATCTAGGGTTTAGTCATACGATCTCATGGTAGATCACTCTGTAATCTCTATACCATCAATATAATCAAGCAGGACGTAGGGTATTACCTCCATAGGAGGGCCCGAACCTGGGTAAAACCTTGTCCCCTTCGTCTCCTGTTACCATCGATCCAAGCATCATAGCTCGGACCCCCCTACCCGAGATCCGCCGGTTTCGACACCGACATTGGTGCTTTCATTGAGAGTTCCACTGTGATCGCCAGAAGGAATCGATGGTTCGCCTAGTCGTTAACGAAGAGGTCCGCAACACAGGGACTTTTGCCCCTGGACAGATCTTCGCTTTCGGCAGCATAGTGCTGCACGCCGACCCGACCGGCCACCTTGGCCGCGTCAAAAGTTTCGCCCCTGATCAGGAGGTCAGATTCGGGAACTTAGAGTTCTCCGTAGACTCCCGCGGCGATCTATCACTAATCGGGCTTGCAGTCTCGCCTGCAATGCCCGAAGACCCTGAGGCTTTAACCTTGGACTCACCTTCCGGCTCCGCCTATGGGATCTGCCCTGGTGGAGGCCCGATCTTAAGTTCGGATCAGGTCATAGCGCCCGACAGCCGAACACCCGTTCTTGCCGAACACACCCCCTGCACGGATGCATCGGAGGTTGACTCCGGAAGCTCTGGGCAGACCGGTCCGATCGAGCTCTCGATACTCGACGAAGCTCTAGATCGGATCTTGTCGATGAAAATCAACGACGACCCAATCCCGATCAGCTCTCAGATCGGTCTTTAGACTGGTCGGGACGGATTTTTCCTCCCACCCACCACCCACTTGATAGCCACTGTCGAGGATTTAACCGACATGCTAGACTACGCTTCCGAGGAGGCAGGGTACATGGACGAGGAAGATCACTCCCCCACCCCTGCCAAGACCGGACAGTGGACGGCCACCTCCACATACGACGTGTACATGGTGGACACTCCAAAAAGCAATGGCGATAAATCGGATAAAATGCCGTCAAGGCGTCGGAAACCGCATAAACGGTCCAAAGGGAAAAAGGGGCACAAGTCTATTGAGGGCACGGGGAACGATGATACTCCAGGGGACATCAGTCGCCCCAAAATCCCCGGTAACCCGTTGGAGGGTCAGGAGGATCCCGAAGACCACCGCAACCCCGATGACCCAGATGATCCTCTGCCGACGACTACCTCCGCTCTATCGAGGGGGAGGATAATGCGGATGCCGATGACTTGTCCATCCGCAACGATCCTGCAGATCAGGAATTGTTCAGACAACAGCTGATATCCACAGCTCGCAGCCTGAGAGCAAAGGAGCGACAGCTCAAAGCCGAACAAGACGACCTCAATCACCGATGGACACGAGTCCTTTCAGCGGAGGAGGAGTTTGGCGCCGGCCTATCGGACCAACCAAAGAGCTACCCGCGCCGACGGCTGCTGCCACAGTTCGATGACGAGCTCTCCAATACGCCGTCTCCCGAACATACTCCATACGAAAAACCAGATCGCCCTCCTCGAGGACGAGTCGGATGGCTGATGATACCGGCTATAGGCCGACGATACCCCATAGACATGGAAAGGAGCCACTAGAGCCCGAAGACAGGTTCGACCTGCGCCACGACCTGGACCATAGAGCAGGCCGTACACGATCCATCTACGGCTCCAGAAGATACTCACCCGACAGACGGGAAGGGTACCGGTCTCGGTTCGACCACAATGAAAATCGGGAACAAAACCGAGCTAGGGTAGCCGCCGATCATCGGCACACTATAGCTCGGGTTAGAGGCGCCGCACACCCACTGTGCTTTACAGATGAGGTAATGCAGCATCAGTTCCCAGAAGGGTTTAAACCCGTAAACATAGAGCAATATGATGGGACAACTGACCCAACCGTATGGATTGAGGATTTCCTCCTCCACATCCACATGGCAGGAGGAGATGACCTCCACGCCATCAAATACCTGCCCCTAAAGCTCAAGGGGCCAGCTCGGCACTAGCTAAATAGCCTCCCCGAAAACTCCATTGGATGTTGGGAGGACCTAGAAGAGGCATTCCGATCTAATTTCCAGGGCACTTATGTCCGGCCACCGGACTCCTCCGATCTAAGTAACGTCGTTCAGAAACCCGGAGAGTCCGCGAGGCTATTCTGGAATTGTTTCCTGACCAAGAAAAACCAGATCGTAGACTGCCCAGACGCCGAAGCTATAGCCTCTTTCAGGCATAATATTCGGGATGAATGGCTAGCTCGACAGCTCGGCCAAGACAAACCCAGGACAATGTCCGCCCTCACATCACTCATGACCCGCCTTTGCGCGGGCGAGGATAATTGGCTGGCCAGACGCAGCCATAACCCCGAAGACCCCGAAACCTCCGAAGTACGGGATGGAAACGGGAAACCAAAGCGCAACAAAAACAAGCGCCGGCATAATAACAGTGATGCCGATGACACGGCTGTAAACGCCGGATTTCGCAACAACCGCTCTGGGCAGCGGAAAAAGCCTCCTAAAGGCAAACACGATGGACCTACCCCGCTGGACAAGATTCTGGAGAGGCCTTGCCAGATACATGGCACTCAGGAGAAGCCCGCCAATCACACCAATCGTAACTGTTGGGTTTTCAAACAGGCCGGCAAGCTCGCTACCGAGGACCAAGGCAAGAGCTCACGCAGCGAGGACGAGGATGAACCTCGGGGACCGATCTGTGGCGGTCAAAAGAAATTCCCCTCAGAAGTGAAGACAGTAAACATGATTTATGCCACTCATATACCCAAAAAGGAAAGGAAACGCGCCCTTCGGGATGTCTACGAGATAGAGCCTGTAGCTCCGAAGTATAACCCCTGGTCGGCACATCCGATCACTTTTGATCGACGTGACCATCCGACCAGTATCCGTCATGGGGGTTCGGCCGCACTTGTCCTCGACCCGATCATAGATGGGTACCACCTAACCAAAGTCCTCATGGATGGTGGAAGTAGCCTCAATCTGATCTACTCAGATACGGTGAAAAAGATGGGCATCGATCCGTCAAGGATCAAGCCCAGTAACACTACCTTTAAAGGAGTGATCCCAGGCGTTGAAGCCCGGTGTATAGGCTGTATAAGCCTGGAAGTTGTGTTCGGCTCGCCCGACAACTTCCAAAGTGAGGACTTGATCTTCGACATAGTACCATTCCGCAGCGGCTATCACGCCCTGCTCGGCCGTACGGCGTTCGCCCGCTTTAACGTCGTTTCGCACTACGCATACCTCAAGATCAAAATGCCTGGCCCCCGAGGGGTCATCACTGTCAATGGCAATACAGAGCGGTCACTCCAAACTGAGGAACATGCGTTGGCCCTGGCGGCCGAATTCCATTACACCGATGACCGGCAGACGCTGACGTCCGCCGTCAAGGCATCCAAGGCTGGGAAGCGAGCTTGGTCTCAAACCGAAATTCCAGAAGCTTCCCCTCCCAATAAATAGGGATTCGCCCCCCACCACATGGCCCCATTTCCCGCACAATACGTGCCGAGGGTGCATAACTTCGCGCTTGAAATTCCATGGGTAATGGTTGGGGAACATTGATGTAGGGTAAGTCTTCGGCTAGACCGAACTATCACCCTCAAACATGTCTTCGGACACATGGCAGGTACCGTCAAGTACCCACTAAGGCGTCAAGCTTGTTCAAATTTCGGTGACTTCTCAAGACTCTTCTACAATAGTCCGTTCGCCGAACAGCACACCTATCAAGGTATACACCGTCCTGGTGGTCGCAGGAGAGGATACGCTGCAAGGCATATCGCGGACGTCAGGCCACAAATCGAAGACCCTTAGCGCAGCACCCTCCTGTAAGATTTATATTTTATCTTCTATACCTGTACATAGTTGTATCAGCACTTTGAATGAAAAGAATGGTTTAGTATAATATAGATATATTATGCACGCTCGTTTGACGTTTTTTAAGCATATTCTCTATTTTTCTCCTTCTTTTCTTGCGAGCCTGTTTGGTATACTTTTGTGAAGCAACCGGCTAATAGACCGGGGGCTTGCTCTTAAAATCGCCCTGTGCACAATTGATTTTGTATTCGGCGTCTTGGACTTCCGCTTTATATCCATTGCTTCCGAACTGTGTCTTGGGTCAAATGTTGGGTTGCCCGGCTCCTGTGCTTGCCCCTTTATGTTTCGCTCGTTCGGCTCAAGGGGCAAAGGGAGCACCGCTGCGATTGTGCTTCCGGCTAGTCTGGTCAAGCGCCTCAGTGGAGAAAGCCGAAAACTGACTGTCATGGTATGCGAGAACCGGTCCGCGATTCCGAGCTTAACTTAATCTCGTCAGAGGTTACTCCGTGTAATGCGATGGGTTCGGTATTAGTCCGAACCATGTGATATAGGCTTTGGCCACGGCTCGTCCGAACATCACAAACTCCTGGGGGCTATTTATTGGCCTCCTGCACTCCTTTCTCGCGCTCCTACGGCTAAGTGAAGGCAATAAAGCATTCTGGTTTGATTGCCTAGTCCACCCCGCACTACCGCCTTCGGGTACCGATAGTTCGTCTAAGGGTTATAGTGCGTTTTGGAAGCGACACCCCACGTAGTATCTACCTGGGGGCTGAAGCCGACGACTCGCAGCCTTCAGATTTAACAGGCCACAAAGAAGTTATAAAGGATGCAAAACACACAAGACATGATAAACCATGCAAACTTTATATATATAAAAACGCGTTCCAAAAAGTCTTCGGACATATTACATAACCGTTTACTCATACACAGTATCTCTTCGACACTGTGACTCTATGTCCCGAGCACCCTCCATAACTCCGGAGAAGTACCGCTCGGGGCACCTATACTCTTTTCCAGGCGGCGAAGGAGCAGTGGCCACCTTCATCGGATCCAGCCCAGGCCAGTGTACCTTGGCCTTCGCAAAGGTCATCCTTGCCCCCTCGATGCAAGAAGACCTCCTCAATGCGTCGATCCGAGGAGTGGCGTCGCTCAGCTTCTGCACCAGGCTGAAGTAACTGTCGGGAATTGGCTCATCGGGCCACAGCCGGATACAGAGATCCTTCATGGCCGGTTCCGCCACCTTGTGCAGCTCCAACAGCTGCTTCAGTTGCTCATTCAGGAGAGGAGTTTGCTCGTGGGCTTCGAATTGAGCCCAAAAAACACGGGCTTCATCTCCTTCTCCCCGCGAAGCATAGAACTGCTTCGCGTCCGCTGCGCTCTTCTGGAGGTCCAAGCTGGCGCCTACGGAACGCCATACTTGGGTAAGAGCTTTGAACCTATCATCTCCGAAGACACACTGCAGTAAATATGGCTTACCACTCAGTATAGCCTGGGCCTGGGTGACTTCCTCTTCAAAGGTCCGCCTATCCACCCGCTCCTTTTGAAGATCGGTTTTTAGGGTGGATAGTTCGGCAGCCTGCTCTTTTTCTTTCAGCTCCAGGGCCTCGCACTTCTTGCTGGCGTCCTTAAGCTCCAGTTGGACCTCCTCCACTCGAGCCTGGTGCTTGTCGCTGGTAGCTCTCAAGGCAGATAGTGCGGCTACGGCCTCTTGGGCCGCCGCCTTTTCTACAGCAGTTTCCTGCTTTGCCTTCTTGAGTTCGGCCTTGAGCTTCTCCATCTCTTTCGCCGAGGCTGCGTAAGCATTGACTTATATTAAGCATCCGTGTTGATAGAACGAAAACATGAAGTTTAGATACTTCACTCCGCTTACCTTGAGCCTCGTCGAATCTTCGGCTTAGAGCGTTAAGCTCGTCATCGAAGTTCCTAAGCTTCCGATTCAGCTCCTCTACTTCAGCGGCGTTATCGAACGCCGCCGATGCCTGCAAAAAATGCGAAAGTCTCATATTATATGAGTTCACAGACCTACGAATTATCATAATCCTGTGCCTGGTCTCCTTAAAAGAATGACCGAACAATATGACCATATGTATAGTTCGGATAAGGATTTTTTGTCTTGACCCCCGGGTAAGTTTTTCAAACTTACCTAGGGCTCGGGGGCTGCTATGTATATAAACAACTGCTTAAACATATCAATGACTTACAAAAAACGGGGCATTACATTGTTTACCTGAAAACCCGTTAGGAGGCCGTTGAAGGCCGCTTTCAGTCCGGTATCCACGGACCGAATGCTCTGTAGCACCGTACCCATAAGGGTGCGGTGCTCCTCGGAGATGGAGGCGCTGGATAGAGCCTCCCCCATGGCCGGCCACTCAGTGGTCAGAGGCACCGGTGGGGGTCGGTTAGCCCGATCCCCAGTCGGGGATTGAAGCTGTGTCTCCGGACACATGGTGTGCTCCGGAGACAGTTGTGGAGGTGACTGGACAGTTCGCTGACCGGTCTCCTCGGTATCCGGGAGGGTCTTCTCCCCCGGGTCTTCGGTGGCCGAGGTATTAACCTCGACCATTATCTCATCGCCCCCGCCTCCAGTGTTCGGCTCCAGGGGAGCCTATTGGGATGACACCTTCGTACCTTCCTTATTGGCATCTGGAGGGGAAGGGTGCGACGCGTTTCCGCTCTCCGCTAGATCGGCGGGCGGGGTTTCCCCGTCCGAGTTTTGGTCGGTGGGAAGGATGCGGGGCGGGCTGCAAGTCAATTGACGCTCGCATGTTAAATATATTAACGAAACTTGGTATTTGCAAGGTCTTCGGATCTATACCTTCGAGGTGGGGGCTTAACCCTGAGGGTCCTTCGCGGAACCCTCTTGAACCCCTCGGACTCGGTGTCCGAGGCCGAACTATCGTCGGACAGGATCGCCTGTGACCGGCGTGCTTTCTTCTGGGCTGGAGGAGGTTCATCCTCCAAGGCGTCCGGTGACGTCGCCCTCTTTCTTGTAAGGGGGGGATCGCCTCCCCCCTTGACCTCGTGCTCCTCCTCCTCTTCCTCCTCTTGATTCGAGGAGGTGTGGGTCTCTTCGGACTCAGCCTCTAGCTGGTCCTTGGTGCGCAGGCCAGCTCGGCCTATCTTCTTCTTCTTTTCTTTCTTCTCTGGCTCCTTGTAGGGCACCACGACGAGCATCTCCAACAGCAGCGGGGACCGAGGATCCTCGGGCTGTGGAGCTGGACTCTTGAAGTCCTTGGCTTTTTTCAGCCATTCCTGCAGAAGTGATCGGACAATCATTAGGTGACCTACGGAAGAATAAAGCCGATCTATTGAAATCATAACATACCTTGGAAGGAGGCTTGGCAGCATTCAAGCCCTGGTCTTCCTCCTCGCCCGGCCAGTCCTTCTGCGCCTTGAACAGCGCCTTCCATAGTTTCTCCCGCGTGGTGCGGAAGAGTCGACGAACTATAGGGTCGTCGCCGGTCCGGTAATCCCACATAGCAGAACTCCGGCGCTGGCATGGCAGGACATGTCGTCGAAGCATTACCTGGACCACATTGGTCAGGCCGACGCCTTCCCTGATTAGGGAGGCGGTGCGCCTCTGCAGGTCCTCTACTTCGGAAGCCGACCCCCAATCCAGGCCCTTTCGGACCCACGAGGTCAATCTGGTTGGGGGGACGGACCTGAATTCGGCAGGAACAGTTCCGCATTCAGCAGGAATAGTTCCGCCCTCTTCCTCCTTTAGCTCAGTGATATAGAACCACTCCTTCTGCTAGGTCTTAATGGTGTCGATGAAGGTGCCAGATGGCCACACTGCGCATGGGAGTTTGCCGATGATTGCCCCGCTGCAGTCCGCGTGCGCGCCGGCAACACACTTCGGCTTAATGTTGAAAGTCTTAAGCCATAATCCGAAGTGCGGCTCCACCCGCAGAAAAGCCTCGCAGACAGTGATGAATGCAGATATGTGCATGAAGGAGTTCGGCGGAAGGTCATGGAAATCGAGCCCGTAAAAGAACATCAGACCCCTCACAAAGGGGTGAAGTGGGAAGCTTAATCCCCGGATGAAATGGGGGACGAAAACCACCCTTTCCCCTTGTTTAGGGGTGGGAATCACCTGACCCTCCTCGGCGGCACGGTGGAAGACGTTGGCAGGGATGTATCCGGCGTCCTTGAGCTCCCGGATATCCTTGTCTGTGACTGTGGAGGCCTCCCACTTGCCGCTGGCCATGGCTGACCTCGGAGGGAGAAGAATGTGAAACCTAGATCTGAGCTCGGTGAGCTCGGGAGTCTAGGGAGGCGAGGATGCGAAGGGAGGAATGTGGATAAGCCTTGGAGTTTTTCCCTTTTTATTAAGGGCCGCTACCGGTTAGCCTCCCTCCACCACGCCGTGAATCCCTCCACTTCCCAAGGCGTGCGCGGCGTTACACGCGCATGATTAAGCATGTCCCGTATGGAACGGAGCACGATCTGTGTATTGATGGATCGTGCCGATAAATACGGCCTCGAGCCGCTAAATGAGTCTGTACAACTGGCTCTGCGGTCATGATGAGCCGCGGCCTTTCGTCTGAAAGGTTGTCAGAAGAGCGCTATTGGCTCCCTGACATTTGGCCTTATCGGCCGGGTTACACATGATGTTCGGATGACCTATGATCGGGAAAACTACGCGTCGATGGAAGCCGGACTAAAGGAACTGCCGATTACTATCCGGAGAAAGGAACTCGCCTCGCAAGCCGAAGACTTTGATCATTTGAAGCAGCTGGAGCTTGGACCCTTGGCGTTGGAGGCTAGTTCGGGGGCTATTGAGGGAGTCCTGGACTAGGGGGTCCTCGGGAAGCCGGCCAAATCTCATATGGGCCGGACTAGGTGAGCCGTTCGCCGGACACTGAGTTACTCGGAGGACTAGACTCCAGCAAGGAAGTTTCTAGAAGCAGGGCGTGTTCTCCATGTTTAAAGTAGAATAGGCATGTTTTATCCCCTCGACGTGTAACCGACCATGTGTAAACCCTAGGTACCCTCGGCGTCTATATAAGCCGAAGGGTTTTAGGTCATAGGCCAAGGGAAAGAACTCATCTAGGGTTTAGTCATACGATCTCGTGGTAGATCACTCTGTAATCTCTATACCATCAATATAATCAAGCAGGACGTAGGGTATTACCTCCATAGGAGGGCCCGAACCTGGGTAAAACCTTGTCCCCTTCGTCTCCTGTTACCATCGATCCAAGCATCATAGCTCGGAACCCCCAACCCGAGATCCGCCGGTTTCGACACAGACAGTCGGGGTTTGCTTCAATTCCCCGCTAAGACACAAAGAAACCGAGGAGCTTGCCGGATGGAACACCGAACACGCACTTCTCAGGATTGAGCTTCAAGTTGATCTTGCGCAGATTTGCAAAAGTTTCTTCTAAATCATATATGAGTGTTGCTTTGTCCTTGGTTTTGACCACTATGTCATCCATATAAGCTTCCATATTTCTATGTAGCTGGGGCTCAAAACCAATCTGGACTGCTCTTGCAAATGTAGAACCAGCACTTTTCAACCCGAAAGGCATACGCAAAAAGCAGTACGTACCACATGGGGTGATAAATGCGGTCTTCTCTTCGTCTTCCTTGGACATGAATATCTGATGATAGCCTGAATAGGCATCCAGGAATGACAGCAAGTCGCAGCCGGCAGTGGAGTCCACAATCTGGTCGATGCGCGGCAAAGGGAAGGGGTCTTTTGGACAGGCTTTATTGATATCCGTATAGTCAATACATAGCCTCCACTTCCCATTCGCCTTGCGCACTACAACTGGATTGGCCAACCACGTTGGGTGAAGTACTCCTCTAACCAAGCCTGCTGCTTCTAGCTTCTTGATTTCTTCGGCAATAAACTGTTGCCGTTCCAAAGCTTGATTCCTCACCTTCTACTTGACGGGCCGCACGTGTGGACAGACGGCAAGGTGGTGCTCAATTACCTCCCTGGGAACACCGGGGATGTCAGATGGTTGCCATGCAAACACATCGACATTCGCCCGCAGGAAGGCAACGAGCGCGCTTTCCTATTTGTTGTCAAGGGTGGAACTTATAACGAAAGTTCCCCGCGTGCCATCTTCCTTGGCGGGCATCTTCTTGGTTGCTGGTGGAGCAGCCTTGGACTTCTTGCTCTTGCCGGTGGAGCTCTCAGGCACATCCTCAACGGGAGCGCAGCACTCCGAAGAGGTGCGCTTGTCGGAGTGTGTGCGAGAGGCCTTGCCGGTCTTCTTCTCCCCGGGAGCTTCATCGACAGGAGCAGGTGCCTTGGCGGCAGATGCTGCAACTGCGTCCCGGTAGAGCTGATCGGTGCAGATGAGCGCGTCCTTCTTGTCGGAACCGACAGTGATGACGCTCATCGGCCCAGGCATCTTCAGCACATTGTAGGCATAGTGTGATGCCGCCATAAACTTGGCCAGCGCCGGGCGGCCAAGGATCCCATTATATGGCAATGGTATCTTGGCGACGTCAAACACGATCTTCTCCGTCCTGAAGTTTAAATCACTGCCAAATGTCACCGGCAGTGTGATCTTTCCCTTGGGTTGACTTCTTCCTGGATTGACCCCTTGAAAAGAGCCCGTCTCTTCAAGGTCTCCATCAGGAATTAGCAATCTCTTGATGACCTCGGGCAAGATCAAATTCAATCCGGCCCCACCGTCAACTAGCATTTTCGTCACCTTGAGGTTGTGAATTGTTGGTGAGACCAACAATGGCAAACACCCAACCGCGGTTACGCGATCAGGGTGATCCTCAATGTCGAAAACGATAGGCGTGCTAGACCATTTCAAGGGCTTCCGAGCGCCGATAGATGGCTCTGTCGCATTAACCTCGCACGCCCACTGTTTAAGTTAGCGGTGGGAAGAATGCAACGATGCACCTCCGTCGATGCACATGGCATCAGTAGCCTTCTGAAATTCTTGCTCGCTGGACTCGTCGTCCTCTTCTATGCCATCATCAGCTCCTTCTTGCTTGTCGCGGCCTTGAGCAGGCCGGTCCTTCTGTTGCTTGGCCTTGCCGCGGCGACCTCCTCGGCCACCACGCCTCTTGCCGGACCCTTCGGCACCATCGTGAGCCCTCTTCTTGTCTCGCCTCTCATACTCGGCTTTTTACTTCTCGACAAGCTGCTCGACTTGCCGGCAGTCTTGGAGATCGTGGCCCTTGGTGCGATGGATCTTGCAATACTGCTTGCCGGAGCCATCTGGCTTGTCGGCAGCCGCCAAGGCCTGACAGGAGGCGCACCCGACAACATCCTTGCCGGGGTCGTTTACCTTGACCTTCTTGGCGGCGCCCGGGCTATCGGACCCCTCGACGGCAAGTACGGCTTTGCCCTTGCGCTTCCTGTTGCGCCGCCGACCCTTCTTCGCTGTGGTGGTAGCGTCTTCATCTTCAGAGTCGGCCTTCGCTCCAACATCCTCGCCGGGGAGCCTCCTCCCTTCTTCAGCTCGAGCACACTTGTCAGCCAGAGCATAAAGCTCGGCAACATCCCTGACCTTGTTCATCGCCAACTCTTCCCGCATCCTGCGGTTTCGCACATTCTGATGGAACGCGCTGATGACAGCGGCAGGGTGAACGTCTGGTATGTTGTGATGTACGCGGCTGAACCTTTGGATGTACTTGCGCAGGGTCTCGCCTTCTTTCTGGGGAATGATATGCAGATCACTCTCCTGGCCCGGAGCTTGATGACCTCCGGTGAAGGTGCCAACAAACTCGTGACACAAATCTGCCTAGGAAGAAATGGATCCTTCCGGCAAGTGCATCAACCACGACCTAACGTTGGGCTTGAGCACCAACGGGAAGTAGTTGGCAAGTATTTTGTCGTCACGACCCCCGGCAGCCTGCACCGCGATGGTGTAGACGCTGAGGAACTCTGACGGGTGGGTTTTGCCGTCATATTTCTCCGGGACCTCCGGCTTGAACGTGCGAGAATTGGGCCACTGGACTAGCCGCAGCTCACGGGTAAACGCTGGACAACCCACCTCGTAAGGCAGATCGCCAGGATACCCCGGTGCAGGCTTATCTACAGTGGGCCCCGCGTGCCTGTCAGACTGGTAACGCGCTTCCCGGCGCCGCTCGATGGTAGTTCGAGCGTCCTCCTTGCTTCGCTCCCGAAGAACCTGACGTTGATCGCGGCGGGTTTGCGGGTCGGACGACGCCATGGAATCATCCTCATGAGTGCCGACCCATTGAGTCATCGCCCGCTGCTGCTGCGGGGGGAATACACCGTAGTCGTGCCGCCCACAGCTTTTTCCTTGCCGACGCGCGCCGGCTCGACGGACCGTCGCTGCGAGGGCTCCGCCTGCTCCGGCTTATCTTCGTTGGCCAGGCCAACAAGGCTCTGGATGGCAGATCTCCACTCCTCGAGCTTGTCCGCAGCAGGAGGGAAGTTCAGGAGCAGTTGTGCACGCACCAGTGCTTCTGCCGGCGTAGGCGGTGGCGACAGGTGCGAGGAACGTGAGGTGCTCTGACTCCTAACCGTGTTAGAAGGAGCAACAACACGATCCTGCGACCGTACGCCGCCAGCACCAGCACGTGGACGTGCATGCTGGCCTCGCACCTCCCAAGAATGATGCTCAGGAGATTTCCCATGGGGACGTCCGGGGCCTCCAACGTCGCGGCAAAGCTCCTCGCGCGCGCCCTGGGAAGGCCGCGGCACGTGCGCCGGTGTGGGCGTCTTGGAGAGCGCCCTTCCATCTCTGGAGTTCACCGCACCGCCTGCCGGCAGTACGGCACCATCTCTGGATCCAGCGGCGCGAATGACGCCGCTTGCCTGGCTACGATCACCGGAGCGTCGTGGAAGCTCGGGATCTCCACCTCCTCCACCCGCGTCGACTCCATCGCCCGTGCGTGTACGCACGGGCGCGGCGGACGCGGATGGTCCAACCGCCGTCAAACCCTTCCTCTTGGGGGCCATGGCGGTGATGGTGATGAAGAACTGGCGCGCTGATCACTGGATCAGGTCTACACAGCCTCCTCCCCCTACCTGGCGCGCCAAAGATGTTGGAGAAATGACACCTATGGGATCACGAGGATCCCTTTACGGTTCGGCGGGGAGGAGGGTTGCACAGAGAGCATATCGAATGATCAACGCAAGGGATTTTACCCAGGTTCGGGCCGCTCGGAAGCGTAAAACCCTACTCCTGCTTGGTTGTATTGAGCGTGTTCTTAGGCTAGTTCTTGGAGCGCTACCGTAGCCGCTACACACGCGAACTTGGGTCCCAAAAAGCCGATCCCCCACTGTAACTGCACCTGGGCCTCCTTCTATACCTTCGAAGGGGTCGCCACAGTAGTGCGCTGGGGTACATGAGGTGTAAAGCAACTACAGTGCTTATCATACCTAATTCTGACGGCTTAGGACAAGGGCATTTAATGCTCTTGTTGAGGTGTCCATGCCTTGTCTTGGGGACGGAAAAAGGGGCCATCCCATCGCACCGCCTAAGCCCTCACACTGTTAGCGTCCGCCACGCGCCCAGGGGAACAAAGGCTAAAAGACAAGCTGGTAGTTGCCCTGGGGTGGCGCGCTAGAACAGTGAGAGGGGCTTGCCGGGCGTGAGTCTTGTTGGGACTACGAGCTGTCCCCGGCAAGATCTTGCCGGGGCTCCAGCCTTTGGTCTTCCGCCTTCTCGCCTCCTTGACGTCGTAGTGTTTGATCCCAAGGCTTCGTTGTTCCTTGTCGGCTGCAGGGGGGATTGTCGGCGCACAAGTCTGGGTAATGGATACCCTGGTTATCTGTACACTGACACTTATATTCTGGGAATCAAGATCTATAGAGATAGATCGAGAAGGCTTATTGGATTAAGCCAAAGTAGGTATATCGACAAGGTGTTGAAGCGGTTCAACATGCAAGATGCCAAGAAAGGGTTCTTGCCCATGTCACATGGCATTAGTCTTAGCAAGACTCAGAGTCCTTCGACTCCTGATGAGCGAAGACGCATGGATGGGATTCCGTATGCTTCGGCTGTCGGGTCCATCATGTATGCTATGGTATGTACTCGTCCCGATGTTACCTTTGCTCTAAGCGTAGTAGGCAGATACCAGGCTGATCCAGGTGAGAGTCACTGGACAGCGGTAAAGAATATCCTCAAATACTTGAGAAGGACAAAGGACATGTTCCTGGTTTATGGAGGTGAGGATGAGCTCATTGTAAAGAGTTACACTGATGCTAGTTTCCAAACCGATAGGGATGATAGTCGATCACAATCTGGGTTTGTGTTCATTCTGAACGGAGGAGCAGTGAGCTGGAGGAGTGCCAAGCAAGATATGGTAGCTGATTCTACAATGGAGGATGAGTACATTGCAGCTTCTGAAGCTGCAAAAGAAGGTGTTTGGGTGAAGAATTTTATTTCTGGTCTTGTAGTGGTTCAGGACTCGTCCAATCCGTTGGACCTCTATTGTGATAATAGTGGTGCTATTGCACAAGTCAAGGAAGCACGGAACACTCATAAAACCCAACACATACTCGGGCGTTTTAACCTCATTCCTGACATTGTCGAGAGAGGCGATGTAAACATATGCAAGATACACACGGATGCAAATGTTGTTGATTAACGAAGCCTCTCCCGCAGTCGAAGCATGAGATGCACATGAGGTCCATGGGCATACGATGCCTAGATGATTGACTCTAGTGCAAGTGGGAGACTGTTGGAGATATGCCCTAGAGGCAATCATGTGATGATTTTGTTTCCTATGTATTCATGAGTATTTTGTATTGTCCTTGAACATCATCAGTGATATGTATCAATAAGTATGTGGCTTATTTGTGAGACTATATATAGTATGATGATTGTTCTAGTAGTCCCTAGTTGTTAAGGTTATGCGGACACATATCCTTTACTAGTATACGATTCAGTTGATGACTACATTTCACAAGTCATGTGCATAGAGATGCTAAACTGATAGTATGGACTCGGGGATTGAGATCACCGAGTTGGACAGACCCACTTTGAGACACAACGAGATAATGTCATATGTTAGTCTCAAGTACAATGTATATGCCATGTCCTAGACCTGAGGTCATCGCATGTTATCGGAATGAGGATCGACTTACTTAGGGTCTATCAAACGCTACTCCATAATTGGGTAGTTATAAAGGTAGCTTTCGGGTGACTCGTGAGACATGCCGCGAGACATGGTTAACCAAGATGGGATTTGCCCCTCCGTGAGGAGAGATATTCTCTGGGCCCTCTCGCGTGATCAGATTCAGAAAGCATGGCCAAGCGACATGGGTTAAGTGTTAACCCAGTTCGGGAATCTGCATCACGGTTTCGAGAAGAGATGTCGAGCTACCACAAGGGTGACAAGTACTCGCCTTGAGCTCTACAACCTATATCATGAGGCAAAAGGAATGTTGTATATGACACATTGTCGAGGTTCGTCTAACGACTTTGCGCACACATGGGAGTTGGCACGTTTTGCTAGGAGCCTCTACCGACTATCGAGTTGGGTCGTGTCCATGTGTACGTGAACCTATAGGGTCGCACACTTAAGGGATTGCAGCCCATTCGGATTGGATCCGACTGGAAATTGGGACTAGACTCGTCGTGGGCCTCAAGTGTTGAGCCCACCTCGGAGGTCTATATAAAGGGGAGTGGGAGCACCTTTCAGGGTTGATCTTTTTCCTCCCGTCGACAGCCAGCGCCACTCCCCACGCCACCATGCCGTGCGATCGGACCTAGCAGTCCGCCGCCCGACGCTACCCCCGTACGTTTGGATACCTTGGAGGCATCGCATCTGTGGTGCTTGGATGAACCGTTCGAGGGATCCGTGACGAACCGTTCGAGGGGTCCGCGAGGAGCTGTTCGTGGGAGATCACTGCTCGTGGGAGATCGGCTAAGGAGGAGACGAATTGGCTGATCGACTACACGCATCACCAACTCTACTTCCGCTGCGGTGACTGCGCGTCTAGTAGTAAACCTGATCCCATGATCTATTTCCAGCAGCATGGTCTTGGGTGCGCTGTAGAAATTTTTATTTGGCGCTAGCATAGCGTACCGCGTGTTCCAACAGGTCTATGGTGGACTACTCACGCATCACCGGAGAGGCACCCATGAAGACGATGCACCCCTCCGTGATGGTGTTAGATTGGATCTCGTGGTTCTGGAACTTGCGGCGGCTTGAATTGTGTTTCATCGACTCTCCTAGGGTTTTCCGAATATTTGAGAATTTATAGAGATGATAGTCGGTGGAGGGGGTCCCGAGGCGGCCACAACCAATCAGAGCGCGCCTGGGGCCTCTGGCGCGCCCTGGTAGGTTGTGGGCAGCCTGGGCTCCCTCCTGGTTGCTTATTTGGCCCATTGGCACTCTTCTGGTCCAAACAAATCTCCAAAAAGTTTCGTCTCGATTGGACTCCGTTTGGTACTGATTTTCTGCGAAGTAAAAAACAAGCAAAAACAGCAAATGGCACTTTCGCACTATGTCAATAGGTTAGTCCCAAAAAATGATATAAAGTTGCTATAAAATGATTGTAAAACATCCAAGATTGAGAATATAACAGCATGGAACAAGCAAAAATTATAGATATGTTGGAGACATATCAGTGGTGATAATGGGGTATTCTATTGATTCACTTGATATATGTTATCGCATCAACTTGCGGATTCCGATGAACTTGGGGATCTATGCACAGGGGTTGATTGCACGTTATCATACTACTTTCTCCGATAGAAATCTTGGGGTGCTCCTTGAAGTTCTTTGTGTTGGATTGAATATGATAGATCTGAAATTGTTTGCTGCATGTCGCATAATTTACCCACGGATACTTGAGGTGACATTGGAGTATCTTGGTGACATTAGGGTGGATTGATATGTATCATTGGTGTTATTTTAGTACAAACTCTAGGGTTGTTTGTGAAACTTATAGGAATAGCTCAAAAGATTGATCTGAAAGAATAACTTTGAGGTGGTTCTACTACCTACACCAATTCCATCTTATGTTCTCCGCTAGATAGGAACTTTGGAGCGATTCTTTGTTGCACGTTCAGGGATGATTATATGATTCAGCTATGTTAGCATTATTGAGAGATTGCACTAGTGAAAGTATGAACCCTAGGCCTTATTTCCAAGCATTTATACAACGTTTTGCTCATTGCTTTCCACTTGCTACCTTGCTGTTTTCATACTTTCAGATTACAAAAACCTATATCTACTATCAATATTTCACTTGTATCACCATCTCTTCGTGGAACTAGTGCACATATACAATTTGCCATTGTATCGGGTGTGTTGGGGACACAAGAGATTTCTTGTATTTGTTTGTAGGGTTGTTTGAGAGAGATCATATTCATCATACGCCTCCCAAGGATTGATAAACCTCAGGTCATCCACTTGAGGGAAAATTGCTACTCTCCTACAAAACTCTGCGCTTGGAGGCCCAACAGAGTCTACAAGAATAAAAGTTGCGTAGTAGATATCACTCCCCCTCCGGCAGGGCACCGTAAAAGGTCTCCAGATGGGATCACGGCGTAATAGAGACTTGCGGCGGCGGAACATTTGTTTCTGGTTGCTCTCTGGGGTTTCGGAATATTTTAGAACTTATAGAAGTGGAGTTAGGTCAAGGGGAGCTACGAGGGGCCCACAAGATCAGGGGGTGCGTCCTACCCCCAGGGCGCGCCGTCTGAGATTGTCGCTCCCTCGTGCATCGTTTGGCCTCCTCCCGAAGCTTCATGGGCCCGAAATCTTCCAGAAAAAAATCACCAAAAAGTTTCATCGTGTTTGGACTCCGTTCGGTATTGATTTTCTGCAAAAGTCAAAAACACACAAAAAGGGGAACAGACACTGGGCAGTGGCTTAATAGGTTAGTTTCAAATATATATATATATATATATATAATAGCATATTATTGCATGCAAAGTATCCAAGATTGATAATATAATAGCATGGAACAATAAAAAATTATCGATACGTTCGAGACGTATGAGATGCCTCCCTTCCTATATATTTAAAACAAGGACCTTGTATCGGCGCTCCTTTGGACAAGAACTCCTGCTACGGGGTGTATCTAGGAAAGAAGCAGAACAAGTCTTGCAAGACGTGCACCATGGTGTTTGTGGTGGGCACCAAAGTGGGCCAAAGATGTATCATAGTATACAGTTAAGCGGCTACTATTTGCCAGGAATGATGACATGCTGCCTTAGGGTTGCCAAATCTTGCCATAGTTGCCAAATTCATGGTGTTATAAAACATCAACCACCAGTTCCATTGGACCCGACAATACCCTCGTGGCCATTTGATGCATGGGGTATAGATGTCGTCGGTCCTTTTGATCCTCCGTCCTCTAAAGGGCATCGCTTTATCCTAGCGGCGACATACTATTTCTCTAGACAGGCAGAGGCAGTGCCCTAAGAGAGGTAAAAAGTGACAATGTTACAAAATTTCGAGAGCGTAACATCATTTATCGCTTTGGGGTTCCACATCGCATTACTTCTGACAATGCGACGGATTTTAAATCGAACAAAATGATCAAATTCTTGTCCAAATATACAATCAAATGGAATTATTCCACGGGATACCATCCACAAGCTAATGGGTTGATTGAAGATTTTAACAAAAACCTTGGCCAGATCTTGAAAAAAGACAGTTCACAAGCATCATCGTGACTCGCATGATCGTCTCTATGAAGCCTTATGGGTGTATCATGTTACAGTTTGTACACCAACTCAATCCACATAGTACTCTTTGGTCTGTGGGACTGAGGTTGTCCTTCCTCTTGAGGTGGAACTCCCATCTTTAGGAGTGGCTATCCATGATGAGATTACCCAAGATGAGCAAATCAGGTTACAGTTTCAGCAGTTGGATTCCTTGGAAGAAGACTGGCTGAATGCTCTTCTAGACAGAGCTATAGCGTATAAACATTGTGCGAGCATATGATAAACTAGTTAAACACCGAGTTTTTTGAAAAGGAGAACTAGTGCTCGTACTAAGGCGCCACATTGCGGTTTCAAGAAAAGCTAAAGGAAAACTATCGCCTAAATGGGAAGGGCCATTTGTTATTGAGCAATCCTATGACAGCGTAGCTTATCAGTTGATTGACCAACATGGAGTTCGTCCCATGCCCCTATTAACGGGAGGTTCCTAAAGAAGTACTACGCGTGACCACGTCGGCAATTTTTTCCTTTTTTATTCCTTCTTTCAGACTTTTTGTTCTCTCTTTGAAAAAAGAAATGCTTTACAAAACCATGGACGCAACCGTCCTACATTAAAATGGCTTTCCCCAAAACACGCCATGCTAGTGATTGAAGACTAGGTCACCTTAGGGCTAGTCTGAAGGCGGCACTTTGTGTCATGCATAAAAGTGGAGCGGCACCATACCCACACAACACACAACACATGCC
This sequence comes from Elymus sibiricus, assembly GCA_039707655.1. NCBI lineage: Eukaryota > Viridiplantae > Streptophyta > Magnoliopsida > Poales > Poaceae > Elymus > Elymus sibiricus. Next base: position 59,116,377 of record CM077665.1, read on the forward strand.
AAGTGTATGCTTTTAGAACCCGTGGAGAAAATACTTGAGCTACTTCTATGTACTGGGTCCCCATACTCCTCATGTTTCCCTGCCATGTTGTATGTTCACAGGGGACGACACCCTCGGAAAAACTATAGGAAAAAGAGCAAGAAGAGCCTACCTGGTCAACAAAAGTTTCCAGTGTAGAGCGTCTTGACACCTCCAGGGTTTTCCACCATAGCCAAAATATGCCTTTGAGGGTTTACTTAATCCAGAAAGGTGTGCAACTGGTTCCGAGTTCTAAGGTGGGTTACATAGAAAACACCAAAGAAGCTACAACGAGAAGTCCAATATATCCCAAAGAACAGAAAAAAGAGAAGATAAGGTCCAATTAAAAGTTCAAGAAATGCAAGTAATCCTTCAACAAAAGAACAGGAAATTTATCAAAATTCTTGTCCGAGTCTCCAAAATGCAAGTCCTGATCGCGCTATGGGAACCACTCGAAAGAAGGAGGAGGGCAGTTGTGCTCCACCCCTCTACATGGGCATGGAAAATCGCCAAGCAGTTCTCCTATAAACTAATTTCCGAAATTACTGTCGCCTATGCCTTTGAGTTCTTGGGGCATCTGCGATGGCATGATGTAGTCGTGGGGCTATTCAGTCCCGTGAAGTTTAGAGTATGAATTCCCATTGTCTCCTGAAAGCATCATGGAAATATGTTGTCTTTACGCATACACCAATCAAAGCTAAGTTATCAACTTGTAATCGTCATGGAATGACTAAGCCCATTGATTGCCTTTTCTGATGTCATCATTATAGCTGGCGTTTAACGGGAAAGCCAACATCCCAAATCACAAAAAACGTTTTGTTGTTGTTTTGCCATGTTTTACTCCGGCTTGACTTTTGTGGGTTTTTTTTTCCATGACCTTGTGTAGCTATCATCAAGCATCCGCTCATGGAGGTAATATTTCCTCAAACAATAATCGTCAATGACATTCTGACGTTCTATTCAAACATGTGCAATACCACTGCGGGCAGCACCTCCCCGATGATCGCAACCATGGCACTGGGGCCACCATCACCTCACATCGTCGATGTATCTCTACTCACTATTTGTGAAGTGGGCCACTAATGTCCTTCCGGTGCGTCAACACTTCAAGTTTTTGGGAGCAGTAAAGCACGCCAGTGCTGCCAAATGCCGACCGTGAAACCCTTCAAGTCTGATGCCAGGCATTGTGCAGTTTTACGGTTGCATCGAACTTGATAAAACATTTTTATACCAGTGTCAATTTCCTGGCAGGCCCATCAAGTGTTTGGGAGCCATGAAGCACGCCGGTGCGGCCCGTGTCGATCTGTGAAACCCTTCAGGTGTGATGGCTGGCACTGTTTAGCTTTACGAGTGCATCAAATTTGATAATTATTTCTAGGCCGGTGGCAATTTCTAAATGAAGAAAACGCCAAAGGTTTCAACCGAGAAAATTGCTCAGAACCACCACATTTGTGGCAAGGGTACTCCAAAACCACCACTTTTGTCGAAAATAACAGATAACCACCACTTCCGCGGCAAGTGAGTAACAAAAAACACTAAACCAGCTGAGACCCGCGTCTAACTCGAAAACTGACAACGCTGGCCCACCCGTCGGAGCCACGTGGCTAGGTTAAACGGCCGCGCCCAAACGGCCGTTACCGCCCGTCTTCTCCCCCCGAGAAAATTGCTCAGAACCACCACATTTGTGGCAAGGGTACTCCAAAACCACCACTTTTGTTGAAAATAACATATAACCACCACTTCCACGGCAAGTGAGTAACAAAAAACACTAAACCAGCTGAGATCCGCGGCAAGAGTGTGTTGGATCTTGTTTGTCAGGTACAGAAGATTGCTTATTCATGCTCACACAGCAGAGTGTGAGCTGTGAGCCCATCCAAACGATGCCACCTCCCCAGCCAGAAGCTTCGGTTGACTACCAATACTATCAGACAACAGACAATGTCAGTTATTCAGACATGGAAGTTGATGCAGATGTTGGAGAGTATGTTGATGCTGTAGACAGTAAAGATAATAGCTCTTGTGAAGAGAATTTTGATTTGCAGGCAACTATAACAGATATGAAGAGGAAGGCAGCAATGCACTGTGAGGGTGAGACTGAACCAGAGGACATTTATGATGTTCCTGTGGATCAGGAAGAAGAAGACCACATTGAACAAGCTGGAAATGAAGAGGAATATCTAGATGACAGTAAAGAGGGAGAGGAAAAATTACAGCATGTGTTGAAGACTGCAAAGAGAGTAGGAAAAATTACAGCAGTTTTCGAGTTAGACGCGGGTCTCAGCTGGTTTAGTGTTTTTTGTTACTCACTTGCCGCGGAAGTGGTGGTTATCTGTTATTTTCGACAAAAGTGGTGGTTTTGGAGTACCCTTGCCACAAATGTGGTGGTTCTGAGCAATTTTCTCGAGGGGAGAAGACGGGCGGTAACGGCCGTTTGGGCGCGGCCGTTTGATCTAGCCACGTGGCTCCGACGGGTGGGCCAGCGTTGTCAGTTTTCGAGTTAGACGTGGGTCTCAGCTGGTTTAGTGTTTTTTGTTACTCACTTGCCGCGGAAGTGGTGGTTATCTGTTATTTTCAACAAAAGTGGTGGTTTTGGAGTACCCTTGCCACAAATGTGGTGGTTCTGAGCAATTTTCTCGTTTCAACCATTGGCTGGCACCATACATCTGGTCGCAGTGGAAGATATTATTTCCTTTTTCTCTCTCTAACATATGGTATGGTCATTTCATCGTATTCTAGTGTAATTCTTTTCATCCTTTCGGATGTTTGTTGAATGATAGCACGGATATTCGCTGCCATTTTATCTTTTTTTCATTTTCCCTCTTCTTCATGGCACAATGTACAACGGTTTGTCCGCCACATATGCTACTATCAGTATGACATAGTCTTGAACAGGCAAAGGTCATAGGTAATTTCATAACTGCCGTAAATGGTTTTCCAAAGTTGAGTTCCTGCCGTATGGCACCCAACCCATAGCATGAACTCTACTTTGTGGGGGCATTTCTAAGTGTTTTTGTACAAAAATATATACGTACAAGTTGGTGACATATGTCTACTGAAAATGAAGGCAAATAAAAAATATACGCCAATGACAGTTGCCTGACAAATCAAAAACGTTAACAGCTGGTTGGCACCATCTTTGCATTTGGTCGTAGGTGTATGATGATGGAATTGCACGATGTATTGATCAGGTGCAATCGCACATATATATGATGTACAAGGTGGGTCACGACCTCAACTATACATGAGACTAGGAGGTGGGCCTAGACACAACATATGCACATAATATATATATACTCAACACCCCCCCCCCCCCCCCGCAGTCGAAGCGGCACCATCGTTGACGCAAAGACTGGATCGGAACTTCTCGAAGGACGCCGTGGGTAAGCCTTTGGTCATGATATCTGCAAATTGTTGGGAGGTCGGAACGTGTAAGACACGAACGTGGCCAAGGGCGACCTGATCCCGAACAAAATGAATATCAAGCTCAATGTGCTTGGTGCGACGATGATGAACCGGGTTGGCGGAGGGGTAGACGGCCGAGACGTTGTCGCAGTAGACCACCGTTGCCTTGTCCACTGGGCACGAGAGCTCATGAAGAAGCTGGCGAAGCCATGAACACTCGGCGACAACATTGCCACGACGCGATACTCAGCCTCAGCACTGGACCGGGAGACCGTAGGCTGCCACTTGGAAGACCACGAAACCAGTGATGGTCCAAGGAAGACACGGTAACCCGAGGTGGAGCGACGGGTGTCAGGGCAGCCGGCCCAGTCAGCATCGGTGTAGGCGGTGAGCTCGGTGGAGGCAGAGACGTGCAACGTGATACCAAGGTCCACAGAGCCACGGATGTAGCGGAGGATCCGCTTGACGAAGGTCCAATGAGCATCTCGAGGGGCATGCATGTGAAGGCACGCCTGCTGCACAGCATACTGGAGCTCCGGTCCAGTGAGAGTGAGGTACTGAAGAGCACCCACAATAGACCGGTAGAAAGGAGCATCCGGAGCAGGAGAACCATCAGTAGCAGAGAGCTTGGCCTTCGTGTCGATAGGGGTGGCCGCGGGTCTGCAATTAAGCATGCCAGCATGGTCAAGGAGCTCAAGAGCGTACTTCTTCTGGTGGAGGAAGAAACCATCAGGACGGCGCACTACCTCGACACCGAGGAAGTAGTGTAATGGACCCAGATCCTTGATGGCGAACTCAGCGCGAAGACGATCAGTGAGCTGACTGAGAAGCCCAGTAGTGCATGCTGTCAGAATAATGTCGTCGACGTAGAGGAGCAGATATGCAGTGGCGGCGCCCTGGTGATAAACAAACAGCGAAGCATCGGAGCGTGTGGAGCGAAACCCGAGTTGATGCAGAAACGCCGCGGTGCGCTGGTACCAGGCGCGAGGAGCTTGCTTGAGCCCATATAATGAGCGCGAAAGCAGGCACACATGATCTGGATGCGTCGGTTCAACAAACCCGGTGGGTTGCTGACAGAAGACCTGCTCCTGAAGGTGACCATGAAGGAAGGCGTTGGAGACGTCCATCTGGTGTACTGGCCAGGCACGGGAGACTGCAAGCTGTAAAACAGTGCGGATCGTGCCTGGCTTAACAACCGGAGCGAAAGTGTCGGTGAAGTCGACGCCGGCACGTTGGCAAAAGCCACGAACGACTCAACGCGCCTTGTAGCGGTCGAGAGTACCATCAGGATGGACTTTGTGCTTGAAAACCCACTTCCCGGAGATCACGTTAGCATGACGGGGACAAGGGACAAGCTGCCAAATCCGGTTATGCTGCAATGCGTCAAACTCCTCCTGCATCGCCGCAACCCAGAGAGGATCGCACAGGGCCGCTCGAACAGAGGACGGCAGGGGAGACAGCGCGGAGGTGGAGGCGGTGCAGACGTACTCATCCGAAGCATACCGCGTGCTCGGACAGTGGATGCCCGCCTGAGTACGAGTGATGGGACCAGCCGGCGGGGCAGCCGCAGGTGACGCGGACGAGGCGGCCGAAGGCGTCGAGGCCACGGGCGAGGCCAGCGCGGCAGGCGCCGGCAGCGCCGCGGGCGAGGCCGGCTCGTCAGGCGACGGCGGCGCTGCTGGCGAGGCCTGCGCCGCCGGCGAGGGCGGGCCATAGGAGGTCGACGCCGATGAAGAGCTCGCGGCGGTGCTAGGGACCACAACGCCCGAGCCGGGGGAGCTCGCGGCACTGCTAGGGAGCACAAAGCCGGGTGGTGGGCCAATGACCGCACGCGCACGCCCGGGGTGATGACTCAGCGACCCGGCGCCATCAGAGGCCGGCGACGAAGGAGCGGCCGGAGGCACCTGCTGAAAGGGAAACACAAACTCGTCAAAGTAAACATGCCGGGAGGTGTACACGCGATGGGAAACTGGATCATAGCAGCGGTATCCTTTCGAGTTGGGAGGGTAACCGATGAAGATGCAGGCAACGAAACGTGGAGCGAGTTTGTGAGGAGTGATGTCGACGATGCTGGGATAGCAGAGGCACCCAAAGATACGCAAGCCATCATAGGAAGGCGGCGTACCGAAGAGGAGGTAGTGGGGCGCATAATTCCAGCGCGGCCGGCAGGGGCGGAGATTCAGAAGAAGAGACGCGGTGGCGAGGGCATCCGGCCAGAAGCGAGGAGGCACGTTGGCATGAAACAGGAGGGTGCGAACGCAGTCATTGAGAGTGCGTAGGACACGTTCAGCGCGACCATTTTGCTGTGATGTATACGGGCATGTGAGACGAAAAATTGTGCCATGGTGTGCGAGAAAAGTACGGAATGCAAGATTGTCGAACTCTTTTCCATTATCAGTCTGAAGAGCGAGAATGGGACGCCCAAACTGCGTGCTGACATAGGAGTAAAAAGCCGTCAAGGTAGAGAGTGCATCCGATTTCCGTCGTAAAGGAAAAGTCCACACATAATGGGAGTAATCATCAAGAATAACGAGATAGTAGACATAGCCCGAATTACTAGGAATTGGAGAGGTCCACACATCACTATGGATCAACTGAAAAGGAAAAGACGCAATGGTGGCTGAATTATTAAACGGAAGGCAAACATGTTTGCCGACCCGACATGCATGACAAGTCTGATCCTCTACTTTATTACAATGAAAACTGAAACTCCTAAGAATATGACGAAGAGTGGCGGGGTTGGGATGACCAAGACGGGCGTGCCAAAGGTCGACGCCGGCCGAGAGAGCAACTGGAGCAGTGGTGGTGGAGGACTTCGGGTGGACCGAATAGAGATCGTCGTCGGCACTATCACATCGGTGAAGTACCATCCTGGTTCGAGCGTCCTTGACACAAAAACCAAATTCATCAAACTCAACAGTTACAGGATTTTCACGAGCAAGATAACGAACAGAAACAAGATTCTTAATGAGGTCAGGAGGAACAAGAACGTTAGACATAGTGATTGGCATGGAAGAAGAAGGAAAGGAGGTGCGCCTGACATGTGTGATCAGGAGGGTGGAGCCATCGCCGACAGTGATGCGGGTGGAAGTGTTGACGGGAGAGAAAGAGGTGAGGTTACTCGGATGAGCGAACATGTGGGCAGTAGCACCGGTGTCCATGTACCAATCACCGCCACTGGGATAGTTGTTGGGCGAAGGAGCGGAGTGCAGCGCGGCAAGGAGCGCCGGATCCCATGGCGGTGGGGGCAGAGCCGACGGGGGAGAAGGAGACGCCATGCCGTAGGCACCGGTCATCTGCGGCGGTGGTGGAGTCGGGAACCCTCCGTAGGAGGGCGGCCCAGCGAGATAAGCCTGATGAGCCGGCGGGCGCGGCGCGGGCATGGTCGCTGCTGGGGCCCGAGGAACCGGCATGGTGTATGCATGGACAACACCCGTCCATGGGTTGTAGCCGCCGGTCCAAGGCGGGGGTTGCTGCTGCACATGTTTCTGCTGTGGGCGACCGCCGCGCCGACCGTCCCGTTTGCGGCCAGCGGGAGCAGGCGCCGGTGGGGCTGGAGGCGCGCTGAACGGCACCGGCGGCGTCGGGAGCAGCGGAGGCTGCTGTGGCATGGGGGGCCGCTGCTGGTGAGGAGCGGCGGGTGGTGGTGGGGGACTGCCGCGAGTGGTGCCGGCGGCTAGGGCAACGTGCATGGCCCGGCTCTTCACCTGCTCCATCCGGCGCTCCTCCAACCAGAGACATGCCACGAACTTGGCGAAGGAGGGCTCGGTGATGAGGGAAAGGTTCGCCGCGGCGTTGCCGAAGTCCTTGTTGAGACCGGCGGTGAGTGTGCTGAGAAGGGTATCGTCATTGATCTTCGCGCCAATATCGCGGAGCTCGTCAGCAAGGGCCTTGAGACGAAGGCAATATTCGTCGACGGAGGAGTTGTCTTGGTGGCACCCAAAAAACTCTTGATGCAAGAAGACGCGGCGTTGGAGGCGATTGTCGGTAAAGAGCACGTTCAGCTTGGTCCAAACCGCACAAGCATCGTCACCGTCGTGCACGACCGTGTGAAACAGATCGGGCGACATGGTGAGGAAGAACCAGCGGATGAGGGTGAAGTCGATGGTGGACCACTCATGGTGCGCAGGCACAAGGCTGGAATCAACGGATCCATCCACATGATCGAGAAGATTGTACTCCCGAAACACAAGGGAGAAATAGGTCTTCCATGCGTAGTAGGAGGAATCCGTCTGGGTAAGACGAACCGGAACACGTTCGTGCATGTTGAGGTTGCGGATGTCGGCGGCGTCGGGAGGGTTGGCGTCAACGAAGGGGTTGGAGCCGGAGGAAGTAACGGAAGACATGGCGGCGGCGGCGGCGCTAGATGGCGCGGCGGCGGCGGCTACGGTTTGTGGCGGCGGCGGCGCAAGAGGGCGTGGCGGCGGCGACTAGGGAGTGTGGCGGCGGCGGCGACAGAGTGGGGAGGCGGCGGCGCGAGGGAAGCGTGGCAGCGGGTGGGAAATGCGGCGGCGGCGGCGCAGAGGGGTGGGCGCGGCGGCGGCGGCGGGCGGAAGCTAGGGTTTAGAACCTGGAAACTGATACCATGTATGATGATGGAATTGCACGATGTATTGATCAGGTGCAATCGCACGTATATATGATGTACAAGGTGGGCCACGACCACAACTATACATGAGACTAGGAGGTGGGCCTAGACACAATATATGCACATAATATATATATACTCAACAGCAGGGAACAAAAAAAAAGGCAATCTGTTTTCGCCAGAATGTGGTATGGATATTTCACCATATTCTAGTGTAATTATATTCATTCTAACGGATGCTTAGTATTAGTAAACAATGTAGCATGGATCTGCGCCAAGAATTGAGTTGATCAATATACAAACAGTGGTCGGTTGTGAGTTGTGACATGAGGTGGTCTTTAACCCAGCTATTAGCTCAACCAACGTGGAAAGGGCATTGTATTCAATATTCTTCTGAAATTGAGCGTGATGAAAAGTACGTATACATGTTCAGTATACTTGTGTGCATCTCATTGTTACATTCAGAAGACAAATAAGGGGCAACTGCGTCCGCTTCCTCTCTTCCCTTGACGGTTGGAACCCTAGCCGCCGTCAGGAAAGGACAATCTTCCAACGCCGTCCTCCGGCGGCTCTCCTCTGCCGGCGGCCTCGGTCGCCGGTGGTGAGGGGATCGCCGGATCCACGCGTGTGGATCGTTTTTAGTTCTCGTAGTCTAGGTTTTTAGGTTGTTCATCGTCTTGGCTTCGACAATGGCGATGGCGGCGCTGAATAAAGATTATACATATCCTTCCCTGACGAGGCCATCGGTCCTATGGTTAGGGATGGATTTGGAAACCAGTATGTTCAAGCAAGGATGGCACGGCGGCGGCGGCATTCTCGTGGTGGACATGTGTCCTCGGGCTCCGCCGTTGCGACGGCGTTTGCTCCAGCGTCGGCGCGGACCTTGGGAGGTAGTCCAGGAGTGGATGCAGATTGTGGTCTGCATCGACGACATCTGTAAGACGGAACGTGTGCTGGGTTCGTGGTTCGTGGATGGCAGGTATGGTTTCCTCCTTCGACGTATTAGTCATGGTGGGGTGTCAAATCTGGAGTTCGATGGCGTGTCCAGGGTGTTGCTCCGGTTTGATTCGTTCAACGGCAAGGGCTTCACTTTTGGTGAGCCACCTTGGAGGTCCGCAAAGCTGCATATCAGCGATGGAGCCGCGTCGAGCTCGGGTGAGGAGGTGATTCGTCATTCTTTTCTTCGGTTACTGCTGTGGTGGTGCCGAATGCGGGTGACGGGCGTTGGTGTCAAACTCAGATGTGTTCTTCTATCTTTTCAATTTTGTTATGTCGGTCTTTATGTGACTTGTACTTTGATCTTTATAGTATGAATGAGACACGTATTACCAAGCAAAAAAAAAGACAAATAAGGGGCAGGTACAACAATAGCGGAATGGCCTGGATCTGAATCAACCAGGGTCAAACCCATTGATCACGGCCCCTCTCTCTAAAGCAAAGAGAGAGAGAAGAAATCTCCATCCAAGCAGCTCACACTCCTGCCGCTCGAATCCATCACCGTCGCCGTCAAAGTCCAGCTCTGGTCGGCCTTTCTCCTCATTCCTCATCTCTGCCTAGCAGCCTCTTCATCCTCTCCAGGTCGTCCCCACCGTCAGCCTTGGGAACCAGATCCAAGCACCCTAGGTCATGGAGACTGCGCGGGCGAGAGGAACTGCGTATTTCGCAAAGGGACGCAGAGGACAGTGCGAGCTGTAGGAGGTATACGCTCTGGACCTCTTCATACCGTTCCTATATTTGGTTTCGATTTGAGTGGTGTGGATCAGTCCGGACGTATAGAAACCAAATGAGGGATCCGGTTGGGTCATCTTGTTTCGATCAGGCACCGACCGGGCGGACGTTTTGGGAGAAATTAGGGGGTCCGGCTTTAGATGCTCTAAGATCCAATACCAAGACCTCTCTCCCAATTGAATCGGCTTGTGTTTGAAACAAAAACAAACCCCAAAAAGAAAAACAGAGAACTACAAAAGGAAAACAGAGAATTACAAGTAGTAGAATAAACTTGCAGCATTCTCTTTTGAAATTTCTGGTGTGTACATATAGTAAACCCCAGATGAGGAACCACTACCATTACTAACGAACTAGATGATTTTTTGGTACAAAAGGAAGAACTCCAAACTAATTATCCAAAGGAAAATTTATCTCTCTGAGATTCGGTGTAATCCATATGGGGGCCGGACAGTTGGACCAAAGCTGAGGAGACACAAGTTCCTCCCTGCTGTTATTATCCAAGTTGAGAATTCCCAGATCACGGCGGTTATTCTGAAGTCCCGTTGTCCAAAGTTTGCTATCGTCAGTAAAGTAGGCATGGTTCGCCTTGAGAGCCGGGTATTCTTCAGTACTAAGACAAAATGACTGATTATGCCCAAGAAACAACGCATGGCCGCGCAAGCAACTGGTTTTCTCGAGTTCGTTCATTGCGGCATCAACTTTATATACTCTAATTTTGCGGGTAATCCAAAACACGGTTGCCTGGAGCGTAGATCCTAAATACTGAAATTTTCTCCAAACCTGCAGAAGGTCACCCCATGGGGCTTGTATGATATACGTACTAAGATATCTTAAAGTCATTGGTCCCTCCATGATCATCTTCATGGTGGCCACAGGGGCAGGGCTAGTAAGACGGAAGCCATGGATTTCTCCCTTTGAAGTGACTGCATACATGAGGCCATCCTTGTACATGCAATCATCATAGGAGGTGTGTGGTGGCAACCAGGTCCAGCTGTCAGCCCCTACCCTTGCAAAGGAGAGCTGCCGAGACGGGTTGTGGATTAGCACCACAATGTATCCTCCTCCTCCTCCTCCTCCTCCTCCTCCTTCTGAGGATGCGTCATCATCGGAAAGTGAAAACACAAAAGCCTTGTAATGGAGTTGGTGCCGCAGCTCGCTAAGAGCAAGGTTTGATGACAGCGCGAGGACATGATGTCTAGTGCGGGGCGAGTATCTATACATGCGGAGGACGCCGGAGTCATCGTAGATGGGGCTCACCTGCTGGATGGTGATCACCGACGGGAGGGCAATCTGCTGACCGGTGATGGGATTGAGAAGGTGCATCTCGGACCTGTCATCAACCGTAACCAGCAAGCCCTGAGGGGAGGATCCAATGAGAGACCTGGTGCGGATAGGCGGGTCCGGGAGAGCTAGCCTGTACGCCTTCTTCTCCGCGAGGCTGTAGAGACGCGCGGTGCTCTCGGCGTCGGACTCGGAGGTGTAGAACAGACATGGCGTCTGGGACTGGTTGTACAGCCCGTGGTTGCGCAGGGTTTGGTAGGCGGAGCGCCATGAGGAGCATACGGAGCCGGCACGCAGGAGGTCGGGGATTTCGAACGTGGCGAAGATGGCCATCAGGATGTCCTGCGGCAGATTCGGCGTCGTCTGGATCCTCCCGTCCTCCATCACCATCGGGAGACGTACGTACGAATTAATCCAGCAGCCGAGGGTGAAGCATGCAGCAAATAGATAGGAATTAATCCAGCAGAAACCACGGCTTGTAGAATCGGACTTCCAGCCGAGGGTGTGCTGTTTGCTTTTGGCCTTAAATTATGGATCGCGGGGAACTCATGTACGATGCAACGAACACAAGGAAACACCGATCCTGGCGGAGGAGTCCTCCTATTCCAAGAGTTTTTTTTCTTTTTTTCCAAAGAACAGCACGGAGATTGCAGGCAGGCTTGTAGATCAGCAGCCGAGGGTTAAGCATGCAGCAAATAGCTACTACTCCCTAGGGTTCAGCCGTCATGTTTGGCTTGGTGACGCTGGCGACCTTGCGTTTATCCCTGTAAACATTGAAATACCTTAATAAAGTTTTGTAAGATTATCAAAAAAAAAATACTACCCCGGCCTAGACGTTTTTTTTAATACAAGGAAAGAGTCCTGCTATTACGAGCCCGTCTACGCGTGGATGACGGCAACCTCCATGTATGCACGTTACCATCGATCATATACGTTAGGTACGACGTCTTCTTTTTCTTCTTCTTTGATTAGACTGTTGACACCAGATTTTGGCATGGTCAAAAACATAATTAAGACAGACTTAAATGGAAACGTGCTCAAAGTGAGAAAGTTCCGTATTGTCGAAAGGAGAAACTTTGATATTTGGACCATAGCCATCCGATCTCATCTCTAAGGCCGAAGTTGTGTTCGAATTACTGAGGTTTTGTATCCATAACACTATTTGGCTGATTACGCCCCCAAGACGGCCTCATATGGGAAAAGTTTCTACATGGATTGTCTTCGTCTTGTCGAAACGGTCGATTTTGATATAAAAATCGTCTTAATCCGAGTTCGTATGCAAAAGTTAGAGCTATCGGAAGGCAGCCCTATCAGGAGGCGAAATATGGCGCGCCCCACCAGACATATGTCTGATGGGTAGCGCCACAATTCAGATGTTTTGCGCGACCGTTTTGGCCCAGAAGACGTATTCAAATCGAAAAACGTTCAACATAAAAATTGTTCGTCTCGTCGAAACGGTCAACTTTGCTTTTGGACGTATTTTCATCCGAGGTCGTTTACTACCTTAAAAAAGACCCGCAAGGTGCAGCCAGAAAGTTTGCCGGGCAAAGAACTTGCTGGGTGAAAAGCTTGCCGGGTGAAAAAGCTTGCCGGGTGAAAAGCTTGCCGGGGTGGAAACCTTGCCGGCGTGAAAGCTTGCCAGGGTGGAAAGCTTGCCGGGAAAAGCTTGTCGGGGTGGAAACTGTCAAGGCCAATCCGACCAGAAGCTGAAGATGGACTCAAAAGATTATCTAGATAGCTTCGGATGAAAAAGTGTTCAACATGAAAGTTGTTCGTAACGTCGAAACGGTCAACTTTGCTTTTGGAGTCATCATCATCCGACGTAATATACGACCTGCAGAGATGCTACAAGAGTCGGACGGTACAGTCAGCTACATGACCGAGTCCGACTCGAAATTAAAGATGACCCCGTGGAGTATTCAAGATGGCCTTATTTGGAAAAGTGATCAACATACGGATTGTCGGCCTCGTCGAAGCGCACAAAATTGGTATTTGAACCGTCTCCATCGGAAGTCATATGCAGATTCCACGGCCCACGCAAGGAGCAAGACAGAAGATTGGACCAGATTCGGGCTGAATCCGAGTGGGACCAGAACTAGGACTCTAGGACGTGAATTGATGTAATTTTCTTGTAAGGAAAGCCTAGATGAATCCTTTGCTTGTACGGGAAATCCAGCCGCCTCTTATATATGTTGGGGGTGACAGCCGATTGAAACAACACACAATCGAACAAATCAATATACTACTTTTTCATCTACGTTTTATCTCTCCATCGTTTTTCTCTCTCGTTCTTCGTCGTTCTTCGTTGGAGAGCTGCGAGTACAGAGGCTCTAGGGGCGAGCGAATCGACCTAGGGCAGCCCATAGCCGCCGCAATCCCTGACGGGGTCCCTCCCGGGCGTGCGGGGCTTCGGGGTCTGCAAAAGAGTCCGCCGGCTGTCTTGCGTATCGTGCTGCCGGACGGACCTCCTTCGACGTGAGCTGCGGTGCATCACCCCCGGCGTCGAGGGTACACGGTGACGTGTTCGTGTGCGAACACACTTTTTGGCGACTCTGCTGGGGACAGAAGATCCATCATCATCATCATCCATCATGCCTGATCTTCCCAAGCCGAGTGAAGTAGACGCCGATAACATCATCAAGCCCAGTCTTGATGAGTTATCGGCCGATCATCGCCAAGCTTATGTAGAGTACAAGAAGGCACGTGAGGAGAAGGAGCTGCAGGAATTCCTGGCGAAATTCAAGAAGGATCGCCAAGGTAACATCACTCCGATTGGAGAAATCAAGTCCCTCCTCTTCACGATGAGCAGGTTAAACCCTCTGTAAGTACTGCCTTTTCTCCGGAGCAGTGGGCTGAGATTGAGAGTCGTATTGCTGATGGTAATAATTTAGTCTATCAAACTTTCATAGAAAATACCAATGCTCAGAAAAATATGCCTCAATCGTCTAGTGGTAATATTGGTGTGTCTGGTAGTGTAGAAAACCCTAATCTGTCTTTACCTCTTTCATCGGCACCTCCCATGCCGATGAATTATTATCCTACCCACACCAATTAGATCGTGGCTGCACCCGCTAATCCCATCATGAGCATGCCAACTTCGGTGCCAATACCGAACCAAGCTTTACCTATAGGTGCAAACACTCGGCCACAGCCGAACTATGGTTCGGCATATGTGCCACAGTTCCTACCTACTGCTAGTAATTCTACTCCTCCCATCCCACAGTAGCAAGCTTCATCGTCTACTACGGACGATGCTTTTGCTAATTTTAGAGAGGAGATGGCTAAGATGCTTCGAGAGAATTTTGGAGTTGAGTTACCTCGGAATCGGATTTACCAAAAACCGTACCCCGAGTACTTTGACGCTGTCCAGTGCCCTCCGGGATATAAAATTCCAGATTTTGTTAAGTTCAATGGAGAGGGCACAAAAACCACATGGGAGCATGTTAGTCAGTATTTAGCACAATTGGGTGAAGCAGGATCGCTGAATGAGTTGAAAGTGCGTTTATTTCCTTTGTCATTAACTGGTACTGCATTTTCATGGTTTTCTTCTTTACCACACGGTTCCATCCGGGTATGGTCGTAGCTAGAGCAGAAATTTCATGATCACTTCTATAGCGGCGACAATGAACTCAAGTTGTCACATCTTACATCGGTTAAGCAGAAAAATGATGAATCGGTCTCCGATTACGTCAAGAGATTTAGAGAAACAAAAAACCGGTGTTATAGTTTGGTGATAACCGAGAGAGACTTGGCAGACCTTGTGCTTAATGGTTTGAAAACTCACATTAGAGAAAAGCTAGAAGGCTATGAGTTTTTAAATATCAACCAAGTCTTGCAAAGAGCTTTGGCTCAGGAAAGCCGAAGCAAAGATCTCAAAGAGGTGCATAGATATAAAACTGATCGTCCTAAGATGAATGTGGTTGAATATGATAGTGGTCACTCGGACGATGAGGGTGATATGTATGCTACTGAATTTGTTTGGCCATCTAAGGCTAAACCATTTACTTGTCAAGATCTGAAACCGATTCATAAGAATCGTGATGAAGAGATGAAATTTACTTTTAACATTGCTAAGTGTAACAAAATATTTGATGCTTTGCTGCAAGCTAAGATCATTAGGATATCTCATACTTTACCGCCGTTTGAAGAACTGAAACGGCGTGCTTATTGCAAATATCATAATTCTTTTTCTCATGCTACTAATGATTGCAATGTTTTTCGACGACAGATACAATCGGCCATCAATGACGGACGATTGAACTTTTCTGAGATGCAAGTTGACAAACAGCCATTCCCCATGAACACTCTGGATTTGGAGGGGGAGAAGTTACTCATTCGGCCGGAAGTGGCCGAATCTGCTAATAAAACTAATGTCGTTGTTGGTGAGCCCAGAAAAAGCAAGGAGGGCAGCAAGGTGTTGGGGAGGCAGGTTGTGCTTGACAAGCAACCCGATGGCAAGGAAGTGATCAAGATCACCATCAAGAATCCTGCACTCGGGGGGCAACCACAGGTGCAACAAGACGCTCGTGTTAAATTTGGTAAGCCCAAGAGTCCAGAAGTTGGCAAGTGGAAGACGAATGAAGCTAAGGTGCAGCGCAAGAGAATCAAGCCAACTTTTGATATGTTGCTATCCAAATATGCCAATCAAGCGGCTGGTTATAGCTCTAACCGGTCATCAACTTTGAAGCGCTCAAGATCACCTCCGAGGCAAGAATTTCAGCATCACGCAAGGCCATATGGGTCGTGGGCACCAGGACCTTGGATGGCGCCACCCCCCTATGCGCCATACTACATGGGAGGTTTCAATGGAGGATGGGGGCAGCCCCCAATGACCCCTTATGCTTTTCATCCAGGGTGGGCAG
This sequence comes from Elymus sibiricus, assembly GCA_039707655.1. NCBI lineage: Eukaryota > Viridiplantae > Streptophyta > Magnoliopsida > Poales > Poaceae > Elymus > Elymus sibiricus. Next base: position 59,132,256 of record CM077665.1, read on the forward strand.
AACCAAGGAGGCCTATTCGTGAGAGGCTTTCTTATCCCACACGAGACCGTTTGAACAATGGTGTCAATCGGCCAATGCAAAACAATCAAGAAAGGATCAGCAAGCAAGTGTGGCGTGCTAAACCACCAAGTGCAGCAGTCGAGTCTGGAAAAGGCAAAGAAAAAATTGATGCTGACTCACTCATCTTGGGCACCGAAACATTCACCACACATCAGCCGATTGTTCATAGCAACTCGACTGAGCCGATACTTGTTATCGCACCAAAGCACTCGGCTAATGATCATGAAGCAAGTACCAACTAAGTAAAGCCAAGAGATCCTAAATACACTCAGCCAAGGTGGTGTCCTCTAGGACTAACAAAAACACAAAATAGGAAACTGCAGAGGTTGAGGAATCAAGAGATGGCTGAGCAAGAGGCCGAGAAGCAAAGAGACAAGTTGTTCAATGACACTCGGCCCATGCTACCAGCAAAGCAAGTGTGGAAGCCTAAACCAATACAAGATGCAGCAGCTTCTACATCTAACACAGCAGCTTCTGCATTGATCATAGCAACACCTACACCACCAACAGAGGACGATGCAGCCGCCATTACATCGTCCACTTCACCTATTGCTTCCTCTTCACTTGGAGATATTTCGGAGGACATGCTTGAGGAAGAAAATGATCTGTTGGACTATGAATCTACACCACTTCATGAAGGTATGGATATCAATATGGTGTATTACTTACCCGCTGAATTTCGTGCTATAGATGAAGAAGGGGAAGTGGCTCAGCTGGATTTTGGCCCCAAAAATGCAATATTTGAGAAGCCAAAATAACCAGTGACACACTTGAAACCATTGTACCTCAGAGGTCATATCAACGGATCACCACTCACTCGGATGCTTATTGATGGTGGTGCTGTGGTGAATCTTATGCCCTATTCGGTCTTCAAAAAATTGGGTTTGCCCGATGAAGAATTAATCAAGACCAATATGGTGCTTAATGGGTTTGAAGGCAAAGAGAAAACTGAAGCCAAAGGTGTGATGTATGTGGAGCTTACAGTCGGGAGCAAAACTTTGGCTACTGCATTCTTTGTCGCTGAGGTGCAAGGTAACTACAACGTCATACTAGGCCGTGATTGCGTTCATGCAAACCAATGCGTGCCATCTACTATGCACCAGTTTTTGATCCAGTGGGTTGATGATGAGGTGGAAGTCATTCATGCGGATAACTCGGCTTGTGTTGCTTTGGCCGATGCATCGGTGGATTGGCAACATCCCAATGCTACTTTCTTGACGGGACGCAACTTGTGAGAGTTTGATTTCCTCAGCGCAACGAAGAATGTCTTTGTGCCCGTCTCTTTAAAGCCGATTGGTGGCAATCGGCTCCAAGGTATGATATGTTTAAATGGATTCTAATTCCGAGTGGTTGCAGAAACGTCTTGCAAAATATCGGTCCAGCGAGAACGATATGTATGAATCTATAGAGGAGTTGGATGACATGGATAAATTAGGACAAGGTTTTACGTCGGCCGATCCATTAGAAGAGGTAGATATAGGAGATGGTTCAGTCACTCGGCCGACTTTTGTAAACAAGAATTTGAAAGCAGATCATAAAGCTGAGTTGATCGGCCTATTGAAAGAATATGTTTGTTGCTTTGCATGGGAATATCATGAGATGCCAGGTTTAAGCCGAGAGCTGGTGGAGCATCGGTTACCTATAAAGGCTGGTTTTAGACCTTACAAACAATCGGCCAGAAAATTTAATCCAAAAACATAAGACCGGATCAAGGAGGAGATCGGTCGGTTGCTCAAAGCTAATTTCATTTGGCCTTGCAGGTATGCCGAGTGGATCTCTAACATTGTGCCGGTGGAGAAGAAAGGATCCGGCAAGTTAAGGGTGTGCATTGATTTCAGAGATTTGAATAGAGCTACACCCAAAGATGAGTATCCCATGCCAGTAGCCGACATGCTTATTAATGATGCTTCTGGACATAAGGTTATTAGCTTTCTTGATGGTAATGCGGGTTACAATCAAATTTTTATGGCCGAAGAGGACATGTCCAAGACAGCCTTTCGTTGCCCTGGTTTCCTTGGTTTATTCGAGTGGACAGTGATGACATTCGAATTAAAAAATGCTGGTGCCACATATCAAAGGGCTATGAATTTAATTTTCCATGATTTACTCGGTATTATACTTGAAATCTATATTGATGATATTGTTGTCAAATCGGATGCTTTTAAGTCTCATTTGGCCGATTTGCGTTTAGCTTTTGAAAGAATGAAAAAATACGGACTGAAGATGAATCCTTTGAAGTGTGCATTCGGCGTGTCGGCTGGAAAGTTTTTGGGTTTCATTATTCATGAGAATGGCGTAGAAATTGATCCCAAAAAGATAGAAGCTATACAAAAAGTGGAGGCTCCAACATGCAAGAGAGATATGCAAAAATTCCTTGGCAAGGTCAATTATTTGAGAAGGTTCATAGCTAATTTGTCAGGGAAGGTTGATGCATTCACTCCTATCCTTCGGTTAAAGAATGATGCTGATTTTACTTGGGGGGCAAAACAGCAAGAGGCATTCGACATGATCAAAACTTATTTGAGCACTCCTCCGGTGATGAAAGCACCCAAACATAAAGAGCCCTTTAGGATTTACATTGCAGCGGAGGAAGGTGTTATTGGTGCTGTATTGACTCAAGAAACCAAAGGAAGAGAGCATACTATTACATATCTGAGCCGACGCTTATTGGACGCCGAGACAAGGTATACATTTATTGAAAAATTATGCCTCTGTTTATATTATGCTTGCACAAAACTGAGACATTACCTAGTGCCGAGTGCCTGCATAGTAGCTTGTCAAACCGATGTCATTAAGTACATGTTGCATAGGCCAATTCTTAGTGGTAGAATTGGCAAGTGGGCTTATGCTTTAATTGAGTATGATTTGGCTTATGAATCTCTAAAATCCATGAAAGGCCAAATTGTTGCTAATTTTATTGTTCAGCATCGGATTAATGATGAGCATGATGTTGATATAAACCTTGTCTCATTAGTGCCATGGAGGTTATATTTTGATGGTTCAGTTTGTAGCAATGGCCAAGGTGTTGGTATTGTTTATATATCTCCTCATGGTGTTGTTTTTGAAGCCTCATGCCGACTGGAATATTTTTGCACGAATAATCAAGCTGAATATGAAGCATTGTTATTCGGTTTAGAGATGTTGCTCGCTATAGGTGCTACACATGTTGAGGATTTTGGTGATTCGTTATTAGTAGTGCAGCAAGTGTCCAAAGTCTTTCAATGTTTAGACGAATCACTTAATGTTTATCTTGATAAGTGTCTAGATACGATTTCTACTTTGGAGTATTTTAGCATTGCTCATATATCTAGACATGACAATTGGAGAGCAAATGAGTTGGCACAACAAGCATCCGGCTATCAGGTTGACCATGGCATGTTTCACATTTCTCAGAAGCCGATGTCTTGTCTTGCTAATATGGGAGAGGCCGAACCAGAGCCCACTGATTCGGCCACTAACAATAAATCTAGTGCAGGTGAAAATCATGACTGGAGGAAGCCCATTATTGATTACTTGTGCAATCCGAGTGAAAGGGTGGATAGGGCTGTTCGGCGTATGGCTTTCAAATATACAATGAGAGATGATGGTCTTTATCGCCGAACGGTTGAAGATGTTCTTTTGAAGTGTTTGGACGAGGACCAAGCAAGATTGCTATGGGAGAGGTACATGAAGGCATTTGTGGTACTCATCAGTCGGCACCCAAAATGAAATGGCTCTTACGATGTGCTGGATTTTATTGGCCGACTATGATCAATGATTGCTTCAGGTATTATAAAGGGTGTGAAGTTTGTCAAAAATTTGGTGATATTCAATTGGCTCCTGCTGCTATGTTACATCCTATTATCAAGCCGTGGCCTTTTAGAGGATGGGGTTTAGATTTCATTGGGCAAATTCATCCATCTTCATCGAAGGGGCATCGGTTCGTGTTGGTAGCAACCGATTATTTCACCAAGTGGTCTGAAGTGGTACCTCTCAAGAACATGACACATATGGAGGTAATTCAATTCATAACAGGGCACATTATTCATAGATTCGGTATTCCTCAGACATTGACTACAGATCAAGGTTCATCTTTCATGTCACATCAAGTTAGAGAATTTGCCGAATCATATAACATAAAGTTGCTCAATTCATCTCCGTATTATGCCCAAGCTAATGGACAAGCTGAGTCTAGCAATAAGATATTGATCAAGCTCATCAAAAAAAGGATTGAGGATAATCCAAGAAAATGGCATGAGTTATTGTCTGAAGCTTTATGGGCACATAGAATCTCAGGGCATGGTGCTACAAAGGTAACTCCGTATGAGCTAGTATACGGTCAAGAGGCTGTTTTACCAGTGGAAGTGAATTTGAATGCTTTGAGAATAGCCAAACAAAATGATTTATCGGCAGTGGATTTTTACAATTTGATGATGGACAACATTGATGAAGTTGCCGATAAACGTTTGGCTGCTTTGAAGGCCATAGAGAGGGACAAGTTGAGGGTAGCAAGAGCTTACAATAAAAAGGTCAAGTTGAAGAATTTTCAAGTTGGCGATCTTGTGTGGAAAGTGATTCTGCCGATTGGTTCTAGAGATAGAAAATTCGGGAAGTGGTCTCCAAACTGGGAAGGTCCTTTTAGGATTGCGAGGATAGTTCCTGGAAATTCATATTTGGTGGAATCCATACAAGGAGTATTATTACCTCGAGCTCTCAATGGCAGATATCTGAAGAAGTACCACCCGAGTGTGTGGCAAGAAGCCTAGTTAGGCAATGGCCGATATATGATTATCGCCCTTAGTATAAACATGGCCGATACATAATTATCGCCCTGAGAAATATAGATGGCCGATGGAGTGTTGACATCGTCCTTAGAACAAACATGGTGCAAATTAATTTTCGGCATGCAAGCTTTGCCGAAAAACAGGGGGGCATGTGTTGACACCAGATTTTGGCATGGTCAAAAACATAATTAAGACAGACTCAAATGGAAACGTGCTCAAAGTGAGAAAGTTCTGTATTGTCGAAAGGAGAAACTTTGATATTTAGGCCATAGCCATCCGATCTCATCTCTAAGGCCGAAGTTGTGTTCGAAGTACTGAGGTTTTGTATCCAGAACACTATTTGGCTGATTACACCCCCAAGACAGCCTCATATGGGAAAGTTTCTACACGGATTGTCTTCGTCTTGTCGAAACGGTCGATTTTGATATAAAAATCGTCTTAATCCGAGTTCGTATGCAAAAGTTAGAGCTATCGGAAGGCAACCCTCTCAGGAGGCGAAATATGGCGCGCCCCACCAGACATATGTCTGATGGGTAGCACCACAATTCAGATGTTTTGCGCGACTGTTTTGGCCCAGAAGATGGCTTCGAATCGAAAAACGCTCAACATAAAAGTTGTTCGTCTCGTCGAAACGGTCAACTTTGCTTTTGGACGCATTTTCATCCGAGGTCGTTTACTACCTCAAAAAAGACCCGCAAGGTGCAGCCAGAAAGTTTGCCGGGCAAAGAACTTGCCGGGTGAAAAGCTTGCCGGATGAAAAAGCTTGCCGGGTGAAAAGCTTACCGGGGTGGAAACCTTGCCGGCGTGAAAGCTTGCCGGGGTGGAAAGCTTGCCGGGAAAAGCTTGTCGGGGTGGAAACTGTCAAGGCCAATCCGACCAGAAGCTGAAGATGGACTCAAAAGATTATCTAGATGGCTTCGGATGAAAAAGTGTTCAACATGAAAGTTGTTTGTAACGTCGAAACGGTCAACTTTGCTTTTGGAGTCATCATCATCCGATGTAATATACGACCTGCAGAGACGCTACAAGAGTCGGACGGTACAGTCAGCTACATGATCGAGTCCGACTCGAAATTAAAGATGACCCGTGGAGTATTCAAGATGGCCTTAGTTGGAAAAGTGATCAACATACGGATTGTCGGTCTCGTCGAAGCGCACAAAATTGGTATTTGAACCGTCTCAATCGGAAGTCATATGCAGATTCCACGGCCCACGCAAGGAGCAAGACAGAAGATTGGACCAGATTCGGGCTGAATCCGAGTGGGACCAGAACTAGGACTCTAGGATGTGAATTGATGTAATTTTCTTGTAAGGAAAGCCTAGATGAATCCTTTGCTTGTACGGGAAGTCCAGCCGCCTCTTATATATGTTGGGGGTGACGGCCGATTGAAACAACACATAATCGAACAAATCAATATACTACTTTTTCATCTACGTTTTATCTCTCCATCGTTTTTCTCTCTCGTTCTTCGTCGTTCTTCGTTGGAGAGCTGCGAGTACAGAGGCTCTAGGGGCGAGCGAATCGACCTAGGGCAGCCCATAGCCGTCGCAATCCCTGACGGGGTCCCTCCCGGACATGCGGGGCTTCGGGTCTGCAAAAGAGTCCGCCGGCTGTCTTGCGTATCGCGCTGCCGGACGGACCTCCTTCGACGTGAGCTGCGGTGCATCACCCCCGGCGTCGAGGGTACACGGTGACGTGTTCGTGTGCGAACATAGACAATACTTATGACACATCTTTTTTTTAACACAGTACAGACGCAAGCGCTCATATACACGCGCATACACTCACCCCTATGAACGCACACACGCACACCCTACTCCTATGAGCACCTCCGAGAGACTGAGCCGGCATATCATCTTGAAATTTACGAAGTCATCGTAGGCACCTCGTCGTCGACGGGAACGTCTCCTCCCACTGAATGCGCCTCGCCGGAAATCCTGAAATAATTCCAGGAATAAATGCGAGCACCAGGATTTGAACCCTGGTGGGCTGGGGATACCACGGTCCCTCTAACCATCCAACCACAGGTTGGTTCGCACTTTTGACACATCTAGATGTGCTTTATCAAAACTACCTTTTTATAATTGCACGAAGGCTTAATTACCATGCCCGCCGGCGAGGCCAGGTTGACATGCAACTCGATTGGAGGCTCCTCGCCGCCATGTTCCAAGTACGTCCAGGCCGGCGCGCTCGCTGGCAGCTCGTCTCCGGCTCAATTCTTCTTCTTCTTCCACTGCTAGAAATCCCCTTATCTTCTTCTTCCACTTCTAGAAATCCCCTTATTTTCGACGGTCAAATCACCGTCGGATATTTGTGTTCATCGTCAACTACCACGATAAATGACGACATGATGGAGTGTGTTTTATTTTTACTTATATAACGTGGTGTTTTCGTGGGTCTTTTGCGGTGTGGTTCTATGTTATCTGCTAATTAATTCATATTTATAGGGACACATTTCTGCGTTTGTGGATGCATGAACTATATTAGTGTTATAGTATCACATGGCGACGTGTTTTTTTCTAGGTAATGAGAGCATGCGCAATGTTGACATATTTTTATAGGCCGGTCTCCGCTAATTGATTTAAAAAATTGTTGTCCCGGTCAAAATCATGAATAAAATCCAAAATTGAATATCTCAATCGAATGAAAGAGCACCAAAATTAAAAAATATTATGAATTAAAAGAATTAAATGAGAGAGGTTGAGAATTGTTGACCCGATCAAAATTGGATGACTCAGTTCTAAAATGAATACCTCGATTAATTGTGAGGCCTTAAATATTTGAAAGCATAGTGTGTAGTATAAAAGAATTGAATGAAAGTGTTTTGAGAAATTATTGACATGGTCAAAATCGAGTGACCCAATTCTAATTGAAGACCTCAACTGAATGTGGACTCTTTAAAACTAGGAAGCATAGTATTATAAAGGATTCGACCACTTGCATGTGTCTACTCTATTTGTTCGAGTTTATAAGATGCACACATATTTGGAGGATCAAGATTGACAATCAATTTAAACAAATAATGCATAACATGTGCTAAAAAAATACTATTTTTTCGAAAAAGTACTACTTTTTAACACCTTATTTTTAATTTAGATTTTTAGTTATTTTTTTATGGGATTACATGAGTTCTTTTTTTGGTGGTCGAACTTATTTTTTTAAAACCATGCGCATTTAATTTGGCATACAGTAATATACAGCAAAAGTGAAAAGTTTGCATATCTGTGCTCATACATGTGCTTTTGAATCCATGTTTTTTCCTTATACACGTGTCTTTTGAATGCTAATTTTCATAATTCTGTAATTTAGTCCGCGTCTCTGAACCTGAACGAGCAGCATGCTCGTCTTTTTGTTCCGTGCATCGACGAGTTGTAGGACACTAAACCCGTTTTTCCTTGCATCGGACCCATGATCAAATGTGACAATGAGCCTGTCCTTGAATGCAACCTTTTTTCATGATGATTGTTAGCTTAAAATATCCCTAGGCAGTGTCAAATTTCATATTCAGTCGTCTGTTTTTTTGCCACCTCTGAACCTGAATGAACAGATGTTAAGACACTCATTCAGTGATGTGTTACTCCATAACAGTACCAGTATGTTTGATGTCCAGTGTCCAGATCCCTTTTTGAAGGGCCTCCCGATGAGCATATGTTTTGTCCTGTCCGATGACTAGAGAGTTATTATCCTAGTTGACACTATGTCTCAGTAGTCTTGGCCGCATGCATGTCCATTTTTTGTAAGTGTTGTTTGTTTGATCATGTGTCACTGTCTATGTTGTTTCATGATTTGTAATATCCTGATATGAATGCGGAACTAAGATGGCTTTTTAGTTATGTTCCGTGCTGCGAGCATGATCTAGCCCACGGTCATCTTAGTGTGTATTTTTGTTCACATTTTTCTTAGTGTATATTTCCTCTCTTTTTTTTTCATTTTTATAGCCTGCAACAGTTTGTTTTGTTTTGTAGTCCACTCCTTTTCTCAGTGTATGTAGACTTTTTATAGTTTCAACCACCCGTCATACGGGGGTGTTCTGGACGTTTGATATTCTTTCAAGGCTTTTTTTTCTCAGTTTTTCATTTCCCCCCATACATGCAGGTGTGCAGATTATGCAGGTCATAGACCTTCCAGTGTTGGCTATGACCCGAGCTACAATCCTGATAATGAAATGTCAAACAGCGATGGTCTGGAGAATAATGGGTCAAAGCAGAATAATGGAGAATAATGTTGGCTATGACTAGCACATCCAGTGATGATGTACCCTCACGTGCCAATGCAGAATAATGGGTCAGGGCTCTTTTTCCTCGTGCTCTGTTTTTGTAGTTCTGTTTTTCATTCATTTTTTGCTTGCTTTTTCTGAACATCACCTTCCCCTTCTTCAGAAATGATTGCTTAGTGTTTGCAACGAAGATAATGGAGATATGGTACCCAACTTTGGACCTGCACAAGATTTTCTCACAAGTTGACATCCAACACATAAGAATTCAGTCATGAACCAACTTTTCTTTTGGAAGAAAAACACTGCAGACAAGAGGCTTGTCACTTGTTTGAACTTAGAGGTTCTTCTTTCTTCTCTTTTATTCATTTTCACTCTTCATGTTTTTCTCATCTTTTAAAATTTTGTGTGGCATCTTTTTCATTCTTCTCTTTTCTAACCGTCTTTACGTCGTGTGTTTTTCTTGCCCTTTCCTTTTTCCTTTTACAGGGCGACTTTGCCAACAATCTTCCTTGACAGTAGCGGTGTTCTTTGTTTCTAGGCTCGTTGGATGTACATGAAGAGAAGAAGAGAGGCTCATCTTTAAAAAAAAATAGCATCATCTAGATGATTTTGTTAGTGGAGTGGATGGTGGACCTGTTGAAGAAGTTGTCCTTGGCTGTACGCGCACCTCATATCCGTTGTAAATGGGGGCCACTGTTTTTTATGTATCCTTTTAGTCTCATCTATTCACTCAGAGACAAGGGGTGTGTGTTCATTCTTTCGTTTTACTCAGTTATGTATATTGCTATAATTACTTCGTTCATTCTACAGTTTGTGAGCTACAATCTTTTTTGAAACTCTTAAATTTCTTATAACTAACCTAGTAGATTCAGAATTCAGTTTATTCTAGTGTTTTGTAGTTATATGTTCTTTTTGCTGTTTCATTCTAGTTTGTCTTGAGGTTTAGGTGCCGCAGTGTAGTATTTGTAGCCAAGTTCTCTGGGGTGTAGTATTTGAACTTAGCATGTTATTTTATTCCTTTTTGATGCTTAGTTTCAGAAGTGTTACTAGTAGTCTTCTACCCATTTTGTCAATCTATATTATCATTTTGATCATGTTATATATTTTTTGGTCAGGCATATTGCCTTTCATGTTCATAGTCAATTGTTTTTTGTGTTCCCAACGTGTTCTAGCGGATGTTTTCTTAGTGTGTGAATACTCATTCCTCATTTTTTCAGTCATTTTCTCAGATACAACATGAACTGAATAACAGATATGTGATGAAGAAGCAGCAAGCATAAAACGAAGAAGGTAGATTCAGTTCATCTATTCGGTTATTTCAGACTACAGTATGTATCATTTTCAGGTTGTATATCATTTTAGGTTACAGTTGTTTTCATTTTCATTTCCTAGTAGGTGTCTTGAGATTTTATTCTATCAGTTTCTTTCAGTTTTCGGTAATTGTTATTTTCTTATGTCTGCGAGTCAGTCTGTTAGTCCGCCTGTGCTGCCCTTGTTTTTTCAGCCATAGTCCTTGTTTTGTCATTCATTCTCTCCTTCAATCTTTTCATGATTAACTCAGCAAGTCTCCTACACTTTGGTATTTTTCAGTCAGTATCTGAGTTTTAGTTTCAGTTATCTCAATTCCTCATTTTGTCAGTTTCAGTTTCAGACATCTTTAGTTTCAGCCATTATCCTTAGTTTTTTTTTCTTCAGTTTTGTAGTCAGTCTTCGTTGTTATGGTCATTCATTCCCATTTTCTGTCATTTTCAGTTTCAATCATCTTCAGTGCATGTTTCTTTCAGTTTTTCAGAGTTTTCTTCACTTTTAGATTTTCATTTTCTTAGTACCTATGTCCTCAGTCATCTTCAGTTTCAGATTTCTGTATTTTAGGTTCAGTGCCATTTTAAGTCTTATTCCTGTTTCAGCTATCTGTATCTTTCTCGTGGTACTCATTCATGGTCATTGTCCTTAGTTTTTTTTTTCAGTTTTGTAGTCAGTCTTCGTTGTTATGGTCATTCATTCCCATTTTCTGTCATTTTCAGTTTCAATCATCTTCGGTGCATGTTTCTTTTAGTTATTCAGAGTTTTCTTCACTTCTAGATTTTCGTTTTCTCAGTACATATGTCCTCAGTCATCTTCAGTGTCAGATTTCCGTATTTTAGGTTCAGTCCGATTTTAATTCTTATTCCTGTTTCAGTTATCTGTATCTTTCTCCTAGTACTCATTCATGGTCATTGTCCTTAGTTTTTTTTTCAGTTATGTAGTCAGTCTTCATTGTCATGGTCATTCATTCCCATTTTCGTGTGTTAATACATAGGTAGGATAGTTAGCTAGTTTTACCAAGTCATTTTCATGTGTCATTTTACCAAGTCATTTTCATTTACATAGGTAGTATTTTTGTCAGTTTTTGCAGGAAGGTGAATGCATTTTTATTGAGTTCTTTCTGCCAAGTAAACAAGGACACAAGTAAGCTTTATCTAACTCTAGCACTTTTTTTATGTATTAAATGATTTATACGAAAATGCAACATGCATGTATAAATGAAAATCTCAGGGGAATGGAGGGCGGTGTGTTTCGTTACTTGAGATGATTCACCTTGGGGTGGCTCCAGGTGACTGTGCTCTGGATTGTAAGCACCATCACCCCCAGATGCCTCCTCTGGCTCAGCCTCCACGTTTGTTTCGTTATAATCAGGTGTGTGTTCTCCACCCGCAGCAACTGTGCCCTGTGTTTGCATGTATTTTCAGATTTCTGTGTGATTCTATTACTTCATCTGCTTTTTTGTACTCTTAGTAATTCTCATTTCCGTTTCTTATTGTTCAATCCTTTCTTTTTCTATGACTTACCACTTTTTAAGTGTTTCGCCTTGTCATGTAATTTTTTCCGGTTTTGTCATTTAGCCATTCTTTTCTTATACTACTGTAGTTAGTTTGAATGATGTAATTTTGAGTTTTGGCTCGTCTTGTCAATTGTGAAAGCGGGGTCATTCTCAGTTCCTGATTTTTTTTCTTCAGGATGTTACTTAATTATTTAATTGAATGGTTCAGAGTTTGAAGATGTTACTTAGGAACAACTAGAATTATTCCTATATGGATACTTATCACTAGTCTTTTCCATCTCAGTCTACAGTAGTTGTCATTTTCAGGCTTCAGTTATTTCTTTTTTTCATTTCAGATTCTGGACACTTAATTAGGGCAGGGTGACGAGGCGTCGAAGAGTGTCCGGTCAAGGTTGCCGTGTACTATTAATTAAGTAAGCAATCGACTTTTCTTCTTCAGTATGTGTTTTCTTCAGTATTTTCTAGCGCTATCTTCAGGCCCTTTTCTTCAGGTTCAGATCATGCATTTTCTTCTTCAGTATTTGTGTGTCACTCTTTGTTGTTAGTCAATATTCATTCCTTACCCATGAATTAGAAATGAAATTCACATTTAGTCATGTTCTGAGTCATATACATTTTTCAGTTAGTATTTCCTTTGAACTTCAGTACGCGGCGGCTCCAAGTCCCCCCGATTGATTGGATCACCAGCACCATCCATGTCTTCTCGCCCCGCCAGCCGCCATCGCCCCTGCACAGACCTCCTTTTTTGTGCTTTTACTTGAGGAAGAAGGTTTTTTGTTGAGACACGACGAAGAAGAAGGTGATCGGGGGTGGAAGGAGGAGGATGGAAAGGCTTGGACTGGTTGGACCGGGTGGAGGTCGAGAAGACGGGAACTAACCCAACCCGCTAAACTGGTAGGTGGGTAGCGTGGTTTTTCTTCTTTTTTCGGCCTTTGTGTTTTTGTGTTAACGGGTCTGCTGGGCTGCCCGGTTAGGGAGAAGGTTCGTTTAACGTAAATCATGCTTGCGCAGATTTTCGACCTGACACAGGAAACAAAACAGACGTTTTTTGAAACTGATCAGTTTTTAGACTGAAAATACTCAGAGACGTGTCAATCATTAAGTCGAATAAAAAAACAGCCCGACACAAATTTAAAATCAGACGTCTGTTCATTAGTCACTCCCTTTTTTTATATGAAACACAAAAAAGTAATTTACACGCTGTATTTGCGATTCTACACGCCATGAATGTTTTATTTGATATACATCAACATATCTTACAAGCAGTATGAATAAATTTAAGAATAAGAAGAATAATTTTTTAATTCATTAGTTTTTAAACATATCACTTCATAAGTCATTGCTGAATTTATTTTCACCTTGCATACTTATAATTTATGATGAAGAACAGAAGAAAACAATGATACTGCGCTCATGGGCCACTGCTCGAGATATGCACCGCTTCGTTCTATAGGCGGTGCCTTTCCATGCGATCCGGGACGTGATCACGTGAATCCCGCAAATTTCGGAGGTGAAGCTAAAAACTCGTCACAGCGGCGGCGCGGCCGCACACCCATCATCGCGAACGCATCTCAGGTGATCATCGCACAGAAGATGGCAACCTACCGGCAGAGAGATCGCCTGAGCGCTCTCCCGGACGAGGCGCTGGAGCGGATCCTATCCCACCTCTCCTCCGACGAGGCCACGCGCGCCACCGCGCTCTCCCGCCGGTGGCGCCGCATCTGCGAAGGCGTGCCCGTCGTGGACCTCGTCAACCGCGAGACAGACCGTGACAGTCTTCCCGTGTGCTTCGACAGCAAGGTGACGGGCGCGATCCTATCCAAGGGGCCCGACACGCCGATCCGCGTCCTCCGGCTGCACGCGCGCCAGCCGCCGGACGACCTGCTCGACGGCTGGATCGTCACCGCCGCCTCCTCCGGCGCCGAGGAGATCGACATCGCGCTGCAGTACCGACACTACCCCCGCCGCACGCTCTGCCCCTTCGGGACGGCCTCTGCCGGCTTCGGCGAAGCCGTCGTCAGGGACAGCTGCACCAGGACGCCGCGCCAGATCTTCCGGTGCGCCACGCTGCGCCGCCTGCGGCTGGCCAACTGGACGCTCGACCTGCCCTGTCGCGTCGTCGTCGCCGCGTCGCTCGAGACGCTCTGCCTGAAGCGGATCATGGCGCCGGCCGCGGTGCTGCAGCAGCTGGTCTCGAGCTGCCCGCACCTCGTCGACCTGACGCTCGAGGAGTGCCCCACCGCCACCAAGATCACCGTGTCCAGCGACCGCCTCCGGAGCTTCGGCATGGTCTGCTGCCACAACGCCCGCCACGTCGTGCTGCGCACCCGTCGCCTGCGGTCCCTGCCCTACAAGGGCGGCCTCCCTTCAGGCACCATCCTCGACATCCCTGACTACGGCGAGGTGGCGGCGCTGACCGTCGATATCTGCGAGGACCTCAGCATCAAAGCGCCAATGGAGGTCGCTCCGGTCTTGGAGCTCATCAGCCGGTGCAAGAAGCTGACATACCTTCACCTTGCGCTGCGCCCCTCGATGGCCTACTACAACAGCGAGATCACAGCCATAGCCCGAGACCACCTGCCCCAGCTCCGGCACCTGGTCCTCAAGGGCTTCTTGGCCGCCAATCACGTCGTTCGGTCCGTCGCCGTTCTGGTCGCCAGCACCCTAACCCTGGAAGCCCTGTCGTTGTTTCCTCTGGGTTCCGAGCCATCGAAGAAGACATACCGCTGCTACTACTCTGACGATGAGTACGGCGGCGACTCGGATTCAGACCCCGAGCCGGAGACCTGCGACGTGACAACTGGATGTTGAGGAGCATGTGGCGATGGGGCATCCCTTGCTCCCGCCATAGCCTCAAAAGGATCAACTTCACAAAGTACAGTGGGAATGGCTTCGACAGGATACTTGCAAATTTTCTGCTGTGCAATGGTGCAGCGCTGGAGGAATTCTCAGTGACCTTAGCGGCTCCACTGTGGCCACGCAGGGAGGAGATTGCAATGATGTTCAGATCCTGGCGACATAATACCAGGACTACAGTAACTTGTAGCTAGACGACATAAAACTGTTGCAGTATTTCAAACACATGAATGCAACAAAAGAATTACATAGGCAACAGATGCCGACTTGTTTGCAACAAGTCACTGGAAAAAGATGATAAGTCTTAGCTTGCACTAAGACGATTCTAGAGGTGGCCATAGGACTACATCAACATTTTATTTGCCAACAAGATGATAAGGCTTAGTTTGCAACAAGTCACTGGAAAAATATACGAGTGTCTTATTTTTTCGCAAAGACATATGACTACATCAACATTTTTATTTGCCATGCAACAGTAATTCTATATGAGTTGCAGTGGGCATTCCCAAAACAATATATTACTCCGACTGTGTCAAAATATAAAACGTCTTATATTTTGATATGGAGGGAGTACTAAGCTGAGTCGGAAAAACAAATTGGCTTAATTATTAGGCAGGCATTGTGATTACTTACACCTCAATAAGCTCCCCGAGCTGCAACGAACAAACCTCGAGACTGCCCTTTATTGATTATTAAGATAGAATATAGGATATAGGAGCAAACCTTCATATACATCTGTTGAGTAATGCAACGATCCTTTTACAGTGATTTGGCTGTTGCAATGAGATTGTCCACGGTCAAACCAAGCTCCTTGTATATTTTCCCAGCAGGAGCACTTGAACCGAAGCGGTCAATGCCGATTGCTTTGCCCTTCTGTCCGATGTACTTCTCCCATCCCAGTGTGACGCCGGCTTCGATGCTAATCCTGGAAGTAACCTCGATTGGTAGTACACTCTCCCTGTACTCCTCAGACTGCTCCTCAAACAATTCCCAGCAAACAAGTGAGACAACCCGTACAGATTTTCCCTCCTTCCTCAGCTGATCGGCTGCTTTTGCCGCGATCTCGAGCTCAGAGCCGGTGCTGATGAGGATGAGGTCTGGTTTGTTGCCCGAGGAATTGTCAGAAATGATGTATCCTCCCTTTGCAACGTCTTCAACCGAAGTTCCTTCCAGCTGTGGGAGCTTCTGCCGAGAGAGTGCAAGGATAGAGGGCCTCTTTCTGTTGAGGACTGCGATCCTATAAGCTGCAGAAGTTTCGGTTCCATCAGCTGGTCGGAGCATTAATATGCCTGGCATTGCTCGGAGGCTGAACAACTGCTCAACTGGTTGATGTGTTGGCCCATCTTCTCCGAGTCCAATGGAATCATGAGTCATCACAAAGATCACTCCTGATTCAGACAAGGCCGAAAGGCGTATAGGAGCTCTCATGTAATCAGTGAACACAAAGAATGTCGAACAGTAAGGTATCAGGCCAGGGCTGTGTACAGCGATGCCATTGCAAATGGCACCCATCGCGTGCTCTCTAACACCAAAGCGGATATTTCGCTCTTCAGGGGTGTCTTTTTGGAAGTCACCAAACATCTTTAGCAATGTCATGTTTGATGATGCAAGATCAGCACTGCCGCCAAGAAATCCAGGTATTACTTTAGCAAGAGCATTCAAGCACTGTTGAGATAAATTCCTCGTAGCATCAGCAGGACTTTCAGGGGTATATTTCTGCAAACAAAGAACAGGGAAAAAATCAGATTTCGGGGGTATATTTCTGAGATTGATGAATATTACAGGGACAAGACAATCAAGGTTCAGAGAAGAACTCACTGGGAGAGCATCATCCCACCCAGCGGGCAGCTTCCCTGATATTATGCTATTTAGCTCGGCAGCCTCCTGCTGGTATTTCTTTTCATATTCTGCAAACTTTGCATTCCATTCAGCTTCAAGAGAAGCACCCTCATCAAGATGGCGAGCCCAATGCCTGGAAGGTGTGATTATTTAATCAAACTTCAGTGCAGCACAAACTAAGTTCAATACCATATTACTGTGCGATAATTTGAAAACTGAAATGTAGAGCCTCCATTTCAAACAAAAGTTAAGTATCCACTGCAGAAAAAATGTCAACAAGGTTCAGAACTGAGAATTTGCATCAGCATTCGCCAACAGTAGCATGCTATCTTATCAAGACTGTTTCTTTGAAACATACACCACTATAGCATAAAAAAATGTATGTACCATTTTGAACGTATGAACTCCCTCCATTCCATATTAAGTGTTGTTGATTTAGTACAACTTGCACTAAATCAGCGACACATAATATGAAAAAACCATGTTCAAGATTGTATGAAGCATGCAACATCCATAAGAACTGCCTAAGGAGCAACTACATGTTTGAATTTCTTCATAACAGAATAGTTTTTTTTGTGATTATTGTTAAGGTCTGCAGCTTGAGTTCTACAAGAATTACACTGTACCTTTTCACCTCAACAGGCACATGGAAAGGCTCATGAGCCCAGGAAAGATTTTTTCTGGTTGCCTCTACTTCTTTGGAACCTAGAGCACTTCCATGGACACTGTGTGTGCTTGCCTTGTTTGGCGATCCATAACCAATTGTAGTAGTCACCTACATATACAAGACAAGTTCCAGTTGTCACTTGTCTGATAAACTGTATCAAACTGACAGACAAAGGAAATATTACTGTGAGCCTGATGATCACCTTGATAAGAGTTGGCTTATCTCTGACTTCCTTTGCTTCTTTTATTGCTGCACGGATGTCATCATAGCCAGTGTTGCCATTCTCCACCCAGATAGTATGCCATCCTAGGGCATCATATCGGGCAAGAACATCTTCAGTGAAAGCAATAGCCGTACTACCATCGATTGATATATGATTGTCATCATAGAAGGCAATCAACTTTCCAAGACCCCAGTGGCCGGCAAGGGAGGCGGCCTCATTCGCAACACCTTCCATTTGACAACCATCCCCAAGTATAACATACCTATGAGACCATGAAGGAAACAGATTGTGTTACCCCTGTCCCTATGCACATTAGGTTGGTAATCACATATTTTCTAGCAAGTACATATTAACTTACGTGTAATGGTCCACGACAGTTAAATCGGGCTTGTTGAAACGAGCAGCTAGGTGTTTCTCAGCAAGTGCTAGTCCAACAGCGTTTGCAAAGCCCTGCCCCAGAGGACCTACATAAACATCACAACAGTTCAGGCAAGCATATTTTTTTTGTAGTAGAAGCTTTAAAATGTTCACTACTGTAGATGTTCAAGAGGCAAACCAGTTGTGACTTCAACACCATCTGTCTCGAAATTTTCGGGATGACCAGGAGTTCTGCTTCCCCACTGCCGGAGCGCTTTCAGATCATCTATCTGCATCAACAAACAACTTCAGAGTTCAGATTACTATTTTGTATATGTCAATATTCAGACAAATTAATCCCAGTGACTAAAAGAAAAGAGTAACTAGATGTTCGCAAAACATGATTTTCCAACGGCTCAACAATTTTCTATTACCCGGACATACATCTATGAGAATTCGACATAGCACAAATACAGACTTCTGAATTTACTTCAGAATTCGACATCCCCATGTATACTGAAAGGCTGTGACTGCAGATTACGGTGATTTCTTTTCAGATTTGGTCGTGAATTCACACCTGAAATTTCAACTTTTATCTTACTCGTGAAGCAAGGTTTGAACCTCCTATGGAAGATTTGAACAAAAAACAGTCAAACAGTAGGTAGGTCGTGTGACATGAAACAACTTCAGAGTTCAGACTTTTGACATAGCACAAATACAGAGTATCGCATAGCACAAATACAGAGTACCTCTGACAATCAGCCACCAAAAATGTCAGAGATCTCACCGTGACGCCTTGGTATCCGGCGAGGTGGAGCAGCGCGTAGTGGAGCATGCAGCCGTGGCCGGCGGAGAGCACGAAGCGGTCGCGGTCGAACCAGGCGTGGTTGGCGGGGTTGAAGCGGAGGAACTCGTCGAAGAGGACGTGGCCCAGGGGCGCGCACCCCATGGGGAGCCCCGGGTGACCGGACTTGGCCTTCTCCACGGCGTCCACGGCCAGGAACCGGATGGTGTTCACCGACCGCTCCACCAGCTCGGCCGCCGCCGGCTGGGCGCGGAGCGCGGATCGGCCGCCAGGGGCCACCCGGGCGCGACCGCGGAGGAAGCCGCCATGGCGGCCGGACGCCAGGGCAGCCGCCGTGGAAGCTGGCGAGGTGGGAGCGGGAGTCGGCGTCGCCATGGCTGGGTCTGCGAGCTGCGAGCTGAGCACGCACGCGTGGCTTGCTGGGGAGGCGAGGAGTGTCCGCGGCGGTTGGTCAAGGGAGGGAGCGAGTGTTGAACTGGGCTGGCGGTGCTGCCACGTGCGACCTCCACGTCGCCGGCCGATCCTTCCCGAAGCAATCCACGTCTCCGGGGACGAGAATTAAAAAGTCCACCGCGATCGTGTGCGTGTACACTTTTTTGCGCCTAATTAAAACTTTGTAGTACGTGCCGCATCGCCATGGATTCCCTCTTCTTTTTTGTTTCGCATGATGTCTTTTTTTTGTTGGACGGGTGATGTCTTTGTGTGATCATGGAAGCATAATTTACAATCAATGTAAATGCAAATGATTCATTTTTCAAGGAGAACTTTCGATTTTAATCATCTGTCATAACATACAAGAAACATCAGAAATAAGAAAAATCACATTAAGTCCGAAGACCACTTAGCGACGACTACACGCACTAAACGAGCCAAAGACGCGTTACTGTCATCCCCCCCCACCCCCCCACCCCACACACACACACCCATCCAAGATGGGTAAACAATTTGAACATCAAAGGCGGATAAAAACTTAGTGTATGATCAAGAAGTCGTCGAGCTAAGGCCCCGCAGGTCAATGCATCAAAATAAAAAGCCGTCGCCGATGAAAAGAGGTGTAGACCGAAAAGATCCAACCTTGTCACACCCTGTGTTTGTATCACTTTGCTATGATGGATTTACAAAATTTGGAACCAATTAAAACTTTTTGAGTGCATGCTTGTTTGAATTGTTGCTTGTTTGATTGTCTGGTTGATTATGTTTGGCACTCTTAGGTTCTACTCCTCTCCATATTCATCTTCCTTAATCCAAAATCTTGCTCAATGATCATGCCATGTGAATAGTATCCAAAACTATTTTTATCAAAATTTATTTTGACCAAAAATAATTTATTCAAATTAGGTTTTCCAAAAACCCCTAAGTTGAGGTTTGCACTGCAAGTCCTCAGATTGGGTGGATCCTTTTCCCCAAAGGCTTTATTTGAAACCTACTATATATATGACTTCCCAAAACCACCAAATATTAATTTTAAAGATTATTTTCCTATTTTATTTAAAGGCCTTTTCTTAAGGCCAGAAATGGTTTTTCATAGGGAAAAATTATTTAAATGCTTTGAAAATATTTGAGAAAAATTAGGGAAACTCAATGGACATATATTTTCCATATAAATGAGTTTCAACACATGGTCATGTTCAAAATCATGGGCAAAACCCCTCAAAACCCTTTCTGGCCAAATCAAGCTTTTGAAATATTTCTATAAAAAATATTCTCAATAAATTCCAAGAAAATTCCAGCAAGTCACTCATGCTATAGGTGATTATATTACAAAGTTTCATCTCAATCCCAATTGATTTGCTTCATCAAAATATTCCAAAACCCTCTCAGTCTAGATTCAAATTTGAGCAACTTTACATTGTGAAGTATCTTCCCTTGACCCCAAACTTTGTGGGCATGTGCTAAACCCCAAATAATGATACCACGCCAAGTTGTGGATTTGGGAGCACAGGATTGCATGCCTGGATCTGCAGAAATCTGATTCTGTTGAATTCTAGGGTTTTTCAAGTTTGTACTGTCAACTTTCTTCAAATCTCTTCAAACTTGGTGATCCTCCCTATTTTTACCTAAATTTCCATACTGTTAAATCTCATGTCAAGCAAACTCCATTTGCTTGCCTAAACCTTCATCAAACACTTGTTGCCATGATGGTAAAACCCTTGTTTGACCTCCTTCCTCTATTTTCCTTGAGTCTAAATTTTTACCACATCTTCTTGAAATGTTCATTCACCTCCAGTAAAAACCCCAAGTCCATAAGCCACTGGATGATGGGGTAAAACCCTCAATTTACCTCCTGGACAGCAGTAAAACCCTTTTCTCTCCCCTCTCCTCTTATTCTACCAACCTCCCCAGAGCATCCTATGCCCTTTTCACATAGTATACTCCCCCTGGACCCACTGGACAAGGTTGGCCGCGCCCAGGACGCCGTTGGCATGCCATACGCGCGCTTTGGAGCGCGCTACAGTGCCCAACCGCACTGTAGCCGCCGCCCACTGCATGGCCCCGACAGCCTCGGGCCTCCCCCTCTCGCCACTTGGCCCCCCTCGACGTCCGGGACACGCTACCCTGTCGGCCCCCTCCTCTCTCCCCCTCCTTCTCCCTCCTCCCGCGCGTGCCGAGCGCCGCCGGCTCGGCCAGTGAGCAGGCTCACACCCGCTCTCTCTCTCTCTCTCTCTCTCTCTTGCTCCCGCTCGTCGTAGACCAACCCCAGGAACACCCCAGGGCAAGCCCTGTGTGCTCCCTCCCCCTCCAGCGACCAGCCTGACCCCGCCGGCGCACGGGTCCGCGGTGGACTCGCGTCCCGGCTATAAAAGGGGTTCCCCGAGCCCCCCTCTCTCCTCCTCTGGCCCCCTTCCACTCCCAATCGACCCCCTGAACCACCCAAGTGACCACCCGGAGCACCAGTGCTCGGGATCGACCGAGGCACCGCCGCGTCGGGGCTTCGTCGATCTCGGGATACCGGCCCGCTCCGGCCTTCTTTCCTTCTCCATTGAGACCACATAGAGCCCCTGCCTCGTTCCCCCTTCCTCCCCGATCGTTTTGCGGTCGGAAACGTCAACGGCGACCTCCTCCCGAAGCGGCTCCGCCGCGCTTCCTCGTTGCCGGCGAACCTGTGCGTCTCCGGCCTCCCTTCCACCTCCAAAGGAACGGCGGCTTGACGCTGGCCCCGTTCCTGCCCTCAGCTCCCCTCGTCGTGCCTTCCTTCGCCGCCGGTGCACCCGCCTCCCTCTATCCAGAGGAGGAAGAAGGACCCGACGGGTGGCCCCCACCTGTCGGCCTCTGCCCCGCCTCCCTCTCTCCCCTCGCTGTCGCCGACAACCGGGCCCCGCGGGTCAGGTTTGAACCTGGCCGCGCGCGCGGCTGGCTGGCTGGCCAGCTGGGCCGGCCCAGCTGCTGGCTGCCTCTGGCCCAGGCAGAGAGGCCTTTTCTTTCCCTTTTATTTTTCTTTTTCTGTAGGGTTTTCCAAAAATCCCACAGCTCCAAATAAAATTCCTATTCCAAATATTTTTCCACCTTAATTCCTGTAATATTATGTAGAATTTAACAGTGCCACTTGTGTAATTTTGTGAAAATGTTTTATGTAGTGATTTTAATTAAAACCTAGTTTTTAATATTTTAGCCTCTGTTATAAATAGTTTTGAAAACCTTTTTCATACCAAAACCTTAGACAAATATTTGTAGAATAGTTTGTAGTATTTATCAGAGTAGTGCAACATTTTAGAAGTAAAGATTGTGCTCTGTTTTTGTGTGATGCTTATTTTTGCCCGTTTATTCCGCGACGATAGATTGCGTTGTTGACGAAGGGATTGGACACGAAGACTTTGAAGACCCCGAAGACTTTGTTGAGCCAGGCAAGCAGCCCTTTGACCATGACTATGAAACCTCTTTTTGCATGGCATATAGCACATTATTTCTGGATGATGATCATGTTGATGTGGTATCCCCTTCGATGGGATGCCTCCGTTACTTTCTTGTTGATACTTGCATCGTGCATGACCCTACCTCCTTATGAGCGTTGTGCGGGTGGGAGTAGTTAGGTTGCTAAGTAGTTGCTACGCAAAGTGGGACGGGAATATGCATGGTGATGGAAACAAAATGATTTCAAAGACTTTTCGAAAACCCCGTCGGGTGCCACTAATGCCCGAGGGAGATGATGTTGTGCTAGGTAACCACTTGAGAAAGAAGTGGTGTACCGGAGCAGGTTGTGTGTGTGTGTTTTCGAAAATGGAGAGATTTAAGATTTGCTGACCGTCCCAACCTTACATGCACAACCACGATACCCCTTATGGGACAGGGCTTTGTTGATTACTTTGGTGGGTACTAGCATAGAGCCCGCATTACTAGTGGCGGGAGTGACATGGTCACTCTCGATACGGGGTCGTGCCGATAAGGACGATCATGCGTTGTCTTCACAGGCACCGGGCACACCGTTGTTCCCTTCATGGATGGTACGATCTGGAGCGAGGCTCGTATGATGTACATCATGAGGGCTGTGTACCAATCGAGTGGACTCTTTGTTTAGTATCATCAGGGGAAAGGCATTGTTCGGGTGCTTACCTCGGGTATGTGATATACCGCGAGTCATGGATGACACGGAAGTTCCCCGAGTCTTGTGGGTAAAGTGTGCAACCTCTGCAGAGTGTAAAACTATTCGAATAGCCGTGTCCACGGTCATGGACAGTTGGAGGTCCTGCTTAAACTACGTCCGATGTTTTCACAAACATGGTGTGTGTGTGTTGGTGACAAAGGTGATACTTGAGCTAAGTCCGATGACTTGGCATGGTGGTGAACATGAGATGTTCGACCCCCTGCTTATATTGATAACTGAGACTTGTTCACATGAGTACCCGTTAACAGTTGATGCATGCTTACTCAAGTTACTTGATCATGTCATTGCATTTAAAAATCAGCTTTCTGCAAAACTTACCTACTTAGTGCTATATCATGTAATGTTATACCTTGTTCCACAACTTGGGTTGCTTGCGAGTACATTCAAAGTACTCATTGGCTTGCCACTGGTTATTTAATTGGCCAGGCATGGAAGAGCAGGAATATGGCGAAGAGTTCGTTGGTGACGAACATGCGAACTAGGAAGCGTCCCAGTCAGAATGCCTGTAGGTTTAAGGCAGATGGCATGGGTTCACGCTTTCGATCAAGATTTCCGCTGCTTGTTATGTTTAAGTGTTTAGCCCTTGTGGCCCTATCTATGTAAGACTAGACCTTCATGGTCTTTATTTGTGTAAGACGCTAAATGTGGATGTAAGACTCTTGTTATTCAGCTTCTGTGTGTTCAGTGAGTATTGATCTCTGGGATCACTGTACACGTGCATTCGGTGATCACGACTTATGAGTCGGGGTCCCCACAAAGCTGGTATCAGGGCCATCCTGACTGTAGGAAGCCCTTAGTTAGCATGGACGTTAGTTAGGATAAAACATTTTCAAAATTGTGCCTAGTTGCTAGGTGCAACAAATTCTATACCTCTCCTCTCCTCTAGTCTATTTCAAACTCTTGCTGACTCTCCTCCCTTCAAACCTTTGTAGATGGCCGTTGCTCCTATGAGACTCCTCATGACCAGATTCCCACCTCTCCTAAGAGACTGCCTCCAACAATGCCAATATCCTACGGAGCCAATGTACAGCCTGCATGAACTGGACAATGGCGAGTTTGGAATGGAGTTCTACTCCAAGGTGGTAGTACCTGCCAAGACCCCACCCCAGAGTTGGTTCTTTGTTGGACCACCTATGCCAACAAGGGACATGGCCATACAGCAGGCGGCCTATGAAGCCCTCCTTCGTCTCCGAGACCTCCTCCCGGAAATGAAGGACGGACAAGCTACCCGCTACCTACCCAGCAAGAGTGGATTAGGAGCCTCTGCTCAAGCAGTGATTTCCACAAGAGACGAAGACCCAACCCTCAAGCTCCAGATTCGCTTTGCCAACGCGGTAGATCACCTTCTGCGTTACCTTACTGAAGAATTCCTCAAGGCCCGCCAGGATTTCCCTTCGCTCCTACACCTACACTGCCTCGAGAAGAAGAAGGTGGTCGAGCGAGAACAACAAGTCGCTGCTCTGCAAGCCTACATCACCAACCAGAAGCAACAAATCGAGGAACTTCAGGAAGCCTGCAACCGAGACCCGTGCGGAAGGCGTAGAAACGGATTTCCATATCCACCACGTGAAGGACCATCGTCGTCTCACCAATGCCATAACCCAAGGAGGGGTAACGACCTCTTTGCTCCCGTCACATGCCATAGGTGTGGCGAATACGGGCATATTGCTAAGTTGTGTTCCAATAGGCAGCCAACCGTGGCCTACCCACTGGCATCACAGGAGGACCTAGAAGGTGAGGGATGAGCGTCCTTTTCCCGGAAACAAGAAGCAAGGCATGACTACTGAATCCAAGAACCCCTAGGGTAGGATCAGTCATGTACCCCTCATGCGAAGTCGAGTCCGTGTAATGGTTCATATGAAACCATGTGTGCTTGTTGTTTGTTTTGTTGTTTGTGTTCCGATGCAAGTCGCGCTTTTGCCTTAGGCAACATGTAAGCGACTCCATCGTCTATCTTATCTTAATATATGTATCGGTCTTTCGACCTTCGTTTTACCACACTTGCACTATGCCAAACCCCTTAGGCGCGCTTCCTCCATTATTGCCTCTCCTCCCGTCTATCCCAGTTGTTTGACTTGGCTGCTCCAAACAGAATGGTGACTGCAACCCGCAACAGCTTCTTCACCAACCCCGAAGCCGGCAACTCCAGCCAGCAGCAAGGAGCTGGTGGGACTGCTCAGGCAGAAGGGCACCAGGAGCAGCCACAAGGCGACATTCCCCCGCCACCACCTCCACCGGAGAACATGACCATAGCCCAGTTTCTCCAAGTTCTCCGGGAGGAACGCCAAGCCAACACTGCTGCCATCCAGCAGATGGCCCAAGTCCTTGTGAACAACCCGCAGCAAGGCAGGAACGGCAATGGTCGTTCCACTTTGTCTGAGTTCATGAGGAATTCGCCCCCAACCTTCACCGAGACTGCTAAACCTGTGGATGCCGATGACTGGATCCGCACCATCGAGGACCTCCTTGCACTGGTCAATTGCAATGAGGATCATGAGAAGGTGCTTTATGTCTCTCACTGCCTCGGAGGTACCGCCCGAGCTTGGTGGGATGGATTCA
Source organism: Elymus sibiricus (assembly GCA_039707655.1). Lineage (NCBI taxonomy): Eukaryota > Viridiplantae > Streptophyta > Magnoliopsida > Poales > Poaceae > Elymus > Elymus sibiricus. Next base: position 59,158,022 of record CM077665.1, read on the forward strand.
AGGTCATGCAAGGCGATCGTGTGATCACCTGGGATAACTTCAAGGAAGGATTCCGCACCGCCCACATTCCTTCTGGGATCATGGCTATCAAGAAGAGACAATTCCAAGCGCTGAAGCAAGGAAGTGGCTCTGTCAAGGAGTACATGCAGAAGTTCAACCTGCTGTCAAGGTATGCACCTGAAGATGTCAACACGGAGGCTGCCAAGATGGAACGCTTCATGGAAGGACTTCAGCAGACCCTGCAATATCAGCTCATTGGCTGCGACTGCCGGACCTTCTTCGACCTGGTGAACAAGGCCCTCATGCTGGAAGACAAGCGTCATGCCATAGACGACACTCGCAAGCGCAAGATGATTAGCAAGGGTAGTTCCAGCAACCAGAAGCCTCGCCCCTCGCAGCCAGCCCCAGCCAAGCCAACCTATCAGCCGCAGCAGGCTAGACCTCCTGCACCTCGTCCGAGCTACCAGCCTCAGCAGTATGCCAATCCCAGGCCAGCTTACAACAACCCCAATAACAACAACGGCGGCGGGAACTACAACAACAACCCTGGACAAGTCACTTGCTTTGGATGTGGTCAGCCAGGACACATCTCTAGGCTGTGTCCCAACAAGAAGCCAGATGCACCGCGCCCCAATGCGCCGAACCAAGGTCAAGGCCGTGGAGCGCCACCAAGGAACCCAGTTCCCCGCAACTAGCCAACAATGGCAAGGGTCGTGTGAATCACGTCACCGCCGAGGAAGCCCAGGAAGACCCGGACGTCATACTGGGTATGTTCCTCGTCAACTCAACCCCAGCAACAGTACTGTTTGATTGCGGAGCTTCGTATTCTTTTGTCACCCAAAGGTTTGCACTAGAGAGTGGCATGAAGCCTACACCCCTGGGTAGTCGTATGTTGATACAAACCCCGGGATCAGTTATGAAGTCCAGGATAGGTTGTAAAGGAGTTGAGATTAACATCAATGGGGTAGAATTCCTAGCAGACCTTATCATCCTGAAGTCAGAAGGCTTGGATGTGATCCTAGGCATGGACTGGCTAATCAAGAACCAAGGCTACTTGGACTGTGCCAAGAGGATCGTTACCATAACCAATAGCCAAGGAGTAGAAGTCAAGTATGTTCCCAACCCTGCCTCCACTCAAACCCCTCAGGTTAATTGTCTGTCGGGAATTGAGTTGGATCAAGTGCCAGTGGTATGCGAATACCCCGATGTTTTTCCTGATGACCTGCCCGGGATGCCTCCTGACTGTGACATTGAGTTCATCATTGAGCTAATGCCCGGAGCAGGACCCATCTATAAGAAGCCCTATAGAATGGGATCTGAAGAGTTGGCTGAATTGAAGAAGCAACTGGCAGAGCAGCTCAGAAAAGGATTCATTCGCCCTAGTGCCTCTCCTTGGGGATCACCTGTTCTGTTTGTGTCAAAGAGGGACGGAACTATCCAACTCTGTGTCGATTACCGTTCTCTCAATGAAATCACAATAAAGAACAAGTACCCACTTCCCAAGATTGAAAACTTGTTCGATCAGCTGAATGGAGCTAAGGTGTTTTCCAAGATCGATCTCAGGTCTGGGTACTACCAGTTGAAGATCAGGCCCCAAGACATCCCGAAGACGGCGTTTGTAACCCGGTATGGCCTGTATGAATATACGGTCATGTCATTTGGGTTGACCAATGCCCCTGCCTACTTCATGTCCCTCATGAACAAGGTCTTCATGGAATACTTGGACAAGTTTGTTGTCGTCTTCATTGATGACATACTCGTCTTCTCCAAGTCTGAAGAAGAGCATGAGCAACACTTGAGGTTGGTCCTGGACAAGCTTCGAGAGCACCAGCTTTATGCCAAATTCAGCAAGTGTGAATTCTGGCTGCATGAAGTTGGATTCTTGGGTCATGTGTTGACTGCAGAGGGATTGACAGTGAATCCTGCCAAGATTGAAGCCGTAACTGAATGGCAATCCCCAACCAATGTGAAGGAAGTGAAAAGCTTCCTCGGACTCGCGGGATATTACCGCAAGTTCGTCGAAGGGTTCTCGAGCATTGCCCGACCCATGACTCAACTCTTGAAGAAGGACAAGAAGTTCGAATGGACGCCGAAGTGTGAAGAAAGCTTCCAAGAGCTCAAGAAGAGATTGACCACAGCCCCAGTTTTGGCCACCCCCGATATTCACAAGGAGTTTGTGATATATTGTGATGCATCGAGAACCGGGCTTGGAGGTGTTCTGATGCAAGAAGGCAGAGTCGTAGCTGTAGGGTAACGCAGCAGAAAACAAAAAATTTCGACCTACGCACCAGCCCAGGACCACTATGGAGACTGCATACATGGTTTGATCTTTTTCGTTACCGACTCGTAGCGCAGCGGAAGTAGAGTCGATGACGATCGGCGGTGCAGATCCCCGCAGCTAGGATTTACAACCTCCCAACCGCGAGGATGTATACCCTCATCCACCCCTCGGACAGCCCTCCGGGAGGCGGTCGCACAACCCCCCGGACGGTGTCGCGGACAGCCCTTCGGGAGGACCTCCGAAACTTGGACTGTCACTCGGACAGCCCTTCGGGAGGACCTCCAAAACTCAGACGGTCACACGGACAGCCCTTCGGGAGGCACTCTCGTACTAAGACCGAAACTACGATCTCTCTACAGAGTTGCACACATACGGTGTCATCTATCCGGCAGGGCTTCGCCGTCCAGAACTAGTTCCTGCCGGAACCCAGACAGCCTTTCGGCTCTACGAAACTATTTCGCTAGGAGGGAGAGAAGAAGCCAGATCATTGCAATGGCATGTGTATGTGAGAATGGATTGTAGAGATGGCAGCCCACTCACCTCCTATTTATAGGAAAACCAAGGGGTAGGGTGGTTTTACAATAAAACCCAAAATGCACATGAATGAAGTCCTTCCACAAGGGCATAAAAGTGAAACCAAGGAACAAGAGGGACTCCATGAAGGATTCCACCATGTGGCCGGCCACACCCCCATGTGGGGCCCCAAAAATGGCCCCAATTCATCCATGTCATCCCCAAGATCTTTTGGAGCAAAGCCCCAAAAGGTGGCTTTCCATAAAGTAGCCCAAAAAGCACTTTCACTATTCATGACGACATTTTTCAGCGTCCAGTCGAACTGAAAATATTTATGTGGTCCTAGAACATTTCCAGTACCCACAAAAAATAATTTTCAACGCGATCCGGAACAATTCCGGTTTAGTGATTTTCATCTGCGAAAAGCATCTGAAGCGGTTTCGGCAGCTCCGGAACATTTCCGGTTTTCATCCCGGAAAATTCCAGAAAGTTTCCAGAATGATTCTGGCACCCTCCAAGAATTATCAGGCATGTGCCAAAACCAATTTGACTTTATGGTATCCTCTGAAACAACTTTTCAGTTTCACCGAAACTATTCCGGTGTTCTCTCTGCGGAACTTTTCCACTGTCCGAAACTTTTCCGGCGTCCGAAACTTTTTCGGTGATTTTCTCTCAGACTCCCTGTCTAGTATTCAACAGATAGATGACCCTTAAGCGTGTGACCCTATAGGTTCGGTGAAGCATAGACATGACCCGGAACCCCTTCCGATCAATGATCAACATCGGAGCCGTGGACACCCATATTGACCCCTATACCCACACGAATGAATATTCGAGCGAACCTCCAGTTTCCGTGTGCTAATCCTGTTGCTTCGCGATATGTTACAAATACCCGAGGTGAGACACGTTGGCATCCCCGTGGAACAACAACTTGTCCACTATGCCAGTTACCTCGTTGCCGGTATTGTTCTCTTTTCTCGTTCCCGTGTTCCGGCATCCCCGTGATCAAATCACAAGTGTCTGGCCAGACGATGATGGATACCGTAACACCGAGAGGGCCCAGAGATATCTCTCCATCGTCGGAGGAGCAAATCCCAATCTTGAGCTATCAAGTTACTTGACACACTTTTCCATGAACCCGTAAGCCGCCGTAATAGCCACCCATTTACGGATGACGTTTAACAAACCCCAAAGTTCATGAAGCAAGCATGAAGAAACTCGATACTCTCATGGTCTAAGGAATCATGCAAATGTTAACCATCTCTGTGTTATTAACCATTAACTTATGACGAATGTATCTCATAGCATAACATCAATTCGGGTCGATCCAACACAAATGTTCTTCTAACATTGTGCCCTCAAAATTGCCGGCATAGCCATGCCCATGATCAGGAAAACAGGATCATCATGCAATACTTGAGCCAGTCTTAGAGGCTAGACTAGGAATACATTTTACCGTTTATTATTCCACACGTGCATATGAGTCTTCCTCCGAGCCTCGTGGTTATTGTAGACTCGAGAACCATAGCAGTTATAGCATGGAACATAAACCTAATTATGAACAGGGAGATAATCAATAACATTTATTATTGCCTCTAGGGCATATCTCCTACAGTAGCATATCTATCCAGACAGCTACGTCCTCATGAAGAGAACTACGCTACTCATGATCTTGAGTTGGCAGCCGTAGTTCACACCTTGAAGACGTGGCGACATTACCTTCTGGGGAAGCGATGTGAGATATACACAGACCACAAGAGTTTGAAGTATATCTTCACCCAAAGAGAATTGAACATGAGGCAGCGAAGATGGTTGGAGTTGATCAAGGACTATGACCTCAGTGTTCAATACCACCCTGGAAAGGCTAACGTGGTAGCTGATGCCTTAAGCAGAAAGGCTTGTTCCTTGAATGCTATGATTAAGGAAAGGCTACCCGCCTTGTATGAAGAACTTGAAAGCTTCGGCTTGGAACTAGTTGCACCAGGATTCCTAGACAACCTTGAAGCAAAGCCTACCTTGATGGATGATATTAAAGAAGCACAGAAGGGACACGAGAGCATTGAAGGCATCAAGAGGAAGATCAAGGCAGGCAAGGCCCCAGGATTCTCAGTGGATGAACAAGGAGTTGTATGGTTCGGGAATCGCATCTGCGTACCCAACAAGGAAGAGCTCAAGAACTTGATCTTGCAAGAAGCTCCTGACACTCCGTATTCCATCCATCCTGGAAGAACCAAGATGTACCAAGACCTCAAGGCAAGATTCTGGTGGCATGGCATGAAACGGGAGATAGGCACCTTTGTTGCCAAGTGTGACATATGCCAGAGAGTCAAAGCTGAGCATCAGCGACCCGCTGGACTATTGCAACCTCTCAAAGTGCCTGAATGGAAGTGGGACAAAGTTGGGATGGACTTCATCACCGGATTACCAAGGTCGAGCAAAGGACATGATTCTATTTGGGTCATTGTCGATCACCTGACCAAGGTAGCCCATTTCATTCCCGTCAAGACCACCTATGATGGTAACAAGATAGCCAGTCTTTACATCGAACGTATTGTGAGCCTCCATGGAGTTCCAAAGGAGATTGTGTCAGACCGAGGAACTCAGTTTACCTCAAGGTTCTGGAAGAAGTTTCAAGAAGCGATGGGAACCAAGCTCTCCTTCAGCACTGCTTTTCACCCCCAGACCGGTGGACAGACAGAACGAGTAAATCAGATACTCGAAGATATGCTCCGTGCCTGTGTTTTGGCATATGGAGCCAAGTGGGAAGATTGCCTACCATTCACCGAGTTCTCCTACAACAACAGCTATCAGTCGAGTCTTCAGATGGCACCATTTGAGGTGTTGTGTGGACGCAAGTGCCGTACTCCCCTCAACTGGTCAGAGACCGGAGAAGGACTAGTCTTTGGGCCAGACATCCTCTGCGAAGCAGAAGAGCAAGTTCAACTCGTCCGAGAGCGCCTCGAGACCGCCAAGTCAAGACAGAAGAGTTGCGCCGACTCTCACCGCCGAGAGGTGAACTTCTGTGCCGGTGACCATGTCTACCTCCGAGTCACGCCTCTCAAAGGGACCAAGCGTTTCCATGTCAAAGGAAAGCTTGCACCAAGATACATCGGCCCCTTCAAGATCACCGCAAGACGAGGAGAAGTTGCCTATCAACTAGAGCTGCCTTCCGAGCTCTCCGATGTGCACAACGTGTTCCACGTGTCACAACTCCGGAAGTGTCTTCAAGTTCCCAACCGCCCCGACCTCTACAAGGACATCGACCATCAAGCCATCGACCTTCAGCCAGACCTCACTTATCGTGAGAGGCCAATTCGCCTTTTGGATGAAGCTGAGCGTTGCACCCGAAGCCGCACCATCAAGTACTTCAAGCTTCAATGGAGCAACCACACTGAAGCAGAAGCAACCTGGGAGCGTGAAGACTATCTTAGATCTGAGTTCCCTTATCTTTTTAGCGCTTAGCCTAGGAATCTCGGGGACGAGATTCTTGTAAGGGGGGTAGGTCTGTCACACCCTGTGTTTGTATCACTTTGCTATGATGGATTTACAAAATTTGGAACCAATTAAAACATTTTGAGTGCATGCTTGTTTGAATTGTTGCTTGTTTGATTGTCTGGTTGATTATGTTTGGTACTCTTAGGTTCTACTCCTCTCCATATTCATCTTCCTTGATCCAAACTTCTTGCTCAATGATCATGCCATGTGAATAGTATCCAAAACTATTTTTATCAAAATTTATTTTGACCAAAAAGAATTTATTCAAATTAGGTTTTCCAAAAACCCCTGAGTTGAGGTTTGCACTGCAAGTCCTCAGATTGTGTGGATCCTTTTCCCCAAAGGCTTTATTTGAAACCTACTATATATATGACTTCCCGAAACCACCAAATATTAATTTTAAAGATTATTTTCCTATTTTATTTAAAGGCCTTTTCTTAAGGCCAGAAATTGTTTTTCATAGGGAAAAATTATTTAAATGCTTTGAAAATATTTGAGAAATTTTAGGGAAACTCAGTGGACATATATTTTCCAAATAAATGAGTTTCAACACATGGTCATGTTCAAAATCATGGGAAAAAAGCCTCAAAACCCTTTCTGCCCAAATCAAGCTTTTGAAATATTTCTATAAGAAATATTCTCAATAAATTCCAAGAAATTTCCAGCAAATCACTCATGCTATAAATGATGATATTGCAAAGTTTCATCTCAATCCCAATTGATTTGCTTCATCAAAATATCCCAAAACCCTCTCTGTCCAGATTCAAATTTGAGCAACTTTACATTGTGAACTTTCTTACCTTGACCCCAAACTTTGTGCACATGTGCTAAACCCCAAATAATGATACCACACAAAGTTGTGGATTTGGGAGCACAGGATTGCATGCTTGGATCTGCAGAAATCTGATTCTGTTGAATTCTAGGGGTTTTCAAGTTTGTACTATCAACTTTCTTCAAATCTCCTCAAACTTGGTGATCCTCCTTATTTTTACCTACATTTCCATACTGTTAAATCTCATGTCAAGCAAACTCCATTTGCTTGCCTAAACCTTCATCAAACACTTGTTGCCATGATGGTAAAACCCTTGTTTGACCCCCTTCCTCTATTCTCCTTGAGTCTAAATTTTTACCACATCTTCTTGAAATGTTCATTCACCTCCAGTAAAAACCCCAAGTCCATAAGCCACTAGATGATGGGGTAAAACCCTCAATTTACCTCCTGGACAGCAGTAAAACCCTTTTCTCTCCCCTCTCCTCTTATTCTACCAACCTCCCCAGAGCATCCTATGCCCTTTTCACATAGTATACTCCCCCCTGGAACCACTGGAAAAGGTTGGCCGCGCCCAGGACGCCGTTGGCATGCCATGGCATGCCATACGCGCGCTCTGGAGCGCGCTACAGTGCCCAACCGAACTGTAGCCGCCACCCACTTCATGGCCCCTGTAGGAGATATGCCCTAGAGGCAATAATAAATGTTATTGATTATCTCCCTGTTCATAATTAGGTTTATGTTCCATGCTATAACTGCTATGGTTCTCGAGTCTACAATAACCACGAGGCTCGGAGGAAGACTCATATGCACGTGTGGAATAATAAACGGTAAAATGTATTCCTAGTCTGGCCTCTAAGACTGGCTCAAGTATTGCATGATGATCCTGTTTTCCTGATCATGGGCATGGCTATGCCGGCAATTTCGAGGGCACAATGTTAGAAGAACATTTGTGTTGAATCGACCCGAATTGATGTTATGCTATGAGATACATTCGTCATAAGTTAATAGTTAATAACACAGAGATGGTTAACGTTTGCATGATTCCTTAGACCATGAGAGTATCGAGTTTCTTCATGCTTGCTTCATGAACTTTGGGGTTTGTTAAACGTCATCCGTAAATGGGTGGCTATTACGGCGGCTTACGGGTTCATGGAAAAGTGTGTCAAGTAACTTGATAGCTCAAGATTGGGATTTGCTCCTCCGATGATGGAGAGATATCTCTGGGCCCTCTCGGTGTTACGGTATCCATCATCGTCTGGCCAGACACTTTGTGATTTGATCACGGGGATGCCGAAACACGGGAACGAGAAAAGAGAACAATACCGGCAACGAGGTAACTGGCTTAGTGGACAAGTTGTTCATCCACGGGGATGCCAACGTGTCTCACCTCGGGTATTTGTAACATATCGCGAAGCAACAGGAATAGCACACGGCAACTGGAGGTTCGCTCGAATATTCATTCGTGTGGGTATAGGGGTCAATATGGGTGTCCACGGCTCCGATGTTGATCATTGATCGGAAGGGGTTCCGGGTCATGTCTATGCTTCACCGAACCTATAGGGTCACACGCTTAAGGGTCATCTATCTGTTGAATACTAGACAGGGAGTCTGAGAGAAAATCACCGAAAAAGTTTCGGACACCGGAAAAGTTCCGCAGAGAGAACACCGGAACAGTTTCGGTGAAACTGAAAAGTTGTTTCAGAGGATACCATAATGTCAAATTGGTTTTGGCACATGCCTGATAATTCTTGGAGGGTGCCAGAATCATTCTGGAAACTTTCTGGATTTTTCCGGAATGAAAACCGGAAATGTTCCGGAGCTGCCGAAACCGCTTCAGATGCTTTTCGCAGATGAAAATCACTAAACCGGAATTGTTCCGGCTCGCGTTGAAAATTATTTTGGTGGGTACTGGAAATGTTCTAAGCCCACATGAATATTTTCAGTTCGATCAGACAATGAAATATGTCGTCGTGAATAGTGAAAGTGCTTTTTGGATATTTATGGGAAAGCACCTTTTTGGATATTTCCAAAAGGCCTTCTAGAAGGACTTGGGAGCCAAGGCACCCCCATGTGGGGGGGGGGCAAGTGTCGCCGGCCAAGCATGGTGGAGCTCCTTGGAGCTCCACATGGCACCCCTTTTATCTTTATTCTTTTATGAAAAGGCATAAAGTGGGGGTATTTTGGGGTTTTTTGTATGACATCTTTACCCCTTGGCTATCCTATAAATAGAGGTGTGTGGGCAGCCCCATATGCTTAACTCTTGCTCTCATACAGAAGCCATGCATGATCTGACATTCTCTCTCCCTCCCAGCGATATATTTTCGTAGAGCCGAAAGGCTGTCTGGGTTCCGGCAGGAACTAGTTCTGGACGGCGAAGCCTTGCCGGATAGATGACACCGTATGTGTGCAACTCTGTAGAGAGATCGTAGTTTCGGTATTAGTTCGAGAGTGCCTCCCGAAGGGCTGTCCGTGTGACCGTCCGAGTTTTGGAGGTCCTCCCGAAGGGCTGTCCGTGTGACCGTCCGAGTTTTGGAGGTCCTCCCGAAGGGCTGTCTGAGTGACAGTCCGAGTTTCGGAGGTCCTCCCGAAGGGCTATCCGCGACACCGTCCGGGGGACTGTCCGACCGCCTCCCGGAGGGCTGTCCGCGGGGCAGATGAGGGTATACATCCTCGCGACCGGGAGGTTGTAAAATCCTAGCTGCGGGGATCTTCACCGCCGTTCGTCATCGACTCTACTTCCGCTGCGCTACGAGTCGGTAACGAAAATGATCAAACCTTGTATGCAGTCTCCATAGTGGTCCTGGGCTGGTGCGTAGGTCAATTTTTTTTTCTACTGCGTTACCCTACAGTGGCATCAAGAGCCGTGCTATGCGTAGATGCAGGTTGCGATCTAGAATACATAGAGATGTATGGGTGTTGCACAATATAATTAGGTAGTAGATGAGATCTATTGCTGAAAATTATTTGTGCGGGTAGCAGATGAAATCTATTACCCGATGTTCCTGTTGCTTCCCCTGAATCTGCGTAATCCTGATCTTGACGGCATGGTGGAATCTCACAAAGTTCTGGCAATCCGCGATCCTTTCATGCTGCTCCTGAGTATGCTGATTGACAGATCAACGAAGTGCTAACAGTTCTTTGGGTTCCACCATAGTTGAGAAAGATGGATGTTTCACAGACGAATGGGCAATGCAGATGTGATCTGCACGGGGGTCACGCGTATGACGAAGTTTAGTATGGGGCTCGAGATTTTATTATCTCGTGTTTCATACACCCTGGAATGTTAATCTAGCGACTTGGATTATCATGCTTGATGATGGACGTTGGTAGCTTCGGTTTGTTTCGAAACCTTAGAAGCCACGGAAAATAAATTTTTGCATAAACCGATTAGAGGCGTCTAACTTGGTTTTGCAGGATGGTTTGCATGTGCATATGATGTGGTATAGCAGTGCTCATAATAATTTGATTATGTATGAGATGACTATACGATGTAATTTGATTAACATGACCTGCGTGTCATGATTCGGCATGATGGCTGGAGCCATATGATTGCACTTTAATGACCTGCGTGTCAACCTTAAGTAATGCACTTATTTTATTAGCTATAGAGATAGCAATATTATCTGGTGCATCGACAAGGTGGTGGCAATCTTTGCGAAGGTGAACACCAACGCGAATGCCGAAGACGAAGAAATGAAAGACTTCTCCGTCAGAAAGGGCTATACCATATCATGCTATTATGAATTGCCTGAGATGTTTATCCCTTATGATGCACCCTTTTTTGATTGCGCGGTAGTCGCTTTTATTAGGGTGATCTCTCACAAAAATATCAAGTAGTTAGTGTTCTCCCAAGTGTAGCACCGTCACGGCACCTATCTCTTCGGGGTATCACATGGATACATGGGTACGAACGATTAGAGAAGTGTGAGGCGGGTGAGTTGAGACCTCGCAGTAAGATCACTTGGTTGTCTTGACGTTCTAGCTTGAAAGTCCTGAGCTCGGAACACGCCCATCGAAAGATGAACAAGAGTCACATAGAGATGTGATTGGCAAGTTGGCCTACCGATTGCAATTCTCGTCACTTGAGATGGATACATCCTTGGCGTTGAATTGTAGTTTGGATCTTGAATCGCTCACAATCAATTATGAGAGATATTGATTTGAGTGGGAGCGCACTGTAGAATTAACTTGTTTACTTCTCAGTGCAATTAATTTTGAACACTGTCTAAGTGTGATTTGCATAATAGTTATAGAATAATGGCTCGCGTTTCCACCTTCCCTGTTAAAATTGAATAAGCTGTTAAATATCTGGTTAAAACTTTACGGTTGGTAACGTAATGTGAGGATTGTCCTCAATAGTGCCGAGAAGGACTTTGTCCTATCGCATACTTTCGGTATTCTCCCGCTAATGCTATGGATCATGTGACTCTCGTCCTTCGATCCAAAAGCTAGAATTCTGTCGCAGTCAAGTGCAATACGTTTGCTTCCTTGAGACCCGAACTTCGAAAGTTTGGATAGTTATGTGATATTCATGGAATCTGAAAATCATTTTCAGAGACAGACAAAGGCTAAAAGATATGAGATATCCAAAGCAATGTTTGTTTGCAAACTATTAGTAAAGGAGTTTACTATGCATTAGACTGATAAGAGAGGGATCCAGGAGAACGCCTGTCATATGATGAAAGGTGAATAAAACAACAACTAAAAGAGAAAGGAAGTGTCCGAAGGGTGTTAGTAAGACTTTCACGCCTAGGAAGTCCGGGGCTAACGCCACTCTTAAGTTGGGTGCTTCTTCTGAGAGTAGGAGAAATACTAAAAGTTAAACTGTTAGAAGTATAATGGCAAAAGGAAAGAAGACTGGAATATCCAGCTCATGTATGAATGTCATACAAGTTTTTGATGTATAGAAGGCTGGTCAGAGATATAGTTCTTGGGAATTATGGTTAAACATGTTAATCACTAATTCTTGGGTATTGTGAGTTAATCACAAAGATACCCGCTCGATTGCATTCTGTTGCAACTCGATGTAAGAACTACTATGGCCTGAAAGACTAGCCAAGAATGAGGTTTAGATACACGCAGGGACATAGTAAATGTTACTATACCTTCCAACGGTGTATTCCCTATGTATTTACTTTCATAATTCATTTTAGAGTTTCACACTCTAGCCCATTGCATAAAGTATCTTGCAAGAAGGTTATTCATAAGAGAACTTCTAATGTTCGGGGTTATGAATAACATAAGGGCCATACTTTCATTATGAATGAGATGTATGTTATGAATATTGATAATAATACATAACCTCTGGGTTTACTTTCATAATTCATTTTAGAGTTTCATACACTCTAGCCCATTGCACAATGTTTGTTGCAAAAGAGTTGTTCATGAAAACAACAATTGTTGTTCAGTATTATGAATAACATGAAGGGCCATGCTTCCATCCAAGATGGGATGTATGTTATGAATATTGATTGAAATATGATACATACATAACACTGACGCTAAATGTCGCAAGACTAAAAGAATACCACACAAGTGTGGCACTGCATTTGGTCACATTGGAGAAACCTGCATGGAAAATTCCATTATGATGGATTTTGAAGTCGTTTGATTTTGAATCATCTGACACTTGCAACTTTCCTCTGAAAAGTGAAGTGACTGAAATACCGTTCACAAGCCATAAGGAACGAGCATAGAACATATTGGTGATCATACATTATGATGTGTGTAGTCGAATAAATGTTATTGCAAGTAGTGGATTTATCTATCTTCAGAAATGACTCAAGTAGATATATGGATATTTACTTGATGAGATGTGAGTCTGGATCTTTTGAAATCATTCGAAAGGTTTTCAAAATGAAGAAGAAAATATTGTAACAAGAAAATTATGTTTCTACAATTCGATTGCAGAAAGGAATATTTGAGTTGCAAGTTTAGCAAATGTCTGATGAGTTATGAAAGGGGTTTCATAACTTGCACCTCCCGGAACACCACTGCAAGTGGAAAGTCCGTGAAGATGTAATCGAACCATTTATGACATGGTAAGATCAAAGATGACATAAATAAATTTGCCATTATCCCTTTTAAAGAGTGATGCTTTAGAGACTGCGGCTTTTTACACTGAAAAGAGCTCCATCGGGTCTGTTGAAATGACGTCATGGTATGGTACGCCCAACCATGTTATATCTTTTCTTAACATTTGGAGTATGGGGCTTGTGTAAAAGGTTACAAACCTATTCCAAATCAGACAAGTGCTACTTTGTAGGTTATCCCAAGTAATTGGGTATTCCTCCCTCACTATACCGAGCCAAATAGGTTTGCCACAAAACGGTATGCTTTTAAAGAGAATAGTTCTTACAAAAGGTGAGTGGGAGGACAGTGCAACTCGACGAGATAACCGGTATCTTCGTCATCAGGTCAAAGGAAAGGAACCTTGGAAGTGATTCCGGAGTTTCCTACTGCGACTGATACGGAAGTCTCTACAATAAAATGTATGGACTTCAGTCGAACTTGCAGCTGAACCCCGTAGGCAAGGCTCGTGCAAACCTCTCAGGTGCGCAAACGAGATATTGTTGTTGGACAACAGTATACCTACGATACACAAGGAAGCGATGATGGGCCCTGACTCCGGAATTGGCTAAATGTCAATACAATCCGAGATAGTTTCCATATAAGTGATTCAAGATTAGAACCTTGATACACCTTTCGGAAGACTTAGAGTCTAAACGAATATTTATGGAACTAAAAACTGATACGGATAAAAATGTTTTATCCATAAAGCTCGACTTGTTGAAATAACAAGTTCAAGGAGTTGACTACGATGAGGTTGTTTCACCGTAGCGATGCTTAAGGTCGGTTCGGGTTGAACTAGCAATTAATACATATATCAATCATGAGATATGAAACATGGATGACAAAAGGATTTCCATCTGATGGAAATGAAACCTAGGACTTATATGTGATACAGTCCAAAGTAATTTGTTGATCCAGAGGATGCTAGTAAGTATGCAAACTTCAGAGTTCCAGCGATGGACAGAAGAGAGCAAAGTGGAGTTGGAATCTTCGTTTTTGATGGAATGGTCAAAGGGGTTTGACTTCATCAAATGGGTATCGAAGATGCTTGTGATTCAAGAAAGTAAGTGGGAGCATAATAATATTTCTAAAAACCTTGTGTACTTGACACATTGTTAATTGGAAATAAATTTCTTGACACGAATTAGGACTTCATTTGAAAATAGTTTTTTGATGAAGTGCTTAGGCTAAATAGCCTCAATATTAGGCATGATGATCTATGGAGATAGATTTACCTAATGGGGCTAAGCAATGAATACATATTGACAAGATGCTAAAACCTTTTAGCATTTAAAACGCCAAGGAGTGATTCTTGCCGAAGTCACATGGAAAGAGTTTTTGCAAGACTCGGTGTCCCAAAACACTGATGAGTAAAATACATGATGGAGATTCCACACACTCTTGTGTTTGGATTAATCATGTATTCCATGGTATGTAAAAACAACCAGATATGTCCAATACTCCAAAGTTGTTGCGAGTATAGATACCATAGTGATCAAAGCACTGATCATGGGACAACAGTGAAAGATGTCATTGAGTACTAGAGCAGTACTGATGACATGTTTTCTCGCAAGCGGAGATCATGAAGAGTTCGTTGTAAAAGGTTACATCGAAACAGTCTTCATTAATACTCCATGCGATTTTCGATTTAAATTGAGGGTTTTGTGTGATACACAATATGGTGGCACGGTGGTTGGAAATTGTTCCAAACAAGATACTGTGGCGAATTCTATAACAAAGGCTAAGTATGTTGACGCTTTAGAAGCGACAAAGACGATGTTGAATCATATAGTTCATTCATGAACTTAGTATGGTTCCAAGATGGCTTTGGTCAATGGGACACTATTGCAGATAGTTGCTCCATAGCTCAGTCTGAGGAATCAAGGTTTGACCTGTGATTCACATATATACAAAGCCAAGTCCACACAAAATATGAATTTTGTGAAAGCGTGAAAACGCGGGGATATGCAAAGTTACACACGGAGCTGAAGTCGTCAGATCCGTTGGACATCAGGCTATACCACATGCGAAGCATATTTTACACCAGTATGCCATAGGTGTAAAGTGCATTCGCGTTGACTAGATTATTGACTCTAGTGCAAGTGGGAGTCTGTAGGAGATATGCCCTAGAGGCAATAATAAATGTTATTGATTATCTCCCTGTTCATAATTAGGTTTATGTTCCATGCTATAACTGCTATGGTTCTCGAGTCTACAATAACCACGAGGCTCGGAGGAAGACTCATATGCACGTGTGGAATAATAAACGGTAAAATGTATTCCTAGTCTGGCCTCTAAGACTGGCTCAAGTATTGCATGATGATCCTGTTTTCCTGATCATGGGCATGGCTATGCCGGCAATTTTGAGGGCACAATGTTAGAAGAACATTTGTGTTGAATCGACCCGAATTGATGTTATGCTATGAGATACATTCGTCATAAGTTAATGGTTAATAACATAGAGATGGTTAACGTTTGCATGATTCCTTAGACCATGAGAGTATCGAGTTTCTTCATGCTTGCTTCATGAACTTTTGGGTTTGTTAAACGTCATCCGTAAATGGGTGGCTATTACGGCGGCTTACGGGTTCATGGAAAAGTGTGTCAAGTAACTTGATAGCTCAAGATTGGGATTTGCTCCTCCGACGATGGAGAGATATCTCTGGGCCCTCTCGGTGTTACGGTATCCATCATCGTCTGGCCAGACACTTTGTGATTTGATCACGGGGATGCCGGAACACGGGAACGAGAAAAGAGAACAATACCGGCAACGAGGTAACTGGCATAGTGGACAAGTTGTTCATCCACGGGGATGCCAACGTGTCTCACCTCGGGTATTTGTAACATATCGCGAAGCAACAGGATTAGCACACGGAAACTGGAGGTTCGCTCGAATATTCATTCGTGTGGGTATAGGGGTCAATATGGGTGTCCACGGCTCCGATGTTGATCATTGATCGGAAGGGGTTCCGGGTCATGTCTATGCTTCACCGAACCTATAGGGTCACACGCTTAAGGGTCATCTATCTGTTGAATACTAGACAGGGAGTCTGAGAGAAAATCACCGAAAAAGTTTCGGACACCGGAAAAGTTTCGGACACCGGAAAAGTTCCGCAGAGAGAACACCGGAACAGTTTCGGTGAAACTGAAAAGTTGTTTCAGAGGATACCATAAAGTCAAATTGGTTTTGGCACATGCCTGATAATTCTTGGAGGGTGCCAGAATTATTCTGGAAACTTTCTGGAATTTTCCGGAATGAAAACCGGAAATGGTCCGGAGCTGCCGAAACCGCTTCAGATGCTTTTCGCAGATGAAAATCACTAAACCGGAATTGTTCCGGCTCGCGTTGAAAATTATTTTGGTGGGTACTGGAAATGTTCTAAGCCCACATGAATATTTTCAGTTCGATCAGACGCTGAAATATGTCGTCGTGAATAGTGAAAGTGCTTTTGGGATATTTATGGGAAAGCACCTTTTTGGATATTTCCAAAAGGCCTTCTAGAAGGACTTGGGAGCCAAGGCACCCCCATGTGGGGGGGCCCCAAGTGTGGCCGGCCAAGCATGGTGGTGCTCCTTGGAGCTCCACATGGCACCCCTTTTATCTTTATTCTTTTATGAAAAGGCATAAAGTGGGGGTATTTTGGGGTTTTTTGTATGACATCTTTACCCCTTGGCTATCCTATAAATAGAGGTGTGTGGGCAGCCCCATATGCTTAAATCTTGCTCTCATACACAAGCCATGCATGATCTGGCATTCTCTCTCCCTCCCAGCGAAATAGTTTCGTAGAGCCGAAAGGCTGTCTGGGTTCCGGCAGGAACTAGTTCTGGACGGCGAAGCCCTGTCGGATATATGACACCGTATGTGTGCAACTCTGTAGAGAGATCATAGTTTCGGTCTTAGTTTGACAGTGCCTCCCGAAGGGCTGTCCGTGTGACCGTCCGAGTTTTGGAGGTCCTCCCGAAGGGCTGTCCGTGTGACCGTCCGAGTTTTGGAGGTCCTCCCGAAGGGCTGTCCGAGTGACAGTCCGAGTTTCGGAGGTCCTCCCGAAGGGCTGTCCGAGTGACAGTCCGAGTTTCGGAGGTCCTCCCGAAGGGCTGTCCGCGACACCGTCCGGGGGACTGTCCGACCGCCTCCCGGAGGGCTGTCCGCGGGGCAGATGAGGGTATACATCCTCGCGGTTGGGAGGTTGTAAAATCCTAGCTGCGGGGATCTGCACCGCCGTTCGTCATCGACTCTACTTCCGCTGCGCTACGAGTCGGTAACGAAAATGATCAAACCTTGTATGCAGTCTCCATAGTGGTCTTGGGCTGGTGCGTAGGTCGATTTTTTTTTGTTTTCTACTGCGTTACCCTACAGCCCCGACAGCCTCGGGCCTCCCCCTCTCGCCACTTGGCCCCGCTCGACGTCCGGGACACGCTACCCTGTCGGCCCCCTCCTCTGTCCCCCTCCTTCTCCCTCCTCCCGCGCGTGCCGAGCGCCGCCGGCTTGGCTAGTGAGCAGGCTCACATGCTCTCTCTCTCTCTCTCTCTCTCTCTCTCTCTCTCTCTCTCTCTCTCTCTCTCTTGCTCCCGCTCGTCGTAGACCAACCCCAGGAACACCCCAGGGCAAGCCCTATGTGTTCCCTTCCCCTCCAGCGACCAGCCCGACCCCGCCGGCGCATGGGTCCGCGGTGAACTCGCGTCCCGGCTATAAAAGGGGTTCCCCGAGCCCCCCTCTCTCCTCCTCTGGCCCCCTTCCACTCCCAATAGACCCCCTGAACCACCCAAGTGACCACCCGGAGCACCAATGCTCGGGATCGACCGAGGCACCGCCGCGTCGGGGCTTCGTCGATCTCGAGATACCGGCCCGCTCCGGCCTACTTTCCTTCTCCATTGAGACCACAGAGAGCCCCTGCCTCGTTCCCCCTTCCTCCCCGATCGTTTTGCGGTCGGGAACGTCAACGGCGACATCCTCCCGAAGCGGCTCCGCCGCGCTTCCTCGTCGCCGGCGAACCTGTGCGTCTCCGGCCTCCCCTCCACCTCCAGAGGAACGGCGGCTCAACACTGGGCCCGTTCCTGCCCTCAGCTCCCCTCGCCGTGCCTTCCTTCGCCGCCGGTGAGCCCGCCTCCCTCTGTCCAAAGGAGGAAGAAGGACCCGACGGGTGGCCCCCACCTGTCGGCCTCTGCCCCGCCTCCCTCTCTCCCCTCGCTGTCGCCGACAGCCGGGCCCCGCGGGTCAGGTTTGAACCTGGCCGTGCACGCGGCTGGTTGGTTGGCCAGCTGGGCCGGCCCAGCTGCTGGCTGCCTCTGGCCCAGGCACAGAGGCCTTTTCTTTCCCTTTTCTTTTTCTTTTTCTGTGGGGTTTTCCAAAAATCCCACAGCTCCAAATAAAATTCCTATTCCAAATATTTTTCCACCTTAATTCTTGTAATATTCTGTAGAATTTAAGAGTGCCACTTGTGTAATTTTGTGAAAATGTTTTATGTAGTGATTTTAATTAAAACCTAGTTTTTAATATTTTAGCCTCTGTTATAAATAGTTTTGAAAACCTTTTTCATACCAAAACCTTGGACAAATATTTGTAGAATAGTTTGTAGTATTTATCAGAGTAGTGCAACATTTTAGAAGTAAAGATTGTGCTCTGTTTTTGTATGATGCTTATTTTTGCCCATTTTTTCCGCGACGATAGATTGCGTTGTTGACGAAGGGATTGGACACGAAGACTTTGAAGACCCCGAAGACTTTGTTGAGCCAGGCAAGCAGCCCTTTGACCATGACTATGAAACCTCTTTTTGCATGGCATATAGCACATTATTTCTGGATGATGATCATGTTGATGTGGTATCCCCTTCGATGGGATGCCTCCGTTACTTTCTTGTTGATACTTGCATCGTGCATGACCCTACCTCCTTATGAGGGTTGTGCGGGTGGGAGTAGTTAGGTTGCTAAGTAGTTGCTACGCAAAGTGGGACGGGAATATGCATGGTGATGGAAACAAAATGATTTCAAAGACTTTTCGAAAACCCCGTCGGGTGCCACTAATGCCCGAGGGAGATGATGTTGTGCTAGGTAACCACTTGAGAAAGAAGTGGTGTACCGGAGCAGGTTGTGTGTGTGTGTTTTCGAAAACGGAAAGATTTAAGATTTGCTGACCGTCCCAACCTTACATGCACAACCACGATACCCCTTATGGGACAGGGCTTTGTTGATTACTTTGGTGGGTACTAGCATAGAGCCCGCATTACTAGTGGCGGGAGTGACATGGTCACTCTCGATACGGGGTCGTGCCGATAAGGACGATCATGCGCTGTCTTCACAGGCACCGGGCACACCGTTGTTCCCTTCATGGATGGTACGATCTGGAGCGAGGCTCGTATGATGTACATCATGAGGGCTGTGTACCAATCGAGTGGACTCTTTGTTTAGTATCGTCAGGGGAAAGGCATTGTTCGGGTGCTTACCTCGGGTATGTGATATACCGCAAGTCATGGATGACACGGAAGTTCCCCGAGTCTTGTGGGTAAAGTGTGCAACCTCTGCAGAGTGTAAAACTATTCGAATAGCCGTGTCCACGGTCATGGACAGTTGGAGGTCCTGCTTAAACTACGTCCGATGTTTTCACAAACATGGTGTGTGTGTGTTGGTGACAAAGGTGATACTTGAGATAAGTCCGATGACTTGGCATGGTGGTGAACATGAGATGTTCGACCCCCTGCTTATATTGATAACTGAGACTTGTTCACATGAGTACCCGTTAACAGTTGATGCATGCTTACTCAAGTTACTTGATCATGTCATTGCATTTAAAAATCAGCTTTCTGCAAAACTTACCTACTTAGTGCTATATCATGCAATGTTATACCTTGTTCCACAACTTGGGTTGCTTGCGAGTACATTCAAAGTACTCATTGGCTTGCCACTGGTTATTTAATTGGCCAGGCATGGAAGAGCAGGAATATGGCGAAGAGTTCGTTGGTGACGAACATGCGAACTAGGACGCTTCCCAGTCAGAATGCCTGTAGGTTTAAGGCAGATGGCATGGGTTCACGCTTTCGATCAAGATTTCCGCTGCTTGTTATGTTTAAGTGTTTGGCCCTTGTGGCCCTATCTATGTAAGACTAGACCTTCATGGTCTTTATTTGTGTAAGACGCTAAATGTGGATGTAAGACTCTTGTTATTCAGCTTCTGTGTGTTAAGTGAGCATTGATCTCTGGGATCACTGTACACGTGCATTCGGTGATCACGACTTATGAGTCGGGGTCCCCACAAACCTATAGACACGCAAACGAAGACTAGATCCACGGAGATCCATCAAATACCAAAACCATTCAAATCCCACGAGATCCACCGGATCACGCCTCCACACGCCTCCCGACGAAGCTAGAAAATACAAATGCAAATGATTCCTCCTTATGTTCAGGGTTATGCTTATGTTTCTGTTTACATATATCTCTTGTTAATTTTTTAGTAGTCAAACATTCAAGGTGAAGCTTAGCAAAAATTTAACTGTTTTACCAAATTCTTACTTTTCACTAGTAGTTTATGCTACATTTAAGTAAATTACGACTTGAGAGAATAAATAAATTACAACACAATCCCATGGTATGATCTTATTCTTCCTACCAAATGAGTCGTTTGCATGACACTCCATCATTAGACCCAACGTAAAGTTGATGCGGATTGGAAGTCATAAAGGTCACAGTCCTGCCGGACCAACACCATGAAAAAGAAGTCGTCGTAATGGAAGAGAGGCAAATTCAAGATCCAGACTTCTGTTATAACTCACATGCATATTGCCGACACCCGAGGACGGAACAACATGTGGGGATGTGTCCGGAGGACCAAATCACAGTGGAAAATTGTTAACGCAGGCACGTCGACATACCACGGAAACCATAGCCTCATCGTCTAGAAAGGACGATAAGAATCTACGCCCGTGTGCCATCGACACCACCATCAAAATGGGAAAGCTCAAGGTAAGCCTATTCAACAGGCTGCCGTCGTTGCAACCATCAACAATGCTCCACTGCGGCAAGCTAACCCTAACTTATCTACGAGTTGGCACCGAGGCACATGGGTTCCTCCCACCTCACATGCAGAAGAGGCAGGCAATGGAGGGAAGCCCATAAATTCATCGTCAATGGTGGTACATGGTGGGAGACGGTTGCTCGCCCTATTCGCATCTTCTGAATGAAAGAGAAGAGGTAAATTCGTTTTGCATGATGAACATATGACCACTTATTAATTGCAGTTAATTTGGACGACTCATAGATATAATTTGGGATGTTACAGGGATAACAAGAAGACATACACGAATATAACTTTCAACCTCCCTCTTTCCATTTTCAGAATGTGATAAAAACAACTTACGAAAATACAACAAAACAATAGCATAACTCACAACTCTAATGTAATAGTATGATATACTCCCTCCGTCCCAAAATAAGTGTCGCAGATTTTGTACTAAACTAGTACAGATTTTATACTAGATCATCGACATTTATTTTGGGACGGAGGGAGTAGTACTTTGGGCAGCGCCATTTGATAATATCAAAGTATAGACGAATAATGTTTAATTTCTCCCAAATTATGGTAATTTATTTATTTCATAGTAAAATTTATTTAAATATTTTTAGGTTAAGTTTTTTTAGGAATATAATATTTTGATTAGGCCACCACGGTGATGTTGACGGGCCTATCAAAGATCCAGCTAAATGGGGTGAATGTCGTGGGCTTGGCCTTCCTGCGCTGATGGGCCTTCTCCTCCAACCTTCGGATTTTTTGTGGGAGCGTGCACACATAGTCCCGCGCACACCTCCCCTCGTCGGAGAGCTCGGCGGCCACCAGCTCCTCCACTCCCCACTGCTTTATCAGGTGCTCTAGAATGCCACGGTAGTCGGAGGCCGTGTAAATGCCGGCCTGGTGCGCCATGGCTCCGTAGTGCGCGAAGAGGTCGCCGTCGCGGCCGTCGGTCATGAGGGACGCCGGCATGACGATCCGACGGCGCATCATGTAGGCCAGCGCGCGCACCGCGCCGTCGGGGTCGATCTCGAAGAGCTTACCCACGATGCGCGTGTAGGCCAGCTCGTGGCGCTTCTCGTCGGCGGCGATGGCGCCGCATATGCGCGCGAGCGCCAGGTCACCGTGCTCCTTGGCGCGGCGCGCGGTGTTGCCGTGGGAGATGAAGGTGGCGCGCTCCTGGAAGGCGACGTAGATGAAGCCGTGGTAGGGGCTCCGCGCGGCGTTGAGGACCATGCCGGAGTTGATGAGGTTGTGGATGGTCCTCTCGACCTGCCGCATGTCGACGCGGCCGGAGAGGAAGAGGTACCTGTTGAGCACGTCGCCGTGCCGGTTCTCCTCGGCGGACCAGCCGCGGGTCCAGCGCGCCCAGGCGGTGGCGCTGGAGCCGGTGAGGTCGCACACGGCCTGGAAGCGGTTCGCCATGCTCTGGTAACTCGGCAGCGCCTCCTCCGTGACCATGTTGCCCACGAGGCACACGAGGTGCGCGTCGGGCAGGCCGGCCGCGCGCGCGCGGATGTCGCAGCACGCCGCGTGGAAGCCGTCGGCGCCCAGCGACGCCGGGTCCGGCAGCAAGTCCGTCGGCTGCCACGCCACCTCCGCGGGCTTAAGGAGCGGCAGCACGTTCAGCTCCGCCCAAGGCTCGAGATGGTCGAACACCTCTAGCTTCGCCGGCTCCAGGTACGCCAGCCACTCGTCCTCAGTGCCCTCCTCCTCGTGCTTAACAGCAACGGCGGCGGTCCGGCCAGTAGGCGTAGTTCGCCTGCGTAAAATTCATCGATCAAGAGCTCCATTGAATCGCATGCATTTATGTACTCCTACGTACAACTTAATTCATAAATATTTTCGCCTGAAGTACATATGTGCGTACGTACCGGTAGGTGATGCTGGTCACCTGCAGACCTGTACCATTCCTTGTTCTTGTCCATGGCCTTGCTGGTGGACAAGGATGTTTGAGGAGCCATGAAGCCGCCATATCTAACTCTGTTCTATCGAGATGAAAGGAGTATGTCTTCTTTTGCTTGGTTGGTACATATATATAGAGCAGCCAGCTTCACCCCTCCATGAGTAAGTGCTCGGAATAAGGCAAAACGCATGGAAATTCTAAAGAGTATACACACCCTTATCTTCCAATGCTGTGCATCCCAGTTTAAATCCTAGACTTGACACTGACGCTTATATGGATACGGTGTGCGTGCATGTATTCATAGGAATAAGTGTATGCGTGTATTTATGAACGTCAACATTTGTACAATGTTTTAAAACAAAATGGGATATCAGAGAGAGAGAGAGAGAGAAAGAGCACATTTGCGTCATGCTTATATTATCACATTATTTCACTAAATTTGATTGTAAAAAAATGAATTATAGAGCAGCTTCACCCCACCATGAGTCAGCTCCCGAGAATAAACCATTTAAATTGACAAAGAAATTTTTCTTCGTTCTAGTTTTTGTATGTGTGCCTGAATTTTGTGTGTGATTGTGCACCAGCACTAAAAGAAGGCAAAAGGAGTGAAATATCCTTCCAGTCTGGGATATCAGTACTGCCAGTGGGCTGGAAAAATATTGTTTTCCCTTACCAAAGTTTGAGGAACGTATGTATAACCGATATTATCTAGCCAAATGAAAAGAATTGTTGCCCGCCAAAGTTTCTAAAGTTGTAGTGAAATTTTGAATCCAAGTTGCATATGCAAGTATGCCTAGTTCGCATAAGTGATTCCTGGTTGCTCATACGGGTTGGTTCAGAATATCCACTAGAAATTAATATGGACTACTAGATTTGGCACCCACATTACTGTGGCACGTACATGCAAGCCAACGTGTCCGGAAGGAAACATTTGTTGGAGTCTCTCTGGTAGGCTTCCATATCGATCATTGGCCGTGATGGTCAAAAGCATGGGCGAATCAATGTGCCGCTTAAGCCAAATTGAAAACTATTTGCCAAAAGACCGGCAAAGCTGCCGGTCCAATTCGGCAAATAGTCGGCTGAAAATACAAGATAGTGATTGCAAGCCTTGTTCTCCTTTCCAATGTAAGGAAATGAATATCGAATAGCGATGTAGGGTTCTGAAGGAATCTAAATTCGATGTGAAGAGATCACTTGCTTCTTGCTCAACAAGTTTCGTTGTTACACTATATTTAGTAATGCTTCCTGCTTTAAGATGGAATTCGACGCCATTTTTCAACGGGATAGTAATGCTTCCTGCTTTAAGATGGAATTCGATGCCATTTTTCAACGGGATATTCTAAAGGAAGGGACTGAGGGAGAGAGATGAGCCATGTCGTGAAAAGTATACCTCTTAAAATTACAATTCTCTCTGTTTTAATAGAAATGAGCTCTGACATACAAGCAAATCCTTACTTCTCTCTGCGAATGACTTATCTATTTACTTTTATTGTTGAGTCATCACCTTCTCGTTCAAGCACCAGTCTTGAGAGCGTTATTGTCATTCTTAGTATAACATGCATTTGGTCTAATTAATGTTGGACGCGAGCATGAATGGATATCTACTACCTTAAATTACGATACTTGTCGATGCTTGAATCTCAGAGATGCTCTGTATTTATGTTCTACGGTCTTAAAAAAGGCTAGCGGGATACCATTGTATCATGATTGTCTTATAAGTGTTGGTGTTTGAGGGGAGGGGCGTTTTGGCTCTGGGGTCCAGATGTTCTCGCTATCCTGGACGTCCAGTTGCCTCGTGGGATCTGCGCCAGCTCGTGGGTGGCAGCATATACGGTCGTTTAATAAATCCTGAAATTATATCCATACAACATGCACAGATCAAGATAAGTTTTGTGACTTTTTTTCATTCTCTATTAATTAAGAGCAATCCTGAAATGTTGTTTTCCCGCAACAGATTTTCTTGATCTTAGAACTGTTTATAGATTTATACGAAGGTATGGGTTGGACAAGTAGATCAATGCAGGACCCAGGCCTGCGCACGTACTACTACGTAGTAGAAGCTCCCATCTTTAGTATTCCTCCGCTGCACTGTTCATCCGTCATTCGGCATATTGATCAACGCCGCACCTTATTTTTCCGAAGAACATAATTGATCTGCCCCACCGACGTGGCGACGTGTGCTTCTCTTCCTGGCCATGACGATCACTGCTATGACAAATAGCAATTAAGAAGCAATTTATTGTAGACGTGGTCTGATTGAGATGTTTGACCACATATTTTTTGTGAACAGGAGATTTCATTGCTCGACATGGTGGGTATACAATCGTTTTCTGCGCAGCAGCTCAATCTCTGCTGGCCGAGTCGTGCTACATATTTGGTATATTTTTAAATCCACTATGCTCAGTAAGTTTAAAGATCTTTCAGTTGATTGATATACTCCCTTCATTCCCTTATACAAGGCCACTTCATATTTTTATGTCTAACTTTAACCATTAATTTAACCAACAAAAAGTGAGTTACATGTCACAAAAAGTATCTCACTGGATGCACGTTCCAAAGAACTTTCCGATGATATATTTTTTATGACATATAATCCATATTTTGTTGACCAAAATCACAAGTCAAAGTTTGACACGAAAAACGAAGTGACCTTGTATAAGGGAATGGAGGGAGTATCTAATTTTGAATTTGGTCACGCTTTTGTCTAGGTAAACAAATAGACAGTAGTCAGCCTATAAAAAGAAAATGTCCGGCGCATCCTCTTACCACAACACCAACGTGGAAGACATTACCTGATTACCATCAACGTAGTACACGCTGCCACAAGCGCAAGAATCTTTTCCATATACGTGTAGGTTGGTTAACATATATCACATAACGACACCAAGAAGGGTCCATCAAAACATAACATTATTAAAAAAAGAAATCATACTCCATCATCTCCCAACACGCTAAACCATTTTTTTTTGTGAAATCCTAATAACACCTATGGCGCAGAGAAGTGCGCGCAAGCCTTCTAGTGGATACTATGGAGGAAGCTTGCGGGGATGAAGTGAAAAACAGGAGTGGGGTGGTTGAGATCACGGATGATTAGAATAAAATCGGAAGAGAAAAACAGGGAAAGAGATATGTTTGGCTGTTTCCATAGCAAGTTCTGCCCATAAGTGTGGCATCTCCGTTGCTAGCCCTAACCTCAGTACAAGGAGTCGAGCATTGGGCAAGCCAAAGGCTCACCCAATTTCTTTCAGAACGGATAATTGAGAAGACACAGGCCCTTTCCCAGATGGAACATACACTTCACTTCTCCCACAAGGGGACCGCCGGTTGATTTTGCAGCAGCAGGTCCAAAATCATGTGTGTCGCATTAGCGCAGTCCATGTTTCCGGGATGAACGCCACCGTACTCCACTCTAGTGCTAGTGTGATACACTCCATGCATGCGGTGTGGCTAGCTCCGCCTCCAGCATGCTTGAGCACAAGAAGCAACGTGAACAGAAGACGATTTGGCCACTCTTGTCACACAACACGCCCCCACCTTTGTTGTCAATGGCTTCAAGAAAGCACGCCTTCGACGTCTAGAGTCACCCATGCCCATCCCGATAGCATCTTTGACCATCTGTCAGGTGGTTGCCCATGTTGCGTCATAGTCACTTGTTTCTCCTACTTTCTTGCACTATGCTTGTACGATATGACCATCTTCCCTTTTGCAAAGTCCTCCCAGGGGTGTTGTTTGCATGCAAAGTAATATGGGATGTACCTACATGCCTCATTATAGGGGCGTCTTGTAGTGCGTTACTTTGTTGCTGGCATCGTAACATGACATATTCTCTACAACGCCATGAGTAGAGGGAGGCTCTCATCTTCATCGCACTTGTCTAGGAGGTGTAAGAGTCAGTCAGGCTCGCCCAGAGCAAATCCTCAACCCTCTACTTGAAGCAAACTTTGCGCATTTCTCGCCAGCGTTCCATCTCCATGGGCGCCTACAAAAGGTATGGCATGTGCACTGGTTTCCACCCCATAAAGCAAACACACATCAGATGTGACCTAGAACATTTTCCAGTAAATAGTTAACAATGGGATCTAGACACCCTTGATAACTCCCGCATGTTCATGAAGTTCTGGAGCGAACCTTTTGTTAACGAATACTATTCCCTTTGCTTCGCAACACATTTACAAAACCGAGGTGAGTGTATTCCCATAATCAACACTTTGATCACTATACTAGCTATCCTCCTTACCGGTTTTGTTCCTTTTATTCGTATACGTATTTCGGTATCCCATGATCTTCATCACATGTGTCTCGGCAACCGATAATGATGACGTAATACTGAGTAGGTCAAGAGAGTAGCTCTTCATCGTAAGAGGAGCAAATCCCAGTCTTGAACTATCGATACCAAGACATACTTTTCCGGTATATCACATCCAGTTATGGAGTGAAATTAGGTAACCCCAAATTCATGATCCCGTATGTTGGCATATAATATTATCATGGTCTAAGAAACTAAGTAAACGTCAACAAAATATATGAAAATACTGATAATGTAACAATGATGTAATCTCGCAATAATTCGTAAGTTGGGTCTATCGAAATCCTTTGTTCTGATAGCAATGATGTTCTCATTATTGATAGCATCCTAAAAATGCTCATGATCAGGAAAACAAAATTATCATAAATACATGAGCTATTCTTAGAGGCATGACTATTGGATCATATTGGTGTTTATGTTTCCACACATGCAATTTAGTTTTCATCTGAATCTCAAATTAAAGACCCAATACAATTATAGCACAGAAATGTAAACTTAGTTATGAACATATAATTTAATAATACAATCATTATTGCCATAGTCTCTCTTAGGTTTGCATATAGATTAATGGCTGAAATGGTCAAATGCATGGGCGCATTAATGTGTCAGGCTACCGGTCCAATTTGGCAAATAGTTGGCTGAACATATAGCGAGCATGTCTCTGCAAGTTTAGTTAGGAAGTAACAATCAAGATAATAAATGGTCACAGCACATTCTGTTGTTGCGCTATATTTAGTAACATTTCATGTTGCCGAATAAAGCTAGTAAATTGCTACTCCAACTTCAACTAAAAATAAAATGGCCACTGCAATTTTTCCCATCTTTCTCCATAATGGCATCTTGCTACCGATCAACTACCACCGCTCGACTACTACCCACGAGTCTGTGAATTTCACATTCCATATGAGTTAAGAGCATCCTTGAAATTTTGTCCACCCCCTAGGCCCCCAACCCACACATCCACACACGGATTTTCTTGTTCTTAAGATTGCTGACAGATTTATGCAAAAGTATTGGTTGGAGGAGTAGGTCAATGCAGGATCAAGGAGTATGCGCGTGCATAAAAGCGTTTTCTATAGACCGTCCATAGGAAAGTTGCCTGAAAAAGTTTTACTTTTTTTTGTCCAGGCCAGATACACATCAAGCTGGCTCGTCCTGGAGGACGAGCCTGTGGCTTGATGGTTGGTTGTGGCGGTGGCCACCCAACCCTCTCAAGATCGATCCCTAGGATCGACATGGATGTCTCATCCGGGGTATTTTCCTCTTGCAGGTACTTCATATGTCTACGGGCAACAGGGATGACGACGTACGCACTATAGGAATCAGGAATTTTGCCGTCAGGCTGCTACAGACGGCAAAGGCAGGATTACAGACGGCAAATATTTTGCCGTCAGCCCCTGACGGCAAAGCATGTCGGCATACACTAAGTCGGGAAAGGGGGATTTTGCCGTCAGCATTTTGTCGGACAGACGGCAAAGAATTTGCCATCAGTTAACCGATTTTGCCGTCAGCGAAAATTGCGAGACGACAAAAAAAAGTGTCTAGCAGATTGGCGTGACTGACGGACGGCGTTAGTGCCTTTGCCGTCAGCTGGCAGAAATACCAAACGGCAAAGATGGCGGCTTTGCCATCTGCCGGACTACAACACAGACGGCAAAGATTCTGTTTTTATTTTATTAAAAAAGCAAGAGACAACACTGGAAGTGCAGAGGGCAGAGATGGTCGAAGAGGTAGGCAGACCCACCACTTGCGTTTATGCGTTTTAGTACTTTGACAACCATTCATCTATAGAGAAAATAATACTACAGATTACAGGGCTGCCAAATTCAGATTACACACGGCCACGAGTAAAGTACGACACGCCTAGCAGTGGCTGGTGTAGCGAGGCGTCAACGCGGAGGAGGTCTGCGGCGTGCGGCTGCTTGTGGTGGCCTTCCGAGCACAACCGGGGACGGGCCGGCCACGCCGGAATTGACGAAGGAAGGGACAGCCGCCTCGGGTTCGACGGAGGAAGGGGCCGACTGCGCGGGGGTCGACGGAGGACGGGCTGGCCGTGTCGGGGTCCACGAAGGAAGGGGCCGGCCGCGCCGGGGTCCACGGAGGAAGGGGCCGGTCGCGCCGGGGTCGACGGGGGAAGGGGCAAGGCCGTGCGGGGGTCGACGGAGGACGGACCAGCCGCGCGGGGGTCGACGAAGGATGGGCCAGCCGCGCCGGGGTCAACGGAGGAAGGTACCGACCGCGCCGGGGTCGACGGAGGAAGGGGCCGACCGTGCAGGGGTTGACGGAGGAAGATGGCTGCCGCGCCTGGGTTGAGGGAGGCATCGACGCAGAGGGCCTTCCGACGCGCAGAGGCTGGCGCGGTGGGGGGCCCGACCAGCTGCAGCAACGGTGGCCACTGGCGGTCGGTGGTGCGGGTAGATGCGAGCTCCAGTCGTCGGACGACGCGGGGAGAGGCAGGAACACGCGGGCGGAGGCGGGGGACGCCCGGTGGAGCGAGCGTAGGCGGGCTCCTTGGGCGCGAGCATAGGCAGGCTCCGACAGGCGCGAGCGGAGGCGGGTGCGCGCGGCGACGTCCGGACTAGCCGAGTGGGTGAGGTGTGCTGCAAGAGA
This sequence comes from Elymus sibiricus, assembly GCA_039707655.1. Taxonomy (NCBI): domain Eukaryota; kingdom Viridiplantae; phylum Streptophyta; class Magnoliopsida; order Poales; family Poaceae; genus Elymus; species Elymus sibiricus. Next base: position 59,187,976 of record CM077665.1, read on the forward strand.
GAGAGAGATCCGGTGCAGAGTGCGCAGCGACGGCAAAGTTTGGTACTAAGACATATTGCTTGTGTATAGGTTGTAGATCTTAATAGACGCATATCGGCTGTGTGGTGATGTGTGTGCGTGTGTGTGATGTGTCTGTCATGCGCTTGTTTTGATCTACGACTTGTATCCGTGTAACTGAGGCTAAAAAAAGTTGGCCCGCCATGCATCATGCACGGAAGGGAAGAGTACACTCCCTTCTGGATTCAAAAAGAAAGAAAGAAAAAGCATCGTGATGGGCCGTTGGCAGCACTAACAACACACTTGACCCATTCAAAACGTATGACACATTCAGAAAAAAGAAGATACACATGCAAACCTAAGCTCATCTTAGCTCCGAGATTTCTGGGCCTGCTGTTTAACTTGATTGAAACTAATCAGCATCTGAAAACTGTACAAATCTGGACTCAATCCGGACTCGTGGCTGATAGAAATCTCCATCTTTTTCCCCGTAAAACATAGTACGTATAGTACCTTTTCACTCGACCACAAAATAATACAAAAATCACTTGCAATATATGTATACACAAAATATATTTGGTCGTACCCAAAGAGGATATGACCACATGGTAACTCGAAGAAGAAGAAGAAGAAAACGATATGAGAGCATGTTTCTCTCTAAAGAAAAAAGAATTATATGAGTCATTTTACCCCACATAAGAAATAAAGTAGGACAAAAAAATATTTCTAAGGAAGCACGAGTAGGGGAGTGGTTTAACCTTAAAATAAAAAACAAGGACTTAAGAAATTGAATTATGCAACTATGCCTAACATGCAAAACCATAAAGACTTAGTACCAAACTTTGCCTCACCCGATTACACCGACAACCAAATCGAACTGAGTATACACAAGGCTAAATCAAGGCCAAAATAAATTACACCGGCTTGGTTTGACACCTATATTTACAAGAAAATCGTCATTGCGGATTTATTCGTCACCCATCCTTCGATTTCCTTCTTGAGTCTACTCTGCGACTCATGCGTCCCTCTTGGAAAGACAACACACACTTGTTCAAGAACCATCGCATTACAAAGCAGCAGCTTGGCAACATATCTGTGTGCCTCGTCGCCCTGGTAGTGCACCAGGTTGATCCGCCTCACCCGATTCCGCAAGCACGGGATCGAAACATCGAGAGCCGTGCTTCCAAGACGCGCACCAGGCTCATTGTTGAGCTCGTAGTAATATTGCCCCTCGGAACTCGGCTTCATGAATAGAGACAAAATCTCGACGTTTGGAGCAAGTTGGAGCATCCTGGTCACCGCCTTGGTGCTGCGTCCTCCAAGGTATCCTGTGAGCCCAAGCTGCTCGAGGTTTGGAAAGCAGGGGAATCCCGAGAAAACCTCAGTCCCGATGCCTGAGCCGAGATGAGTGGACACGAGATGTAGATGTCTCGCGCCGGTAAACCGCTGGAGGAAGTCTCTGAAGAGGGGCAGTTCTTCCTTGTAAACTTTCCTGCCGCATAAACCGATGGTGCACGAAGAGATCTTGTGCGCGTCGTGCAGGGTTAGGAGCGACTCCGAATTAGGCACGGCGCCCCTGTACTCGAACGTCCTCAGCTCCGACGCGTCGATGCTTACTTGGACCAGGTTGTGGCAGCAGCGTAGGGAGAGCCTTCGGAGGCGCTTGTCGAGGACGGCGATGGTGAATTTTTTGTCGGGAATAATAGGGTCTCTGTAATATTTGTTTGTGTAGCCGCATCTCTCGAGGGCGAGGTCGACGAGGCGCGGGCAACCGGAGATGAGGCGCTAGATGTTGTCGCCGGTGCTCCTGATGGTGCTTAGGAGCAACGTGTCGAGGAAAGGCAGTTGGATGAGGCTGGGCGGCTCAAGCGTGCAGGCGCCGAGGCGGAGCGTGCGTAGGGCGACGCAGGAGAAGAGGCTTCGTGGAAGCGTGTATTCATGTGGGACGTAGTGCTGGTGGCAGTGGCTCGCGGGACACCTTTCATCGGCGGGGACGTCGGCCTCGGGGGCGTAGCAGTCGCCGTCACCTTCGCCGTTATAGGGTTCGTTCACGTGGTGTTCGCTGAGGTCGGTGTGCTGGAGGCGCAGGTCGAGGTGGAGCTCCGGCGAGCACCGGCTGAGCACGTAGTGTAGCCACCGGTCCAGCATGGCCTCGTCCCACGCGTCGTAGCAGCCGAAGTTGACGCGGAAGGCGCGCGGCGCGGTGCGGGCGCCGCAGCGCCGGCGGCTGAGGAGCGCGGCGTTGACCTCGTCGATGAAGTCGCCGTTGGCTCTGCGCTTCTCCATGGCGTCCCCGGTGAAGCTGTAGTCGTTGTTGTCGTGGACCTCGTCCTGCACCAAGGACATGGTGTCCACGTCGGCGAACCCGTGGCGCCAGCGGCTGCTGAGGGCGGCGGTCCGGCCGGCCTCTTTTATTGGGAGGTACGAGAGGATGCTGCCGAGTACGCCCTCCGGAAGGTCGCTCAGGCGGTCTTTGCCAAACCGGTGGTTCGTCGGAGCAGCCATCACGTAGGGTGCGGGGTCGTTGATGCTCACCTTCGGCTCCTGGGCGAATATATGTACGTACGGTTCCTTGCTCCCGAGTCGGTTATGTTTCTAGTCCGATACGAACAACGATTCCTATTTCCTTTTTTTTCCTTGGATGGATGGACACAAGCGAGATTAATATGGTGTCGGACGTAGCAGATGGTGGTGCTCGTGACCGCAGGACCTAGCTATTTCGGTGGGTTGGTTCCTTGATCCTAAGATCAAATTATAAAGATCAATTTACAAGTCATGTACCACGTTCCTTGATCCGATGGATGAACCGAGCATTTTTTTACATGATAATACGTGTCTCATTCATATTATTAAGATCAAATTACAAGTCATGTGAAGACCGACATGACAAAACTAAAAAAAATAACGAAACATCGCTGGCTTAACGTGTTTTCCTTTCCGTTTAACGGTATGCCTGCTCCAGGCGTATGTGCTCCTGGCATGTTTTTTTCTTTTCATTTTTTCTGTTAGGAACGAAAACTTTCCTCGTTTCTTTTCTTTTTTCTATTCTCACGAAAAATGCTTTCCTCGTTTCGATCAAACGAAACGAATCGCATTGTGTTGGCTCACAGCAAATATATACCAGAAGAAAAGAAACCCTCCCTGTATACTACTCCTTCCGTTCCTAAATATAAGTCTTTTTAGACATTTCAATAAGGGTCTACATACGGAGCAAAATGAGTGAATGTACACTCTAAAATATGTCTATATACATCCGTATGTAGTCCAATAGTGAAATCTCTAAAAAGACATATATTTAGAAACGGAGGGAGTAGTTACGTACACACGACTCATTCGTTCGTTCGTCTCGTGCGCTACCTGAACTAGTCCGGTACACAACACACACACACACTGCATGCATGCAGGCGTGACTGCACCACTTACGTACTTACGTACGTACGTTTCCTCAGTCCAACAAATACTCCCTCCGTATCTAAATACATAATAAGAGGGTTTTGCAGTTTAATTTGAACTGCAAAAACATCTCATATTTTGATACAGAGGAAGTGTGTTTCCCAAACACCGATAAGAAGAGTTACCGACTGAATTCAGCAGAATACAAATATCACATATTAATCAAATGGTAAAACTAGATTTAATCATGTGTATGCCTCCCCGAGACAAATAAAACGTGTATAATTTGTGTCTATGGAGAAGTCGGTTCAAATAACTCCAGCAAGACCCGTATATGGGGTGTGTTAGTGGGTGGTGTTCCCTCGTGTGTGTGTGTGTGTGTGTGTGTGTGTGACGGTTTCTATGAATGAACAATCATTATATGATCTTATTAAGTAATATATGTATTCATAATAAAAGTTAATTTGTTATTATATGTATTTGGATTTGTATAGATATATATTCTCTCTGAATGCTATGTATTATATGCCAAATAATACCAATTTCCACCTCTACTAGTATGTAGATGCCTGGTAATATTATCAATATATATAAATGCAAGATGTGGCGTGAATGGCCCCAAGTTTATATTTGGATCATGGGATTTATATGACATAACTGAATTGAGGTGCCAATTACCATTTCAACTTAACCAAAAATGAGTTTCCATTCTAGTTATGTTCTTTGGTTGCCACACATGGAATTGCTTGCTTCAAATTCAGCTTGCCGATGTTAGGTCATGTTCGGACATATATAAGTATGTTTCCAGGGTCTTCCATGTATGTGATGGCATAGAAGATCTTTTCTCTACTGTTTAAGTATTCATGCAAAGGCGAACGCCATCTATCTTTTCTTTTTTGAAATGTTAGTGTTTCTAATTCCCTTCCTTGTTTGTGCATCTTTTCCGATCTGTCTAATGTAATTGTATGCAGTTCACCTCGATTCGACAAGAACGGTATGATCAGTACAGGAGAAGTTCAGATTTTATAAAGGAATACATCTTTCCAGGGTGTTGCATTCCTTCCTTGGCCCGGGTCACGTCTGCTATGGCCGCGACATCGAGGCTCAGGTGCATGATTATATAGTTCACTGTGAACTCATGGCCTTGATTTTTCGATGGACTGTTAGTCTATGACACTGATTACTCTGCATATGGATCGAGTGTAGCATTGAATTCGTTGAGAACATTGGGGACCATTATTACCCAACGCTGTTGCGCTGGAGGGACAAATTCATGGAAAACAAAGAGTAAGTACGTCTGAAAAGTATCACCCGTGTACACAAGTAGATTCACAAAGCAAAGATAACAATTCGCTAGTACACAAGTAGATTCACAAAGCAAAGAGAACAATCCGTTAACGGTAGTTTATTAAGATACTTAGGCATGCATCTTTTAAAATTATGAAAAAATACCACATAGCTTGTATCACATGTCTCTACACTGTGTAAAAAATTCATGATTTATAATGCTCCCACTCTTCAGAACAATTCACGCAACAGCAAAACCGACGAACGTCACCTCGGTGTTACCGCAGTCCGTGTAGGGGGTCGCACCCCTTAGCCGGGCCCCGGGTGTTTGAACCTACCGCCACCCTTTAGGACATGTATGAGGACCCGGTGCGGTGTTTCGGTGGCATTGCTACCCCCGGAAGCCCCACCGGACGGACTAACCCTATCCCCGTTGACCAGTAGATCTAGGCCTTTGACTTTCGCCGGACGTCCTTTGACCAGTCAACTCTTCTACCTGGTTGCGATAGGTCAGCCCATAGGAACATCCCCGGACATGGTCTGCACCCAACCAGCCACTAGATTCCCTCCGGATTGACCCGACCCGCACGTTTCCCCCCTCCATGTGACGGCGGCAGTGACGTCCGTGGAGGGGGGACACACCCCGGAGCCGGATATTCATAAACAAACCAGATATATGCAAAAGTACATGAGGTTACATTTTAACATACTCAAAAGTAAAAAACAAACCAGATATTCATAATCTATGGAAAATTCTGCCCCAAATTCATATATAATCGGTGTATGTTTAGGTTTATATAAATTATATTTAAATTAATTAAATCTAAAGTTTAAAAAATGTAATAAAAAATACATATAATATATATGCCTAAGGCATGGCTCTCGGCATAGATTTGCCACGTGGATTTTGTTAAATTAAAAAAAAGTGAAATAGCTATGCCGACGGCCGTCGTCAGGGCCGTCGGCATAGTTTTAACGGCGTCAATCTGCTGTCTGATCCTGAGTCGGCTGGCCCACCTATGTGCCGCCGACGGCCCTATGCCGACGGCCCCCGTCGGCATAGATGGAGATATGCCAATGACCATTCTACGCCGACGGCCCCCTTAGGCATAGAAGGATGTATGCCGGCGGCTTAACTACGCCTACGGCCTTTCCCCGGCCGTCGGCATACCTCCATCTATGACGACGGAGGCCGTCGACGTAGATAAGGCCGTCGGCAGCTGCAGTTATTCCGGTAGTGTGTCACCGCACCAATGTCTTGAGGAGCGACATGTGGGTGACCCCCGGCGGATTCAGAGCGCAGCCGTCGAGGCAAAGCGTCCGTAGGGCGACGCAGGAGAAGAGCCTTACCGGTAGCGTGAACGGATCCGCATTGTAGGGGCTATGCGCGGGGCAGCCGTCGGCGTACGCCTTGTTGCGGCGTTGGTTATCGAGGACGGTGAGCTGGAGGCGGAGGTCGAGTTGAAGCTCCGGCGTGCTCCGAGGCAGCAGGTGGGTGAGCCACTGGCTCACCATGGCCTTGTCCCAGTTGTCGTAGTAGCCGAACTGGGCGCGGAAGGTGCGCGGCGCGGCGTTTCCGTTGCCGGCGTAGCGGCGGCGGCAAAGGAGCGCGGCGTTGATGTCGTGGAGGAACTCGGCGTTCTTTCTCCGGCGCTCCACGGCCTCCACCTGGAAGGTGTAGTCGTCCTCGCTTGGGCCGTAGTGGACGACGTGCTCCACGATGGAGATGGCGTCGACGTGGGCGAACTTGTGGCGCCAGCTCCTGGCGAGCGCGGACATGGGCGAACTTGTGGCGCCAGCTCCTGGCGAGCGCGGAGGCGCAGGCAGCCTCCTTGGTGGGGAGGAAGGAGAGGACGTGGCCGATGACGCCATCTGGCAGGTCGCTCAGCCAATCGCGGCCGCCTTCGCCGTTCGGCGAAGCCACCACACACGTCCCGGTGGCAATGGCGGTGGCGGTAACAAACTTATGATCGATCTCCTATTTTCAAGAGTTTTGCACGTAGAAGTATGGCTCCTATTTTGTTAAAAAAATGTGCGGTTCATTGTTGATCCTAGGTCGGTTCCGAATGATTTGGTATATGGCCGACGATTTACGGAGAAAGAGGTGTTTGAGGCCATATCGCAAATGAAGAATAATAAGGCACCAGGTCCAGATGGGTTTCCGGCTGAGTTCTATAAGAGATGTTGGCACATTATTAAAGGTGACTTAGTACCGATGTTCCAGGACTTGTTTAATGGCCACTTGCAACTTTTCCACCTTAACTTTGGGACAGTGACGTTGTTGCCAAATAAGGAGGGGCGGTGCGCATTGAACAATTCAGACCTATTTGCCTTCTTAATGTGAGCTTCAAATTTTTTACAAAGGTAGATGTTGGAAATATGTCCTAGAGGCAATAATAATATAGTTATTATCATATTTCCTTGTTCATGATAATCGTTTATTATCCATGCTATAATTGTATTGATTGGAAACTCAAATACATGTGTGGGTACATAGACAACAAAGTGTCCCTAGTAAGCCTCTACTAGACTAGCTCGTTGATCAAACATGGTTAAGGTTTCCTAGCCATAGACATGAGATGTCATTTGATAACGGGATCACATCATTAGGAGAATGATGTGATGGACAAGACCCAAACTATGAACGTAGCATATGATCGTGTCAGTTTATTGCTATTGTTTTCTGCATGTCAAGTATCTGTTCCTATGACCATGAGATCATGCAACTCACTGACACCGGAGGAATACCTTGTGTGTATCAAACGTCACAACGTAACTGGGTGACTATAAAGATGCTCTACAGGTATCTCCGAGGGTGTCTGTTGAGTTGGCATGGATCAAGACTGGGATTTGTTACTACGTGTGACGGAGAGGTATCTCACGGCCCACTCGGTAATACAATATCATAATGAGCCTTGCAAGCAATGTGACTAAAGTGTTAGCCACGGGATCTTGTATTACGGAACGAGTAAAGAGGCTTGCCGGTAACGAGATTGAACTAGGTATAGAGATACCGACGATCGAATCTCGGGCAAGCACTAGTAGAAAACAGGGCACTAGTCCCGGTTCCAGAGGGCCTTTAGTCCCGGTTCTGGAACCAGGACAAACCAAACGGGACTAATGCCCCAAACCTTTAGTCCCGGTTTGCTTACGAACCGGGACCAAAGGGGCTCCACGTGGCCTCTGCGGGGCGCCCAGGCAGGAGGACCTTTAGTCCCGGTTGGTAACACCGACCGGGACTAAAAGGCAGCCACGCGTCAGCACCTGCCAGGCGCTGGGGTTTTTGTTTTTTGTTTTTTTTAAAGGGGGGGTTTAGGGGTTTTCCTATTGTGTTTCCCCCTTTTATTTTTGTGTTTACCATTTTTATTTTACGCTTTTCATTCAACTCGACGCTAGCTACTACATATAGCAATGAAGGAACCATTACACAACATCGTCATGATCAATATATAGAGAGAAGTGACCTCTCGTTCTCCGTGCTTGGTCGAACAATATGCAACAAGTTTTCGTAAATCTATTCAACGCTATTACATATAGTACACGTTCATGCATATATACAATATAACATCTCTTACGATCCTAACGTTGTCTATTACCAACATCGCATTCGACATCCTTATGGTATTCTCCATCTTTAGGTATGACATGCTCAACAAAGAATCCCGCCAATTCCTCTTGAATTGCTCAGATGCGATCAGTTGGTAGGAGTTCATCCTGCTTCCGCCAGATCTAATTTAAAGAAGGGGGTCAATATATGAATGAAACTCAACACAATTGATGGTAATAAAATAAAAATGTGAATATTGTTTACGTACTTCAAATTGTTGTAAAGATATGCCCCGGCCCTGCTTAGAGGTCGAGTGGCGAATGAACTCGCAAACGTACTAGGCACATAAATTAGTCCCAGATGCCTGCAACAAGCACTTTAAATAGAGTTCAATCAAAATGATAACCAAGCATGATAATGGTATTGAAACTAGCATCAATGAGAGATGTGCGGTACTAGAGTAGTACTTACTTTGGGCTGTACAAATTGCAGCTCCGGTTTCCAGCTGACACCCTTAACCTTTTTGGTGAACTTTTTCCAAACCCTGCCCGGCAAAGAAAATGATTACTTGATATCAGAAAATGAACAAAAGTTGCCGATATGGTGCGATAATGATTGAACTTACTTCTGAAGCATTTGCCTCATGTTCGTCCACTCCTTAGGGTCTTTACGTCTCAAGTCCAAAACAGTTACTTTTCCCTCTTCAAGCTGAATGTCTAGCAGAATAAAGTGGAAACTGCGCACGCATAACTCGTTAATTGCACTTAACCTCGAGTAAGCGAAACAGAATGTGCACAAGATAGTAACACTCACTTGAAGTTGTAAGGAAATAGTATTTCCTTTCTGGTTTGTTGTCCAAGTAACGCTTTTAGCAAGTTGTTCTCTGTTTCGGTGGGAAAATCTCGTAACGTAGGTTCATTTATGAAATTTGGGTCAATGAACCCAATGTCATAGATTTGTTGTTGTTTGCATTCGAGGATCTTCAATCTGCATAATATAGTGTGAGGATAATTAATACATGCAATGAACGAGCTGAGCTAGAGACTTAATTACAGAAAAAAATACTTACAGACAATAGGAACTGACGATAGTTTTTTCGAATTCCTTTTGATTGTATAACTGAAATATTTCTTCAAATTCAACGAACAACACCTGCTCTCCATTGAAGAAGTGCTCATCTTTAATTCCCAGAAAGATATTGTCGGCCCCGTCCTTGCAGGCTTTCAAGTACCATTCATGCAATCATCGCATCATCGTTGGTAGACGGTCGAGCTCCTCACGTGTGACGAGAGGCTTCCCGTTCACGTATTTTAAGGTTTGTACTACCTCAGCCGTTTCAAACTGTACCGAGTCGGGTAAGTAATCATCAGTAGTGATAGCAAGACCAGTGTCCGCTTTCTTTGGATCATTAGCGATATCGGTAACCACCTTGAGCGGAGGACACGATTGCAGTTCTTGTTCGCCGAGCTGGGGAATTGTTTTGCCACTTCTTGAGCCACTTCTACTTAAGCTTCCCGACCGCCTCGCTTGATCATATTTCTTTTCAATACATCGGTCATAGTTTGATGGCGGCGGAGGCGGTGGTGGTCGCCTAAGGGCATCCAAAGTTCGCTTCGCTTTCACCGGATCTATTTTCTCCTCTTCAGGTGGGCGTTTCGGTGCGAGCTGACGTTTCACATCGGCATCCACGATCTCGTCGAGTTCCTCCTCAGACCTCTCGTAGGGTAACTTGGGAAGAGGCTTGAGGCTTGGGCCGTATCTGAATCTCCTCTATTTCGTACTGCTGCTAGCCGCCGGAGCGGCGGAGGAGGAGGCGGAGTTCGATGACGCGGCGGAGACAGCTGAGGCGGAGTAGGATTCTGCTGAGGGGCCTCCTCCGTCGGAGTCCGCTGAGGCGGCGGAGACGGCTGACGTGCCAGAGATGACCCAGGCAGTTGAGACGGAGACGACTCAGGCACCGGGGCCTCCTCCGCCTGAGTCTGCTGAGGCGGCGTCCAGTATGGAAGCACGATGTGTTCCTTTCTCCATAGACAGGTAGTCATTAAGGCATATCGAAGAAGAAGCTCCCCTTCACCTGTAGGGTACTCAAGCTCCAGCCCATCAAATCCGTCCATTATTTCATCCACCCCGACAATAGCAAAGCCAGCTGGAACCGGAGTGCAATGGAAAGTTGCATCAGGTCGAGGAGGTAAGACAGAGCTGACCGCCGCCTTAAAGGTCAGGTTATGGCATTTTGCCATTAGCACACAATGTTCATTATGCGTGATACCATCCACGGGGTAGCGAGGAACAGTGCTATCAGGATGAACGAGCTCAGTGGAAGCCACGCTGCTTCTCCGCTGAGATGGTGGGGTAGCATCGTGGGTAGTCTCCAATGAATGATCTTCGTGCCGCTGAGATGGTTGGCCGGTAGCTCGCTGGCTCTCAAGTGCCTCTAGTTTCGCTAATCTTTCATTCAACTTCTGCATTTCGTTTGCTTCCTCTTTCTTCTTTCTCTGTCGGCTTCTGTAACCAGCGCTGTCGGGAAACCCAACCTTCCACAGAACGGAGCCTGATGTGCCTCGTGTTCGTCCAGGGTGTTCAGGATTCCCGAGGGCAAATGACAGCTCGTCCTTCTCTCTGTCGGGAATGAACGTCCCTTCCAGCGATTTCTTGATTGTTTCCTCAAACATATATAAGCAATAAGGCGATACGGCGATACGGGATACGGCAATTAACAAGAACTCTCAAAAAGCAACAAGCCATCAGCATCAACATGCAAGCCATGTTCAATGGGCTCACTGTGGGGGCAGGGGCCGGCGCGGCGACGTCGAGGCCGGCAGGGGCGCGGCGACGGCGACGGGTAGGGGGAGGCGACGGCGGGAAAGGGCGAGGCAACGGCGATGGCGGGGCAGGGCGAGGCGACGGCGACGGCGGGGCAGGGCGAGGCGACGGCGACGGCGACGTAGGGGCAGGGCGCGATGACGGCGATGACGACGTAGGGGCAGGGGCGCGACGATGGCGGGGCAGGGCGAGGCGACGGCGATGGCGGGCCAGGCGACGGCGACAGCGGGGCAGGGTGAGGCGACGACGACGTAGGGGCAGGGGCGCGACGACGGCGGGGCAGGGAGAGGCGACGGCGACGGCGGGGCAGGGTGCGGCGACGGCGACGGGGAGGAGGGCGCGTGAGGAGGTCCGGCGCCGGCGACGGTCAGCGGGCTCGGGGACGGCAGGGCGACGGCAAAATCCGGCAGCCTGGCGGCGTTGATGTCGTCGTCGGCAAGAAGAAACTGCAATGGATTGGAAAAACTGCTAAGTCCCTCTTATATAGCCCCCCCCCTTTAGTCCCGGTTGGTGGCTCCAACCGGGACTAATGCCCCCCTTTAGTCCCGGTTGGTGCCACCAACCGGGACTAAAGGTCGGGAAGCAGGGACCTTTAGTCCCGGTTGGTGGCACCAACCGGGACTAAAGGGGGGCATTAGTCCCGGTTGGTGGCACCAACCGGGACTAAAGGATTGTGCTTCCCGTACCAAAAGTTTAGTCCCACCTCGCTAGTCGAAAGGGGCTCGGAGTGGTTTATAAGTGCTGCTGCCGGTGCCCTCTCGAGCTCCTCTCTAATGCAGGCAGTACATGCCTATTTGACGCCCTGTTGGGCCTGCTATCACTGCGGGCCTGCATCCTGGCCCATTTGTAGGGTTTGTAGTCGTATGCAGGCCGTTGTGCCTAGTAGGCGGGCCTTTTTTTGCATATATTATGATTTTTAATGTTATTTTTTGCATATGTTATTGTTATTTATATAATTTTAGTTGCATAAATTTTATATAATTTTAGTTGCATAAGTTTTATTTTTTATTGGTTCTTTTTAGTTGATTCCTTTTGCTATTAGAGTTTTATAAAAGCTTTTTAGTTTCTATTAAAGCTTGTAACAAAATATACTTTATGAAAATTCATTTTACTATTAAAGTTTTTAACTCAAGATTTTTTCGTGTACGAACTGGACAATCTCTTTCAAAGTGTCAGGGTTTTGGACAAAAACTCTTCTGTTACAAAAGGATTTCAATTTTTTAAACATATTTGAACTCAAGACTTTTTCTGCATTCAATATGCACCATTCAAAGCCACATCATCACTTTTCAAACCTTTTCTGACTTCATTTGCTATTTTCATGCATTTCATGATTTATTTTGAGCTAAAATGACCCTGAGATTGAAAAGCACTGCAAATGAACTCTGAAATGGTTGAAAATTGGCATGGTATCATAATTTCACCCACGTAGCATGTGCTAAAAAGGTGAGAGGGTTACGGCAAAAAGTGGATGCACTTCGTGTACGAACTGGACAATCTCTTTCGAAGTGTAAGGGTTTTGGACAAAAACTCTTCTGTTACAAAAGGATTTCAATTTTTTAAACATATTTGAACTCAAGACTTTTTCTGCATTCAATATGCACCATTCAAAGCCACATCGACACTACTGGAATCTGGCAATTTGCCATCTGTCCACTCTTTGCCGTCTGCCAGCGGACGGCAAAGAACCAGCTGATGGCAAATAGAGTCTTTGCCGTCAGCTGGTTCTTTGCCGTCCGCCAGGTGACGGCAAAGAGGGAAATGGCAGACGGCAAAGAGCCTGGTGGGCCCCACGGGGGTACGGCGTTGGCTAGGTCACCTCTTTGCTGTCTGCTGCCTATTTGCCGTCTGCTAGCAGACGGCAATGAAAGGCTAGGCGGACGGCAAAGAGAGTAGGGGGGCCTATCGGGGCACTGTTGGGAAACGTTGCATGGGAAACAAAAATTTTCTTATGCACACACAAGATCTATCCATGGTGATGAGCATCTACGAGAGGGAGAGTGAATCTACATACCCTTGTAGATCGCTAAGCGGAAGCGTTAAGAAACGCGGTTGATGTAGTCGAACGTCTCCGCGATCCAAATCGCAAGTCGTCCCTCGATCCGATCACGAACTAGTGCCGAACAGACGGCACCTCCGCGTTCAACACACGTACGGCTTGATGACACCTTCACCTCCTCGATCCAGCGAGCGATGGTGAAGTAGTAGATGAGTTCCGGCAGCACGACGGCGTGGTGATGGTGGTGAGGAACAATCTCTACAGGGCTTCGCCAAGCACTACGGAGATTATGACGGGAGAACTAGAGGGTTAGGGTTGCCGACACACGGCTTGGGAAATCTTAATGTGTCCCGTGTGCTAGCCCTGCCCCTCTATTTATATGTTGAGCCTTGGGATCTAAACTTGGAGTAAAAGCCTCCTCCAGGTCGGTTTTGGCCGCACAAGGTCGGTTTGGCCCGCAGGGAAAGAGTCCAACTCGGATCCCTGCAGTATCGCGTACAAGCGGTAGTACCGCTTACGATAAGCGGTAGTACCGCCCGTAGCGGTAGTACCGCTTACGATAAGCGGTAGTACCGCCCGTAGCGATAGTACCGCTTACGATAAGCGGTAGTACCGCCCCAGACGCCAGCAAAACTTCCTTTTGCACCTTGCCTAAGCCTCGTGGGCTTTACCCCTTGGCCCAAATAAAGTGTTCTCGTATCCGAACATTTCGGGAAACATCCGGAACCTCTTCCGGTGAATTCCGGAACCCTTCCGGAAACCAAAACACTATTATCACATATATCAATCTTTACCTCCGGACTATTCCGGAGATCCTCGTCATGTCCGGGATCTTATCCGGGACTCCGAACAACCTTCGGTCACCAACAAAATAACTCAACTATACTAATCGTCACCAAACGTTAAGTGTGTAGACCCTGCGGGTTCGAGAACTATGTAGACATGACCGAGACACCTCTACGATCAATAACCAATAGCGGGACCTAGATGCCCATATTGGCTCCTACATATTCTACAAAGATCTTTATCGGTCGAACCTCTATGTCAAGGATTCAGTTAATCCCGTATACTGTTCCCTTTGTTCTTCGGTATGTTACTTGCCCGAGATTCGATCGTCGGTATCTCTATACCTAGTTCAATCTCGTTACCGGCAAGTCTCTTTACTCGTTCCGTAATACAAGATCTCGTGGCTAACACTTTAGTCACATTGCTTGCAAGGCTCATTGTGATGTTGTATTACCGAGTGGGCCCTGAGATACCTCTCCGTCATACGGAGTAACAAATCCCAGTCTTGATCCATGCCAACCCAACAGACACCCTCGGAGATACCTGTAGAGCACCTTTATAGTCACCCAGTTACGTTGTGACGTTTGATACACACAAGGCACTCCTACGGTGATAGTGAGTTGCATGATCTCATGGTCATAGGAACAGATACTTGACATGCAGAAAACAATAGCAATAAACTGACACGATCATATGCTACGTTTATAGTTTGGGTCTTGTCCATCACATCATTCTCCTAATGATGTGATCCCGTTATCAAATGACATCTCATGTCAATGGCTAGGAAACCTTAACCATCTTTGATCAACGAGCTAGTCAACTAGAGGCTTACTAGGGACACAGTGTTGTCTATGTACCCACACATGTATTTGAGTTTCCAATCAATACAATTATAGCATGGATAATAAACGATTATCATGAACAAGGAAATATAATAATAACCAATTTATTATTGCCTCTAGGGCATATTTCCAACAGTCTCCCACTTGCACTAGAGTCAATAATCTAGTTCACATCACTATGTGATTTACATTGTAATGAATCGAACACCCATGCAGTTTTGGTGTTGTTTATGTTTAGCCCTTGGAAGAGGTTTAGTCATCGGATCTGCAACATTCAGATCCGTGTGTACTTTGCAAATATTTATGTCGTCCTCCTTGATGTAATCGCGGATGGAATTGAAGCGTCGCTTTATGTGTCTGGTCCTCTTGTGAAATTTGGTTCCTTGGCTAGAGCAATGGCACCAGTGTTATCACAAAACAGAGTCATTGGGTTAAGCGCACTAGGCACTACTCCAAGATCTGTCATGAACTCCTTCATCCAGACAGCTTCCTTCGCCGCCTCCGAGGCAGCGATGTACTCCGCTTCGCATGTAGAATCAGCTACCACGCTTTGCTTGGAACTGCACTAGCTAACCGCACCCCCATTAAGAATAAATACGTATCCGGTTTGTGACTTAGAGTCATCCGGA
The DNA here is from genome assembly GCA_039707655.1 of Elymus sibiricus. Classification (NCBI taxonomy): domain Eukaryota; kingdom Viridiplantae; phylum Streptophyta; class Magnoliopsida; order Poales; family Poaceae; genus Elymus; species Elymus sibiricus. Next base: position 59,203,279 of record CM077665.1, read on the forward strand.
TCAGTGTCAAAGCTTGCATCGACGTAACCCTTTACGACGAGCTCTTGATCACCTCCATAAACGAGAAACATGTCCTTAGTCCTTTTCAGGTACTTCAGGATATTCTTGACCGCCGTCCAGTGTTCCATTCCTGGATCACTTTGAAACCTTCCGACCATACTTATGGCAAGGCTGACATCGGGTCTTGTGCACAGCATTGCATACATGATAGAGCCTATGGCTGAAGCATAGGGGATGACACTCATCTTTTCTCTATCTCCTGCAGTCACTAGGCATTGAGTCTTACTCAACTTCACACCTTGCAAAACAGGCAAGAACCCCTTCTTGGACTGATCCATTTTGAACTTCTTCAAAATCTTATCAAGGTATGTGCTTTGTGAAAGTCCTATTAAGCGTCTTGATCTATCTCTATAGATCTTGATGCCTAATATGAAAGCAGCTTCTCCTAGGTCCTTCATTGAAAAACTCTTGTTCAAATATTCCTTCACGCTTTCCAACATTTCTATATTGTTTCCAATCAGTAATATGTCATCCACATATAATATTAGAAACGCTATAGAGCTCCCACTCACTTTCTTGTAAATACAAGCTTCTCCGTAAACTTGTATAAACTCGAATGCTTTGATCACCTTATCAAAGCGAAGATTCCAACTCCGAGACGCTTGCACCAGTCCATAAATGGATCGCTGGAGTTTGCAAACTTTGTCAGCATTCTCTGGATCGACAAAACCTTCTGGTTGCATCATATACAATTCTTCCTTAAGGAAACCGTTAAGGAACGCTGTTTTGACATCCATCTGCCAAATTTCATAATCGAAAAAGGCAGCTATTGCTAACATGATTCTGACGGACTTAAGCATCGCTACGGGTGAGAAGGTCTCATCGTAGTCAACTCCTTGAACTTGTGAAAAACCCTTTGCCACAAGTCGAGCTTTATAGACGGTGGCATTACCGTCCGCGTCCGTCTTCCTCTTAAAGATCCATTTGTTCTGAATGGCCTTATGCCCTTCAGGTAATACTTCGAAAGTCCATACTTTGTTTTCATACATGGATCCCATCTCGGATTTCATGGCCTCTAACCATTTCTCGGAATCCGGGCCCATCATTGCTTCTTCATAGCTCGTAGGTTCATCGTTGTCCAACAACATGACCTCTAAGACAGGGTTGCCGTACCACTCAGGAGCAGTACACGTCCTTGTCGACCTACGAGGTTCGATAGCAACTTGATCCAAAGCTTCATGATCATCATCATTAACTTCCTCTTCAGCTGATGTAGGCTCTACAGAAACATCTTTCTGCGCTGCGCTACTCTCAGGTAGAAGTAAAGGTTCAACAACCTCATCAAGTTCTATCTTCCTCCCACTCAATTCTTTCGAGAGAAACTCTTTCTCAAGAAATGTTCCGTTTTTAGCGACAAACACTTTGCCTTCGGATCTGAGGTAGAAGGTATACCCAATTGTCTCTTTTGGGTATCCTATGAAGACGCATTTCTCCGCTTTGGGTTCCAGCTTTTCAGGCTGAAGCTTTTTGACATAAGCATCACATCCCCAAACTTTAAGAAACGACAGCTTTGACTTCTTGCCAAACCAAAGTTCATATGGCGTCGTCTCAACGGATTTCGATGGTGCCCTATTTAAAGTGAATGCAGCTGTCTCTAATGCATAACCCCAAAACGATAGTGGCAAATCGGCAAGAGACATCATAGATCGCACCATATCCAATAAGGTTTGATTACGACGTTCGGACACACCATTACGCTGTGGTGTTCCAGGCGGTGTCAATTGTGAAACAATTCCACACTGTCTTAAGTGACTGCCAAACTCATAACTCAGATATTCTCCTCCTCAATCAGATCGTAGGAATTTAATCTTCTTGTTACGATGATTCTCAACTTCACTCTGAAATTGTTTGAACTTTTCAAATGTTTCAGACTTGTGTTTCATTAAGTAAATATACCCATATCTACTTAAGTCATCAGTGAAGGTGAGAAAGTAACGATAACCACCGCGCGCCTCAATACTCATCGGACCGCACACATCACTATGTATGATTTCCAATAAGTCACTTGCCCGTTCCATTGTTCCAGAGAACGGCGTTTTAGTCATCTTGCCCATGAGGCATGGCTCACATGTGTCAAGTGATTCAAAATCAAGTGACTCCAAAAGTCCATCAGCATGGAGCTTCCTCATGCGTTTTACGCCAATATGACCTAAACGGCAGTGCCACAAGAAAGTGGTATTATCATTATCAATTCTACATCTTTTGGCATCAATTATATGAACATGTGTATCATTACTATCGAGATTCAATAAGAATAAACCCCTCACATTGGGTGCATGACCATAAAAGATATTAATCATATAAATAGAACAACCATTATTCTCTGATTTAAATGAGTAACCGTCTCGCAATAAACAAGATCCAGATATAATGTTCATGCTTAACGCAGGCACTAAATAACAATTATTCAGGTTCATCACTAATCCCGATGGTAATCGAAGAGCGAGCGTGCCGACGGCGATCACATCAACCTTGGAACCATTTCCCACGCGCATCGTCACTTCATCCTTTGCCAGCCTCCGTCTATTCCGCAGTTCCTGTTTTGAGTTGCAAATATGAGCAACCGCACCGGTATCAAATACCCAGGCACTACAACGAGAGTTGGTAAGGTACACATCAATAACATGTATATCATATATACCTTGTTTGTTGTTGGCCGCCTTCTTGTCAGCCAAATACTTGGGGCAGTTCCGCTTCCAGTGTCCAGTTCCCTTGCAATGAAAGCACACAGTTTCTGGTTTGGGTCCAGCCTTGGGTTTCTTCATGAGAGGAGCAACTGCTTTGCCACTCTTCTTGGAGTTACCCTTCTTACCCTTGCCATTTTTCTTGAAACTAGTGGTTTTATTGAACATCAACACTTGATGCTCCTTCTGAATTTCAGACTCAGCGGCTTTCAGCATCGCAAACAGCTCGGCGACTGACTTGTTCATCCCGTGCATGTTATAGTTCAACACGAAGCTCTTGTAGCTAGGTGGCAATGATTGAAGAACTCTGTCAGTGATAGCCTCTGGCGGAAGGGGCATCCCCAATTCAGCTAGACGGGTGGAGTACCCAGACATTCTGAGTACATGATCACTGATAGACCCGTTCTCCTCCATCTTGCAAGCATAGAACTTATCGGAGATCTCATATCTCTCGATCCGGGCATTCTTCTGAAAGATAAACTTCAACTCCTGGAACATCTCATATGCTCCATGACGTTCAAAACGTCTTTGAAGTCCCGGTTTCTAAGCCATACAATATTGCACATTGAACTATTGAGTAATCTTCAGAACGAGCCTGCCAGGCATTCACAACGTCTAGAGACTCAACTGGAGCGGGTGGATCACCAAGCAGTGCATCAAGGACATAAGCCTTCTGGGAAGCCGTAAGGATAATCCTTAGATTATGGGCCCAGTCCACAAAGTTACTTCCATCATCTTTCAACTTAGCTTTCTCTAGGAACGCATTAAAATTCAGGGGTGCTACTGCGCGAACCATGATCTACAACATAAATATAGCAAAGACAACTTAGACTATTGTTCTAGATAATGAGTTTAGTTAATCATATTACTTAAAAAACTCCCACTCAAATTGACATCCCTCCGGTCATTCGAGCGTAACATGATCCAAATCCACCAACTCAAGTCCGATCATCACGTGAGTTGAGGGGGTTTCAATGGTGAACATCTTCATGTTGATCATATCTACTATATGACTCATGTTCGACCTTTCGGTCTCTTGTGTTCCGAGGCCATGTATGTACATGCTAGGCTCGTCAAGTTTAACCCGAGTGTTCCGCACGTGCAACATGGCTTACACCCGTTGTATGTGAACGTAGAGTCTATCACACCCGATCATCACGGCGTGTCTCGAAACGACGAACTTTTGCAACGGTGCACACTCGGGGAGAACACAATTTATCTTGAAATTTAAGTGAGGGATCACCTTATAATGCTACCGTCGTCCTAAGCAAAATAAGATGCATAAAAGGATTAACATCACATGCAAATCATAAGTGACATGATATGGCCATGAACTCGTGCTTTTGATCTCCATCTCCAAAGCACCGGCATGATCTCCATCGTCACCGGCATGACACCATGATCTCCATCATCTTGATCTCCATCAACGTGTCGCCATGAGGTTGTCGCGCCGACTGTTGCTTCCACGACTATTGCTAACGTTTAGCGATAAAGTAAAGCATTACATAGCGCTTAATGATTGACACGCAGGTCATACAATAATTAAAGACAACTCTATGGCTCCTGCCAGTTGCCGTACTCATCGACATGCAAGTCGTGATATTCTATACAACACATGATCATCTCATACATCACATATATCTCATCATGTAATTGGCCATATCACATCACAACATACCCTGCAAAAACAAGTTAGACGTCCTCTAATTGTTGTTGCAAATTTTACGTGGCTGCTACGGGTTTGCAAGAACCGTTCTTACCTACGCAAAACCACAACGTGGTGTAGTGATTGCTTTTTGATCTTCTAAAAGAACCCTCTTCATTGAAATTGATTCAACTAAAGTGAGAGAGACAGACACCCGCTAGCCATCTTTATGCAACGAAGTGACATGTCAGTTGAAGGAACCTGTCTCGCGTAAGCGTACGCGTAATGTCGGTCCGGGCCGCTTCATCTCACAATACCGCCGAATCAAGTATCAACTAGTAACGGCAAGCAATATGTATACCGCCACAACTCGTTTGTGTTCTACTCGAGATCTCATCTACGCATAGACCTAGCTCGGATGCCACTGTTGGGAAACGTTGCATGGGAAACAAAAATTTTCCTACGCACACACAAGATCTATCCATGGTGATGAGCATCTACGAGAGGGAGAGTGAATCTACATACCCTTGTAGATCGCTAAGCGGAAGCGTTAAGAAACGCGGTTGATGTAGTCGAACGTCTCCGCGATCCAAATCGCAAGTCGTCCCTCGATCCGATCACGAACTAGTGCCGAACGGACGGCACCTCCGCGTTCAACACACGTACGGCTTGATGACGCCTTCACCTCCTCGATCCAGCGAGCGATGGTGAAGTAGTAGATGAGTTCCGGCAGCACGACGGCGTGGTGATGGTGGTGAGGAACAATCTCTGCAGGGCTTCGCCAAGCACTACGGAGAATATGACGGGAGAACTAGAGGGTTAGGGTTGCCGACACACGGCTTGGGAAATCTTAATGTGTCCCGTGTGCTAGCCCTGCCCCTCTATTTATATGTTGAGCCTTGGGGTCTAAACTTGGAGTAAAAGCCTCCTCCAGGTCGGTTTTGGCCGCACAAGGTCGGTTTGGCCCGCAGGGAAAGAGTCCAACTCGGATCCCTGCAGTATCGCGTACAAGCGGTAGTACCGCTTACGATAAGCGGTAGTACCGCTTACGATAAGCGGTAGTACCGCCCCAGACTCCAGCAAAACTTCCTTTTGCACCTTGCCTAAGCCTCGTGGGCTTTACCCCTTGGCCCAAATAAAGTGTTCTCGTATCCGAACATTTCGGGAAACATCCGGAACCTCTTCCGGTGAATTCCGGAACCCTTCCGGAAACCAAAACACTATTATCACATATATCAATCTTTACCTCCGGACTATTCCGGAGATCCTCGTCATGTCCGGGATCTTATCCGGGACTCCGAACAACCTTCGGTCACCAACAAAATAACTCAACTATACTAATCGTCACCAAACGTTAAGTGTGTAGACCCTGCGGGTTCGAGAACTATGTAGACATGACCGAGACACCTCTACGATCAATAACCAATAGCGGGACCTGGATGCCCATATTGGCTCCTACATATTCTACGAAGATCTTTATCGGTCGAACCTCTATGTCAAGGATTCAGTTAATCCTGTATACTGTTCCCTTTGTTCTTCGGTATGTTACTTGCCCGAGATTCGATCGTCGGTATCTCTATACCTAGTTCAATCTCGTTACCGGCAAGTCTCTTTACTCGTTCCGTAATACAAGATCTCGTGGCTAACACTTTAGTCACATTGCTTGCAAGGCTCATTGTGATGTTGTATTACCGAGTGAGCCCTGAGATACCTCTCCGTCATACAGAGTAACAAATCCCAGTCTTGATCCATGCCAACCCAACAGACACCCTCGGAGATACCTGTAGAGCACCTTTATAGTCACCCAGTTACGTTGTGACGTTTGATACACACAAGGCACTCCTACGGTGTTAGTGAGTTGCATGATCTCATGGTCATAGGAACAGATACTTGACATGCAGAAAACAATAGCAATAAACTGACACGATCATATGCTACGTTTATAGTTTGGGTCTTGTCCATCACATCATTCTCCTAATGATGTGATCCCGTTATCAAATGACATCTCATGTCAATGGCTAGGAAACCTTAACCATCTTTGATCAACGAGCTAGTCAACTAGAGGCTTACTAGGGACACAGTGTTGTCTATGTACCCACACATGTATTTGAGTTTCCAATCAATACAATTATAGCATGGATAATAAACGATTATCATGAACAAGGAAATATAATAATAACCAATTTATTATTGCCTCTAGGGCATATTTCCAACAGGCACGCCGTTGACTAGCTAACGGGCACCCTCTTTGTCGTCTGCTAGCAGACGGCAAAGAGGGGGTTTAACTTAACAGCTACCCCCGCGCCCGAAGCCCGGCCTCACTCCCCCCCCCAGCGCGCGCCTCTCTCTGTCTCACAGCCCGCCGCCACCGCCCCCTCCCTACCACCCTGCCCCGTCGCCGCCGCCTCGCCGCACCCTCCCTGCCACCCCGCCCCGTCGCTGCCCCCTCCGTGCCACCCCGCCCCGTCGCCGCCGCACCGCCCCCCCTCTGGAGCCTTCCCGCCCCCCCTCCCGAGCCTCCCCGCCGTCGCCTCCCCGCCGCCCCGCCGCCCCGTCACCGCCCCCTCCCTGCCACCCCGCCACGTCGCCGCCGCACCGCTCCCCCTCTCGAGCCTCCCCGCCCCCCCCTCCCGAGCCTCCCCCCCGCAGCCGCCCGCCGGCCGCCCAGCCGCCCCCCGAGGAGCGCTGCCCCGCCGCCCCGTCGCCGCCCCTGCCACCCCCGGCTCCGCCCCGTCGCCGACAAATCCACGGTGAGCCCCACTGCCACCCCCTTTTTCTGTTTTTTTCGGTTTTTTTTTCTGTTTTTTCTTTTCTGTTTTAGATATTAGATATAGTTTTAGATAAATATTTGATAGTTTACATATTAGATAGTTTTAGATATTTGTTTTAGATAATAAATAGTTTTAGATAGTTTACATATTAGCAAAGAAGAAGGAAAAAAAGGAAAAATAAAAAAGGAAAAGAAGAAAAAATAAGAAGAAGAATAATAAGAAAAAGAAGAAGAGGAGGAGGAGAAGAAAAAAAAAAGAAGAAGAAGAAAAAAAGAGGAGAGGAGGAGAAGAAGAAGAGGGAAAAGGAAAGGAAGAAGAAGAAGAAGATGAGGAGGAGAAGAAAAAAGAAGAAGAAGAAGAAGAAGAAGAAGAAGAAGAAGAAGAAGAAAGAGGAGAGGAGGAGGAGAAGAAGAAGAAGAAGAAGAAGAAGAAGAAGAAGAAGAAGAAGAAGAAGAAGAAGAAGAAGAAGAAGAAGAAGAAGAAGAAGAAGAAGAAGAAGAAGAAGAAGAAGAAGAAGAAGAAGAAAAGGAAGAAAAGGAAGAAAAGGAAGAAGAGGAAAAAGAAGAAAAGGAAAAAGAGGAAAAAAAATAAGAAGAGGGGAAGAAGAAGAAAACGACACCCCGACACCCCGACACAGCACCCCGACCCCGACACGGCACCCCGACCCCGACACGGCACCCCGACAGCCCGACACCCCGACACCCCGACACCTCGACACCCCTACACCACGACACCGAGACACGACACCCCCGACACCCCGACCCCGACACAACACCCCGACACCCCGACCCCGACACGGCACCCCGACACCCCGACACCCCGACACCACGACACCCAGACACGACACCCCCGACACCTCTTCGGCCTCCTGTTGACCGAAAAGGTGCTCTTCGGCCTTCCAGAGGCCGACGGGGTCATATATTTGTGAATTATGAGTTAGGTCATATATTTTTCGATTTTGTTATAAAAAACATCATATTTGTGTTGATCGGCTGTATTTAAATGTGCAGTTGTTTCATCGTTGCGAGGGTCTGGTGTTCGACGACCTCCCCATGCGTTCGACGAGCTTCGCCCCTGCGTTCGTGGGTGAGCACAAATGACATCTCCTCCTCCCCCCTTAATTATTTGCTCTGTTCCGGTCTTCGTGCCGATGAAACTTGCTAGCTATAGGTGTCTTCAATCATCAGTATGCGTGACCAGTATGCGTCTCCTGTTCGAAAGGGCGACATCAATAAATATGCATGTCTTTGCATATTTATAACCGCCATCCTTTCGAATTGTCCAACGTTATCTATGGACAGCCCGAGTATGTGTAGATTGGGTTCGTTTTCCCGTATGCTCTGCTCCAGATCCGATGCGGAATTTCGTCAGTGCCTCCCTGTTGTTCTGCGGGTACACATCTTGGAGGTGCTGCCGAAATTCTGCGTCGCATCCGGAGCAGAGCATGGGAAAACGAACCCAATCTACACATACTCGGGTGGGATTAGGACCTATCTCTACCTATTAGCGTGTAGGTTGCATGGACGTAATAAAACTGACAAACTTGGTTAACGGATGAATATAGATGATGAATTATATATATATTTCTTGTGTGTTTAGTAGGTAGGCAAGAGGAGTGATCGTGCTTGGATGTACACCGGTCACCCTAGTCAGAAAGAAATGACCATTGAATGGTTAACAAAAACCAAGGGGTTTCTGAGCGCCGCATTTGCAATGGCCAGGAAATAACCTGGTGCCCATGTGTCCGTTGCGACAACCATAAAAAGTGGACACGGGATGAAATGGGTAAACACTTGTAGAAGTGGGGTTTTACGCCTGATTATACGGTGTGGAGATTTCATGGTGAGTCTACCCAACGCGCCAGAGCTGAGGTTGTTCATCGTCGCACCAACGAGCATGGTACCAGGATCGAAGACATGGTGCAAGACTTTGATGATGCTCGGGATTCGGACGATGAGATGGAGGAATCTGCAAAGGCCTTCTATGAAATGTTGGAGTCTTCAAAACGTCCTCTCCACGGGCACACTAAGCTTTGTCAGCTGGATGCCATCGTGCAAGTATTGGCTCTGAAGGCTCAGTTCAACCTAGGCAGAGAATGCTACGACGCGATGATGACGATATTTGGATGCTTTCTACCCATAGGCGATGTATTGCCAGCAAACCTGTACCAGTCGGACAAAATCATACGTGCGCTTAAGATGCCCTATGAGAAGATAGATGCCTGTGAGAATGGATGTGCCGCTTATTTAGGCTTGAGTATGCGGGCTTGAACTATTGTCCCATTTGCAAGTCTTCCAGGTATGTTGTGGTAGACAACAGTATGGGTGAGAAGAGTCAGACCAAAATCCCAGTTACTGTTCTTCGGTATATGCCAATCATACCAAGACTTCAACGTCTTTTCATGGTCGAAGAGACGGCCAGACAGATGACGTGGCATAAATTGGGCAAAAGAACCGAACTAGATGCAGATGGGAATCCGATGTTGAGACACACTTCAGACGCTTTTGCGTGGAAGCACTTCGATGCATTACATAAGGATAAAGCGGCAGATCCAAGGCATCCTCGAGTCGCCATCAGCACGGATGGGTTCAATGTGTTTGGTATGACGGCAACCCAATACAGTCTTGGTCTGTATTTGTCATTCCACTCAATCTCCCCCCCCCCCCCGGAGAGATTATGAAAAGAAAGAACATTTTCTTGACGTTGATAATTCCAGGGCCCAACTATCCGGGGAAGAATATGAATGTGTACATGCAGCCGCTTAAGGATGACTTGCAAGAAGCTTGGGATAATGGGATCAAGACATATGACGCCGCTACAAAAAAAACTTCAAAATGCATGTGTGGTACATGTACTCGACACATGACTTGCCGGCGTATGCGCTATTCATTGGCTGGTGTGTGCATGGAAGGTTCCCGTGCCCCACATGCAAGGCAGCTCTTGAGTTCCGTTAGCTGCAGGTGGGTCGCAAGTATTCTTGCTTCGACTTGCATAGACAGTTCCTGGATCCTCGCCATAAGTTCAGAAAAGACAAGAAGAATTTCATGAAAGGTAGAGTTGTCAAAAACTCTGCACCACCTGCATTGACAGGCCAACAGACCCTGGATCAGATAAACGCTCTCGAGCCGGATCCAAATCGTCCAGGGTATTTCAAAGGGTATAATTCGAAACACGCTGGACTCACAAGATATGCTTGTGGGATCTGCCTTACTTTAAAGACCTCCTTTGCCCAGACAACATCGACGTGATGCACACTGAAAAGAATATCGCCGAGGCCCTTTTTGGTACATTGTTCGGCATAGAGGGAAAGACAAAGGATAATCCTAAGGCTAGAGTCGATCAGGAGGCTCTATGTGATAGACCGTTACAAAACATGCGACAACCGAAAGGAAAGAAGAACTGGAGGAAGCCAAAGGCATGGTTCAATCTTGGAAGGCCAGCTATGAGGGAAATGCTCTTGTGGGTGAAAATGCAGTTGATGTTCCCCGATGGGTATGCAGCGAATCTAAAGAGGGGAGCGAGTCTTGACAAATTGAAAATATTTGGTCTCAAGAGTCATGATTGGCACATATGGCTTGAGCGGGTAATGTCGGTGATGTTGCGTGGCTTTATCCCTGAGGATGAATGGCTAGTACTGGCAGAGCTGAGCTATTTCTTCCGCGCTCTTTGTGCGAAAGAACTATCGCCTGACATGCTAGATGAACTGGAAGAGTTGGCGCCGGAGTTGATCTGCAAGTTAGAAAAGATCTTTCCACCGGGCTTCTTTAATCCAATGCAACATTTGATTTTGCATCTCCCGACCGAGGCAAGATTGGGGTGGCCCGTGCAAAATCATTGGTGCTACGCAATTGAGACGATGCAGAAAACGCCACGCTAACGAGGAGTTGTGTTGCAGGCTGCTCTGCAGAAAGAGAGAGAGACAACCCAGGCGCTTCTGGCGGAACAGGCCCGGCAGGCCGCGGAGGAGAAGAGGGATCTGGAGGAGAGGATGGCTAGGTTGTTGGAGGAGGAGAGGGCACGGAACGATGCGTCTAACCGGGCCATGTACGAGCTCATCGTGGTAAGTTTCTTCTTCATATTAGCCAAATCATGCACTACATGTTCTTTTCATTAATAACCAATATGATTGACTTGGCAAAACCAAATGTGCAGACTTTGTGCGAGAAGAACGGCCAGACCCCTCCGCCGATGCCAGTCATTACCACGGCTGGAATGGTGAGTTTCATTTCAATGTTCATTAGTTACTAGTCTTAACATTTCGGCGTCATCATGCTAACGCAAATGATCTTTGGTACAGCATAACTCCCGAGCCGCATCGCACGACCCGAGCAACCCCAGTGCTTCACCTCCGTGATGACAAGGACGGTAAGCCCTAATATGCCACTTACTTGGCTCATTTTCTCAAACAAATACAAACATAGCACTTAGACAAACTTAGCACAATGACAAATTAGCACTTAGACAAATGTCATATTTTATCTAAGTTAGCTTTGTTTCCTATAAAATGACATAGTAAGCTTACTTACCTCCAAAATGACATATTGTACCTAAGTTAGCTCTAAAATGACCTATACTTAGCATTATTTCCTCCACACTGACATAATAAGCTTAGTTAACTCAAAAATGACATAATAGACTTGGTAACCTCATAGATGCCATAGACTTAGCTTATTTTCTAGCAAAATGACACAATAAGCTTAGTTAGGTAAAAAATGTGATAATTACCTAGGTTAGCTCTAAAATGACACAAATAAGCAATAAGAAGAAGAAAAACAAGAGGAGACGGAGAAACAATCTTGCCACACTTTGGCTTGCCACACTTTGGCTTTAGGTGCTCAAATAGTTAGCGGCCACAATTTGGCTTGCCGCAATTTTACCACACTTTGGCTTGCCACAATTTTACCACACTTGCCTTACTTGAGGTGCTCAAATAGTTAGCCACACTTTGGCTTGCCTAAGGGAATCTTGCCACACTTTTTCTATCTATGACATGTGGGTCTTACTGCTAATAAAAAAATTCTTGCCTTAGTTGTCGCAAGAACCAAACACACACCTAACATGGTCAAACTTGCCTAAGTTGAGTTGTGGCAAAGTGTGGCTAGTTGTGTCTTGAAACTAAACAGCCCCTTCATCTTCTTCATCTTCTTCTAATTCTAGATCTTCTTCTACTTCTTAATTCTAGTATTATTTTTCTAACTTTCTTATTTCCAATTTTGCAGATTTGAGACGAGTTCACGGCAGCTTGCTTTGATGTAGTGCTAGGTTTACTTTCTGTTTTCATGTATTGAGTCATTTGTATCGATGAGACTATATGTATGTATGGATGAACCTATTGTAATATGGCGAACAATGTGGCATTTGATACTTTTAATTTGGTATAATTGTTGGTTGATCATATATGGCTGTTGCACATTGTTTCTGTGAAATATTTATGTATATATCATATATTGTTTGTTTGAAAATTGTTGAATGTAACAAAAACAAAACAAAAAGGGCAATACAGCCTCTTTGCCGTCTGCCCCGGACGGCAAAGGCCCCTTTGCCGTCTGCCCCGGACGGCAAAGTTGCCACGTGGCGGCCACCTGTGAAACCTGGGAAAACCAGGCTGAGGCCATTTTGCCTCTTCGCCGTCCGCGGCAGACGGCAAAGGGGGAGGCGGCAGACGGCAAAGGGGGGGCGGGAGGCAGACGGCAAAGGGGAAGAGGGGGCGGGAGGCAGACGGCAAAGGGGGGCGGGAGGCAGACGGCAAAGGGTGGGGGTCCGTTAGCCACCTAACGGTGGCGCCGTCAGTACTACGCCATCTAGGTCCTTTGCCGTCCGCTGGGCCGAAGCAGACGGCAAAGAACCGCTTTGCCGGAGTTCGTTGGGCCAGAAATTGTGCCGTCCGCCTTTTGCCCTTTGCCGCCTGCCATGGCAGACGGCAAAGTGCCTGATTCCTGTAGTGATATCATCACTTTTCAAACCTTTTCTGACTTCATTTGCTATTTTTCATGCATTTCAAGATTTATTTTGAGCTAAAATGACCCTGAGATTGAAAAGCACTGTAAATGAACTCTGAAATGGTTGAAAATTGGCATGGTATCATAATTTCACCCATGTAGCATGTGCTAAAAAGTTGAGAGGGTTACGGCAAAAACTGGATGCACTTCGTGTACGAACTGGACAACCTCTTTCGAAGTGTCAGGGTTTTGGACAAAAACTCTTCTGTTACAAAAGGATTTCAATTTTTTTAATATATTTGAACTCAAGACTTTTTCTGCATTCAATATGCACCATTCAAAGCCACATCATCACTTTTCAAACCTTTTCTGACTTCATTTGCTATTTTTCATGCATTTCATGATTTATTTTGAGCTAAAATGACCCTGAATTGAAAAACACTGCAAATGAACTCGGAAATGGTTGCAAGTTGGCATGGTATCATCATTTTACCCACATAGCATGTCCTAAAAAGTTGAGAGGGTTACGGCAAAAACTGGATGCACTTCGTGTACAAACGGGACAATCTCTTTCGAAGTGTCAGGGTTTCGGACGAAAACTCATCTGTTACAAAAGGATTTCAATTTTTTAGTTCATTCTTTTTAACAAATAAATACTTTGATAATTTTAGTTAATATTATTTTGATTCTTTTTAGTTCATTCTTTTTAGTTAATGTTTTAGTTTATTCTTTTTAGTTCATTCTTTTTAATTAATATTTTAGTTGATTCTTTTTAGTTAATTATGTTTAACAAATAAATACTTTGATAATTTTAGTTAATATTATATTTAACTGCAGTGATATTGTAGATCAAAGCCATCATCAGAATAGTTGTGTAGAGAAAGTCTTCACTTTTTCTTCGCGTGTGTCCCTTGCTTATTGCGCCGTAACCATGGACAATCTTCATCACATACATCACAATGCTTCAGAAATCTTGCTCACATCATACTAAATATTCTTACACACAAACCGTACTTAAACAGGGACATAATAGAAATAATAGTTCAGATATCCATTACAGAAAGTACTGCATAATTGAAGATACCAATCCTACTCTTCCGGATTGCAAACCTACTCGTCCGAATCAGGAGACCCCCAAGCACTACTTAATAGAGATAAAAGTGTTCGCCATTGCAAACACTACTTGTCGTCCGGATCAGAATACCCCAAATAGGAGATACTAGCGGTACGAGGTGACGCTGCCCATAATTGAAGATTCCAATCCTGCGGTACAACTCGTATGCAACGTACCCATCTATTGCTGCATACTCAATGTTGATAGGTTCAAGTGGGGTCTTCTCCCAATGTTGGTGCCCTGACTTGGGGAATTTTGTCTTCATATCAGTGTAGTCCTCGTCGATCAGGGCGGCTGCCATATCAGCCATTGAAGTCTTGTCATGCTCAAGCCTGAACCTGCCTTGAAGATCAATGTGGCTTTCAGCTGGTATCTCAATACCCCAGGTGCGCCTCATCTTGATCTTGTCATTCGTTATATCAACACTAGCAAAATATATGCCGCTGCGAAGGAACTCCATGAGTTTTGGACAGTGCTTGTCACTACTGCAACAACAAAATGGAACAAATGTGTTAAATACTGCTGCAACAAGTATAATTTAGAACAAGTATAATAAGAATCATAACAAGTATATTTTAGAACAAGTATAATAAGAATCATAACAAGTATATTTCGGCACAAGTATAATATAAGAATCATAACAAGTATAATAAGAACCATATAATTAACAAGTATAATAAGAATCATAACAAGTATAATTCGGAACAAGTATGTTAAGAATCATAACAAGTATAATAAGAATCATAGCAAGTTTCCTATTCCTATGCATTTCCTATCCTATGAATCAAAAGAAGCCCCTAAACTATGACATGTTCTCCCATGATGGCCAATATGCAACTACAAGGAAAATTCTTATGCAATTTTCCTATCCTATTCCTATTCTTATGCAATTTTCCTAATCCTCCTATTCCTATGCAATTTTCTATTCCTATGCAATTTTCCTATGAATCAAAGAAAAGCCCCAATTTTCCTATGAATCAAAGAAAAGCCCCAATTTTCCTATGAATCAAAGAAAAGCCCCAATTTTCCTATGCATTTTTCCTATGAATCAAGGAAACTATGACATGTTCTCGACATTCCCAATCCTCCTATTCCTATGCAATTTTCCTATCCTATGAATCAAAGAAAAGCCCCAATTAAAACTATGACAAGTTTCGTATTACCTTGCCCACTGGAAGACCATGACATGTTGCTTCAAACAAAGTTGGACGACGGCAACATTGCGACCATCAACCGTGTACTCGAGATCGAGGCCCATGAACTTGTGTTTCTCCACTTGAAGCCATTCCTCGAACATGGAAAGAAAACCCTCGACTTTGGCGCTGTCATTCGTGTAGACGACATGGAGATTGGTCATGCCATGTGCGAGCATGTTCCCGTAGCGAGTTCGTGGATTCATGGTGGAGGATGGGTAAGAAGAGAGGAGAGGGAGACGAACAGAAATGGAGGCCGGTCGCGTTACTGTAGCGTTTCCGATGTATATGATCTCGCGCGGAACAACTTCCAAGGCGCGGGATTTGAACGGTTGGGACCTTTAGTCCCGGTTTGAGCCACGAACTGGAACTAAAAGGGCTCGCGCCAGGCGAACGGTTGCCACCACCCCTTTAGTCCCGGTTGGTGTCACCAACCGGGACTAAAGGTCCCGTTCGAACCGGGACTGATGCGTGACGAACCCCGGCCGGCGTCCTAGCCGCTCGAACCGGGACTAATGCTCACATTAGTCCCGGTTCGTAACACGACCGGAACTAAAGCTCTGATCCGGCCTGGACCAAAGCCATGTTTTCTACTAGTGAAGTAACATACCGAAGAACAAAGGGAACATCGTACGGGATTAAGTGAATCCTTGACATAGGGGTTCAACCGATAAAGATCTTCGTAGAATATGTAGGAACCAATATGGGCATCCAGGTCCCGCTATTGGTTATTGACCATAGAGGTGTCTTGGTCATGTCTACATAGTTCTCGAACCCGCAGGGTCTGCACACTTAACGTTCGGTGACGTTTCGGTATAGTTGAGTTATGTATGGTGGTGACCAAAGGTTGTTCGGTGTCCCGGATGAGATCCAAGACGTCACGAGGAGCTCCGGAATGGTCCAGAGATAAAGATTGATATATAGGAAGTCCCATTTTGGTCACCGGAAAAGTTTCGGGTACTTCGGTAGTGTACCGGGAGTGCCGGGAGGGTATCGGGGGACCATCGGGAGGGGCCTCTCGCCCCAAAGGGCCTCATGGACTGTGGGAGGAGGTAAACCAGCCCCTAGTTTTCTGGCCGAGGATGTCTACTACGCAACCTTCTTCTTGTAGACTCGTGTTGGGCCTCCAAGCACAGAGTTTTGTAGGACAGTAGCAAATTTCCCTCAAGTGGATGACCTAAGGTTTAACAATCCGTGGGAGGCGTACGATGAAGATGGTCTCTCTCAAACAACCCTGCAATCAAATAACAAAGAGTCTCTTGTGTCCCCAACACACCCTATACAATGGTAAACTGTATAGGTGCACTAGTTCGACGAAGAGATGGTGATACAAGTGCAATATGGATGGTAGATATAGGTTTTTTTAATCTGAAAATATAAAAACAGCAAGGTAACTAATGATAAAAGTGAGCACAAACGGTATTGCAATGCTTGGAAACAAGGCCTAGGGTTCATACTTTCACTAGTGCATGTTCTCTCAACAATACTAACATAGTTGAATCATATATAAATCCCTCACGTGCGACAAAGAGTTCACTCCAAAGTCACAAATAGCGTAGAACAAATGAAGAAATTATTGTAGGGTACGAAACCACCTCAAAGTTATCTTTTCTGGTCAATCTTATGAGCTATCCCTATAAGTGTCACGAACAGCCCTAGAGTTCGTACTAAAATAACACCTTAAGATACACATCAACCAAAATCCTAATGTCACCTAGATACCCCATTGTCACCTCGAGTACCCGTGGGTTTGATTATACGATATGCATCACATAATTTCAGATTCATCATGTTCAATCTAACACAAAGAACTTTAAAGAGTGCCCCAAAGTTTCTACCGGAGAGTCAAGACGAAAACGTGTGCCAACCCCTATGCATAGATTCCCAAGGTCACAGAACCCGAAACTTGATCACGAAAACATACATCAAGTGGATCAATAGAACATCCCATTGTCACCACGGATATCCCATCGCAAGACATACATCAAGTGTTCTCAAATCCTTAAAGATTCAATCCGATAAGAAAACTTCAAAGGGAAAACTCAATTCATCACAAGAAGATAGAGAGGGGAAAACTCCATATGATTCATCTATATTAATAAAGCTCGTGGTACATCAAGATCGTGTCATCTCAAGAACACGAGAGAGGGAGAGATCAAACACATAGCTACTGGTACATACCCTCAGCCCCGAGGATGAACTACTCCCTGCTCATCATGGAGACCGCCGGGATGATGAAGATGGCCTCCGGTGATGGTTTCCCCCTCCGGTAGGGTGCCGGAACGGGCTCCCGATTGGTTTTTCGTGTCTCTGGAGGCTTGCGGCGGCGGAACTCCTGATCTAGGTTTCTTTTCAGAGGTTTCTGTATTTATAGGAATTTTTGGAGTCGGTCTCACGTCAAGGCGGTGCCCGAGGAGTCCACAAGCCAGGGGGGCGCGCCCTAGGGGGGGGGCGCCCCCTAGGCTTGTGGCCTCCTCGGAACTCCTCTCCGGTATCTTTTTGCTCCAGTATTTTTTATATTTTCCAAAAATATTCTCCGTAAATTTTTAGCCCATTCCGAGAACTTTTATTTCTGCACAAAAACAACACCACGGTAGCTCTGCTGAAAACAGCGTCAGTCCGGGTTAGTTCTAATAAAATCATACCAAAATCATATAAAATTATTGTAAACATGGCATGAATACTTCATAAATTATAGATACGTTGGAGACGTATCAGCTTCATCAAGCTTAATTCCTCCTCGTCCTCGAGTAGGTAAATGATAAAAGAAATAATTTATGAAGTGTGAATGCTACCTAACATATTCATCATATTCTTTTCTTCTTTGTATAGCATGGACATTTGGACTTGTAAATGATTCAAAGCAATAGTCTAGTTTTAACATAATGACATCAATACTCAAACATGTCAACAAGCAACCATGTCTTTCAAAATATCAACACTAAAGAAAGTTATCCCTAGCCCGTCATGCTCAATCATTGATCCATTCATGAAACACACTCAAATATTAGCTATGCCCAATGCTCAAGTACGATCATAGTGCCCCCTAGTTGGTGCTCATAAGAGAAGATGGAGACTCAAAGCAAAAATAAAAATTGCATAAAGTAAATAGATAGGCCCTTCGCAGAGGGAAGTAGGGATTTGTAGAGGTGCCAGAGCTCAAGGTTTAAATTGAGAGAGAAAAATATTTTGAGTGGCATGCTTTTCCTGTCAACGAAAACGACAAAGTAGCTCACAATACTTTCCATGCTAGATACATTATAGGTGGTTCCCAAACAGAATGGTCAAGTTTTTACTCCCCCTCCACCAATCAATCACACTCCACGGCGAGCCGAATCCACGGGTACCATCCATACAAACAACAATCTTGGGGGAGTTTTGTTTCATTTTATTTTGATTTGATTTTTGAGCATGGAACTGGGCATCCCGAATACCAGCCACTTTCTCGTGAATGATAGTGAATCAACACATATCGTGAGAATAACACACGTAGCATGGAAAAATATTGGATACTCCCCACAGTTTCATGAGCGGTACGGGCACACAAAAGAGAAAATTTATTTTGAAAATTTAGAGATGGCACATACAAATTTGCTTGGAACGGCATGGAAATACCGCATATAGGTAGGTATGGTGGATTCATAAGGCAAAACTTGGTTTAAGGATTTTGGATGCACAAGTAGTATTTCTACTCAGTACAAATGGAGGTTAGCAAATAGATTGGGAAGCAACCGAACCAAGAAACGAAAATTCACATAAGTGAGCATTGAACATAACTAACACCAAATAATGCACCACAAGTAGGATGTAACTTCATTGCATAACTATTGACTTTCGTACTTGCATAGGGAATCACAAACCTTAACACCAATATTCCTACTAAAGCATAATTACTCACTAACATGACTCACATATTACTATCATCATGTTTCAAAACTATTACAAGGAATCAAGTTTAATTTGTCCAATGATCTTCATGAAAGTTTTTATTATATCCTCCTTGGATATCAATCACTTTGGGGCTAGTTTCATATATTGCCATTGCTTTTTGGCAAGCTCAAACATATTTAAATGAAGCACATGAGCATAAAGATTTCATCCCTCAAAAAGGTATAAGTGAAGCATGAGAGGAAATGACAAGCTACTCTCAAAAGATATAATTGAAGATCAATGAGTAGTCAAACAATTAAGCAGCTATGTGAGGACTCTCTCTCTCTCTCAATAAATATTTTCAGATCTGGGTATTTTATTCAAACAGCAAACAAAAGAAAAATAGCACTCCAAGAATAGCACGCATCATGTGAACGAATAAAAATTTAGGCTCAACATAGGCTAACCGATAATTGTTGATGAAGAGAGGTGGGATGCGCAGCATCCCCAAGCTTAGATGCTTGAGACTTCTTGAAATATTTACTTGGGGTGCCTTGGTCACCCCCAAGTTTGAGCTTTTGTATCTTGTTCAATCCTCTCATATCATGGTTTCACCTATTCTCAAAAACATCTTCCACACAAAACTTGAAAAGAACTCGTGAGATAGGTTAGTGCACATAATAATAAATCAACTCTTTATGTACTGCCAAGACAAGTTGCACAATAATTATCAAACATCATCTACTGTTTATTTTCATTTCCACAATTTATATCTACCAATATAGGCTATGGAAACTATAGGACAAGTAGATAACAAAACTATGACAGCAATCTATCCAAACAGAACAGTCTGTAGCAATTTATAAAAACAGTGTAATTCTGTAACTCAAAAAATTATGAAAATTTAGGACATGCTAAATAATTTTTATGACAATACTGTGTAAAAATTTCAGAAACGTTCCACGTTCCAGTAAAATATGAAAATTCAAACACTACAGCAAAAGTTTCTGTTTTTACACAGCACACATCAAACGTGCAATTCAAGCATCCTAAAGGGCAATTCTTGGAACTTTTTATTGAAAAACAAGATTATAAATAACACCTAACAGAGAACAATAAAATAAAATGATGCTCCAAGCAAAACTCATATTATGTGACGAATAAAAATATAGCTCCAAGTAAGATATACCGATAGTGTTGAAGACGAAAGAGGGGATGCCTTCCGGGGCATCCCCAAGCTTAGGCGCTTGAGTCTTCCTTGGATATTACCTTGGGGGTGCCTTGGGCATCCCCAAGCTTAAGTTCTTGTCACTCCTTATTCTTATCATATCGGTGTCTCACCCAAAACTTGAAAACTTCAATCACACAAAACTTAACGGAACTTCGTGAGAAGGGTTAGTGTAGTAAAGATAAATCATTCACTTAGGTACTGTCAAGACAAGATTCATAATTGTTTCCACATTATACCTACTGTATTCTATCATTCCCATAATTTATATCACTGAATATAAGCTATGGGAACACTAAAACAAGCAAACTATGCATGCAAAACAGAATCTGTCAAAAACAGAACAGTCTGTGAAGATCTGTAGTGTAACCATACTTCCCTGTCTATGAAAATTCTGAACAATTAGGACAATCTATGAAATTTGTATATCAATCATGTGTCAAAAATTCAGATCAAAATCACGTTCCAGTGAATTTACAAAATTCCTGGACTGAGAGCAAAAGCTTCTGTTTTTGCACAGAATTAAGTCAACTATTATCCACACTATCCCAAAGGCTTTTCTTGGCACTTTATTGAAACAAAAGCTATAAAACATGATTATACAGTAGCTAAATCTTGTGTACACACACAAAAAGAAAGGAAAACTATTGGGTTGTCTCCCAACAAGCGCTTTTCTTTAATGCCTTTTAGCTAGGCATGATGATTTCAATGATGCTCACATAGTAATAGTAATTGAAACATGCAAAAGAGCATCATGAATATCATGACAAGCATATTTAAGTCTAACCCACTTCCTATGCATAGGGATTTTGTGAGAAAACAATTTATGGGAGCAAGAATCAACTAGCATAAGAAGGCAAAACAAGCATAACTTCAAAACTTTCAACACATAGAGAGGAAACTTGATATTATTGCAATTCCTACAAGCATATGTTCCTCCCTCATAATAATTTTCAGTAGCATCATGAAGGAATTCCACAATATAACTATCACATAAAGCATTATTTTCATGATCTACAAGCATAGAATTTTTATTACTACCACACAAGCAAAATTCTTCTCATCAATAGTAGTGGGAGCAAACTCAACAAAATAACTATCATGTGAAGCATAATCCAATTGAAAATTAAAATCATGATGACAAGTTTCATGGTTATCATTATTCTTTATAGCATATGTGTCATCACAATAATCATCATAGATAGGAGGCATGACATCATCATAATAAATTTGCTCATCAAAACTTGGGGGACTAAACATATCATCTTCATCAAACATAGCATCCCCAAGCTTGTAGCTTTGCATATCATTAGCATCATGAATATTTAAGGAATTCATAATAACAACATTGCAATCATGCTCATCATACAAATATTTAGTGCCAAACATTCTAATAACTTCTTCTTCTAACACTTGAGCACAATTTTCCTTTCCATCATTTTCACGAAAGACATTAAAAAGATGAAGCATATGAGGCAACCTCAATTCCATTTTTTTGTAGTTTTCTTTTATAGACTAAACTAGTGATAAAAAAGAAACTAAAAGACTCAATTGCAAGATCTAAAGATATACCTTCAAGCACTCACCTCCCCGGCAATGGCACCAGAAAAGAGCTTGATGTCTACTACGCAACCTTCTTCTTGTAGACTCGTGTTGGGCCTCCAAGCGCAGAGTTTTGTAGGACAGTAGCAAATTTCCCTCAAGTGGATGACCTAAGGTTTATCAATCCGTGGGAGGCGTAGGATGAAGATGGTCTCTCTCAAACAACCCTGCAATCAAATAACAAAGAGTCTCTTGTGTCCCCAACACACCCTATACAACGGTAAATTGTATAGGTGCACTAGTTCGGCGAAGAGATGGTGATACAAGTGCAATATGGATGGTAGATATAGGTTTTTGTAATCTGAAAATATAAAAACAGCAAGGTAACTAATGATAAAAGTGAGCACAAATGGTATTGCAATGCTTGGAAACAAGGCCTAGGGTTCATACTTTCACTAGTGCAAGTTCTCTCAACAATACTAACATAGTTGAATCATATATAAATCCCTCACGTGCGACAAAGAGTTCACGCCAAAGTCACAAATAGCGTAGAACAAACGAAGAAATTATTGTAGGGTACGAAACCACCTCAAAGTTATCTTTTCTGATCAATCTTATGAGCTATCCCTATAAGTGTCACGAACAGCCCTAGAGTTCGTACTAAAATAACACCTTAAGATACACATCAACCAAAACCCTAATGTCACCTAGATACCCCAATGTCACCTCGAGTACCCGTGAGTTTGATTATATGATATGCATCACATAATTTCAGATTCATCATGTTCAATCCAACACAAAGAACTTTCAAGAGTGCCCCAAAGTTTCTACCGGAGAGTCAAGACGAAAACGTGTGCCAACCCCTATGCATAGATTCCCAAGGTCACAGAACCCGCAAGTTGATCACCAAAACATACATCAAGTGGATCAATAGAACATCCCATTGTCACCACGGATATCCCATCGTAAGACATACATCAAGTGTTCTCAAATCCTTAAAGATTCAATCCGATAAGAAAACTTCAAAGGGAAAACTCAATTCATCACAAGAAGATAGAGAGGGGAAAACTCCATATGATTCATCTATATTAATAAAGCTCGCGGTACATCAAGATCGTGTCATCTCAAGAACACGAGAGAGAGAGAGATCGAACACATAGCTACTGGTACATACCCTCAGCCCCGAGGGTGAACTACTCCCTCCTCGTCATGGAGACCGCCGGGATGATGAAGATGGCCTCCGGTGATGGTTTCCCCCTACTGGTACATACCTTCGATTGGTTTTTCGTGGCTCTGGAGGCTTGCAGCGGCGGAACTCCCGATCTAGGTTTCTTTTCGGAGGTTTCTGTATTTATAGGAATTTTTGGCGTCGGTCTCACGTCAAGGCGGTGCCCGAGGAGTCCACAAGCCAGGGGGGCGCGCCCTAGGGGGGGCGCCCCCTAGGCTTGTGGCCTCCTCGGGACTCCTCTCCACTATCTTTTTGCTCCAGTATTTTTTATATTTTCCAAAAATATTCTCCGTAAATTTTCAGCCCATTCCGAGAACTTTTATTTCTGCACAAAAACAACACCACGGTAGCTCTACTGAAAACAGCGTCAGTCCGGGTTAGTTCTAATAAAATCATACCAAAATCATATAAAATTATTGTAAACATGGCATGAATACTTCATAAATTATAGATATGTTGGAGACGTATCAGCCGAACCCCCCCAACAAGGCCCATGCGGCTAGGGGTGGGAAAGCCCAAGTGGAGGAAAGGAAAACCAAGTGGGGGAGGAATCCTACTCCTAGTAGGATTGGAGTTGGACTCCTCCACCTCCCCACTTCGGCCGCACCCTAGGAGGAAACCTAGGGGCGCCGGCCTCCCTCCCCTTCCTCCTATATATACTAGAGGGGAGAGAGGGCAGCAACACAAGAAACCCTAGCCACGGTGCAGCCCTCTCTCCCCGATAGATCAAATCCTCTAGTTTTCAGCAGCGCTTAGGCGAAGCCCTGCTGGAATAGTTCCACCATCACCGCCGATGCGCCGTCGCGCTGCCGGAGAACTCATCTACCTCTCTGCTCCCTCTTGCTGGATCAAGAAGGCGGAGATCATCATCGAGCTGTACGTGATTGGATCGCGGGACGGATCGTGATTGGATCGCGAGACGGATCGTGATGGGATCGCAGGACGGCTTGCGATTTGGATCGCGAAGACGTTCAACTACATCAACCGCGTTTCTTAACGCTTCCGCTTAGGGATCTACAAGTGTATGTAGATTCACTCTACCTCTCGTAGATGCTCATCACCATGGATAGATCTTGCGTGTGCGTAGGAAATTTTTTGTTTCCCATGCAACGTTCCCCAACAGTGGTATCAGAGCTAGGTCTATGTGTAGATGAGATCACGAGTAGAACACAAAGGAGTTTGTGGGCGTTGATGCTCAGATTGCTTCCTCCCTTGGTCTTTTCTTGATTCAGCGGTATTGTGGGATGAAGCGGCCCGGACCAACATTACTCGTACGCTTACGAGAGACCGGTTCCATCAACTGACATGTAACTTCTTTGCATAAAGATGGCTGGCGGGTGTCTGTTTCTCTCACTTTAGTTGGATCGGATTCGACAAAGGCGGTCCTTGAGAAGGTTGAATAGCAATTTGTGTATCACCGTTATGGTTTATGCGTAGGTAAGAATTGTTCTTGCTAGATACCCGTAGCAGCCACATAAAACATGCAACAACAATTAGAGGACGTCTAACTTGTTTTTGCAGGGTATGTTGTGATGTGATATGGCCAATTACATGATGAGATATATGTGATATATGAGATGATCATGTATTGTATAGAATATCACGACTTGCATGTCGATGAGTACGACAACCGACAGGAGCCATAGGGTTGTCTTTAATTTATTTTCATCATTTTGCTTTACTTTATCGCTATGAGTTAGCAATAGTCGTAGAAGCAACAGTTGGCGTGACAACCTCATGGCGACACGTTGATGGAGATCAAGATGATGGAGATCATGGTGTCATGCCGGTGACGATGGAGATCATGTCGGTGCTTTGGAGATGGAGATCAAAAGCACAAGTTCATGGCCTTATCATGTCACTTATGATTTGCATGTGATGTTAATCCTTTTATGCATCTTATTTTGCTTAGGATGACGGTAGCATTATAAGGTGATCCCTCACTGCAATTTCAAGATAAAATTGTGTTCTCCTCGAGTGTGCACCGTTGCGAAAGTTCGTCGTTTCGAGACACCACGTGATGATCGGGTGTGATAAACTCTACGTTCACATACAACGGGTGCAAGCCGGTGTTGCACATGCGGAACACTCGGGTTAAACTTGACGAGCCTAGCATGTACAGACATGGCCTTGGAACACAAGAGACCGAAAGGTCGAACATGAGTCATATAGTAGATATGATCAACATGGAGATGTTCACCATTGAAACCACCTCATCTCACGTGATGATCGGACTTGGGTTGGTGAATTTGGATCATGTAACACTCGGATGACCGGAGGGATGTCAATTTGAGTGGGAGTTCTTTAGTAATATGATTAACTGAACTCATAATCATGAACATAGTCAAAATGTCTTTGCAAATTATGTTGTAGATCAATAGCTCGCGCTGTAGCTCCCCTGTTTTTTCTATACATTCCTAGAGAAAATAGGGTTGAAAGATGATGGTAGCAATAATGCGGACTGGGTCCGTGATCTGAGGATTGTCCTCATTGCTGCACAGAAGGCTTATGTCCTTAATGCACCGCTCGGTGCACCACCCCCTCAAGCGTCGTCTGTAGATGTTGTGAACATCTGACAGGCACGTTCTGATGACTACTTGATAGTTCAGTGCGTCATGCATTACGGCTTAGAATTGAGGCTCCAAAACGTTTTGAACGTCACGGAACATATGAGATGTTCTAAGAGCTGAAATTGGGATTTCAGGCTCGTGCCCGTGTTGAGAGGTATGAGACCTCCAACAAGATTCTTTGCCTACAAGATGAAGGAGAATAGCTCAGTCGGTGAGCATGTGCTCAGATTGTCTGGGTGCAACAATCGCTTGAATCGAGTGGGAGTTGATCTTCCAGATAAGATAGTGATTGATATAGTTCTCCAACTCACTGCCACTAAGCTACTAGAGCTTCGTGATAAACTATAAAATGCTAGGGATGGAGATGACCCCTGAGCTATTCGCGATGTTTGACACTGTGAAGGTAGAAATCAAGAAGGAGCATCAAGTGTTGACGATTAGTGAAACCACTAGTTTCTAGAAGGGCAAGGGCAAGGAGGGAAACTTCATGGATGTCAAGTCAGTTGCTGCTCCAGTGAAGAAACCCAAAGTTGAACCCAAACCCGAGACTAAGTGCTTCTATTAAGAGGAGAACAGTCGCTGAAGCGGAACAACCCTAGATACTTGGTAGATAAGAAGGCTGGCAACGTCGACAGAAGTATATTTGATATACGTGTTATTGATGTGTACCTTACTAGTACTCCTAGTAGCACCTGGGTATTGGATACCGGTTCGTTTGCTAAATGTTAGTAACTCGAAATAAAAGCTACGGAATAAACGGAGGCTAGCTAAGGGTGAGGTGATGATGAGTGTTGGAAGTGTTTCCAAGGTTGATATGATCACCATCGCACGCTCTCTCTACCTTCGAGATTAGTGATGAACCTAAATAAATGTTATTTGGTGTTTGCGTTGAGCATGAACGTGATTAGATCATGTTTATTGCAATACGGTTATTCATTTAAGTTAGAGAATAATGGTTATTCTGTTTACATGAATAATACCTTCAATGGTCATGCACCCAATGAGAATGGTTTATTGAATCTGGATCGTAGTGATATACATGTTCATAATATTGATGCCAAAAGATACAAAGTTAATAATGATAGTACCACATACTTGTGGCACTGTCGCTAAATGTCATATTGGTGTAAAGCGCATGAAGAAACTCCATGCTGATGGATCTTTGGACTCATTCGATTTCGAATCGGTTGAGACATGCGGACCATGCCTCATGGGCAAGATGACTAAGACCCTGTTTTCCGGTATGATGGAGCGGGCAAGTGACTTATTGGAAATGATACATGTTGATGTATTCGGTCCAATGAGTGTTGTAGCATGCGGTGGATATCGTTATTTTTCCTACCTTCACTGATGATTTGAGTAGATATGGGTATATTTACTTAATGAAACACAAGTCTGAAACGTTTGAAAAGTTCAAACAAAATCAGAGTGAAGTTTGAGATCATCGTGACAAGAAGATAAAATGTCTACGATATGATCGTGGAGGTAAATATCTGAGTTACGAGTTTGGTATACAACTTAAGACAATGTGGAAGTTGTTTCACAACTCACGCCACCTGGAACACCATAGTGTGATGGTGTGTCCGAACGTCGTAGTCTTGCTCTATTGGATATGGTGCGAACTATGATGTCTCTTATCGATTTGCCACTATCGTTTTGGGGTTATGCATTAGAGACAACTACATTCACTTTAAATAGGGCACCATCTAAGTCCGTTGAGATGACACCGTATGAATTTTGGTTTGGCAGAAACCTAAGCTATCATTTCTCAGAGTTTGGGAATACGACGCTTATGTCTGATAAGCTCGATCCCAAAGCGGAAAGGTGCATCTTCATAGAATACCCTAAGGAAACAGTTGGGTATACCTTCTATCTCAGATCCAAGGGCAAAGTGTTTGTTGGTAAAAACGAGTCTTTTCTCGAGAAAGAGTTTCTCTCGAAAGAATTGAGTGGGAGGAAGGTAGAACTTGATGAGGTTATTGAACCATCACTTCAGTTGGATAGTAGCACGACGCAGAAAAGATGTTTCTGTGGCGCCTACACCGAATGAAGAGGAAGTTAATGATGATGATCATGACACTTCGGGTCAAGTTACTATCGAACCTCGTAGGCCGACAAGAAATCGTACCGCCTCTGAGTGGTACTTCAATCCTCTCTTGGAGGTCATGTTGTTAGACAACAGTGAACCTACGAGCTATGAAGAAGCGATGGCGGGCCCGGATTTCAAACAAATGGTTAGAGGCCATGAAATCCGAGATGAGATCCATGTAAGAAAACAAAGTATGGGCTCTGGAAGTATTACCTGAAGGGCGAAAGGCCATTCAGAACAAATGGATCTATGAAAGGAAGACGGACGCGGATGGTAATGTCACCGTCTATAAAGCTCGACTTGTGGCAAAGGGTTTTTCACAAGTTCAAGGAGTTGACTACGATGAGACTTTCTCACCCATAGCGATGCTAAAGTCTGTTGGAATTATGTTAGCAGTTGCTGCATTTTTCAATTATGAAATCTGGTAGATGGATGTGAAAACATCGATTCCTTAACGGTTTCTTTGAGGAAAGGTTGTATGTGATAGAACCAGAAGGTTTTGTCAGTCCTAAGGATGCTAAAATGTATGCAAGCTTCAGCAATCCTTTTATGGACTGGAGCAAGCATCTCGGAGTTGGAATATACGCTTTGATGAGGTGATCAAAGTTTTTGGGTCTATACAAAGTTTATGAGAAACTTGTATTTACAATAAAGTGAGTGGGAGCACTATAGAATTTCTGATAAGTATATGTGGATGACATATTGTTGATCGGAAATGATTTAGAATTTCTGGAAAGCATAAAGGGTTGTTTGAAAGGAGTTTTTCAAAGGAAGACCCGGAATGAAGCTACTTAAATATTGGGTTTCAGGATCTATAGAGATAGATCAAGACGTCTGATAAAGCTTTCAATGAGTACATACCTTGACAAGATTTTGAAAGAGTTCAAAATGGATCAGTCAAAGAAAGAGTTCTTGCCTGATTTGTAAGGTGTGGAGTTGAGTGAGACTCAAAGCTCGACCACGGCAGAAGAAAGAGAAAGGACGAAGGTCGTCCCCTATACCTTATCCATAGGCTATGTATAGTATGCCATGCTGTGTACCGCACCTGGTGTGTGCCTTGCCATGAGTCTGTCAAGGGGTACAAGAGTGGTCCAGGAGTGGATCACTGGATAGCGGTCAAGATTATCCTTAGTAACTAGAGGACTAAGGAAATGTTTCTCGATTATGGAGGTGATAAAGAGTTCGTTGTAAAGGGTTACGTCGATGCAAGCTTTGACACCTATCCGGACGACTCTGAGTAGCAGTCCGGATACGTATAGTGGAGCAGTCATTTGGAATAGCTCCAAGTGGAGCGTGGTAGCATCTGCAGTATGGCATATAGATTTGCAAAGAACACATGGATCTGAATGTTGCAGACCGTTGACTAAAGACCTCTCTCACATGCAAAGCATGATCGAACCCCAGAACTCATTGCGTGTTAGATTCATAACAATGTAAATCACATGGTGATGTGAACTAGATTATTGACTCTAGTGCAAGTGGGAGACTGTTGGAAATATGTCCTAGTGGCAATAATAATATAGTTATTATCATATTTCCTTGTTCATGATAATCGTTTATTATCCATGCTATAATTGTATTGATTGGAAACTCAAATACATGTGTGGGTACATAGACAACAAAGTGTCCCTAGTAAGCCTCTACTAGACTAGCTCGTTGATCAAAGATGGTTAAGGTTTCCTAGCCATAGACATGAGATGTCATTTGATAATGGGATCACATCATTAGGAGAATGATGTGATGGACAAGACCCAAACTATGAACGAAGCATATGACCGTGTCAGTTTATTGCTATTGTTTTCTGCATGTCAAGTATCTGTTCCTATGACCATGAGATCATGCAACTCACTGACACTGGAGGAATACCTTGTGTGTATCAAAAGTCACAACGTAACTGGGTGACTATAAAGATGCTCTACAGGTATCTCCGAGGGTGTCTGTTGAGTTGGCATGGATCAAGACTGGGATTTGTTACTCCGTGTGACGGAGAGGTATCTCAGGGCCCACTCGGTAATACAATATCATAATGAGCCTTGCAAGTAATGTGACTAAAGTGTTAGCCACGGGATCTTGTATTACGGAATGAGTAAAGAGACTTGCCGGTAATGAGATTGAACTAGGTATAGAGATACCGACGATCGAATCTCGGGCAAGTAACATACCGAAGAACAACGGGAACAACGTATGGGAATAACTGAATCCTTGACATAGAGGTTCAACCGATAAATATCTTCGTAGAATATGTAGGAACCAATATGGGCATCCAGGTCCCGCTATTGGTTATTGACCATAGAGTTGTCTTGGTCATGTCTACATAGTTCTCGAACCCGCAGGGTCTGCACACTTAACGTTCGGTGATGTTTCGGTATAGTTGAGTTATGTATGGTGGTGACCGAAGGTTGTTCGGAGTCCCGGATGAGATCCAGGACGTCACGAGGAGCTCCGAAATGGTCCGGAGGTAAAGATTGATATATAAGAAGTCCCGTTTTGGTCATCGGAAAAGTTTCGGGTACTTCGGTAGTGTACCGGGAGTGTCGGGAGGGTACCGGGGGACCATCGGGAGGGGCCTCTCGCCCCAAAGGGCCTCATGGGCTGTGGGAGGAGGTAAAAAAGCCCCTAGTGGGCTGGCCGAACCCCCCCAACAAGGCCCATGCGGCTAGGGGTGGGAAAGCCCAAGTGGAGGAAAGGAAAACCAAGTGGGGGAGGAATTTTACTCCTAGTAGGATTGGAGTTGGACTCCTCCACCTCCCCACTTCGGTGCAGCAATATATTTTTGGGTTTTTGCTATAGTAGATCTGAAAACAAAAGAGCAAAAAGATAGATCGGAAAGCAATATGTTGGAAAAGTAGACCCGGGGGCCGTAGGTTTCACTAGTGGCTTCTCTCATGAGTATAGCACACGGTGGGTGAACAAATTACTGTTGGACAATTGATAGAAGATCAAATAATCATCACGATATCCAAGGCGATGATCATTATATAGGCATCATGTCCAAGATAAGTAGACCGACTCCTGCCTGCATCTACCACTATTACTCCACACATCGACCGCTATCCAGCATGCATCTAGTGTATTAAGTTCATGGAAAAACGGACTAATGCAATAAGAACGATGACATGATGTAGACAAGATCTATTCATGTAGGAATAGACCCCATCTTGTTATCCTTAATGGCAACGATACATGCGTGCCTTGCTGCCCCTTCTGTCACTAGGAAAGGACACCGCAAGATCGGAACCATCACAAAGCACATCTTCCCAAGGCAAGAAAAATCGATCTAGTCGGCCTAACTAAACCAAAGATTCAAAGAAGAAATACGAGGCTATAAGTAATCATGCATATAAGAGATCAAAGAAGACTCAAATAATATTCATGGATAGAAACTGATCATGAACTCAAAATTCATCGGATCCTAACAAACACACCGCAAAAGTTACATCAAATGGATCTCCAAGAGACCATTGTATTGAGAATCATAAGAGAGAGAGGAAGCCATCTAGCTACTGCCTACGGACCCGTAGGTCTATTGTGGACTACTCACGCATCATCGGAGAGGCACCAATGAAGAAGATGAACCCCTCCGTGATGGTGTTTAGATTGGATCTGGAGGTTCTGGAACTTGCGGCGGCTGGAATTGTGTTTCGTCGACTCCCCTAGGGGTTTTGGAAAATTTGGGAATTTATAGGCATCAGAGGCGGTGGAGAGGGGCCCCGTGGAGGGCACAACCCATCAAGGCGCGCCGCCGCACCCTGGTAGGTTGTGGTCTCCACGGCCCACCTCTCTGGCACTTCTTTGGCCCACTGGGTGTCTTCTGGTCCAAAAAAATCTCCAAAAAGTTTCGTCGCGATTGGACTCCGTTTGGCATTGATATTCTGCGAAGTAAAAAATAAGCAAAAACAACAACTGGCAATTTGGCACTATGTCAATAGGTTAGTCCCAAAAAATGATATAAAGTTGTTATAAAATGATTGTAAAACATCCAAGAATGATAATATAACAGCATGGAACAAGCAAAAATTATAGATACGTTGGAGACGTATCAGCATCCGCAAGCTTAATTCCTACTCGTCCTCGAGTAGGTAAATGATAAAAACAGAATTTTTGATGTGGAATGTAGCCTAACCTGTTCATCACATTCTTTTCTTTTGTATAGCATGGACATTTGTACTTGTAGATGATTCAAAGCAATAGTCTAGTTTTAACATAATGACTTCAATACTCAAGCATGCTAACAAGCAACCATGTCTTTCAAAATATCAACACTAAAAAAAGTTATCCCTAGCCCATCATGCTCAATCATTGATCCATTCATGAAACACACTCAAATATTAGCTATAACCAATGCTCAAGTACGATCATAGTGCCCCCTAGTTGGTGCTTTATAAGAGAAGATGGAGACTCAAAGTAAAAATAAAAATGGCATAAAGTAAATAGATAGGCCCTTCGCAGAGGGACGTAGGGATTTGTATAGTTTCCAGAGCTCAAAGTTTTAAATTGAGAGAGAAAAAATTTGGGTGGCATACTTTTCCTGTCAACGAAAACGACAAAGTAGCTCACAATACTTTCCATGCTAGATATATCATAGGCGGTTCCCAAACATAAAATAAAGTTTATTCCTTTTTCCACCAAACTTTCACTTTCCATGGCGGGCCGTATCCACGGTTGCCTTCCATACCAACACTTTCGAAGGAATTTATTATTTGACAACAGAAAGTAAATATTTTTTCTTTTTCATTTCGGGAATGGGCATCCCTATTACCGCCGCATTCTCGTGCAATGACAAGTGAATAAACACTCATCTTGAGAATAACACATCTAGCATGGAAAAATATTGGACACTCCCCACCGTTTCATGAGTGGTACGAGCACACAAAAGAGAAAAATTATTTTGAAAATATAGAGGTGGCACATACAAATTTTCTTGGAACGGCATGGAAATACCACATATAGGTAGGTATGGTGGACTCATAAGGCAAAACTTGGTTTAAGGATTTTGGATGCAAAAGTAGTATTTCTACTTAGTACAAATGGAGGCTAGCAAATAGATTGAGAAGCAACCAAACCAAGAAACGAAAATTCACATAAGTGAGCATTGAGCATAACTAACACCGAATAATGCACCACAAGTAGGATGTAATTTGATTGCATAACTATTGACTTTCGTACTTGCATAGGGAACCACAAACCTTAACGCCAATATTCCTACTCAAGCATAATTACTCACTAACATGACTCACATATTACTATCATCATGTTTCAAAACTATTACAAGGAATCAAGTTTAATTTGACCAATGATCTTCATGAAAGTTTTTATTATATCCTCCTTGGATATCTATCACTTTGGGACTAGTTTCATATATTGCCATTGCTTTTTTGACAAGCTCAAACAAATCTAAGTACAGCACATGAGCAAAGATTTCATCTCTCAAAAAGGTATAAGTGAAGCATGAGAGGATTTCTTCAAAATTTACTAACTCTCAAATTAATCTAAGTGAAGCATGAGAGTATTTCTACAAAAATTTCCAAGCATACCGTGCTCAAAAAGATATAAGTGAAGCACTAGAGCAATTCTATAGCTCAAAAGAGTTTAAGTGAAGCATAGAGAGCAATTCTAACAAATGATAGCATACCTTTGGCTCTCCCAAATAGGTGTGTACAGCAAGGATAAAATTGAAAAACAAACAAGCAAAGCAAGCAAAGATACAAGACGCTCCAAGCAAAACTCATGATATGTGCCGAATAAAAATATAGCTCCAAGTAAAATACCGATGGTTGTTAGAAGAAAGAGGGGATGCCACTCGGGGGCATCCCCAAGCTTAGTTTCTTGTTTCTCTTTGGATATATCTTGGGGGTGCTGTAGCATCCCCAAGCTTAGGCTCTTATCACTCCTTATTCCTCCATCCATCGTGATCTCACCCAAAACTTGAAAACTTCAATCACACAAAACTCAACAAAATCTTCGTGAGATCCGTTAGTATAATAAAGCAAATCACTACTTTAGGTACTGTTGCAAACCCATTAATATTTTGTTATTGCATTATACCTACTGTATTTTAACTTTACCATGGCTCATACCCTTCAATATAACCCATAGATTCATCAAAACAAGCACACAATGCAACGAAAACAGAATTTGTCTTAAACAGAACAGTCTGTAGTAATTTGTACTTTAACCATACTTCTGTAACTCTGAAAATTCTGAAAAATTAGGACAACGTAAATAATTTGTATAGAAACACTGTGTTATTATTTTAGATCAAGATCACGTTCCAACAAAAAATGAAAATTCAAATACTGGACGCAAAGTTTATGTTTCAGATTCAGCATCGCTTCTACTCATCTTATGAATCATCCTAAAGGCTCTACTTGGCACAAACACTAAATAAACCATAAAAACACAATTATAACAGAGGCATAATTTTGTCAACACTCAAAAATAGAAAGGAAAAAGCAAAAATAAATTTATTCATTGGGTTGCCTGCCAACAAGCGCTATCGTTTTACGCCCCTAGCTAGGCATAACGCGTAGATTCAAGTATTGTCATCTTTGGTTTTCAACTCTTCAATCACACAACTAGGTTTCTTCAATGATTTAGCATGCATATTCTTAGCGACAACACTCCTAGGAAGAAAACCAAAAATTAATTCTTGTAAATAGGATCTCTTATGATTTCCACAAAGTCAGGATAAATACTAATCATTTTAAGATCGCCCTTGTGCCCACTAGGTGTAGCAACTTTGTTCTTACTAACTTGCGTGGTCTTGCTAATTTTTATGGGAGTTTTTTCAATAGTTTTCTAAAAAGCCGAACCCAAATTACTAAAAATCTCTTCCAACTTATCAATCCGGTAAGGACTTTCTTCTACCCTTTCGTTAACTACAACTTCTTTATGCTTTAGCAATTTTAAAGCATCTCCCGCCTTAGACCCAATTTTATTTGAAAGATTATGTATTTTCTTATCAAAACTTTCAAGATGTTCTTGGGTAATCATCTTCTTTTCGATAGCATCTAATCTCTCCATAACATGTTCGAGAGTTAAAGTTGTTTCATTGATCATGATAGGTGGTGATCCCACAAAACTTCCCAAGGCATTAAAAGCATCCAAAGATGGGCACATCAAGAAATTCCCACCGGTAATCGTATCAAGGACGAATCTATACCAAGTGGTGATGCCAACATAAAAACTGCGAAGAAGAACAACGGTAGATTACTTATTGATAGATCTATTACGAGCATTGCAAATACTATACCAAGCATCTTTTAGGTTCTCCCCTCCCCTTTGCTTAAAATTAAGAACCTCATTATCGGGAGTACACGCAATAAAGGAAGAACTAGCCATAATGACAAGGCAAGAGATCTGGCGAGAAAAAGGCAAAAGAAAAAGAGGGCGAATAAAACGGCAAATTGGTGAAGTGGGGGAGAGGAAAAAGAGAGGCAAATGGCAAATAATGTAATTGCAAGGAGATGAGATTTGTGATTAGGAACCTGGTAGATGATGATGGAGTCTCGTCGGCGCCTGAGATAGGCACGTAGAAGAGACCGCTTCCTCCCCGGCAACGGCGCCAGAAATTCCTTTGACGTGGCTCGAGACTACGTCGGTATTTCCCCAAAGAGGAAGGGATGATGCAGCATAGCGACGGTAAGTATTTCCCTCAGTTATGAAACCAAGGTTATCGAACCAGTAGGAGGATCACCACCACCCAATAAACAGCACCTGCACACAAACAACAAATACTTGCAACCCGACGCGAAAGAGAGGTTCTCAATCTCTTTACGGTAAAAATATAGATCAGGTAATAATAGATAGGAGAGATAGATCTCTCAAGAACACAAAATAAAAAGGGCAAATAAAAAGTGTAGCAATATATTTTTGGGTTTTTGGTTTTGTAGATCTGAAAACAAAGATGCAAAAAGATAGATCGGAAAGCAATATGTTGGAAAAGTAGGCCCGGGGGTCGTCGGTTTCACTAGTGGCTTCTCTCATGAGTATAGCACACGATGGTTGAACAAATTACTGTTGGGCAATTGATAGAAAATCGAATAGTCATGACGATATCCAAGGCGATGATCATTATATAGGCATCACGTCCAAGATAAGTAGACCGACTCCTGCCTGCATCTACCACTATTACTCCACACATCGACTGCTATCCAACATGCATCTAGTGTATTAAGTTCATGGAAAAACGGAGTAATGCAATAAGAATGATGACATGATGTAGACAAGATCTATTCATGTAGGAATAGACCCCATCTTGTTATCCTTAATGGCAACAATACATGCGTGCCTTGCTGCCCCTTCTGTCACTGGGAAAGGACACCGCAAGATCGAACCCATCACAAAGCACCTCTTCCCATGGCAAGAAAAATCGATCTAGTCGGCCTAACGAAACCAAAGATTCGAAGAACAAATACGAGGCTATGAAGAAGATGAACCCCTCCGTGATGGTGTTTAGATTGGATCTGGAGGTTCTGGAACTTGCGGCGGCTGGAATTGTGTTTCGTCGACTCCCCTAGGGTTTTTGGAATATTTGGGAATTTATAGGCATCAGAGGCGGTGGAGAGGGGCCCCGTGGAGGGCACAACCAATCAGGGCGCGCGGGGGGCCCCCTGGTGCGCCCTGGTGGGTTGTGGTCTCCACGGCCCACCTCTCGGGCACTTCTTTGGCCCACTGGGTGTCTTCTGGTCCAAAAAGAATCTCCAAAAAGTTTCGTTGCGATTGGACTCCGTTTGGTACTGATATTCCGCGAAGTAAAAAACAAGCAAAAACAGCAACTGGCACTTTGGCACTATGTCAATAGGTTAGTCCCAAAAAATGATATAAAGTTCTTATAAAATGATTGTAAAACATCCAAGGATGATAATATAATAGCATGGAACAAGCAAAAATTATAGATACGTTGGAGACGTATCAGGTAGCTCGGGATATCTACAACCGGTTTGGATGGCGGTCCAGTATTAGGATAGATGGTTAGGCATCTAGGCCTATTTTAGCCGGTTGTGGCATATTTTTTTTGTTGAATTACTTTGCTGCTCCTTCGGAGCTTGTTCGGAACCGCGGATTATTTGATTGCTTTCATTAATAAAGGGGTTGCATGCATCGCACTGATGCAGAGGCCGGAGGTATTCCTCCTTTTCTAAAAAAAATATGGCCGACCACTATGTATAATGAAATTATAGCTCTATCCTTCCCTGGTTTTGCTACTTTTCACCATCATGCATCCACCGTTCATTGTTGCTTTAAGATTTTGTGCTATTTTTTTCTTGAAGAATTTGAAGAATGGACGGTCAGGAAGTTGTAGTGTTAAGGCCCAAGAGGACTAGCGCATCAGAACATCAATGTTGTCGACAATGGAAAACGTAGATCGGAAGGGCCATACCTGCAAACACGCCCAAAATAACAAAGGCCAGCGAATTTAGACAGATCTACTCAAGGCGAGCGTCGGCCGACACCAAACAAATCCACCGAAGAACAATGTCGACCAAATCCAAGATTGCTTGAAGGTACATCTTCACACGCCCTCTACCCAAGAGAGGGTAGATTATGAAGGACACTATTCTAACCCTAGGGCACCGCCGCCGCTAGTAGCGGATTTGGGACCAGGCAGCCCGGGCGGCGGCCTGGGGTGTGAGGCCCATTTGCTTTGATGACTGTAGCAAATAATGTAGCTATAGTGATACAGTCAACCACAGTTGCCTGGGGCCTCGCCCAGTCTTGAGTCCGCCACTGGTCGCCGCCTCATTGCCCCAACCGTGAAACTAAAACAACATAAAGCAAGAACATGATCCCTCCAGTTGAGGGGGTGATGAGGGGCTGAAAACCCTAATTCTTTTCTGTCTCCGCTACACGTTTGTTCTGTTATAAGCAAGGAAATCATCATAAAGTTTTGCTATGTATCATTTTTTGTTTGCATTTGATTCAAAATTGGATTTGTTGTGCTGTTTTCTTGACCTGCAAATATATATACACTTAAATAATGACAGATGTAGTTTCTGGGCGCTCCCTTGAAAACAGCTTAATTTCAACTAAATCTCCTTGACGTCGATGATATTCATTGCTTACACCAGGCATCATGGTGTTGCATCAATACAATGATCTTCGACCTTTTGCTAGGTACACATCAAATAACTTAACACAAATGTTTATTATTCCATTATCTGCTTATTCAGGAACACACAAACTGGCGTGCATCTCTTGCACATTTTTATTATTTGTTTCATCTACACCTCGTTAGTACCTCTGACTGATCAAGTCGCAGGTGATCGATCGGCATCTGCTTTACATTATTTTCTGAAGCTCTAGTTGCTATTTCTTCTCATGAAAAATTTCTTGACGCCGGAGGATGTTGACTTTGCACTAGCTTCAGCTGAATCGTCATTTTCTTGCTCGCACATTTTCGGGTCAGTCGCCGGATCAGTGCTTCCCCTCCTCATCAGTGATGAAAGGGTCCTTCCAAGGTCGCTCTGGTTGTCCACCTCTTGGGTTGCCATGGCATGCTTCTCCATCTCATTATTCGATTCCTTTTTCGGCTCCTTGTCTGAAGAAATTTTGATATGTGTTGTCTCCTTGTCTGAACTATTTGTGCAATCTGAAGTTGTTTCGTTTCAAAAGAACGGTATGATCAGTATAGGAGAAGTTCAGATTTTATAAAGGAATACATCTTTCCAGGGTGTTGCATTCCTTCCCAGGCCCAGGTCACGTCTGTTATGGACGCGACATCGAGGCTCAGGTGCATGATTTATGAACTCATGACCTTGATTATCCAATGAACTGTTAGTCTATGACACTGGTTACTATGAATATGGATCGAGTGTAGCATTGAATGCGTTGAGAACATTGGGGACCATTATTAATTACCCAACGCTGATGCGCTGGAGGGGCAATTTCATGGAAAACAAAGAGTAAGTACATTTGAAAAGTATTACCCGTGTAAAGAAGTAGATTCACAAAGCAAAGATAACAATTCACTAGTATACACTAACGTATTTGCCAAATTTGTAGTAAGATTTTGGCTCTGGGGTTTGACGAGGAGTTCATCCGTATATGGGAGTACTATTTCATGTATTGCATGACTGGTTTTAAGACCAGGACACTTGGAAACTACCTGGTATGTATGTGCGTCCTAGTTCACTTTAGGCTGGCCATAGTCGGGGTATCTTAGCTAGTATCATGCACTTGGGACTAGCAAACATGCTGATGTGGCAAATGATACGTCTCCAACGTATCTATAATTTTTGCTTGTTTCATGATGTTATATTATCATTCTTGGATGTTTTACGATCACTTTATAGCAATTTTATATCATTTTTTGGGACTAACCTTTTGACATAGTACCAAAGAGACAGTTGATGTTTTTGCTTGTTTTTTACTTCGCAGAATATCAGTACCAACCGGAGTCCAATCGCGACAAAACTTTTTGGAGTTTTTTTTGGACCAGAAGACACCCAGTGGGCCAAAGAAGTGCCAGAGAGGTGAGCTGTGGAGCCCACAACCCACCAGGGCGTGCCAGGGGGCCCCCGGCACGCCCTGATGGGTTGTGCCCTCCATGGGGCCCCCCTCCACCGCCTCTGATGCCTATAAATACTCAAATATTTAGAAAACCCTAGGGGAGTCGACGAAAAACACATCCAGC
This sequence comes from Elymus sibiricus, assembly GCA_039707655.1. Lineage (NCBI taxonomy): Eukaryota > Viridiplantae > Streptophyta > Magnoliopsida > Poales > Poaceae > Elymus > Elymus sibiricus. Next base: position 59,242,847 of record CM077665.1, read on the forward strand.
CGCCGCAAGTTCCAGAGCCTCAAGATCCAATCTAACGCCATCACGGAGGGGTTCATCTTCTTCATAGGTGCCTCTCCGATGATGCGTGAGTAGTCCACCATAGACCTACGGGTCCGTAGGCAGTAGCTAGATGGCTTCCCCTCTCTCTCTCTTTTGATTCTCAATACAATGGTCTCTTGGAGATCTATTTGATGTAAACTTTTGCGGTGTGTTTGTTGGGATCCGATGAATTTTGAGTTCATGATAAGTTTCTATGCATGAATATTATTTGAGTCTTCTTTGATCTCTTATATGCATGATTACTTATAGCCTTGTATTTCTTCTTCAAATCTTTGGTTTAGTTAGGCCGACTAGATCAATTTTTCTTGCCATGGGAAGAGGTACTTTGTGATGGGTTCGATCTTGCGGTGTCCTTTCCCAGTGGCAGAAGGGGCAACAAGGCACGCATGTATCATTGCTATTAAGGTTAACAAGATGGGGTCTATTCCTACATGAATAGATCTTGTCTACATCATGTCGTCGTTCTTATTGCATTACTCCGTTTTTCCATGAACTTAATACACTAGATGCATGCTGGATAGCGATAGATGTGTGGAGTAATAGTGGTAGATGCAGGCAGGAGTCGGTCTACTTATCTTGGACGTGATGCCTATATAATGATCATCGCCTTGGATATCGTCATGACTATTCGATTTTCTATCAATTGCCCAACAGTAATTTGTTCAACCATCGTGTGCTATACTCATGAGAGAAGCCACTAGTGAAACCGACGACCCCCGGGCCTACTTTTCCAACATATTGCTTTCCGATCTATCTTTTTGCATCTTTGTTTTCAGATCTACAAAACCAAAAACCCAAAAATATATTGCTACACTTTTTATTTGCCCTTTTTATTTTGTGTTCTTGAGAGATCTATCTCACCTATCTATCATATCCTAATCTATCCCTTTACCGTAGAGAGATTGACAACCTCTCTTTCGCGTCGGGTTGCAAGTATTTTTTATTTGTGTGCAGGTGCTGCTTATTAGGTGGTGGTGATCCTCCTACTGGTTCGATACCTTGGTTTCTTATCTGAGGGAAATACTTACCGTCGCTGTGCTGCATCATTCCTTCCTCTTTAGGGAAATACCGACGCAGCATCAAGCCACATCAAAGGAATTTCTGGCGCCGTTGCCGGGGAGGACGCGGTCTCTTCTAGGTGACAATGTCATGCGCCGAGGAGACACCATCATCATCTACCAGGTTCCTAATCACAAATCTCATCTCCTTGCATTAACATTATTTGCCATTTGCCTCTCGTTTTCCTCTCCCCCACTTCACCAATTTGCCGTTTTATTCGCCCTCTTTTTCGTTTGCCTTTTTCTCGTCAGATCTCTTGCTTGCTTGCAATCTTGTTTGCGTAGTCACGATGACTCGAGAAAACACCAAGTTGTGTGATTTTTCCAATACTAATAACAATGATTTTATTAGTACTCCTATTGCTCCTCCTGCCAGTAGTGCGGAGTCTTGTGATATTAATGCCACTTTGTTGAATCTTGTCATGAAAGATCAATTTTCCGGTACTCCTAATGATGATGCCGCGTCCCATCTAAACACGTTCGTAGAATTGTGTGATTTGCAAAAGAAAAAAGATGTGGACAATGATATAGTGAAGTTGAAGTTATTTCCTTTTTCCTTGCGGGATCGTGCAAAAAATTGGTTTTCCTCTTTGCCTCGCAATAGTATCGATTCTTGGAATAAGTGCAAGGATGCTTTTATCACTAAGTATGTTCCGCCCGCGAAAATTATTTCCCTTAGGACACAAATCATGAATTTTAAGCAACTTGAGCATGAACATGTTGCACAATCTTGGGAAAGAATGAAATTGATGCTAAGAAATTGTCCTACTCATGGTTTAAATCTTTGGATGATCATACAAAAAAAATTATGCGGGATTGAATTTTGTCTCTAGAAATCTTTTAGATTCCGTCGCGGGTGGTACTTTTATGGAAATTAATTTGGGTGAAGCTACTAAATTGTTAGACAATATTATGGCAAATTATTCTCAATGGCATACCGAAAGAGCTCCTGCTAGTAAAAAAGTTAATTCGATTGAAGAAATTAGTACTTTGAGTGATAAGGTTGATGCTATGATGAAATTGATTTCTAGTAAAAATGCTCCTATTGATCTTACTGATGTGCCTTTGTCTACCTTGATTGAGCAAAATAGTGATTCCATAGATGTGAACTTTGTCTCGCGCAACAATTTCAATAACAATGCTTATAGAGGTAATTTTAATCCTAGGCTTTTTCCTGGATATTCCTCTAATAATTATGGTAATTCCTATGGTAATCCTCTTACAATAATAATAGGAACACCTCTGATCTTGAGAGTACTATTAAAGAGTTTATCAATGCGCAAAAGGCTTTCAATACTACGATAGAAGAAAAGTTGAATAAGATTGATGATATGTCTAGAAGCATTGATAGAATTTCTCAAGATGTTGAAAATCTCAAGTTGAAAGCTTTTGTGCATCAGATTGATGAATCAATTAAAGCTTTATATGTCTCTATGGATGAAAGTAAGAAAAGAAGCGCTATGCTTAGAGCTAAAAGAGAATTCTTAGCAAACTCGTTTTCTAGTGATTAATTTCATAAAAATGATGAAGATCTTAAAGTGATTGGTATTTCTTCTATTGATTCCTTGTTTAGTAATATTAAGATTGATGATTAAGGGACTTAAGTACAGTCAACTTTAGCTAGAAGGCGTCCCAATAATTTGGAGGGTGAAAATCTTGATGAAAATTTTGATGAAAGTGGGTTTGAAGAGGTCAAAACTTTAACTAGTGATGTGCCCACTATTTTGGATTGCAAAGACTTTAATTATGATAGTTGATCTTTGATTGAATGTATTTCTTTGCTGCAATCCATGTTGAATTCACCCCATGCTTATGAGCAAAATAAAGCTTTTACTAAACATATCGTAGATGCCATGATGAAATCTTTTGAAGAAAAGTTGGAGTTGGAGATTTCTATTCCTAGAAAATTACATGATGAGTGGGAACCTACTATTAAAGTCAAGATTAAAAATTATGAGTGCTTTGCTTTGTGTGATTTGGGTGCTAGTGTTTCCACGATTCAGAAATCTTTATAGGATGTGCTTGGTCTCACCAATATTGAAGAATGTTCTCTTAATTTGTACTTGGCGGATTCCACTATTAAAAACCCTTTGGGAAGAATTGATGATGTTCTTATTCTTGCAAATAGGAACTATGTGCCCATAGATTTTATTGTGCTTGATATTGATTGCAATCCGTCTTGTCCCATTATACTTGGTAGACCGTTTTTACGTACTATAGGTGTCGTGATTGATATGAAAGAAGGCAATATTAATTTTCAATTTCCACTAAGAAAGGGTATGGAACACTTCCCTATAACAAGAATTAAGCCACCATATGAATCAATCATGAGGGCATCCTATGGATCCAAAACCAAATATGACAATACTTGAAACTATGTGTTAAGCCTAGCTAGGGGCGTAAAATGATAGTGCTTGTTGGGAGGCAACCCAATGAATAAATTTATTTTTGCTTTTTACTTTATTTTTTTGAGTGTTAACACAATTATGCCTCTGTTATGATTGTGTTTTTATGGTTTATTTAGTGTTTGTGCCAAGTAGAGCCTTTAGGATGATTCATAAGATGAATAGAAGCGATGCTGAATCTGAACCAGAAACTTTGCGTCTAGTGTTCGAATTTTCATTTTTAATTGAGCTGAAATTTTAACACAGTGTTGCTATACAAATTCTTTATTTTGTCCTAATTTTTTAGAATTTTTAGAGTTACCGAAGTATTTTTAGAGTACAGATTACTACAGACTGTTCTGTTTAAGACAAATTCTGTTTTCGTTGCATTGTGTGCTTGTTTTGATGAATCTAGGGGTTATATTGAAGGGTATGAGCCGTGGGAAAGTTAAAATACAGTAGGTATAATGCAATAATAAAATATGAATGGGTTTGCAACAGCACCTAAAGTATTGATTTGCTTTATTATACTAACAGATCTCACGAAGATTTTGTTGAGTTTTGTGTGATTGAAGTTTTCAAGTTTTGGGTGAGATCACAATGGATGAAGGAATAAGGAGTGAAAAGAGCCTAGGATTGGGGATGCTACAGCACCCCCAAGATATATCCAAAGAGAAACAAGCAACTAAGCTTGGGGATGCCCCCGAGTGGCATCCCCTCTTTCTTCTAACGACCACCGGTATTTTACTTGGAACTATATTTTTATTCGTCACATATCATGAGTTTTGCTTGGAGCATCTTGTATCATTTGAGTATTTGCTTGATTTGTTTGTTAGTTTGTCACTTGTATCCTTTCTGGACACACCTATTTGGGAGAGCCAAAATTATGCTATGATTTGTTAGAATTGCTCTATATGCTTCACTTAAACTTTTTGAGCTATAGAATTACTCTAGTGCTTCACTTATATCTTTTTGAGCATGGTGTGCTTGGAATTTTTTGTAGAAATACTCTCATGCTTCACTTAGATTAATTTGAGAGTTAGTAAATTTTGAAGAAATCCTCTCATGCTCCACTTATACCTTTTTGAGAGATGAAAACTCTACGCTCATGTGCTTCACTTAAATTTGTTTGAGCTAGTCAAAAAGCAATGGCAATATATGAAACTAGCCCCAAAGTGATAGATATCCAAGGAGGATATAATAAAAACTTTCATGAAGATCATTGGACAAATTAAACTTGATTCTTTGTAATAGTTTTGAGACATGATGATAGTAATATGTGAGTCATGTTGGTGAGTAATTATGCTTTAGTAGGAATATTGGTGTTAAGGTTTGTGATTCCCTATGCAAGTACGAAATTCAATAGTTATGCAATGAAATTACATCCTACTTATGGTGCATTATTCGGTGTTAGTTATGCTCAATGCTCGCTTATGTGAATTTTCGTTTCTTGGTTTGGTTGCTTCTCAATCTATTTGCTAGCCTCCATTTGTACTAAGTAGAAATACTACTTGTGCATCCAAAATCCTTAAACCAAGTTTTGCCTTATGAGTCCACCATACCTACCTATATGCGGTATTTCCATGCCGTTCCAAGCAAATTTATATGTGCCATCTCTAATTTTCAAAATAAACTTCTCTTTTGTGTGCTCGTACCGCTCATGAAACGATGGGGAGTGTCCAATATGTTTCCATGCTAGATGTGTTATTCTCAAGATGAGTGTTTATTCACTTGTCATTGCACGAGAGTGCGGCGGTAATAAGGATGCCCATTCCCAAAATGAAAAAGAAAAAAAATTACTTTATGTTGTCAAATAATAAATTCCTTGGAAAGTGTTGGTATGGAAGGCAACCGTGGATACGGCCCGCCATGGAATGTGAAAGAATGGTGGAAAAAGGAATAAACTTTATTTTCTATTTGGGAACCGCCTATGATATATCTAGCATGGAAAGTATTGTGAGCTACTTTGTCGTTTTCGTTGACAGGAAAGGCATGCCACCCAAAATATTTTTCTCTCTCAATTTAAAACTTTGAGCTCTGGCACCTCTACAATCCCTACTTCCCTCTGCGAAGGGCCTATCTATTTACTTTATTCAATATTTATTTTCACTTTGAGTCTCCATCTTCTCTTATAAAGCACCAACTAGGGGGCACAATGATCGTACTTGAGCATTGGGTATAGCTAATATTTAAGTGTGTTTCATGAATGGATCAATGATTGAGCATGATGGGCTGGGGATAACTTTCTTTAGTGTTGATATTTCGAAAGACATGGTTGCTTGTTGGCATGCTTGAGTATTGAAGTCATTATGTTAAAACTAGACTATTGCTTTGAATCATCTAAAAGTCCAAATGTCCATGCTACAAAAGAAAAGAATATGAGATGAACATGCTAGGCAGCATTCCAAATAAAAAATTATGTTTTTACCATTTACCTACTCGAGGACGAGTAGGAATTAAGCTTGGGGATGCTGATACGTATGCAATGTATCTATAATTTTTGACTGTTCCATGCTGTTATATTATCATTCTTGGATGTTTTAAAATCACTTTATAGCAACTTTATATCATTTTTTGGGACTAACCTATTGACATAGTGCCAAAGTGCGAGTTGTTGTTTTTGCTTGTTTTTTACTTCGCAGAATCTCAGTACCAAACGGAGTCCAATCGCGACAAAACTTTTTTGATAATTTTTTTGGACCAGAAGACACCCAGTGGGCCAAAGAAATGCCAGAGAGGTGGGCTATGGAGGCCACAACCCACCAGGGCGCGCCAGGGGCCTCCCCAGCGCGCCCTGATGGGTTGTGCCCTCCACGGGGCCCCCCTCCACCGCCTCTGATGCATATAAATACCCAAATATTCAGAAAACCCTAGGGGAGTCGATGAAAAACACATCCAGACGCCGCAAGTTCTAGAGCCTCAAGATCCAATCTAACACCATCACGGAGGGGTTCATCTTCTTCATAGGTGCCTCTATGATGATGCGTGAGTAGTCCACCATAGACCTACGGGTCCATAGGCAGTAGCTAGATGGCTTCCTCTCTCTCTCTTTTGATTCTCAATTGTGACGCCCCCAATTTCGACCGTACGCTAATCAAACACGCAATGCGTACGATCAAGATTAGGGACTCACTGATTGATATCCCAACACAACACTAGACACAAATTAAAATCATACAGCTTCATATTACAAGCCAGGGGCCTCGAGGGCTCGAATACAAAGCTCGACAAAGCACGAGTCAGTGGAAGCAATTAATATCTGAGTACAGACATAAGTTAAACAAGTTTTGCCTTAAGAAGGCTAGCACAAACATAAGCAGCGGATCGAAAGAGGCGAGGCCTCCTGCCTGGGAACCTCCTAACTACTCCTGAGCATCGGCACTCTCCACGTAGAAGTAGGCTCTGGCGGTAGTGTAGTAGTCATCTCCGGCATACTCCATCTCCTGGGCTCCATCGTCTGAACGCAAAATCGTATCGAGGGGGAAAGAGAAAGCAAAGCAGCGGTGAGTACTCATCCAAAGTACTCGCAAGACTGACATCAGAACTATGCTAAGTATGCATCATTATCAAGGGGAGGGGTTATATCTGGACTGACTGCAGAAAACAAGAATAGGGAGAAGGCCTAGTCCTATGGAAGACTAGCATCTTCAGCATCTTGCAGCATTAGAAGAGAGTAGACTGGTATCTCATATATAGTCATATTATTGTAGCAATTTTATTAAATAACCACGCCCAGAAATTCTTCCTCGACTCCCTGCGAGGAAGCAATCTCGGAGCCAACATTCATTTCAAAGTAAATCACAATAATAGTTGTAGGGGATCAAAGTATAACTCCAAGTCGTCCTGTTACCGTGGACACGGCTATTCGAATAGATTATTCATCCCTGCAGGGGTGCACTGCATTTCCAACACACCTGATCACCTCCGGCCGGACACACTTTAATGCGTCATGCCCGGCCTCGGGATAGCAGCACGTCATCGCCCCACCTAGGCTCAATGAAGAGGCCAGCCCGCCGGTCTAAATCCTAAGCACACAGGGGTCGTAGGCCCACTTGCCCTACGCGCTCCTGCACGATGCGTACGCGGCCGGAAGCAGACCTAGCACACTCCAGTCCAAGAGCTGTACCGTCCAGTCCAATCCGGCGCGCGCCGCTCCATTGCTGACGTCCGAAGAGCTTCGGCTGATACAACGACGCTGAGTACCCATAACTTCTCCCACGCGATGGTTTGGTGCGTAAAAAGGCCAACGACCCAACTCAGATCAAATACCCAACCCATTAGCATTTTATTAATGCGGGGCAAGCGCGACCCATAAAGTGCGGTCCCGTCACCCCGACTCGAGGATGTGTGGCAAGGGCCTCTCCTGCCCGTCCACGCCTCAACATAACTCTTTGGATGCCTTACCGGCACATCCCACCACATCTCACACACGGGTACCCTTGGGGCCGACCCGTCTCAAGACTGTCGGGAACTCAGGTCCACCTCAACCAGGGTGGTACCGCCTGTCCCTCCAGTCCCGTCTTTCACATGTAAACAATGTCAAGTTAAAGTAACTGTGTGTTTATACACCAAGTGGAAATCCGAGGAATCACCCTCGATGGATCCCACTCGAGGTATGTGTATGACAAGAGTCGCTATTGATAAATGGGAAGGAGGAATCACCCTCGATACCCACGACCGATTAGCTACGCTGCAGAATTAACACCGGGAGTGCTAAGTGAGGTCTCACCCTCGGCACTCGGTAGTAGCTCTGAAGTGCCATACTTAAGGGGTGTGCGGTGATGTGAGGGGCCTGGCTCGTCGGTCGGTTGACCGAGTCTTCGGCTCTTCGAGTCGTCGAGTCGTCGATAAAGAAGCAGGGGCAACTGGGACTAAGGGGTCACTGGGTATTCACTGATCAATCTATACTAAGCAGTTGATATGATTGCGGTTATAGTAGCAGTTTATCAAAAACAGGCTATGCATCAGAATAGGAGCTAACTAATACAGTAGCAAAATCTAATGCAAGATTGAGGGGGAAAGAAATGGGCGATATCGGAATGCTCAAGGGGGGGTTGCTTGCCTTGCTGCTCTGCGGCAAAGGGCTGATCGTCAACGATGTAGTCGTACCCGGCAGCAGCGTCGGTCTCGGGGTCTACCGGTAAGAAGAGGGGGGAGTAACAATAAATATAAAGCAGACAAATGCATCACGATGCATGACATGGCAATATGCAGGGCTAGGCATGCACTAACGCAGTACTACACATCGCAGACGGTTCGGAAGAATATGTGACGATATTTTTCGGGTCTCAGGCTACTACCGGACAGGCGAAATCGATGGAAAAGTTCCATGTTCGCTATGCTAGAGGCATGTGACAGACTAACGGACTGCGTATTCGGATTCGTGGAATTATTCTGAGCAACTTTCATGTTCAAAACTTTTTAATCCGGATAAACAATATTCTGAATTTCTTTTAATTAATAATCCGAATTATCCAAAACAGTAAAATACTGTTTTAATTAACAAATTAATTAATTAACTAATTAATTAATCAATTTAATTAACTAATTAATTAATTTAATTAACTAATTAATTAATTTAATTAAGTAATTAATTAATCTAATTAAGCAATTAATACTAATATTATTTATTATTTATAAAATTATTTTTATTTATTATAATTTTCGTAAATACGTACATACATACATACATACATACATACACACATACATGCATACATACATACATACACAGCACACACACACACACTTTGCACACACACACACACTTTACACGCACACACCCATAGCACACACACGCACGCACGTACACGCGCACCGGCCGACGCGGCGGCACGGCGGTCGCCGGCGGACGCAGTCGCCGCGGGGGGGGGGGGGCAGCTCACCGGGGGGGAAGCGAGGCGGCCGCCGGCGGCGGAGCGGCGAGGTGGAGGCGGTGACGGGGCGGCGGACAGCGGCGCGCGGGTGGCGGGGCGGTCCCGGCGAGGCGGCGGCGGTGCGGGCGACGGGCGGCGGGAGGCGGGCGGCGGGTCGGGGCCGGCTGCGGGTGGCGGGGCGGTCCCGGCGAGGCGGCGGCAGTGTGGGCGACGGGCGGCGGGAGGCGGTCGGCAGCGGGGCGGCGTCGGGCCGGGCGCGGCCGAACCGGCGCGTCGTCGCGGGGGGGGGGGGGGGGCTCGCGTCGGGGGGGAGGAGGGGCGAGCGCGCGGCGCCGTCGGGGGGGGGGGAATCGGGAGGCGCGGGGGCTGGGGGCGCGCTAGGGTTCGCCCCTGGCTCCCCATATAGCCGCCGGCTGGGCCGGCCCTTTCGGCCCAGTTAGGCTTTTTCTTTTTCTTTTTTTTAACAGCGTCTGTTTTAATTATTTAGAGGCTCTAAAATACTTCGAAAAGCTCCGGTTCCAATTTTATAAATCCTTAGGGAATATTTGCAACCCATCCAACATTTTTATTTTCAGTTTCGCACAACTTTTAAAATCCACTTTTCAGACGAATTTAAATTTGCAACGGAATTGAACGGGGTTTGAACCAACACGAGTTTAACAATAGTAATCGTGGTGAAGTGGCAACATTAGCATGGGATCACTGTAGCTTAATTACAGAGATTACTGTAGCACAAAACCAGGGCGTCACAATTCTCCCCTACTAAAAAGAATTCTCGTCCCGAGAATCAAGAAGTAGAAGGAAAGAGCCCGGGGTATTCTGCACGAAGATGATCTTCGCGTTCCAAGTGGCTTCATCTTCAGAATGATTTGCCCACTGCACTTTGAAGAACTTGGTAACCTTCTGACGAGTCCGACGTTCAGTTTCATCGAGAATGCGGACTGGTTGCTCTTTGTAAGAAAGGTCTTGTTGCAGTTCAAGCATATCATGATCCACTGCTCGGATTGGATCCTTGAAGCAGCGACGAAGCTGTGACACATGGAACACATCGTAAACATGAGAAAGGTTTGGCGGTAGTTCCAGTTGATATGCCACCTTACCACGCCTTGCGAGAACAGTGAAAGTACCAATATATTGAGGAGCCAGCTTGCCCTTGATCCCGAAATGGTGTGTACCTCTCATTGGCGTGACTCGAAGATAAGCCTTTTCGCCAGGTTGATAGACCATATCTTTGTGATGACGGTCATACTGACTCTTCTGACGAGACTGAGCAGCCTTCAGATTTGCATGAATAATGCGGACTTGATCTTCGGCATGTTCAATAATATCCGGACCGATAAGTGTACGTTCCCCAGTTTCTGACCAATTCAGAGGAGTCCGACACTTACGTCCATATAATACTTCAAAGGGAGCCATCTTCAGACTATCTTGATAGCTATTGTTGTAGGAGAACTCAGCATACGGGAGAGATTCCTCCCATTTCTTGCCGAAAGAAATGACACAAGCTCGAAGCATGTCTTTGAGAATCTGATTGACTCTTTCAACTTGTCCCTGGGATTGAGGGTGAAAAGCGGTACTGAAGGACAAATGAGTTCCCATAGCTTCCTGAAAACTTGCCCAGAATCTTCAAGTGAATAAACTGCCACGGTCTGAACTGATAACCAGTGGAATACCGTGAAGTGAAACAATTCTGGACATGTAGAGAGTTGCCAGCTGACTAGCAGTGATCGTTTCCTTGACGGCTAGAAAATGTGCAACTTTGGAAAGTCGGTCAATGACGACAAGAATAGCATCATTACCTTTCTGCGACCTGGGAAAACCTGTGACGAAGTCCATTTCAACATGGTCCCATTTCCATTCAGGAACCGTAATAGGTTGCAGAGTTCCGGTAGGCCTTTGATGTTCTGCTTTGTTACGACGGCAAACATCACATTCAGCAACATAGCGAGCAATGTCTTGTTACATGTTAGACCACCAGAATCTTTGACGAATGTCTTGGTACGTCTTGGTACTACCAGGATGAATGTGCTTCCTTCATGACCTCCTGAGTCAAATCATTGTTTTCCTCCTTACTCGGTACTGATACGTCCCTTTTGCATCATGCTTTTATATTGATATTTATTGCATTATGGGCTGTTATTACACATTTTGGTACAATACTTATGCCTTTTCTCTCGTATTTTACAAGGTTTATTTGAAGAGGGAGAATGCCGGCAGCTGGAATTCTGGACTGGAAAAGGAGCAAATCTGAGATACCTATTCTGCACAACTCCAAAAGTCCTAAAAATTTACGGAGAATTATTTTGGAATATATAAAAAATACTGGGCGGAAGAAATACCAGAGGGGGCCCACCAGGCAGTCACAAGCCAGGGGGGCGCGCCCCTGTGGCTTGTGGCCCACCTGGCAGCCCTCCGGTGCCCATCTTCTACTATATGGAGGGTTTTGACCTGGAAAAAATCATAACATAGCTTTCGGGGTGAAGCACCGCCGTCTCGACGCGGAACTTGGGCAGAACCAATCTAGGGCTCCGGCGGAGCTGTTCTGCCGGGGAAACTTCCCTCCCGGAGGGGGAAATAGAAGCCATCGTCATCACCAACGATCCTCTCATCGAGAGGGGGTCAATCTCCATCAACATCTTCACCAGCACCATCTCCTCTCAAACCCTAGTTCATCTCTTGTATCCGATCTTTGTCTCAAAACCTCAAATTGGTACCTGTGGGTTGCTAGTAGTGTTGATTACTCCTTGTAGTTGATGCTAGTTGGTTTATTTGGTGGAAGATCATATGTTCAGATCCTTAATGATAATTAATACTCCTCTGATTTTGAACATGAATATTCTTTGTGAGTAGTTACGTTTGTTCCTGAGGACATGGGATAAGTCTTGTTATAAGTAATCATGCGAATTTGGTATTCGTTCGATATTTTGATGAGATGTATGTTGTCTCTCCTCTAGTGGTGTTATGTGAACGTCGACCACATGACACTTCACCATTATTTGGGCCTAGAGGAAGGCATTGGGAAGTAATAAGTAGATGATGGGTTGCTAGAGTGACAGAAGCTTAAACCCTAGTTTATGCGTTGCTTCGTAAGGGGCTGATTTGGATCCACACGTTTCATGCTATGGTTAGATTAATCTTAATTCTTCTTTTGTAGTTGCGGATGCTTGCGAGAGGGGTTAATCATAAGTGGGAGGCTTGTCCAAGTAAGGGCAGCACCCAAGCACCGGTCCACCCACATATCAAATTATCAAAGTAACGAACGTGAATCATATGAGCATGATGAAAACTAGCTTGACAGTAATTCCCATGTGTCCTCGGGAGCGCTTTGCTATATATAAGAGTTTGTCCAGGCTTGACCTTTGCTATAAAAAGGATTGGGCCACCTTGCTGCACCTTATTTACACTTGTTACTTACTACCCGTTATGATTTATCTTATCACAAAACTATTTGTTACCGATAATTTCAATGCTTGCAGAGAATACCTTACTGAGAACTGCTTGTCATTTCCTTCTGCTCATCGTTGGGTTCGACACTCTTACTTATCGAAAGGACTATGATAGATCCCCTATACTTGTGGGTCATCAAGACTCTTTTCTGGCGCCGTTGCCGGGGAGTGAAGCACCTCTGGTGAGTGGAACTTGGTAAGGAAAAATTTATATACTGTGCTGAAATTTACTGTCACTTGTTACTATGGAAAGTAATCCTTTGAGGGGCTTGTTCGGGGTATCTTCACCTCGACCGGAAGTACAAAGAGATGCTCCTCAACCTGCTGCACCTATTGAAAATATTTATTATGAAATTCCCTCGGGTATGATAGAGAAACTGCTAGCTAATCCTTATGCAGGAGATGGAACACTACATCCTGATTTGCATCTAATCTATGTGGATGAAGCTTGTGCATTATTTAAGCTTGCAGGTTTGCCCGAGGATGATGTCAAGAAGAAGGTATTTCCTTTATCTTTGAAGGAGAAGGCATTGACATGGTACAGGCTATGTGATGATATTGGATCATGGAACTACAACCGATTGAAATTGGAATTTCATCAGAAGTTTTATCCTATGCATCTGGTTCATCGTGATCGGAATTATATTTATAATTTTTGGCCTCGTGAAGGAGAAAGTATCGCTCAAGCTTGGGGGAGGCTTAAGTCAATGTTATATTCATGCCCCAATCATGAGCTCCCGAGAGGAATTATAATTCAGAACTTTTATGCTCGGCTTTGTAATAATGATCGGTCCATGGTCGATACTTCTTGCGCTGGTTCTTTTATGAAGAAAGATATTGAATTCAAGTGGGACTTATTGGAAAGAATTAAAGGCAACTCTGAAGATTGGGAACTGGACGAAGGTAAGTTGTCAAGTATAAACCTTTAGTTCGATTGTGTTAAATCCTTTATAGACACCGATGCTTTTCGTGAATTTAGCACTAAATATGGACTTGACTCTGAGATAGTAGCTTCTTTCTGTGAATCTTTTGCTACTCATGTTGATCTCCCTAAGGAGAAGTGGTTTAAATATCATCCTCCCATTGAAGTGAAAGTAGTTGAACCTATTAAAGTTGAGGAGGAAACTATCACTTATAGTGCTGATCCTGTTATTCCTACTGCTTACATTGAGAAACCACCCTTTCCTGTTAGGATAAAGGAACATGCTAAAGCTTCAACTGTGGTTCGTAAGAGTTGTATTAGAACACCTACACCCCCTGAACAAATTAAAGTTGAACCTAGTATTGCTATGGTTAAAGATCTCTTGGTTGATAATATTGATGGGCATGTTATTCATTTCTGTGATGAAGCTGCTAGAATTGCTAGGCCTGATACTAAGAGTAAACATAGACCAGTTGCTGGCGTGCCTGTTGTTTTTGTTAAAATAGGAGATCATTGTTATCATGACTTATGTGATATGGGTGCTAGCGTGAGTGCAATTCCCTCTTCCTTATACAAAGAAATTATGCATGATATTGCACCAGTTGAATTAGAGGAAATTGATGTTACTATTAAGCTTTCTAATAGAGATACTATTGCACCAATGGGGATTGTTAGAGATGTTGAAGTCTTGTGTGGGAAAATAAAGTATCCTACTGATTTTCTTGTTCTCGGTTCCCCACAAGATGATTTTTGTCCCATTATATTTGGCAGACCCTTCTTGAATACTGTTAATGCTGGGATTGATTGTGAAAAGGAAACAGTTACTGTGAGTTTTGGGGATGTGTCTCATGAGGTCAATTTCTCTAAATTTCGTAGACATCCCCATGACAAAGAATTGCCTAGTAAAGATGAAATTATTGGTCTTGCTTCTATTGTTGTGCCTCCTACTGATCCTTTTGAACAATATTTGCTGGACCATGAAAATGATATGCATATGAATGAGAGGAATGAAATAGATAAAATTTTCTTTGATCAGCAGCCTATTTTGAAACACAACTTACCTGTTGAAATACTTGGGGATCCCCCTCCACCCAAGGGTGATCCCGTGTTTGAGCTTAAACAATTACCCGATACTTTAAAATACGCTTATCTTGATGAAAAGGAGATATATCCTGTTATTATTAGTGCTAACCTTTCAGAGCATGAAGAAAAGAGATTATTGAAAACTCTGAGGAAGCACCGTGCTGCTATTGGATATACTCTTGATGATCTTAAGGGCATTAGTCCCACTCTATGTCAGCATAAAATTAATATGGAGCCTGATGCCAAACCAGTTGTTGATCACCAACGACGGTTGAATCCTAAGATGAAAGAAGTGGTAAGAAAAGAAATACTAAAGCTTCTGGAGGCAGGTATAATTTATCCTGTTGCTGATAGTAGATGGGTTAGTTCCATTCATTGTGTTCCTAAGAAGGGAGGTATCACCATTGTCCCTAATGATAAAAATGAATTGATCCCGCAAAGAATTGTTACAGGTTATAGAATGGTAATTGATTTTAGGAAATTAAACAAAGCTACTAAGAAGGATCATTACCCTCTACCTTTTATTGATCAAATGCTAGAAAGAGTATCCAAACACACTCATTTTGCTTTCTAGATGGTTACTCTGGTTTCTCTCAAATACCTGTGTCAAAAGAGGATCAAGAAAAAACCACTTTTACTTGCCCTTTCGGTACTTTTGCTTATAGACGTATGCCTTTTGGTTTATGCAATGCACCTGCTACTTTTCAAAGATGTATGATAGCTATATTCTCTGACTTTTGTGAAAAGATTCTTGAGATTTTCATGGATGACTTTTCCGTTTATGGAACTTCTTTTGATGATTGCTTGAGCAACCTTGATCGAGTTTTACAGAGATGTGAAGAAACTAATCTTGTCTTGAATTGGGAAAAGTGCCACTTTATGGTTAATGAAGGTATTGTCTTGGGGCACAAGATCTCCGAGAGAGGTATTGAGGTGGATAAAGCTAAGGTTGATGCTATTGAAAAAATGTCATGCCCTACGGATATCAAAGGTATAAGACGTTTCCTTGGTCATGCTGGCTTCTATAGGAGGTTTATTAAAGATTTCTCTAAGATTTCTAGGCCTCTCACTAATCTTTTACAAAAAGATGTTCCATTCGTTTTTGATGATGATTGTGTAGAAGCATTTGAAATCCTAAAGAATGCCTTGATTTCCGCACCTGTTGTTCAACCACCTGATTGGAATCTACCCTTTGAAATTATGTGTGATGCTAGTGATTATGCTGTTGGTGCTGTTCTAGGACAAAGAGTTGATAAGAAATTAAATGTTATCCATTATGCCAGTAAAACTCTAGACAGTGCTCAAAGAAATTATGCTACTACTGAAAAGGAATTTTTAGCGGTTGTTTTTGCTTGTGATAAGTTCAGACCTTATATAGTTGATTCTAAAGTAACTGTTCACACCGATCATGCTGCTATTAAGTACCTTATGGAAAAGAAAGATGCTAAACCTAGACTTATTAGATGGGTTCTTCTGCTACAAGAATTTGATTTGCATATTATTGATAGAAAGGGTGCTGATAACCCTGTAGCAGACAACTTGTCTAGGTTATAAAATGTTCTTGATGACCCACTACCTACTGATGATAGCTTTCCTGATGAACAATTAGCTGTCATAAATGCTTCACATAATGCTCCATGGTATGCTGATTATGCTAATTACATTGTTGCTAAATTTATACCGCCTAGTTTCACATACCAACAAAAGAAAAAGTTCTTCTATGATTTAAGGCATTACTTTTGGGATGATCCACACCTTTATAAATAAGGAGTGGATGGCATTATTAGACATTGTGTACCTGAGCATGAACAGGAACAAATCTTACGCAAGTGTCACTCCGAGGCCTACGGAGGACACCACGCTGGAGATAGAACTGCACATAAGGTACTACAATCTGGTTTTTATTGGCCTACTCTCTTCAAGGATGCTCGTAAGTTTGTCTCGTCTTGTGATGAATGTCAAAGAATTGGTAATATTAGTAGACGTCAGGAAATGCCTATGAATTACTCTCTTGTTATTGAACCATTTGATGTTTGGGGTTTTGATTATATGGGACCTTTTCCACAATCTAACGGGCATACTCATATTCTAGTTGCTGTTGATTATGTTACTAAGTGGGTAGAAGCTATTCCAACTAGTAGCGCTGATCATAACACTTCTATTAAAATGCTTAAAGAAGTTATTTTCCCTAGATTTGGAGTCCCTAGATATTTGATGACTGATGGTGGTTCACACTTTATTCATGGTGCTTTCCGTAAATTGCTTGCTAAGTACCATGTTAATCATAGAATTGCATCTCCTTATCATCCTCAGTCTAGTGGTCAAGTAGAATTGAGCAATAGAGAAATTAAATTGATCTTGCAGAAGACTGTTAATAGATCTAGGAAGAATTGGTCTAAGAAACTTGATGATGCATTATGGGCTTATAGAACTGCTTATAAAAACCTATGGGTATGTCTCCGTATAAAATGGTTTATGGTAAAGCATGTCACTTACCTCTTGAACTAGAACATAAAGCTTACTGGGCAATTAAAGAGCTCAACTATGATTTCAAACTTGCTGGTGAGAAGAGGTTATTTGACCTTAGCTCACTTGATGAACGGAGAACCCAAGCCTATGAGAATGCCAAGTTGTTTAAAGAAAAGGTTAAGAAATGGCATGATAGAAGGATACAAAAGCGTGAATTCAATGTAGGTGATCATGTCTTGCTATACAATTCTCGTTTAAGATTTTTTGCAGGAAAACTTCTCTCTAAATGGGAAGGTCCTTACGTTATCGAAGAAGTATACCGTTCCGGTGCCATCAAGATCAACAACGCCGAAGGCACAAACCCGAAGCTGGTGAACGGTCAAAGAATCAAACATTATATCTCAGGTACTCCCATAAATGTTGAAACCAATATTATCAATACCATAACCCCAGAGGAATACATTAGGGAGACCTACCAGAACGTTTTAGACTCCGAAAAGGAATAGGTATGTGGTACGGTAAGTAAACCGACTCCAAAACTTTTTCAATGACAAATTTTATCCGTTTTGGAATATTTAAAAAATTAGGAAAATTTAAAGTAGTCCGAATAGTGCACGAGGAGGCGACAAGCCAGGGGGGCGTGCCCTACCCCCCTGGGCACGCCCCTGTGGCTTGTGACCACCTCGTGTACCCTCCGGACTCCGTTTTCTTGTGGTATACTCCTTCGGGTCGGCAAAAATTCATTATATAATCTCCCGAAGGTTTTGATCTTCGTATCACGACAATATCTCCTGTTTTTGTTTTGAACTGTTTCTACAGCAGATTTAGAGCAAGATGTCTTCGCAAGAGTCGGTCGGGGAGAACCGTGCCTTTCACCTAACACCGGGGCCTGGAGTTTACAGCAAAGCCAACCACTTCGGGTAGGCCACGGAGGAAGAGATGGAGGCCGACTTGAAAAGAATAGATGCCATGGAGGAAGATCAAGAAGTTACCTCTCGCTTGCAACCTGGAGCCATGTTGGAAGAACTTCAGAGCTCAGCAATTCCGAATTCGGTTATCCCTCCCAATGCCAAATTTCTTACTTATGAAAATATGAAAAAGAGTGTTGCTTCTTCCCCCGCAGCAATGAAACATCCGTGGGTTACGGGAGCTCTAACCGTCACTGGAAAATTCGCAAGGAAATAATGGACCTCAGACGGCAAAATAATAAGCTTGAGGAGGAGAATCGCATTCTGAGGGGCATCATCGCCAAGAATATAACATCACCACCTCCGAAGAAAGACAACTAGACACATGGGTATGTGCACTCCCCTTGGCTTGTGCCAAGCTTGGGGGAGGTGCCCCGGTATCGTATCACCATCACATCTTTTATTTTTATCGTTTTTCTTAGTTCGATCCTTTTGATTATATCTTGATCAGTAGAATAAAGTTTTAGTGTGATCTAATTTTGAGTTTTACTTTATGTTCCCTCTATGTAAGCAAGTCCGTGAGTAATATAATAAAGAGTAGTTTTGAGTTGAGGGCTTTGCTTGTTTGCTATAATCTTGAGAAAAAGAAATAAAAAGAAGTATAGAATAAAAGCAAAGAGTATATATGATGATCTTATGGGGAGTGATGACTTCACATATAAGAAGTATGTCGATTGAAACTTGTTGTGAGTTGACAAACATAGCTATTGGCCATTGTGGCAATTAAAAGGAAGTAATAAAGAGAGAGAGGTTCACATATAAATATATTATCTTGGACATCTTT
This sequence comes from Elymus sibiricus, assembly GCA_039707655.1. Taxonomy (NCBI): domain Eukaryota; kingdom Viridiplantae; phylum Streptophyta; class Magnoliopsida; order Poales; family Poaceae; genus Elymus; species Elymus sibiricus. The sequence continues at coordinate 59,261,897 of CM077665.1, forward strand.
TATGATTGTGAGCACTCATTAAAATATTATATGTTAAGAAGTTGATGTTGGACAAGGAAGACAACATAATGGGTTATGTTTGCTTACTTCCGAATAGAAGTTATATGGTTATAGATCCCTCAACATGTGTCGCTTGCTTCCACCTCATATCAGCCAAAACTTCCGCACCAAGTAGAGATACTACTTGTGCATCCAAACACCCTTAACCCAGTTTTGCCATGAGAGTCCACCATACCAACCTATGGATTGAGTAAGATCCTTCAAGTAAGTTGTCATTGGTGCAAGCAATAAAAATTGCTCTCTAAATATTGTCTGATCTATTAGTGTGAGGAAAATAAGCTTTATACGAACTTGTGATAGGGAAGAAATAAAAGCGACGGACTGCATAATAAAGTTCTCTATCACAAGGGGCAATATAAAGTGACGTTCTTTTGCATTAAGGGATTGTGCATCCAACTATAAAGCGCATGACAACCTCTGCTGCCCTCTGCGAAGGGCCTATCTGTTACTTTTATTTTCTAGTACTTACCTTTATGCAAGAGTCGTGGTGATCTCCATCACTTTCTTTATTTCGCCTTTATCTTTTGGCAAGCGTCATGTGTTGGGGAATGATCTAGACACATATATCCACTCGGAAGTGGGCGAGCATGAGTTATTACTGTTGACATTACCCTTGAGGTAAATAGTTGGGAGGCAATACTATAAGCCCCTATATTTCTCTGTGTCCGATTGAAGCTTTGACCTCATAGGTACCTCGTGAGTGTTAGCAATTGTGAAAGACTAAAAGATGATTGAGTATGTGGATTTGCTTTACAAGCTCTTATATTGACTCTTTCCTACGTTATGATAAATTGCAATTGCTTCAATGACTGAGATCATAGTTTGTTGGTTCTCAATAGAGTTCTTGATTCATACTTTACCTTGTGAATGAATTGTTACTTCAACATAAGAAATTATATGTCAATATATGTTGCTGTTCTAAAGATGATCATGATGCCCTCATTTCCGTATTTTATTTGATCGACACCTCTATCTCTAAACATGTGGGCATATTTATCGATTTCGGCTTTCGCTTGAGGACAAGCGAGGTCTAAGCTTGGGGGAGTTGATACGTCCCTTTTGCATCATGCTTTTATATTGATATTTATTGCATTATGGACTGTTATTACACATTTTGGTACAATACTTATGCCTTTTCTCTCTTATTTTACAAGGTTTATTTGAAGAGGGAGAATGCCGGCAGCTGGAATTCTGGACTGGAAAAGGAGCAAATCTGAGATACCTATTTTGCACAACTCCAAAAGTCCTGAAAATTTACGGAGAATTATTTTGGAATATATAAAAAATACTGGGTGGAAGAAATACCAGAGGGGGCCCACCAGGCAGTCACAAGCCAGGGGCGCGCCCTACCCCCCTGGGCGCGCCCCCTGTGGCTTGTGGCCCACCTGGCAGCCCTCCGGTGCCCATCTTCTGCTATATGGAGGGTTTTGACCTGGAAAAAATCATAACAGAGCTTTCGGGGCGAAGCGCCGCCGTCTCGAGGCGGAACTTGGGCAGAACCAATCTAGGGCTCCGGCGGAGCTGTTCTGCCGGGTAAACTTCCCTCCCGGAGGGGGAAATAGAAGCCATCGTCATCACCAACGATCCTCTCATCGAGAGGGGGTCAATCTCCATCAACATCTTCACCGGCACCATCTCCTCTCAAACCCTAGTTCATCTCTTGTATCCGATCTTTGTCTCAAAACCTCAGATTGGTACCTGTGGGTTGCTACTAGTGTTGATTACTCCTTGTAGTTGATGCTAGTTGGTTTATTTGGTGGAAGATCATATGTTCAGATCCTTAATGATAATTAATACTCCTCTGATTTTGAACATGAATATGCTTTGTGAGTAGTTACATTTGTTCCTGAGGACATGGGATAAGTCTTGTTATAAGTAATCATGTCAATTTGGTATTCGTTCGATATTTTGATGAGATGTATGTTGTCTCTCCTCTAGTGGTGTTATGTGAACGTCGACTACATGACACTTCACCATTATTTGGGCCTAGAGGAAGGCATTGGGAAGTAATAAGTGGATGATGGGTTGCTAGAGTGACAGAAGCTTAAACCCTAGTTTATGCGTTGCTTCGTAAGGGGCTGATTTGGATCCACATGTTTCATGCTATGGTTAGATTTATCTTAATTCTTCTTTTGTAGCTGCGGATGCTTGTGAGAGGGGTTAATCATAAGTGGGAGGCTTGTCCAAGTAAGGGCAGCACCCAAGCACCGGTCCACCCACATATCAAAGTATCAAAGTAACGAACGCGAATCATATGAGCATGATGAAAACTAGCTTGACAGTAATTCCCATGTGTCCTCGGGAGCGCTTTGCTATATATAAGAGTTTGTCCAGGCTTGTCCTTTGCTATAAAAAGGATTGGGCCACCTTGCTGCACCTTATTTACACTTGTTACTTGCTACCCGTTACGATTTATCTTATCACAAAACTACCTGTTACCGATAATTTCAGTGCTTGCAGAGAATACCTTACTGAGAACTGCTTGTCATTTCCTTCTGCTCCTCGTTGTGTTCGACACTCTTACTTATCGAAAGGACTACGATAGATCCCCTATAGTTGTGGGTCATCAGGTACCACTAGGCGGCCTTTGAAGTACAAAGCGCCGTCCTCAGCAATAGTGAAGGATGAGGGCTTTCCTTCTGCGAGATCGAATTTAATCCTCTCGACTTCATTGTCACACTTCTGGATCCACTTGGACGTCCACTAGATCTGGTTTAGCAACCAGGGTATTAAGAGAACCCTGGGAAACAACGTGGAGGTTCATTTTGTAGGATCCTTCAGGAGGGGGAGCGAGATAACCCTGAGGGACAATATGGAGGTTCGGCTTGCGGAATTCCTTTTGAAGAAGGGGGTGAACCTTGTGAACCTGAAGGTGGTTGCAGTATGACTTGCGGCTCAAAGCATCGGCCATTTCATTAGCCTTGCCTGGTGTATAAGAAATACCCACGTTGTAATCTGCTATGCGCTCCATCCATCTCTGTTGACGGAGGTTCAGATCTGGTTGAGTAAACAGGTACTTCAGACTTTGGTGATCGGTGTAGATCTCACAACGATTACCAACAAGGTATTGTCGCCACTCTTTCAGTGCATGAATTACTGCATCAAGTTCAAGGTCATGAACTGGGTACTTCTCTTCATGAGGACGCAATTGACGAGATGCATAAGCAACCACTCTACGCTCTTGCATTAGGACACAGCCCATTCCCTGACGTGAAGCATCACAATAAATGACGAAGTCCTTACGAGTATCCGGAGGAGCAAGCACTAGAGCAGACGTCAGTTTGTCCTTAAGTGCCTGAAAGCTCTCCTGGCATTTTTCTGTCCACTCATATTTAACACCTTTGTGAAGCAAATTGGTTAACGGCTTTGCAATCTTGGAGAAGTTCTCGACGAATCGACGGCAATAGCTGGCGAGTCAAAGAAAACTTCTGACTTGCTTGACGTTCTTCGGGGGAGTCCAGTCAAGAATAGCCTGAATTCGTTCAGGGTTGACCGCAATACCATCCTTGGAGATCACATGACCAAGGTAGGTTACTTCGTCCATCCAGAACTCACACTTTGAATACTTTGCAAAAAGTTGATGTTCTCGAAGTCTCTCCAATATAAGACGAAGATGTTCAGCATGCTCTTCTTTATTCTTGGAGAAAACCAGGATATCATCCAGATAAACCACGATGAATTTATCGAGGTAATCCATGAATATATAGTTCATCAGGTGAGAGAAGGTTGCTGGGGCATTAGTTAAGCCAAAGGACATGATGGTGTAGTCGTATGAACCATAACGAGTAATGAATGCAGTCTTCGGAATATCCTCTTCACGTACCCGGATCTGATGGTAACCCAACCTCAAGTCGAGTTTGGAAAACACTGATGAACCGGCAAGTTGGTCATACAGATCGTTGATCCGAGGCAGTGGATATTTGTTCTGAATCGTTGCTTGGTTGATGGGACGGTAATCTTGGACCAATCGATTCGTACCATCTTTCTTCTTAACAAAGAGAGAAGGTGCTCCCCAAGCAGAGGAACTTGGACGAATGAAACCCAGACGAAGCGAATTGTCAATTTCTTGTTTAAGTTCAAGGAGTTCATGCGGTGGCATCTTATACGGACGCTTGGCTATAGGAGTGGTACCAGGTACCAAGTCGATGACAAACTTGACAGCTCTAGCAGGGGGGGTCCCTGGAAGTTCTTCTGGAAAAACATCTTGGAAATCCCGGACAACTGGAATGTTTTCAATCCCTTGGAAAAGCATTCAGGGCATTTAGCCAGGCTTCAGCATCTAACAGCTTGGAATGACCTGATCGAGTACATTTCATAATCAAAGAAGATTACCAAGAGTTGTTGAATCGCAATGCGTACTCGATTCATATATCAGTGTCCTTGATTGTCCAACAACTCAGAACACGAGGAAACTGGAGTCAGTGAAATATCATAGTTGATGAGGAGCTCATAAGAAGTTATAAAGCTCCATGATATTTATCAAGATACCAGGGATAATACTCGGAGGTAGATCAGCATGGAGGTTAGACTAGCGTATTGATCTATGGAAGACAAACACATTAACTTGTCTGAGAACGAAAACAAAGTAGAACACCATGGTCGGAACCACGATTGCAAAGGACCAGATCAAAGATACAATATCAAATCATACAATGAATGATTATATGAAAGGAGAAGCTTATATGATAAGATCAACATCGTTTCCATGGGCATGAACACAAGGTTCAAGGTCGACTCCCACTTCATCAATGCATCACCTTCCATTTACACCTCGCCTTTGATGAAGTTGTAGTTTTGAAAGTTTAACTGGCAAAACACCAGGAGAGTATGACTCGTGAAAACTGTCGGGTTCACACGAATTAAGGAAGGCATAGGTCCAACCCATCGGGGCATCTTAGGAACATATACCACAAGCTTCAAGAGTAGTTAACACATGCTTGACAACAGAGCATGGCTGACAATAGCATAGGATACAACTTATCAGAGGGAGAAGGCACAATTTACCAATGGCATCATGTATCAGGGGAAGAACATCACAATAATTTGAATGTGAAGGATGCTATCGGGTAATAACCCAACACTGGGTCTGGCGGTCCACAAAGGACCTGATGTGAGTATCGGTACCCAATTAGAGGAAGAAGAAATGTAAGGCATCAGACCATAGAACATCCAAATAATTTGATGCTTAAATAACCAAAGGAATTAAGACTTCCAAATTGGTGTATCGGAAACAGATGTTCCGATCGAATACAAGTAAGATGAAAAGACTTAGATGGGCGATCAATCAAGGTTGATTTGTTGGGAACCAACTCATGTTTGGAAAGACGTCTGAACCGGAAAGATAATTTATGAGAAACAACTGATGACTGCGTGCATTCACACACAGGTGGAATTACTAAAATCAAATGACAATCACAAAGGATATAAAGAATATTGCTAGACATATGGAATTAACCATAATGCAAGCAGATGAGAATGAGTCAAATGCTATTGAGGATTTCGGAAGATCGAATAGCAATTCGAAGGATTTTTGAAACCAATGACAACTGAGGATGGACGAATCCACGATAAGCATAGGGGGGTTGATGGTAGAAGGGAATCGCAAGAGCGATTAACACAAGTCCTCAAGAGAACATCGGAGAGTAACTTCGGAGTCTTCTGATGAATCAAGCCATCATCTGGAATGAGGGGTTCTCCGGGAGGAAGTAGTTACGAGAACCTAGTGTTAGAGTTAATAAAATCTTTAACCCAAAAGAGAAGAGGGATCAGAACCCAGAGTATAGATGAGGAATAAAAGATCCTAATACCACCCGATTGAGATGTGGGCCCGTAACCCACACAACTATGTTAGTAAAAGTTTTTCAACGACTAGACTCAACTTCGGCTAAGGAGTTGGAAAGGGGGCTACCTACAGGCAGTCGGCTCTGATACCAACTTGTGACGCCCCCAATTTCGACCGTACGCTAATCAAACACGCAATGCGTACGATCAAGATTAGGGACTCACTGATTGATATCCCAACACAACACTAGACACAAATTAAAGTCATACAGCTTCATATTACAAGCCAGGGGCCTCGAGGGCTCGAATACAAAGCTCGACAAAGCACGAGTCAGTGGAAGCAATTAATATCTGAGTACAGACATAAGTTAAACAAGTTTTGCCTTAAGAAGGCTAGCACAAACATAAGCAGCGGATCGAAAGAGGCGAGGCCTCCTGCCTGGGAACCTCCTAACTACTCCTGAGCGTCGGCACTCTCCACGTAGAAGTAGGCTCCGGCGGTAGTGTAGTAGTCATCTCTGGCGTACTCCATCTCCTGGGCTCCATCGTCTGAACGCAGAATCGTATCGAGGGGGAAAGAGAAAGCAAAGCAGCGGTGAGTACTCATCCAAAGTACTCTCAAGACTGACATCAGAACTATGCTAAGTATGCATCATTATCAAGGGGGGGGGTTATATCTGGACTGACTGCAGAAAGCAAGAATAGGGAGAAGGCCTAGTCCTATCGAAGACTAGCATCTTCAGCATCTTGCAGCATTAGAAGAGAGTAGACTGGTATCTCATATATAGTCATATTATTGTAGCAATTTTATTAAATAACCACGCCCAGAGATTCTTCTTCGACTCCCTGCGAGGAAACAATCTCGCAGCCAACATTCATTTCAAAGTAAATCACAATTATAGTTGTAGGGGGTCAAAGTATAACTCCAAGTCGTCCTGTTACCGTGGACACGGCTATTCGAATAGATTATTCATCCCTGCAGGGGTGCACCGCATTTCCAACACGCCTGATCACCTCCAGCTGGACACACTTTCCTGGGTCATGCCCGGCCTCGGGATAGCAGCCCGTCGTCGCCCCACCTAGGCTCAACGAAGAGGCCAACCCGCCGCTCTAAATCCTAAGCACACAGGGGTCGTGGGCCCACTTGCCCTACGCGCTCCTGCACGATGCGTACGCGGCCGAAAGTAGACCTAGCACACTCCAGTCCAAGAGCTGTATCGTCCAGTCCAATCCGGCGCGCGCCGCTCCATTGCTGACGTCCGAAGAGCTTCGGCTGATACAACGACGCTGAGTACCCATAACTTCTCCCACGCGATGGTTTGGTGCGTAAAAAGGCCAACGACCCAACTCAGATCAAATACCCAACCCATTAGCATTTTATTAATGCGGGGCAAGCGCGACCCATAAAGTGCGGTCCCGTCACCCCGACTCGAGGATGTGTGGCAAGGGCCTCTCCTGCCCGTCCACGCCTCAACATAACTCTTTGGATGCCTTACCGGCGCATCCCACCACATCTCACACACGGGTACCCTTGGGGCCGACCCGTCTCAAGACTGTCGGGAACTCAGGTCCACCTCAACCAGGGTGGTACCGCCTGTCCCTCCAGTCCCGTCTTTCACATGTAAACAATGTCAAGTTAAAGTAACTGTGTGTTTATACACCAAGTGGAAATCCGAGGAATCACCCTCGATGGATCCCACTCGAGGTATGTGTATGACAAGAGTCGCTATCGATAAATGGGAAGGAGGAATCACCCTCGATACCCACGACCGATTAGCTACGCTACAGAATTAACACCGGGAGTGCTAACTGAGGTATCACCCTCGGCACTCGGTAGTAGCTCTGCAGTGCCATACTTAAGGGGTGTGCGGTGATGTGAGGGGCCTGGCTCGTCGGTCGGTTGACCGAGTCTTCGGGTCTTCGAGTCGTCGAGTCGTCGATAAAGAAGCAGGGGCAACTGGGACTAAGGGGTCACTGGGGATTCACTGATCAATCTATACTAAGCAGTTGATATGATTGCGGGTATAGTAGCAGTTTATCAAAAACAGGCTATGCATCAGAATAGGAGCTAACTAATACAGTAGCAAAATCTAATGCAAGATTGAGGGGGAAAGAAATGGGCGATATCGGAATGCTCAAGGGGGGGTTGCTTGCCTTGCTCCTCTGCGGCAAAGGGCTGATCGTCAACAATGTAGTCATACCCGGCATCAGCGTCGGTCTCGGGGTCTACCGGTAAGAAGAGGGGGGAGAAACAATAAATATAAAGCAGACAAATGCATCACGATGCATGACATGGCAATATGCAGGGCTAGGCATGCACTAACGCAGTACTACACATCGCAGACGGTTCGGAAGAAAATCTGACGATATTTTCCGGGTCTCGGGCTACTACCGGACAGGCGAAATCGATGGAAAAGTTCCATGTTCGCTATGCTAGAGGCATGTGACAGACTAACGGACTGCGTATTCGGATTCGTGGAATTATTCTGAGCAACTTTCATGTTCAAAACTTTTTAATCCGAACTACGGTTTATTTTATATTAATTTTTAAAGATTAAACAATATTCTGAATTTCTTTTAATTAATAATCCGAATTATCCAAAACAGTAAAATACTGTTTTAATTAACTAATTAATTAATCAATTTAGTTAATTAATTTAATTAAGTAATTAATTTTTTAAATTTAATTAAGTAATTAATTAATCTAATTAAGCAATTAATACTAATATTATTTATTATTTATAAAATTATTTTTATTTCTTATAATTTTCGTAAATACGTACATACATCCATACATACATACATACACACATACATGCATACATACATACATACTTACACACCACACACACACGCACTTTGCACACACACACACACTTTACACGCACACACCCACAGCACACACACACGCACGCACGTACACGCGCACCGGCCGGCGCGGCGGCCGCCGGCGGACGTGGGCGCCGCGGGGGGGGAGGGGGGCAGCTCACCGGGGGGGAAGCGAGGCGGCCGCCGGCGGCGGCGGGAGGCGGCGGAGCGGCGAGGTGGAGGCGGTGACGGGGCGGCGGACGGCGGCGCGCGGGTCGGGGCCGGCCGCGGGTGGCGGGGCGGTCCCGGCGAGGCGGCGGCGGTGCGGGCAACGGGCGGCGGGAGGCGGTCGGCGGGTCGGGGCCGGCCGCGGGTGGCGGGGCGGTCCCGGCGAGGCGGCGGCAGTGCGGGCGACGGGCGGCGGGGCGGCGTCGGGCCGGGCGCGGCCGAACCGGCGCGTCGTCGCCGGGGGGGGGGGGGGGCTCGCGTCGGGGGGGAGGAGGGGCGAGCGCGCGGCGCCGTCGGGGGGAGGGGGAATCGGGAGGCGCGGGGGCTGGGGGCGCGCTAGGGTTCGCCCCTGGCTCCCCATATAGTCGCCGGCTGGGCCGGCCCTTTCGGCCGAGTTAGGCATTTTTTTTAAATAGCGTCTGTTTTAATTGTTTAGAGGCTCTAAAATACTTCGAAAAAGCCCGGCTCCAATTTTATAAATCCTTAGGGAATATTTGCAACCCATCCAACATTTTTATTTTTAGTTTCGCAAAACTTTTAAAATCCAGTTTTCAGACGAATTTAAATTTGCAACGGAATTGAACGGGGTTTGAACCAACGCGAGTTTAACAACAGTAATCGTGGTGACGTGGCAACATTAGCGTGGATCACTGTAGCTTAATTACAGAGATTATTGTAGCACAAAACCAGGACGTCACATCAATACAATGGACTCTTGGAGATCTATTTGATGTAAACTTTTGCGTTGTGTTTGTTGGGATCCGATGAATTTTGAGTTCATGATCAGTTTCTATCCATGAATATTATTTGAGTCTTCTTTGATCTCTTATATGCATGATTACTTATAGTCTCGTATTTCTTCTTCGAATCTTTGGTTTAGTTAGGCCGACTAGATTGATTTTTCTTGCCATGGGAAGAGGTGCATTGTGATGGGTTCGATCTTCCGGTGTCCTTTCCCAGTGACAGAAGGGACAGCAAGGCACGCATGTATCGTTGCTCTTAAGGATAACAAGATGGGGTCTATTCCTACATGAATAGATCTTGTCTACATCATGTTATCGTTCTTATTGCATTACTCCATTTTTCCATGAACTTACCTAGATGCATGCTGAATAGCGGTCCATGTGTGGAGTAATAGTGGTAGATACAGGCAGGAGTCGGTCTACTTATCTTGGACGTGATGCCTATATAATGATCATCGCCTTGGATATCGTTATGATTATTTGATCTTCTATCAATTGCCCAGTAGTAATTTGTTCACCCACCGTGTGCTATACTCATGAGAAAAGCCACTAGTGAAACCTACGGCACCCGGGTCTACTTTTCCAACATATTGCTTTCCGATCTATCTTTTTGCTCTTTTGTTTTCATATCTACTATACCAAAAACTCAAAAATATATTGCTGCCCTTTTTATTTGCCATTTTTATTTTGTGTTCTTGAGAGATCTATCTCTCCTATCTATCATATCCTAACCTATCATTTTACCGTAGAGAGATTGACAACCTCTCTTTCGCGTCGGGTTGCAAGTATTTGTTATTTGTGTGCAGGTGCTGCTTATTAGGTGGTGGTGATCCTCCTACTGGTTCAATATCTTGGTTTCATAACTGAGGGAAATACTTACCGTCGATGTGCTGCATCATCCCTTCCTCTTTGGGAAAATACCGCCGCAGTCTCAAGCCATGTTAGCAGACAATTAAAGAAGAGAAAGATGGTTAGAATAACATAGGTAGATACTGTATCATGTTAAATGCTATACTACTATGTGTCTTGCATGTCAATAAATGAGATCACCTATGATACTAGTTTATGATACTATGCATTATGAAGGTAGTACCACACAATAGTATCATATGCATGATAATACTCCCCACTAACAAGATGCTTGAGCGTACTCAAAGTTATTACTAAGTATTTCTCATTTATGTATTTTCATCCATGCAGGTTGTGTTTTTCCGACCCGGCAACGACAAGCTAGAACCCCCGCGTGCAATTAAGGAAGCCTAGCTGGTTGAGCCGTCACATACACAGTACTTATCCACAACTATTCTTATGAGCATGTGCTAAGTCGTGCCATGGAGCTAATTTGAAATTGTCAGTCGTTGACTCCATATGGTGTAAGTTTTTTTGTGTTGTGACTTGTGTGTATGCCCTCTCTAAAGTGATAGTTTTTGTACCCTCTCACAATAACACTAGGAGCTTGCATTTGTCATAAGAGCTTCAAAAGTTATGTGACTCGATTGTATTTTCTCAATCACCTGTCGTTAGCTCCGTACGGTCATCGTAATCACCACATGTATCAAGTCACTCACTTGAAGGTGGCTTGTACAGTAGGGGTGATTATCTTGTACACCTCTTATGTTTATAATAAAGAGGTTCTTGTGATAAACTTGATTATTCATCCAGCCATATTATTGTTGAGACAAGTTGCTCTTAGATGTCGTTAATAGCCTTACATTGTTTCTCCTTCGGTACTCGCATCATACTTTTAGTTTGCACTGGGGTGTTGATGGTTTATAGAAAGCCGTCTAGACCACTAAGGTTGTGAATCATGTGAACTTGTCAACTTTTCCTCCTCATGCACTGGAAAGTCATACAAAATATCATGACATCTTCGGCACAGTTAAACTGACAACTAGATATGTGAACTAGGCACACAAACACCAGCAGGCTTTATGAAACAACATGGTAACTTGGTAAAATTAAAATGGCAACCAGCTACGCAAGCACAACAAAAATAAAACCAGACAAGTAGTTTCATTTTACAATTGCGAGCAAGCTTTATGAATTAACATGCCAAGTTAGCATAATTAAACTATAAACTATAAAGGCCAACAAATCAATCCCGACAACTCTTTAGCTGTCAAGATCTGATATGCAAGCTAAAATGCCAGGAAAACTTCCTTATCTTACTTCTCTCGGATTAAAGCAAATGGTACAAAATCATATTCCTGAGAATTATCAACTGCTTTCGGAAATCCCCTGACCAGTCTAGTACCAAGATACTATAGCTACATCCATAGTTATAGTGGCAACCTGCTTTTTAGTACACATAGTAAAACTATACTATAGCTATAGCTAATACTGCTTTTCTGCAATCAGGCATGTTTTTCTTTTGTCCTCTTGATTTGCCCAAAGAGAAACATTTCATGAAAAAAATGGGGCCACTTCTTTTTAAAGTTAACCCGCCTTTTTTTCGAGGAAAGTTAACTCACCATGGTCAAGTAGGAACTCGGTTGTATTTTCGAAGAAGTCCTAAATGAAAACATATAGGCTCTTACTGATATGATTATATACATTAGACAATAGTTTTGGATAAGATAGGTGGAAGTTCTTTTTTAGGTTAATTTAGATGCTACAAGTAGATTATTTAAGAGATCAAGAAATAAAAGGATGGTGTTATTTTTCGGGGTTCGCCGTATTAGTTTGTGATAAGCTACAACGAACTATATCATGTTCCGTGCAATAAGCACATTGCATGTTTAATATGGGTTGTTTCATTAGATTCAAGCCATCGTGTGCCATCAGACCAAATCAACACCACACCAAAGGTGGAAACGAGAAAATAACACAAGAAAAAAAGGGTTGCATCGCGGGGAACTAATTTAGGGATTCACCTTACGAGACAAAATAATAGAGAACAACTTTGCTAGAAATAAAGTCCCGGACAAAATAATCAGAGTAATGGGACGCTGTCTTACAAGAAAATTGTCTCTGTTGACCTGTTCACCTTCGTCACCCATTCTCCGATTTCGTTCTTCAGTCTCCTCTGCAAGTCTCGAGGGCCCCTTGGAAAGACAACACACACTCGTTCAAGGACCCGTGCATTGCAGAGCAACAGCTTTGCCATACACCTCTGTGCCTGGTGGCCCTGGTAATGCACCAGGTTGATCTCCCTCACCCGTTTCTGCAAGCACGGGATTGAAACATCCTGTACTACGAGTTCATCGCCGAGGTCGTGAGGGTGCTCCCAGTGGCCGTGAAAGCTATCATTCTTACTTGGCTTCATGAACAACGACAAAATTTCAATGCCTGGAGCCTGCTCAAGTATCCTAGTCACCGCCTCGATGCTGCCTCGATGAAGGTATCCTGTCAGCTCAAGCTTCCCGAGGCTCGGAAAGGAGGGGAATCCCGTGAAGGATTCACTCTCAATGTCTGAACCGAGATGAGTAGATACCAGATGTAAATGCCTTGTGGCGGTAAACTGCTCAAGAAACATTCTGAACCGGGGAAAATCTCTATCGTGAACCTTCTTGGCACAGAAGCCGATGTGGCATGAAGAGGTGTTGTGCGTGCCATGGAGGGTTACGAGCGACTCCGCAGGCACGGCACCCCTGTATAGCGAGCCTGCGGAGGCGCTTTTCTAGGACGGTTATCGTGAAGGTCTCGCACCTCTCCAGCGTAAGGTCGACGAGGCGAGGGCAGCAGGAGATGAGCCGCTGGATTCCGCCGCAGTCCAATTCGCTGATGTTGCTCAGGAGCAACGTGTGGAGGAGAGGCAGGCGTATGATCTCCGGTGGATCCAGGTCGCATCCGCCGAGGCAGAGCGTCCGTAGGGCGATGCAGGAGAAGAGCCTTGCTGGTAGCGTGAACGGATCAGGGTACGCATTGTAGCGGCTGTAGGGCACGGGGCAGCGGTCGTCCTCCTCGCTGCCGGCGCCGGCGTGGTGGTCCGGCTCCCCAGCGTAGTGCTCGGCCATGACGGTGAGCTGGAGGCGAAGGTCGAGGTGGAGCTCCGGTCCGCTCCGGCGCAGCAGGTGGGAGAGCCACTGGCTCAGGAGGGGCCCGTCCCAGTCGTAGTAGCCACCGAAGTGGACGCGGTAGGCGCGCGGCGCGGTGTTCCGGTCGCCAGCGCAGCGGCGGCGGCAGAGGAGAGCCGCGTTGATGTCGTCGAGGAACGCCCCGTTCTTGCTCCGGCGATCCACGGACTCGAGGTAGAAGGTGTACTCGTCGCCACGGAAGGGGGCGGCGTGCTGGACGAAGTAGATGGCGTCGACGTATGCGAACATGTGGCGCCAGCTCCTGGCGAGCGCGGCGGCGCGGGCGGCCTCCTGGTTGGGAGGAAGGAGAGGATGTGGCCGACGACGCCGTCCGGGAGGTCGCTCAGCCGGTCTCTGCTGCCCCGGCCAAGCTCCGGGAAAGACATCGCGTGCGTGCGTTCGTACGTCGCAGTGCCGGCGGCCGTAACGAACTTACGATCGGGTCGCGAGCGATCAATCTCGTGGGGTTTACCGTTCCTTTGAATGATTCTAGGTCGGTTCCGATTAATTGGTATCGATGTGGCCAAAGGAAAATCTATAGCGAAAGAATAGGCACTTCCTTTCATCGTCGGTTTATTTATATTTATTAACGGGGTTCTTGATTTTTGTTTTGGAAAACGCTAGCGCTCACCTGGCTTATACCTCACGTTCCCGTTCTCCGTTTATTTGCGCGACGCGACGGGAGTAGCTGCACCGCACGAATCTTGACGTTGCCACAGCGTGGCAATCCATGGGGTAACAGTTTGCTATTTTGTGTTTTCTATACGCGATTCATCTTTTTTTGTCGTTGAACATGGTGTAGACACAAGCGCTCATATATACGCACATACATTCATCTTTATGATTGCACATACGCACATTATATCCATATGAACATCTCCGAAATACACGACGCATCCTTGAAGGCCCCGCTTTGGGGATATATCGCGAGAGATTCTTTTTCTTTTTTAAACATATATAAGAGTTTTTTAGCACGGTACAATCGATGCCGTTGATAGCATACACCCATCCGTATGAACGCAAGCATGCACACTCTACACCCATACACCTTCATAGTCGACGAGAACGTCTCCTTCCACTGAACGTACATTGTCAAAAGACCTGAAATAAATCCAGAAAAATGCGAGCACTAATGTCAAGTCTAAAACTTAAACCTTAATAGGCAGGGAAAAGATTGATCAACGGGTCTTCATCTCTCCCGCAATAAAAAAAAGGGTCTTCATCTGGCCTCTGCTCTAGGGCCATTTGTTTATCTTCTTGTTTCATCCTTCTAATCATTTGGATCTGACTGTTAAGTTTTGCTCCTTACCATTGATCTAATACAAATGGTGGCATTTTGCTGGATCTAGCAAAAAATATTCACTAAACAAGAACTCTGTTCTATTGTGAAATAGTCCCAAAATACAACATTTACGCTTTTATGGTGTTATAGTAACTTGGTTAGGAGCCTTAAACCAATCTTTTAGATAAGATAGGTGGAAATTTCCTTTTTAGGAAAATTTAGATTCTTTCATAACCTGATTATGTGTGTGTCCCTTTCCACGAAGTTGGTTACCACACTGATCATCTTATGTGCCACACATTAAGATGGGGAGGTCTAGAGCTAACACCATAAATAAAAATGCTATTGCAAACTTCGTTTGAGAGATCCAGAAACGAAGAACGATATGTCACGTACTTGTAGGGGAAGTGATTCCTGCCTTGCCCGGATCCGACGACGTCCAACACTTAGTGGAATAACCCTAAGCCCGTAGGTGCGAACACGGCACGAGGAGCACCTCATGCTTGGAGCGTCCGCAAAGAGCATCCGCAAGGAGCGTCCGCCCTTTTGCCGCCATCCAAGGAGTGTACGCTTGGTGTTGCTTTCGCTCGTTATCATCAAGAAAGTAACATAAGGCTTTCGTCGGCATGCAAGGAGCGCTCTCCCATCTCCGCCATGCAAGGACTGTTTGCTCAGTTATGTGTGTGCCCCTCGTCTTCTTACGTTGAGCGTCCGTTCTTCGCCACGCGTTGAGGGCCGGGAGCTCAAATCTCACATCAACTAAAGGTTGCACACGAGTGAGCCACGGCACATTCCTAGAATCTGGCCTGGTGACTGGTGAGAGTATCGAATGGCCCTCGAGATTTTGCAACTAGGGGTAGCATAGTAAAAAGGCCCAAGGGAAAAATTGTAATCTCACGCCATCACCCTCCTCTTCCTATAAATAGAGGAGTACCCCATCTATTCTAAAGAGCCAAAGAGTGAAATAATAAGAGCTCTTTGTGGCTTTACTTGTCACATCCATCACCTTCCCATTGCTTGCAAGGTCTCATCGCACCGGCTCGTTGATGCGTGAGTATGCGCCCCTCCATCTCAAGTTTCCCACGTATCCAGCGACGGACTTCATATCTTGACTGGGTACCACAAATTTATTGTCTAGCCTCGGTGCTACAGTAATACAACACACATGTTTCAGCGTTCCTTGCATTATCTCGAGTGTGTGTGTTTGTGTTTGTGTGTGTGTGTGCGCCCGCGTACGATTCAAGTCATCAAGTGGCACCAAATCATACTATAAGACTGCTCATATTGGTATCTACTAGCAAAAGGGCCCGTGCGTTGCAACGGGAAAAAAAATCTCCAATGCCCATGATTACGTTTAGCTGCATCACCGAGATACACAGTCACTTTCAATTTCGTGAAATCATGAACATTTTTTTAAACTCGTGAACATATTTGAAATCATGAATTTTTTTCAAATTCATGAACACGTTTAAAATTTTCAATTTTCTTTTCTAAAACCAAGACCATTTTTTGAACTCATGAATATTTGATATTATTTGCAAACATTGTTTTAATAATTTTCTTTAATCGGCGAACATTTCTAGAATGGACGAACATTGTTTTGGAAATTGGTGGAACAATTTTTGAACCTCCGGGACATTTTTATGATTTAACAAACATTGTTTTGAATTAGCGAACATTTTATGAAATGCGTTATCATTTTTTGAATCAGTGAACATTTCATGAATGAATAAACTATTTTGTAAGTCAAGCACAGTTTTTGAATTTTTAGGATATTTTTCCATTCATGAACATTTTTTTAATTGGCGAAATTTTGTTCAATTTCATTAACATTTTTAATACATGAACTTTTTAATATCATGAAATTTTTGTGATTTGCCGAACATATTTCAAAATTTCTAACATTTTTTTAATTAAAAAACATTTGTTTATAATCGTGAACATTTTTTGAATCCACAAATATTTTATTTCAAATTATCGTATTTTAGTTTTTGAAACATTTTTTAAGTCCCAAATTATTTAATGTAAAAAAATGAAAAAGGAACAAAAAATTATAATAATAAATGAAATTTAAAGAACAGGCTGCCCGGACATGTGCTGGCCCAAACAAGCGCGCTAAATCTTCTCCAGTGCGCGGAGCACAGTATAGGACTGCATAAGCCGGCCCAGGCAGGGATTCTCTTGTGTGAAACTTTTATTTTATCATTTATAGGTGACATTGGTGGGTAATATTTTGTAAGTTTGCGGATAATTTCCGTGACGTATCACAAGAAGTAATAGCCATTTATTATTAGATATAGATTATAGCAAAAAGCCCGTGCGTTGCAACGGATGCATAACATTTTGCAGTTCAATACAAATTATGTGTGACATTTCTGTTAACCAACAGACTGCCAGAAATTATAGAATAATGATCTCTACAAATAACAATGCACCATGAGAAACAAAATCACCTTTTTAAGAAGTATAAAAAAACTCTGAGCCAACATTCAAGTAATTTAGGTGTTGAGCTTATTGTTGATGTGTCTTTGTGCATAGTACTCCCTTTGTTAAGAAATATACGAGCGTTTAGATCACTATTTTAAAGATCTAACGCTCTTATATTTCTCTACGGAGGGAGTACTACGCTACATTACACGATGGTGATGATACAAACACGAGGAAATTGAATATTATGAAGTGAACTCTACCAAATAGCCCCAGGACCACTAACGATCAATCTAGATATTTATGTGACCTTCTAAATCAAGGCCCTTAAGTTTCTTCTGATGCTGGCCTTACTTCATGTAAAGGCACATCAGATTGTAGATGGGCAGAGTACAAGCTGATCCCAAGCTCGTCCATCTTGTGATCAAGGTCTGTGGCTTTCTCTTCTTTTTTAGATGAGCAATGACAGTTCAGAAGTGCACCATAGGTCCGGTGGTTCTTGGCTGGATCAGGAAGGCCATCAAATTATTTTTCAGCTATCTCAATGACATGTACAGTACTTTGCAAATGAGGTCCAAACGTTTTCCATGGTGAGTGTACGACATGTTCATACCCTTTGTATCAAGCATGAGCGACCGAGAGCACTAAGTTAGCTACAAACAAACTTCATTATACTACATGAAGAATAAAGCATGAAAGACTGGATATCTCTGTTGTCAGTCTGGTTCACACATACTGTTGGTCAACTGAAATACACTCCAGCTACAGGCTTGCTACTCAATTGAGATTATGAGCACTATACTGAGCCTAAGATAAAGAAGGGACCTTGAACAGAGTTTACTTTCAAGACAGCAGGATAACAAAAATCTCAATCCACTTGGTATAGCCAAGTAACACAAGTTATGTCTGTTACAATATTAGCAAACTAAGGTATGAATCATCAATGCCAATTGAAGATCACATTTGTTCGCATTCCAAAGTCAGAGTGCATCAAATCAGTATAGAAACAATGCAATACATCCTTGCAAATCTCTAGTGCATAATCACAAGTGAAAAAGGACGAACTGTTTAGTAACACGAGGGTGGTGCAAACTCTAGTCTGAATTATTATCAATGGCAATTGAACATCACATTTCTTCCCATTTGACAGTCAGTTCATGAATAGATGATACAGAGCAATGCATCATTGGGATGATTTTGTGGGTGTTCTGTACTACACTGAATTTAAGATCTGCAAAAACAGAAAGGAACAACTTTTAAGCTGCAGGTGTAACTGAGGAACCTCGTCATCTGATGGAGGGATCACCTCTCCGGCGCTGCAGCGGGAGCCGCCTCCTCGGCGGGCGGCTTCTTTGCCTGTCTACCTGCGCCATGGACTCTGCACATATCATTTATCAATACAATGCCACTACAGCTAAATTATGTATCAAAGCAAACAAATAGTGTACATTATCAGAACTCTGCATTCATGCATGCTGAGATAGGCCGTTGACTGTACATCGCGGGCATAGTACATGTTCAACACCTACTTTTCTAAAAGTGCATAACAATACTTATGTTCCACTCTTTTATTATATACTACTCCCTCCGTCCCAAAATATAAGTGTCGCTGCTTTAGTACTAAATTTGTACTAACTTAGTACAAAATTTGCGACACTTATTTTGGGACGGATGGAATATATAACAACATTTAGAAAGCTTAGAATGCACTATAACAAAAATGTAGGTATCGACACAGGGTAATAAAATTCTGATCTTGTGATCTGTAGAAGTACTTGCGATCAATTCCACGCGTGCGATGATCCATCTACTAAAAGAGTCGGGTTCGAAGCTAGAGCCTCTTGGTAAGAGCTGACGGATTCTACACCAACCAAACAAGAAAGCACAAGAAGACCATGATGTATCGAGTGCTAGAAAATTGAGTATTAGTTGCATGGGTAGCTAGGGATTCCCCATACTGACCTGCAGATCACCACAAACCATGATGGAGAAGCAGACACTCGATCGTGATCTCTTTCACTACCAGATTCACAGCCACCATCACAGTGTACCAAATCTAGCACCCGCACAGTGTCTCCAAGTATACGGCAGCGCCATACCAAGCCAATTAAGTCGGAAAACTGTGCTATTAATACTGATTTCCTCTTATCACTGTTTGCATGCTGGATGTAAAAAAAGGAGTCAAATACATCT
Source organism: Elymus sibiricus (assembly GCA_039707655.1). Taxonomy (NCBI): domain Eukaryota; kingdom Viridiplantae; phylum Streptophyta; class Magnoliopsida; order Poales; family Poaceae; genus Elymus; species Elymus sibiricus. The sequence continues at coordinate 59,281,435 of CM077665.1, forward strand.
GTTTTCTTTGGAACTGAAGGAGCACATAAGTGGATGATCACAGATATCATACCTTAATGTCCAGTGACGGATCTAGGGGGTTTCCACGGGTGCCATGGCACACCCTACAAAATATGAAGAACAGTTCATATAGTATATTTAACATTAGTTTTTGAACTATTGCTGAATATACGATAACGTCTAGATCAAATTATACAACTTCAAGTAATTTTTTAAAACTTTTACCAATGTATTGATGTTTGGCACCCCCAATACTTTGATCCTCGGCCCACCACTGATAATTTGCCGTTGCTATTACAACATATGTGCAAATAAGGAGAAAAATTTTGGGTGAAGAGTGTGCAAATAAGAGATGAGGGATAGGGCAAGGTACCTTGCCATCACGTCCACGCAAGAATTCAGCGGCCGCCGCCGGCGGCCCGGCAGCGAGCTACGGCTGCAGCTACTGGATGGACCTATCAATTGCTCCGGAAGGTCACTCGAGGAAGGGCTTGGAGGACAGCGATCCCTGGATCCGAGTGATGGGATGTAGCTCGACCTGGAGCAAAGGAGAAGATAGGGGCGGGAAGAGGAGGCGCACGGGTCAGCCGGCGGCTCGCTTTGGGACGGGGGAAGGCCGCACAGGTGGTGCGACGGCTCTCGCCTCAGTGCGTCCTCCTCCTCCACCCGACCGTCGCTCGTGGCGTCGAGGAGCGTGCGGAGCAGCCCGTCGCGGTCGGCGACGCGCGCTCGAGCCGGCCGGCGCGGGCCCGGAGCACGGTGGCCCACTAGTAGAAAACGGGCCTTTAGTCCCGGTTTTCCAACCGGGACTAAGCAATCGGGACTAAAGGCCTCCACTTTTAGTCCCAGTTGGATTACGAATCGGGACTAAAGGGGCTCCGTGTGGCAGCTTTCTGGAGCGGGGGCTAGAGGACACCAACCGGGACTAAAGGTATTTAAAAAAAATCGACATTTTTTTTTTTTTTTTTTCCTGATTTTCAAATCTTTGATATTATTTGACAATTTAATCTCTAATCACCCCTCCTCACTGCTCACCCATCCTCTCACTGCTCCAACCCCAGCATGCTTAACATTCGAGTTCTATCTCCCCTAGTTTCCAAGTCTGCACTTCTTGTTTTCTTGACAATAATAAGCTATCAATCCTATTAACCCTTAGGTCTTGATGTCACATGATTTAATTTTTTGAATTTCCAAACAATTATTAAAATAAACAACAATGATTAACAAACAACATTGATTAATTTAAAAACTCCAAAAAACTTCAAAAAAGGCAAAAAATTCAAAAAAACTAAAAAATTCTCAAAAACAAAAAAACAAAAAAAACCAAAATAATAAAAAGTTCAAAATAAAATAAGTAATAATAATATTGAATTTCAATGAAAATAAAATAAGTAATAATATTATTTTATTCATTTTTTGCCATTTATTCATTTAATATGGCATAATTAATATCTTTAAATCTGTAAATCGAAATTCAACAAATAATATATCCATTATTATCAGAAAAATATGAGGAATCCAAATATGACATCATTTATTTTTTTTAAAAAATAAAATTAATTTTTAAAAACTGAATTTTTATTCTTTTCGAATTTCAAAAATCTAAAAGAATTAAAAACGTTTTAAAAAAATAAACTTCTTATTCAATTAATTTATGTTATATGTATCATATCAATCCTATTAAGCCCTTGAGCATGATGTCACACGTTTCACCATTTGAGTTTAAAACTATTATTCAAAAAAACAATAATTATTTAGTAACACTAATATTTATTGAATAATTATTTAGTAACACTAATATTTATTCGATGGTGCCATCGAAACCGGTTTCTCGTGCTGAACATTTTGATATATTAAACTTTTTTTTCGACATCGTATGCAAAAATTATAGCCGTTTTACTTTTTCATAACCCTTTTTTTAAACTTGTTTCAACTCCAGATATTTTGTGCGTTCAACATGCACCATTCAAAGCCACATCATCAATTTTCAACCCTTTCCTACTTCATTCGCTATTTTTCATGTATTTATTGATTTTTTTAGCTAAATGACCCTGAAATTGAAAAGCACTACAAATGAACTCTGAAAAGGTTGAAACTTAACATGGTATCATCATTTCACCCACATAGTATGTGCTAAAAAGTTGAGAGGGTTACGGCAAAAACTGGATGCACTTCGTGTACAAACTGGACAATCTCTTTCGAAGTATCAGGGTTTCGGACGAAAACTCATCTGTTACAAAAGGCATTTCATTTTTTTAACCTTATTTCAACTCTAGACTTTTTGTGTGTTTAACATGCACCATTCAAAGCCACATCATCAATTTTCAACACTTTCCCACTTCATTCTCTATTTTTCATGCATTTATTGACTTTTTTGAACTAAATGACCCTGAAATTGAAAAGCACTACAAATGAACTCTGAAAATGTTGAAACTTGGCATGATATCATCATTGCACCCACATAGCATGTGCGAAAAAGTTGAGATGGTTACGGCAAAAACTGGATGCACTTTGTGTACAAACTCGACAATCTCTTTCGAAGTATCAGGGTTTCGGACGAAAACTCATGTGTTACAAAGGCATTTCATTTTTTTAAACTTACTTCAACTCCAGACTTTTTGTGCGTTCAACATGCACCATTAAAAGCCACATCATCAATTTTCAACCCTTTCCCACTTCATTCGCTATTTTTCATGCATTTATTGATTTTTTGAGCTATAAAACTAAAAGAGCTAAACATAATCTGTTTTGATTAAAACACCTATTTAAAATAACCTAAAAATTACCAAATTGAATATAATGATAAAACACACTAATATTAAACAGCAAGAAAAAGAATCACTGAAAAATCTATTTTCAAAGTAAAGTTATTCACAAACTAGTGATTCACACAAATTTCAAAGAATTCAAATTTAAACTATTCAAATTTGAAAACTACTGGCACTAACAGAAAGTTTATAATTTTTGTGACCTAAAGCAAAAAATATTCACTCAAAAACTCTAAATATTTCGCTGTAAGTACAAACAAAAGAAAATAAATAAAGCAAAAAACAAAAAAAAAACTGAAAAAAGGGGGTGAGACCCTTTAGTCCCGGTTGGTGTCTCCAACCGGGACTAAAGATAGACCTTTAGTCGTCTCCAACCGGGACTAAAGATAGACCTTTAGTCCCGGTTGGAGACACCAACCGGGACTAAAGGTGGTGATACCCTTTAGTCCCGGTTGGTGTCTCTCTTTAGTCCCGGTTGGTGTCTCCAACCGGACTAAAGGTTCCATTCGAACCGGGACTGATGCCTGTTGAGCCCCGTCCGGCGTCCTAGCCGCTCGAATCGGGACTAATGCTTACATTACTCCCGGTTCGTAACGCGACCGAGACTATTGCTCCGATCCGGCTAGGACGAAAGCCCTATTTTCTACTAGTGGCCTAGGCCTCGGCATCGGCAAACCGCGCGCGGAGGACTCGGACGGCGCTGGGAGGAGGGCGCGGCGGAGAGGAGGCAGTCCTGGGTGCGAGGAGGAGGGCGCGGCGGAGAGGAGGCCGTCCTGGGTGCGAGGAGGATGGCGCGACGGAGGATGCGGGTTGGCGGTGGATCGAGATGGGGGTGGGAGGCGCGGTTGACTCGGGGTGGTTTACTTTTTTTTGGTCAAACACGTTCACGGGTGGGGATTGGGCAGAAACCTGAAACCTTTTTTTCCACTTATTTACTAGACTACGGGTTAATTACTTAATATCATAGGGACTTTTTTGTAAAAACACCACGATGGTGAGCGGGTAGAAGCGATAGCCACTTTATTATTAGGTAAAGAAACATGTGAGCATGTGCTCGCCTAACACATGAATCAGTAAATACGGGATGAACAAATCATCCCCTCCAGTAGCCGTGGCGGCGACATAGGGGATTCCCCAATATTCTTTGTGGCATCGTTTGTGTCACCCATGGCGATGTCGGGGAGGTTGGGTAGGTTAGGCCTGAGCTCGGCTCGGCTCGTTCAAAAAACATGACGCGGACGAGGTGGGGTGGGTGTCAAAGGAGAAGCGTGTGTGTATCACTCTTCTTCTCAAACTCCAATAACACTAGACCATGATGGCGCGCGTTGCTAGAATAAATATAAATGTTTGTAAATATGAGTGACAAAAAAGTTGAATAAAAAATTATGCAAGTTAAAGTATGTAGAATGAATATATGTATACACACTTAATAAATATAGTTATGCTAATAACATGAACCCATATAACACAAGAGATGACAACATCATGAAAAGAAGAACAATTTACACCAAGATAACTACTTTGGTCATTCTATGTGGAGAGAATAGCATCGTTAGGAGCATAAATGGGCGAGAAAGCTCCACATGGTATGACAAGATGTTGGAGATATATTCCAACTGGTTTATTATCTCTAGTGGCATCAACTGTCGTCCTACATAACATAGTGAAGTAGTAGTTTTTTTGTATGCACATCTAGAGAAATTAGTACACTGACGATCATGTTGCACCGAGTCCTAAGATGATGTTTATACAAAAAGAATCCACCATAAGTCATGCAATTTCTAAGAAAATGTGAAGATTTTGATCATTGGGAAAATTTGAAGTTGCACTATAGATCTTCACAATCAACTGCAGTTGTAGATATGGAAGAAACTTCCTCTACTGCACATATATTTATTTGGGGAAAATTATGTACATTATATGGCCATATTAATAATTGACTAAAGTGGAATTCTATGTGTGATCTATAATCCAGCTTAACTTGTATTACATACATGAATTATCAATATTTGCATTGCAAACAAACAAAAGGCATGTAAACCAGTGACACAAAGTATGAGGCCCCTATTTCCAAAGGAACGGTAAGAGACACCTCACCGAGCTCTCGACTTTGCTGATTTCAAGAAAAAGCTGTAAAAAAATATGTTAACAATTTAACAAAATAAAATAGAGTCCGGTAAATTATATGAACACGAAGTGGACAATGACATTCAGTACGCAGCACAAAACAATGGCTAGGCATCATCCCGTCCATACTCTGCTCGTCACATGCTACTTCGGAGGAGAGAGTTTGGTTGTTTAAAATGGAATATATATGAATTCCATTTGGTTGGTGTTAACCATGACTCCCCATCTGCTTTGCATGTTTTATTGAGAGTTACGCAATGAAAGAGTTTAGGTTGCGATTCTAGACCATTGTCATCTATCTTGCTGTGTTTCAACTGTCGAAACAAATTTTCTCACATAGAAATTCCATGTAAAGATCATATTAAATAAATGAGAAGAAATTATGTTTCATAGAAATGGCCAAACTTAGATACTCACCTAGATTTTGATTCGCACATCAGAGTAAATGAAATAGCCTGCATGTTTTTTTTATGTCACGTCATAAAAAAAATCACAAAAAAGTAGATGGGGAAATAAACCTATAACAGTCTGAATAGTCCTATTCTAATCTAGATATTAGTATAGCATGCATGTTTATTTACAAAGCATCATATTATATCAGAACATCACACTCAGACACAAAAGTTAGGTGGAGAAAGGCAGAACAGTACACGAAATACCAACCTGTCTGCTAGCCATTGAAGATTGACTCGTTGACATAATCTGCTACAAAGGAAAGGCGAACCTAGCAGAACCGAACCTGAATCCATCGACACCTGCATTCATTTAGGAATTGGGACTACAAGCAACATCATGAATATAATAAGACTTATGAAAATTCGACAAGGATTGGAAAAGATGGAAGATGGGCAGAATGTAGAAGACGACGGACCTAAGCGCCAAACATGGCTGCCGGAGACATTTCTGTGCCAAAGTATGGAGGGGGACGGGAAGGAACAGCGGGATTGTAGGGAATATATGGACAGGCAAAGCAGCGTCATGGTAACTGACCTGCATTAGTGCCCATCGGTTGTCATTAAAGACCTGTAGCAATGGTGGATCATCCCTCAACCGTCAGCGAGTGGAGTCGAATCGACAAGCAACGACTGGCTTCCCTCGTCACCGCCCGTTGGCGTCGCACGCAAGGAGTCCCGATCGCTCGCGCCGCACCCGAGCAAGCCGGGCATCGAACAGTGAATCAACCCGCCCGCTGATCCATATCGCACTGGATTCCTCACGCGCTGCACGCGCCTCGGCTGGATCCACAGGCCGCCCACGTCGCCTGGAGCACCCCCGATTTGTTCCTCTCTCGAGCGACTTTTTTTTTACGAAGACGGGAGTCCGTTCGCTGCCTTGGGCTGAATACCCTTTGTATCGAGCCGCGAGTGATATCTATTCCAGCGACAGATTGGACCGCCCGTACCTAACTGGGCTGGCAAAGCGGCCCGATTAACCAGAGGGCTCAGATTTTTCTACTGGAGCAGCAGTCCTAGGACAGTTGGGCCATGAATTTGACAGGCGCGGTGGAGATCAAATGAACATCTAATCTGATGGCTAGAAACGCTCCAATTAGTAAAACGGACGGCCAGAAATCAAGGGAGCATGAGAGGGCTCGGTTTAGGCTCAGTTTTACTGTCCTTAATGTGAAAAAGAATACCTTCTATCCTGATCTCAAATCTCCTCCAAGGGACTGTGATCCAGAAGGAAGGGATGTTGCAGCGGCATCTCACCTAGCAGTCGCCTGGGTCACCCGAGGAAACGAATCGGGAAGGAAAAGGTGCGGTGATGTGAAGATGCCGACGCACGGCAGCGGCGTAGCAGCACACCGAGGGCTCATGAGAGGATCCCACAACGCGAAGAGGAATGGGGAAGACGGACGTGAGGTGACTGTGGCATGGGAGGGGGCGGCTACGGTGTGGAGTCGCATGACGAGGGTTCCCAATCGAGAAGAGAGAGCAGAGAGGTCGTCCATTTGTTCGATGAGATGGGCTTCTAGATGAGGCCGAATCAGCCGGATGGCCCAATCAACCAGCGCACTTTAAATTGGCTACGGGAGTAGCGTCCCCATAGGACAGCCGGCCCACTTGCAGAAAAACGAGGGAGACAGTACGCTAATAGTGATCCAACGACCAGAAATTACGCAATCGTTAAAATGAACGGCTCTGGTTGTTGATGGTCTGAGACGGCTGGAATTAGGTGCAGTTTTACTGTCCTAAATGTGAAAAAGAATACCTTCTATCCTGATCTCAAATCTCCTCCAAAACCAGATTGGTACTAAACTTCTCACCTTGTCATGCAATTCCACATTAGCTCTTTGGGGAATTATTTTTTGTACGAGAGCCTAAAGTCCATATTGTAATCCCACATACACTTAAGAGAGACATGCATCTTTACTAACTTATTTATCTCAAGTTTCTCAACATGCAAGCATGACATTTCGTCATACAAATTATGAATGGGATAAGACCCCCTTAACATGCAATCAAGCATGAAAAACGACCCACCACAATATTCAACCATGCATTATAAAGTATTTTCTGTTTAATTATTCGATATATATTCAATAAATATTGTTACAACTATACAAAACAAAATATAACAAGACATATGTATTTTTAATTTTGATTCTCAAGTTATCAACCCTAATTTCCAGCAACCAATTCTGCAGCAAACATGCTGGGTATCCTATAGTTGAACATAAACATGCCATGGGGGATTTCAACACGTTATATCACATGAAATTAATTGATCAATTCATCTAAAAAGAAAACACCATTAGAACCACGTGTGGCACCACATTACAAGAAAACCATCTCTGCTAACCTGTTCACTGCCCATCCTTTGATTTCGTTCTTCAGTCTCAGCTGCAACTCACGTGGTCCCCTCGGAAAGATGACACAAACGCGCTCAAGAACCATTGCATTACAAAGCAGCAGCTTGGCCATACACCTGTTTGCCTTGTGGCCCTGGTAGTGCACCAGGTTTATCTCCCTCACTCGATCCCGCAAGCACGGGATCTCAACATCCGGAACCTCATGAGGGTGCAGCGAGACAGGGTCGTTACTCAGTTGCCCCATGAAGAGCGACATAATCTCAATGCTTGGAGCCCGCTTCAGTATCCTGGTCACCGCCTCGATGCTGGTTGGATGAAGGTGTCCTGCCAGCTCAAGCTTCCTAAGGCTCGGAAACGAGGGGGCTCCCATGTCTGAACCGAGATGAGTAGACACCAGATGTACATGCCTCGTGCCCATGAACTGCTCGAGGAACATTCCGATCAACCTGGGAGAATCTCTACTGTAAACCCTATTGCCGCAGAAGCCGAGGATGTGGCACGAGGAGATGTTGTGCGCCCATTGGAGGGTCGGGAATTCCTCTGTGGGCACGTCGTCACCCTTGTACCGGAACTCCCTCAGCTCCGATGCGTCGACGGTCACCCTTTGAAGGTTGTGGCAGCACGGTAGAGCGAGTCTGTGGAGGCGCTAATCGAGGACGGTAATGGTGTAACATATCGTCGTTGTGTGCCCGCAGCTCTCCAACGTGATGTCCACGAGGCGAGGGCAGCAGGAGATGAGCCGCTGGATGGTGTCTCTGCAGTCCCGGCCGTTGATGCTGCTGAGGACTTGAGGAGCAACGTCTCGAGGAGCGGCAGGTGGGTGACCTCCGGCGGATTCAGGGCGCAGCCGCCGAGGCAGAGCGTCCGTAGGGCGACGCAGGAGAAGAGCCTTACCGGTAGCGTGAACGGATCCGCATCATAGGGGCTGTTCGTGGGGCAGCCGTCGTCGTCCACCTTGTTGAGCTGGAGGCGGAGGTCGAGGTGGAGCTCCGGCGCGCTCCGGCGCAGCAGGTGGGTGAGCCACTGGCTCACCATGGCCTTGTCCCAATCGTCATAGCAGCCGAACTGGACGCGGAAGGCGCGCGGAGCGGCGTTGCGGTCGCCGGCGCAGCCGCGGCGGCAGAGGAGCGCGGCGTTGATGTCGTGGAGGAACCCGTCGTTCTTGCTCCGGCGCTCCACGGCCTCCACTAGGAAGGTGTAGTCGTCGTAGCTTGGGCCGTGGTGGGCGACGTGCTCCACGAAGGAGATGGCGTCGACGTGGGCGAACTTGTGGCGCCAGCTCCTGGCGAGCGCGGCGGCGCGGGCGGCCTCCTTGGTGGGGAGGAAGGACAGGACGTGGCCGATGACGCCGTCCGGCAGGTCGCTCAGCCGATCTCGGCCGCCTCCGCCGCGGTTCGGCGAAGCCATCACGCACGTCCCGGTGGCGGTAACAAACTTACGATCGATGCGATCGATCTCGTATTCTCGGTGGTTTTGCAGGTACTAATATACATCTCCGTATAAGTATGGCTCCTATTTTGTTAAAAAAATGTGCGGTTCCTTGTTGATCCTAGGTCGGTTCCGAATAATTTGGTATATGTCCGACCACTCCATTTTTTATCTTTTTGGACGTTAAGACCACTCCTTAATGAAATTATAGCTCTCTCTCCTTCTCCGATTAATTTGCTACTTTTCGTTGTTGCTTTAAGATGTGTGCTATATCTTTTGGGAAATGTTTGGGGCCGGAGCGCCGGCCGAAGCGCTCGGCCGGTCGCTTCCTTTTTTCTCACGCGAGACAGGCTACAGCACGCACACATTCAGTAGATCCAAACGCGCTCATGGATTTTTTCGTGTCCATCACTGCGACGGCGAGTAGTACGGGCGAGCAAGCGGCCCCGGCGAGGTTGCCGTCTACCCCGCATCGACGGCGAGCTGCGACGGCGAGCAGCCCCGGCGAGCGGCGACGGCGAGCTGCGATGGGCGCACAACCCCGGCGAGCGGGGACGGCCACCGGCCCCGGCGAACGGCGCCAAGCCCCTGCGCTGCTGCCGCCTCTGCACACCGCCGCCTGTCATCCTCGTCGCCTGCTGCCATGGCCGTGCTCGCGCGTATACAAGTGTTGCAACCGTCATCTAAAAAAGCTTCAAACGTTGTTGAAAAAAGCTTCAACCATAGACAGAAAAAGCTTCAATCGGATCTGCCCAACAAGGAAAGCTGCAACCGTAGTTGCATTTTTGCTACTACCGGCTATTTTTTTTGCTACATCCATCAAGGCGGTGTTGCGACCTCGCGCGACGATGACGACGATTTTGCTACAACCACATTTTTGTTGCATCCGTTGCCAAAAATTGCTACATCGTTGCTTTGTTTTTGCTACATCGACGTTTTTTGCTGCATGGCTTGATCTGACGGTCAACAGACTACGATCCGACGGCTCGCGCGAGCCGGCGCAGATCAGTCCCCATATCTTTTTCTTTAAGAATTTTAAAAATGGACAGCCAGGAAGTTATCCTATTAAGGCTCAAGAGGACTAGCGCATCAGAACATCAACGTCGCCGACAATGAAAAACGTAGATCGGAAAGGGTCATACCTACAAACACGCTGAAAAAAACAAAGACCGGCCGAATTTAGACAGATTTACTCAAGGCAAGCGTTGACCGTCGCCAAACAAATCCACCGAAGAACAATGTCGACAAAATTCAAGATCTGTTGAAGGCACATCTCCACACGCCCTACACCAAAGAAGGGTAGGACGTGAAGGACATTATTCTAACTCTAGGACACCGCCGCCCCCTCATTGCCCCAACCGAGACACTAAGACTGCATAAAAGCAAGGACGGGATCCCTCCACTCGCCAGTCGAGGGGGTGATGAGGGGCTGAAAACCATAGTTCTTTTCTGTCAACACTACACGTTTGTTCTGTTTTAAGCAACGAAATTGTCATAATGTTCTGCTATGTATCTCTTTTATTTTATTTTGCATTGTATTCAAAATTGGATTTGCTGCTTGTTTTCTTGACCTGCAAATATATATACATTTAAATAATGACAGATATAGTTTCTGGGCGCTCCATCGAAAACAGCTTAATTTCAACTAAGTCTCCTTGACGTTGACGATATTCATTGCTTACGCCAGGCATCATGTGTTGCATCAATACAATGACTCTGGACATTTTGCTAGGTACACACCAAATAACTTAAATATTAAGTCACATAAACCAATGATTCCCTTATCTGCTTATTCAGTAACACACAAACTGGCGTGCATCTCTTGCACCTTTTTATTATTTGTTTCATCTACAAGACTACAACTCATTACTACCTCTGAATGATCAAGTCACAGGCGATCGATCGGCATCTGCCTTACATTATTTTCTGAAACTCTGGTTACTATTTCTTCTCATGTAAAATTTCTTGACCACGGAGGATGTTGATTTCGCACTAGCTTCAGCCTGATCGCCATTTTCTTGCTCGCGCATTTCCGGCTCAATCGCCGGATCCGTGCTTCCCCTCCTCAGTGACGAAAGGGTCCTTGCAAGGTCGCTCTTGTTGTCCACTTGTTGGTTTGCCATAGCATGCTTCGCCATCTCATTATCCGATTCCTTTTTTGGCTCCTTGTGCGAAGCAATTTCGATATGTATTGTCTCCTTGTCTGAAATCTTTGCGCAATCTGAAGTTGTTTCGTTCGTCTGCTTTGGTATTTTCCGTGGCCTGCCTCTCGGACGCTTGGTAGTCTCTGAACTAATTGGCTCTTTGCCTTTCTTGGTAGTCTCTGAACTAGTTGGTTCTTTACCTTGCTTGGTAGTCTCTGAACTAATTGGTTCTTTGCCGTGCTTGGTAGTCTCTGAATTAATTGGTTCTTTGCCTTGCTTGGTTGTCTCTGAATAAATTGGTTCTTTGCCTTGCTTGGTAGTCTCTGAATTAATTGGTTCTTTGCCTTTAGCTTGTACGGTATTGACCCTCTTTTCTTTTGGGTCAGACCGAGGATTCATGCTAGCCGAGGTGCCACCAAGAGCTGCAACATGGTAAGGTAAAATCATTAGACACAATAAAGACGAAACACACAACGTGTTATATTGAGCTATAATCAAAGTAATGTATAAAGTACATATTAGTTCGAAACTTTCAAGTTTCGCAATAAGCTCGGTAAAGCTTAACGGACTACGATGTGTATTATAGGTCTGTACGGACTTTTCTTTTAAAGAGCACCAGTGCACCACTATACTACTATAGCAAAAGCACACAAAGGCCTGTGCAGATACGCAACAACTGTCGTACTGTTTCTGACTTTCTGTACAATCTTGTGTCATTTCATCGTGTTTCAGTAATCAGTAAACAATAATTCAAATTTCCATTTAAGCGTCAACACAAATATCATGTTTTTCTTATGTAGTTCATAACCTATATTGACAATAGAGAAAGAGCATCAAAGTTGCAAGCATCATTTGGACAAAAAGAAGTGGAGTAAAAAAGAGTTTAGTCCATCGTCTTCACCGGATAATGAAGGTTAACAAATAAAATCATTGTATTGCCTTTATGTTTTCCTATTACCTTAGATCTTCGACCACTGTCAGGTTTGACATATATACTTTGGTTGTCCAAATTTAAGATTCAGTAACTGTACAACAAAGGTTCATAAATGAGGTAACTATTGTACAGACTGAGGCCAAACAGAACATGAAGGAGAGGAACTGCTGAAGAACATTGTAGAGATAGTATATCAAAAGATTGTAAACATTGTAGCCTGTGTATTTCCAATGTCTTCTCTACAACAATTTAAACCAAAACATCACTCACAAGATTCTAATATTAAACAACAGAATTTGATATGCAGAATTTAACTTTCATTCCTGGGACATGGACATGATGTGCAGATTTTCTCAAGCGTGCGGATCTTTTTCAATTCCATTCAAATGTTTCCAGCATTTTAAGTTGCAAACAACATCTAGTAGCAAGTAGAGTGCCAAATGGGAGAGAGTACAAAATGTCAATACCCTTGCCGGGAGCTACCAAATATCCCTCAGGAATTTCAGTTCAAGCGGACCAGTGTCGTGTGTGGGTGTTGGGCGGCGCCTCTACTCAGACAGTGACCAGCACCTCCTGATCTAGGTCAGTGACATGGACTGGGCCCTATGGGTTGAAGTGGCGATGGGTCAGGCCCAATACCGGCTCAACACTTCCCCTCGAGATGGATGGTAGATATCTATCAACCCCACTTGCAAGATGCCAAGATACAGTTCCCTGCTCCTAGTCCCTTTGTCAAGCAAACTGCAACCTGCTGCCCAGAACTGACATGAGTAAGGCTGATGATCCCATCATCAAGTTTCTCTTTAACGAAGAAGCAATCAATTTTCACATGGTTTGTCCTATCATGTTAAACAGGGTTATTAGCAACACTCTATAGCTAACTGATTGTCACACAACACTCTCAAGGGTTCCTTCCTCAAAAGTTTCAACTCGCTCAATAGGTTCTTCATCCAGAGCATCTCACTCAACCCTTGAGATAAAGCTCTATACTAAGATTCCGTTGTTGATCTAGACACAAATGTTTGTTTATTGCTTCTCCATTACATCAAATTTCCTCCCAAAAACACACAATAGCCTGAAGTTGATCTTCTATCATCTTGACAACTGGCCCAATTAGAGTCACTATAGGCATCCACCTTAAGATGTCCACTCTTTGAATACCACAACCGTTTACCCGGAGTGCCCTTCAAGTATCACAGGATTCTGTACTGTATCAAGATGCCCACTCCTTTGTCCATGCATGTATCTGCTTACCACACCCATGGCATATGTAATGTCAGGCCTCGTATGACACAAGTACAATAACCTCCCAACTATTTTATGATAATCTCCCCTATTCACTCTCACCTGATTGTGTTGTTACTTGATTTTGTTCAACCAAAGTAGAGGTTGCACGACATTCCATCATGCCCATGTCGCTCAAGAGATCTAAGCTGTATTTCCGTTGACACGGAAATATACCCTTCTCTGTCCGGGCAACTTCTATGCCAAGCAAGTATTTTAGGTTGTTCAAATTATTTACCTCAAACTCCTTGTTCAGACACCCCTTCAATTTTTTTATTTCCTCTTTATCATCTTCAGTGATAATAAAGTCATCCACATAAACTGCAAGAATGGTGATCTTCCGATGAGTGTTTGTAGAACACCGTGTGGTCACCGTTACATTGACCATACCCCATACAACAGACAACACGTTTGAGCCTATCGAACCATGCCCTCGGCGATTGCTTCAGTCCATACAAGGATTTCTTCAGCTTGCATGCCTTCCTTATTGTGTTCATCTTTGCCATGGAGCAAACGTCTCATCATAGCCAATTCCATAGGTTTGAGTGTTTGACTCTATCCTCTGGCGACCAATCTGGCCTTATACAATTCCACCATCCCCTCAGGATTCCGCTTCATGGTATAGATTCACTTAGAATTCACTGTTTTCTTTTCTATCGGCAATGTGGTTAGCACCCATGTCTTGTTTTTTTCAGTGCGTTCAACCCTCTGTCGTCGCTTCACAACACCTCGGATCTTGTTTGGCAGCCTTTCAATCCTTTGGGATCGACACAGTTTGTAGAGGCAACAAGCGCCCTATAGGAAGGAGACAAAGCCTCATAAGATACAAAATTGCCAACGTCATGGGCATCAAAAACATCTTGTGGTAGAGTCTTCCTTGCCACGTCACCCTTCCTTGTCGCTTCACGTGTCAATTTCGCTACACAATAGGCAGTTCCACTCTGTCAGATGAGCTTGCATCACTGTCTTGCACTCTTGCTGCTTTGCCACAAATGTCATCAATGGCATGGCGCCTTGGACTTTTGGATGAACTGGCTGGAGCATGAATTCAATATGGTATCCGAGCCAAGAGGTCTTGAGTTCAAGACCCTGCCAACGCAGTATTAAAAATAAAAGATTATGCGGCCTACATCGATCCCATGTGTAATAAGGACTAAATAAGCCTAGACGTGAGGGGGAGTGTTGAAGTATATTGCCCGCCTACTATATAAATATATCTCAAGTACTTATAATAACATCGATTAAGGAATATAAATTACAAGACACGATATTCCTGTTGTATTCTGCAAATTAGTATTATCAGATAAGGAGTTTGAGCATTTGACTGAACTACCAGAGATAAAGTCCAGTTATACTACAATCCTCACTGCTTGCTGATTTCATGCCCCATAGCATATCAACAACATATTAATGTCAGAAATAAGCAGGGGCATATAGTAGGCTAGTGTCATAAAAAGTTAATTAACATTCAGTACAACAAAGATCAGACCAAACATTTCATATGCAGTAACTTGATGGACTACTCAATGAGAAAATTAGTATGTAACCAGTAACAAAAAGTAGTTATCAGAATATCAAAATAGAGTTAAAAAAAGTATAACTGCACCATATATAGCTATCAAAATAGAGATTTTTTTAACATGCTCACTCTTACCTCCCCTTTTCACATGAGAGGTAAGAGTATAAAATAATCTAAGGTTGATTGAATTAAGTAGTGGATTTGATTAACTCTTACCTTCTTACCTCCCATGTGAAAAGAAGGGGCAAGAGAGAGCACGTTAAAATTACTCATCAAAATATCACTAACCAATAACAGTAGGAACTATACTTTGAGAACACCATGTAACCAGTAACTGCAGGAACTTACTGCGATTCAACGTCTGGTCATCAGGTAATTTCTTTTCAAAGACCAACGCTTGCACGGATTTTTGTTTTTTCTTCCCTTGTACTTTCAATCGTTTCAGCATTTTTCGAGGCTGGTGGTTAAAAAAACATCTGTCAAGTTAACTCAAAGAAGATCTGAACACTTCTAAATTACGATGAAGGTACATCCATTAGCAATGACACATGATCATTTTAGTAGAAACAAGCCTCAGTATAGTCAATATTATTTTTTGAACCTTTTTTTTGCGGGTATAGTCAATATTATTTTTTAAACAAGCCTCAGTAGAGTCAATATTATTTTTTGAACTTGTATAGTTAATATTATTAATTATCGGTATATAAAAAATAGAACTGTCAGTCAAAGCAATAAAACTTTCCTATCATGGATGATATATATTAGCTGCGTGCTTTCCCCCGTTTTTAGAGGGTTTCCTGCATAATGCTAAATATTATGGCTCATGGGCCTAGTAATGGATAAAAACTCTATTTATGACAATTACCAGATCTGCACACCCATCGAAAGAGTAATTGTCTGCAACACTTCTTCTTGGAAGATAGGCATGTTTACTTATTTCTCCAGTCTGAAGGTAGCTTATTGCAGATTTCAGTGTTCGGAATAGAAGGTGACTGACAGGATCGGTATAATACTGCACAATCAAATAATGAATGATTAAATAACAAAATCAAATCAATTCCATCAACAAAATTTAAAGGAATAGGATGATGGTCCATTGTAATGTACCGGGTCTTTTCTAATTCCATCGTTGCACTTTCTAAATACCAATTCTTTCACCCATCCTTTCGGTAGCCCGTCTGGATTGAATTCCACCTGTGCAAGTATCTGCAAATAGGTCCAAAGCTTAGTTCTGAAAATAGTTACAAATTTTTGTAGATACTGTGTTGTTCAAATAGGAGAACAGGTCCAGCAATAGTCATACATTATCTTCAGAGATGGTGTCACACAACCCCTTGACATCACATCCAGAAATCTTCCCTTCATTCACATAGCGCAATACATCTTCTTTTGAGAAGAATCGCATTCCAGTAGACCGGTGAACGTAAAACTACAAAAGACATCCAGACATGGTAAAAATGATGGCTACTCTCTTGATGCACTGCTACAAAATCAGACTACCAAATTAACATTCTTTACTTATTACGTTTACCCACTCTCTAGCTCTACCCAATGGAATTAAAATATTTGATCTCTATACAGGCAATGTCTTCCATTAAACAAGAAAAATACATAGAGACATTCTAGAAGCGAGCACGGAACAGCAGTAACTTAGAAATAATACATTGTTCTTTTCAGATACACCTGAACAAGTCTGTCATACTTTTGATCTCTTATGTGTGTAGCTGCACTGACCTCTCACCACATATGGACAAATCTGAGTTGCCAGTTTTTTCGAGAAAACGACAAGCCAATAACTAGCATATGCCAAATGTTAATGTGTAAGCAAGTTGAAATCAACCTTGTACATTTTGTCCCGCATCGTCCCAGCTCTGACCTCAACCACCCAACCGTCCGGAAGCCATGAATGCATTTTCTGTATGCAACATTCAGGGAGTCACATCTCAAATGCACTCCCTCCGTCCCAAGATAAGTGTCATTGATTTAGTACAAAGTTAGCACAAAGTTTTACTAAATCAGTGACACTCATTTTGGGACGGAGAGAGTAATCAACACATGACATTGAAAAAATCTCACTGACATGAAGCTCGTTGTCCTCAGCGCATGCCTCCGACTCCAATATGCGCTCGTCCATCTCTGAGAACAAATAATCTAGTGCCTCCATATCCGTCGAGAATGTGTACCCTGACACTGGGGAAGTGTAATACTGCAATGAAACAACGAGAAAGCAACAAAAATTATTTGCGGCCTCTATTGTCTTCTGCTTCTTGTTCTCTTTTTCTTTAGGTGCATGTATGTCTGCGAGGAGCTGCTTATTGCACTTAGTTGCTTCGTTTTTGCTCTTGGCATGTGCTCCCTCCGTAAAGAAATATAAGAGCGTTTAAATCACTAAAATAGTGGTCTAAATGCTCTTATATTTCTTCAAGGGGGAGTACTTGGCTAACTCATAAGGAATTTGTTTTTTTTTAAATAACTCTGTTTAGTTCAGTGTGCTATTTTAAAGAAAACTTTCAAGTACATTGTGGTAGGGGGTCCCCTCTAGTTTACATAACATGGTTAACAAATCTCAGCCCAACATCAACATGGCCACAATAATAGAGGGAATGACGTAAATAAAATTTAGCATACAAGCAGAGTAGCGAGTACCCTGTATGTCGAGCCGCCGTCATCACGGCGAACATTTATGATCCAACCATCGGGGAGCCAGAAGGGTGCCTCCTTCAAAGCCTCTGCATTTTCATCAACCTCCTCCGGTCCCTCTGCCTCCACTATCTCCTTCCCCTGTCGATTCGTGTTAAATAAAACAGTTCTTATGGAAATGTTCTTCGGTTCTTCTGCCACCATTTGATTCTTGACTTCATCTTCATCCAAGACAGCCACCGGTGGCTGCGAGTCTTCCTTCTCTCTGTGGGAGAAGCAGCAAATAGTGGCATGGATGCTAAATTAGACACAGAGTCGCTGACATATGAGTGCCACAAAGCATGAAACGCAGTTTGACAGAACAAGAAATGTAATTTTGTCGACATGATAAACCATATAAAAGCAATCTTGTCAAAATAGAGATAGCAATCTACTGTAATTAGCTGGGAATCGCAAGCCCAGAACATGGCACCAACGTCACGATTTTTAGCATGTATGTATGCCAAATTCACAGTTGACGCGGGGCAGAGGAAGCAGGGGCCGAACCTGGCGCGGACGGACCGCCGGGAGGGAGAGGCCCCGCGCTTTCTCCGCGGAGGAGGGGTGGAGGAGGGGGCTCCGGCGGCGTCGGGCGGAGGGGCGACGGGGGCCGGGGCGGGCGGCGCCTCGTCGTCCGGCGGCTGGCGGCGGGCACGCGCCCGCGCGGAGCGGCGAGGGCCAGAGCCGGAGGCCGCGGCGCCGGAGGGGGTGGTCATTGGCGGGAGAGCTCGCTAGCCGGCCACCGGCCCGCGGCGCGAGGGACGGCGAGGTGGGATCGGTCGGTGGCCGGCAGCGGCTGGCACCAAACTGGGGAGAGCAGGTGTTCTGCGAGTGGAGGGTGGGGGCAGGGAGCGGGTGTCTAGGTGGGCGTGGCACGTGGGTCCCGGGGTGACTGGTCGGGCCCGCCACCTGGCTCTGCCGTTACGGCGGCAGGAAACGTGACGGGACAGATGGTCGGGATTCTGTGCGCGAGGGGCGGCACGTGAAGCGCATGCGGCCGGCGGCCGGCATCCGCCTCCGGCCACGGAAAACCAACAGCATGCCAACGCTCAACCCGATAAGTACGAGCATGGTTATCGGTTTTTAAGAGCATGCTTGGTATATAGCCAAGAGCCGGCTATATGAAGTTATTTTTTTACGGTTAATAACTTATACGTATTACTCAAGCATCAACCATACAATCCTTACATAACTCAATGACTTCTTGGAGGCCAGAGCCCAACCAAACTACGGTTCTACTACTAGTTCTAACAAATTTAGCTAGGAAATCGCTAACACAATTTTGACTACGATTGATATGAGTAATACGAGTCATACAAAGAGACTTCAAATGCATGATCTCCTGCACCAACGCCGCGTAGACAGACCTGTTTATGCCACTGTCGTTCAACATGTTCACCGCTAGTATCGAATCCATCTCAATGCAAATTGGGAGATCCGAACGCTGAATGGCTAGAGATAAACCCTCCATGCATGCACTCATTTCTGCTTCTAAAGCATCTCGACATGAGAAGAGTTCCCTGCAAGATGAATAGATGATATTGCCACGATCATCACGAAGCACCATACCAGCTCCAGCTTTACCGTCCTCCGTCCATGATCCGTCCGTATTAAGCTTTACCCAACCAACGGATGGAGGAGACCACTTTATAGGAGGTGTACCATCTAATATTTCATGCGTACGTTTCACAAATGGAGCATAAGATAATACAACTTTACCTTTCACAGGATCACAACCAGGGTTTTGGGCCAATGCAATCAAGGAGTCCATGTAACTGCACAAAAAACGTCTGGATGTATCCATCGGTGGTGGGGTCTTGTTGTGTGTCACCTCATTACGGTTATGCCATATTCTCCAAAAGGTATACAACACCATGGTTCGTTGAACATCTCCCAATGGATACAAGACATCCAGTAGCCATTCTACACCAGTGTTAATTACTTCCTTCAGACTCGGCAGGTGCCACACTTCCCTCATACACTCCCAGAGCTAGACTACTAATGGACATGGCATAGTGCATGGAAACTATCCTCCGGTTCAGTACCACAAACTGGACAAAAATCTGAAGTTTCAAGTCCTCTCTTGCATTTATTCTGCCAGGTTGGAAGTGAATTAACAGCAACTCTCCATGCAAAGTTTTTCACCGTTGGTGTAGACACACCGCCCCAAATCAATGTCCAGCAGGCCCGCCTCCCCTCTGGTGCAGAACTAGAGCCTTGGGCAATCTCACGGCATGACTCATCAAATGCCATTTTGTATGCAGATTTAACTGTGAAAACACCAAACCTTTCTGGACCCTAAGCTAGTACATCCGCATCCTGTCTTGGGGATGCTCGAATTTTCAAAATCTCTAAGACATCACAAGGCAGAAAGATTGAACTTAAAAGTTCACCATTCCATGATCCATTGGCGTTTAGTAGCTGTGATACATATCTCATACGACATCTCCCCTGCAAAGAAATTGGCTTGTAAGAAAAAGGCCTCGGTATCCAATTGTCACGCTAGATACGAACACGCCTTCTGTTGCCGATCCTCCATATCAATCCCTTTTTTAGAAGGTCCAGACCATGAGAAATAGCTGTCCACGTAGAAGAAGCGTTGCCCGTGAAAACAGTATCTTCCAACTTCCCACTTGGATAATAGCGAGCCTTCAACAGTTGAGCACACAGACACTCCGGTTTTGTAATTAGTCTCCATGCTTGGTAGGCCAATAGTGCTTGATTAAAAATACGGAAATCTCGAAACCCGGCACCCCCTTTACTCTTTGGTTGCTGCAGCTTTGACCAAGCCTTCCAGTGAACCTTCCTTTTACCTTTCGAAGCTCCCCAATAAAAATTTCTAACCAAGCTAGTTAGATCATCACAAACTGAGTAAGGTAGCTTAAAGACCCCCATAATATAAGTGGGCAATGCTTGTGCAATTGATTTTATCAACACTTCCCTACCAGGTTGAGCCAAATGACCATCACCCCATTGGATTAGCCTTTTTAGAAGCCGAGCTTGAAGATTTTGAAACTTGCCTTTTGACATACGTCCATCCGGAGTTGGTAGACCCAAGTACTTCTCTTCAAAGCCCGCAAGTGGGATAGCTAGGACTTCTCTTACTTCCTCCTGAACTAGTAGTGGGCATGTATCCCCAAATAAGATTGAACATTTATTATAGTTTAACAACTGTCCTGTGGCTGACGCATACATATCCAGACATGACTTAACTTCTTGCGCTTGTGCACGAGAGGCTTTGAAGAACAGAAGAGTATCATACGCAAATAGGAGATGCGAGATACCATGCGCCCTCCGGCAAATTTTAACTGGTGTAATATCTCCCGTATCAACCCTGTTCCTCAGTAGTGCAGAGAGACCGTCAGCGACGAACAAAAATAAAAACAGGGAGAGAGGATCACCTTGCCGTAGCCCACGCGACGGTGCAAATGAATCTAAGAGGGTCCCATTTAATTTAATAGAATATCGCACCGATGTGACACAGGTCATGATCCAATCAATCCATCGATGTGCAAACCCCAACTTTTGCATCATTTGCCTCAAGAAACTCCAATCCACCCTATCATATGCTTTAGACAAGTCCAATTTGTAAGCACAACAACTTCTTGTGGGATCCTTTTCCTGCTTAATGTAGTGAATACACCCGAAAGCAATCAAGGCATTATCCGTGATCATTCTTCCTTGAATAAAAGCACTCCGCTCGGGAGAAATAATGTCGTCTAGAAGAGGCCGAAGCCTATTCACAAGCCACTTAGAAACCACCTTGTAGATGACATTGCACAAGTTAATAGGGCGGAAATCAGAAACCTTGCAGGGGTTTGCAATTTTCGGAATAAGTACAATGGAGGTTTCATTCACACCTTCTGGCATAATACTTGTCCTAAAAAACTCTCTTACTGCCTTGATAATATTTTCCTTCAGACTGTCCCAATTCCTCTGAAAGAATCTAGCAAGAAATTCATCGGGCCCCGGAGCCTTTAGGGGGGCAATTTGGAAGAGAGCATCTGAAATTTCCTGATCAGAGAAGTCACTACAAAGCTTTGCATTATTCTCAGCTGATATAACAGGATTAAATAAATTCAAAACAGGGGTAGAATCAAGGTTTGGATCTGCTGTAAATATAGACTTGAAGTATGCAAAAACCAAGTCCCCCATGGCATTAGCATCTCTATGCACATTACCATCCTCATCAAGCAATTGTTTTATTCTATTTTTCCGAGATCGCCACACTGGCTTGCTCTGGAAAAACCTTGTGTTCCTATCACCATCCTTGAGCCAAGTAATACGCGACCTCTGGAGCCAAATCATTTCCTCTTTGTACAACAAATCATTGAGTTTATCCGATTCTTCTCTGATTTCCTGTCTCTCAGCATTCATTCTCATAAGTTCCTCTAACCTCGACCGAGTCTTATTTATTTCTCTGGATACGTTACCAAATTTTTTACTACTCCAGCTCCTTAATGTAGACATGGTACTCCGAAGGGCAGTACTCACCTGCCCCACATCGTCCATCACACCAAAAGCCGACCAGGCTTTGCTGATCACTTCGGGGAGGCCTGCATCCCTCTCCCAAAAAATCTCATACCTCCTACCCGTGGCCTTGGGAACATGCTGGTCCGCCTCGCCCATCAGCAACAAAGGAATATGATCAGAACTGGGAGAGGCTAAATGGTGTACTGTATGAAAAACATACAGATTCCTCCAGGAATTTGAAGCCACTGCTCTATCAAGACGGACTCTCACATTTGCCCTACCTGCACGCATATTATCATACGTATATGGGATGCCAACAAAACCAAGGTCAACCAACTCACGAAACATAAGAGCATCTCTAAAGGCTATCATTTGTTGTTCAGGCCGTGGTGTATGGGAAAAATGCTCAAACCCCCACATAGCTTCGTTAAAGTCTCCGATAACTAACCACGGTAAATATGAAACCGCTTTTAGGCCTTGCAACGTATCCCACATAAGATGACGATCCTCAACTCTTGGGTGGCCGTAAACTCCAGTCAATCTCCAGGGAGCGCCATTAGGTTCAGTTTTAACAGCAACATCTATGTACCGATCATCTTTCCCAAGTATTGTAACTTCATATGATTCATGCCAATATAAGGCCAGACCACCGCTCATACCAATGCTATCAACTCCTTCAAAGCCTTGTAGACCAAGACGTCGCCTTAACCTTCTCATCCTGCTTGCTTTTTGTCTAGTTTCAGAAAGAAAAACAAAATTGGGGGAATGCGACTGCACCAATGTCGCAAGATCACGAACTGTCTGGGAATTCCCCCCTCCCCGGCAGTTCCAACTTAGAGTATTCATTGGGTCGGGCGGCACTCCTCAATGGAGCCCGCCAAATTAACATTGCTCTGGGAAGCCACAGTACCAACATCTGCTCTCATCTTCTTATTGTTTGCACTTTGCTGCGAGGTACTAGCATTGAACGGATCAGACTGATCCGACTCTTTTTCCTCTCCAAAGGAATTCTGAAGATTTGTTTCCATGGATCCTCCAGCAGCCACTGGCACTAAGGCCAACTTATTCATCTCACAGGGTGCTGAGACCACATTTGCGGACGTCCGCTTACCAAGAATGTTTAGTTCAGACCTAACGTCTTGCCTGGAAACATTATTTGGAATAGCAGATGATGGGTCATCGACTTCCATCGAACCACCTTCTGTACCCATGTTAAGCTGACTATTATGTCTCCAGCTCTGAGTTTGAATACCATCAGGATTCTGTGATCTTGGATCTACTGCATCCTCTCTGCTAAGTCCGCGGCCACGGAATGATCCACCTCTTCCTCTGACTGCACCCCTACCGGATCCTCGGCCAGCCGCTTTACTCTTCCATTCATCCGCAAGAATGAAGTCACCCCACTCAAACTTAGAAACATCATGCTCACCGGTTCTACACTCCTCAAACCAATGTCCAAGTAAGCCACATTGATTGCAAAAAATAGGCATCTTTTCATACTTGACCATATACCAGTCCTTTTTGCCTCCACGAGTTATGGAGACAAAACGCTCCAACCTTCTGTTTACATCTAGGTTTCCCTAACTCTCACAAAAGCTCCAACATAGCCTGTCGGTAATTGGATCTGTACCTCCGTAATCTTCCCCAGTTTACGGCACATACCTTTGACCACTGGTTCATTCAGGTAAAGATCTGGTAAACCAAGAATTCGCGCCCAAACAGCAACCTTATCAAGCACAACTGATCTAGGGTTTGTGTAGCCGTCATACTCTTGGATGATCACTGCTTGATTCCTAAACAGCCAAGGTCCGTTTGTCAATGCCGTATTCTAGTCGCCGAGACACCCAAACTGCACCGTAAACAAATTTGTATCGATCATGCGCCAGCGCACATCCCTTGCAGGATTCCACGCTGATCTCATATCCGCATACAACGCGGAAGGACTAAAGCTCTTTGTTGTGTGAACCCTAGCAATCGCAAGCCACTTGGCCTGCACCTTCGGTAGATTATCCTCATCCTCCCAGACGAACTCATCCCCATCATCCTCATGGAGCTCAAGCCTTCCAAGAAGTTCTTCCACCTCCTCTCTATGGGACGATCTCCTGATTGGGTTTGCTGCCTCTTTATCCATCTGCCGTGACTCCTATGATCAGACCCGGCTCCCGCTAGTACAAAGCCAGAAGAAAGCACTAGGGCTCCCGCTTGCATAGCTTGAAATAGGGGAAGGGTGGGATGATCGAGGGACTTATCAATCGGATACGCAATACTCTGGGACGAAGTCGCCAGAGGAGAACCAAACCCTAGCCGCAGGCGCTAGGGGAAGACTGATGACCGGCTATACGAAGTTGTCATGTTATTTTTTTCCTGAATAGAGTACAATCGAAGTCATTCACATACACGAGCATACACTCACGCCTACACACACCCTGTCTCTATGAGCATCTTAAAAAACTGAGCCGGCACATCATCTTGAGATTGACGAAGTCGCCACAGACGCCTTCGTAGTCCCACTGAACGCACATCGCCGGAAGGCTTCGAATAAATCCAGAAAAATGCAAGCACCAATATCAAGTGTGAGACTTGAACTCTGGTGGGCAGGGGTACCACTGTCCTATTAATCATCCAACCACAGGTTGGTTTGTGTTGTCATGTCATTTCTGGGAGTAGCTCATAGTACACATAATAGTTAGGCATACTAGTATGGCATACCCTTAATATATGCTTCACTTTTTTCTCTCACAAAAGTTCTTGGGGCTTGTGTTATGGCTTGCTGTGAGCTTGTAGCCCGTTTTTTCTTCTTTTTCATGTCCTCTCTCCTTCAACTAGACACAAATCTGATGCCACATCTCTTATAGCTCGCCTACATTACTCGAGTGTACTTACTCTTAGGGCTTAGGGGGATAATATAAAATCGAACGTAATATGACCAGTGCCTCTTCCGAGAGACGGGGTGCTGGTAGATTTGACAGTGGAAAATGGTTGCCGGTTTTGATGCCCCTTGGTTGTGCCACTTCTGGAGGACACTAGAGCCGCGATCTAAAAGATGTGGAGATTATCTCTAGCGGATGACCCACACAGACAAACGTGTTGTCGCTCACACGACGCATGTCTCGAGGCTCATAGTGTAGCTTTGCTGCTATGACATAGCCTTCCGGGGTTTGTTGGCAGCAACTTTCGGTTGCTTGGCCGTCTTCTCGGGTGACGGTGCGAGCTCGCCGCGCCTGTGCTTCAAACTCCGAGTGAGAAGGGCAGGCACAGAGGGCTTAGCGACACTCGGCCCCTTGTTGTTGCCTCCATGGACTCCAGGGTCCTGACGCGCCTTGGAGCGGGCCTCGGGCAGGACCTCCTCCGACGGAGAAGATTTCGCCTCGCCCCCTGAGTCCGAGTCCTCTTCCTCACCGTCGCTCCCTCCGTCCTTCACGTAGTCCTCTTCGCTGTCTGAGCCCTCCTGGTGCTCGGTGTCACTCGTCACGTCAGCAGGGGCATGGTCGACGGCGGGTATCAGGCTCACCATACCCGTGAAGGCCTTCCGAGTGAAAATTATGTCAGTCAAGATTTTAGTCAGCAAACATTAGAATCATTCGGACAACAACAGCAACACACGGAGTTTACCTCATTTGGTGGATTCTCAGCTGAGAATGGAGGCACCAGCCTCGTCCCCCTGGGGTTGTCGCGAGCCGGAGTGATCGCTTTGAGCTTGTTCTCCATGGCTTCAGCGTTGAGTTCCTCCGGGTGCGTGCGCGTGGCATCACTCGGCCCCGAGTACAGCCACATGGGGTGGGCTCTGACCTGCAGCGGCTGAATTCTCCTTTGAAAGAAGACCTCCAGCAGATCCAAGCCATTGATGCCTTGCCTCACCAGGGCCACCAACGCGATCACAAGGATTTCCACTTCTGTCTTCTCCTCTTTGGTCATGGTCATCTTGGGAGCCACCGACTGCGCTCAGCTGAATACGGCGGGAGACCCGACTGGCCCTCGCCGACTGGAATGTCTTGGTAGTAAAACCAAGAATCCGGCCAACCCTTGACCTAGTCTGGAAAGTTCATTTGTGGGAAACTACCCTTCCCCCTTAGTTGGATGCCTAGACCCCCGCACAACTGAGCTACGTTCGTTTCCCCCCAGCCTGAGCAGACTTCTTGACAGTCATCACTCGGCATGTAAAAAGATGTTTGAACAATCCCTAGTGCAGATTGCAACCGGGGAAGTTCTCGCAAAGGGAGATTTTTAGAACCGGGCTTCTCCCCCTTTCCATTACTTTCATAACGGAAATACATAGTTTTTCAGGACCAGAATAAAGACTAGGGGAAAGAGGAAAAGCGAGTTCAAGGCAATATCAGGAAACCCACTGCCTGCGCCTATCATCAGGAACGTCAGACCATGGGGCAAAAACCTGATATCACCTGAGATCGCCCTAACTAGGTAACTATCCAAGTAACGCAACATTACAGACCAAAATGAGAACCACAATCCTGAGTGTGAGGCAACAACACCCAAAGGAACATCAGAGACCAACCGATCATCATAAAACGAAACACTCAAAAGACTATTGAATCAAGGACCCCCAAACCATGAGTGGTCACTCCAGGATGGATATAGCACCATCTTCACATCCCTTTTTTTCTCTGCTGCAACACCTGGGAGCATCAGCAAGCCCCTTCAGCATCATCCATGTCCGGCTTCGGAGGTACGCATAGCAGCATCATCTGTGAGGCGTTCATCTTCAGCAGCTCCGCTCCATTCCTCACAATCTGCACCACATCAGGTTTCTGCAAACCTGCCCAATATACCAGGAAAGTACAAGTTGTAAACACAATCTCAAAGGGTGAATTAATCCATTTGGATTCAAAGGTGG
Organism: Elymus sibiricus; assembly: GCA_039707655.1. Classification (NCBI taxonomy): domain Eukaryota; kingdom Viridiplantae; phylum Streptophyta; class Magnoliopsida; order Poales; family Poaceae; genus Elymus; species Elymus sibiricus. The sequence goes on from CM077665.1 coordinate 59,308,455, forward strand.
CTCGATTGCGAGCAAGCCAAATTGCCCAGCAAATTGCAGCCAACTCCACATTATACAATTTGTCATGGCCCCGTAGGAACACATACATCCAAGCATAGTATTGCCAAACTGAATTTGGACAACGATCAGTACCAAGCATCGAACCAACAGTTCTCTAGACGACCCTAGCTACAGGGCATATAAACAGAAGGTGTTGGGTCGTTTCTATCTCATCACAGAAGGAGCAGCGGGGGTCTCCTAGCCACTGTCTTTTTTCATATTGTCTCTAGTAAGAATAGCATTCTGACTGGTCTGCCATAAGAAAATTTGAATCTTAATAGGGATATTGGATTTCCATATCCATTTGAACCCAGACCCTGCAAGATCTCTTTCTAGCCACCTATACATTGATTTAGCAGAGAAAGTTCTCTAGTTATCAAGTTTCCAGTATATTTCATCAGGTAGGTTATTCTTCCTACATTTTATTGCAGATTCTTTCAACTCTTTCCATTGTTGCATCATCTTAGGAGACAATCTCCTTCTAAACGAGGATACTTGATCCATATCCCCAATTTTGTTCAGAGAACAATGTGGATCAACACAAATGTCAAAAAGATTAGGGAATTTGTCTTTAAAAGACATACCACTCTCCAGATCATCTAGCCAAAGCCTGGCAATATTACCACTATTAACTTGAACCCCCTCTCTGCCATATAAAAATCTTTCACTTTTAGCAAGGATTTCCAACAAGGGGGGTCATTAGCTTTCTGTTTGACTGAAGCCACATCAGTTTTCTTTAAATATTTGGCTCTGACTATATCTTGCCAAAATCCATCTTTCTTCTCAAGTTTCCACCACCATTTGACTAGAAGACTTATATTTTGCTTCCGTAAGTCTTTCACACCAAGCCCCCCTTTGCCTTTGGATCTACACACTCGGCTCCATTTTACTAAATGGTATCCCCTCTTTTTGTCGTTCCTATGCCAGAAAAAATTCCTCCTGGGCTTATCCCACTTTTCCAAAGTGGTTTTATTCAGGAGGAACATGGACATATAAAAAGTTGGGATATGGGATAAAACAGCATTGACTTTAATGAGTCTCCCTCCGGAGGATAGCACCTCACTAATCCAGGACTCGCTATGATTTTCAAATTTGTCATCAACAAATTTCCAATCACTACTTTTAAGCCCAGCATAACTAACTGGCATCCCAAGGTACTTAATGGGGAAAGAGCCAATTTGACAGTTAAACATGTCTGCATATAGTTTCATAGTGTCATCATCTGCACACATAGAGAAAATCTCACTTTTCAAAAAGTTTATCTTCAGGCGAGACATGATTTCGAACAAATATAGCAGTAGTTTAATGTGTATAGCATTTCGAGGGTTATCCTCAAAGCATAAAATCGTATCATCCGCATACTGCAGAATGGCTATCCCATCAGGGACCAAATCGGTCGCAAGGCCTTTAAACAGACCAGCCTTTTGCGCTTTAAGCACCATCTTTGTTAAACAGTCCGCATCAATGTTAAATAGAAATGGGGAGAAGGGGTCGCCCTGTCGCACCCCTTTCGAGCTTTGAAAGTAAGGGCCCACCTCATCATTTAGTTTCACACTAACTGTGCCACCAACCAAAATCTTTTCCACCCATCCAATCCATTTAGGATCAAAATCTCTCGCTTTAGGATAGTCTAAAAGGAAGTCCCAGTTCACTTTATCGTATGCCTTCTCAAAGTCTGTCTTAAGTACAATGCCAGTTTTCTTCCTAGCATAAGAGTGGTGCAATATTTCATGCAAGGACATAATATCGTCCATAATATCTCTATTTTTGATAAAAGCATTTTGGTGTCTACTGAATAAGGTGTCGACAAAAGGTTCCAATCTAATAGTAAGCACCTTAGTAATCAGCTTGTATGTGCATCGAAGCAAGCATATATGGGCGAAATTGCTGGATTTTACTAGCACCAGAAATCTTAGGTAGGAGAGTAATAATCCCATAGTTCAAGCATTGGACATCTAGTTTATTGTCATGGAACCACTCAAACAAACACATAACCTCTCTTTTCACAATTTCCCAACAGTGTTGGAAGAACTCAATAGGAATATTGTCCGGACCAGCGGCTTTATTAGGTTTCATAGAGAAAAGGGCATGCTTGATCTCTGTTTCAGAAAAGGGTCTAGTCAGGTTGAAGTTATCAATCTCCGAGAGTCTCTCCCTCAGGTCCCACATGTGCTCTTTAATTTTGCACATATTCCCAACAGCAGGACCAAAAAGGTTCTTATAGAACTCAGTGGCATATTCTAACATATTTTTAGTACCCTCAATCACCGTGTCCCCATAACTAAGTGAGAATATTGCATTCCTCCTCCTTCTCCCATTAACAATCCTATGAAAATATTCAGTATTTCTATCTCCTTTCAAAAGCCAATTTTCATGCGATTTCTGCAGCCAGGTTATTTCCTCTTCAACCAAGAGGTTGTTTAGTTCCACCAGGATCTCAACTTTCCTGCTATATAGCTCAGGAGATAAAACATCAGTTTCCTCTAGATACTCTAGATGCTCTAGTTCCTCCCTCAACATTTTCCTTTTTAGCTTAGCTTTTCTAAAAATGTTAGCACCGCACCCTTTGAATAATTTTTTAAACCTCTTCAATTTGATATTCAACATATCAATAGGATTGTTGGATTTAACAGGTTTTGCCCAGATTTTGGACACCAAAGGAAGGAACTCAGGATTTTCCAGACAATTTAAATCAAATCTGAAATCCTTCCTTTGTGTGGAAACCGGAATTCTATCATCCGTATTTAGAAGCAGGGGCAGTGATTTGAAATATCTCTCACCAATTTCCTGAAAAAAGTTAGTGGGAACTGGCTCTCCCAACAGCTGGACATGAGCACCCTGTCCAATTTCTCGAGGGTAGAAATTTGTTGCTTATTGGACCAGGTATAAGCACCTCCATTCATATCTATCTCTCTCAGAGAAAAAGAATTGATAATAGAATTAAAGAGATCAGAAGAGTGTGTAAGCCTGGTTTTTTAATTCTTCTCATCAACACGCCTCAGAATGTTAAAGTCACCCCCCACAATATATGGGCAAGTAATCGTACTACACATATCAGCTAACTCCGTTAAAAATTTAGTTTTGAATTCCTCGTGCGCGGCCCCATACACCACTAACATGCAGTATATCAGGCTTTTACTTTTGTCAAAGAGTTCAAACTTCATGATGTATTTGCCCACTACACGTTACCTGATATCCAGAGTATCATTTTTCACACCGCAAAGGATACCTCCAGCTTTACCTATAGAAGGAACCCACTTCCAGCAAAAACATTCACCAGGATCAAATCTCCTCAAGAACTTAGAGGAGAAGTCCTTTTTCATAGTCTCCTGGATGCCAATAAAGTCTAAATAGTACTCTTTGATTAAATCAGATAAGCATGTTGCCATGCCCTTTTTACTCACCCCCTACAATTCCAGAAGAGACTAATCATTTTTTCTTGGTTTTAGAAGAGCGAGTTTTGTTGCTAGGTTTACCAGGGGACGCGGTCTTACCTGCAACTTCACTCACTATATTTTTCTGACTTCTAGTCACAGGTTTAGCTATCACAACATTCACTTTCTTTCTCTCTTTCTTTCTCGACCTCACTATCGTAAAACTGTCATCATCAACTTCCCCATCCTACACCCAGGAAGTATCTAAGGGAGAACTATCTCCAACAGCATTAGTTAACAGGAGCACTTCATTGTGCTGCTTTTCAGCTTTACTAATTTTATCAGCTATATTAGCTCTAGATTTTTCTAATTCCCTTATCACATCAATAACAGCAAAGTTATCATCAGGGATATCAACACCCATCATTGCAGCAGATGAAATAATTTCCATATTAGATAGCACTTCAAAAGAATTGCTAGGAGGTGGTTCGTTGTTACCTTGCAAATTCCTCTTCTTAGTTAATTTTGTCGCCCTGTCAACCACATGTTCCGTGTTAACACCAGCCGTTCTCTGGCTCAGCCTGGTTTGGACTTCTTCCATCACAGGTGGAGTAGGAATAACATCAACAAGTTCCTCAGAAGTGTCAGGGGACTGTACAGAGTACGTCACAGGGTTTTGTTGGCATGAAAGATCACCAGGGGCAAGCTCTGTCACAACAGGTTGCCCCAAAGCAGCTTCCAAGTATGATGAGTATTGCTTGTGTACAGTGGGACTGGGTATGACCTGCATTGCATTCACCACAACTTCCTCATAAGACACCATTTCATGTGACTGGGTTTCTGCCTCCTCCTTTTCCTTCTCTCTATTTTCAGCAGCCATAGTGTCAATGAGTAAATCATTCCCAACCTCCTCACTCTCCTCCTCAGAAGATATTTCCTCACTATTTTTTTGTATCTTTTCATGTTCATCAATTTCCTCAATTGTTTCCATGTTCACCACCCAGCAGTTTTCCCCCCAACAAAGTTGGAGGGAGCAAAATAAGAACCCAGATTAGATGAAGAGGCTCCCTGCCCAATGTTTTGAGTATTATCAATTTTGGGCCTTTTAGGGGAGACCCCTCCATCAGCCTCTTGAGTCACGTTCACAGACTCTTTAGGAGGGTTTCTAACCAGGATTTTATCCACTGAGAAGAAAAAATCATAAAAATGACCACCCAACACCCCTTCAGCAGCAGTAGGTATATCATCAGCATCTCTGCAACCCAGCTTAATTCTGATAGATTCAGGCCTGTTGATGGTAGATTTATCAATCTCCAGAGTTACCCCCACCAAAGAACCCACATATTCAATATTTTTTTCATGTCTTTTGTCCAGAGGAATGTTGCTAACATTGACCCAAGAAATGTTAAGTACACCCTTAGCTCCCACAGATTCTGACCATTTTCTAAGTGTCACCGAGGCCCCACAACTTTTATTCACGAATTTTTCAGCAAAACAAGCTTTACTCACATCTCTAGGGGAAGGAAATCTCATCACAAACGTATCAGGACCAATAGATCTCGCAGAACACCTCCAGTTTGTATTGATGTAAGCATAAAAAAATTCCTCTAGTTGTTTACCAGTTGCGCGTCCCTCAATAACAGAGATAACCACAAATCTGTTCCTATCTGTGTTCTGATTCGGGGTGCTATGATCATGTATCACTAGTAGAAAACAGGGCTTTGGTCCAGGCCTGAAATGCCATTAATCCCGGTTCACTCACGAACCGGGACCAATGGGGGCATTGGTCCCGGTTCGTGAGGCCAGGGCGTCGGCCGGGCCTCGTGGGCCATTGGTCCCGGTTCGTCAGACCCCTTTGGTCCCGGTTCCAGACACGAACCGGGACCAATGACCCTCGCTCCTGGCCCACAACCATTGGTCCCGGTTTGTGGCTGGAACGGCCATTGGTCCCGGTTCGTGTCTGGAACCGGGACCAAATGATGTCATTTAGTCCCGGTTCCAGCCACAAACCGGGACCAATGGTCGGCCTATATATACCCCCTGCCCGCGAGCAGAGCAGTACACTGCTCTGTTTTTTTGGCCGGCCGTTGGGAGAGCTTTGTGGTGCTCTATCTCACCTCCTATGCACGTGAGGTGTTCGATGAAATGCCCGAGCCACACTTAAGCTTTCTCCTCTCGAAGCTCCTTGTCCAAGCTCCATTTTCCTCAAGATTTGTCTAGGTTTGGCGGTCCGTCCTGTCCCGTCCCCGTCCTCACCGTCGTCGATCGCCCGCGCCCATCTCGGTGCCGGCACCACTGTGGTTAGCCTCTTCTTCTTATCTTCTTTCTAAAAGAAAAAAGTTCTTACTTGTATGATTTAGATAGATACTTGTGTAATTTTCTTACTTTTATTATTGTTTGTTATTATATAGTGCGATGGTTTTGGTATCCGCCTCCGTCGGCCCTCGTCCTGTCTATGATTCGGATGTGGTATATATTATCTTTTATAACTATTTGTTTTATTTAGTGTTTATGATAATTATGCCGACCAACGTGACATAGATTTTTTAATCTAGGAGGTATGTGAACCGGAAATTCCAACCGACATAGAAATTCTTGTCGAGAAGTTAAATTTGGTTGAAAAAGAAAACAATTACTTGAAAGAAAAATTACAAAGAGTTGAAGAGGAGAAGATGAAGTTGGAGTTGCATGTTGCCGATGTCGTCGACGATCACAAGATCAAGATGGATGCAATGCGCTTGAAGATTAGAAAGATTAGAAAATATGCCATTCATACTGAGGCTTGGTATCATTATGCCGTTGGATCAATTGGTACCTTAGTTGCGGTTATGATCGCATTTGTTGTTGCATTTAAATTTTATAGTTTCAATGTATGTTTTAATTAGATGCTCTAGAGAGCTATATGTTGTTCAATAATGAGAACTATGTATGAACGTTATGTATTTATTTTGGTCACTACTGTACTTTGGCTTTAATGTGATGATGAATTTCTATTAATTTGGTTTTTAATACACTTTATTATATAACGCACGCAGATGAACCGGCAATGGATGTACGGTGACCGACGCACCTCCGAGTATATTAAGGGCCTGCATAATTTTCTCGAAGCGGTTGAGGCAAACAAGCAGAATGGTTTTATGCATTGTCCATGTACTGTCTGTGAGAATACGAAGGCTTTCTCCAACTCTAAAACCCTTCACTTCCACCTGCTTGAGAAGGGTTTTATGCCACACTATAATGTTTGGACCAAGCACGGAGAAAGAGGGGTTATGATGGAAGACAACGAAGAAGAAGAGGATGATGACAACTACCCGCCCCCTGAATACAGTGATGCTGCAATGGGGGAAGCTGAAGATCAAGAGGAACCAGACGATGTGCCCGATGATGATCTTCATCGGGTCATTATTGATGCACAGAGAGAATGCGAAAGTGAAAGGGAGAAGTTGAAGTTCGATCGCATGTTAGAGGATCACAAAAAAGGGTTGTACCCAAATTGCGAAGATGACAACAGAAAGCTCGGTACCACACTGGAATTGCTGCAATGGAAGGCAGAGAATGGTTTATCTGACATGGGATTTAGTTCGCTACTGAAAATAATGAAGAAGAAGCTTCCAAAGGATAACAAATTGCCCGGCAGTATGTACGAAGCAAAGAAGGTTCTATGCCCTCTAGGATTGGAGGTGCAGAAGATACATGCATGCCCTAATGACTACATCCTCTACCGCGGTGCGTACGAGGATTTGAACGCATGCCCGGTATGCGGTGCATTGCGGTATAAGATCAGAAGAGATGACCCTGGTGATGTTGAGGGCCAGCGCACCGGGAAGAGGGTTCCTGCCAAGGTGATGTGGTATGCTCCTATAATACCACGGTTGAAACGTCTGTTCAGAAACAAAAAGCATGCCGAGTTGATGCAATGGCACATAAAAGACCGTAAGAAAGACGGGAAGTTGAGAGCACCCGCTGACGGGTCGCAGTGGAGAAAGATCGAGAGAAAGTGGAGCGACTTTACAAGTAACCCGAGGAATGTATGGTTTGGTTTAAGTGCAGATGGCGTTAATCCTTTTGGGGATCAGAGCAGCAAGCATAGCACATGGCCTGTGACTCTATGTATGTATAACCTTCCTCCTTGGTTGTGCATGAAGCGGAAGTTCATTATCATGCCAGTGCTCATCCAAGGCCCTAAGCAACCCGGCAATGACATTGATGTGTACCTAAGGCCATTAGTTGATGAACTTTTACAGCTATGGAATGGAAGAGGTGTACGTGTGTGGGATGAGAATGAATAGGAGGAATTTGACCTACATGCGTTGCTGTTTGTAACCATCAATGATTGGCCTGCTCTCAGTAACCTTTCAGGACAGACAAACAAGGGATACCACGCATGCACACACTGTTTAGATGACACCGACAGTATATATTTGGACAAATGCAGGAAGAATGTGTACCTGGGGCATCGTCGATTTGTTCCGACCAACCATCAATGTCGAAAGAAAGGAAAGCATTTCAAAGGTGAGGCAGATCACCGGAAGAAGCCCGCCCTCCGTACTGGTGATCACATACATGATATGGTCAATGATTTACAAGTAATCTTTGGAAAGGGTCCTGGCGGACTATCTGTTCCGACTGACGATGCGGGACGCGCACCCATGTGGAAGAAGAAAACTATATTTTGGGACCTACCCTATTGGAAAGACCTAGAGGTCCGCTCTGCAATCGACGTGATGCACGTGACGAAGAATCTTTGCGTGAACCTGCTAGGCTTCTTGGGAGTGTATGGGAAGACAAAAGATACACCGGAGGCACGGGAGGAACAACAACGTGTGCATGAAAAAGACGGCATGCATCCAAAGCAGTATGAAGGTCCTGCCAGCTACGCTCTTACCAAAGAAGAGAAGGAAATCTTCTTTGAATGCCTGCTCAGTATGAAGGTCCCGTCTGGCTTCTCGTCGAATATAAAGGGAATAATAAATATGGCAGAGAAAAAGTTCCAGAACCTAAAGTCTCATGACTGCCACGTGATTATGACGCAACTGCTTCCGGTTGCATTGAGGGGGCTTCTACCGGAAAACGTTCGATTAGCCATTGTGAAGCTATGTGCATTCCTCAATGCAATCTCTCAGAAGGTGATCGATCCAGAAATCCTGCCAAGGTTAAGGAGTGATTTGGTGCAATGTCTTGTTAGTTTCGAGCTGGTGTTCCCACCGTCCTTCTTCAATATCATGACGCACGTCCTAGTTCATCTAGTCGACGAGATTGTCGTTCTGGGCCCTGTATTTCTACACAATATGTTCCCCTTTGAGAGGTTCATGGGAGTCTTAAAGAAATTTGTTCGTAACTGCGCTAGGCCAGAAGCAAGCATCTCCATGGGCCATCAAACAGAGGATGTCATTGGGTTTTGTGTTAACTTCATTCCTGACCTTAAGAAGATTGGACTCCCTCAATCGCGGTATGAGGGGAGACTGACTGGAAAAGGCACGCTAGGAGCGGACTCAATAATATGTAGGGACGGGCATTCTTGGTCTCAAGCACACTACACAGTTCTACAGAATTCTACCTTGGTGACCCCGTATGTCGATGAACACAAGAATATTCTGCGCTCCAAACACCCGGAGCAGTGTGACGACTGGATTACATATGAACACATCAGGACTTTCGGCAGTTGGTTGCAAACACGTCTCATGGGTGACAACACTGTTTCTGATGAGCTGTACTCGTTGGCCAGGGGACCATCTTCGACTGTATTGACTTACAAAGGGTACGAGATAAATGGGAATACATTTTACACGATCGCCCAAGATCAAAAGAGCACCAACCAAAACAGCAGTGTCCGCTTTGATGCAGCAACCAATAGGGGAAAGGACACATATTATGGTTACATAGTGGACATATGGGAACTTGACTATGGACATGATATCAAGGTCCCTTTGTTTCAGTGCAAATGGGTCAATCTGTGAGGAGGCGGGGTACAGGAAGACCCACAGTACGGAATGACAACAGTGGATCTGAACAATCTTGGGTACACAGACGAACCATTCGTCCTAGCCAATGATGTGGCGCAGGTTTTCTATGTGAAGGACGTGTCTACCAAACCGAGAAAAAGAAAAGATAAGGAAGCGAATACATCATATGATGAGCCAAAGCGCCACATAGTTCTTTCAGGAAAAAGAGACATCGTGGGATTGGAGGGCAAGACAGACATGTCTGAAGATTATGAAAAGTTTCATGAAATTCCTCCCTTCAAAGTCAAGGCTGACCCAAGCACCCTCTTAAACGATGAAGATTATCCATGGTTACGGCGCAATAAGCAAAGGACACAAGCAAAGAAAAAGTGAAGACTTTCTCTCCACAACTATATCATTGCAGTTACATGTGAAGAAATGAAATGCCTTTTGTAACAGATGAGTTTTCGTATGAAACCCTAATACTTCGAAAGAGATTGTCCGTTTTGTACACGAAGTGCATCCAGTTTTTGCCGTAACCCTCTCAACTTTTTATAACATGCTATGTGGGTGAAATGATGATACCATGCCAACTTTCAACCTTTTCAGAGTTTATTTGTAGTGCTTTTCAATTTCAGGGTCATTTAGCTCAAAAAAACCAGTAAATGCATGAAAAATACCAAATGAAGTCAGAAAGGGTTGAAAATTTATGATGTGGCTTTGAATGGTGCATTTTGAACACACAAAAAGTCTGGAGTTCAAATAAGTTCAAGAAAAATGAAATCCCTTTGTAACAGATGAGTTTTCGTCCGAAACCCTGATACTTCGAAAGAGATTGTCCATTTTGTACACGAACTGCATCCAGTTTTTGCCGTAACCCTCTCAACTTTTTATAACATGCTATGTGGGTGAAATGATGATACCATGCCAACTTTCAACCTTTTCAGAGTTCATTTGTAGTGCTTTTCAATTTCAGGGTCATTTAGCTCAAAAAAATCAATAAATGCATGAAAAATACCAAATGAAGTCAGAAAGGGTTGGAAATTTATGATGTGGCTTTGAATGGTGCATTTTGAACACACAAAAAGTCTGGAGTTCAAATAAGTTCAAACAAATGAAATCCCTTTGTAACAGATGAGTTTTCGTCTGAAACCCTGATACTTCGAAAGAGATTGTCCATTTTGTACACGAAGTGCATCCAGTTTTCGCCGTAACCCTCTCAACTTTTTAGCACATGCTATGTGGTTGAATTGATGATACCATGCCAACTTTCAACCTTTTCAGAGTTTATTTGAAGTGCTTTTCAATTTCAGGGTCATTTAGCTCAAAAAACGGACATTTTTTAAACTAAAATTCTATAAACCTCTAGTATTTTTGAAACTAAAATTATATAAAATTTATGCAACTAAAATTATCAAAGTATTTTTTGTTCAAAACATTAATAGCAAAAAGTATTTTCATAAAGAATTTTTTTGTTAGAAACTTTAATAGCAAACTAAAATAACAAAATCTGTTTTTGATTAAAACGGACATTTAAAATAACCTAAAAATTACCAAATTGAATATAATGATAAAACACAGTAATATTAAATAGCAGGAAAAAGAATCACTCAAAAATCTATTTTTATAGTAAAGTTATTCACAAACTAGTGATTCACACAAATTTAAAAGAATTCAAATTGAAACTATTCAAATTTGAAAACTAATGGCACTAACAGAAAGTTTATAATTTTTGTGACCTAACAGCAAAAAGAATTAAAAAAAATAAAGCAAAAAACAAAAGAAATAAATAATGCAAAAAACAAAACAAAAAAACTGAAAAAAATGCCGCCTACTGGGCCACCACGGCCTGAATACGACTAGAAACCCAACCAGCCAGTTGCGCCAGGATTCAGGCCCGCAGACGGCCCAGTAGGCCCACAGGCAGATACAGAGTGGTTAGGCCCGTAAGCCTGCTTTAGAGAGGAGCTCGAAGGCTCTGGCGCACCGCGCCTTATAAACAGGTGCGGCACTCTATCAACTAGCGAGGTGGGACTAAACTCCCACCACGCCGCTGTGCAAGGCCATTGGTCCCGGTTGGTGCCACCAACCGGGACCAATGCCTACCTTTGGTCCCGGTTCGTGCCACCAACCGGGACCAAAGGTCTCTGCTTCCCGCCCTTTGGGCTGCTGAAAAGAGACCTTTGGTCCTGGTTGGTGGCACCAACCGGGACTAAAAGGGTGCATTAGTCCCGGTTGGAGACACCAACCGGGACCAATGCTGTGTGTATATAAGCAGCACTTGTGAAAATTTCATTTTCATCTCGCAGTTCCCCCCGACGACGCCGACCTCCTCGACGCCGCCAGGCTGCCCCGACGCCGTCGCCGTCGCCCGTGCCCCTGCCCCGCCCCCGAGCCCACGCCGACGCAGTCCGTCGCCCACGCCGTCGCCGTCCGCCGCCCCCGAGCGCGCCCGGCCGCGCCCCTGCACCCTGGCCCGCCCCCACCGTCGCCGTCGTCGCCGGCTCCCTCGTGCGCCGCCCCCGCTGTCGCCCTCGCCAGCCGACGCCGTCGCCGGCTCCCTCGCGCGCCGCCCCCGCCGTCGCCCTCGCCAGCCGACGCCGTCCGCCGCCCCCGAGCGCGCCCGGCCACGCCCCTGCCCTGGCCCGCCCCCACCGTTGCCGTCGCCGACGCCCTCGCCGCCCCCGCCGTCGCCCTCGCCGGCCGCCCCCGCTGTGAGCCGCCGTCGCCCCGGCTCTGTTCATATCGTTTTTTTGTTCATTTTTTATATGATGAATTTTTTGTTCATATATATATATAATGTATATATGTATGTGGCTATATGTATGTATGGATGTTCATATATGTATTAATTTTTTTGTTCAGAGCATTTTTTTGTTCATATATGTATTTTTTTGTTCATATGCGTATTAATTTTTTTGTTCATAGCATTTTTTTTGTTCATATATGTATTTTTTTCATTGCATTTTTTTCCATGTATATATGTATGTGGCTATGTATGTATAGATGTATAGCATTTTTTTCCATGTATGTATGCCGTTGTCGATATACCCCCTCCCCGATAACTTCGACATGAGGGGGGGGGGGGTCGATATACCCCCTCCCCGATAACTTCGACATGAGGGGGGGTCGATTTACGCACCCCAAAGTAAGTAGTACTGGCTAGTTCCGCGCATCTCTAATTGATTCAAATTTTCATCAATATATCATTATCATGCTTGCTTATCAGTTTGATTGAACTCTATTCTCGTAAAGTGCTTGTACCAGAAAGAAGGGACTTCTTTATGTGCATACTACGTATGCGAGTTCATTCGCCACTCGACCTCTGAGCGGGGCTTCTCTGACAAACAATTTGAAGTACGTAAATAATATTCACAATTTTATTTTATATATTACCATCAATTGTGTTGAGTTTTATTCATATATATGCATGTATTGACCCCCTTCTTTAAATTAGATCTGGCAGATGCGGGATGAACTCCTACCACATGATCGCATACGAGCAATTCAAGAGGAATTGGCGGGATTCTTTCTTGACCACGTCATACCTAAAGACGGAGAATACCATGCGAATTTGTGATTGGATCTTAGGTACATGATGTTAGGGATTGTAAAAGATGTTATATTGTATATATGTAGTAGCGTCGGATAGATATACGAAAACTTGTTGTTCGACCAATCTCTCGGAGAAAGAGAGGTCGATCACTTCTCTCTGTATATGTTCATGACGATCTTATGTACTTAATGGTTCCTTCATTTGCTTACTAGCTAGCGTGTCGAGTTCTCTCTATAGTAGCTAGCGTCGACCAAGCACGGAGAAAGAGAGGACACTTCTCTATAGTAGCTAGCTAACACAATATGAAACCCCTAAATTAACCCTACAAAACCCCCTAAGCCCCCCCCCCCCTTTCAAAAAAAAAAACCCCCAGCTCCTGCCAGATGCTGACGCGTGGATGCCTTTTGGTCCCGGTTGGTGTTATCAACCGGGACTAAAGGTCCTCCTGCCTGGGCTCCCCGCAGCGGCCACGTGGAGGGCCTTTGGTCCCGGTTCGTAAGCAAACCGGGACTAAAGGTTTTGGGCTTTAGTCCCGACCCTTTAGTCCCGGTTCCAGAACCGGGACAAATGGGCCTCTGGAACCGGGACAAATGGGCCTTTTTCTACTAGTGTATGTAATAGAAACCCTTTCCCTTGGCCTGGAAACCACACATAGGAGCCACACATTCCCAAGGGAGGACAGTATTGCAAATAGGAACCAAATGACCCTGCAACCCACATCTACCACAAGTAGCTCTAGGACAGCAAACAGGCATATGACCAGGTTCCGACATTGGGAGGAAGATGACGGAGTTGAGCATCGTAGAAATCGAGGAAAGAACGAAAGAATGGGTGTAGGGGCAAAGAGAAACCTCGCTCTATGTGGGTCATGAGGAGCACCCGCTCGTACCCTCGCGGCGCGGGCTCGACCTCGCTCGCCTCCGGCGCTCGCTAGCTCCCCGCGACCAGGAGCCCTTGGCTCTCCAGTTCCTTCAGCCGGCCAACGGTGGTCCGTGGCTGCAGCCAGTCGCCCTGGATGAAGCTCGCCGGCACGCCGGTGCTCGATGAAAACCCGCGCGACACCTTCTTCGCCCTCTCGGCCTTCGTGGTCGCCCCCTTCGTCATCTCCAGCAGATTTGGGGGCGGGTCGGAGGTGGTCCGGTGGGGATAGGCTCTCGGCGGAGCGACGAAGAGATTGAGGAGGGGAGAAGTGGGAACTGCCTATATCTCCTTCCGCTCAGTCAATTTTTATACTCCGGCGCAGCACGATCTTGGCCATTGATCCGCGGGCAGCGAGATATCTACAGGCAGCGCGAGATCCACGAGATCTTTGGTGCAACATTTCGGGGACGCTTGGCATTAATCGCAGGTGGTTATCGAAGCGCCGCATCCACTTCCCCACTAACACAGTGCAACCGTCCTCGCGCGCGCACGACTCCCACGATTTCAAAATCGACGGAGTTTTCGCCGCGACGTGATCCCAATAGGCTCTGTGCCTATTGATGCGTTCCGACGCGCTTTGACACTCCGAATGCGCGAGGCAGACCCGTCGAGCACTCGGGCAATTTTCGGATCGCTGTGAGAATTTCGCAAGGAAACTTGAGAGGTCAGCCTCTTTCTTGCATCATCATTTGGAAAAACTTTGATGGACATGCACTCGAGCCGTCTGATCGTTTCTCACGAGAGGTGATCCGACGCCAACCGAGTGGCTTGCGTAGTCAAGCTACCAGTCATTCGGAAAATACACAACCTGAATCCGTTGCGGTCATAGGCCGAGCGAGAGGCAACCTAGGTCATTTCCTGACGCCTCCGAGGCGCTGACGACATTCCCGCGCATCGTCCACTCATCTCCCAAACCTCAACTGATTCAGCGCTACTTATGAGGTCACCTACCACGGGTAGGGTTATAGACCTGATATCTAGGGCCCACTTGGGGGACCACATTAGCATTAAAGTCCCTGGACTACCGATGCATTCGGATACATCTTCGGGATCCACTCGGATCTGGATGGTCACTCGGACGTCTCTTCGTCAGTCGGCCATGATCCAACACTCGGACGAGAAGGAGAGGAGCCGACGTAGGAGTCATAACGTTTGAGAGACTTGATAACTCACATGAAGTGCTATGAAGACTAACGTTACTAGTAATGTCTTAGTTAAGACGGCAGTTCCTAGTAACGCCTGTAGTTACTCGCATTTAATACCTTGTAATGGCGCTCGACGGGTCCTGGCGCACTCTATATAAGCCGCCCCCGAGCTCCTGGACAAGGGTTCCAAAATCTCGGTAATCAGACACCCCCCATAAGCAAACACTAAGCCTCAGGGCTCGAGACGTAGGGTCTTTACCACTCCTGAGTGGGGCCTGAACTCATACATACGAGTGTTACACCTGTGCCGTAGCTAGGCTCCGCCCCCTTCATTTGTACCCCCAGTATTATTGCCATACTTACTCCCTCGACACCTGTCTTCTCTCCTTCAACTAGACACAAATCTGATGCCACATCTCTTATAGCCCGCCTACATCACTCGAGTGTACTTACTCTTAGGGCTTAGGGGGATAATATAAAATCAAACGTAATATGACCAGTGCCTCTTCCGGGAGACGGGGTGCCGGTAGATTTGACGATGGAAACTGGTTGCCGGTTTTCAAGCCCCTCGGTTGTGCCACTTCTGGAGGACACTAGAGCCGCGATCTAAAAGATGTGGAGGTTATCTCTAGCGGATGACCCACACAAACAAACGTGTTGTCGCTCACACGAGCATGTCTCGAGGCTCATACTGTACCTTTGCTGCTATGACATTCTCTTCTCTCCGACGGATGCTTAGGCGACGGTGACACTAAAAAAATTGACCATTCTGTTGGTGGTTGTATGGACCTAGAAGGACTATTTTGCAAATTTCCTTGGGAAGGGGTTCCTGTAAATCTTCTTGGTGTGTACTATCCTCGGTTGCTCCAAAGAGAAACCATGTGTAATGTAATTTGTGGTGTTATGTGAATATAAACGTGACACTTCTTCTAAATAGAGGTCCCCGATGAGCACCCAATGTAGGATCAAAGTGAAATCCACACCACCCTCAAAATGGAACCTCAAGCTACATCGAAGATGTACAACACCTAGCTGGGAGGATGGCTGCCCTAGGAAATGTGTTTTCTGCTCCGAAGTGACTCCATCTCCTGAAGACACTTTGGAGTGCCAAGAACTCTAAGCAGATGGACGAGGCCCAGTATGCCTTCAACGCGCTCAAAGAATACTTGTCGAGCTCCCACGCTTCTCATGAGCCCAAAGCCTGATGAAACTTGTGATATGGGGTGAACTTTTGGGGCGGCCTTATCATGAATGGGAGGTGAGCTTGAGGATGAACACAAAGAAACGGGGGAAACACAAGGGAGACAAGAATCATAAGGGAAACTAAAGAGGAAATCCACGATCTAACATGCATGTATCATAAACAAAGGTCAATACAAGAGGTCTCATGAATCCAACACTTCGACGAAATAGATAACAAAGGTTGGATAGTTTGGTCTCCATATCTGAGAGATTGAGGTCTTGTATTCCAAGAGGACTCTTCACCCGGAGGTGGCCCTTCTGGTAGTCTGGTGAGTGCATTTTGTGTCGCATTTTGCTTAGCATCTTCGCATATTACTCTCAGGATTTTCTGCACTTTAACACCCTTTTTGCTTGATTTCACCATGATCCCCAAAGATATAGGTGGCTTTGAGTGCTAAATAGAAATCCCATATTTTTGGTGTGGAAATATATTGATTGGACGTTATAAGGACCTTCTATACTAAGATACGAGCATGTGGGAGGAAGCTTGGTCGCGGTTGGCATTCCAAAAGAGAAGATGAGTGACGCTGCCTCCCCCTGGCCAACTACTTCCACCCAATCTAGTCCAATCGCAGAGAGAACAAACAGAGAGACTCCAAACCATGAAACATAAGTAGAAACCTCAACTCCCGAAGGACCCGGAGGGATTGATAGACAAGCATCATTCCACCAAAGCATCGATCACGAAGGCCATGACATCAAACATTTTCTTCTTCATCATCAGCCTCATCCTCAACATTGACTCCTCCATTCATCCCTTTGTAATATAAACCCCTGGTGTGGATCTATACATGTATCACATTAATCATTCATCTTTCATTGCCATAAACACCTCAATGATGCCATATGCCTCTTTTTTCGAGTAAATCCCTAGTTCTTGTGGGGATAAAAAGGAACCCTAGTGTTTGCAGAGTTGAACACCGATAAGATATACGATCTTTACTATATGATCGTGTTAATGTTCTTCATGATACCGCCCGAACGTCGACTGCACAATATTTAGCCCATTGGGACTTGAAGGATATTATTATCTTTGTGATGCAGGCTTAGAGATAGAAGCTACATCTCTCTTTAGCGGATCAATTAAGGACAGTAAAACTGCACCTAATCCCTGCCCTCTCAGCGATTAGATGTTTTTGGCCGTTGGATTTTGTTAACTGGGAATTTTTGGCAGTCGGATCTTCTCTGTAGAGCAATCTGTCTCGCACTATGTCAAATCTGGCCTAGCTGTCCTATGGCTGCTGCTCCAGAGGCTGAAACGAAAGCCTCTGGAAAACTGGCCGTCCGCCAGCCCATTCTACCGACTGGGCTTCGAGGGATCGATCCATCGAAGGGACTGATGCGAGGAGTTGCTCAAAAAAAAAGGAAAGTGCCGATGCGAGGCGAACAGAGGAAGAGTCGCCGGTTTCATTGACTCCCGATGCAGCAGGCGCACAGAGGATGCAGCAGGCGCAGAGAGGAGCGACCGCGTCCATGGATGCCCGATGCGATGCGCGCAGAGGAGCAGCCGAGTCCCGATGCAGGCTCACAGAGGAGCGACCGTGTCCATCGACTCCCGATGCGAGGCGCGCACAGGAGCAGCCGGTGTGCGTCGGTCGATTCGATCTACCAGAGGTGCGGGATCGAGGCAAATCGATGGGCACTCTCGGATCGACCGAACGAGCGGCATCCTACTCCGGCCGATGCGTTCCAGCAGCCATTGATTCGAGGTGCGTGACGGGATCAGCGGTGGCGCGCGGGTGATGAAAGGTGGGGGCGAGGGCGATAATGGCAGACCCCTCGTCTGCTAGAAACTGCTTCGTTCACTCTTGAAGCTCGCAATCATGGGTGGAAATGTCGCGATCCTTTCATATGCCCCGTGATTACTATATAATGCTTCCTCCCCTGTCAGTGTTTGCCAAGCCATCTTTCAGCATCATGCTAGCGTACGTTTTTCCTGTTAATTGCATCAAACATTTATATTATCCTCATATCCTCTCACAGAAAAGATCTTCATATCCTTCATACAAACAAACAAAAAATGTACAGGTGATGTTGATGGTGCGTCTGGCCGATTGATTTGGGCAGATTCTGGAGCTTTGTGGGATTTTTTTTTGCTCACCAGTTCATAATCTGAGATAGCTTTTGGACAGGTGAGTACACTACACCTTAAGTTTTTTTGAAAGAACACTACACCTTAATTATCCTTCCATGTTTTTGGTTGCAAATTTCTTCCTGGACAATATCACTATGAGCATTCTTGGTTTGGAAGATTGACATTCTAAAGATTTGATTATTTTTAAGGTGGATTCTACAAAACTGATTTGATGTGTGCCTCTCCGGCCAATTTAGTTTGCCTGCACAAATGTTTGGTAGCCTACTGCCACTGACAGTCTTGATTCGTCAAAATAAAATAAAATTAACCTGACTGCTATAAATAACACATGAACTGGTCCTGATGCATAACATGTTAACATGTCTTGCCTTGCTGTTGACTCGGATGCTACGACAAAGCTTATTTCGCCAAGGTGGGCCAGATCAGCCTGCCGGCGATGAACTACCTCGAGGTGGACTAACTCTTCGGCGTCGGCTTCGAGTTGAACATGTTGCCGGATACATTTGAGCATTACTGCGCCGTCCTTCAGTCTGAGATACTCTGCCTGGCTATTTCCTCCCTGCTCATTTTTGTTTATACTCAGTTCTTGTACCTAACCAACAGCCTACACTAAAGACACCAGGAATAGATAAACAAGCTCATAGTTAATATTTTTAGTGAAGGTGAACACTGCACATACAATTGTATCATTGAATTACAGCTAACCAAGAGATTAAAAAACACAAAACACTATATGATGCTCAATATATTGTGTGCGACTGACATATGCTGATTTTTAGTATATTGAGAATTGAGATGTACAGGTGCATCAGACAGTGGTTATACCATCGTCTTTTTTCGGCTAGCAAAGATCTACTATGACATAAATTATGATTGGATTATTAAAACATATTTATTCAGATTGGTCCATTGCGTGTGGGGTACCGAAATGTTCTTGATGCCTAGAATCTCCTCTGAAAACCATGTTTCATACTTCGAAAAAGATTGTTGCATGCCAGTACTATTGTGCTTGTTGTTATTTACGTTCCTTTTACTGTATTGTTTTTCATCGGAAGAAAATTACTCCAGTAAACTCCCCGGACCTATTATATGGTTGTTCCTTTGCTATTTTCCTGTATTTTGTCTCCTCTCCTCTGCAGACTAACTTTAAGCAACTAAAACCAAACACATGGCCTTTTTTCTGACAGTAGAAGTTTACTTTTGCCCATCCGATAGGTTATCTTTCTCTAAATCATGTGGTCCAGTTTTCAGGTATGTGTACCGATGGAAATGAAGTACACAGGAGAAATTACCATGTTTTTCCATTAAATAACTAACTCACAATGTACTGTAATGCGGTGGCAATGAATGATGATTTTCAGGCATTTAAATTCAGATTGCATGTCCCGCTCCACTCATGCAATATGATATTTCCTTTTCCTATTGTATTTGACGGTTTATTTAAGATATTCTAATGCACACATTGCAGAACAGATAGTGAAGTTCACTTTATTACAGAACATATAGTGAGCTTGAATTTATTCCTGAAATTATATTGTATTTTAGCTAAGCGTTGCCCTCCAAGGTTGCAAATATAAACTTGCATGCCATAATCATAGGGCTAAAGCCACATCCATAAGTAACGTAATACTCAGGTTGAGCAACCCTTGGGAAGTCCAATATGATAAGTTAGTACCTTTATTTCTTGTATGTAATTATGCAGCTTTATGAGTACCAATAATAATCAAATCAAAAGCTAGCATTATTTCCTATATTTGTGGTACATCCTACGTCCGGATATTATATACCATTGCCAGCATGCATGATGTCTTCACTGAAGCACATTGAGAAGGTAGGCTTTAACACTAATAACTAATAAATCATTTCCACTTTAATGATAAGCAATGTTTTTCAATATGTTCTTGAGTCTTTTCATTCGGACACAAGTATACACAAGCAAGCCTGCATTCTGGTGGTTGATCACTGGGTACTAAAAGCAGAAATTGTGTCATGGTTGATTTACCCCTGCAAGGAAGGCTGTCGACCAAGAGAGCCTTTGGGACTGAAGTCACTAACATTGGGAAAAACTATTTCAGTTGTAAATGATAATCTCCAGGAATGAAGTCAAAATAATTGGTGTACTGATGGACATGTTAGTTTTTATTGCATTTCGTTGATTTTGGACCCATTCATCAATGGTAATCTCATCTCAGATTCTATTAGAACTAAGATTGGTGTACTCATGGGCATGACATTTTAGCTTTTCACGGCCGATCTGTTGATTTTGAACCCCAATCCTAGAAAGTGAGTTATTTGTGATTACTTCTTATAATGGATCAGTTAAGAAGCTTATGATTTATGATTGGAAGGATACGAGTTCTTGATGTATATGGCAATTATAGCATTACTGATGCATAGGAATGGTAGCCAACTTCTTAGTGATTACCGGCTTAAAACTTCATGATGCTTACATGAGTCAGTATCCCTCTTATGGTTGCTTGAGGCGTTGTTTCCTTTCAAGTTCTTGCAAGTGCTTATTGGTGATTGCCAGCTTTCTTAGCTCTATAATTTTGCAACCTACCACGTCTTACTTAATTGCCATATTTTGTGTTTTTCATGTTCTTAGCATTCCAGGTAATAGTACGAGAAGGTTGATTTGCGACTGGCACTCAAAGCTCTCAAAGATAGGATGATAGCAAATAATAGGGCATCCAACTTTTCAAATTAATTGCTTCATATTTAATGATACTCTTTGTATTTCGTTTATCCAACTGCGCGGGATTTGTTTTCTTATTTATGGGGTCTAGAGAATTATATAAAGGATATAGGAAATAGTAGCCTTGAGGAAAAAAACTGGCACAGTGCAGCATGATTTAGGAATCAGCATATGATCCTTCCACATGAATATCTTCTACTATTCAGGCTTTGCAGCATATGGCCCTCTCCAAATCACGGCATGTTGCAGATTCACGTCCAAATTTTATGCAGCTTCCTGATATACTTCATTTGATGGCCATTGCTAGATACAACTATCAGGAGGCCGTTCTTCGCATTCTAACTCCTAGGTGCTCTATTAATTATAGAGTAAAATACACTCGAGGTCCTAAAAGTATTCTAAGTATATCAATTAGGTCTTAAAAGATTGAAATTGTTAACCGTGGGTCCTATAATTAATATTTACGTGTGTCTGTTGGACAAATTGCTTGTGCCTATTGGAATTTGACTGGTGCTCTAGAGGTAGGCTCATGGAGGTTTTTATTTATTTTTAGACAATGGAGGTTTTTAATGATTTTATCATCATGTAACAAAAGAGTTCATATCCTGGGCATTTTCATTTCTTCTATTACTGTGAACAAAATGTATTTTCTCTTTTAAGTATCTACTAACTAAATATTGGAGTACCTTTCATTTCAAAAGAAAAATGGAAAACTTGTGTGAAACTATTATTGTAGAATATTTTAGTAGTTCGTATTTTAGCTTCTACCTTCATATTTATGTTAATTCATCATTCTATCGTTAAAATGGAGGGGCACAGCAACGCGCGCCATCAATGATCTAGTTTATTTAGGACGGTAAAACTGCACCTAATCCCAGCCGTCTCAGACCATCAACAACCAGAGCCGTTCATTTTAACGATTGCGTAATTTCTGGTCGTTGGATCACTATTAGCGTACTGTCTCCCTCGTTTTTCTGCAAGTGGGCCGGCTGTCCTATGGGGACGCTACTCCCGTAGCCAATTTAAAGTGCGCTGGTTGATTGGGCCATCCGGCTGATTCGGCCTCATCTAGAAGCCCATCTCAGCGAACAAATGGACGACCTCTCTGCTCTCTCTTCTCGATTGGGAACCCTCGTCATGCGACTCCACACCGTAGCCGCCCCCTCCCATGCCACAGTCACCTCACGTCCGTCTTCCCCATTCCTCTTCGCGTTGTGGGATCCTCTCATGAGCCCTCGGTGTGCTGCTACGCCGCTGCCGTGCGTCGGCATCTTCACATCACCGCACCTTTTCCTTCCCGATTCGTTTCCTCGGGTGACCCAGGCGACTGCTAGGTGAGATGCCGCTGCAACATCCCTTCCTTCTGGATCACAGTCCCTCTGAGCGCCTTCATTCATCCCCTCGACTCTCGCAAGGTGGTCGTTCCGGCGCCTGCAGGTGTCCCCGTTCTGTGGCACAAATTTGGGTTGATGCGCGTGTTCCTATTACGGCGGCTTGCTGGGCTACGATTTTTGGGGCCAATCCAGCGCGTCCCGATGATGCAGCAACGCGTATGTGGGTGTTAGTCCCAGCCTCCCAGGTTTTGATCGGTTTTGGTTAGGGAAATTTGTCTAAGGAGATTTGGATAGTACTCCCTCCGTAAACAAATATAAGAGCGTTTAAATCACTATTTTAGTAATCTAAACGCTCTTATATTAGTTTTCAGAGGGAGTATTTGGGTACGAGGACTGTTGGGGGACATCCATTGCTGAATGTCTTGTCGTAGTTTGCAGTGAGGAAAGACAGCTCTGACCTTGTGCAAATATTCTTGATGGCCATGGAAAAGTAGAAAGGAAAACCGCTTTTCTGCAGGATTATAAATACTATATTTTTATCCTGAATGTGAGGTTTCATGTTTTAAGCAGCAATTTATGTTTGACTACTCGCTGGTTGATTGTGGGATTTCATGTGAGATTCATAGTATACAATGTGCTGGTACAGATACAATGTGCAGCAATTTATGTTTTCTACTAACCCATGATGTTGTTGATTTTGATTGGCAGATAAGTATTTGTTAGGAAGTGTATGGGGAGACAGGAAATTGGCAGTGACTACTACGATTACACATCATGTCCAGCGGCGTGCCGTAAGAATCAACATCTCCGTGTGTGCTACCGTCCAAGACGGCGTCACCCTTTTACATTATGTTCACGCCGGTCGTGCCTTCCCTATAGGTACAACTCGCCTCTCCCTTGCGCAATATGACTAGGCTGGAGATACAGGTCATGGCTTCAGATCAACAAGACACGGCTTAGCTCTAATGTGATACAAGGCGCGGACAGACTGATACACTCTGAAAATATCAAAATGTTGAATTGTGTGATATTCATTGTATATATAATTCTATCACTAAAAAAAATAGCGCGCTATAGCGTGTAGAGAATTGGCTCGCTGAATTAATCAGTGTACAATGTCTCGCTAATAGCACGCTAATAGCATATTTTCAGGGGCCATGCTATTTTGTATAGCGTGCTATTTTTTCCCTTGAATTCTATACATTGTATTTGTATGTATGTAAAGGTTTTTGCAAAATGGAGCAGAAAGAAAATAAAAGCGCTTTTTGTTTAGCTTAACAAAGAAAGACTGAAAGACATTTCGTTTCTTTCACAGGAATGGATGCCTAAGTTTCTTGTGCATTGGATTCGAAGGGGAAATCACATCCAAAAAAAGTTAAGAATTAATTGTCTAACCAGGTTAGCTAACCAGCATTTCTGTTTTTATTCTATGTATTCATTACTCATTTTTAGTCACTCTCTTCATCTCTTGAAGTTATTATAGAAACAAATATTTTTTTGATATGTTGTGCAAAAGCCATATTTGAAGTTGGCATGCACAACAAAGATGATTATGTGCCTCTTTAAGTCATCCACAACCACATTCTTGATTCTTGTCTTGGCTCTAGGGTAAAGACTAGAATATCATCTCTGAAAATGATGTTAGTCAGAAACTCATTATTAATATTATACTTCTAGAAAGAGTCAAGCCTGTAATGTAGCATTATATTTGACTCACATAGTTCTTGATGTCTCCATGGGACAATGGGAGGTTTGCTCACCTTGCAATAGTAAAGGTATTAAAGAAATTTGTAAGGTGGGAAGACTCAAAATTCCACATATGCAAGTGTGCCATGCTCTCCCTCTTGTGATATCTAAATTGGTTACTCATGTGGTTTGAAGATTATATATTCATCTTCAAGCATGGAGGAAGCCTTGGCATAAGTGATGCCACTTATAAGGTGCAAGGCAGGAGTGCTTAACTACCTAACTAACGATGTTTATTTATAATCTTAAGGTGGATTCAACTTAGAAACCAGAACGAATGATTCCTGATGCCCAGCTAATTAAAACCGGAAAACTTCCACTAATTGTATTTTTAAATATTTATTTGATTATATCAAATGATATGGTCACATTTTCCTAACAACGTGTTTGTCATGCACTTCCTTAACATTTAATAACACATTCGTACAAAGTGAGCAATCAAAGTATACTTTTGTGGTTGTGCAAAGCCAAAAACTGAGAAACAAAGTATGCTAAATGTTTACTCTGGTTTATAAGATGACATTGCTTCTTGAAACTTTAAGACCACTTTGTAATGTGTTAAGAAAGGTTTTACCCAAGTGTCGTATTTGGTCCATTCTGTCTCAGTGTACCCAGCTTTTTTGGTGGACCAAATGCCTAGCAACATCGTGTAATATACTCCCTCCGTAAAGAAATATAAGAGCTTTTAGATTAGGAAGGAAAGAAAAGTGAGTATAAGACATAATGTTAGCATGATTCCTAAGGCGAAGTTCTGATTTTGTACTTAATCTAAAACATCTGTATTAGTAATTCCAAATACTCAGATTTAAATATATTAACATTAGTATTATGTTTTACTTAGTTGGTAACGTGTCTATTTGTAAGCATCCTGTCCTTCTCAGGTTCAGTGGAACTTAATAATATCATCTCTCATTATTTTTGTCCCTCATTATTTATATCATATGAAAGTTGCTTTACACCTCTGTATCTTCGCAGAAAGGACTGCATACACTAGATACTTGACCAGACGTCTAATTTCTCTCATGGTTGCATTCCCTTTTGATGGCTCATATGCATGATATGTCTTATCATTCCCAAAATTCTTACATCATGTTTTTTGTGACTTGGTCGTTGCATGTATGAAATTTTGTGTAAACACATCTACCATTGATATAGTTATACTTTAAGCCTCCCCGCAAAAACAAAACATCGGTTACTTTAAACCATCTGCATGCCCTTTTTACATGAAATGTTCTGGTTTTATCACTTTCTATTCTCCATCGATGAATTGAACCATGCACGTGTCTTGAAATTGTATCATGGGTGAGGCCAGGTTCATGACTAAGATTTTGTCCCACTAGCACGGCATGAGCCCACACCCATTAGAAAATATTAAGCCTTTGTGAGAAATACCGGGAGCACATATTATTACAAGTGAACTACTTGTAGCTCTTCACTTTGTTGGTAAAGTAATTATCAAATGAAGCAACTCTTTTTTCTCTGCCTCTCTTATGCCCACAAACTATTTTGTCCATGCGTAGGATTACATGTAAGAGTAGGGGCAGAATAGTTCTTATTATTTCAGTATAGCTCATATGAGCTAAGATCATCTTCATTTATTTCTAAAAGATCTAACATAATTGTCATTAGCAAATATGCATGTCTTTTCAGATGAGATTGCTAGATGGTATATAATTTTACTATCTCAATGTAGAATGCATCCATGCTTCCATCAAAACAACCGTCTTTGGTAGACACATTTCCAAGTAACATACACAACTCATGGACAGAACCAAAGATCCAAGCTAGGAGGGCATGTTGCGAAGGACCAATCTCAAGTCATGGAAATATTTCTATTGGTGATTACAAAATACATGTATCTGGATGTGATGTTGATGAAAGATGTTAAATCTGCTTGCTCTATATGTCTCATCTTATAATGGTGAATTGACAGATGTTGGCTAGATTAACATTTTCTTGCGTTGCCTTATGTATGTCAAAAATACAAATATTTGTGAAATGCAATAACATGATCTTCTGGTGTAATGTTCTTTCCTTTTTGGTTGCACAAGCTTGAGGTTATCATTTCTCATATAACTCTACTTTGTTTTCTTGTTCATGGCTTCGTACTATAGGTCACTTATGTGAATACTTATTTGTTATGCTTCATGTTCATGTTGACATCTGCTACGTGACAATTGATGCCTCTTTTTCGTCTTTGCATTATTAATGTCCAGTTCTGAATTGATATAGAAATGAGATGAAAAATGGTGGCAACGATAAAGTTGACATTACCTTTGAATTTAGGCATCAATCAACATGTATATTTACAAAACTTTCAATCATGATAAAACTTCGAATCATTATAATGTCAAAATGGACGGGCGCGGTAACCATCAACGATCTAGTGGTATGAGAATAACAGAGACTCATGTGTTTTATGTTACGTCCACAGGATGCCCATAGTCAATGTTGTGCTTCGTCGGTAGGTATTGTAGAGATGGTTGTGGCATGCATGATACTGATTTATTGCAGTATGCACATATCGTATTATTGGCTCTGCCAGCAGAATTCACAGATAACACGAATTACGTATCTGAAGCAAAGATTGTGTTTCTACATAATTAAGTATAATAAACACTAATTCTCAAAAGAAAACTATAATAAACACTAGTGTGAGTCTCGACCGGTTAGTTGTGGGTGATATAATTGAGCCTTTTTGACGATTAGGAGACAACTTTTCTCTCGCATTAAACATTCAAGTTATGTTTTTTTTGTGCATCAAACATTCAAGTTGTGTTGTTAAGCTCATCTGCTCAAATATTGGTTGCGATGGAATTTACGCGACCAACAATTAAAGAAGGTGGTAACACGCACAATTTAATAACCAAATAATATATACTAGAAGGACTGGGCGCGCTTTGCTGCGTTGTTAGATTAAAAAAACTTAATCACTTTGTTTCAAAATACAATGTGTATTACTTTTTTAAAATGTCAAACCTTTTTAATTTGTAGATAAATATATCAAAATCCATAATATCAAATTGTTGCGATTAGATTCATTGTTAAATGTTTTTTCATATTTTTTATTTAATATTCTGAATGTCGATATTTTTTCTCTCAACTTGGTCAAAGTTGTAGAATTTGACTTTCCAAAAAACTAATACCCCTTATATTTTGAAACTAATGGAATATTTAGTTTGATGTGGGGGGGGAGATGACATAGTGTGTTTTTATTTTATTTTATAATTCGGTAATTTGATGGGTCTTGCGTGGTGTGATTCTATATTATTGTTCGACGCGATTTTGTACCAAGTAACCAAAGAATATTTTCGTGTGGCATTATTAAAAAAAGAGAGGGAAGAGACACGTATTTCACACATACATGATGCACAAGTCCTTGATGACGAAGTAATCATTAGTGCACATGAACTACTAGCTGCTGCTCTTTTAATCCCTTTTTGCTTGTATGTGCATGGACCATATGGTATACGTACAAGTACATTTTCATATATATTAACCATACGTGTGCATGGGTTAGGTTGCTCACAGAGTCACAGGTTTATACATGCAAAGGAGTTTACGTGCGTACTTTGTGTTGAAATCCAAATCTACAGCTCGTATGAATACATAGCCGAATAACCGTGCCGGCCGGCCACGCTGCTGACGAACGAATGGATGACGAAGAACAGCACTTTCGGAAGGAGCTGGCCCAGGCCCAGCGGCAGCCGTGTAAACAGGTACGTATGAAATGATTTTTCTTTGCGCAGGCGTGTACGTCAAGAAGAGCAAGTCCAGGAGATAAGAAGAGATGATCCAGTCCAAGAAAATCGGAAACAACCGAACGGCCTGGCGGCCTTGCGCGTCGCTAGGAACCCTACCCTTCCCCCTATAAATACACGACATACCCAGTCGATGGAGGGAGGACTCAGGCGGCAGGGGCGAGCGACCACACCTCACGCACCAGGAGGCACCGGGAGGAACACCGGGAGGAACGCAGGAGGCGATGGTGCGCCCGCGGCCGCGATCGCAGACCATGCACCAGATGTGATGGCACGCAAAGTCGAGGATGAAGAGACGCCCACGCAAAGTCGAGGATGAAGAGATGCCGGCCACGGCGGCGGCCTGCCCAAGTAGAGCATGCAGGCGCCCGAGGAGATGAAGAAACGGGAGCAGCCTCCGCTGACTAATTTTATTTGTTACTATGTCTTTCATCTATCAGGTTCTACACGAGAAGAACAGCCGGAAGCAGTGGGAGGACGGGGCATGGCCAGAGGGAAAAGGATCACGTCCACAACACCGATCCATTCATCCATCACACAGCACCACTAGTAGAAAACAGACATTTTGTGCCGGTTCGTAAGGCCCACCACGTGGCACCTGCCGGCGCCGTGGGCTGAGGACACCAACCGGGACTAAAAGTATTTAATTCTTTTAATTTTGGTTTATTTTTCCTTTTAATCCTTTAGGGGTTTATGAATTAATTATGGTTTATTTTTCCTTTTAATTTTGTGTTTCCATTTAATTATTTTTCATTTCAAACATATATTACGTTACTACATACTGTACACGTTGTGCATATATATATAAATAGAATTTCTCGTAGAACCGATCATATATATATATATATATATATGTATATATATAATCGAATTTCTCGTACGACTACCATTCACATATATATATATATATACAATTTCTCCTATAATTTGCGGATCATTACATATGTAGGCATTACTGCTTGATCTTGTAATGGTATTCTCCTTTGTGATCTATGACCTGGTCGAGCAGAAATCCAGCTATTTCCTCTTGAATTGCTCGTACGCGAGCCGTTGGTAGGAGCTGGCCCCGCATCTCCGTCAGCTATAAGAAGGAGATCAAGATGAATATATTAGTTGTGTGTATATATATATTAGCTAGATCATGATAAAAAAATTATGGATAGTGTTCTGGCAAACGTACCCAAAGATTTCTTTCATTTCTGCTCCTTTCAGACGTGATCATGCGAATGTTCTCGCAAACATAGTATGCGCATAAACTATTTCCCTGCTCCTGCCTCATGCACTTTACGAGAATAAAATTCAATCAGGTAATAATTAATCAAGCATGATAATGGTATTAAAACTAGAATTAAAGAGATGCACGGACGTAGCTAGCTAGTACTACTTAATTACCTTGGGTCGCACCCATGTCAGCTTTTGTTCCCAGTCGCCTGGGACCAGTTTGACGAACTTGGCCCAAGCCCTGCCTACCGGCAAAGAAAATGAATAAAGGAGTTATTAACTAGTTGATATCAGGAAATGAAGTAAAGAGGCCGACATAGTGCGATAATGATTGAAATTACCTGTCGACCATCCCCCTCACAGTTGCGTATTCGGATGGATTCGTATATAGTGAGTCCAGTACTTTAACTTTTCCCTTGTCAACTTCAATGATTAACAAGATCCAGTGGTAACTGCATGCGTACACGTTTTGTATAATTAAGCGGGCATGTGCATAACTCATCAACTACACTTATTAACATCTAGTAAGCAAAAAATAGAATTTGTAGTACAAGATATAGTAACACTCACCCGAAGTTGTAAGGAAGTAGTATTTCTGGTTGGGTGTTTAGTTGCTTCAAAAACTCTAGCAGGAATCTCTCTGTGTCTTTTCTCGAATATTCAATTTCCCATATCGTTTGATTAACCGTATTTGGGTCAATGAACCCAATGCCATAGCGTCCAGCTTTTTTCATTTCATACATCTTCATTCTGCATAATACCACAGAAAAGAATATAGTGAGGATAATTACAGGTAATGAACGAGAGCACAGCTAGCTAGCTAGAGACTTAAATTACAGAAAGAAATCACTTACAGACAATAGCAACTGACGATAGATTTGTCGAGTGCGTCTTGATTGAATAACTGAAACAACTCTGAATAATGAATCCACAAATCTTTTTTATGGAAGTAATGCTTTTTCTTGACTTTCACCATGAGGGACTCTTGATTGGTATTTGTTGTTTCTTGCATGTACCACGTATGCAAATTGTACAATCTCGTTGGTAGAAGCTTGACATCGTCAGGCTTGACCAGAGGTTTGCCGCGGACATATTGGTATTTTACTTCCTCCTCTGTAATCCCGGGGATTTCCTCAAGGCCTAGGAGTTGTTCAACAGTGACACCGGTCTCTTTAGCCTGCCTTTTATGATCGTCGGTTATTACCAGCCGATCGGCGGTACTCACAGGTGTTTGTACAATGAGCGGGGGGATCGATTGCACTGCCTGTTCTCCCAGCTGGGGAACAGTTTTCCCGCTTTTTTTGCCAACTGCTTGGCTCGAGCTCGAGCTCGACTCCTTTTGTCCTACAAAATATGACTTCTTGATAGACCGCACATAGTTGGAGTCCTTCTGATTGTCAGCCGGTCGAGCCATATCAATAAAGTGTTGTGAGACATGCTCAGGTACTTTCTCCTTTGGCGGCGGGGGCGGTTTCGGTCCAAAATGGGCCTTCACTTTGGCATCCACTACGGCGTCGAGTTCCTCCTCAGTCAGGTGGTAAGGCAACTTCGGAAGAGGCTTGAGGTTTGGACCATATTTGAATTTCTTGCCTGTTGTACCGCTAGCCGTCGTAGCTGCGGCCTCTCTCTTCCGCTGTTGCTTAGGCGACGGAGCACACTGAGTCGGCCGAGACGGCAGACGCGGTGCCGGACTTGGAGGAGGAGGAGTCGGCTGACGCCGTGCCGGACTTGGAGGAGGAGTCGGCTGACGAGGTGCCGGACTTGGAGGAGGAGGAGTTGGCTGACGCCGTGCCGGACTTGGAGGAGGAGTCGGCTGACGCGGTGCCGGACTTGGAGGAGGAGGAGTCGACTGACGCGGCGGCGGACTTGGAGGAGGAGGAGTCGGTGGCCTTGGAAAGACGATGCAATCCTTTTTCCATAGAATGATACGATGTATGGCCTCTCCCAGTGTTCTCTCCTCGTCACCTCCAAGAATGTCAAGTTGTAGCTCGTGATATCCTGACATCACTTCATCAACCCCGACACGAGCATAGCCAGCTGGAATGGGATTGCAATGGAAGGTTGCTTCAGGGGGATTTGCTAAAGCATAGCCGTCCGCCACCTTCATGGATAAGTTCTTCACTTTCATGTGTAGCTCACAGTTAGTCCTGTCTTTGATATCATCCACAGGGTAGCTAGCTAGAAGTGCATCATCGATATCGGCCGGGGCGGAACCCATGCTGCTTCTCGGCATAGATGGGACGGTGCTATCCAATGCTGGATCGATCTGCTCATGCTGCCGCTGAGACACCCTTTCCTGGCTGAGTGAGTCGATCTGCTCCTGCTGCCGCCTGAAAGCGCGTTCCAACTCCAGGTACTTTGATTCTAGGCCTTCAAGGAGGAGTGCTTCCTCCTTCTTCTTCTGCTTCTCTTGCTTCTTCTTTCTCGCACGGCTTCTGTAGTCGTCATTCCAATCCGCAAACCCCTCAAACCACGGAACAACGCCTTTGCCTCGTGTTCTTCCCGGGTGTTCAGGATTCTTCAGGGCGCGCGTAAGCTCGTCGTTCTCTCTGTTGGGCGTGAACACCCCCGCTCGAGCTTCTTCTATTGCAATAAGTATTTCGTCTGTCGCTTCTTTAAGACTTGCCTTCACCATAACCAGCCCTGTCTCTGGGTCCAACTTCCCCCCATGCGCATAAAACCATGTCCTGCACCTGGGGGGCCATGTCAATGTAACTGGAGTGACCCCTGCACTAATCATCTCTTGCTCAGATGGATCCCACTTAGGCAGGGCCACCTGGTAGCCACCTGGCCCCAGAGTATGGTGCCACTTCTTTTTCGCAGCATTAATCTTGTTTTTTCTCGACCGTTCCTTAGCTTCTTCCGATTCCTTGAACTTCACGAAAGCGTCCCAGTGATCTTTTGCCTTCACCAGTGCTCCCTTGAATTCTGGAGTCTTCTTTTTTGATTTGACGTACGCAGTCCATGTATTTTTCTTGAAGGTGTTGAATGCGATCGCCATCTTTTTAAGAGCATAGTTTCTGACTTTCTTCAGATCTGCATCTGTCAAATTATCTGGTAGGGTGAAATGCCGCATGAGCGAATCCCAAAGCACGTCTTTTGCTCTTTCGTCGACAAAAGTAACTCCTGCTCGATCTCCCTTTGCTGGCTTTCTCCATTCTTGAACGGAGATCGGGATTTGGTCCCTGACAATAACTCCGCATTGATTCTTGAACTTGGTCGCATTTTTCCTAGGTTCAAGCGGTTCGCCATTTGATGTTTTGATGGAATCGATGTTGAACTTTACGCCAGGCTCCAACTTTCTGGCCGGGCCTCGAACTACCATGTCGCTTGTAGAAGATTTGCTCGATCCGGAGGCCTAAAATAAGAAAGATCGATTCGTTAATACAAACAAATCAATTAAGACATGTAATGATCACCGGATGGCTTATATAATAAATATACCTCGCCGGTCTTTGTTATTTGAAGAACATTTTCTTCGTCAACATCGTTGTCGTCGCCTTCATATATTCGTTCGTCTTCATCAAATATCATACAACCCTCACCGGAATTGTTCAGATATTGCGAGCCGTCATCATCTTTAGGTTCATGCTCTGGGCTCGGGGAGCGTATGATGTCGAACAGAGCCTCTTCTCCTTCTCTGCCGGTATTGTCCATAGCTTTTATTTAACTAATCTAGAAGAAAGATAAAACAATTTAGTATTCAAATTAGAATGCATGCAATCAATAAGGAAAAACTGGATCATAGTACATAATATGCATCTCGAATAATTCATATAATATGCATCATCGAATATAATCTCGAATAAATCGTCTCGAATATTATCGAATATAATCTCGAATACATCTCGAGTATTATCACTAATACATCTCGAATATTATCATATATATAACATCACTAGCTAATACAGATCGAATATTATCGAAGAATCTAGTTCACTCGCGGTTCCTGAGGCGCGGGCGGTGGACACCCAAAGAGAAGGAACCATCACAGGATCATAGCTCGGGTGAGATCCCTGAAGAACCTGCCAGGTATTGGAGAACCTGACGTCCAACGCATCCATGTAGCGACGGACGTGCTCGTCCTCCTCCCTGACACGGCGACGTACCACCTCCGGCGGGGCCGGTGGCATCCGCACCGAAAGTGGCCCACGCGAACGCCACCAAAGAAGCTCCGGGTCGACGACGGGACCCGGGGCCGGGTTCCTCACCAAGCTGCGCGCCCCTGAAGGTAGCATCTCCCAGTGCCAGCCCGGCGGAGCCCAGTCCCGAACGTTGCCCCTCTGAAGCAGGACGTCGTCGCGAACGAGTCGACGACGAGGATGCGGGCCGGGCATCGTTGACTCCGAGAAGAAATTCTTATGAAAAAAATTCCTATATATGCAATGTCATTTTATTAGGAAATTTTGAGCAAAATATCCCCTTTTCAATTATAATGTCCCATTCCTAGGTTATAACTACCCTAATAATATTCCTTTCTCATAAAATTCCGAAACTTTCCCCACTTATATATAGTCCTTCTAACAAATATATATATGGTCAACTTTTTCCTATGCAGCTTTTTTATATGCAAATTTTTTCTATACTATGATATACAACATTATATAAAATTTAAAAACAGAAAAGAAACACTAATTAAGCATACTTCTATACATCCATTAAAAACAGAAAAACAACATTATATGAAAAAATTTCTATACTAATTAAACACTAATTATATCCATCTAACATGCATTCATAAATACATATATACTAGTGAAAAATAATCATCTAAAACATCTAAACTAATTAATTTCTATACATACATATATACTAATATACTAATTAATTCCTCAAATGTCAAAAATTTCTATAGATACATATATACTAAATAATCATCTAAAACAACTAACACATCTAAATAAAATATCAAAAACATTCATGCATACATGTATAAAAAAACTAGTGAAAAAAAAATCGCCGGAGGGGGCGGCCGCGCGAGCTCAGAGCGGACGGACGGCGGCGTCGAGGTGCGGCAAGGGCGCGGATGGACGGACGGCGATGTCGAGGGGCAGGGGGGCCGGACGGACGGCGACGGCGACGGCGCGAGGTGCAGGGGCACGGCGGCCACGACGTCGAGGTGCGGACGGACGGCGGCGTCGAGGGGCAGGGGCGCGGACGGACGGACGGCGACGTCGAGGGGCAGGGGCGCGCGGACGGACGGTGATGGCGAGCTTCGGCAGCCTGGCGGCGTGGTGGTTCGGCGCCGTCAAGAAGATTTGGGGAAAAATTCGTAAGTGCTGCTTATATAGGAGGCACCTTTAGTCGCGGTTGGAGCCACCAACCGCGACTAAAGGTATTTTTCGCCGGGCGAAGCGGCGGGAAGCGCAGACCTTTAGTCGCGGTTGGTGGCACCAACCGCGACTAAAGGTTACCTTTAGTCGCGGTTGCAGCCACCAACCGCGACTAAAGGTCTCGTGCTGCCACAGCCGCGGTGCAGAAAGTTTAGTCCCACCTCGCCCAGCGAAGGGCAGCCGCACTGGTTTATAAGCCCCGCTGCGGCTGCTCCCTCGAGCTCCTCTCTAAGCAGGCCTGTGTGGGCCTATCAAACCCGTGCTGCCCTGTTGGGCCTACTGGGCCTTGTGAGCCTGCGGTTGGGGCCCAGTAGGTGGGCATTTTTTTACTTTTTACTTTTTTAAATTTCTGTTTTATTTATTTTCTTTTGTTTCTGAGTTTTTTTGCTTTATTTAGAGTTAATGAGTGAATCTTTTTGCGTTAGGTAAAAAAAATTATAAACTTTCTATTAGTGGCAATAGTTTTCAAATTTGAATAGTTTAAATTCGAATTATTGGAAATTTGTGTACATCACTAATTTGTGAATAACTTTACTTAAAAATAGATTTTGCAGTGATTCTTTTTTCTGTTGTTTAATATTAGCGTGTTTTATCATTATATTCAATTTGGTAATTCTTAGGTTATTTAAAAAATGAAATGCCTTTGTAACAGACGAGTTTTCGTCTGAAACCCTTATACTTCGAAAGAGATTGTCCATTTTGTACACGAAGTGCATCCAGTTTTTGCCGTAACCCTCTCAACTTTTTAGCACATGCTATGTGGGTGAAATGATGATACCATGCCAACTTTCAACCTTTTCAGAGTTCATTTGTAGTGCTTTTCAACTTCAGGGTCATTTAGTTCAAAAAATCAGTAAATGCATGAAAAATAGCAAATGAAGTCAGAAAGGATTGAAAATTGATGGCGTGGCTTCGAATGGTGCATACTGAACACACAAAAAGTCTGGAGTTGAAATAAGTTTAAAAAAATGAAATGTCTTAGTAACAGACGAGTTTTCGTCTGAAACCCTGATACTTCGAAAGAGATTGTCCATTTTGTACAAGAAGTGCATCCAGTTTTTGCCGTAACCCTCTCAACTTTTTAGCACATGTTATGTGGGTGAAATGATGATACCATGCCAACTTGCAACCTTTTCAGAGTTCATTTGTAGTGCTTTTCAATTTCAGGGTCATTTAGCTCAAAAAAATCAGTAAATGCATGAAAAATAGCAAATGAAGTCAGAAAGGGTTGAAAATTGATGGCGTGGCTTCGAATCACTACTGGAATTCAGTTATTTGCCGTCTGCCATAGCGGACGGCAAAGGACAGGACCACCAACGGCAAAGCCTTTGTCGTCGGGCAGCAGACGGCAAAATTTCCGGCACTAAGAACCCCGGTAAAGGAGTGCTTTGCCGTCTGCCTTTATACAGCGGACGACAAAGTGTTTTTGCCGTCAGGCAGCAGACGGCAAAGTGTCTGGACGGCCTAAACTTGAGTTAGCCCCGTTAGTGGCTAAAGGAGCCTTTGCCGTCTGCCACTCCCCCTTTGCCGTCCGCACCCTATGTCGTCTGCCTCCCCTCCTTTGCCGACAGCCACTCCTTTGCCGACGGCCACCGTCGGCATAGCTTCTTTGCCGTCCGCCCCCCCGCCAGCCTCCTTTGCCGACGGTCACTGCTATGCCGACGGTGGCCGTCGACATATCTTCTTTGCCGTCCCCCCCCCCCCCGCCACACTCCTTTGCTACAGTGCCACTGCTATGCCGATGGTGGCCGTCGGCATAGCTTCTTTGCCGTCCGCCCCCGGACGGCAAATGTACCAAATGGCATCAGGCGCACTCCCAGGATGCACAGGTGGGTGCCACGTGTCGCCTTTGCCGTCGGTGCCGGACGGCAAAGAAACTATGCCGACGGTGGCCGTCGGCAAAGTGGCAATATTGCCCCAGTTTTTTCTGTTTTTTCTAATATCCAATTTTCACATGCAAAATATGCTATATATGTATATATTTCACAATAACCCTAGTGATGATCATCCAACAACAAGCACAAGCACAAGTATCCAACAAACATACCAAAACAAATGTCACATTGTTCACCATATTACAATAGTATCAAGTTTCACATATGTAGCAAGTTTAACATTGTTCATCGATACAAAATCACAAGCACTCCATCAATGCAAGCTTCCGTGAAGTGACTCTAATCTGCAAAATGGGAAATACGAAAGTTAGATGAAGAAGACTAGAATAAGAAGAAGAAGATGAAGAAGCGGTTTTCTTCTCTCTATCTTTCTCCTCTTGTTTTCTTCTTCTTATTGCTTATTTGTGTCATTCGGGCAAAAGTTAGATGAAGAAGACTAGAATAAGAAGAAGAAGATGAAGAACACTAATATTTCAGAAGGAGCTAAGTTTGTCTAAGTGCTAAGTTTGTCTAAGTGCTAAGTTTGTGTAAGTGCTAAGTTTGTCTAAGTGCTAAGAAGATGAAAAACGAGCTAAGTTTGGGGCTTACCGTCCTCGTCATCACGGAGGAGAGGCACCGCGGTTGCTCGGACCGGTTTCACCTGGAGAAGGCTGCCCTGGAGAAGGGTCGTGCGATGCGACTCCGGAGTTAAGCTGCACCAAAGATGATTTGCAATGTCTCGTTAGCATGATGACACTGAAAAGATCATTGCATTGAAATGAAACTCACCGTTGCAGCCGTGGTAATGACTGGCATCGACGGAGCAGCCTGGCCGGTCTTCTCGCACATAGTCTGCACATTTGGTTTTCACAAGTCAACGATATTCATTATTAATGAAAGGAACATTATATGCAAGATTTGACAAATATGAAGAAGATTTGACAATATATGCACATAGCTCGTAAATGGCCCGGTAAGACGCATCGAACCGTGCCCTCTCCTCCTCCAACAACCTTGCCATCCTCTCCTCCATCTCCTTCTCCTTCGCCGCCATAAGCGCCTGTGTTGCCTCTCTCTCTTTCAGAATAGCAGCTTGCAACACAACTCCTCGTTAGCATTGTAATCATCTTTGTTCACACACACAACGTAATGAGGAAAGATATCTGAGTCCGTATAACTAACCTCGATGGCGAGCTCGACTAGCCGTGGACGAGGCCTTATCTCAGGACAGGAGCTCGTTTGGCGTGCCTTGATCTCCCGGAGGTTGCTAGGACAACGTATAAGGCCATCTCCAATGGCAATCGAGCCATGGGGCCTCCCGCCGCCAGCTATCATCACCAGCTCTGGATCAATAGGCTCCTGGCTTGGGTTAAAGTCCTCCCCTTTCCTCGCCTTCCCCTCATCTCTGTACCTCACGATCTTGTTGTGGGAGGAGATGTTGCTGAACTTCAAGGGATCATCGAGGTCAGACTCAGAGAATGCCTTGACCTTCTTGTACGAGGCAGTATGGGCCATCGCATAGAGGTCGTACATCTGTGGCACCTCCGTTTTATTGTGATGCGCCTAAAAGAGAGAGAGAGGAACAAAGTATTAGTAAAGGGCTCAAGCTAGAATCAAGAATGAATTGCATGAATCATGAAGCTAACCACATACCCAGTTCAGACCAAACTGATTTAAGTTGGCGCTCCCTTGACGGTGTGGCACACCAACCATTTTGTTACGCCGGTCCTTGGCATTGTTGTGGACGGATAGCCATTGTTCTGAGCACCACTCATCCACCAACGCCTCCCAACAATCCATCATATCCGCACACCATCTTGGGGGCACCTAAGTTAATAAAGAGATATTTGAGCGCTACGCGTAGGAATCAAATGAAGGAAACTAAGTACAAGGCCTTAAGAATATGTAATTACCTTCATGTAATGCTCCTTCTCCATCTTCTTTCCGCGGTACGTCGACTTCTCCTTCCTAATACGCCGCGAGGCGTAGTAGTCTCGAACAGCCTGCACCCGAGCCTCGTGCCGAAAGTTTTGCAGTAGGCGCCTGCATTGCTGATCGATAACCTTTGCCGCGGCCTCCTCGTATCCCTCCTGACACCTGTAGAAGGTCTGCAATCAAAGGACACAACACTTATTAGTACAATAACTAGCTATTGTTGATTTTTAATTGTGTAAAGTAGAAATTACCCAAAAATGCATGATCACCATCTCCGCCCTTGTGTGGCACAAAACACCGTCGATCCTCTCCTCAGGCGGGGCCGGTGCAGCCAAGTAGTGCTCCCAGGTCAGTCCTAACTCTCGAACCTGACCCTCACCGGGCAACGTGACAAACCCCGGGAAGTTTTGCCTGACAAGGACACCAAGGATGCTGTTGGGCCTGCGGGCATCCTTGGGATGATGCCAACCCCTGCAGTATGACAAAGCCAACACATTAGATATTTGAAAAAACGTGAAGGCAAAAGGTTAAAAAAGAGTACATGCACTTACCTCTCCCCATCAGGCCTAATCAACCACCTCAGCTCGCGGGTCGCCGGCACGGGCGGGAGCCGTGTCATACCACGCTGGTAGACGGTGGCGCCCTCAGGCAGCTCCACGTCGCTATCAGAAAAACGATCCCCGCCACCATCAGCATGGCCACTAGGCTCCTCCGGCCAGGTATCCCATGGGGTCTGCCGGGACGTGCCCTCATCCCTACTCTGCTCCGGAGTCTCGTGGGACGAAGCCTCTGGGACAGGAGTCGTGTAGGTCGAGGGCTCGTCGACCCGAGGCTCGTGGACCGGAGTCCGCGTAGCCTCGTCCTCAGACAGGTCCACCCTAGCAGTCATGTGCTCCGGTGAATCAGCTGGGGGTGGCGGCGAGGAAGGCGTAGCAGCCACCCTACCTTTGTCGCGGCCTCCTCTCCCTCCTCTCCCACCTCTACTACCTCTCTTCTTCACCCGACCTCCTCTCACGGGGGTCGACGAAGAAGCGGCCACCGGTGTATGCAGACTAGAGAGCAACGCTCTCCGGAGAGAGTCGGCAGGAATGGAAGTACCCATCCCACCACCCTCCGACGAAGGAGCCGCGGAGTGCTCTCGACCCTTTCCCACCATCTTTCAACAACTGCCATGACAAATAGTAAACGAAATTAGTACAACATAAAAATGAATACCGACATGAATAATAAAATGTATATAATTTAAGTGTATCATCATATACCTAACATGAACTAAAAGTTGATTACCTGGCATGAATTAATAATAATCTTGATCGTCTATTTATTCTCCGGGATCAATAAATGCATCATCATCATCACTATCATCAATAAATGCATGATCATCATCACTATCAGGAACAATGTGTGGAAGGCCTCCTTCATGTAATCGGTTAAGCATTGACAGGTCATCCGCATCAGTAACCTCTTCTTGTTCCGGCTCTTCATGTTCCGGCTCAGGGGTTAAGTTGGATTCATTGTCGCTGTCTACTTCAATGTTCCGGGGTGAAGTAGAGCGGTTCTTGAAACGTTTTTTGGAAATACGTGTTTCTTGGAAGAATTCTCCTTCATATGTGTCTTGGTTAATGTGAGGTTCATAATCCTCTTCATTGAGGGGAGGTGGTCTAAAATGTGGCGGCACTTCAGAAACAACATCCCAACCTTTCAGATTTGGATCAGTTTGGCAGGCCCATGGTAGATAGAAAACTTGGGTCGCCTGTTGAGCCGTAATATAGACATCGGGCACATCTAAATGGGTGCTTTGTTTGATTTCGACTAGCCCTATATGTTCATGAGTCCTTCTAGTCTCCTTCGGCTGGAACCAATGACATTTGAAGACTACGACGTTCGGTGGGTTTTCACCATAGAATAGAAGTTCATAAATTGCTTCAACTCTTCCATAGTACTCTGTACCTCCTTCCCCGATAGCAGAGACACAACAATTTGTAGTCTTCAGGTCGGGCATAGATAGCTCTTTGCCAAAGGTACGAAAGCGATACCCGTTGATGTCGTATCTTTCAAATGAACAGACCTTACAGTCAAAACCATTAGCGACTTGTCTCAGCTCGGCGTCCATAGACTCTGAATTAGCCTACAAGTTTAATACGAAAGGATTGTTGCATTAGCCGCAAATAAGACGAAGAAATGAAATGGTCCATTAATGGTAATTAATTACCGTTTGTTTGAACCAAGAGATGAAACCGGGATAGCCGCCTCCATGCTTCGCCAGGAGCTCATACTCTTCGACGGAATCCTTTTGGATGACCACTCCATCCGAGAATTTGGCGACGTATCGACTATATCAAATATCCAGGAATAAGAGCAGTTCTAAGGAATTACAAGTTGCGAAACAATAATGTACCGACAACTTACTCGATGTACGGCCGCACTTCTGTTAGGTTGTTGAAGATATACAACGAAATGGTCCGCCATTCATCGACATCCAACGCTTTTGCTTTAGAAGCACCGGTTGGTGCGAGCTTCCCTTTGAATAGGCTGAGGTTGGATCGACTTTTTTTTGGGTCACCATCATTGTACCGAGGCTTCGGATTATGCAAATGATGATTTTTGGCTTCGTAGTGTGCTGTCACGAAGTTTGCCGCCTCCTCAGTAATGAATGCCTCGGCCATCGATGCTTCAATTCTACGTTAATTTTTACATTTTGCTCGAAGCGTCTTCTGCATCCTCTCAGTTGCGAAGCACCAACGGTTTTGCACGGGCCCCACCGGCCTCGGTCGCGAGATGCAAAATCAAATGCTGCATTGGATTAAAGAAGCCCGGTGGAAAGATCTTCTCTA
The DNA here is from genome assembly GCA_039707655.1 of Elymus sibiricus. NCBI lineage: Eukaryota > Viridiplantae > Streptophyta > Magnoliopsida > Poales > Poaceae > Elymus > Elymus sibiricus. Next base: position 59,349,502 of record CM077665.1, read on the forward strand.
ACTTGCATATCAACTCCGACGCCAACTCTTCCATTTCATCTAGCACGCCAGGCGATAGTTCTTTCGCACAAAGAGAACGGAAAAAATAGCTCAGCTCTGCCAATACTAGCCCACTAGTACATAACAGGGCATTGGTCCAGGCCGGGCCAACCCATTAGTCCCGGTTCAGTCACGAACCGGGACCAATGGGGGCAACGGTCCCGGTTCGTGAGGCCAGGGGGCCGGTCGGGCCTCGTGGGGCATTGGTCCCGGTTCGTCTGGACCCTTTGGTCCCGGTTCCAGACACTAACCGGGACCAATGGGGGTCGCTCCTGGCCCACAACCATTGGTCCCGGTTCGTGGCCGGAACCGGGACCAAATGGGGTCCTTTAGTCCCGGTTCCATCCACGAACCGGGACCAATGAGATGCCTATATATACCCCCCCCCCCCGCCAGCGAGCAGAGCACTCCACACTGCTCTGTTTTTCTGGCCGGTGAGGGGAGAGCTTTGTGGTGCTCTAGCTCACCTCCTATGCACATGAGGTGTTCGATGAAATGCCCGAGCCACACTTAAGCTTTCTGCTCTCGAAGCTCCTTGTCCAAGCTCCATTTTTCTCAAGATTTGTTTAGGTTTGGAGGTCCGTCCTGTCCCGTCCCCGTCCTCACCGCCGTCGATCGCCCGCGTCCATCTCGGCGCCGGCACCACCGTGGTTAGCCTCTTCTTCTTATCTTCTTTCTAAAAGAAAAAAGTTCTTACTTGTATCATTTAGATAGATTCTTGTGTAATTTTCTTACTTTTATTATTGTTTGTTATTATATAGTGCCATGGTCATGGTATCCGCACACGTCGGCCCTCGTCCGGTCTATGATTCGGATGTGGTATATATTATCTTTTATAACTATTTGTTTTATTTAGTGTTTATGACAATTATGCCGACCAACGTGACATAGATGTGTTTATCTAGGAGGTATGTGAACCGGAAATTCCAACCGACCCTATTGTCGAGAGGTTAAATTTAGTTGAAAAAGAAAACGAGGATTTGAAAGAAAAATTGAAAAGAATTGAGGAGGAGAAGATGAAATTGGAGTTGCATGTTGCCGATGTCGTCGATGACCACAAGATCAAGATGGATGCAATAGGCTTGAAGATTAGAAAGATAAGAAAATATGCCATTGATAATGAGGCTTGGTATCATTATGCTGTTGGATCAATTGTTACCTTAGTTGCCATTATGATCGCATTTGTTGTTGCATTTAAATGTTTTACATAGTTGTATGTTAGTTTCAATTTATGTTTTAATTAGATGCTCTAGAGAGCTGTATGTTGTTCTATGAGAACTATGTGTGAACTTTATGTATTTATTTTTTCAATAATAACATTTGATCACTTCTCTATTCACTTCTCTATTCATTTGCCCTCGTCCGGTCTATGATTCGGATGTGGTATATATTATCTTTTATAACTATTTATTTTATTTAGTGTTTATGACAATTATGCCGACGAACGTGACATAGATTTTTTAATCTAGGAGGTATGTGAACCGGAAATTCCAACCGACATAGAAATTCTTGTCGAGAAGTTAAATTTGGTTGAAAAAGAAAACAATTACTTGAAAGAAAAATTACAAAGAGTTGAAGAGGAGAAGATGAAGTTGGAGTTGCATGTTGCCGATGTCGTCGACGATCACAAGATCAAGATGGATGCAATGCGCTTGAAGATTAGAAAGATTAGAAAATATGCCATTCATACTGAGGCTTGGTATCATTATGCCGTTGGATCAATTGGTACCTTAGTTGCGGTTATGATCGCATTTGTTGTTGCATTTAAATTTTCTAGTTTCAATGTATGTTTTAATTAGATGCTCTAGAGAGCTATATGTTGTTCAATAATGAGAACTATGTATGAACGTTATGTATTTATTTTGGTCACTACTGTACTTTGGCTTTAATGTGATGATGAACTTCTATTAATTTGGTCACTTCTCTATTCATGATATGCACGCAGATGAACCGGCAATGGATGTACGGTGACCGACGCACCTCCGAGTATATTGAGGGCCTGCATAATTTTCTCGAAGCGGCTGAGGAAAACAAGCAGAATGGTTTTATGCATTGTCCATGTACTGTCTGTGAGAATACGAAGGCTTTCTCCAACTATAAAACCCTTCACTTCCACCTGCTTCAGAAGGGTTTTATGCCACACTATAATGTTTGGACCAAGCACGGAGAAAGAGGGGTTATGATGGAAGACAACGAAGAAGAAGAGGATGACGACAACTACCCGCCCCCTGAATACGGTGATGCTGCAATGGGGGAAGCTGAAGATCAAGAGGAACCAGACGATGTGCCCGATGATGATCTTCGCCGGGTCATTGTTGATGCACAGAGAGAATGCGAAAGTGAAAGGGAGAAGTTGAAGTTCGATCGCATGTTAGAGGATCACAAAAAAGGGTTGTACCCAAATTGCGAAGATGACAACAGAAAGCTCGGTACCACACTGGAATTGCTACAATGGAAGGCAGACAATGGTGTATCTGACAAGGGATTTAGTTCGCTTCTGAAAATAATGAAGAATAAGCTTCCAAAGGATAACGAATTGCCCGGCAGTACATACGAAGCAAATAAGGTTCTATGCCCTCTAGGATTGGAGGTGCAGAAGATACATGCATGCCCTAATGACTGCATCCTCTACCGCGGTGCATACGAGGATTTGAACGCATGCTCGGTATGCGGTGCCTTGCGGTATAAGATCAGAAGAGATGACCCTGGTGATGTTGAGGGCCAGCGCACCGGGAAAAGGGTTCCTGCCAAGGTGATGTGGTATCCTCCTATAATACCACGGTTGAAACGTCTGTTCAGAAACAAAAAGCATGCCGAGTTGATGCAATGGCACAAAAAAGACCGTAAGAAAGACGGGAAGTTGAGAGCACCCGCTGACAGGTCGCAGTGGAGAAAGATCGAGAGAAAGTGGAGCGACTTTACAGGTGACCCGAGGAACGTATGGTTTGGTTTAAGTGCAGATGGCGTTAATCCTTTTGGGGAGCAGAGCAGCAAGCATAGCACATGGCCTGTGACTCTATGTATGTATAACCTTCCTCCTTGGTTGTGCATGAAGTGTAAGTTCATTATGATACCAGTGCTCATCCAAGGCCCTAAGCAACCCGACAATGACATTGATGTGTACCTAAGGCCATTAGTTGATGAACTTTTACAGCTATGGCATGGAAGAGGTGTACGTGTGTGGGATGAGCATGCACAAGAGGAATTTGACCTACGAGCGTTGCTGTTTGTAACCATCAACGATTGGCCTGCTCTCAGTAACCTTTCAGGACAGACAAACAAGGGATACCACGCATGCACACACTGTTTAGATGACACCGACAGTATATATTTGGACAAATGCAGGAAGAATGTGTACCTGGGGCATCGTCGATTTCTTCCGACCAACCATCAATGTCGAAAGAAAGGAAAGCATTTCAAACGTGAGGCAGATCACCGGAAGAAGCCCGCCCTCCGTACTGGTGATGACATACTTGATATGGTCAATGATTTACAAGTAATATTTGGAAAGGGTCCTGGCGGACTATCTGTTCCGACTGACGATGCGGGACGCGCACCCATGTGGAAGAAGAAATCTATATTTTGGGACCTACCCTATTGGAAAGACCTAGAGGTCCGCTCTGCAATCGACGTGATGCACGTGACGAAGAATCTTTGCGTGAACCTGCTAGGCTTCTTGGGAGTGTATGGGAAGACAAAAGATACACCGGAGGCACGGGAGGAACAGCAACGTGTGCATGAAAAAGACGGCATGCATCCAAAGCAGTATGAAGGTCCTGCCAGCTACGCTCTTACCAAAGAAGAGAAGGAAATCTTCTTTGAATGCCTGCTCAGTATGAAGGTCCCGTCTGGCTTCTCGTCGAATATAAAGGCATAATAAATATGGCAGAGAAAAAGTTCCAGAACCTAAAGTCTCATGACTGCCACGTGATTATGACGCAACTGCTTCCGGTTGCATTGAGGGGGCTTCTACCTGAAAACGTTCGATTAGCCATTGTGAAGCTATGTGCATTCCTCAATGCAATCTCTCAGAAGGTGATCGATCCAGAAATCCTGCCAAGGTTAAGGAGTGATTTGGTGCAATGTCTTGTTAGTTTCGAGCTGGTGTTCCCACCGTCCTTCTTCAATATCATGATGCACGTCCTAGTTCATCTAGTCAACGAGATTGTCGTTCTGGGCCCTGTATTTCTACACAATATGTTCCCCTTTGAGAGGTTCATGGGAGTCTTAAAGAAATATGTTCGTAACCGCGCTAGGCCAGAAGCAAGCATCTCCATGGGACATCAAACAGAGGATGTCATTGGTATGAGGGGAGACTGACTGGAAAAGGCACGCTAGGAGCGGACTCAATAATATGTAGGGACGGGCATTCTTGGTCTCAAGCACACTACACAGTTCTACAGAATTCTACCTTGGTGACCCCGTATGTCGATGAACACAAGAATATTCTACGCTCCAAACACCCGGAGCAGTGTGACGACTGGATTACATATGAACACATCAGGACTTTCGGCAGTTGGTTGCAAACACGTCTCATGGGTGACAACACTGTTTCTGATGAGTTGTACTCGTTGGCCAGGGGACCATCTTCGACTGTATTGACTTACAAAGGGTACGAGATAAATGGGAATACATTTTACACGATCGCCCAAGATCAAAAGAGCACCAACCAAAACAGCGGTGTCCGCTTTGATGCAGCAACCAATAGGGAAAGGACACATATTATGGTTACATAGTGGACATATGGGAACTTGACTATGGACATGATTTCAAGGTCCCTTTGTTTCAGTGCAAATGGGTCAATCTGTCAGGAGGCGGGGTACAGGAAGACCCACAGTACGGAATGACAACAGTGGATCTGAACAATCTTGGGTACACAGACGAACCATTCGCCCTAGCCAATGATGTGGCGTAGGTTTTCTATGTGAAGGACATGTCTACCAAACCGAGAAAAAGAAAAGATAAGGAAGCGAATACATCATACGATGAGCCAAAGCGCCACATAGTTCTTTCAGGAAAAAGAGACATCGTGGGATTGGAGGGCAAGACAGACATGTCTGAAGATTATGAAAAGTTTCATGAAATTCCTCCCTTCAAAGTCAAGGCTGACCCAAGCACCCTCTTAAACGATGAAGATTATCCATGGTTACGGTGCAATAAGCAAAGGACACAAGCGAAGAAAAAGTGAAGACTTTCTCTCCACAACTATATCATTGCAGTTACATGTGAAGAAATGAAATGCCTTTTGTAACAGATGAGTTTTCGTATGAAACCCGAATACTTCGAAAGAGATTGTCCGTTTTTAAACGAAATGCATCCAGTTTTTGCCGTAACCCTCTCAACTCTTTATAACCTTGGGCGGTGAAGGTCGTACCAATCAGGAAGAAGCACACGGATCGTGTGTTTCTTTCAAGCGCTTGTGAGCTGTTGGATCAGCACTATAATGACTAGTCCCGGTTCGTGCTAGCAACCGGGACTAAAGAGGCACACGACCCTATATATAACCCACCTCTCGGACATGCTCGACACTTAGTGTGTGTACTCATTCGGATTCAAATCATTCGGATTCCCTGCATACGGTCTAACGGTGCATTTCATATTTCCACCGTTGGGATGTATGCAGGGGAAACCGTGTGTTTTGTTGATCTATCTAGAAATCCTTTAGTTCATCGACCGAATACAAATCATTCGGATTCCCTGCATACGGTCCGACGGTGCATTTCATATGCGGGCACTCACGAGCCTCCGTCGGGCTGTATGCAGGGGAAACCGTGTGTTTTGTTGATCTATCTAGAAATCCTTTAGTTCATCGACCGAATACAAATCATTTGGATTCCCAGCATACGGTCCGACGGTGCATTTCATATGCGGGCACTCACGAGCCACCGTCGGGCTGTATGCAGGGGAAACCGTGTGTTTTGTTGATCTATCTAGAAATCCTTTAGTTCATCGACCGAATACAAATCATTCGGATTCCCTGCATACGGTCCGACGGTGCATTTCATATGCGGGCACTCATGAGCCACCGTCGGGCTGTATGCAGGGGAAACTGTGTGTTTTGTTGATCTATCTAGAAATCCTTTCATTTTCCGACGGTATATTTCATTTTTCCAACTCCATTTTTACAGACACACTTAGAAACAAACAAAAGACAAATAGAAAGGATGATGCTCAATTGTCCGTTTTGTACACGAAGTGCATCAAGTTTTTGCCGAAACCCTCTCAACTTTTTATAAGATGCTATGTGGGTGAAATGATGATACCATGCCAACTTTCAACCTTTTCAGAGTTCATTTGTAGTGCTTTTCAATTTCAGGGTCATTTAGCTCAAAAAAATCAGTAAATGCATGAAAATTACCAAATGAAGTCGGAAAGGGTTGAAAATTGATGATGTGGCTTTGAATGGTGCATTTTGAACACACAAAAAGTATGGAGTTCAAATAACTTCAAAAAAAATGAAATCCCTTTGTAACAGATGAGTTTCCGTCCGAAACCGTGATACTTCAAAAGAGATTGTCCATTTTGTACACGAAGTGCATCCAGTTTTTGCCGTAACCCTCTCAACTTTTTAGCACATGCTATGTGGGTGAAATGATTATACCATGCCAACTTTCAACCTTTTCAGAGTTCATTTGAAGTGCTTTTCAATTTCAGGGTTATTTAGCTCAAAAAAATCAGTAAGTGCATGAAAAATACCAAATGAAGTCAGAAATGGTTGAAAATTGATGATGTGGCTTTGAATGGTGCATTTTGAACACAAAAAAAGTATGGAGTTCAAATAAGTTCAAAAAAATGAAATCCCTTTGTAAGAGATGAGTTTTCGTCCGAAACCCTGATACTTCGGATGAGATTGTCCGTTTTGTACACGAAGTGCATCCAGTTTTTGCCGTAACCCACTCAACTTTTTAGCACATGCTATGTGGGTGAAATGATGATACCATGCAAACTTTCAACCTTTTCAGAGTTCATTTGAAGTGCTTTTTAATTTCTTTCAAAACATCGTGGGAGTGGAGTTCAAAAAATAATCAACTAAAAAGCTTTTATAAACCTCTAGTATTTTTGAAACTATAATTATATAAAAATTATGCAACTAAAATTATCAAAGTATTTTTTGTTCAAAACATTAATAGCAAAAAGAATTTTCATAAAGAAATTTTTTGTTAGAAACTCTAATAGCAAACTAAAATAACCAAATCTATTTTTGATTAAAACAGACATTTAAAATAACCTAAAACTTACCAAATTGAATATAATGATAAAACACAGTAACATTAAATAGCAGGAAAAAGAATCACTCAAAAATCTATTTTTTTAGTAAAGTTATTCACAAACTAGTGATTCACACAAATTTCAAAAAATTCTAATTTAAACTATTCAAATTTGAAAACTAAAGGCACTAACAGAAATTTTATAATTTTTGTGACCTAAAAGCAAAAGGAATCACTGAAAAACTGTAAGTATTTAGCTATAAGTAGAAACAAAAAAATAAAGCAAAAAAGAAAAAAAAACAGAAAAAAAATGCCACCTACTGGGCCACCACAGCCTGAATACGACTAGGAACCCAGATAGTTGGGCCAGGATTCAGGCCCGCAACAGGCCCAGTAGGCCAACAGGCATAGCAGTGTGAGATTAGGCCCGCAGGCCTGCAGTTCAGAGGAGTTCGAGAGAGATGGCGCAACCGCGCTTATAAACAAGTGCCGAAGCCTCTCAGCTAGCGAGGTGGGACTAAACATCCAACCGCACCGCGGCTGTGCCAGGCGCAGGCCATTGGTCCCGGTTGGTGGAACCAACCGGGACCAATGCCTACCTTTGGTCCCGGTTGGTGGCACCAACCGGGACCAATGCCCCCTTTGGTCCCGGTTGGTGCCACCAACCGGGACCAAAGGTCCCTGTTTCCCGCCCTTTGGGCTGACGAAAAGAGACCTTTGGTCCCGGTTGGTGGCACCAACCGGGACCAAAGGGAGGCATTGGTCCCGGTTGGTGCCACCAACCGGGACTAAAGGTGTGTGTATATAAGCAACACTTGTGAAAAATTTCAGATTTCATCTACCATTTGCCCCCGACGACGCCGAACACATCGACGCCGCCAGGCTGCCCCGACGCCGTCCGCCGCCCCCGCCGTCGCCTTCGCCGTCGTCACCGTCGCCCGCGCCCCTGCCCCCGGGCCGCCCCCGCCGTCGCCGTCGTCACCGTCGCCCGCGCCCCTGCCCCCGGGCCGCCCCCGCCGTCGCCGTCGTCACCGTCGCCCGCGCCTCTGCCCCCGGTCCGCCCCCTCCGTCGCCATCGCCCCTGCCCCGAGCCCGCGCCCCTGCCCCGCCCCCGATCAGCCCGGCCGCGCCCCTGCCCCGGCCCGTCCCCGCCGTCGCCGGCCGCGCCCCTGCCCCGTCGTCGCCGTCGGCGTCCTCGCCCCCGACCCCACGCCCCTGCCCCGTCGTCGCCCGAGCCCCGCTGTGAGCCGCCGCGCCGCCCCCGCCTTTTTTTTATAATGTTTATGTTTATGTTTATGTATATGTTTATATGTAATGTATGTGTGTGTCAAAAAAAATTGTTCATAGCATTTTTTGGTCAAAAAAAAATAGATGTGATCATTGTCACACCAAAATGCTATACTTATTTTTGATATGATGAATTTTTTAGTCATGTTCATATGATGTTTTTTTTGTTCATAGAATATTTTTTTGTTCATAGCAGTTTTTGGTCCATGTATATATATATATGTGTATGTATGGATGGATGAATGGATGGATGTAACTATATGGATGCATGTAACTCTAAGTTAAAATTTACCCCTCCCCGATAACTTCGACATGAGGGGGGACATCGGACATGCATGAGAGAGAGGCTGTCCGCTCGCCCGACCAACTATCGAGGCCACCCAAACCCTAGAAGAAAGAGCATGGTTGTCGATCTACCCCCTCACCGATAACTTCGACATGAGGGGGGACGTTGGACATGCATGAGAGAGAGGCGGTCCGCTCACCCGACCAACTATCGAGGCCACCCAAACCCTAGAAGAAAGAGCGTCGTTGTTGATCTACCCCCTCCCCGATAACTTCGACATGAGGGGGGACGTCGGACATGCATGAGTGAGAGAGGCGGTCCGCTCACCCGACCAACTATCGAGGACACCCAAACCCTAAAAGAAAGAGCGTCATTGTCGATCTACCCCCTTCCCAATAACTTCGACATGAGGGGGGACGTCGGACATGCATGAGTGAGAGAGGCGGTCCGCTCACCCGACCAACTATCGAGGACACCCAAACCCTAGAAGAAAGAGCGTCGTTGTCGATCTACCCCCTCCCCGATAACTTCGACATGAGGGGGGACGTCGGACATGCATGAGTGAGAGAGGCGGTCCGCTCGCCCGACCAACTATCGAGGCCACCCAAACCCTAGAAGAAAGAGCGTCGTTGTCGATCTACCCCCTCCCCGATAACTTCGACATGAGGGGGGACATAGATTTATCAAGAATGCCCCCATTATGGATGTGCACAAGTTGATCCAATTTTTTTCTGATCTCATCTATATATATATTCTTCTATATGTCACGTTGTCTGTCAAAGTATTGAGGAAATCCATGGCTTCATCATTAGCCGGAAGTAACATGCGTATGATGCTACGAAGCTCTTCAAAGTTGTTTTGGAACGGAGTTCCGGATAGAATAATTCGCTTTTTTGTACGAATTTCAGCAAAGGCCTTCCAAATAGCGATATTCGAAAGGCTCTTGCTGAACTTCGTACCAAAAAGCTAATTAATTATCCTATCCGGGACTCCGTTCCAAAACAATTTTGGAGAGCTTCGTACCATTATGCGCCTGTTACTTCCGGCTAATGATGAAGCCTTGGTTTTCTTGAATCCTTTGACACTAGACAACGTGACATATAGAAGGGTAGATGAGATCAGGAAAAATATGGACCATTTTCTGCACATTCAGAGTCGCGCCATTTTGTTAAATCCCTTAAAGGTTAAGAGAATCCCTTGTTTGACATTCATGAGAGAGGCGGTCCGGACGTCGGACATTCATGAGAGAGGTGGTCCGGACGTCGGACATTCATGTTTGTATATTAATTGCCATGTTGTAATATTTGCAGAAACTATGGATCCAAGAGACTTGGAACAAGAACAGTTGTTGGGGGACATAATCCATGACGGACGTGATATCTTGTCGTATCTCAACGACACCGATGGTCTGGAAGGAGAGGTTGATGGCTCCGGTGATCGAACAATGGAGGAGGAAGGACATGATCATGATGGCTCCGGTGACCGAATGCCGGAGGAAGAAGGAGACCATGATGACGGCTCCGGTGACCGAACGGAGGAGGGAGCTGTTGCAAAGTCCGGCGAGGTATATATATTAATTAAGCCCGTGCTGACTAGCTAATTGATGCATTAATTGTTTTGGTATGTACATATATTAATTAACTCTTCTTTCTTCTTTTATAGCCCTCCGGATCGAGCCAAACTTCGGTAATGAGACGAGGCCCGAAGAAGAGGTTGCGCAAGGAAGAAAGGTTCACGATCACAGCACTCGCGCACGATGGCCATCCGATTGAACCCAAGCGGACCAAGGACGCATTTTCTGCTCAGTGCGGAGCTATTGTTAGGGACTACATCCCGATCAGCATCAAGCAATGGAATAAGCCTAAGGACGGCGCCCCTGATGGTGATTATGTCACCGATAGACAGAAAGATGATCTTTGGACCGCGCTGAAGGCAAATTTCACCCTACCGCCAGAGGAAGATCCGAATAAGCCAGTTATAGAGCCACTGGTCAAGGCGTGTGCTCTTAAGAAGATGGCAGATCTATTCAGGAGGTGGAAGAATGAGTTGAAATCAAAGTTTGTCGACAAAGGGAAGACTCCAGAATTCACCGGCCGATTTGAGAAGATAGGTGATCACTGGCCCGCATTTGTGGCCTACAAGACATCGGACAAGAGTAAGAAAATGTCAGAGACAAACAAGATCAATGCTGCAAAGAAGCAGTATCACCATCACACGGGGTCAGGTGGCTATCTCAAAGCCCGGCCGTTGTGGGACAAAGCTGAGAATGACCTGATTGCTAAAAACGTCGTACCACAGACATTGAACTGGCCAGACCGTTCAAGGACATGGTTCTTCGGGGTTGGGGGAACTTTGGACCCTGAAACAGGGAAGTGCCGTTGGACGAATGAGCAACTTGCGATACCCATGAACAAGCTTCAGGAGTATATCACGGCAGCGCAGGAAGGGATGTTCATTCCCGACAGAGAGAAGGACGAGCTGACTGAGGCCCTACGGAATGCTGAGCACCCTGGACGAACACGAGGCACACCAGGCTCCGTTCCGTGGAAGGTTGGGTTTCTCGACGCAGGCGGTTACAGAAGCCGGGAGAGAAAGAGGAAAGTGGAGCTGAGCGAAATTCAGAAGCTGAATGCAAGACTACAAAAGCTAGAGGAAGCTGAGAGCCAGCGAGCTGCCGGCCAACCATCTCAGCGGCACGAAGCTACCCCAGAAGCTACCCCGCCATCTCAGCGGAGAAGCAGCGTCGCTTCCACGGAGCCCGTTCAGCCTGACTTCACGGCTCCTATCTACCCCGTGGATACTATCACGGAGGCTCAACATTGCGAGCTCATGAAGAAATGCCGGAACCTCACTTTCAAGGCGGCTGTCGGCTCTGTTGCACCTCCTCAACCCAACGGAACTTTTCACTGCTCACCGATTCCACATGGCTCTGCTGTTGTGATGGTGGATGAAGTAATGGAGGGATTTGAGGAGCTCGATCTTGACCGGCCTACAGGTGAAGGAGAGAATAAGCTGGCTCGTGCTCTGAGGAGTACATGTCTATGGCAGAAGGAGTACATCAAGCTTCCAAACTGGACGCCTCCGCCTCCTCCGCCTCCTCCTCCTCAGGCGAATCAGGGCTCTCCGCCTCCTCCTCCTCCTCCTCCTCCGGCGAGTGATCAAGGCACACCGCCTCCTTCTCGGGCTCCTCCGACGCGTGAGGGCACTCCGCCTCCTCCTTCGCCTACTCCGGCACGTTGGAGCAGTACGCCTCCTCCTCAGCCTCGTCGGCAACGGCAGAAGACAGACACCGCCGCTCCGGCTCCTCCGGCGTGTCGGAGCACTCCGCCTCCTGCTCCGCCTCGTAAGCAACGACGGAAGAGAGACGCCGCCGCTCCGGCGGCTAGCAGTACAAGAAGAGGCGGGAGGGAATACAGATACGGTCCATCTCTCAAGCCTCTGGAAAAGTTACCAAATGAGAGGACCGAGTCTGAAAACGAGGAGATATGTCAGGCCGAATTGATGGCCCATTTTGCAAAGAAAACTCCAGCTCCGAAGGAGAAGCTAGATCCGGTGAAAGTGATGCGCACTATCGATGCCCTGAAGCGACCACCACCGCCTCCGCCGGATTCCAACTTTGACCACTGTGTTAAAAAGACATATCAAGACGCGCGGCGGTCGGGAAGTACTTCCAGTGATGCAAGGTTAGCAAAACTAAGAAGTGGGAAAAAAATTCCCCAGCTCGGCGAACAGGCGAACCAATCGTGCCCCCCGCTCATGGTGTCTAGCGATATCGTCGCTAATCATCCGGGGATGGTGCCCGGTACCAATCCTGGTGATTACCTGAGCGATGATGTACAGTTTGAGCCGTTGGAGGTGGACGAATTCAGTTACCGGTACGGGCGGCCTCTCGTCAAACCTGATCATCCTCCTCTAACAACGATGATGCGAACATTGCATGAATGGTACATGAAAACCTGCCGCGAGTCAGGGAGGGATGTTTTGACGCTGAAGATTAAAGAGGAGCACGACCTCGTTGGAATGGATCTGTTGAATGTTGAATTTGAGGAGATATTCCAGTTATACAATCAAAAGGCCCTCGACAAAACAATCGTGACTTCCTACTGTCTGTAAGTACTACTTCTGTAATTAAGTCTCTCTATATATATAGCTCAGCTCTTTCATTGCATGTATATATAATTATCCTCACTATATTATGCAGATTGAAGATCGTCGAATGCAGAAAAGCACAAATGTATGACATTGGGTTCATTAACCCAAATATCATACATGAGTTTACGGTTAAAAACAATGTCACACAAACCGAGGACAACTTGCTACAATCGTTGCTTAAAAATAAAAACAAAGGGACAATACTCTTTCCTTACAACTTCAAGTGAGTGTTACTGTCTTGTGCATATTCGGTTTCCCTTATTACTCGAGGTTATAGTAATGTAATTGATGAGTTATGCATGCGTGCGCAGCTTCCACTTTATTCTGCTAGAGATTAAGCTTGAGCGGGGAGTAGTAATCGTCTTAGACTCGAAACGAAAAGATCCCCAGGAATATGCGGGCATGACTGAAATGCTCCAGAAGTAAGTTCAATCGATCATTATCGCATCATATCGGCAACTTTGTTCATTTCCTGATATCAAGTAATTATTTTCTTTGTCTGGCAGTGTTTGGAAAGAGTTCACCGCAATTGTTCTGGCACTGCCGAGGGAGCTGCGATTTACACACCCGAAAGTAAGTACTACTAGCTAGTTCCGCGCATCTCCCATTGATTCTAGTTCCATCAATACCATTTATCATGCTTGATTATCAGTTTGATTGAACTCTATTTCTCGTAAAGTGCTTGTGGCAGGAAAAAGGGAATAATTTTTGTGGATACTACGTTTGCGAGTTCATCTACAACGCGACGACCCCTAAGCGGGGCTACTCTGAAAAACAATTTCAAGTGCGTAAGCAATAATATTCACAATTTTATTTTATTACCATTATTTGTGTTGAGTTTCATTCATATATATGTATTGACCCCCTTCTTCAAATTAGACGTGGCAGATGTGGGATGAACTCCTACCACATGATCGCATACGAGCAATTCAAGAGGAATTGGCGGGATTCTTTCTTGACCACGTCATAAATAAAGCCGGAGAATACCATGTGGAATTTGACATTAAATGTTAGGGATTGTAAGAGATCTTATATTGTATATATGTAGCTAGTAGCGTCGGATAGATATACGAAAACTTGTTGTTCGACCAATCTCTCGGAGAAAGAGAGGTCGATCACTTCTCTGTGTATATGTTCATGACGATCTTGTGTACTTAATGGTTCCTTCATTTGCTTACTATCTAGCATGTCGAGTTCTCTCTATAGTAGCTAGCGTCGACCAAGCACGGAGAAAGATAGGACACTTCTCTCTATTAGCTAGCTAACACGATATGAAACACCTCAATTAACCCTACAAACCCCACTAAACCCCCCCCCCTTCAAAAAAAAACAAAAACCCCGGTGCCTTCTGGTCCCGGTTGGTGTTGCCAACCGGGACTAAAGGTCCTGCCTTTTGGTCCCGGTTGGTGTTACCAACCGGGACTAAAGGTCCTCCTACCTGGGCTCCCAGCACCGGCCACGTGGAGCCCCTTCTGTCCCGGTTGGTAAGCGAACCGGGACTAAAGGTTTTGGGCTTTAGTCCCGACCCTTTAGTCCCGGTTCCAGAACCGGGACTAAAGGCCCTTATGAACCGGGACAAATGGGGGTTTTCCTACTAGTGGCCATTCATCCTCAGGGATAAAGCCACGCAGCATCACCGGCATTACCCGCTCAAGCCATATGTGCCAATCATGACTCTTGAGACCAAATATCTTCAGTTTGTCAAGACTCGCTCCCCTCTTTAGATTCGCTGCATAACCATCGGGGAACATCAACTACATTTTCACCCACAAGATCATTTCTCTCATAGCTGGCCTTCCAAGATTGAACCATGCCTTTGGCTTTGTCCAGTTCTTCTTTCCTTTCGATTGTCGCATGTTTTGTAACGGTCTGTCACATAGAGCCTCCTGATCGATTCTAGCCTTAGGATTATCCTTTGACTTCCCCTCTATGCCGAACAATGTACCAAAAATGGCCTCGGCGATATTCTTTCCAGTGTGCATCATGTCGATGTTGTGTGGGCAAAGGAGGTCTTTGAAGTAAGGCAGATCCCATAAGCATGACTTGTGAGTCCATGCGTGTTCCGTATTATACCCTTTGAAATACCTAGGACGATTTGGATCCGGCTCGAGAGCGTTTAACTGATCCAACATCTGTTGGCCTGTCAACGCGGGTGATGCAGAGTTTTTGACAACTCTACCTTTGATGAAATTCTTCTTGTCTTTTCTGAACTTATGGCGATGATCCTGGAACTCTCTATGCATGTCGAAGCAAGAATACTTGCGACCCGCCTGCAGCCAACGGAACTCAAGAGCTGCCTTGCATGTGGGGCACGAGAACCTTCCATGCACACACCAGCCAACGAATAGGGCATACGCCGGCAAGTCATGCGTCGAGTACATGTACCACACATGCATTTTGAAGGTTTTTTTGGTAGCGGCGTCGTATGTCTTGATCCCATTATCCCAAGCTTGTTGCAATTCATCCTTAAGCGGCTGCATGTACACATTCATATTCTTCCCCGGATAGTTGGGCCCTGGAATTATCAACGTCTGGAAAATGTTCTTTCCTTTCATAATCTCTCCGGGGGGGAGATTGAGTGGAATGACAAATACAGGCCAACAACTGTATTGGGTTGCCGTCATACCAAACACATTGAATCCATCCGTGCTGATGGCGACTCGAGGATGCCTTGGATCTGCCTCTTTATCGTTATGTAATGCATCGAAGTGCTTCCACGCAAAAGCGTCTGAAGTGTGTACCAACATCTGTTCCCCATCTGCATCTAGTTCGGTTCTTTTGCCCAATTTATGCCATGTCATCTGTCTAGCCGTCTCTTCGACCATGAAAAGACGTTGAAGTCTTGGTATGATTGGCATATAGCGAAGAACGTTAACATGAATTTTTGTCGGCATCTTCTCACCCATACCGTTGTCTACGACAACATACCTGGAAGACTTGCAAATGGGACAATAGTTCACGTCCGCATACTCAAGCCTAAATAAGGCACATCCACTCTCACAGGCATCTATCTTCTCATAGGGCATCTTAAGTACACGGAGAATTTTGTCCGACTGGTACAAGTTTGGAGGCAGTACATGGCCTTTGGGTAGAAAGCGTCCAAATATTGTCATCATCGCGTCGTAGCATTCTTTGCCCAGGTTGAATTGAGCCTTCAGAGCCATTACTTGCGCGATGGCATCCAGCTGACAAAGCTCAGTGTGCTCGTGGAGAGGACGTTTTGAAGACTCCAACATTTCATAGAATGCCTTTGCAGATTCCTCCATCTCATCGTCCGAATCCCGAGCATCATCAAAGTCTTGCACCATGTCTTCGATCCCGGTACCATGCTCATCGGTGCGATGACGAACCACCTCAGCTCTGGCACATTGGGCAGACTCACCATGAAAAGTCCACACCGTATAATTAGGCCTGAAACCCCACTTCTGTAGGTGTTTAACCATTTCACCCTCTGTCTGCCTTTTAAAGTTGTTGCACCGGGGACATGGACACCATGTTTTTTCCTGGCCATTTGCAAATGCGGCTCAAACAAACCCCTTGGTATTTGTAAACCATTCTTTGGTCATGTCGTTCTGACTGGTGTGACCGGTGTACATCCACGCACGGTCAGTCATCTTGCCTAGCTACTGGACACACAAGAAATATATATATATAATTCAGCATATATATTCATGAGTTAATCAAGTTTGTCAGTTTTATTACGTCCATGCAACTTACACGCTAATAGGTAAAGATAGGTCCTAATCCCACCCCAGTATGTGTAGATTGGGTTCGTTTTCCCATGCTCTGCTCCGGATCCGACGCAGAATTTCGGTAGCACCTCCCCGCTGTTCTCCTGATACACGTCTCGGCAATAAGCAGAGAGGATGTGTACCCGGAGAACAACAGGGAGGCACTGACGAAATTCCGCATCGGATCCGGAGCAGAGCATATGGGAAAACGAACCCAATCTACACATACTCGGGCTGTCCATGGATAACGTTGGACAATTCGAAAGGATGGCGGTTATAAATATGCAAAGACATGCATATTTATAGATGCTGCCCTTTCGAACGGGAGACGCATACTGGTCACACATACTGATGATTGAAGACACCTATAGCTAGCAAGTTTCATCGGCGCGAAGACCGGAACAGAGCAAATTAAGGGGGGAGGAGATGTGTGCTCACCCACGAACGCAGGGGAGCTCGTCAAACACACAGGGAGTTCGTCGAACAGCAGACCCTCGCAGCGACGAAACAACCGCACATTGAAATCCAAAGATGAGTAACATAGCATTATTGTTTTTTCCGTCAACCTAACTAAATATTTAAAATACGATGCCACCGCCAAGTTGAAATTTAGGGTTCCATCGATGCCGAGGTACGCCCTCCGCCGACAGGCCACCCTGGCCCTCTCTTTCCTATCCTCCTCCTCCTCCTCCTCCTCTTCTTCTTCCTTCTTTTCCTTTGTCCTCTTCTTCCCTTTTCCTTTTTCCTCTTCTTCTCCTTATTTTTCTTTTCTTCTTAGTTTTTTTTCATCTTTCTTGTTCTTCTTCTAATTATCTAAACCTAAACTAAACCTAGCCCTAACCTAAACCAAATACTAATTAACCTAAACTTAAATAGTAAAACAACAGAAAAAAGGAAAAAATCACCTTGAGGGCCGGTGGAGGAGGGCCGGCACGGTGGTGGAGGAGGGTCGACGCGGTGGTGGAGGAGGTCCGGCGCAGGGGGAGGAAGGCCGCGGAGAGGGGGGCAGAGCCGCGGCCTGCTCCGGCGGTGGGGAGGCGGTGGGGCGGTGGGGCAGAGCAGCGGCCGCTCCGAGGTCGTCGGGGGAGGGGCGGGCGCAGGGGCCGGAGAGCGGGGCGGCGGGGCAGGTCGTCGGGGAGGGGCGGCGGGGGAGCTCATCGGGGAAGGGGCCGGCGTAGGGGCTGGGGAGCGGGGCGGGGTGACCGGTGACGGTGGCGGCGGGGTGAGGGGCGGCGGGTGAGGGTGGCGGCGGGTAGGGGCGGCGGGTGAGGGTGGCGGCCGGTGAGGGGCGGCGGGGCAGGGGCGGCGGGTGAGGGGTGGCGGCGGGTGAGGGGCGGCCGGTGGTCGTGTGGGGTGAGAGAGAGATGCACACAGAGAGAGAGGGGGTCGGGGCCGGCCGGGGGGGTTTGTTAGGCCGGGTGAGGGTCTTTGCCGTCCGCCGTTCGCCCCTTTGCCGTCCGCTAGCAGACGGCAAAGAGGGGGTGGGGCCGGGGGCTAACGACCGTTAGCCAGTCATCTTCTTTGCCGTCTGCTATCGGACGGCAAAGGGACCAAAGGCAGACGGCAAAGATACGGCGGACGGCAAAGAGCTCGTCCATTTGACCTAACCAGCTTCACGCCCCAGTGGGCCCAGCTGGGCTCTTTGCCGTCTGCCTTTGGTCCCTTTGCCGTCCGCTGGCCGACGGCAAAGACCTGGCGGACGGTAAACAATATCTTTGCCGTTAGTCCGTTTTTTGCCGTCAGTTTCTTGTCAGCGGACAACAAAGACGTTCTTTGCCGTCCGCCAGCAGACGGCAAATTCCTGGATTCCAGTAGTGAATGGTGCATACTGAACACACAAAAAGTCTGGAGTTGAAATAAGTTAAAAAAAATGAAATGCCTTAGTAACACACGAGTTTTTGTCTGAAACCCTGATACTTCGAAAGAGATTGTCCATTTTGTACACGAAGTGCATCCAGTTTTTGCCGTAACCCTGATACTTCGAAAGAGATTGTCCATTTTGTACACGAAGTGCATCCAGTTTTTGCCGTAACCCTCTCAACTTTTTAGCACATGTTATGTGGGTGAAATGATGATACCATGCCAACTTGCAACCTTTTCAGAGTTCATTTGTAGTGCTTTTCAATTTCAGGGTCAATTAGCTCAAAAAATCAGTAAATGCATGAAAAATAGCAAATGAAGTCAGAAAGGGTTGAAAATTAATGGCGTGGCTTCGAATGGTGCATACTGAACACACAAAAAGTCTGGAGTTGAAATAAGTTTAAAAAAATGAAATGCCTTAGTAACACACAAGTTTTCGTCTGAAACCCTGATACTTCGAAAGAGATTGTCCATTTTGTACACGAAGTGCATCCAGTTTTTGCCGTAACCCTCTCAACTTTTTAGCACATGCTATGTGGGTGAAATGATGATACCATGCCAACTTTCAACCTTTTCAGAGTTCATTTGTAGTGCTTTTCAATTCCAGGGTCATTTAGCTCAAAAAAATCAGTAAATGCATGAAAAATAGCAAATGAAGTCAGAAAGGGTTGAAAATTGATGACGTGGCTCTGGACATAATATTTCGACGCGTTTCAAGTGCCAAAACATATAAGTACACTACTATTACAAAGATTCCCTCCGGTTTGTTCGAAGTGGGACTTTCCAGATATATAAGTCCGGAAACTAACTAGAGAAGCCGGTCACATCCCAGAGTGGGATCTTTGGGTATAAAACTTTTTCTTCGCGTGTGTCCCTTTGTGTCGTAACCATGGACAATCTTCATCGTTTAACTTGATGCTCGGGTCAACATTCACTCTGAAGGGAGCAATTTCATGAAACTTTTCATAATCTTCTGACATGTCTGTCTTGTCCTCCACTCCCACGATGTTTCTTTTCCCTAAAAGAACTATGTGGCGCTTTGGCTCATCGTATGATGTATTCGCTTCCTTATCTTTTCTTTTTCTCGGCTTGGTAGACATGTCCTTCACATAGAAAACCTGTGCCACATCATTGGCTAGGACGAATGGTTCGTCTGCGTACCCAAGATTGTTGAGATCCACTGTTGTCATTCCGTACTGCGGGTCTTCCTTTACCCCGCCTCCTGTCAGATTGACCCATTTGCACCGAAACAAAGGGACCTTCAAACCAAGTCCATAGTCAAGTTCCCATATCTCCTCTATGTAACCATAATATGTGTCCTTTGGCCTATTGGTGTTTGCTGCATCAAAGCGGACACCACTGTTTTGGTTGGCGCTCTTTTTATCTTGGGAGATCGTGTAAAATGTATTCCCATTTATCTCGTACCCTTTGAAAGTCAATATAGTCGAAGATGGTAAGTTGGACAGCAAGTACATGTCATCTGCAACAGTGTCGTCATGCATGAGACGTGTCTGCAACCAACCGACGAAAGTCACCGTTTGTTCATGTGTAATCCAGTCGTCAGACTGCTCCGGGTGTTTGGAGCGTAGAATATTCTTGTGTTGCTCGATATACGGAGCCACCAAGGCGGAACTTTGTAGAACTGTGTAGTGTGCTTGCGCCAAAGAATGCATGTCCTGGCATATTACTGAATTCTTTCCTAGCGTGCCTTTTCCACCCAGTCTGCCCTCATGCCGCGATTCAGGAACACCAATCGGCTTAATGTCAGGAATAAAGTCAACACAAAACTCAATGACCTCCTCTGTTTCATGGCCCTTGGAGATGCTTCCTTCTGGCCTAGCACGATTATGAACATATTTCTTTAAGACTCCCATGAACCTCTCAAAGGGGAACATATTGTGTAGAAATACAGGACCCAGAATGGTAATCTCCTCGACTAGGTGAACTAGGACGTGCGTCATGATATTGAAGAAGGATGGTGGGAACACCAACTCGAAACTGACAAGACATTGCACCAAATCATTCTCTAACACTACTAGGAGAAACCCTACTAGTAGCGCTTGAAAAACCTATAGCAGTAGCACTGGGTCCAGCGCTACTGCTAACGCGCTACAGCTAAGTTGTAGCAGTAGCGCTGGTTGGTGCAGCGCTACTGCTAACGCTGGTTGGTGCAGCGCTACTGACCAGCGCTACTGCTACAACTTAGCTGTAGCGCTGTGGAAAGGCAAGCGCTGCTGCTAATCCAGCACTGCTGCTAGATGCCTTCCAGCGCTGCTCCTAGTATTCCTGCTTTCACAGATTCATACCCCCTCTATGTATTCGTGATGTATTTATACAGGCTCTATATAGTAGTTTCATCAGATCACAATAAACATACACTATTATCATCATATCATACACATACAGTAGTCTCGTCATACCATCATCATCATCATTCAACACAAATATCATCACATCTCGAAAATAGCGATACACAAGTCATGTCATGTCTCGAATAAGTGCAACTGCATGGTCATGGCACACACACAAGTTTCATCATCTGTATCTAAACCATGATGTAGAAGAGAAGAGCGATCAGCAAGAGCAAGACCGCGACTATGTAGTACTTGAGGCACCGGCGGTTCCGCCCCCGCTCTTGCCGGAGCGTCCACCTCAAGTAACTACTTTCCGCTTCGGCTCTGCTGTCGAACCCTCTATGGCTAGCACCCGGGTACTTGTCCACCTGGGCCTGAGCGTCTGGCCAGTGGTCATAGATTCCTGGAACCTTCCCAACGAACACGACGTAGCAGCCCTTCGCCATCTCTAATCTATGTACCTGCATCGTGAATGATAATATGCAACATAATATACTTAAGAACACAAAGAGGCATAATTAGCAAAATACAAGCAACCTATAGTAAACATAAATGACGAAGTTCCTCATACCCAAACTAATTAACTAGAGCGATCTACGCTAGTTTAGGACCACGGTTTAATTACATCACATAGTTTCGTTTGGACGCTAGTGACACATATATTGTCAACGACAATCAGTCCTCGGTCCAATCTTCATAGTCAGGGACGAAGCACCCGAGCTTCTTGAAAGGCTTCAGGTCCAGACGCTGAGCGATTAGCAGTGCTCGAACATCATCCCGCGTGATTGGCCCATGGTAGAACATCCCTGTTGGTTCGAGGACCTGCTTCATGATCACTTGGGCAAGTTCACACTGCACGTGATAAAACTCAGCTCGGATTCGATGATCCGGTGTCTTTCCTATGCTTGTGGCCCAGTTGACAATCTCGGCATCGTTGGTAGTAGCTGACATGCGAAGGCGTTGATTATCCCTTCTGAACTCAAGTAGGTGATGCATGAGGTAGAATCCATCAGCCTTACTGATGTGCGGTTGCTGGATGCAGCAGAAGTCGGTCTTATGGCTGAAAACCAGCCCGTTCCTCCTGAACTTTTACACCTTGATATATCCACCAGACATGCTGAAGGTTAACAGGGCACTATTGAGAACACTCTTTATGTGCTTGTAATCCTTTTTCTTGATGTTCTTCGATGAGTCCAAGTATATAGCATGGGAGTATTCTGGGTACAGAACGATGAGGACGGCGCCCCCTCCCCCCCCCCCCCCCCCCGCTGCGCAAATTAAGTACACCTCAAATTAACCTCCATGCTTGCAAAGGAATGATTAACACTTACGAAAGGATATGCGCGGATGACTTACGTGGGATGATAAGGCAGGAGAATCGCTTCCTTGAACTTATTAGCGATCATGAAGCCGCCGATGTAATTGCTCGCATAGTCACGGTGCTCTTTGCAGACATCCAAGAAGCTCTCGTGCATATGGTACGGGTCCGTGATGCAGATATATTTTATGTTCTCGATCCTGATGATGTAGTTGAGATACAGCGCATACATGCGGATGAACTGGAAATCTAGCTTGGTCATGTGGAACATGTCGTAGATGTAGTCAAATCGCAGGATGAACTTATCCGCGGGCCATCCCTCGACGTACAACTTCCCACCCGGCACCTGAGCCGCGTAAAGCGGGTATCCTGGTTTTCCCGAGATGAGAAGGCTTTTCTCTCTGGCCAGCACATCATCATGAAGTCTCCTTAGATCATTGTTCAGTATGTCCTCTAGCGCTTTCTGAGGTAGGATCGGGTGGCCGGCGACATGGAAACACTTCTCACCTACGACGGGTATTCTGTCTACCTCCCAGGGCTTTAGAGGCGGCTGGCTGCTTGAAGCAGCTCTGGCGCCTTTAGGGCCTTTCTTGCCCGGTCTCCTCCTTTGCTTCTTGGCGGGTGGCGGTAGTGAGCCCACCATACCTTCCCTAACTGTCACCCCCAGTGTTGTCGGGCTAATCAGTGGACGGCCCTCGGGTTGTTGCTGGGTAGAGGCGGCATCTGGAGGCGTCTCCTGCGAGGATCGCTTGAAGAGAGACTTTTTGCATTCCGCCTTATTAGGACGTTCCGGCTCCGGCAAATCAGGCAGTATCAAGTCATCATCTCCATGCTCAAAGCCTGAGTCTTTGTCGCCCTGAGCCATCAATCCTCCATCATCATAGGCGGTATTGAAATACTTGTCTGGGTCATCATCATCCTCCTCCATGTCATCATCAGCATTTGCTTCTTCGACAACGGGGGCGACGTCATCTGGCACTAATGGAGGCTCTCCCTCGCGTCGTCCGCTATCACCCGCCACGACATGTGCAGGTAATTTGGTAGGTGGGGTGGTGTTCCTACCTTCTTGAGAAGATGTCGTTGGTGTGATACCGGGCGCCTCGACACGAAGAAGAGTCTTCGGCCAAGGCAAGAACCAGCTCTTGCATGCGCCAATCCGTTGAGGGGTCTCCTCGTCATCGACTGGTACCGGAGGAGGCAAATCCTCGAAACCCGCTAAGACACTGGCCACGTTAACCTTGAAGACGCCATCGGGCATCTCTCGGTTGTGGAACATGCGGTCCTTTGGATTCACGATCGTTGCCTTTCCCACAGCCACCTTCTGGCCCTTGATGTCATACAGTAGGGTGCACGGGGTATCGTTGGCCTACGAAAACATGTCTGCGACGTCAAACATCCGAAAGGCAATTGAAACGGAAGACTATATAGACATGCTGGTGAAAAGGTATGACGCGTAATTACCGTGAGGGCATCGAGCTCAGCCATAGACGAAGGCCCGCCGAGTAGTCCAGAGACGGAGGACGGGCTGCTATGAACAGGAGCGGGAGCATGTGCGGTGGCGTGAGCAGGTGCTGGTGGTGCGATGTTCACCGAATTGCTCCCGACGTAGCTGGGAAGGGGAAAGTCCGCTGGCCCTTTATCTGGATTTTTCTCCGTCCATTCAAAAAATGCCGGAAGCAAGCTGGAAATGGAAGATGTGAAGTCAGCCGTGACGCCAGCTACCGCTGCACAGACCCTTGCATCGACTATCTGTTCCAACTCTGCTTTGGTCTCAGCTTTGGACTTATTGATCGCAAGCGCGACCTTCTGGTCGATGGTCTGTTGAGTAAGCAACTTTCTCTTCCTTCTTTCCTCTAGCTCCTCGTGGTAGCACGTCTTCCACGAGGCGCCATCTCCGACGCCGTGCACACGTCCATAGGACGGCGGTGTGTCCTCCGGGACCTTTTTCAGTATGTTCAGGGCCCGGTTGAAATGGGTGTCCCACTTGGGCCTCGCCGACGACTGTGACGACTCGTCGCTTTCGGCTGCCTTTTGGTGCTGCTCTTTCTGCAAAAGGAACGTCGATGGTTTACTAATAATGTGACAAAACTTGTAGTCGAATTGATTGGAAGCTAA
This sequence comes from Elymus sibiricus, assembly GCA_039707655.1. Lineage (NCBI taxonomy): Eukaryota > Viridiplantae > Streptophyta > Magnoliopsida > Poales > Poaceae > Elymus > Elymus sibiricus. Next base: position 59,373,852 of record CM077665.1, read on the forward strand.
TATGATAATGTGGTAATATAACAATTACCAGAAGTCTCATGAACTCCCTCGTGTTCGGGTCTGTGTAAAAGGTCTTCTTGACGCGGTCCCACTTGTACCGGGCCCTGATCCAGTCACGCTCCAGCGGGTCGGTGAACTCCGCCAAGGGGTCTGGGATTCCGTGATTTTCACGTTCGGCGTCCTCCTTGGCCCATACGTGCCTCTTCCCCTCGTAACCACGGCTTCCGAGGCGGTGGGGAGGCGTGTTCCTGGCCTGGAGCGCCTTCATTTTCTCTGACTTTTTCTTGGTTTCATCTTTAGCGCAAGTCTCCTTGAATTTTTCAAAGTCCTCTTCCGTAAGTGACGGATTTTCAGCATGAATCTTGGACCACGGTTCATTCTTATCAATCGCTTTTTTTCACCCGAACTTTCCAGGCGGACAAGTCGTTGGTGAACGTCACCATCGCCTTGTTGTTTATCTTTGTCATGGCATCGTCGTCCCACGGTTCTTTGCTTTCTGTGCGGCCAGGGAATAGGAACCTATTGTGCAACTTCTTTAGGAGCATGTTCTCCATGTGTGGTATCTTGTTCAACTTCTCGTCGTTGATGTTGGCGGTTTCCCTGAGGATGCATCCTAGTTGATTGCCCCAGCACGAGCGTGCTTCATCCGGCGCTGTTGGCTCTAATTTCTTGGGGTGCATCTTTGTGACCACAATTTGTCCGATGCCGAGCTCGTTTGGTCTTCGTGACCTCTTCTGCTTCGGTGCTTTACCGGCAACGACAGCATTGTTACCGGTCTCGGGGGTGGTGTCGGTGCCGGTGCCAGTGCTGGTGCCGGTGTCGGCGTCGGCGTCGGGGTTGGTGCCACTGGCGCCACCATGCACCCCCATCTGGTGTTCGTCCAGGTAATCGAAATAGTGATTTGCTGCCTCGATGGGGTCTTCTTCGAGGCGAGCTGAACCCCCGGCTGAGGCGTGGCTAGACATGTTTCCTATTCAACAATTGTAAATACAAGATATAATGAAGAGAAAAAAGGGGCCTATATTTGGTCGGAATGTTGATTCATTCCCCTTCTGGCAAATCCCGGGCACTCCATATGTCCTAGTTTCTATCACAAGTCATGCCGAAAATCACGGAAATTTTCGGCATGACCTTTGCTAAAAAGTGGACATATGGAGCGCCTGAAATTTGCCGGAACGGAAATGAATCAACATTCCGGCAAAACATAGGCCACTCGGATATTCTTTGACATTCAACCAACAACCAACAGGGTGAGCTTCCACATGTACAATACTGTTCAAGTTGTTTTATCATATGCAAGTTCAGAAGTTCTGATAAAAATCAAAATGCCAAAGTTTCAAAAACTTATGCTTTGAGCGTGATGGCTCCCCTGTTTCTATGGTAATCTCAAATATTCTGATCATGGTCTTATGGGTTCTGCTATCATGGAAAAATACACGGATTCATGTAGGGCGTGAGAAGGTAATTTAGGTAGAAATTTTAAGGCCCAAACTCATATCACACACGCATAGAAGGAATTGCTATGGCTCTTACAAGGCCCTTGCACGACAGGGAGGGTACCTAGAATGCACATTGTTATAGCCCAAGAGAAGGAAACCATAAGCAAGTATTTCTCTAGAGTTTGGCTTTTAATGGATGTACTAGGACATTGTCTTGATGCTTCCTACAAGTTTCTCCATACTTGCTTCCAAATGTTGTGAAAATGCATCATGACCATCAATCTTTCTTGGAGCTATATACAATTCTATTTCATGACCAACATGATTATAAACATTCAACCAACATTCAAACATATACAAAGCAACCAACATTCTATTACTAAGTAGCAGCATCCTGTTTTTAACCCTAGATATGAACCCTAGATTTTTTTTCCTAATTGACTAGAGAGAGGGGGAGGTGGGGGGAGGGGGGGTACCTGAAGTGGCGCGGACAAGGAGGCCGGAGCGGGCAGGGGTGACGGCGGCGCGCCACAGAGAGGAGGGGGAGAGGTGGGAGAGTGAGGGGGAATGGGAGGGCTCAGGCGTCCGCGCGGACGAGGAGGAGGTCGGAGCGGCGGGCAGGGGCGACGGTGGCGGGCAGGGGCAACGGCGGTGGGCAGGAGGGCGACGGCGGCGCGCGACAGAGAGGAGGGGGAGAGGAGGGGGAGAGGTGGGGGGAATGGGAGTTGGCAAAATTTGAGCACGCACGGCGGTTAACTCAAAAATAGTAGTAGCGCTGGGTTAGGACCAGCGCTATAGCTAAATTTTCTATAGTGCTGGTTCATAATCCAGCGCTACTGCTAACTGTTTTAATTTTCAGTTTTTTTAATTCTAAAATACACATAGTACTAGCGCTGGGTTAGGATCCAGCGCTATAACTATATGAGCTATAGCGCTTGTTCATAATCCAGCGCTACTGATATGTATTAGTTTTTATTATTTCCCTTTTCTTTTCTGTTTACTTTTCTTTTTCTTTTGTATTACTTTCTCCCTTTTGTTTTTGTTCTTTTTTATTTCTTTTGTATTGCTTTCTTCCTTTCTGTTTACGACGGCGTCTCCCTCCCACACTGCGCGAATATCACCGGAACCATGCATGTGGTGGTAACATATATATCAGTTGACCGATAGCGGTTACTTAAGTGCGTACACAAAATAGATACATATATATTATATAAATGATGGTTTCTCAGCTGCGTCGATGACGTTTCACATTGAGCTTCTTCCCTTTCTTGTTCGTTGCCGAATAATTGAGCCCCTCCTTGTGACTTTTCCGGAACCATGGAGTACGATCTTTCTTATGTAATGTAGTATTGATTCTTCTTTTCACGTATGCTTCATCATCATAGTCATCTTCCCTCATCAGGTTGCCGTATTGGTCGTAGTCTTCCTCGTTGGCGACTCCATCCATTCCGACGATGCTCCTTTTGCCTCTCCTCACGACAACACGGCTAGGATTGGTCGTGTCGGTTATGAAGAAGCATTGTGTCATGTGCTTAGCGTGTACCCATGGCTCAGTTTTGGCGATGACATTAACGTTCACGGTTGCGCTCTTCGCGTCAGCAGGTGGTATAGACATGGTAGTGAAATACTTGTTTTCTCTTATGACGTCCTTAGCCCATCTGACACGGAACATCGTCGCATCGTGCAATACAGTATAGTCAAGCTCCCAGATCTCTTTGACCCTTCCATAGAATCTTTCAGTTGTGCCGTTGGCGTCGGTCACGCATTCAATTGTCACCCCGGAGTTCTGGTAATCACTGTCCATGTCTTTGGCCTCCGTGTAGAACGTGTGCCTGTTGATATCGTATGACTGATAGGTTGCGAGTTTGGGCGCGGGGCCATGTGCTAAGGCGTGTATGAGCAATCCGTCCGAACTGCCCTCTTCCGGGGGATTTTCAAGAACTTGCTCTTTGAACCAACGCAAGAAAGTGGCATTGTGCTCTACAGTAACTTCGTTCCCGTCCTTGGTCTTCCCCGGCATGTTCATTAGTGTGCCAAGCAAGCTCTCGAGGACATTCTTCGTGATATGCATTTGATCAAGGCAATGAGGCGTGTCGTGATTGGGCCAGTACTCCAAGTCCCAGAAAACAGACCTCGTTTTCCATACCTTCAGTAGCGGCTCCGGCGCCTTTTTCATCGTTCCCGGCGCGGGGCACTGTTCCCAGTTTTTCAACAGCTCGTTGATTTCGGCGCCGCTCCTCTTACGTGGAGGTCCTCGATGCTCAGCCAACCCATTGAATAGATCTCCATGCTTTCTCCACGGGTCATCCTTCTCGAGCCATCTACGATGCCCCATGTACACGATTTTCCCGGACCCGCCATCTTTCGTTGACGTAAGCTGCTGAGACGTTGTATCATCCATGCACCTCGTGCATCCACAGTATCCGTGGCACACCTGGCCTGAGGTGTACCCGTAACCGAGATAGTCGTGCACCGTCGTCATCAGCGCGGCTCTCATATAGAAATACTCTCCTTTGCTGGCTTCCCATGTCCATGCCGGTGTTTTCCTTAACGTGTCTAGCTCCTCTTTCAGAAGCCCCATATACAGGTTAATATTATTTCCCAGTTGTTTCGGCCCTTGAATCAGCATGCTCATGTGTATGTACTTTGTCTTCATGCACTTCCATGGGGGGAGGTTGTACATCCATACAAAGACGGGCCATGTGTTGTGGTTGGTGTTTTGGTTTCCAAACGGATTCATGCCATCGGTACTCTCACCAAGCACGATGTTCCTTGGATCTTCTGCAGCAAATCCATATACGGTGTTGAATGCTCTCCACTGGCTACCATCTACGAGGTGTCTCAGCTTCAGATCATCTCCATCGTCGGGCTTCTTCCTCTCCGCGTGCCAGCGCATGAGCTTTGCTTCCTTAGGATCTACGAAATACCGCTGCAGACGGGGAGTGATCGGAAAGTACCATACAACTTTCTGAGGAGCTTTCTTCCCTGCCTTCTTGTATCGAGAAGCATTGCACACTGGACAGCTGGTTTTTTCCGCGTGCTCCCCCCGATAAATGATGCAATCGTTCATGCATGCGTGGTACCTAATGTGCGGCAAATCAAAAGGGCAAACGATTTTCTTGGCCTCATCGACACTAGTAGGACACAGGTTCCCCGCAGGAAGAACTTTATTATGTAGATACTTAAAATGCTCATCGAGGCTTTTGTCTGTCCATTTGTTTTTGGCCTTCGTCTTTAGAAGTTCGAGCATGAAACTCAAGCGGGTCACCTCGGGATCGCAACCATCATACAATGGAGTCTTCGAGTCTACTTCAAGTTGCGCCAGCTTGGCCTCCTCTCTAGAAGCAGATCTCTCGCTAGTCGTACTCTTGCGAAGGAGGTCTCGAACATGAGAGTGATGCACGACTGCACTTAGTAGCGTCGAAGACTGCGGCGTGACCGCCGCCTCTGCTTCTCCGCCATGTCCGGACTCTTCTTCACCGTGTCCGGAATCTTCTCCGCCGCCGTCATTTAACTCTTCCCCACCGCCATGTCCGATGCCATCGTCTTCGTGTCGATCGGTCATCTCTTCGTCTAGCCCCATGTCGTTATTCCCTGCCATGTGGACGTCCTCATCATCATCATCTTCACTTATCCACCGAGTATAGCCATCCATGAAACCATTCATCAGCAGGTGCGCCTTCAACCTGCCACGATCAAAAGGGTCCAAAAGGACTCCTTCTTTGCATCTTGTACACGGACATCTAATCCTAGTCCGATTATTTGCATGCATGTCCATCACCGCGGATTGCATGTATTGCTCCACCTTCCATCCACTCACCTTCATGACCGACTGCATGCACAGTATAACAAGCAAAAGGGTTATAAACAAAATGCATGCATGCATCAAAGTCATATAAAAATTTGGCATGACCTTGCCTAAAAATAGGACATATCGAGTTTGCTCGAAATTCACCGAAACGGAAATAAATCGACATTTCGGCAAAACATAAGCAACTCGGGGGCATGTCACTCGCACAAATCTCTCCATATCCCAAACACACATATTCCCATTCACACACATATTCCCATTCTTGAAATGAACAACTTTTACTCACCTATATCTAGCTAGATCTAGCTAGATCTAGTTGTTGGGGACATGTCAATAGCTAGCTAGATCAAGTTGTTGGGGAGGAGAGATGACTCTAGGTAACTAATGGAGAGGGAGATAGATGAGCTAGCTAGATCTATATCTAATGGAATGGAGGGAGAGCCAAACAAATGAGGTAGGGGGCATTTATGGAGCTAGCTAGAGATGAGAAGGCCATTTATGGAGGAGAGTTATGGTGGAGGGAGACATTAATGGGGAGAGAAGAGAGGTAGGAGGAAGAGAGAAGAAGGGCAACAATGGTGAGGGGAGAGGGGAAAGGAGGGGGAGAGAGGGCAAAGGGGGAGGAGGGGGAGGAGGGGGAGGGGGGTGAAAAGGTGGCACCAGCCACGCTTAGCAGTAGCGCTGTTTTCCAGAACGCGCTACTGCTATGACACTTAGTAGTAGCGCTTTCAAGAAAGAGCGCTACTATTAAGTGGGGCCCATTAGCAGTAGCGGTTCCACAAAATACAGCGCTACTACTAAAGTCTTAGTAGTAGCGCTGTATTCTGGACAGCGCTGCTACTAAAAATAGTGTCGGTGGGCTTGTCGGGTCCCGCTTATCAGTAGCGCTCTTTATGTTTCCAGCGCTACTGCTAAGTCTTTACTTGTAGCGCTGCCTAAATCCAGCGCTACTGGTAAGTAGCAGCAGCGCCTGTTACATTCCAGCGCTACTGATATTGTCCTGCCTATAAGGTTTTTCCTAGTAGTGTAACCTCGGTAGGATTTCTGGATCGATTACCTTCTGAGAGATTGCATTGAGGAATGCACATTGCTTCACAATGGCTAATCGAACGTTTTCCGGTAGAAGCCCCCTCAATGCAACCGGAAGCAGTTGCGTCATAATCACGTGGCACTCATGAGACTTTAGGTTCTGGAACTTTTTCTTTGCCATATTTATTATTCCGTTTATATTCGACGAGAAGCCAGACGGGACCTTCATACTGAGCAGGCATTCGAAGAAGATTTCCTTCTCTTCTTTGGTAAGTGCGTAGCTGGCATGACCCTGAAACTGCTTTGGATCCATGCCGTCTTCTCCGTGCATACGTTGCTGGTCCTCCCGTGCCTCCGGTGTATATTTTGTCTTCCCATACACGCCCAAGAAGCCTAGCAGGTTCACGCAAAGATTCTTCGTCACGTGCATCACGTCGATTGCAGAGCGGACCTCTAGGTCTTTCCAATAGGGTAGGTCCCAAAATATAGATTTCTTCTTCTACATGGGTGCGCGTCCGTCAGCGTCATTCGGAACAGATTGTCCGCCAGGACCCTTTCCAAAGACTACTTTTAAATCCTTGACCATATCAAGTATATCATCACCAGTACGGTGGCGAGGCTTCTTCCGGTGATCTGCCTCACCTTTGAAATGCTTGCCTTTCTTTCTTACGGGATGCCTGCTCTGAAAAATCGACGATGCCCCAGGTACACATTCTTCTTACATTTATCCAAATATATACTGTCGGTATCATCTAAACAGTGCGTGCATGCGTGGTATCCCTTGTTTGTCTGTCCTGAAAGGTTACTGAGAGCAGGCCAATCATTGATGGTTACAAACAGCAACGCATGTAGGTCAAATTCCTCCTGTTCTTTCTCATCCCACGCACATACACCTTTTCCATTCCACAGCTGTAAAAGTTCTTCAACTAATGGCATTAGGTACACATCAATGTCTTTGCCGGGTTGCTTGGGGCCTTGGATGAGCACTGGCGTCATAATGAACTTCCGCTTCATGCACAACCAAGGAGGAAGGTTATAGATACATAGAGTCACAGGCCATGTGCTATGATTGCTGTTCTGCTCCCCAAAAGGATTAATGCCATCTGCACTTAAACCAAACCATACGTTCCTTGCGTCCTTTGCAAAGTCCTTCCACTTTCTCTCGATTTTTTTCCACTGCGATCCGTCAGCGGGTACTCTCAACTTCCCGTCTTTCTTACGGTCTTCGTTGTGCCATCGCATCAACTTGGCATGCTCTTTGTTTTGGAACAAACGTTTCAACCGTGGTATTATAGGAGCATACCACATCACCTTGGCAGGAATCTTCTTCCTGGGGCGCTCGCCCTCAACATCACCAGGGTCATCGTGGCCGATCTTATAGCGCAATGCACAGAATACCGGGCATGCATTCAAATCCTCGTACTCATCGCGGTAGAGGATGCAGTCATTAGGGCATACATGTATCTTCTACACCTCTAATCCTAGAGGGCAGACAGCCTTCTTTGCTTCGTACGTACTGTCGGGCAATTCGTTGTCCTTTGGTAGCTTCTTCTTTAACATTATCAGCAACTTTTCAAATGCCTTGTCAGATACACCATTCTCTGCCTTCCATTGCAGCAATTCCAGTGTGGTACCCAGCTTTTTCTTGTCATCTTCGCAATTTGGGTACAACAATTTCTTGTGATCCTCTAACATGCGCTGCGACTTCAGCTTCTCCTTTTCACTTACGCAGTTTCTCTTTGCATCGGCAATGGCCCGACCAAGATCATCAGCGGGCTCATCTGATGCCTCTTCTTCAGCTCCTTCCCGCATTGCCGGCTCAGCTTCTTCCCCCATTGTTGTACCATTGTATTCATGGAACCCATGGCCAGGATAGCTGTCGTCATCCTCTTCTTCTTCATTCTCTTCCATTAGGACCCCTCTTTCTCCGTGCTTGGTCCAACAGTTATAGCCGGACATGAAACCGGACTCAAACAGGTGGACGTGAATGGTTCTTGAGTTAGAGTAATTTCGATCATTCTTACAGCCAGCACATGGACAATACATAAAACCATCCGCCCGCTTGTTTGCCTCAGCCGCAACCAGAAAAGTATGCACGCCATTAATGAACTGGGGAGAGCATCGGTCATCGTACATCCATTGCCGGCTCATTTTCATTACACAACACCGAAAAGACCAAATTAATACAAGTTCATCCATAAAGTTCATACACACTTGTTCTCATAAAACAACATACAAACTCTCTAGCTAAAGCATTTAAATGCAACAACAAATGCGATCAAGATCGCAACTAAGGTAACAATTGATCCAACAGCATTGTGATACCAAGCCTCACTATCAATGGCATATTTTTTAAATTTTCTAATCTTCAAGCGCATTGCATCCATCTTGATCTTGTGATCATCGACGACATCGGCAACATACAACTCCAGTTTCATCTTCTCTTCTTCAACTCTTTTCAATTTTTCTTTCAAATACTCGTTTTGTTTTTCAACTAAATTTAACTTCTTGACAAGAATATCTATGTCGGTTGCAATTTCCGGTTCACATACCTCCTAGATAAAAATATCTATGTCAACTTGATGGGCATAATTATCATAAACATGAAATGCAACAAATAGTTATAAAAGAGAGTATATACCACATCCGAATCATAAACCGGACGAGGGCCGACGGGGACGGATATCAAAACCATGCAACTATGTATAACAAACAACCATATAGCTAAGAAAACTATACAAGTAACTATCTAAATCTTACAAACATGATTTTTTTTATAAAAAGGATAAGAACAAGAGGCTCACCAAGGTGGTGCCGGCGACGGGACGGTGCGGGCGATCGACGGTGGTTAGGACGGGGACGGGAAGGCACTAAGTAAACCACACCTACACATGCAAAGTAAGAAGTTAATTTGAGCTCAAATTGCATATAAATCAAATAAACTACCACATATAAATACTCCCAAACTAAAACCCACAAATCACTATACTTATATAGCATTGCAAGAGCTAATCTAGCAATGAGAGATGAAAAGACAAAGTTGCTAACCTTTGTGAACACTTGGATTGATGGGGTGCCTCCAAATCTTGATAAATTTTGGCAAAAATGGAGGTGAGCTCGAGCAAGGGGAAGAACAAAGGAGAGGAAGAAGGGGAAAGAAGGGAGGAGTGTGCTCGGGCTGGCCGAAGGGTTCATATAGGGGATCTTTAGTCCCGGTTCGTGACACAAACCGGGACTAAAGGTGAGCCTATAGTCCCGGTTCGTGCCACGAACCGGGACTAAAGGTGATCGTGGGGCCCCAGGCTGACACCAGCCTGCCACCACCCCTTTAGTCCCGGTTCGTGTTACGAACCGGGACTAAAGGTCCGGAACGAACCGGGACTAATGATGCCCGTCCCGAACCGACACTAATGGTCACGTTAATGCCGGTTCAAAACCAGACCGAAACTAATGTTTTGGACAAAAGGTCTGTTTTCTACTAGTGCACCATCCATCCATCACGCAGGAACACCCGAAGGCCAGCGAGAGGGAGGAGCACCCGACGCCCGGTGAGACGCAAGAAGCTCTCCGGAGAGCTCAACGAGCCGGATCGCCGGCCGGACGAAGGAAGCGGGCATCTACGCCAGCGTACACAGAGAGCAGGAGGCCGGCGTACATCCGTCGGCGCGCAGGAGACTCGACGGGGTCAACATGAACACACAACTCACGTTCCCGAAAGGTGGTAGTTCGATCTAATTTATATCTTTCTTTCTTCCTCCCGCATGTAGCATGCACGCACACAAGCCCGACGCCATCCAAGCGCCGCCGGAGACAAGGACACGGAGATCCGCACCATGACGCCACCCGTCGAATACCTTGCCGTGCTGGACGCCGCCGAAGATGGAGACGTAGAGCCCGTGGTCATGACGCCCGCCGTCCACATCCTCAAGCCGATGCCATGGAGATCGACGCCATCGAGGTCGTCATCATCACTCGCGCTCAATTCATCATGATGGCGTCATGGAGGATGGGAGCTCGCTGAGATGCCGCGCACCGTCAACGTCGTCAAATTGGCGCCATGGAAGTCGATGACACCGAGGTCGCCACCACCGCTCTCCTCTACTTCATCATGATGGCGCCGCGGAAGACGACGACACGGAGCCCGCCATCGTGCCGCCCATCGCCGACGTCGCCACGGAGGTCGATGACATCGAGGTCGCCGCCACCACTCTCCTCTACTTCATCATGATGGTGCCCCGAAGGACGACGACATGGAGCACGCCACGACGCCGCCCATCGTCGATGTCGTCAAGTCGGCGCCGTGGAGGACGACAACATGGAGGTCGCCGAGATGCTATCCACTTCATCACGACGTCGCCACGGAGGTCGACGACACTGAGGTCGCCGTCGCCGCTCTTCTCTACTTCATCACGATGGTGCCGCGGAGGACGACTACATGGAGCACGCCACGATGCCGCCCATCATCGATGTCGTCAAGCCGGCGCCATGGAGGACGACGACACGGAGCTCGCCAAGACGCGGCCCATCGTCGACGTCGCCAAGCCGGTACCATGGAGGTCGATGTCAAGGAGATTGCCATCACCACTCGCCCCCTTCGTCACGACGGCGCCGTGGAAGACGACGACACGGAGCTCGCCAAGACGCTGCCCACCGTCGACGTCGCCAAGCCGGTGCCATGGAGGCCCCATCACCACTCGCCCACTTCGTCACGAAGGCGCCGTGGAGGCCGACGACACGGAGCTCGCCAAGACGCTGCCCACCATCGACATCGCCAAGCCAGAGCCATGGAGGCCCCATCACCACTCGCCCACTTCGTCACGACGGCGCTGTGGAGGACGACGACACGAGCTCACCAAGATGCCGTCCACCGTCGACATCGTCAAGCCGGCGCCATGGAGACAACGAGTTCTGCATCACCACTCACGTCTATTTCATCATGACGGGGCCGTGGAAGATGACGACACGGAGCATGCCACTGTTGGCGCCGCCTCTCGCCGCAGCGCCGCTTCTTCTTCTACCTCGCAACTCTCTCTTTCATGGTTTCTCTCAAGAACACACACACACACACCTCACCGTGGAGAAAAACTGCTTTGCCTTCTAACTCCCGGTGACACCACAAGTGCTACATTTTTTCCCACTAGCCCTCAAAAGCACTACTTACATCGAGTACACGGGGGGCTTTTTATACCCAAGCTAGCTCCTGGATGCACACACTCACGAGCCAGCCACATTGCTCGGCGCCACTACGCGCACACGCGCACTAACCGGCTTGAGGCCACTAACCCGTGCATGCATCCACTAACAAAATCACTACATGCACGTCCTTATCCATCGCTCGTGCATCCCGCTAACAAACTACGATGCGCCTACGCCAGCCTCCGCTGCGCGCGCACGCCTCGGACTCACGCGCCATCCCGGGCACACATGCATATGCACACATGTCAAGATTAATCCTAACATTCACCTCCTTAATCTTGACATGTCAACTCTTCTAATCTTGATGCAGATCACCTGCAACCTCTTGCCATGGATGACGCCTTCGCAGCTCCGCACACCTTGTTGTGGACGACGCCGTCGCAACGTCGGTCACCACCACCATCTTCATCTAGTCGGGGTCGACGTCGTTGCAGCGCCCATCACCACGTCCTCTTGCCGCACATTGCAGCCACCTCTTGACGTGGACGACGCCGTCGCAGCGCCCATCACCACGTCCACTTGCCGCACATGGCAGCCACCTCTTGACGTGGACGACGCCATCACGACGCCGATCATGACGCCCTCATTATCTTGCGGCATCGCACCGCAACCGCATGTTCGCCACCGGTGCCACAACTCGCCGGTGACTCACCTCCATGTTGTCGACGATGACGCATCTTCTCGACGACTCACACATGGAACTCCTGATGGCAATGGCCTCCGCTTCATGGCCATCACCTCTTTGCCGCCGGTGACGCAACTTACCAGGCAGCCTACCTTTCTCCATCGCTCGTGACGCAGCTCGACGATGATGAAGACACGCACCGGCCGATAGCAGCATCGCGCCGCCAACGGCGTCCACCTTGCGCCGACGACCTCCACTTCACATGGAGTCCGCCGTGCCGCCACCACCGCCTCGGATCGACAAGGCTCTGATGCCAATTGTTGGCGCCGCCTCTCGCCGCAGCGCCGCTTCTTCTTCTACCTCGCAACTCTCTCTTTCATGGTTTCTCTCAAGAACACACACACACACACACCTCACCGTGGAGAAAAACTGCTTTGCCTTCTAACTCCCGGTGACACCACAAGTGCTACATTTTTTCCCACTAGCCCTCAAAAGCACTACTTACATCGAGTACACGGGGGGCTTTTTATACCCAAGCTAGCTCCTGGATGCACACACTCACGAGCCAGCCACATTGCTCGGCGCCACTACGCGCACACGCGCACTAACCGGCTTGAGGCCACTAACCCGTGCATGCATCCACTAACAAAATCACTACATGCACGTCCTTATCCATCGCTCGTGCATCCCGCTAACAAACTACGATGCGCCTACGCCAGCCTCCGCTGCGCGCGCACGCCTCGGACTCACGCGCCATCCCGGGCACACATGCATATGCACACATGTCAAGATTAATCCTAACAGCCACGACGCCGCCCATCGTAGATGTTGTCAAGCCGGCGCCATAAAGTTCGTTGAGATCCCGCCCACCATCAACGTCGTCAAACCAGCGCCATGGAGTTCGACGGGATGGAGGCCGTCATCACCGCTCGTGTCCACTTCTTCACGACGGCGTCGACGAGTATGACGACACGGAGTCCGTCGAGATGCCGACCACTTCGTCATGTCAGCGCCGCCAGCAAGGTGCCCGTGCCATGTGCATCACATCGCCGGCCGGTTGGCTCACCGCTGCGTCCACTAGCTCGTTGCTCTTGGTCGTTGTAGTCATCTACGCGTACTCCATACACATACGAATGAAGCAAGCAGTACTAGTACAGGTACGTGGCATGTGCACGTGCATGATCCATGCACCTACCTTCTAGCCGGCTGATGGAAAGAAGACTACCATCCGAAGGCGACGCTGACTGTGATCATCACCAACGCGTCATACACCATTGAAGACGGAGTGTTGGAACTCGCCACGATGTTGTACATCCGTGCACCGCGCCCGCTCGACGTAGATCCAAAGCGACGCCAGCAAGGTGCCTGTGCCCCTCTCGAGAAGGATGATGTCCCGCCAAGGTGCCACCCACGTCACGCTCATCGAAGGCCAGAGCCGAGCAAGCACTAGTAGAAAACGGGCCTTTAGTCCCGGTTCGTAAGGACCTTTAGTTCCGGTTTTCCAACCGGGACTAAGCAATCGGGACTAAAGGCCTCCACTTTTAGTCCCGGTTGGATTACGAACCGGGACTAAAGGAGCTCCGCGTGGCAGTTTTCTAGAGCGGAGGCTGGAGGACCTACCAACCGGGACTAAAGGTATTTAAAAAAAAATTGACATTTTTTTTTAATTTTTTTTCATGATTTTCAAATCTTTGAATTATTTGACAATTTAATCTCTAATCACCCCTCCTCTTGAATTATTTGACAATTTAAGCTCAAATCACCCCTCCTCACTGCTCCAGCGTGAAGCACTCATTTCAAATCGTCTAACTTTCCGGCCGGTCACCCATCATCTCACTGCTCCAACCCCAGCACGCTTTCTTTCGAGTTCTATCTCCCCTAGTTTTCAAGTCTGCACTTGTTGTTTTCTTGAAAATAGTAAGCTATAAATCATATTAACCCTTAGGTCTTGATGTCACATGATTTAATTTTTTGAATTCCAAACAAGTATTAAAATAAACAACAATTATTAACAAACAACAATGATTAATTTTAGAACTCCAAAAAACTTCAAAAAAGGCAAAAAATTCAAAAATTCTCAAAAACAAAAAACCGAAAAAACCAAAATAATAAAAAGTTCAAAATAAAATAAGTAATAATAATATTGAATTTCAATAAAAATAAAACAAGTAATAATATTATTTTATTCATTTTTTGCCATTTATTCATTTAATATGGCATAATTAATATCTTTAAATATGTAAATCGAAATTCGACAAATAATATATCCATTATTATCAGGAAAATGTGAGGAATCCAAATATGACATCATTTATTTATTTTTTTAAATAAAATTAATTTTTAAAAACTGAATTTTTATTCTTTTCGAATTTCAAAAATCTAAAATATTTAAAAACGTTGAAAAAAACTACTTATTTAATTAATTTATGTTATATGTATCATATCAATCCTATTAAGCCCTTGAGCATGATGTCACACGTTTCACCATTTGAGTTTGAAACTATTATTATAAAAAACAATAATTATTTAGTAACAATAATATTTATTGAATAATTGTGAGGAATCCAAATATGACATCATTTATTTATTTTTTAAAATAAAATTAATTTTTAAAAACTGAATTTTTATTCTTTTCGAATTTCAAAAATCCAAAATATTTAAAAACGTTTAAAAAAACTACTTATTCAATTAATTTATGTTATATGTATCATATCAATCCTATTAAGCCCTTGAGCATGATGTCACACGTTTCACCATTTGAGTTTGAAACTATTATTATAAAAAACAATAATTATTTAGTAACACTAATATTTATTCGATGGCGGTTGCCATCAAAACCGGTTTCTCGTGCTGAACATTTTGATATATTAAACTTTTTTTCCGACATCGTATGCAAAAGTTATAGCCGTTTTACTTTTTCATAATCCTTTTTTAAACTTGTTTCCACTCCAGACATTTTGTGCGTTCAACATGCACCATTTAAAGCCATATCATCAATTTTCAACCCTTTCCCACTTCATTCGCTATTTTTCATGCATTTATTGATTTTTTGAGCTAATTGAAAAGCACTACAAATGAACTCTAAAAAGGTTGAAACTTGGCATGGTATCATCATTTCACCCACATAGCATGTGCTAAAAAGTTGAGAGGGTTACGACAAAAACTAGATGCACTTCGTGTACAAACTGGACAATCCCTTTCGAAGTATCAGGGTTTCGGACAAAAACTCATCTGTTACAAAGGCATTTCATTTTTTAAACCTTATTTAAACTCTACTTTTTGTGCGTTTAACATGCACCATTCATAGCCACATCATCAATTTTCAACCATTTTCCACTTCATTCTCTATTTTTCATGCATTTACTGATTTTTTTAGCTAAATGACCCTGAAATTGAAAAACACTACAATGAACTCTGAAAAGGTTGAAACTTGGCATGATATCATCATTTCACCCATATAGCATGTGCAAAAAAGTTGAGATGGTTACGGCAAAAACTGGATGCACTTTGTGTGAAAACTCGACAATCTCTTTCGAAGTATCAGGGTTTCGGACGAAAACTTATCTGTTACAAAGGCATTTTATTTTTTTAAACTTATTTCAACTCCAGACTTTTTGTGCGTTCAACATGCACCATTAAAAGCCACATCATCAATTTTCAACCTTTCCCACTTCATTCGCTATTTTTCATACATTTATAGATTTTTTTGAGCTAAATGACCCTGAAATTGAAAAACACTACAAATGAACTCTAAAAATGTTGAAACTTGGCATGATATCATCATTTCACCCACATAGCATGTGCTAAAAAGTTGAGAGGGTTAGGGCAAAAACTGGATGCACTTCGTGTATAAACTGGACAATCCCTTTCGAAGTATGAGGGTTTCGGACGAAAACTCATCTGTTACAAAGACATTTCATTTTTAAACCTTATTTCAACTCTAGACTTTTTGTGCGTTTAACATGCACCATTCAAAGCCACATCATCAATTTTCAACCCTTTCCCACTTCATTCTCTATTTTTCATGCATTTATTGATTTTTTTTGAGATAAATGACCCTGAAATTGAAAAGCACTACAAATGAACTCTGAAAAGGTTAAAACATGGCATTGTATAATCATTTCACCCACATAGCATGTGCTAAAAAGTTGAGAGGGTTACGGCAAAAACTGGATGCACTTCGTGTACAAACTGGACAATCCCTTTCGAAGTATCAGGGTTTCGGACGAAAACTCATCTATTACAAAGGCATTTCATTTTTTTAACCTTATTTCAACTCCAGACTTTTTGTGCGTTCAACATGCACTATTCAAAGCCACATCATCAATTTTCAACCCTTTCCCACTTCATTCTCTATTTTCATGCATTTATTGATTTGTTTTGAGCTAAATGACCCTGAAATTGAAAAGCACTACAAATGAACTCTGAAAAGGTTGAAACTTGACATGGTATCATCATTTCACCCACATAGCATGTGCTAAAAAGTCGAGATGGTTACGGCAAAAACTGGATCCACTTTGTGTACAAAACTCGACAATCTCTTTTGAAGTATCATGGTTTCGGACGAAAACCCATCTGTTACAAAGGCATTTCATTTTTTTAAACTTATTTCAACTCCAGACTTTTTGTGCGTTCAACATGCACCATTAAAAGCCACTTCATCAATTTTCAACCCTTTCCCACTTCATTCGCTATTTTTCATGCATTTATTAATTTTTTTGAGCTATAAAAAAGAGCTAAACATTATATGTTTTTGATTAAAACACCTATTTAAAATAACCTAAAAATTACCAAATTGAATATAATGCTAAAACACACTAATATTAAACAGCAGGAAAAATAATCACTCAAAAATCTATTTTCAAAGTAAAGTTATTCACAAACTAGTGATTCATACAAATTTCAAAGAATTCAAATTTAAACTATTCAAATTTGAAAACTACTGGCACTAACAGAAAGTTTATAATTTTTGTGACCTAAAGCAAAAAGATTCACTCAAAAACTCTAAATATTTCGCTGTAAGTACAAACAAAAGAAAATAAATAAAGCAAAAAACAAAAAAATTGGAAAAAGAGGGTGATACCCTTTAGTCCCGGTTGGTGTCTCCAACCGGGACCAAAGATAGACCTTTAGTCCCGGTTGGTGTCTCAAACCGGGACTAAAGGTCCCATTCGAACCAGGACTGATGCCTGTTGAGCCCCGTTCGGCGTCTTAGCCGCTCGAACCGGGACTAATGCTTACATTAGTCCCGGTTCGTAACGCGACCGGGACTATTGCTCCGATCCGGCTAGGACGAAAGCCCTGTTTTCTACTACTGAAGGTGACGCCACGCGAAGGCAAGGCGCGACGGCGAGGCGACAAGATGCGACTTCAACAACGACTTCAACTACAACAACCCCGCTCCTCTGCCAACTCGTGAGACGACGCCTTGACTACGCCGACTGCCGTGGACTCGGCGTCTGGTCGGAACGAGGCGTCGACCACACCGACAATGCTGATGCAAGCAACCCGGCGGTCTTACACCGACGCCGGTCTCCACCGACAATTACTCCCGCGAGGCCTAGCCCCTTGCATACCCTGTAACACCCCCATGTAATGGTGCACAGTGATGACTATGATCAGCAACTAATCCTTTTGCTAAGTGGGTCATGATCAAGTTGAAATTCAATTTTCATTTCAAATCCCACTTCTAAATGCCCTAGGATTATATTGTGATAATTTAAGTCCTCAAACAGCATGGGAAAAATGTTGCTTACTTGTGGAAAAATCCAAAACAATGATTGTTGAGGAAAACAACATCACCCCCAAGCTGGTATGGACCCCAGTATTAAAACAGAGTCATTCTTGCATTTAAAATGCACCTTTAATTCTGTGGATAATTCCTACAAGTTTCCAAAAATGCTCAAAACTTGTGTGGCCATGCAGAATGTTGCAAAGTATTTAATGGGCCATATCACACATTTTTGCAATAAAGAAAATTGGCAAAAAGGAAATAAAACATAAGCTGAAAACAGAAAAGGAAAAATGAAATAAAAAGGAAAAGGGCTCCTGTGCACTTGGCCCAGCCAGCCCAACAGTGCGGCCCAGCCCACAGCGGCCGGCCTTTCGTCCTCCTCGCGCCTGCGCCAGGAGAAGGCCGACGCCATGGCGCCCGACGCACGCGCTCGCTCGTCCGGCTCCTGTCGCGCAAGATATTTTCCTCTCCGTGCGTGGATGGATAAGAGCAAGCCCCCGCACCCCTCTGGCGAACCCTAGCCCACTCTCTCGCCTCTCCATCGCTCGCCCCCTTCCTTCCCGAGCGCTGCCGCCGCCATGGGCGCCGCTAGCCACGGCCACAACCCTCCCCTCGCCTCCATAGCCTGTCCATAAGCTCCGCCGCGACGAGCCCTTCCTCCTCGACCGTTGGAGCGAGCCCCTGGACCCCTGCGCCGTCGCCATCGACCCGTCTTCTTCCTCTGGACCCGAAGCTCGCCGCCGTCGATCCGCCGTCTGCACTGCACGCCAACTGCACCGGGCCTTCTCAGCAACGACAGTGAGCTCCCCGGCGTCCTCCTTTTCCCCTGGTTGCTCCCCTAGGCCGCCGTAGCTAGCTTCCACCGCACCCGAGCTCCGGTCGCCGCCTTTGAGCTCGTGGTCGTCGCCACCGTTGCTGCCAGGCTCGCCTGAGCGCAGCACCATGCTCCTGGTGCTCCCAGGAGCACTACGCGCACACGCACGCCCCTGCTCGTGCCTCCTAGCGCCGTCTGCGACGCGCGCCCGAGCGTTCCTCCGCCTGAGCTCGTTACCGACGAGCCGCCGGTGACCAAATGGTCCCGGGCGTGCCACCATCGTGCTCGCCGCGTCGCGTAGAGTCGCCCAGCACCTTTAGTTCGCTCGCTAACGCACTGCATCGCCGTTTGCCACCACGCCCGAGCGCCGCCGCCCGCCGTCGCCGTCGTAGCGCTCGCCACAGGCCGTCCCAGCTTGCCCCGATGCCCGGAATGGATCGACGACAACGACAGCTTTCGAACGCGCCCAAGAACGCACGATTTGGTGCCCCGTAGAGGATTTCCGAGCCGCGCCACCGTTTCGGGAGCTCGCCGGAGCTCCTCCGGTGGCCGGACGGCGCCGCCGCCGACGTGGCCCGGTCGGGGCCACCCGCAGGGTCACTGGCCAGTGGGCCAGCCCGACCCCGTTGACCTGTTGACCAGGTCAACGTGCTGACTGGGCCTGGTCCAGTCACTGACTGGTGGGTCCCAGTCCCCCTGTGTGTATGACAGGTGGGCCACCCCTGTCAGATAACAAATTAGTTAATTAGGTTAATTAAAATAATTAATTTAGCCTAATGTGTCTATGACAGATGGGCCCCACTTGCTAAAATAGTCTCTGTTATTTTAATTTAACTCTGACTTAAAAATGAGTCTATGACATGTGGGTCCCACATGTCAGGTTTGACCAGTCAGCTGAGACTGTTGACTGCTGATGCAATGCTGATGTCAGCATGATGTCATAATAGCATTTTTCGAATTAAATTAATTCTGTTAATTCCAGAAAATGATTAAATCTTTGAAAAATCATAGAAAATAATCTGTAGCTGAGATGAAAAAAACTTTATACATGAAAGTTGATCAGAAAAATCCCACGAATCCAAATATGCCATCCATTCATCTCTCACATGCTCCTAGCATGATGAACATGGAACTTTCCCCTCCGGGTCGCTTGTCCGATAAATCCAAAGACCCGGGAAATATCGTCAGATATTCTCCCGCTCCGTCTGATACGTGTAGTGCGACGTTAGACTACCCTAGCACTGCGTATTGCCATGTCATGCATCGTGTTGCATCTGTTTGCTTGTATTTATTGTTTCTTCCCCCTCCTCTCTCCGGTAGCCTCCGAGACTGACGCTGCTGCCGAGTGCGACTACGCCCCTGACGACCAGCCTTTTGCAGCAGAGCAACAAGGCAAGCAACCCCCCTTGAGCATTCCGATATTGCCCATTCTCCCCTCTTATTCTTGCATTAGATTTTGCTACTGTATTAGTTAGCTCCTATTCTGATACATAGCCTGCTTTTGATAAACTACTACAATACCTGCAATCATATCACTGCTTAGTATAGGTTGATCAATGAAACCCCAGTGACCCCTTAGTCCCAGTTGCCCCTGCTTCTTCATCGACGACTCGACGACCCAAAGACTCGAAGACTCGGTCAACCGACAGACAAGCCAGGACCCTCACATCACCGCACTCCCCTTAGTTGTATGACTCTGCAGTGCTATTATCGAGTACCGAGGGTGACACCTCGTGAAGTACTCATGATGCTAGCCCTGTAGTGCAGCTAGTCGGTCGTGGTTATCGAGGGTGATTCCTCCTTCACCACTCCCGACGATGACTCTCACTAGTAGAATGTCGATCAGTAGTCCCGGTCGGGAAGGGCCTTTAGTACCGGTTCCCCAGCCGGTACTAAAGGGTCGGGACTAAAGGTCCAGACCTTTAGTACCGGTTGGCCCACGGACCGGTACTAAAGGCCCTCCACGTGGCTGCCTGCGTGGGCTGGTGGTGGAGGACCTTTAGTACCGGTTGGTGATACCAACCGATACTAAAGAAAAGTTTTCATTTTTTTTTGAATTTTTTTGGAAATTTTTTTTGTTTGATTTTCAAATTTCTGAGTTATTTGAAATTAATCTTTAACTACCCCTCATCACTGCTCAATTTGATTTCTAATCTCTAATCACCCCTCATCATTCCAAATCGTCGAACTTCCCGACCGGTCACCCATCCTCTCACTACTCCAGCCTGAGGACGCTTAACTTTCGAGTTCTATTTCCCCTTGTTTCCAAGTCTGCACTTGTTGTTTTCCTGACAATAGTAAGCTGTCAATCCTATTAACCCTTAGGAGTTGAACTTGAGCATGAAGTCACACGTTACAGCGTTTGAGTTTGAAACTATTATTCTTAAAACCAATAATTAAGTAACACACTAATATTTCTTGAATAAGTAGTTTGACCATAGTTTGACCATAGTTTGACCGCAGTTTGACCAGATTTGACGAAAATTCAAAAAACTGAAATAATTATTTAGCAACACTAATATTCTTGAATAATTATTTAGTAACACTAATATTCTTGAATAAGTAGTTTGACCAGATTTAACCAAAATTCAAAAAAACTGAAGTTTGAGCATAACTTTTTTTTTCTTTTAGAATTTGAGGATTTTAAAAATTGCAAAACGGCCATAGGCCGTCAAATTCAGATGCGGATTTTCGTTCTGAACATTTTTGATATATTATACGTTTTTTTCCGACATCGTATGCAAAAGTTACAGCCGTTTTACGTTTTCATAACATTTTTTTGCAAAACATGTTGAAATTTATGTTTTTTTTATTTTCCTAACTAATAGATGTATTAACATAACTACATCTCGAAGGATTTTAATTTTTGAAGTTTTTATCATTTTCTTTTGTTTTTTTCAAAACTGAAATGGCGATACACCGGGGGGGGGGGGGTAGAGACAAATTTCAGACCAGTTCTAGAGGGCCTTTAGTACCGGTTCGTGCCACGAACCGGTACTAAAGAGGCACGCGGGGCCCAAGTCTGACCAAAAGCCTGCCACACGGGGCCCAAGTCTTTAGTACCGGTTGGTGTCACCAACCGGTACTAAAGGGCAACCTTTAGTACCGGTTCGTGCCATGAACCGGTACTAAAGAGGCACGCGGGGCCCGGTCTGACCAAAAGCCTGGCACGCCCCCTTTAGTACCGGTTCGTGACACCAACCGGTACTAAAGGTTCCTTACGAGCCGGTACTAAAGCTCGCCGGCACGAACCGGGACTAATAGCCTCTTTAGTACCGGCTCGTAACCAGACCGGGACTAATGCATTGGATGAAAGGTCTGTTTTCTACTAGTGTCTGTCGTGCAACCCCTCAAGTGTGGGACCCTCGAGGGTGATTCCTCTAAGTCCACCTTGACGGTTGCATCGAGCGGGACCCCGTGAGGGTGATTCCTCAGGTTCCATCTTGATGTGTTATACACACAGTTACTTTGACCTGGTTACAGAAACATGTTGGTGATGGGTCGTCCCTGAGGGGTACCCACGGTTTGATGATGATGAGGCGTGGACTGGCGAGGGAGGCCTTTGCCACACATCCTCGAGACGGGGCGACGGACTGCACATCATGGGTCGCGCTTTCCCCGCATTAATAAAATGCTAATGGGTTGGGTATTTGATCTGAGTTGGTCGTTGGCCTTATTGCGCACCAAACCATCACGTGGGAAAGTTATGGGCACTCAGCGTCGTTGTATCAGCCGAAGCTCTTCGGACGTCAGCAATGGAGCAGCGCGCGCCGGATTGGACTGGACGGTGCAGCTCTTGGACTGGAGTGTACTAGGTCTGCTTCCGGCCGCCCACGCATCGTGCAGGAGCGCAAGGGCAAGTGGGCCCACAAACCTGCACGCTTAGGATTTAGACCGGCGGGCTGGCCTCTTCGTTGAGCCTAGGTGGGGCGACGACGTGCTGCTATCCCGAGGCCGGGCATGACCCAGGAAAGTGTGTCCGGCCGGAGGTGATCAGGCATGTTGGAGATGCGGTGCACCCCTGCAGGGATGAATAATCTATTCGAATAGCCGTGTCCACGGTAACAGGACGACTTGGAGTTGTGCCTTGACCTTATACAACTATAATTGTGATTTAATATGAAATGAATTGTGGCTCCGAGATTGCTTCCTCGCAAGGAGTCGAGGAAGAATCTCTGGGCGTGGCTACTTAATAAAATTGCTACAATAATATGACTATATGTGAGATACCAATCTGCACTCTTCTAATGCTGCAAGATGTTGAAGATGGTAGTCTTCGATAGGACTAGGCCTTCCCCTATTCTTGCTTTCTGCAGTCAGCCCAGATACAACCCCCTTCCCTTGATAATGATGCATACTTAGCATAGATCTGATGTTAGTCTTGCGAGTACTTTGGATGAGTACTCACCGCTGCTTTGCTTTCTCTTTCCCCCTCGATATGATACCGCGTTCAGACGACGGAGCCCAGGAGATGGAGTACGCCGGAGACGACTACTACACCACCGCTGGAGCCTACTACTACGTGGAGAATGCCGACGCTCAGGAGTAGTTAGGAGGTTCCCAGGAAGGAGGCCTCGCCTCTTTCGACCCGCTGCTTATGTTTGTGTTAGCCTTCTTAAGGCAAAACTTGTCTAACTTATGTCTGTACTCAGATATTATTTGCTTCCGCTGACTCGTGCTTGTCGAGCTTTGTATTCGAGCCCTCGAGGCCCCTGGCTTGTAATATGAAGCTGTATGACTTTAATTTGTGTCTTGTGTTGTGTTGTGATATCGATCAGTGAGTCCCTAGTCTTGGTCGTACGCATTGCGTGATTGATTAGCGTACGGTCGAGATCGGGGGCGTCACATACCCCAACGAAGCTGTTGGTCGTCAAGAATTCCAAGCTGAGCGCGATCCATGCTATCCCAACAACGACTACCGAAACGCCGTCAAGACCGACGAGGCTCGATGGCGAGGGCGGGCGCGGCCACCGCAAAGGCCGCGCTACTTGCGGCGCATGTACCGACAAGGACACAGGCTCTGCCGCCGCCCACACACACCACCATCATCATGCATGGAGGACGTAAAGCAAAGACGACGATGACGACCACACAGCTCAATCGGAGGTATCCCGTGGAGCAACCCACGGGAGTAATTAACCGGGAGCCTTTCGAGGCCCCGGGAACCAGGAGATCGCACAATCGCCATAGTCAGCTTGGCCGCGCTAGTAGGCCACGGAGCGCACTTTTCTATATGGAAACTTGTAATTTTGTTTCTACAATGAGATTAATGAAATACTAGTTTCCGTACTCCTTTTTGTGTACTACGGTACACTGGCACGCTCGCACATTTACTTTGTTTTTCCGCGACGGAAGAGAGAAATACACTCCACTCGGTGCTCGGGCGCAGCTGCACCTGAAATCCTTCTCGTCTATTCTCGTCTTGGGATTCGCAAAATCCAGTCTGACAAGTCTAAGCTGATGCGTTGGAAAATCGATATACAGCGCGTGTACGTAGCGAACAGTGCGTGTAAGCGCGGGTTTGGCTGGTCCATGGACCTGATCGTTTGCTTTTTAGGCTGAGCCGTGGAACAGGTGTCTGGTACAGAGGCCCAGCTTAGGGAGACGCGGCGGTCGGCTGCTGGCTTGGACCCGGCTGAACCAACAAACCCTTACCTAGGTTGTTCCGAGACCGGCGGCCGCCGTTGACAGCAATACACCACCCCACTGCCGTGGAAACCTGCGGTGGCTGCAGCCTGTAGCCAATCGATTGACGATGGAAGACGCTGGCCTGGAGTTCTTCCTGGAAGCGGTCCACAGGTAAGGAAACCCTGCCCTAGTTCGAGATCAATTTTTTGGCAGTGCGGGGGATATGGGTCGACGTCTGACCATTTCGAACGCCGCCCGCAAATGGCCATGGCTTGCAGATTTCCCCTCCGGGAAGAGTTGACCGATAGCTTGGACCACCCAGATCTGGTTCCTCTGGCGGTCCTCCCATGGATTTATTTATGGCACGGGCGTTGAGCCGGCGGACTCGAACGCTGGGTCCGGGTGCGGGCAGCGTGCTGGCGGTGCTAGCCAGTGGCGGCCAGAGGGCAACGTGCGACATCGGCGGGAGGCTTCACCGACGAGGTCCGGCACAGTCGACCGACATGCTTAATTCGGGGGCTCCAGGATGGACAAAAAGATGCGCCCTGAAACCATTCAGTGTCTTTGTTCTGAATTTTTCCGTTGAGTGCTGCCGTGTTTGTCGCACGACATACTTCAGCTGGCCGCCATGATCTTTGTCGGGACTTAGAAACATAGTTTTTGCATGCTGAATTTAGAAGCTGCCAGAAAAATACCTACGGATATTGATGCTTACCAAGTTGATATGCTCGTATATTCAGTTAACTGTTCAAATCATCTGCGTGTAAACGTATAAACGGGGGAGTCAAATATGTCTGTCATAAAGTGTAAATCAAGATTTTGTATTTTGTGGCATGCTATGTATATACATAAGTTTTCTTTTTGTGCTGACCTGGGATTGCTTTCAGAGTCTTTTAAACATCTGATAAATTGCACGCAAGAGGCTTGTGAGCGGTGGAAGCATCCGTGAAAAATATGTTTCCAGCTAAATTACAAGCATACCACCATGGCAAATGTGATTGCATCTGATATACCACCAGCATTCCTGTTTCTTAATTCTGTTTTGCTGAGACGTATGCATGAAAATGTGTCGATAATGATGCAGGATAAGCTTTGCAAGCCAGATAACGAAGTGCATAGGGATTACATCGAGATAATGAACTCTATACTAATGGGTTACAGAATTGACTGGTTGAAGAAAGTAAACATAGTGGGTCGTGTCATTAGCTTTGTATGATGTCTGTTGCCTGATGACTAGTAACCTGTACTTGGTGTTGATTCTAGTTCATCCTCCCATTGCTGTTAATGGACTGCTGGTAGTTGTACATTCTAGACATGGAGATGAACGAAGTTATGGTGCTTGATCAACTGAGACAGATCCAGCAAATGAGATGAAACTAAATCATGAGGCTTTGGCAAAGAGATTCCAGTGCAGATTTTGCAACCGCTTCAACGACATGTTTGGTGCTGGATTGGTCAAGACTACCGGGGGACCTTTATTTACCCATTAGTTGCGTAACATGAACCGTGTACGAGGTGAGTTTGTCCAGAAATAATTTATAAAATTATTTTATGTGCCTTTCATATATGTCGAGAAAACAAATGGGAATACCGTTGCCACCAGGGAGGAGAGCGGGGTGTACATCGTCCACTACATAACAGAGTTCACAGAGCTTTAGCTTCGTTCATTGCTAAGCCCAGTAAAAAGAAAATTATGTTTTGAGTGATGAACTGAAAGAACACCGAAAATTAACAATGTTGTCAGTGCACTAAGCCGTGTTTCTTGATGTTCGTTTTGTTTGACACAGGAGAAGCTAGATCACCTTGGGAAGAAGATTAAATACGATGTTGTGACCATGACGAGCAACAAGGGTGATCTCCCGGGTTTCTTGTGCGAGGAGATCATTGACTGACAGGGAATGAATCGTGGTTCAGATTGCTTGCGGGCTGGTAAAATCTTTTGTCCATGCGACGAGTGTGGTCTGTCCATTTAAGTGCACCTCTTAGTGTTGGGGGGCTTTTGGGGGAACCAAATTCCGAAGTATGTGATGGAAACCTATGGACCTTATTTGAGTTTGCACTTAAAGACCCGAGTAGAGTCAGGAGACCTACATGTGTGCAGTGTCGTGAATTGCCGAAGCATAGGCTTGCTTCACGTATGAGAACCCTATGGGAAGTATAGTTGAAAATGTCATGAAAACTTGTTTCAATTCGTGCTTTGATGATCACTCAAATGTCTTGCCTGTGATCTGTTTTTGCAACGCCGAAATGCCTGTTGTTTTGAACTTAATGCCTGTGCGCCTGCAGGCATACATGGCTCCCCTAGCATACATGCCTGGTGCATACGTTTTGGATTTTTGATGTACATGGATAAGTTTGCATAAGTTTTGAATTTGAAAAACAGTTTTACTAAATTTCAGACGTCTGTTTTCCTTTTCGCTTCAGGCCGTTTTTTGTGGCCGTCGGATCTAAACGAATCTCAGAGCTTCTCGCTCTGGCTGTCCCATGTGGCGCGTGTGTGGGCTTCAGTCTATTTCTGGGCCAACGGACACGGCGCTGGGTGAGTGGCTGTGTTGGTGTGCCGAGAGAAGTCCGGCGGAGTTTTTCCGTCAGTACCGCCACCAACATGTGTTCGCCGGTGAGGTCGGAGCCAGTCATGGCGCCGATGGGGAGGGAGGTACGGCGATCAATTTCCCCCCACCCCCATAGTTCTCACCTGAGTATTTCTCCGGCAGTATTGTTCTGGTTCAGTTTCATTCCATGCTTTTGTTAGTCGTCGCTCGTCAGATCCGTTTACCTTGTATTGGAGTTGCTTCATCGTGCTTGCACTAATTTGATGAGATATCACATTATCGTCTCGATTCATAGTTCAGCGGACCTGTGGAGCTTGATTTCGCCCACGTAATTTTGGGGTTGTGCGTTTAGCTATGTTTCCCCCTTTTCAGATTATGTGTCTATGTGCGGGGTACTCATGTTACCAATAGTTTTGTATGCACTAGTGATCCATATACGACGAGGGGATCTGGTGTTTTTTGTGTGTTCCTCGTATTTAGGCTAGGCAGCTAGTTAATTGGCCTTTGTGTGCTCTTAAGGTCAGCCGCAGACAAACACATTCAGTTTACTTTTTGGTCAGCTTCTGTTTTTTTTGTAATTGTAATCATGCATTCAGTAAGTTTTAACAATTTGTTTATTTAATACAGTCCTCTTCAGTTCTTCAATTATTTTTTCAAGTTGTTAGTTATTTTGTCATTCTCTATTCTTGTCCATCAGTTCAAAGTTAAGTTGTTAGGAATTTTATTTTTCTCTGCCATACATGTAACAAGGATGGTGTGCCTAGTCTGTAAGTCTGACTGCGCTGGTCGTCGCTCCTCAGGTTTAAATTTCGGGGTTTGGCTATCCAAAGACTTTTTGAAAGCTCTGTGGTAAATGTTTTGAGTCTATTTAATTTATCTTTTTACTGTCATTCATAGGTTTTATCAGTCTTTGAGCTGCAGTCAGTTCTCTGTCTTTATTTCTACAGCCAGTGCTTCATGTTTTACTCATTTTTTAGTGTGAAATATCAGAAATTCTATACTATTATAGCTTTTTTTTAGCTGATAGCATGATAACAACTTTCAGTTTTTTATTTTCCCTTCTTAAGTTATTATATAATCTATGCAACTTATCAGTCTTTTTATAAGTTGATGTCGTTTCGCCCGTCTGTCTTTTTATCTGTCGTTGTCAACGTATGTGTATCTCGTGTACACCTACTCATCCACCACCAGTGTCTTGTTTCCGACCGTAGACATAATTTATTCTGTTTTTTTAGATAGGACAATGTCATGTATGACATGTTTTACTGGTGCACTTGCTGCTCTCATGTGTCTCGTGTGTGCTTTGGTTCAGTAATTTTTGCTCACCTGGAAATAAGTCGTCTTCTTTCTTATATGTACTCTCTATTCATATTTCCCGTGAGAATCATTCTGCCATGGCAAGGCCCTTGATGGGTTCTTTTTGCAAAGACTGCACTAATCCTGGAAATTGTAGGCACATCACAACACAAAATGGCCTTAGTTTCTCAAGCAATGAGAAAACACAGCAACTGTGAAACAAACTGCATATATGTCTAGGGTCCTAGTTGTCCTGTTTGAGTTGTTGCAAGTCATTAGCAACACGTCTTTCATTTTCCAAGAAAGCTTCTATTGTTTATTCATTGATTTCAGCGTCTACATGCTCGTTGTGATGCCGCCCTCTTGCATGAAGTTATTCAGTTTTTTATTCCCCCTTTCTGACTTATGTTTTCATTTTCTCAGTCTTGTTGCTCATTCTCATTTCCTTTGTACATTCTCTATTTCAGTCTATTTTCTTATGTCTTCAGTTCATGTTCTATCAATCTATTTTCTTATGTCTTTAATTTCTTCATTTTGCATCATTCTTCAGTTATTCAGTTTTGAGAGTTAAGTTATCTATCAGTCTTCAGCATTTCATTCCCTCTATTTTAGTTTTTTCATTTTCTGTCCTTCTCAGCTTTAGTCTCCTCTTTCTTCAATCATATTCAGTCTTAGTCCTTGTTCAATCTTTCATTCTCTTCTTGTGTCCTCAGTCTCCAATTTTATTCTTTGTTCAATCATACTCAGTCCCAATTCTTGTTCAGTCTTTCCCTCTGTTACCAGTCTATGTTTTCAGTAATAGTCATCAGTTTAGTTTTATCAGTCTTTTCCAGTATTCAGTTTTTTTTTTTTTTTTTTTTTTTTTTTTTTTTTTTTGCTTTTGATCTGCTTTTTGCTCAGTTTTCAGTTTAGTTTCATTTATACTTTTTCATTCATTGTATTTTCCTTTAGTCAATTTCCAGTTAGTTTTATTTCTCTTCTTTTGAATTATTCAATCACTGTCATTTTTCTCATTTAGTTTTTTTTCTATCATTCAACTTAATTTTCGTCAGTTAGTGTTCAGTATCACATTCTTCAGTCTGTCGGTCCGCTAGTCTTCAGTTTTTATTAATATTTCATCCTTTTTCATGTCTTCTTATTAAGTTATTTTCTCATCAGTTTTTCACATGTCTTTAATTTAGTCACTGGTCGTTTGTCCTCAGTTCTTAATCTTGCATCATTCTTTGTTTGGTTACTGTTTCTCAATAGCTTCCTTTTATGAATGGAATCGCTATTTAGTAGATTCTCATTTTAGTATCGTTTGATTGTTTAGTTGATCATTATCTCAACATCATTCTACAGTGTCATTAGTCTATCAGTCGTTAGTAGATTCTCATGTTCAGTCGTTAGTCTTTACTAACTCTGTCATTGGGATAGTTATTTTCTCGAGACATTTTTTATTTGAGTGTTGTGCCTTTCTTAAGTCCTGGGTCTCACATTCATTCTCTCCGTCAGACTTTCTCTTTTTCAACCTCTTAGTCATATTTCTCATTCTCATTCACAGCTTTTACAACCGCGACAGTTCATTAGTACTTTTCATTAGTTTTCCTCAGTTCCGTCGTTCAGTCTTAAGTGCCTTTCCACTGTCTTCGTTCTCGTCGTTCGTCTCTCTCAGTTCTTTATTTAGTCTTCTTCTTCAGTTTTGCACTATGTTTCATCATTTCTTTAGTCTCTCAGGTCAGGCAAGAAAATGCTTATAAAGCTTTGTCTTCAGCAAGTATTTGTCTACTTCTATTTCTTCGTTACTTCCTCTCTTGTGTATCTTTGTTTTACTCTTCAGCCATGTTCTTTTGCCTGGTCGCCGCAGCAGGGTTTTTTCGATAATGGTTAAATATTGTGGAAGAAAGGATCAGCGGCATGTTCCTTTTCCTTTTGCGTAATGACCTGTAGCGAATCACAAAGGGAATTGCATGTGCATTGAACATCGCTGGAACTTGAAGTCTTCTTGTGGAAGCGGCGTATGCGTATCGACTTTGCTATCATTTTCAGTTATCTATTTTCAGTTTTTTCAGAGATAGGTGTCATTTTCTTCAGTTCCACAATATCCTTCAGAGTTTAGAGTTTAGTGTTTAGTAAATCCTGGTGTTTTTTTTGTTGTCTTTGTGAGACGGTAACGGGTTTGCAAGCTGCCTCTTAGGGACAAGCTGAGTGCAAACAATCGTTTAAAGGTCCAAGAGGGAGAGTTAGAATTCAACCTGAAACTGGCATGAAAACAGACGTTTTTAAGCCTGAGAACGGACTGAAATTACAACAAGTACATGTGTCGAAAACTGATTGGACAGAAAAAAACGACCTGAACCAAATGGAAAAACATACGTCTGATAAATAGACACTCCCTTGAAAAATGTTGGGTTGAATTGAAAAGAAAAGGATCTTGCTATTGTGGCAACGACAGTCATCCTTGTGTTAGAATTTTGAGAAAGCCATCTGTTCGGAACCGTAATGTATGAAGTGTGCTACAGTGCTACTTAATCTGGAATGGATCTGCATAAGCGACACATTTGGCTGATGTGTCTGCACACATAACACACACATTTAGCTGATTTTTTGTCTGGCCCGCTATTCCACGGCGCCCCACCTAGTTTGGAAGAATTTGTGGAGTTTGAAAGTACCAGCAAAAGTTAAAATTTTTATCTGGAGATGCTTGCACAACGCCATTCCATGTCGGAGTACTCCGATGAATCGCCATGTTGGGACTGTTTCCCAATGCCCATTTTGTCCAGATGGGGCGGAGGACTTATCTCATATGTTGTTCAAGTGTGCAAGATCGCAGACAGTATGGGAGGCTCTAGGAATCGCACCTGATATTACTTTCGCTACAATGACTGATCGGTCAGCTTCAGCGGTCCTAGATTTTATTCTCTGTGATGGTTCTTATCGGCGATGCTACTCTGGAGTGGTTGAATTACCGGAGCTTATATCGACAGCATGCTGGTTTTTATGGTGGCAAAGAAGACAGTTTGTGCGAGGGGAAGATATATTGACACCAGGAAGAACAGCACCTGCTGTGGTTGCCCTAGCGCTGAACTATGTTCGTGGAATCGAAGTTAAAATAGCACCCAAGATAAACAAGTGGCTGGCGTTTCTCGCGGGGCAGCTAATTCTAAACGTGGATGCATCATTCACAGATGGCGACTATGCAGGATCATGTGGAGCTGTTATCCGTGATCACCGGGGGTCCTTCCTAACGGCATCCATAGCGAGATTAGAACACGTAGCGGATGTGTTTACGGCAGAAGCGGCAGCTCTGCTCGAAGGATTGAAGCTAGCAAGGGATACGGGATGTTATAACTTGGTGGTGAGATCGGACAATACCACGGTGGTGGATGCACTAAACCACAATGGAGGTTATTCTATGGTGGCAGCGTCGATCATTGATGAATGTCGAAGTAATCTATTAGATTTTGGGAGGGTTACTATTGAGCATTGTATTAGAGAGTCAAACTTTGTAGCTCATGAGCTGGCTAGATGGGGACGTGTTAACAATCCATCTCTTTGGATTGATGCCCCGCCTGATTTCATTGTGAAATTGCTAGCAGACGATGTATCTATCTTTTGATTAATAAAGTAAGCTCTCCCGTCAAAAAAAAACTCTCCATCAGGGTGGGTAATAACTGTCTTCAAATAAATTCCATAGTTTAAAATTTGAACAACAACCAAAGTAAGTGTTGTTTTTACAGCGAAACGTGACCTGGGGACGGCTCAGCCTAGCACGGAAAAGGGACTCAGCCGTGGGCGGAATTTCTGTTCCGCCTCTACCTTAACAGCTGCCGTCGCATTTAATGCATGCAGGAGCTGGATTTATTTGGAATCATACTACCGCTATACAGAGAGGAATACACTGCCCAACACACATTCCCAGGCTAGCGGTCGAGGGAGATTTCAGGAGCATTTGAGCCTGGGCTCAGAAATGAATATCCCACTCCCCTTTCCCTTCTCCCGGAGTCCTTTAGATATTTTTCTCGTGTCTAACAATTATATGCCAACCAACCTTATACATGTGGGAAAATTTCTACGTCAACGGCTGCATAAGCGTGATTGATATGATTTTATAGGCCGGTTGATATTGATTGATTTGAAAAACTGTTGGTTCGGTCAAAATCGTAAACCAAACCCGTTAGGAAGCATAGTGTATTTGTCTAAAGAATTGAGCGAGTGAGTTTTGAGAAATTGTTGACCCGGTCAAAATAGGGTGACCCAATTTTAATTGAAGTCTTGAAGACCTCAATTGAGTGGACTCTTTAAAACTAAGGAGTATAGTGTTATAGAGGTATAAATAAAATAATTAAATGAGAGAACTTTGAGAAATTGTTGACCAAGTCAAAATCGGGTGTCACAATCTCAATTGAAGACCTCAATTGAATGTGGGTTCTTCAATTCTAGGGAGATTAGTGTTATAGTATGTAGGGTAACGCAGCAGAAAAAAAAAATTTCGACCTACGCACCAGC
Source organism: Elymus sibiricus (assembly GCA_039707655.1). Classification (NCBI taxonomy): domain Eukaryota; kingdom Viridiplantae; phylum Streptophyta; class Magnoliopsida; order Poales; family Poaceae; genus Elymus; species Elymus sibiricus. The sequence continues at coordinate 59,406,464 of CM077665.1, forward strand.
CCAGGACCACTATGGAGACTGCATACATGGTTTGATCTTTTTCGTTACCGACTCGTAGCGCAGCGGAAGTAGAGTCGATGACGATCGGCGGTGCAGATCCCCGCAGCTAGGATTTACAACCTCCCAACCGCGAGGATGTATACCCTCATCTGCCCCTCGGACAGCCCTCCGGGAGGCGGTCGCACAGCCCCCCGGACGGTGTCGCGGACAGCCCTTCGGGAGGACATCCGAAACTTAGACTGTCACTCGGACAGCCCTTCGGGAGGACCTCCAAAACTCAGACGGTCACACGGACAGCCCTTCGGGAGGCACTCTCGAACTAAGACCGAAACTACGATCTCTCTACAGAGTTGCACACATACGGTGTCACCTACCCGGCAGGGCTTTGCCGTCCAGAACTAGTTCATGTCGGAACCCAGACAGCCTTTCGGCTCTACGAAACTATTTCGCTGGGAGGGAGAGAAGAAGCCAGATCATTGCAATGACACTTGTATCTGAGAAAGTGTGAGTTTGTGGGCAGCCCACTCACCTCTATTTATAGGAAAACCAAGGGGTAAAGTGGCCATTTCCAAAAACCCAAAAATGCCCATGAAGGAACACTTCCACAAGGGCATATTAGGGAAGTAATGGAATAAGTGGTGCCCCATGGTGGAGCCCAACATGTGGCCGGCCACCATCTCTTGGGGGCTCCCCAAAGGGGTTTGCTTAGCCTCCAAGTCCTTCTAGAAACCTTTTGGAAATATCCCAAAAGGTGACTTTCCATAAATATCCAAAAAGCACTTTCACTATTCACGATGACATTTTTCAGCGTCTGATCGAACTGAAAATATTCATGTGGGCTTAGAACATTTCCAGTACCCACCAAAATAATTTTCAACGCGAGCCGGAACAATTCCGGTTTAGTGATATTCATCTGCGAAAAGCATCTGAAGCGGTTTCGGCAGCTCCGGAACATTTCCGGTTTTCATTCCGGAAAATTCCAGAAAGTTTCCAGAATGATTCTGGCACCCTCCAAGAATTATCAGGCATGTGCCAAAACCAATTTGACTTTATGGTATCCTCTGAAACAACTTTTCAGTTTCACCGAAACTGTTCCGGTGTTCTCTCTGCGGAACTTTTCCGCTGTCCGAAACTTTTCCGGTGTCCGAAACTTTTTCGGTGATTTTTCTCTCAGACTCCCTGTCTAGTATTCAACAGATAGATGACCCTTAAGCGTCTGACCCTATAGGTTCGGTGAAGCATAGACATGACCCGGAACCCCTTCCGATCAATGATCAACATCGGAGCCGTGGACACCCATATTGACCCCTATACCCACACGAATGAATATTCGAGCGAACCTCCAGTTGCCGTGTGCTATTCCTGTTGCTTCGCGATATGTTACAAATACCCGAGGTGAGACACGTTGGCATCCCCGTGGATCAACAACTTGTCCACTATGCCAGTTACCTCGTTGCCGGTATTGTTCTCTTTTCTCGTTCCCGTGTTCCGGCATCCCTGTGATCAAATCACCCTGTGTCTGGCCAGACGATGATGGATACCGTAACACCGAGAGGGCCCAGAGATATCTCTCCATCGTCTGAGGAGCAAATCCCAATCTTGAGCTATCAAGTTACTTGACATACTTTTCCATGAACCCGTAAGCCGCCGTAATAGCCACCCATTTACGGATGACGTTTAACAAACCCCAAAGTTCATGAAGCAAGCATGAAGAAACTCGATACTCTCATGGTCTAAGGAATCATGCAAACATTAACCATCTCTGTGTTATAAACCATTAACTTATGACGAATGAATCTCATAGCATAACATCAATTCGGGTCGATTCAACACAAGTGTTCTACCAACATTGCGCCCTCAAAATTGCCGGCATAGCCATGCCCATGATCAGGAAAACAGGATCATCATGCAATACTTGAGCCAGTCTTAGAGGCCAGACTAGGAATACATTTTACCGTTTATTATCCCACACGTGCATATGAGTCTTCCTCCGAGCCTCGTGGTTATTGCAGACTCGAGAACCATAGCAGTTATAGCATGGAACATAAACCTAATTGTGAACAGGGAGATAATCAATAACATTTATTATTGCCTCTAGGGCATATCTCCTACAGACTCCCACTTGCACTAGAGTCAATAATCTAGTCAATGCTAATGCACTTTACACCTATGGCATACTGGTGTAAAATATGCTTCGCATGTGGTATAGCCTGATGTCCAACGGATCTGACGACTTCGGCTCCGTGTGTAACTTTGCATATCCTCGCGTTTTCACGCTTTCACAAAATTCATATTTTGTGTGGACTTGGCTTTGCATATGTGTGAATCATTGGTCGAAACCTGATTCCTCAGACTGAGCTATGGAGCAACTATCTGCAATAGTGTCCCATAGACCAAAACCATCTTGGAACCATACTAAGTTCATGAATGAACTATATGATTCAACAACTTCTTTGTCGCTTCTAAAGCGTCAACATACTTTGCCTTTGATATAGAATTCGCCACAGCATCTTGTTTGGAACAATTTCCAACTACCGCGCCACCATATTGTGTATTACACAAAACTCTTAACTTAAATCGAAAATCGCATGGAGCATTGATGAAGACTGTATCGATGTAATTACTTACAATGAGCACTTCATAATCTCTGCTTGCGAGAAAACATGTCATCAGTACTTCTCTAGTACTCAATGACATCTTTCACTGTTGTCCCATGATCAGTACTTTGATCACTTTGGTATCTATACTCGCAACAACTTTGGAGTATTGGACATATCTGGTTGTTTTACATACCATGGAATACATGATTTATCCAAACACAAGAGTGTGTGGAATCACCATCATGTATTTTGCTCATCAGTGTTTTGGGACACCGAGTCTTGCAAAAACTCTTTCCATGTGACTTCGGCAAGAATCACTCCTTGGCGTTTAAATGCTAAAAAGTTTTAGCATCTTGTCAATATGTATCTTTGCTCAGCCCCATTAGGTAAATCTATCTCCATAGATCATCACGCCTAATATGAAGGCTATTTTGCCCAAGCACTTCATCGAAAAACCCTTTTCAAATGAAGTCCTAATTCATGTCAAGAAATTTATTTCCAATTAACAATGTGTCAAGCACACAACGTTTTTAGAAATATTATTATGCTCCCACTTACTTTCTTGAATCACAAGCATCTTCATTACCCATTGATGAAGTCAAACCCCTTTGACCATTTCATCAAAACACGAAGAATCCAACTCCTCTTTGCTCTCTTCTGTCCATCGCTGGAACTCTGAAGTTTGCATACCTACTAGCATCCTCTGGATCGACAAATTACTTTGGACTGTATCACATACAAGTCCTAGGTTTCATTTCCATCAGATAGAAATCCTTTTGTCATCCATGTTTCATATCTCATGATTTGAAATATGTATTAATTGCTAGTTTCAACCCGAACCGACTTTAAGCATCGCTACGGTGAGACAATCTCATCGTAGTCAACTCCTTGAACTTGTTATTGCAACAAGTCGAGCTTTATGGATAAAACATTTTATCCGTATCAGTTTTTAGTTTCATAAATATTCGTTAGACTCTAAGTCTTCAGAAAGGTGTATCAAGATTTTAATCTTGAATCACTTATATGGAAACTATCTCGGATTGTATTGGCATTTAGCCAATTCCGGAGTCAGGGCCCATCACCGCTTCCTTGTGTATCGTAGGTATACTGTTGTCCAACAACAATATCTCGTTTGCGCACCTGAGAGGTTTGCACGAGCCTTGCCTACGAGGTTCAGCTGCAAGTTCGACCGAAGTCCATACATTTTATTGTAGAGACTTCCGTATCAGTCGCAGTAGGAAACCCTGGAATCACTTCCAAGGTTCCTTTCCTTTGATCTGATGACGAAGATACTGTTTATCTCGTCGAGTTGCACTGTTCTCCCACTTACCCTTTTGGAAGAACCATTTTCTTCAAAAAGCATACCGTTCTTTGTGGCAAACCTATTTGCCTCGGTATAGTGGTGGGGGAATACCCAATGACTTGGGATAACCTACAAAGTAGCACTTGTCTGATTTGGAATAGGTTTGTAACCTTTTACACAAGCCCCATATTCCAAATGTTAAGAAAATATATAACATGGTTGGGCGTACCATACCATGGCGTCATTTCAACAGACCGGATGGAGCTCTTTTCAGTGTAAAAGCCGCAGTCTCTAAAGCATCACTTTAAAAGGGATAATGGCAAATTTATTTATGTCATCTTTGATCTTACCATGTCATGAATGGTTCGATTACATCTACACGGACTCTCCACTTGCAGTGGTGCTCCGGGAGGTGCAAGTTATGAAACCCCTTTCACAACTCATCAGACATTCGCTAAACTTGTAACTCAAAAATTCCCTTCTGCAATCGAATTGTAGAAACATTTTTTTTTGTTACAACAACTTCTACTTCATTTTGAAAACCTTATGAATGAATTCAAAAGATCCAGACTTATGTCTCAACAAGTAAATATCCACATATCTACTTGAGTCATTTCTGAAGATAGATAAATCCACTACTTGCACAACATTTATTGGACTACACACATCATAATGTATGATCACCAATATGTTCTTTGCTCGTTCCTTATGGCCTGTGAATGGTATTTAAGTCACTTCACTTTTCAGAGGAAAGTTGCAAGTGTCAGATGATTCAAAATCAAACGACTTCAAAATCCATCATAATGGAATTTTCCATGCGGGTTTCTCCAATGCGACCAAATGCAGTGCCACACTTGTGTGGTATTCTTTTAGTCTTGCGACATTTAGCGTCAGTGTTATGGATGTATCATATTTCCATCAATATTCATAACATACATCCCATCTAGGATGGAAGCATGGCCCTTCATGTTATTCATAATACTGAACAACAATTGTTGTTTTCATGAACAACTCTTTTGCAACAAACATTGTGCAATGGGCTAGAGTGTATGAAACTCTAAAATGAATTATGAAAGTAAACCCAGAGGTTATGTATTATTATCAATATTCATAACATACGTCTCATTCATAATGAAAGTATGGCCCTTATGTTGTTCATAACACCGAACATCAAAAGTTCTCTTATGAACAACCTTCTTGCAAGATACCTTATGCAAAGGGCTAGAGTGTGAAACTCTAAAATGAATTATGAAAGTAAATACATAGGGAATACACCTATGGAAGGCATAGTAACATTTACTATGTTCCCTGCGTGTATCTAACCTCATTCCTGGCTAGTCTTTCAGGCCATAGTAGTTCTTACATCGAGTTGCAACAGAATGCAATCGAGCGGGTATCTTTGTGATTAACTCACAATACCCAAGAATTAGTGATTAACATGTTTAACCATAATTCCCAAGAACTATATCTTTGACCAGCCTTCTATACATCAAAAACTTGTATGACATTCATACATGAGCTGGATATTCCAGTCTTCCTTCCTTTTGCCTTTATACTTCTAACAGTTTTACTTTCAGTATTTCTCCTACTCTCAGAAGAAGCACCCAACTTAAGAGTGGCGTTAGCCCCGGACTTCCTAGGCGTGAAAGTCTTACTAACACCCTTCGGACACTTCCTTTCTCTTTAAGTTGTTGTTTTATTCACCTTTCATCATATGACAGGCGTTCTCCTGGATCCCTCTCTTATCAGTCTAATGCATAGTAAACTCCTTTACTAATAGTTTGCAAACAAACATTGCTTTGGATATCTCATATCTTTTAGCCTTTGTCTTTCTCTGAAAATGATTTTTAGATTCCATGAATATCACATAACTATCCAAACTTTCGAAGTTCGGGTCTCATGGAAGCAAACATATTGCACTTTGACTGAAAAGGAATTCTAGCTTTTGGATCGAACGACGAGAGTCACATGATCCATAGCATTAGCGGGAGAATACCGAAAACATGCGATAGGACAGAGTCCTTCTCGGCACTATTGAGGACAATCCTCACATTACGTTACCAACCGTAAAGTTTTAACCAGATATTTAACAGCTTATTCAATTTTAATTGGGAAGGTGGAAACGCGAGCCATTATTCTACAACTATTATGAAAATAACATTTAGACAGTGTTCAAAATTAATTGCACTGAGAATTAAACAAGTTAATTCTATAGTGCGCTCCCACTCAAATCAATATCTCTCATAATTGATTGTGAGTGATACAAGATCCGCATATCCATTCAACGCCATTGAACGAGATGAACACTTATGGCGCGAACTTCAATCGGTAGGCAAACTTGCCGATCACATCTCTATGTGACTCTTGTTCATCTTTCGATGGGCGTGTTCCGAGCTCAGGGAGATCCTTCCAGAACGTCAAGACAACCAAGTGATCTCGCTGCGAGGTCTCAACTCACCCGCCTCACACATCCCTAATCATTCGTACCCAGGGAGATCCTGTGATACCCCAAAAAGTTAGGCGCCGTGACGGTGCTACACTTGGGAGAACACTAACTACTTGATATTTTGTGAGAGATCACCCTAATAAAAGCGACTACCGCGTAATCAAAAGGGTGCATCATAAGGGATAAACATCTCAGGCAATAATAGCATGATATGGTATAGCCCTTTCTGACGGAGAAGTCTATTATTTCTTCGTCTTCGGCATTCGCGTCGGTGTTCACCTTCGCGAAGATTGCCACCACCTTGTTGATGCACCAAATAATATTGCTATCTCTATAGCTAATAAAATAAGTGCATTACTTAAGGTTGACACGCAGGTCATTAAAGTGCAATCATATGGCTCCAGCCATCATGCCGAATCATGACACGCAGGTCATGTTAATATTACATCATATAGTCATCTCATACATAATCAAATTAATATGAGCATTGCTATACCACATCATATGCACAGGCAAACCATCCTGCAAAACCAAGTTAGACGCCTCTAATCGGTTCATGCAAAATTTTAATTTTTCATGGCTTCTAAGGTTTCGAAACAAACCGAAGCTACCAACGTCCATCATCAAGCATGATAATCCAAGTCGCTAGATTAACATTCCAGGGTGTATGAAACACGAGATAATAAAATCTCGAGCCCCATACTAAACTTCGTCATACGCGTGAAACATCCATCTTTCTCAACTATGGTGGAACCCAAAGAACTGTTAGCACTTCGTTGATCTGTCAATCAGCATACTCAGGAGCAGCATGAAAGGATCGCGGATTGCCAGAACTTTGTGAGATTCCACCATGCCGTCAAGATCAGGACTACGTAATTTCCAGGGAAGCAACAAGAACATCGGGTAACAGATTTCATCTGCTACCCGCACAAATAATTTTCAACAATAGATCTCATCTACTACCTAATTATATTGTGCAACACCCATACATCTCTATGTATTCTAGATCGCAACCTGCATCTACGCATAGCACGGCTCTTGATGCCACTATAGGGTAACGCAGCAGAAAACAAAAAATTTCGACCTACGCACCAGCCCAGGACCACTATGGAGACTGCATACATGGTTTTATCTTTTTCGTTACCGACTCGTAGCGCAGCGGAAGTAGAGTCGATGACGATCGGCGGTGCAGATCCCCGCAGCTAGGATTTACAACCTCCCAACCGCGAGGATGTATACCCTCATCTGCCCCTCGGACAGCCCTCCGGGAGGCGGTCGCACAGCCCCCCGGACGGTGTCGTGGACAGCCCTTCGGGAGGACATCCGAAACTTAGACTGTCACTCGGACAGCCCTTCGGGAGGACCTCCAAAACTCAGACGGTCACACGGACAGCCCTTCGGGAGGCACTCTCGAACTAAGACCGAAACTACGATCTCTCTACAGAGTTGCACACATACGGTGTCATCTACCCGGCAGGGCTTTGCCGTCCAGAACTAGTTCCTGTCGGAACCCAGACAGCCTTTCGGCTCTACGAAACTATTTCGCTGGGAGGGAGAGAAGAAGCCAGATCATTGCAATGGCACGTGTATGTGAGAAAGTGTGAGTTTGTGGGCAGCCCACTCACCTCTATTTATAGGAAAACCAAGGGGTAAAGTGGCCATTTCCAAAAACCCAAAAATGCCCATGAAGGAACACTTCCACAAGGGCATATTAGGGAAGTAATGGAATAAGTGGGGCCCCATGGTGGAGCCCAACATGTGGCCGGCCACCATCTCTTGGGGCCCCCGCAAAGGGGTTTGCTTAGCCTCCAAGTCCTTCTAGAAACCTTTTGGAAATATCCCAAAAGGTGACTTTCCATAAATATCCAGAAAGCACTTTCACTATTCACGACGACATTTTTTAGCGTCTGATCGAACTGAAAATATTCATGTGGGCTTAGAACATTTCCAGTACCCACCAAAATAATTTTCAACGCGAGCCGGAACAATTCCGGTTTAGTGATATTCATCTGCGAAAAGCATCTGAAGCGGTTTCGGCAGCTCCGGAACATTTCCGGTTTTCATTCCGGAAAATTCCAGAAAGTTTCCAGAATGATTCTGGCACCCTCCAAGAATTATCAGGCATGTGCCAAAACCAATTTGACTTTATGGTATCCTCTGAAACAAGTTTTTAGTTTCACCGAAACTGTTCCGGTGTTCTCTCTGCGGAACTTTTCCGCTGTCCGAAACTTTTCCGGTGTCCGAAACTTTTTCGGTGATTTTTCTCTCAGACTCCCTGTCTAGTATTCAACAGATAGATGGCCCTTAAGTGTGTGACCCTATAGGTTTGGTGAAGCATAGACATGACCCGGAACCCCTTCCGATCAATGATCAACATCGGAGCCGTGGACACCCATATTGACCTCTATACCCACACGAATGAATATTCGAGCGAACCTCCAGTTGCCGTGTGCTATTCCTGTTGCTTCGCGATATGTTACAAATACCCGAGGTGAGACACGTTGGCATCCCCGTGGATCAACAACTTGTCCACTATGCCAGTTACCTCGTTGCCGGTATTGTTCTCTTTTCTCCTTCCCGTGTTCCGGCATCCCTGTGATCAAATCACCCTGTGTCTGGCCAGACGATGATGGATACCGTAACACCGAGAGGGCCCAGAGATATCTCTCCATCGTCTGAGGAGCAAATCCCAATCTTGAGCTATCAAGTTACTTGACATACTTTTCCATGAACCCGTAAGCCGCCGTAATAGCCACCCATTTACGGATGACGTTTAACAAACCCCAAAGTTCATGAAGCAAGCATGAAGAAACTCGATACTCTCATGGTCTAAGGAATCATGCAAACATTAACCATCTCTGTGTTATAAACCATTAACTTATGACGAATGAATCTCATAGCATAACATCAATTCGGGTCGATTCAACACAAGTGTTCTACCAACATTGCGCCCTCAAAATTGCCGGCATAGCCATGCCCATGATCAGGAAAACAGGATCATCATGCAATACTTGAGCCAGTCTTAGAGGCCAGACTAGGAATACATTTTATCGTTTATTATCCCACACGTGCATATGAGTCTTCCTCCGAGCCTCGTGGTTATTGCAGACTCGAGAACCATAGCAGTTATAGCATGGAACATAAACCTAATTGTGAACAGGGAGATAATCAATAACATTTATTATTGCCTCTAGGGCATATCTCCTACATAGTATATATGGAACAAACATCACCTAACATTGCCTCAGATATTTACAACACATGAATTGTTGTATGGCTTGGCCGTGGACCAGAGGACGTCGTTGACATTGTCAGATGTTTGTAACCCCTAGACAGTATTACATGAATTATTCTCACAAAAAAAGAGTAAATGAGGAAAACATAGCTACAAAAAATTGAGAATGCTAAACCAATTATTCAACATACTCACCATATATTAGCACCATCACATAATGTTTTCAAACTTCTCTTGTGTATCTGGCCGGGACAATAATTCGGTACGAGTGAACTGCATACAATGGTGGAGAACCAGAAACGGAAGAGACATACAATGGTGGTGTGAGCAAGCCAGTAATTATGATTGTGAGGAGAAATGGATGCAATGTTGGAGTTCTGGTTCGATGAGTGACCCAGGCGATCCGGTGGAAGCAGGGTTGGGGGTGGTCAGATAGGCACCATGGTGCCCACCGTCGTCACTCATGGACGCCATGGAGGGGATCCGCCACCACCCGAGGCAGTCGCTTGTCGCGCCGCCCATGTTCCTCAGCAGGAGCACGAGAATCGCTCCCCTCTTCCCGTCGACGTCCGTCCGCACCCAACGCTCCTCGTTGACACAACTACCTTGGGGCTACGATGGTGGCCGCAACGCTTGCATCCTAGCTCGACGCAGAGAAACAGAGGGAAGGTGGGGCGCTTCCTCTGGCGGTCGGGCCGGCGGTCACGCTGGGCAAGCTGGCAGGGCGGTGAAGTGGCATCACTCGATGGTGAGGCAGTTTGTGCTCAGTGGCGGGTGCTCCTAGCAGTTGGGCTTCGGCGGCACTCGCGCAGGACGCGAGGCTCAGGGCTCGGTGGAGGAGTAAATTGCTCAAAACCACCACATTTGTGGCTAGGATACTATAAAACCATCGTTTTTGTCAAAAATCACAAAAGACCACCACTTCTGCCGCAAGTGAATAACAAAATGCACTAATTCGGAACTGAGCCGCGTTAAGAACAAAACTGACGGGTGGGACCCACATGTCTGGGCTGATGTGGCGAAGACTAGTCCTAATCAGTGTTTGACCTGCTGAGGTGGACGGGGGGGCCACCTGTCAGCCACACACTCTTATCTCCTCTCTCCTCTCCTTCTTCCTCCCCACAGCGCCGCAACACTGCCCCTTTCTCTGTACAGCGCCGCCGCTCCCTCTGTAAAGCGCCGCCCCTCGCCGGATCCCGCCTGAATCCGGGCACGACGCATGGGAGTGGGCAGGGTAGTCACGAGCACACCGGTGCCCTCGTCGTCCTCGTCCCAGCCACGGGTGCTTGCCAGGAGACTCGGGAGAGCGGGAGAAGGGAAAGGCAGAGCTCACCAGGAGCTTGTAGTCGACGTGGGGTGGCAGGGGAGCTCGAGTCTGTGATGGCTTGGCGCGCGGCGGCTGCTGCCGGAGCAGGGCGATGACGGGGGCGTTCATGCGAAGCAGCTGGGGGAGACGGGAGGTTTGGCGCTTGACCTCCTGACCAAATCGAGCTCTGCCTCGCAGAGCGGCCAGGGGAGCGGGCACGCTGGAGCTTGGCCTCGCCGGAGCGGGATGGGGCGGGCGCGGCGCGGAGTTCGTACTCGCCGGAGCAGCCAGGTGCGTGGGCTCGTTGGAGCTCAGCCTCGCCGGATTAGGCGGCGTCGGTTCGTGTATGTACGCATCTGGCTGACGCGCTCGAACGCCAGATTTTGCGCTGCACGTTCCAGCATAGAGCGGAGGATGTTGCGGCGGGCCAAGCAGGTGGCCGAGCCCGTGCACGCGGCGGTGCGCCGTGGAGGAGCGCCCTGGTCGCACCCGTGCTCATACGCGCCGCCGGCGAGCACCTCACTCTCACTCACCAGCAAGGATCCGGTGCAGTTGTCATGCATGCACGCTTGGTGCTCGACATAATGCGTGAGAGAGACTAGTGGGAGGGAGAGAAAGACCAACATGTACACGTGGTTTGCTTTCTTTGCCAAGTCAGCCTGACATGTGGTCCCACCCGTCAATTTTGCTGTTAGACGCGGCTCAGTTTCGAATTAGTGCATTTTGTTATTCAGTTGCCGTAAAAGTGGTGGTCTTTTGTGATATTCGACAAAAACGGTGGTTTTGAAATACCCTAGCCACAAATATGGTGGTTTTGAGCAATTTACTCTCGGTGGAGCGACGCACGCAGGGGATTGGGATGGGCGTGGGGGGTGGTGAGGGGGTACGTAGGTTCGTGTTTTGATTTGTTTTAGATCAAACGTGTTTTAGTGGAGCTTATCTCGCTCGTACAGATATCAATAGATGGATAGGATGTTGTTTTCAATCTTCGCAACTCATGTTTTTATAGAGATAGTAGATAGATAGATAGTAGATGAAACTCTAACTTTGTAATTAATTGAGTTGGGAACCGTAACATATATACATCTATGTGTGATATCTATCTGGTTATATTAAACTGGCAGTTTATTCTTCTTGCTAGAAGTGAAAGATAATCTAGATGCTATTAAAATTGTAACCTTTAACTGTCCATGTGAGAGTTAATTCTATGAACTAGTATAATGCTAATCGTCACATAAGGTCATATGCTAATTCTTGACCTATGTCCACTTAATGGCCCTCTCCTCTGTGTCGGTCCGTGGAGAAGTACAATATAAAGGAGAGAGGACACCATGGTAAAGGTGAGGTGGGCGTCATCCGGTTTGAAGGAGAGGGCTCTAGCAAGAAATGTCCCGCTATGGCGGAAAGCATAATGGGGAAGGCGAGGGTCCAACATGAGAAGGGAAGGGCGCGACGTAGGGGTGTGGCTTTTGTGTTGGGATCGCGTGTTGAAGATAACATGGCGGATAGTTCGGGCAAGCACATTTCGCCCCCACATATGGGCTGGATTTGAGGGAGTCTAGACTGTCCAGACGGTTGAATTTTGGGGAGCCTAATGAACTCTCATTCGATGTCCGAACACGTCCGTACGTACGTATGAGGAAAAAATGTGTTTTAATCTTGGAGATGATTTTAATCATTTGTGTGATTCATTGATATGCATTATAGCCCGTAGCAAGCGCATTGATGTTCTACTAGTAAAAGGAGAAAAAACGAAGGTAGTACGCATACGAGCCTCTACAATAGAAGATGTAGATGCAAAAATAACTACCTTTTGCATCTCTGAGACCCCAAAACCCTTCTTCAACAGATGATGTAGATGAAAAAAATACATCTCCACCTCACGGAGATGTAAAATACAACACCTCGAGATGCAAATACACATCTTCGGGTACAGGAGATGTAGAATGGCCAGCAGCGCGTCAACTGCCCAACCGCTTTTCTTTCCCCTTACTACCGCCCGTACGACGCCCGTCCGCCTCCCGCTCGCCGCCGTCATGGCCGACGTCGACGAGCCCGTCGTGTCCTACGCCGGTCTGGCCCACCCCGCCGCCGTCGCCGGCTCCATGCCGCCCCGGATTTTCCCCACCGCGGCCGGTCGCCCCCACCGTGCCGGAGCCTCCTGTGAAGAAGCGGGCCGTCGCGAAGCCGCACGGTGGAGGAGTGAAGTGGCCGACTGGTCGGGGTCGCAATCCGATAGCCACCAACCAGCAACCTAGGCCGGCCAAAATCGTGAAGCCAGACGCGACTGCAACTGGCGATTGGTCGACGTCGGCGGCCATGTCTTCCTCCTCCGACCAAAGAGGCCCTAGTCCACCGCCGTCGGCCGTGGAAGATGATGTGGTGACGCTGATGGCCACCGCCTCCAATGTGTTCGACGAAATGTACCAAAGTTTTTTCTCAAATTCTTTTTAATGGTTTCGTGCTTGTGTTGCTTCTTGATTATTGAAGAATTTGAGATTGATTACGCGTATGCTCATTTGTAGTCTTGATGATGAAGCTTTCATGCGTGCAACTAATGTATCAAATGATGATTATCAAGAAGTGATAACCCACAAGTGTAGGGGATCGCGACAGTCTTCACGGGTAGTATTTCACCCTAATTTATTAGTTCGACACAAGAGGAGCCAAAGAATATTTATTGGCCTTGACAGTTGAGTTGTCAATTCAACCGCACCTAGGATATCTCCCTGCAGTAAAGATTTAGTAGCACGGCAAATAGTAGTAGCAAAAGTAACAGTAGTAGTAACAGTAGCAGTTTTGTAGCAGGTGTGACCGTAGCAGTAGAAATAGTAACTTAGCAAGATTCAGTATATGTAACGCGTAGGCACGTGGATCGGTGATGGATAATAATTTAGATGACATTGATCATATAACCGTTACACACTAGGGCGACACAGAACTAGCTCCAATTCATCAATGTAATGTAGGCATGTATTCCGTATATAGTCATACATGCTTGCGATAAGAATTTGCATGGCATCTTTTGTCCTACCCTCCCGTGGCAGCGGGGTCCTATTGGAAACTAAGGGATATTAAGGCCTCCTTTTAACAGAGAACCGGAACAAAGCATTAAACATGGTGAATACATGAACTCCTCAAACTACGGCAATCACCGGAAAGAATCCCAATTATTGTAACCTTGGGGTATGGGGATCATGACACGTAATAGGTGCATACAACTTGCAAGATAGGATCCAAATCACTCTTATATTCATGAAAACATAATAAATTCAGATCTGAAATCATGGCACTCGGGCCCTAGTGACAAGCATTAAGCATAGCAAAGTCATAGCAACATCAATCTCAGAACATAGTGGACACTAGGGACCAACCCTATCAAACTTAACTCAATTACATGATCAATCTCATCCAATCCCACCACAGTCCAGCAAGCCTACAAAGGAATTACTCACTCCCGGTGGTGAGCATCATGGCGGTGTTGATGGAAAAGGGTTGGTGATGACGACGGCGACAATTTCCCATCTTCGGAGCCCAAAACAGGCTCCGGATCAGCCCTCCGGTGGAAGAACAGGAGGTGGCGGCGGCTCCGTCTCGTGAAACGCGATGAAAACTTCTCTCTGATTTTTTTTCTCCGCGGATGTGATTTTATAGGACTGGAATTAGGGTCGGAGGGGCCATGAGGGCCCCACAAGCCATCAGGGCGCGCCACTAGGGGGGTGCCCTGATATGTGGTGGCTCCCTGGCACACCCCCTCCGACAGGTCTTCGCTCCATAATTCATTATTAATCTCAAAAATAATTCACAAAAAGTTTCGCCCAATTCCGAGAACTTTTATTTCTGCACAAAAATAACACCAAGGTAGTTCTGCTGAAAACAATGGCAGTCCGGATTAGTTTCATTCAAATCATGCAAATTAGAGGTCAAAACCAGAGCAAAAGTGATAGGAAAAGTAGATATGTATCAGACGTATCAACTCCCCCAAGCTTAACTCATTGCTTGTCCTCAAGCAATTCAGTTGATAAGCTGAAAGTGATAAAGAAAACTTTTACAAACTCTTTTGTTCTCGTTGTTATACACATGCTTAGCTAGTACTCAAGTTTTCAACATAAATCATAAATGGACACGTCCATGACAACTAGAAATTATGTTAACTCATGGCAATACATAACCAGCTAGCAAGCAATAATAAAATAACTCACATGCCAACAATTTGTCAAAACATTCATAATACAATATGGTGACATGGTATTTCACTAGCCCTTTCTGAGACCGAAAAACATAAATGCAGAGCACCTCTAAGATCCAAGCAACAACTAAACATTATAATTCAGAATAGAAAAGATCCAGTCATGCTCATATTCAACATTAACTAGACTGAATGCATATGGATGACAATAGTGCTCTCGGGTCTGGTGCTTTTGATAAGAGGATGATGACTCAGCATAAAAGTAAATAGATAGGCCCTTCGCAGAGGGAAGCATTGATTTGCAGAGGTGCCAGAGATCGAAGCTTAAAACGAGAGTGAAAATATAATTTTTGGGTAGTGCACTTTTCTTGTCAATGTTACGACAAAGGTTTTCAACATTTTCCATGTTAAACTCATTATTAGCGGTTCCCAAACAGAATAGTAAAGTTTACTCCTATCCACCATCCATACACAAACCATGGCTGACCGAATCCACGGATGCCTGCCAACATACAACTGTCCCAAGGAGTTTGTTTTAATTTATTTTGATTATGTGGGACCGGGCATCCCTCTTACCAGCCTCTCTCGTGTAATGACGGCGAATAAACGACCGTCCTGAGAATAACTTGCTTAGCATGGAAAATATCGATCGCCTCGTCGCTTCATGAGCGAGACGAGTGCACAAAATAGAAGTTTATTTGAATATTTTAGAGATAGCACTTGAAAATTTACTTGGAACGGTAGGGTAATACCGCATATAGGTAGGTATGGTGGACTCATGTGGGATAACTTGGTTTAAGGGTTTTGGATGCACAAGCAGAATTCCCGCTTAGTACAGGTGAAGGCTAGCAATAAGTTGAGCAGCGACCAGCTAGAGAGAAACAACAGTCATGAGCATGCATTTTAAATAATTAACATTGGATGTAGCATGAGTAGGATATGAACACACTGAATTTAAATATCATGAAGGTTGCCTTGGTTTTGATTCAACCACATGTTTTGCACATGGGCCAAGTCAAACTGCTTGTATTTCTCAGAGGGAAATACCATACTGCCATACCATATTATAATCATTTTAATGCATGTTGACACACAAGATAAATCATTATTAACCCCTAGCTATTTAGGCATGGCATGAGAAGCTATAATCTCTAATCGTCATCACAAACATGTTTACTCATGATATACTAAATGAGGATCAAACTGGCTAAACATGTTTACAAAAACGAAAAACAAGAAGAGTTCATACCAGCATCCTTTGCCACGATCACTTCATCAAATATCGTCATTATTGCCTTTCACTTTCATGACCGAATGATGTAATAATAATAATAGTGCAAGAGTGTCGTGGACTAAACTGGAATCTGCAGGGCAGTTTAAGACAAAGGAGAAGACAAGGTAAAATTGGCTCTCTGTTAGATGAGCAATAAAGCATGTGAGAGCCACTCAAAAAATTTCATCGTGGTCTTCTCCTTTCAAAGATTCAACAAAAAGAAAAGAAATTCAGAGAAACACACTGAAATATTTTTGAAGTTTTTGTTTTTCTCAAGCAAGGAAATAAACTACCGGAAAACAAGAACGAGAAAAACTATTTACACGGGAAAGCTCCCAACATGCAAAGGAAATCTTTTTGGGTTTTCTTTTTAATTCTACAACTAAAGAAATAATAAAAATAAGAAATGTTTTTGGATTTTCAAAGTGTTTCAAACACACAAGAAGAAAGCGAAAAATAAAGCTAACATGGATATACAATGAAAGAGGATGAACACCGACAATTTATATGAAGTGTGGAAACATGAATGTAATGTCGGTGAGAAATACGTACTCCCTCAAGCTTAGGCTTTTGGCTAGCTTGGTAATCACCACTGATAATAGCCGTCAGGTCCGAGAAAGTGTTTCTGCCGAGGTACCCGAGCGTCCCACGCCTGGGCCTCGGCCTCCGCAGCAGCCAGCTCGTTCCGGTAAGCAATGATGTCCTCTGGCATTATTCTGTATCCGTTCCTGGCATGATAATTAAACAAAGAAGGTGTAGGCAAGGGGATAATATCGCAAGTCTTCACGCTAAACACTAAGCTGTAACGGAGGTTTATCGGTGGTTTAGGTTTCTCAAGAAATTGGTGCTCCCCCATGGATTGGTGATCGAGATGCACCTCAGGCAACAAATAATCAGTAGGGCGTATAGCAACCTCAAAGTGCCTTGCCAAGCGCGTGGCGTAAATGCCACCATTAATCTTGCCCTTGATTCGATTAAGATGTAAACGGCATGTAACAATAGCTCCTAAGTTATAAGCATTATCACCATAAAGTGTGCGGTGTAAAATAGTGAGGGTGGGAGCACTGAGGCCACCACCCTGCTCCATAGCGGTGATGCATTTTCCTATAAATAGAGAGAAGTGATGCACAGAAGGAAAATGCATAGTGGCTCTGGCGTGTGATGCGCCCCTGGTTTCTCCCACATTTAAGGTTTGGAGGAAGTCCTCGAACTCCTCAGGTTTGGGGTCGCGCACTCCCCCGTCAGAGGGAAGCAAGCATATTTCACAAAATTCATGTAGAGGCAATTCATAGTTTGTGGCATAGAGAGCAAAGCGCACCATGGGAGCACCCGACGTATTAATGATGTAAAAGTTTTGCACGAAGGAATTATTGAGGAGATAGTGCTGGTCACACTTATCTACGAGGAAGTTGGTTAGCCCAGCATTTGCAACGAATTGCATAAATTCTTCATAGAAACTTGCTTCACTCACGAAGGGCATGTGTGTCCATTCACAAGGCCTAACCTCCGTGTTGCGAGGGAGGTTGATGTCGCTGTCCCAAGTCCTTCTAGCAAATCCCTTGGGGCTCTGGCTTGAAGAACCTTTCCTTAGAAGGTTCATTTTTCTAAGACAAATTTCTTAAATTTTTGGAGGCACAAATTTATGTCAACAAAACTTTGTAAGAATGATAGCAATTACTCATATTGATGTCTAGAGGCCATATCAAGCATTCATATTACTTGGAACTCAAAGAGTTTAACATGCAAGCTCATTTTCTGTTGCACCAAGTGCAGCAACTTATGCAAAATATAAACCACTAAAACAAAAACTAATTGGAGGAATGGGAGAGTCACATACCAAGGAGAAATTCCTCAAAACAATTTTAGAAACGGAGTTCCGAGCAAAGAGATCGAAAATTTCACTTTCTGGGTGAAGAACACGGGAGAGAGATGGATAGGGAATTTTTGCTAGAGGTAGGAGAAGGAGTGGGACGAAGGGATAAGGCAGGGGGCCTATGGGCCCCATAAGCCAACAGGGCGCGCCACTAGGGGGGCGCCCTGTTGTGTTGTGGCCCACTGGCTCACCCCCTGCAGTTATTTGTACGCCAAAAATTGTAAAAAAATCTGGAAAAATCATATCAAAATTTGGTGGCAATCTGAGACTTTTTATTTTTAGGGTATTTTTCATGCACGGGAAAAACAAGGAACAGGAATTTCATGGCATTTTATTTTTATTAAACTAAGGGAAATAGAGAATAAATTTGTGATACAGAGAGTTGTGAATACTCAATTCATCAATCACATCTCCTCCGAAAAGGATTCATTAATAAGGTTGATCAAGTCTTATTAACAACCGTTTCCGACTAACATGAAACCGAAGAATTTGTGTATACCACTAGGTTACCTCAATAGGGATTTGTATTTCCCTAACAATGAGATTATAATATTTATTGTTCTTGGCAGTAGGTATAGGAATTATAAAATATCCAATGATAATCGTGGGAATAGGATCAATGACGTTAATATTATTTAACAAAGTTTGCTTCTTTGGAAAATGCACGGTATGTTGCTTGCCATTGACATGAAAGGTGACTTTGCTTTTATTGCAATCAATAACAGCCCCTGCAGTATTTAGAAAGGGTCTACCAAGGATGATCGACATATTGTCGTCCTCGGGCATATCAAGAAGAACAAAGTCTGTTAAGATAGTAACATTTGCAACCACAACAGGAACATCCTCGCAAATTCCAATTGGTAAAGCAGTGGATTTATCAGCCATTTGCAAAGATATCTCAATAGGTGTGAGTTTACTCAATTCAAGTCTTTTATAAAGGGAGAAGGGCATAACACTAGCTAACACCGGCCCCTAGATCACATAAAGCAGTTTTGACATAGTTTCTTTTAATATAGAAGGTATTGTGGGTATACCCGGATCTCCCAACTTTTTAGGTACTCCACCATCAAAAGAATAATTAGCAAGCATGGTAGCAATTTCCGTTTCAGGTATTTTCCTTTTGTTGGTGACAATATCTTTCATGTATTTAGCATACAGAGGCATTTTCAATATATCAGTCAAACGAGTGCGCAAAAAGACATGTCTAATCATTTCAGCAAAACGCTCAAAATCTTCATCATCCCTACTTTTAGTTGGTTTACGAGGGAATGGCATAGGTTTTTAAACGCATGGCTCTCTCCCCCTTCCATGCTTCCTAGCAACAAAGTCTCTCTTATCATAACGTTTATTTTTAGAAGGTGGGTTATCAAGATCCTCAGCAGGTTCAATTTCCGCATCATTATCATTTTCCTTGTTATCATCTGGTTGAGCATCTACGTGAACATCATCATTATTATCATTTTCATTATCACTAGGTGTTTGTTCACTACCATACCGAGTCTCAGCATCAGAAACAGAAACTTCATTATGTTTCTCAACAGGTTTTTCTATAACAGATTCACTAGAAGCATGCAAGTTCCTATCATCTTCTTTTCCTTCTTCTTAGATGAACTAGGTGTATCTTCATTAATTTTCTGAGAATCCTGTTCAATTCTTTTCGGGTGACCTTCAGGATAAAGAGGTTCTTGGGTCATTCTACCCCCTCTAGTCATTACTCTAACAGCATGATCATTCACATTATTATTTATTTCAGCAAGCAAATCATTCTGTGATTTAGCCACTTGATCTAACTGGGTGTGAACCATAGAAGCATGTTTACCTAGACCTTTCACATCATTTGCAATTCTAAACATCAAGTCACTTAAACGGTCTATCATCATGGCATTACGTTGCAATTGATTCTTAACAAAATTATTGAAGTGTTCTTGCTTAACAACGTAATTATAAAATTCATCCATGCATTGTTCAGGAGTCTTGGTATATGGTATATCACTTTTATTAAAGGAACAGAGAGAATTTACCTGTATTACCCGTGTCGGGTTGTAAAGTCCATGTATTTCTTCAATAGGCGGTAACTTCTTGACATCATCTGTTTTAATACCTTTCTCTTTCATAGATCTTTTTGCTTCTTGCATGTCTTCGGGACTGAGGAATAGAATACCTCTCTTCTTTTGAATAGGTTCTGGAGGTGGTTCGGGAAGTGTCCAATCATCGGCATTTTGTAATATGTTATTCAATAGTTCTTCAGCTCGTTCAACAGTTCTTTCCCTGAAAACACAACCAACACAACTATCTAGGAAATCCCTAGAAGCATCAGTCAGTCCATTATAGAAGATATCAAGTATTTCATTTTTCTTAAGAGGACAGTCAGGCGAAGCTCTTAGTAACCTGAGAAGCCTCCCAAGCTTGAGGGAGATTCTCTTTTTCGATTTGAGCAAAGTTAAATATTTCCTATAAGGCAGCTTGTTTCTTTTGAGCAGTAAAATATTTTGCAGAGAAGTGGTGAAGCATATCATGGGGACTACGTATACAACCAGGAGCAAGTGAAAGGAACCATTCCTTGGCCTCGCCTTGTAGCGGGAAAGGAAAAAGCTTAAGGATATAATAGTAGCGAATCTTTTCATCATTGGTAAACAGAGCAGCAATATCATTCAGTTTCATAAGGTGTTCGACAACAGTTTCATTTTCATAACCATGGAAAGGATCAGATTCTACTATAGGAATTAGCTCAGGGTCTACAGAGAACTCGTAATGCTTATCAGTAACAAATATAGAAGTAGCAAATTTAGGGTCACATTTCATTTTCTCCATCATAGATTTTTCTTTTAGTTTGCATAATAGTTTCTTCAAATCATCTCTATTTTCACAAGCAAGAAAGTCCCTAGCTACCTCACCATCCATAACACAACCTTCAGGTACATGAGGCAATTCATATCTATTAGGTGAGCGAGGGGTAACAGGTGATTCAAAGTCTTCCTCAGTTTCAGCATTCTCAAATTCTCTAGCGTTAGCAAGATGAGCATCGAGTAATTCATTCAGTGGCACAGTTTCAGTTTCGACATGTGTAGCAATAGTTTCATCATTAATTTCAAAAGTAGCATCATCAAGTTCATGTGACATATCAGGACAATCAAAAGGTGGTGGTGTAGCAAGCTGATCCAAAACAATAGGTGAATATAAAGTAGAGCTAGATGGCAGTTCCTTACCTCCTCTCGTGCGAGAGGGGACGATCTTGGATCGATTATCTTTGAGATTTATCATAGTAGCAATTGGATATCCTTCAGTTAACACCATAAATAGAGCTATGCTCCCCGGCAACTGCACCAGAAAAAGGTCTTGATAACCCACAAGTGTAGGGGACCGCGCCAGTCTTCACGGGTAGTATTTCACCCTAATTTATTGGTTCGACACAAGGGGAGCCAAAGAATATTTATTGGCCTTGACAATTGAGTTGTCAATTCAACCGCACCTAGGATATCTTTCTGCAGCAAAGATTTAGTAGCACGGCAAATAGTAGTAGCAAAAGTAACAGTAACAGTTTTGTAGCAGGTGTGACAATAGCAGTAACAATAGTAACTTAGCAAGATTCAGTATATGTAACGCGTAGGCACGTGGATCGGTGATGGATGACACAGAACTAGCTCCAATTCATCAATGTAATGTAGGCATGTATTCCGTATATAGTCATACGTGCTTGCGATAAGAACTTGCATGACATCTTTTGTCCTACCCTCCCGTGGCAGCGGGGTCCTCTTCGAAACTAAGGGATATTAAGGCCTCCTTTTAACAGAGAACTGATGACCCACAAGTATAGGGGATCAATCGTAGTCCTTTCGATAAGTAAGAGTGTCGAACCCAATGAGGAGCAGAAGGAAATGACAAGCGGTTTTCAGCAAGGTAATTTCTGCAAGCACTGAAATTTTAGGTAACAGATAGTTTGATAGCAAGGTAATTTGTAACGAGCAAGTAATGGTAATGGTAAACAAGGTGCAGCATGGTAGCCCAATCCTTTTGAGGCAAAGGACAGGCCAGAACAATCACTAGTAATAGGCAAAGTGTTCTTGAGGGTACACGGGAATTTCGTCTAGTCACTTTTATCATGTTGGTTTCATTCGTGTTCGCTACTTTGATAATTTGATATGTGGGTGGACCGGTGCTAAGGTTCTGTTCTTACTTGAACTAACAACCTACTTATGGTTAACCCCCTCGCAAGCATCCGCAACTACGAGAAAAGTATTAAGACAAAGTCTAACCATAGCATTAAACATGTGGATCCAAATCAGCCCCTTACGAAGTAGCGCATAAACTAGGGTTTAAGCTTCTATCACTCAAGCAACCCATCATCTAATAACTACTCCACAATGCATGCCCTTAGGCCCATGAATGGTGAAGTGTCATGTAGTCGACGTTCACATGACACCACTAAGGGAATCACAACATACATATCATCAAAATATCGAACACATATCAAATTCACGTGATTACTTGCAACATGACTTCTCCCGTGACCTCAAGAACAAAGGTAACTACTCACAAATAATAAACATGCTCAAGATCAGAGGGGTAATGAATAGCATAATGGATCTGAACATATAATCTTCCACCAAATAAACCATATAGTAATCCACTACGCAAGGTAATCAACACTACTAGTCACCCACAGGTACCAATCTGAGGTTCCGGTACAAAGATTGAACACAAGAAATGAACTAGGGTTTGAGAGGAGATGGTGCTGTTGAAGATGTTGATGAAGATTGGCCTCCCAAAGATGAGAGGGGTGTTGGTGATGACGATAGCTTCGATTTCCCCCTCCAGGAGGGAAGTTCCCCTGGCGGAATCGCTCCGCCGGAGAGCAAAAGTGCTCCTGCCCAAGTTCCGCCTCGAGGCGGCGGCGCTTCGTACCGAAATTCCTCCCCCTCACTTTTAGGTTTTTTGGAAATTTATACCAGAAGATGGGCACCGGAAGCGGGCCAGGCTGGGCACAACCCATCAGGGTTCGCCTAGGGGGGCCTGGCGCGCCCTGGTGGGTTGTGCCCACCTGGGGGCCCTCCTCCGGTAGTTTTCAGCTCCAGTAATTTTTATTAAATACAAAAATAATCTCCGTAAATTTTCAGCTTCATTGGAGTTGTGCAGAATAGGTATCTCTGACGTGCTTTTCTTGGGTCCAGAATTCCAGCAGCCGGTATTCTCCCTCTTTGTGTAAACCTTGCATATTATGAGAGAAAAGGCATTAGAATCACTCCCCAAAGCATTATTATTCAACAAAACCAAGTAAATAACAGTAGGAAATCATGATGCAAAATGGACGTATCAACTCCCCCAAGCTTAGACCTCGCTTGTCCTCAAGCGAAAGCCGAAATTTAAAAGCATGTCCACATGGTTTGAGAGAGAGGTGTCAATAAAAACAAAATATGGACATAGAAGCATCATGCTTATTAACATAACAGCAACAAACTCTAACATAAGAACTTATTTCAATACATTTTTATCATAAGGCTTCTCATGAACAAGTAACAATTCATCACAACATTGAAGTATGAAGCATAAACCTTATTGGAAACCAACAAACTATGTTCTCAGTCAACTTTGCAACTACAATTCATCATATTTTCAGGAAGGGTCTCATGTCGGAGCCTTTTCGCAGGTCCACATACTCAACTATCATTTAGTCTTCTATGATTGCTAATGCTCACGGCATACCCATGAACAAAAAGTTTCAACCGGGCACGTAGGAAGATAGGGGCTTATAGTTTTGCCTCCCAACTCACTCACCTCAAAGGTGATGTCAATAATAATAACTCATGCCCACCCATATCCAACTGGATATATGTGCCTAGATCTTTCCTCACCACATGATGCTTGCAAAAGGAAAAAGTAAAAAGGGAATAGGGAAGAATACTTTGACTCTTGCATAAAAGTAAGTGCATAAAAGTAAAAGATAGGCCCTTCGCAAAGGGAAGCAGAGGTTGTCATGCGCTTATTGATTTGTATGCCCAATCCCTTAATGTAAAAGAATGTCACGCTATATTGCCCCCTATGATAGCAACCTTTATTATGCAGTCCGTCGCTTTTATTACTTTTCCATCATAAGTTCGTATAACGCTCAATTTTCTCTTACACTAATTGATCAAAACACTTTTAGAAGCAATTTTTATTGCCTTATTGCACCGATGACAACTTACTTGAAGGATCTTTCTCGATCCATAGGTAGGTATGGTGGACACTCAAAGAAAGAGTTTGGCTTGAGTTTTTGGATGCACAAGTAGTATCTCTACTTAGTGCGAAATTTTTGGCTAGCAAAGATATTGGGCAAGCACCACATGTTAAAGGATCTATGACAATATAACTTCTATGTGGATATGAACAAACATAAATCATTATGTTGTCTTCCTCGTCCAACGTCAACAATTTTGACATATAATATTTGATGGGGGCTCACAATCAGAAAAGATGTCCAAGATAGTGTATTTGCATGTGAATCTTCTCTTCCCTTATTAATTCTTTCATGAATTGCATCATTGACCAATGCTATGTTTGTCAATCTCCAACAAATTTTACTACTTATACTTTTCATTATGTGATGTCATTACTCACCATAAGATTAGCATATGATTTTTTTTCATTTGTTTCTTTTCCTTATTTGATTGCAACCAGAAAGTAGAGAAGCAAAAACTCAAACTAAACTTTATTATATAGCTTTCACTCGATTACATAGATAGGTAGGCCACGAAACTAACACACGAAAATAGATCACGCTAA
Organism: Elymus sibiricus; assembly: GCA_039707655.1. Lineage (NCBI taxonomy): Eukaryota > Viridiplantae > Streptophyta > Magnoliopsida > Poales > Poaceae > Elymus > Elymus sibiricus. The sequence goes on from CM077665.1 coordinate 59,431,448, forward strand.
ACTTTTATTCAACTAAAGCAAAAGGAAACTAAGGATCGAACTAAAATAGGTAAAGGTGTATAAAAGTGGTGGTGATACGATACCGGGGCACCTCCCCCAAACTTGGCTTAAGCCAAGGGGAGTGCCCATACCCGTGTGCTCAAGTCTCGTTTGGTGGTGGTGATGAAGTAGGTGGAGGTGTACAGGAAGCCATCTTGTTCAACTTATATTTAAGCATAAAGTTTTCCTCCCTTAGATCGTCATTCTCCAATTCAAGCTTTAATATCCTTTGGCATAGGGCCTCCTTGCTTTCCTGCAGAAAACGAGATGGGATAAATTGGACCTTAGGTTTGTATCTTCTAGGGAGGCTTGACTTCTTGAATTCCACATGCATGTCTCCGGGTTGAGGCAATGGATCATCCTCTTCCTCAGAGCTGTCATCTTTTGTTTCCTGCATGGTAGCATCTTCTTCCTCCTCCGAGGTCCATAGATAGGGGTAAATCTCCCTAAAGATCTTCGAGTCTGGAACATAGGGATCAACATGGCTCTCTCCGTCTGAATCGTGGGACGACATATTTTCAGATCTGTCAGGAAAACAACACGAAACAAGAACATAGGATTTTTCTGTGATGCGGTTGTCAAAACAGTCAGGGGTATATATAGAGAATTTTTATTCTTGGGAAACAAGTATTTGGAAGGAAAACTGAGTCGGGAAGGCATCCCAGGGGTGCCTCGCGTGCCCTCGTGTATCATGCTCACCTCGATCACCTTCTGGTTTATTTTTTTATTCCCAAAATTCTAAAATATTCCAAAACTGACAAAAAATATTTTTGCGGATTTTTTGGAGTCCGTTTACTTACCGTATCACGTATCTCCTATTTTTAAGTATTCTGGAATGTTCCGGAAGATTTGTTTTATGTGTTCCTCTGGTGTCATGGTTTGGATAACATTGCTTTCAACGTTAATTGGCGTACCTGAGATATATTGCTTAATTCTTTGTCCATTGACTACCTTCGGATTAGTACCTTCGACGTTATTAATCTTGATAGCTCCAGAACGATAGACCTCTTCAATAATATATGGTCCTTCCCATTTCGAGAGAAGCTTTCCTGCAAAAACTCTTAAGCGAGAGTTGAACAAAAGAACATAATCTCCTATTTTGAATTCTCGCTTTTGGATTCTCTTGTCATTCCATCTCTTTACTTTTTCTTTGAATAGCTTGGCATTTTCATACGCTTGGGTTCTCCATTCATCTAGTGAGCTAATATCAAATAGCCTCTTCTCACCGACAAGTTTGAAATCATAGTTGAGCTCTTTGATTTCCCAAAATGCTTTGTGTTCTAGTTCTAGAGGCAAATGACAAGCTTTTCCATACACCATTTTATATGGAGACATACCCATAGGATTTTTATAAGCTGTTCTATAGGCCCAAAGTGCATCATATAATTTCTTAGACCAATTCTTATGAGACCTATTGACAGTTTTTTGTAATATTAATTTTATTTCTCTATTGCTAAGTTCTACCTGACCACTAGATTGAGGATGATAGGGTGATGCAATTCTATGGTTAACATCATATTTAGCAAGCATCTTACGGAAAGCACCATGAATAAAGTGTGAACCACCATGAGTAATTAAATATCTAGGGACTCCAAACCTCAGAAAGATAACCTCTTTAAGCATTTTAATGGAGGTGTGGTTATCAGCACTACTAGTTGGAATAGCTTCTACCCACTTAGTGACATAATCAACCGCAACTAAAATACGAGTGTATCCGTTAGAGGAAGGAAAAGGTCCCATATAATCAAAACCCCACACATCAAATGGTTCAACAACAAGTGAATAATTCATAGGCATTTCTTGACGCTTACCGATATTACCAATTCTTTGACATTCATCACAAGACAAGACAAACTTATGGGCATCCTTGAAGAGAGTAGGCCAATAAAAACCAGATTGCACCTTGTGAGCAGTTCTATCTCCCGCATGATGTCCTCCATAAGCTTCGGAATGACATTTTCATAGGATTTGTTCCTATTCATGCTCAGGTACACAATGTCTAATAATTCCATCCACTCCTTTATAAAGATGTGGGTCATCCCAAAAGTAATGTCTCAAGTCATAGAAGAATTTTTTCTTTTGTTGATATGTAAAGCTAGGTGGTATATATTTAGCGACAATGTAATTAGCATAATCAGCATACCAAGGTGTGTTGTGTGAGACACTTATTGCAGCTAGCTATTCATTAGGGAAACTATCATCAATAGGTAGTGGGTCATCAAGAATATTTTCTAACCTAGATAACTTATCAGCTATGGGGTTCTCAGCTCCTTTCCTATCAACGATATGTAAGTCAAATTCTTGAAGCAAAAGAACCCACCTAATAAGTCTAGGTTTAGCATCTTTCTTTTCCATAAGATATTTTATAGCAGCATGATCGGTGCGAACAATAACTTTGGAGTCAACAATATAGGATCTAAATTTATCACAAGCAAACACAACTGCTAAAAATTCTTTTTCAGTAGTAGCATAATTTCGTTGGGCACTGTCTAGAGTTTTACTAGCATAATGGATAACATTCAATTTCTTATCAACTCTTTGTCCTAGGACAGCACCAATAGCATAATCACTAGCATCACACATAATTTCAAAAGGCAAGTTCCAATCAGGTGGTTGAACGATAGGTGCAGAGGTTAAGGCTTTCTTGAGTGTTTCAAAGGCTTCTACACAATCGTCATAAAAACAAAAGGGATATCCTTTTGCAAAAGATTAGTAAGAGGCCTAGAAATTTTAGAGAAGTCTTTAATGAACCTCCTATAAAAACCAGCATGACCAAGGAAACTTCGAATACCTTTAATATCTTTAGGACTTGGCATTTTCTCAATTGCGTCAACTTTAGCTTTATCCACCTCAATAGCTCGTTCAGATATTTTATGCCCCAAGACAATAACTTCATTAACCATAAAGTGACACTTCTCCCAATTCAAGACGAGATTAGTTTGTTCACATCTCTACAAAACTCGATCAAGGTTGCTTAAGCAATCATCCAAAGAAGTTCCGTAAACGGAAAAATCATCCATGAAAACCTCCACAATCTTTTCACAAAAATCAAAGAATATAGCAGTCATACATCTTTGAAAGGTAGCAGGTGCATTGCATAAACCAAAAGGCATACGTCTATAAGCATAGGTTCCAAAAGGGCAAGTAAAGGTGGTTTTCTCTTGATCGGATTGTGACACAGGTATTTGAGAGAAACCAGAATATCCATCTAGGAAAAAAAAGTGTGTGTGCTTAGATAGTCTTTCTAGCATTTTATCAATGAATGGTAGAGGGTAATGATCATTCCTAGTAGCTTTATTTAATTTTCTAAAATCAATTACCATTCTATAGCCAGTGACAATTCTTTGTGGAATGAGTTCATTCTTATCATTAGGAACAACGGTAATACCTCCTTTCTTAGGGACACAATGAACGGGACTTACCCATCTACTATCAGCTATGGGATAGATTATACCTGCTTACAGAAGCTTTAATATTTCATTTCTTACCACTTCTTTCATCTTCGGATTCAATCGCCGTTGGTGATCAACGATGGGTTTAGCATCAGGTTCCATATTGATCTTGTGCTGACATAGAGTGGGACTAATGCCCTTAAGATCATCAAGAGTATATCCAATAGCAGCCCGGTGCTTCCTTAGAACTTTCAATAATCTCTCTTCTTCATGTTCTGGAAGGTTAGCACTAATAATAACAGGATATATCTTTTTCTCATCAAGATAAGCATACTTCAAAGTGTCAGGCAATTGTTTCAATTCAAACATAGGATCACCTTTAGGTGGAGGAGGACCTCCAAGGGTTTCAATAGGCAAATTGTGTTTCAAGAGAGGTTGTTGTTCGGAGAAAATTTGATCTATTTCATTTCTTTCACGCAAGTGCATATCATTTTCATGGTCAAGCAAATATTGTTCTAATGGATCAGTAGGAGGCACCGCAATAGAAGCAAGACCAATTATCTCATCCTTATTAGATAATTATTTATCACGGGGTTGTCTACTAAACTTGGAAAAATTAAACTCATGAGACACATTACCAAAACTGACACCGACGGTTTGTTTTTCACTATCTATCTTAGCATTGACGGTGCTCAAGAAAGGTCTACCAAAGATAATGGGACAAAAGTCATCTTGTGGGGAACCAAGGACTAGAAAATTAGTACGGTATTTTACTTGGTAGCAAGTTTAATAGTAAGTGGTGTGATAGTGTCTCTATTAGCAAGTTTAATAGTAACATCAATATCTTCCATTTCAGCAGGTGCTATTTCATTCATAATTTCTTGGTATAAGGAAAAAGGTATTGCACTCACACTAGCACCTAAATCACATAAACCATGGTAGCAACGATCTCCTATTTTAACTAAGACAACGGGCAAGCCTTCTATAGGTCTATGTTTATCTTTCTTATCAGGTTTAGCAATTCTAGCAGCTTCATCACAAAGGTAGATGACATGCCCATCAACATTTTCTACCAAGAGATCTTTAACCATAGCAACACTAGGTTCTACTTTAATTCGCCCAGGGGGTTTAGGTGCTCTTATATTACTCTTACGAACCATAGTTGATACCTTAGCATGTTCCTTTATCCTAACAGGGAAAGGTGGTTTTTCAATATAAACGGTAGGCACAACTGGATCAACATTGTAAAAGATGGTTTCTTCTTTAGCTATGACCGGTTCTTTAATTTCTTCTTTAATAGGGGGATGATATTTAAACCACTTCTCCTTAGGGAGGTCAACATGAGTAGCAAATGCTTCACAGAAAGAGGCTACTATCTCAGAGTCAAGTCCATGTTTAGTGCTAAACTTATGAAAAGTATCGGTATTCATAAAAGATTTAACACAATCAAATTCAAGCTTTATACCTGACTCATTACCTTCGTCGAGTTCCCAATCTTCAGAGTTGCGTTTAATTCTTTCTAAGAGATCCCACTTGAAATCAATAGTCTTCTTCATATAAGAACCAGCATAAGAAGTATCGAGCATGGATTGATCATTATGAGAAAGCCGAGCATAAAAATTCTGAATAATAACTTCCCTCGGAATGTCATGATTGGGGCATGAATATAACACTGACTTAAGCCTCCCCCAAGCTAGCGCGATACTTTCTCCTTCACGAGGCCAAAAATTATATATATAATTCTGATCATGATGAACTAGATGCATAGGATAAAACTTTTGATGGAATTCCAATTGCAAACGATTCCAGTTCCATGATCCAAGATCATCACATAGCCTATACCATGTCAATGCTATTCCCTCCAAAGATAAAGGGAAAACCTTCTTCTTAACTTCATCTCCGAGTAAACCTGCAGGCTTAAATAATCCACATATTTCGTTCACATATAAAAGATGCATATGAGGATGTTCAGTTCCACCTCCTACATAAGGTTTAGCAAGCAGTTTTTCTAGCATACCCGAAGAAATTTCATAAGTAACATTTTCAGTAGGTGCTGTAGGTGGAGGGGTAACTAATTGTGGTTCCGGTCGAGGTGAAGATACCCCGAACAAACCCCTCAAAGGATTGTTCTCCATAGTAGCAAGTAGCAATATATTTCAGCACGTAATATAAGTTTTTCCTTACCGATTTCCACTTACCAAGAGCGCTTCACTCCCCGGAAATGGCGCCAAAAAAGAGTCTAGATGACCCACAAGTATAGGGGATCAATCGTGGTCCTTTCGATAAGTAAGAGTGTCGAACCCAACGAGGAGCAGAAGGAAATGACAAGCGGTTTTCAGCAAGGTAATTTCTGCAAGCACTGAAATTGTTGGTAACAGATAGTTTGATAGCAATGTAATTTGTAACAAGAAAGTAACGGTAACGGTAAACAAGGTGCAGCAAGGTAGCCCAATCCTTTTGAGGCAAAGGACAGGCCAGAACAATCACTAGTAATAGGCAAATTGAGGGTACACGGGTATTTCGTCTAGTCACTTTTATCATGTTAGTTTGATTCGTGTTTGCTACACTGATAATTTGATATGTGGGTAGACCGGTGCTAAGGTGCTGTTCTTACTTGAACTAACAACCTACTTATGATTAACCCCCTCGCAAGCATCCGCAACTACAAGAAAAGTATTAAGACAAAGTCTAACCATAGCATTAAACATGTGGATCCAAATCAGCCCCTTACGAAGTAGCGCATAAACTAGGGTTTAAGCTTCTGTCACTCTAGCAACCCATCATCTAATAACTACTACACAATGCATTCCCTTAGGCCCATGAATGGTGAAGTGTCATGTAGTCGACGTTCACATGACACCACTAAGGGAATCACAACATACATATCATCAAAATATCGAACACATATCAAATTCACATGATTACTTGCAACATGACTTCTCCCGTGACCTCAAGAACAAAGGTAAATACTCACAAATAATAAACATGCTCAAGATCAGAGGAGTATTGAATAGCATAATGGATCTGAACATATAATCTTCCACCAAAGAAACCATATAGTAATCAACTACGCAAGGTAATCAACACTACTAGTCACCCACAGGTACCAATCTGAGGTTCCGGTATAAAGATTGAACACAAGATATGAACTAGGGTTTGAGAGGAGATGGTGCTGTTGAAGATGTTGATGAAGATTGGCCTCCCAAAGATGAGAGGGGTGTTGGTGATGACGATAGCTTCGATGTCCCCCTCCAGGAGGGAAGTTCCCCCGGCGGAATCGCTCCGCCGGAAGGCAAAAGTGCTCCTGCCCAAGTTCCTCCTCGAGGCGGCGACGCTTCATCCCGAAAGTCCCCCCCCCTCATTTTTTTTAGGTTTTTTGGGAATTTATACCAGAAGATGGGCACCGAAAGCGGGCCAGGCTGGGCACAACCCATCAGGGCGTGCCTAGGGGGGACCTGGCGCGCCCTGGTGGGTTGTGCCCACCTGGGGGCCCTCCTCCGGTAGTTTTCAGCTCCAGTAATTTTTATTAAATAGAAAAATAATCTTCGTAAATTTTCAGCTTCATTGGAGTTGTGCAGAATAGGTATCTCTGACGAGCTTTTCTTGGGTCCAGAATTCCAACTGCCGGTATTCTCCCTCTTTGTGTAAACCTTGCATATTATGAGAGAAAAGGCATTAGAATCACTCCCCAAAGCATTATTATTCAACAAAACAAAGTAAATAACAGTAGGAAATCATGATGCAAAATGGACGTATCACCGAAACAAAGCATTACACATGGTGAATACATGAACTCCTCAAACTACGACAATCACCGAAAAGAATCCCAATTATTGTCAGCTTGGGGTATGCGGATCATGAAACGTAATTGGTGCATACAAATTGCAAGATTGGATCCAAATAACTCTTATATTCATGAAAACATAATAGGTTCAGATCTGAAATCATGGCACTCAGGCCCTAGTGACAAGCACTAAGGATAGCAAAGTCATAGCAACATCAATCTCAGAACATAGTGGATACTAGGGATCAAGCCCTATCAAACTTAATACGATTACATGATCAATCTCATCCAATCCCACCACCGTCCAGCAAGGCTACAAAGGAATTACTCACTCCCGGTGGTGAGCATCATGGCAGTGTTGATGGAGAAGGGTTGGTGATGACGGCGGCGACGCTTTCCCCTCTCCGGAGCCCAAAACAGGCTCCAGATCAGCCCTCCGGAGGAAGAACCGGAGGTGGTGGCGGCTCCATCTCGTGAAACGCGATCAAAACTTCTCTCTGATTTGTTTTCTCCGTGGATGTGATTTTATAGGACTGGAATTAGGGTCGTAGGGGCCACGAGGGCCCCACAAGCCATCAGGGCGCGCCATTAGGGCGGCGCCCTGATATGTGGTGGCCCCTGGCACACCCCCTCCGGTAAGTTTTCGCTCCATAATTCATTATTAATCTCAAAAATAATTCACAAAAAGTTTCGCCCAATTTCGAGAACTTTTATTTCTGCACAAAAATAACACCAAGGTAGTTCTGCTGAAAACAACGCCAGTCCGGGTTAGTTTCATTCAAATCATGCAAATTAGAGGTCAAAACCAGAGCAAAAGTGTTTGGAAAAGTAGATACGTTTGAGACGTATCAAGAAGCATCACAAGAATTTGAGACTCAATTTGATGATGATAATCTTGACATGGATGAAGAGGGTTTCATCATGAAACACTAGTGGAGAAACGGGCATTAGTCCTGGTTGGCGAAGGCCTTTATTCCCGGGTGGCCAACCGGGACTAATAAATCGGGACTAAAGGCCCCCACCCTTTAGTCCGGTTGGCCACGACCCGGGACTAAAGTCCCTCCACGTGGCCGCCTGCGCGCACCGGGGCTGGGGGACCTTTAGTCCGGGTTGGTGTCACCAACCGGGACTAGAGTCCCTCCACATGGCCGCCTGCGCTAGCTGGGGGCTGCGGGACCTTTAGTCCCGGTTGGTGTCTGATACTCGTGATCTGCGTTGGGTTTTCCTTGAAGAGGAACAGGTAATCGCAGCACAAAGTGGGTAAGTATTTCCCTCAGTTATGAAACCAAGGTTTATCGAACCAATAGGAATACCAATCCTCAACCGTCTTCAGCGGCTGCACACAAAAGAACAAACAACTTGCATCCAACGCCGGCAAGAGGGTTTTCAATCCCCTTGATCTCGTTATTTGCAAGCAAGTGAGTTGTGTAGATAATTGTAGATAATAATAAAGTGCAAAATAAAATAAAAGGTAATAAATAACAGCAAGGTAATGATAGCGTTTGTGAATATATAAGTGAATAGACCCGAGGGCCGTAGAGTTCTCTAGTGGCATCTCTCATAAGCAAAGCATACAGTGGGTAAACAAATTACTGTTGGGCAATTTATAGAAGAGCGAATAAGTATGCTATTTTCACGGCAATGATCATGTGTATATAGGCATCACGCCCATAAGCAAATAGGCCGACCCCTGCCTGCATCTATTACTATTAGTCCACTTCAAGAGCGCTTCTATGCTTGCCTCTCTACGTATTAAGTTCATGACAAACGGAGTAATGCTTGGAGAATGATGACATGATGTAGACAAAGTAAACTCAACCAATATGAATAAACCCCATCGTTTTATCCTTAGTAGCAACAACACAAAGACACAACTTGTCCCCTTCTGTCTCTGGGATATAGAAACTCGCCAGGTTGAACCTACTACAACACACCACTCCCACTGAAGAAATATCAATCTAGTTGGCCAAACTATCTCAATAGATCGGAGAGCATTACGAAGCTATGATGATCATGCAAATAAGAATCATAGTAATCAGATTTGACTCAAATACTTTTCATGAATAATCTAAACATAAACTCACAATTCATCGGATCCCAACAAACACACCATACAAAGTGATTGCATCTGATAGATCAAGGCAACGATGCGATGAACATTGTATTGAAGATCGAGAGAGAGAGGGAGAGAGATTGCCATCTAGGTACTACCTACGGACCCGTAGGTCTGTGGTGAACTACTCACACATCATGGTGAGGGCAGCAAGGTTGATGAAGAGGCCCTCTATGATCGATCTCCCCTCCGACAGGGTGCCAGAACGGAGGTGTAGATGGCCTCCCGTCGGAACAGAGACTTGCGGTGGCGGAAAAAGTGTTTCGGGAGCGCTTCTCGTGTTTTTAGGGTAGATGTGAATTTATAGACCAGAGAACGACGTCGGGGGACACTCCAGGGGGCCACCACATATCTGGCCGCGCCCCCTGGTGGCGCGGGTGGATATGTGGTGGGGCCCTGGAGCCTCTTCTGGCCTTCCTCCGAAGCTTCTAGGTCTTGTATTGGTCCAGAAAAAATCGTCAAAAAGTTTCGTGGCAATTGGACTTTGTTTGGTACTGTAACTCTGAAGAGGCAAAAGCACGCAAAAAACAGGAACTGGAACTGGGCACTGGGTCAATAGGTTAGTGCTCACAAATATTATAAATTGGTAAATAAATACCCAAAAAGTATCCTAGAATGATAATATATTAGCATGGAACAATCAAAAATTATAGATACGTTGGACACGTATCAGCATCCCCAAGCTTAATTCCTGCTCGTCCTCGAGGAGGTAAATGATAAAAATAGAATTTTTTATTTGACATGCTACCCATTATGTAATCTTTGGTATGTGTGCTCATTGATAAATGATGAATTAACAAACAACAACATAGTAACATTTATAAGTATAGGAAACAAAATCATTAATTTTTCAAAGTATACGATCCTAAAAGAATGTTTACCCCTATTCATCTTATTATATTAACAAGGCATGACTCCGTCTTCACCACATAGATACAAATGTTAAGCACCACAGTGTCCAAGTCAGGCAATTGGATCGTACTTTTTCAATATGCATCAACTTTTTATTCTTCATGCAATACATGAGCGTGAACCATTGGACATAGCATATAGGTGGTATAGAATATGATGGTAGATATCAAAGGGGTAAAAAGTGGAGAAGATAGTATCACATCAAATAGGCGTACCAACGAGCTATGGAGATGCTCATCGATAGATGTCAATGCAAGGAGTAGGGATTTCCATGCAAATGATGCACTAGAGCTATAAGCGTATGAAAGCTCAACAGAAGCTAAGTGGGGTGTGCATCAAACTTGCTTGCTCATGAAGACCTCAGGCATTTGAGGAAGCCCATCATCGGAATATACAAGCCAAGTTTATTATATGAAAAGGTAGTTCCCACTAGCACATGGAAGTGTCAACATAGGAGACTCTCTATATGAAGAACATGGTGCCACTTTGAGGCACAAGTGTGGTAAAGGATAGTAGCAAAGTTCCTTCTCTCTTTTCTCTGATATATATTTTTAATTTTTTTATGGTGGGCTTTTCTCTTTTTTTCTTTTTGCCTCCCCCATTTTCTCTTTATATATATATGGTGGGCTCATTTGGCCTCCCCCATTTTTATTTCATTTTTCGTCCGGAGTCTCATCCCGTGTGGGGGAATCATAGTCTCCATCATCCTTTCCTCACTGGGACAATGCTCTAATAATGATGATCATCACACTTTTATTTACTTGCAACTCAACATGAAGGATTGATAGGAAGATATGACTCTGAATGAATGCCTCTGGCAGTGTACTAGGATGTGCAATGATCTACCGTGACATGTATAAAAAATATGAAGAACGGTGGCTTTTCCACAAATACTATGTCAGCTCTATATGGTCATGCAGAGCATTATGATGATGAACGAACTAGTCATGTGAAGTGACGATGGAATTTGCATGGCAATATATCTCGGAATGGCTATGGAAATGCCATAATAGGTAGGTATGGTGGCTGTTTTGAGGAAGATATAATGAGGCTTATGTGCAACAGAGCGTATCATGTCACGGGGTTTGGATGCACCGGTGAATATTTGCACCGATCCTTGAGGTGAGAATGGGCTATGCACGGTACCAAAGAGGCTAGCAAATATGAGAAGGTGAAGATGCGTATGTCCATGGTGTCACATTAGTCATAAAGAACTCACATACTTATTGCAAAGTTTTATTAGTTTTATCACAAATCAAAGTACTCCTCGCATGCCCTGGGGGAGGAGGTTGGTAGGAGTTAACCATTGCGTGCCCCCGACTCGAAACAACACTAGGATTTCAATGAGGAATATAAATGCTCACACATCATCACCATGCCTCTTTAAGTTTGAGATGAATAACAAGTTAACACCTCTTAATCTCAACACTTCTACGAATCAATAATTTTGGACTCACACCTTTTTCATATTACTACATCAATGTCATTAGCCCACAACTTATCTATATGTGTTACATGATGGTTTTGATTATCATTCGTTGAATACCTAATATTCTTGGACTAGTCTTAAGACCCATGCAAATTACCATAACTATTAATTCATCTCTCAAACAAATATAAGTGAAGAACAAGAGAAAATTATTTCTATAAAATCTACACGCCACCGTGCTCAAAAAGATATAAGTGAAGTACTAGAGCAACGGCCTAGCTCAAAAGATATAAGTGAAGCACATAGAGTATTCTATCAAATTATCATGAAGGTGTGTATCTCTCAAATAGGTGTGTCCAGAAAATGATGATTGTGACAAAATGAAAGTAAAAGCAAACAAAAGAAAACGATGCTCCAAGCAAAACACATATCATGTGATGAATAAAAATATAGCTCCAAGTGGCATACCGATGGATTGAGACGAAAGAGGGGATGCCTTCCGGGGCATCCCCAAGCTTAAACGCTTGAGTATATTTAGAATTATACTTGGGGTGCCTTGGGCATCCCCAAACTTAGGCTCTTTCTACTCCTTATTCCGTAGTCCATTGTGATCACACCTAAAACTTGAAAACTTCAATCACACAAAACTCAACAAAACTTCGTGAGATCCGTTAGTATAAGAAAGATATTGCATACTTGAGGTACTGTGATAAATTGATTCAAATTCATTTTTGCATAATAGGTACTGTATTCTAACTTCCCCATGGCTTACTCCCCCCGATATAGTCCATGGCATAATCAAAACAAGCAAACTATGCAAGCAAAACAGAATCTGTTTAAAACAGATCAGTCTGTAGCAATCTTTGAAGATACCATACTTTTGTAACTCTAAAAATTCTGAAAACTTAGGAAAACATAAAGAATTTGTATATAAATACTGTGTTAAAATTTCAGATCAAGATAATGCTCCAGTAAGAAATGTAAATTCCTGTACTAGAGTCAAAAGTTTCTGTTTTTGTTTCAGCATTGTTTTTACTCATCTTGTGAGTCATCCCAAAGGCTTTACTTGGCACACACACTAATTAAAACATAAAAACATAATCATTACAGAGGCAATAATCATGTTATCACAAAAAACAGAAAGGAAAAACAACAATAAAGATACAAATTGGCCTGCCTCCCAACAAGCATTATTGTTTTATGCCCCTAGCTAGGCATAATGCATAGTTTCAAGTGTTGTCATGTTTGACACTCAACTCCTTAATAACACAACTATGATTAATAGGAACAATGGAAGGATTTACCATAGGCTCCTTTACCAAGTTCAAAAAGTTGGGGTGAACACTAATCATTTTGAGATCTTCGTTTCTTTTGGAAGGAGGTGTACTAATGATCTTAGGAATAAATATGAACTTGGGATTTTTGCCTTGTGAGGTACTTGCACTAGTTTTGGATGGTGTGAAAGAGGAGCTCACTTTATCAATAACCTCTTCCATTTTATCAATTCTACTCAATCCTTGTTCTACCCTCTTGTCAATAATAGCATCTTTTTCCTTTAAAGTTTTCAAAGTTATTCCTACTCGTGACCCAAATTGAGTGATAGGATTATGAAGTTTTTTTATCTAACTCCTCACTCAATGGGTTCACTAGTGATCATTTTCTTTTTAATATCGTCAAGCCTTTGCATAACATGTTCCAATGTCAAATTGGTTTCATTAACGATAACAGGTGGCATTCCAACAAAATTTTCAATTGCATTATAAGCATCCAAAGTATGACACATTAAGAAGTTCCCACCGGTGATGGTGTCATGGAAAAACCTATACCAAGTTTTCACACCAACATAGAAATTATGAAGCAAATTGGTGGGGGATAGCTTATTAGTTGCTTTATTTTGAGCATGGCAAATCCTATACCACGCATCCTCCAAACTTTCTCCTCCCCTTTGTGTAAAATTGATAACATCATTATTGGGAGTGACACACATAAAAGAAGAACTAGCCATGACTTCAAGCAAAAAACTAGTAACAAGCAAAGGTAAATATTTTTGTATTTTGATTTTTAGTAGACAAACTAAATATAACAGCAAATAAAAAGAAGAACAAGTGAATGATTTTTTTTGCGAAGTTACTTGATAGTTAGTGATGGTATTCCCCGACAACGGCGCCAGAAATCCTTCCTGATACTCGTGATCTGCGTTGGGTTTTCTGTGAAGAGGAACCGGTAATCGCAGCACAAAGTGGGTAAGTATTTCCCTCAGTTATGAAACCAAGGTTTATCGAACCAATAAGAATACCAATCCTCAACCGTCTTCAGCGGCTGCACACAAAAGAACAAACAACTTGCACCCAACGCCGGCAAGAGGGTTGTCAATCCCCTTGATCTCGTTATTTGCAAGAAAGTGAGTTGTGTAGATAATTTTAGATAATAGTAAAGTGCAAAATAAAATAAAAGGTAATAAATAACATCAAGGTAATGATAGTGTTTGTGAATATATAAGAGAATAGACCCGGGGGGCATAGAGTTCTCTAGTGGCATCTCTCATAAGCAAAGCATACAGTGGGTAAACAAATTACTGTTGGGCAATTGATAGAAGAGAGAATAATTATGCGATTTTCATGGCAATGATCATGTGTATATCGGCATCACGTCCATAAGCAAACAGGCCGACTCCTTCCTGCACCTATTACTATTACTCCACTTCAAGAGCGCTTCTATGCTTGCCTCTCTACGTATTAAGTTCATGGCAAACGGAGTAATGCTTGGTGACCGATGACATGATGTAGACAAAGACTCAATAAATATGAATAAAACCCATCGTTTTATCCTTAGTAGCAACAACACAACGACGCAACTTGTCCCCTTCTGTCTCTGGGATATAGAAACTCGCCAGGTTGAACCTACTACAACGCACCACTCCCACTTAAGAAATATCAATCTAGTTGGCCAAACTATCTCAATAGATCAAAGAGCATTATGAAGCTATGATGATCATGCAAATAAGAATCATAGTAATCAGATTTGACTCAAATACTTTTCATGAATAATCTGAACATAAACTCACAATTCATCGGATCCCAACAAACACAGCATACAAAGTGAGTACATCGGATAGATCAAGGCAAAGATGCGATGAATTGAAGATCGAGATCGAGAGAGAGAGAGAGATTGCCATCTAGGTACTACCTATGGACCCGTAGGTCTGTGGTGAACAACTCACACATCATGGTGAGGGCAGCAAGGTTGATGAAGAGGCCCTCCGTGATAGATCTCTCCTCCGGTAGGGTGCCGGAACGGAGGTGTAGATGGCCTCACGTCGAAACAGAGACTTGCGGCGGCGGAAAAATGTTTCGGGAGCGCTTCTGGTGTGTTATAGGGTAGATGTGAATTTATAGACCAGAGAACGACGTCGGGTGGATATGTGGTGGGGCCCTGGAGCCTCTTCCGGCCTTCCTCCGAAGCTTCTAGGTCTTACATTGGTCTAGAAAAAATCGTCAAAAAGTTTTGTGGCAATTGGACTCCGCTTGGTACTGTAACTCTGAAAAGGCAAAACACGCAGAAAATAGGAACTGGCACTGAGCACTGGGTCAATAGGTTAGTGCTCAAAAATATTATAAATTGGTAAATAAATACCCAAAAAGTATCCTAGAATGATAAATATATTAGCATGGAACAATCAAAAATTATAGATACGTTGGAGACGTATCGGTGTCACCACCGGGACTAATGATTTTTTTGTTGGGGTTTAGGATTTTAGGGGTTTATGGTTTATTTTTCCTTCTCATTTTGTGTTTTCCACTCAATTATTTTTCATTTCAAACATATTTTACACTACTACATACTGTACACATTATGCATATATAATATAATTTCTCATATGACCATACATATATCATATAATTTCTCGGACGACCATGCATACACATATATATATACAATTTGGTATATACAATTTCTCCTACAGTTTGCAGATCATTACATGCAGGAATTAGGCGTAATGGCATTCTCCGCTTTCATCTATGACCTCCTTAAGGAAAGATCCCACAATTTCCTCTTGAATTGCTCGTAGGCGGTTATGTGGTAGGAGCCTATCCCGCATCTCTTGCATCTTTAAAGAAGGAGATCAATATGAATATATTAGGTGTGTGTATATATATTAGAGATCATGATAAAAAAATTGTGAATAATGTTTACGTACCCAAAGTTGTCTTTCATCTATGCGCCATTCGGTCGTAATATGAATGTTCTGGAAAACGTAGTATGCACATAAATTCGTCCCCTGTTTTTGCCTCATGCACTTTGCGAGAATAGAATTCAATCAGATAACAATCAAGCATGATAATGGTATTGATACTCGAATTAAAGAGTTTCGCGTACCTAGCTAGTACTACTTAATTACCTTCCTCGGTATCCATTGCAGCTTCGGTTTCCATTCACCGACAACCTCTTTGGTGAACCGTTTCCAAACACTGTCCGACAAAGAAAATGAATAAAGGAGTTATTAATTACTTGATATCAGGAAATGAACGAAAGAGGCCGATATAGTGTGATACTGATTGAAATTACCTGTCGAGCATCTTAATCACGCTATTATAGTCTTCAGGGTCTTTACCTAGTGAGTCAAAGACTTCAACAGTTCCAGCGTCAACTCTAATGTCCATGCAGGATCCAGTGGAACCTGCGCACACGTTTATATAATTAGGCATGCATAACTCAACTACACTTAAGATCGAGTAAGCAAAATAGAATTTGTAGTACAAGACAGTGCCACTCACCTGAACTTGTAAGGAAATAGTATTTCTATTTGTTGGAAATATGCCCTAGAGGCAATACTAAAATGGTTATTCTTATATTTCCTTGTTCTTGATAATTGTCTATTGTTCATGCTATAATTGTATTAACCGGAAACCGTAATACATGTGTGAATACATAGACCACACCATGTCCCTAGTGAGCCTCTAATTGACTAGCTCGTTGATCAATAGATGGTCATGGTTTCCTGACCATGGACATTGGATGTCGTTGATAACGGGATCACATCATTAGGAGAATGATGTGATGGACAAGACCCAATCCTAAGCATAGCACAAGATAGTGTAGTTCGTCTGCTAGAGCTTTTCTAATGTCAAGTATCATTTCCTTAGACCATGAGATTGTGCAACTACCGGATACCGTAGGAATGCTTTGGGTGTATCAAACATCACAACGTAACTGGGTGACTATAAAGGTGCACTACAGGTATCTCCAAAAGTGTCTGTTGGGTTGGCACGAATCGAGACTGGGATTTGTCACTCCGTGTGACGGAGAGGTATCTCTGGGCCCACTCGGTAATACATCATCATAATGAGCTCAATGTGACTAAGGAGTTAGTCACGGGATCATGTGTTACGGAACGAGTAAATAGACTTGCCGGTAACAAGATTGAACAAGGTATAGGGATACCGACGATCGAATCTCGGGCAAGTAACACACCGATGGACAAAGGGAATTGTATACGGGATTAATTGAATCCCTGACATCGTGGTTCATCCGATGAGATCATCGTGGAACATGTGGGAGCCAATATGGGTATCCAGATCCCGCTATTGGTTATTGGCCGGAGAGGTGTCTCGGTCATGTCTGCATGGTTCCCGAACCCGTAGGGTCTACACACTTAAGGTTCGATGACGCTAGAGTTGTAATGGGAATTGTATGTGGTTACCGAAAGTTTTTCGGAGTCCTGGATGAGATCCCGGACGTCATGAGGAGTTCCAGAATGGTCCGGAGGTAAAGATTTATATATGGGAAGTCCTATTTTGGCCACCGGAAAATGTTTGGGATTTTTCGGTATTGTACCGGGAAGGTTCTAGAAGGTTCCGGAGTGGGGCCCACCTGCATGGGGCGGCCCACATGAACGTGAGTAGTGGGGGCAAGGCCCCACACCCCTGGTCAAGGCGCACCAAGATCCCCCCTTAGACGGAATAAGATCATATCCCGAAGGGAAAAGATCAAGATCCCTAAAAAGGGGGGATAAGAATCGGTGGGGAAGGGAAAGGATGGGATTTCTTTCCTCCCACCTTTGCCAACGCCCCAATGGACTTGGAGGGCAAGAAACCAGCCCCTCCACCCCTATATATAGTGGGGAGGCGCATGGGAGTTGCACCCCTTCCCTGGCGCAGCCCTCCCCCTTCCTACACCTCCTCCTCCTCCGTAGTGCTTAGCGAAGCTCTGCCGGAGAACCACGAGCTCCACCGCCACCACGCCGTCATGCTGCCGGAGCTCTCCCTGAACTTCTCCTCTCCCCTTGCTGGATCAAGAAGGAGGAGACGTCCCTAGGCTGTACGTGTGTTGAACGCGGAGGCGCCGTCCGTTCGGCGCTTGGATCGGATCTTCCGCGATTTGAATCGCCGCGAGTACGACTCCATCAACCGCGTTCTTTGCAACGCTTCCGCATAGCGATCTTCAAGGGTATAAACATGTACTCCCTCTCTCTCGTTGCTAGCATCTCCTAGATTGATCTTGGTGACACGTAGGAAATATTTTGAATTATTACTACGTTCCCCAACAGTGGCATCATGAGCTAGGTCTATGCGTAGATTCTATGCACGAGTAGAACACAAGTAGTTGTGGGCGATGATTTGGTCAATTTCCTTGCCGTTACTAGTCCTATCTTGATTCGGCGGTATTGTGGGATGAAGCGGCCCGGACCGACTTTACACGTACACTTACGTGTGACTGGTTCCACCGCCTGACATGCACTTGTTGCATATGGTGGCTAGCGGGTGTCTGTCTCTCCCACTTTAGTCGGATCGGATTCGATGAAGAGGGTCCTTATGAAGGGTAAATAGAAATAGGCATATCACCGTTATGGCTTTTGCGTAGGTAAGAAACGTTCTTGCTAGAAACCCATAGCAGCCACGTAAAACTTGCAACAACAATTAGAGGACGTCTAACTTGTTTTTGCAGGGTATGCTATGTGATGTGATATGGCCAAAAGAATGTGATGAAATATATGTGATGTATGAGATTGATCATGTTCTTGTAACAGGAATCACGACCTGCATGTCGATCAGTATGACAACCGGTAGGAGCCATAGGAGTTGTCTTAATTTATTGTATGACCTGCGTGTCAATCAAAAATGCCATGTAATTACTTTACTTTATTGCTAACCGTTAGCCATAGTAGTAGAAGTAATAGTTGCCGAGACAAATTCATGAAGACACGATGATCGAGATCATGATGATGGAGATCATGGTGTCGTGCCGGTGACGATGGTGATCATGCCGCGCCCCGAAGATGGAGATCAAAGGCGCAAGATGATATTGGCCATATCATGTCACTTTATGATTTGCATGTGATGTTTATCATGTTTTTACATCTTATTTGCTTAGAACAACGGTAGCATAAATAAGATGATCCCTCACTAAAATTTCAAGAAATGTGTTCCCCCTAAGTGTGCACCGTTGCGAAGGATCGTTGTTTCGAAGCACCACGTGATGATCGGGTGTGATAGATTCTAACGTTCGCATACAACGGGTGTATGCTAGATTTACACACGCGAAACACTTAGGTTGACTTGACGAGCCTAGCATGTACAGACATGGCCTCGGAACACGAGAGACCGAAAGGTCGAACATGAGTCGTATAGTAGATGCGATCAACATGGAGATGTTCACCATTGATGACTAGTCCGTCTCACGTGATGATCGGACACGGCCTAGTCGATATGGATCATATATCACTTAGATGACTAGAGGGATGTCTATCTGAGTGGGAGTTCATTAAATAATTTGATTAGATGAACTTAATTATCATGAACTTAGTCTAAAATTGTCTTTACAATCTATCTTGTAGATCCAATAGCCCACGCTAATGTTGCCCTCAACTTCAACGCGTTCCTAGAGAAAACCAAACTGAAAGACGATGGAAGCAACTATACGGACTGGGTCTGTAACTTGAGGATCATCCTCATAGCTTCCAAGAAAGCATATGTCCTTGATGCACCGCTAGGTGACGCACCCATTTTCCCAGCAACTCAAGACGTTATGAACGCCTGGCAGTCGCGTAGTGATGATTACTCCCTGGTTCAGTGCGGCATGCTTTACAGCTTGGAACCGGGACTCCAAAAGCGTTTTGAGCAACACGGAGCATATGAGATGTTCCAAGAGCTGAAAATGGTTTTCCAAGCTCATGCCCGGGTCGAGAGATATGAAGTCTCTGACAAGTTCTTCAGTTGTAAGATGGAGGAAAATAGTTATGTCAGCGAGCACATACTCAAAATGTCTGGGTTGCACAACCGCTTGTCTCAGCTGGGAGTTAATCTTCCGGATGATTCGGTTATTGACAGAATCCTCCAGTCGCTTCCACCTAGCTACAAGAGCTTTGTGATGAACTTCAATATGCAAGGGATGGAGAAGTCCATTCCTGAGTTATATTCGATGCTAAAATCAGCGGAGGTGGAGATCAAAAAGGAACATCAAGTGTTGATGGTGAATAAGACCACCAGTTTCAAGAAAGGCAAGGGTAAGAAGAACTTCAAGAAGGACGGCAAAGCAGTTGCCGCGCCTGGTAAATCAGTTGCCGGGAAGAAGCCCAAGAATGGACCCAAGCCTGAGACTGAGTGCTTTTATTGCAAGGGAACCGGTCACTGGAAGCGGAACTGCCCCAAGTACTTAGCGGATAAGAAGGCTGGCAACGTCAAAGGTATATATGATATACATGTTATTGATGTGTACCTTACCAGCGCTCGTAGTAGCTCCTGGGTATTTGATACCGGTGCGGTTGCTCACATTTGTAACTCAAAACAGGAGCTGCGGAATAAGCGGAGACTGGCGAAGGACGAGGTGACGATGCGCGTCGGGAATGGTTCCAAGGTCGATGTGATCGCCGTCGGCACGCTACCTCTACATCTACCTTCGGGATTAGTTTTAAACCTCAATAATTGTTATTTAGTACCAGCTTTGAGCATGAACATTGTATCTGGATCTCGTTTGATGCGAGATGGCTACTCATTTAAATCCGAGAATAATGGTTGTTCTATTTATATGAGAGATATGTTTTATGATCATGCCCCGCTGGTCAATGGTTTATTTTTATTGAATCTCAAACGTGATGTTACACATATTCATAGTGTTAATACCAAACGATGTAACGTTGATAATGATAGTCCCACATACTTGTGGCACTGCCGCCTTGGTCATATTGGTGTCAAATTCATGAAGAAACTCCATGCAGATGGACTTTTGGAGTCTCTTGATTATGAATCATTTGACACGTGTGAACCATGCCTCATGGGCAAGATGACTAAGACTCCGTTCTCCGGAACAATGGAGCGAGCAACCAACTTGTGGGAAATAATACATACCGATGTATGCAGTCCAATGAGCGTTGAGGCTCGCGGTGGCTATCGTTATGTTCTCACCCTCACTGATGACTTAAGCAGATATGTGTATGTCTACTTAATGAAACACAAGTCTGAGACCTTTGAAAAGTTCAAGGAATTTCAGAGTGAGGTAGAGAATCAACGTGACAAGAAAATAAAGTTCTTACGATCTGATCATGGAGGAGAATATTTGAGTCACGAGTTTGGCACGCACTTAAGGAAATGTGGAATTGTTTCACAACTCACGCCGCCTGGCACACCTCAGCGTAATGGTGTGTCCGAATGTTGTAATCGCACTCTATTGGATATGGTGTGATCTATGATGTCTCTTACTGATTTACCGCTATCATTTTGGGGATATGCATTAGAGACTGCCGCATTCACTTTAAATAGGGCACCGTCTAAATCCGTTGAGACGACACCGTATGAATTATGGTTTGGGAAGAAACCTAAGCTGTCATTTCTGAAAGTTTGGGGATGCGATGCTTATGTCAAGAAACTTCAACCTGAAAAGCTCGAACCCAAATCGGAAAAGTGCGTCTTCATAGGATACCCTAAGGAAACTATTGGGTATACCTTCTACCTCAGATCCGAAGGCAAGATCTTTGTTGCCAAGAATGGATCCTTTCTAGAGAAAGAGTTTCTCTCGAAAGAAGTGGGAGGAAAGTAGAACTTGATGAGGTAATTGTACCCCTTCTCGAACCGGAGAGTAGCGCAGCGCAGGAAAATGTTTCTGTGGTGCCTGCACCGACTAGAGAGGAAGTTAATGATGATGATCATGAAACTTCGGATCAAGTTACTACTGAACTTCGTAGGTCCACGAGGACACGTTCTGCACCAGAGTGGTACGGCAACCCTGTCCTGGAAATCATGTTGTTAGACAACGGTGAACCTTCGAACTATGAAGAAGCCATGGCGGGCCCGGATTCCAACAAATGGCTTGAAGCCATGAACTCCAAGATAGGATCCATGTATGAGAACAAAGTATGGACTTTGGTGGACTTGCTCGATGATCGGCAAGCCATAGAAAATAAATGGATCTTTAAGAAGAAGACTGACGCGGATGGTAATGTGACCGTCTATAAGGCTCGGCTTGTCGCTAAGGGTTATCGACAAGTTCAAGGAGTTGACTACGATGAGACTTTCTCACCCGTAGCGATGCTGAAGTCCGTCCGAATCATGTTAGCAGTTGCCGCATTTTATGATTATGAGATCTGGCAAATGGACGTCAAAACGGCATTCCTTAACGGTTTCCTTAAGAAAGAATTGTATATGATGCGGCCGGAAGGTTTTGTCGATCCTAAGAATGCTGACAAGGTATGCAAGCTCCAGCGCTCCATCTATGGGCCGGTGCAAGCATCTCGGAGTTGGAACATTCGTTTTGATGAGGTGATCAAAGCGTTTGGGTTTATACAGACTTATGGAGAAGCCTGTATTTAGAAGAAAGTGAGTGGGAGCTCTGTAGCATTTCTCATTTTATATGTGGATGACATATTGTTGATGGGAAATGATATAGAACTTTTGGAAAGCATAAAGGCCTACTTGAATAAGTGTTTTTCAATGAAGGACCTTGGAGAAGCTGCTTACATATTAGGCATCAAGATCTATAGAGATAGATCGAGACGCCTCATTGGTCTTTCACAAAGCACATACCTTGACAAGATATTGAAGAAGTTCAATATGGATCAGTCCAAGAAGGGGTTCTTGCCTGTATTGCAAGGTGTGAGATTGAGCACAGCTCAATGCCCGACCTCGGTAGAAGATAGAGAAAAGATGAGTGTCTTCCCCTATGCCTCAGCCATAGGCTCTATTATGTATGCCATGCTGTGTACCAGACCTGATGTGAACCTTGCCATAAGTTTGGTAGGGAGGTACCAAAGTGATCCCGGAATGGAACACTGGACAGCGGTCAAGAATATCCTTAAGTACCTGAAAAGGACTAAGGATATGTTTCTCCTTTATGGAGGTGCCGAAGAGCTCGTCGTAAAGGGTTACGTCGATGCTAGCTTCGACACAGATCCGGATGACTCCAAGTCACAAACCGGATACATGTATATTTTGAATGGTGGGGCAGTCAGCTGGTGCAGTTGCAAGCAAAGCGTCGTGGCGGCATCTACATGTGAAGCGGAGTACATAGCTGCTTCGGAAGCAACGCGGGAAGGAGTCTGGATAAAGGAGTTCATCTCCGACCTAGGAGTGATTCCCAATGCGTCGGGCGCGATGACTCTCTTCTGTGACAACACTGGAGCTATTGCAATTGCCAAGGAGCCCAGGTTTCACAAGAAGACCAAGCACATCAAGCGCCGCTTCAACTCCATTCGTGGTTACATTCAGGATGGAGATATAGATATTTGTAAAGTACATATAGATCTGAATGTCGTAGATCCGTTGACTAAACCTCTTTCACGAGCGAAACATGATCAACACCAGAACTCTATGTGTGTTCGATTCATCACAATGTAACTAGATTATTGAGTCTAGTGCAAGTGGGAGACTGTTGGAAATATGCCCTAGAGGCAATAATAAAATGGTTATTATTATATTTCCTTGTTCATGATAATTGTCTATTGTTCATGCTATAATTGTATTAACCGGAAACCGTAATACATGTGTGAATACATAGACCACACCATGTCCCTAGTGAGCCTCTAGTTGACTAGCTCGTTGATCAATAGATGGTCATGGTTTCCTGACCATGGACATTGGATGTCGTTGATAACGGGATCACATCATTAGGAGA
Organism: Elymus sibiricus; assembly: GCA_039707655.1. Classification (NCBI taxonomy): domain Eukaryota; kingdom Viridiplantae; phylum Streptophyta; class Magnoliopsida; order Poales; family Poaceae; genus Elymus; species Elymus sibiricus. Next base: position 59,455,219 of record CM077665.1, read on the forward strand.
ATGATGTGATGGACAAGACCCAATCCTAAGCATAGCACAAGATCATGTAGTTCGTCTGCTAGAGCTTTTCTAATGTCAAGTATCATTTCCTTAGACCATGAGATTGTGCAACTCCCGGATACCGTAGGAATGCTTTGGGTGTATCAAATGTCACAACGTAACTGGGTAACTATAAAGGTGCACTACAGGTATCTCCGAAAGTGTCTGTTGGGTTGGCACGAATCGAGACTGGGATTTGTCACTCCGTGTGACGGAGAGGTATCTCTGGGCCCACTCGGTAATACATCATCATAATGAGCTCAATGTGACTAAGGAGTTAGTCACGGGATCATGTGTTACGGAACGAGTAAATAGACTTGCCGGTAACGAGATTGAACAAGGTATAGGGATACCGACGATCGAATCTCGGGCAAGTAACATACCGATGGACAAAGGGAATTGTATACGGGATTAATTGAATCCCAGACATCGCGGTTCATCCGATGAGATCATCATGGAACATGTGGGAGCCAATATGGGTATCCAGATCCCGCTATTGGTTATTGGCCGGAGAGGTGTCTCGGTCATGTCTGCATGGTTCCCGAACCCGTAGGGTCTACACACTTAAGGTTCGGTGACGCTAGAGTTGTAATGGGAATTGTATGTGGTTACCGAAAGTTGTTCGGAGTCCCGGATGAGATCCCGGATGTCATGAGGAGTTCCGGAATGGTCCGGAGGTAAAGATTTATATATGGGAAGTCCTATTTTGGCCACCGGAAAATGTTTGGGATTTTTCGGTATTGTACCGGGAAGGTTCTAGAAGGTTCCGGAGTGGGGCCCACCTGCATGGGGGGGCCCACATGAACGTGGGTAGTGGGGGCATGGCCCCACACCCCTGGTCAAGGCGCACCAAGATCCCCCCTTAGAAGGAATAAGATCATACACCGAAGGGATAAGATCAAGATCCCTAAAAAGGGGGGATAACAATCGGTGGGGAAGGGAAAGGATGGGATTTCTTTCCTCCCACCTTTGCCAACGCCCCAATGGACTTGGAGGGCAAGAAACCAGCCCCCTCCACCCCTATATATAGTGGGGAGGCGCATGGGAGCTGCACCCCTTCCCTGGCGCAGCCCTCCCCCTTCCTACACCTCCTCCTCCTCCGTAGTGCTTAGCGAAGCTCTGCCGGAGAACCACGAGCTCCACCGCCACCACGCCGTCGTGCTGCCGGAGCTCTCCCTCAACTTCTCCTCTCCCCTTGCTGGATCAAGAAGGAGGAGACGTCCCCAGGCTGTACGTGTGTTGAACATGGAGGCGCCGTCCGTTTAGCGCTTGGATCGGATCTTCCGCGATTTGAATCGCCGGGAGTATGACTCCATCAACCGCGTTCTTTGCAACGCTTCCGCTTAGCGATCTTCATGGGTATGAAGATGCACTCCCTCTCTCTCATTGCTAGCATCTCCTAGATTGATCTTGGTGACACGTAGGAATTTTTTTGAATTATTACTACATTCCCCAACACTATTTTGGTATTTTGTTCCTTCATAAACATTAGCAAGTTAGCCTCTATTTCATCGGCGAAGTCCTTTACCACTACTTCATGAACGATATTTGGGTCAATGAACCCAATGTCAAAGATTCCCGCTTTTCGGCATTCGAGAATCTTCATTCTGCATAATTAATAGCGTATAAAATAATATAGTGAGGATAATTACATGCAATGAATGAGCTGGGCTAGAGAATTAAATTACATAAATAAATCAGTTACAGACAATAGCAACTGACGATACATTTGTCGAGTGCGTCTTGATTGTATAACTGAATTTTTTTGGCCAGATCAATCGCTATCTCTAAATCAGTGAAGAAATGCTCTTTCTTGACCCTCACCATGAGCATCTGTCGCCCCCTCTTTACTTCTTCCATGTACCAATCATGTAATCTTCGCATTTGTGATGACAGATGCTTTACCTGCTCAGGTCTGACCAGAGGGTTCCCGGGGATATATTTCCATGCTAATTCAGCCTTGGGGAATTCCTCGGTGCCTCGGAGTTGTTCAACAGTGAAACCAAAATCTTTAGCAAGGTCGTTGGTCATTACCTTATCGGTACTCACCTTCAGCTGGGGGATCGATTGCACTGCCTGTTCTCCGAGCTGGGGAACTATTTTCCCGCACTTATTACCACTTGTATTTCCCGATGAGTGCTGCATTTGTTCATGATATGACTTGCTAATAGAGAGTTCATAGTCATCTGAAGGCCTATTCTGTAACGGGGGTTGCCGTAGAGATTCCACAAAGCGTTGTACGACTGGAGCAGGTATTTTCTCCTTTGGTGGCGGCACCGGCTTCTGTGCAAAATGGGCCTTCAGTTGGGCAGCCACGGTCGCTCTCGTTTCCTCCTCATCCATCTCGTAAGCTAACTTTTTTTGGCAGGAGGCTCGGATTTCTTCTTTAGTGCTCTCTTCCGCTTTGTGCCCTGCTGCTGGGACATGAGGGGTGGAGTCGGCTAACGCGACAAAGGTCGATATGGCGGACTAGCGATGGGCTCCGTCTCGAGGTGGGGTGGAGTCGGCTGACTGGCGTGGCTTGAGACTGCGTCGGTATTTCCCCAAAGAGGAAGGGATGGTGCAGCACAGCGACGGTAAGTATTTCCCTCAGTGATGAAACCAAGGTTATCGAACCAGTAGGAGAACCACTCGACACTATGTAAACGGTACCTGCACACAAAGAACAAATACTTGCAACCCGACGCGTAAGAGAGGTTGTCAATCTCTCCACGGTAAAAGATAGATCGATTTGTATGAGATTGGATAATTAAAGCACGTAAGAACACAAAATAAAAGATGCAAATAAAAAGTGCAGCAAGGTATTTTTGGGTTTTTGGAATAATAGATCTGAAAGCAAATGCGGAAAAAGATAGATCGGAAAGCAATATGATAAAAGATAGACCTGGGGGGCGTAGATTTCATTAGTGGCTTCTCTCATGAGTATAGCACATGGTGGGTAAACAAATTATTGTTGGGCAATTGATAGAAGTTCAAATAATCGTGACGATATCGAAGGCAATGATCATTATATAGGCATAACGTCCAAGATTAGTAGACCGAAACGATTCTGCATGTACTACTATTACACCATGCATCGACCGCTATCCAGCATGCATCTAGTGTATTAAGTTCATGGAGAAACGGAGTAATGCAATAAGAATGACGACATGATGTAGACAAGATCTATTCATGTAGCAACGATACATGCGTGGCTCGCTGCCCCTTCTGTCACTGGGAGAGGACACCGCAAGATCGAACCCATCACAAAGCACCTCTTCCCATGGCAAGAAAAATCGATCTAGTTGGCCTAACTAAACCAAAGATTTGAAGAAGAAATACGAGGCTATAAATAATCATGCATATAAGAGATCGAAGAAGACTCAAATAATATTCATGGATAGAAACTGATCATGAACTCAAAATTCAACGGATCCCAACAAACACACCGCAAAAAGTCATTACATCAAATAGATCTCCAAGAGACCATTGTATTGAGAATCAAAAAACAGAGAGTAAGCCATCTAGCTACTGCCTACGGACCCGTAGGTCTATGGTGGACTACTCACGCATTATCGGAGAGGCACCCATGAAGAAGATGCACCCCTCCGTGATGGTGTTAGATTGGATCTCGTGGTTCTGGAACTTGCGGCGGCTGGAATTGTTTCTCGTCAACTCTCCTAGGGTTTTTGGAATATTTGGGTATTTATAGAGCTGAGAACCGGTGTAGGAGGGTCCCTGATGACCCACAAGTGTAGGGGGTCAATCGTAGGCCTTTCGATAAGTAAGAGTGTCGAACCCAACGAGGAGCAGAAGGAAATGACAAGCGGTTTTCAGCAAGGTAATTTCTGCAAGCACTGAAATTTTAGGTAATAGGTAGTTTGATAGCAAGATAATTGGTAACGAGCAAGTAACGGTAACGGTAAATAAAGTGCAGCAAGGTAGCCTAATCCTTTTGTGGCAAAGGAAAGGCCAAAATGATCTCTTATAATAAGCAAAGTATTTTTCAGGGTACACGGGAATTTCATCTAGTCACTTTCATCATGTTGGTTTGATTTGTGTTCGCTACTTTGATAATTTGATATGTGGGTGGACCGGTGCTTGGGTGCTGTTCTTACTTGAACAACTTCCTATTTATGATTAACCCCCTCACAAGCATCCGCAACTACGAGAAAATTATTAAGATAACATCTAACCATAGCATTAAACATGTGGATCCAAATCAGCCCCTTACGAAGTAGCGCATAAACTAGGGTTTAAGCTTCTGTCACTCTAGCAACCCATCATCTAATAACTACTCCACAATGCATTCCCTTAGGCCCAAGGATGGTGAAGTGTCATGTAGTCGACGTTCACATGACACCACTAAGGGAATCACAACATACATATCATCAAAATATCGAACACATATCAAATTCACATGATTACTAGCAACATGACTTCTCCCGTGGCCTCAAGAACAAAGGTGACTACTCACAAATAATATGCATGCTCAAGATCAGAGGGGTATTGAATAGCATAATGGATCTGAACATATAATCTTCCACCAAATAAACCATATAGTAATCAACTACGCAAGGTAATCAACACTACTAGACACCCACTGGTACCAATCTGAGGTTCCGGTAGAAAGATTGAACACAAGAGATGAACTAGGGTTTGAGAGGAGATGGTGTTGTCGAAGATGTTGATGAAGAAAGGCCTACCAAAGATGAGAGGGTTGTTGGTGATGACGATGGCTTCGATTTCCCCCTCCGGGAGGCAAGTTCCCCCGGCGGAATCGCTCCGCCAGAAGGCAAAAGTGATCTTGTCCAAGTTCCGCCTCAAGACGGCGGCGTTCCGTGCCGAAAGTCCTCTCCTGATTTTTTCTAGGTCAAAACACCTTATATACCAGAATATGGGCTCCGGAGGTGGGCCGTGCTGGGCACAACCCCCTGGGGGGCCTGGCGCGCCCTGGTGTCTTGTGCTCACCAGGGTGGCCCCCTCTGGTAGTTATTTGCTCCAATATTTCTTATATATTCCATAAAAAATCTACGTGAAGTTTCAGCTCATTTGAAGATGTGCAGAATAGGTATCTCTGGTCGCTTTTTCACGTCCAGAATTCCAGTTGCCGGTATTCTCCCTCTTTGTGCAAACCGTGCAAATTATGAGAAAAGGCATTAGAATTACTCCGTAAAGCATTATTATGCATAAAGACATTATAAATAACAGTAGGAAAACATGATGCAAAATGGACGTATCAACTCCCCCAAGCTTAGACCTCGCTTGTCCTAAAGCGAAAGCCGATATCGAAAAACATGTCCACATGGTTTGAGAGAGAGGTGTCAATAAAAACAAAATACGAACATAGTAGCATCATGCTTATTATCATAACAGCAACAAACTTTATCATAAAATTTCATATAACTTTTATTTTATAACAACATCATATAACTTCTCATTAACAAGTAACAATTCATCACAACATAGAAGTATAAAGCATAAACCTTATTGGAAACCAACAAACTATGTTCTTAGTCAACTTTGCAACTACAATTCATCATATTTTCAGGAAGGGTCTCGTGTCAGAGCCTTTTGGCAAGTCCACATACTCAACCATCATTTAATCTTCTATGATTGCTAACACTCACAGCATACCCATGGGCAAAAAGTTTCAACCGGACACATAGAAAGATAGGGGCTTATTGTAACAGCCCGAGACCGACGCCCGAGAAGATTCCCCTTTTATTCCATTGTCACCGTGTGTTTCGTCTGGTTGTCGCATTCATCATCGCATCATTCGCATCATCTGCATGGCATCGGCACTCGTTTTTGAAAACTTGCATCCGTTCGTAGCTGCCGGTTCTCTCCGTTCGTGTCGTCGACCGTTTCGAGGCCAACCACACACGCACGCGCTCGCGGCATCGGAAAAATATCGTTTTTAAAGTGGGCAAAAAATATTCTTGGATTGGGTCCAAAGTTGGCATGCGGTCTTGTTATATTGTAGGTAGACCGCCTGCCAAATTTCGTCGCAATCGGAGGTCGTTTAATACCGAACGGTCGACCGTAGCGGCACCATCATCGGTTTATTCGTCGGACGTTTTCAGTATTTCAAAATCTTGTGCCAGGCCGCAATCCTCCCTCTCTTCTCAGCCCACAACCCCTCTCCACAGCCCATCTAAACCCACCTAGTGCCTAGCCATCGCCGGAGCTGTCCGATTTCGATCGAAGGGTCGAAAATCGGACTAAACCCCCCTAACCCTAAACCTGCCTATTTAAGGACCCCCTAGTCCATTTTTGGGCCTAACCCTAGCCCCCCACCTCAAATTCCATGCAGCCAGCTTCCTCCCACCTCTCAGCCACCGCCCACCTCGTTTTCAGTGCCTGCGGCCCTGCCGCCACCACTTGGCGCTGGGCGTCGTGCTCCCCACCCCTAGCCTCCACCGCGGCCCGCCCGAACCCGCGTCCGGCCCGCTCCGGGCCGAACAGGGCCCGAGCCGGCCCGAGCGCCCGCCGCGCCGCCCTGGCACCGCGCCGCCCGAGCGCCCGAGCTCTGCAGCTCCTCCCGCGCCGCCCGCTGCTCGCCGCCCGCGCCCCGCCGTCGCACCTCCGCCGCCGCATCCGCGCTGCGCTCCGTCGCCGGCGACCTTGCGCCCCCACCGGAACCCGCCGCCGCGCTGAGCCACCGCCGCCCGAAGCTCGCCGTCCGCCTTGGCCTCAAGCCCGTTGTCGTCGCTCTGCAACCGGACCTAGCCGCCGCAGCCCTTACCCGACCAGATCCGGGCTGGAGACGACCAGATCCAGCGCCGCCGCCCCCGGATCCGCCGGCGGCTTGCCTCCTCCGCGCTGGAGCCCCTACCCGCAAGCCGCCTTTGACCAGCCCGCCGCTGGCCTCGCTAGGCTCGGGGCTGGGGAGCACGACGCCCAGCGCCCGTTGACCGGCTTCGCTCCTCGCGTGGGCCAGGTCTTCCTCGCGCGGCCCAGCCGGCCTCCTCCAGCCCATCACCGAGCCGGCCCAAGTGCCTCTGTTGAGCGCCTGCCTATTCCTCGCCCGGTGTGCATCATAGTTAACCTGCACCCAATGTCTGTTTCGGCCCTGTTCTAGATTTGGCCCATTGGGTTTTTTTTTAATTGCAGAAAAATGCATAGTTTTAAATGTCAATAAGTATTTAACCGTGCATCCGATGAAAATACTTTATATATGTAAAACGTGTAGAATTTCGTGTAGATTCACAATATCTCACTTTCATCCATGTTTGACATGCTGCTTTCGTGTATTTTGCATAGATGTCATGTATGTTGCATTGCGCATAATTGTTGAATCGTGCATCCGAATTAATCAAACCTTGCATGTAAAATGTGTAGATTATTTATATCGCATTTACATGCATGCTAAAAATGTTTGATGTGGTGGTTGCATTTATTTTACATACGTAATTTGCTAAAACGGTTTATGTCCTAAACTCGCATAAATGTTGTGGCGTTTTTTTTAATTATAAGAACCCACATATTATATATGATTTTGGGGTAGAAAAATCCATAGAAATTATCTGTAACATTAGTTTTGTCATTTGAGCCTTTTTGTGTGCATGTCATTTTTGCTATGATGCCTTTTTGTTTATTTCGTGTGAATTAATCCATGCATATTTTGGTATAGTTGCAAACATGAGATATGCCCTTGGACATGTGTGCTAGGCCCTGGTATTTTTGGTTGCTATAGAAATGCATGTTTAGGTGTTATTTTCTTGTTGCCAACATGCTATAAATACTGCTGTTTTGAGGGTCCAAAATATTTCTAAGTCTGAAATCTGTGTTATTTTGTTGCTGTCTTGCCATGAGGTTTGCTATTGATCTATAGCTCTTTTGGTGTTGCCACAATGGAATGCTTTGTTAACCATGTTATGTCTATCATGTTGTGCCAATAGTTTGCATGAATAGGTTTAGCATCATAATTAATTCTGTTGTTTAATATGCCAATCTGTTAAAAACTGCTGCACATGTCTACTCTTATTTTCACTAAGTCTGAGAATCTGTTTTCTTCATAATGCCATATTGTGTTGATGCTAGCCATGATTCTATGCATAATTAGACCTTGTCACCATGGAATGAATTGTAGTGCATCATGTCTACTACCATGCTGTTAAGTTTCATGCCATAATATGCCCTATAGCATATAGTTTTAATGCTGCCAATATGCCTTCGTGAAAATCTGCTATGCTAAAACTGTTATTTTCACCAAGTCCTAATCTGCTATATTTTGTTGCCATATTGTGAGCTTCCTACCATGTGTTCCATAACTATTTTGAGTATGATATGTGAAGATGAAATGAAGTGTGTGTTACATGCTACTGCCCCATGCTTAGTTTGTGCATTTTAGAATCTTGTAGCTTGTTGTTTTCATGTGTGCAATATGCTATCTTGCTGTTTTGGACAGATTTGAACTAAAACTTGTACTGGTGATTGTGGTTGAACCGTAGCTCCGATTTGCACATGCCAAATATGAAACTTGCTTAGATTTTCATGTAGTATCATAATATTTTGCTGCATTCATGATTTAAAATGTTTGTGGTTGTCATTTTCATGCATTTTGCATTCATGTCATGTTCATCTTGTGAAGGTCATATCTTTCAGACCGCAGCTCCGTTTGAGATGTTCCATATATGTAAATCGAGTAGAATGACGTGTAGAATGGCATGGTATACTTTATTTTCCTGTTTAACAAATATAAAACATGATTAGTTCAGGTCTGGACCAATTTCGAAATTAACATATGGGGTCGTTCCGGAAATGCTATATGTTGTTTCCGGCCTCATTTAAACTTGCCTAGATGTGTAATTTACTTATGCTTCACCTCTTGTCATGTTCAACAACATTTAATATTGTCGTGTACCTAAACAAGAGTGAACTAAATATTCGAATGTGGAGTTTCATCAATATGCAACTCGTTGCATATTGAGCTTCACTTAATGTGTAGAAGTTGATTGTTGTGCTTGCCATGTCATGCATAACATGCATCATATTTGTAGTGCATCATATCATGCATATGTTGTGGTGTTATCGTGTGTTGATTGTTGTTTCCCGATTGATTCTTCTCGATAGAGTTCCGAAAGCGTTCGGAGTGTGAGGATTTGTTCGACTACGTTGGCTCGTCTGCTTCACGGATTCGTTCTTCTTCCAAGCGGGTTCTCAGGCAAGATGATCATTTCCCTGGATACCATTACTATCATTGCCATGCTAGATGTCGCGTTTCTATCGCTGTCTCGCTACCTACCACTTGTATGTCAAGCCGCCCAAATTGCCATGAAAAGCCTCTAACCCCTCCACACCCGAGCAAACATTGTTTGGCTATGTTACTGCTTGCTCAGCCTTTCTTATAGCGTTGCTAGTTGCAGGTGCAATGTTTCCATGTGCCAACATGGATGTTTTTGATATATCACAATATTCTTGCTATTTAATTTAATGCACATATATACTTGGTAAAGGGTGGAAGGCTTGGCCTTTTGCTCGGTGTTTTGTTCCACTCTTGCCGCCCCTAGTTACTTGTGTGCCATTGTTATGTTCCATAATTGAGCGCTCCTAACATGCTCGGGGTTGTTATGGGGACCCCCTTGATGTTTTAGGATAAAACTTGTCTGGCAAGGCCCAACATTGGTACTACATTTGCCTAATAACAACTAAAATTGCATAGGGACCCGCCAGCACCCGCGGATCTTTAATTAACAACCCGGGCCAGTGCTCCTCATGAGTGTTGGTCCAACCCAGAGTAGCTTATTAACGCTACCCGGGGCAACTCGGTGATTGGCGTGGTAACCATCGCTCATCTGTCGTGTCCTCAGAACGAGATACGCGGCTCCTATCGGGATCGTCGACACGCCGGGCGGCCTTGCTGGATTTGTTTTACCTTTCTCGAACGTCTTGTGCGAGGAATTCCGATAATACTTCGGGCTATCTAGAGGTTGCGTTTTTCCAGTGGAATTGCCTAGGAAGATCACGAGATTCATGGTCGAGGTTATTCCCGCAGCGTGTGGTTAGTTTGTGATGGATGAGTTGGAGCACCCCTGTAGGGTCAAATCTTTCGGAAAGCCATGCCCGCGGTTACGTGGCAACTTGGAAACTCTGTTTAACACCCGGTCATAGCAAACTTGAAGTAAACTCAAATAAAATACACCAACCGTGTGCGTAACCATGACTGTCTCTTCTCGTGAGTCCTTATCCGGGAGAGAACACAGTGGGGTTATGTTTGTTCGTAAGTAGGTGTTCAGGATCTCTTAGAGATCATTACTAGTTCACGTCCGTTTATTCGACAATCATCCCCCTTTATTCTTGTACTCGTAAGGTAGCCACTCAAATAAATGCTTAGTGCTTGCTGCAGCCTCACCACTTAACCATATCTCACCCATTAAGCTTTAATAGTCTTGATACCCTTGGAAATGAGATTGCTGAGTCCCCGTGGCTCACAGATTACTACAACAACAGTTGCAGGTACAGGTAATGCGATGATATGACGTGAGCGCGATGCCTTGTTTGATTTGGAGTTCTTCTTCTTCTTCTTCATCAATCTAGGAAGGGTTCCAGGCAGCAGCCTGGGATAGCAAGGATGGATGTCATTTTATCGTTTGATTTCGTCCGTAGTCGGACCCTGCTCATCTGTTTGATGATTGTATATGTTGTTGTATTGACGTGATATTGATGTAGCTTGTGGCGAGTGTAAGCCAATTCCATATACTCATCTCTTCTTTACATGTACTTGTAATGATATCCATTCTTGCAAATGACGAGATGCGCTTCTATCCCTGTCGAGGCCCTCGTGCCAAAATAAGGATATGATCGCATCTTGGGCGTGATACTTATGGTTTCGCCTCCCAACGTATTCACCTCAAGGGTGATGTCAACAATAATAACTCATGCTCACCCATATCCAACTGGATATATATGCCTAGATCTTTCTTCACCACATGATGATTGCAAAAGGACAAAAATAAAAAGGAATAGGGAAGAATACTTTGACTCTTGCATAAAAGTAAATACATAAAGGTAAAAAATAGGCCCTTCGCAGAGGGAAGCAGAGGTTGTCATGCACTTTTTAGTTTGTATGCCAAATCCCTTAGTGCAAAGGAACGTCACATTATATTGCCCCTTGTGATAGCAACCTTTATTATGCAGTCCGTCGCTTTTATTACTTTGCCATCACAAGTTCATGCAACGCTCAATTTTCTCTCACACTAATTGATCCAACACTTTTAGAAGCAATTTTTATTGCCTTAGTGCACCGATGACAACTTACTTGAAGGATATTATTCAATCCATAGGTAGGTATGGTGGACTCTCAAAACATGAGTTTGGGTTTGGGATTTTGGATGCACAAGTAGTATCTCTACTTAGTGTAGAATTTTTGGCTAGCAAAGATATTGAGCAAGCACCACATGTTGAAGGATCTATGACAATATAACTTCTATGTGAATATGAACAAACATAAATCATTACATTCTCTTCCTTGTCCAACGTCAACAATTTTGGCATATAATATTTAATGGGGGCTCACAATCATAAAAGATGTCCAAGATAGTGTATTTGCATGTGAATCTTCTCTTCCCTAATTAATTCTTTCATGAGTTGCATCATTGAGTAATGCTATGTTTGCCAATCTCCAATAAATTTTACCACTTATACTTTTCTTTATGTGATGTCATTCCTCGCCATAAGATTAGCATATGATCCTTTCTCATTTATTTTCTTTTATTATGATTGCAACAAGAAAGTAAAGAAGCAAGAGCTCGAACTAAACTTTATTATATAACTCTCACTCTATTACATAGATAGATAGATGACGAAACTAGCACTCAGAAATAGATCATACTGAACTTTTATTCAACTAAATCACGAAAAAGCTAAGGATCGAAATAAAAAGTAAAGGTAAAAAGTGATGGTGATACGATACCTGGGCATCTCCCCCAAGCTTGGCTCAAGCCAAGGGGAGTGCCCATAACCGTGTACTCAAGTCGCCTTTGGTGGTGAAGATGATGAAGGTGGTGGTGATGAAGAAGTGTCACACTTCAGCCTCAATTTCTACTCCAGTTTACGGATGACGCTCCGAAGGGTAATGATGTACTCCTCTAGGAAAATATTTTCACGAGTGAGAAATTTATTCTGAACACGAACCGCTTCGAAGGCCCTAAAAGCTTTAGTTTCAATAGGGGTGAGGTGATCATAATAAGGTAGGAGGATATCTTCTTCTTCCTCCTCTTCTGTTGGCATGGATTGCCCTTCTTCTTGAGCTTGATCCCTCATAGCTCCCTTGTCTTTGTCTTCATTGTTGACTTCTTTTGGCTCCTCTCTCTTCAGCTCCATCTTCATCAACCAAGCATCTTCTTCTACGTTATTGGAGGAGGGAGAAGACATGATGCCTGGCCTGATAGATCTAATGGGAAAACAGCACGAAACAAGAACAAAGAATATTTCCGTGATGCGGTGGTCAAATCAATCAGGGATATATATAGAGAATTTTTATTCTCGGAAAACAAGCATATGGAAGGAAAACGGAGCCGGGAAGGTTCCCGAGGTGGGCACAACCCACCAGGGCGCGCCAGGTAGGGCAGGCACGCCCTGGTGTATCGTGCTCACCTCGGTTGCTTTCCTGGTTATTTCTTATTTTCCTAATTTTTGTAATATTCCAAAAATGACAGAAAATATTTTTGCGGATTTTCCGGAGTCCGTTTACTTACCGTATCACGTACCTCTCTTTTTCACGATTCTAGAGTGTTCCGGAAGGTTTCTCTTATGTGTTCCTCCGGTGTCATGGTTTGGATAACATTGCTTTCAACATTAATAGGCGTACCTGAGATATAGTGTTTAATTCTTTGTCCATTGACCACCTTCGGGTTAGTACCTTCGTCATTATTAATAGTGATAGCTCCAGAGCGATAAACCTCTTCGATAACATATGGTCCTTCCCATTTGGAAAGAAGTTTTCCTGCAAAAAATCTGAAACAAGAGTTGTACAAAAGAACATATTGTCCAACTTTGAATTCTCGCTTTTGGATTCTTTTGTCATGCCATCTTTTAACCTTTTCTTTAAATAGTTTGGCATTTTCATAAGCTTGGGTTCTCCATTCATCTAGTGAGCTAATATCAAATAGCCTCTTTTCACCGGCAAGTTTGAAGTCATAATTGAGTTCTTTAATTGCCCAAAATGCTTTGTGTTCTAACTCTAGAGGCACATGACAAGTTTCCCATATACCATTTTGTATAGAGACATACCCATAGGATTTTTATAAGCTGTTCTATAGGCCCAAAGTGCATCATCTAGTTTCTTAGACCAATTCTTTCGGGACCTATTGACAGTTTTTTGTAATATCAATTTTATTTCTCTATTGCTAAGTTCAACTTGACCACTATATTGAGGATGATAGGGTGATGCAATTCTATGGTTAACATCAAATTTAGCAAGCATTTTACGGAAAGCACCATGAATAAAGTGTGAACCACCATCAGTCATTAAGTATCTAGGGACTCCAAACCTCGGGAAAATAACTTCTTTAAGCATTCTAATGGAGGTGTTATGATCAGCACTACTAGTTGGAATAGCTTCTACCCACTTAGTGACATAATCAACAGCAACCGAAATATGAGTATACCCATTAGAGGAAGGAAAAGGTCCCATATAGTCAAAGCCCCAAATATCAAATGGTTCAACAACAAGTGAATAATTCATAGGCATTTCCTGACGCTTACCGATATTACCAATTCTTTGACATTCATCACAAGACAAGACAAACTTACGGGCATCCTTGAAGAGAGTAGGCCAATAAAAACCCGATTGCAATACCTTATGAGCAGTTCTATCTCCTGCATGATGTCCTCCATAATCTTCGGAATGACATTTCCGTAGGATTTGTTCCTGTTCATGCTCAGGTACACAACGTCTAATAATACCATCTACTCCTTCTTTATAAAGATTTGGGTCATCCCAAAAGTAATGTCTTAAATCATAGAAGAATTTTTTTCTTTTGTTGGTACGTGAAGCTAGGTGGTATATATTTAGCAACAATGCAGTTAGCATAATCAACATACCAAGGAGTGCTGTGAGAAACATTTATTGCAGCTAACTGTTCATTAGGAAAACTATCATCAATAGGTAGTGGGTCATCAAGAATATTTTCTAACCTAGACAAGTTATCAGCTACGAGGTTCTCAGCTCCTTTCCTATCGGTAATATGTAAATCAAATTCTTGAAGCAAGAGAACCCACCTAATGAGTCTAGGTTTAGCATCTTTCTTTTCCATAAGATATTTTATAGCAACATGATCAGTGTGCACAATAACTTTGGAATCAATAATGTAAGATCTAAATTCATCACAAGCAAACACAACTGCTAAAAATTCTTCTTCAGTAGTAGCATAATTTCTTTGGGCACTGTCTAGAGTTTTGCTAGCATAATGGATAACATTTAATTTCTTATCAACTCTTTGTCCTAGAACAGCACCAACATCATAATCACTAGCATCACACATAATTTCAAAAGGCAAGTTCCAATCAGGTGGTTGAACAATAGATGCAGTGGTTAAGGCTTTCTTAAGTGTTTCAAAGGCTTCTACACAATCATCATCAAAAACAAAGGGAATATCCTTTTGTAAAATATTAGTAAGAGGCCTAGAGATTTTGGAGAAGTCTTTAATAAACCTCCTATAGAAACCAGCGTGACCAAGGAAACTCCGAATACCTTTAATATCTTTAGGACATGGCATTTTCTCAATTGCATCAACTTTAGCTTGATCCACCTCAATACCTCGTCCAGAAATTTTATGCCCCAAGACAATACCTTCATTAACCATAAAGTGGCACTTCTCCCAATTCAAGATGAGATTAGTTTGTTCACATCTCTGCAAAACTCTATCAAGGTTGCTTAAGCAATCATCTAAAGAAGTTCCGTAAACGGAAAAATCATCCATGAAAACCTCCACAATCTTTTCACAAAAATCAGAGAATATAGCAGTCATGCATCTTTGAAAGGTAGCATGTGCATTGCATAAACAAAAAGGCATACGTCTATAAGCATAGGTTCCAAAAGGACAAGTAAAGGTGGTTTTCTCTTGATCAGATTGTGACACAGGTATTTGAGAGAAACCAGAATATCCATCCAGGAAACAAAAGTGTGTGTGCTTAGATAATCTATCTAGCATTTGATCAATGAAAGGAAGAGGGTAATGATCCTTTCTAGTAGCTTTATTTAGTTTTCTAAAATCAATTACCATCCTATAGCCAGTAACAATTCTCTCTGGGATAAGTTCATTTTTATCATTAGGAACAACAGTAATACCTCCCTTATTAGGGAGACAGTGAACGGGACTTACCCATCTACTATCAGCTATGGGATAGATTATATCTGCTTCCAGAAGCT
Source organism: Elymus sibiricus (assembly GCA_039707655.1). NCBI lineage: Eukaryota > Viridiplantae > Streptophyta > Magnoliopsida > Poales > Poaceae > Elymus > Elymus sibiricus. Next base: position 59,470,613 of record CM077665.1, read on the forward strand.
TTAATATTTCAGTTCTTACCACTTCTTTCATCTTAGGATTCAATCATCGTTGGTGATCAACAACGGGTTTTGCATCAGGTTCCATATTGATCTTGTGCTGACATAGAGTGGGACTAATGCCCTTAAGATCATGAAGAGTATATCCAATAGCAGCCCGATGCTTCCTCAAATTTTTTAATAATCTTTCTTCTTCATGTTCTAAAATGTTAGCACTAATAATAACAGTATATATCTTTTTCTCATCAAGATAAGCATACTTCAAAGTGGCATGTAATTGTTTTAATTCAAACACAGGATCACCTTTAGTTGGAGGAGGACCTCCTAGATTTTAATAGGCAACTTGTGTTTTTAGTAGAGGTTGTTGTTCAAAGAAAATTTTATCTATTTCATTCCTACACAAGTGCATATCTTTTTCATGGTCTAGCAAATATTGTTCTAGTGGATCAGTAGGAGGAATGGCAATAGAAGCTAGACCAATTATTTCATCCTTACTAGGTAATTCTTTATCACCGGGTTGTCTACTAAACTTGGAAAAATTAAACTCATGACACACATCACCAAACTCAACACTGACGGTTTCTTTTTGGCAATCTATCTTAGCATTAACAATGTTCAAGAAAGGTCTACCAAAGATAATGGGACAAAAGTCATCTTGTGGAGAACCAAGAACTAGAAAATCAGTAGGATATTTTATTTTCCACACAAGACTTCAACATCTCTAACAATCCCAAGTGGTGTGATGGTGTCTCTATTAGCAAGTTTAATAGTAACATCAATCTCATCTATTTCAGCAGGTGCTATATCATTCATAATTTCTTGGTATAAAGTAAAAGGAATAGCACTCACACTAGCACCCAAGTCACATAAGCCATGATAACAATGATATCCTATTTTAACTGAGACAACAGGCATGCCAGCTACGGGTCTATGTTTATCTTTTTCATCGGGTTTAGCAATTCTAGCAGCTTCATCAGAGAAGTAAATAACATGCCCATCAATATTTTCTACCAAGAGATCTTTAACCATAGCAACACTAGGTTCTACTTTAATTTGTTCAGAGGGCTTAGGTGCTTTAATATTACTCTTGTGAACCACAGTTGAAACCTTAGCATGTTCCTTTATCCTAACAGGGAAAGGCGGGTTTTCAATATAAGCAGTAGGCACAACTGGATCAACATTGTAAATGATAGTTTCTTCTTTAGCTATGACCGGTTCTTTGATTTCCTTTTTAATAGGGGGTGATATTTAAACCACTTCTCCTTAGTGTCGATGTCAAATCTGACATATCTCGTAGTAGGGGTCCTAAGCTAGGCATCTTGGAGCGATGGTAACATGGACACAGGATTTTACCCAGGTTCGGGCTCTCTCAAGGAGATAATACCCTACGTCCTGCTTTTGATTGTATTGATATGGGGATGGTACATAGTACAGGTATCTACCACGAAATTGTTGTAATGAATATGAGATTGTCTATTGACTACCCTGGCCTCGGTTTATATAATGCACCGTAGGCCTAGGGTTTAGAGGAGTCCATGTCTTGTGGGCCAAGTCTTGTGGAATCTCCCTTGTATGCATCATGGGCTGCCCGAAGTGGCCCATTAGTGAATCACCCTGGGTGTCCTCGGCCCGACCCCCTGGTCGGGAGACGACGTGGTGAGTACCCCCTTGTCTAGGACACCGTCAGTAGCCCCCTGAACCGGTCTTCAAGTTGGGGACGCTCCTCGGTTCTTCAAAACAGTTCTTTTTCTTCGGTCGTCGGTCTTGAAAACTGGTTCAACAAATCTTCCCACGTCCGATCTTGAGGATCGCCAAGCTGAATCCGAAGAGTTCACACGTCGGGCATTCGACGAGCCCTTTAAGTTTTTTGCCTTTATCGATGCCTTGTTATTTTTTATGCCACACTTCGGGTCTGAAGTGTTTCCCGTGCGGCGGTGTCCTCTTGCGTCTAAGATCCAACGCCGGACTGCATCCGAGGTGTCTTTTTTGCATCCGAGCTCCAACGCCGGACTGTATCCGATGTATCTTTTTGCAGCCGAGCTCCAATGTCGGACTGTGTCCGAGGTATCATATATTACCTCGCTCTTGCAAAAGTTGAAGGAGTTCATCCGAGCTTAATGCCGGAAATGCCCTTTATGGAGCCAGCCACTTGCATCCAAGCTTTATGCCGGACTACTTCCAAGGTGGTGCACCACCTCGGTGTCGGGCTGTTTTTTTGTTGGATTTATTTCCGATCGTCGCAATTTATTTACTACTGAGATGTATGGCCAGTAGCCCTCAAGGTGTGTGTCGGTCTAAAACCCGAGATGCACCTGAAGGAAATAATAAAACCACAGATCCCAGTAGCCCCAGAGACTTAGGTCGATTTGTGAAATCGGCAGCATACTTAGGAACAGAAACGCGGTGCGCCATAGTTTCCGAGACTTAGGTTGGGTGCGGCCGACCAACCTGAGGATCGAATCTCCTTGGAAACCGTATTGCACTTTGAATTTGTTGCATTGAATAGGTAATGCAGTAGCCCCCGAGCCTTAATTTGGGCACGGGTGGTTGAATTAAGGATCGATATTTGTTTGACACAAACTTTGTTACGTTCGACACAATTTATGTATAATGATTCTATGTATCCAAGTACTTTACATCATTAATGCTCGGATCCGCATTGTACAAAACTTTGTTGACCGACCATCGGCTTCAACCTCCTTGGCCAGTAGCCGAGGAGTGCTTGTCCTCCTTCATAAAGCCTTTATAAGGGCAAAGATTTACGGAAAACAAGGCAATCCGAACATACGGTTTTATAAACAAAGGTACGCGGAGAGATATGTTATATTACTACTTAACGTAAGAAACATCTTCTGGGAAAAATAGTTCATTTACAAGTTCCTTTTCCCAGGATATCATGTTGACCATGATCGTGAAACCTCAACCCCGATCAATGTGGCAGGAAAATATTGAGGATTTAGTTCGGTGAATGTTCCCGAACTTTGTGGTCTTTAATGAACCAAAATTTTCACTTCCGTCGTTGCCGACCAATTATATTCTTAAGATGGCTAGCTTTTGGCTTCACCCAGTCTGAGGTACTAACCCGGATGACCCGGAAGTAACGATCACAGAGGTGCTCCCTTTACCCCCTAGTCGAACAATCGGGAACGTAGGGGATAAGCACAGGAGCCAGGCAACCCAGCTTGGCCAAAATCTTAAGTCAAATAGATGCATATTTATGGCTTTATAACGATGATTACAGAAGGCAACACTCACATATTGAATACAAAAGCTTTTATGCTATATGCTATTTTGACTCCTTTGTGACCGTTTAGCATTTGAGAGTGGCACATCGTCAGCTTCCACCCCTTTGTAGATGCTACGCAGGGTGTTTCTGCAGTAACAAGACAACCCTTAGACGACGTCTCGGTGCCCGGAGGCGGTTGTGTTAGCGGAAACGAGGCAATCAGATACCTACGTCATAGGAGCTTAAAGTTCGGGAGGCCAGTTACTAGCCCTCGGTTAGTGTTCGGCATCAGCCGAGGTCAAGCCATCAACACTCCAGCCAAATTTATGAAAGGCCCATGGGGTAACCTCTATCGGTCTATAGTTTGACAGAGTCATCGGATCGCTGACCAGTATGTGCTCATTGTGACAGTCAGTTTTCGTCTTTCTCCACTGAGATACTTGACCAGTTAAATTGGAAGTACTATTGCAGTGGTTATCCCTTTGCACACCTAGACGAACAAAGCGGAATGTAGGGGGCAATCACAGGAGTAGGGCAACCCAACTATTGACCGAAGACACAATTCGAAACTGATGCATATAAAGCAATATCCGAGAACGTTTTGCCGAGGACTGCTCGGAGTACCTTGGCTTTTGGTGGGTTCGGCTCTAGTCGGAGTCCCCCGTTGATATTGCCGATACTTTAGAGGCATCCGACGTTGTACGACGACAGCTATGCTGGAGACACACAGTATCCCCCGAGACTCAGGTTGGGTGCGGCCGACCAACCCGAGGATCGAATCTTCTCGAGAACTAGACTAGATATCATGTGCGTTTTGCCAACACCGAGCTGTAAGTCGGTAGGAAAGATACCGAGTTGTGGGTCGGAAAAGATCTCCCGAGTTGAATAATTACGCAGGGCACCTCGGTCATGAGGATGTCCCACCTCCCGAAATTGGTCTTAAAATTAATATGTGCTTCGGTCGTGCTTTAACATGATACATCCGATCTCCGCACTTCAAGCGGGTCAACCATTGGCTTCAACCTTCATATCCCGAAGGCGGAGTGTTTCTCTGAGGCCTGTTTAGCGAACTAAACTCGAGCGGGTTTATAAATAAACCAGGCTATCCGGCTATTGACCACACACTAGTGTCAAAAAAATGAGTAGTAGAAAAAGACTTTGCAACGACCAAGAAGAAAAGACATTTATTATAAAATGGCTCATACAAATTTAAGAGCCCCCGGTTAAATCGGGTAAAGAATTTTTAACAAACAAAGTTTTTAACCAAAAAAATTCTTTTAACAAAAAATATAATGTTTGGTTGACCCGAACAAAAAGTAAATTTTCAAAGAGAATTGAGCACGAAAATGACTTAGCTGGTTAATGTGCGCGGTGCGGTCCGAGGTTGTGGCGGGACGGAGACGTAGTCCTCGACCTAGCCGAGGTCCCAGCCCCCAAGCCCGAGGTAATGGAGCGGAGAGCTCGGGTCGAGAAGTGGCAACACAACACGGTTGCTGCGGCGAGGCGGAGCCCCCAGTCCAGCCGAGGAGACAGAGTAGTTCGGCAGCATGACGGTGAAGCCCCCAGTTACCATGGGAAAATGAAGTGTTTTTATCAAATAAACTTTTTTATTTAACACAAATATAATGCTTGGTCAAACCAAACAAAAATTAAAATTGAAAAAAGTTGAGCATGAAAGCGACTTAGCTGTTTAATGTGCTCGGCGTTGATAACGTGGGCCGAGCTTGTGGCGGATCGAGGTCCCAGCCCCCAAGCCAGTCCAGAGGTGCCCGAGCAAAGAGCTCAGCTTGATGAAGTGGCGACGCGGTACGGCCGATGTGGCGAGGTGAAGCCCCCGTTCCAGGAGAGGTGATGAAGCTGGTCGGCCGATGACGCCGAAATCCCAGTAGTAGATTGATGAAGAGATTGCGAAGCCCCCGGTCTAGCCGAGGTGACGGAGTAGGTCGGCTAGTGATGCCGAAGTCCCATGACATCCAAGGTGTCAAAGCAGGTCGGCATGGTGGATGTCGGCTTCAAGAAGCGACGGCGCGGCGATGCCGATGCAGGTCAGAATTTGCAACGCGGTCAATGTTGGCTTGAGAAGAGACCGTGCGACGATGCTGGCGTGCCCGACCCGTGCAATCCATGGCGCGATGATCTTGTCTTGATGATTATTTGTCCTTCACGATGCCGAACTCTTGTTCGGCTCGCCGAGGTTATGATCCGAGGTGGTTGTCGTCGGCTCGATGAAGCGATGGCGCAGTCGATGTTGGCGCAGTTCGGTAGCCATGGAGCAACGTGGTCGGGCCGGTTTGACATCGGCGTGACGGTCAAGATCGCCTTGGAAAAGACACAAAATTTGTGGGCACGTGTTCGAAAACAACCCACAATACCTCATTGGACGTTTCCCGGAGTTTGCACGGTCGGATCGAGCTGAAATTTTGAGGGGTGATCGATATGAAAATTCCGCAGCCGATGAACGGTGGGATCTTGCAAACGATGTCCGACCTAGCCGCTGGAATCCTCGCCCTAAACTCATCCAGATTCTCGTCCAGATTCAACAGGGCCCCGGTAGATTGGAGTTTCCCGGAGATTCCTCAATCAGAACATGATGAAATTTTACAGGGTTATTCTAGACTCAATTCCGCACAATTCCACCGAAGCAATCGTCAAAGCGACGCTCAAGGAAGCGGGGACGATGAACACGAGTCGCTGTCCAGACAAATTGCACGGTTGCTCGAGGACGATGTTAACATCGAGCCCCCGAGCTCCAAGGATGATTCCCCATGATCTTGATAGAGATCGGAGATGCTGACGATGAAAGTATCCGCTCAATCTTGAGGATCCGACGCGGAGCGCAATCCTCGGTCTAGCCGAGGTAATCAGTCGAGCCGGCGACGAAGATGCCGACATCGACAACAAAGCTCGGTTTCGACGCGTAGATCGCATCGAAGACGATCCGAATTCCCATCGCACCACGGTGACTGCCAGCAGGCTCTCAATGAAAGCACCAATGTCGATGTCAAATCTGACATATCTCGTAGTAGGAGTCCTAAGCTAGGCGTCTTGGAGCGATGGTAACATGGACACAGGATTTTACCCAGGTTCGGGCTCTCTCAAGGAGATAATACCCTACGTCATGCTTTTGATTGTATTGATATGGGGATGGTACATAGTACAGGTATCTACCATGAGATTTTTGTAATGAATATGAGATTGTCTATTGACTAGCCTGGCCTCGGTTTATATAATGCACCGTAGGCCTAGGGTTTAGAGGAGTCCCTATCTTGTGCGCCAAGTCTTATGGAATCTCCCTTGTATGCATCATGGGCTGCCCGAAGTGGCCCATTAGTGAATCACCCTGGGTGTCCTCGGCCCAACCCACTGGTCGGGAGACGACATGGTGAGTACCCCCTTGTCCAGGACACCGTCACTTAGGGAGATCAACATGAGTAGCAAATGATTCACAAAAATAGGCTAATATCTCAGAGTCAAGTCCATATTTAGTGCTAAACTTGTGAAAAACATCGGTATTCATAAAAGATTTAACACAATCAAATTCAAGCTTAATACTTGACTCATTACCTTCATCGAGTTCCCAATCTTCAGAGTTGCGTTTAATTATTTCTAAGAGATCCCACTTGAATTCAATAGTCTTCTTCATAAAAGAACCAGTACAAGAAGTATCGAGCATGGATCGATCATTATGAGAAAGCCGAGCATAAAATTTTTGAATAGTAATTTATCTCTAGAGATCATGATTGCGGCATGAATATAACATTGACTTAAGCCTCCCAAGCTAGAGCGATGCTTTCTCCTTCACGAGGCCAAAAATTATATATATAATTCCGATCACGATGAACTAGATGCATAGGATAAAACTTTTGGTGGAATTCCAATTTCAATCGATTCCAGTTCCATGATCCAATATCATCACATAGCCTATACCATGTCAATGCTTTTCTCTTCAAATATAAAGGGAAAACCTTCTTCTTAACTTCAACTCCGGATAAACCTGCAGGCTTAAATAATCCACAAATTTCATCCACATGTATTAGGTGCATATCGAGATGTTCAGTTCCGTCTCCTGCATAAGGATTAGCTAGCAGTTGTTCTATCATACCCAAAGGAATTTCATAACCAATATTTTCAGTAGGTGCAGTAGGTTGAGGGGTAACTAATTGTGGTTCCGGTCGAGGTGAAGATACCCCAAACAAACCCCTCAAAGGATTGTTCTCCATAGTAACAAGTGACAATAAATTTCAGCATGTAGTTTAAGTTTTTCCTTACCGATTTCCACTTACCAACAGCGCTTCACTCCCCGGAAACGGTGCCAGAAAAGAGTCTTGATGACCCACAAGTGTAGGGGGTCAATCGTAGTCCTTCCGATAAGTAAGAGTGTCGAACCCAACGAGGAGCAGAAGGAAATGACAAGCGGTTTTCAGCAAGGTAATTTCTACAAGCACTGAAATTATTGGTAATAGGTAGTTTGATAGCAAGATAATTGGTAACGAGCAAGTAAAGGTAACGGTAAATAAAGTGCAGCAAGGTAGCCCAATCCTTTTGTGGCAAAGGACAGGCCAAAACGATCTCTTATAATAAGCAAAGTGTTCTTGAGGGTACACGGGAATTTCATCTAGTCACTTTCATCATGTTGGTTTGATTTGTGTTCGCTACTTTGATAATTTGATATGTGGGTGAACCGGTGCTTGAGTGTTGTTCTTACTTGAACAACTTTCCACTTATGATTAACACCCTCACAAGCATCCGCAACTACGAGAAAATTATTAAGATAACATCTAACCATAGCATTAAACATGTGGATCCAAATCAGCCCCTTACGAAGTAGCGCATAAACTAGGGTTTAAGCTTCTGTCACTCTAGCAACCCATCATCTAATAACTACTCCACAATGCATTCCCTTAGGCCCAAGGATGGTGAAGTGTCATGTAGTTGACGTTCACATGACACCACTAAGGGAATCACAACATACATATCATCAAAATATCGAACACATATCAAATTCACATGATTACTTGCAACATGACTTCTCCTGTGACCTCAAGAACAAAGGTGACTACTCACAAATAATATGCATGCTCAAGATCAGAGGGGTATTGAATTGCATAATGGATCTGAACATATAATCTTCCACCAAATAAACCATATAGTAATCAACTACGCAAGGTAATCAACACTACTAGTCACCCACAGGTACCAATCTGAGGTTCCAGTACAAAGATTGAACACAAGAGATGAACTAGGGTTTGAGAGGAGATGGTGTTGTTGATGATGTTGATGGAGAAAGGCCTCCCAAAGATGGGAGGGTTGTTGGTGATGATGATGGCTTCGATTTCCCCCTCCGGGAGGGAAGTTCCCCCGGCGGAATCGCTCTGCCGGAGGGCAAAAGTGCTCCTGCCCAAGTTCCACCTCGAGACGGCGGTGTTCCGTCCCGAAAGTCCTCTCCTGGTTTTTTCTAGGTCAAAACACCTTATATACCAGAAGATGGTCTCTAGAGGTGGGTCGTGCTGGGCACAACCCACCAGGGTGCGCTTGGGGGCCCTAGCGCGCCCTGGTGTCTTGTGCTCACCAGGGTGGCTCCTCCGATAGTTATTTGCTCCAATATTTCTTATATATTCCATAAAAATCTCCGTGAAGTTTCAACTCATTTGAAGATGTGCAGAATAGGTATCTCCGGTATGCTTTTTCAGGTCCAGAATTCCAGCTGTCGGTATTCTCCCTCTTTGTGCAAACCTTGCAAATTATGAGAGAAAAGGCATTAGAATTACTCCATAAAGCATTATTATGCATAAAACATTGTAAATAAAAGTAGGAAAACATGATGCAAAATAGACGTATCAGTCCCGTGGGCCCCACAACTCACCAGGTCGCGCCAGGGGCCTCTGGCGCGCCCTAGTGTCTTGTGGGCCCCACAGGCCTCCTCTCAGGTGCTTCCATGGTTCCCAAGTTGTCTTCTGGTCCAAAAAAAACTACAAAAAATTTCGCGGTAATTGGACTCCGTTTGGTACTAATATTCTGTGAAGTAAAAAAACAAGCAAAAAACAGCAACTGGCACTTGGCACTATTTCTGTAGGTTAGTCCCAAAAAATGATATAAAGTTGCTATAAAATGATTTTAAAACATCCAAGATTGATAATATAACAGCATGGAACAATCAAAAATTATAGATACGTTGGAGACGTATCACTGACGCGGCGGACTTAGAGGTGTATTTCCAGGAGGAGTCGGTGGCCTTGGCGCCGAGTTTGGAAACACGATGAAATCCTTTCTCCATACGATGACACAACGTAAGACTTCTCCCGGTGTCTGCTCCTCTTCACCTCCAGGGAAGTCAAGCTCGAGTGAGGCATATCCCTCCAGAACTTCATCCACCCTGGCACGAGAATAGCTAGCTGGAATCGGATTGCCATGGATGGTTGCTCTAGGTGCACTCGGGAAAGCAAAGCCGACCGCCACCTTCATGGATATGTTCTTCAATTTCATGTGTAGCTCAGAACTTGTCCTCTCTTCGATATCATCCACGGGGTAGTAAGCCAGCAGTGCATCATCGGCCGGGATCCCCGTGGAACCCACGCTACATTTCTGCAAAGACGGGACTGTACTATCCAATGGTGGATCTGCTTGCTCCTGCCGCGTAGACGACATTTGTTGGCTAGGTGGCCAGTTGCTCGCCATGCCGCACACAAATGCGTTCCAACTCCGCATTCTTTCTTTCTAAATTTTGAAGTCGGTCTGCATCCTGCTTCTTTTTTCTCTGACGGCTTCTGTAAGAGTCGTTCTAGTCCAAAAACCCCAGAACCCACGGAAACGCCTTTGCCTCGTGTTCGTCCTCCATGTTCAGGATTCCCGAGGGCGCGTGTAAGCTCGTTGTTCTCTCTCTCGGGGATGTACACCCCAGCTTGAGCATCTTCTATTGCTTTAAGTAAAGCATCCGAGGCTTCTTTAAGAGATGCCTTTTCAATAATCTCCCATGTTTTTGGATCCAACTTCCCCCCATGCACATAAAACCAAGTCCTAGACCTCTCGGGCCAATCCTTTGTTTTTGGAGTGACCCCGTCAGCAAGCATCTTGGCCTTAGATAAATCCCACTTAGGCAGGCCTGTCTTGCAGCCACCTGCCCCCAGAACATGGTGATACTTTTTTCTCAGCATTTATATTATTTTTACTCGATCTTTGCTTAGCTTCATCTGATTCCTTGTACTTCACAAATTTGTCCCAGTGATCTTTTACCTTCACTAGTGCTCCAGTGAATTCTGGAGCCTTCCTTCTTGACTTTTTGTACTCGGCGTATAATCTTTCCTTATAGGACTGGAATTGTGTGGCCATCTTCTGAAGAGAGTACTTCTTGACCTTCAACCATTCGTCATCTGTGAAATCCTATGGTTGGTTGAAATGTTTTAGTAGCTCTTCCCAAGGAAAATCTTTCGATCTTTCATGGACATAAGAAACTCCTCGATTTTCCTTTGGCTTATTCCATTCTCGAACGGTGATTGGGATGTTGTCCCTAACAATAACTTCGCATTGATTTATAAATTTACGAGTATTGTCTAAAGGAGCAATCGGTTCACCTTATGCTTTGACTTCATCGATGGTGTACTTTATGCCCTCGGGCAACTTTTTGGCCTGGCCTCGTTTCCTTGTAGAACATTTGCTCGAACCGGATGGCTAAAAGAAGAAAGATTCGTTAATATATATATACACACACACACACATAAATCAATTAATACATCTAATGATCACCAGAGGCCTAATATATATACCTCGCCGGACTTTGTTAATTGGAGAAGATTTTCTTCGCCATCATCGTTTGTTTCCCCTTTGTCACTTGGTTGTTCCTCGATTCCCTCCCTAGATGGGTTGAGATATTGTGAGCCATCATCTGCTTCTTCATTATTCTCATCGTTTGGGGAGCGTATCATGTCGAACATGATATTCTCTTGATCATGGTCTCTGCCACTATCGTCCATAGCTAAACTAATCCAGAAGAAAGATAAAACAATTAGAATGCATTCAATAAGCATAAAATGAATCATAGTATCGAGAAGAACAATACCGGAGATGCAATCAATACATAGCAATGCAACAATATGATCGTATAATATCACTAATACATCGCCTCGAATAATCTAGTTAATAAATCATCAAATATTATCACTAATACATCTCGAATATTATCATATAATATCAGTAATATAGATCGAATATTATCGAATAATCCAGTTGACTCGCGGTTCCTGAGCCGCGGGCGGTGGACCCCCAAAGAGAAGGAACCATCACAGGATCATAACTCGGGTGAGATCGCTGAAGAACCTGCCAGGTAGTGGAGAACCTGACGTCCAACGCAACCATGTAGCGACAGACGTGCTCGTCCTCCTCCCTGACACGGCGATGTGCCACCTCCGCGGGGGCCGGCTCCCTCCGTGCCGATAGTGGCCCACGCGACCGCCACCAAAGAAGCTCCGGGTCCATGACGAGACCCCAATTCCTCACCAAGCTGCGCGCCCCGAAAGGTAGCGCCTCCCAGTGCTAGCCCGGTGGAGCCCAGTCCCATACATGGCGCCTCTAAAGTATGTCGCCGCCGAGTCGACGACGAGGATGCGGGCCGGGCATCGTCGACGTTGAGAACAACTATATAGTATAATCACCGGCACTTTTACAACTTATAAACAAATTCCAACTCAAATTTAATAAACTTTTACAACTATTAACTAAACATATACAACTATTTAATAACCAAATTCCTACTCAAATTTAATAGACTTTTACAGCTATTTAAAAAACTTTTACAACTATTTAATAAACAAATTCCTAATCAAATTTACAACTATTTAATAAACAAATTCAAACTTTTACTACTCAAATTCCTACTCAAATTCCTACTTAAATTCCCTCCGGCGACCAAATCGAGCTCGGGAGAGGGGGAATCGAGACAGGGGCAGGGGCGGCGCGGGGGGGCGGCGGCGGCGCTGCGGTGGGCAGCGGCGAGCGGCGCGGGGGCAGCGGCGAGGCGGAGGTGGGGGCGAGGTGGAGGTGGGGCCAACGGGGACAGAGGGACGGGAGAGGGGAGGGGCCTTACCGGCGTTGTCGAGGAGAGGGGCAGCGAGGCTCGGAGGATACCGACGAGGAGGAGCGGCGACAGCGACGGCGACGGAGAATTTGGGCAGCCTGGCAGCGTCGAAGTGCTCCTTCTCCCGGGCAGTGGCTCGCACCGGGAGAAGAAGCAGTTTATATAGGGGGCACCCTTTAGTCCCGGTTCGTGGCTGGAACCGGGACTAAAGGTCCATTAGTCCCGGCTCCAGCCGCCAGCCGGGACTAAACGGGGGGCGCTTGGCCCACTGGCAGGCACCTTTAGTCCCTAATACATCTCCATCGTATCTACTTTTCCTAACGCTTGAGTTCTTGTTTTGGACTCTAATTTGCATGATTTGAAAGAAACTAACCCGAACTGACGCTGTTTTCAGCAGAACTACCATGGTGTTGTTTTTGTGCAGGAATAAAAGTTCTCGAAACGGAACAAAACTTTTTGGAGAATTATTTCAGAATATTGGAGCCAAAAACCATCAGAGAAGGGGGGCAGGGTGGGCAACACCCACCAGGGCGCGCCAGCCCCCTGGGCACGGCCTGGTGGGTGGTGTTCACCTCGTAGGCCCCCCGACCCTAATTCCAGCGCTATAAATTCCTATTTTCGGAAGAAAAAAAATCAAGGAGAAAGTTTCATCGCGTTTCACGAGACGGAGCCGCCGCCACCTCCTGTTCTTCATCGGGAGGGCAGATCTGGAGTCCGTTTGAGGCTCCGGAGAGGGGAATCTTCGGTCTTCGTCATCATCAACCCTCCTTCATCGCCAATTCCATGATGCTCCCCACCGGGAGTGAGTATTTCCTTCGTAGGCTTGCTGGTCGGTGAGGAGTTGGATGAGATTCATCATTTAATCGAGTTAGTTTTGTTAGGGCTTGATCCCTAGTATCCACTATGTTCTAAGATTGATGTTGCTATGACTTTGCCATGCTTAATGCTTGTCACTAGGGCCCGAGTGCGATGATTTCAGATCTGAACCGTTTATGTTATCACCATTATATATATGTTCTTGATCCGATCTTGCCTAGTCATATGCACCTATTACGTGTTATGACCCGTAAACCCCATAGTGACAATATTTGGGATACTTTCCGGTGATGACCGTAATTTGAGGAGTTCATGTATTCACTATGTGTTAATGCTTTGTTCCGGTTCTCTATTAAAAGGAGGCTTTAACATCCCTTAGATTCCTTATGGACCCCACTGCCATGGGAGGGTAGGACAAAAGATGGCATGCAAGTTCTTTTCCATAAGCACGTATGACTACTTACGGAATACATGCCTACATTACATTGACGAACTGGAGCTAGTTCTGTGTCGCCCTAGGTTATAACTGTTATATGATGAATATTATCCAATGAATACACCGATCCAGTGCCTACGAGTTTTCCACATACTGTTCTTGCTAAGTTACTACTGCTGCTGTTACTATTGCACTTGCTACAAAATCACTACTGCTATTGTTACCGCTACTGTTACTGTTACCACTACTGTTACTGTTACCACTGCTATCAAACTATCATATTACTGTGCTACTGATCACTTTGCAACAGGTATTTAATCTCTAGGTGTGGTTGAATTGACAACTCAACTGCTAATACTCTCAAATATTTTTTGGCTCCCCTTGTGTCGAATCTATAAATTTGGGTTGAATACTCTACCATCGAAAACTGTTGCGATCCCCTATACTTGTGGGTTATCAGTCCCGGTTGGTGACACCAACAGGGACTGATGTCTACTACGCAACTTTATTCTTGTAGACTCGTGTTGGGCCTCCAAGCACAGAGTTTTGTAGGACAGTAGCAATTTTCCCTCAAGTGGATGACCTAAGGTTTATCAATCCGTGGGAGGTGTAGGATGAAGATGGTCTCTCTCAAGCAACCCTGCAATCAAATACAAGAAATCTCTTGTGTCCCCAACACACCCAATACAATGGCAAATTGTATAGGTGCACTAGTTCGGCGAAGAGATGGTGATACAAGTGCAATATGGATGGTAGAAATAGGTTTTTGTAATCTGAAAATATAAAAACAGCAAGGTAACAAGTGACAATAGTGAGCACAAACGGTATTGCAATGCTTGAAAACAAGGCCTAGGGTCCATACTTTCGCTAGTGCAATCTCTTAACAATGCTAACATAATTGGATCACATAACCATCCCTCAACGTGCAACGAAAAATCACTCCAAAGTTCTTATCTAGCGGAGAACATAAGAAGAAATTGTTTGTAGGGTACGAAACCACCTTAAAGTTACCCTTTCCGATCGATCTATTCAAGAGTTGGTACTAAGATAACATCAAGTTATCCTTTTCGTTCGATCTATGTAAGAGTTCGTACTAGAATAACACCATATGATACGCATCAACCAACTCTAATGTCACCTAGATACTCCAATGTCACCATAAATATCCATGAGTTAATTATACGATACACATCAAACAATTTCAGATTCATAATACTCAATCCAACACAAAGAAACTCAAAGAGTTCCCCAAGATTTCTACCGGAGAAAGTAGGACAAGAACGTGTATCAACCCCTATGCATAGATTACCCCAATGTCACCGCGGGAATCCGCAAGTTGAGTACCAAAACATATATCAAGTGGATCAATAGAATACCCCATTGTCACTACGGGTATCCGCATGCAAGACATATATCAAGTGTTCTCAAATCCAATATTCAATCCAACATAACGATATCTCAAAGGGAAAGATTCAATTCATCACAACAAGATAGTAAGGGAATAACATCATGTGATCCGACTATATTAACAAAGCCTGTGATACATCAAGATCGTGACATCTCAAGAACACGACAGAGAGAGATTGAACACATAGCTACTGGTACATACCCTCAGCCCCGAGGGTGGACTACTCCCTCCTCATCATGGCCTCCGTCGGGATGATGAAGATGGCCACCGGAGATGGATTCCCCTCTCCGGCAGGGTACTGGAACGTCTCCAGATTGGTTTTTCGTCGATACAGCGAGTTGCGGCGGCGAAGCGGTGAGTCTCGGGTTATTTTTGGGTGTTTCCTAATATTTGGGAATTTATAGGCATCGGAGGCGGTGGAGAGGGACCCTGAGGAGGGCACAACCCATCAGGGCGCGCCGGGGGCCCCCTAGCGCACCCTGGTGGGTTGTGGTCTCCACGGCCCACCTCTCCGGAACTTCTTTGGCCCACTGGGTGTCTTCTGGTCCTGAAAAACTCTCCAAAAAGTTTTGTCGCGATTGGACTCCGTTTGGTATTGATTTTGTGTGAACTAAAAAACAAGCAAAAACAACAACTGGCACTTTGGCACTATGTTAATAGGTTAGTCCCGAAAAATGATATAAAGTAACAGCATGGAACAAGCAAAAATTATAGATACGTTGGAGACATATCAGGGACTAAATGTGGATTTTTTTTCTTTCCTCTTTTGTTTTTCTAAACAGAACGATTTTTGTTTTTTCATTTTGAATAACTGTTAGAATATTTAGAGTTTTTGAATGAATCTTTTTGCTTTAGGTCAAAAAAATTATAAACTTTTTGTTAGTGCCAGCAGTTTTCAAATTTGAATGGTTTAAATTTGAATTCTTTGAAATTTGTGTGAATCACTAGTTTGTGAATAACTTTAGTTTAAAAATAGAATTTTGAGTGATTCTTTTTCCTGCTGTTTAATATTAGTATGTTTTATCAGTGCGTTCAATTTGGGAATTTTTAAAATATTTTTAATAGGAGTCTTCATAAAAAACAAATTCTGTTTAACTCTTTTAGTTTTATACATTTTTTCCTTTGTTTATGTTTTTAGGATATTTTAGTTTCTTTTTTTTTGTTATTGTCTTGCCAAATTATATTATGTTTATGTTCTTCAATATGAGGAGTTTTAATTTTCATTTTGAATAAATTATTTGAGAGATTCAATTTTACAGAATGTAATTAATTCTTGTAAAATGCATAACAATTTGAAAACTAAACCAAATGAGTTGGACATAATTGCATTGATTAACTCCTCACAAATCATGTTTCAAATGCCAAAATGCCCTAGCTCTTACAAAGATTCCCTCCGGTTTGTCCGAAGTGGGACTTTCCAGCTATAAGTCCAAAAACTCACTATACAGAGAAAGTGATGATGGTGAAGCCGGTCACATCCCAGAGTGGGATCTTGGGGTATAAGACTTTTTCTTCGCGTGTGTCCCTTTCTTATGATTGCGCCATAACCATGGAGAGTCTTCATCATTTAACGGGATGCTTGGGTCAGTCTTCACTGTGAAGGGAGGAATTTCATCAAACTTTTCATAATCTTCTGACATGTCTGTCTTATTCTCCACTCCCACAATGTTTCTTTTCCCTGAAAGAACTATGTGGCGCTTTGGATCATTGTATGATATATTCGCTTCCTTATCTTTTCTTTTTCTCGGTTTGCTAGACATGTCCTTCCCATAGAAAACTTGCGCCACATCATTGGCTAGGACAAATGGTTCCTCTGTGTACCCAAGATTGTTAAGATCTATTGTTGTCATTCCGTACTACGGGTCTACCTTTACCCCGCCTCCTGTTAGATTGACCCATTTGCACCGAAACAAAGGGACCTGTAAATCATGTCCATAGTCAAGTTCCCATATCTCCACTATGTAACCATAATATGTGTCCTTTTCCCTATTGTTGTTCGTTGCATCAAAGCAGACACCAGTGTTTTGGTTGGTGCTCTTTTTATCTTGGGCGATCGTGTAAAATGCATTCCCATTTATCTCTTACCCTTGGAAAGTCGATACAGTCCAAGATGGTTTCCTGGCCAACAAGTACAGCTCATCTCCAACAGTGTTGTTATTCATGAGATGTGCTTGCAAACCAACCGCCGAAAGTCGCCATGTGTGTACGTTTAATCCAGGGGTCAGACTGCTCCGGGTTCTTGGAGCGTACAATATCCATGTGTTCCTCGATATACGGAGCCACCAAGGTGGAATTTTGTAGAACTGTGTAGTGTGCTTGAGTGAAAGAATGCCCGTCCATACATATTACTGCTTTCTTTCCTAGCGTGCCTTTTCCACTCAGTCTCCCCTCATGCCGCGATTCGGGAACACCAATCGGCTTAAGGTCAGGAATAAAGTCAACACAAAACTCAATAACCTACGCTATTACATGGCCCTTGGAGATGCTTCCTTCTGTCCTAGCACAGTTATGAACATATTTCTTTAAGACTCCCATGAACCTCTCAAAGGGGAACATATTGTGTAGAAATATAGGACCCAGAATGCTAATATCTTCGACTAGGTGAACTAGGACGTGCGTCATAATATTGAAGAAGGATGGTGGGAACACCAACTCAAAACTGACAAGACACTAAACCAAATCATTCTGCAACCTTGGTAGGATTTCTGGATCGATTACCTTCTGAGAATTGCATTGAGGAATGCACATAGCTTCACAATGGCTAATCGAACATTTTCCGGTAGAAGCCCCCTCAATGCAACCGGAAGTAATTGCGTCATAATCATGTGGCAGTCATGAGACTTTAGGTTTTGGAATTTTTTCTCTGCCATATTTATTATTCCCTTTATATTCGACGAGAAGCCAGACGGGACCTTCATACTGAGCAGGCATTCAAAAAAGATTTCCTTCTCTGCTTTGGTAAGAGCGTAGCTGGCAGGACCTTCATACTTCTTTGGATGCATGCCGTCTTGCTCATTCATACGTTGCTGGTGACGGTGTCCTGGACAAGGGGGTACTCACCACATCGTCTCCCGGCCAGTGGGTCGGGCCGAGGACAACCAGGGTGATTCACTAATGGGCCACTTCGGGCAGCCCATGATGCATACAAGGGAGATTCCACAAGACTTGGCGCACAAGACAGGGACTCCTCTAAACCCTAGGCCTACGGTGCATTATATAAACCGAGGCCAGGCTAGTCAATAGACAATCTCATATTCATTACAACAATCTTGTGGTAGATACATGTACTATGTACCATCCCCATATCAAAACAATCAAAAGCAGGACGTAGGGTATTATCTCCTTGAGAGAGCCCGAACCTGGGTAAAATCATGTGTCCATGTTACCATCGCTCCAAGACGCCTAGCTTAGGACCCCTACTACGAGATATGTCAGATTTGACATCGACATTGGTGCTTTCATTGAGAGCCTGCTGGCAGTCACCGTGGTGCGATGGGAATTCAGATCGTCTTTGGCACAATCTACACGTCGGAACCGAGCTTTGTTGTCGATGTCGGCATCTTCGTCGCCGGCTCGACTGATCACCTCGGCTGGACCGAGGATTCCGCTCCGCGTCGGATCCTCAAGATTGAACGGATACTTTCATCGTCATCATCTCCGATCTCTATCAAGATCATGGGAATCATCCATGGAGCTCGGGGGCTCGATGTTAACATTGTCCTCGAGCAACAGTGCAATTTTTCTGGACAGCGACTCGTGTTCGCCGTCCCCGCTTCCTCGAGCATCGCTTTGATGATTGCTTCAGTGGAATTGTGCAGAATTGGGTCTAGAATAACCCTGTAAAATTTCATCATGTTCCGATGGAGGAATCTCCGGGAAACTCCGATCTACCGGAGCCCTGTCGAATTTGGACGAGAATCTAGATGAGTTTAGGGCAAGGATTCCAGCGGCTAGGTCGGAGATCGTTTGCAAGATCCCATCGTTCATCGGTTGCGGAATTTTCATACCGATCACCCCTCAAAATTTCAGCTCGATCCGACCGTCCAAACTCCGGGAAACGTCCAATGAGGTATTGTGTGTTGTTTTCGAACACGTGCCCACAAATTTTGAGTCTTTTCCAAGGCGATCTTGACCGTCACGCCGATGTCAAACCGGCCCGACCACTTTTCTCCATGGCTACCGACCTGCGCCAACATCGACTGCGCCGTCGCTCCATCGACCGACGACAACCACCTCGGATCATAACCTCGGCGAGCCGAACAAGAGTTCGGCATCGTCAAGGACAAATAAGCATGAAGACAAGATCATCGCGCCACGGATTGCACGGGTCGGGTGCACCAGCATCGTCGCACAGTCTCTTCTCAAGCCAACATTGACCGCGTCGCAAATTCCGACCTGCATCGGCATCGCCGCGCCATCGCTTCCTCAAGCCGACATCCACCATGCCGACCTGCTTTGACACCTCGGCTGTCATGGGACTTCGGCATCACCAGCCGGCCTGCTCCGTCACCTCGGCTAGACCGGGGACTTCGCCATCTCTTCATCAACCTACTGTTGGGATTTCGGCGTCATCGGCCGACCAGCTTCATCACCTCTCCTAGAACGGGCGCTTCGCCTCGCCACATCGGACGTACCGCGTCGCCACTTCATCAAGCTGAGCTCTTTGCTCGGGCACCTCTGGACCGGCCTTGGGGCTGGGACCTCGATCCGCCACAAGCTCGGCCCACGTTATCAACGCCGAGCACATTAACCAGCTAAGTCGCTTTCATGCTCAACTTTTTTCAATTTTAATTTTTGTTTGGTTTGACCAAGCATTATATTTGTGTTAAATAAAAAAGTTTGTTTCATAAAAATACTTCATTTTCCCATGGTAACTGGGGCTTCGCCGTCATGCTGCCGAACTACTTTTTCTCCTCGGCTGGACCAGGCACCATGTTGCGTTGCCACTTCTCGACCCGAACTCTCCGCTCGATTACCTCGGGCTTGGGGGCTGGGACCTCGGCTGGGCTGAGGACTACGTATCCGTCCCGCCACAACCCCGGACCGCACCGAGCACATTAATCAGCTAAGTCATTTTCGTGCTCAGCTCTCTTTGAAAATTTACTTTTTGTTCGGGTCAACCAAACATTATATTTTTTGTTAATCAAAAAAAAATTGTTAAAAACTTTGTTTGTTAAAAATTCTTTACCCGATTTAACCGGGGGCTCTTAAATTTGTATGAGCCGTTTCATAATAAATGTGTTTTCTTCTTGGTCGTTGCAAAGTCTTTTTCTACTACTCTTTTTTCCGACACTAGTGTGTGGTCAATAGCTGGATAGCCTGGTTTCTTTCTAAAGCCGCTCGAGTTTAGTTCGCTAAACAGGCCTCGGAGAAACACTCCGCCTTCGGGATATGAAGGTTGAAGCCAAAGGCTGACCCGCTTGAAGTGCGGAGATCAGATGTATCATGTTAAAGCACAACCGAAGCACATATTAATTTTAAGACCAATTTCGGGAGGTGGGACATCCTCATGACCGAGGTGCCCTGCATAATAATTCAGCTCAGGAGATCTTTTCCGACCCACAACTCGGTATCTTTCCTACCGACTTACACCTCGGCGTTGGCAAAATGCACATGATATCTGGACTAGTTCCCGAGAAGATTCAATCCTCGGGTTGGTCGGCCGCACCCAACATAAGTCTCGGGGGATACTGTGTGTCTCCAGCATAGCTCTTGTCGTACAATGTCGGATGCCTTTAAAGTATCGGCAATATCAACGGGGGACTCCGACTAGAGCCGAACCCACCAAAAGCCAAGGTACTTCGAGCAGTCCTCGGCAAAACGTTCTCGGATATTGCTTTATATGCATTAGTTTCGAATTGTGTCTTCGGTCAATAGTTGGGTTGCCCTGCTCCTGTGATTGCCCCCTACATTCCGCTTTATTCGGCTAGGTGTGCAAAGGGATAACCACTGCAATTGTAGTTCCGATTTAACTGGTCAAGTATCTCAGTGGAGAAAGACGAAAACTGACTGTCACAATGAGCACATACTGGTCAGCGATCCGATGACTCTGTCAAACTATAGACCGATAGAGGTTACCCCGTGGGCCTTTCATAAATTTGGTCGGAGTGTTGATGGCTTGACCTCGGCTGACGCCGAACACTAACCGGGGGCTAGTAACTGGCCTCCCGAACTTTAAGCTCCTATGACTAAGTGAAAGTTACAAAGCCTAGATATCTGATTGCCTCGTTTCCGCAAACACAACCGCCTCTGGGCACCGAGATGTCGGCTAAGGGTTGTCTTGTTACTGCGGAAACACCCTGCGTAGCATCTACAAAGGGGTAGAAGCCGACGATGGGCCACTCTCAAATGCTAAACGGTCACAAAGGAGTCAAAATAGCATATAGCATAAAAGCTTTTGTATTCAATATGCGAGTGTTGCCTTCTGTAATCATCGTTATGAAGCCATAAATATGCATCTATTTGACTTAAGATTTTGGCCAAGCTGGGTTGCCTGGCTCCTGTGCTTATCCCCTACGTTCCCGATTGTTCGGCTAGGGGGTAAAGGGAGCACCTCTGTGATCGTTACTTTCGGGTCATCCGGGTTAGTACCTCAGACTGGGTGAAGCCAAAAGCTAGCCATCTTAAGAATATAATTGGTCGGCAACGACGGAAGTGAAAATTTTGGTTCATTAAAGACCACAAAGTTCGGGAACATTCGCCGAACTAAATCCTCAATATTTTCCTCCCACATTGATCGGGGTTGAGGTTTCACGATCATGGTCAACATGATATCCTGGGAAAAGGAACTTATAAATGAACTATTTTTTCCAGAAGATGTTTCTTACGTTAAGTAGTAATATAACATATCTCTCCGCGTACCTTTGTTTATAAAACCGTATTCCGGATTGCCTTGTTTTCCGTAAATCTTTGCCCTTATAAAGGCTTTATAAAGGAGGACAAGCACCCCTCGGCTACTGGCCAAGGAGGTTGAAGCCGATGGTCGGTCAACAAAGTTTTGTACAATGCGGATCCGAGCATTAATGATGTAAAGTACTTGGATACATAGAATCATTATACATAAATTGTGTCGAACGTAACAAAGTTTGTGTCAAACAAATATCGATCCTTAATTCGACCACCCGTGCCCAAATTAAGGCTCGGGGGCTACTGCATTACCTATTCAATGCAACAAATTCAAAGTGCAATACGGTTTCCAAGGAGATTCGATCCTCAGGTTGGTCGGCCGCACCCAACCTGAGTCTCGGAAACTATGGCGCACCGCGTTTCTGTTCCTAAGTATGCTACCGAGCAAGGACTTGATCCTCAGGCCGATTTCACAAATCGACCTAAGTCTCAGGGGCTACTGGGATCTGTGGTTTTATTATTTCCTTCAAGCGCATCTCGGGTTTTAGACCGACACACACCTTGAGGGCTACCGGCTATACATCTCGGTAGTAAATAAATTGCGGCGATCGGAAATAAATCCAACAAAAAAATAGCCCGAGATCGAGGTGGTGCACCACCTTGGAAGTAGTCCGGCATAAAGCTTGGATGCAAGTGGCTGGCTCCAAAAAGGGCATTTCCGGCATTAAGCTCGGATGAACTCCTTCAACTTTTGCAAGAGCGAGGTAATATATGATACCTCAGACACAGTCCGACGTTGGAGCACGGCTGCAAAAAGATACCTCGGATACAGTCCGGTGTTGGATCTCGGATGCAAAAAAGACACCTCGGATGCAGTCCGGCGTTGGATCTTGGACGCAAGAGGACACCGCCGCACGGGAAACACTTCAGACCCGAAGTGTGGCATAAAAAATAACAAGGCATCGACAAAGGCAAAAAACTTAAAGGGCTCCTCGGATGCCCGACGTGTGAACTCTACGGATTCAGCTCGGTGATCCTCAAGATCGGAAGTGGGAAGATTTGTTGAACCAGTTTTCAAGACCGACGACCGAAGAAAAAGAACTGTTTTGAAGAACCGAGAAGCGTCCCCAACTTGAAGACCGGTTCAGGGGGCTACTGACGGTGTCCTAGACAAGGGGGTACTCACCACGTCGTCTCCCGACCAGTGGGTCGGGCCGAGGACACCCAGGGTGATTCACTAATGGGCCACTTCGTGCAGCCCATGATGCATACAAGGGAGATTCCACAAGACTTGGCGCACAAGATAGGGACTCCTCTAAACCCTAGGCCTACGGTGCATTATATAAATCGAGGCCAGGCTAGTCAATAGACAATCTCATATTCATTACAACAATCTCATGGTAGATACCTGTACTATGTACCATCCCCATATCAATACAATCAAAAGCAGGACGTAGGGTATTATCTCCTTGAGAGAGCCCGAACCTGGGTAAAATCCTGTGTCCATGTTACCATCGCTCCAAGACGCCTAGCTTAGGACCCCTACTACGAGATATGTCAGATTTGACATCGAGAGCTGGTCCTGCCGTGCCTCCGGTGTCTCTTTTGTCTTCCCATACACGCCCAAGAAGCCTAGCAGGTTCATGCAAAGATTCTTCATCACGTGCATCATGTCGATTGCAGAGCGGACCTCTAGGACTTTCCAATATTCTAGCTCCCAAAATATAGATTTCTTCTTCCACATGGGTGCGTGTCCGTCAGCGTCATTCAGAACAGATTGTCCGCCACGACCCTTTCCAAAGATTACTTTTAAATCCTTGACCATATCAAGTATATGATCACCAGTACGGTGGTCAGGCTTCTTCCGGTGATCTGCATCCCCTTTGAAATGCTTGCCTTTCTTTCTTAAGAGATGTCTGATCGGAAGAAATCGACGATGTCCCAGGTACACATTCTTCTTACATTTATCCAAATATATACTTTGAGTCTCATCTAAACAGTGTGTGCATGCATTGTATCCCTTGTTTGTCTGTTCTGAAAGGTTACTAAGAGCAGGCCAATCATTGATGGTTACAAACAGCAATGCCCGTAGGTCAAATTCCTCCTGCTTGTGCTCATCCCACACACGTACACCTTTTGAATTGCACAAGTGTAAAAGTTCTTCAACTAATGGCCTTAGGTACACATCAATGTTGTTGCCGGGTTGCTTAGGGCGTTGGATGAGCACTGGCATCATAATGAACTTCCGCTTCATGCACAACCAAGGAGGAAGTTTATAGATACATAGAGTCACAGGCCAGGTGCTATGATTGTTGCTCTGCTCCCCAAAAGGATTAATGCCATCTGCACTTATACCAAACCATAAGTTCCTTGCATCATCTGCAAAGTCTAGCCACTTTCTCTCGATTTTTCTCCACTGCGACCCATCAACGGGTACTCTCAACATCCCGTCTTTCTTACGGTCTTCTTTGTGCCATTGCAACAACTTGGCATGCTCTTTGTTTTGGAACAAACGTTTCAATCGTGGTATTATAGGAGCACACCACATCACCTTGGCAGGAATCCTCTTCCTGGGGCGCTTGCCCTCAACATCACCAGGGTCATCGCGGCTGATCTTATAGAGTAATGCACCGCATACCGGGCATGCATTCAAATTCTTGTACTCACCGCGGTAGAGGATGCAATCATTAGGGCATGCATGTATCTTCTGCACCTCAAATCCTAGAAGGCAGACAGCCTTCTTTTCTTCGTACATACTGTCGGGCAATTCGTTGTCCTTTGGAAGCATATTCTTTAACATTTTCAGCAACTTTTCAAATCCCTTGTCAGATACACCATTCTCTGCCTTCCATTGCAGCAATTCCAGTGTGGTACCCAGCTTTTTCTTGTCATCTTCGCAATTTGGGTACAACAATTTTTTTTGTGATCCTCTAACATGCGCTGCAACTTCAACTTCTCCTTTTCGCCTGCACAGTTTCTCTTTGCATCAGCTATGGCCCGACCAAGATCATCAGCGGGCTCATCTGACGCCTCTTCTTCAGCTTCTTCCCCCATTGTAGTACCATAGTATTCAGGGAACCCAGGATAGTTGTCATCATCCTCTTCTTCTTCATTGTCTTCCATTATAATCCCTATTTCTCCATGCTTGGTCCAACAGTTATAGCCGGACATGAAACCGGACTGAAGCAGGTAGATGTGAAGGACTTTTGAGGTAGAGTAATTCCTATCATTCTTACAGACACCACATGGACAAAACATAAAACCTTCCCGCTTGTTTGCCTCAGCCGCACGCAGAAAACTATGCACGCCATTAATGAACTGGGGAGAGCGTCGGTCATCGTACATCCATTGCCGGCTCATCTTCATTACAAAACATCAAAGTGACCAAATTAATACAAGTTCATACACACTTATTCTCATAAAACAACATACAACTATCTAGCTAAAGCATTTAAATGCAACAACAAATGCGATCAAAATCGCAACTAAGGTAATAATTGATCCAACAACATAATGATACCAAGCCCCTTTATTAATGGCATATTTTCTAATATTTCTAATCTTCAAGCACATTGCATCCATCCTGATCTTGTGATCATCGACGACATCGGCAACATACAACTCCAAATTCATCTTCTCTTCTTCAATTCTTTTCAATTTTTCTTTCAAATAATCATTTTCGTTTTCAACTAAATTTAACTTCTCGACAATAGGGTCAGTTGCAAATTCTGGTTCACATACCTCCTAGATAAAAATATCTATGTCAACTTGATGGGCATAATTGTCATAAAAACACAAAATGAAACAAAATAGTTATAAAAGATAATATACCACATCCGAATCATAAACCGGACGAGGGCCGACGAGGAGGGATATCAAAACCATGGCACTATATATAACAAACAATCATACAAGTAAGATCATTATACAAGTTAATTTGAGCTCACATTGCAAATAAATCAAATAAACTTCACATAATTACTCCCAAACTAAAACCCACAAATCGCTATACTTATAGAGCATGAAAAGAGCTAAACTAGCAATGAGAGATGAAAGGATGAAGTTACTAACCTTTTAGCATGATGGGGTGCCTCCAATCTTGACAAATCTTGGCAACAATGGATGATGTGATCGAGCTAGGGGAAGAAGAGAGAGGAGAGAAAGGAGAGATTGGGCCCGGGGTGGAAGAAGAAGGTATATATAGGGATATCTTTAGTCCCGGTTGGTGATACCAACCGGGACTAAAGGTCTATCTCGCAGGGGGGCCAGCCCTGCTGCAACCCTGTCACAACCCTTTAGTCTCGGTTAGTATCACCAACCGGGACTAGAGGTCTCCCATGAACTGGGACTAGGGGTGGCCCTGCCCCCGTCCTCTCCTAGCCGTTGGAACCAAGACTAATGCTAACATCAGTCCCGGTTCCAAACCTGAACGGGACTAAAGGTCCGGACGAAAGGCCCGTTTTCTACTAGTGAAGGGAAGAACCGCAAATTATACCCCTCCCGAAGATATGTTGATTTGCCAAGCTTGGAAGAAAATCTCTCTAAATGCAGCTATTGGGAGTGACCAAGCCACAGATACGTATTGGCAACGGATCAAGGATTACTTTGATGAGCGCAATACTAGCATCCACTTTCGGTCAAGGGACTCAATTCGTCAACGTTGGGGCACCATCAATGCTGAATGTCAAAACTGGACCGGTTGCTTGTCCAATGTGGATCGAATGAACCCGAGTGGACGCGGTGAAAGTGATTTGGTAATCATTTGCAACCTGTTTGTATTCTTTCAACATTGTGCAAATATTCACCATGTTGATGTTGTCTTGTTTGTTATGTTGTAGAAAATGATTGTGCAAGGATTGTTTTGAGAGAAGAACAACAAAGGAGAGAAGAGGAAGAAGAAGGGAAGAGCTTTCACTTTCCATCATTGCTACAAAGAGCTCAAGGATGAATAGAAGTGGAAAACAAGAGAAGTTTATGATGCTTTGAAGAATAAAAATGTGCTTGTGGAGGAGGATGAAGATGGCGATGAGGAGGAGAGAATAAGCCCTACTCCACATTCGGCGACAAAATCATATAGGACGGATGGACGCAAAAAAGTGAAGGGCTCCAAGACCGGAGATAATGATCTCAAGGAAGGATTGACGCCATTGCCATTGCGATGAAAGAGTATGCCGAAGAGACAAAATGTTGAAGCTCAAAGAAATGGAGGAGAGGGGAGAAGCGGAGCGAAGGAGGGCGGCGACCGAGGAGAGGTTGGCGGCGGCCGAGGAGAGGAAGGTGAAACTCGAGGAGAGGAAGTCGGCAGCCGAGGAGTTCAAGATGGTCAAAGAGAAAGCACTCAAGTTCATGTTCATGGACACATCCACTCTTGATCCCAAGGCAAATGCATATGTCGAGCTTTGTCGCGATGAAGTGATCATGAAGAAGTAAATGCTCGTGAGGAGCATGATGGGAGGTGGCATGGGAGGTGGCAACGTGAGCGGCGTCGGAGGTGGGAATGAATGTGTTTCCGATGGAGTTCGTGGGAACGAGACCTCAGCGGACGTCGAGAAAGAAGCCATTGACGATGATGATCGTACCACCGTCCACAATGTAACCAGTGACACCGGAGATGACGAAAATGTTTGATGTTTTATGTGCATTTTAATTTGTTGGACCATGAACTTTGTTTGAGACTATGCACTTTTGGTTCTAGGATCTCAAACTATGAATGATGATGAACTTGTGTTGGTAAAAATTTGATGCAAATCACTTTTTAAATTGTTGAAATGATGTGAAATGCGGCTGTACAACAGGCGCGCGGTCGGTCATCAAATTTGCATCGCCTATTGAAGTTACCCATTTACATCACCGTTTTGCAAATCTGTTGGAGTTGGGCGTATTTTGAAGATATATAAAGTTATTTTTAAAGATGTAAATTTTACATCTTCTGTCTTTACATCTTAAAAATTTACATATTCTATTGAAGATGCTCTCAGCGTGTGTTTTGATGTCCTAATGTTTTTTTTTGAACTGGTGTTCTAATGGTTGGTGTGTTGCTTTGTGAAACCGAACTTTAGATCGCAGAACAATTCGAAGCCGATGCGGGACAAATTCACTGTTTTGACCCTTTGCCGTTAGTTTAGCACGATTTGACCCTATGTGCAAAAGTTTTTCGGAGCTGATCTTTTTCCTACCGCCATTGTCTATGGCGGTAGGGTAACACATCCTACAGCCACGGTCTATGGCGGTAGGACTTAGCGACGTCGTCACATCCGTTTCGTGCGAAAAAACCCTACCTCCACAGTTTGTGGCGGTAGGATGTGTTACCCTACCTCCACCGTCTATGGCGGTAGGGACCTGCACGTAATCATTTTTTTTATTATAATTGCATGCAGGTCCCTACCGCCATAGACGGTGGCGGTAGGGTCATTTTTCGCACCGAACGAACGTGGCGGTGTAAGTAATTCCTACCGCCAAAGGCCTTGGCGGTAGGTTGTGTTACCCTATCACCAAAGACAATGGCGGTAAAAAAAGGGTCAGATCCGGAAAAAAAATTACACATAGGGTCAAATCACGCTAAACTAACGTCAAAGGGTCAAAATAGGGAATTTGTCCCCCGATGCGAGTGAAGCGTGAAACTTTTCCTGGCGTGGGCTTCTCTAGCTGGTATGTAGTATCCTTTTGGGCCATGGCCATGGGCCATGTAACTGAACTACTAGTAGCCTTTCGTGGACTGTTGGGTGGTACCAGGCCAGAACATCATAGGGGGTATTGCCTAGCTAGGGTTCCCAACATCCCTCTGGCGGCGCCCCCGCTAGACTTCCCCAACACATTTCAACCCAAAAATACCCAGTATCCGCCATGGAGCGGGACGCGAAGAGGGCGAGGGCGAGGGCGAGGCGGCAGCGCGACGGCGGAGGGGACCGCCGGAGCGCCATGGAGCGGGACGCGAAGAGGGCGAGGCGGCAGCGCGACGGCGGAGGGGACCGCCCGAGCGCCATGGAGCGGGACGCGAAGAGGGCGAGGCGGCAGCGCGACGGCGGAGGGGACCGCCCGAGCGCCATGGAGCGGGACGCGAAGAGGGCGAGGCGGCAGCGCGACGGCGGAGGGGACCGCCCGAGCGCCATGGAGCGGGACGCGAAGAGGGCGAGGCGGCAGGGCGACGGCCGCCTGAGCGCCATGGAGCGGGACGGGAAGAGGGCGAGGCAGTGGCGCATCGGCAGAGACGACCGCCTGAGCGCCCTCGAAGACGTCATCCTCATCCGCATCCTCTCGCTCCTCCCCACCATCGACTCCGTGCGCACCAGCGCGCTCTCCCGCCGCTGGGGCACCATCTACACCAAGGTCCCCGTCGTCGACTTCAGATCGACGCCGAGCTCCCCCATCTTCCTCAACACCGATATCATCAACGCCGTCCTCCTTACCCACGACGGAGCCGTGCCGATCCGCTCCTTACGCATCGCAGGTTTTCGCGCTCGCCCCCGCAGGCCCCGCCCCCGCGTAACCGATCCGATGCGCTCCTCCCGCTCCCGCTCCCGCGTCGGAGGTGTGCGCGATCGCCCCTCCAATATGATCATTGACCAGTGGATCTACCAGGCATTGAAATTTGGCGCGGAGACGCTCGAGCTCGACCTGTCCAAGAGTGACTCGGACACCCTCTGCTTTTACTACCGAAAGCTGGCATGGTTGCCGATTGTCGACTTGTACGGCGTGACTCCCCGCGTCTTCACCCACGCCGCGCTGCGCCACCTGCGCTTGGGTCTTGCAGCCTTGCTCTGCCCAAACAGCTGGAGTCGCTCTCCCTTGGCTCGTTGGAGACGCTTTCACTCTTCAGGATCATGGCGCCAGAGCACATACTGCAGCTCCTCATCTCCTCCTGCCCTGCCCTCACCAACCTCACGCTGGAAGAGTGCATGATGATGACGCGCATACAGGTGCCCCTAGCTGCGCTCCTACTCCGGTCCTTCACCATCTGCTGCTGCCACAATGCAGATCAAGTGATTGTCAATGCGCCGTCGGTGCGGTTCCTCGAGTACAAAGGATGTGTGCCACATGGCTCGCCCTTCTTGTTAACAAGCAGTGGACTAATCGAATCTCTGGTGATCGACATTTGCGAGTGCTATGGAATCGTTGAGTTCATGGTCTGCACTACCGAGCACTCGCAGAAGATCAGCGAGGTGGTAGCCATGGTGGAGAGTTGCATCAATCTGAAATCACTTTGCCTGTCTGCGCAGTACAGTCCGCCTTACTTCCCCTACCGTCCTCAGGTGCCGTGGCTCACGCGGCTGGAGCTAAGGGGCCCGTTCAAGAACTGTGTCCACATCACCGCGCTCATTGGTGTCCTAAGAAACACAAGCAATCTCGAGGTTCTGACACTGGTTATTGATGCTCAGGCCGACGAAGCATCAACTTTGGAGATTGTTGTACCTGAAGATCTACTATCTTCTGAGATTCAGTGTTTAAGCCACTCGTTGAGGAGGATCCACCTTGTGGGGTACTGTAGGTCAGTCGGGCAGCGACAGCTTGCGAAATTCCTGCTTAGAAAGGCCGTGTGCACGCAGGAGATGCATGTTACTTTTGCAGAGAGTGTCGTCCAGACATCTGAAATTCAAACTCTCTTGGTCGATGAGATGATGCAATGGTGGCGGAACCCAGAGATAAAAATCAACTTTACCCGTGGATGTGGATGAGCACGTGTGAGAAATGAGGTATGTCATTTGGACTGAATTTGTATTAGGTCATGGGTTGGATATCAGAGTTTTAGATGATTAATGTTATGACATATTAATGGCACGTTCGACTTAATTTGTTTTAGGTGACGGGTCGGATATCAGAATTTTTATCAGTGTGTCATAAATTTATAATCTGTGGTATCAGTATTGTCAGTGCAAAACTGGAGACTATTACTATTCTTGCATAACGATGTACTCCCTCCGTTCTTAAATTTAAGTCTTTTTAGATATTACAATATGAACTACATATGGAATAAAATGAGTGAATCTAGACTCTAAAATACGTCTATATAAAACCGTATGTGGTCCGTATTGAAATATCTAAAAAGGCCTATATTTAGAAACGGAGGGAGTACTACATAAAACCAAGGGTAATTTGTTAAGACTTCCAAGCCCTTGACATGGTATTACCTTTCAGGTTTAGCTCTCCATTCTTTGACAGAAAAGAAAGCACAATTTAATAAATTATGAAATCTGGTATCGCCTAGTTTTGACACATCTGGCACAAATTATGTTTCCATGTTGTAGGTAGGAGCAATAGCTCTTGTTTCTACAATCTAGTCAAATGTTTGAATCCTCCAAAATATATTAAGTTATAAATGAAAGCAGTTTCTCCAGTTTAATCCATTCAGTCTACTTGTGACGCCAACACAATCATCCCACAGGACCAGACCAGTTTCCGGTTTTTTACCAGTTATACTACTACCTGTGTAGCCGAGCTTTCAAAAGCGATGTTTTGAGTTGTGAAGCTATTGCACTCATGCAGTTATCACGGGAATAGCTTATAGCTGTGAGATTTCCTGTCAGGCTGTGCCTTGTGTAGTGGAATGATATGAATCATGCATATTGATTAGGCTGCCATTTACTCTATTTAAGTTTTCATGTTTTTGAAGTTTGTATATAATATAAATATTAATGGATGTGCTATGATCTGTAGGTTGCTTGGATGCTGAGAACTTCAAGTCGTCAGTGAACTTGTTGGTGATTAATGGGTGTGCTATGATCTGTAGGTTGCTTGGATGCTGAGAACTTCAAGTCGTCAGTGAACTTGTTGGTGAATCATTTTCGTCTAGCAAACCAGACTGTAACGTGACTTGCTGTTTCAGATATTGAGATGTGGACCTCCTATATCGTAATGCATGTTGATGCGTGTCCAGTGTCACTTGTGTCCGTAATGTTATTATTTCCTGAAGTGTCCGGTGTCACTTGTGTCCGTAATGTTATTATTTGCTGAAAGACAGAAGATATCAGCTGGATTATATCAGCATGCCAGAAATGAGTTGGTATTTGATGAACTGCTCAAGCTTTTGAGAAATAAATATACGTCGTTTTAGACAAGGCATGGTCTCCAATAAGTAACAATAATCACCATTTTCCATGGCTTTACACTTAAGTTGCATGAGTAAACAGAGTGCATTTTGGAAGAATTTTTTTCCCCACTAATGCCCATGGCCTGAGAGCTAACTATTAGCGGGCTGGGGATGTTGAGTGCTTGGGGCGTTGCTAAATGGGCTTTTGCGCTCACATTAACAAACCATCATAAATCTTTAAAAAAAAACGCCTTCTCTTTCGTGGTACACTTCATGTTTTACAATCCCACCCCACTCAACAAATGCACCTCAAATGAAACACAGGAGTATGGTGCGAGTCGTGGCTCGGGCTGACCCATAGCGCTAGTTGTAGTCCAAAAGACCCGTAGCGGTAGTTGTGTCAGGAGTAGATACAATGGTTGATCCACAACTACCATCCTTATGTCCGAGTCCACAAGTACCGGTCTTAGTCGTCCGGGTCTGAACTAACTCGTTCGGTCCACTAATACCGGTCTTAGTTGTTCGGACCCACACGTACCGATATTAGTCATCTGGATCTAGGCTACCCAAAATACTAGTTGTGGGTTTAGACTGACCCATGGTGCTAGATGTGATCAGGGAGACCTATAGTGGTATTGGTAGGATATGACGACTCATGGTGGCATTTCTTGGTTCGGATGATCCGTAGTGATAGATGTGGTCCGGATGACATGTGGCCATGGTCGTGTCTCCACAATACATATAGTGTTAGCAGGTTCTGATCCAGGCTTCCAAAATTAGAAGTTATGGATTCGGACGATCCATAGTGCTACAAGGGATCGGGCGACCATGGTGGTAGTAGTACGGTCGGATGACTCATGTCGGTACTTATGGGTGCGGATGACCGGTAGTGATGGACGTGGTCCGAATGACATGTAGCAAATCCTCAGCCGTACCAAAAGAGAGCTCATCGAGGAGTAGAGTCACCTCGGTTTGTATGGCTTTCATGTGTGCCTGCATCTTCGGTCGGTGGAGCTTGGGGTATTGGGGGTGAGCCTGTGATGATGTCCCTAGGCTGCTCCATATCACCACCAAATTGAACAAGCAGTTAAGATGTAAGAGGTGTACACAAACCTAGACCGTCCCTTCATACGTCAAATTATATTTCTTTTACCAACCGGGCACAACCATTTGCTATATATAGCGTCCGATCAATTAAATGAAGATGATTCTGAAATTTATTCTGAAAATCTAACACTATACGGTAATGTTTGTCAATATTTCATTTCAATGGACATGTATATAGATCACACATCAGAGGATTTCAACTCCTTAAGGGCCTGTTCGGTTCAAGGGGTTTTAACGGGGATTGACAGGGATTGTGGGGGGATAAAGTCCCCTACAAGCCAAATTCCCCTCCAATCCTCTCCAAACCCCTCGCGAGGAGGTTGAACCGAACAAGGCCTAATCCAAGAACGGACCTTCACTCATGAGCGGTTCAGGTACTCAATCGCAACCGCAGCGTGAAACGCCGCTCCAATAGGAAGAACATCCTCATCGAGGACGAAATGCGGGGAGTGCACCGGACGAACCTTGTTCATGGTGGTCTCGTTTCCTACACCGATGAAGAAGAATGCGCCCGCCGCTCTCTGCGCATAGAACGCAAAGTCCTCGCCGCCCATGCTCTGGGGAGCCACCTTCACATTAGCTTCCCCGAGCATGGCCTCCGCCACTTTCTTGGAATGGGCGTACATCCCTTCATCGTTGACGGTGGCTGGGTAATGCTTTAGTTTCTCCTCCATGAAGTCGACAGTGGCTGCGCAACGGTGCACCATGGACTGGGCTTCTATGACCTTCCAGAGAGGCATTAGGTTATCAGTACCTCATGTCAAATGGTCGACCAAAGCATTGACTTGAAACTTCATATGGGAGAGAAATCAGAGAATGCATGGGGTGTTATAATTTGTCCTACCTCTTTGATCCTTTTCATTAGATATGACAGGCCTTCATCTGTCATGCTTCGAAAGGTGCCGCCGAAAGACGCAGATTCGGGAATTACATTGTAAGCATCACCTCCTCTCAGCTGTGTAACAGACACCACCTGAAAGAAGTAGTACATCATCGACAAAGTTATCACTCACTTCCCAGGGGTTTCATATGCAGATTAATGGTGGCCTGGCCACCTCTGAATATATGTGCTAGACATATTAATAACGTACAGCTGCCTCGAGTGGATCGGTTTCACGGGCGACCAGTTGCTGAAGGCTGAGAATGGCGGACGAAGCAGCAATGACAGAGTCAACGGCATCGTGAGGGTTACCGGCGTGCCCACCTTTTCCGGTGATCGTTGCGGCGAACCGAGCTGCAGCTGCAAGGAATGGTCCAGGCCGGGATGCGACAACCCCAACCGGATAATGTGGGAAGACATGCAAGCCGAAAAAGGCAGAGACATCGTCGAGGACACCCTCCTCTAAGAGGTAGTAAGCCCCGGCGTAGCCCTCTTCAGCAGGCTGGAACACAAGCTTGACAGTACCCTGAAGGTCAAGCAACAACGACATAAATTGAACTGTTTCCTCATTCTCGGTCGTACAAATTTGCATGCACCTCAAATAAGAACTGAATCCACATTACGATACATCATACTATTATTAAGAGTATTAGACTATAGTAGTGGTATGCTGAACTGACTGAGTTATAATGTTGAAACCCTGGTGCCCACAAGCACTGAAATGGCACTACCAAAATTGTTTCGACTGACAAAAGAGCATTGCTTGCTATTTCCAACACAAATATCATGTTACATGTTCCAGAATAATCCTCTGAATTTCACCATGTTAAAATTAAGAGTGTGATCTGCGCAATATGTTTCTTAACTACCTTTAAATCTTCTTTCCGAGATTGAAGTAGCTTGGCAGCTCCTAGAAGCATGGTCACATGGGCATCATGTCCACAAGCATGCATCTTGCCATTCTCGAGGCTCTTGTACTCCCATTCTACCAATTCCTGCCCAAGGACAACCGCACCATTGCGAATCAAATGCCATTACTATTTACTAACAAATTAATAAACATCTGTACAGCAAAGATTAATTAGATTATCGTTGGAAACAAGCTAGATTCTTGTTGATCGAATTCTGTTTTGTGCAAGCTGCACATAGAACATGTCATATTGATTGGACCAATGCTTGAAGTCGACTGCCGTGCCGTTTACAACTTACGATCCAATGCAATTTCATATCAAATATGTTAATATTTCCAGAATGCAGGCCAAATATATACTAGCTATAATGGAAAAAATATTTCACATTTCGTCCCATAAAGTAGGTTCTGATCTATCCATTTTGTGTCACTAAAGCGACATTCTGAGTTTCCTATGTGGTTAGGTCTAATAATGGAGCACAACAAACAAACGAATAATTAATCGGCGATGGCAAGAGTTCTGTTTGGCTGCTGCGGTGATCTTCATGATGGTCACTTGATTGCAGCACATTTGAATATTTTTCTTAGGTAAAACAATGGAATTAAACCCACATTGGTTCGAATGCGAAGAAAGAGATGTGGACGTATAACAGAAACTAAGATCCCTGAATCACCTTTCGGTATCACAAGGTGAGCTTTCAGTATCACAAGGACAAAAGAAATAGCAGCAGCACCAGCTGATGGTACTACTACACTGTGGTTGGACGTTGGAGGATATGTCATTTGGATTACAGAATCGCTTGTTAGTTAAATCTCATCTCATAACAACCATGCATTAGCATTCACACTTGTATTTCTGAAAAAAGAATTAACATTCACATCCTGTCCTAATTACTCTAATTCGTTCTCTGTACTTCTCTTTTTTCAAGAAAAAGAAGAAGCAGTCTGAATTATGTTGGGATCATGCGGGTTCATATGTATCTCATCACGAACGAATGAAGCAATCCTAACAATGGTTAGTGACGAGTGACGACTGACGAGAGAAATGCAGAGTGTGACTACGGACCTGCAGGGGGAGCGCGTCCATGTCGGCCCGGAGCGCGACGACCGGCCCGGAGCCCCCGCCGCCTCCGGAGATGGTCGCCACGACGCCGGTCTGGGCGACGGGCCAGACATACGGGATGCCGAGCGCGTCGAGCTCGGCGCGCACGAGCTCGCTTGTGCGGTACTCTTGGAAGGCCAGCTCCGGGCGCTGGTGGATGCGCCGACGCAGGCCGCGCAGCCACGACTCGAACGGAGGCGCACGCGCCGCGCCCAGGAGATCGGCTCCGAGCCGAGTTGTCGTCGCCGATGAGGGGGTCAAGAGGTGTGAGAAGAGGAGGAACAAGGCGACGAGATGGGTCGAAAACCGAGCCATGCGAGCGTGACCGAAAACTGCTCGCTGCTCTGCTCGATCAGTCAGAGCCCAGCACACAAGACTATGTAGGAGTACGTGAGTTCGCGCGTGGCCTCCGTTGAATATGTCCACCGGAAGTATAGGCGCGATTTGCCTCGCCGATTTTTTAGTGCTGTGAAATGTTCTTTTATTTGTTTTAGCTTGTTCTCTTTAAGATCCAAATCTATTATAAAAGTTCATCAAAAGCATAAAGCATCTCAAACAAAAGGAAATTACATCGAGGTCTCCAGACCATCGAACGACCACTACTGCCGTTAGAACGAACCGTTGGAGTGTCAGTGTCCCCGCTTCCCTACCAGAGCCGGCTTGACATTGTCAATGACAACCGGAAAAATCTTCGTGCACGTGCCCCTAAGGACCACCGTCCTAGAGCTGCAGTCGTCATCGCTTATCCCTTGAATAGATCTGGGGCAACTGGCATCAAATCTTGTCGTCGCGCACGCACGACGAGAAACCCTAACCTCGCCGGCCCAAGGAGACGACAGGCGCCGGAGCTTCATCGACTACATTCACATGGACGAACTCGAGAAGGATCGGAACCCGACGGACAAACTCGGAGAAGAAGCGTTGACATACGTCCGACTGCCTTACCTGCGAGGACTAAAAAACGTAACCTAAACTACTACCTGGAGGAAGGCACCGGGATTTCCCTCCCCGCCACCAGCCACCGGAGCGGCAGATAGAGGAGAGGCGAATCGACGGGCTCGTCGACGAACTCCGAAGTGAAAAGTTTAACCTAGCTGCCAGGGGAATGGGGAGAAAACGATTGGAGAAAAAGTCTACGTCTTGAGTTTTTCGTGTGTTCTTATTCCACTATGCTTCCTATTTTTGCAGCTTTGCTAACTCTCGGGCAACTGAAATGAGAAATTGTGTCAGTCGATTCCGTGTGAGAGAGGAGCGAAGCCCGAGCCCGAGATCGGGGCGCCGACGAGGGCTTGGATGGGATCGAGCCGTAGCCGATCACGGCACGACTGGGCATGGGGTTGCAGGTGAAGGCGAGTCAGATGACTTGACCGGTGCAGGTGGGAAGGGGGATATTCATTTTGAGCCCACTTGGATTAACCGGAGTTGGAGTCGGGGACGCGGCGGGGAGTGGTAGAGGAGTGGGTCACCGCCATAGGTGAGCCAAAATGGAGGCGGAGGCAGAGTAAGAAGGCTTGGGGAGAAGACAAATAGCGCTAGGTGGGCCGACAGTTGGATTCTCATCCAACGGTTTGGATAGAATCAACCGAAACATCTGTTTTTCCAATCACCTGATGGATACGTGCTCCCTCCTTTTCCATTTTTTTTCTAGTGAGAACATGGACCTTGGTTTTGTAATACTGAGAAAAAGAATGTGCATATAACTTTAATGTAGGCGTTCTACAGGCCATGTCAAGTGTTTTATTCTTCGGGGCGGCAATGTGTTACTCAGAATGCGGCCGGACCCGGTCCCTAGATTTTGGCGGCTCGGGGCGAAGGGCCCTTAATATAAACAACCATTTTCTATTAAACACCTATCCATTGCTGTTGTAGATTTAACAAGAGTATGTGAAAAATGTCTTCAAATGCTATCGAGAGGTCTATGTTTTCTTAGCTCCTTTTCCATTAATATATCCCTTGCTTTTGTTATCAAGGTTATCCGGGTTTCTTGGATCATAAATATCGTAAAGACAAGTTCCACTTTAAGACTAGTAGGCTCTGTATGAAATAAATTCCCTCACATTGTTATAATCGGCGTTGATGTCAACATTGCCTTCTGTATGGCCCTCGTCATCTAGATTGGTTTGTGCCTCCATTGCAACTATCATCAACTCGTTTGGATTTCTTGAAGGTCTCGTATTACGTGCATCTACAACCTTAATCAATTAATGGGTCTCCTCCGTGATTTTATCAGTTCACCGGCTCTTCTCTTTCTTCTCCTTTTCTGCGCCGGATGCTGGAAATTCAAAGAAACAATAAGTAATTGAATTCTTTTATAGTCGTCGTTCGCAAAATCGCTAGCCGCGAGAACCTTATTTGGAATCTGCCTATCGTCTGCCAACATGGGAACCGGGATGTGAGTGTCTCCGGCTGTAGTCGTATCCTTGGTACTGAGCATCCACTGCTGCAAGATCAATGTCCACCTGCTCCAGCTGACATGAGGATCGAGGCGGCGGAGATTGGTAGAGCAGACGAGGGCGCGACTCAGCGAGGTGAAAAGGGATCTGGCGAGCGGCTGTGTAGCAGTTTGCGTGTGTGGGTGA
The DNA here is from genome assembly GCA_039707655.1 of Elymus sibiricus. NCBI lineage: Eukaryota > Viridiplantae > Streptophyta > Magnoliopsida > Poales > Poaceae > Elymus > Elymus sibiricus. The sequence continues at coordinate 59,509,011 of CM077665.1, forward strand.
ATCGCGAATCGTGATGTGTGGCTCTCCCCGTATGTGGTTGATCGAGGATCCTTTCATCTCGTCGTGCGTTAGACGGTTCGTGCATCTTGGTCCACCTGCTCGACTTCTTCTGGTCTGGACTCCGAAATGGAGGGAGGCAACAGGAGGGAAGCCTCATTAATTTGATTGGAGCAGAGGGATCAGTCTAACTAGGTGGCAGCATCCCCTCTACCCAACCTTCAATAGAGGTGGTGCACATGGCGGGACGTGTGAGTGACGACATGAACTGGTGGCCTAGTGCTGTCGCGCAGACCGGCGATGGATAAGCGACATCGCCACGCCATGGCACCAAGAAAGGGTTGCGCCGGAGGGTGCGCCGGTGCCCGATAGGGTTTGTCCGTGGATAAAATCAAGAGAAATGCTCCTAAAATGGCTGAAACCCTACTAAAAGAGGAGTTTTCTTCCTTTTCTGATTGTACCCCCAGCTTATTCACATGAAAATGAGTTGATTGAGGGGCTTTTCTAAAAACGACATCGAACCGACCGGTTTTCTGTGAACCGTCCGGTTCATCGGTTTTTCAAAAACCGGCCGGTTCAAACGGTTTTTTCCGGTTCGATTGCTCAAACGGTCCGCTGCACTTAAAAAACCGACGGGATCGCCGGTTCCGGTTTTTTCCGGTCCGACCGCCGGTCCGGTCCGGTTTTTTAAACTATGATTATACGGAATCCCGTGAAAAATACTTCTTTACAAAGCTGTTGGATTGTTATTTTGCCCAACTTTCCCCAAACGGTGCAACTAACTCTACACTACAACACATGTCTCTTGGCCCCTCCAACAGGACGGTCATCCCCCTCTCCTCCCGTAGGGCCAAGCCCAATCCCGTACGTCGGTGTCTCCTGGTCTAGATAGATGACTTCTCCATTGTTGCTTTTACAAGCTCATGATTTTGATAAGTTCGCTCCGTTAAGAGGTAGGTTCAGATGGGGCAATGAGTTTTCTCACGGCGAGCTGCCAATGGATGTGTAAGAAAGAAGACTTCAAAATACCAAGGATTTTTGTAAGATTTTTTTTTGCCTCTGACAGACCTCGATACTCAGTGGCGTAGCTAGCTCGGTGAGCCAGGGTGGTCCAACAATGAAAGTTTTCATGTAATTCAATGTATTTTCAAAACAAAACGTTTTTTTCTACCCTATATATTGGCTATGGGGTAAATTTCAGGGTGGTCCATGGACCACCCTGTCCACCCCTAGCTACGCCACTGGTGATACTCTGGTTGATACTGGCAGGGATTGGCTGCTAGGGCTCCTCGCTCGATGTAATGAGTCTGTCCGTGACATGATAATTATGCCCTTGTTGGTGCATTTGGACTTTACACACATATTTTTTTTTTGCGGGGTAAGTTTACACACGGATTTGTTGCACGGTAAAGTGTGTTCCCCCACCGGAAACCTTCGTTGATTTCCTCCAAAGTTACTGGATGTCAATTCAGCTTTCACGGAACTATACTACCGAAGATGTTATCAAAGGAAAAATGTCCGGGGATGCATGATTTCATATCTAGACCGGCGATGAAGGTCTCACCACCTCCAGCACCATGGTCACATCCTCCTGCTGGTCATGTGGCTCTATTGGTAGACGGTGTGTTTTCTGATGTTGATGCACGGCTGCCGCTGGTATGATTCTCTGGACTCGGGATGGTGGCATTAGTTTTGCAACATATCACTTCTTATTCAACTATAACGACTCTCTGGAGGCCAAGATCCACGCGTTGATGCAAGGCATGGCATTAGCCAAGCTACATTCAGAAGGCCCGATCACCATGCAGACCGATTCTTCAACAACGCTTACTTCACTCACAAGCGATAGCCTGGATCGCGCTGAGTATGGTCATCTTGTTGGTGAGATTAAACACTTAATGGAAGATAGGGAGTTCATACCCTAGAAAAATTGTCGTGTGCAAAATAGGGTAGCAGATCGTCTTGTTGTTTACAGCCGAACTGAATGTAGCACTGTTCACTACCGGAATTACTGGCTATGCCGACGGCTTCGGCATAGGTCCAAATCCCGTCGGGATAGACCTATGCCGACGACCACCGTCGGCATAGCCCGTCGGCACCGTATGCGTCGGCGTACCTGGGCCTGCCGTCGGCATAGGTACCTATGCCGACGGTGTCCGTACGGCCGTCGGCATAGTTTCCCCGTCGGCATAGTTTTCCGTTTGACGGCGGCAGACGGAACCGTCATCAAACTGCGGCCAACCAGCGAGTGCCACGTGGCATTACTATGCCGACGGTTAAGCCGTCGGCACAGCTTAATTTAGTTATTTATTTTTTTTTAAATGTTAAAAACAAAAATATTGGACGAAGCTATGCCGACGGTTAAGCCGTCGGCATAGCTCAATTTAATTAATTGATTTTTTTAAAAAAAAAAATCAATTTTTTTTTCAATTTTTTTGATTTGTTTTTAATTTTTTTTCTGATTTTCACAATTTTGAATTATTTGACAATTTAATCTCTAATCACCTCTCCTCACTGCTTCAGAATTTAATCTCTATTCTCTAATCAGCACTCATTCCAAATCGTCTAACTTCCCGGCCGGTCACCCATCCTCTCACTACTCCAGCCCCAGCACGCTTAACTTTCAGGTTCTATCTCCCCTAGTTTCCAAGTCTGCACTTGTTGTTTTCCTGACAATCTTAAGCTATCAATCCTGTTAACCCTTAGGTCTTGATGTCATATGATTTAATTTTTTGAATTCTAAACAATTATTAAAATAAACAAAATAAGTACTAATAATATTGAATTTCAATGAAAATAAAATAAGTAATAATATTATTTTATTAATTTTTGTTGCCATTTATTCATTTAATATGACATAATTAATATCTTTAAATCTGTAAATCGAAATTCGACAAATAATATATCCATTATTATCAGAAAAATGTGAGGAATCCAAATATGGCATCATTTATTTATTTTTAAATAAAATTAATTTTTAAAAAATTTAAAATTATTATTTTTTTGATTTGAAATAAGCGGTAGTACCGCTCTGGGCACGGTAGTACCGCTCGAGCGGTAGTACCGCTCTGGGCACGGCTAAGTGCCGCGCTACTTCCGCTCGGGGGTCCAGAAGTAATTTCTAAGCGGTAGTAGAGCGGTAGTGGAAGCGCGGTAGTACCGCTCAAGCGGTACTTCCGCTTATGGGAGCGGTACTACCGCTCTGGAGGGACATGGCTGCAACCAGATGGCTCTAACTTTTGCATATGACCTCGGATTTAAACGATTTTTATATCAAAATCGACCGATTCGACTAAACGAAGACAATCCCTGTAGAACATTTTCTCATATGAGGTCGTCTTGGGGGCTTAATCAGCCGAATAGTGTTCTGGATACAAAATCTCAGTACTTCGAACAAAACTCGTCTGTTACAAAGGCATTTCATTTTTTTTTAACTTATTTCAACTCCAGACTTTTTGTGCATTCAATATGCACCATTCAAAGCCACATCCTCAAATTTCAACCCTTTCTAACTTTATTTGCTATTTTTCATGCATTTAATGATTTTTTTTTAGCTAAATGACCCTGAAATTGAAAAGCACTACAAATGAACTCTGAAAAGGTTGCAACTTGGCATGGTATCATCATTTCACCCACATAGCTTGTGCTAAAAAGTTGAGAGGGTTACGGCAAAAACTGGATGCACTTCGTGTACAAACTGGACCATCTGATTCGAAGTATCAAACTTTCGGACGAAAACTCGTCTGTTACAAAGGCATTTCATTTTTTTTAACTTATTTCAATTCCAGACTTTTTGTGCATTCAATATGCACCATTCAAAGCCACATCCTCAAATTTCAACCCTTTCTAACTTCATTTGCTATTTTTCATGCATTTAATGATTTTTTTTAGCTAAATGACCCTAAAATTGAAAAGCACTACAAATGAACTCTGAAAAGGTTGAAACTTGGCATGATATCATCATTTCACCCACATAGCTTGTGCAAAAAGTTGAGAGGGTTACGGCAAAAACTGGATGCACTTCGTGTACAAACTGGACCATCTGATTCGAAGTATCAAGCTTTCGGACGAAAACTCGTCTGTTACAAAGGCATTTCATTTTTTTAAACTTATTTCAACTCCAGACTTTTTGTGCATTCAATATGCACCATTCAAAGCCACATCCTCAAATTTCAACCCTTTCTAACTTCATTTGCTATTTTTCATGCATTTAATGATTTTTTTTTAGCTAAATGACCCTAAAATTGAAAAGCACTACAAATGAACTCTGAAAAGGTTGAAACTTGGCATGGTATCATCATTTCACCCACATAGCTTGTGCTAAAAAGTTAGGAGGGTTACGGCAAAAACTGGATGCACTTCGTGTACAAACTGGACCATCTGATTCGAAGTATCAAGCTTTCGGACGAAAACTCGTCTGTTACAAAGGCATTTCATTTTTTTAACTTATTTCAACTCCAGACTTTTTGTGCATTCAATATGCACCATTCAAAGCCACATCCTCAAATTTCAACCCTTTCTAACTTCATTTGCTATTTTTCATGCATTTAATGATTTTTTTTGAGCTAAATGACCCTGAAATTAAAATCCTAATTTAAATTATTTTAAAAATAACCAAATAAATCTTACTGTGACAACAATCTAACACGTGACTAGGAGCAAAAATAATTAAATTAAAAACTATTTGTAAACTCAAGTTATTCACAATCTAGGGTTTGAAGCAAATTTGAACAAATTCAAATTTAAACCATTCAAACTTGAAAACTAATGGCACAAACAGAAACTAGACAAAATTTTGAATCTAATGCAAAAAGAATCACTCAAAAACATCAAACATCTTAAAAGATATAAGCAATTTAAAACAGGAACTAAAAACAGAAAACAAATGTAAAATTGACCGGGCTATGCCGACGGCATAGCCGTCGGCATAGCTCTATTGAATTAATTTTTTTAAACAAAAAATTATAAAAAAAACGAAAAAAAATGAACGTAGATATGCCGACGGCAGCCGTCGGCATAGCTCCCTGCCACGTCAGCGATCCGCGGCACCGTGGGGCCGGAGATATGCCGACGGCATAGCCGTCGGCATATCTCCGGCCCCACGGTGCCGCGGATCGCTGACGTGGCGGCAGATAGGTATGCCGACGGCCGACGTTAGGGCCGTCGGCATACGTATGACGGCGTCAACCGACTGTTAAAACCGGGGCGGCCGGGCCCACACATATGCCGATGGTCGGGCTACGCCGACGGCCACTGTCGGCATAGTCAGAGATATGCCGACGGTCTCCCTATGCCGACGGCCACCGTCGGCATAGACGGAGGTATGCCGACGGCCGGGTACGACGACGGCTGGCTCTAGGCCGTCGGCATACCGCCGTCTATGCCGACGGTGGCCGTCGGCATAGATAAGGCCGTCGGCGTCGGCGTCAATTCCGGTAGTGGTTGTGTGGCTATATCTTTGTCCTCTTTGTATCGAGGCTCTTTTGCCACTTGAATGTAACCCTATCATGGAATGAAACTCTAGTTTTACCCCGCAAAAAGATTTGTAAAGGCATGTGTTATTGAATATATGGCTTTTGGCCTTTTCGGCAAAAAAAAAAGTTGAAAATCACTTCGACAGTGGGATAGCCATTCGGAAATGAGACTGGACATTCATATACCACAAGCTACATCCAAACGAATGGTCAACGTACGATAGCTCTGCATGCAAGCTAGCCCTAGTACCTGGTTTCATGCAACGCACGCAAGCTGTTCGATCCAAAGCCAACTAGCTAATCACCGCCTCTAGATCCGGACCTAATTAAAAGATTCCTTCATGGCTAACTCACTATATAAACCCTAGCAGCATGCTGAGACCCTTGGCAACAACGCAAACGAGAATGGCGATCTCAACCTGTAGTGCCGCCAGCGCCTTCGTCTTCCTCACGCTCTTGTGTTTTGCTGCACTACTCCCTTCACCTGTCAACGCGAGGCATTTCCCTCGTATCCATGGCAGCACCAGCGACATCCATGGTGCCGGCACCAAATTCTCCTGGCCGTTCTCAAGGCACGGCTCCGGCAGTGGCCATGGCCATGGCTCCGGAGACGGCCACGGGTTTGGCTGGGTCGTGTCGCGCAACGGGTCCGACACGACCGTCGGGGCCGGCGGTGGCATGGGAGGCGGCGTGGGAAGCACCCGCGATGGAGAGGGGGGCAGTGCTGGTGGCGGTGTCGGCGCCGGGGTCGGCCTCGACGTTGGGAAGGACGGGATCGACGTGGGCCTTGGTGTCGGAGGCGGCGGCGCCGCGAGCGCGCACAACGGCGGCGCCAGTGTGGCTCTTGGCGGCGGGTCAGGCATCGGTTTCCACATCGGCAGAGGAGGCGTCAGTGTCACGGTGACGCACGGTTATGGTGGTGGAGGAGGTGACGGCACCGGTGCCGGTGCTTCGGGCGGAGGCAGCGGGGTTGGACGCGCAGGCAATGCCGTGGGGAGCGGCCAAGGTTCCGGGAGCGCGAGCGACGGCACGGGGAGCGGCGGCGGGAGCGGCTCCGGCTCCGGGCCAGGAGGATCCGGCGGCGGTGAAGGCGGCGGCGCGGGCGGTAGCAGCGGGCACCCGTGAGGACGATGCGTTCAGTTGTCATGCATGCATGTTAGCTTATCCACGTAGGAAGCAAGCCATATGACTTGATTTAAATATATGCGAGATCAGATCGATCTCCGGTGTGTCATAAGCCTGTAACAGATGTGCAACATGTAGGTCGACGTAGAAACGCAGGAGTATGAACTAAGCTATGTGTGTGTAAGCAATTAAGCAATGATGAATAATATGGGAGAACCTATAATACAGGTGCTGACTTTATTTTCTCCACACCGCAAATTATTTTTTTTTCTATCACTCGATTCGCTTTAATCATTATATGTATATATCACGGACGAACGGTCGTCTCCCCTTCTTTCTCCTCACCCCACCATCTTCCTTATAATCCATCTAGACGATACCGCCCTCCAACCAAGGCCTAGCCACCGGGCACCGGCGTCCGCCAGCGCCGCCCCGACCTACCCAAGCCGGTTCGTCCGGTGTGCTACCGCCGTCCCGAACATCCCTACCCTTCCCATTCTTCTCTGGCGCTAGTGGTCCACACCGTACTCGCACCCGAGCCGTCAACCTCCGCCGCGTCTCCATTTGCGAGGTACGTAGCTATCGTCGTCGGCACCGGCTTGTTCCTGGCGAGCCCTCAACAGGGGCAATGCGTCCCGTCTCCGGTCGGTGCTGCCTCTTCTCCTCTCCTAACAAAAATTAAGGGATAAAACATTTACTTCCAGACAACTAACGATTAACAAATCTGGAGTAATGTTACTGTGCTTAATTTCTTGATGTCCGACTCAAAACAAAATTGCTTGCTGTCCAACCATGGATATGTCATACTATGTAGATGCCCGCCTTTCTCTTTTTATTTTTGAAAGCTGCCTAGTCAGTAAATTACTACATCTGCTAACGTTAGGGCATGGTTAATAGTATAGCCAACTGCTGGCTATATGATGTTGTCATGTCACATATAGTCATCACTTATAGCCACACATACAATAAGGTTAGCTATAAGAGTATTATTTTTTTACACCTTCTCTCTATCCCTTTCTTTGTATTTATTGCATTTGTCTAGAAATACGCATATAGCTGAAGAACTGATCCCCATAAGGTCCAAGGATCAAGAAGTGTGGGCGAAGCGATGTCTTGGATCGGGCGTCCTGGCTAGCTTGCTATCCTTCGGGAACACACAAACTTACTGATCTGCCGGCCGTATTATGTAGCGTGTGCCATGTGGATCAATATCTTTTTTATGTGGAGTGTGCAAGAGGCTCGGCCCCTGGGACATTGATCAGCCCCGTGTAGCTGCGCATGTCAGAGGTTACTAACTGCAACTCTAGGTTTAGATAAATGGTTTTGCTAATTCTAAGTTGAGATTAGACGTGCTTTAAGCTAGCTTATCGATCTTTTTATTGGCATTCGGCATGCTAAACGATCAGTCATGCGGCAATAAAATTATCATACCAGTTTCTCTGTATATTTTTCAAAATTAGGAGAAATGTTTTTTCTTCTTATTTTGTGAAAAATAAAAATATTTTTTCTACGTCTGCATTTTTTGATTGGATCAGCTGCACATTCGAACACACCACGGTCTAGTGTATTATATTTCTAATATTACTAGTTCAATATGCATGCATTTTTTTGTCATTAAAAAAAATCAGTTCTACTTTCTGATATACACTCGCGACCCCAACCCTATCCCATTCCGCCATTAATGGCCTCCAGCTCCCTACCAACTCCCGAGCCCACCCAATCCCCTCGTTAGCTACGAGTAGTCCCACTCCCCAGCCGCTTCCTCTGATCACAGACGCTGCCTCAGATGGCAGGGAAGTCGCGTCGTGGATCTTGTGCGAGGCAGATGTGTCCACCGTCACAGGTGGCGGCCCCGGTGCAGATCCTGATGCCGCAGCCGCCGCCACCGTTGGCGTTGCTACAGGAGATCGACGCGGCTACATCGGAGGCACATGTTTGCTTCGACGAGACACACAACTATACCTCTCGGAAAGAGAAGGAATTGTTTTTTTTCTCCCACTAGCGACACAGATTTGCTTCGTGTGGAGGCACATATTTGCTTCCGCGGGAGGCACAACTGTACCTCTTGAGAAATGGAAAAAAGTGGGGGAAATCGTGTTTCCGGCTCGGATTTTTTTCTTACGGTTTTTCTCATGAAAAAAGTCATCGAAATCTATTAACATGGACCAAGTTTTGAAGATCCCAACACGAGAAATACAGCGATGAAAACGGTTCTCGTTTGGACGCACGATTTAAGAAACAAAACATTTTAAATAAATGAATCTAAAAAAAGGGAAACTCTCAGGGTTACGACAAGTGGCGCACATGAAATGAAATGTGCCACTTGTCGCAACCTGGAAAGTTGAAAATGAATTTTATTAGGGGTACCCTTTAATTAGTGATTCCAGTTAAGAGTTAAACAAAATTTCCACGCTTCGGGCCAGGGCCCTAGGGTGTGGCTCGGGACCTCCTCCATGATACATTTTGCGTCATACATGAGCGTCCCAAACCCTCTTTGCCCTTCGGGCGCCAAAAGGAGGCTAATCCGTACGAGGCACACATCCCTCGACGAAAACGGGCCGACTCACTTAGCACCTGATAGGCGGTGCTGTTTTATAGCATTTTCTTCTTCTCGTGGCTAGTTTCTTGTGTGTGTTTTCTGTCCGTATGTTATTTGGTTCTTGTTCAGTTTTTTCAGTTTCATTTTTCTCTTTCCTTCCTTTTTTTATTCATTTCATTTTCAAGCTTTATTCTTTTTCCAATCTGTGATTTTTTAAATTCATCTTTTTCAGACTTGTAAACTTTTTTCATATTCGTGTCTTTTCTCAAATTCCGAGAACTTTTTTCAAGTGTGTCAACGTTTTCCAAATTTGTGAATTTTTCTCAAAATTCCCGAAACATTTTTCTAAATTTCGTGATTTTCTTTTCAGACTTCTCTGAATAAAAAAAACAGTGTGAACTCGAGAAAAAATGTGATTTTTTTTCCAAATTCGTGAACTTTTCTCAAATTCTTGATTTGTTTTCCAAATCTCCTGAGTGATTTTCAAATTCATGAACTTTAGTCAAATTCTTGAAATTTGTTTTTCAAATCCGTGATATGTTTTCCACATTGGCGAGATTTTTTAAATTTTGTGATTTTGTTTCAAAATTTTGAACATATTTAGTATTCAAGAATCTTTTTATTTTTTATTTAGTCATTTCCCATTTTCGTTTTTCCTTTCTTTTTAAAATTCAAGAACTTTTTTAAAAATTTCACAAATTTTTGATTTTCCTGAAATTTTAAAACACATGCAAATTTTCAAATTCATAAATAATTTTTAATGTCGCTAACACTTTTCAATTTCCTGAACATTTTTTTAAATCCAAGAACTTTTCCAAATTCATGATTTTTTCAAACTTGCACTTTTTTGTATATGCTTGCATTTTTAAATCTGTGAATTTTTTGAATTCGTTAACATTTTTATACAAATATAGATGGAGCAAGACTCATCTCAACATGCAACCATGCATGAGAAAAGACCCACCACCACATCCAACCATGGATGGAAAAATAGTTCTCATTTTATTATTGTAATTATATTCAACCAATATTTTACAACTGTACACAATCAAATATAATAAGTAATATACAATTTTAATTTTGGTTTACATGTTAGTAATCAAATTAATATATTACACGATTAAATATAATTGAAATGTGTTACAACTGATACCCGCAGCAATGCGCCGGGTATCATCTAGTATATATTAGTTTAGCACACAATATGCAGATTGTTGAATTTTATTTATGTTAAAATTAGTAATCATTCTTTGTCCGTTAGGATGTATACTTTGATTGTCCAAGTTCAAACTTTGGCTACAAATTTGTTGTATACATACTGTTAATAGTTACAAACTATAACAATACAATATTATCTTGAACACAAATCCAACGGTTTAATTTTCCATCGTGTACGGCACCCAATTTATTACCATCAGTCGAAGATTCTTAGACAGCCTAAATACACCTCATAAAGGGGGAAGCAAGGTGAAAAGTACATGGATGAACCCATGGGCGTATGAAGCCACCTCGGAAACCCCGTTTCTAATTGCCCAAGAATTCTGGGGAAAAACTCACGCATACATCTTCAGATTTTATGTGCACGCAACAAGTTTCACGGGAAAATAATTTTTTGTTTGGCATGTTGAAAAAAGACAAAAGATGTGTCGTGGAATGCTATTTAGGAACACTGAAAAATTTCTTTTCCACAGAGGCAAAATAAAAAGAGATTTTTTTTTCGTAGAACTTTGTGCCACACACACACATGTTACCAAGATGTATGCGTGAAATTTTATTCCAATTTTGTTGACATTTTAAAACGCATTTAAAATGCAGTTTTATATGCCCACGGGTTCAAATCGTCCACACTCAAACCACGGTACAACACAAACATAGAGCTATATATACATACTAGGCTATTGTTGGACACTGCATGGTGCTGCCGGAAGCCTACGCACGGCCTCATGCCCCGGGCAACATCCCAGTCTTGGAGCACACATGTCTCAGGCGGTAGCGGCACAGACGGGGAGGTCCTTCGCCATGGTGGGCCGCTGCTTGAGGATGGGGTTGCTCTCGAAGAAGTTGACCGGCTTGAGGTCGAAGCTGGACGACACGGTGGGCATGATGGGGAAGTCCTCCTGGCAAGGGATGTGGTGGAACCCCAGTGTGTACCACAGCACCAGGTCCTTGTTCTCGATCGGACGGTCCCTGTGCGCCCGCGTACGCAAATCAGACGGCTGACATTTTTCGGACCACCAAATCCACCGTTTTTTGTACGTACAATACACAAACGTACCTCTCCGACCACGTAGCCAGCGTGTCCTCCCCTTTGCTCTGGTACACGAACAGCCCGCCGGCCCATTCTTCACTCTTGTTGTAGGGCGTGACCCAAATCTGTTGCACAAAACCAAATGATGAAGACAAACTAATTTGCACCAAGTGAAAAAAAATGATTTGCTCCAAGTCTTATATGTGACATAAGTATGCATATCTAAGTCTTATATGATTGATCTTACGTAAAAATTCGTGTAGGTATTTTCTTTTTATGTTTGATTTAATCATTTAGATATGCAATAACTATGTCACATCAAGATGTGCCCTAGACACACTTGATAAAAGGTGCTTTTACTAACTCGTAATGTGGCATCAAGAACATAGTATATGCATCTCCTAATAGTGGTATCACAAAAAGCTTCAAATTCCGTGTAAGTAGACGTTTCACCTGATTGTTTGTGAATGCACCCCTCTTCTGCGGCGGGTCCTCGGGGTCCAGCAGGCTGCCAGCCGTGCCCGCGGGGACGACCTTGTATCCCACCGGGTTCCCGACACGCGTCTTCTTCGTTGGATTGATGACGTGGAACTCGGCCGGCTCGTAGAGCTTCAACCGGACCCGGGCATCCTTCTCCGTGCTCGCGACGTGGCGTGTGGCCTTCAGGTAGCTCCTCCGGGGGGACTCACCGGGCGCGGTGTCCTGGCGGGCCATGTCGACCCGGACGAAGGAGTTGTCGGCGCCGTCGACGTCCATGTCGAGGCGGAAGGTGACGTAGTGGTCGTGGATGACGCCGATGACGTTCTCGGAGAGGAGGGTGCCGTGCATCTCGTCGTTCTGCCGAACCTGGTTCATGTGGGAGTAGGGTGTGCCCTTCACCATCAGGATCCCGCTGAGCCCGACCTGAAACCATTGAGGGGAAGATCATATGATCATCTGAACTCGGATGAAATGTTGCTGTCAAATCATTCATATTCATATTTTGATCTCTGTTGTGTACTAGTGACCTAAAACATCTTATATTAGTTTACAGAGAAAGTACTTACAACTACAAGAGACTAAATCATCATTCCTGTATACACTCCCATTTTTCTGCTGAAATAAAAAGGGGATGGAGACGGGTGCAAGGAACCATGCAAAGACAATGCACATTGGACAAATTTTCTTAGCAGTGACAGAAGGAGCGAAAATGACACCCCGTTTTATTCCGCCAAACTGAGCACTCGCTGCCTCAAGGATGACACGTAGCGAGCAAGGACAAGGTACTCTATGACGTGAAGCTCCACTAGCAATTGCAAAGCTAGAGGCCAGGAGAATATCATACGGAAACCAACATTCAATGAAAACTTCGTGCAAACCATATTTTAAAGTTTCAAAAAAAATCTGAAAAAAATATGGGATGTTAAGAGGGTGATGTTTTATTGCCACGCAAAATTTCAAATTGAAACACATTACGTGATGTGAGCTATGAAAAAGACAAATTTCAGCCCTGAATAGTGACATTACTGTTCGGCACTATTCAATGCTGATTTTGTCTTTTTCATAGCTCACATCTCGTAATGTGTTTCAACTTGAAATTTGGCGTGGCAATAAAACATCATCCTCTTAACATCCCGTATTTTTTTTTCAGATTTTTTTGAAGCTTTTCAAAATCTTTTTTTCGTGGTTTTCACCGGTTTCCATCGAATGTTGGTTTCCGTATGATATTCTCCCGCTAGAGGCCAGATATTTCACCTTGCACACTGTGCCCTATTTTTTTTTTTTTTTTTTTGTGGGCGTGACAGATTTGAAATTTGTAGTACGTTTTGGGATGAAAGGTGGATGGCGTACGTACCTTGATGCGGATGAGGCCGTCGGTCTGGAACTCCCAGTCGACGATGTAGTCGTAGTTGGCCACCGACGCCGCCATGCGCGCCACCAGCGTCACCTTCGCCCGGGACTCCCTTATCTGCACGCACGCACACAATAACCATCCAGTAATCTCGATTTATTTTTAACGAGAGCAATCTCGATCACAGCATGCAACCGGCAAACGCAAGGCAACAAGCGAGGTTACACGTCATCGTCACAGGCTACTGTGACACACGACGCTGTTTTTTTTTTTTTTTTTTTTTTGAGAGAGTGTGTGTGTGTCCAAGATTCTCTCCTTCCTAGCTAGCTAGACTAGTGTTGAAGATTCCTTGAGAGGGGAAAACAAATCAGTGTTGGAAAAAATATCTTCAATCTTTATCTGTCCTAGTCACCTTCGGGCTTTGGCGACTATCCGACGAAAGCTCGAAAACATAAAATAACAAAGATTCTTTCTAGCTTACTAGCAAGTTGCAACAGTCTTGCCATAAAATCTTGAGCTTAGCTATGTGCTTGTGCGCTTACTTGGAAGTTGCAACAGTTTTGTCATAAGGTTTTGCAACATCAGCTTTTTATATTTTGGCTTACGGTTTTGCTAAATTACATCTAGATGTGACATAAGTATTGCATATCTAAGTCCTATATCATTGATCTTACGTAAAGATTTGTGTGGATATTATTTTTTTATGCTTGATTTAGTCATTTAGATGTGTAATAACTATGTTACATCTAGATGTGCGCTAGACACACACTTTGGCTTGTCACCGTGCGCCAGAAATCACAAAGCAACAAGTGAGGATCACTCGACGGTTGATGGCGATTTGCACTTCCAGTATGCGCGCGCGGCCAAGCAGGCCGTCACTCGGTCGGTCACTATCGGCCAGATGGCAATTTTTACAAAAATTACGCTGCACGGCATGTCAATTATTTCCTCCAGCATGCCAATTTTTGCATACGTGCATAGCAAATCCTTTACAATGCATGGCAATTCTTGCGTTGGCTGAAAACACCCTTCCCAGCGAACGTCGGATTTTAAACATTACCAAAAACAAAGCAAGGGTTGAAAATTACCGCTCGTTGTCACTTTTGTCAACGAGCCAAAGCTAATTAAGATGGATTGGCTTAACCACGAGAAAGCACAAAAAATGAGAAAAAAATAAATCATGTGAAGTTTATTTTCAAATTTTTACGCTGATTCTATAGTATGATTTCCTTCAAGTATAGTAGCATAGTAGCGCGGCGAAACAAAACAAGCTACTAGCAGGGAGGGCAGGTGTGGGGTGTGCGGGAGCTTACGTCCATGCCGGTGATGGGGCTCTCGGAGTGTCGCCACGAGATGTCGCCGGCGTACCGCTCGAAGACGCAGATCATGTTCTCCCGCACGTAGGGCCGGCCGTCGGCGGCCACGAACACGCCGTCCATGTACCGCGCGTGGCGCGGGCAGTCGTTGAGCGGCACCAGCGGCATGGCCTGCAGCCCGAACCCGTACTCGCCGGCGTCCATGTACGTCTTGAAGTACCACGCCTCCGTCGGGTCCATGTACGGCACGAACAGCTCCGACGCCATGCCCTTGTACATCACCTCCCTCCGCGCCCCGGTGGCCGGGTCCTGCACCGTCGCGCGCGACACGATCAGCCCCGCGCGCGCGTCCGCCTTCAGGTGGAACTCCCACCCGGCCCACCGCACCGTGTGCCCGTCCGACACCTCGAACCCCGGCCCCTCCGGCGCCGGCTCCATCGACGGCGCCCGCACCGTCTGGTACCCGAATTTATCGGCGTCGTCGTTGTCGTTGGCGGCGTGGCGGTAGTCCGTGTTCTTGGCGCCGGGGATGGGGATGCCGGCCCCGCGGTCGGAGACGTGGACCACCTTCCCGGTGTCCATGTCGATGAGCACGGTGAGGCCCTCGATGGGGCGCATGTAGAAGTTGGCCGTGCCCTCCGTCGAGTAGCACTGGCTCTTGATGAGCCGGCGGCCGCCGTCCTCGGCGGGGCCGTACCACCCGGGGGAGATGGGCAGGCACGCGACGTCGGCCAGGCGCACGCCGCGGCGGCGGATGGTGCCGTTGAACGCCGGGTCGCTGAACGGCGCCGCGCAGAGGGCGGTCATCTCGTCCATGGTCATCGTCGGGTAGCCTGAGGCCGGCGTGGGCAGATGGGTGACCGAGCCGGTGGCGAGGTCCACGGCGAGGACGTGGGACTCCCCACGGAAGCGGACGACCGCGACGGCGCGGCGAGGCGGGAGCGCGTGGGCGCCCTTCCGCCAGCGCCGGACGGCGGGCTTGTCCGGCTCGTCGAGCGCGAGCGCGTGCACGACCAGGGCCGACGGCGCGGACGCGAACGGCGGGTGCGCGCGGAGGAGCTCGCGCGCGCGGCTGATCTCCGAGACCGTGAGCGGGTCGAGCGGGTGGCGCGGGACATCGGACTCGTGCGACGGGCGACGTGGCGGGGACGTGTCGGTTCGTGGTGGGCGGCAGGCCCACGGCGAGAACCGGGTGCAGCCGCCGGCGCCGTGCAAGAAGGAGGCGGCTGGGGCGTCGACGGCGAGCGGCAGGCGGAAGGCGGAGCGGGCGACGAGGAGGACCAAGGCGGCGCCGAGGGCGAGGAAGGTGAGGCGGAGGAGGGAGGTGGAGTAGTCCATTGGAGCTAGCGAGCGGTGCGCGTGACCGTGAGTGAGTGAGTGAGTGAGTGAGCTGAGCTCTCGCCGCTTTGTGCGCA
Organism: Elymus sibiricus; assembly: GCA_039707655.1. Classification (NCBI taxonomy): domain Eukaryota; kingdom Viridiplantae; phylum Streptophyta; class Magnoliopsida; order Poales; family Poaceae; genus Elymus; species Elymus sibiricus. The sequence goes on from CM077665.1 coordinate 59,524,956, forward strand.
GCTAGTGTCAGTGACTCGGTTATATCTGCACACGTTCGTCTAGCAAGTTCGATCAGATCATGCAGCGCACCGAATCGCGTGCGTCACCCCAGACGGCAAACGCAAGGCAACAAGCGATGTTACATCGTCGTTCCATCGGTCGCTTTTTCTCTCGTTTTCATGCTAGCTATGAATAAAAACAAGGCAAAAAAATAGGGATCCAATAAGTCCCGAACGTTCGGATTTTAGCATTTCGTACCGAACGTTTTTTATGGCAACTTCAGTTGACGCGAGGTGGCAACTTTAGTTGTTAAGACATGGCAACTTTGTCCTAGTTCAAAAAATTGTCCTGTTTGCCACTAAAGTTGCCACCTCCTATCAACTAAACTTGCCACCTCGTGGCAACTAAAGTTGCCAGTTTGGGACGAAATGCTAAAACATGGACGTTCGGGATTTATCATTACCGAAAAATAACAGTGGTAACAAGTTTCGAACAAAAATGAGTTAAATACACCATGGGTGTCTTAACTTATCATGTGCGGTCAATTTAGTGTCTAAAGTTGTAAAATACATGAAAATAATGCTATAACTTATCATGGGTGTCTTAACTTATCATGTGTGGTCAGTTTAGTGTCTAAATTTCATGTATTTTATAACTTCAGGCACTAAATTGACTGAACCTGACAAGTTAAGGCACCCGTGGTGTATTTAACAACCATGATAGATGATACTGGGTATTTTATCACTCCCGCATTTTTTTAAATCTGAATTCCTCGGACCGTGATTTGGCTTGATCATGATTTTGACAGGGTTGCTAGCTTCAAGTTGTTTTTATATAGATGATGTCAGATTAAAAATAAACTTTTTAAAAAGTGAGATTCTCACTGCTGGGTTCATGCAGATGTCTGAAGTTCAAACAAACACCCTATTAAGTGTCATGCATGATTTTTTTTGTTAAGTGTTATGCATGTTGCTGTCAAAGAAATGCATCTTGATGCCAAAGAAAGAGTGTCATGCATCGTATAGCAACGCTAGCAGAGTCGTCATATCGGCGCGATTGGCATAATAACCACTAGTATGACAATTTGGCCGAAAATTCACCCTAGCAGATTCGCCACCCTCCATCGCCATATGATTTTTGAAGACTGGTCCAAATCGAGCCCGGGAGACCCCACAATTGGCAGTTGGGCAAGGCGATATAGCACCCTCTCCATCCACCCAAATCTTGACGCCAAGGATATTTCAAGACAGACTCACTTCCGTCGTCACCCACATCCTTACGATCAGTGCCACCATTTGGTGTCACCTTCGTCGCCTGGACCGGCGCGATTTGGCCCCCGTCTCCTTCGCTAAGTCGTTCTCAGACCTCCCACTCTTCACCGAAGTCCCACATTTGCTTCCTACCATCCGGTCATGCCACCCCATCAGTCGCGTGGCCTCAAAATGTTCGAGGACTTGCTCGGAGGTAAATTTCCCGAGCCTTTTTCTCTTAAATTTAGTTTAGCAGCTCGCAGATTTGTGTAGATGACATAAGATTCACATTCTATTTAAATGGATCTGTTGGTAGAGCTATTTTTTAATCATTATTCATGAAATACGAGCTTTGAGTCCAAGAGTGAAATCATGGATAACAGCAACCAGAACAAAGAAAAAGCGTGTGGGGTCACAGGTTGGTCGCGCGACATTTCACCAGATCAGAATTGAAGGCAACTACGGGCTCATGCGCAACTGCTTTTTGCCGTGTTGTACCTTCACTGGTTATGTGTTCTGGCAATGGTTTCGCACGACCGTACAACGATTCTGTTAGATTGTTGATGACATGAAAGCTAATGAACATTTCTTCCAGCAACTGTGAAATGCAACCGGTTTTCTTGGTTTCCACCCTTATCGGAAGGTGATAGCGTCACTATATATGATTGTATATGGTGTTTTTGCAGATGCATTGGATGACTATGAGCATAATTGGTTTGATACATATATTTGGCATTGCCAATAGTTGGCAAGCCAACATTTGGCAAAATGAAAAATTGCCAAAAGTTGGCAACTTTTTGTGAGGTTGGCAAGAAAAGTTGGTAGCCAACCAATCACTAGCCAACATTTGGCATTTGCCAAATATTGGCATGCCAACTTTTGGCATCAAACCAATCGTGTGCTCTCCATAAACCCTCACTATAGTTTCAGCGAACACCTTCGTGCTCTCCATAGCCAACCAATCTTGAATGGCTGAAGATACAATTATAAAGTGCACGAAGGTGTTCGCTGAAACTATAGTGAGGGTTTATGGAGAGCAGTATTTGCGAGCACCCAATGTCGAGGACACGACAAGGCGTCTAGCGATGAATACATCAAGAGGATGGCTTGGGATGCTAGGGAATGCTGATTGAATGCACCGGAGGTCGAAGAATTGCCCTGCAGCTTGGATGACCATTTTACCGGGAATTGCCATGACCCACCAATCATTTCGGAAGTAGTTGCCTCCGAAGTTTTCTTGATTAGGTGCTACTTCGGGTTGCCTGGATCTCACAATAAAATCAATGTCTTGCAGAGATCTCACCTAAATGCAAGGCAAGCTAGTGGTACTGCTTCACTTCATGGTGAATGTCCATCAGTATGACCAAGGCTACTATCTAGCCGACGGCATCTATCCATCTTAGTCAACATTTCTGAACACACCGAGACTAAGAAACTTAAGAATTTCACCAAGGTGCAAGAATCGGTGAGGAAGGACATTGAGACAACATTTGGAGTGCTGCGGGTATGGTTTACAATAGTTTTGGGGCTTGTTCGTTTATGAAATAATGCCTTGGCAAATATCATCACATGTCATTCAATCCTACACAACATGATCATCGAGGATGGGGAAGATATGCCAAGCCTCATGGACTATGGAAATATTGGCACAATCATCAGGCCTCTCGGCACACAAAACGCATTCACGGATTTCTTGAGGCTTATCTGAAGATTGAAGACAGGGCATCCCAGCAGCAGTGGAAGGAGGATCTTATTGAGCACCATTAACAACTAGCTAGAGATAGTATGTTTATATTTTAAGAATTCATTTCTTTTGTACTTATACCTTTTTATTGGATTATTTGTTGCATTTGGATTGTTGTTAATGTGTATTATTTGTTAAATCCAAATTAAGGGCCTGTAATAATATTTATTGAATTGTTGAATTGCTTGATCTAAACAATAGGTATAAAGAAAAAACGGGAAGACAAAATGGAGATCACATTATGACAACCCTGTGTTTGAACACAACCTTCGCAACCTCTAAACCATTAAAATATGCGAATATGGCGACTCTATTAGAGTTGTTGCTTTTATCCGGTGAACAGAATAAGTGGTGTCGCTAGTTTCCTTCTTCCTCATTTTGTCTAACATGACACCCAGCCAGTATCAGATTTACATACGTTTCTCGGTCGCTCAATCCTTCATGGCCTGAAAAAGATAAAAGAAAAGTCCCAAAACAACCATGAAATGTAACTTCATACAGCCACCATATTTTAATCCAAAATACATGGTTTAAAAATACAATTATGACTAACGGTTATCAGATTGATGGGAATTATTATGCTTGATTGCCTAGTGGCATTGGTTAGTAACCATCAGTTTTCTCTCTTCAAGTTATAAGAGGAGAGAAAAAACCAGCCAACTGGCATGGCTACTTTGTCCAAGATTCCTGTTAGCTAGACTTCTGCTGAGAATTCTTATACTTCTGTGAATGAGAGAGAGAGACAGAAAGAGAGAGAGAGAGAGAGAGAGAGAGAGAGAGAGAGAGAGAGAGAGAGAGAGAGAGAGAGAGAGAGAGAGAGAGAGAGAGAGAGAGAGAGGATTCTTGCCTAGAGTAGTGTAAAATACTACGTGAATTATATATGATGAACATTCGCAAGTCCCCGATGCTGGACCGGCGGCTAAGATGTGCTAAACAATGTTTTATGTTGCTGTGAATTATATATGATGATCACGTGCCTAGCTAGCTTTTAACTTTTGTGTAGGTGACCAGCCTTTTCTGATCTTTTTAGCTACTCATAGTCGATTATAAAACAAGTTTGACAGGACACATTTGATCGGCCACAAATTGAGCACAAATAGTCTTTCTTATTTGTTCTATCAATCCAGGTTAAATATAAGACCTTTTGGCGAGGCTCATGGGTATAAACGATGATAATTTACAAAATTCAAGGTAGTTTGACTTGTTCTCTCTCATATGACAATTGCAACATAAGATAAAAATCCATGGCGAAGTGCGAAAAATGCGATTTTTTTTGTCAAATAGAACAAACACCAATACCTTAAATTGAGTCGGTAAAGATCAAGTATGTTTATCAAAGTGCTTCTCTGATTGCTCAAGACATCTCTCTTCAACTGAGGAACAATCCAATCTCATTTCATTCCATTTTTAGTCAAATAGTGAAGGATATTCCATTAATAATGACAAAAGAGATGGAGGGGATACTTATTTGTTGTTCTGGTCGATTAGGGGGTGCGGATCATAAAATGTTGTAGTGTAGTGCACATGTCGGAGATGGTCTTGAGGTGTCGTAGGACTTGAAGTAGTTTCCTCCATCATTGTACTAAAACAGCGTAGCTGGCATCCATATTTGATATTGGAGGTAATATCAGTAGCAGTCATAGAACTTGCATAGGATGTTCAGTTTAGTGCTAAAAGTTGTAAAATACGTCATTACAGTCACATAACTTGTCTATGCGTGCAGATACGGTCACTTCTTACGTATCCAGTTGTATCTGGTGCTCACATGGAGTGTCAGCGTGAATGCAACCCACATGTCAGTGACAGGGAGTGATGAGGCATTGGATGAGCCACACATTGCCTTTTTATTTTCAAGAAACACCTTTGGCTTTTATTTAGTTATGCACCTATTAGCACATAGTGGCTCGCGGGAAGCAGAATAAAATAGAACCAAGGGGCTTCGATCCGATCATTTTTCACTCCATAACCTAATTGCACTATCCACTTGACCAGGAATAAATTGATGCAAAACAAAAAACAAAAATTTCTTTAACAATGTTCGCTCAGCCCAACAATGGAATAAAAAACTAAAATAATGTTGTGTTATTTTATTTCCCGGAGGAATAAACTGATGTACGAAAACAACTTATATTCTGTTGTTTGTGGCATTAAAAGAATGTTCAAGCGTTACAAAAAAATTGCGTGAAATTTTAAAATGTTTAAACATTTTCAAATTATTTTTGTATATTTTTGAAAAACGTAAGTTGCATATTAAAAATGTTCACACATTTCTATTTTTAGGGTTTATGTTCACAAATTTCAGAAAAAATATTGGGGCAGGACATAGAGATGTGCGTGTGTATGCTGTTTCTTTTTGCGGGCTGTGTATGTTGTTATTTACCTTGTTCTATTTAAGAAAATTACGCGGGGAATAGAAATTCCCCATGACATGTGCATATTATCATGAGGAGAGTGGGATCATTCTGATAGAGCAGTCTATAATTATTCAAATTTTAAATTTCTTCTGGCAAATCATATGAACTATAATTTATCTTGATTTTCAAATTTAAAATTATTCTAATTCAAAAAAAATGCGCTGATTTTTCTAAAAGAAATTTATGTACATTCATTATGCACTATATTTCCTTTTATCGAGATTTTCGGATTTTAAATATTTCAAATTAAAAAATGTGTTGATTTGTCCAAAAGAATTTACGTGCATTCATTTTGCACTAGATTTTTTATGTTAAAATTATTCAAATTCAAATGAAAATTTACTTGATTTGTCCAAAATAATTATGTACATACAGTTTGCACCATATTTGCTTTTATGATTTTCAAACTTAAAATTATTTGAATTCAAACAAAATTTTAGTTGTTTTTTCTAGAAAAACATCTACAATATAAATTGTTTGCGTACATAAAGAAAAATACAGAAGGCTCTTTAATTCCTGTCAAGAGGTCATATATTCAATCCGTGGCTTTGCCTTTTTTAAACACCATTTCCCCTTTTGTTGTTTACTTTAATTCGTATACTGTTCCTATAATATAAAGCTAATTGTGCTACGTAATCATACGTTTGTTGCTCCAGTGTTATCTATGCACTGTTATTCACAGGAGGTCGTGCATTTGATTCCGTGATCCAGCGTTTTTTATTGTATGATAGGTGCGTAACAAAACATAAGTTAAAGTGTTTTCTGCACACACAAAATATAATGCGTACCTCACCTAACGCCCCACCACTCCCAGCCACTGACATGTGGGCCGCATTCATGCAGACATGTCATGTGGGCATTAGATACGGCTGGATACGGATGAAGTGATTGTAACTGCACGCATAGACAAGTTATGTGATTGTAAGGACGTATTTTACAACTTTTAGCATCAAACTGAACATCAGATGCAAGTTCTATGACTGCCAATGATATTACCTCTTGATATTGTAATTAGTTTGCAAGATAATACAAACAGTGCAACAATGTAAATTAATGTTCATGATATTATATTTGTTTCTTACTATCTTTCGAAAGCATCAAATGATCTTTATACAGAAAATGAATTTCAAGTACATCATCCTGATCTTCTTTATCCTGAAAATATGGGTGCAAAAAAAATCATAAGATGTAAGAATATATTTGACTATTTGATATATATGGTATAAACAGAGTATTCAAGAACCCACCTCGTTAACTTTCTTCTTATCTTGGGAGATTCTAATCAACCTAGTTGAACACACCAAAACTTCAACCACATTTGGGCGTAAAGAGCTTTGAAAATGATCCAACACTCTACCGCCAGTACTAGAAGTTGAATCAGAAGAAAAATATAACTAGCACTAAAAGAATATCCTTCACTACCTTGGATTGTATGGACACCTTGATGAATATTCTTCCACCAAGCTAGCGCATCAAAGTATTGACTGATCAGTGAGTGCAACCTCATCTAAATATGCAAGTGGATCTGACTTGGAAGCCTTATTAGCAATAACTTTCATGGAGGTACGAAACTGAGATGAAATTGCCGTCCTACTATTGCTTGGATGCACATTTTCTGGAGCCACAACAGGACAATCCACTTTCTTTGTGCTGGACCCAAATTGCTTTTGTGGTCGCTCTTACAAATTGTGTACAAATTCTTTGGTGTTAAACTTACCGAGTGAATGTTATGTTCAATGTCACTGACAACATAAATCTTGGGAAAACAAAAATTGTTTAGATCCATCTTGTACCTTGGATCAAAAAAATATGCGACTTCTAAAAAAATGTTGCACTATTTCCAGTCCTTCTCAAATTTCTGAAGCATAGTGTTTCCCATACCATCCAATTATATGTCCACTAGTGCAAATTGGGCATCGCACACAGTTAAAAAACCTATTGCACTTGTAGTTATGAACTGTTACCTGTTGGAAATATGCCCTAGAGGCAATAATAAATTGGTTATTATTATATTTCCTTGTTCATGATAATCGTTTATTATCCATGCTATAATTGTATTGATTGGAAACTCAAATACATGTGTGGGTACATAGACAACACTATGTCCCTAGTATGCCTCTAGTTGACTAGCTCGTTGATCAAAGATGGTTAAGGTTTCCTAGCCATTGACATGAGATGTCATTTGATAACGGGATCACATCATTAGGAGAATGATGTGATGGACAAGACCCAAACTGTAAACGTAGCATTTGATCGTGTCAGTTTATTGCTATTGTTTTCTGCATGTCAAGTATCTGTTCCTTTGACCATGAGATCATGCAACTCACTGACACCGGAGGAATATCTTGTGTGTATCAAACGTCGCAACGTAACTGGGTGACTATAAAGGTGCTCTACAGGTATCTCCGAGGGTGTCTGTTGGGTTGGCATGGATCAAGACTGGGATTTGTTACTCCGTGTGACGGAGAGGTATCTCAGGGCCCACTCGGTAATACAACATCACATTGAGCCTTGCAAGCAAAGTGACTAAAGAGTTAGCCACAGGATCTTGTATTACGGAACGAGTAAAGAGACTTGCCGGTAACGAGATTGAACTAGGTATAGTGATACCGACGATCGAATCTCGGGCAAGTAACATACCGAAGAACAAAGGGAACAGCATACGGGATTAACTGAATCCTTGACATAGAGGTTCGACCGATAAAGATCTTCGTAGAATATGTAGGAGCCAATATGGGCATCCAGGTCCCGCTATTGGTTATTGATCGTAGAAGTGTCTCGGTCATGTCTACATAGTTCTCGAACCCGCAGGGTCTACACACTTAACGTTTGGTGACGATTAGTATAATTGAGTTATTATGTTGGTGACCGAAAGTTGTTCGGAGTCCCGGATAAGATCCCGGACATGACGAGGATCTCCGGAATAGTCCGGAGGTAAAGATTGATATATGTGATAATAGTGTTTTGATCTCCGGAAAAGTTCCGGAGTTCACCGGAAGGGGTTCCGGATGTTTACCGAAGTGTTCGGGTACAGCAACACTTTATATGGGCCAAAGGGATAAAAACCCACGAGGTATTGGAAAGTGCAAAAGTAGTTTTGCTGCCGCGTAAGCGGTACTACCGCCCGAGCGGTACTACCGCTTGTGTGAAGCGGTACTACCGCCCAAGCGGTACTACCGCTTGTGAGCGGTACTACCGCTTGTGCGCGGCTGTGCACGGTTCGGCAGGGATCCGAGTTGGACTCTTTTCCTGCGGGCCAAACCGACCTTGTGCGGGCAAAACCGACCTGGAGGAGGCTTTTACTCCAAGTTTAGACCCCAAGGCTCAACATATAAATAGAGGGGCAGGGCTAGCACACGGGACACATCAAGATTTCCCCAAGCCGTGTGCGGCAACCCTAACCCTCTAGTTCCTCCGTCATAATCTCCGTAGCGCTTGGCGAAGCCCTGCAGAGATTGTTCCTCACCACCATCACCACGCCGTCGTGCTGCTGGAACTCAACCACTACTTCACCATCGCTCGCTGGATCGAGGAGGTGAAGGCGTCATCAAGCCGTACGTGTGTTGAACGCGGAGGTGCCGTCCGTTCGGCGCTAGTTCGTGATCGGATCGAGGTACGACTTGCGATTTGGATCGCGGAGACGTTCGACTACATCAACCGCGTTTATTAAACGCTCCCGCTTAGCGATCTACAAGGGTATGTAGATTCACTCTCCCTCTCGTAGATGCTCATCACCATGGATAGATCTTGTGTGTGCGTAGGAAAATTTTTGTTTCCCATGCAACGTTACCCAACAGTGGTATCAGAGCTAGGTCTATGCGTAGATGAGATCTCGAGTAGAACACAAACGAGTTGTGGACGTGGGTGTATACATATTGCTTGCCGTTACTAGTTGATATTTGATTCGGCGGTACTGTGAGATGAAGCGGCCCGGACCGACATTACGCGTACACTTACGCGAGACAGGTTCCTTCAACTGACATGTAACTTCGTTGCATAAAGATGGCTAGCGGGTGTCTGTCTCTCTCACTTTAGTTGAATCGATTTCAATGAAGAGGGTTTTTTAGAAGATCAAAAAGCAATCACTACACCACGTTGTGGTTTTGCGTAGGTAAGAACGGTTCTTGCAAACCCATAGCAGCCACGTAAAATTTGCAACAACAATTAGAGGACGTCTAACTTGTTTTTGCAGGGTATGATGTGATATGATATGGCCAATTACATGATGAGATATATGTGATGTATGAGATGATCATGTGTTGTATAGAATATCACGACTTGCATATCGATGAGTACGGCAACTGGCAGGAGCCATAGAGTTGTCTTTAATTATTGTATGACCTGCGTGTCAGTCATTAAGCGCTATGTAATGCTTTACTTTATCGCTAAACGTTAGCAATAGTCGTGGAAGCAACAGTCGGCGCGACAACCTTATGGCGACACGTTGATGGAGATCAAGATGATGGAGATCATGGTGTCATGCCGGTGACGATGGAGATCATGCCGGTGCTTTGGAGATGGAGATCAAAAGCACAAGTTCATGGCCATATCATGTCACTTATGATTTACATGTGATGTTAATCCTTTTATGCATCTTATTTTGCTTAGGACGACGGTAGCATTATAAGGTGATCCCTCACTTAAATTTCAAGATAAATTGTGTTCTCCCCGAGTGTGCACCGTTGCGAAAGTTCGTCGTTTCGAGACACGCCGTGATGATCGGGTGTGATAGACTCCACGTTCACATACAACGGGTGCAAGCCATGTTGCACACGCAGAACACTCGGGTTAAACTTGACGAGCCTAGCATGTACAGACATGGCCTCGGAACACAAGAGACCGAAAGGTCGAACATGAGTCATATAGTAGATATGATCAACATGAAGATGTTCACCATTGAAACCACCTCAACTCACGTGATGATCGGACTTGAGTTGGTGGATTTGGATCATGTTACACTCGAATGATCGGAGGGATGTCAATTTGAGTGGGAGTTTTTTAAGTAATATAATTAACTAAAACTCATTATCTAGAACAATAGTCTAAGTTGTCTTTGCTATATTTATGTTGTAGATCATGGCTCGCGCAGTAGCACCCCTGAATTTTAATGCGTTCCTAGAGAAAGCTAAGTTGAAAGATGATGGAAGTAACTTTGTGGACTGGGCCCGTAATCTAAGGATTATCCTTACGGCTTCCCAGAAGGCTTATGTCCTTGATGCACCACTTGGTGATCCACCCGCTCCAGTTGAGTCTCTAGACGTTGTGAACGCCTGGCAGGCTCGTTCTGATGATTACTCAATAGTTCAATGTGCAATGTTGTATGGCTTAGAACCGGGACTTCAAAGACGTTTTGAACGTCATGGAGCATATGAGATGTTCCAGGAGTTGAAGTTTATCTTTCAGAAGAATGCCCGGATCGAGAGATATGAGATCTCCGATAAGTTCTATACTTGCAAGATGGAGGAGAACGGGTCTATCAGTGATCACGTGCTCAGAATGTCTGGGTACTCCACCCGTCTGGCTGAATTGGGGATGCCCCTTCCGCCAGAGGCTATCACTGACAGAGTTCTTCAATCATTGCCACCTAGCTACAAGAGCTTCGTGTTGAACTATAACATGCACGGGATGAACAAGTCAGTCGCCGAGCTGTTTGCGATGCTGAAAGCCGCTGAGTCTGAAATTCAGAAGGAGCATCAAGTGTTGATGGTCAATAAAACCACTAGTTTCAAGAAAAATGGCAAGGGTAAGAAGGGTAAATCTAAGAAGGGTGGCAAAGCAGTTGCTGCTCCTGTGAAGAAACCCAAGGCTGGACCCAAACCAGAAACTGAGTGCTTTCATTGCAAGGGAACTGGACACTGGAAGCGAAATTGCCCCAAGTATTTGGCTGACAAGAAAGGCGGCCAACAACAAACAAGGTATATATGATATACATGTTATTGATGTGTACCTTACCAACTCTCGTTGTAGTGCCTGGGTATTTGATACCGGTGCGGTTGCTCATATTTGCAACTCAAAACAGGAACTGCGGAATAGACGGAGGCTGGCAAAGGACGAAGTGACGATGCGCGTGGGAAATGGTTCCAAGGTTGATGTGATCGCCGTCGGCACGCTCGCTCTTCGATTACCGTCGGGATTAGTGATGAACCTAAATAAGTGTTATTTGGTGCCTGCGTTAAGCATGAACATTATATCTGGATCTTGTTTATTGCGAGACGGTTACTCATTTAAATCAGAGAATAATGGTTGTTCTATTTATATGAGTAATATCTTTTATGGTCATGCACCCAATGTGAGGGGTTTATTCTTATTGAATCTCGATAGTAATGATACACATGTTCATAACATTGATGCCAAAAGATATAGAATTGATAATGATAATACCACTTTCTTGTGGCACTGCCGTTTAGGTCATATTGGCGTTAAACGCATGAGGAAGCTCCATGCTGATGGACTTTTGGAGTCACTTGATTTTGAATCACTTGACACATGTGAGCCATGCCTCATGGGCAAGATGACTAAAACGCCGTTCTCTGGAACAATGGAACGGGCAAGTGACTTATTGGAAATCATACATACTGATGTGTGTGGTCCGATGAGTATTGAGGCACGCGGTGGTTATCGTTATTTTCTCACCTTCACTGATGACTTAAGTAGATATGGGTATATTTACTTAATGAAACACAAGTCTGAAACATTTGAAAAGTTCAAACAATTTCAGAGTGAAGTTGAGAATCATCGTAACAAGAAGATTAAATTCCTGCGATCTGATCGAGGAGGAGAATATCTGAGTTATGAGTTTGGCAGTCACTTAAGACAGTGTGGAATTGTTTCACAATTGACACCGCCTGGAACACCACAGCGTAATGGTGTGTCCGAACGTCGTAATCGAACCTTATTGGATATGGTGCGATCTATGATGTCTCTTGCCGATTTGCCACTATCGTTTTGGGGTTATGCATTAGAGACAGCTGCATTCACTTTAAATAGGGCACCATCGAAATCCGTTGAGACGACGCCATATGAACTTTGGTTTGGCAAGAAGCCAAAGCTGTCGTTTCTTAAAGTTTGGGGATGTGATGCTTATGTCAAAAAGCTTCAGCCTGAAAAGCTGGAACCCAAAGCGGAAAAATGCGTCTTCATAGGATACCCAAAAGAGACAGTTGGGTATACCTTCTACCTCAGATCCGAAGGCAAAGTGTTTGTCGCTAAAAACGGAACATTTCTTGAGAAAGAGTTTTTCTCGAAAGAATTGAGTGGGAGGAAGATAGAACTTGATGAGGTTGTTGAACCTTTACTTCAACCTGAGAGTAGCGCAGCGCAGAAAGTTGTTTCTGTGGAGCCTACATTAGCTGAAGAGGAAGTTAATGATGATGATCATGAAGCTTTGGATCAAGTTGCTATCAAACCTCGTAGGTCGACAAGGACGCGTACTGCTCCCGAGTGGTACGGCAACCCTGTCTTAGAGGTCATGTTGTTAGACAACAATGAACCTACGAGCTATGGAGAAGCGATGATGGGCCCGGATTCCGAGAAGTGGTTAGAGGCCATGAAATCCGAGATGGGATCCATGTATGAAAACAAAGTATGGACTTTGGAAGTATTACCTGAAGGGCGTAAGGCCATTCAGAACAAATGGATCTTTAAGAGGAAGACGGACGCGGACGGTAATGTCACCGTCTATAAAGCTCGACTTGTGGCAAAGGGTTTTTCACAAGTTCAAGGAGTTGACTACGATGAGACCTTCTCACCCGTAGCGATGCTTAAGTCCGTCAGAATCATGTTAGCAATAGCTGCCTTTTTCAATTATGAAATTTGGCAGATGGATGTCAAAACAGCGTTCCTTAACGGTTACCTTAAGGAAGAGTTGTATATGATGCAACCAGAAGGTTTTGTCGATCCAGAGAATGCTGACAAAGTTTGCAAACTCCAGCGATCCATTTATGGACTGGTGCAAGCATCTCGGAGTTGGAATCTTCGTTTTGATGAGGTGATCAAAGCGTTCGAGTTTATACAAGTTTACGGAGAAGCTTGTATTTACAAGAAAATGAGTGGGAGCTCTATAGCGTTTCTAATATTATATGTGGATGACATATTACTGATTGGAAACAATATAGAAATGCTGGAAAGCGTAAAGGAATATTTGAACAAGAGTTTTTCAATGAAGGACCTAGGAGAAGCTGCTTTCATATTAGGCATCAAGATCTATAGAGATAGATCGAGACGCTTAATAGGACTTTCACAAAGCACATACCTTGACAAAGTTTTGAAGAAGTTCAAAATGGATCAGTCCAAGAAGGGGTTCTTGCCTGTATTGCAAGGTGTGAAGTTGAGTAAGACTCAATGCCCAGTGACTGCAGAAGATAGAGAAAAGATGAGTGTCATCTCCTGTGCTTCGGCCATAGGCTCTATCATGTATGCAATGCTGTGCACAAGACCCGATGTCAGCCTTGCCATAAGTATGGTCGGAAGGTTTCAAGGTGATCCAGGAATGGAACACTGGACGGCGGTCAAGAATATCCTGAAGTACCTGAAAAGGACTAAGGACATGTTTCTCGTTTATGGAGGTGATCAAGAGCTCGTCGTAAAGGGTTACGTCGATGCAAGCTTTGACACTGATCCGGATGACTCAAAGTCGCAAACCGGATACGTATTTATTCTAAATGGGGGTGCGGTTAGCTGGTGCAGTTCCAAGCAAAGCGTGGTAGCTGATTCTACATGCGAAGCGGAGTACATCGCAGCCTCGGAGGCGGCGAAGGAAGGTGTCTGGATGAAGGAGTTCATGACAGATCTTGGAGTAGTGCCTAGTGCACTTAACCCAATGACTCTGTTTTGTGATAATACTGGTGCCATTGCTCTAGCCAAGGAACCAAGATTTCACAAGAGGACCAGACACATAAAGCGACGTTTCAATTCCATCCGCGATTACATCAAGGAGGACGACATAAATATTTGCAAAGTACACACGGATCTAAATGTTGCAGATCCGATGACTAAACCTCTTCCAAGGGCTAAACATGAACAACACCAGAACTGCATGGGTGTTCGATTCATTACAATGTAAATCACATAGTGATGTGAACTAGATTATTGACTCTAGTGCAAGTGGGAGACTGTTGGAAATATGCCCTAGAGGCAATAATAAATTGGTTATTATTATATTTCCTTGTTCATGATAATCGTTTATTATCCATGCTATAATTGTATTGATTGGAAACTCAAATACATGTGTGGGTACATAGACAACACTATGTCCCTAGTATGCCTCTAGTTGACTAGCTCGTTGATCAAAGATGGTTAAGGTTTCCTAGCCATTGACATGAGATGTCATTTGATAACGGGATCACATCATTAGGAGAATGATGTGATGGACAAGACCCAAACTGTAAACGTAGCATTTGATCGTGTCAGTTTATTGCTATTGTTTTCTGCATGTCAAGTATCTGTTCCTTTGACCATGAGATCATGCAACTCACTGACACCGGAGGAATACCTTGTGTGTATCAAACGTCGCAACGTAACTGGGTGACTATAAAGGTGCTCTACAGGTATCTCCGAGGGTGTCTGTTGGGTTGGCATGGATCAAGACTGGGATTTGTTACTCCGTGTGACGGAGAGGTATCTCAGGGCCCACTCGGTAATACAACATCACATTGAGCCTTGCAAGCAAAGTGACTAAAGAGTTAGCCACAGGATCTTGTATTACGGAACGAGTAAAGAGACTTGCCGGTAACGAGATTGAACTAGGTATAGTGATACCGACGATCGAATCTCGGGCAAGTAACATACCGAAGAACAAAGGGAACAGCATACGGGATTAACTGAATCCTTGACATAGAGGTTCGACCGATAAAGATCTTCGTAGAATATGTAGGAGCCGATATGGGCATCCAGGTCCCGCTATTGGTTATTGATCGTAGAAGTGTCTCGGTCATGTCTACATAGTTCTCGAACCCGCAGGGTCTACACACTTAACGTTTGGTGACGATTAGTATAATTGAGTTATTATGTTGGTGACCGAAAGTTGTTCGGAGTCCCGGATAAGATCCCGGACATGACGAGGATCTCCGGAATAGTCCGGAGGTAAAGATTGATATATGTGATAATAGTGTTTTGATCTCCGGAAAAGTTCCGGAGTTCACCGGAAGGGGTTCCGGATGTTTACCGAAGTGTTCGGGTACAGCAACACTTTATATGGGCCAAAGGGATAAAAGCCCACGAGGTATTGGAAAGTGCAAAAGTAGTTTTGCTGCCGCGTAAGCGGTATTACCGCTTGGTGAAGCGGTACTACCGCCCGAGCGGTACTACCGCTTGTGTGAAGCGGTACTACCGCCCAAGCGGTACTACCGCTTGTGAGCGGTACTACCGCTTGTGCGCGGCTGTGCACGGTTCGGCAGGGATCCGAGTTGGACTCTTTTCCTGCGGGCCAAACCGACCTTGTGCGGGCAAAACCGACCTGGAGGAGGCTTTTACTCCAAGTTTAGACCCCAAGGCTCAACATATAAATAGAGGGGCAGGGCTAGCACACGGGACACATCAAGATTTCCCCAAGCCGTGTGCGGCAACCCTAACCCTCTAGTTCCTCCGTCATAATCTCCGTAGCGCTTGGCGAAGCCCTGCAGAGATTGTTCCTCACCACCATCACCACGCCGTCGTGCTGCTGGAACTCAACCACTACTTCACCATCGCTCGCTGGATCGAGGAGGTGAAGGCGTCATCAAGCCGTACGTGTGTTGAACGCGGAGGTGCCGTCCGTTCGGCGCTAGTTCGTGATCGGATCGAGGGACGACTTGCGATTTGGATCGCGGAGACGTTCGACTACATCAACCGCGTTTATTAAACGCTTCCGCTTAGCGATCTACAAGGGTATGTAGATTCACTCTCCCTCTCGTAGATGCTCATCACCATGGATAGATCTTGTGTGTGCGTAGGAAAATTTTTGTTTCCCATGCAACGTTACCCAACATTACCTTCCAATGGTGTGCGAGAAGGGGGTTGCATCGTACACTCTAGAGGATACCATGTTACCCAACATTACCTTCCAATGGTGTGCGAGAAGGGGGTTGCATCGTACACTCTAGAGGATACCATGTACGACAGGACACTCAATCACACATGATTGTAAAGGAAGATACCGTGTGCGATTAGCTGAGGAATCACGCACGATTTTGTGAAAGCAAATGTGTGCTATAGCTCATACATCCCACATAATTAATTGGGTGGAAACTTATGTGTTCGTACCACCCATCACATGCCACGCGAGTAGCATAATCGGGTGGGATGGTAGTTCTCACCGATCACAATATGGTGAACATGTGTGTTGGTTCATCCATCGCACATGTTGTCTCCGCCAGAATCGTGTGTGTGTGTGTGCGCGCGCGCGCGTGTGCGCGTGGGTGTTGGTTTGTTCATCACGCACGCCGCATTTGTTTTAATCATATGTGTGTTCCAAGCGTTCATTGTACACGTTTTTTGTACTGAACTATGTGCATTGCAATCATATATGCCTTGGGCTTCTATGCCCCTGATTGCAATTTTTTGATTTTTTTTATTGTACACGTTCTTTGTTTTTTTTTTCTGGTTTTTTTCCTTGACGTTTCTTTTGCTCTGCTGCGGCAACAGGTTCTTGTTGTTGTGGGTTTTAATTCTAGTTTTTCATGTTCTTTCTTAAAGCCTGCCCTGCCCATAGTTGTTTTGGGTTTACGTTATGGTTTACGATTTTTTGTTGCTTATTTCTAGTTTTCTTTTTCCCTTTTTATTTTTCTTCCTATGTTTTTTCTACATTTTAAAAGATATGTTGAAAAAAAAAATAGTAAATGATTTTTTAAACATGTCATACATATTTTAATACATGGCGAACATTTTGGTAAACATGGTGAATATTATTTTAGTACATGGTGAACATTATTTGAATGCACGGTGAACAATGTTTTAATACATAGTGAACAGTTCTAAATACACGGTGAACTTCTTTAAAAGGCGTTCATCTATTTTCATATAAATGCTCAATTTTTTCTAAAATTTATTTAATAAAATGGCCATGCGCTAAATACTGTTCACATTATATGTTTACAAAAAGTGTCTTTGTGCTAAACAGAGAATCTGCTGGAAAACCGGTATAATTTCCTTTTAGTTATCTTCTCAGATCACAATTTCCTTCAAGAGAAATAGACTTTTGAAACAAAGACACACCCGAAACATCAAACAAAAATGGAAATGAAACTTCCAAACAGTGAAGGCACACTCGAAATAGGAAAATAGTGCACAGAACAAAGCGAAGGATGTAATGGGCCACAAAACAGATAGCCCGTGAGCTCCCGCTATAAGGCGTCAGCTAGGAGGCGTGTGAACTCATAGCTTAGCCTCGACAGTCCGACGCTATAAGGCATCAGCTAGGAGGTCTCAGAAATCTTGACACCTTAAATGAATGGCTATGAAGGTAGTCAAGAGTATGCACGGACGTATGAATGGCATTATCACTGCTCCGGTCTGATTGCACTTTCTTTATTGAAGCCTTGACAATACTTCGTGTTGCAAATATTGGATGTTTCTGAGAAATTTCACTTAGTTCTTAGTTACAGGAGTTACTTTGTATTTTCTTGGATTTATGATTTGAAGCATTGTACATGTAATATTCACCAAGTTTGAATAAAGTTTCAGTTTTTTCTAAAAATATATATGAAATGAATGGCTATGAAGTCGATCGATATTTAATCAACTTTCAAATGACCGAGGGTTAGCCAATCAAAATAAAGAGACTCAGTGCACAGGATAGATGCTCTACAAAATCCCATAAAACACCAAAACATCTATTTTAGTCGACAGTATGTATGACAGTATGAGTCATCTGAGTTGCACATCATCATGTCTATAATTGTGTTGACCAGATGGACTACAAAGGTGCCTTATAAAACTAAAAGTTATATTGAAGCACATCGATCAAGTCTATAGTTACCATAAAGCTATATAAAGTATTAAGTTGCAGAATGTTCACAAAACCCTGACCCGAACAAAGCCACGCCACAATGCGGCTTTCACATCTACCAAAATTTGCTAAAAAGTGACCGACGGAGTTTTGCCAGACTTATGTAAGGCGGATTTGCCACAGGGTTTTGATTTTTGGTTTGTTATTTTTTTTCGTCCCAGGCCGAGATGGCCGAATTTCAGCCATTCTCAAAAATTTCAGCTAAAATTTGACCAAAATTCAACCGAAATTTGACCAAAATCTATTTTTTCGGCCGAAAGGTACTTTCCGCCCTAGGCCGAGATGGCCGAAATCCCTTTTTTCCGGCCGAAAATCAAAACACTGATTTGAAACACCCTATTCCCCAGCAAAAAAAAAAAGAGTTACAGAATGTTCAAATAGTTGGAGTGCATTTCTAGTGTCCTGTCTCCATATAATTCACAGTTGCTAGTGTTAATCTTCTGGCTTCCTAAGGCCTACCGACAGCTAGCTGTTGCATGCAACTATCAGTTTCAGAAGCCCTGGGGCCTGGGGGCTTCTTCTATCGAAAAAATGCTGAAATATTCAGCTGCATATTCCTAGACCTAAAGTTAGAATTAATCTCTAAAATGCACAGCAACACGGCGTTGATCAATGTCCCAAGGCCCGAGCCTTGCCCACTCCACATCCACATAAGAAAAAAAATGATTCACCTGGCACACGCTACATAATACGCGGCTGATCAGCAAGTTTGTGTGTTTCCTAAGGATATCAAGCCAGCCAGGACGTCAGCTCCAGGACATCGCTTCGCCCGCACTTCTGAATCCCCGGACCTTCTGGGGATCAGTTCTCACGTTAAATAAGTTATAAACAGCACCACTGTACCCCTATACCAAATTCTGCCTCCCGCTTCACTTATACCGTTAATAGATGTAGTACTAGTAACGAGTAACTAACTAGGAGGAATCTACGTCGAGTAACTAACTAGGATGAATCTACGTCGAGTAACTAACTAGGAGGAATCGACAGCAAGCAATTAATTAAGCACGTCAACATTGTCTGTTTGTGGCAGCTGAAATTTGTTTTCGCGTCAGCTGATTATATTCTTCCTTCGCGCCGACGGGTAGGCTGTGGTGACGGCAGCTAGGGTAGGGCGGGGCGGCGAGGCGAGACGGGCAGACGGCGCGCCGGGGTAGGCGGTTCGGCCTGGCCGGGTTGCAGGGCGAGTGGATGAAAAAGGTCGGAGTAAGTAGATGACAGGACTATTCGCAAAAAAAAAAAAAAAAAAAAAAAAGTAAATGACAGGACTAATGTTGGAGCACCTCGGCCACGAGGATGAAGAGGTAGGGCAACCGAGGATCACCCTGACGGAGCTCTCTTCGACAGTTGAGCCACTTGCCCGGCACCCCGTTGACGATCACCCTTGGTAGAGTTAACATCCTGAACCCTGTGGCGCGCGCGAGCTTGGCGGGAAGCCTTTCGACTACAGACCGCGATCAAGCCAAGCGCCAATATTATTACTCATAGCTTAGTTCATATTCCTCACATCGGCCTACATGTTCCACACGTCACCCCTTACAGTACAGGCTTACACACTAGAGATAACATGCATGACAACTGAACACACATCGTCCTCACGGGTGGCCGCTGCTCCCGCCGGCGCCGCCGCCTCCACCGCCACCGGATCCTCCTGGCCCGGAGCCGGAGCCACTCCCGCCGCCGCTCCCGGTGCCACCGCTCGCGCTCCCAGAACCTTGGCCGCTCCCCACGGCATTGCCTGCACGTCCAACCCCGCTGCCGCCTCCCGAAGCACCGCCACCGCTGCCGTCGCCTCCTCCACCACCATCACCGCGTGTCACCGTGACAGTGACGCCTTCTCTGCCGATATGGAAACCAAAGCCTGCCCCGCCGCCAAGACCCACGCTGGCGCCCCCGTTGTGCGCGCTCGCGGCGCCGCCTCCGCCGACGCCGATGGCCACGTCGATCCCGTCCTTCCCGATGTCGATGCCGACCCCGGCGCCAACACCACCACCGGCGCTGCCCCCATCGCCGTCCCCGGTGCTGCTTCCCGCGCCGCCGCCGATGCCGACGCCCACCCCGATGGTCGTGTCCGACCCGTTCCGCGACACGACCCAGCCGAACCCATGGCCGTTTCCGGAGCCATGGCCACTGCCGGCGCTGTCCCATGAGAACGGCCAGTAGAACTTGCTGCCGGAGACATGGATGGCGCTGGTATTGCCATGGTTACCAGGGAAATGCCTCGCGTTGACAGGTGAAGGGAGAAGTGTAGCAAAACACAAGAGCGTGATGAAGAGGAAGGCAATGGCGCCACTACTGGTAGGGATGGTCATTCTCGTTTGCCTTGTTGTGAAGGGTCTCTCAGCATGCTGGTAGGGTTTATATAGCGAGTTAGCCATGAAGGAATCCGGATCTAGAGGCGGAGATTAGCTAGTCGGCTTTGGATCGACCAGCTTGCGTGCGTTGCATGAAACCTGGTAATACGGCTAGCTTGCATGCGGAGCTAGCGAACGTTGACCGTTCATTTGGCTGTAGCTTTGTGGTATATATGAATTTCTAGTCTTATTTCTCAATAGCAATCCCACTCACAGTGGAGGGGCGCCAGGACTTCAAAAAAAAATTCCAGTCAATTTAAAATTTTGTAGTTAAACATATGTGTTCATATAAATTTTGGACGTAGATATCTGAGGAATCGCCTTGGGGAGACCCGAGGTCGAGCGAAATGTTTTTCAAGGCAGGGGCAACGATTGAGCGAGAAACGCCCGGTGTGGGAAACCTCCCAGCTCAAACCCCCTGAAGAACTTGTTGTAACAAAAAGAGTCAATTACATCACCGTTGTCTGAACTTGACGAAAAAACTCGGTTTGGTGCTAAAACTTGCGGCATACATTGAATCGGCGACAAAACTTGGCTTGAACGTGCATCTACGGTGCTAATCGTGTTTGTATACGCATAGGGTGCTGACGAGACACGCCATCGCGGCATGGTACCCAGTGGCAATGACCGGAAGGCACCTGTGAGGGCGTGTGCCATGGTTCTTTGCGACAAACCACCTGGAATTTTATTTTTCTCAGGAAAATGCTCCTCAAAACGTTTCCTTTGAAAAATACTGAAACATCACTATGACTATTAGACCCAACCCATCAGAGCACATTACAAAGAAGTAATTGGGACGCAAAATATTGCGCCGAACAGGCTTGAACGCACAACCAGTTCCCATCTTTTTATTTAGACAAACCAGTTCCCATCTGGCCGGATAGGGTAGCCACCACACCAAGTCTCAGTTGCTGCCCAAATGGGATATGTATCATTCATGGCTTATAGCCGAGTACGCACATAGGGGTTCAATGGGCGGCAGTCACCACGGCCCATTTGCGCATGTTCTTTTTTTCCTTTCTTAGAATTCTGTGAAAATATGTAAATGAAAAATAACATTCATAAAAAATAAATAGCTTATTTAAAATAATGTTCATGTAATTGTAAAAAAATATCATTTAAATAATTCTCATGCAATTCAAAAAATATATATTTATTTAAAATAATTTTCATGTAATTCTAAAAAATGTTCTTATTTCAAAGAATGTTCATGTTCCTTAAAAATAATCATGTATTACTTGAAAATGTTTATATAATTATAATAATATTTATAAATTATAAAAATATTATTAATGTGTTCAGAAAAATATTCATGTATTTTAGGCTATGTTCATGCATTCACTTTACGAGAAATATTATTATTCAAAATAATGTTCATGTAATTCACAAATATTTAAGTATTATTTGAAAACTATTTATATAATGAAATATATTATATGAATTATAAATAGTATTTATGAATTAAAAACTATCATGTGAAAAACAAACCGCGGTTAATGCTATGCATTTAAGCCCATGTGGGTGCTTGCTTATAGGTCATTAGGATTAGCTATCCCAAATAGACAGCAAGCAAGACTTGGACAGTTGGCATATCAGTTTTTTTAAAAAAATTAAAAGTCGAGGGGCTTTTTTGTGATGAAAAGAAAATTAGAGGGTGTTTTCCACAAGAAACCAGGCCACACGCCCTTGTCTCCACCTTCCTGTCATCGCCACTGGGTCCCACGCAAGCCTGGCGTGCCTCGCCAACACCTTGTGACAAACGTGATTAGCATCGTAGATGCACGCCCAAGCCAAGTTCCGCCACTGGTTCAATGTGTACCACGAGTTTTAGCACCAAACTGACTTTTCTCGCCAAGTTCAAGCACTTGTGGTGTAATTGATTCTTACAAAGAAAATTAGGACACTAGCCCATAAGAAGAAAATAATTGGGCCAAAATATGCCTAGATTGGACCACACGTAACAGGCTTTAGTTTATTTTATTTTGCATACTAACACATATGCCCGTGCGTTGCAACGGGGAAAAAATAAAACATCCAGCGGTGCAACACAAATAGCACACAGACGGTGCCATATACAGCGAGGCAAGCGCCGAAGTCCATATTTTTTCTTTAATATCAGCCACACATTAATCAAGCAAACCCAGCCACTTAGGTATGCAAGCCACTTAGCCGCGTTTGAAATTTCTAGGCCGAGAGTAATCCTCTATGTTTCTCCAAGAGTTCAGTTGGAACACATGCAAACCCATCATACACTTTATTTATGGGTGTCTTCTCTCACCTCTTCGTGCCCACATAGCTATCCATCCAGCAGCAGGCTCAGTTAATATATATGGGCATATCTGCATTAGATTCTTCACTCTCTTCCTGATTTCAAGGGTTGCTTGTTGATTCTCAAGGGCACCCATATATGAACCGGAGTTAATTCCTTGGTTCCTTATTGATTTCTGAGGCCACCTGTTGATTGTTCAAGGCGTACGCATATGAACTGGTGTGATCAGAAGTAAAAAAAACAAGGTGAGATTATTATTTAATTGGAGAAAGGAGATGGAGCGCAAGTGTAGGCCCAATAACATCATATATATATATTATAGGCCCAATAGTTCACTATAAATAGAACAAAATCTATAACCAAAAACATTAGTAGTTAGTTAGCTTAGTTGGCTATATTGTGGTTGGATTGTCCTGTAAGGTTGGGAGTTCGAATCCCACTTGCGTCAACTTTATTGCTGGCCCAACAATTTAATCAGTTTATTTTATTTTGGAAAAAGCGAAAGACTTAAAAGTGGACTACGGGTTGATTACCAGAAACATGAACGGGTCTTCTGGAAAATAGTATGACGGACCAAGAATACCTATTTCCTTTATTAGTAGGTCTAGAAAGTGGACTACGGGTTGATTATCAGAAACATGAAGGGGTCTTCTGCAAAATAGTACGACGGGCTAAGAATACCTATTTCCTTTATTAGTAGGTATAGAAAGTGGACTACGGGCTGATTACCAGAAACATGAAGGGATCTTCTGCAAAATAGTATGACGGACCAAGAATAACTATTTCCTTTATTAGTAGGTATAGATAATCTTATATAGGACCTTTTCAGACTCAAGAAATATATAGAACATTTTTTTGCTACATGAATAATAGCACTATTAATTAATTTCAGAAAAGGAGAACGTGATGGGGGGGGGGGGCACACAATTGACGTGATATATATAAACAAGAAGAATGCCACATGGCTACATGAAAAAACTTCAACATGACTAGAAACAAACAAATCATAAGTTTTCATCTCTCCAAAACACATGGCAATTATTGGAAAACATCCTAATATTTTCACACCATTGCACAAAGTAAAATTTCTCGTGTGTGATATTGCTGGCAAAAACTAGATAATGAACCATTGAACCTCCATATATCCCCGCAAAAAAAAACCTTCATATATGTCCATGGAAATTCTGAATGCATTATAGATTGTGACATGACAAAATTCATAGTTTTTCAAACACAAAAAATTGACATACTAAATTTTGGAAAATAATCTTTCCATGCTAGCCTCGAATAAAAAATTGTGCTCAAAATAACAATTAAAAATTGCCAGACAAATGCAAAAAAAAATTGCCATGAGAATACTCCTTGGAAATGTAGTATAAAACTTAAGTGTGTCCATGGCAAAATGTGAGAAAGTTTGCCGTGGGTAATTTCCCATTATATTTAGTCTCGCTAAAAAAGTTTTCATTGTCTAAATACTAAGATGGCGATGCTATATAAAGTACAACTGCCATGGTCATAAAATTGGCAAGATTAAAAAAGAAATTTGCCATGATACATAAAATAATTTTGCTACGGTTTGTGTAAACAAAATTGCAACGTTTAAAATAGATAAATGACCTTGTTCTAAAAATTATCCACCATGGTCCACCAAGTATAAAGCCATTGTACAAAAAGTAAATTTGCCATGGTCCAAATATAGTAAAAATAAATAAATTTGGAATGGCCTAGAAAAAAGTCCGTCATGATAAAAATATCCATGATACATACCATAAAATTTTCATGATTTGTGAAAAAAAAATTGCCATGTTGCAAATTTTATTTTCCATGGGAAAAAATTGCAACGTCCAATTTTTTCTTGCCAAGGTAACAAATTTGCCATGTATCATTTTTTTACCATGGCAAGCTATTCGTCATGGTCCACTAAAGTAAAAGCCATGATACAAAAAAGTAAAATTGTCTTGCTCCAAAAACGTACATGAAAGCAAAAATAAAATTGCCATATCCTAAAATAAAGTTTGTTATGATAAAAACAAATAAATTTGCCATGATACTTGAAGTAATTTTGACATGGTCGATGAAACAAAAATTTCTACGTTCCAATAGAAAATTATCATGGTGAGAAATTTGCCATGTTTAGATTTTTTTTGCATGGTAACAAATTTCCTAAGTTCCTTGTCGTGTTCCAATTTTTTTACCATGGAAATTTTTTCACCATGGTCCTCCAAGTAAGAAGTGATGGTACATTTGGCATGGGACCAACAAAAATACAATCACCTCAAAAAAATTGCCATGTTAACAAAAGATAAAATTGCCATGGTTGAAACCTAAAGTTCCCATGACACAATCATGAGGTCCATTATTTTGTCTACTACAATTGTAACTATGAGAAATCTAATGTTTGCCATGGCTATAAACTAAATTTGCCATAAACCATAAACTAAATTTGCCATGGTTTAGTGAGAGAGAAAAAATCCTAAATTTGCCATGGGAGTGCTGGAAAAAACACAGCATTGTCGTGTTTGGAAGACAAAACATGTTATGTTTTCTGCCATGTGAAAACTTAGAAAAAATTATAAGTTTGCCATGGGTAGAAAAAATCATGCTTATAGTGACCTCCAAAACATATTCCTTTCTATACATTTTGTCATGAATTAGAGACCATATTTCTAAGTTAGGGAACATGGCAACTTTGGGAATATGTAATGATTACATAGCAAAATTTAGGATCCCTTAAAACACATGACAAAATATGTTGACATGGAAAATTTAGGTGTGATTGCAAAACCCATTTATCGAATAAGACATGGAAACTATGTAAATATGTAATGTACCCTAATGAAAGACACAAGCATGGCAGATCAAACACATGATTTGTTGACCAATTGATTGATTGCAGCCACAGAAGCAACACTAAATTAAACCATGGCAAAAAGTTAGTTCACATGGCAAAAAAATTATGTGAGATGGCAAGTGTTCACTGAAAACATGCAAACTTTTGGAAATATGTAATATGCCTCTGAAGGAGACACACAACATAGCAGATAATTGTAGTGGCAAAAAGCAGCAGCAACATCACTGAAAATTGACATGATACTAGAGGGGATAGAGGCACTCACGGGGGACGATGGACTGAAGCGTGGGCAAGGCGATGACGAGTGAACGCATGCTCTTCCAAGCACGGCGACGGGGCAGGCCAACCATGAAGGCGACATAGACATGTCGGTGCTCCTTCATGCTCGGCTACTGTGGACCCTCCCGTGGTCCTCCTTGTGTGGCTGACGTGGACCGCATCTGCTCCTCCACACGCGGTGACGGATCGGGCAGCCGCAACGGATGTAGACATAGCGCGCGACGCCACTTGGCCGTGACCATGCAAGTTGTACAACTAAAGCCGACAGTATCAACATCCTCCCGCCGCTTTTTGTCTTCTTCGCCACCGCTGCCTCCCGCCGCCATGCTCCTCTCCGGTTATCGGCGCCATACCATCGCCCCTGCAACCATCAGGATGGCGGTTGATTCTCCTTTGCGTGGACACGAGTGCCTAATAACCCACAAGTATATGGGATCGCAACAGTTTTCGAGGGTAGAGTATTCAACCCAAATTTATAGATTCGACATAAGGGGAGCCAAAGAATATTTGCGAGTATTAGCAGTTGAGTTGTTAATTCAACCACACCTGGAGATTAAATATCTGCAGCAGAGTGATCAGTAGCACAGTAATATGATAGTTTTGATAGCAGTAGTAGCAGTAACAGTAACGGTAACAGTGATAGCAGTGGTTTTGTAGCAAGTGTAACAGTAGCAGTAGCAATAGTAACTTAGCAAGAACAATATGTGGAAAACTCGTAGGCACTAGATCGGTGAATTAGTTGGATGATATTCATCATATAACAGTCATAACCTAGGGCGACACAGAACTAGCTCCAGTTCATAAATGTAATGTAGGCATGTATTTCGTAAATAGTCATACGTGCTTATGGAAAAGAACTTGTATGACATATTTTGTCCTACCCTCCCGTGGCAGCGGGGTCCATAATGAAACTAAGGGATATTAAGGCCTCCTTTTAATAGAGAACCGGAACAAAGCATTAACACATAGTGAATACATGAACTCCTCAAACTACGGTCATCACCGGAAAGTATCCCAAATATTGTCACTTTGAGGTTTACGGATCATAACATGTAATAGGTGCATATGACTAGCAAGATCGGATCAAGAACATAGATATAATGGTGATAACATAAACGGTTCAGATCTGAAATCATGGCACTCGGGCCCTAGTGACAAGCATTAAGCATGGCAAAGTCATAGCAACATCAATCTCAGAACATAGTGGATACTAGGGATCAAGCCCTAACAAAACTAACTCGATTACATGATGAATCTCATCCAACTCCTCACCGACCAGCGAGCCTACGAAGGAATTACTCACTCTCGGTGGGGAGCATCATGGAATTGGCGATGAAGGAGGGTTGGTGATGACGAAGACCGAAGATTCCCCTTTCCAGAGCCCCAAACGGGCTCTAGATCTGGCCTCCCGATGAAGAACAGGAGGTGGCGGCGGCTCCGTCTCGTGAAACGCGATAAAACTTCGTCTCTTATTTTTTTCTCCAAAAATAGGAATTTAGTGCTGGAATTAGGGTCAGTGGGGCCATGAGGTGAGCAGAACCCATCAGGGCGCGCTTGGAGGGGGTGGCGCGCCCTGGTGTATCGTGCCCAGCCAGGGCACCACCTCTGGTGGTTCTTGGCTCCAGTATTTTTTATTTATTGTAAAATAATTCTCCGAAAAGTTTCGTCCAGTTCCGAGAACTTTTATTTCTGCACAAAAACAACACCATGGTAGTTCTGCTGAAAACAGCGTCAGTCCGGGTTAGTTTCATTCAAATCATGCAAATTAGAGTCCAAAACAAGAGCAAAAGCGTTAGGAAAAGTAGATACGATGGAGACGTATCAACTCCCCCAAGCTTAGCCCATTGCTTGTCGTCAAGCAATTCAGTTGACAAACTGAAAGTGATAAACAAAAACTTTTACGAACTCTTTTGTTCTGGTTTACATATATATGCTTAAGTAGCACCCAGGTTTTCAGCAAAGATTATGACTAACCATGTCAGCAATAACTCTTAAAAATTATATTAGCTCATATCAATGACATAAGCAACTAGCGAGCAATAATAAAATATCTCAAGCGCCAACACTTTGTCAAAACAATCATGATATAATATGACAACAGTGGTATCTAGCTAGCCCTTTCTGAGACCGCAAAACATAAATGCAGAGCACCTCCAAAGTATCTACATAAATGCAGAGCACCTCCATGGTAGAAAAGATCCAGTCATGCTGCATCCAACATTAACTATACACAATGCATGAGGATGACAATAGTGCTCTCAGATCTGGCGCTTATTTGAGAAGGTGATGACTCAACATAAAAGTAAATAGATAGTCCCTTCGCAGAGGGAAGCAGGGATTTGCAGAGGTGCCCGAGCTCAAAGCTTAAATCAGAGATAAATATAATTTTGGGAGGTGCACCCTTCCTGTCAACGTTACGACCAAGAGTTATCAATATCTTCCATGCTAAACACATTAGCGGCGGTTCCCAAGCGGTAAAAGTAAAGGTTTACTCCCCCTCCACCAACAAACACACTCCACGACTAGCCGAATCCACGGGTACCGTCCATACCAACAACATTCCTCGGGGAGTTTTGTTTAATTATTTGCAATTTTTGATTTCGGGACTGGGAATCCCTATTGCCGCCCCTCTCGTGCAAGGACGAGTGAATAAACAATAACCCGCTTAACATGGAAGATACTGACCGCCCCCTGTCGCTCCATGAGCGGTCTAGGCACACAAAACAGATGTTCATTTGAATTTTTAGAGGTGGCACATGCAAATTTACTTGGAACGGCAGGGTAATACCGCATATAGGTAGAGTGGACTCATCAGGAATAACTTTGGTTTAAGGATTTTGACGCACAAGCAGTATTCCCGCTTAGTACACGTGAAGGCTAGCAAATAGGTTGAGAAGCGGCCAGCTAGAGAGCGAAAACGGTCATGAACATGCACTATGAATAATAAACATTGAATACTAGCATGAGTAGGATATGGACACCATGAACAAAAAAATCGTGAAGGCTATGTTGGTTTTGATTCAACTACATGCGCGAACATGTGCCAAGTCAAGCCACTTGAAATATTCAGAGGAGGATACCATGTCATCATACTACATCACAACTATTTTAATGCATGTTGACATCCAAGATAAATCATTATCCACTCCTAGCTTCTTAAGCATGGCATGAGCAACTATAATCTCTAATTGTCATTGCAAACATGTTTGATCATAATATACTGAATCATGGATACTAGGTTAAACATATTTACAAAAACAAAAACAAATTGAGTTCATACCCGCTTCTCTCTGCCACATTCACTTCATAAAATATCGTCATTATTGCCTTTCACTTGTACGACCGAATGATATGAAAATAATAATAGTGGAAGAGTGTCGTGGACTAAGCTAGAATATGCAAGCATTTTATTCAAGAGGAGAAGACAAAGTAATATGGGCTCTTTGTTAGATCAATAGTAGTGCATATGAGAGCCACTCAGCATTTTCATCGTGGTCTTCTCCTTGGTATGACTCAAATAAAAGGAAAAGAATTTCAGAGAAACGCACTGAAATATTTTTTGAGTTTTTGTTTTTTCTTAAAGAAAGCAAATCAAAGAAGGAAAATCAAAGACGAGAAAAACTATTTACACGGGAAAACTCTCAACAAGTAAAAGAAGAAATGAGAAATCTTTTTGGGTTTTCTTTTGCTACTACAATTAATTTAAACTAGAAAGAAAAATCGAAAAGAAGCACGAAATATTTTTGGATTTTCTCAAAGTTTTTCAAACACGCAAGAAGAAAGCAAGAAAATAAATCTAGCATGGATAATACAATGAAAAAGTGTGGACACCGACAACTGGAATGAAGTGTGTAAACAGGAATATAATGTGGGTGGAAATACGTACTCCCCCAAGCTTAGGCTTTTGGCCTAGCTTGGTAATCACCATCCGTAATAGCCATCCGTTCCTAAGTGTAAGTGCTGTGGCGACGGCACCTGAGCGCCCCACTCCTGGGGCTCCTCCTCAGCCGCTGTCAGGTTGTTCCGGTAGGCAGTAATGTCCTCTGGCATGACCATGTATCCATTCCTGGCAATAGAATCAAACAAAGCAGGTGCAGGGAACGGGATAATATCACGGGTAACCACGCTGAATACTAAGTTGTAGCGAATGTTATGAAAAGAATCAGCTGCATCAATAAATTGATGATCCGCCAATGCTTTGTGATCTAGAAAAACTTGGGGCAAGGGATAATCATGTTGGCGAATCTGAACAATAAAGTGACTCGCTAAGCGAGTAGCATAAATACCCCCATGAATCTTGCCCTTAGTCCTGTTAAGGTGTAGGCGACGTGCAATAATAGCCCCTAGGCTAAAGGTGTGATCATTGTGCAGTGCATGGCGTAAAATGGCGAGGTCGGGGGCACTGAGTGCACCAACCTTCTCCCTAGTGGTTAAACACTTCGCGATGAACAAAGCAAAGTAATGCACAGAAGGAAACTGCAAACTAGTGGCAGTGGCATTTGACACGCCTCTTTCATCACCCACTGTCAAAGTGAGGAGAAAGTCCTCAAACTCCGCTCGTCTAGGCTCTCTTAATTCCCCATCAGAAGGGATCAAACATATGTCTGATACGTCTCCAAAGTATCAATAATTTATGAAGTATTCATGCCATATTCATCTATGTTTACAATACTTTTATATGGTTTTCATGCACTTTATATGATTTATTTAGAACTAACCCGGACTGACGTTGTTTTCTGCAGAATTACCGTGGTGTTGTTTTTGTGCCGAAAATGAAAGTTCTCGGAATCGCCCGAAACTTTTTGGTGATTTTTTTCTGGACCAAATAGGCAATATTGGAGCGAAGAACCACCAGAGAAGAGCCACGAGGTGGGCACAACCCACCAGGGCACGCTAGAGGGCCCAGGCACGCCCTGGTGTATCGTGCCCTCCTCGTGGCCCATCTTGGCGTGAAACCGACGCCCAAAAATCCTATAAATATAGAAACCATCAGAAATAACCCTAGACTCTCCGCTCCGCCGCCGCAACTCTCTGTATCGATGAAAAACCAATCTGGAGACGTTATAGTACCCTGTCGGAGAGGGGAATCCATCTCCGGTGGCCATCTTCATCATCCCGGCGGAGGCCATGACGAGGAGGGAGTAGTCCACCCTCGGGGCTGAGGGTATGTACCAGTAGCTATGTGTTCAATCTCTCTCTCTCGTGTTCTTGAGATGTCACGATCTTGATGTATCATGGGCTTTGTTAATATAGTCGGATCATATGATGTTATTCCCTTGTTATCATGTTGTGATGAATTGAATCTTTCCCTTTGAGATATCGTTATGTTGGATTGAATATTGGATTTGAGAACACTTGATATATGTCTTGCATATGGATACACGTGGTGACAATGGGGTGTTCTATTGATTCACTTGATGTATGTTTTGGTACTCAACTTGCGGATTCCCGAGGTGACATTGGGGTAATCTATGCATAGGGGTTGATGCACGTTCTTGTCCTACATTCTCCGATAGAAATCTTGGGGGACTCTTTGAGGTTCTTTGTGTGGATTGAGTATTATGAATCTGAAATAGTTTGATGCGTATCGTATAATTAACTCATGGATACTTGTGGTGACATTGGAGTATCTAGGTGACATTAGAGTTGGTTGATGCGTATCGTATGGTGTTATTCTAGTACGAACTCTTAGATAGATCGAACGGAAAGGATAACTTGATGTTATCTTAGTACGAACTCTTGAATAGATCGATCGGAAAGAATAACTTTAAGGTGGTTTCGTACCCTACAAACAATTTCTTCTTATGTTCTCCGCTAGATAAGAACTTTGGAGTGATTCTTCGTTGCACGTTGAGGGGTGGTTATGTGATCCAATTATATTAGCATTGTTGAGAGATTGCACTAGCGAAAGTACGGACCCTAGGCCTTGTTTTCAAGCATTGCAATATCATTTGTGCTCACTTTTGTTACTTGCTACCTTGCTGTTTTTATATTTTCAGATTACAAAAACCTATATCTACCATCCATATTACACTTGTATCACCATCTCTTCGCCGAACTAGTGCACCTATACAATTTGCCATTGTATTGGGTGTGTTGGGGACACAAGAGATTTCTTGTATTTGATTGCAGGGTTGTTAGAGAGAGACCATCTTCATCGTACACCTCCCACGGATTGATAAACCTTAGGTCATCCACTTGAGGGAAAATTGTTACTGTCCTACAAAACTCTACGAGGCCCAACAAAGTCTACAAGAATAAAATTGCGTAGTAGACATCAATGTCACAAAAGTCAGTGAGCGATATCTGACGGGTTTCAGCATATAAATCAAACCGCACCTCAGGAGGATCATTCCTACTCAGAAAATGAAAATTTTGCACAAAGGAATTTGTAAGGAGGTGGTGTTGGTCACACTTAGCTGCGAGGAAGTCGGTCAGCCCAGCATTTGCAACGAATTGGGCAAACTCTTGATGGTACCCGGCCTCCTCCATGAAGGCATTATGTGGCCATTCGCACGGCCGCACCTCTGCTGTTCTCGGAGTGTGGAGGTCATTGTCCGATGATTCCCCAATGACTCCTTTAGCATTCCTTTTGGAGGAAAACTTCCTAAAGAAACTCATCTTATTCCTATAAATAAATTTCTGAAAATTTTAGTCTACAAAAATTTTGTCAACAAAACTCCGTAAGATTGATAGCAACTACTCCTAATGATGCATAGAGGCCATATTAAGCATTCAAACTACTTAGAACTCTAAGAATTCAACATGCAAGCCCATCTACAGCAGCACCAAGAGTAGATAATTATTCTAAAAATAAACCACTAAGTCAAAAACTAATTGGAGCAATGGAGGAGTCACATACCAAGTAGCAATCCCCCAAAACAGTTTCGAAAATGGAGCTTCGAGCAAAGAGATCGAAATCCGCGGGTTTGAGAGCAAGAACACGAGAGAGAAAGAGAGAGCTATGGTGATTTTTTTTCCGGAGGTAAGAGATGGAATGGGCTAAAGTGATAAGTGAGGGGACCCACATGGGGACCACAACCCACCAGGGCGCGCCCGAGGTTGCTGGCGCGCCCTAGTGTCTTGTGGACACCAGGTGCAGCCCCCCTCTGATGTTATTTGCACCAGAAATTCAGAAATATTCAGAAAAAAAACCGTGTTAAATTTTCAGGACATTCTGAGAACTTTTATTTTTGGGTCATTTTTATTGCACGGAGAAAACAGAAAACAAGATAAACATGGTATTTCATTTTATTTGATTGGGAAGAATAGAAAACAAAAGGTGAGAACAGAAGGTTGTGCTTACTAGATTCATCAACTTCATACCTCTCAAAAATGATCCATTAATAAGGTTGATCAAGTCTTATTAACAACCACTTTCGATTAGCATGAAACCGAAGAACTTTCGTAAAACACTAAGTTACCTCAATGGGGATATGCATATCCCCAACAATAAGTATGTCATATTTCTTTTGGGCAGTAGGTAGAGGTAATTAAAAACTTCCAATAGTGAGTGTCGGAGATTCTTCAATAACATTTATACCATTCACTTGGAATTGTTTCTTCGGAAAGTGCACCGTATGCTCATTACCATTGATATGAAAAGTGACTTTGCTTTTATTGCAATCAATAACAGCCCCTGCAGTATTCAAAAAGGGTCTACCAAGGATAATCAACATGTTGTCGTCCCCGGACATCTCAAGAATAACAAAGTCTGTTAAGAAAGTAACATCTGCAACAACAACGGGCACATCCTCACAAATACCGATAGGTATGGCAGTTGATTTGTCAACCATTTGCAATGATATTTCAGTAGGTGTGAGTTTATTCAAATCAAGTCTTCTATATAAAGAGAAAGGC
Organism: Elymus sibiricus; assembly: GCA_039707655.1. NCBI lineage: Eukaryota > Viridiplantae > Streptophyta > Magnoliopsida > Poales > Poaceae > Elymus > Elymus sibiricus. Next base: position 59,558,936 of record CM077665.1, read on the forward strand.
ATAACACTAACACCAGCTCCCAAATCACAAAAGGCAGTTTTGACATAATTTCTCTTAATGGAGCAAGGTATAGTTGGTATTCCAGGATCTCCAAGTTTTTTAGGTACTCCATCCTTAAAAGAGTAATTAGCAAGCATGGTGGAGATTTCAGCTTCAGGTATCTTTCTTTTATTAGTGATGATGTCTTTCATGTATTTTGCATAAGGGGTCATCTTTAAAATATCAGTTAAATGGGTACGCAAATAGACTGGCCTAATCATTTCAGCAAAGCGCTCAAATTCTTCATCATCCTTTTTCTTAGATGGTTTAGGTGGAAAAGGCATGGGTTTCTGAACCCATGGCTCTCTTTCTTTACCATGTTTCCTAGCCACAATGTCTCTTTTATCATATCGTTTATTTTTAGGTTGTGGGTTATCAAGATCAATAGCAGGTTCTATTTCAACATCATTATCTGGTTCTTTATCATTGTTCGGTTGAGAATCTTCATGAACATCATCATTATCATTTTGATTATCACTAGGTGAATGTTCATTACCAGATTGAGTTTCAGCATCAGAAATAGAGACATCATTATTATCAAAAGGTTTTTCTATCTCAGGTTCACTAAAGGTATGCAAAGTCCTATCATTTTTCTTTTTCTTTTTCTTTTTAGAAGGACTAGGTGCATCAGTGTTAATTCTCTGAGAGTCTTGTTCAATTCTTTTAGGGTGTCCTTCAGGATAAAGTGGTTCTTGGTTCATTCTACCTCCTCTAGTCACTACTCTAATAGCATGATCATTCATATTATTATTCATTTCATTAAGCAATTCTCTTTGAGATTTAGCAACTTGTTCTAACTGGGTTTGAACCATAGAGGCATGTTTTCCTACACCTCTAACATCATTACTGATTCTAAATAACAAGTCACTCAAGCGAGCAATCATATCAGAATTATATTTCAATTGTTTCAGAACATTTGCATTGAAGTGATCTTGTTTCCTAATGTAGTTATCAAACTCATATAAGCATTGACTAGGATGTTTATTGTAAGGGATATCACTTTCATCAAACTTTAATAAAGAATTTACCTCTACCACCTGTTGAGGTGGTGGTGTATCAAGGCCATGTATTTCTTCAATAGGTGGTAAATTCTTAACATCATCAGCTTTAATACCTTTTTCCTTCATACATTTTTTGCCTCTTGCATATCTTCAGGACTGAGAATAAGATACCCCTCTTCTTCGGAGTGGGTTTAGGTGATGGTTCAGGGAGAGTCCAATCATCATAATTCTTCAATATATTATTCAATAGTTCCTCATCTTGTTCAATAGTTCGTTCCCTGAAAACACAACCAGCACAACTATCTAGGAAGTCCCTAGAAGCATCAGTTAGTCCATTATAGAAGATATCAAGTATTTCATTTTTCTTAAGAGGGTGATCAGGAAAAGCATTAAGCAATTGGAGAAGCCTCCCCCAAGCTTGTGGGAGACTCTCTTCTTTAATTTGCACAAAGTTAAATATTTCATGTAAGGCTGCTTGTTTCTTATGAGCCTGAAAATATTTTTCAGAGAAGTAGTAAATCATATCCTGGGGACTACGCACACAAACAGGAGCAAGAGTATTGTACCATATCTTAGCATCACCCTTTAATGAGAACGGAAATAATTTGAGAATATAGTAGTAGAGAATCTTCTCATCATGAGCAAAGAGGGTGGCTATATCATTCAACTTAGTGAGATATGCCACTACAGTTTCAGTTTCATAGCCATGAAAAGGGTCAGATTCAACCAAAGTAATTAACTCTCGGTCGGCAGAGAATTCATAATCCTTATCGGTAACAAAGATAGGTGAAGTAGCAAACTTGGGATCACATTTCATTCTAGCATTCAAAGTCCTTTCTTCATACTTGCATAATAATTTCTTAAGATCATCTCTATCCTTACAAGCAAGGATTTCTCTAGCTATCTCCTCATCCAAAACATAACCCTCAGGTATCTTAGCATTTCAAATCTAGGAGAGCTAGGTCTAATAGGTGTTTCATAGTTCTCAGTTTCAAATACTTCATCAGTTTCAGTAATCTCATCAGTTTCAATAATTTCATTATCTTTAGCTCTAGCAATTTGTTCATCAAGAAATTCACCTAGTGGCACATTATCATCAGGCATGGTGCTAGCATCATCATAAGCATAATTCATAGCAAAAGTAGCATCATCAATAACTTGCGACATATCAGAATTAATAGCATGTGGTGGTGTTGCAAGCTAACTCATAACCGAAGGTGAATCAAGTATAGAGCTAGATGGCAATTCCTTACCTCCCCTCGTTTTAGAGGGAAAAATCTTGGTTCTTGTATCCTTCAGATTCTTCATAGTGATAAATTGATATAAATCCCAAGTCACTCAACAAATATAGCTATGCTCCCCGGCAACAGCGCCAGAAAAGGGTCTTGATAACCCACAAGTATATGGGATCGCAACAGTTTTCGAGGGTAGAGTATTCAACCCAAATTTATAGATTCGACACAAGGGGAGCCAAAGAATATTTGCGAGTATTAGTAGTTGAGTTGTTAATTCAACCACACCTGGAGATTAAATATCTGCAGCAGAGTGATCAGTAGCACAGAAATATGATAGTTTTGATAGTAGTAGTAGCAGTAACAGTGATAGCAGTGGTTTTGTAGAAAGTGTAACAGTAGCAGTAGCAATAGTAACTTAACAAGAATAATATGTGGAAAACTCGTAGGCACTTGATCGGTGAATTCGTTGGATGATATTCATCATATAACAGTCATAACCTAGGGCGACACGGAACTAGCTCCAGTTCATAAATGTAATGTAGGCATGTATTCCGTAAATAGTCATACGTGCTTATGGAAAAGAACTTGCATGACATCTTTTGTCCTACCCTCCCGTGGCAGCGGGGTCCATAAGGAAATTAAGGGATATTAAGGCCTCATTTTAATAGAGAACCGGAACAAAGCATTAACACATAGTGAATACATGAACTCCTCAAACTACGGTCATCACCGGAAAGTATCCCAAATATTGTCACTTTGGGGTTTACGGATCATAACACGTAATAGGTGCATATGGCTAGCAAGATCGGATCAAGAACATAGATATAATGGTGATAACATAAACGGTTCAGATCTGAAATCATGGCACTCGGGCCCTAGTGACAAGCATTAAGCATGGCAAAGTCATAGCAACATCAATCTCAGAACATAGTGGATACTAGGGATCAAGCCCTAACAAAACTAACTCGATTACATGATGAATCTCATCAAACTCCTCACTGACCAGCGAGCCTACGAAGGAATTACTCACTCCCGGTGGGGAGCATCATGGAATTGGCGATGAAGGAGGGTTGGTGATGACGAAGACCCAAGATTCCCCTCTCCGGGGCCCCAAACGGGCTCCAGATCTGGCCTCCTAATGAAGAACAGGAGGTGGCAGCAGCTCCGTCTCGTGAAACGCGATAAAACTTCCTCTCTAACTTTTTTCTCCAAAAATAGGAATTTATAGTGCATGAATTAGGGTCAGTGGGGCCACGAGGTGAGCACAACCCACCAGGGCGTGCCTGGAGGGGGTGGTGTGCCCTGGTGTATCGTGCCCAGCCAGGGTATCCCCTCCGGTGGTTCTTGGCTCCAGTATTTTTTATTTATTGTAAAATAATTCTCCGAAAAGTTTCGTCCAGTTCCGAGAATTTTTATTTATGCACAAAAAATTCACCATGGTAGTTCTGCTGAAACAACGTCAGTCCGGGTTAGTTTCATTCAAATCATGCAAATTAGAGTCCAAAACAAGAGCAAAAGCGTTAGGAAAAGTAGATACGATGAAGACGTATAAGTGCCACAGTGGTTCTAGTAGTGAGGGAGGAGGACTCGTCGCCCGCCGCGGTGGCACCTTCATAAATCTCCGATGGTCGCATGATACGTCTCCATCGTATCTATAATTTTTGATTGTATCATGCCAATATTATACAACTTTCACATATTTTTGGCAACATTTTATATGATTTATTGGACTAACCTATTGATCCAGTGCCCAGTGCCAGTTCCTGTTTGTTGCATGTTTTTTGTTTCGCAGAATATCCATATCAAACGAAGTCCAAACGCGATAAAAATTTACAGAGATTTTTTTTTTGGAATATTTATGAATTTTGAGAAGTGGAATCAACGCAACCGGAGGCCCACAGCCCCCACAAGACACCAGGGCGCGGCCAGGGGGCCCAGGCGCGCCCTGGTGGGTTGTGCTCACCTCTTATGTCAGTTGGAGCTCTTCTTTGGCCGCAAGGAAGATAATTTTTGGATAAAAATCCCCTCAAAATTTCAGCCCGATCGGAGTTACGGATCTCCGGTAATAAAAGAAATGGTTTTCGGCCAGAAAACAGGAACGTGAAACAGAAGAGAACAGAGAGGGAGATCCAATCTTGGAGGGGCTCCTGCCCCTCCGCCACCATGGCGGCCATGGACCAGAGGGGGAACTCTCCTCCCATCTAGGGGGAGGCCAAGGAAGAAGAAGAAGGAGGGGGGCTCTCTCCCCCTCTCTGCCGGTGGCGCCGGAACGCCGCCGGGGCAAGCATCGTGACGGCGATCTACTCCAACAACTTCGCCGCCGTCAACACCAACTCTCTCCCCCTCTATGCAGCGGTGTAACTCCCCTTCTCCCCACTGTAATCTCTACTTAAACATGGTGCTCAACTCCATATACTATTTCCCAATGATATATGGCTATCCTATGATGTTTGAGTAGATCCGCTTTGTCCTATGGGCTAATTGATGATCGTGGTTGGTATGATTATATATTTTATTATGGTGCTGTCCTACGGTGCCCTCCGTCTCGCGCAAATGTGAGGGATCCTCGCTGTAGGGTGTTGCAATGTGTTCATGATTTGCCTATGGTGGGTGGCGTGAGTGACAGAATACACAGACCCGAGTAGGTGGGTTGTTGCATATGGGAGTAAAGAGGACTTGATACTTAATGCTATGGTTGGGTTTTACCTTAATGATCTTTAGTAGTTGCGGATGCTTGCTAGAGTTCCAATCATAAGTGCATATGATCCAAGTAGAGAAAGTATGTTAGCTCATGCCTCTCCCTCATATAAAATTGCAAGAATGATTACCGGTCTAGTTATCAATTGCCTAGGGACAAATAACCTTCTTGTTTAACAAAAGCTCTCTACTAAACAACTAATTTTTATTATCTTGCTTTTTACTCATAGTTTTATTTCCCGCAAAGTACTTCTAGTTTTATTCGTGCAAACTATCCTATCACCTACAAAGTAGTTTCATACTTGTTCTAGGTAAAGCAAACGTTATAGTGTGCGTAGAGTTGTATCGGTGGTCGATAGAACTTGAGGGAATATTCGTTCTACATTTAGCTCCTCATTGGGTTCGACACTCTTACTTATCGAAAAAGGCTACAAATGATCCCCTACACTTGTGGGTTATCAAAACCTTTTTCTGACGCCGTTGCCGGGGAGCAATAGCGTGGGGTGAATATTACCGTGTGTGCTTGTTTGCTTTATCACTAAGTAATTTTTATTTTCTGTTATTAGTTGTTTTATATCTTTTGTTATGGATATGGAACACGAAACACCAAAAAAATTAGTGGTACTTGCTACTCATGGAGATGGGGAACCTCCTAAAACTCTCGATGCTAGTTATGTGGGACGCGTTAATTACTCCTTTGATAATCCTGAGAAATCATCATTAAACTTTATAATGGGAGACACGTTGGATCAACGTGAGTACTTTAGGGATTATCGCTTGTCTCAAAAAGGGGAACACTTATGGGATCAAATTAGCTATGATCCCGTGGATTCATTTGAAATGTCCCTTTTTGATGAACTTGATGTTTGCTATGCTTGCGGCCATGATGCCAATATGAATTATGCTTATAAAGATGAACTTGCTATAGTTCCTTATGTTAAGCATGAAATTGTTGCTATTGCACCCACACATGATAGTCCTATTATCGTTTTGAATTCTCCCAACTACACTATATCGGAGAAGTTTGCTCTTATTAAGGATTACATTGATGGGTTGCGTTTAGCTACTACACATGATGATTTTGATGAATATAATATGAATGTGATTGCTGCTCCTACTTGCAATTATTATGAGAGCGGAACTACATCTTCACCTCTCTATGTTTCCAATACTATAAAATTGTAAGAAACTGTTTATACTATGCATTGGCCTTTACTTAATGTGCATGAATTGTTCTTGTATGACATGCCGATGCATAGGAAGAGGGTTACACTTAGTTGTCACATGATATATATCACTTTGTGCTCACTACTAAATTACAAATCATTGCTAATTAAAATTGGCTTTGATATACCTTGGGATCCGGGTGGATCAATTACTTGAGCACTTTATGCCTAGCTTAATGGCTTTAAAGAAAGCGCTGCCAGGGAGACAACCCGGAAGTTTTAGAGAGTCATTTATTTCTGTTGTGTTCTTTTATAAAGTTTAAAAACAAAAAAAATATAGGGGGAACCTAAAACTTCACAAAAGGAAAGGTGAAAGTGAGAGAGATGATGAGCATCGTTGAAGTGGGGGACGTCCTTGAACTTTTGTTCATGCCCATGGAAACTTTGTGAATCTTGAATCACGGAAATTTTTCCAACAAAAATAATTATCCCCTTGTACAAATCCATTGTATTATAAAAATAATGTGCCAAGATTTGCCTTTAGGATGATTAGATTGCTTGTTGGTATGTGCGGTGTAAAAACAGAAACTTTGGCTGTAGTGCGTGAATTTTCATTTTTTACTGGAACGTCAAAAGTTTCTGAATTTTTTACACAGTATTGCTATACAAAATGTTTAATTTTTCAGAATTTTTGGAGTTACAGAAGTATGGTCAAAGTTCAGATTACTATAGATTGTCCTGTTTAAGACAGATTCTGTTTTTGATGCGTTGTTTTGCTTGTTTTGATGAAACCACTGTTAAAAAAATCTTCCGATTCAGCGATATCATCCGATTTATCACTACTCATGGGGTCACCGATAATATTATGCCTTATCTTTACCGTTTATCTTTTGGGTCGATTTATCACTCTGACAAGCGATTTATCGGGAATCTACCGATAAATTAGGCCTATTCCTAGCACTATGTTTGCAAAAAACTATTTTTATTTGTGTTTTTGTCGACCTTCTTATGCTGTATGTACTATTGCCCTATTTTTTTCATTATACGAGGATTCAAGGGCTAGGAATCAAGGTAACACTTCTATCCAATATTTTTTTGCTGTTGAATATAGCATATTTCAGTGCTGTGAACTTGGGATTTGCAAAAAATGGCCGATTAACAGTCGACCGATAAAATCAATTAATCGGTCGATTTTCGATTAATCTCTTATCCCCAGCTGGCCGAGACGCTAACGATAAGCGATATCCTCAACATTGGATGAAACTATCGATTTTATCGGTGGTGTAAGCCATAGAAAAGTTATAATACAGCAGGGATAATGCAAATGTAAAATATGAATTGGTTTGCAACAGTACCTAGAGTAGTATTTTGCTTTATTATACTAATGGATCTTACCAGTCTTCTGTTAAGTTTTGTGTGGATGAAGTGTTCGAAGATCGAGGAGGTCTCGATATGAGGAGAAGAAGGAGAGGCAAGAGTTCAAGCTTGGGGATGCCCAAGGCACCCCAAGTAAATATCCAAGGAGACTCAAGTGTCTAAGCTTGGGGATGCCCCGGAAGGCATCCCATCTTTCTTCAACAAGTATCGGTATGTTTTCGGATTCGTTTCATTTATGTGATATGTGCAAATCTTGGAGCGTCTTTTGCGTTTAGTTTTCACTTTTCTTTTATGCACCATGCTGGTATGAGATAGTCCATGGTTGATTTATAGAATGCTCATTGCACTTCACTTATATCTTTTGAGTATGACTTTATAGAATGCTTCATGTGCTTCACTTATATCATTTGAAGTTTGGATTGCATGTTTCTCTTCACATAGAAAACCGTTATTTGAAGAATGCTCTTTTGCTTCACTTATATTTATTAGAGCATGGTCTTTTGTAGAAAGAATTAAACTCTCTTGCTTCACTTATATCTATTTAGAGAGTCAACAGGAATTGGTCATTTGCATGGTTAGTCATAAAATCCTACATAAAACTTAGGGATCAATGAATATGACATGTTTGATTCCTTGCAATAGTTTTGCGATATAGAGATGATAATATGTGGGAGGTACTAGTGGATGATTATGTTTAGTAAGATATTGGTGTTAAGGTTTGTGATTCCCGAAGCATGCACGTATAGTCTCCCGTTATGCTAGGAAGTTGGAGCACAATTTATCCTTGATTGTCTATCTTTGTGTGAAGGTCGGGGGCGCGCGATGGTTAACTCCTACCAACCTCCTCCCTAGGAGCATGCGTAGTAATACTTTGCTTCGAGAGAGCTAATAAAACTTTTGCAAAAAGTATGTGAGTTCTTTATGACTAATGTGAGTCCATGGATTATACACACTCTTACCTTTCCGCAATTTTCTAGCCTCTACGGTACCGTGCATTGCCCTTTCTCACCTCGAGAATCGGTGCAAACTTCGCCGGTGCATCCAAACCCCGTGATATGATACGCTCTATCACACATAAGCCTTATTATATCTTCCTCAAAACAGCCACCATACATACCTATTATGGCATTTCCATAGCCATTCCGAGATATATTGCCATGTAACTTCCACCGCCTCCGTTTTGATGACTTGAGCATTCATTGTCATATTGCATTACATGGTCGTAAGATAGCTGGCATGATGTTTTCATGGCTTGTCTGTTTTTTGATATCTTTGCTACGCTAGATCATTGCATTCATATAGGGTCATACTTTGTTCTACTATCGTTGTAGTATTGAGTTGTCAGTAAATAGAAGTGTGATGATCATCATTATTCATTATTAGAGCATGCCCCGGTGATGAAAGGATGATGGAAACTATGATTCCCCCACAAGTTGGGATGAGGCTCCGGACAAAGAAAGAAGAAAAAAAATGAAAAAATGAAAAAAAAGGAAAAGAAAAAAAGAAAAGAAAGAAAAAAAAATGAAAGAAGTAGAAGAGGCATGCTAATTCCACACTTGTGCTCAAAGTAGCACCATGTTTTTCATATAGAGAGTCTCCTGTGTTGTCACTTTCATATACTAGTGGGAATTAGATGCATACCCATTTAGTTTTCATATTGAGCTTTCATACACTTATAGCTCTTAGTGCATCCGTTGCATGGCAATCCCTACTCCTCGCATTGATATCTATTGATGGGCATCTCCATAGCCCGTTGATACGCTGATTTGATGTGAGACTTTCTTCTCCACTTTTACCCCTTTGAAACCTACCACCATATTCTATTCCACCCATAGTGCTATATCCATGGCTTGCGCTCATGTATTGCGTGAGAGTTGAAATGCTGAAGCGCGTTAAAAAGTATGAACCAATTGCTTGGCTGACACCGGGGTAGTACATGATTTATACTTTGTGTTAAGAAGACAGAGCATGACAAGGCTATATGATTTTGTAGGGATAGCGTTGCTACTTCTCGAGCATGCGTTGGTTTCCGTGAAGAGGAACGGATGATGCAGCAAAGTAGATAAGTATTTCCCTCAGTTGTTGAGAACCAAGGTATCAATCCAGTAGGAGATACAAGCAAGTCCCCAATAGATGTACCTACACAAAGAATCAAACACTTGCACCCAACACTATAAAGGGGTTGTCAATCCCTTCACGGTTACTTGCAAGGATGAGATCTGATAGAGATAGATAGAATAGATTGCTTGAACGGAAAGTAAAACAATGCAGCAAGGTATTTTTGGTATTTTTGGTTTTAGATATGAAAGTATAAGATGGAAAATAGACCCGGGGGCCATAGGTTTCACTAGAGGCTTCTCTCATGATGGCAAGTATTACGGTGGGTGAACAAATTACTGTCGAGCAATTGATAGAAAAGCGAATAATTATGAAGATATCCAAGGCAATGATTATGCATATAGGCATCACGTCCGTGTCAAGTAGACCGAAACGATTCTGCATCTACTACTATTACTCCACACATCGACCGACTCCTGCCTGCATCTAGAGTATTAAGTTCATGAAGAACAGAGTAACGCATTAGGTAAGATGACATGATGTAGAGGGATAAACTCAAGCAATATGATGAAAACCCCATCTTTTTATCCTCGATGGCAACAATACAATACGTGCCTCGCTACCCCTACTATGTAACTGGGTGAGGACACCGCAAGATTGAACCCAAAACTAAGCACTTCTCCCATTGCAAGAATTACCAATCTAGTTGGCCAAACCAAACCAATAACTCGAAGAGACTTGCAAAGATATGAAATCATGCATATAAGAATTCAGAAAAGACTCAAATAATATTCATAGATAATCTGAACATAAACCCACAATTCATCGGATCTCGACAAACACACCGCAAAAGAGTATTACATCGGATAGATCTCCATGAAGATCATGAAGAACATGGTATTGAAGAGCAAAGAGAGAGAAGAAGCCATCTATCTACTAGCTATGGACCCGAAGGTCTGTCGTGAACTACTCACGCTTCATCGGAGGGGCAATGGAGTTGATGTAGATGCCCTCCGTGATCGAATCCCCCTCCGGCAGATTACTGGAAAAGGCTCCAAGATTGGATCTCACGGGAACCGAGGCTCCTGGCGGCGGAAAAGTGTTTTCGTGGCTCTTTTTGGTATCCAGGGAATATTTCTGAATTTATAGGCCGAAGAATAGGGTTGGAGGAGTTGCCGTGGGGCCACAAGCCAGGGGGCGCCCCCCCCCCCCCTAGGGCGCGCCCCTGTGGCTTGTCGCCACACGGTGGCTCCCCTGCCTTGGTCTCCAAGTCCTCTGGGTTGCTTCTGGTCCAAAAAAAAATATTCCGAAGATTTTATTCCGTTTGGACTCCGTTTAATATTCCTTATCTGCAATACTCAAAAACAAGGAAAAAATAGAAACTGGCACTAGGCTCTAGATTAATAGGTTAGTCCCAAAAATAATATAAAATAGCATATTAATGCATATAAAACATCCAAAACAGATAATATAATAGCATGGAACAATCAAAAATTATAGATACGTTGGAGACGTATCAAGCGTTCTTTAGCCTTGATATTTTGAAAGACATGGTTGTTTGTTGGGATGCCTGAGTATTAATGTCTTTGTGTCAAAACTAGACCATTGCTTTGAATCACTTGTGTGTTAATATTCATGTCATGATTAGATATATGATCAAGATTATGCTAGGTAGCATTCCACATCAAAAATTATCTTTTTTATCATTTACCTACTCGAGGACGAGCATGAATTAAGCTTGGGGATGCTGATACGTCTCCGTCGTATATATAATTTTTGATTGTTTCATGCCAATATTATACAACTTTCACATATTTTTGGCAACATTTTATATGATTTATTGGACTAACCTATTGATCCAGTGCCCAGTGCCAGTTCCTGTTTGTTGCATGTTTTTTGTTTTGCAGAATATCCATATCAAACGAAGTCCATACGCGATAAAAATTTACGGAGATTTTTTTTGGAATATTTATGAATTTTGAGAAGTGGAATCAACGCAACCGGAGGCCCACAGCCCCCACAAGACACCAGGGCGCGGCCAGGGGGGCCAGGCACGCCCTGGTGGGTTGTGCTCACCTCGTATGTCGGTTGGAGCTCTCCTTTCGCCGCAAGGAAGATATTTTTTGGCTAAAAATCCCCTCAAAATTTCAGCCCGATCGGAGTTACGGATCTCCGGGAATATAAGAAATGGTTTTTGGCCAGAAAACAGGAACGTGAAACAGAAGAGAACAGAGAGGGAGATCCAATCTAGGAGGGGCTCCTGCCCCTCCGCCGCCATGGCGGCCATAGACCAGAGGGGGAACTCTCCTCCCATCTAGGGGGGAGGCCAAGGAAGAAGAAGAAGGAGGGCGGCTCTCTCCCCCTCTCTCTCTCGGTGGCGCCGGAACGCCGCCGGGGCAAGCATCGTGACGGAGATCTACTCCAACAACTTCGCCGCCGTCAACACCAACTCTCTCCCCCTCTATGCAGCGGTGTAACTCCCCTTCTCCCCGCTGTAATCTCTACTTAAACATGGTGCTCAACTCCATATACTATTTCCCAATGATATATGGCTATCCTATGATGTTTGAGTAGATCCGCTTTGTCCTATGGGCTAATCGATGATCGTGGTTGGTATGATTGTATATTTTATTATGGTGCTGTCCTACGGTGCCCTCCGTCTCGCGCAAACGTGAGGGATCCTCGTTGTAGGGTGTTGCAATGTGTTCATGATTTGCCTATGGTGGGTGGCGTGAGTGACAGAATACACAGACCCGAGTAGGTGGGTTGTTGCATATGGGAGTAAAGAGGACTTGATACTTAATGCTATGGTTGGGTTTTACATTAATGATCTTTAGTAGTTGCGGATGCTTGCTAGAGTTCCAATCATAAGTGCATATGATCCAAGTAGAGAAAGTATGTTAGCTCATGCCTCTCCCTCATATAAAATTACAAGAATGATTACCGGTCTAGTTATCAATTGCCTAGGGACAAATAACCTTCTTGTTTAACAAAAGCTCTCTACTAAACAACTAACTTTTATTATCTTGCTTTTTACTCGTAGTTTTATTTCCCGCAAAGTACTTCTAGTTTTATTCGTGCAAACTATCCTATCACCTACAAAGTAGTTTCATACTTGTTCTAGGTAAAGCAAACATTAAAGTGTGCGTAGAGTTGTATCGGTGGTCGATAGAACTTGAGGGGATATTTGTTCTACCTTTAGCTCCTCGTTGGGTTCGACACTCTTACTTATCGAAAAAGGCTACAAACGATCCCCTACACTTGTGGGTTATCATCGCACCGCATGCTGACCGCTACAGCAGCAACTCGCTTCCCCCGAGCTCCCCCGAAGCAGCTCCCCACCCTTGCTCCTCGCCAACACACACCGACCACTACAGCTTGCGGGAGTATCACCGGGATCCAGGGGGTTTGGAGATGCACCATAGCGGGAGCGAAGAAAGTGAGAGAGAGAAAAAATGAGATCCGTGGCACTAGCACCTAGGACATATTTTTATAGAAGGAGGTGCGCCAAAAATCTGCTCCTTATGGTAGTCGAACCCTGTGGGTAGGGTGTGCCACTGCGACTCTTGTCACTAGGCTACTGCCTAGTTCTTAGAGAGAAAGAAAGATCAACGCTTCGGGAGAGGGAGAGAGGAAAGTGATGGGTGTGTTCACTAGTTCAGTCTTTGGATTGAACGAGTATCGACGATGGCATGGCTACTCACTATGCCTCAATATTAGTGTGTTAGATCTAACGATGATGGATGTGTTCGCTTCAAACTGTCACAAAACTGTCGTCAAATTTCTTAGCTTTATTGTATATTTTAGGGACATGTTAACCAACGAACATCAGATATTTCACAACTCGCAGTGAACGCATTGCTCGCCATCAGATCGGTGACATGAATCTTGAAGTACCGGAAGTTGACATGTTACTTTTTGCCTTCCATTTGCTACAAAGTGTGTCAGCACGAACGAGTGAAGATGACAAGACCACGATCTTATCCTTCCCCCGGTTCCTTTCTTCTCCCCCATTTCCATTTGTGAGCGCCGAGTGGCCAAGCTAAGAGAGAGAGAGATGGGTGGGGAGGGAGGAAGGGAGAGAGAGAGGCGAGTGGCCGAGCTGCTCCTTGCAGATGATGACATTGTCTTCATGGGTCGACGGAGGTGGAACTAGCCGACTGGTGGTGTCTTGGACTAGGGCATGCTAGCCACATCGGCATGTCGGTTATGGGTCGGGCCGAGGACCCTTAGACAACCAAAGAGATGGGCTTGATTACAATAGTCCCTGGCATACTCAAGATGGAATCCTCCAAAGACTTGGCACATACTTCAAGACATGTTCAATTCATCGGCAAGCTTATCCCTAGATGCAACTGACCATCTTGTAATCCTAGATATCCCTGGTCCCATATAAGCCGAGGAGTTTAGTTCATAGGGTAGGTTAAGTTAGATTCATACATACGATCTCGAGGTAGATAATCTTGTACTATGTACTCCAACACAATCAATACGATAAGAAGCAGGACGTAGGGTTTTACCTATTCGAGAGGGCCCGAACTTGGGTAAACATCATCTATCTCGTTCATCATGTTACCATCAAGTCAAGATCACCGACTCGGGACCCAGTACCCGTGATCTATCGGTTTAGCTCTGACACCGACGGGTGCAGCGCTCAGCGGCGTGGTCCTGGCCGGAGCGCCCTTTGAGGGAAGAGGTCGATGGCGACTGAGCGCTCACGCAGGAGGCTGCTGTTGGGCGGCATCTAGACAGTGGCATAGGAAGCGACAGGGTCGGACGTGTAGGATGTCCGCGTCCTCTAGCCCCATGTCCAGCGCTAATCTCCAACGCTGACTGGGTGTCGCCTTGCTCGGTGCATCCTTGTGCCTATTGGCGCTGACGAGCTGGTCGCCAAGCTCGGACGCGGGGCAGCGCCTGCATTGGAGGCAGAGTGGTGCGTAGCACCCCATGAACTCTACACCAACCCTGCTATTGTGGACCGGCGCTACACCGGCACCGGCATGAAAGTACCGGCTACTACAATTTAGCCGATACTACCAGACATGATCCGGTACTATATCGGCCTCGATGACCCCAACGCGAGCACACTTTCTGTTGTTGTCCGGCATGGCACCGACACAAGCCTGGAAGTACTAAGTGTCTATAGAATAAGCGGTACTTCTAGCCTCGACTGCTATACTACCGATGACTCGTAGTGTCGGCGCCCCATCGATACTACTGACCTGCCTGTGTGTAGTGAAGAGGGCCACAACCATTGTACCAATATCTACCTACCTAGACCATATATTCCGTACCCCTTGGATGTTTTAGGGTTAGCAAAGTATATTAGACAAAACTAAAGAGGGCTTTGCTCATCTACCTCCACTGGAGACCAAGACCTCCATCGGAGAAGAATCCCAAGGGATTATCAAGAAGTCCTCTTCTTTTGTGGATTGGATAAGACTACCCCTCAAGACCTCATCTCCCCTAGTGGAGTTGGGAAGAATCATACCTTGTTACTTGTCCCCTTGTTGTTTATGGATCTTGTTACCTTGTGTGGATTTGAGGAGAGAGTGGATGTGTTCTTGAGTGTTCCTCTTGATGCCCTTCAAGATTGTGAAAGATTAGGCCATCGAGGGATTTGCCTTACATCACGGAGGGCGCGGTGGCGGAGGCGTTCGGATCGCTGTCATTGTCAGCATGCGGGGAAGCAGCAGCAAAGGGCTGCATCTGCGCGAGAGAAGCAATAGGGATGACGTCCGCGTGAGTTGCAGTGGTGGATGGACATGGCCTCATCGCTCATGTATCCAGTGATCCGTCTGTGACGTTACTATGTTGACTTTAATTAGATTTTGAGCAATTTGAAAGTTCGTTCAGCTTTGGTGTAGATCAAATTTGTGCTTAATTATCTAATTGGTTATGTTATGTGATGAATAAGACAAGCTTTTTTGATATGTTTGTTCTACTAACTGGCCATTTTTTCATGCACTCACCCAATTAATATGTGTGCAAATGGGGATTTGCCTTGCCGTGATTCAGGTTGAAACTTCCAGCCTCCCAGGGCTGCCCCAAAACCTGAGTAGCATGTTAAGTCATGTTTTTTGTCTACTGCAAGGATGGCAACTCCTAGGGCCCCCAAATGTAAAATGTGTATGTTTCAATCTTGGTAAATTTTCAGTTTTATATCATGGTTGTGTTGTTCTTCAAATTCAACACATTTCTGCCATGGTGTTCATTGACCAGGAAACAACTGGGTGTCATGAGAGTCATGTTGGGGGTAGCAGTTCTTACAGTAAAATGTACAACCCAAAGTATGTATTTTATTCTGGTCTCGAGGGAAACCGCTATGCGCCACCAAACCTCCTCTTGTCTCGTCTCGGGGGAACCAAAGGCCCGGGATGTGTACCCCTTGAGAAAGATCACCTCGTAGGCGCCCCCACCACCACTACCACGGCGTGCCGGATGCCCTTCAGTGTCGCCTCGTTGATGCTTCGGTGTCTGTTGCGCAACAACTTGAGCGTCGGCATACAGCCCATGCTTACGCGGCTTTGCTATGTGCTATTCATGGAGTGGTCGTAGAAAAAACACTATTTGAGGACCGTGATCGCCACGGAGCTGTCGCCTTACTCCCCCACCATGTACACCTGCAACGCATTCGATCAAATGTTGTTTAAATTCCTAAAACAAAAAAAATCGCTTTCATCTAGTATAGCATGGGAGGACATAAGTATCTTTGTGTGTTCATTTTTTATACATAAATGAAATGATTTAAGACTTGATAGGTATACTGAAAATAATAAGATACTACATTATAAGAGGATCTTAGTTCGAAAGAGAGCACATTAAAATTCTAAGTCCAAGTGTGTAGAAGGTAGACCTAACTAGAGAGGTGGATCTAACTTTCTATGTCTCTGCAGTAAGTGCAAATGCAATTGCAAAACTAGAATAAACCAGTCAATTGTTCGGTAAATTAGTACAGTGTTGGATTTTGCTGGATCAAATTCAGGACGCAGTAAGCACTGTACTACCGGAGTTATTTCATTATTTCTGGTGTACACTTAGGCTCTGTTTGTTTGGGCTTTTACTTCTGCTTTTGCATTTGCAGCTTTTTCGCTTTGGCAAAAAAGCCAAAAAAGCTCCTAAATAGGTCCTTTTTGCTTCGGCTTTTGTCTTATACCATCATATAACAATATTGATTCATAAATCAAAACCCGAAGCAAAAAAACCATATTTAAGAGCTTTTGTGGATTTTTTGTCAAAGTGAAAAATCTGCAAAAGCAGAAGCAAAAGTCTAAACAAACAGGGACGGTGGAATGTTAAAAACAAAACCGAAAGTGAGTACGGTATTTGGTTTCACTCTGTACAACTGAAAAAGTGCAGCATTTTTCTGTAGAACAGAAAAGTGCAGCCATTGCTTCTCTGCCTTGAACTTGGAGGACAGCATGTTTTCAGTTGCATACCATTTCTCAATAGTGTGTAATGACCTTGACAAAATTTACCAATAGGATATACTAGTTCGTATGGGCATAGTACGTGTTCCTAAACAAATGGTGTGAAATAATTACCACCCATCAGATAAATTAGTAACTACTCTCTTCGTAACTAAATATAAGATATTTTTGTACACTATCATAGAATAAAACTTCTTATAAAAAATTACAGAGGTTGTACATTATAATAATAATTTCTAGGCAGAAGTTGTTGGGCATGAATTTTATATCCGAAAGTTGCCCCTACTCTTGGGTGTACTACACCCAAGTTTGCATAAAAATAAAAAATCGCGATGAAGCCAAATCTAAAAAAAAAACTGGAAATTTGAGACATCAAACCTTATCAAATGTTTGAGCTTCTTGCAAAATTTTAGCCAAAAATAACATCCAAGGATCTCTCACTAAAAAAATAAAATCAATGCTCATAAAACCGCAGAAAACTTTGAACATTGATTTTTTTTTTCAGTGAGAGCTCCTCGGATGCTATTTTTGGCTGAAATTTTTCAAGATGGTCGAACATTTGATAAAGTTTGATGTCTCAAATTTTCAGATATTTTCGATTTGGTTTTATCACGTTTTTCCAGTTTTTTGCAAACTTAGTGTACCCGAGAGTGGAACATCCAGTCTCATTTTATATCTTCTACACCATCCAAGATCGTTCAAATAAATTTACTAGCAACTGTTGGCACAAATCTCATTTTATTTCACCAAATTAATACCTCCAGCTCTAAGAAATCAGTCCAAAATTACACAACCATTCGTGTGGCAGCATTAAAAGCACAACATATCGCAGTAGAGTTCTTGTACGGAGTAGATGCTTTAGGAATATGGATCACAACAAGTAGATCAATAGATTCCTCAGAGGCCAAGGAGCTGGCAGTTCTCCCAGAGCGTCTTGGCGGACCGGCGGAGCTGCGCGGCCTCGGCCTCGGTGAGCTCCATCTCGGCGACGCCGAGGACGCCGGCGCGGCCGAGCCGGGCGGGCAGGCTGAGGAACACCTCGTGGCCGTCCGAGATGCCGTGGAAGCCCGCGGCGAGCACGGACACCGGGTGCACGCGCCGCTGGTCGCGGAGCAGGGTCGCCGCGAGGCTGGCCACGGAGTAGCCGATGGCCCAGGAGGTGTACCCCTTGAGGCCGATCACCTCGTAGGCGCCCCCCACCACGGCGCGCCGGATGCCCTCCAGCGCCGCCTCGTCGAAGCTCCGGTGGCTGTCGCGCAGCGACTTGAGCGCCGGCATGCCACCCACGCTGATGCTCGACCAGATCGCCACCGAGCTGTCGCCGTGCTCCCCCACCATGTACGCCTGCATCCCATTCGATCAGTTGACGGTGAAATTTCTGAAACATATAGTGTAGCATGCAGTTGGTTACAAACCTGCACGTCCTGCGCGCTGACGTCGAGGTGCTCGGCGACGAGGAACCGGAACCTCGAGGAGTCGAGGTTGGTGCCGGAGCCGATGACGCGGCTGGCCGGGAACCCCGACAGCTTCCACGCGACGTAGGTGAGCACGTCCACGGGGTTGGACACGACGAGCAGCAGCGCGTCCGGGGAGTGCTCGGCCACGGTCGGCACGATCTTCCTGTACAGGGCCACGTTCCTCTGCAGCAGATTGAGCCTCGTCTCCCCAGGGATCTGCCTGGCGCCGGCCGTGACCACGACGAGGTCCGAGTTCCTCGTGACGGCCGCGTCGGTGCCGGACACGATGCGGACGCGCGGGAGGAAGGCCGCGGCGTGCTGCAGGTCGAGCGCCTCGCCGCGGAGCTTGTCGGGGAGGGCGTCCACCAGCGCGATCTCGTCCGCCAGGTTCTGGGTCAGGATGGTCTGCGCGATGGCCATGCCCACGTTGCCGGCGCCGATCACGGACACCTTGGTGAGGCGGCGGTGCGGGGCGGAGGAGGAGGTGTGCGTGACCGGGCAGCCGTCCGCCACCGCGCGGAAGAACCCCGACGAGGCGTCGCCGGCGTCGAAGCCCAGCTCCGACAGTGACGAGGCCTTGTGCATCTTCGGTGGGAATGGGAATGGGATGCAATGCAGGTCGGAATCAAAGTCGGGGATTTGGAACTGGGATCGGATGCTGAACTCGTGTTCTTGCTGGGCGATGGGAATGGAGACTTGGAGAGGGAGCCGGCCAGTTTATAAAGGGAAACGAAACCGCTCGCCGGTTACCGCTTCATCACCCATGGTCATGGTTTTGGACTTTTTTTTTATCACTTTTCGATCAAGAAAAGGGAAATTTATTCCTTTTATGCTGGTCTTGTTGTCTTAAGAGACAAGGCTGACTTTGAAAAATAGGAAGGAAAAAAGAACAATTTATAGGAGAAAAACTATATGGCATTTACGCCGCCATCGACAAAGGCGAGGACAAGGGTTGACCGATGCGATGCCGGTGCGGGGTCTTTCTGTTTTCAACGTCGCTCGGATTAGATAGTCGCCGAGCTCAAAATGGCCTCGCCGGTGAGGCCATCGATAAACACTCGCCACGAGCAGGGCAGAGGGGTGGCGGGGTGGTTGGGATGCGTCGCGTCGCTTGCAGAAGAGGAACAGTGCGCATTTGGAGAATATTTCAATCCGATAGCTTGGACAAATCTGAAACTAACCAAATATCAAGCAACTACATTCCTTAGACGAACTAACTTGTTATTGGATGGTTAGGAAAACAATGATATCTTCAGCCCACCAGAGTTCGGGTCCTAAACTTGATATTGGTGCTCGTATTTTCCTGAATTTATTTTAGCCATTTTCAACGACGTGCGTTCAGTGTGAGCAGGCGTTTCCGTCGAGTATGAATGCGTCTGCAACGGCTTCGTCAATCTCAAAATGATGTGTCGACTCGGTCTTTCGGAGTTGCTCATAAAAATAGAATGTGTATGCATGCGTTCATGGGAATGAATGTATGTGCGTATATACGAGCGTCTAATATTATGTTGAAAAAAACTACATTCTAGAAGTCTGTCGTTTGGAGTATCAAACTTTTGACTGTTACCTCACGTCATTTTCTTTAGGTGGAAGAATTGTACATCGTGCATATAGCTTCCAAACAAATTCAAACGCATGATTTTCCTAACGTTGTTGCCAGAGAACCACTCGCCGGCAGCAGCACACTGCAAATCTTTAGTTTACGAGGAAATCGATCGTGCTTTGCCTTAGATCGTATCGGTCTCCCACTCACTCACTTGCCACTCGCGTCTATTTTGAAAGTAAAAAAGTACTCGATGGAAAAGGCCAGAGTAGTTTGGCGGGAAACCGTGGACGCGATTGACGCAGCCTCCGGTATGCGGAATCGGTCTCGGTGCATGGTTTCGTACGTGCATCGCTTAACCCATCGATCGACATCGACGTAGTACGTCTTTGCTTTGATCGACGGCTACACCGTTTCTTGGGGGAGAGGCCCAGATCGCCGTCTCCATCTGGCTGGCAGTGGCCGTGGGGAGAAAGAAAGAACCCACCGGCCACCGCAAAGTCATCAAAACGTACGGTGCCGTACGGGTCCATCACCACACCATCGTCGTACTTGCTTCGTTGCTTCTCCTGGCTTTCCAGCACTCCGGCAATAGTTTCCACCTTATGTACCTTATATGATAGGTCAACGTTTCTGGATTCTTTTTTTTTTTGAGAAAGTATGCTCATATTCAAATCACAAAATAATACAAAGTTTTTGACCCGTACCAGCACACCCTGAGAGCATCTACAACCAAACCCCTCATACCCTCCCCAAGCGTTCGGGCAGACCGCCCGGTCACTGACCGGTCACGAAATTTTGACTCGGTCGGGTCTTTCAAACCGGCCTCGAACGCCCGGGCTGACCGGCACCCCTCATATCCAGCCCAAATATAGGCGGATATGGGGGCGTCCGCGAACGCCTGCCTGGCCCGCGCTGGCCCGCATCGTCCTCACATACATTTGTCCCCGTCCGCTCGCCGGACCAAACCCTAGCCACTTCACTCCACTCCCATCCGCCACCCTAGCTCACCTCTTGCGATCTCCGGTCTTCTCCGGCATGGAGGGCGGCGGATCTGACTCCGACCAGTACGGATCCGTCGACTGGGGGGGGGGGGGGGGGTTCGTCCCTGACGGATTGGAGGAGGCAATGGCGGTCCGCATTGCACTCGCCGCTCCCGCGAGGATAGCGTGTGGCCGGTGGCAGGATCTGTCTGGCGCGACTCCATAGTGTCCGCTCAACGGGCGCTCGGATCCTCTGGGGCGGGATCATCGCGGTACCGACGGTCGGAAAATCCCTCCTTCCCCATGACCGGTCCAGCAGACTGTGAGTCCCACCGGGAACAGGCTGCCCGCCGTGGGAAAGGAGAGGATAAGGGTCGCTGAGGCCCGTCTCGCGGAGGAAATGGTGGCGGCGGAGGCGGCTGATGCGGCGGCGTGGGCGACCGCAGAGGAGGAAGCCATCTGCGCCCGCATTTTTAAGAAACGGCAGAGGAGGAACACGCGCGCCCTCACCCGAGAGCAGAATCGGGCGGTCCGTGAAATGGCCTGACTGTTACCGAAGGAGGTGAGCGACGGCGAGGAGAGCTCCAACGACGACCAGATCCGGCTCGATCCATACTGCATCTTCAATCGGTACTTTGGTGAGAAGGACGGCAAGGACTCCGGGAAGGGCAAGGGCAGTCGTGGATGATCTCCACCATAACCAGACATGCCAAATTTTGGTATTCCGTTGGCATGTTAGTAGTGATCGAGTAGTCGCACGATGTGTATAATGCACCGACTTACTAGTTGCATGGTTTGTATGGTGTCCGGTTGTAGAATGCATTATTTGAGGCGTGATTGGTCAGTGTTCGCGGACGCGTCCGGGTGCGTCCGCGTGCGTTTGAGGGGCCGGATTTGTCCAGTCCGGCTGTAGATGCTCTCACACACCGCATAAAAAATCAGAAAAACAGAGAGTGCCCTAAAACAAGCAGTAAAACACGAAGATCTTCGGAGCTCTGTGTCATCATTCCTGAACCTTGCGAGAAGACTCCTGCAACACAAGAATCTGCAACCAAACCCAAGCAGGTCATCATCTTCAACCACGGCACAATCGCCACCGCGTTGCTCCTCTTTTCTTCGCATCGACGCCGAAAGGACAAGGACACACATGTGCATCCAACACTCCTGCACCAACCTTCGCCATATGTGGCTTTGAATACCGTTATATGTGCCCCTTCCGGATGGAAGAGAACTAGGATCGGGTTTCGACGCCGCGTCCGGGCCAGTCGCCCGGACAAAGCAGGACATCCCTCCAGCAGCAACACAAAGAAAGAGGTGGATGCATCTACGAGTGTCCGGTCCTCCTCATATCCGCCTCAAATATGGGTTGGGTAAAGAGGGGTGACGGATAGCCCGAATGTATAAAGCCGGTTTTACACTGTCTGATTTAGTCGCAAAAAAGTGACCGAGCCGACCGTCCGAACATTCGGTATAAAGCTGGTTTTGCGCTGTCTGATTTGGTCGCAAAAAAGTGACCGAGTCGACCGTCCGAACATTCGGTGGCAATATGAGGGCTTCGATTCTAGATGCTCCTAGAAGTTTTGCACAAACTTTTTTAATGATATTTTACATTATTTTCTTGAGGTGGAAAAAATTTACATCTGCCCGCAAAAAAAAGGGTACATCGTGCATATATCTTCCAAACAAATTCGTGCATATATCTTCCAAACAAATTCGAACGCATGGTTTTTCAAATAACCAGTCTAGAAATGTGCGAGCGCCCTGCATTGGCTGTTTGATGGGGAGCCATAAACGTGTTGTTTGGTAACGGAGAACCACTGGCCGGCAGCAGCACGCAGCAAGTATGTAGTTTACGAGGAAATCGATCGTGCTTTGCTTTTGATCATGCCGAATTGCCGATCTCCCACTCACTGGATCTGCACTGGACGTGCATTTTGAGCGAGAAAGGCTTCAGTAGTTTGGCGAGTAACGGTGGACGCGATTAAGGCAGCCTCCGGTATGGAGTTAATTAATGCATGGTTTGGCCATCGATCGATCGACATCTTTGCTTTGATCGACGGCTAAATTGTTTCTTGGGGAAGAGGCCCAGACCGATGTGTGCATATTGCACTGGGAAGAAAGAAAGAACAACCCAACCGGTGGCCACTGCTGCCAAAGTCGTCAAAACGGTACGGTCGATGCACCATACTCCTTTGCTTCCTGCCTCCTTCCAGCATGCCTGCTACTTTTGAGTTTTGACCTTACCTTTTGACATTTTCATTGGTCAGCGTTTCTAGATTTGGTTCTAGAACTTTGCCGCGCAGTTTTCTCTTCATTTTTTCTAAACAAACGATAATAGGTTTATTTTCAGAACACATCACAAATGCAGACACTCATACATATATGCGCATACAGTATGAACATGCATGCAGACCCTACCCCTATAAACACCTTTCGAGAGACTAAAACGACATATAATCTTGAGATTGACGAAGTCACCACAGGCGCCTCGTAGTCGATGAGAACGTCTCCTCTCACCGAACGTGCATCGTCGGAAATCCTGAAATAAATCCAGGAATAATACGAGCGCCAGGACTTGAACGCTGGTAGACTGGGATACCACTGTCCTCCTAACCATGCGACCACAGGTTGGTTCGCGGATAATAAGTTCTTAGGCACGATGGTTCTATAGAATGGTTAACTAGAATTTTCAATGTGGTTAGGAGGGGATGGAAAAAGTCCAAAACAAACCTTGAAGTTATAGACGAAAGCTAAATCAAACCCTGAACTTTGAATCCCGAAAATTGGCACTCTGAACTTGTAATCCCGGTCTATTTAGACCCTAGACCTATTTGGCACACTGAGAATATTACAATCCCGGTCGGGATAACCTGCTACTCTCACGGACGAGAATTTGGGTCGGCCCACTATACCACAACAAGAATTCGTGTAGTTTAAAAAATGTTCGCACATTTCTAAATTATTCAGAAGTTAAAAATGTTCTTGTCTTTATTTTTGGCACAAATTTATTTTCCTTTTGTGTTTTTTCAAAAAATGTTTAGAATTTTTAAATTCTATTCACATTTTTTAAAAATTGTCCGTGATTTCAAAACAAATTGCATTTTTCAAAAAAGTTCAGAATTCCAATAGTTTTTCACATGTTATGAAAAATAATTTGGATTTTCAAAAAAATTGCCGCATTGTTCAAATAATTTTTTTCCAATTTAGGAAATTATTTTGTTTTCGAAAACACCGGAGCGTCGAACTTCAAAAACATTTTTTTGGGGCAAACAAATATTGAAAACGTAAACAATTTTGGAAATGTCCGAACATTTTATAAAGTTTGGGAACTTTTCGAAAATTCTGAATACTTTACAAAAATATATTTTTGGAAAAATAATTCCTTGGAAAAGTGAACGCTTTTAGAAAAAATAAATAAACTGGAAACAAAAATTTAAAGTGCGAACACTTTCTGAAAATTTTAAAAATGGGAACAAAATTTGAAACCTGAACAAATGTGTAAAGAAAAGTTTGTGACATCTAAAAAATATCATGAGTTTAGAAAAAATGTACGTGGCATTTCAAAAAAATGTATGTACAATGTAAATAATATTCATGTGTTTCAAACAAATGTTTTGCCATTCAAAAAATATAACATTTCAAGAATGTTCACGAGTTTCAGAAAATGTGCTTATGACATTTTCAGAAAGAAGTGTATGCAATGTAAAAAAAAAATTGCGTGATTTAAAAAAATGTGTCATACCGTTAAAATAATATATGTGACATGTGTTTGAAAAAAGTGTATACAATTTTAAAAAATTATAACAATGTAATAATATTCGTGTAGTTTATTAAATGGTTATCGTCGTTAAGAAATGTAAAACATGTATTTGAAAAATATTACAGTATAGTCCATTTTTTAAAACATGTATTTAAAAAATGTAAATAAAGTGTATCAAAAAATATTTGCGCTAAAAATTACATTGGGTACTGAAAATAATTATACATGTCTAATAAAGAAAACCGGTTACCAGTAAAGAAACAAAACAAATGCAAGAAAGAAAACAATATGAAGAAAATCAAGAAAGGAACAAAAGAAACTAAAGCATAACAAAGAAAGAAAAAACATATAAACCAGTGAAAAAACGAAGTATAATGAAGGGAAAAAAATCAAAGAAAAAAACAAAGAAAACCAGACTAGCGTGAGAGACTGCGCTAATGGGCCGGCCCAATTAAGCGAATACTGCCTAAATTCTCTCAAGGTTGAAAATAGACTAGGATCAGAGAGTTTGGTGTGCTGATTTTAGGGATTGAGAGTTTAGGGTTTGATTTAGCTTTCGCTTATAAATTCAAGGTTTGTTTTGAACTTTTTCTAGAGGGGTTAGCACGCGGTGCAACATGAGACGTATACAAGAAAACAAAACCCCACTCGCCTCTTCATAAAACGCGAGCTATCTAAAGAGATCTTCTGGAATGCTAAACATCGCCTTAATTTGGTAGGAAGAACGCTGTTGTAGCACATCCGGGACCGTTTGCCTTGAAACCCCACGTGACAGTTTGATGATTATGTGTCATCCACAACCAGAGAAAATATCCGAACAATATTAAGGGCATCTCCAAAGCTGATCCTGAAACAGGACACCGTGTCCCTCCGCGTACGATCATGTCCGCGGACGATGATATGGATGCCGACCATCCAATAAACCGGACGTACTACATGCAAACCGGATGATTTTCATCTAAACCAGAGCACGTTCATTACATTTTCGACGTGCTTCAACTAAATTATAGCGGACTAGGCTACCCATGATGCATCATCCAATTTTTTAGACCAATTCTTTCTATATTGATTAACAATCTTTTTAAAGATTAATTTAATATCTCTATTAGTTAATTATACTTGTCCGCTAGACTGAGAATGATAAGGGGATGCTACTCTATGATCTACATCATATTTAGCAAAAAAAAAGCATAATGAGTAAAATGTGAACCACCACCAGTCATAAGGTATTTATGGCTCCAAACCTCAGAGAGATAACATCTTTAAACATTTTAATAGAATTCTTATGATCAACACTTTTAGTAGAAATAATTTCTATCGTTTAGAAACATAATCAATAGCAACTAGTATATGGGTATTACCATGAGAGGAAGGAAAAGATCTCATAGAATCAAAACCCTGGGCATCATAAGGTTTAATAACAAGTGAATAATTTTTGGGTATTTGATGACGTCTACCAATATTTATAACTCTTTGACATTCATTGCAAGATAAGATAAACTTACTAGCATCTATAAACAGAGTAGTGATGGTGTCCCAGATTAAGGGTCATTCACCACGTCGTCTTCTGGCTAGGTGGGTCGGGCCGTGCACCCTATGTCAGTTCACCAGCAGGCCACGTCAAGATGGCCCGTGGCACGTAGAAGGAATGCTCCCTAAGAAATGGTGCATACTCCAAGGTTTAGAAGCCGTCTACAACATGTTTACCTTCTACATAGCCGACCTAATTCCTAGACCCCATGGTATATATGTAAACTAAGGGGTAGGGCTCGTAGAAACAATATATTGATCTCCCGGTATATCAATATGTACTTTGTACTCCGTCCTAAATCAATACAACACAATTATGACGTAGGGTTTTATCTCTTATTAGGAGAGCCTGAACCTGGGTAAAATCCCTTGTCTCTGTTACCATCATCTCTAGGTTGCTAGCTCGGGACCCCCTACATGAGATCTGCCAGAATCGACTCCGTCATTAGTAGCTCATACAGGTTCCGCTACGTAGACACAGTCATTTGATGGAGATCAAAATCTACGATCAAATCGGCGATGACATGACTTTCGTGTCGGGCCAGGCCTTCAACTTCGGCAGCTTCGCTTTTCTTGCCGATTCGGCTGGTGATACGTCCATTTCGCATCACTATTTTCAACTTTAATTTGTCCTATTCCAATTATATATTTCACATTATGATGCAATTGTAATTTTTTTCTCAGTTAAAATGCAAGGTTTACACAGAGGGGGAAACTTACGGCCGTCTGGAAATCTGGACCTGATTTATAACAGAATAAAAAGCAATTTTTCGGATCTCCAAAAATACTAGGGATTTTACTGAATTATTTCCAGAATGTCTAGATTTCTAGTGGTAACATCCGAGGTACTTGACATGAATGTTGGTACAATCATGGAGTTGAATGATGCAACTTTCTTTGAGGATATTTTTCCTATGAAAGATATGCCTAGCTCATCTAATTAGAGGTCGGAGACAATTCCTGAACCTTTTGATCCATTGGGACATTCGGATCAGAAACACACTGAGATTCATGAGGAGGATAACAATGAAGCTCCTAGAAGGGGCAAGAGACAAAGGACCGCAAAGTCATTTGGTGAAGACTTTACTGTGTGCCTCGTGAATGATACTCCCACTTCTATTTCAGAAGCTTATGCATCTTCTGATGTTGACTACTGGAAAGAAGTTGTGCGTAGTGAGATGGACTCCATCATGGATAACGGTACATGGGAGACGAATGATCGTCCTTATGGGTGTAAACCTATAGGGTGTAAGTGGGTGTTTAAGAAAAATCTTAGGCCCGATGGTACAATTGAAAAGTACAAGGCACGGCTTGTAGCCAAGGGATAAACCCAAAAAGAAGGTAAAGATTTCTTTGATACTTATGCGCATGTGGCCAGATTGACCACCATACGAGTACTACTCTCATTGGTTGCCTCGCACAATCTTCCGTTCATCAAATGGATGTTAAGACAGCTTTCCTAAATGGAGAGTTGGAGGAGGAAATTTACATGGAACAACCTGGTGGTTTGTAGTAGATAGTCATGAAGGAAAAGTGTGAAAATTGTTGAAATCTTTGTATGATTTGAGACAAGCACCTAAGCAATGGCATGATAAGTTCGAAAGAACTTTAACATCTACGGGCTTTATTGAAAACAAAGCTGACAAGTGTGTGTACTATCGCCATGGTGGGGGCGAGGGAGTTATATTATGTTTGTATGTTGATGACATACTTATAGTTGTAATAAATCTTAAGGTCATTGAGGAAGTGAAAGATTTTCTAAATCAAAACTTTCAGATGAAATACCTTGGAGTAGCTGATGTTATCTTGAGCATCAAACTTTTAAGAGGTGATGATGGTGGGATCACTCTGTTGCGGTCTCACTATGTGGAGAAGGTTCTGGATTGCTTTGGATATTCAGATTGTAAACCTTCTCCAACACCTTATGATCCGAGTGTGTTGGTTCGGAAGAACGAAGGAGAAACAAATGATCAATTGAGATTTTCTCAAATCATTGGCTCGCACATGTATTTAGCTAGTGCTATGAGGCCTGGCATCTCGTTTGCTGTGAGCAAACTAAGTCGGTTTGTTTCAAACCCAGGAGATGTTCATTGGCATGCACTTGAGAGAATAATGTGCTATCGTAAAGGAACTGCAAGTTATGGACTTCTCTATATGGGGTATCCAAGAGTACTTGAAGGTTATAGTGATGCGAATTGGATATCTGATGTTGATGAGCTTAAAGCCACAAGTGGTTATGTGTTTACACTCGGTGGTGCTGCTATTTCCTGGAAGTCTTGCAAGCAGACCATCCTAACAAGTTCAACAATGGAAGCAGAACTCACAGCATTAGACACAACAATAGTTGAAGCAGAATGGCTTCGAGAACTTTTAATGGACTTGCCGGTGGTTGAAAAACCAATACCAACTATTCTAATGAACTGTGATAATCAAATGATAATTGTCAAGGTAAATAGTTCTAAGGATAATAAGAAGTCATCAAGACATGTGAGAAGGAGACTAAAATCTATCACGTTTATGAGAAACTCCGGAGTTATAGCATTGGACTATATAAACACATCGAAGAATCTGGCAGATCCCTTCACAAAGGGTTTATCACGAAATATGATAGACAATGCATCGAAGGAGATGGAATTGAGACCCACTATATAAGTTGTTCATGGTGGTAACCCATTCTATGTGATTGGAGATCCCGTGAATTAGAATTGGCGAGACAAGCTATTGAATAACTGAAAGGAGAATATTTATTAAAGATCCACTATGTTATGATGCACTTATCTCTTAATCTGTATGGAAGGCTGATATTTATCTTATTGTGTTCTGAATGGCTTGAGTAGGCAAAGATGTTGTCCTACAAACATCTAGAAAGAATACACCTATATGAGTTAGACTGTTAAACGTCGTAGTCTGTGAGAAAAGAGCTTGATAATCCCCAAGTGCAAGGAATCATCGTAGCACTTTCCAAAGATGGAAGTGATAAGTATGGAGTGTCGAACCCACAAGGAGCTAAAGGTAAGATCAATATTCTCTCAAGTCCTATCTGCTACCGATACGACTCTACATACACCACACGTTTGCTTCTATCTAGTAACGAGAAATAAAATCGCGTTGTGGGTATAAAGAAGATAGCTTTGCATGATATTGGAGAACAAAAATATGAAGTTGCTGCCTAAATAAAGTTAGAATATATTATAATATATTACAAATAGCGAGTGTAGAACAATGATGGTATGGTGTGCGGAATCATCCTAGGCAATTGATAACAAGATCGGTAATCATTCTTGCAATTTTATATGAGGGAGAGGCATGAGCTAACATACTTTCCGTACTTGGATCATATGAACTTATGATTGGATATCTAGCAAGCATCCGCAACTATTAGAAATCATTAAGATAAACCCAACCATAGCATTAAACATCAAGTCCCCTTTACTCCCATACGTAAACAACCCCGTTACTCGGGTGTAAGCTTTTGTCACTCTAGCCACCCACTATAAGCGAATCATGAACATATTGCAACACCCTCCAGTGTGGACCCTTCACGTGTGCGTCTCATGGAAGGCACCTTAGGACAACACCAAAATAAAACATACACTCAAACCAATCAAGATCATCAATCAACCGAAAGGACAACATAGATATACTCAAACATCATAGGATGGCAACACATCATTGATTAATAATATGTGGCATGAAACACCATGTTCAAGTAGGGGATTACAGCGGGGTATGGGAGAGTGGACCGCCATAGATAGATGAGGGAAGGTGATGGAGACAGTGATGTTAATGAAGACGATCATCGCGGCGATGGTTCCTCCGGCGGCACTCCGGCGCCACCGGAACAGAGGGGGAGAGAGTCTCCCCCCTTAGGCTTCCTCCTCCATGGCCTCTCCCTAGATGGGGAGAGGTTCTCCCCTCTGGTCCTTGGCCTCCATGGCTTCCGGAGGGGCGAGAGCCCCTTCGAGATTGGATCTCTCTCTCTCTCTGTTTCTCTCCTGTTTTCGCTACTTTTTCTCTCCAGATTGGTTTTTCATCGATACAGAGAGTTCCGGCGGCGAGGCGAAGTGTCTTTCTGTATTTCTGGGGTTTCTGGGATTTATAGGATTTTTTTAGCATTGGAATCACGCGCAACGGAGCTACGTGGGCCCCACAAGCCATCAGGGTGCGCCCCCCCCAGGCCGCGCCTTGTTGGCTTGTGGCCCACAGGTGGCTCCCCTCCAGTGGTTCTTCGCTCCAATATTGCTTATCCTCCAGAAAAAATATAAAAAAGTTTCGGGTGATTCCGAGAACTTTCATTTTCTGCACAAAAACAACACCACGGTAATTCTGTTGAAAAAACAGTGTCAGTTCGGGTTAGTTCTAAATAAATCATATAAAGTGCATCAAAACCATATAAAAGTATTGTAAACATAGGTGAATATGGCATGAATACTTCATAAATTATAGATACGTTGGAGAAATATCAGCATCCCCAAGCTTAATTCCTACCCGTCCTCGAGTAGGTAAATGATAAAATAATTAATTTATGAAGTGTGAATGCTAGCATAATGTATAATAATAATCAAGGATAATTTCAGCCACTTTTCTAGCATCATAACCAGCAAGTATTTCTCATAAAGCTTCTCATGATCAAGTAGCAAGTTATTCACATGTTAAAGTATAGACCATAAACTTTCTTGAAAAATAGCAAACTATGTTTTCAGTCATCAAACAATTACAATTCATCTTATTTTCACGAAGGGTCTATGTAAGAGCTTTGGTTTAGCAAATTCCACATACTCAACTATCATTTCGTCTTCCATGATTGCTGACACTCAATGCATGTTTTTGGAACAAGCAGTTTCAATCAAACACATAGGAAGATAGGGGCTTAATGTTCCTCCTCCCAACTTATTTATATGAGGGATAATGTCAACAATAATGAATCATGATCACCTATATCCAACTGGATATATGTGCCTGGATCTTTCCCCACCACATGATGCTTGCCAACTAAAGAATTAATAGATTGGAATAGGGATGAACATTATTGACTCTTGCATAAAAGTAAATAAGGAAAAGTAAAAGATAGGCCCTTCGCAGAGGGAAGCAGAGGTTGTCATGCGCTTTTTATTTTTGGATGTGCAATCTCTTAATGAAAATGAACGTCACTTTATATTGCCCCTTGTGATAGCAAACTTTATTATGCAGTCCGTCGCTTTTATTTCTTTGCCATCACAAGACCGTACAAAGCTTATTTTCCCTTACAATAAAAGATCATACATGTTTAGGAGAAATTTTTATTGCTTTGTGCACCGATAAAAACTTACTTGAAGGATCTTATTCAATCCATAGGTAGGCATGGTGGACTCTCATGGCAAGAAACTGGGTTTAAGGGTTATGGATGCACAAGTAGTATCTCTACTTAGTTAGGGGATCCATGACAATATAGCTACTATGTGAATATAAGCAAACATAACCATTACGATGTCTTCCTTGTCCAACGTCAACTACTTGATCAAGTTTGAAAATAATTAATGGGGCCTCACAATCATAGAAGATGTCCAATATAGTATATTTATATGTAAAATCACTCTTCCTTCAATATTCTTTCATGAATTGTTCAAGTTACCAATGCTATGCTTGCTAACCTCCAATAAATTTTATTGTTTATACTCTTAGTATGTGAAGTCACTACTCCCCATAGACAAGCATATGAAGCTTATATGATTTCACGTTTTATGACATTCAACTCATTCAACATTTTCTCTTAGGGTATAAGTGAAGCACAAGAGTGATCATCAAGCTACTCTCAAAAATATATAAGTGAAGTTCATAAAGCATTATTCAATGAATATATAGAGACCAATATTCAAGCTCAAAATATATAAGTGAAGCACACGAAGCATTCTACAAAGTCATACTCAAAACACTTAAGTGAAGCGGATGAAGCATTCTATAAATAAGCCAAGGATTATCTCATACCACCATGTTGCATAAAATAAAAAGGAAAAGTAAACACAAAAGATGCTCCAAGAATAGCACATGTGAACGAATAAAAACTTATGATCATCATAGGCTAACCGATAATTGTTGATGATGAGAGGTGGGATGCCTAGCATCCCCAAGCTTAGATGCTTGAGACTTCTTGTAATATTGACTTGGGAGGCCTTTGGAATCCCCAAGATTGAGCTTTTATATCTCGTTCAATCTTCTCATATCCCGGTTTCACCTAAGTCTCAAAAACTTCATCCACATAAAACTGGAAAAGAACTTGTGAGATATGTTAGTACACATAAAAATAAATCAACACTTCATGTACTGCCAAGACAAGTTGCATAATAATTTTTAAACATTAGGTACTGTATACTATCATTTCCACAATTTATATCTACTAATATAAGCCATGAAAACTCTAGGATAAGTAGATAACAAAACTATGACAGCAATCTGTCCAGACAGAACAGTATGTAGCAATTCATTTATAAAGTGTACTTATGTTACTCAAAAAATTCTGAACATTTAGGACAAGCTAAGGAATTTGTATGACAGTATTGTGTAAAAATTTCAGAAAGTTTCCACGTTCCAATAAAATATGAAAATTCAAACACTACAGCAAAAGTTTCTGTTTTGACACAGTCACACATCAAACATGCAATTGAGACATCTTAAGGCAATTCTTGGACCCATTTACTGAAAAACATGACTATGGATACCATCTAATAGAGAACAGCAAAATAAAATGACGCTCCAAGCAAAACACATATTATGTGACGAATAAAAATATAGCTCCAAGTAAGGTATACCGATAGTGTCGAAGACGAAAATAGGGGATGCCTTCCGGGGCATCCCCAAGCTTGGACGCTTGAGTCTTCCTTGGATATTACCTTGGGGTGCCTTGGGCATTGATGTCTACGACACAACTTGTTCTTGTAGACTCGTGTTGGGTCTCCAAGCACAGAGTTTTGTAGGACAGTGGCAAATTTCCCTCAAGTGGATGACCTAAGGTTTATCAATCCGCGGGAGGCGTAGGATGAAGATGGTATCTCTCAGAAAACCCTGAAACCAAATAATAAAAAGTCTCTTGTGTCCCCAACACACCAAATACAATGGTAAATTATATAGGTGCACTAGTTCGGCGAAGAGATGGTGATACAAGTGTAGTAATGATAGTAGGTATTGATTTTTGTAATAGTAACAATAAAAAAAGCAAGGTAGCAAGTAACAAAAGTGAGCACAAACAGTATTGCAATGCTTGAAAACAAGACCTAGGGTCCGTACTTTCGCTAGTGCAATCTCTCAACATTGCTAATATAATTGGATCACATAACCATCCCTCAACGTAAAATGAAGAATCACTCCAAAGTTCTTATCTAGCGGAGAACATAAGAAGAAATTGTTTGTAGGGTACGAAACCACCTTAAAGTTATCCTTTCTGATCGATCTATCCAAGAATTCGTACTAAAATAACACCAAGTTATCCTTTCCGATCGATCTATCTAAGAGTTCGTACTAAAATAACACCATATGATACGCATCAACCAACTCTAATGTCACCTAGATACTCCAATGTCACCACAAGTATCCATGAGTTAATTATACGATACACATCAAACAATTTCAGATTCATAATACTCAATCCAACACAAAGAACCTCAAAGAGTGCCCCAAGATTTCTATCAGAGAACATGGTATGAAAACGTGCAATCAACCCATATGCATAGATCCCCTAGGTCACCGGAATCCGCAAGTTGATGCCTCAATATATATCAAGTGAATCAATAGAATACCCCAATGTCAGTATGGGTATCCCACGCAAGACGTACATCAAGTGTTCTCAACCAAAATATTCAATCCAACATAACGACATCTCAAAGGGAAAGATTCAATTCATCACAACATGATAGCAAGGGAATAACATCATATGATCCGACTATATTAACAAAGCCCGTGATACATCAAGATCATGCCATCTCAAGAACACGAGAGAGAGATTGAACACATAGCTACTGGTACACACCCTCAGCCCTGAGGGTGGACTACTCCCTCCTCGTCATGGCCTCCACCGGGATGATGAAGATGGCTACCGGAGATGATCTACCCTCTCTGGCAGGGTACTAGAACGCCTCCAGATTGGTTTTTCGTCGATACAGAGAGTTGCGGCGGCGGAACTTCTCATCTAGGGTTATTTCTGGGGGTTTCTGAATATATAGGATTTTTGGGCGTCGGTTTCACGCGAAGATGGGCCACGAGGGGCCCACAAGACACCAGGGCGCGTCATAGGGGGCTGGCGCGCCCTGGTGGGTTGTGGCCACCTCGTGGATCTTCTGGCCCGCCCAGGAAGCTTCTAGTGCCTCTTTTGTTCCAAAAAATCGTCAAAAAGTTTCATTGCATTTGGAGAACTTTTATTTCTGCACAAAAAACAACACCACGGTAGTTCTGCTGAAAACAGCGTTAGTCCGGGTTAGTCCCATGCAAATCATACCAAAACCATATAAAATTGTTGTAAATATGGCATGAATACTTCATAAATTATAGATACGTTGGAGACGTATCGGCATCCTCAAGCTTAATTCCTTCTCGTCCTCGGGTAGGTAAATGATAAAAGAAATAATTTATGAAGTGTGAATGCTAGCATAGTGCATAAGTTTGATCAATGATAATTTCAACCACTTTTCCTAGCATCATAACAACAGCTCTTTCTCATAAAACTCATCATGATAAAGTAGCAACCAATTCACATGTTATGGTTCAAACAATGAATTCTCTTGAAACTTAACAACATATGTTCTTAGTCACCAAACAATTGCAATTCAACTTCTTCTCAATAAAGTCTAAGTAAGAGCTCCACATACTCAATCATCATATAGTCTTCTATGATTGCTAGTACTCAAAGCATATTTTTAGAACAAATGGCATCCATCGAACACAGAGAAAGATAGGGGCTTAATGTTTCGCCTCCCAACTCATTTATCATAGAGATAATTGTCAACAATAATAAGTCATGATCAAATATATTTGGCTGGTCATATGTGCCTAGATCTTTTCCCACCACATGATGCTTGCCAACTAGAGAGTAATTGAGGTTGAAATGAGAATGCATACTATTGACTCTTGCATAAAAGTAAATACTGAAAGGTAAAAGATAGGCCCTTCGCAGAGGGAAGCAGAGGTTGTCATGCGCTTTTTGGTTTTGTATGCACAATCCCTTAATGCAAAAGAACGTCACGTTATATTGCCCCTTATGATAGCAACCTTTATTATGCAGTCCGTCGCTTTTATTACTTTGCCATCACAAGTTTGTACAACGCTCAATTTTCTCTTACATTAAATGATCAAACACATTTAGAAGCAATTTTTATTGCCTTTTTGCACCGATGACAACTTACTTGAAGGATCTTATTCAATCCATAGGTAGGTATGGTGGACACTCATGGCAAGAAACCGGGTTTAAGGGTTTTTGGATGCACGATTAGTATCTCTACTTAGTACGAATTTTTGGCTAGCAAAAGATCCTAAGCAAACACCACATGTTGGAGGATCCATAACAATATAACTTCTATGCAAATGTACACAACCATAACTCATTACGTTGTCTTCCTTGTCCAACTTCAACTAATTTTCTCAAGTTTGAAAATAATTAATGGGTATTCACAATCATAGAAGATGTCCAAGATAATATATTTTTATGTGAAAGTTCTCTTCCTTATACTAATCATTCACGAATTGCTTGTATGACCAATATTGTGATTGTCAAGCTTCAAAATATTTCACTTTCTAAACCCAATGTGAAGCTACTACTAGGCATGATATGAACATATAATTTCAACTTCATGGTATTCAATTCATTCAACAATTTACTCATAGGATATAAGTGAAGCACAAGAGTAAATGATAAGCTACTCTCAAAAGATATAAGTGAAGATCAATGAGTAGTCAAACAATTAAGTAGCTATGTGAGGACTCTCTCTCAATAAAGATTTTCAGATCTGAGTATTTTATTCAAACATCAAACTAAACAAAAATAGAACTCCAAGAATAGCACGCATCATGTGAACGAATAAAAATTTAGGCTCAACATAGGCTAACCGATAGTTGACGAAGAGAGGTGGGATGCGTAGCATCCCCAAGCTTAGATGCTTGAGACTTCTTGAAATATTATCTTGGGATGCCTTGGGCATCCCCAATCTTGAGATTTTGTGTCTCCTTAATTCCTTTCATATCACGGTTTCCCTAAATCTTAAAAACTTCACCCACAAAAACTCGAAAAGAACTCGTGAGATAGGTTAGTACACATAAGAATAAGTCCACACTTCTTGTACTGCCAAGACAAGTTGCACAATAATTTCCAAGCATCATCTACTGTTTACTATTGTTACCACAATTTATATCTACCAATATAGGCTATGGAAACTATAGGATAAGTAGATAACAAAACTATGACAGCAATATGTCCAAACAGAACAGTCTGTAGCAATATATTAAACCAGTGTACTTCTGTAACTCAAACAATTATGAAACTTTAGGACGTGATAAATAATTTATATGAAAACACTGTGTAAAAATTTTAGAAACTTTTCACGTTCCAGTAAAATATGAAAATTCAAACACTACAGAGAAAGTTTCTGTTTTTACACAGCACACATCAAACATGCAGTGCAAGCATCCTAAGGCAATTCTTGGAACTTTTTATTGAAAAACAAGATTATAAATAACACCTAACAGAAAATAACAAAATATAATGACGATCCAAGCAAAGCACATATTATGTGACGAATAAAAATATAGCTCTAAGTAAGATATACCGATAATGTTGAAGACGAAAGAGGGGATGCCTTCCGGGGCATCCCCAAGCTTAGGCACTTGAATCTTCCTTGGATATTAACTTGGGGTGCCTTGGGCATACCCGAGCTTAGGGTCTTACCACTCCTTATTCTTCTCATATCGGTGTCTCACCCAAAACTTGAAAACTTCAATCACACAAAACTTAACGGAACTTCGTGAGGTGGGTTAGTATAATAAATAAAGATCATTCACTTAGGTACTGTCAAGACAAGATTCATAATTGTTATCACATAATACCTACTGTATTCTACCATTCACATAATTTATATCACTGAATATGCATGCAAAACAGAATCTGTCAAAAACAGAACAGTCTGTGAAGATCTGTAGTATAACCATACTTCAGTGTCTCTAAAAATTCTGAAAAATTAGGACATCCTGCAGAATTTGCATATGAACACTGTGTAAAAATTTCAGATCATTATCACGCTCCAGTAAAAAATGAAAATTCCTGTACTGGATTCAAAAGTTTCTGTTTTGGTTCAGCATCAATTCTACTCATCTTGTGAGTCATACCAAAGGCTTTACTTGGCACTTTATTGAAATAAAATACACGAAACATGATTACTACAGTATCTTAATCATGTGAACACACAAAACAGAAAGTAAAAGTGTTGGGTTGTCTCCCAACAAGCGCTTTTCTTTAAAGCCTTTTAGCTAGGCATGATGATTTCAATGATGCTCACATAGGAATAGTATTTGAGACATGCAAAAGAGCATCATGGATCACATGGCAAGCACATTTAAGTCTAACCCACTTCCTATGCATAGGGATTTTGTGAGCAAACAATTTATGGGAGCAAGAATCAACTAGCATAGGAAGGCAAAACAAGCATATCTTCAAGATTTTCAACACATAGAGAGGAAACTTGATATTATTGCAATTCCTACAAGCATATGGTCCTCCCTCATAATAAATTTCAGTAGCACCATGAAGGAATTCAACAATATAACTATCATATAAAGCATTATCTTCATGATCCACCAGCATAGAAAATTTATTACTCTCCACATAATCAATTTTCTTCTCATTCATTGTAGTGGGAGCAAACTCAACAAAATAACTATCATGAGACACTTGATTGACATAACCACATTCAATATTAAAATCATGATGACAAGTTTCATGGTTACTATCACTCTTTATAGCATACATGTCATCATCATAATCATCATAGATAGGAGGCATGCCATCATCATAATAAATTTGCTCATCAAAACTTGGGGGACTAAAAATATCATCTTTATAAAACATAGCATCCCCAAGCTTGTGGATTTGCATATCATTAGCATCATGGATATTCAGAGAATTCATACTAGCAACATTGCAATCATGCTCATCATTCAAGGAATTTTCGTTAAGTATTTTCATAAATTCTTCCTCTACCAATTGAGCACAATTTTCCGAACCATGATTTTCACGAAAGACTTTAAAAAGACGAAGCAATTGAGGAAACCTAAACTCCATTTTTTTGTAGTTTTCTTTTATAAAACCAAACTAGTAAAAAACAAGAAACTAAAAGATTTAATTGCAAGATCTGAAGATATACCTTCAAGCACTCACCTCCCCAGCAACGACGCCAGAAAAGAGCTTGATGTCTACTACACAACTTGTTCTTGTAGACTCGTGTTGGGCCTCCAAGCGCAGAGTTTTGTAGGACAGTAGAAAATTTCCCTTAAGTGGATGACCTAAGGTTTATCAATCCATGGGAGGCGTAGGATGAAGATGGTCTCTCTCAAACAACCCTGCAACCAAATAATAAAAAGTCTCTTGTGTCCCCAACACACCAAATACAATGGTAAATTGTATAGGTGCACTAGTTCGGCGAAGAGATGGTGATACAAGTGTAGTAATGATAGTAGGTATTGATTTTTGTAATAGTAACAATAAAAAAAAGCAAGGTAGCAAGTAACAAAAGTGAGCACAAACGATATTGCAATGCTTGAAAACAAGGCCTAGGGTCTGTACTTTCGCTAGTGCAATCTCTCGACAATGCTAATATAATTGGATCACATAACCATCCCTCAACGTGCAACGAAGAATCGCTCCAAAGTTCTTATCTAGCGGAGAACGTAAGAAGAAATTGTTTGTAGGGTACGAAACCACCTTAAAGTTATCCTTTCCGATCGATCTATCCAAGAGTTCGTACTAAAATAACACCAAGTTATCATTTCCGGTCGATCTATCTAAGAGTTCATACTAAAATAACACCATATGATACGCATCAACCAACTCTAATGTCACCTAGATACTCCAATGTCACCACAAGTATCCATGAGTTAATTATACGATACACATCAAACAATTTTAGATTCATAATACTCAATCCAACACAAAGAACCTCAAAGAGTGCCCCAAGATTTCTATCGGAGAACATGGTACGAAAACTTGCAATCAACCCCTATGCATAGATCCCCTAGGTCACCGGAATCCGCAAGTTGATGCATCAACATATATCAAGTGAATCAATAGAATACCCCAATGTCATTATGGGTATCCCACGCAAGACGTACATCAAGTGTTCTCAACCAAAATATTCAATCCAACATAACGACATCTCAAAGGGAAAGATTCAATTCATCACAACATGATAGCAAGGGAATAACATCATATGATCCGACTATATTAACAAAGCCCGTGATACATCAAGATCGTGACATGTCAAGAACACGAGAGAGAGAGCGAGAGATTGAACACATAGCTACTGGTACATACCCTCAGTCCCGAGGGTGGACTACTCCCTCCTTGTCATGGCCTCCACCGGGATGATGAAGATGGCCACCGGAGATGATCTACCCTCTCCGACAGGGTACAGGAATGCCTCTAGATTGGTTTTTCGTCGATACAGAGAGTTGCGACGGTGGAACTTCTCATCTAGGGTTATTTCTGGGGGTTTCTGAATATATAGGATTATTGGGCATCGGTTTCACGCGAAGATGGGCCACGAGGGGCCCACAAGACACCAGGGCGCGCCAGAGGGGGCCGGCGCGCCCTGGTGGGTTGTGGCCACCTCGTGGATCTTCTGGCCCTCCCAGGAAGCTTCTAGTGCCTATTTTGTTCCAAAAAAATTGTCAAAAAGTTTCGTTGCATTTGGAGAACTTTTATTTCTGCACAAAAAACAACACCACGGTAGTTCTGCTGAAAACAACGTCAGTCCGGGTTAGTTCCATGCAAATCATACCAAAACCATATAAAATTGTTGTAAATATGGCATGAATACTTCATAAATTATAGATACGTTGGACATATCAGGCATCCCCAAGCTTAGGGTCTTGATGCTCCTTATTCTCCTCATATAGGTATCTTACCCAAAACTTGAAAACTTCAATCACACAAAACTCAACAAAACCTTCGTGAGATCCGTTAGTATAGTAAACATATCAAATACTTTAGGTACTGTTATAAATAGATTCTTATTTTATTATTGCATAAGGTACTGTATTCTAACTTCTCCATGGCTTATACCCCCCGATACAATCCATAGCATCATCAAAACAAGCAAACTATGCAAGGAAAAACAGAATGTGTCTAAAACAGAACAGTGTGTAAAGATATGTAAAGAACATATACTTTTGTAACTCTAAAAATTCTGAAAATTTAGGAAAACCTGAAGAATTTGTATATCAATACTGTGTAAAAAAGTCAGATCAAAAAGACGTTCCAGTAAAATCTGAGAAATTCTGTACTGGACACAAAAGTTTCTGTTTTTGCACCATATCAATTCTACTTATCATCCAAATCATCACAAAGGCTTTACTTGGCACATTATTGAAATAAAAGACACAAAACATGATTATTACAATAGCTTAATCATGTGAACACTCAAAAACAGAAAGGATAAGTGTTGGGTTGTCTCCCAACAAGCGCTTTTCTTTAAAGCCTTTTAGCTAGGCATGAAGATTTTAATGATGCTCACATAAGAATAGTCGACGAAACATGCAAAAGAGCATCATGAATATTATGACAAGCACATTATTTTTATGGTACAATGGTATATGTAATGGAATGATTGTTTTTATGAGAAACTTCTATGAAAAATTATACATTGTTTCCATGAGCATGAACACAAGTGTTCAAGGTCAACCCTCACTTCTTCAATGCATAACTTTCCAATCGCTTCTTCTAAGTAAAAAAATTGTGTTTTTAATTTTTAATTTTTGTTTGTTTGTCTCACCCACAACTAAAGAAAGAAAACAAAAATAACAGAAACAAAAGGAAAACAAAATCTACTAAGTGATAGAAGCAAACAAGCATACACGAAAATATTAACCCCACGCTATTGCTCCACGGCAACGGCGCCAGAAAAGTGATTGATAATCCCCAAGTGCAAGGAATCATCGTAGCACTTTCCAAAGATGGAAGTTATAAATATGGAGTGTCGAACCCACAAGGAGCTAAAGGTAAGATCAATATTCTCTCAAGTCTTATCTGCCACCGATACGACTCTACATACACCACACCTTTGCCTCTATCTAGTAACGAGAAATAAAACCACGTTGTGGGTATAAAGAAGATAGATTTGCATGATATTGGAGAACAAAAATATGAAAATAGTTGCTGCCTAAATAAAGTTAGAATATATTACAATGTATTACAAATAGCGAGTGTGGAATAATGATGGTATGGTGTGCGGAATCATCCTAGGCAATTGATAACAAGATCGGTAATCATTCTTGCAATTTTATATGAGGGATAGGCATGAGCTAACATACTTTCCGTACTTGGATCATATGAACTTATGATTGGATCTCTAGCAAGCATCCGCTACTACTAGAAATCATTAAGGTAAACCCAACCATAGCATTAAACATCAAGTCCCCTTTACTCCCATACGTAAACAACCGCCTGATACGTCTCCAACATATCTATAATTTTTGATTGTTCCATGCTGATATATTATCATTCTAGGATACTTTTTGGGTCTTTATTTACCAATTTATAATATTTTTGAGCACTAACCTATTGACCCAGTGCCCAGTGCCAGTTGATGTTTTCTGCATGTTTTTGCCTTTTCATACAGTACCAAACGAAGTCCAATTGCCACGAAACTTTTTGATGATTTTTTCTAGACTATAAGAAGACCTAGAAGCTTCGGAAGGTGGCCAGGAGGTGCACGAGGGACCCACCACACATCAGGGCGCTCCCTGGGGGGTCGCGCCCTGATATGTGGTGGCCCCCTTGGCTGCCTCCCGACGTCCCTCTTCGGCCTATAAATTCTCTAATATTGCAAAAACCCTGGAGGTAGTCTCGAAACCCTTTTTCCGCCGCCGCAAGTCTCTGTTCCGTCGCGAGGCCATCTGGAGCTCCGTTCCGGTACCCTGCCGGAGGGGAGATCGATCACGGAGGGCCTCTTCATCAACCTTGCTGCCCTCAAGATGATGTGTGAGTAGTTCACCACATACCTACGGGTCCATAGCTAGTACCTAGATGGCAATCTCTCTCTCTCTCTTATGATCTCCAATACAATGATCATCGCATCTTCGCTTTGATCTATCCGATGTAATCCTATTGTGCGGTGTGTTTGTTGGGATCCGATGAATTGTGAGTTTATGTTCAGATTATTCATGAAAAGTATTTGAGATACCTCTGATATATATTGTCTCTTAATTGCATGATCATTATAGCTTCGTAATGCTCTCCGATCTATGGATGTGCTTTGGCCAAGTAGATTGATATTTCATCGGTGGGAGTGGTGCGTTGTGGTAGGTTCAACCTGGCGAGTTTCTATATCCCAGTGACAAAGTAAGGTACAAGATGCGTCTTTGTGTTGTTGCTACTAAGGATAAAACAATGGGGTTCATTCATATTGTTTGAGTTTACTTTGTCTACATCATGTCATCGTTCTCCAAGCATTACTCTGTTTTACTTAATACTCTAGATGCATGCTGGATAGCGGTCGATGAGTGGAGTAATAGTAATAGGTGCAGGCAGGAGTCAGCCTATTTGCTTATGGACGTGATGCCTATATATACATGATCATTGTCGTGAACATCGCATAACTATCCGCTTTTCTGTCAATTGCCCAACAGTAATTTGTTTACCCACCGTATGCTGCCTACATGAGAGATGCCACTAGAGAAAACTATGGCCCACGGGTCTATTCACTTATATATTTACAAACGCTACAATTACATCGCTACATTTATTTATCTTTTATTTTATTTTACAATTTACAATTATCTACGCAACTCATTTGCTTGCAAATAA
The DNA here is from genome assembly GCA_039707655.1 of Elymus sibiricus. NCBI lineage: Eukaryota > Viridiplantae > Streptophyta > Magnoliopsida > Poales > Poaceae > Elymus > Elymus sibiricus. The sequence goes on from CM077665.1 coordinate 59,602,244, forward strand.
CGAGAACAAGGGGATTGACAACCCTCTTGCCCGCGTTGGGTGCAAGTTGTTTGTTCATTTGTGTGCAGCCGTTGAAGACGGTTGAGGATTGATATTCCTATTGGTTCAATAAACCTTGGTTTCGTAACTGAGGGAAATACTTACCCACTTTGTGCTGCAATTACCCGTTCCTCTTCACGGAAAACCCAACGCAAATCACAAGTATCAGGAAGGATTTCTGGCGCCGTTGTCGGGGAATATCATCATCAACTACCAAGTAACTTCACACAAATTTTCATTCACTTGTTCTTATTTTTATTTGCTGTTATATTTAGCTTGTCACATAAAAATCAAAAATACAAAAAAATGGAGCTTAGGTTGCCTCATATGCTTCGTCTTTATAATGTCTTTCATGAAAATAAGGATTCGGAAAATTGTGCTCAATTGTTAGAGGAAAAATTTATAAAAATGCTTAATGTGAGTTCCTTTAATGATGAGCATGATAGAAATATTGTTAGTATGAATTCTATGAATATCCATGATGCTAACGATATGCAAGACCACAAGCTTGGGGATGCTATGTTCGATGAAGATGGTATTTTTTGTCCCCCAAGTTTTGATGAGCAAATTTATCATGATGATTGTGGTGATGACACGCATGCTATAATTTGTAATGATAACCATGAAACATGTCATTGATGAACCACAAGTATAGGGGGTCAATCGTAGTCCTTTCGATAAGTAAGAGTGTCGAACCCAACGAGGAGCAGAAGAAAATGACAAGCGGTTTTCAGCAAGGTAATTTCTGCAAGCACTGAAATTGTAGGTAACAGGTAGTTTGATAGCAAGATAATTGGTAATGAGCAAGTAACGGTAACGGTAAATAAAGTGCAGCAAGATAGCCCAATCCTTTTGTGGCAAAGGACAGGCCAAAACGGTCTCTTATAATATGCAAGCGTTCTTGAGGGTACACGGGAATTTCATCTAGTCACTTTCATCATGTTGGTTTGATTTGCGTTCGCTACTTTGATAATTTGATATGTGGGTGGACCGGTGCTTGGGTGCTATTCTTACTTGAACAAACCTCCCACTTATGATTAACCCCCTCGCAAGCATCCGCAACTACGAGAAACGTATTAAGATAAAATCTAACCAAATCATTAAACATTTGGATCCAAATCAGCCCCTTACGAAATAGCGCATAAACTAGGGTTTAAGCTTGTGTCACTCTAGCAACCCATCATCTAATAACTACTCCACAATGCATTCCCTTAGGCCCAAAGATGGTGAAGTGCCATGTAGTCGACGTTCACATGACACCACTAAGGGAATCACAACATTCATATCATCAAAATATCGAACACATATCAACTTCACATGATTACTTGCAACATGACTTCTCTCGTGACCTCAAGAACAAAGGTAACTACTCACAAATGATATTCATGCTCAAGATCAGAGGGGTATTAAATAGCATAATGGATCTGAACATATGATCTTCCACCAAATAAACCATATAGTAATCAACTACGCAAGGTAATCAACACTACTAGTCACCCACAGGTACCAATCTGAGGTTCCAGTACAAAGATTGAACACAAGAGATGAACTAGGGTTGAGAGGAGATGGTGTTGTTGAAGATGTTGATGAAGATTGGCCTCCCAAAGATGAGAGGGTTGTTGGTGACGACGGTGGCTTCGATTTCCCCCTCCGGGAGAGAAGTTCCCCCGGCGGAATCGCTCCGCCGGAGGAAAAAAGTGCTCCTGCCCAAGTTCCGCCTCGAGACGGCGACGTTCCATCCCGAAAGTCCCCTCCTGATTTTTTCTAGGTCAAAAGACCTTAAGTACCAGAAGATGGGTACCGGAGGTGGGCCGGGTTGGCCACAACCCACCAGGGCGCACCTGGGGGGCCTGGCGCGCCCTGGTGTCTTGTGGTCACCTAGTGGCCCCCCTCCGGTAGTAATTTGCTCCAGTATTTTTTTTTTATTCCGAAATAATTCTCCGTGAAATTTCAGCTTATTTGGAGATGTGCAAAATATGTGTCTCTGATATGCTTTTTCAGGTCCAGAATTCGAGCTGCAGGCATTCTCCCTCTTTGTGTAAACCTTGCATATTATGAGAGAAAAGGCATTAGAATTACTCCATAAAGCATTATTATGCATAAAAACATGATAAATAAAAGTAGGAAATCATGATGCAAAATGGACGTATCAACTCACCCAAGCTTAGACCTCGCTTGTCCTCAAGCGAAAGCCGATATCGAAAAACATGTCCACATGGTTTGAGAGAGAGGTGTCGATAAAAACAAAATACGGACATAGTAGCATCATTCTTATTATCATAGCAGCAACAAACTTTGTCATAGGACTTTTTCATATAACTTTTATTATATAACTTCATCATATAACTTCTCATGAACAAGTAACAATTCATCACAACATAGAAGTATGAAGCATAAACCTTATTAAAAACCAACAAACTATGTTCTCAGTCAACTTTGCAACTACAATTCATCATATTTTCAGGAAGGGTCTCGTGTCGGAGACTTTTGGCAAGTCCACATACTCAACCATCATTTAATCTTCTATGATTGCTAACACTCACAGCATACCCATGAGCAAAAAGTTTCAACCGTACACATAGAAAGATAGGGGCTTATAGTTTCACCTACCAACGTATTCACCTCAAGGGTGATGTCAACAATAATAACTCATGCTCACTCATATCCAACTGGATATATGTGCCTAGATCTTTCCTCACCACATGATGCATGCAAAAAGAAAAAGTAAAAAGGAATATGGAAGAATACTTTGACTCTTGCATAAAAATAAATACATAAAAGTAAAAGATAGGCCCTTCGCAGAGGGAAGCAGAAGTTGTCACGCGCTTTTTGGTTTGTATGCCAAATCCCTTAATGCAAAAGAATGTCACGATATATTGCCCCTTATGATAGCAACATTTATTATGCAGTCCGTCGCTTTTATTACTTTGCCATCACAAGTTCGTACAACGCTCAATTTTCTCTTACACTAATTGATCAAACACATTTAGAAGCAATTTTTATTGCCTTAGTGCACCGATGACAACTTACTTGAAGGATCTTACTCAATCCATCGGTAGGTATGGTGGACTCTCAAAACATGAGTTTGGGTTTAGGGTTTTTGGATGCACAAGTAGTATCTCTACTTAGTGCGGAATTTTTGGCTAGCAAAGATATTGAGCAAGCACCACATGTTGAAGGATCTATGACAATATAACTTCTATGTGAATATGAACAAACATAAATCATTAGTGTATTTGCATGTGAATCTTCTCTTCCCTTATTAATTCTCTCATGAATTGCATCATTGACCAATGCTACGTTTGTCAATCTCCAATAAATTTTACTACTTCTACTTTTCCTTATGTGATGTCATTACTTATCATAAGATTAGCATATGATCCTTTTCATTTATTTCCTTCTTACTTTAATTGCAACAAGAAAGTAAAGAAGCAGAAGCTCAAACTAAACTTTATTATATAACTCTCACTCGATTACATAGATAGATAGATCACGAAACTAGCACTCGAAAATAGATTATACTAAACTTTTATTCAACTAGATCACGAAAGAGCTAAGGATCGAACTAAAATAAGTAAAGGTAAATAAAAGTGATGGTGATACGATACCGGGGCATCTCCCCCAAGCTTGGCACAAGCCAAGGGGAGTTCCCATACCCGTGTACTCAAGTCTCCTTTGGTGGTGAAGATGATGAAGGTGTTGGTGATGAAGTGGTAGGTTTGTCCTCCGGCTTCCAGGGCAAAGGGCTCACCATCAAAATATGATGCATGAGTCTCCCGAGTCCTGCAACTGGCAGCTAAACTCATACCTTTAAATCTTGCTTCATACTCAAAAACTTGGTTTTGAAGATCATAGATTTGACTTTGCAGAAAATTGATTTGCTCATTGAAGGTAAAGACGATGTCCTTCATGGACCGGCCAACCACCATGTGATCATGGGTGAATTCCGTGATCATGGAGTGATTGGCACTAAGTCCACGCTCCACCATCCCTTGGCACTTGAAGATGTCTTGTTCCACCGCCTCGAGCCCGGCCTCCATGCTTCCCGTCCTCTTGGGCCCCTGAACACTCAGATGTGGAGCACCCCCTCATGCATCTCAATGGCTTGAGGGTGCTTCATCACCTCCGACAAGTACGGGTTGATGGCCTTCTCGAAGAACGTGTCCTTGGAGGAGCTTGGTGGAGCCATGGAGATCTAGATCTGACGAGAAAACAGCACAAAACAAGAACAAAGAATTTTTCTACGATGCGGTGGTCAAATCAATCGCGGGTATATATAAAGATTTTTTTATCTTGGGAAACAAGAATATGGAAGGAAAACGGAGTCGGGAAGGTGCTCGAGGGGGCACAACCCACCAGGGCGCGCCAGGGAGGGCAGGCGTGCCCTGGTGTATCGTGCTCACCTCAGTTGCTTTCCTGTTTATTTCTTATTTTTCCTAATTTTTGTAATATTCCAAAACTATCAGAAAATATTTTTGCGTATTTTTTGGAGTCCGTTTACTATCGTATCACATACCTCCTCTTTTTCAGGATTCTGGAGTGTTCCGGAAGGTTTCTTTTATGTGTTCCTCCGGTGTCATGGTTTGGATAATATTGCTTTCAACATTGATAGGCGTACCTGAGATATAGTTTTTAATTCTTTGTCCATTAACCACCTTCGGGTTAGTACCTTCGGCATTATTAATCTTGATAGCTCCAGAATAATAAACCTCTTCAATAATATATGGTCCTTCCCATTTGGAAAGAAGCTTTCCTGCAAAAAATCTAAAATGAGAGTTGTACAAAAGAACATATTCTCCAACTTTGAATTCCCGCTTTTGGATTCTTTTGTCATGCCATCTTTTAACTTTTTCTTTGAACAGTTTGGCATTTTCAAAAGCATGGGTTCTCCATTCGTCTAGTGAGCTAATATCAAATAACCTCTTTTCACCGGCAAGTTTGAAATCATAATTGAGTTCTTTAATTACCCAAAATGCTTTATGTTCTAACTCTAGAGGCAAATGACAAGCTTTTCCATATACCATTTTGTATGGAGACATACCCATAGGATTTTTATAAGCTGTTCTATAGGCCCAAAGTGCATCATCTTTCTTAGACCAATTCTTTCGGGGCCTATTGACAGTTTTATGTAATATTAATTTTATTTGTCTATTGCTAAGTTCAACTTGACCACTAGATTGATGGTGATAGGGTGATGCAATTTTATGGTTAACATCATATTTAGCAAGCATTTTACGGAAAGCACCATGAATAAAGTGTGAACCACCATCAGTCATTAAATATCTAGGGACTCTAAACCTCGGGAAAATAACTTCTTTAAGCATTTTAATGGAGGTGTTATGATCAGCACTACTAGTTGGAATAGCTTCTACCCATTAGAGGAAGGAAAAGGTCCCATATAGTCAAAACCCCAAACATCAAATGGTTCAACAACAAGTGAATAATTCATAGGCATTTCCTGACGCTTACCGATATTACCAACTGTTTGACATTCATCACAAGACAAGACAACCTTACGGGCATCCTTGAAGAGAGTACGCCAATAAAACCAGATTGCAATACCTTGTGAGCAGTTCTATCTCCCGCATGATGTCCTCCATAGGCTTCGGAATGACATTTCCGTAGGATTTGTTCCTGTTCATGCTCAGGTACACAACATCTAATAATACCATCTACCCCTTCTTTATAAAGATGTGGGTCATCCCAAAAGTAATGTCTTAAATCATAGAAGAACTTTTTCTTTTGTTGGTATGTGAAACTAGGTAGTATATATTTAGCAACAATGTAGTTAGCATAATCAGCATACCAAGGAGTGTTTTGAGAAACATTTATTGCAGCTAATTGTTCATCAGGAAAACTATCATCAATAGGTAGTGGGTCATCAAGAATATTTTATAACCTAGACAAGTTATCAGCTACGGGCTTCTCAGCTCCTTTCCTATCAGTGATATGTAAATCAAATTCTTGAAGCAAGAGAAACCACCTAATGAGTCTAGGTTTAGCATCTTTCTTTTCCATAAGATATTTTATAGCAGCACGATCAGTGTGAACAATAACTTTGGAATCAATAATGTAAGATCTAAATTTATCACAAGCAAACACAACTGCTAAAAATTATTTTTCAGTAGTAGCATAATTTCTTTGGCCACTGTCTAGAGTTTTCCTAGCATAATGGATAATATTTAATTTCTTATCAAGTCTTTGTCCTAGAACAACACCAACAGCATAATCACTAGCATCACACATAATTTCAAAAGGCAAGTTCCAATCAGGTGGTTGAACAATAGGTGCAGAAGTTAAGGCTTTCTTGAGTGTTTCAAAGGCTTCTACACAATCATCATAAAAAACAAATGGAATATCCTTTTGTAAAAGATTAGTAAGAGGCCTAGAAATTTTAGAGAAGTCTTTAATAAACCTCCTATAGAAACCAGCATGACCAAGGAAACTCCGAATACCTTTAATATCTTTAGGACATGGCATTTTCTCAATTGCATCAACTTTAGCTTTATCCACCTCAATAACTCGTTCAGATATTTTATGCCCCAAGACAATACCTTCATTAACCATAAAGTGGCACTTCTCCCAATTCAAGACGAGATTAGTTTGTTCACATCTCTGCAAAACTCAATCAAGGTTGCTTAAGCAATCATCAAAAGAAGTTCCGTAAACGGAAAAATCATCCATGAAAACCTCCACAATCTTTTCACCAAAATCAGAGAATATAGCAGTCATACATCTTTGAAAGGTAGCAGGTGCATTGCATAAACCAAAAGGCATACGTCTATGAGCATAGGTTCCAAAAGGACAAGTAAAGGTGATTTTCTCTTGATCAGGTTGTGATACAGGTATTTGAGAGAAACCAGAATATCCATCCAGAAAACAAAAGTGTGTGTGCTTCGATAATCTTTCTAGCATTTGATCAATGAAAGGCAGAGGGTAATGATCTTTTCTAGTAGCTTCATTTAATTTTCTAAAATCAATTACCATTCTATAGCCAGTGACAATTCTCTGTGGGATAAGTTCATTTTTATCATTAGGAACAATAGTAATACCTCCCTTCTTAGGGACACAATGAACGGGACTTACCCATCTACTATCAGCTATGGGATAAATTATACCTGCTTCCAGAAGCTTTAATATTTCAGTTCTTACCACTTCTTTCATCTTAGGATTCAATCGTCGTTGGTGATCAACAACGGGTTTAGCATCAGGTTCCATATTGATCTTGTGCTGACATAGAGTGGGACTAATGCCCTTAAGATCATCAAGAGTATATCCAATAGCAGCCCGGTGCTTCCTCGGAATTTTTAATAATCTTTCTTCTTCATGTTCTGAAAGGTTAGCACTAATAATAACAGGATATATCTTTTTCTCATCAAGATAAGCATACTTCAAAGTGTCAGGCAATTGTTTTAATTTAAACACAGGATCACCTTTAGGTGGAGGAGGACCTCCTATAGTTTTAATAGGCAAATTGTGTTTTAGGAGAGGTTGTTGTTCAAAGAACATTTTATCTATTTCATTTCTTTCATGCAAGTGCATATCATTGTCATGGTCAAGCAAATATTATTCTAGTGGATCGGTAGGAGGAACGGCAATAGAAGCAAGACCAATTATTTCATCCTTACTAGATAATTCTCTATTACGGGGTTGTCTACTAAACTTGGAAAAGTTAAACTCATGAGACACATCACCAAAACTAACACCGACAGCTTGTTTTTTCACAATCTATCTTAGCATTAACAGTGTTCAAGAAATGTCTACCAAAGATAATGGGACAAAAGTCATCTTGTGGGGAACCAAGAACTAGAAAATCAGTAGGATATTTTATTTTCCCACACAAGACTTCAACATCACTAACAAGCCCAAGTGGTGTGATGGTGTCTCTATTAGCAAGTTTAATAGTAACATCAATGTCTTCTATTTCGGTGGGTGCTATATCATTCATAATTTCTTGGTATAAGGTAAAAGAAATAGCACTCACACTAGCACCCACATCACATAAATCATGATAGCAATGATCTCCTATTTTAACTGAGACAACAGGCATGCCAACTACGGGTCTATGTTTATCTTTTTCATCGGTTTGACAATTCTAGCAGCTTCATCACAGAAGTAAATAACATGCCCATCAATATTTTCTACCAAGAGACCTTTAACCATAGCAACACTAGGTCCTACTTTAATTTATTCATAGGGCTTAGGTGCTTTAATATTACTTTTGCGAACCATAGTTGATACCTTAGCATGTTACTTTATCCTAACAGGGAAAGGTGGTTTTTCAATATAAGCAGTAGGCACAACTGGATCAACATTGTAAATGATGGTTTCATCTTCAGCTTTTACCGGTTCTTTAATTTCTTCTTTAATAGGGGGCTGATATTTAAACCACTTCTCCTTAGGGAGGTCAACATGAGTAGCAAATGATTCACAGAAAGAGGCTACTATCTCAGAGTCTAGTCCATATTTAGTGCTAAACTTGTGAAAAGCATCGGTATTCATAAAAGATTTAACACAATCAAACTTAAGCTTAATACCTGACTCATTACCTTTGTCGAGTTCCCAATCTTCAGAGTTGCGTTTAATTCTTTCTAAGAGATACCACTTGAATTCAATAGTCTTCTTCATAAAAGAACCAGTACAAGAAGTATCGAGCATGGATCGATCATTATGAGAAAGCCGAGCATAAATATTTAGAATAATAATTTCTCTCGAGAGATCATGATTGGGGCATGAATATAACATTGACTTAAGCCTCCCCCAAGCTAGAGCGATGCTTTCTCCTTCAGGAGGCCAAACATTATATATATAATTCCGATCACGATGAACTAGATGCATAGGATAAAACTTTTGGTGGAATTCTAATTTCAATCGATTCCAGTTCCATGATCCAATATCATGACATAGCCTTTACCATGTCAATGATTTTCCCTTCAAAGATAAAGGGAAAACCTTCTTCTTAACTTCATCTCCGGGTAAACCTGCAAGCTTAAATAATCCACAAATTTCATCCACATGTATTAGGTGCATATCAGGATGTTCAGTTCCGTCTCCTGCATAAGGATTAGCTAGCAGTTGTTCTATCATACCCGAAGGAATTTCATAACCAATATTTTCAGTAGGTGCAGTAGGTTGAGGGGCAACTAATTGTGGTTCCGGTCGAGGTGAAGATACCCTCGAACAAACCCCTCAAAGGATTGTTTTCCATAGTAGCAAGTGACAGTAAATTTCAGCACGTAGTATAAATATTTCCTTACCGATTTTCACTTACCAGAGCGCTTCATGATGACCCACAAGTATAGGGGATCAATCGTAGTCCTTTTGATAAGTAATAGTGTAGAACCCAACGAGGAGCGGAAAGAAATGACAAGCGGTTTTCAGCAAGGTAGTTTCTGCAAGCACTGAAATTGTAGGTAACAGATAGTTTGATAGCAAGATAATTGGTAACGAGCAAGTAACGGTAACGGTAAGTAAGGTGCAGCAAGGTAGCCCAATCCTTTTGTGGCAAAGGACATGCCAAAACAATCTCTAGTAATAGGCAAAGTGTTCTTGAGGGTACACGGGGATTTCGTCTAGTCACTTTTATCATGTTGGTTTGATTCGTGTTCACTACTTTGATAATTTGATATGTGGGTGGACCGGTGCTTGGGTGATGTTCTTACTTTAACAACCTCCCACTTATGATTAACCCCCTCACAAGCATCCACAACTACGAGAAAAGTATTAAGATAAAATCAAACCATATCATTAAACGTCTGGATCCAAATCAGCCCCTTACGAAGTAGCGCATAAACTAGGGTTTAAGCTTCTGTCACTCTAGCAACCCATCATCTAATAACTACTCCACAATGCATTCCCTTATGCCCATGAATGGTGAAGTGTCATGTAGTCGACGTGCACATGACACCACTAAGGGAATCACAACATACATACCATCAAAATATCGAACACATATCAAATTCACATGATTACTTGCAACATGACTTCTCCCGTGACCTCAAGAACAAAGGTAACTACTCACAAATAATAATCATGCTCAAGATCAGAGGGGTATTGAATAGCATAATGGATCTGAACATATAATCTTCCACCAAATAAACCATATGGTAATCAACTACGCAAGGTAATCAACACTACTAGTCACCCACAGGTACCAATCTGAGGTTCCGGTACAAAGATTGAACACAAGAGATGAACTAGGGTTAGAGAGGAGATGGTGATGTTGAAGATGTTGATGAAGATTGGCGTCCCAAAGATGAGAGGGTTGTTGGTGATGACGATGGCTTCGATTTCCCCCTCCGGGAGGGAAGTTCCCCCAGCGGAATCGCTCCACCGGAGGGCAAAAGTGCTCCTGCCCAAGTTCCGCCTCGAGGCGGCGGCGCTTCGTCCCGAAAGTCCTGCTCTGATTTTTTTTCTAGGTCAAATGTGACTATATACCAGAAGATGGGCACCAGAGGTGGGCCGAGGAGGCCACAACCCATCAGGGCGCGCCTAGGGGGGCCTGGCACGCCCTGGTGGGTTGTGCCCACCAGGTTTGCCCCCTCCGGTAGTTTTCTGATCCAGTATTTCTTATTTAATTCAAAAATAATCTCCGTAAAATTTCAGCTTCATTGGAGTTGTGCAGAATAGGTATCTTTGATGTGCTTTTTTCCGGTCCAGAATTCCAGCCGCCGGTATTCTCCCTCTTTGTGTAAACCTTGCATATTATGAGAGAAAAGGCATTAGAATCACTCCTTAAAGCATCATTATTCGACAAAACATAATAAATAACAGTAGGAAATCATGATGCAAAATGGACGTATCACTTCACTCCCCGGCAACGGCGCCAGAAAAGAGCCTTGATGACCCACAAGTATAGGGGGTCAATCTTAGTCCTTTCGATAAGTAAGAGTGTCGAATCCAACGAGGAGCAGAAGGAAATGACAAGCGGTTTTCAGCAAGGTAATTTCTGCAAGCACTGAAATTGTAGGTAACAGGTAGTTTGATAGCAAGATAATTGGTAATGAGCAAGTAACGGTAACGGTAAATAAAGTGCAGCAAGATAGCCCAATCCTTTCGTGGCAAAGGACAGGCCTAAACGGTCTCTTATAATAAGCAAGCGTTCTTGAGGGTACACGGGAATTTCATCTAGTCACTTTCATCATGTTGGTTTGATTTGCGTTCGCTACTTTGATAATTTGATATGTTGGTGGACCGGTGCTTGGGTGCTGTTCTTACTTGAACAAACCTCCCACTTATGATTAACCCCCTCGCAAGCATCCGCAACTACGAGAAAAGTATTAAGATAAAATCTAACCATAGCATTAAACATTTGGATCCAAATCAGCCCCTTACGAAATAGCGCATAAACTAGGGTTTAAGCTTCTGTCACTCTAGCAACCCATCATCTAATAAATAATCCACAATGCATTCCCTTAGGCCCAAAGATGGTGAAGTGTCATGTAGTCGACGTTCACATGACACCACTAAGGGAATCACAACATTCATATCATCAAATTATCGAACACATATCGGCTTACATGATTACTTGCAACATGACTTCTCCCGTGACCTCAAGAACAAAGGTAACTACTCACAAATGATATTCATGCTCAAGATCATAGGGGTATTAAATAGCATAATGGATCTGAACATATGATCTTCCACCAAATAAACCATATAGTAATCAACTACGAGATGTAATCAACACTACTAGTCACCCACAGGTACCAATCTGAGGTTCCGGTACAAAGATTGAACACAAGATATAAAGTAGGGTTTGAGAGGAGATGGTGCTGTTGAAGATTTTGATGAAGATTGGCCTCCCAAAGATGAGAGGGGTGTTGGTGATGACGATGGCTTCGATTGCCTCCTCCGGGAGGGAAGTTCCCCCGGCGGAATCACTCCGCCGGAGGGCAAAAGTGCTCCTGCCCATGTTCCGCCTTGAGGCGGCGGCGCTTTGTCCCGAAAGTCCTCCTCTGATTTTTTCTAGGTCAAATGTGACTATATACCAGAAGATGGGCACCAGAGGTGGGCCGAGGAGGACACAACCCATCAGGGCGCGCCCAGGGGGGCCTGGCGCGCCTTGGTGGGTTGTGCCCACCAGGTTTGCCACCTCAGGTAGTTTTCTGCTCCAGTATTTTTTATTTAATCCAAAAATAATCTCCGTAAAATTTCAGCTTCATTGGAGTTGTGTAGAATAGGTATCTCTGATGTGCTTTTTTCAGGTCCAGAATTCCAGCTGCCGGTATTCTCCCACTTTGTGTAAACCTTGCTTATTATGAGACAAAAGGCATTAGAATCACTCCTTAAAGCATTATTATTCGACAAAACATAATAAATAATAGTAGGAAATCATGATGCAAAATGGACGTATCAACTCCCCCAAGCTTAGACCTCGCTTGTCCTCAAGCGAAAGCCGATATTGAAAAGCATGTCCACATGGTTTGAGAGAGAGAGAGGTGTCGATAAAAACAAAATACGGACATAGAAGCATCATGCTTATTATCATAACAGCAACAAACTCTAACATAAAACTTATTCAATATATATTTTCATCATATAACTTATCATGCACAAGTAACAATTCATCACAACATAGAAGTATGAAGCATAAACCTTATTGAAAACCAACAAACTATGTTCTCAGTCGACTTTGCAACTACAATTCATCATATTTTCAGGAAGGGTCTCATGTTGGAGCCTTTTGGCAAGTCCACATACTCAACCATCATTTAGTCTTCTATGATTGCTAACAGTCACGGCATACCCATGAACAAAAAGTTTCAACCGGACACATAGGAAGATAGGAGCTTATAGTTTCGCCTCCCAACGTATTCACCTCAAGGGTGATGTCAACAATAATAACTCATGCCCAGTCATATCCAACTGGATATATGTGCCTAGATCTTTCGTCACCACATGATGCTTGCAAAAAGATAAAGTAAAAAGGAATAGGGAAGAATACTTTGACTCTTGCATAAAAGTAAATACATAAAAGTAAAAGATAGTCCCTTCGCAGAGGGAAGCAGAGGTTGTCATGCGCTTATTGGTTTGTATGCCCAATCCCTTAATGTAAAAGAACGTCACGCTATATTGCCCCCTATGATAGCAACCTTTATTATGCAGTCCGTCGCTTTTATTACTTTGCCATCATAAGTTCGTATAGCGCTCAATTTTCTCTTACACTAATTGATCAAACACTTTTAGAAGCAATTTTTATTGCCTTATTGCACCGATGACAACTTACTTGAAGGATCTTTCTCGATCCATAGGTAGGTATGGTGGACACTCAAAGAATGAATTTGGGTTTGGGTTTTTGGATGCACAAGTAGTATCTCTACTTAGTGCGGAATTTTTGGCTAGCAAAGATATTGAGCAAGCACCACATGTTGAAGGATCTATGACAATATAACTTCTATGTGGATATGGACAAACATAAATCATTAAGTTGTCTTCCTTGTCCAACGTCAAAAAATTTGACATATAATATTTGATGGGGGCTCACAATCATAAAAGAGGTCCAAGATAGTGTATTTGCATGTGAATCTTCTCTTCCCTTATTAATTCTTTCATGAATTGCATCATTGACCAATGCTATGTTTGTCAATCTCCAATAAATTTTACTACTTATACTTTTCCTTATGTGATGTCATTACTCACCATAAGATTAGCATATGATTCTTTTCTTTTATTTCTCTTTCCATTATTTTGATTGCAACAAGAAAGTAGAGAGGCAAAAACTCAAACTAAACTTTATTATATAACTCTCACTCGATTACATAGATAGATAGGCCACGAAACTAACACACGAAAATAGATCATGCTAAACTTTTATTCAACTAAAGCAAAGGGAAACTAAAGATCGAACTAAAATAGATAAAGGTGAATAAAAGTGGTGGCGATACGATACTGGGGCACCTCCCCCAAGCTTGGCTCAAGCCAAGGGGAGTGCCCATACCCGTGTGCTCAAGTATCCTTTGGTGGTGGTGATGAAGAAGGTGGTGGTGATGAAGGCTTGTCCTCCATCTTCCAGGGCAAGGGCTCCCCATCAAAAGTTGACGCAAGAGTCCCTTGAGTCCTGCAACTGGCAGCTAAACTTATACCTTTAAATCTTGCTTCATACTCAAAAACTTGGTTTTGAAGATCATAAACTTGGCTCTGCAAAAAATTAATTTGCTCGTTGAGGGTGGAGATGATGTCCTTCACAGACCAGCCATCCACCATCTGATCACGGGTGAAATCTTTGATCATGGAGTGATTGGCACTAAGTCCACGCTCCACCATCTTCTGGCACTTGAAGATTTCATGTTCCACCGCCTCGAGCCTAGCTTCCACACTTCCGGTCTTCTTGGGTCCCTGAACATCACGGATGTGGAGCACCCCCTCACGCATCTCAATGGCTTGAGGGTGCTTCATCACCTCCGGCAAGTACGGGTTGATGACCTTCTCGAAGAACTTGTCCTTGGAGGAGCTTGGTGGAGCCATGGAGATCTAGATCTGATGAGAAAACATCAAGAAACAAGAACAGAGGATTTTTCTGCGATGCGGTCGTCAAAACAGTCGGGGGTATATATAGAGAATTTTTATTCTTGGAAAACAAGCATACGGAAGGAAAACGGAGTCGGGAAGGTGTCCGAGGTGGGCACAACCCACCAGGGCGCGCCCAGGGGTGCCTGGCACACCCTGGTGTATTGTGCTCACCTCGATCACCTTCCGGTTTATTTCTTTATTTCCAAAATTTTCTAATATTCCAAAACTGACAAAAAAAATTGCGGATTTTTCGGAATCCGTTTACTTACCGTATCACGTACCTCCTATTTTTCAGAATTCTGGAGTGTTCCGGAAGGTTTCTTTTATGTGTTCCTCCGGTGTCATGGTTTGGATTACATTGCTTTCAACGTTAATAGGCGTACCTGGGATATAATGCTTAATTCTTTGTCCATTGACCACCTTCGAGTTAGTACATTCAGCGTTATTAATCTTGATAGCTCCAAAACGATAGACCTCTTCGATAATATAAGGACCTTCCCATTTGGAGATAAGCTTACCTGCAAAAAATCTTAAACGAGAGTTGAACAAAAGAACATAGTCTCCTATTTTGAATTCCTGCTTTTGGATTCTTTTGTCATGCCATCTTTTTACTTTTTCTTTGAATAATTTGGCATTTTCATAGGCTTGGTTCTCCATTCATCTAGTGAGCTAATATCAAATAGCCTCTTCTCACCGACAAGTTTGAAATCATAGTTAAGTTCTTTAATTTCCCAAAATGCTTTGTGTTCTAATTCTAGAGGCAAATGACAAGCTTTTCCATACACCATTTTATATGGAGGCATACCCATAGGATTTTTATAAGCTGTTCTATAGGCCCAAAGTGCATCATGTAATTTCTTAGACCAGTTCTTACGAGACCTATTGACAGTTTTTTGTAATATAAATTTTATTTCTCTATTGCTAAGTTCAACTTGACCACTAGATTGAGTGTGATAGGGTGACGCAATTCTATGGTTAACATCATATTTAGCAAGCATCTTACGGAAAGCACCATGAGTAAAGTGTGAACCACCATCAGTCGTTAAATATCTAGGGAGGTGTGGTGAACCAAACCTCGAGAAGATAACCTCTTTAAGCATTTTAATGCAGGTGTGGTGATCAGCACTACTAGTTGGAATAGATTCTACCCACTTAGTGACATAATCAACAGCAACCAAAATATGAGTGTAGCCGTTAGAGGAAGGAAAATGCCCCATATAATCAAAACCCCAAACATCAAATGGCTCAACAACAAGTGAATAATTCATAGGCATTTCCTGACGCTTACCGAGATTACCTATTCTTTGACATTCATCACAAGACAAGACAAACTTACGGGCATCCTTGAAGAGAGTAGGCCAATAAAAACCAGATTGCAATACCTTATGAGCAGTTCTATCTCCCGCATGATGTCCTCCATAAGCTTCGAAATGACATTTCCGTAGGATTTGTTCCTGTTCATGCTAAGGTACACAACGTCTAATAATACCATCTACTCCTTCTTTATAAAGATGTGGGTCATCCCAAAAGTAATGTCTCAAGTCATAGAATTTTTTTATCTTTTGTTGGTATGTGAAGCTAGGTGGTATATATTTAGCGACAATGTAATTAGCATAATCAGCATACCAAGGGGTGTTTTGTGAAACACTTATTGCAGCTAACTGTTCGTCAGAAAAACTATCATCAATAGGTAGTGGGTCATCAAGAATATTTTCTAACCTAGACAAGTTATCAGCTACGGGGTTCTCAGCTCCCTTCCTATCAACGATGTGTAAGTCAAATTCTTGAAGCAAGAGAACCCACCTAATGAGTCTAGGTTTAGCATCTTTCTTTTCCATAAGGTATTTTATAGCAGCATGATCGGTGTGAACAATAACTTTGGAATCAACAATATAGGATCTAAATTTATCACAGGCAAACACAACTGCTAAGAATTCTTTTTCAGTAGTAGCATAATTTCGTTGGCCACTGTCTAGAGTTTTACTAGCAAAATGGATAACATTCAATTTATTATCAACTCTTTGTCCTAGAACTACACCACCAGCATAATCACTAGCATCACACATAATTTCAAAAGGCAAGTTCCAATCAGGTGGTTGAACGATATGTGCAGAGGTTAAGGCTTTCTTGAGTGTTTCAAAGGCTTCCACACAATCATCATGAAAAATAAAAGGAATATCCTTTTGCAAAAGATTAGTAAGAGGCCTAGAAATTTTAGAGAAGTCTTTAATGAACCTCCTATAAAAACCAGCATGACCAAGGAAACTTCGAATACCTTTAATATCTTTAGGACATGGCATTTTCTCAATTGCATCAACTTTAGCTTTGTCCACCTCAATACCTCGTTCAGATATTTTATGCCCCAAGACAATGCCTTCATTAACCATAAAGTGGCACTTCTCCCAATTCAAGACGAGATTAGTTTGTTCACATCTCTGCAAAACTCTATCAAGGTTGCTTAAGCAATCATCAAAATAAGTTCCGTAAACGGAAAAATCATCCATGAAAACCTCCACAATCTTTTCACAAAAATCAGAGAATATAGCGGTCATACATCTTTGAAAGGTAGCAGGTGCATTGCATAAACCAAAAGGCATACGTCTATAAGCATAGGTTCCAAAAGGGCAAGTAAAGGTGGTTTTCTCTTGATCGGATTGTGACACAGGTATTTGAGAGAAACCAGAATATCCATCTAGGAAGCAAAAGTGTGTGTGCTTAGATAATATTTCTAGCATTTGATCAATGAAAGGTAGAGGATAATGATCTTTTCTAGTAGCTTTATTTAACTTTCTAAAATCAATTACCATTCTATAACCAGTAACAATTCTTTGTGGGATGAGTTCATTCTTATCATTGGGAACAACGGTAATACCTCCTTTCTTAGGGACACAAGAACGGGACTTACCCATCTACTATCGGCTATGGGATAGATTATACCTGCTTTCAGAAGCTTTAATATTTCAGTTCTTACCACTTCCTTCATCTTAGGATTCAATCGCTGTTAATGATCGACAACGGGTTTAGCATCAGGTTCCATATTAATCTTGTGCTAACATAGAGTGGGACTAATGCCCTTAAGATCATCAAGAGTATATCCAATAGCAGCCCTGAGCTTCCTTAGAACTTTTAATAATATTTCTTCTTCATGTTCTGAAAGGTTAGCACTGATAATAACAGGATATATCTTTTTCTCATCAAGATAAGCATACTTCAAAGTGTCAGGCAGTTGCTTTAATTCAAACACAGGATCACCTTTAGCTGGAGGACGACCTCCAAGAGTTTCAATAGGCAAATTGTGTTTCAGGAGGGGTTGTTGTTCAAAGAAAATTTGATCTATTTCGTTTCTTTCACGCAAGTGCATATCATTTTCATGGTCAAGCAAATATTGTTCTAATGGATCGGTGGGAGGCACAGCAATAGAAGCAAGACCAATTATTTCATCCTTACTAGATAACGCTTTATCACGAGGTTGTATACTAAACTTGGAAAAATTAAACTCATGAGACACACTACCAAAACTAACACCGACAGTTTGTTTTTCACAATCTATCTTAGCATTGACGGTGCTCAAGAAAGGTCTGCCAAAGATAATGGGACAAAAGTCGTCTTGTGGGGAACCAAGGACTAGAAAATCAGTAGGGTATTTTACTTTCCCACACAAGACTTCAACATCTCTAACAATCCCAAGTGGTGTGACAGTGTCTCTATTAGCAAGTTTAATAGTAACATCAATGTCTTCTATTTCAGCAGGTGCTATTTCATCCATAATTTCTTGGTATAAGGTAAAAGGGATAGCACTCA
The DNA here is from genome assembly GCA_039707655.1 of Elymus sibiricus. NCBI lineage: Eukaryota > Viridiplantae > Streptophyta > Magnoliopsida > Poales > Poaceae > Elymus > Elymus sibiricus. Next base: position 59,620,595 of record CM077665.1, read on the forward strand.
CACTAGCACACAAATCACATAAACCATGATAGCAATGATCTCCTATTTTGACTGAGACAACAGGCATGCCTTCTATGTGTCTATGTTTATCTTTTTCATCGGGTTTAACAATTCTAGCAGCTTCATCACAGAAGTAGATAACATGCCCATAAATATTATATACCAAGAGATCTTTAACCATAGAAACACTAGGTTCTACTTTAATTTGCTAAGGGGGCTTAGGTGCTCTTATATTACTCTTACGAACCACAGTTGATACCTTAGCATGTTCCTTTATCCTAACAGGGAAAGGTGGTTTTTCAATATAAGCGGTAGGCACAACTGGATCAACATTGTAAAAGATGGTTTCTTCTTTAGCTATGACCGGTTCTTTAATTTCTTCTTTAATAGGGGGATGATATTTAAACCACTTCTCTTTAGGGTGGTCAACGTAAGTAGCAAATGCTTCGTAGAAAGAGGCTACTATCTCAGAGTCAAGTCCATATTTAGTGCTAAACTTGTGAAAAGAATCGGTATTCATAAAAGATTTACCACAATCAAACTTGAGCTTTATACCTGACTCGTTACCTTCGTCGAGTTCCCAATCTTCAGAGTTGCGTTTAATTCTTTCTAAAAGATCCCACTTGAATTCAATAGTCTTCTTCATATAAGAACCAGCACAAGAAGTATCGAGCATGGATTGATCATTATGAGAAAGCCGAGCATAAAAATTCTGAATGATAACTTATCTCGGAATGTCATGATTGGGGCATGAATATAACATTGACTTAAGCCTCCCCCAAGCTAGAGCGATGCTTTCTCCTTCACGAGGCCAAAAATTATATATATAATTCCGATCACGATGAACTAGATGCATGGGATAAAACTTTTGGTGGAATTCCAATTGCAAACGATTCTAGTTCCATGATCCAAGATCATCACATAGCCTATACCATGTCAACGCTTTTCCCTTCAAAGATAAAGGGAAAACCTTCTTTTTAACTTCATCTCCGGGTAGACCTGCAAGCTTAAATAATCCACAAATTTCGTTCACATATAATAGGTGCATATCAGGATGTTCAGTTCCATCTCCTACATAAGGTTTAGCAAGCAGTTGTTCTACCATACCCGAAGGAATGTCATAACCAATATTTTCAGTAGGTGTTGTAGGTTGAGGGGCAACTAATTGTGGTTTCGGTCAAGGTGAAGATACCCCGAACAAACCCCTCAAAGGATTGTTTTCCATAGTAGCAAGTAGCAATAAATTTCAGCACGTAGTGTAAGTTTTTCCTTACCGATTTCCACTTACCAAGAGCGCTTCACTCCCTGGCAACGGCGCCCGAAAAGAGTCTTGATGACCCACAAGTATAGGGGATCAATCGTAGTCCTTTCGATAAGTAAGAGTGTAGAACCCAACGAGGAGCAGAAGGAAATGACAAGCGGTTTTCAGCAAGGTAGTTTCTGCAAGCACTGAAATTGTAGGTAACAGATAGTTTGATAGCAAGATAATTGGTAATGAGCAAGTAACGGTAACGGTAACTAAGGTGCAGCAAGGTAGCCCAATCCTTTTGTGGCAAAGGACAGGCCAAAACAATCTCTAGTAATAGGCAAAGTGTTCTTGAGGGTACACGGGGATTTCGTCTAGTCACTTTTATCATGTTGGTTTGATTCGTGTTCGCTACTTTGATAATTTGATATGTGGGTGGACCGGTGCTTGGGTGCTGTTCTAACTTGAGCAACCTACCACTTATGATTAACCCCCTCGCAAGCATCCGCAACTACGAGAAAAGTATTAAGATAAAATCTAACCATAGCATTAAACGTTTGGATCCAAATCAGCCCCTTACGAAGTAGCGCATAAACTAGGGTTTAAGCTTCTGTCACTCTAGCAACCCATCATCTAATAACTACTCCACGATGCATTCCCTTAGGCCCATGAATGGTGAAGTGTCATGTAGTCGACGTTCACATGACACCACTAAGGGAATCACAACATACATACCATCAAAATATCGAACACATATCAAATTCACATGATTACTTGCAACATGACATCTCCCGTGACCTCAAGAACAAAGGTAACTAATCACAAATAATAATCATGCTCAAGATCAGAGGGGTATTGAATAGCATAATGGATCTAAACATATAATCTTCCACCAAATAAATCATATAGTAATCAACTACGCAAGGTAATCAACACTACTAGTCACCCACAGGTACCAATCTGAGGTTCCGGTACAAAGATTGAACACAAGAGATGAACTAGGGTTTGAGAGGAGATGGTGTTGTTGAAGATGTTGATGAACATTGGCATCCCAAAGATGAGAGGGGTGTTGGTGATGACGATGGCTTCGATTTCCCCCTCCGGGAGGGAAGTTCCCACGGCGGAATCGCTCCGCCGGAGGGCAAACGTACTCCTGCCCAAGTTCCGCCTCGAGGCGGCGGCGCTTCGTCCCGAAAGTCCTCCTCTGATTTTTTTTTCTAGGTCAAATGTGACTATATACTAGAAGATGGGCACCGGAGGTGGGCCGAGGAGGCCACAACCCATCAGGGCGCGCCCAGGGGGGCCTGGCGCGCCCTGGTGGGTTGTGCCCACCGGGTTTGCCCCCTCCGGTAGTTTTCTGCTCTAGTATTTTTTATTTAATCCAAAAATAATCGCCGTAAAATTTCAGCTTCATTGGAGTTGTGCAGAATAGGTATCTATGATGTGCTTTTTTCAGGTCCAGAATTCCTGCTGCCGGTATTCTCCCTCTTTGTGTAAACCTTGCATATTATGAGAGAAAAGGCATTAGAATCACTCCTTAAAGCATTATTATTCTACAAAACATAATAAATAACAGTAGGAAATCATGATGCAAAATGGACGTATCACTTCACTCCCCGGCAACGGCGCCAGAAAAGAGCCTTCATGACCCACAAGTATATGGGGTCAATCATAGTCCGTTTGATAAGTAAGAGTGTCGAACCCAACGAGGAGCAGAAGGAAATGACAAGCGGTTTTCAGCAAGGTAATTTCTACAAGCACTGAAATTGTAGGTAACAGGTACGTAGTTTGATAGCAAGATAATTGGTAATGAGCAAGTAACGGTAACTGTAAATAAAGTGTAGCAAGATAGCCCAATCCTTTCGTGGCAAAGGACGGGCCAAAACGGTCTCTTATAATAAGCAAGCGTTCTTGAGGGTACACGGGAATTTCATCTAGTCACTTTTATCATGTTGGTTTGATTTGCGTTCGCTACTTTGATAATTTGATATGTGGGTGGACCGGTGCTTGGGTGCTGTTCTTACTTGAACAAACCTCCCAGTTATGATTAACCCGCATCCGCAACTACGAGAAAAGTATTAAGACAAAATCTAACCATAGCATTAAACATTTGGATCCAAATCAGCCCCTTACGAAATAGCGCATAAACTAGGGTTTAAGCTTCTGTCACTCTAGCAACCCATCATCTAATAACTACTCCACAATGCATTCCCTTGGGCCCAAAGATGGTGAAGTGTCATGTAGTCGACGTTCACATGACACCACTAAGGGAATCACAACATTCATATCATCAAAATATCGAACACATATCGGCTTCACATGATTACTTGCAACATGGCTTCTCCCGTGACCTCAAGAACAAAGGTAACTACTCACAAATGATATTCATGCTCAAGATCATAGGGGTATTAAATAGCATAATGGATCTGAACATATGATCTTCCACCAAATAAACCATATATTAATCAACTACGAGATGTAATCAACACTACTAGTCACCCACAGGTACCAATCTGAGGTTCTGGTACAAAGATTGAACACAAGAGATGAAATAGGGTTTGAGAGGAGATGGTCTGTTGAAGATGTTGATGAAGATTGGCCTCCCAAAGATGAGAGGGTTGTTGGTGATGACGATGGCTTCGATTTCTCCCTCCGGGAGGGAAGTTCCCCCGGCGGAATCGCTCCGCCGGAGGGCAAAAGTGCTCCTGCCCAAGTTCCGCCTCGAGAGGGCGCCGTTCCGTCCCGAAAGTCCCCTCCTGATTTTTTCTAGGTCAAAAGACCTTAAGTACCAGAAGATGGGCACCGGAGGTGGGCCGGGCTGGCCACAACCCACCAGGGCGCGCCTGGGTGGCCTGGCGCGCCCTGGTGTCTTGTGGTCACCAGGTGGCCCCCCTCCGGTAGTAATTTGCTCCATTATTTTTTTTATATTCCAAAATAATTCTCCGTGAAGTTTCAGCTTATTTGGAGATGTGCAGAATAGGTGTCTATGATATGCTTTTTTAGGTCCATAATTCTAGCTGCCCGCATTCTCCCTCTTTATGTAAACCTTGCATATTATGGGGGAAAAGGCATTAGAATTACTCCATAAAGCATTATTATGCATAAAAACATTATAAATAACAGTAGGAAATCATGATGCAAAATGGACGTATCAGTCATCATGGTTTAAATTTTAAATTTGGTTATGACAATCAAGTGTCACATGATAGTTATTTTGTTGAGTTTGCTCCCACTACCATGAATGAAAAGGAATTTGCTTATGTGAAGAGTATTAAATCTTCTATGCTTGTAGATCGTGAAAAGAATGCTTTATGTGATAGTTATATTGTGGAATTCCTTCATGATGCTACTGAAAATTATTATGAGGGGGAATATATGTGTGTAGGAATTGCAATAATATCAAGTTTCCTCCCTATGTGTTGAAAGTTTCGAAGTTATGCTTGTTTTGCCTTCCTATGCTAGTTGATTCTTGCTCCCATAAATTATTTGCTCATAACATTTCTATGCATAGGAAGTGGGTTAGGATTAAATGTTATTGTCATATGCTTCATGGTGCTTCCATTGTGATTCAATTCTTTAATTTCATGTGAGCATCATTGAAATCATTATGCCTAGCTAGGGGCATAAAACAATAGTGCTTGTTGGGACGCAACCCAATAGTTATCTTTAAATTTTTTGCTTTAAACTTTATGTTTATTTTTAATAGAATGATTATTGCCTCTGTAATGATTATGTTTTTGTGTTTAAATTAGTGTTTGTGCCAAGTAAAGCCTTTGGGATGACTCACAAGATAGTAGAATCGATGCTGAAACAAAACAGAAACTTTTGACTCCGATACAGGAATTTTAATATATTTTTTCTGGAGCGTGATAATGATCTGAAATTTTTACACAGTGTTTCTATACTAATTTTCGAGGTTGTCCTAATTTTTCAGAATTTTTAGTGTTACAGAAGTATAGGGTCTCTACAGATTTCTACAGACTTTTCTGTTTTAGACAGATTCTGTTTTTGCTTGCATACTTGCTTGTTTTGATTATGCTATGGATTGTATCGGGTTGTATAAGCCATGGATAAGTTAGAATACATTACGTATTATGCATTTATGAAATTTGAATCAATTTATAACAGTACTTAAAGTATGCAATATGTTTCTTATACTAACAGATCTCACGAGGTTTTGTTGAGTTTTGTGGGATTGGAGTTTTCAAGTTTTGGGTGTTATCTTGATGGACAAAGGAATAAGGAGTAGCAAGAGCCTAAGCTTGGGGATTCCCAAGGCACCCCAAGGTAATATTTTAAAGGAGACTCAAGCGTCTAAGCTTGGGGATGCCCCGGAAGGCATCCCCTTTTTCGTCTCAAATCCATCGGTATGTCACTTGAACCTATATTTTTATTTGTCACATGATATGAGTTTTGCTTGGAGCGTCGTTTGCTTTTGTTTGCTTTTACTTTATGTTTGCCACAATCTTTGTTTGTTGGACACACCTATTTAAGAGAGACTCACCTTCATTATAATTTGTTAGAATACTCTATATGATTCACTTATATCTTTTGAGCTTAGCAGTTGCTCTAGTACTTCACTTATATCTTTTTTAGCACGGTGGCGTGTAGATTTTATAGAAATGATTTCACTCTCGTTCTTCACTTATATTTATTTGAGAGTTAATAAATAGTGACGGTAATTTGCATGGGTCATAAAGACTAGTCCAAGAATATTAGGTATTCAATGAGTGATAATCAAAACCATCATGTAGCACATATAAATAAATTGTGGGTCAATGATATTGATGTAGTAATATGAAATAGGTGTGAGTTCATAATTGTTAAACCGTAGAAGTGTCGATATTAAGAAAGGTTGACCTTTTTGTTCATTTAAAAATTAAAGAGGCATGGTGATGATGTGTGAGCATTTCTATTCCTCGTTGAAATCCTAGTGTTGTTTCGGGTCGGAAGCGCGCGATGGTTAACTCCTACAAACCTCTTCCCTCGGGGCATGTGATACGTCTCCAACGTATCTATAATTTTTGATTGTTCCATGCTGTTATATTATCATTCTTGGATGTTTTACAATCATTTTATAGCAACTTTATATCATTTTTTGGGACTAACCTATTGACATAGTGCCAAGTGCCAGTTGCTGTTTTTTGCTTGTTTTTTACTTAGCAGAATATCAGTACCAAACGGAGTCCAATCGCGATGAAACTTTTTGGAGATTTTTTTTGGACCAAAAGGAAGCCAGTGGGCCAAAGAAGTAACCAGGAGGGAGCTCAGGAGGCCCACAAGACACCAGGGCGCACTAGAGTCCCCGGGCGCGCCCTGGTGGGTTCTGGCCGCCTCGGGAACCCCCTCCACTGCCTCTGAGCTCTATGAATACCCAAATATTCCAGAAATCCTAGAGGAGTCGACAAAAATACTTCTAGCCACTGCAAGTTCCAGAACCACGAAATCCAATCTAACACCATCACGGAGGGGTTCATCATCCTCATTGGTGCCTCTCCGATGATGTGTGAGTAGTCCACCATAGACCTACGGGTCCGTAGGCAGTAGCTAGATGGCTTTCTCTCTCTCTCTTTTGATTCTCAATACAATGGTCTCTTGGAGATCTATTTGATGTAATGACTTTTTGCGGTGTGTTTGTTGGGATCCGATGAATTTTGAGTTCATGATCAGTTTCTATCCATGAATATTATTTGAGTCTTCTTTGATCTCTTATATGCATGATTACTTACAGCCTCGTATTTCTTCTTCGAATCTTTGGTTTAGTTAGGCCAACTAGATCGTTTTTTCTTGCCATGAGAAGAGGTACTTTGTGATGGGTTCGATCTTGCGGTGTCCTCTCCTAGTGACAGAAGGGGCAGCGAGGCACGCATTTATTGTTGCTATTAAGGATAACAAGATGGGGTCTATTCCTACATGAATAAATCTTGTCTACATCATGTCACCATTCTTATTGCATTACTCTGTTTTTCCATGAACTTAATACACTAGATGCATGCTGGATAGCGGTCGATGTGTGGAGTAATAGTAGTAGATGCAGAATCGTTTCGGTCTACTAATCTTGGACGTGATGCCTATATAATGATCATCGCCTTGGATATCGTCATGGTTATTTTATCTTCTATCAATTGCCCAACAGTAATTTGTTACTCATGAGAGAAGCCACTAGTGAAACCTACGGCCCCGGGGTCTACTTTTCCAACATATTGTTTTCCGATCTATCTTTTTGCCGCTTTTGTTTTCAGATCTATTATTCCAAAAACCCAAAAATACTTTGCTGCACTTTTTATTTGCCTCTTTTATTTTGTGTTCTTGTGAGATCTATTTATCCAATCTACAATCTAATCTATCTTTTTACCATTGAGAGATTGACAACCTCTCTTACGCGTCGGGTTGCAAGTATTTGTTCTTTGTGTGCAGGTACCGTTTACATAGTGTTGCGTGATCATCCTACTAGTTCGATACCTTGGTTTCATAACTGAGGGAAATACTTACCGTAGTTGTGCTGCATCATCCCTTCCTCTTTGGGGAAATACCGACGCAGTCTCAAGCCACGTCAAAGGAATTTCTGGCGCCGTTGCCGGGGAGGAAGCAGTCTCTCTTCAGCGTGCCAATCTCTGGCACCGGGGAGACATCATCAACATCTATCAGGTTCCTAATCACAAATCTCATCTCCTTGCAATTTACATTATTTGCCATTTGCCTCTCGTTTTCCTCTCCCCCACTTCACAAAAAAATTCCGTTTTATTCGCCCTCTTTTCCATTTGCCTTTTTGCTTGTTTGCTATCTTTGCTTGTGTTGCCATGTGCCATTATTTGCTTGCATCTTCGCTTGCTAAAAATCTATTGTTATGGATCCTCATCCACTTGCTAATCTTTTTGAAAGGCCAAATTATGATGAACCAATTGCTAGTGAGTTGAGTGCACTTGATTATCTCTATGAAGTTTTGTTTGAAAATCATGAATCTGAAATTTTTGATGAAGTGTTGAAAGAAGAAATTTATAAGGTGATTCATGATAGTTCCTTGAATGATGAGCATGATTGCAATGTTGCTAGTATGAATTCTCTAAATATCCATGATGCTAATGATATGCAAAGCCACAAGCTTGGGGATGCTATGTTTGATGAAGATAATATTTCTAGTTCCCCAAGTTTTGATGAGCAAATTTATTATGATGATTGCATGCCTCCAATTTATGATGATGGTGATGACACGTATGCTATAATGAGTAATGATAACCATGAAACTTATCATCATGGTTTTAATTTGCAATGCGGTTATGTCAATCAAGTGTCTCATGATAGTTATTTTGTTGCGTTTGCTCCCACTACCATGGATGATAAAGAATTTGCTTATGTGGAGAGTAATGAAAATTCTATGCTTGTGCATCATGAAAAGAATGATTTATGTGATAGTTGTATTTTTGAATTCCTTCATGATGCTACTGAAATTTATTATGAGGGAGGAATATATGCTTGCAGGAATTGCGGTAATATCAAGTTTCCTCTCTATGTGTTCAAAGTTTTGAAGTTATGCTTGTTTTGCCTTCCTATGCTAGTTGATTCTTGTTCCCATAAATTGTTTGCTTACAAAATCCCTATGCATAGGAAGTGGGTTAGACTTAAATGTGTTTGTCATGTAATTCATGATGCTCTTTTGCATATTTCAATTACTACTCTTTCATGAGGGCATCATTGAAATCTCTAGCCTATCTTAATGGCTATAAAGAAAGAGCTTGGTAGGAGGCAACCCAATGAATAAAATTTATTTTTATCTTTTTATTTCTGTTTTTGAGTGTTGACACAATTATGCCTCTGTTATGATTGTGTTTTTCATGTTTTAATTAGTGTTTGTGCCAAGTAAAGCCTTTAGGATGATTCATAAGATGAGTAGAAACAATGCTGAATCTGAAACAAAAAACTTTGACTCCAGTGCGTGAATTTTCATTTTTTTTACTAGAGCGTGATAATGAGCTAAAATTTTAACACAATGTTGCTATATAAATTCTTCACGTTGTCCTAATTTTTCAGAATTTGTAGAGTTACATAAGTATGCTTAGAGTACAGATTACTACAGACTTTTCTGTTTTAGATAGATTATGTTTTCGTTGCATTGTGTGCTTGTTTTGATGAATCTATGTTTGTATAGAAGGGTATAAGCCATGGTAAAGTTAAAATACAGTAGATATAATGCAATAATAAAATTTGAATGAGTTTGCAACAATACTTAGAGTGGTTATTTGCTTTATTATACTAACGGATCTCACAAAGGTTTTGTTGAGTTTTGTGTGATTGAAGTTTTCAAGTTTTGGGTGAGATCACGATGGATGAAGGAATAAGGAGTGAAAATAGCCTAAGCTTGGGGATGCTACAACACCCCCAAGATAATATCCAAGGAGAAACAAGCAACTAAGCTTGGGGATGCCCCGAGTGGCATCCCCTCTTTCTTCTAACGACCATCGGTATTTTACTTGGAGCTATATTTTTATTCGTCACATATCATGAGTTTTGCTTGGAGCGTCTTGTATTATTTTAGTCATTGCTTGCTTTGATTTTTAGTTTGTCACAAGTATCCTTGCTAAACACACCTATTTGAGAGAGCCAAAATTATGCTATGATTTGTTAGAATTGCTATATATGCTTCACTTTAAAAAAAATGAGCTATGGAATTGCTCTAGTGCTTCACTTATATCTTTCTGAGCATGGTGCGCTTTAATTTTTTTTGAAGAAATACTCTCATGCTTCACTTAGATTAATTTTAGAGTTAGTAAATTTTGAAGAAATACTCTCATGCTTCACTTATATAATTTTGAGAGATGAAATTTTATGCTCATGTTCTTCACTTAAATTTATTTGAGCTTGTCAAAAGCAATGGCAATATATGAAACTAGTCCCAAAGTGATAGATATTCAAGGGGGGTATAATAAAAACTTTCATGAAGATCATTGGACAAATTAAACTTGATTCCTTGTAATAGTTTTGAGACATGATGATAGTGATATGTGAGTCATGTTGGTGAGTAATTATGCTTTAGTAAGAACATTGGTGTTAAGGTTTGTGATTCCCTATGCAAGCATGAAAGTCAATAGTTATGCAATGAAATTACATCCTACTTATGGTGCATTATTCGGTGTTAGTTATGCTCAATGCTCGTTTATGTGAATTTTCGTTTCTTGGTTGGTTGCTTCTCAATCTATTTGCTAGCCTCCACTTGTACTAAGTAGAAATACTACCTATGCATCCAAAATCCTTAAACCCAGTTTTCCTTATGAGTCCACCATACCTACCTATATGCGGTATTTCCATGCCGTTCTAAGAAAATTTGTATGTGCCATCTCTAATTTTCAAAATAAATTTCCTTTTTGTGTGGCCGTACCGCTCATGAAACGGTAGGGGGTATCCAATATTTTTCCATGCTAGATGTGTTATTCTCAAGATGAGTGTTTATTCACTTGTCATTGCACGAGAGTACGGCAGTAATAGGGATGCCCAATCCCGAAATGAAAAAAAGAAATTTACTTTATGTTGTCAAATAATAAATTCCTCAAAAAGTGTTGGTATGGAAGGCAACCGTGGATACGGCTAGCCATGGATTGTGAAAGAATGGTGGAAAAGGGAATAACCTTTATTTTATGTTTGGGAACCGCCTGTGATGTATCTAGCATGGAAAGTATTGAGAACTACTTTGTCGTTTTCGTTGACGGGAAAGCCATGCCACCCAAAATATTTTTCTCTCTCAATTTAAGCTTTGAGCTCTGGCACCTCTACAAATCCCTACTTCCCTCTCCGAAGGGCCTATCTATTTACTTTATGCAATTTTTATTTTCAATTTGAATCTCCATCTTCTCTTATAAAGCACCAACTAGGGGGCACTATGATCATACTTGTGCATTGGGTGTAGTTAATATTTGAGTGTATTTCATGAATGGATCAATGATTGAGCATGATGGGCTAGGGATAACTTTCTTTAGTGTTGATATTTTGAAAGACATGGTTGCTTGTTGGCATGCTTGAGTATTGAAGTCTTTATGTCAAAACTAGACTATTGCTTTGAACCATCTAAAAGTCCAAATGTCCATGCTACAAAAGAAAAGAATATGGGATGAACATGTTAGGCAGCATTTCACACCAAAAAATCTGTTTTTATCATTTACCTACTCGAGGACGAGTAGGAATTAAGCTTGGGGATGCTGATACGTCTCCAATGTATCTATAATTTTTGATTGTTCTATGCTGTTATATTATCATTCTTGGATGTTTTACAATTATTTTATAGCAACTTTATATCATTTTTTGGGACTAACCTATTGACATAGTGCCAAGTGCTACTTCCTGTTTTTTGCTTGTTTTTTACTTCGCAGAATATCAGTACCAAACGGAGTCCAGTCGCGATGAAACTTTTGGCGATTTTTTTTGGAACAGAAGGAAGCCAGTGGGCCAAAGAAGTAACCAGGAGGGAGCTCAGGTGGCCCACAAGACACCAGGGCGAGCCGGAGGCCCTAGTGGGTTGTGGTCACCTCGGGAACCCCCTCCACCGCCTCTGAGCTCTATAAATACCCAAATATTCCAGAAACCCTAGAGGAGTCGACGAAAAATACTTCCAGCCACCGCAAGTTCCAGAACCGCAAGATCCAATCTAACACCATCACGGAGGGGTTCATCATCCTCATTGGTGCCTCTCCGATGATGCGTGAGTAGTCCACCATAGACCTACGGGTCCGTAGGCAGTAGCTCGATGGCTTTCTCTCTCTCTTTTGATTCTCAATACAATGGTCTCTTGGAGATCTATTTGATGTAATGACTTTTTGCGGTGTGTTTGTTGGGATCCGATGAATTTTGAGTTCATGATCAGTTTCTATCCATGAATATTATTTGAGTCTTTCTTGATCTCTCATATGGATGATTACTTATAGCCTCGTATTTCTTCTTCTAATCTTTGGTTTAGTTAGGCCAACTAGATCGATTTTTCTTGCCATGGGAAGAGGTGCTTTGTGATGGGTTCGATCTTGCGGTGTCCTCTCCTAGTGACAGAAGGGGCAGCAAGGCACGCATGTATCATTGCTATTAAGGATAACAAGATGGGGTCTATTCCTACATGAATAGATCTTGTCTACATCATGTCACCGTTCTTATTGCAATACTCCGTTTTTCCATGAACTTAATACACTAGATGCATGCTGGATAGCGGTCGATGTGTGGAGTAATAGTAGTAGATGCAGGCAGGAGTCGGTCTACTAATCTTGGACGTGATGCCTATATAATGATCATCGCCTTGGATATCGTCATGATTATTTGATCTTCTATCAATTGCCCAACAGTAATTTGTTCGCGCACCGTGTGCTATACTCATGAGAGAAGCCACTAGTGAAACCTACGGCCCCCGGGTCTACTTTTCCAACATATTGCTTTCCTATCTATCTTTTTGCCGCTTTTGTTTTCAGATCTATTATTCCAAAAACCCATAAATACTTTGCTGCACTTTTTATTTGCCTCTTTTATTTTGTGTTCTTGTGATATCTATTTATCAAATCTACAATCTAATCTATCTTTTTACTGTGGAGAGATTGACAACCTCTCTTACGCGTCGGGTTGCAAGTATTTGTTCTTTGTGTGCAGGTACCGTTTACATAGTGTTGCGTGATCCTCCTACTGGTTCGATACCTTGGTTTCATAACTGAGGGAAATACTTACCGTAGTTGTGCTTCATCATCCCTTACTCTTCGGGGAAATACCGACGCTGTCTCAAGCCACGTCAACGTGCGATTAGTACTTTGATCTATGATAAACTAATAAAACTTTGCAATAAGTATATGAGTTCTTTTTGACTAATGTGATACCATGGACATACACAATCTCACCTTTTCATAATTTGCTAGCCTCTTCGGTACCGTGCATAGCCCGTTCTCACTTCGAGGATCGGTGCAACTTTCGCCGGTGCATCCAAACCCCGTGACATGACACGCTCTGTTGCACATAAGCCTTATTATATCTTCCTCAAAACAGCCACCATACCTACCTATCATGGCATTTCCTTAGCCATTCCGAGATATATTGCCATGCAAATTCCATCGTCACTTCACATGACTAGTTCGTTCATCATCATATTGCTTTGCATGATCGTATAGAGCTGACATAGTATTTGCGGCAAAGCCACCGTTCATAATGTTTTTGATACATGTCATGCTAGATCATTTCACATCCTGGTACACTGCCAGAGGCATTCATACAGAGTCATATCTTCATATCAGTTCTCCATATCGAGTTGTAAGTAAATAAAAGTGTGATGATCATCATTATTAGAGCATTGTCCCGGTAAGGAAAGAATGATGGAGACGATGATTCTCCCATAAGTCAAGATGAGACTCCGGACGAAAATAAAGATGGGGGAGGCCAAATGAGCCCACCATCCATTCAAAAAATGAGAGAAAATGAGAGAAGGGACTTTGCTACTATCCTTTACCACACTTGTGCCTCAAAGTGTCACCATGCTCTTAATGTAGAGAGTCTCATGATATAACACTTTCATATGCTAGTGGGAATTGCCTATTCATTATTACAAACTTGGCTTGTATATTCCTATGACGGGCTTCCTCAAATGCCCGAGGTCTTCATGAGAAAGCAAGTTGGATGCACACCCCACTTAGCTTCATTTGAGCTTTCATACACTTATAGCTCTAGTGCATCATTTGCATGGCAATCCCTACTCCTCGCATTGACATCTATCGATGGGCATCTCCATAGCCCATTGGTACACCTAGTTGATGTGAGATTATCTTCTCCACTTCCTACCCCTTTGATATCTACCACCATACTCTACTCCACTTAAATGCTATGTCCAACGGCTCACGCTCATGTATTGCGTGAAGAATAAAAAGTTGATGCATATTGAAAAATTACAAACCAATTGCGTGACTTGGACACCGTGGTGCTTAACATTTGTATTAATGTGGTGAAGATGGAGCCATGCCTTGCTAATATAATAAGATGAATGGGGGGTATGATACGTCTCCAACGTATCTATAATTTTTGCTTGTTCCATGTTGTTATATTATCATTCTTGGATGTTTTACAATCATTTTATAGCAACTTTATATAATTTTTTGGGACTAACCTATTGACATAGTGCCAAGTGCCAGTTGCTGTTTTTTTTGCTTGTTTTTTACTTCGCAGAATATCAGTACCAAACGGAGTCCAATCACGACGAAACTTTTTGGAGAATTTTTTTGGACCAGAAGAAGGCCAGTGGGCCAAAGAAGTAACCAGGAGGGAGCCCAGGCCGCCCACAACACACCAGGGCGCGCCAGGGGCCCCAGGCGTGCCCTGGTGGGTTGTGGCCGCCTCGGGAACCTTCTCCACCGCCTCTGAGCTCTATAAATACCCAAATATTCCAGAAACCCTAGAGGAGTCGACGAAAAATACTTCCAGCCACCGCAAGTTCCAGAACCGCAAGATACAATCTAACACCATCACGGAGGGGTTCATCATCCTATTGGTGCCTCTCCGATGATGCGTGAGTAGTCCACCATAGACCTACGGGTCCGTAGGCAGTAGCTAGATGGCTTTCTCTCTCTCTCTTTTGATTCACAATACAATGGTCTCTTGGAGATCTATTTGATGTAATGACTTTTTGTGGTGTGTTTGTTGGGATCCGATGAATTTTGAGTTCATGATCAGTTTCTATCCATGAATACTATTTGAGTCTTCTTTGATCTCTTATATGCATGATTACTTATAGCCTCGTATTTCTTCTTCGAATCTTTGGTTTAGTTAGGCCAACCAGATCGATTTTTCTTGC
Organism: Elymus sibiricus; assembly: GCA_039707655.1. Classification (NCBI taxonomy): domain Eukaryota; kingdom Viridiplantae; phylum Streptophyta; class Magnoliopsida; order Poales; family Poaceae; genus Elymus; species Elymus sibiricus. The sequence continues at coordinate 59,635,633 of CM077665.1, forward strand.
CATGGGGAGAGGTGCTTTGTGATGGGTTCGATCTTGCGGTGTCCTCTCTATAGGAGATATGCCCTAGAGGCAATAATAAATGTTATTATTTATCCCCATGTTCCTAATTAAGTTTATATTCCATGCTATAACTGCTATGGTTCTCGAGTCTACAATAACCATGAGGCTCGGAGGAAAGCTCATATGCACGTATGGAATAATAAACGATAAAAAGTATTCCTAGTCATACCTCTAAGACTAGCTCAAGTATTGCATGATGATCCTATTTTCCTGGTCATGGGCATGGCTATGCCGGCAATTTTGAGGGCACAATGTTAGAAGAACATTTGTGTTGAATCGACCCGAATTGATGTTATGCTATGAGATACATTCGTCACAAGTTTATGGTAAATAACACAGAGATAGTTAACGTTTGCATAATTCCTTAGACCATGAGAGTGTCGAGTTCCTTCGTACTTGCTTCATGAACTTTGGGGTTTGTTAAACGTCATCTATAACAGGGTGGCTATTACGGCTGCTTACGGGTTCACGGAAAAGTATGACAAGTAACTTGGTAGCTCAAGATTGGGATTTGCTCCTCCGACGATGGAGAGATATTCTTGGTCCCTCTCGGTGTTGCGGTATCCATCATCGTCCGGCCAGACACAATGTGATTTGATCACAGGGATGCCGGAACGCGGAAACGAGAAAAGAGAACAAAACCGGCAACGAGGTAACTGGCATTATGGAGAAGTGTTGATCCATGGGGATCCCGATAAATCTCACCTCGGGTTTTGTAACATATCGCGAATTAAAAGGAATAGCACACAGCAACTGGAGGTTCACTCGAATATTCATTCGTGTGGGTATAGGGGTCAATATGGGTGTCTACGGCTCCGATATTTATCATTGATCGGAAGGTGTTCCGGGTCATGTCTATACTTCACCGAACCTATAGGGTCACACGCTTAAGGGTCATCTATCTGCTGAACGCCAGACACAGAGTCTGAGAGAAAATCACCGGAAAAGTTTTGGGGATAACGGAAGAGTTCCGGCGAGAGAACATCGGAAGAGTTTCGGTAAAACCGAAAAGTTGTTTAGGAGTATACCATTAAGTCAAATTGGTTTCGGCATACGCTTGGAAATTATTAGAGGGTACCAGAATTGTTCCGGTAACTTCTGGGATTTTTCGGAGACAAAAACCAGAAATGTTCCGGACTGCCGGAACCGCTTTGGTTGCTTTTCGCAGATGAAAATCATTGATCTGAAAATGTTTCGGAACACGTCCAAAATTGTTTTAGTGGGTACTGGAATTATTCTAAGACCCACGGAAATATTTTCGGATTTAACGGCCGCGAAAAAATGGTTTCGTGAATAGTAAAAAGCACTTTATGGTTACTTTATGGAAAACCACCTTTTTGGGCTTTGTCCCAAAATATCTTGGGATGACATGGATGGATGAGAGCCCCTCATGGGGGGGCACTTGTGGTGGCCGGCCAAGGGAGGATCTCCTCCATGGAGGTCCTCTAGCCTTCCCATTTTGCCCCTTTGGAAACTCCATGTGATGGGTTTTTTGGGTATTTCAAGTGCCACCCTACCCCTTGGGTTTTTCCTATAAATAGAGGTGGAGATGCACTCTCCACACTCATCCTTGCTCTCATACACATGCCATTGACTTGTCTGGCTTCTCTCTCCCTCCCAGCGAAATAGTTTCGTAGAGCCGAAAGGTTGTCTGGGTTCCGGTGGGAACTAGTTCTGTACGGCGAAGCCCTGCCGGATAGATGACACCGTATGTATGCAACCCCATAGAGAGGTCGTAGGTTCGTCCTTTTTGCCCGAGGGGTTGTTTGAGTGTGCCTCCCGAAGGGCTGTCTGAGTGACCGTCCGAGATTCTGGGGTCCTCCCGAAGGGCTGTCCGAGGATCCGTCCGGTGGGACTATCCGAGGGACTGTCCCGAGGCCTCCCGAAGGGCTGCCCGGAGTTCTGTCCGGGGGCAGACGAGAGAGTACATCCTCGCGGTTGGGAGGTTGTAAATCCTAGCTGCGGGATCTGCACCGACGATCAACATCGACTCTACTTCCGCTGCGCTACGAGTCGGTAACGATCAGATCAAACCTTGTGTGCATCTCCATAGTGATCCTGGGCGTGCTCGATGTACCGAATTTTTTTGTTTCCTGTTGCGTTCCCCAACACTCTCCGAGTGACAGAAGGGGCAGCGAGGCACGCATGTATTGTTGCTATTAAGGATAACAAGATGGGGTCTATTCCTACATGAATAGATCTTGTCTACATCAAGTCACCGTTCTTATTGCATTACTCCATTTTTCCATGAACTTAATACACTAGATGCATGCTGGATAGCGGTCGATGTGTGGAGTAATAGTAGTAGATGCATAATCGTTTTGGTCTACTAATCTTGGACGCGATGCCTATATAATGATCATCGCCTTGGATATCGTCATGATTATTTGATCTTCTATCAATTGCCCAACAGTAATTTGTTCACCCACCGTGTGCTATACTCATGAGAGAAGCCACTAGTGAAACCTACGACCCCCGGGTCTACTTTTCCAACATATTGCTTTCCGATCTATCTTTTTGCCGCTTTTGTTTTCAGATCTATTATTCCAAAAACCCAAAAATACCTTGGTGCACTTTTTATTTGCCTCTTTTTTTGTTCTTGCGAGATCTATCTATCCAATCTATCACAACCTAATCTATCTTTTTACCGTGGAGAGATTGACAACCTCTCTTTCGCGTCGGGTTGCAAATATGTGTTCTTTGTGTGCAGGTACTGTTTACAAAGTGTTGCGTGATCCTCCTATTGGTTCGATACCTTGGTTTCATAATTGAGGGAAATACTTACCGTTGCTGTGATGCATCATCCCTTCCTCTTGGGAGAAATACCGATGCAGTCTCAAGCCACGTCAAAGGAATTTCTGGCGCCGTTGCCGGGAAGGAAGCAGTCTCTTCAAAGTGCCCATATCTGGCGCCGAGGAGACATCATCAACATCTATCAGGTTCCTAATAACAAATCTCATATCCTTGCAATAACATTATTTGCCATTTTCCTCTCGTTTTCCTCTCCCCCACTTCACCAAATTTGCCGTTTTATTCACCCTCTTTTTCGTTTGCCTTTTTCTCGTCAGGTCTCTTGTTTGCTTGCAATCTTGTTCGCGTAGTCATGATGCCTCAACGAAAGTATCATGATGTTCCTTACCCCAATATTTTGCATGAAATTGAGAAGAGTACTAAGGAATATATGACTACACAATTTGAGCATAATAAGTATTTTACCGAGGAGCTTAAAGAACACTCTACCGTACTAGATGCCATAACAAAACAACTTGATGATATTAGCGGAGAAGTTTCTAATCTCCAATCTAAGTATGCTCATGCTGAAAATCTGCTAGGTAAAATATCCGAGGCACAAGCCACTTTAATAAATCAAATGGCCGCTAAACCAATCTCTCTAGAGGAAAATAAAGATGAAGATCTTAAAGTGATTGGTGTTTCTTCTATTGATTACTTGTTTAGTAATATTAAAATTTATGATAAAGGGACTGAAGTAGAGTCAACTTTAGCTAGAAGGCGTCCCAATAATTTGGAGGGTGAAAATCTTGATGAAAAAGTTGACGAAAGTGGGTTTGAAGAGGTCAAAACTTTAACTAGTGATGTGCCCACTATTTTGGATTGCAAAGACTTTAATTATGATAGTTGCTCTTTGATTGAATGTATTTCTTTGCTGCAATCCATGTAGAATACACCCCATGCTTATGAACAAAATAAAGCTTTTACTAAACATATCGTTGATGCCATGATGAAATCTTTTGAAGAAAAGTTGGAGTTAGAGATTTCAATTCCTAGAAAATTACATGATGAGTGGGAACCTACCATTAAGGTCAAGATTAAAAACTATGAGTGCTTTGCTTTATGAGATTTGGGTGCTAGCGTTTCCACGATTCCGAATTCTCTATGTGATGTGCTTTGTCTTACCAATATTGAAGAATGTTCTCTTAATTTGCGCTTGGCGGATTCTACTATTAAAAAACCTTTGGGAAGAATTAATGATGTTCTTATTCTTGCAAATAGGAACTATGTGACCATAGATTTTATTGTTCTTGATATTGATTGCAATCCGTCTTGTCCCATCATACTTGGTAGACCGTTTTTACGCACTATAGGTGCCGTGATTGATATGAAAGAGGGCAATATTAAATGTCGGTTTCCACTAAGAAAGGGTATGGAACACTTCCCTAGAACAAGAATTAAGCCACCATATGAATCAATCATGAGAGAATCCTATGGAGCAAAAACCAAAGATGGCAATACTTGAATCTATGCATTATGCCTAGCTAGGGGCGTAAAACGATAGCGCTTGTTGGGAGGCAACCCAATGAATAGATTTATTTTTATCTTTTTCTTTCTGTTTTTGAGTGTTGACACAATTATGCCTCTCTTATGATTGTTTTTTTATGTTTTATTTAGTGTTTGTGCCAAGTAAATCCTTTAGGATGATTCATAAGATGAGTAGAAACAATGCTGAATCTGAAACAGAAACTTTCCCTCCAGTGCGCGAATTTTCATTTTTTACTGGAGCGTGATAATGAGCTGAAATTTTAACATAGTGTTTTATACAAATTCTTTACGTTTTCCTAATTTTTCAGAAGTTTTAGAGTTACAAAAGTATGGTTAGAGTACAGATTACTACAGACTGTTCTGTTTGAGACAGATTCTGTTTTCGTTGCCTTGTGTGCTTGTTTTGATGAATCTATGGTTTGTATTGAAGGGTATAAGCCATGGTAAAATTAAAATACAGTAGATATAATGCAATAATAAAATTTGAATGAGTTTGCAACAATACTTAGAGTGGTTATTTGCTTTATTATACTAACGGATCTCATGAAGGTTTTGTTGAGTTTTGTGTAATTGAAGTTTCCAAGTTTTGGGTGAGATCACGATGGATGAAGGAATAAGGAGTGAAAAGAGCCTAAGCTTGGGGATGCTACAGCACCCCCAAGATAATATCCAAGGAGAAACAAGCAACTAAGCTTGGGGATGCCCCGAGTGGCATCCCCTCTTTCTTCTAACGACCATCGGTATTTTACTTGGAGCTATATTTTTATTCGTCACATATCATGAGTTTTGCTTGGAGCGTATTGTATTATTTGAGTCTTTGCTTGCTTTGCTTTTTAGTTTGTCACTAGTATCCTTGCTGGACACACCTATTTGAGAGAGCCAAAATTATGATATGATTTGTTAGAATTGCTCTATACGCTTCACTTAAAAAATTGAGCTATGGAATTGCTCTAGTGCTTCACTTATATCTTTTTGAGCATGGTGTGCTTTGAAATTTTGAAGAAATACTCTCATGCTTCACTTAGATTAATTTGAGAGTTAGTAACTTTTGAAGAAATTCTCTCATGCTTCACTTATATTATTTTGAGAGATGAAACTTTTATGCTCATGTTCTTCACTTAAATTTAGTTGAGCTTGTCAAAAGCAATGGCAATATATGAAATTAGTCCCAGAGTGATAGATATTCAAGAGGGATATAATAAAAAAATTCATGAAGATCATTGGACAAATTAAACTTGATTCCTTATAATAGTTTTGAGACATGATGATAGTGATATGTGAGTCATGTTGCTGAGTAACTATGCTTTAGTAAGAATATTGGTGTGAAGGTTTGTGATTCCCTATGCAAGCATGAAAGTCAAAAGTTATGCAATGAAATTACCTCCTACTTATGGTGCATTATTCGGTGTTAGTTATGCTCAATGCCCGTTTATGTGAATTTTCGTTTCTTGGTTGGTTGCTTCTCAATCTATTTGCTAGCCTCCACTTGTGCTAAGTAGAAATACTACTTGTGCATCCAAAATCCTTAAACCCAGTTTTGCCTTATGAGTCCACCATACCTACCTATATGCAGTATTTCCATGCCGTTCTAAGCAAATTTGTATGTGCCATCTCTAATTTTCAAAATAAATTTCCTTTTTATGTGCTCGTACCGCTCATGAAACGGTAGGGGGTATCCAATATTTTTCCATGCTAGATGTGTTATTCTAAAGATGGGTGTTTATTCACTTGTCATTACACGAAAGTACGGCGGAAATAGGGATGCCCAGTCCCGAAATGAAAAAGAAATTTACTTTATGTTGTCAAATAATAAATTCCTTGGAAAGTGTTGGTATGGAAGGCAACCGTGGATTCGGCTAGCCATGGATTGTGAAAGAATGGTGGAAAAAGGAATAAACTTTACTTTATGTTTGGGAAACGTCTATGATGTATCTAGCATGAAAAGTATTGAGAACTACTTTGTCATTTTCGTTGACAGGAAAGGCATGCCACTCAAAATATTTTCTCTCTCTCAATTTAAACTTTGAGCTCTCGCACCTCTACAGATCCCTACTTCCCTCTCCGAAGGGCCTATCTATTTACTTTATGCAATTTTTATTTTTACTTGAGTCTCCATCTTCTCTTATAAAGCACCAACTAGGGGGCACTATGATCATACTTGTGCATTGGGTGTAGTTAATATTTGAGTGTGTTTCATGAATGGATCAATGATTGAGCATGATGGGCTAGGGATAACTTTCTTTAGTGTTGATATTTTGAAAGAGATAGTTGCTTGTTGGCATGCTTGAGTATTAAAGTCTTTATGTCAAAACTAGACTATTGCTTTGAACCATCTAAAACTCCAAATGTCCCTGCAACAAAAGAAAAGAATATGTGATGAACATGTTGGGCAGCATTCCACAACAAAAATTCTGTTTTTATCATTTACCTACTCGAGGACGAGTAGGAATTAAGCTTGGGGATGCTGATCCGTCTCCAACGTATCTATAATTTTTGCTTGTTCCATGCTGTTATATTATCATTCTTGGATGTTTTACAATCATTTTATAACAACTTTATATCATTTTTTGGGACTAACCTATTGACATAGTGCCAAGTGCCAGTTGTTGTTTTTTGCTTGTTTTTTACTTCGCAGAATATCAGTACCAAACGGAGTCCAATCGCGATGAAACTTTTTTGAGAATTTTTTTAGACCAGAAGAAGACCAGTGGGCCAAAGAAGTAATCAGGAGGGAGCCCAGGCCGCCCACAAGACACCAGGGCGCACCAGGGGCCCCGGGCGCGCCCTGGTGGGTTGTGGCCGCCTCAGGAACCTTCTCCACCGACTCTGAGCTCTATAAATACCCAAATATTCCAAAAAACCTAGAAGAGTCGACGAAAAATACTTCCAGCCGCCGCAAGTTCCAGAACCGCGAGATCCAATCTAACACCATCACGGAGGGGTTCATCATCCTCATTGGTGCCTCTCCGATGATGCGTGAGTAGTACACCATAGACCTATGGGTCCGTACGCAGTAGCTAGATGGCTTTCTCTCTCTATTGATTCTCAATACAATGGTCTCTTGGAGATCTATTTGATGTAATGACTTTTTGCGGTGTGTTTGTTGGGATCCGATGAATTTTGACTTCATGATTAGTTTCTATCCATGAATATTATTTGAGTCTTCTTTGATCTCTTATATGCATGATTACTTATAGCCTCGTATTTCTTCTTCGAATCTTTGGTTTAGTTAGGCCAACTAGATCGATTTTTCTTGCCATGGGAAGAGGTGCTTCGTGATGGGTTCGATCTTGCGGTGTCCTCTCCCAGTGATAGAAGGGGCAGCGAGGCACGCATGTATCGTTGCTATTAACGATAACAAGATGGGGTCTATTCCTACATGAATAGATCTTGTCTACATCATGTCACCATTCTTATTGCATTACTCCGTTTTTCCATGAACTTAATACACTAGATGAGTGCTGGATAGCGGTCGATGTGTGGAGTAATAGTAGTAGATGCGGAATCGTTTCAGTCTACTAATCTTGGACGTGATGCCTATATAATGATCGTCGCCTTGGATATCGTCATGATTATTTGATCTTCTATCAATTGCCCAACAGTAATTTGTTCACCTACCGTGTGCTATACTCATGAGAGAAGCCACTAGTGAAACCTACGGCCCCCGAGTCTACTTTTCCAACATATTGCTTTCCGATCTATCTTTTTGCCGCTTTTGTTTTCAGATCTATTATTCTAAAAACCCAGAAATACCTTGCTGCACTTTTTATTTGCCTCTTTTATTTTGTGTTCTTGCGAGATCTATTTATCCAATCTATCACAACCTAATCTATCTTTTTACCGTGGAGAGATTGACAACCTCTCTTTCGCGTCGGGTTGCAAGTATTTGTTCTTTGTGTGCAGGTGTTGTTTACATAGTGTTGCATGATCCTCCTACTGGTTCGATACCTTGGTTTCATAACTGAGGGAAATACTTACCGTCACTGTGCTGCATCAGCCCTTCCTCTTTGGGGAAATACCGACGCAGTCTCAAGCCACGTCAGGGTAAACGTTTCTTAAGGATCGTATACTTTTAAGGATTAATAATTCTGTTTCTTACATTTTAATTATTGCTATGTTAATATTTGTTGATTCATCTTTTCTCAATGAGCATACACGCATAAGATTACATAGTGGATAGCATGTCACATCAAAAAATTTGTTTTTATAATTTACCTACTCGAGGACGAGCAGGAATTAAGCTTGGGGATGCTTGATACGTCTCCAACGTATCTATAATTTTTTATTGTTCCATGCTGATATATTATCATTCTAGGATACTTTTTGGGTCTTTATTTACCAATTTATAATATTTTTGAGCACTAACCTATTGACCCAGTGCCCAGTGCCAGTTGTTGTTTTCTGCATGTTTTTGCCTTTTCAGGTTTACATTACCAAACGAAGTCCAATTGCCACGAAACTTTTTGATGATTTTTTCTGGACTATAAGAAGACCTAGAAGCTTCGGAAGGAGGCCAGGAGGTGCACGAGGGACCCACCACACATCAAGGCGCGCCCTGGGGGGAGCGCGCCCTGATACGTGGTGGCCCCCTCGGCTGCCTTCCGACGTCTCTCTTCGGCCTATAAATTCTCTAATATTGCAAAAACCCAGGAGGCAGTCCTGAAACCCTTTTTCCACCGCCGCAAGTCACTGTTCCGTCGCGAGGCCATCTGGAGCTCCGTTCCGGCACCCTGCCGGAGGGAGGATCGATCACGGAGGGCCTCTTCATCGACCTTGCTGCCCTCATGATGATGTGTGAGTAGTTCAGCACAGACCTACGGGTCCATAGCTAGTACCTAGATGGCAATCTCTCTCTCTTATGATCTCCAATACAATGATCATCGCATCTTTGCTTTGATATATCCGATGTAATCCTATTGTGCGGTGTGTTTGTTGGGATCCGATGAATTGTGGGTTTATGTTCAGATTATTCATGAAAAGTATTTGAGATACCTACGAATTATATTATCTCTTATGTGCATGATCATTATAGCTTCGTAATGCTCTCCGATCTATTGATATGCTTTGGCCAATGATGACCCACAAGTATATGGGATCAATCGTAGTCCTTTCGATAAGTAAGAGTGTCGAACCCAACGAAGAGCAGAAGGAAATGATAAGCAGTTTTCAGCAAGGGATTCTCTGCAAGTGTTGTAAGTAACAATAGTAGATAGTTTTGTAGCAAGATAAATCGTAACAAGTGACAAGTAACAATAGTAGCAAAGGTGCAGCAAGGTAGCCCAATCCTTTTTGTAGCAAAGGATAGGCCTGAAAGTACTCTTATATTAAGCAAGTGTTCCCGAGGACGCATGGGACTTATGTCTAGTCATGTTCATCATGTTGGGTTGATTCGCGTTCGCTACTTTGATAATTTGATATGTGGGTGGACCGGTGCTAAGGTGTTGTTCTTACTTGAACTAACAACCTACTTATGATTACCCCCTCTCGCAAGCATCCGCAACTACGAAAGAAGAATTAAGATAAATCTAATCATAGCATGAAACATGTGGATCCAAATCAGCCCCTTATGAAGCTTGTGGGGCCCTCGTGTGCCTTCCTGACTCCGATTTCTTCCCAAACATGTATTCTGACCTAGAAAAAATCATTATATATACTCCCGGATGTTTTGACCACCGCATCGCAAGTTTCTCCTCTGTTCTTGTTTCGGGCTATTTTTCTGACAGATCTAGATCGCCATGGCTTCCTCAAGTTCATCTAAAGACAAGTTCTTCCAGAGGGTCACCAACCCTTACTTGCCGGAGGTGATGAAGCACCCTCAAGCTTTTGAGATGCGTGAGGGGGTGCTCCACATCCGGGATGTTCAAGGCCCCAAGAAGGAGGGAAGCGACAAGGCCAGGCTTGCAGAAGTGGAGCAGGAGATCTTCAAGTGCCAAGGGATGGTGGAACATGGTCTGAGTGCTAATCACTCTATGATCACGGACTTCATCCGCAAAAACAAGCTGGACACAAGGAGCGTAGGAGAAGCTCTCTTCAAACTTCAAGAGCGGATCGAGCACCTCCAAGATGAAATCTATCAACTTCAAATCCAGAACTGTGAGTATGAATCTAGGTTTAAAAGGATGAGCCTCGCTGCTGATTTCAGGACTCCGAAGACAAGAGTTTCTTTCCATGATGGGGAGCCTATGCCCTGGAAGATGGAGGATTTTGGCACACCACCACCATCACCGAAGAACACTTGAGTACATGGGTATGGGCACAACCCCTAGCTTGTTCCAAGCTTGGGGGAGGTGCCCCGGTATCGTATCACCATCACTTTTCACCATCATCTTTTATTTTAGTTCGATCTTTAGCTATTTTGTGGTTTAGAGAAATAAAGTTTTAGATTTGCTTTGCTTCGAATTTTGCTTTGAGTTCTACCTATCCTTGTAATCGAGTATGAGAGTTATATAATAAAGATTAGTTGAGTTCGTGTGCTTTACTCTCTTGCACCAATGATCATAGCAAGACAATAAAAAGAATAGTAAAGATCGTATGCTTATCCCATGGGAAGTAATGACTTCACATAAAAAGAAAGTATGAACCATGAAAATTGTTGGGAATAGAACAAGCATAGCCTTAGTCATTGTTATAATCTATGCAAGATCATGATAGTGAGGAGAAGATTCACATACAAATATACTATCTTGGACATCATCTATGATTACGAACCCTCACCAAATATTAAATAATGATCAAGTGTTGAAGTTGGACATGGAAGACAGCCTAATGGTCATGATTGCTTACATTTGCATAGAATTATATAGACATGGATCCTTTAACATGTGATGTTTCCTTTAGAACTTTTGCCAGCCAAAATTCCCGCACCAAGTAGAGATACTACTTGTGCATCCATAACCCCTTGAACCCAGTTTATTTTTGTAAGAGTCCACCTTACCTACCTATGGATTGAATAAGATCCTTCAAGTAAGTTGTCATCGATGCATAAGCAATAAAAATTGCCTCTAATCATGTATGATCTTTTATTGAAAAGGAAAATAAGCTTTTGTATGATCTTGTGATGGTGAAGAAATAAAAGCGACGGAGTGCATAATAAAGTTCGCTATCACAAGGGGCAATATAAAGTGAAGTTCCTTTGCATTAAGAGATTGCACATCTAACCAAATAAAAGCGCATGACAACCTCTGCTTCCCTCTGTGAAGGGCATATCTTTCATTCTCATTAAGTTCTTACCTTTATTCAAGAGTCATCAATATCCTTTCTTCTTCAAATATTTAAACTCTTTTAGTGGTAAGCGTCACATGTTGAGGTAAGATCCAAGTATATATATCCACTTGAATGTAAGAAACCATGATTCATTATTGTTAACATTATCCTTGAGGTAAATGAGTTGGGTGGCAAATGAAGCCCCTATCTTCCTATGTGTTCGGCAAAAACATTAGCTCCAAAAATATGCAATGAGTTTCAACAATCATAGATGACTAAATGATAGTTGAGTATGTGGGTTTGCTACAATGAAAGCTCTTATATAGACTCCTCTCTTGAATATGATGAATGAGGATTATCACCATGGCTAAAAGCATTGTTTGTTCGTTGTCAATAGGGTTTATGCTTCATACTTCGATAATTGTGAATAGATCCTTACTTGATTATGAGAAGTTATATGATGAAATGCTTGCTGCTATAATAATATGCATGATGCTCTCATGTCCGTATTCTGTTTTTATCGACACCTCTCTCTCAAATCATGTGGTCATTATTCTCGCGTTCGGCTTTCGCTTGAGGACAAGCGAGGTCTAAGCTTGGGGGAGTTGATACGTCCATTTTGCATCATGATTTTCTATTCATATTTACGTTATTCTTGGCCATTATTCCCTATCATCATACAATTCTTATGCCCTTTCTCTCTGAATATGCAAGGTACATCACAAAGAGGGAATTATCTGGAAACTGGAATTCTGGACCGGAAAACCGAGAAAAAGGCAGAAAAATCACCAGACTCCAAATGACCTGAAACGTCACGAGGAATTTTTATTGAATATATGTGAATTTATGGGCCAAAAATATACCAGAGGGGGCCACTAGCTAGCCACAAGCCAACAGGGCGCCCCCCCAGGCCGCGCCCTAATAGCTTGTGGGGCCCTGGCTGGCCTCCCGAGGCCCCTCTTCTCCTATATGGTGTGTTTTACCCTCGAAAAAATCATAAGAAACCTTTCGGGATGAAGCGCCGCCGTCTCGAGGCGGAAATATGGGCAGAGGCCCTTTTGCACTCCAGCTGTTAGATTCTACCGAGGAAATCCCTCTTCGGGAGGGGGAGATCGAAGCCATCGTCATCACCAACGCTTCCTCCTTCGTGGGAGGACCAATCTTCATCAACATCTTCACCAGCACCATCTCATCTCCAACCCTAGTTCATCTCTTGTATTCAATCTTTGTCCCAAAACCTCAGATTGGTACCCGTGGGTTACTAGTTGTGTTGATTACATCTTGTAGTTGATGCTTGTTGGATTACTTGGTGGAAGAAATTATGTTCAGATCCTTAATTATTATTATTGCACCTCTGATCTTGAACATGTTGATGAGGTGTGAGTAGTTACTATTGTTCGTGAGGACATGGGAGAAGTCTGGTAATAAGTTATCATGTGAAGTTGGTATTCATTCGATATTTTGATGATATGTATGTTGTTACTTCTCTTAGTGGTGTCATGTGAACGTCGACTACATGACACTTCACCATGCTATTGGCCTAAGGGAAGTCATTGTGGAGTAACAAGTAGATGATGGGTTGCTAGAGTGAGAGAAGCTTAAACCCCAGTTTATGCGTTGCTTCATAAGGGGCTGATTTGGATCCACATGTTTCATGCTATGGTTAGGTTTATCTTAATTCTTCTTTCATAGTTGCGGATGCTTGCGAGAGGGGGTAATCATAAGTAGGTTGTTAGTTCAAGTAAGAACAACACCTTAGCACCGGTCCACCCACATATCAAATTATCAAAGTAGCGAACACGAATCAACCCAACATGATGAACATGACTAGACATAATTCCCATGTGTCCTCGGGAGCGCTTGTTGAATATAAGAGTACTTTCAGGCCTGCCCTTTGCTACAAAAAGGATTGGGCTACCTTGCTGCATGATACGTCTCACACGTATCTATAATTTTTGCTTTTTCCATGTTGTTATATTATCATTCTTGGATGTTTTACAATCATTTTATAGCAACTTTATATCATTTTTTGGGACTAACCTATTGACATAGTGCCAAAGTGTCAGTTGCTGTTTTTGCTTGTTTTTTACTTCACAGAAAATCAATACCAAACGGAGTCCAATCGCGACGAAACTTTTTGGAGATTTTTTCTGGACCAGAAGACACCCAGTGGGCCAAAGAAGTGCCGGGGGAGTGGGCCGAGGAGACCACAACCCACCAGGGCACGCCAGGGTGGCCCCGGCGCGCCCTGATGGGTTGTGCCCTTCTCGGGGCCCCTCTCCACCGCCTCTGATGCCTATAAATTCCCAAATATTCCAAAAACCCTAGGGGAGTCGACGAAACACAATTTCAGCCGCCGCAAGTTCCAGAACCTCGAGATCCAATCTAAACACCATCATGGAGGGGTTCATTTTCCTCATAGGTGCCTCTCCGATGATGCGTGAGTAGTCCACCATAGACCTACGGGTCCGTAGGCAGTAGTTAGATGGATTCCTCTCTCTCTCTCTCTCTTATGATTCTCAATACAATGGTCTCTTGGAGATCTATTTGATGTAAACTTTTGCGGTGTGTTTGTTGGGATCCGATGAATTTTGAGTTCATGATCAGTTTCTATCCATGAATATTATTTGAGTCTTCTTTGATCTCTTATATGCATGATTACTTATAGCCTCGTATTTCTTCTCCGAATCTTTGGTTTAGTTAGGCCGACTAGATCGATTTTTCTTGCCATGGGAAGAGGTGCTTTGTGATGGGTTCGATCTTGTAGTGTTCTTTCCAAGTGACAGAAGGGGCAACAAGACACGCATGTATCGTTTCTATTAAGGATAACAAGATGGGGTATATTCCTACATGAATAGATCTTGTCTACATCATGTCATCGTTCTTATTGCATTACTCCGTTTTTCCATGAACTTAATACACTAGATGCATGCTGGATAGCGGTCGATGTGTGGAGTAATAGTGGTAGATGCAGGCAGGAGTCGGTCTACTTATCTTGGACGTGATGCATATATAATGATCATCACCTTGGATATCGTCATGACTATTCGATTTTCTATCAATTGCCCAACAGTAATTTGTTCACCCACCGTGCGCTATACTCATGAGAGAAGCCACTAGTGAACCCTACGGCCCCCGGGTCTACTTTTCCAACATATTGCTTTTCGATCTACTTTTTTGCAATCTTTGTTTTTAGATCTACAAAACCGAAAACCCAAAAACATACTGCTGCATATTTACTCTTTTTATTTTGTGTTCTTGAGAGATCTATCTCTCCTATATATCACTACCTAATCTATCTTTTTACCGTAGAGAGATTGACAACCTCTCTTTCGCGTCAGGTTGCAAGTATTTGTTGTTTGTGTGCAGGTGCTGCTTATTGGGTGGTGGTGATCCTCCTACTGGTTCGATAACCTTGGTTTCATAACTGAGGGAAATACTTACCGTCGCTGTGCTGCATCATCCCTTCCTCTTTGGGGAAATACCGACGCAGTCTCAAGCCACGTCACTGCACCTTTGCTACTATTGTTACTTGTCACTTGTTACGATTTATCTTGCTACAAAACTATCTACTATCATTACTTACAGCACTTGCACAGAATACCTTGTTGAAAACTTCTTATCATTTCCTTCTGCTCCTCGTTGGGTTCGACACTCTTACTTATCGAAAGGACTACGATTGATCCCCTATACTTGTGGGTCATCATTGGCCAAAGCATATCAATAGATCAGAGAGCATTACGAAGCTATAATGATCATGCACATAAGAGATAATATAATTCAGAAGCATCTCAAATACTTTTCATGAATAATCTAAACATAAACCCACAATTCATCGGATGCCAATAAACACACCGCACAATAGGATTACATCGGATAGATCAAAGCGAAGATGCGATGACCATTGTATTGAAGAACATAAGAGAGAGATTGCCATCTAGGTACTAGCTATGGACCCGTGGGTCTGTGGTGAACTACTCACACATCATCATGAGGGCAGCAAGGTTGATGAAGAGGCCCTCCGTGATCGATCCCCCCTCCGGCAGGGTGCCGGAACGGAGTTCCAGATGGCCTCGCGACGGAACAGAGACTTGTGGCGGCGGAAAAAGGGTTTCGGGACTTCATCCAGGGTTTTCAGAATATTAGAGAATTTATAGGCCGAAGAGGGACGTCGGGAGGTGCCCGAGGGGGCCACCACATATCAGGGCGCGGCCCCCCCAGGGCACGCCCTGATGTGTGGTGGGGCCCTCGTGTGCCTCCCGGCTTCCTTCCGAAGCTTTTAGGTCTTCATATAGTCCAGAAAAAATCATCAAAAAGTTTCGTGGCAATTGGACTTCGTTTGGTACAGTAAACCTACATAGGCAAAAACACGCAGAAAACAGCAACTGGCACTGGGCACTGGGTCAATAGGTTAGTGCTCAAAAATATTATAAATTGGTAAATAATGACCCAAAGTATCCTAGAATGATAATATATCAGCATGGAACAATAAAAAATTATAGATACGTTGGAGACGTATCAAGCATCCCCAAGCTTAATTCCTGCTCGTCCTCGAGTAGGTAAATGATAAAAACAGAATTTTTGATGTGACATGCTATCCACTATGTAATCTTATTCAGGTATGCTCATTGAGAAAACATGAATCAACAAATATTAACATAGCAATATTCAAAGTGTAAGAAACAGAATTATTAATTCCTAAAAGTATACAATTCTTAAGAAATGTTTACCCCCCCCCCATTCATCTTATTGTATTAGCAAGGCATGGCTCCATCTTCACCACATTAATAAAAATGTTAAGCACCACGGTGTCCAAGTCAGGCAATTGGTTCGTACTTTTTCAGTATGCATCAACTTTTTATTCTTCACGCAATACATGAGTGTGAGCCATTGGACATAACATTTAGGTGGAATAGAGTATGGTGGTAGATATCAAAGGGGTAGGAAGTGGAGAAGATAGTCTCACATCAACTAGGCGCACCAACGGGCTATGGAGATGCCCATCGATAGATGTCAATGCAAGGAGTAGGGATTTCCATGCAAATGATGCACGAGAGCTATAAGTGTATGAAAGCTCAAATGAAGCTAAGTGGGGTGTGCATCCAACTTGCTTACTCATGAAGACCTCGGGCATTTGAGGAAGCCTGTCATAGGAATATACAAGCCAAGTTTGAAATAATGAATAGGTAATTCCCACTAGCATATGAAAGTGATATATCATGAGACTCTCTACATGAGGAACATGTTGAGGCACAAGTGTGGTAAAGGATAGTAGCAAAGTCCCTTCTCTCATTTTCTCTCATTTTTTTGAATGGATGGTGGGATCATTTGGCCTCCCCCATCTTTATTTTCGTCCAGAGTCTCATCTCGACTTATGGGAGAATCATCGTCTCCATCATTCTTTCCTTACCGGGACAATGCTCTAACAATGATGATCATCACACTTTTATTTACTTACAACTCAACATGGAGAACTGATATGAAGATATGACTCTGTATGAATGCCTCTGGCAGTGTACCAGGATGTGCAATGATCTAGCGTGACATGTATCAAAAACATTATGAAGGTGGCTTTGCCACAAATACTATGTCAGCTCTATATGATCATGCAAAGCAATATGACGATGAACGAACTAGTCATGTGAAGTGACGATGGAATTTGCATGGCAATATATCTCGGAATGGCTATGGAAATGCCATGATCGCTAGGTATGGTGGATGTTTTGAGGAAGATATAATAAGGCTTATGTGCAACAGAGCGTATCATGTCACGGGGTTTGGATGCACCGGCAAAAGTTGCACCGATCCTCGAGGTGAGAACGGGCTATGCACGGTATCGAAGAGGCTAGCAAATTATGAAAAGGTGAGATTGCGTATGTCTATGGTTTCACATTAGTCATAAAGAACTCATATACTTATTGCAAAGTTTTATTAGTTTATCATAAATCAAAGTACTAATCGCATGCCCCGAGAGAAGAGGTTGGTAGGAGTTAACCATCGCGCGCTTCCGACCCGAAACAACACTAGGATTTCAACGAGGAATAGAAATGCTCACACATCATCACCATGCCTCTTTAATTTTTAGATGAACAAAAAGGTCAACCCCTCTTAATATCGACACTTCTACTGTTTAACAATTATGAACTCACACCTATTTCATATTACTTCACCAATATCATTAACCCACAATTTCTTTATATGTGCTACATGATGGTTTTGATTATCACTCTTTGAATACCTAATATTCTTGGACTAGTCTGTATGACCATGCAAATTACCATCACTATTTATTAACTCTCAAACAAATATAAGTGAAGAACGAGAGTGAAGTCATTTCTTTAAAATCTACACACCACCGTGCTCAAAAAGATATAAATGAAGTACTAGAGCAACTACTAAGCTCAAATGATATAAGTGAAGCACATAGAGTATTCTAACAAATTATGATGAAGGTGTGTCTCTGTTAAATAGGTGTGTCCAGCAAACAATAATTGTGGCAAACTGAAAGTAAAAGCAAACAAAAGCAAACGATGCTCCAAGCAAAACTCATATCATGCGACGAATAAAAATATAGCTTCGAGTGACATACCGATGGATTTGAGACGAAAGAGGGGATACCTTCCGGGGCATCCCCAAGCTTAGACGCTTGAGTCTCCCATAAAATATTACCTTGGGGTGCCTTGGGCATCCCCAAGCTTAGGCTCTTGCTACTCCTTATTCCTTTGTCCATCAAGATAACACCCAAAACTTGAAAACTTCAATCACACAAAACTCAACAAAACCTCGTGAGATCCATTAGTATAAGAAACATATTGCATACTTTAAGTACTGTTGTAAATTGATTCAAAATTTATAAGTGCATAATAGGTACTGTATTCTAACTTCTCCATGGCACGATACAATCCATAGTTTAATCAAAATAAGCAACTATCCAAGCAAAAACACAATCTGTCTAAAACAGAACAGTCTGTAGAAATATGTAGAGACCCTATACTTCTGTAACACTAAAAATTCTTAAAAATTAGTATAACCTCGAAAATTTGTACAGAAACACCGTGTAATTTTTTTAGATCATTATCACACTCCATAAAAAATGAAAATTCCTGTACTGGAGTCAAAAGTTTCTGTTTTGTTTTAGCATCGATTCTACTTATCTTGTGAGTCATCCCAAAGGCTTTACTTGGCACAAACACTAATTTAAACACAAAAACATAATCATTATAGATGCAATAATCATTCTATTAAAAATAAATAGAAATTTCTAAGCAAAAATTTAAAGATAACTATTGGGTTGCCTCCCAACAAGCGCTATTGTTTTATGCCCCTAGCTAGGCATAATGCATAGTTTCAAGTTTTGTCATCTTTGACACTCCACCCATAAGTAGATCTCACAATTGATTCATAAGGTGGTTTAATTCTCTTTCCAGGGAAGTATTCCATCCCTTTCTTCAATGGGAATTGGAACCTTATGTTTCCCTCTTTCATGTCAATGATTGCACCTATAGTTCGTAAGAATGGTCTTCCAAGTATTATGGGACAAGAAGGATTGCAATCAATATCAAGCACAATGAAATCTACAGGCATATAATTTTTATTTGCAATAATAATCACATCCTTAATTCTACCTAAAGGTTTCTTGATGGTAGAATACGCAAGATGCAAGTTGAGGGAACAATCTTCAATATTAGTGAGACCGAGTACATCACAAAGCGTTTTAGGAATAGTTGAAACACTAGCACCAAGGTCACACAAAGCATTGCATTCATATTTATTGATCTTTATTTTGATAGTAGGTTCCCATTCATCATGCAATTTTCTAGGAATAGAGACTTCAAGCTCAAGTTTCTCATCATAAGCTCTTATCATAGCTTCTACTATGTGTTCGGTAAAAGCTTTGTTTTGTTCATAAGCATTAGGTGAGATAATAACGGATTGCAACAAGTAAATACATTCTACTAAAGAGCAATTATCATAATTAAAGTCCTTGTAATCCAAGATAGTGGGTGCATCACTAGTTAAAGTTTTGACCTCTCCAAACCCACGTGTTTCAGTTTTAGCATCAAAATCATCACCCTCCAAGCAAACGGGACGCTCCTCTACTAAAGTTGACTCATCTCCAGTACCTTTATCATTTATATTTAGAGAGGTAAATAAAGATTCAACAGGAGAAACACCAATCATTTTAAGATCTTCATCATGATTCCGGTAAAAACCGGGTGGAAGAGCTTTTTCCAAGAATTCCCGCTTAGCTCTCAACTTAGCGGTCCTCTCCTTACTTTCATTAATAGATATTTGGATAGATTTAATAGAATCATTAAAATCATGCTTGGGTTGCAAAGCTTTATTTTTAAGAGTTTCCACATCAAGAGCAATTCTATCCATGTTTTTAGCCAAAGTGTCAACTACATGCAATTTTTCTTCTACCATAGTGTTGAAAACCTTTTGAGAATTAACAAATTCTTTAATTGTGTTCTCAATATCAGAGGGTATCCTATTAGCATTTGTAGAAGAATTTCCATAAGAATTACCATAAGAGTTTCCATAGTTGTTAGAGGAATTACCGGGATACGACCTAGAATTGAAATTTCCTCTATAAGCATTGTTATTGAAATTATTTCGCGAGACAAAGTTCACATCAATAGCATCATTATTTTTCTCAATCAAAGTATACAATGGAACATCATTGGGGTCAACATGAGCATTTTTACTAGCAACCATATTCATAAGAGCATCCACTTTTTCACTCAAAGTAGCGATTTCTTCAACGGAATTTACCTTCTTACCGGTTGGATCCCTTTCGGTATGCCATTGAGAATAATTTGTCATGATGTTGTCCAGAAGTTTTGTGGCCTCTCCTAAGGTCACATCCATAAAGGTACCACCTGCAGCAGAATCTAGAAGATTTCTAGACACAAAGTTTAGTCCAGCATAGAAGTTTTGAATAATCATCCACATATTTAAGCCGTGAGTTGGACAATTTCTTATCATTAATTTCATTCTCTCCCAAGCTTGTACAACATGCTCTTGATATTGCTGTTTAATATTCATTATTTAATTTGTAAGGGAGATGATCTTAGCAGGAGGAAAATACTTGGCAATAAAAGCATCTTTACACTTATCCCATGTTCCAATACTATTACGAGGTAAAGATGAAAACCAAGCTTTAGCTTTATATCTTAGTGAAAAAGGAAATAATTTTAATTTCACAATATCATTATCCATATCCTTTTTCTTTTGCATGTCACATAATTCAACAAAGTTATTAAGATGTGACGCGGGATCCTCATTAGGACTTCCCGAAAATTGATTTTTCATGACAAGATTTAGCAATGCAGCATTAATATCAAAAGCCTCCGCACTAGTGGCGGGTGGTATAGGTGTACTAATAAAATCATTATTATTAGTATTTGAGAAGTCACACAACTTAGTAGTATCTTGAGACATGGTGACCGAGCAAGCAAAGTAACAAGCAAAACAAGTAGACTAGCAAGCGAAGAAGTAAACTAGTAACAAGCAAAGGTAAATATTTTGTATTTTTGATTTTTATGTGACAAGCTAAATATAACAGCAAATAAAAAGAAGAACAAGTGAATGAAAATTTGCATGAAGTTACTTGGTAGTTGATGATGATATTCCCCGGCAACGGCGCCAGAAATCCTTCCTGATACTTGTGATCTGCGTTGGGTTTTCCGTGAAGAGGAACGGGTAATTGCAGCACAAAGCGGATAAGTCTTTCCCTCAGTTATGAAACCAAGGTTTATCTAACCAATAGGAATATCAATCCTCAACCGTCTTCAGTGGCTGCACGCAAATGAACAAACAACTTGCACCCGACGCGGGCAAGAGGGTTGTCAATCCCCTTGATCTCGTTATGCAAGCAAATGAGTTGTGTAGATAATTGTTGATAAATATAAATTGCAAAATAAATAAAAAGTAAATAAAGGCAGCAATGTAAATATAGCGTTTGCGAATATATAAGTGAATAGACCCGGGAGCCATAGTGTTCCCTAGCGACGTCTCTCATGTAGGCAGCATACGGTGGGTAAACAAATTACTGTTGAGCATTTGATAGAAAAGCGGATAGTTATGCGATGTTCACGACAATGATCATGTCTATATAGGCATCACGTCCATAAGCAAATAGGCCGAGTCCTACCTACACCTATTACTATTACTCCACTCATCGACCGCTATCCAGCATGCATCTAGAGTATTAAGTAAAACAGAGTAATGCTTGGAGAACGATGACATGATGTAGACAAAGTAAACTCAAACAATATGAATAAACTCCATCGTTTTATCCTTAGTAGCAACAACACAAAGACGCATCTTGTCTCCTACTTTTTCACTAGGATATAGAAACTCGCCAGGTTGAACCTACCACAACTTACCACTCCCACCGATGAAATATCAATCTGCTTGGCCAAAGCATATCAATAGATTGGAGAGCATTACGAAGCTATAATGACCATGCACATAAGAGATAATATAATTCAGAGGCATCTCAAATACTTTTCATGAATAATCTGAACATAAACCCACAATTCATCGGATCCCAACAAACACACCGCATAATAGGATTACATCAGATAGATCAAAGTGAAGATGCGATGACCATTGTATTGAAGATCATAAGAGAGAGATTGACATCTAGGTACTAGCTATGGACCCGTAGGTCTGTGGTGAACTACTCACACATCATCATGAGGGCACCAAGGTTGATGAATAGGCCCTCCATGATTGATCCCCCCTCCAGCAGGGTGCCGGAACGGAGCTCCAGATGGCCTCGCGATGGAACAGAGACTTGCGGTGGCGGAAAAAGGGTTTCGGGACTTCATCCAGGGTTTTCAGAATATTAGAGAATTTATAGGCCGAAGAGGGACGTCGGTAGGTGCCCGAGGGGTCCACCACAAGGTCTTCATATAGTCCCGAAAAAATCATCAAAAAGTTTCGTGGCAATTGGACTTCGTTTGGTAAAGTAAACCTGCAAAGGCAAAAACACGCAGAAAACTGCAACTGGCACCGGGCACTGGGTCAATAGGTTAGTGCTAAAAAATATTATAAATTTGTAAATAATGACCCAAAAAGTATCCTAGAATGATAATATATCAGCATGGAACAATAAAAAGTTATAGATACGTTGGAGACGTATCAATGTGATGGCTATATATACATGATCATTGTCGAACATCGCATAACTATCCGCTTTTCTATCAATTGCCCAACAGTAATTTGTTTACCCACCGTATGTTGCCTACATGAGAGATGCCACTAGAGAAAACTATGCCCCCCGGGTTTATTCACTTATATTTACAAACGCTACAATTACATCGCTGTCTTTATTTATCTTTTATTTTATTTTGCAGTTTACAATTATCTACAATTATCTAAACAACTCATTTGCTTGCAAATAACGAGATCAAGGGGATTGACAACCCTCTTGTCCGCGTTGGGTGCAAGTTGTTTGTTCATTTGTGTGCAGCCGCTGAAGACGGTTGAAGATTGATATTCCTATTGGTTCGATAAACCTTGGTTTCATAACCGAGGGAAATACTTACCCACTTTGTGCTGCAATTACCCGTTCCTCTTCACGGAAAACCCAACGCAGATCACAAGTATCACCCCCTTACTCGGGTGTAAGCTTCTGTCACTCTAGCCACCCACTATAAGCGAATCATGAACATATTGCAACACCCTCCAGTGTGGACCCTTCACGTGTGCGCCTCACAAAAGGCACCTTAGGACAACACCAAAAAAAACATACACTCAAACCAATCAAGATCATCAATCAACCCAAAGGACAACATAGATCTACTCAAACATCATAGGATGGCAACACATCATTGATTAATAATATGTGGCATGAAACACCATGTTCAAGTAGGGGATTACAACGGGGTGCAGGAGAGTGGACCGCCATAGATAGATGAGGGAAGGTGATGGAGACGGTGATGTTGATGAAGACGATCACCGCGGCGATGGTTCCTCTGGCGGCACTCCGGCACCACCGGAAGAGAGGGGGAGAGAGTCTCCACCCTTAGGCTTCCTCCTCCACGGCCTCTCCCAAGATGGGGAGAGGTTCTCCCCTCTGGTCCTTGGCCTCCATGGCTCCCGGAGGGGCGAGAGCCCCTCCGAGATTGGATCTCTCTCTCTGTTTCTCTCCTGTTTTCGCTACTGTTTTCTCTCCACATTGGTTTTTCGTCGATACAGAGAGTTGCGGCAGCGAGGCGGAGGGTCTCTCTTTATTTCTGGGGTTTCTGGGATTTATAGGATTTTTAGCGTTGGAATCACGCGCAACGGAGCTACATGGGCCCCACAAGCCATCAGGGTGCGCCCCCCGGCCGCGCCCTGTTGTCTTGTGGCCCACAGGTGGCTCCCCTCCGGTGGTTCTTCGCTCTAGTATTGCTTATTTCTTCCAGAAAAAAATATAAAAAGTTTTGAGCAATTCCGTGAACTTTCATTTTCTGCACAAAAACAACACCACGGTAATTCTGCTGAAAACAACGTCAGTCCGGGTTAGTTCGAAATAAATCATATAAAGTGCATCAAAACCATATAAAAGTATTATAAACATAGGTGAATATGGTATGAATACTTCATAAATTATAGATACGTTGGAGACGTATCAGGGTGCTCCCTAATAAACTCATGAAGAGGCCCCGGAGTATGACGTATATGCTCCTACCCGCGGGAAAGTTTTTTGGCGGTCTAGTATCGGTCAAGGCTCTAACGTGAAACTTGTTTGCACAAAACCTGCAGTTCAAGGCATAGTCCACTGTTCAAGTTGTAAACGAGTGTAGCGTGGATTTCTAGGTGGAAGTTCAACTTAACAGTCTCCACCGAAACATCGGTATATAAACAATGTTTTTTGGAAATATAGGCAAACTTGATGTGCCTCTCGGATATGGTGGGGGATTGTTAGAATTATTGGTATTTAGACCATCTGTTATATCCAATAATTTCTTGGAAAATCCCATAGGCCCATGTGGCACGTTCATGCATGACAAGAAAGAAGCTGAGATTTTTGCACTAGTAGAAAATGAAATCAGATGGTTGTGAATGTTGTCATTCATTTCCCCATTGATGTCATCAAAGTTTTGGTTTCGGTTTCATTTCTCCATTAGTACATTGGTTTCTTCATTCGTGCGTGCTAGCATATTTTTGTTATGCAAGAGTTTGAAACAATTGGCCTACTAATGAAAGACGAAACTGACCACTTAATAGAATTTTTAGTGTGTCTATTTCTCCTCTCCTCAATGGGAA
Source organism: Elymus sibiricus (assembly GCA_039707655.1). Taxonomy (NCBI): domain Eukaryota; kingdom Viridiplantae; phylum Streptophyta; class Magnoliopsida; order Poales; family Poaceae; genus Elymus; species Elymus sibiricus. The sequence goes on from CM077665.1 coordinate 59,660,437, forward strand.
TTAGTGCGTCCATTTTCAGTTTCATCTCATCACGCCTATAAGAGGTTACTCCTTTTCCCAATGAGACACACAACACATCGCCTCGTTCCAGAACATTGTGTCGCTTATCTTTTTCCCATCTCGCTTCTCGGCGTGCACCGGGGAGTGAGACAGCAGGCCTCCGAAACTCCGCCTCTTGTGATCCGTACGGGAGAGGGGCGATCAGGTTTTTGGGGAGCGTTCCAGCGCGACTGCTGGATCCTTGTTCATCGTGGCTACGATCGACGACGAGTTCCCCAATGACGACTTCTTCCCCGACGTCGACATCCTCTTAGACGACATGACGAACGACGCATCTGCTTCTGCTTCTGCTGCTCCGTATGTCATTCTATCCTTCCTGGTAGGGTTAGTGTTTGGAGTACTACTAGTAGCAATCGATATAAATATGATATCTTTTCCTTATGATTTCGATTGCATGACTAGTTTCAACAATCTGTTGTTTGTCTCAATTATCTTCACTATCATGTTTTTCCTATTGTTTTTCTGGATTAAATTCAACCAGAGAAATGCCTAATTATTCAACATGACAAACATGGCCCCCGACCACCAGAGCCCCAACACACCACAAAGCCTCATTTTCTGAGAGCTTGGTAACTTGAAAGATGGATGTTGACATCACGAGGCATGAACCTATACAATTAAACTCAAAATTTCAGATGTGCTCACAAGAAAGTGACCTCGAGGGGGGTAACTACATAATTCCCGACGCCTCATAATCTTCTCCTCCTCCTCGTCGAGAAAATCAATGTCTTAACGAAATGCCATGAAACAAAATCCTCCATCATATCGATGGCCAAGGAGATGCTAAGAATACACAAGGCAGTAGACTTGGATCAATTAATTTAGATATAAATGTTAGCACGATATTCCCTCTTCTAGTCATAACTTTCACGAAAGGGCAGTCCGGGATCCACATATCCCTGTGAATGTTTATTTTCGTACCATCAATCCCCACCCTCCCCAAATATGTCATATTTTAAATGCTTGTGAATACCTTCGCATATGCTTTTCCGACTGTTGTATATATGAACTACCCTTCTTAAGCTCACAATCAAGGAGATCACCCCAACAGGTAGTACTTTGATTTTACGACCAAAGCACATAAGGGGTAAGATTCTGCCAACAACCACCAACAATGTTTCACAAGCATAGCAAAACTGAAGCGGGGCACCTTCCCGAACACCATACCTCGTTTGTTCCTTACCCATGCACATTTCCCACCGCGCACACCAATGCAAATGCTTTTTGGAACAACATATATTAGAATAATTTGAACAACAACTTTTAGTACCACCTCGTTCCGTCCAATAGGAAGCTTCTTCTCCTTCCATCCACTCGACAGTTTAAAGGTTCTGTCAACCAAGCGTTGGAACCAATCTGGTCGATCCGTGCCAACCAGTAAATCAAGTCCATCTTACATGATTTCTCCACTTGCTTGGGGCTTAAACGGTACCAGTACCAGGTCAATTCAAAACAAAACAAACGGTATTTGACGACTGAATCCTATAAACAAAATTCTCTTGAGAAGAGCTTGCGCCGAATCAAATGATATTTCTGTTCTAACTTTTGCCGCTTCTTCTCGCTCTGAATCACACATTTTTTTGCCATAATGTGCCGCAACCCAAGATATTTATCAATGATCGCCTCTGTCAAACATCCAAGGTAGAACAAACCAATCTGATCTATCCGCCTCGACAGAAGTAAAAATGACCGAAGAAAATACTTCATTTAGCTTCACTTACTCATGGATAGTGTCCACTATCTTAAGAAAAACCTGGATTTAAAACACAAAAACCCAGTTCAGAGTAAACTGGCATGGGCTGTGCTAAAATCGGCCCAAGCAAAGAGGGCGTGGGCGTCCCGTTTCCCCGTCCAGTCCAGGCCAGGGTCCATATCCGTCGAGAACAATCGAGAAGCCGGCATAAAGTCTGCACTCCGTCATCCTCACCCAGCCATCGCCGCCTCTCCACCCAGGGAAGAGAGAGAGAGAGAGAGTCCAGATCACGCGAAAACCCTAGCTAGCATCGAACTCCGCCGCCGCGCTCGCCCGCCCAGCTCTCGCTCGCCCGCCTCGGCCCGAGGGGATGGAGCACGACGCGCCGCCCGTCCCGTCGCACCACGCCCAGGACGACGGCGCCGTGGACGACTGGGCGCGCGACGACGCGGAGCCGTCCGATCGCCACGCCGCCCCCGCGGAGGAGAGCCCCGAGGCCGCGGATGCCCCCGCGCCGCCAGCCGAAGGTCCGTTCTCCTCACATCTACCTCGCGCTCGTCTAGTCGGTGCCGTCTTATGGTGCTTTGGATGGAGGATTAGCAGCAACGCTCGTGTGTATTAGCCTGTTCCCCTGCGGGAGATTTGTCAAGTGCGGTGGCGATTGTGTAGTGGCTATTTCAGCTGTCCCGGCTCCCGATTGGGGCTCACTAGATCTGGAGATGCAACGTAGGTTACCCAGTATCGCATCGAGTCAGATCTGTGGCTACACACCTGTTTCGCCATCAGAAGAATCACTCCGTCTGCTAGTTGCTGCCTATCTATGGGATGCTAAGGCCTGAAGGGCAGTGTAACGTAGTAGTTGATTGCGCTTCATACGTTTTGCTGCCTGGGGATTCCATCTGTGTCCCTGTAGATAGATCCTTAAACTGGTTGTTCTATTGTTGTCGTTGCTTGGTCAGCATGCAGGTAGGTCATCTGTATTTTATCGCATGCATTTCAAAGGTAATGCGCTGACCGCTGAGTGATAATTTCGTTGACAACAATAAGATCATCCACAATAGTTCTGAATTTGTCCGCCTGGTAGCTTATGGTGGGAGGATGAATTGTCTGACTGAACCTTGGCCATGCACCCCATTTTTTTTACTGTTCTACAAATTGGTTTACTAGGCTGTATACTAGCCAGGCTATCTGTTACCACATAATTGCTGGTTTAGGTTGCCCTTACAATTACCATTAGGTGGGTCACCGATTGAGATTGCATTAGCTGCGCAATGCCCATGAGCTTTGCTGTAAATATTTGTTGCACATTGGACACTATTTTTTTTGTCTCAAGTGCGGACCTAAGTAGTGGCCGGAGAAAGTGCATTGTTTGTTTGTCTCCTAATAGTTTTCCTGTGCCTTGAAAAGATTTTACTACCTATATTAGTGTGGAGAAGGTCCTTTTAGTATACTATGGAAACCTAAAAGTTCATTATCACTCCTATATGAACTCATCATACTTCAACTAGTGGCATCCTCTGTGGTGATGTGTTGTGAAACATTAGTCTTAAGTTCTTAATTGCTTGTTTAAGCTTCTAACATGTATAACTGGAATTATGCACTGTCAGGTGTCCATGACATCCAGTCATCACTTCAGTCCTTGGAATTGAAGACAAATGGTATGTATTTAATGACCCTTCTTCAGATTGTTAATGCTTAGTTTTGTTACTAGTTCATACACATTCTTAATTTTGCGCCTTCATCTCTTGCAAATTTGGTGAATGGATGCAATAATAAGCATTTAACTATTTTGTGTTAGTTGTTATTAGTAACTTCGAGGTGCCATCACACTATTGTTATTAATTTGTGAAAGCTGATACCAAGTTAACAGAGTGAAATAATTAATTATCTCCCGCCTTCATTTAACACAAATGAAAACTTTCTTGAGAAGATGATCCAGAAGGTTTTATTTTTTGATTTTGTGAGTTTTCTTTGTATGGAATGCAATGAAATATTGCAACCAAAAATATAGGAGTGCCAAGGCTGGTCCTGCCTTTAATTTCTATTTTGTGAGTAAAGACTCTTATGCAACCTACCCTGACTTACTGATAATTAATCCAGCTGCTGTGCATGAGGATGTCCAAATGGTAGCAGACGAGGAAGAGGAAACAAAGCGCCATTTAAATGTGGTCTTCATCGGCCATGTTGGTAAGTTTTTGTTTCTTACTACCTCCTTCCCTTAATCATTTTCCTAACAAGACATGTGCATATAATTGATTTTTGTTTGGCACGTTCTTTGTTGGTCATTTCTGTTATAGCATAGTTTAGGTCATAACATGTGATGCTGATCTCTCACCTTGGGGCCACTGGACCCATGAATCTTGATCAAAATATGTTCTTGTTGAAGATTATGAGTCTATTTAACAACGACAAGGGTAGGATGGGCTCTTCTTAAGGGTTATGAGTCTATTTAGTACACTCTTCTTGAATCTTCTAGCTTGTTCAACCTTCATGTTTTGTTGCTTATGGAATGGGGCATGTGGCACACCAGTTTACTGTTCTTTATGGCATGCTTGGTTTAAAGCCAAAAGTTGGCCAGCCGAAAATTGGCAAGCCAAAATTCAGCAAAACCTAAATTTGCTGACATTTGGCAACTTATTTTAGAGGTTGGCAAGAAAAAAATAGTAGCCAATACTTCTGTTATGGTCGACCTGTTTCTGTATTTATGCTTATGTTCTTACTTGTTTCTGTATGATTGTATGAATAGTACTTGTGTTTTGCAGGTTCTTTTCTCTAGTAACAAAAGTGTTAATGAATGTACTTAAATTATATTTTTGTTGTTTCATATCTCCAGATGCTGGGAAGTCGACTGCTGGGGGACAAATATTGTTCTTGAGTGGTCAAGTTGATGACCGGACCATCCAGAAATATGAAAAAGAAGCGAAGGATAAAAGCCGAGAAAGTTGGTGAGTTCCCTGAGCAATATTCAGCTTGCCCTTTTTGCAAGGCTAACCCATAAATGTTGAATACGAGAGCAATGACTTTTTATACTAACTAATAATGTGGATATTCTTTCATATGTCCTGTTCTTTTTTGTTCCAAGCTTCTTCCCCTTGAAATTGACAATAACTCACTCCTTGCATTATAATTGATAATCTGAATACTTGCAGGTATATGGCTTATATTATGGACACAAATGAGGAAGAACGACTTAAGGTATCTCTTCCTTATGGTGCTTAATGATCACTTGATCAGTCTGTTCAAGCTCTACATTTTCTTCACATTTTCTCTTGCATGGGTTCAGGGGAAGACTGTCGAAGTTGGTAGAGCCCACTTTGAGACTGAAAATACAAGATTCACTATCTTGGATGCACCGGTACTTTTCTTTCACATAATACAGTCTTCTTGTTGGTAGTTTTCTTGCATGCCACTGGTCTGATTCCCTGTATTTATCTGTGATTTTGTGGCCACACCAGCATTCTGAACTTAGCAAAATGTTGGCGTTTTATGTTCTTGCCAAATCTGTTTTGATAATGACTAAGGAATCTACATGGTCAACCTGAGACACTGCATGTGCCTTCTTTCGGTACCATTATCATACAATTTACTGTTCTTGAATATTTTCTACTCAACAAAATATAGAACTTAAAAAAATGTGTAGGATCCACTTGTCATTTAATGGGCTTACATCAATGCAACAAACTTGTCCCAAAATGTTTATAGCAAAAACCAAGTCTCAGTTCTACAATAGAAAATTAAGAAATCATGTGTGCAACAGTTTAGTCAAAAGCAAACACGAGCACACTATTTAACACTAGGAAATATGCTATGGCTAATTCCCTTGAAGGCTTTCCTCCCAGTGATATATATTTGAAATTCTGTTTATTTTGTTTACGCACACAAGCACACATATTCGTATTGCCTTAGGTTAGTCGTGTCATCTCTTGATCTAAACTCAATCCTTTCAATCCTTAATGTTTCATGTTCTGGTCTATCCTTACCTCATTGTTAGTTGCACTTCTGTGGCTTTAAACCATTTTCTTTGTACTTTCACTCCTTTGTTGGCAATGTTAATTTTCTGATTCATCCTTATACATGCATACTGGTTCGATGTACTCTTATGCCCATTAAATCACACCTGGTACACACAGTACACAACTTCTGTTAAAACACCTGGATAGACTGATAATGCTTTCATTTTATTTGCGGTGTGTGACTGGTCTACTTGCAATTTTAATGGGACAGACTGATAACACTTTCATTTTATTTCATGTACAGTACTCCCTCCGTCCCAAAACCTTTTTTGACACTACATAATCTGAATTTGCAGGGCCATAAAAGTTATGTTCCAAATATGATAAGTGGTGCATCTCAAGCTGACATTGGTGTATTGGTAACTATAGATCCCTGGGCATTGTTGTTCTCATTTTCCTTGGTCATTTCTCTCTTATTGAATAATGTTCCTTTTTTCTTTTCAGGTCATTTCTGCTCGAAAAGGTGAATTTGAAACTGGCTTTGAAAGAGGAGGGCAGACTCGTGAACATGTACTGCTTGCAAAAACTCTAGGTGTTTCTAAGTTGGTAGTTGTCATCAACAAGATGGATGAACCTACAGTACAATGGTCTAAAGAAAGGTATGCCTGGTGGGACATGCCTTGTATTATATTTTTCACTGAAAGCATTTAATGTTGCAGCAGGTAATACCTAGAGTGTAATAATCAATTTTATTATTTGTTTCAGGTATGATGAAATTGAAGGGAAAATGGTTCCTTTTCTCAGATCTTCAGGGTACAATGTTAAGAAAGGTACTACTGTACTTTTAACCCTATCTCGATCAATTTCCTATCTTGAAAATTAATTTGTTGTTGACGCGTATTTAGTGAATTGTGCCCCCAACATCAATGTGTTCATATGTCGATGGTTCCTTTTCTATACGTTTAAAATAACTGGGAGGTGTAGAGTCGACTTGCAGGCTATGTTTAATTGCTTTCTTGGCCATTGACACCTACCTCGTGTTCCATAGCGGGGCATTATGATTTTGTCAAATTAGTTATGGAGGTCGTACATTGTACTTCTTATCGCATATTGGTAGGATTTTTATATGAAACTACATATTCTATCATACCTGATTGTAGGTACGGTGCCATTGTAGAGCCAACTAGATCATAATTCTTACTGTTTCATTGGCTTTGTTACCAGATGTCCAATTCTTGCCGATTTCTGGTCTTTGTGGAACCAATATGCAGACCAGGATGGATAAAAGCATTTGTAGTTGGTGGAACGGTCCTTGCCTTTTCGAAATTCTGGACAAAATTGAAGTTCCTTTGCGCGATCCCAAAGGCCCAGTAAGGTTTGACAGCTATGCTTCTGCTTAAATTGTGTGTACTCCCTGATGTGAAAAAAATGATGCACTTTGAACATAACATTGTCTCCAATGCTTGAATCTTGAATATCAATTTATATTGGCAGCAAAGGATATTTTATCGTGACTACTTCTCTTTACAAATCAAAATGATATTACCTTTACATTATTAGCGTTTGTATGTTTTATTGGTCAAAGTTTGAGTACACGTTTTCTTGAAACGTCATCTTGTTCTGATAGAATAATTTGCTCCTATGTTAGATATTGTTTCATTTCAAATTCATTGTGTGAATCTCTGTTTGAAAAGACATATGGCAATTAAAATTAAAATGGATAGTCTATCTTCTGTTACGTTGCTACTTGTTGTGTTGATTACATGCCAGATGTAAGTTCTACAGTTCTTTTTATTAATAATGTAGGATGCCAATTATTGATAAGTATAAAGATATGGGCACCGTTGTCATGGGAAAATTAGAGTCTGGGACTATCAGAGAGGGTGATAGTTTGTTGGTCATGCCAAACAAGGTATTTTCATTTTATCTCAGTGTAACACCTTCGCTTATCTGTTCTCCTTGAGAGTGAAATTCAAATTCAATTTTTTGGTTGAGCAGTCCCATGTGAAAGTCACTGGTATAAACTTGGATGAGAAGAAAGTCCGGCGTGCTGGACCGGCTGAGAATGTTCGTGTCAAAGTGTCTGGAATTGAAGAGGAGGATATCATGGCTGGTTTTGTACTTTCAAGTGTTGGTAAGTACAGTCTTCAAGAAATGTTAGGATGAGTTTGGATTGTGACGAAATAGTACCTTACCAATTTTTTGGCATGGCCAAATTATTGCTCTTCGTTTGGACGAGTGCCATCTTTTTGGCATGCCAGTGGTCCTTTCCCATGTCTAGTTAATTGTTTGGTCACTATTCTATATGTCTAGTTAATTGTTTGGTCAATATTCTATAGGCAAGCAAAACATCAACCAAAATTTTGGGTAGCCAATCCTGTGCTAGGCTTGAGCACCAGCCAGATGCACTCTTAGTATAATATTAGGGTGTCATGATCGTGAATCCAGCTCCTACGGGAGCTGCCTAGCTCACGAAATAATAAGCTGCATGTGTAGTAGGGTCGTATGATGGGGCACCACATACTAGGCCCATCAGACATAGAAGGCAACAACATGCTCATGACAACTTGTAGTATCTATCTTAGAGATAAGATTAGGTTCGTTAGAGATGAGCTTACTATTTTTTCTCAACTTCTTGATATGGGCAAAACACATATCTGCTTGTAGGTGTGGATCACAACTACTAAGAAAGCCACCCTACAAAAGGGACAGCATGTAGCCCATAATCATTAAGCAACGGCAATTATCAAGTGAAGATTCTGTCCTCTCCTACCCTTATCTCCGAGACTTCTTTATCTCCTCATCATAGGTGTCATGGCTGGCCAACTCTTGCTCCTTGGAGCCACGTTGAGACCCCTAGGTCGTCACACCCTTACAACTTTACCAAAATTAGTGTCTTGCTTGCCTGAAACATCTAATGTGGGTCCAGGTTCTGGTGTTGTGGTACAGATTCGGACATTCATACCAGGGTTGAGTGATTTAGCATGTACTTCCTCCGTATCGAAATATAAGACATTTTTTGATACAGAGGGACTATTTGGCTGGAGAAAGGAAAGTATCCGATACAGTTGCTTAGGTCTTCCCTGTAAAAAAAGGCTGAAAGTGGACTGGGCTTCATTTTTATCACAATACCACTAATAAACTTGCATGGATTCTCTAACTCAGTAAGCTTTATGGCAACACCAAATTTGTCAATCCCTTGAATGTGGTTATGTTATTTTAATATTTTGTGTGCTATACATCTGATATAGTTGGTATTCTGATAATTCAGTTTTGCATTATGGTGCCTGTAGAATCTAAATATTTGTGTAGTCTGTTTACTTGTGGCTTGTGCTTAATTTTCTAATTTGACATATATTCATGTCTTTACATGCAGCTAATCCCGTTGGTGCTTACACTGAATTCAATGCTCAACTGCAAATTCTAGAGCTGCTTGATAATGTAAGTGTTGTGTGATACTTTTAGTTGCATTTCATATTTTTATCGTGTTTCCTATTTCTGGTCGGTATGAATTTGCTACATATATTGTTTGTTTGATTGAGTATGAAAGTGATTTATTTAAATGAAAATTGGATTGGCTTCTCTGTTCAGCATGTAACCTTAAGACATTTCATACAGTCATGCGAGTAGCAACTTCTGTATATATTTGTGGTATATCTTTCAATATCCAGTAGCAATACATCTTACATGCCATAATATTAGGTTAATAGTCTAATATTTTGGCCAACATTTGATTTTTCTTACACAAATTATCACCAATTTGCTTCCTTCCAAGTATATTTATTACTGCAACACAATTTTGAAGATGTAGTGTTCCTCTTTGTAGTGTTGACTCTGTAATTGATTAATATTGTATGTCTGTATATTTCAGGCTATTTTCACTGCTGGCTATAAGGCAGTTTTACATATCCACTCTGTTGTTGAGGAGTGTGAGATTGTTGATCTCATAGAGGAAATTGATATGAAGAAAGGGAAAGTAACTGACCCAAAGAAAAAGAAGACAAAGAGGAAGCCTCTTTTTGTTAAGAATGGTGCAGTTGTAGTTTGCCGTGTCCAGGTATACATTCAGAACGTCATTAGTACTAATATAATAGCTTCTCATTGCCTGTAGAACTAATTGTAATGTGTTCTGCAAATAGGTGACTAACTTGATATGCATAGAGAAGTTCTCCGATTTCCCTCAGCTTGGAAGGTTTACTCTACGGACTGAAGGCAAGATTTGTTACTGCAAACCTAATTTCTCATTCAGAACGTCATTAGTATATCATGCCATAGAACATATTTTCTCTACCTTTCTGAGTTAATACAATAGTCTGGTTGGGTTGGGGGGGGGGGGGGATGAAATTGGAACCAGCTTTATTATTGTCTTGTTACCGCAAGATTTTTGTTAACCCTGCATTCCTGCAATAGAGTACACTATCTAACCAAAGAACCAAATGAACTTCACCCATCTGGATTCCGTTTTGCTTGGTTCTTTTAGATTCACCGCTATATATTCATTAATTTTTTTCACCTTCATACGGGAAGCGGGATTCCTCCGATCAAATCATATCTCTTTGCATGCTAATCGAACTGCCAGTTTATAAGTGTTAATGATTTGTTTTACCTGAGCTTGCAGGAAAGACAATAGCTGTAGGGAAGGTTGTCGATGTTCCTCCAGCCGGCAGGACAACGTTTCCAGCTTAAGCCAATTTTGACAGGATGATTATGGGTAGGCACTTACGCCCATCTTCTTTTACTAATGTCGGTGGCTAAGATTTATTATCTTTCCAGACTTTGTTGATAAATGACTGTTCTTTTCACTAGTTATGTTGACAGGAGAACCAAGTGGCGCTGTCTCCTCGGAAGCAGCGAGATCGATTGAGTATAATTTTTCCAGCCAGGCTCCATGAGTCGCTTAGCATAGTCTATTGCTGAGGTCCCTTTATTGAGTTGGGGTGTATAAGTGTTGTAGCTCTGGTCACATGTTTGAGAGGTTGTAAAATCAGTGTGGTTATATGTTCCCGCTACCCGATCTGATATACCAATATAACAGAAGATGTCTTGTACTCCCATCTTTGTTCCTCCTTGTTACGGCCCAAGCTGCTCTCAGTTTTGAACATTCGATGTACCACGCCTGTGCTTGTGTAGTTTTAGAGTTTCTTTCATGTATATTTATGCCTCTACTTTTGCTTGGTGTGTTAAAATATGTTTGGAAGCTAGAATTTTCGTGGGGAGACTGTTCGTGTTTTCCATGCTTTCCAGTTCTTGCTTTTTGCACACCCCTTGGGCGACCAGAACAATCACACCGTCTTTGCCACTGTACCGTCAAAGGCGGAGTGGGTGGTGGCTGATCAGAAACCGCAACCTTTTGAGTGTCAAATGTGGTGGTCGGGCCCCATATGGGACATGTATCGTGTGAGAGGTTGGCCGAAACAGCTAGAAATGCCATCTTCCTTTTATCTCCCCTTCATAGTTTCGTTAGGATCCCACAGTTTCTTTTTATGGTTTTTATGTGTAGAGCTGCAACTTTCTAATACAACGAATGAAACATTTGAAATAAAATAATAAAAACATAAAGTCATGAAAAAAGATACACGATCCATGAGCTTGCTTCTGATTGGTGAAGACACACATAAATAGAATGCTTTTTTTTTTGAAAAAAATACACCAACCCGCACCCCAGGGACGTGGAACATGGAATCGCGGCCCCGAAGACCACGAGTGGACCCACAAGCCTCACCGCGGACAAATTGTGCTCCCCGTCTTGCCTCCGTCGCGGCGGCGATGGCGCCGGCGGCCGCTTCCACCCTCCTCTCGCCGCAGGCCGCAGGTCCACCGCCCCAAGCATCTCCTCCGCCCCTCGTGCTTCCTCTCGCGACCGAATCCGTCGCCGAATCGTGCAGAGCCACCCCGCCCTGGAGCTCCACCGTCCAGCGCCTTCACTAGCCTCCATCCCCGACGCCATCGTCGCTGATCTCCCGCGCTATCGGCCTCCATCTCCTTACGTGCACATCCCGAGCCCGGACGTCGCTCTACCACCGCGGCAAGGTGATTTTCAGTTTCTCTTTTATCTTACTTGTAGTTCACGTGCAGCTAGCTCTTTGGTTTTTCGCGGTATTAATCTCTGATCAAATTGGGAAATTATATATCTCAAGTGGAAGAAAACAGAAGTATGAAGCTCTGATATCCTCACTACTTGGCTTTTTCTAGAGAGTCAAAAGCATTTTTGTTTTTGTTTTGGAACATCATTTGTGTATTTGGTGAAACCTTGGATAATCACGAGGTTCATTTTCAATTTAGCTGTGGCCACGTGTGGTAGTGTTACTTCTCTGATGCGTTTGAGCCCTTGCAATCAAGCCGAGCTATATTGCGGCTGTGTCATGTAGCTTTTGATGCGTTTGAGCCCTTGCTGTTGTGGCGTTTTCCTGTTGTAAGACTACGTAACAAATGGAAAGTGTTTTAAGCCAAGAAGTAGTACCAACTAACGGCTCCCCGCTATCTCATCGCTACTTGTTAGACCTAGACATAGCAGAAACATTCACAAGAAATAAGAAATTTATTTACATGGCTCATGCGTTGCTTTGCTCTACGGAAACAGTGCAGCCCATGTGTGTCGATGCATCTGGACATTCGGCGAGAAGGGATATGTTACCATAAATTTGTTATATTTTTTCGATGAGTTGATCAGCGTTTGAACGCGCTGTCTGAATGAGTTAGTGATCTCATTGACCTTGAGAGAAACTCTAAGGTTTACAAGTGTGTTCATCTCCTCCTTCTGTCTTTCTTTATGCTCGGAGCTCCTCTTCTTGAAGCTGCTTTGCAAATCGACCTTGCGTAGTACTGCGCAACTAGAGCGGATCGTGGAATACGAAACAAGTAAAGAAAATATAATTCTGTCTGAAACTATATATGTGGCAGCAACATGCAGCAATGCAATTACTTTTGCTTGCTGCTAAGTTGATAAATTAATTGTGTCATTTCTGCAGAGATGATTCTCAGGGGGTGGAAAAGAAGGTGGATTATGTTGTTGCTGACGATGGAAGAGAGGATCAAACAGAGAGAAAATTACACGTGTGAGAGGGACGAGGTTTTGTGCAGTGTAAACCATACTGGTTCTCTGTTGTATTCATAGCCATTCGTCCTGCCTCCTCCCCTACATAGCTGCCATGATTACCTTGATCTACAAAGTGAAGTAGCAGCCCTCATTCTAAGGAATCAAAGCAAGGACTTGGCCAAGACGTATTCAGGTAACAGGAAATCAAACGAGCTAAGGGATATTTGCAATGGGATCATGTTATAGGCTAACAGATTATGGAGATGGGGAACGAGGAAGGTTTGTTTCTATGTCCACAAGTACCACAGGTTACCTGTGAAATGCTGACCGGTGAGATGGAAATTTAAGTCCCCTCTATTTACCGTTGATGATTCTGTCGGCGGGCTGGTGGACTTGCAACATGATGAGGTTGTTGTTGCAAAGAGTCACACCATGCCAAGAAGAACATCCAACCGAGTGCAAGAGGGCGACCATGACATAGAGAAGCCAATGCAAGCGGTCTCTCTCGGCAAGAAGGCCTCAAAGCCATTCACTTCGGAAGTTCAAGCCACCTACATTGGAGCCATACGGAGGGGATTCTATCCCCCTCTATTTTTTTGCAAGTATACTCCATGACCATTCGCGCCGGGGGGAGGGGGGGGGGGGGGGGGGGGGACACAATCCTTTCCTCTTGCCCTGACCAGAAGTGTGCAAACTTGTTTTTATTTTTTAACCAAAAGAAGAACTCAATCAGGCCACGCGACCGCCTCAAGGAAGTCTTCATTGCGAATTTCCAAAGGCAACTTCACAAGACCCTTGACTTTTAATGAACTTTTCACCCTCAAGCAAAAAAGGAAGACCAGTCCCTCTGAAGTTTCTTCCTCAAGTTTCCACTTCAAGTTGTAAATACCATGCAAGGTATTAGTACACCGACTTTAAAAATAACTGGACGGCAACTCATGTTTATTTTTCTTCTGTTATTCTTTTTTTTTCGAAACGGAGGCAAAAGATTTGCCTCATCTATTAATTAAGAAGAGAGTAGAGTTTGTTACAATCAGCCCCAATGAAATGGCATGAATTATTATTCTCGCAATACAAGTGACCCTAGTTTTGTTTCCCCGGCGGTAATCCAAAGTTTTGCCTCCGTCATGATGATGTTGAGAAAAATGCTCGGTGGCACGCTCCTATTGCGGAAGACCCGCGCGTTCCTTTCGTTCCATATGGTCCATGACACAAGCATGGTAAGCGAAGCCATGGCCTTCCTTTGATTGGCGCTTGCGTCGGCACGGCTTTCCCACCAATTCTTTACGGAGTCCTCCAAGTGCCAAGATGTGACGTCCAAAAAATCAAGCCGTAGCTTCTTGATGACCAGACCCCAAGCCTCAAAGTGTATCGACACTTGAAAAAGAGGTGTGTGTCGCACTCTTGCACACGCTTGCAAAGAGGAAAAAGCCCACAATTTGTCCATCCCCGCTTGTCCAATCTATCGGCGGTCCAGATACGATCTTGAATAGCCAACCATGCGAAGAACTTGACCTTTGGCGGTGCCCAAGCCTTCCATACCAGTTGGTCCAAAGAGGAGAAGGTCATGCCAAGGAATTGTGCCTTGTAGGCGGAGGCAGCCGAGTATTGCTCGTTTGTCTTATGCTTCCATACAATGTCATCTTGGACACCCTCGTCAAGTTGTGTGTCATGCAGTAAACTCCAAAAGGGTGAAGAATTGGCGGATGTGCTCAATGGAGATAGCGGTGGGAGGTTTAATCTTTAGCATCCACGCTTTGTTCTTTAGGGCGTCCCGCACCATCCAATTCTTCCTCGAGGAAGCCTCAAAGATGAGCGGAGCAATTTCTTTTGGCTTACGTCCATGGAGCCAAGGAGCATCCCAAAATGGGGTTCTTGCACCGTTCCCAATTGTGATGGTTGTGGAGGCATAAAAAAATGTAGGTCCTCTTCATTGCACGGATTCCCCATCCCTACCCTCATTTTGCTCGGCTCCCTCAGTTCATACCAGGGCCATCTCAAGCGTAAGGCTTGCGCGAAGTTGTCTGTGTTGAGCACCCCTAGCCCACCATACTCATGCGGACGACAAACAATCTCCCACTTCACTTCACATTTTGCCCCCGATGTCTTATTCGTTCCGGCCCAAAGGAAGGCCCTTTCAAGTTTATTGATATTTCGAAGTGTAGAGGGTGGAATGACGAGCGATGTGATGAAGTAGACCGCGAGAGAAGTAATCACCGACTTGACAAGGGTTGTTCATCCAATGGTGGTGATGTTCTTGCCCTCATAGGTGAGCAACTTGCTTGCAACCTTGTCCTCAAGGAATTGTAGGTCCCCTGTCTTGAGTTGCCAAACCGAGAGAGGAAGGCCCAAATAACGTATGGGGAAGGATGCACGGGCCGCTGGCAAATTTGCAAGAATACGACCCAAGTTTAGGTGGTTGCAACGAATGGGAACAACCGAACTCTTGTGGAGATTTGTACGAAGACCCGTGATCTCCCCGAAACCGTCCAAAATGCCCGCGAGGTTGTCAATGTCCCTTTTGATTGGAGCCATAAAAACCGCTGCATCATCCGCATAAAGGGAGGTCCGCACGATGATCCCCTTCCCGCGAATCTTGTGAAGGATCTTCCTTCTCGTTGCTAACTCCAGGATGTGTTGAAGCGGGTCAATGGCAATAACAGAGAAGCGGGGAGAGCGGGTCCCCTTGTCGTAGTCCTTGACCATGCTTGATGGGCGGGCCGACGATCCCATTTAAAAGAATCCTCGATGATGAGGAACATAGTAGGGCCGCAATCCAATTCCTAATTTTGCTTGGAAATCCTTTCCGTTGGAGGAGATCAAGGAGGTACCCCCATTTGACCGAGTCAAATGCCTTGCGAATGTCAAGGTTGAAAAGGAGAGAGGGAGTCTTCCGTTTGTGAAGCCGGCGGGCAAGATTGCGGACATACATGAAGTTGTCATGGATACTTCGCGTCTTGATGAAGGCACTTTCGGCGTTGGAGACCAACTTGTTCATATGAGGGCCTAACCTGATGGCGAGCACCTTCGCGATAATCTTGGCGATCGCATGAATGAGACTAATTGGCCTATAGTTAGTGATCCCTTCCGCCCCTTCTTTCTTGGGCAAGAGCACCACGTTTGCCGAATTTAACCAATGAAGGCTGGATGTGTGAAGCGAGTCGAAACGGGAGATGACTCTCATGACGTCGTGCTTGATAATGTCCCAACACCTCTTAAAGAATGCCCCTGTGAAGCCATCCGGCGCAGGGGCCTTGTCACTTGGCATGTCATTGATGGCCTCGCGGACCTCCTTCTCAGTGATGGCAGCGTCAAGAGTATGCAAATCATGGGACTCCACATTGAGCTCGTCCCAATTGAAGTCCTTCGAACTCGAGCACCCTTTTTCATGACATCGGAGAAGTGATCAAACGCACACATATGTGATCTACCCCCTCTGTAAACTTTACTGATCGAAACGGTCTTATATTACTTTATTACAAAGGTAGTACTATTGAATCCCTCATCGAGACAAAGAAGAGCACGAAGACAGATTATAAGCAAAGAGCAAAACATTTTGCATTCTGAATTATATTGAAGTTCTGATGATTCAGCCCTATTTTAAAACAGCCAATCACCACAAAACTGAATTACTGGCTCTGATGTTTTCATTCTTTTCTAATGTATAATCAGGAGTATGCTGGATGAAACACCGGCTTCCAAAACTATATTTCTGTAATCCTTCTGTAGATACTGCTTATACATACTGGCTCTTGATGTTTCAAATCAATCCTTGATAACATGTATTGAGAAACAGTGCTAATGTGCAATTAATCAGATATCCGGTTACTGTCAATGTAATTCCTGCTCAGATCTTAAAATAGGACCAAGAAAATGATAAACATTCGGTTAAATGATGAAAAAGGCAGCAAAATATGTGCCCGCAACCAAAAAACGTGATGGAGACTGACATGACAGGACACAAGGACATTTCCTGTGATGACGACAGCGCCATTGATGAAGCTTTTGCTCTATTTTACAATCACAGTTTTTCTTCATTTTTCATCAATTTTTGGCTACAAATCGTCACAAGAACACATGGGGTAACATCTACTTATTATATCATATTAAATTACAGAACCATGCCAAATAGCTCGTCTAGCCATCAAGTGAGACGCAATGATCTGGTGGGGCAAACAAGCCTTGACACCTTGGTTTCTAGCCAGTTCAAATAAATATGTGACAAATTTGATCTCAAAACCGTTTCAACCAAGCAGGCTTGCGTTCAACCAGTCCCTGCAAATATGCAAGGGAAAATAAGTAAACAGAGGAAAGTAAGCACTCAATATGATTATAAAAAGAAAGTACAACTTCTTTGTGGGGTAATAGAAACTATATCTTCATGACACTTGTAGACTCTTCGACTTACTTGCTGATATCATCGAGGTGGTCGTCGAAATCAACAACTTGCTGCCATTTCTTCGTGGTAACATGATCAGCTAAGACCACATTGGTAGATGGCTCTTTCAGTTTGAGCTGACTACTTCCATCTGATCCAGCCTGACGCCAGCTTTTTGATGAATCCCTGGTGTATAGCTGCACATGCCATGAAACATGTGTCATGAATCATATACTCCCTCCGTTCCTAAATATAAGTCTTTTAAAAGATTCCACTAGGGAACTACATACAAAACAAAATGAGTGAATCTATGTTCTAAAGTATGTCTATGTACATCCGTATGTAGTCCCTTAGTGAAACCTCTAAAAAGACTTATATTTAGGAACAGAGGGAGTACAAGCTAAAGAAACAGAATGGCGTTGGCGTTTTATCATGACTCTTAGCCAGGCAATTTAGTCCCTCACGTTTTCTCTGTTTTTTCAAACAGCTGACTGTAAGTGATAACAAGTTTGATTATTTCCATCAGTGTTCAAGAAAGCGTTTTTAAGCGACGTTTAAGCACGCTTAAGTGCTGAGCGATGGCAAAGCGCTTTGCTTTTGCCCTAAGCGGTAGATTAAGCGTATTTTTTTAAATTTGGCCAGAATGTGACATTTTTTGAACTAATTTTGCTTGTCTGCTTGAGCAATAATGGCAATGTACCATTTATCTTATTATTAGGCTCTGTTTGGGAACTATTTCCTTCATATGCTGGCAAAATTATGGCCACATGATCTCTATTAGGCTATGACTATTTGAACTGAACTGCATTTTAGTTGTTATTTTGCCTGCCATGTGAACCTGATGTGTATTCGCTATGGTGTGAACTGTATTTTAGATGCTATTCAATTACACATGCCCCATGTTTCCTATTTTTCTGCGTATATTATTCAAAATCTGTCAAATTCTAGCCAATTTCAAAAAACGCTTAAGCACGGTTAAGCTGCGCTTAAGCGCCCATTGCTCTAAGCTGTGGCCTTCCGCTTCGCTTACGCTTTCCGCTTTTTTGAACACTGATTTCCATAAGTAATTCAGGGCCCAGTTAGTGTTTTTCCCCATAATGCGGGATGCAAAATGTAACCATATATTGAATAAGCTTCACTAGTTTAGTCAAGGATTGTAAGTTTGTAACCCTGCATCGTGGATCCTAGTTGATATTTATGCTACAAATGCACAACGATCAAAATACTCCATTGGAATTTCTGAAAAATAGTACTCTGCAGGAGAGTTATCTAAAATTCATTCACAGCATATTATTCAGAATAAGCAGACTGAGCAAAATCCATTCAAAACATGCAGATTGAACAAATCTCAGCCAGTTGCCAATTATACATAGGAGATAGGACTACAAGAACTACAATTTACAAGTCAGTAATTGATGAGCATTTGGAGATATAAGCTACTAGCATGGCCCTTTGCTGAAATTTACACTTTGAGATGCTTAATCTGATGCTCTACTCATCACCAGATTTATCAGCTTGCAGAGAGATTTCAAGGTCATTGCAGTCCAGCATTTGCTTCTATATATCCAAAAATCTTAACCTAACAAGTTAATATGACAACTCCAAAACTGATTCTTAAGTCATAAGGTAATGAAGTAACAATGTAACACTGTTATCTCTGTTGGTAGGTATAGAACACATATGCCCAAACATATTGCTGCTACTCTTGCTTTTACAGTTAAGGTTAACAGATTGCACCGATGATTCATAAAACCAAGCATAATGCTTCTACTCTCACTTTTGCACTTAAAGGTGAGACACTGCATAAACAATTATTTCATGCAGAAGATGGCTGCTTGCATTTCATGGCATTTTGAGGGGCATATGATAGTTTGCATGTTTGTTCAGCAACTTTTCAATTTAAATTGTAATAAATCAAAATATATGCATTGCTCATAGTGGTGAAGTTCAATAAATATGCTAGTGTTAAGTTAATTCTTAGGTAACTTACTGATTTGTGAGATGAAACGTGGTTGCAGCATGGAAGCAGTGCATATTAGTTGAAAGTTATAATTCAACAATGATTCAGAAAGTATACACTTGAGCAGCTGTAAAGCAAAGTTTCTCTTTCCAAAGCCACCGCCACAATTAGTTCAATGCATGAAAAATGAAGGAAAACAAGGACTAGAGAGAGAAAAAAATGCTCATGTTCAACCATTCGTCATTCAAACATATTGATTAGGGGGCGGGCGGTGCATGAGAGGATCTCTTCAAATTTAACCAAAAATAACTGAGCATTCAAACAAATTAAGCAATTAACTTGCAAGACAGCACATACTATCTCTAGCAAGAAGTGAATTATCTAGTGGGAGTCTCACAAGTCAATGATTATTGCTGCAAGATCTATTCCATCACTAGGTAGAAGTAAACACCTGGTCTAATTTTCGTAGTTACCAGTAAAAACTTACTAGAAGATATCTCAGAAAACATATTCATCCGTTGGTAGCAATTTAAAAGCAATGAAGGGATACTGATTTCCATAGATGATAGGGCGAATTACCTGAACAACAGCGTCGCGGCTGTTCCCCTTGACCACCTCCTCGAGCTTCACGTTGTCCAGCTGATCAAATCGACACAAAATCAGAAAGGAGAACCCTAATCAGCACCCAAGCGAGATCTCCACCCCGCCTAGCCACGCGAAGACAGGGGAAAACAAAGCAAAGCACCGACCAGCAGCACGGCGGCGCGGGGGAAGTAGCGGAAGATGTGGTCCCCGACGCGCTTGGCGACGGCGGGGAGGTCGGCGTCGTCGCGGCGCGCGTTGGCGTGGTAGTAGCCGACGACGGCGAGGCCCTGCGCCTGGAAGTGGTCCTCGACGAGGGTGAGCGCGAGCTCGAGCGTGGGGAGCAGCGGGAGGTGGTGCGGCTGGTGGGAGAGCGGCACGGCGTCGGCGACCGAGACGACGGCCGGGGAGGCCGCCGGGTCCGCCAGGCGGCCGACGAGGAGCCCGTTGACGGCGGCCGCCGGGTGCTTGAGCGCGTGCAGCGCGAGCTTGACGTACGCCGCCTGCGCGACCTCGTACCGGCACTCCACGCCCATCGCCGATCCGCTCCGCTCCGCCGCCGCCTTGTCCGGATCCGATCCGAGAAGGCCCCGCTTGGGTTTTGCTGCTTCTCTCGTGCGCGGTGTCGTCAGATCTGGTTCGGGGAGATCAGATCGGCTTTGGAGCTTTGGAGGGGAGAGACTCCGGTGAAACTTGTTGCTGGCCGCCCGATTGGCTATGGACGACCACGACAAATGAGGTTTTTTCCTTTTTGAACCAGCACGACAAATGAGTTGGGACTTGGGACCCGGAAAAACAGGCCCAGGGGCTTATCTTGTTTTGCTTTTTGATAAAGAACACTCGAACCATATGAACCCGCACATATATACCCTGCATCTATTAGCATCTTTTTGAAAGACTAAACTGACGAGTCTTCAGATTAATGAAGCCACCGTCGACGTCCACTAAAACAACAACGCCGGGAAGTCTAGAACAGAGTTTGAATCCGATGGGAAGGTTTCACCGTAAGGAACCTACACTTAGGCCCTGTTTGTTTGGGCTTTTGCTTCTGCTTTTACAGCTTTTCCATTTTGGCTAAAAAGCCATAAAAGCTCATAAATAGGTGTTTTTGAAGCTTTTATGGCTTTTGGAGCTAAATACTGTTATATTGATTGATAACCCAAAAGTTGAAGCAAAAAACATCTATTTAAGAGTTTTTATGGCTTTTTGGCCAAATTGGAAAAGCTGCAAAAGCAGAAGCAAAAGGCCAAACAAACAGGGCCTTAGTCTGCGAGCTTTATCGTATTCTTGGGCTTGGTACATATCATACACTATCTCTAGGCGGTAAAGTGGACATGTTCGATAAGGAGAAACCATGAATATCGTTGCACTAGGGTTTTCCTGACAAATTTTGTCGGTTGTCGATGCTTTCGCCTTATATCCATATAATCCAGTGATAGCCCTCCAATGACCCCTTCTCCCCGATCCAGCTAGCTAGTGATTCTCACCTTCCCGTAGACTCCCGAGGACAAATCTCCAATGTTGGTACGACATCCCTAGTTCAGATCGTAGAAACTGTCGCTCCAACGATTGCGAGCTGATATAGGTAGCCCTCTCAGTCCAACTCCTCGATGACCGCCTCGTACCCATTCGTGTTTTGACGCGCGAAACTGATGCCAAGGCTCGTCGGGGCGGTGGATCCTCAACGGTCGCAAAACCGATTTCGGACAAGTCGGCGTCAATAAAGATCTCAGCAAATGTGTTTACTAGGGTGTGGTGTCCCATAAAGGGGTTATTAGCCTAAGGAGCAAGGTGAATATGTTTATGTTCACATTTTGGCAACCATCGGGGCTGCATAAGGTGTTGGATGAAGGACCTTGGGCATTTGGAAAAGAGCATTACTTGTTGTTTGAAACCTCGGGTGAGATCGAGTACAAGTTGCCCCCTATTGTATTAAAGTTTGAAGCCTACCAATTAGGGAAATGATTGTGGAAAACGTGTAGAGCAGATGGGGATGAGGTTGGGGAGGCACTGCACCGTGACCCAGCATACCACTACATGATGTCGTATTCATGTTGTCGATATAACACCCACAATATAATGCCTCGCGAATCTTATATCCCTCACAGTGTACAACATAAACATATCGGGTTCAAACCATCACTATATTACAACCTTTATTGAACGAGAGATCCAAACTTTGAAACGTTTCAAACTACTGGTACCAAAATACATGGTACCACTATTGATCATCCGATCACTTATTAAGTTCAGATCATGTCCCAAATGATCGATCTCACTACTACTACTAAGTCTACACTACTCTTGTTGTTGCTGCTCAGGCCTTTCTCCTCCTTTGTCGGCTCCATAGGCGATGATGTAGTCGACTCCTTTGGAAGGTCTGGTTCCTCGTAAAAGTACACTCCGACAACATTAGGGTCATACGACATCTCCTCCAAACATTCAGAGTCTAAAGAAGATAATATACAAGGGATGTGTACAGGAGGTACTCAACAAGTTCATATATATTGTGGGTGGAGCTGCACTGTAGCTACTACTGATTCCTAATAGGTCTCAGCAATGATTTTGTAGAAATATCTGTAGCATCAAATTTTACTTAAAACATTTAGTCATCAGACTTCACGGGTTGTTAGTCATCAGACCCTGATTGCTTGGCGTTCATGGAGAGCGTCATCTTCGAGGGCCGTGGTGAGGCCTTCCAGGTCGACGGCCAAGGCCATATGTTCGATCCTGACGAGACCCAGAGCCAGGACAGCCGCGACCACTATGAGGGCACTGATTTCGCCGACCTTGATGATGAAGAGGAGGACGACCATGGCAACTCATGGCATGATGATGATGACTTGTATTGTGAAGATGAGGAGGAGGAGGTCGACATTTCTCAAGAGCCATTGATGTTTATCGATGGGCTCACCCAAAGGGCTGAGGCACAAAGGAGGAAGCAAAGCATTCGCACGGGATCATACACCCAAAAAGAGGACAAATTGATTTGTGAGAGTTGGATTGAAATAGGACAAGATCCGATAAGAGGAGCCGAGCAAAAAGGTCTCGTCTTTTGGACAGGGGTTCACAAAACCTTCCATGAGCGAAGGAAGTTTGTCCCTTACGAATTTGAGCGTACTCGTAGCATCAACTCAATCCAAAAGAGATGGGGGTTCATTCAAGAATGCAACAAGTATTGTGCCGCACTTGAGAGCGTCCAAGCCCGTCCCGTGAGTGGCCTTGGCATTGGTGACATGGTATGAACCTCTTGTCTTTACATTTTGTGTTCATTTTCATACATGTTGTTCCCTTTGTTGACATTATACGGTCATCATGAATGCCTTTATAGGCATTTCAATCTTTGGAAGCCTTCAAGGCCAGGCACAAGAACAAGTCGTTCACTCTCACGCATTGTTGGGCGCTCATCAAAGATTGTGCCAAGTTCAAAGACCAATATGCCGCGCGGAAGAAGAAAGGAGGAAAGAAGGCCGTGGCTGAGGAGGGAGACCTGCTCAAGAGGCCGAGGGGCAAGACAAACTCCAAGGCCGACGAGAGGCGTGACGCGTCGGCCATTGCCTTGCAAGGCACTTTGGAGAACATGATGAGCCAAAAGGAAATGAGGGACGAGAGGAGGAGCAAAGGAAACGAGGAGCAATTGAAGATGTATCTAGAGCCCCAAACCCAAAAACTTGCCATGAAGGACGCCACCGAGAGGAGGAAGCTTGACATGGAGGAGGCAACGAAGAAGAGGAAGCTTGACATTGAGGAGGCCGCTCAACTGAAGAAGCTCGAGATCGAGGCCACCATGACGGACATCAAAGCTAAAGAGGTGGCACTCGCGTTCATGAGCGTGGACAAGAACAATATGTCGCCGGAGAGGAAGGCTTGGTTCGCGAATCGGCAGAAGGAGATGTTCGCCCGTGACGGCCTGAACTAGCCGTGGCCGACGACCGTTCTTTTTTGAGGGCTGGTTGGTGTGCCGGCCGCTGGCTTTGTTGCCGGCGTCAAAACTTATTCTTTTTGAGGGCTGGATGGTGTGCCGGCTGCTGGCTTTGTTGCCGGCGTCAAAACATGTTCTTTTTGAGGGCCGGCTCCTGTGCCGGCCGCTGGCTTTGTTGCCGGCGTCAGACTGTAGGCTGCCGGCTGTGTTGCCGGCAAACGTGAACTAGTGCGAGCCGCGGCCGCGGCCAACATACTTGGTTTACATTTGCATGCATGCATGGGCTAGATGGGGTCGAAGATGCGGTCGCGCGTTGGACGCCTGGCCGACCCAACCGCAAAACTGGGCGGACACGGTCCCATTCTCACCCCCAAACGGACAAAATCCGAACAAAACGAACGTCCGTTTGGGATCGTGCGTTGGAGTTGGCCTAACAACCACGTCTTCCGCCGTCCATTCGGTGCAAAGGCCTTTAGGGGAATAGCGTGGTCGCCTGACTCGACGGACTCAAGATGCACCATACACACGAGCCACAGCATGAAGCAGGCGTGGCGAACCAACCTGTGGTTGGATGGTTAGAGGGACTATGGTATCCCAAGCCCACCAGGGTTCAAATCTTGGTGCTCGCATTTATTCCTGGATTTATTTCAGGATTTCCGGCGATGCGCATTCAGTGGGAGGAGACGTCCCGTCGATGACGAGGTGCCTACGGTTACTTTGTAAATTTCAAGATGTATGCCGGCTCAGTCTCTCGGAGGTGCTCATAGGGATCGGGTGTGCGTATGTGCGTTCATAGGGGTGAGTGTATGCGCGTGTATACGAGCGCTTGCGTCTGTACCGTGTTAAAAAAAACATGAAGCAGGCATGCTAGGATTAGATTGTGCCGAGGCAAGCCGGGAAAGGCAAACTTCCATTCGCTTCGATAAAAACCGGGTTGCAGCAGACCCAAAGTAAAAACTGATAAAAGATGTGAAAGCTGCCGGTTGTGATGCCACCCGGCGTGCGGCGAGTGTCTAGTTTTCCGTGTGGCGCCGTAGGGAGCATCTTTGGCTCTCCACGAGCGGACAAATTCACTGTTTTGACCCTTTTTGGAAAGTTCAGCCGGATCTGACCCCGGTCTGAACTTTTTTCCGGATTTGACCCTTTTTCCTACCGCCACACCCCTAGGCGGTAGGTATACACGGGCTACCGCCAGGTCCCTTGGCGGTAAGCGATTTGCCACGTCAGCGCCGCAACTGACGGTCGCCGTTGCGTTGCCCCGGCCTTACCGCCAGAGAGTCTGGCGGTAGGGTATCATAACCTACCGCCAGAGATCCTGGCGGTAAGGGCCAGGATAAGATAAGTTATAGAGCCAGTGGGAAACCCTACCGCCATTGCCCCTGGCGGTAGGATGTGAAACCCTACTGAAAAAACAGGGGGAGATACCGTTCCAGTATCGAGTACGTAGGGTGTGAAACCCTACCGCCATTGCCCCTGGCGGTAGGATGTGAAACCCTACCGAAAAAACAGGGGGAAATAAAGTTCCAGAACGAAAACATCCTACCGCCTGGGGTCATGGCGGTAGGAACGTACAGAGTACCGCCATGGGTCATGGCGGTAGGATCCCTTTTCCATTTTTTTCTTTATCCTCGGTGAGTAAAGCATCACCGTTTAACATGACAATACAACATGATAGTACCATAGTTTAGGTCTTAACAATGGTCTCACTCGTAGTAGAACATAGTCATAACATAATTTGACAGACAATCTAGAACCGAATAGTATCATAGTTTAACGAATAGTACGAGATTGATTGATCTAAAGATCCCTAAGGAAACATGGGTCCCTTTCCCTTGTTGTAACGAGCCATATCCTCCTCGTAAGCTTCGCGAGCCCTCGCAAGCTTCCGTGCCCTCTCCTCGTCACGAGCCTCCTTCTCTTTGCGTACCCTCTCCGCCTCGCGCTTCTTCCGCTCCTTCTTCTCCTTAGCAAGACGTTCCTCGTACTCGGCACGCTGCAAAGATTCTTCAAACAGCCGCCGCCTCCGAGCCCAGTCTGCATTTTGGTCCTTCTGGACATCTTCTGGCACTTCATCATCTATCCACGTGAAATACTTGCAAAGAGGAGGGGGTGACTGCATGGAAGACATGTTTGTTTGTTAGTAATACAATTGAAACGCTCGTCATGAAAACACATTCACCGGAACATATTTAACATACCGGAGGAACGTCATAGGCGTTAGTCGGACGTCTACGATCGTGTGCGTAGTTGGGACACACAAAAAACCTCCTCCCTTCCGTCCATGACTTCTTCCGGTCAGTAGAAACTTTCACCTTGCAAACGTCTCCACACCAGCATGGTGGCGTTATCAAATCTTTGTCCTTTGTCTTGTCCAAAGTTGACTCCTTCCACTTGTTTGGCATGTCATCTCGGTCAGCGCATGACGGCCTCAGGATGGAACCGGATGAAGCCATGCCTACATACATTTCAATAGTGTTAGTGACATATATCAATATGTTATTAATGTGAACAGACGTAACATGACAACAAGTGCAAGATTTTATAACATGGCATAACAAATTTACCATCTATACTCTATCAACCATCCGGGTTGAGAAGCACATCAATTGGCCGCCCTCTATCAATCTTTCGTCTCTTAGTAACACCGTAAGCACGACCACTACTACCTGTAACGGTAGTCCGTCCTCCGCGACCACCCCTAGTGGCTCCTCTTGCACTACTACCTGTAACAGTAGTCCGTCCTCCGCGACCACCCCTAGTGGCTCCTCTTGCACTACTACCTGTAACGGTAGTCCGTCCTCCGCGACCACCCCTAGTGTTGCATGTCCTGTTATTGTGTCCTGGGTTGTCACATTAACCACAATTGTTGGTGTCGGGAGGCTCCATGAAATGACCGCTGCCAAATTGTTTCATACCAGTATATCCAGCTATATCATCCATGTCACTCCTAAACCTCTTCTTTCTTCTTCTCCCTTTTGTAGATACCATGAGTGCAGGATCAGGCACAATATGTGGGCCATCGTACTCCGGCCACTGTGAAGGGTCAAGGAAAGGATGGAACCGAGGTGCCCATGTCAACCTCGTGGCTTCCAACGTGAACTGATGCAGCCGTATGGTAATCCCATCTGAAACCGGTAAGTTCCTTGCCCTCGCAGCCGTCATCACGTGCGAGCACGGCCAGTGGTACCTGTGAGGCCTCTCACATTGACACCACCGGTCCTTGAGGTGCACCTCATAAGCAACCCCGCCGTAGGTGACACCATCTCGTGTTGTGCCACCTGGCTCGTCAACTTGGTAGATCCCATCTTTGTCGTTGAATCTGATGATTTGTTGATGGGAAGACTTGCCTGCTTGAAATTTCAGCCAATCGTTAACCTTATCTGGATAGTCCATTTTGTCCCCTATCCAACCTACCGTTGATATGGAATGATTAAGGAAATACTCGTTCAACTTCAAGAAGGTGTACTTCAATATTGCAGTCACGGGCAAAGAACGAACACCCTTAAGCACATTGTTGAAGCATTCCACCATGTTGCTTGTCATGTCTCCGTATCTCCAACCTCCGTCATCAAAAGCGCGTGACCACTTATATTTTTCCTCATAATGCCTAGTCAGGAATGCTCTTCCCTTTTGGTTCTTTTTCAATGACTTCAAAAGATTATCATAGCGGCTTGCGAATGAATCAAAGGAGAATGCCGTGCACACATGAGTAAGGTCTTTGCACCACTCTTTGCTCTTGCATGCCCGATAAAAGTTTGCCACGAAATGCCTCATGCACCATCGGTGCTGAAGCTTTGGGAGGCCAGGAATGGACACGGCTATCGCCTGGAGAATCCCATGATGCCGGTCCGATATGATGCATACCGGCCTGTTGCCAATCACCTTGCTTCTCACATGCCTCATGAACCACTCCCAGTTGTCGTCATGCTCGGAAGGAACCAAAGCAAATGCAACCGGCAACACGTTATCATTGGACGAGTGAGCCATTGCCACCATTAGAGTGCCCTTGTACTTCCCAGTCAAGAATGTGCCATCGATAGACAATACCGGACGACAATGCTTGAATGCCTCGATGCATTGCCCAAAACTCCAGAACGCACGGTGAAACACTCCGTCATTTTCCTCCACCGCATGACACATCCCAGGGTTCCTATGTGCGATTGCTCCCAACATCCTTGGGAGAATATTGTATGCGGCCTCATAATCACCATGCAACATCCTGATTGCATTTGCCTTCGCCTTCCATACCTTCCCATAGTTGACCGGGTATCCGAATTGTTCGTCAACCATACTCATGAGAAACTTCACCTTCACGTTTGGATCATGGGCTACATGAGGCAACAATTTGTATCCTAAAAATTCTGACGTGAGTTGACGGTGTCCCTTGCTTCGGTCAGCTTTGTCCGGCGGTACGCACGTGTGAGTGGCTGAAAGAACATGTGCTGCCCCCATGTTTGGTTTTGGTAATTGATGACAATCTCTATGGACTAATGGTTGCCTTGAGTTATATTTGAAGGGTTTGTCCATAGGCATTGCTTGAAGACCATTTGTTGGTTTCAAGGTTATTAGAAGAAGAATATGTGTTGACCAAGGTTATTCATGGAGTTATCCAAAGATTGGTCATGTTGATCAACACACAAAGCGTAGAAGATGTACCGAGTGGGATCAAGTGATCTCACGGTATGGTAAGCATTGTCCATTACGCTTTGTGTACTAACCCATGTTCTATGCGAGAGTTTTATGTGGGGTTAGGTATGTTTTCATGGGCTTGCGTCAAGAGGAAGATCTCATTCAACCCATGGAGGATGACATCAAGTGGTGATCGTCATCAACATTGCGGTGTGCAAGTTCAAGTGGAGCATCACGAAGAGATCACATGCTTGAAGCTTGCCGTCCATTGTGGTGACAATGGACTTGTGAAGATGTGCCAAAGAGTGGCTCACCCATAGTGGAGTATGGGGGAGCAATCAACTAGTCTTCATCGAGCCGGCGCAATCAAGAAAGGTGGTCCAACTTGAGGAGGTCAAGATCGTCATCATCTAGCTCAAGTGGACTATGCGCAAGGCAAAGGTTTGCCCTTGATAGGTTTCCTATTTTACCGGTCTCATGGTGGTAGTTGGGAGACCGGATTTTAGGATCGATAGCCGTACTATCAAGGGGGGCTCTCAAGTGAGTAGATTTATCGTATCATTCGTAGAGAGCTCAAACCATTGCATCCTTGCATCATCTTTCTTGGTTTGTGTTTGGTGTTTCTCTTTGTGAGTCTTTGAGCTTTTGGTCATCTTCATGACAAGCTCGAGTTCATCGAAAACGGAGTTCATATATGCATCTTCTATGATGTTTTCGATGTTGGAGTTTATGCCGGTTCTTCATTCATAGAGGTTTCTCATCTCTATATGTTAGGCATATCTCCCCTGCCACTTCTTATTATAACCAGTCGCTGTTTGGATAGTACTCGTTGTCTTCTATCCAACAAGCTTGAGTTTGCTCAATTCGGAGCTCATTTGCAGAAGTTATGGCAGTTCTGGTTTTATTTGTATCCTCTGTTTTCTGTGGATTTTCAGTAGCTTGCAAGCGGTAGTACCGCTGGTGCCCACGGTAGTACCGCTGGTACTTCCGTGGCACTACCGCTTGGGGTTTCCCCGAGCGTGCAACTCTCTGTTGCCAGTTTGCCGTTCACGGTAGTAGAGCGGTAGTAGCACGGTAGTACCGCTCTGGCGGTACTACCGCCCTTACTACCGCCGCCACTACCGCTTGCGGGGTTTCCTTCTGTGCACGTCTCTGTTGCCGTTTTCTGTTAAACGGTAGTAGTGCGGCAGTAGTGCGGTAGTACCGCTCAGGGCGGTAGTACCGCTCTGCTGGGCGGTAGTACCGCTTGGTGCGGTACTTCCGCCCTCCACTACCGCTGCTACTACCGCTTGTTTTTCGCAGAGTGTGCAAGCTTCTGTTGCTCTTTTCGCTTTAGCGGTAGTACCGCTTAGTTGAGCGGTAGTACCGCTTGGTGCGGCACTACCGCTCCAGTCCCGTGTTCTCGCCTGCTGTTTTTGAATTACTACCGCTTAAGCGGTAGTACCGCTCGCAAGAGCGGTAGTACCGCTTGTACGCGTCCAGCACGGGTAACGGTTGGATTTGGGGTGGCCCTATAAAAGGGGTCTTCTTCCCCAACGGTTATCTTATCCTTTGAGCTCATTTCTCCCCCCATTGTTGACCTTCTTGAGCTTGCCTATCTCTCAATCCCTCCAATGATTCTTGCTCCTTCTTGAGGGAAAAGAGAGAGGAGATCTAGATCCACATTTCCACCAATCACTTTCTCCTCTAAGTGAGGGGAACCCCTTGGATCTAGATCTTGGAGTTCTTGGTGTTCTCCTTGTTCTTCCTCTCACTTTCCTCCATAGCTTTTGTTGCTTTGGTGGGATTTGAGAGAGAGGGACTTGAGCACTTCGTGTGTTCTTTCCATTGCATTAGTTGCATCGGTTTGAGTTCTCCACGGTGATACGTGGAAGTGAGAAGTTGAGAAGCTTATTACTCTTGGGTGTTTGTGCACCCTAGAGCTTGTTCCTCTTGGGTGCCTTGGCGCCCTAGACGGCTTGGTGGTGCCTCGGAACTCAATCATTGTGGTGTAAAGCTCCGGGCAAGCGTCGGGGTCTCCAATTAGGTTGTGGAGATCGCCCCGAGCAATTTGACGGGTACCGGTGACCGCCCCCAAGGGTTGCCAAAGTGTACAGGTTCGGTGACCGCCCTCAAGGGTTGCCATTTGTACGGGTTCGGTGACCGCCCTCAAGGGTCCCTTAGTGGAATCACGGCACCTTGCATTGTGCGAGGGCGTGAGGAGAATACGGTGGCCCTAGTGGCATTGTTGGGGAGCATTGTGCCTCCACACCGCTCCAAACGGAGATTAGCATCCGCAAGGGTGTGAACTTCGGGATACATCGTCGTCTCCGCGTGCCTCGGTTATCTCTTACCCGAGCCCTTTACTTATGCACTTTACTTTGTGATAGCCATATTGTTTCTTGTTATATATCTTGCTATCACTTAGTTGTTTATCTTGCTTAGCATAAGTTGTTGGTGCACATAGGTGAGCCTAGTCGATTTAGGTTTTGTGCTTGACAAATTAAACGCTAGTTTTATTCCGCATTTGTTCAAGCCTAAACCGTAATTATTTTAAAGCGCCTATTCACCCCCCCCTCTAGGCGACATCCACGATCTTTCAGTGGCCACACAACTCTTCAGCACCCATTGCCCGGTTTGTTGAATTTTTCTTCCACGAACCTTCCAACGACAACCTTCTTGGTCACATTTGATGATGTAACGCAGATTTTGGTTGGAATGACAAACAACAAATGGCCTATGGTTCCTAATAGCATAGTCACTCAACCATATCTTAAACTCTTGCAAGCAACTGAACTTGATGCCTTTCTTCAAATGAGCATTCTTGTCCTCATCCTTGGGTTTAGGATCACCGATCTTCGGGCACGGTGTTGGTTCAAGCAAACCCAATCTCATGCCACCATCAACAACAGCCTTGTCAGCAAGAGTGATATCACGAAACAATGGGGGGCCTCTTTCCTTCCCCGTAACCCTCTTGAAAATTGCATTCTCTTGTGCAGTGAATCCATCCTCGTCCAATTCCTCCGTCGGACCCTCGTCATCCGAGTCATACCCATACATACGGCGGTACGGGAGGTCACGATCCATGTCTTGCTGATGCACAAACACATCCAGGTCTCCAATGGGAGTATAATGAATCTCTTCGGCTTCCTCATAAACATCAACATGGCCGTCTTCAGCATCAACATGGCGTGCTTCAGCATCAACATGAACCTCTTCCTCATGAATTACCATGGCTCCATCATTAATATCAGCTTCATTTGGTGGTTGACTAGAAGAATTGGGGACATACACCTCCACCCTTGCATCACGGTTCAAGTCAATTTGCAACAAAGGAGCCTCAACCTTTACCTCAACCTTTATCCTTGTCTTGGTGGCAAACAATTCAAGGGATTTGTCTTGCGATTCAAATACTTTATCCTTGTAAACCTTCCAATGCAATTCCGAGGTGATAGGCAAACTCTTCAATCGAGACTTCACCCCCACTCCAACATCATACCTTCCAATGAGTTTAACATCAATATTTGGATCAATCCAATTCAACACACTCCTAACTTTGACAACCACCTCCTCATAAGTTGGGCTTGAGTCAAAAACCATGGATTCTTCCCCTTCATCGGCATTGCCTTTCATAAATGTCCCCTTATCCAAATAGTGTACATTAACGAGCCTATCCATCTAAATGCATTGAAAAATTGTCAAGAGGATAGGATGGCAACCTAATATGAACACTAACAATAATATCACAATAACAATAATATGAACCATAACTATATTGAAACAATAATAATAATATCACAATATCATTAATTAACCCTAACTACTAAATAATGACAATGCCTAACCCTAACCCTAACCTTGACCCTAAACCTAACCCTAAACCTAACAATAACTATAGATCGGTGTTACAAACATGATAATTAGTCATACTAAAGCATACAAACAATCCTATCATCTATCAAATCCATTGATTTCAAACACAAATGACATGAACTAGGGTTTCTATAAAAGTAAACAATGCCACCAAATGAGATGATTCCAACCAACCAAAAAGAAGAGAGTGAGGGAGGTACCTTGAGTGATGAATTTGGACTCGATCAACCGGAGAAAACTCAACCAATGGAGATGGATTTCATGGAGGCAAGAATGGGGGAGAGAGAGGGGAGAGGAGCTCAGCTCGGGGTGGAGGAGGAGTTGGGGACGAATGGGTGGCTGGTGGGGCCCACAAGCCACACTCTCAATGGTTTATCTGGACTAGAGACCCTACCGCCAGGGCCTCTGGCGGTAGGTTTTTAGAGGCTACCGCCATAGGTTGTGGCGGTAGGTCACTTATACACGCCAGCACGACAGACGGCGCCGTCAGCCTAACGGGGGACCTACCGCCAAGGGACCTGGCGGTAGCCTGTGTATACCTACCGCCTACGGGCGTGGCGGTAGCAAAAGGGTCAGATCCGAAAAAAAGTTCAGACCGGGGTCAGATCCGATTGAACTTTTCAAAAAGGGTCAAAACAGTGAATTTGTCCTCCAGAGCCTTTGTCCTCACTCCCTCCACTCACCGTCTGCCTGGGCCCGCACCCACGAGGCACCCTCATCATCAAGACCAGAACAATAGAAAAAGAAAAGAAAACGGGCACGTCGTCAAATCACTCTCCCCAACCACCCACCCCTCCCCGTCCTGCTGTGACTCTCTCTGGATCTGGCGAGCGGTGACCTAGCTAGCTAAGCTAACCATGGCGGCCGTTCGTCGCTCCACCGAAGCCTTCTTGCTTCGAGCTACTCCATGCCCTAGTATTTCTGCTGCTCTGTCCGGTGTCTCCTTGCGTGGATCGATCTACTTCCGGCATGGCGGGCAGCGCAGGACGGGAGAGCTTGGTCTTGCTGCTGCTTCCTCTGGGCTCCAGATCTCTCGCTCTTGGTGGCCGGCCGGTGAGTAGTCCACAGAAACTCCAGTCGCTCCAGTATTTCATTTTTCATTTCAGACGTCCATGGATAGATCTGTTAGGTGCGTACGAGTCAGCCACCACGGTGGTTGCAAGTTGCTGCCGCCTGCCGGTGACTCTCTGTCTGCGGCTTAATTTGTTGAGTGCTGCTGCTAGCTACTGTATAACGTGATGAATAGCTTGAAGAATCCTGGTTGTCACGATGGTGGCGCCGTGACCCGGTGACCGGCCGCCGGCCGGCCAGGCCACCGCGGCGTGGGAGAAAGGGAGATGTGGCACTCAACTCAAGCCACCGGCTGGCCGCGCTGTGGCTTCCCAGATTTAGATGCTGGCCACGTGGGTGGGGCCCACGCATGAGTCACCGCGTTCTTTCAAATTTTCCTTTTTGCCAATTTGGAAAGAACTGGGCGGCCTGCAGCGGTTCCTCTGGTGTATGTCCTGCATGCCCCCGGCGCCGCCGCCGCCGAGGCGTAGGCCTAGCTAGCTGTCCATGCTGAAGACAGGCCTATTTCAAGGGCACATTGGTGGAGTTGCAGTAATTATCTCTTTCTATTTTCAGTACTACTACTACTACCCACAACGACCCTGCCATCCAACCGTGTACTAGTGCACGTTGCATGGGCTCCAGATCTCACGCTCTCGATATTTCGAGAGCATTGAACAACCACTACCGAGTTGCCGACGCTCCGCTGTCGCTGCTCTATCAGGCTGGTTTGACCTTTTCGATGACAGTCAGGAAGTGTTTGTGTACGTCCTTAAAAACCAGTTCCCTGTAGCCGCAGTCGTCGCTGTCATCATTGAACTCTTACACAGATCTGAAACACCTGACATCAAATCTCGTCACATGACAAAAAAAAAAAACTAACCTCATCATCCCAAAGAGATGGTAGGAATCTATGACAGAGCTCCGTTGACTACGTCCAAACAGACGAACTCAAGAGGGATTCGAGCACGGAAGACAAACTCGAACCGAGCGCCGCACGTGTGAGGACAAAAAGAAACTTAACCTAAACTACTAACCAAAGCGACGGCATCGGGATTCCCCTCCCCGCCATCGGGCGTCGGAGCGGCAGGTAGATGGAAGGCAAATCCACGGGCTCGTCGGTGATGTATGGAGAAAAAAGTTTGCACTAGCCGAGGGTTAGGGAAGGAAACGAGAGAGGACCAAAAGCCTTTACGCAGCTGCCGCCTCCACCTCCTCTCCCAAGAAAGAACTTAGGGTTCCTCTACCTCCTGGCGGTGCCGTCGCCGGTACGCCTTGTCTACGGTGGCCCTAGGGCCATGGAGGCGTAGTGGACCCCCCCCTCGCCAACGGGCGGGATCTTCCTTCGTTTTTAGGTGTTTTTATGAGTTTGTTTAGGGTTTGCGTGCTGCTTAGGAAGACGAGACAATGATGGCTACCTGAAGATGGAATAAAATTCTCCCCGCCTGCCCCCCCCCCCCCCCCCCCGCGCGTTTCGGTGATGCGTCTAGTGTAGTCGGAGGGCGTGGAGGTGTGTCTCAGGCGGATCTCGTGGGATGCGCTCGTTGGTGGTTTTGGTATATCTGTTTGGATCCGGTCTTTGTTCGTCTTCGATCATTTGTCTACATGTTGGATCCTTTTGATTTATATACTTCTTTTCATGGACGACGGTTGTTGTTTTGGTGCGCTGGTCCTATGGGGTCTTAGCACGACAATTTCCTGACTATTTTACTGTAAATCTACAATAAGTTTGATCTGGATCCGGTGAGGAGGGGTGATGAACGGCGACGCGTCTTTGGCTTAGTCCAGTGCTTGTAATTGTCGCTAAATGGTCTACGGACATGTATATAATTTTTGTCATTTTTGTGTTTTTTGTACTGCCGTGGCAATGATAAATAACGAAAGGTACCTTTTTTTTCTCTTTTGAACGCTGCTCGCAATTAAAGTTGGAAACAAAAATTCAGGTACCTTTTTATTTAAAACTTCACTCCTCCTTTATTCATTCATAAAAATTCAGGTACCTTTGGTTACTTTTGGTAGTTTGTGCACAAGTAATAATAGTAATAAATATAATATTACCTTCGTCCCAAATTTTTTGTCATAAATTTGTCAAGATACATATGTACGTATGCAGTAAATAGATACATAATTATCTAGACAAATATAATAATAATAATAATAATCTCACGTTTCCTTCTCCTCTACTAATTCCCATCTACTCATACAGTACGGTACTAGGTTAATAAGTCCTCTTTCCTAAAAAAAAAAAGTTCTCTCTCCTCGTGCATCCCGTGCGGCTACTATCTTCTTCCCCCTCCGATCCATCACATCTTTCCTTTGCTGGGGTGGTTTCAAGGCCCATCGAAGCTCGGGTAGCCGCGCGCGCTCTAGGTCGATGATGAAGGCGGCGACCGCGCGCTCTAGGTCGATGATGAAGGCGGCGACCGCGACGACAAAACATTTCTTCGTAATTGGATTTCCTGTTCCATGGTTTGGATCAACTGCCGGCCGGCCGGCCGCTCGATACGAATTCAGATTTCTACTCCTGATTTCGATCCTTGTTTTTTCTATTATGGGATTAATCAGATCTCAATCCCCTCGTTCTTTCAAATAAAATTTATTCAACAAGAGTAGAGTCGCCTCCAAGTTTGGTCCCTATTCTCAAATTTGATTTGCTAATGTATGCCTGCAGGATCTCCTCGTGGCCGGCCGGCTGTATACATCGTATCTGATTCTTCCTCTTTGTCCATGTGTTGAAACCAAACACGGTTCGATCTGAGCAGATGATCAACTTCTTCCTATGCCAGGTAAAGTCTTGCACTCTTGATGAAGTTCCAACTTACCAGTAATATATTCAGGTCGGGACCCCCCCCCCCCGGTGTGATTGTTTAAAAAGAAATTCAACCTCAAATTTTCTGCTCGTTTTTTCACTTAATTAGAACGAATTGCATATGCGTTATGAAGGTGCTTAATTATATGATTTCCTCATGGTTTTGTCATGCGAGAGTCGGGAATTGTTTTTCGGTTCAGTCTCTACTGTCTTTTTATTCCTGTTCTTCTGACGTTGGATTCGTTCTGAATGTTTTTCCATACTGAAAGGACCTTTCGTTATGTGACTATAATTCCTTTGGGAATGGAACAGAATTATGAAATTATCTTCTTCCTAACATCTCAGGTTCTCTAGTGAGAATTCCTGATGTCTGACTGCTGGTTCTTTCCGTATTTGTAGAGCGATTCAGGATTTACATGTCGATCATCGTTTCTGGAGTGATTGATCTTCTGCAAATTGATCTGTGAAAGCCTTGAAGAAACAAAGAAACAAACCATTCTAATTCCCCGACTTATTTAGGGAACAATAACATAGCAAGAACTTGAAAGAAAACACATCCATTTGGGAGTCCATATCTCACGAATTACATTTCAATTGGCATAGGAAATGAAAAGGAAAAGGAAAAGGAAAAAGAAGAAGTTGTTATCATGAGCTGTTCATTGTGTGAAGATTATCAAATTCACAATATTGACGCCCTTCCCTCCTCCACATGACTACGCAAAAATTATTTGACACGAGGTATTGCCATGTTTAATTGGACGCAAACAGAAGCACCGACACCAGCTACTTCGCGATGATAGGACAGAATGAACGAGATGGGAAGGGATGAAAGGAATGAAGATGGAGCGGGTTGCGCCAGCCCTCAAAGGGGAGGATGGGAACTGACCATGCGGCAAAGGAAGGGGAGAGAGAGGGAGATAGATTAGAGTGATTAGAAGAATATAATTACGCAATTAGTATAGACTTTGCAGAGGCCCATTTTTTTAGAAAAAACAGCGAGGACTAGCCTTTGGTTGCCATATTTCCAGAGAAGGAGCAACCTTGAGCACACCCTACGAAGTCTAGCCAACTGAGCGACTCTCGGTGATCAACTTAATTCCTAAGGGATTGGATTAGATGTTGATGGATGGCTGAGATCGTTTGGTTCTGACAAACTTGTTCTTTTGATATTGGTATATGGTAAAGAATGTAAATTCCATTATTATTTTTAGAAAAGAACCTGTTAAAAATATAACGTTGTTATTTTTAGAAAACAACCTGTTAAAAATATAACGTCATCTAAAGATTGCTTCCTTTTTTTACCCACTAGCTCTAAAATATTATGTTTTTCATCCCATTTATCAAAATCTCGCTGTCCCTATGGCTTTGCCACTTGTCAAACCCATACGTCAACTAATTGAAACCACATCACAAAATGTAAATAATAACAAGAATTCACTCTCTTTCCGCAACAATCTAGCGACGCATTTAGCATCCCTCCACGAGTCGGGCTTCAACTCTCTGGGAATACGCCACTGCCCCTCCTACCCTTGACGGCACTATCTTTTTAAAACTGCCATCAAGGCACTTCATTAATTCATAGGCAGGTTAACATCTAATTGCATGGGATTACATCATCAATATGCAAATCAATATCCAGCGTAAGTGTTGTCTTGGTGCACACATGTGCATGACAATGGGCACTCCTAGCAAAAAAGAAAAAAGTAAAACCCTAGAAGTTTGAGAGATATCCCCTCATCTCTTTGAAAATCTGGCTGCATGCAGAGCGATCCTCACCCTTCATCCACAGAGTACAAGACATCTGACAATCCTTCTAGAGCACAATGTACTGCAAGTCTTTCTCCATAGCCATAATTACTCCTTAATGGCATGCCAGTGTCCCTATGATCAGCAGTTCAGAGATTGCATTATATTTAACATACCTCGCCTGGATGAGACCCATCATGATCTCGAGCAATCACCCCTGCTCCTGCTATACCTCGACTTTGATCCTAGCGCCTGATCCCTCCTACATTTGGTGTCTAGCATCTTTCTATGGGGACTGCAGAAATTGTTTCTCTCGCCGGGATGTCTAGGAAAGGAATCAATTCCTCAATCAGCTTCATGGACCGCTGGGGCGATATTGCATGTCTTAATGGGAATACTATTTCTATTGCTCCGGATTGCCCACATAATAGACACTGCCATTGCAACACTTTCTTTACTAATAAAGTTTGGGTCTAGCAAATCATGAGACCAATCCCCATATGGAGGCGGGGAAGCTTGAAATAAAAGAATTCGACAGCTGCATCCCAAAGCTTGTCGACGCTTCTTACCATTAATTGTAAGATTTAGGATGCACAAACACCACGATCCGTCACCTGCAATAGTGAAACACATCATCTCCAAATTCACCTTTTGGAATCTTTTGTTCGAGGAGTAGGCCTGTCCATGCATGCCTGATGCCCAGGGGATGCTAGGCCACACGTAGGGCCTTTACGCTTGATCTAATCATCACCCATGCGACAACTCCTCGACGGCCTTGTCGAGAGAACTGAGAGAAGGTATGTCTTCCCCAACGACAAAATTGTCGGGACCCCCCCCCCCCCCCCCCCCCCATCCAAGAGAAATTTATGGCAAGAGTTAAGCTCCTTCGCCGGCTAAACTCTGTACTAATCTTCCGGTCTATGTGATTTCCCTATTTATTTCTAGGTCATGCTCTCAACCTCCCCCCCCCCCCCCCCTCCGAATTTTCTTCATGCTCCACCACTGGTCTCACCTATGCTTTATCCGATTAGTTTTCCGGAATACTCTCCTATGTGACTTTGCCATGCTGAAATGATGATATTGTTTGTTTTTTTGCTAGTTTTAATTATTAATTGTAGCTGATATAATCACATATATGATCTACTAATAAATTTATTAAGAGTAACGTTATTCATTTGAGAAGGAATTGTTAGTATTGGTACTCTGATCAACAACTTTGCACTCAGGAAGGTTAGAATTTTTTTTCTAAGGTAATATAAAAAAAATAATATTTGATATGAATATTGCATTTTGATGCACTTATATATTGATCAATATTCCAACAAAATTGGTACTGTAATTCAAACTTATGGTGCAATTTATTCTTTAAATATTTTCTTTATTTTTGAAATTCCTATTAAATTTTATTTATTATAATATTGTAAGCCACCTTCAATTAAATTTTGTTATAAATATTTATAAGGGTAAATTAAAATTTAGACTGTAATTCTACTATATACTGTACTCTCGCCATTTTAGTTTACTAGGTCCATCTAAAAAATCACTGTAACCAAGAAAGACCTAATCAAGTGCCGGACACGTATTAATGCAGTATGCTCTGTCATGGCTCTTTTCCTGCATTTGTTAGTTCTAAATTAAGAACCAAAATTTGACAAAAACTAATGTGGCTCTAGTTAATGATTGCGTAAACCCAAATCAAGGGGGCTTAGGGCATCTCCAACGCCGACCTGCAAATTTCCTCCCACATCCGTCCGCGGACTGCAGATGCGGAAGGCGGCCATCCAACGCTGCCGCC
The DNA here is from genome assembly GCA_039707655.1 of Elymus sibiricus. Taxonomy (NCBI): domain Eukaryota; kingdom Viridiplantae; phylum Streptophyta; class Magnoliopsida; order Poales; family Poaceae; genus Elymus; species Elymus sibiricus. The sequence continues at coordinate 59,699,902 of CM077665.1, forward strand.
CGCATACATTTTAAGACGGGTTTCGACTTAACGGACGGAATTCATGCAAGCCGGCTGATATTCATCAAAGTTCGGAAAGAAAATAGCACAAATCATCCGTACATAGCAAGCAAATATGTCTAGTGTCTCAAATTCGATGTCCAACAAGTTTTTGAACGGATCATATCGTCCCACACATACTTCCCCTTCAGCTTCATCCAACGGTGTGGGTACGTAAATGGCCGACCCTCTGCCATGTGGTACATCACATCAGCGTGTATGGACTACACAATGTCTAGAGCAACATTGAGTGAATGAATGATTCAATCAGCAAGTTGAGTAAGAAGAAGCAAAACTTACGATCTCCTCCTCTGCCGCGTGCAATGGCCACCTTGCCTCCAGCTGAGCAAATACGTGACAACGCTTGGTGACGATGGTCTGGATGTCGTACCATCGATACGATAACGATCTCATATTTTGATCATGAATGATGTTCATGTTGTAGGGCGCAATATGTTTTCGTGCGCGAAACGATTAATGCACTTGCTGCAATAATGTCCCCCCTCTGCTCCTGCCTACTAAATCGACGAATACGACCAACCACGCATCGCACAACAACTCATCCTCCATGGTTGAATACCCCGCCATTCTTCTGTGAAAAAACGACATGACGTCCGAAAATAAGCTAAATGGCATTTGACCGAATACCTGACGGGCATAATGGTCGCCATGGAGGTCGTTGACAGGGTGGACATCGCCGTCGTAAAAGGCGAGCGGGCACGTCGGTGCTGGTTGCGAACGTCCGGCAATGCATGTGTGGCGGCCGGAGAGGTACAACGGCGGCGGTGGAGGTGAAGGTTGCAGATGCAAAGCAAGGGGAAGAAGTGGCGGAGTGGAAGAAAATGGGACCAGGAGGACGGATTTAGTGGGCCTAGAGTGTCGGAGTCCAATGTGGCTGTTGTTAGGACTCCCGTAACCCTTCCCCACCCCCCCACTTTGTCTCCACTTTGCGGGAGAAAGTGCGTCCGGACCGATACATGCCGCGTTGGATGGTTTTTATGGTCCGGACAACGTGGTCCGAATATATGCGGGCGGTTTGAGTGTCGGTGTTGGAGATGCCCTTGCAAACTAAAGATTCGGATATTTTGAGATGGGTCTAACAAACTGGAAGGGAGGGAGTATTAAGCAATAACATTATGCTTGGAGTTGAATTGTGATGCGCTCTTTTGAGATTCAAAATAAGAAGAATCCATACATTTATTGTTCCAATACTTAAATGGGGTAAACACATGAAATATGTCAAAGTAGAGGGTAAAGAGGAAGAAAAAGCAAGTCAGAGTATCTTGGACACTTCGGTACAAATTAGGAGAAATAGTAGAATTTATTCTGAAAAGGGAGAATCATGTTAACACGATGGAGCTCTGTGGGTGAATTCATTTGTATCTGTATATAGGAGATTCAGACAGCGAAAATTACACATGGTCCATAATCTCTTGTAATTAACAAGTTGCGTATGTCTTACATAGTGCACCCAATCTTCGGATATTTTAGAACTTAGCCCGGGCAAACACGCTTCACATTTTAACTCATTCTATGCTTCTCATCATTTCGTTGTTTGGTCACTCTTGCAGGTTCTAGGCCAGCCACCAAGCATCATCTGCTCGGGATATTTTGTTTACTCTGACATCCCGTAAATCTGTTGAATTTTCTCTCCCATATATCGTCACGTATAGATGGTACGTTCCTTTTACAGCGAGCTGTACGTGTTACATAGCACATCTTATCTATTCTACACTTGCAGACTTGCTTAGGATTATGTTCTCAGCATTTCGTTCTTTGGTCACCCGTGCAGGTTCTGGGTCAGCCACCAAGTTTCCTCTGTTCTGCATATTTTGTTTCCTCTGACATCCAAAAAGTCTGTGGAAGCGATCTCTTTATAGCGTCACATATAACTGGTACGCTTCTTTTGAAGTCTCGCGCATTTACCTGGGGCTCATTGACAATGGTTAGTCTGAAATGCATCGGCTATAAACATGGGTATATTTTTGATTATCCAAAATTCAGTTCATCAGGACGTACATTCCCATGAAAAGAAAATCGTCCCATCTGCATCAAACATTGATGACGTCGTGAGACCGAGAGAGGCCGAAGAAAACTTGCCAAGTCCTCTTTCCCCTTCTAGTATGTAGTAATCAGGTTGTAGTTAGTTTAATTTAAGTACTTGGATATTTATAATGTGCACCCTCAAATCTAGCGCATAGGAGCCCTCAGATCTGACCACGCAACTAGGAAGTAGCTGTAGTAATGGACTTTTGTTTGCTGTGACAGAAGTTGCAGAAAGTAAAAAACCATGCAAGTGACAAGGTCTTAAGATGTCGGCAACATCTAATGTTTGCATTGCCCTCATTCAATGTCTGGCAACACCTAAGTAGTAAAATAAATTTGATCAGCTATGCTACCGTGATACAGATTAATGGTAGTCGTTGGAGCAGAAAAGAAGGGACGGGATACAATGTCTGTTGTTCTTTTGTATAAAACCCCCTGGAAGATGCTCCACTTATCTTATTTATTCTGCTCCGTGGCAACACCAAAGAACCTAGAAAATGCCTTGACCAGGGATGCTTAATTTGTTGTCACGGCCATGGATTCCACGGCCACGTCAGCAGTGTCACAGCCCTGGTACAAATCCTCGAGATCTATCACCGCATCAAGTGAAGCTTCCGCATGAGCGGTGGATCTGAAATCCATGTTGCTTGCAGACCTTGATTCGAGAGGAACACCATTGAAAAACCAGGGAAAAACAACCACCAACTTGGAACCAAAACGAAAGTAGATAACTTGGGTTGCCATATGCTTTTTGCACGCCATGCTTGATTGGTCGATCTTCTTCATCTCTGTCGTTTCTAGAGGAGAGTAATTGGTAGAAAAAACTTTAATGAGGAAGGACCTAGAATCAAAAGAGGTAGAAATCAATGAGTACTGCTGCAATGTGCCATGGACCAAGACTTCCGTTTGCAATATCTCACTTTCCTGGGGGCTTTCCAAAACTACACAAGAGGATGCTCCCAGACTGATCATTTGTTCATGCCATAGGAATCTAATGGCTGCCATTGTTCTGTAGCACCGTAGCACGGAAACGTCCGTAGCACTAGATACCCACTCGCAGTAGCACACTTCGTCTTCCACACACACAGTGAGTCTCACAAACACAGTGACTCTCATTAATGAGTACAAGTGGGACACCACAAAAGGCGTTAGTCGCAATCTCCAAGGAAGCACTATTCGCATTGCTCTTGTCCATTCAAACAGATACTCCAGTCTTGCTGCTCAGAACCCGGTCAAACTTCCCTCACGTCGACCTCGGAATACGAGCGAGAACCACCATGCTTCATCATTGTCATGAGTACTCATTGTCAGATATTACATTCACATTTGCACATCATTTCAACTCCGAGCCATATGTAGGAAAAGGATAAGAAAAAGAAGAAAAGAATCAGCGAATATTACATTTTCGGAAGGCTGCGTGACTGGAACTCCTTGAATGCTCATTGACCTCACTTCCTTAAAGAGCTCGCGTCTACCATCCAGAACTGCCTTCAAACCAGCATAGTTACTCTGAACGGTGCCACGCTCGTTAATACTTTGAATATTGCCATGCTGGTCAGTCTTCAGTCTCCATATTACGCTCTTAACATCCTGCAACAAAGAGGAAGCAACGAGCATTAGTTTCTAAAAATCATTTGCTATGCTTTATTTGATGCACTACTTATCACTAGATTTATCAACTTGCGGACAGAACTCAAGGTCATAAATATATTGCAGTCTAGCATTTGCCTCTATATATCCGAAATTCTGAACCTACAGTTAATATGACAACTCTGAAACTGCTTGTCAAGTCACAAAATAATGAATTAAAGTGTTGCACTGTTATCTTCTGGTAGGTATAACACATATGCCCAAACATATCGCTTCTACTCCTGCTTTTGCACTTAAGGTGAACAGATTGCACATATGCACCGAAAGGTAACAGATTGCACAAAGAACTCTTTCATGAAGAAGATTACAGCTTGCATTTCATGACAATGAAAAGGGGCAAATGATATTTTGCATGTTTGTTCTCAAATTAAGTTATGCAAAAATTAAAATATACAAATGTGTTGCTCATAGTGGTTAAGTTCAACGAATATGTAGTGGTCCTGTTAATTCTTAGTTAACTTACAGACCTGTGAGAGGCTGTGTATATTAGTTTAAATATATAATTCTAATGATCTCAGAAAGCTGTGAGAGGCTGTGGTCATCTAAGGAGCAGCTGTAAATTAACTTTCTCTTTTGAAAGCCACAACCACAATTAGTTAGCAGCATGTCAAATTGAAAAAAAAACAAGTGAGAGAGAAGAATGCTTGTGTTCAAGCATTCCCCAGTCGTCCAACACACTGATTAAGCGATATTTGGCAAGACAGATTTCTTTAGGAATTAGTTCAAATTCAAACAAACATAACTGAGCATTCGAATCCAAATTTCACCCATTCAAACAAGCCACGAGTGCAGTACCTGTATGCTGAAAGATTCTATTCATTGCTGGCATAATCTGAATAATTAAGCAATGAAATTGCAAAACACCATACAATTTCCCTAGCAACAAGTGAATGATCTAGTGGAAGGTTGTGTTTGGTTTGAGCCCCAACTAGCCCACCAAAATTTTGGCATGACCAAGAAAAGGGCATGACTGAAAATTCGGCAACTCCTTGTTGTTTGGATTATAGCAATTGCACCTAGCCACCTACTATTTTTTTTGGCAACATGTATTAATTTTTGCTTAGTTTGATTCCTATTCAGCTATCATGTTGCGCCAACAAAAACAGAAACAAATGTTAAACAAAACTTAATTAACTACAGTGTGGCAAAAGAAACCGAATGAACCTGTAAAAGGTGTGGATCTATAACACAGATGTCACCATGCACCTAATTCTACCTATCTCTGAAGACATATTCGATTCTAGGAAAAGTCACAGCTTATTATACGGAAACTGAGACAGCTATTGTGACATGGCTAAACAGGACTAGTTACACTTACATGGCTGCATACATGGAAACTGAACGCGCACTTAATGATCTATTCAAACTATTGCTGGATGAGATGTCACCGCTTATTGCTTCCTTCAACCGTCAACGTGAACTCATGTAGTTAATCTACCTCACTAATTGCTTCAGTGTTACAGTACAGAATGAGGCCCCACATATGTGAAGCGGGCAAGCTTGTCTGCCAAATATTTGGGAATGCTTTAGCGCAAATGGCATGCCAAGGCGTTGGCGAAAATTACATGGGAGCATGAGGACTTGCTTTGGCGAACCAAAATTTTGGCATCTATATGCAAGCGAAAGTCAAATCTCACAGGCAAGTAAAAAAAATTGTATGGCTAGTATTGGTAGTAACCAAACACCTGAAGTCTCACCAAAGATACAATTTACTTTCAAAGTCAGTTATATTGGCGTTGCAACAACTAGCAATCCCTCGCAAGTTCATAAATTCAGTTACTTTCTTGACTGTCACTAAATACCAGACCGGTCAAATTCGTCAAAACCTGCCTTTTAAGCTAGACGCAGCACAAGCAAGTAGATATTCGCCCAGATCCACTTTTCAAGTAAATATCCTAGCCGGATGTGAAAATATCATATCATTTCACCAGATCTAGAGATACGAAAGAATATTTGGAAGCAGAAGATGGCAGGGGGGATGGATAGGTAGATGCATACCGAAATGCTGGTCTGCTTGCGAGCAATCGACCGCCTCGAGGCCTCCTGAAAAGCCAAATCTATTTTCTTCTGCAGCGCATCCCCCGTCCCACTACTCTTGCTGCTATCAGATGCCCGACTGCTGCTACTAATAGTTGCTCTCGTCCCTCCGCGGCTGCTGGATTCGTTGATTGACGCTCCTCCTTTCTTCCCCCCCTTCCCCCCGGCCATTTGTGGCGCCGCGCCGCGCCTCCCACCGCCCCTTCCTCTTGGGCAAGCCACGAATCTGTGGAGAGAATAGAAGCGGAGGAGCACTTGCGGTGACTGTAAACTCGACACCATATATTTTTTAACTGAATTCGACACCTTTCTACTGTCTGCCCGACTAGATGCTTTAGAGCATCTTCAGCCACGACTTGTAAATCCGGCCCCTCAAACGCCCGCGGACATGCCCGATCAATGACCGGCCGTGTCCGTTTTGAACCCCTACTTTTTCGTCCGTGCAGTCGCATCTCTTATATTTTTCCTCATATGTCTGGTCACTTGCAAGTGATTGGTGGAGAAGAAAAGAGAGAAAGAAAAGAATGAATAAATAAAGAGAAAAGGTGGTACGGGGTGGGGTCGCGTCCTACGTGGCGGACTGACCGGGCGTGCCCGAGCGCGTCCGCGACCCCTCATATTGTCCTCATATTTGAGATGAATATGAGGGGTGTCGGTCAGTCCGGGCGTTTGAGATGGGTATAAGGGGTCCGTCTGGGTCGTTTTTTCATGACCGGTCAGTGACCGGGCGGGCTGTCCGGGCGTTTGAGAAGAGTATGAAGGGTCCGGCTGTAGATGCTCTTAGGACATGTCCAAAGCCGACTCTCACAACGCCCGCATACGTCTAGACCACGCTGTCCGGATGTGTTATGTTACTCAATGCGGGCCTGTATCGATTCATTGAGTGGTTCGGGCATGTTTTATTTCGCAAATTGAAGACAAACGTGGGGGCTTTGCGGGTGTCCGGACGCTCCCAATCTGTGTCTGACCGCTCTAACCCATCCAAACCCCCTTCCCCGCCCACACGTGCTTCCCGCCATAAACAGTCAGTGCCGCTCCAGAGCGTCAGTGTCGCATTCATGCTCGGCCAGCGCATATGCGACCTCTCACTGGCACCAACATTGAAGCGGCGCGCCGGGCGAGAGACGGTCGCCCGCGCCGCTTCTCGGTGCAGGCGACTGCTCCGCGTTCAAACGACACAACGGTCGTCCGTTCGTCTGCTGCCCATAGTAACGACACAAGGTTGCTGATACGTTCATTTTGCATCATGTTTTCTTATTGATATTTGTATTATTTTTGGTCATTATTCCAGTTTATCATACAATTCTAATGCATTTTCTCTCTTAATTTGCAAGATCTATATAAAGAGGGAAAGTGTCGAAAACTGGAATTCTGGACCTGAAAGCCATGGGAAAAGCTGGAAATTTTCTGGACTTCAAATGACCTGAAGCTTCACGAGGATTTTTATGGAATATATAAGAATTTTTGAAGCAAAGAAGTACCAGAGGGGGGCCATCTGTTGGTGCCAAGCCAACATGGCGCGTCCACCCCCCTGAGCGCGCCCTGATGGCTTGGCAGGCCCACAGACGGCCTTCACCCCCCCTCTTCTGCTATATGATGGGTTTTGAGGTAGAAAAATTAAGAAGATACTTTCGGGACGAAGTGCCGCCGTTTTGAGGCGGAAACCTCGGCAAAGACCATTTTGCTCTCTCGCAGAGTGATTCTGCCTCGAAAACTTCCCTCTGGAGGGGAAATTCGAAGCCATCGTCATCACCAAAGCTTCCTCCTTCGTGGGAGGGCCAATCTTTATCAACATGTTCATCAGCATCATCTCATCTCAAACCCTAGTTCATCTCTTGTATGCAATCTTTGTCTCAAAATCTCAGATTGGTACCGGGGGCTACTAGTAGTGTTGATTACATCTTGTAGTTGATGCTTGTTGGTTTACTTAGTGGAAGATGATATGTTTAGATTCTTTATCATATTTATTATACCTCTGATCTTGAACATGGTGATGATTTGTGAGTAGTTGCTTTTGTTCTCGAGGACATGAGAGAAGTCTTGTTATAAGTAATCATGTGGAGTTGGTATTCGTTAGATATTTTGATGATATGTATGTTGTTGCTTCCTTTAGTGATGTCATGTGAACGTAGACTACATGACACTTCATCATCTTTGGGCCTAAGGGAAGGCGTTGCGGAGTAATAAACAGATGATGGGTTGCTAGAGTGACAGAAGCTTAAACCCTAGTTTCCGGAAGGGCTGATTTGGATCCATATGTTTCATGCTATGGTTAGATTTATCTTAATTCTTCTTTCGTAGTTGCGGATGCTTGCGAGAGGGGGTAATCATAAGGAGGTTGCTTGTTCAAGTAAGAACATCACCTAAGCACCGATCCACCCACATATCAAATTATCAAAGTAACGAACGCGAATCAACTCAACATGATGAACACGACTAGACGGCAATTCCCATGTGTCCTCGAGAGCGCTTTACTTTATATAAGAGAACTTTGAGGCTTGTCCTTTGCTACAAAAAGGATTGGAACACCTTGCTGTACAGTTGCTACTATTGTTACTTGTCACTTGTTACGAATTATCTTGCTACAAAACTATCTATCGTTGTTCCTCACAGCACTTGTAGAGAATAACTTGCTGAAAACCGCTTGTCATTTCTTTCTGCTCCTCGTTTGGTTCGACACTCTTTACTTATCAAAAGGACTATGATTGATCCCCTATACTTGTGGGTCATCAAGACTCTTTTCTGGCGCCGTTGCCGGGTAGTGAAACACCTTTGCTAAGTGGAATCTGATAAGGAAACATTTTTGCTACATGCTGAAATTTACTATTGCTTGTTACTATGGAAGATAATCCTTTGAGTGGCCTGTTTAGGGTATCTTCACCCCGATCAGAAGTGGAAAATGTTGCTCCTCAACCTACTAAACCTACTGCAAATATTTACTATGAAATTCCTTCGCGTATGTTAGAGAAACTGCTAACTAATCCTTATGCAGGAGATTGTACAACTCATCCTGATTTACACTTGATATATATAGATGAGATTTGTGGATTATTTAAGCTTGCAGGTATATCCGAGGATGAAGTTAAGAAGAAGGTATTCCCTTTATGTTTGGAGGGGAAAACATTGATTTGATACAAGCTATTGGATGATGCTAGAACATGGGACTCGAATCGACTGAAATTGGAGTTCCATCAGAAATTTTATCTTATGCATCTGGTTCATCGTGATCGGAATTATATCTATAATTTTTGGCCTCGTGAAAGAGAAAGTATCGCTCAAGCTTGGGGTAGGTTTAAGTCTATGATGCACACATATCCCAATCATGAGCTCTCAAGAAAAATAATACTTCAAAACTTTTATGCTCGGCTTTCTTATGATGATCAATCGATGCCTGATTCTTCTTTTACTAGTTCCTACATGAATAAGACCATGGACTTCAAATGAGATCTTCTGGAAAGAATTAAACCCAATTCTGAAGATTGGGAACTCGACAAAGGTAAAAAGTCAGGTATAAAGCTTGAGTTTGATTGGGTTAAATCTTTTATGGAAACTGGTACTTTTCATAAGTTTAGAAATATGGGCTTGACTCTAAGATAGTAGCTTCTTTCTGTGAATCATTTGCTACTGACGTTGATCTCCCTAAGGAGAAGCGGTTTAAATTTCATCCACCTATTGAAGAATTGTTATAGGAACCTATTAAAGTTAAAGAGGAAACAATTGTTTACCATGTTGTTCCAGTTGTGCTACTGCTTACAGTGAGAAACCATCTTTTCCTATTAGGATTAAGGAACATGCTAAAGCTTCAACTGTGGTTAATAAAAGCAATATTAAGACACCCAAACCTTCTGAACAAATAAATGTAGAACCTAATATTACTATAGTTAAAGATCTCTTGGTTGATGATATTGATGGGTAGGTTATTTACTTATGTGATGAAGCTGTTAGGATAGCAAAACCTGCTAGAAACAAACATGATGAGTTAGATAAAAATAAACCAGTTGTTGGCATGCATGTTGTTTCAGTTAAGATTGGAGATCATTGTTATCATGGTTTGTGTGATATGGGTGCTAGTGTTAGTGCTATACCTTTTACTTTATATTAAGAAATTATGAATGATATAGTACCCTCTAAGATTGAAGAAATTGATGTTACTATTAAACTTGCAAATAGAGGCACTATTGCACCACTTGGGATTGTTAGAGATGTTTAAGTCTTGTGTGGAAAAATCAAGTACCCCACTGATTTCTTAGTATTTGGTTCACTACAAGATAATTTTTGTCCCATTATATTTGGTAGACCTTTCTTGAATACCGTTAATGCTGAAATTAATTGTGTTACATAAAAGGTTAAAATAAGTTTTGGTGATGTGTCTCATGAATTTAATTTTTCTAAGTTTGGTATACAACCACATGAGAAAGAGTTACCTGGTAAAGATGAAATTATTGGTCTTGCTTCTATTACCGTGCCTCCTACTGATCCTTTGGAACAATATTTGCTAGACCATGAAAATGATATGCATATGAATGAGAGAAATGAAATAGATGAGATATTATGTAAGCAAGCACATATCCTTAAACATAATTTGCTTGTTGACATTTTAGGAGATTCTCCCCCACCTAAGGGAGATCCGGTGTTTGAATTAAAGAAACTACCTGATACTTTGAAATATGCTTCTCTTGATGAAAAGAAGATATATCATGTTATTATTAATGCTGACCTTTCAGAGCATGAGGAAAGTAGATTACTGAAAACTCTGAAGAAGCACCGAGCTGCTATTATACATACTCTTGATGATCTTAAGGGCATTAGTCCCACTCTATGTCAGCACAAGATTAATATGAATCCAGATGCTAAACTTGTTGTTGATCATCAACGTCGTTTGAATCCTAAAAGGAAAGAAGTGGTAAGAACAGAAATACTAAACCTTCTAGAGGTAGGTATAATTTATCCTATTGCTGATAGCAGATGGGTGAGTCATGTTCATTGTGTTCCTAAGAAAGGAGGTATAACCGTTGTCCCTAATGATAAAAATGAACTTATCCCAGAGAGAATAGTATCCGGTTATAGGATGGTAATTGATTTTAGAAAATTAAACAAAGCTAATACAAAAGATCATTACCCCTTGCCTTTTATTGATCAAATGTTAGAAAGACTTTCTAAGCATACACACTTTTGCTTTCTTGATGGATATTCTGGTTTCTCTCAAGTACATGTATCAAAGGAAGACCAAGAGAAAACTACTTTTACTTGTCCTTTTGGAACTTGTGCTTATAGACACATGCCTTTTGGTTTATGTAATGCACCTGCTACCTCTCAAAGATGTATGACTGCTATATTCTCTGATTTTTGTGAAAAGATTGTTGAGGTGTTCATGGGTGATTTTTTCGTTTACGAGACTTCTTTTGATGATTGCTTGAGCAAACTTGATCGAGTTTTGCAGAGATGTGAAGAAACTAATCTTTTTGTGAATTGGGAGAAGTGTCACTTTATGGTAAATGAAGGCATAGTACTTGGACATAAGATCTCCGAATGAGGTATTGAGGTAGACAAAGATAAAATTGATGCAATTAAGAAAATGCCATATCCTAGAGATGTGAAAGGTATAAGAAGCTTCCTTGGCCATGCTGGTTTCTATGGACGCTTTATTAAGATTTCTCACTGATTTCTAGGCCACTAACTAATCTTCTTCAAAAGAAGTTCCATTTGTTTTTGATGATGATTGTGTAGAAGCCTTTGAAATACTTAGAAAAGCCTTAATTACTACACCTATTGTTCAACCACCTGATTGTAACTTACCTTTTGAAATTATGTGTGATGCTAGTGATTATGCTATTGGTATTGTTCTAGGGCAAAGAATATACAAGAAATTGAATGTTATCCGTCATGCTAGTAAGACTTTGGACAATGCTCAAAGAAATTATGCTACTACTGAGAAAGAATTTTTAGCAGTTGTGTTTGCATGTGATAAGTTTAGACCTTATATTGTTGATTCTAAAGTTACTGTTCACACTGATCATGCTGCTATTAAATACTTAATGGAAAAGAAAGATGTTAAGCCTAGACTAATTAGGTGGGTTATTTTACTTCAAGAGTTTGATTAACATATTGTTGATAGAAAAGGAGCTGAAAATCCAGTACCAGATAATTTGTCTAGGATGGAAAATGTTCTTGATGACCCACTGCCTATTGATGACAGTTTTCCTGATGAGAAATTAGCTGTTATAAATGCTTCCCGTAATACTCCTTGGTATGCAGATTATGCTAATTACATTGTTGCTAAATATATACCACCTAGTTTCACCAACCAACAAAAGAAAAAGTTCTTCTTTGATTGAAGACATTACTTTTGGGATGATCCACATCTTTATAAAGAAGGAGTAGATGGTGTTATTAGACCTTGTGTACCTGAGCATGAACTGGAACAAATCCTATGGAAGTGTCATTCCGAGTCATACGGAGAGCACCTCGTGGGAGATAGAACCGCACATAATGTACTACAATCTGGTTTTTATTGGCCTAATCTGTTCAAAGATGCACGTAAGTTTTTCCTTTCTTGTGATGAATGTCAAAGAATTGGTAATATTGGTAGACGTCGGGAAATGTCTATGAACTATTCACTTGTTATTGAACCATTTGATGTTTGGGGCTTTGATTATATGGGACCTTTTCCTTCCTCTAATTGGTACACTCATATTTTAGTTGTTGTTGATTACGTTACTAAGTGGGTAGAAGCTATTCCAACTAGTAGTGTTGGTCATAACACTTCTATTAAAATGCTTAAAGATGTTGTTTTCCCGAGGTTTGAAGTCCCTAGATATTTAATGGTTGATGGTGATTCATATTTTATTCATGGTGCTTTCTGGAAACTACTAGCTAAATATGATGTCAACCATAGAATTGCATCATCTTATCAACCTGAGTGTACTGGGCAAGTTGAATTGAGCAATCGAGAAATAAAGTTAATCTTGTAAAAGGATCTTAATAGATCTAGAAAGAATTGGTCTAAGAAACTTGATAATGCATTATGGGCTTATAGGACTGCTTATAAAAACCCTACGAGATGTCCCCGTATAAAATGGTCTATGGAAAAGCATGTCATTTACCTCTTGAGTTAGAACATAAAGCTTATTGGGCAATTAAAGAACCCAACTATGATTTCAAACTTGCCGGTGAAAAGAGGTTATTTGATATTAGATCCTTAGGTGAATGGAGGACCCAAGCATATGAACATGCCAAGTTGTTTAAAGAAAAAGTTAAAAGATGGCATGACAAGAGAATCCAAAAAACGGGAATTTAAAGTAGGAGATTTAGTTCTTTTGTACAATTCTCGTTTCAGATTCTTTGCAGGTAAACTCCTCTCCAAATGGGAAGGACCCTATATCGTCGAAGAAGTTTATCACTCCGGAGCTATCAAGATCAATAATGCCGAAGGCACAATTTCGAGAGTGGTTAATGGGCAAAGAATTAAACATTATATCTTAGGTACGCCCATTAATATTGAAACGAATATTATTCAAGTGATGACACCGAAAGAATGCATAAGAGAGATCTTCCGGAACACTCTAGAACCCTGAAAAGGAGCAGGTATTTGATACGGTAAGTAAACCGACTCCAAAAATTCCATAAAAATATTTTCTGTCAGTTTTGGAATATTAGAAAAATTACAAAAATAAAAACCAGACGAGGGGACCCACGATGGAGTCCCAAGCCAACAGGGTGCGACCACCCCCTGGGCGCGCCCTGATGGCTCGAGAGCTCCTCGCGTGCCTTCCCGACTCCGTTTTATTCCTGGACTCGTATTCTAACCTAGAAAAATTCATTATATATACTCCCGTATGTTTTTACCACCTCATCGCGAGTTTCTCCTCTATGCTTGTTTTGGGTTATTTTTCTGACAGATTTAGATGTAATATGTCATCGCAAGATTCAGAAGGGGAGAGCTATGTCTCAGATCTCATCACCAATCCCCGAGTATACAGGGAAATTGATCTTTATGGCTGGTCAACAGAGGAAGAGGTGGAGGCTGATCTAAAAAGGATTGAACCTTCAAGTGATGATGAAGAAGATGAAGTACCTCTACCTCAACCAGGGGCGGAGCTGGAGCAAATGTTACCCAATGCACCACTTAATTAAGGCATAAAATTTTCACGCAATAGTGTATTGAACAAAGATGTGTTTCATATCTTCTAGCACACATTATTGGATATAGTAGAACGCAGTTTGTAAAAACAAAATGTAGCCATCAAAATGCTTACAATAATAATAAAATAAGGGACACAATTACCTGAAAAGGATGTCTTGCATTTGTAAATTCAAAATTACATCTTTGGACAACAAGGTTCAGTAACCTACAAAATGCAAATAGAATTAAACTTATTAGTAGAACATAATAAAATCTCCACATGAAAGTACTTAGATGGCTAAAAAAATGAGTACCTAGCTTCTTTCTTGTGGCTACTGTCCCTAAATAAGAAGCAAGAGAAACAATACGCCCGTTTCTTCTCATTATTGTGTTCAAACCAACTCTCAAATTCATCAAACCAACCAGGGTTGTTTACCCCCCAAATCGTAAGATTCAAAATCAACGCTTTTGTCTAACAAGGTCCATTCAACAAATATTTTCTTCTTCCCAGATCTTCCAAATTAGGATGGTATCGCTCTATCAATAATCTCTTGTCTGGATCATATTCAATCTTCTTTTCCCAATTTATGTCTTCTGAAACATCCTGTGATGGTGCTTTTCTTTTGAGAAGAAACCTGTCCATAGTATTTGTATTCGACAAATAAAAATTACAAACGGGACATGAAAACTTGTATAGACAAATAAAATATACCCTAATTAGAAGTTATAACCCTAGAAAATGCCCCACGCTTCAGACATAGTGATCTGTTATATTCGCTACAAGTTTATACATGATTGTTGCAGTTTGTACACAAAATTAGGATAAGCAAGACAAAGAGTCAAAGAGGCTACTGTAATTATGTGGACTTTTGTCATCTATGGATGCACGGAGACAGATTCAAGATTGGGAAGGTTGTGAAATTACCGAGCGCCGGACCGGCCGACGGCATGTTGGGTCGCTCGCGTGCGTCGCTGTGTGAGGATCCAGGCTGCGTAGCTTGCGGCGTCCGGCGGCCGGCGAGCTGCCGCGGCCGCCTATGTACGCGAGGGTGACACGTATAAAATTCAATCGATGGATTGATTAGTTTTTGATTATTAGATCGATTGTTTTTTTCGTTTTAGTGCAGGAGGCTAGATCATCAAGCAAACCGTCTTGCTCGTGCGTGCGTACGTGTGAATACAGGCGGGTCCCGTTGTCGTGCGTGCGTACCAGAGGATCGATCAAGCGAACTGTGGTGAGCCACCCATGGCCTCCTGCTGGGCTGTGCGAGAGCTGAGGCGCAGGCGAAAAAGGGCTGACCCTGATGCACTGCTCTTGGGCCACCCTGATGCATTGGGCCTTTTTAATCAATATGTACTACTAGCAAAAAACACACACATATTCCTGTGCATACGGGCCGACCCAATGGGCTCCGCCCCTGACCTCAACCAGGGGATATGCATGTGGAGTTCAAAAAGTCGAGCTTACCAAACAAGGTTACACCTTCGAATACTCGATTACCCCTTATCGTCGTGCGCAGGTAGATACCCCCGCTGATTCCACTAGTAGAACCCATCCTTTGGTGGAAGGAGCAATGATTGTCACCAACAAACTTCTCAAGGAGAACTTAGACCTTAAGCATGAGGTTGATAAACTTAAGGAGGAGATCCGTATCCTAAAGAACATCATTGCTAAGAAGATCACTTAATCACCACCATCACCCAAGAAAGACACTTAAGTAAATGGGTATGGGCACCACTCCTAGCTTGTTCCATGCTTGGGGGAGGTGCCCCGGTATCGTATCACCATCACTTTTTACATCATCATCTATCTTAGTTCGATCCTTAGTTATTTCGTGATCTAGTAGAATAAAAGTTTAGTTTCGTTTTGCTTAGAGTGTTTGCTTTGTGATCTATCTATCCCAGTAACCGAGTGTGAGAGTTATATAATAAAGATTAGTTGGAATTCGCTTGCAGTACTCTCATGCATCAATCATAGCAATGAAATAAAAAGAAATAGAAAGATCATATGCTAATCCCATAGAGAGTTATGACTTCACATAAAAAGAAGTATGCTTGATAAAAGTTGTTGGGAGTTAACAAACATAGTGTTAGTCATTGATACAATTCATGCAAAATTATGAAAGAGGAGAGGAGATTCACATACAAATACATTATCTTGGACATCTTCTATGATTGTGAGCCCCCATCAAATATTTTCTACATGATCGAATAGTTGATGTTGGACAAGGAAAACAACGTATTGGGTTATGTTTGTTTACATTCACATAGTTATATTCTCATGGATCCTCTAACATGTGGTGCTTGTCTAGGACCTTTTGCTAGCCCAAAATTTCGCACTAAGTAGAGATACTACTTGTGCATCCATAACCCTTAAACTCAGTTTCTTGCCACGAGAGTCCACCATACCTACCTATGGATTGGATAAGATCCTTGAAGTAAGTTGTCATCGGTGCATAAAGCAATAAAAATTGCTCCTAAATATGTATGATATTTTATTGTAAGGGAAAATAAGCTTTGTACGATCTTGTGATGGCAAAGAAATAAAAGCGACAGACTACATAATAAATGTTGCTATCATAAGGGGCAATATAAAGTGACGTTCCTTTACATTAAGAGTTTGCACATCCCCAATTTAAAAGCGCATGACAACCTATGCTTCCCTCTGCGAAGGGCCTATCTTTTACTTTCGTGTATTTACTTTTATGCAAGAGTCAATAATATTTATCCCTATTCCAATCTATTAATTCTTTAGTGGCAAACACCATGTGTTGGGGGAAAGATCCATATATATATATATATATATATATATATATATATATATATATATATATATATATATATATATATATATATATACAGTTGGATGTAGGTGATCATGAGTCATTATTGTTGACATTATCCTCGAGGTAAATAAGTTGGGAGGCGAAAACAATAAAGCCCCCACTACTGCAGGATGCTGCTAACGCGACACTGCAATCAGAGACCCTTCGACGAAACTGTGTGCGATGCATGAATCACAAACGTTATAGTTCAACCTCCGTCGCTAATGGCACGAACTGTGTGCGAAGGCGGATCCATCAAATACGATTCAGAAAGTGGTTGCGTGTGAGATCTACGGCAGACAGTTTGTTCTTATGGACCGTTTGTGATTAGATAAGATAACAGAAACGGTTACACGGATCCAGATGTGTGCGATAGTGGGCCCATAGTTCATCACTACAAACTGTGTGCGATAATATAGCAAAACACAAACGATTCAGTATAACAAGATGTGTGCGAAGTATGGCATACAGTTCACTCGGATAAACTGTGTGCGCTGATACAGCAGAACACAAATGATTCGGCATAACAAGATGTGTGCGATATACAGCAAACAGGTGAGTAATGAGAATCGTGTGCGAACACCAGATATAACACAGATGATTGGTGCTAATAACCCGTGTGTGTTGTGGGGAAACGTTTGCTGGTATACAACTGTCAGCGATTGATGAAATCATCACCGACGGGTTTCATAGTTTTGTCCGTGTGTACTGTGATTTGCTCTGTCTACACAACATCTATGCTGCCTACACAAACGATTGCACAGATCAAGATGTGTGCGGTAGACGGAATACCGTGCGCTCGGATGAAATGTGCGAGCCAACATAACACAAACAATTGGGCGTAACAAGATGTGTGTGATGCCCAGTAAACAGGTCAGTAATCTAAATTGTGTGGAAAGACAGAAAATAACATAGACAGATAATAACACAGACGATTCATGGTAATAAGCACCTGATTCAGAAAGTGATAGCACAAATTATCGTTCGCACTCCTACATAATCGACTAAAGAACATAATAGCGACATTACATATTAGCAAGGTTCAGAAAACAACAAAATGGAAACAGCTACTCGTCGTTGTTGTTGCGGGGCTGGCCTGTTGGTTCGCCTTAGTAGAAATATCTTCTGCACTCAAGCAACATCCTCTCTATGGAAGTAGGATCCGCTTTCGGGTTGGCATTGACCATGTTCTTGAATGCTTCATAGGCCCGGACTTTCCTCTGCTCATACCCCATCACGGTAGCTCCGGTATCATGGAAAATCCCGTCCACGGCGAACTGCATGCGTACGGCCCTCTTACGACGGAGATATTCAAAGCGGTCATAAACAACATAGTCAAGAGTTGCGCGCTGTGCTAGAGCGGTAGGAGACTGCAGTAAGGAGGCTGCTGCCCTTACCGAGGCCAAATCCACGCGAGGCGGCAAGGCAACGGCGGACTGGTAGGCGCATGATGCTCTTCCGAAGGCCACAGCCGCGCGTTCCGCGTACAGAACCGCGCTTGCCAGCAACCGATCTGATATAACATCCAACTCTTCCTCTTTATCCGCCAAGGCCTCCGGACCCTCAGCAGCGCGTACCGCCGCCAAGGCCTCCGGACCCTCGGCAGCGCGTACCGCCGCCAAGGCCTCCGGACCCTCGGCAGCGCGTACCGCCGCCAAGGCCTCCGGACCCTCAGCAGCGCGTACCTGCCTCAACCGCGCGCTCCTCCACAACGGGGTCTCAGCAGCGCGTACCTGCCTCGACCGCGCTCCTCCGCAGCGGGGTCCTCCGCGCGGATGACATGTCTAATGTTGAGGATTTTGTGGAGGCGAGGACAGTGGGGAGAAGAAGAGACAGATTTGGGGGGTGCGAGAGGGGAAAGAGACGGTGGAGAGCGAAGAGTGGTGATATTAATTTATGACCCTATACACGATTGCATACAGTTGCTATATGTGTTCCGTGTGCGATTATGTGTGCACAGAAAAGAACTCAAGAACTATGAAAATGCTTCCCGCGCAAGCGCACACGCCAGCCACAGCGGTAAATTATAAAATCCCCAACCCCCTTGGCAGCAGCTAGCTATAAATAACCATAACGATGGCTGGCGGCGGCGAGTCAATGATCCCCTGGCTAGTTACCACACACACCATCAAACCCCCAATGGCCGACGACAGGATGGAGTTGGGCGACGGCGGAATCGAGGCTGCGTGCGCGATGGTCGGCTTGAGAATCGACGGCCATGCCCCTACCTCTCCCGACGACAGCCAGAGGAGGCAGGAATCACGACATGAGCAAGCCAAGAAGTTAGCCACGGTCGTCTTGAAAGCAGCTAGCGATCGCCAGCGGGCGATATTGCGGGCTCGGCGCAGAGTGCGCCGGATGGTGCGGGCGGCGGAGCAGGAACGCGACACCGCAAGGACAACTGTGTCAGTGGCCGCCGCACGAGGCGCAGGCTTATGTCCCAGATGGAGGAGGACACAGCTCCGGATGCCGGGGGAGGACAAGCGGCCGTTGCTGCAGAATTGGCGATGGTCAGGGTCTCGTCGGCCGCCGTCGTCGAGGCTGACCCTTCCTCGGTCGATCAAGGTGTAGGTCATCGACTTGCCGACCTCCTGTCCTCCTGAGCCAAGGAACGACACGATATCGATGGACGATGGCAGCTGTGCGTGCTGGGTCGGCGTTAGGAGCAGTAGCACTTTGGTGCGCGCGCAGTTCATATGTATTATATTGATGTAAAATTAATAGCAAGCTAATGTTTTGTAAATTACTCCGCCAACTATGCATTGTACCAATTTGAGCATGTAAATGCTCGATTGAATTGCTAATGCCTGATTTGTGCTTGCACCGTGGACACTACGGTTGCGTTCGTCGGCGGCAGCCGGCTGCGACAGGCGCTCGTCGAGCTCGATGATTTGGTCGGGCCGAGGTCGAGAACGAGCAAGTATACAACAAGGTGAATGAGGAAGAAGGGGGAGAGGGTCAGGGACTCGCGGTAGAGGGTCCTCGTAGGAAACGGTTCTTAAACATGAAACGTGTGTGATTACTTCCATTAAAGAATCTAGTGCATGTACGAACTAAAATCCTAACTACAGTACATGGGTGTGATGGGAGAAGTTTGGATTGCCGTTCGATCGCGGTGCATCCTACGGTGCGCATGCGCGATCCGTGTGGCTGGTGTTCTGTCCAATCCGAACACACCGTAGAATGGGGTGAACGCACACGGCATTCGCAAAGTAACTGTTTGCCCAAACAAATCTCAAAGTTTCAAGGGAAACCCATATTTCCTTGGTCGTTTATCCATTATTATTTTTCTACTATCAACATACCCACTGCAATTCAACGTGTCCAAAATTCACATTCTTTCAGGCTCGTTTACCATATTTAGTCTTTTTTGTGTACTTTTCTAGGCATTTACTGCTTATAATTCAAGTTCGAACGTTTTATACATGAAAAAGGTGTTCAAAACATGTTATCTCGTGTGGTGCCCAGGCATGACCTCAATATGATTCGGTAGAAAATTGAGGAGGTATGGATAATGTCGTGATAGACTCTTCATAAACCGAACCATCACCTATGGAGTTTCATGGTTCGGGGAGCGAAATCACCATGTTTTCAAGGGGAACCCATATTTCCTTGGTCCTTTCAACTAGATTTATATTATACGATCAACATACCCACTAGAATGCACCATGTCCAGATTTCACAATTTCCACGCTCATTTATCGTATTTGGTCCCTTTTGTGTACTCTCTAGGTCATTTGTGTTTATAATTCAGGTTAGAACGTTGTGTACATGAAAAGGCGTTCAAAAAGGACTCGAAAATTCATAATTGTGTCGTTGAATAAGTTTTCATGTATTTTATAGGAAACTAATACAATTTTGGAGGATATGTGTGGGGAGAGGCAACCAGAGATGTGTCGTTTAATTTATTTGTTTTGGAACTATAGAAAAAATGGAAAACATGCCTGAAGCACATGTTATCTCGTGTGGTTCCCAGGCATGACCTCAATATGATTCGGTACAAATTTGAGGAGGTATGGATAATGTCGTGATAGACACTCTTCATAAACCGGACCATCACCTATGGAGTTTCATGGTTCGGGGAGCGAAAATTGCCATGTTTTCAAGGGGAACCCATACTTTTTCCTTGGTCCTTTCAACTAGATTTATTTTATACGATCAACATACGCACTAGAATGCGCCATGTCCAAATTTCACAATTTTCAGGCCCGTTTATCGTATTTGGTCCCATTTTATGTACTTTGTAGCTCATGTGTGCTTATAATTCAGGTTAGAATGTTCTGTACATGAAAAGGCGTTCAAAAAGGACTCGAAAATTCGTAATTGTGTCGTTGAATAAGTTTTCATGTATTTTATAGGAAACTAATACAATTTTAAAGGATATGTGTGGGAAGAGGCAACCAGAGATATGTCGTTTATTTATTTTGTAACTCTAGAAAAATGGAAAACATGCCTGAAGAACATGTTATCTCGTGTGGTGCCCGGGCATGATGACCTCAATATGATTCGGTAAAAAATTGAGGAGGTATGGATAATGTCGTGATAGATAGTCTTCAACCGGACCATCACCTATGGAGTTTCATGGTTCGGGAGCGAAAATCGCCATGTTTTCAAGGGGAACCCATATTTTTCCTTGGTCCTTTGAATTAGATTTATTTTACACGATCAACATGCCCACTAGAATGTAGCATGTTCAAATTTCACAATGTTCATGCTCGTTTATCGTATTTGGTCCCTTTTGTGTACTTTTTAGGTCCTTTGTGCTTATAATTCAGGTTAGAACGTTTTGCACGTGAAAAGGCGTTCAAAAAGGACTAGAAAATTCGTAATTATGTCGTTGAATAAGTTTTCATGTATTTAATAGGGAATTAATATAGTTTTAAAGGATATATATGTGTGGGAAGAGGCAACCATAGATGTGTCGTTTATTTATTTTGTAACTCTAGAAAAATGGAAAACATGCTTGAAGAACATGTTATCTCCTGTGGTGCCCGGGCATGACCTCAATATGATTCGGTAAATTTTTGAGGAGGTATGAATAATGTCGTGATAGACATTCTTCATAAACCGGACCATCGCCTATGGAGTTTCATGGTCCGGGAGCGAAAATCGCCATGTTTTCAAGGGGAACCCATATTTTTCCTTGGTCCTTTCAACTAGATTTATTTTAGACGATCAACATGCCCACTAGAATGCACCATGTCCAAATTTTACAATATTCATGCTCGTTCATCGTATATGATCCCTTTTGTGTACTTTCTAGCTCATTTGTGCTTATAATTCAGGTTAGAACGTTCTATACATGAAAATGCGTTCAAAAAGGACTCGAAAATTCGTAATTGTGTCGTGGGATAAGTTTTCATGTATTTTGTAGGAAACTAATACAATTTTAAAGGATATGTGTGGGAAGAGGCAACCAGAGATGTGTCGTTTATTTATTTTGCATCTCTAGAAAAATGGAAAACATGCTTGAAGAACATGTTATCTCGTGTGGTGCCCGGGCATGACCACAATATGATTCGGTAAAAAATTGAGGATGTATGGATAATGTCGTGATAGACACTCTTCATAAACCGGATCATCACCTATGGAGTTTCATGGTTCCGGGAGCAAAAATCGCCATGTTTTCAAGGGGAACCCATATTTTCTTGGTCCTTTCAACTTGATTTATTTTCTACGATCAACATACCCACTAGAATGCACCATGTCCAAATTTCACAATTTTCGGGTTCGTTTATCGTATTTAGTCCTGTTTTTGTATTTTCTAGGCCTTTTATGTTTTTAATACATATTTAATGGCAAACGTTTTCTTACAATAAACCGTTTGCAAAGCGTCCGATGGCACGAGAGAGAGAGAAGACTTGAATTTTTTCCGATGCGGGATCACCAATTTTCTCTTTTATCGCACACGGGTATTTGATGCGCTTCGTCTGCGTTGCGTGTTCCCCCTGTAAGGTTCGAGTTTCGCCGCCAAATTTTCAATAGGCGCGCGATTTCAGTAGTTATTCCTCCCACCCCATATCAACCCATAAGATTCCCCCTATCCCCACCGCCCCCTCTCCCCCCTCTCTAACTGCAGCCCATACCGCCGCCACCGCCGCCGCAACCAAATCTACTTTCTGCACCAGTCTCGCTCGTCAATCTAGTGAGGTAACCTCCGATCTCCATCTCTGCCCCGGCCCGATAGCTCAGATGGAGCATGCGAACCACCCTCATGCCTCCACATCCCCACCCCCCTATCGCCGAGCATCCCCGCGTAAGCCCAACCGCATATCACGCGGAGGCCGAGGAGCTGGTCATGGCGGTCGATGACGCGGTGAACGCTATGCGTGCCAACCCGGAGGAACACCTCGCCGCCGCCGCCGCCAACGTGGTGCGGGCTCTGGCCTTGATGAAATCCCCAAGCAACTACCCCCCGGGACCTACCAAGTATGAACTGTCCAGTTCATTTTTACGAATACCAGTATAGCAATGTTTAACCGTGTCAATTTCGGCTTCAACAGTACATGTTTAGATTGCCATGTTAGGTTTCCGTTGTTCATTTCAGTTATGCGCAGTGTGTTGTTGAAGTATGAACTGTCCAGTTCAATTTTACCAATAACAGTTACAAACTTACAATGCCTATGCTAGGTTGCTGTTAAGCCTGTTGTAGTGATTAGTTATATCCATTATTTACGCTGTCCATTCGGTACCGTGCTACTCTTCGCAAAGAAGATATCACTGGAGATGATGTCCTTCAATTACCATTATATATTTTTGGTGCATGTTAACCCTGTTGTAGTTTACATGCCTTTCCTTGTACCCACGCAGTTCCATAATGCACGACGATGTTGTTTACCGTCGATGTTAGTCAAATCCCAATATCTTATAGTACTTTACATCATTTGTTCAGTTGCAGTTTAGCTTCTAACATTTACTTGTTGCTTGTAGGTACATATGTTAGCGGTACTGATCCACGCTGCGACCAGCAGGAACACCTAGCCACCGACTTTGTGCGGGCTCTGGCCGAGTTGAAGTACCCCAACAACTACCCCTCAGGATTTACCAAGTATGAACTGGCTTGTGATGTTTAAATGTGTCAATTTCTGTTTCACCGGTACAAGTTTTAATGACTATGCAAGGTTGTCTGAACTCTGAAGTTAACACATCCAGTTTAATTTCACCAATACCTGTCCCTTTGTTACCGCGCTACTCCTCGCAATGAAAATATCACCGGAAATATTGTCGTTTAGTTAACATTTGCTATTTTTGGTGGATGTTAACCCTGTTGTATTTAACACGCCTTTCTATGTGCTTATGTAGGGCTACGATGCGCGATGCTGTTGTTTACCATCGAGGTTAGTCACCTCCCATTTTCTTATAATATTTTACATCATCTGTGCAATTGCAGCTTGTGTTCTAACATTGATTTGTTGCTTGTAGGTACATATATCAGCGGTACTGATTCACGCTTCGACCCCCTTTGCATATGGGGCAATGAGATAACCATGAACAAGCATCAAGTGAGGAAACTAAGAAAAAATGTTAGGCAGAAGAGACATCTGATTGGAATTAAACTCTTTATTTATACTTTATCCAAGACATCAGTGAGCTTTAGGATGGTAAGTAATCTGTCGCCTTCTTTTCCAGCCCAGAACAAGTTACTCTATTAGACATGAATACCTGAAAGTTGTCTCTTTTCAGTGGTTTCCAAAGGAATTTACTCAAGATTACCTAGCAAACTACCTGACCGATGTGGAGGCAACGAAGGTTATAGTATATAATTCATGCTACCATGATAACGGTCTAGAAGTCTTCCTGAAGGCGGTGAAGGATGGACGGGCGATCATCACAAGGGGTTGGACAAAAGTTGTGCGCACCTTTGGCATGGAGGAGGGCACATTATGGGTATTCCGCTTCTTCAACACCATCGACAGCCAAAAGCATTTACAATTCTCTCTTCACCTTTACCGCCTCTAGTACTATATATTGTGGTTCATCATATTTAATCTTCTACCGAACTATGTAACCATGGAACATGTACTGAGCTTTTGATTTATGCATTGGCTGTTGAACCATTGTAATCAGGGTATGTATTGATGGATGTGAAATCCACATTTCATAATTAAAAATTTGAAATTTCCAAATCTAATAATAAATTAACGAAAATAAGCTATTAGGTACTAAATTACAGCGCACACAGCTAGAACGATTAAACTGTGTGCGATGGTGTCATATGTCACACGCGATTGTTTGAATAATAGTGTGTGTGATTATCAGCTTTACAACACACGGTCGCATATTTTGCACGTGTGGGATGTGCGCACTGTCACACACGTGTTTGCACGCCGTAACTGTGTGCGCTTGCCGTTAATAGCACAAACGGTTACGAACCTGCGTGCGTGTGTAATGTAGGACGATCAAGAGACGGTTGACATACGTTTCACGTGTGCGATCCGAAAAAGTATCACACACGACTATATCTGTGCCATCGTCTCGGATGTGTGCTTGACCACAAACGTAGCATTAGAGTGTGGCGTGTGGGATAGGCTACGACTTCGCATACGTTTACGTTAGGCGAATCGTCAGCATGCGCTCGCACCATCGCAGACGATGTTTCCGTGTCGTGTGGGATGGACCCCCCTATCGCCCACACATGCAAGGCAACGGTTTTGTACTACGTCGTGGAAAGGGGTTAAAAACCGTTTGTATAGCACCTAACGGTACCAGTGCCCTATCTTCCTATGTGTCTGACGGAAATGTTTGCTCCAAAAATATGCATTGAGTGTCAGCAATCATAGAAGACTAAATGATGGTTGAGTATGTGAACTTGCTAAATCGAAAGCTCTTACATAGACTCTACTCTGAAATATGATGAATTGTAATTGTCCCAATGACTAAGAACATAGTTTGTTGATTGTCAATAAAGTTTATGCTCCATACTTCAATATTTGTGGATAGATTGTTACTTGTTTATGAGAAGTTATATGATGAAAACTTGCTGCTATGTTAATATTCATGATGCTCTCATGTCCGTATTTTGTCTTTATCGACACCTCTCGCTCTCATTATGTGGTCATTATTATCGAGTCTGGCTTTCGCTTGAGAACAAGCGAGGTCTAAGCTTGGGGAGTTGATACGTCCATTTTGCATCATGATTTCTTATCGATATTTATATTATTCTTGATCATTATTCCACATTATCATACAATTCTAATGCCTTTTCTATCTTAATTTGCAAGATCTATACAAAGAGGGAAATTGCTGGAAACTGGAATTCTCGACCTGAAAGCCATGGAAAAAGTTGAAAATTTTTTGGACTCCAAATGACCTGAAACTTCACGAGGATTTTTTATGGAATATATAAGAATTTTTAGAGCAAATAAGTACCATAGGGGGGCCACCTGTTGGTGCCAAGCCAATAGGGCGCGCCCTGATGGCTTGGCAGGCCCACAGGTGACCTCCGGCCCCCCTCTTTTGCTATATGATGGGTTGTGATCTAGAAAAAAATAAGAAGATACTTTCAATATGAAGCGCCGCCATCTCGAGGCGGAAACCTGGGCAGAGGCCCCTTTGCTCTCTGGCAGAGTGATTCTGCCGGGGAAACTTCCCTCCGGGATGGGGAAATCGAAGCCATCGTCATCACTATCGCTTCCTCCTTCGTGGGAGGGCCAATCTTCATCAACACAATCTCATCTCAAACCCTATTTCATCTCTTGTATGAAATCTTTGTCTCAAAACCTCAGACTGATACCTGGGCCCTACTAGTAGTGTTGATTACATCTTGTAGTTGATGCTTGTTGGTTTACTTGGTGGAAGATGATATGTTCACATCCTTTATCATATTTATTATACCTCTGATCTTGAGCATGGTGATGATTTGTGAGTATTTGCTTTTGTTCTCGAGGACATGGGAGAAGTCTTGTTATAATTAATCATGTGAAGTTGGTATTCGTTCGATATTTTGATGATATGTATGTTGTTGCTTCCTTTAGTGGTGTCATGTGAACGTTGACTACATGACACTTCACCATCTTTGGGCATAAGGGAAGGCACTGTGGAGTAATAAGTAGATGATGGGTTTCTATAGTGACAGAAGCTTAAACCCTAGTTTATGCGTTGCTCTGGAAGGGGCTGATTTGGATCCATATGTTTCATGCTATGGTTAGATTTATCTTAACTCTTCTGTCGTAGTTGCGGATGCTTGCGAGAGGGGGTAATGATAAGTAGGTTGCTTGTTCAAGCGGGAACAACACCTAAGCAATGATCCACCCACATATCAAATTATCAAAGTAACTAACGCGAATCAACTCAACATGATGAATGACGTGGCATGAGACTGCGTCGGTATTTCCCCAAAGAGGAAGGGATGATGCAGTACAGCGACGGTAAGTATTTCCCTCAGTTATGAAACCAAGGTTATCGAACCAGTAGGAGGATCACCACCACCCAATAAGCAGCACCTGCACACAAACACTGGTGCATCGACGTGCTATACAAACAATTTTTAACCCTTTCCGCGACGTAGTTCCAAACCGTCGCCTTGCATGTGTGGGCGATAGGGGGGGGGGGGTCCATCCCACACGACACCGCAAACCAGTTGGCGATGGTGGCCAACAAACGCAAACATTTGGCAAAACTAAGCGTATGGGATGTCCGAACCTATCACAAACGAGGGTCACCGGATACTCGTTTGAGATGTGTGTATTTCGCATACGGTTCATCCTTGCAACTCGTGTGAGATCACACTAACATCGCACACGCTATTCTGTGAAGCGCCGTTTATGATGTGCACCGAATCGCAAACAGTTCACGATTATAAAGCGTGTACGATAAGGAGACAATCACACATAGTTAGTTCCACCATGACCGTCTGTGATATGATATAAGAGTGCATACGTTTATCATTGTAAAACCGTATGCGAAGGTTGAATATATCCCACATGCGGGGTTTCTGATAAACGTTTGTGATTTATAAAACATCCCAAACGTGTGATCCATAGTTCCCAAACGTGTCATCCAGAATAACTGTGTCGGATGAAGGCCTATCGCACGCTGTCTTCTTTGACCAACGTTTATGATGGTACACAGTTCAAAATACGAAATCGTGTGTGATAATGAGACTAGCACAAACGCTGGTGTTGTTAATCTCACACGTTCTTTCTCGTCTGACCGTGCGCGAAGATGAGATTCATCACACACGCCTCGAATGGGGAAACGTGTGTGATGTCGGAGTTGATCGCAGACGTTTTGCTTTCTCAAATTGTGTGCATTGTAATGGCTTGCAGAGCAGGATTTGCCCCTAATTAAATACCTTTGTTCATAATTCACATAATTTAAATTTGAAAGTAGGAATTCTTGTATTTCATATCGAATCATGTTTAGGTTTAAGAACGAATGCATAATTCGATTCACATGTACATATACTCAAGAACTACATAAGCATCAATTCTAAAAAAAAGGAAAACTACAGAAGGGACAAATAAAGAATGATGGAAGCACGGTTGTACTAAAGACGGTAAAGAGAGAGTCAAAAGACATTTTGTATGCTGGAGAAGGTGAAGCGGAATGCCCATATTGTGCCCTCCTCCATGCCTAACGCACGAACGACTCTAGGCCAACCCCTAGTGATGGCCGCCCGCCCATCCTTCACTGTCTTCATTATGACTTCTCGATGCTCATTGTAGTCTCGATGATTTATTTTAACCTTCATTGCATGTCTAGCAATCATGTACTTTGCGAGGTAATCTTGAGTAAACTGCTTTGGGAACCACTGCAAAAGAAAAAGATTTAGACATTGTTGTGTGACAACTCATTATGGGCAGTACTAATAGAAGCCTACAGAGTTCGTAGTTACCATCCTACAGCTCACTGTTGTGTTGGATAGAGCGTAAACAAATAGTCTAATTGGCATTGTTCGTCTCTTTTCCCTAACAATCATTTTCAGTTTCCGCACTTGATGCTGGTTCATGAATATTTCATTACCCCACACGCAAAAAGGGTCCAGGAATGGATCTTTACCTAAGACATATGTACCTACAAGCAAGAAGCCAATATTAGAAGCTAAAATGCAGTTGCACAATGTTGCAATATATTACTCCATTAGTTCCACAATGTGTTGCATATAAACATTTTGAGAAGTCAACATTTACTTACTTTGACCAAGTTTGTAGAGAAAAACATTTACATCTAGAATTGCAATTCCATTTCATTAGATACATCACAAAATTTTATATTGTATACATTTTAGATGGTACTAGATCATTGAAGGCGCGCGTTGCTGCGCCCGTCAGTTTGTACTATGGAATGTTCAGACTTGATGCTTGAGAATATGTTTAGAATACCACCACATCTTATAAAGTTAAAAGTAACAAAAACTAAGAAGGTTGAAGGGTTTGTGTTAGCAAGATTCAATGGTAGGAACTGAAGTCTTAGATATTTGGATTTCTTAAATCATGGCCACCATAACAATGGAGTTTTGTTACCGAATACAAACTTGGGGACAACATGCAGCCAACCATAATGCTTAAAAAGAATTGTGGTGCACTTGTGTATATGGAGCAAAATAATCACCATGATGAGCAAATATAAATTTTGGATGGTGATAATAGCAACATCAGTTCAAGATCTTGATGGACTATAGTATATTATGCTATATATTTTGCTCACTCCAGTATATATAGCCATGAGAGTGCGTAGCTACCACCATGGGTAGCAAAAAAAATATACAAAGAGGCGATTTTCTATGCATGGTGGTAGCTACACACCCTTGTCATAAGTGTCTTTTTTTGATATATGAGGTGTCGAGTTTCAATGGCATTGGCACAAGTGTATTTTTCTTGTATAGAAATGACCTTTTCTTACCTTTCTTTGTATTTTTATTACTTTTTTTAACACAAGTGTCTTTTCTTTGTGTAGAAAGGGATTTTTCTCACTTCTGTCAGTCTTTTTGTTTGCTTGCTTGGCATACTTGTCTGTTTGCTTGCTTGGCTGGTCCAAAGTCACAATACTTTTGTTATAAAGTTATTTTTCATAGTCCAAAATAATTTATAAAAATAATTAGAGATAAAAATTGGGGTCGTGTGTAGCTACCACCATGGGTAGCAAATTATTTCCGATATAGCCATTGGTTTTCTTTCAATTGCTTAAACTCAATTAAGTAGGGCAACATGACTTCAAACTTATAATATCCATTAAGTTGCTGCCCTATTGGTACCTTAGCACTCCTCTGAAATCGAAGAGATGGTATAGAAGGTAGCTATTTGACTTAAAACTTGAAATGAATGTTAAGTTGGAAATTTAGAAGGTAGTCATTTGACTTACAACATGACTTCGGACTTATAAAATCAATATATTGCACTTATATACCAGGTTCTCTATCTTTAAAGTAGATGATTCATAAGCTATCTCCTTTTTGGAATTCTTTTATTAAGTACAAGTTTGTTGCTATCATCAATTAATCATCTTTGCATATCAGATCAAGTCTCATACTTGAATATTATGTGTTCTGACATGATCTTCTAGTATGTTTAAAAGGGCATATTAATGCAAGAACATTGATCTATAAACAAGACAGGGAAGGATAAGGATGTAAATAAAGATATTTACATGTACTCTCCCACACATACAACCTGTTCTTGTCATATAAATATAGGTGGGACAATATTTGTATCTCTCAATCTTTTTCAGTACAATGCCAGAAGTACGAATGCAACAACTGTAGGACGCATAGAAGGAAGTTCACCCAGCGGTAAGGAACGTGCACATCGGGAAACCCTTGGAGAATCCTGAAACACAAATTTACATGGAGAAGGGGAGGCATGAGATTCGATCCACCTAACCGTAATTCCAATTAGAACACCTTGTCATTAGTAGCCGCATGAAGCACGAGGAGATGCCGCCATGGCGCTGTGAGAAGAGCCCGACGAAGACATGCGATGCGGTCCTGCTGCAGGTGCACTGGGATGGGAAGAAAGCACATCGCCAAAGGCAGATCGGGACACCCAAACGACAGCGGAATTCTCTGTTGCGGCAGCAAGGTGGAGGCGAAGGGAGAAACCCGAGTGGATACAATCGGAGATTACGGTGGAGACGGCGCACCTAGTTTGCCTCTAGCTTGGTCTGACACTAATCTTTGTATCTGCTCTTTCATTCTCTTCTGCTAGCCCGCAAGGTATTCTCCCTTACTACTAAGCGTCAGGCAGCAGATCATATATATAGGCATATGTAAGCAGTTACAATTTTGAGAAATTGAAACGCATTCTTCCATTAATTGCTGATGGCAAATGGCGCACATTAGCAACCATGAATGCTTGTACAAACGGACGATTGATTTGTTCCGCTTGACGGATTACCTTCACTCACCGACGGATTAGCTTCACTCACCAGAATTAAGTCAGCGTTCGGTCGGCGAGGTCCCACCGAGCTCATCGATCGGACGCATTGTGTGCAGTCATGGATATAAATAACACTGACTGATAAGATTTTCCCTAGCGCCAAACGGGCTATTTTTGTTGGGTAACGCAGCAGAAAACAAAAATTTTCCGACCTACGTACCAGCCCAGGATCACTATGGAGACTGCATACAAGGTTTGATCTTTTTCGTTACCGACTCGTAGCGCAGCGGAAGTAGAGTCGATGACGATCGGCGGTGCAGATCCCCGCAGCTAGGATTTACAACCTCCCAACCGCGAGGATGTACTCCCACGTCAGCTCACCGGACGGATCTCCGGGCAGCCCTTCGGGAGGCATCGGGACAGTCCCTCGGATAGTCCCACCGGACGGATCCTCGGACAGCCCTCCGGGAGGCCTCACGGACAGCCCTTCGGGAGGACACCCGAAACTCAAACTGTAACTCGGACAGCCCTTCGGGAGGCACTCTCGAACTAAGACCGAAACTACGATCTCTCTACAGAGTTGCACACATACGGTGTCATCTATCCGGCAGGGCTTCGCCGTCCAGAACTAGTTCCCACCGGAACCCAGACAGCCTTTCGGCTCTACGAAACTATTTCGCTGGGAGGGAGAGAGAAGCCAGAAATGTCATGGCATGTGTATGTGAGAGCAAGGATGTTGCATATGGGGCTGCCTCCTCCCCTCTATTTATAGGAAAAACAAGGGGTAGGATGGGCATATCCAAAATGCCATGTCATCCCAAAATATCTTGGGAAGATATTTGTGGAAAGCCAACTTCCAACCATATCCATAAATCTGATTTCACTATTCACGACGACATTTTTCAGCGTCTGATCGAACTGAAAATATTCATGTGGGCTTAGAACATTTCCAGTACCCACCAAAATAATTTTCAACGCGAGCCGGAACAATTCCGGTTTAGTGATTTTCATCTGCGAAAAGCATCTGAAGCGGTTTCGGCAGCTCCGGAACATTTCCGGTTTTCATTCCGGAAAATTCCAGAAAGTTTCCAGAATGATTCTGGCACCCTCCAAGAATTATCAGGCATGTGCCGAAACCAATTTGACTTTATGGTGTACTCCGAAACAACTTTTCGGTTTAGTGATTTTCATCTGTGAAAAGCAACTAAAGTGGTTCCGGCAGTCCGGAACATTTCCGGTTTTCGTCTCTGAAAAATCTCAGAAGTTACCGGAACAATTCTGGTACCTTCCAATAATTTCCAGGCATGTGCCGAAACCAATTTGACTTTATGGAATACCCTGAAACAACTTTTCAGTTTCACCGGAACTATTCCGATATCCTCTCCGGAACGTTTCCGTTTCGTCCGAAACTTTTTCGGTGAATTTCTCTCAGACTCCCCGTCTAGTATTCAGCAGATAGATGACCCTTAAGCGTGTGACCCTATAGGTTCGGTGAAGTATAGACATGACCCGGAACACTTTCTGATCAATGATCAACATCGGAGCCGTGGACACCCATATTGACCCCTATACCCACACGAATGAATATTCGAGTGAACCTCCAGTTGCCGTGTGCTATTCCTGTTGCTTCGCGATATGTTACAAATACCCAAGGTGAGACATGTAGGCATCCCCGTGGATCAACAACTTGTCCACTATGCCAGTTACCTCGTTACCGGTATTGTTCTCTTTTCTCGTTCTCGTGTTCCGGCATCCCCGTGATCAAATCACAAAGTGTCTGGCCAGACGATGATGGATACCGTAACACCGAGAGGGCCCAGAGATATCTCTCCATCGTCGGAGGAGCAAATCCCAATCTTGAGCTATCAAGTTACTTGACATACTTTTCCATGAACCCGTAAGCCGCCGTAATAGCCACCCATTTACGGATGACGTTTAACAAACCCCAAAGTTCATGAAGCAAGCATGAAGAAACTCGATACTCTCATGGTCTAAGGAATCATGCAAACATTAACCATCTCTGTGATATTAACCATTAACTAATGACGAATGTATCTCATAGCATAACATCAATTCGGGTCGATTCAACACAAGTGTTCTACCAACAATTGTGCCCTCAAAATTGCCGGCGTAGTCATGCCCATGATCAGGAAAACAGGATCATCATGCAATACTTGAGCCAGTCATAGAGGCTTGACTAGGAATACTTTTTACCGTTTATTATCCCACACGTGCACATGAGTTTCCCTCCAAGCCTCGTTTTATTTGCAGACTCGAGAATCATTGCAGTTATAGCATGGAACATAAACATAATTATGAACAGGGAGATAATCAATAACATTTATTATTGCCTCTAGGGCATATCTCCTACAGACTCCCACTTGCACTAGAGTCAATAATCTAGTCAATGCTAATGCACTTTACACCTATGGCATACTGGTGTAAAATATGCTTCGCATGTGGTATAGCCTGATGTCCAACGGATCTGACGACTTCAGCTCCGTGTGTAACTTTGCATATCCCCGCGTTTTCACGCTTTCACAAAATTCATATTTTGTGTGGACTTGGCTTTGCATATGTGTGAATCATTGGTCGAAACCTGATTCCTCAGACTGAGCTATGGAGCAGCTATCTGCAATAGTGTCCCATAGACCAAAGCCATCTTGGAACCATACTAAGTTCATGAATGAACTATATGATTCAACAACTTCTTTGTCGCTTCTTAAGCGTCAACATACTTAGCCTTTGTTATAGAATTCGCCACAGTATCTTGTTTGGAACAATTTCCAACTACCGTGCCACCATATTGTGTATCACACAAAACCCTCAATTTAAATCGAAAATCGCATGGAGCATTGATGAAGACTGTATCGATGTAATCACTTACAACGAGCACTTCATAATCTCTACTTGCGAGAAAACATGTCATCAGCACTACTCTTAGCACTTAATGACATCTTTCACTGTTGTCCCATGATCAGTACTTTGATCACTATGGTATCTATACTCGCAACCACTTTGGAGTATTGGACATATCTGTTTTTTTTTACATACCATGGAATACATGGTTAATCCAAACACAAGAGTGTGTGGAATCTCCATCATGTATTTTACTCATCAGTGTTTTGGGACACCGAGTCTTGCAAAAACTCTTTCCATGTGACTTCGGCAAGAATCACTCCTTGGCGTTTTAAATGCTAAAAGGTTTTAGCATCTTGTCAATATGTATTCATTGCTTAGCCCCATTAGGTAAATCTATCTCCATAGATCATCATGCCTAATATTGAGGCTATTTAGCCTAAGCACTTCATTGAAAAACTATTTTCAAATGAAGTCCTAATTCGTGTCAAGAAATTTATTTCCAATTAACAATGTGTTAAGTACACAAGGTTTTTAGAAATATTATTATGCTCCCACTTACTTTCTTGAATCACAAGTATCTTCGATACCCATTTGATGAAGTCAAACCCCTTTGACCATTCCATCAAAAACGAAGATTCCAACTCCACTTTGCTCTCTTCTGTCCATCGCTGGAACTCTGAAGTTTGCATACTTACTAGCATCCTCTGGATTGACAAATTACTTTGGACTGTATCACATACAAGTCCTAGGTTTCATTTCCATCAGATGGAAATCTTTTTGTCATCCATGTTTCATATCTCATGATTGAAATATGTATTAATTGCTAGTTCAACCCGAACCGACTTCAAGCATCGCTACGGTGAGACAATCTCATCGTAGTCAACTCCTTGAACTTGTTATGGCAACAAGTCGAGCTTTATGGATAAAACATTTTATCCGTATCAGTTTTTAGTTCCATAAATATTCGTTAGACTCTAAGTCTTCCGAAAGGTGTATTAAGATTTTAATCTCGAATCACTTATATGGAAACTATCTCGGATTGTATTGGCATTTAGCCAATTCCGGAGTCAGGGCCCATCAACGCTTCCTTGTGTATTGTAGGTATACTGTTGTCTAACAACAATATCTCGTTTGCGCACCTGATAGGTTTGCACGAGCTTTGCCTACGTGGTTCAGCTGCAAGTTCGACCGAAGTCCATACATCTCATGTAGAGGCTTCCGTATCAGTCGCAGTAGGAAACTCCGGAATCACTTCCAAGGTTCCTTTCCTTTGACCTGATGACGAAGATACTGGTTATCTCGTCGAGTTGCACTGTCCTCCCACTCACCTTTTGTAAGAACTATTCTCTTTAAAAGCATACCGTTTTGCGGCAAAAATCCTTTGCCTCGGTATAGTGGTGGGGAAATACCCAATGACTTGGGATAACCTTACAAAGTAGCACTTGTCTGATTTGGAATAGGTTTGTAACTTTTTACACAAGCCCCATATTCCAAATGTTAAGAAAATTTTTAACATGGTTGGGCGTACCATACCATGACGTCATTTCAACTGACCTGATGGATCTCTTTTCAGTGTAAAAACCGCAGTCTCTAAAGCATTACTTTAAAAGGGATAATGGCAATTTTATTTATGTCATCTTTGATCTTACCATGTCATAAATGGTTCGATTACATCTTCACGGACTTTCCACTTGCAGTGGTGTTCTGGGAGGTGTAAGTTATGAAACTCTTTTCACAACTCATCAGACATTCGCTAAACTTGTAACTCAAATATTCCTTTCTGCAATCGAATTGTAGAAACATAATTTTCTTGTTACAATATTTTCTTCTTCATTTTGAAAACCTTTCGAATGATTTCAAAAGATCCAGACTCATGTCTCATCAAGTAAATATCCATATATCTACTTGAGTTATTTCTGAAGATAGATAAATCCACTACTTGCAACAACATTTATTGGACTACACATCATAATGTATGATCACCAATATGTTCTATGCTCGTTCCTTATGGCCTGGGAACGGTATTTCAGTCACTTCACTTTTCAGAGGAAATTTGCAAGTGTCAGATGATTCAAAATCAAACGACTTCAAAATCCATCATAATGGAATTTCCATGCGGGTTTCTCCAATGTGACCAAATGCAGTGCCACACTTGTGTGGTATTCTTTTAGTCTTGCGACATTTAGCGTCAGTGTTTATGGATGTATCATATTACCATCAATATTCATAGCATACATCCCATCCTGTATGGAAGCATGGCCCTTCATGTTATTCATAACACCGAACATCATAAGTTCTCTTATGAACAACCTTCTTGCAAGATACCTTATGCAAAGGGCTAGAGTGTGAAACTCTAAAATGAATTATGAAAGTAAACCCAGAGGTAATGTATTAATATCAATATTCATAACATACATCTCATTCATAATGAAAATATGGCCCTTATGTTATTCATAACATCGAACATCAAAAGTTCTCTTATGAATAACCTTCTTGCAAGATACTTTATGCAATGGGCTAGAGTGTAAAACTCTAAAATGAATTATGAAAGTAAATACATAGGGAATACACCGTTGGAAGGTATAGTAACATTTACTATGTTCCCTGCGTGTATCTAAACCTCATTCCTGGCTAGTCTTTCAGGCCATAGTAGTTCTTCAATCGAGCTGCAACAGAATGCAATCGAGCGGGTATCTTTGTGATTTACTCACAATACCCAAGAATTAGTGATTAACATGTTTAACCATAATTCCTAAGAACTATATCTTTGACCAGCCTTCTTTACATCAAAAACTTGTATGACATTCATACATGAGCTGGATATTCCAGTCTTCTTTCCTTTTGCCATTATACTTCTAACAGTTTAACTTTCAGTATTTCTCCTACTCTCAGAAGAAGCACCCAACTTAAGAGTGGCGATAGCCCCGGACTTCCTAGGCGTGAAAGTTTCACTAACACCCTTCGGACACTTCTTTTCTCTTTAAGTTGTTGTTTTATTCACCTTCATCATATGACAGGCGTTCTACTGGATCCCTCTGTTATTAGTCAAATGCATAGTAAACACCTTTTACTAACAGTTTGCAAAACAAACCTTGCTTTGGATATCCCATATCTTTTAGCCTTTGTTTGTGTCTGAAAAATGATTTTCAGTTCCATGAATATCACATAGCTATCCCAAACTTTTGAAGTCCGGGTTTCATGGAAGCAAACATATTGCACTTGACCGTAACGGAATTTTAGCTTTTGGATCAAAGGACGAGAGTCTCATTATCCATAGCATTAGCGGGAGAATACTAAAAGCATGCGATAGGACAAAGTCCTTCTCGGCACTCTTGAGGACAATCCTCACATTACGTTTACCAACCGTAAAGATTTAACCAGATATTTAACAGCTAATTCAATTTTAACAGGGAAGGTGGAAATGCGAGCCATTATTCTACAACTATCATGCAAAATTCACTTAGACAAAGTTCATAATTAATTGCACTGAGAATTAAACAAGTTAATTCTATAATGCGCTCCCACTCAAATCAATATCTCTCATAATTGATTGTGAGCGATTCAAGATCCAAATTACAATTCAACGCCAAGGATGTATCCATCTCAAGTGACGAGAATTGCAATCGGTAGGCCAACTTGCCAATCACATCTCTATGTGACTCTTGTTCATCTTTCGATGCGTGTGTTCCGAGCTCATGACTTTCATGCCTGAACGTCAAGACAACCAAGTGATCTCGCTGCGAGGTCTCAACTCACCCGCCTCACACATCCCTAATCGTTCGTACCCATGTATCCATGTGATACCCCGAAAAGTTAGGTGCCGTGACGGTGCTACACTTGGGAGAACACTAACTACTTGATATTTTTGTGAGAGATCACCCTAATAAAAGCGACTACCGCGCAATCAAAAGGGTGCATCATAAGGGATAAACATCTCAGGCAATTCATAATAGCATGATATGGTATAGCCCTTTCTGACGGAGAAGTCTTGTATTTCTTCGTCTTCGGCATTCGCGTTGGTGTTCACCTTCGCGAAGATTGCCACACCTTGTCGATGCACCAGATAATATTGCTATCTCTATAGCTAATAAAATAAGTGCATTACATAAGGTTGACACGCAGGTCATTAAAGTGCAATCATATGGCTCCAGCCATCATGCCGAATCATGACACGCAGGTCATGTTAATCAATTTACATCATATAGTCATCTCATACATAATCAAATTATTATGAACACTGCTATACCACATTACATGCACATGCAAACCATCCTGCAAAACCAAGTTAGACGCCTCTAATCGGTTCATGCAAAATTTTATTTTACGTGGCTTCTAAGGTTTCGAAACAAACCGAAGCTACCAACGTATTATCATCAAGTGTGATAATTCAAGTCGCTAGATTAACATCGCGGGGTGTATGAAACACGAGATAATTAAATCTCGAGCCCCATACTAAACTTCGTCATACGCATGACCCCCGTGCAGATCATATCTGCAATGCCCTTTCATCTGCGAATTTCATCTTTGTTTTGACTATGGCGGAACCCAAAGAACTGAAGCACTTCGTTGATCAATCAGGATCGCGGATTGCCAGAACTTTGTGAAATTCCACCATACTGTCTCGAGATTGAGCAAACGCAAATTCTAGGGAAGCAACAAGAACATCGGGTAACAGACTTCATCTGTCACCCGCACAAATAATTTTCAGCAATAGAACTCATCTACTACCTAATTATATTGTGCAACACCCATACATCTCATGTATTCTAGATCGTAACCTGCATCTTCGCATAGCACGGCTCTTGATGCCACTGTTGGGTAACGCAGCAGAAAACAAAAATTTTCCGACCTACGTACCAGCCCAGGATCACTATGGAGACTGCATACAAGGTTTGATATTTTTCGTTACCGACTCGTAGCGCAGCGGAAGTAGAGTCGATGACGATCGGCGGTGCAGATCCCCGCAGCTAGGATTTACAACCTCCCAACCGCGAGGATGTACTCCCACGTCAGCTCACCGGACGGATCTCCGGGCAGCCCTTCGGGAGGCATCGGGACAGTCCCTCGGATAGTCCCACCGGACGGATCCTCGGACAGCCCTCCGGGAGGCCTCACGGACAGCCCTTCGGGAGGACACCCGAAACTCAAACTGTAACTCGGACAGCCCTTCGGGAGGCACTCTCGAACTAAGACCGAAACTACGATCTCTCTACAAAGTTGCACACATACGGTGTCATCTATCCGGCAGGGCTTCGCCGTCCAGAACTAGTTCCCACCGGAACCCAGACAGCCTTTCGGCTCTACGAAACTATTTCGCTGGGAGGGAGAGAGAAGCCAGAAATGTCATGGCATGTGTATGTGAGAGCAAGGATGTTGCATATGGGGCTGCCTCCTCCCCTCTATTTATAGGAAAAACAAGGGGTAGGATGGGCATATCCAAAATGCCATGTCATCCCAAAATATCTTGGGAAGATATTTGTGGAAAGCCAACTTCCAACCATATCCATAAATCTGATTTCACTATTCACGACGACATTTTTCAGCGTCTGATCGAACTGAAAATATTCATGTGGGCTTAGAAATTTCCAGTACCCACCAAAATAATTTTCAACGCGAGCCGGAACAATTCCGGTTTAGTGATTTTCATCTGCGAAAAGCATCTGAAGCGGTTTCGGCAGCTCCGGAACATTTCCGGTTTTCATTCCGGAAAATTCCAGAAAGTTTCCAGAATGATTCTGGCACCCTCCAAGAATTATCAGGCATGTGCCGAAACCAATTTGACTTTATGGTGTACTCCGAAACAACTTTTCGGTTTAGTGATTTTCATCTGTGAAAAGCAACTAAAGTGGTTCCGGCAGTCCGGAACATTTCCGGTTTTCGTCTCTGAAAAATCTCAGAAGTTACCGGAACAATTCTGGTACCTTCCAATAATTTCCAGGCATGTGCCGAAACCAATTTGACTTTATGGAATACCCTGAAACAACTTTTCAGTTTCACCGGAACTATTCCGATATCCTCTCCGGAACGTTTCCGTTTCGTCCGAAACTTTTTCGGTGAATTTCTCTCAGACTCCCCGTCTAGTATTCAGCAGATAGATGACCCTTAAGCGTGTGACCCTATAGGTTCGGTGAAGTATAGACATGACCCGGAACACTTTCCGATCAATGATCAACATCGGAGCCGTGGACACCCATATTGACCCCTATACCCACACGAATGAATATTCGAGTGAACCTCCAGTTGCCGTGTGCTATTCCTGTTGCTTCGCGATATGTTACAAATACCCAAGGTGAGACATGTAGGCATCCCCGTGGATCAACAACTTGTCCACTATGCCAGTTACCTCGTTACCGGTATTGTTCTCTTTTCTCGTTCCCGTGTTCCGGCATCCCCGTGATCAAATCACAAAGTGTCTGGCCAGACGATGATGGATACCGTAACACCGAGAGGGCCCAGAGATATCTCTCCATCGTCGGAGGAGCAAATCCCAATCTTGAGCTATCAAGTTACTTGACATACTTTTCCATGAACCCGTAAGCCGCCGTAATAGCCACCCATTTACGGATGACGTTTAACAAACCCCAAAGTTCATGAAGCAAGCATGAAGAAACTCGATACTCTCATGGTCTAAGGAATCATGCAAACATTAACCATCTCTGTGATATTAACCATTAACTAATGACGAATGTATCTCATAGCATAACATCAATTCGGGTCGATTCAACACAAGTGTTCTACCAACAATTATGCCCTCAAAATTGCCGGCGTAGTCATGCCCATGATCAGGAAAACAGGATCATCATGCAATACTTGAGCCAGTCATAGAGGCTTGACTAGGAATACTTTTTACCGTTTATTATCCCACACGTGCACATGAGTTTCCCTCCAAGCCTCGTTTTATTTGCAGACTCGAGAATCATTGCAGTTATAGCATGGAACATAAACATAATTATGAACAGGGAGATAATCAATAACATTTATTATTGCCTCTAGGGCATATCTCCTACAATTTTGGGCCCACGAGTTTGCACAGTTGGACCGCTAGTTGATGTGGGTGAAGCCCAATCGATAGCAGATCGGGGATTTTGTTGCGGGAGCAGCGACCCAGTTCCTGTAGCGCGTGATCTGTATAGAGAAGAAAGCCCAGGTGGGATTAGAAGAACATCCAATGGCCAGAAATGCTCACGACTTGTGATCCGATGGTCAATAACGCTAATAACCCGAGAGGGCTGAAAAAGTGCTCAGTTATAATGTATTTAAATATGTAGATACATCACAAAAATCTATATGGACTACAAGATGGAACGGATGGAGTATA
Source organism: Elymus sibiricus (assembly GCA_039707655.1). Lineage (NCBI taxonomy): Eukaryota > Viridiplantae > Streptophyta > Magnoliopsida > Poales > Poaceae > Elymus > Elymus sibiricus. The sequence continues at coordinate 59,741,116 of CM077665.1, forward strand.
AGCGGAGGGATGAAAAGAACCTCGGTGGAAAACGTTGGCCACTCCCATTGTTGTCCTGTGCAAGTACATGTAAAGTCATGATAAGTACATCAGGCTTAACATCAACCAAGTATACGAGGTATCTGCTTGAAATAAACAAGGCATATGTGCTCACTATAACAACCAAATATAGCCATTTGATACTGGACAAATGCTCAATGGAACCAACCTAACAACCAGATAACGAAAAGCAAGGCGTCTGCTTGAAAACTAGACAAATGCTCACTGCAATCAACCTAACAACTAGATACAGAAAAGCAAGGCATCTGCTTGAAAACTAGACAAATGCTCACTGCAACCAACCTGGCAACCAAATTCAGAGAAACAAGGCATAAATGTTTAAAGCGGGAGTTAAGGGCACATGTTAACAACACCAGGCATAACAGGTGGTATTGATGAAATTGAACTACACAGTTCATACTTGCACATAATGAACATCACATTGTGAATAACTGAAAGAAACAAGGCATTCATGCTCACTGTAACAACCAACTATAGGCATTGAAAACTGGACAAATACTCAATGCAACCAACCTAACAACCAGATACAGAAAAGTAAGGCATCTGCTTGACAACTGGACAAATGCTCAATTAAACACTGCATGATTATCGCATGGCAAAAGCTACTACGACAATGGGTACGAGACGGCTAGCTATAAAAGGTATGATTTGCTCATAGGATGTTGCCTCACTTGTCATGGATGGGCTCCTTCCACTTGGGATATGAGGTGCCCAGGGTGCGCTCCCTGATGTCGCAGATGGCACGTTTCCCCTTCTAACAGCCGTAGTGTGTGCCATTATCTTGGTGGATGAGATCTGACTTTGGAGCTAAGGATCCCAAGCCACCGCCGTAGAACGTTTCCTTCAGAAAGGACAAAAGGGGCTTGATGGCGTAGAAGGATCGCAAATCCATGACCGCGAGGCGGAGGAGATCAGCGACGGGGCCTTTGGAGAGATCGACGACAGTTGAACCAGAGGCGTTGCCGGTGGACCACTTAACTTGTGACATGGCCTGGGTGAAGCCGGTGATGTTGACGAGCTTGATGTCATAGCCGGCTCTCCTGAGATACAGGAACACGTGTTCCCGCAGACTTGAGGCCTTCGACATGGCAACGTAGGCAGCGTCCTCACCGGCTCCCGCGGCGAGGTGTTCGTCCGGGATCGAAGGGTCGGCGCGAACGGCGCCCACCTCGCCAGCGTATGGCGGAGAGGCCATGATAGACCTCTTTTTGCTCGTACACTCCTCGAGGTCCACGGGAGATGTGGTCGGGCTGATTAGGCTGTGACTCTCTAGAGTACGGGATGGGGATCTGGTGGAAAGGGACACCGCCGGCCTCATCTAAAAACTCAGGGCGGCGATGGTGTATGTGGATCGGTGGGGACCCTGAACTTGTTTAGCTATGAGGCACGGGCAGACCGGATGAGGTTGGTGGTGGGCGGCGGCGGCGATGAGCTAGGGTTCAAGCGGGGGAGGAAGGGGGAGGGGGGTGCTGTGCAGACGGGGGGTGGGGGTGGGGGTGGGTGTTTGCGGATGTGCCGCTGCTACTGAAAATTTTACTAGTAATGGTGTGGGTGGAGATGGTGGTGGACGAGGGATGGCGATGGTTCAAATGCCTCGGCAGCTGAAATTTTACTATAGGGTCGGTGCGGTGGACGAGGAAAGGCGGCATGCAGTTGAAATACCGCTTCCAATTAAATTTTGGCAAACGAACTGGGCGGGAGCAACCAAGATGGCACATGGTCCAAACATAATAAAGCGTGTACGCTCTTCGCTGTAACGAAATGCCGTGCCATGAAACCACGAATTTTTGCATCGCTCGAGGCGGGTAGCTCTTTCCGAGATTTCTCAAGGCGGGTTCATCACACACGGTTCATCCTCAATTTCAGTCGCAGACGTCAAATTTATCCTAAATTTCCACATGCCCACAAACAGATGACACAAACACTTGGCAAATTTTCAACACAAAATGCCTTATTTTGCAGCGGATTAGTTGACATTAGTTCATACGCTCAGTAATTTACAAACAGTTCGTCAAATTACATGAAGATGAACTGCACAAAATATTCACTACGCCATGGATGCATACAAACGCCGCGCCTCCACCGTCGTCATGACCTTCCTCGCCTTAGAACGAGTATTCAGAGGTGCTCATCAAGTCGATGAGCTCCACTGGTTCCACGGCGGAGACCGGCGGGGCTACCTCGGCCGGAGCGACCGCGGTGCCTCTCGCCAGGTCTGCCGCTGTCGACGAAGATGTCGTGGCGTCCAGGTGGGCCATTGGGATACAGACGGGCGCCGATCTCGCTAGAGCTGCGTCCCTGGTCGCCGTGGCCGCTGTTGCCAGGGCTGCCGCCGCAGCTGCAAGGCCTGCACTGGCCTCCAACGCGGCTGAGAGGCATGCGGCGGCCTGCTCCGCCGCCTTCTGGTCCTGCTCCCGCCTCTTTTTGCCCTCTGCATCTGAGTTCCGCTTCCTCTTCGCACTCTCCCGCCGTTTCTGCCGCTTCAGATCCCTATCCACGTTGCGGATGGCATCCGCAGATGCGATAGATTGTTCCACACTGACACTGGGACGGTGCTCGTCCTCGTCACACAGGAACGCATCGAGGCCCGATTCCTGGACGGACAGAGCGATGGCCATCTGCATCCGATGCTGAAACTCGGGGTCGTCATCGTCGTCGTCGTCGTCGGCCGCAGCAAATGACGGTTGACCATTGACCGACATGGAGGACAACGCGTCGGAATCCTCTATCCCATCATCGTTGGCCGCGACAGCTGGCTGTTTGCCGTTGCCGGCCATGGCGGCCAACGCGTCAGAATCCTCTATCACGTCGTCGTCCAACACTATCAGGACGGCGCCATGCACATCCCCATGCTTGAGCAACGGTTCCATTTGGTGTGTGTGGTGGTGGTGGCGAGCTATCGGCGGAAAAATTAGCTGTTAGCCGCCGCCGGCGAGATCTTTTATAGGTCGCTGTCGGGTTTGGGTTTGTACTGTGCACATTACCCCTTTGCACTGGTTGACGCTTCCGGTTGGCACCACTAGGCAAGGCCGATTTTGCTGTCTACGGGCATCACACACGATTAGAGTAGCACATTCGTGTCTGCTCGGGGTACAATCACATACGGTTGTTTCGTCAGTTTCGTTTGCTATTTTACATAATACTAGAATCTTTGAGATAAACGAGAAAAGAAAACACAAGAGAGGGTCAAAACACAACCACGCCCGCTAGTGGCCCAAATATATACTCCCTCTGTTCCTAAATATATATGTAGTTCGTAGTGAAATCTCTAAAAAAGACTTGTAATTAGGTTCGGATGAAGTATATATATGTACGAACATGGTGTTGTCATGTTTAAATTCGCAATGCGCAACTTTAATGTGTGGCACATGCTGCATATGTGCATGCCTAAAAGTGTCCAATGTGACAGAAAAGGGTTTCATGACAAACATAATATAGGGTGTTGCCCCCTACACTATGTGTCGGAGGATATATGGGGTCCTATGAACACATGACCTGGTTCAAACTTTGTCACACATTTATCCATGTCTGAATTTTTGTAAGACAACCAAGAGAATTTATACCTTAATTAATATGGCCAAACCATCACATGTTGTTGTCGAACAAGAGGGATATATAGTTCACGCGGTCCCACAAGTTGGCGCGTCGTCGAAGATCAGTTGAGCGGGGCTAGAAGAACATCACCCCCTTGAATATGGCCAAATGCATATGCGAAAATGGTGTGGTCCGGTGTTTCAACAATTAATACACAATGGTACACTATCTATGATGTGGCATGCACCTAGCTGAGATAACTGGACATATATATATATATACCCCCTTAAGATTGGTTATATATATTATATACCAAGATCATTATATATATATATATATATATATATATATATATGTATGTATGTATATATGTATGGTCCACACACACACACACAGGGAGAGAGAGAGGGAGAGAGAGAGAGAGAGAGAGACATGCACACGCACACACCGTGACCCATCCTTGGCCTTCTAGCGTTTGTCACTAAAAGGCATGACAAACCCTAAGGGCCCACCGATAGGTTTGTCGTCGGAAACCGCACAATGTAGGCACATGGCCCACACAAAAGCATGGGTTCACACACGCACACACACGCACACGCGTGCACCCCCCCGCACACACACACACACACACACACACACCGTCACCCATCCTTTGCCTTCCAGCATTGTCAATAAAAGGCATGACACACCCTAAGGGCCCACTGATAGGTTTGTTGTCGGAAACCGCACAATGTAGACACATGGTCGACACACAAGCATATGGGTTCACACACACACACAACACACACACACACACACACACACACACACACACACAAACACGCACACGCACATGCACACACATGCACACACACACACACACACCCTTGGCCTTCCAACGTTGTTAGTAAAAGGCATGGCAGACCCTAAGGGCCCACCGATAGGTTTGTCATCAGAAACCGCACAATGTAGGCACATGGTCCACACACGGGCATTGGTATACACACACACACACACACACACACTCACACACACTCGATCCTTGACATTTTCAAAACAGCAAAAGAAAACCGTGGATATTTTCAAAACAAGGATCTCAAGATTTATTTACCCGGAATGACATATCACACACACACACACACACACACACACACACACACACACACACACACACACACACACACACACACTCGATCCTTGACATTTTCAAAACAGCAAAAGAAGCAAAATAAAATCATGGATATTTCAAAACAAGGCTCTCAAGATTTATTTAGCCGGAATGACATATCACTATAGGCATTTTATTTATGCCTATAGTGATCATATCACACCGCCTAAATGAACCTTGAAATCTAGCAACTTCCCAACCGGTCACCCATCCTTGACTACTCCACCGAAAGCACGCTTAACTTCCGAGTTCCATCGAATGGGTAACGGGCTCGAAAGCCGCGTCTTGCTGGTAACGGTTGCCTCCTATCGTATACAAGGCGTTCCCCAATGGGCACCTGGTGGGACCAGACACGCATCACAGACGTTTCTGGTAGTACTGGAAACCATGTGCGATGGTGGCATGGGGGCTGATGATGACGTCTTGCTCATGCTCGATGGCATGATGCCGCTTTTGCCTGCTCCTTCTCGTCGTCCTCGTCCAGGAGGTTGATGACGGGGCCGGCGCTTCGGCGGGAAACCGATTGGGGGAGTGGCGGGAGACCGATTGGGGGAGTGGTGGGAGACCGATTGGGGGAGTGGCGGGAGAAGCGTGTTTGGACTTTGGATAGAACATCATTTTAATACAAATTGGATAACTTCTCAAAGAAGGAAGCTCGAGCTAGCACGACACGCACACACCGTGCTTACACACGCACGAGCTTCAGACGGGCGTATAGAACTGCTTTAAATTATTCATGGTTCGTTACCTTTTTGTATACTACACTAATCAAGTTTGTAGACATTTAATGTGCATATTCAAATTTGAACTAAAAGAACATGCTTCATTTCACCAAAATGGGATGAAAAAAGGTATTTGTGTCCTTGGGTTCCTTGTTTAGGTCCCATGCAATTAACGTGAATGGATTGCACACATCTCGAAGTCATGACGAGGCCACAAACATTGAGAAACTTGGCTATTAAATCATCATAAATCCACAACTCGTCTGAAATTCTTGAAACATGCCCCGGTGTCATGACACGACACTTATACAACATGATAATTTTTTGTCCAATGTGGGAGAAGTCTCTTGCACACCAAAACTTCTCTCAAGAACCATCGTGGTTTCGATATGGAACAATATGTCACCTTTGTGGAGGGAACGACATTCGATGTCTCTTCTTCCGTTGATATTTTATCTACATGCAACATAGGCTAATACAACTGCAATGCTAAAATGTGAAATTATTGAAACTGGTGTGTCGACACGACACTTATAGGACATGGTATATAAGTTTTGGGACAAACCTCTTACAAATTGGAGCTTCTCACGACAAGCATGGTGGTTTCGATATGGAACATGTCACCTTTGTGGTCGAAACGACATTTGAGTTATTCTAGGCGTGCACTTAATGTGAAGAACTTAAGTTTGAATTACAAGCACGAGCTCCAGCGCACCAAAATGGATTATTAAAAACCATTTTGTGTCATTGGGTCCATGTTTACATCCCATGCACTGATGGTCACTGAATTACAAACATCTCGGTGTCGTGACTAGACCGCAAACATTGATAATCTTGGTTTCAAAGTCCGAGAGAACCCAAAGCTCGCCATGAATTCACGAAACTTACACAGTGTCATGCCACGGCACATCTACGGTGTGCATTTTGTTTTTTGACGAATTTGGGACTAATATTGGGGCATGCATCTTACAAGCCAAAGCTCGCCATGATAGGGAACATGTCACCTTTGTTGGTGAGACTACATTCAATGAGTCGTTAGTCCACCGAATCGGCCCCTTTTATACATTAATTGCGTTTTCTAGGGATTTAATATGCGTAGTTCAAATTTTGAACTAGAGGCACATGCTCTGACTTCGTGGTTTCGATAGGGAACATGTCACCTTTGTTGGTGAAACTACATTCAATGAGTCGTTAGTCCATCGAATCGGCCCCTTTTATACATTAATTGAGTTTTCTAGGGATTTAATATGCGTAGTTCAAATTTTGAACTAGAGGCACATGCTCTGACTTCGTGGTTTCGATAGGGAACATGTCACCTTTTGTGACGAAACTACATTCAACGTGTCCTCTAGTGCACCAATTCGGCCCTTTTTATACATCAATTGAGTTTTCTAGGGCCCTTTTCATATGAATGTGAATGAATTAGAAACATTTAGGCATGATAGATCGGCCGCAATCATTGATAATATTGGTTTATTGAATTCTTGTACATACAAAACTTGTATGATAACCATTTGGTGCCACGCGTCCATTTTTTACTCCCTCCGTTTCCTTTTACTTCGCATATAGGATTTGGTTAAAGTCAACATAGTTTGACTAAATTTATACAAAAAACACATCAACGTCTACAATGCTAAGGTTATATAGTATGAAAGTTAATTTGACGATGCATCTAATAATGTTGATTTTAAATTATAAATATTTATTTATTTTTCTATAAAGCTAGACAAACTTTACAAATTTTGAATTTGACCAAATTTTATATGCTAACTAAAAAGAAATGGAGGGAGTACTTGATATGGGAGAACCGTGCGTGTAGCTGCAGGTTGATGACAGGACGCATGTGAGCTTTCCGCCGCGCAGGCTCGACGGGACGCGTGCGAGCTGTCCACCGCGCAGGCTTGACAGGATGCGTGCACTAGTAGAAAATAGGCCTTCCGTTTCAACCTTTAGTCCCGGTTTGGCTTTGGACCGGGACTAATGTGTCCATTAGTCCCGGTTCCAACGGCTAGGAGCGGTCGGGGTGTACAGGCCCTATTAGTCCCGGTTCATTCGAGACCTATAGTCCCTGTTTGTATCACAAACCGGGACTAAAGGGGTGGTGGCAGGCTTGTGTCAGCCTGGGGTCCCCCACGAGCCCTTTTAGTCCCGGTTTGTGATACAAACCGGGACTATAGGTGGACCTTTAGTCCCGGTTTGTATAACCAACCAGGACTAAAGCTTTCCCTATATAAACCCTTCGTCCAGCCCGACTCCATTTCTTTGTTTTCTCCATTCGAATTCCCCTCTCTGTTCTTCCCCTAGCTTGAGCTCCTCCCTCCATTTTTGCCAAGATTTATCAAGATTTGAGGCACCCCAATCCATCCAAGTGTTCACAAAGGTTAGCAACTTTGTCCTTTCATCTCTTATTGCTAGATCAGCTCGTGCAATGCTTTATAAGTATAGTGATTTGTGGGTTTTAGTTTGGGTGTAATTATGTGGTAGTTTTTTTGATTTATATGCAATTTGAGCTCAAATTAACTCCTTAGTTTGCATATGTGTAGGTGTGGTTTACTTAGTGTGCCTTCCCGTCCCCGTCCTAACCACCGTCGATCGCCCGCACCGTCCCGTTACCGGCACCACCTTGGTGAGCCTCTTCTTGTGTTCTTATCATTTTTATTAAAAAAATCGTATTTGTATGATTTAGATAGTTACTTGCATAATTTTCTTACTTGTATGATTGTTGTTATATATAGTGCCATGGTTATGATATCCGTGCCCGTCGGCCCTCGTCCGGTTTACGATTCAGATGTGGTATATTCTCTTTTATAACTATTTGTTGCATTTCGTGTTAATGACAATTATGCCCATCAAGTTGACATAGATATTTTTATCTAGGAGGTAGTTGAACCGGAAATGCCAACCGACCCTATTGTCGAGAAGTTAAATTTAGTTGAAAAACAAAACGAGGATTTGAAAGGAAAATTGAAAAGAGTTGAAGAAGAGAAGATGAAATTGGAGTTGTACGTTGCCGATGTCGTCGATGATCACAAGATCAAGATGGATGCAATGCGCTTGAAGATTAGAAAGATTAGAAAATATGCCATTAATAAAGAGGCTTGGTATCATTATGCTGTTGGATCAATTGCTACCTTAGTTGCGATTTTGATCGCATTTGTTGTTGCATTTAAATGTTTTATCTAGATAGTTGTATGTTGTTTTATGAGAAAATAAGTGTGTATGAACTTTATGTATGAACTTGTATTAATTTGGTCTTTTCGGTGTTGTGTAATGAAGATGAACCGGCAATGGATGTACGATGACCGACGCTCTCCCCAGTTCATTAATGGCGTGTAGAGTTTTTTGCGTGCGGCTGAGGCAAACAAGCGGGATGGTTTTATGTGTTGTCCATGGTGTGTGTAAGAATGATAAGACTTACTCTAGCTCAAAACAGATTCACGTCCACATGTTTACATCCGGTTTCATGTCCGGCTATAATTGTTGGACCAAGCATGGAGAAAGAGGGGTTCTAATGGAAGAGAATGAAGAAGAAGAGGATGACGACAACTATCCTGGGTGTCCTGAATATGATGGTACTACAATGGGGGAAGCGAATGAAGAAGAAGAAACTGAGGCATCAGATGAGCCCGCTGATGATGTTGGTCGGGCCATTGCTGATGCAAAGAGAAACTGCGAAAGTGAGAAGGAGTAGTTGAAGTTGCAGCGCATGTTAGAGGATCACAAAAAAGGATTGTACCCAAATTGCGAAGATGACAACACAAAGCTCGGTACCACACTGGAATTGCTGCAATGGAAGGCAGAGAATGGTGTATATGACAAGGGATTTGAAAAGTTGCTGAAAATAACGAAGAATAAGCTTCCAAAGGACAACGAATTGCCCGACAGTACATACGAAGCAAAGAAGGTTGTCTGCCCTCTAGGATTGGAGGTGCAGAAGATACATGCATGCCCTAATGACTGCATCCTCTACCGCGGTGAGTACGAGAATTTGAATGCATGCCCGGTATGCAATGCATTGCGATATAAGATCGGTCGCGATGACCCTGGTGATGATGTTCAGGGCGAGTGCCCCAGGAAGAGGTATCCTGCCAAGGTGATGTGGTATGATCCTATAATACCACGGTTGAAACGTTTGTTCCAAAACAAAGAGCATGCCAAGTCGTTGCGATGGCACAAAGAAGACCGTAAGAAAGACGGGAAGTTGAGAGTACCCGCTAATGGGTCGCAGTGGAGAAAAATCGAGAGAGAGTGGTCGGACTTTGCAGATGACCCAAGGAACTTATGGTTTGGTTTAAGTGCAGATGGCATTAATCCATTTGGGGAGCAGAGCAGCAAGCATAGCACATGGCCTGTGACTCTATGTATCTATAACCTTACTCCTTGGTTGTGCATGAAGCGGAAGTTCATTATGATGCCAGTGCTCATCCAAGGCCCTAAGCAACCCGGCAACGACATTGATGTGTACCTAAGGCCATTAGTTGATGAACTTTTACAGTTGTGGAATAAAAAAGGTGTACGTGTGTGGGATGAGCACAAACAGCAGGAATTTGACCTGCGAGCGTTGCTATTTGTAACCATCAATGATTGGCCTGCTCTTAGTAACCTTTCAGGACAGACAAACACGGGATACCATGCATGCACGCACTGTTTAGATGAGACTGAAAGTATATATTTGGACAAATGCAAGAAGAATGTGTACCTGGGACATCATTGATTTCTTCCGACCAAGCATGCCTTAAGAAAGAAATGCAAGCATTTCAAAGGTGAGGCAGATCACTGGAAGAAGCCCGTCCTCCGTACTGGTGATGACATACTTGATATGGTCAAGGATTTACAAGTAATATTTGGAAAGGGTCCTGGCGGACAATCTGTTCCGACTGACGCTGAGGGACGCGCACCCATGTGGAAGAGGAAATATATATTTTGGGAGCTAGAATATTGGAAAGTCCTAGTGGTCCGCTCTGCAATCGATGTGATGCACGTGACGAAGAATCTTTGCGTGAACCTGCTAGGCTTCCTGGGCGTGTATGGGAAGACAAAAGATACACCGGAGGCACGGGAGGACCAGCAACGTGTGCACAAAAATGACGGCATGCATCCAAAGCAGTATCAAGGTCCTGCCAGCTACGCTCTTACCAAAGTAGAGAAGGAAATCTTCTTTGAATGCCTGCTCAGTATGAAGGTCCCGTCTGGCTTCTCGTCGAATATAAAGGGAATAATAAATATGGCAGAGAAAAAAATTCCAGAACCTAAAGTCTCATGACTGCCATGTGATCATGATGCAATTGCTTCCGGTTGCGTTGAGGGGGCTTCTACCAGAAAATGTTCGATTAGCAATTGTGAAGCTATGTTCATTCCTCAGTGCAATTTCTCAGAAGGTAATCGATCCGGAAATCCTACCAAGCTTACAGAGATTTGGTCCAATGTCTTGTCAGTTTCGAGTTGGTGTTCCCACCATCCTTCTTCAATATTATGACGCACGTCCTAGTTCACCTAGTCGAAGAGATTGCCATTCTGGGTCCTGTATTTCTACACAATATGTCCCCCTTTGAGAGGTTCATGGGAGTCTTAAAGAAATATGTTCGTAACCGTGCTAGGCCAGAAGGAAGCATCTCCAAGGGCCATGAAACAGAGGAGGTTATTGAGTTTTGTGTTGACTTTATTCCTAACATTAAGCCGATTGGTGTTCCTCAATCGCGACATGAGGGGAGACTGCGTGGAAAAGGCACGCTTGGACCAAAATCAGTAATATGTAGGGACGGGCATTCTTGGGCGCAAGCACACTACACAGTTCTATAGAATTCTACCTTGGTCACCCCGTATATCGAGAAACACATGGATATTATACGCTCGAAGAACCCGGAGAAGTCTGACCCCTGGATTCAACGTACACACATTGAGGCTTTCGGCGGTTGGTTGCGAACACATCTCATGAATGACGACAATGTTGAAGATGACTTGTACTTGTTGGCCAAGAGACCATCTTCGACTATATTGACTTTCCAAGGGTACGAGATAAATGGGAATACATTTTACATGATCGCCCAAGATAAAAAGAGCACCAACCAAAACAGTGGTGTCCGCTTTGACGATGCGGCAAACACCAAGGAAAAGGACACATATTATGGTTACATAGAGGAGATATGGGAACTTGACTATGGAAGTGATTTGAAGGTCCCTTTGTTCCGGTGCAAATGGCCCAATCTGACTGGAGGAGGGGTAATGGTAGACCCGCAGTATGGAATGACAACAGTGGATCTCAACAATCTTGGGCACACAGACGAACCATTCGTTCTAGCCAATGATGTGGCGCAAGTTTTCTATGTGAAGGACATGTCTAGCAAACCGAGAAAAAGGAAAGATAAGAAAGCGGATACATCATACGATGAGCCAAAGCGCCACATAGTTCTTTCTGGGAAAAGAAACATCGTGGGAGTGGAGGACAAGACAGACATGTCAAAAGATTATGAAAAGTTTGATGAAATTCCTCCCTTCGCAGTGAAGACTGACCCAAGCATCCTGTTAAATGATGAAAATTGTCCATGGTTACGGCGCAATAATCAAGGGACACACGCGAAGAAAAAGTTTTATACCCCAAGATCCCACTCTGGGATGTGATTGGTTGCACCGTCATCACTTTTCTTCTCTAGTGAGTAGCCGGGATGGTCCAGTTTTGTACACGAAGTGCATCCAGTTTTTGTTGTAACCCTCTCAACTTTTTAGCACAAGCTATGTGGGTGAAATGATGATATCATGCCAAGTTTCAACCTTTTCAGAGTTCATTTGTGGTGCTTTTTAATTTTAGGGTCATTTAGCTCAAAACAATTCATTAAATGGATGAAAAATAGCAAATGAAGTTAGAAAGGGTTGAAATTTGAGGATGTGGCTTAGAATGGTTCATATTGAATGCACAAAAAGTCTGGAGTTGAAATAAGTTAAAAAAATTGAAATGCCTTTGTAACAGATGAGTTTTCGTCCGAAACCCTCATACTTAGAATGAGATGGTCCAGTTTGTACACGAAGTGCATCCAGTTTTTCCTGTAACCCTCTCAACTTTTTAGCACATGCTACGTGGGTGAAATTATGATACCATGCCAACTTTCAACCATTTCAGAGTTCATTTGCAGTGCTTTTCAATTCAGGGTCATTTTAGCTCAAAATAAATCATGAAATGCATGAAAAATAGCAAATGAAGTCAGAAAAGGGTTGAAAAGTGATGATGTGGCTTTGAATGGTGCATATTGAATGCAGAAAAAGTCTTGAGTTAAAATATGTTTAAAAAATTGAAATCCCTTTGTAATAGACGTGTTTTCGTCTGAAACCCTAATACTTCGAAAGAGATTGTCCAGTTTTGTACACGAAGTGCATCTAGTTTTTCCTGTAACCCTCTCAACTTTTTAGCACATGCTATGTGGGTGAAATGATGATACCATGCCAAGTTTGAAGTCAGAAAAGGGTTGAAAAGTGATGATGTGGCTTTGAATGGTGCATATTGAATGCAGAAAAAGTCTTGAGTTAAAATATGTTTAAAAAATTGAAATCCCTTTGTAACAGATGAGTTTTCGTCCGAAACCCTCATACTTCGAATGAGATGGTCCAGTTTGTACACGAAGTGCATCCAGTTTTTCCTGTAACCCTCTCAACTTTTTAGCACATGCTATGTGGGTGAAATTATGATACCATGCCAACTTTCAACCATTTCAGAGTTCATTTGCAGTGCTTTTCAATTCAGGGTCATTTTAGCTCAAAATAAATCATGAAATGCATGAAAAATAGCAAATGAAGTCAGAAAAAGTTTGAAAAGTGATGATGTGGCTTTGAATGGTGCATATTGAATGCAGAAAAAGTCTTGAGTTAGAATATGTTTAAAAAATTGAAATCCCTTTGTAATAGACGAGTTTTCGTTCGAAACCTTGATACTTTGAAACAGATTGTCCAGTTTGTACACGAAGTGCATCCAGTTTTTCCTGTAACCCTCTCAACTTTTTAGCACCTGCTATGTGGGTGAAATTATGATACCATGCCAACTTTCAACCATTTCAGAGTTCATTTGTAGTGCTTTTCAATTCAGTGCCATTTTAGCTCAAAATAAAACATGAAATGCATGAAAAATAGAAAATGAAGTCAGAAAAGGGTTGAAAAGTGATGATGTGGCTTTGAATGGTGCATATTGAATGCAAAAAAAGTCTTGAGTTAAAATATGTTTAAAAAATTGAAATCCCTTTGTAATAGACGTGTTTTCGTCCGATCAAAGTTATTTAACTTAAAATTATATAAAATTTATGCAACTAAAATTATCAAAGTTATTTTTGTTAAAAACTTTAATAGCAAAAAGAATATTCATAAAGTATTTTCTGTTAAGAACTTTTAATATGCAAAAAAATAACATAAAAATAGCAAAAATGAAAATAGATGCGCTTATAGAGAAAATTCAACCTAAATTCAAAGTGCTAGTTAACTAGCACTTTGAATTTACTAGCACTTTGAATTTAGGTTGAATTTTCTCTATAAGAGCATCTATTTTCACTTTAGTAACAGCGACATAGTAGGCACATGTTCAGTTTGAGAGAGGCTCGTGCTGCCTCTCTCACAGCGGGGCTTATAAGCTGGTCGTCGTGCTCCTCAACTAGCGAGGTGGGACTAAACTCCCACCACAGCCGGGACTAAATATAAAAATAGAAAAACAAAAAAAAGAGAAAATAGACCTTTTGTACCATTGGTATCAGCAACCGGGACTAAAGGTCCCTTCCCGCGCGAATTTGGGCCGCCGAAAAGGCCTCTTTAGGCCTGGTTGGTATCACCAACCGGGACTAAAGGGGCTTTAGTCCCGGTTGGAGCCACCAACCGGGACTAAAGGTCCTTTCTATATAACAACGGCTTCTTCCTCCCCCAAATCAGTCCGTCTTCATCCGCTTCGACGACGCCACCAGGTTGCCCTACCCGCGCCCTCGATCGACGTCGCCGTCCAGCCGCGCTCTGCCCACGCGCCACCGCCGCTCTCCTCCTCCACGCGCCGCCGCCGCTCCTCCACGCGCCGCCGTTGATGTCTACTACGCAACCTTCTTCTTGTAGACTCGTGTTGGGCCTCCAAGCGCAGAGTTTTGTGGGACAGTAGCAAATTTCCCTCAAGTGGATGACCTAAGTTTATCAATCCGTGGGAGGCGTAGGATGAAGATGGTCTCTCTCAAACAACCCTGCAACCAAATAACAAAGAGTCTCTTGTGTCCCCAACACACCCAATACAATGGTAAATTGTATAGGTGCACTAGTTCGGCGAAGAGACAGTGATACAAGTGTAATATGGATGGTAGATATAGGTTTTTGTAATCTTAAAATATAAAAACAGCAAGGTAGCAAGTAACAAAAGTGAGCAAAAACAGAATTGCAATGCTTGAAAACAAGGCCTAGGGTTCATACTTTCACTAGTGCAAGTTCTCTCAACAATACTAACATAGTTGAATCATATGTAAATCCCTCACGTGCGACAAAGAGTTCACTCCAAAGTCACAAATAGCGGAGAACAAACGAAGAAATTATTGTAGGGTACGACACCACCACAAAGTTATCTTTTCTGATCAATCTTATGAGCTATCCCTATAAGTGTCACGAACAGCCCTAGAGTTCATACTAAAATAACACCTTAAGATACACATCAACCAAAACCCTAATGTCACCTAGATACTCCAATGTCACCACAAGTACCCATGGGCTTGATTATACGATATGCATCACACAATTTCAGATTCATCATGTTCAATCCAACACAAAGAACTTCAAAGAGTGCCCCAAAGTTTCTACCGGAGAGTCAAGATGAAAACATGTGCCAACCCCTATGCATAGATTCCCAAGGTCACGGAACCCGCAAGTTGATCACCAAAACATACATCAAGTACATCAATAGAACATCCCATTGTCACCACGGATATACCATCGCAAGACATACATCAAGTGTTCTCAAATCCTTAAAGACTCAATCCGATAAGTAAACTTCAAAGGGAAAACTCAATTCATCACAAGAAGATAGAGAGGGGAAAACTCCATATGATTCATCTATATTAATAAAGCTCGCGGTACATCAAGATCGTGCCATCTCAAGAACACGAGAGAGAGATCAAACACATAGCTACTATTAAATACCCTCAGCCCCGAGGGTGAACTACTCCCTCCTCGTCATGGAGACCGCCGGGATGATGAAGATGGCCTCCGGTGATGGTTTTCCCCTCCGGCAGGGTGCCGGAACGGGCTCCCAATTGGTTTTTCATGGCTCTGGAGGCTTGCGGCGGCGGAACTCCCGATCTAGGTTTCTTTTCGGAGATTTCTATATTTATAAGAGTTTTTGGCGTTGGTCCCATGTCCAGAAGGTTCCCGAGGAAGTCACAAGCCAGGGGGGTGCGCCCTAGGGGGGGGGGGGGCGCCCCCCACCCTTGTGGCTTCCTCGGCCTTCCTCTCCGGTGACTTTTCGCTCCAGTATTTTTTATATTTTCCAAAAATATTCTCCGTAAATTTTCAGCTCATTCCGAGAACTTTTATTTCTGCACAAAAACAACACCACGGTAGTTCTGCTGAAAACAGCGTCAGTCCGGGTTAGTTCTAATAAAATCATACCAAAATCATATAGTATTATTGTAAACATGGCATGAATACTTCATAAATTATAGATACGTTGGAGACGTATCAACATCCCCAAGCTTAATTCCTGCTCGTCCTCGAGTAGGTAAATGATAAAAGAAATAATTTATGAAGTGTGAATGCTAGCTAAATTTTTATCATATTCTTTTCTTCTTTGTATAGCATGGACATTTGGACTTGTAAATGATTCAAAGCAATAGTCTAGTTTTAACATAATGACTTCAATACTCAAGCATGTCAACAAGCAACCATGTCTTTCAAAATATCAACACTAAAGAAAGTTATCCCTAGCCCATCATGCTCAATCATTGATCCATTCATGAAACACACTCAAATATTAGCTATGCCCAATGCTTGAGTACGATCATAGTGCCCCCTAGTTGGTGCTTATAAGAGAAGATGGAGACTCAAAGCAAAAATAAAAATTGCATAAAGTAAATAGATAGGCCCTTCGCAGAGGGAAGTAGGGATTTGTAGAGGTGCCAGAGCTCAAAGTTTTAAATTGAGAGAGAAAAAACATTTTGGGTGGCATGATTTTCCTGTCAATGAAAACGACAAAGTAGCTCACAATACTTTCCATGCTAGATACATTATAGGCGGTTCCCAAACAGAATGGTAAAGTTTTTACTCCCCCCCACCAATCAATCACACTCCACGGCGGGCCGAATCCACGGGTACCGTCCATACAAACAACAATCCTGGGGGAGTTTTGTTTCATTATATTTTGATTTGAATTTTGAGCATGGAACTGGGCATCCCGAATACCAGCCACTTTCTCGTGAATGATAGCGAATCAACACATATCGTGAGAATAACACACCTAGCATGGAAAAATATTGGACACTCCCCACCGTTTCATGAGTGGTACGGGCACACAAAAGAGAAAATTTGTTTTGAAAATTTAGAGATTGCACATACAAATTTGCTTGGAACGGCATGGAAATACCGCATATAGGTAGGTATGGTGGACTCATAAGGCAAAACTTGGTTTAAGGATTTTGGATGCACAAGTAGAATTTCTAGTTAGTACAAATGGAGGCTAGCAAATAGATTGGGAAGCAACCAAACCAAGAAACGAAAATTCACATAAGTGAGCATTGAACATAACTAACACCGAATCATGCACCACAAGTAGGATGTAACTTAATTGCATAACTATTGACTTTCGTGCATGCATAGGGAATCACAAACCTTAACACCAATATTCCTACTAAGCATAATTACTCACTAACATGACTCACATATTACTATCATCATGTTTCAAAACTATTACAAGGAATCGAGTTTAATTTGTCCAATGATGTCCATGAAATTCTTATTGTATCCTCCCTGGATATCTATCACTTTGGGACTAGTTTCATATATTGCCATTGCTTTTTGGCAAGCTCAAACAAATTTAAGTGAAGTACAAGAGCATAAAGATTTCATCTCTCAAAAAGATATAAGTGAAGCATGAGAGGATTTCTACAAAAGTTTCCAAGCACACCGTGCTCAAAAAGATATAAGTGAAGATCAATGAGTAGTCAAGCAATTAAGTAGCTATGTGAGGACTCCCTCTCTCAATAAAGACTTTCAGATCTGAGTATTTTATTCAAACAACAAACTAAACAGAAAATAGAACTCCAAGAATAGCACGCATAATGTGAACGAATAAAAATTTAGGCTCAACATAGGCTAACCGATAATTGTTGATGAAGAGAGGTGGGATGCGTAGCATCCCCAAGCTTAGATTGTTGAGACTTCTTGAAATATTTACTTGGGGTGACTTGGGCATCCCCAAGCTTGAGCTTTTGTATCTCGTTCAATCCTCTCATATCATGGTTTCACCTATTCTCAAAAACATCTTCCACACAAAACTTGAAAAGAACTCGTGAGATATGTTAGTACACATAATAATAAATCAACTCTTTATGTACTGCCAAGACAAGTTGCATAATAATTTTAAAACATTAGTTACTATATACTATCATTTCCACAATTTATATCTACCAATATAGGCTATGGAAACTATAGGATAAGTAGATAACAAAACTATGACAGCAATCTGTCCAAACAGAACAGTCTGTAGCAATTTATGAAAACAGTGTACTTCTGTAACTCAAAAAATTATGACATGCTATAAAATTTATATTACATCACTGTGTAAAAATTTCAGAAACGTTCCACGTTCCAGTAAAATATGAAAATTCAAACACTACAGCAAAAGTTTCTGTTTTTATACAGCACACATCAAAACATGCAATGCAAGCATCCTAAAGGCAATTCTTGGAACTTTTTATTGAAAAACAAGATTATAAATAACACCTAACAGAGAACAAGAAAATAAAATGACGCTCCAAGCAAAACTCATATTATGTGACGAATAAAAATATAGCTCCAAGTAAGATATACCGATAATGTTGAAGACGAAAGAGGGGATGCCTTCCGGGGCATCCCCAAGCTTAGGCACTTGAGTCTTCCTTGGATATTACCTTGGGGGTGCCTTGGGCATCCCCAAGCTTAGGTTCTTGTCATTCCTTGTTCTCCTCATATCGGTGTCTCACCCAAAACTTGAAAACTTCAATCACACAAAACTTAATGGAATTTCGTGAGAAGGGTTAGTGTAATAAAGATAAATAATTCACTTAGGTACTGTCAAGACAAGATTCATAATTGTTACCACATGATACCTACTGTATTATACCATTCCCATAATTTATACCACTAAATATAAGCTATGGAAACACTAAAACAAGCAAACTATGCATGCAAAACAGAATCTGTCAAAAACAGAACAGTCTGTGAAGATCTGTAGCGTAACCATACTTCCCTGTCTCTAAAAATTCTGAAAAATTAGGGCAACCTGAAGAATTTGTATATCAAGACTGTAAAAATTTCAGATCATTATCACGCTCCAGTAAAAAATTAAAATTCCTGTACTGGAGTCAAAAGTTTCTGTTTTGGTTCAACATCAATTCTACTCATCTTGTGAGTCATCCCAAAGGCTTTACTTGGCACTTTATTGAAATAAAAGGCATAAAACATGATTACTACAGTAGCTTAATCATGTGAACACACAAAAACAGAAAGTAAAAGTGTTGGGTTGCCTCCCCACAAGCGCTTTTCTTTAATGCCTTGTAGCTAGGCATGATGATTTCAATGATGCTCACATAAAAGATAAGAATTGAAACACAAAGAGAGCATCATGAATCTCATGACAAGCACATTTAAGTCTAACCCACTTCCTATGAATAGGGATTTTGTGAGCAAACAATTTATAGGAGCAAGAATCAACTAGCATAGGAAGGCAAAATAAGCATAACTTCAAAACTTTGAACACATAGAGAGGAAACTTGATATTATTGCAATATGTAGAAGCATAAGATCCCCTCTCATAATAATTTTCAGTAGCATCATGAAGGAATTTCACAATATAACCAGCACATAAAGCATTCTTTTCATGATCTACAAGCATAGAAATTTTTTCACTCTCCACATAAGCAATTTTCTTCTCATTCATAATAGTGGGAGCAAACTCAACAAAATAAATATTATGAGATATTTGATTGACATAACCACTTTGAATATTAAAATCATGATGACAAGTTTCATGATTACTATCACTCTTTATAGCATACATGTCATCACAATAATCATCATAGATAGGAGGCATGCCATCATCATAATAGTTTTGCTCATCAATACTCGGGGGACTAAAAATATCATATTCATCAAACATAGCATCCCCAAGCTTGTGGGTTTGCATATCATTAGCATCATGGATATTCAGAGAATTCATACTAACAACATTGCAATCTTGCTCATCACTCAAAGATTTAGTGCCAAACATTTTAATAACTTCTTCTTCTAACACTTGAGCACAATTTTCCTTTCCATCATTTTCACGAAAAACATTAACAAGATGAAGCATATGAGGCAACCTCAATTCCATATTATTTTTTTGTAGTTTTATCAATCCGTGGGAGGCGTAGGATGAAGATGGTCTCTCTCAAACAACCCTGCAACCAAATAACAAAGAGTCTCTTGTGTCCCCAACACACCCAATACAATGGTAAATTGTATAGGTGCACTAGTTCGGCGAAGAGATGGTGATACAAGTGTAATATGGATGGTAGATATAGGTTTTTGTAATCTTAAAATATAAAAACAGCAAGGTAGCAAGTAACAAAAGTGAGCAAAAACGGAATTGCAATGCTTGAAAACAAGGCCTAGGGTTCATACTTTCACTAGTGCAAGTTCTCTCAACAATACTAACATAGTTGAATCATATGTAAATCCCTCACGTGCGACAAAGAGTTCACTCCAAAGTCACAAATAGCGGAGAACAAACGAAGAAATTATTGTAGGGTACGAAACCACCTCAAAGTTATCTTTTCTGATCAATCTTATGAGCTATCCCTATAAGTGTCACGAACAGCCCTAGAGTTCGTACTAAAATAACACCTTAAGATACACATCAACCAAAACCCTAATGTCACCTAGATACTCCAATGTCACCACAAGTACCCATGGGCTTGATTATACGATATGCATCAAACAATTTCAGATTCATCATGTTCAATCCAACACAAAGAACTTCAAAGAGTGCCCCAAAGTTTCTACCGGAGAGTCAAGACGAAAACATGTGCCAACCCCTATGCATAGATTCCCAAGGTCACGGAACCCGCAAGTTGATCACCAAAACATACATCAAGTAGATCAATAGAACATCCCATTGTCACCACGGATATCCCATCGCAAGACATACATCAAGTGTTCTCAAATCCTTAAAGACTCAATCCGATAAGTAAACTTCAAAGGGAAAACTCAATTCATCAGAAGAAGATAGAGAGGGGAAAACTTCATATGATTCATCTATATTAATAAAGCTCGCGGTACATCAAGATCGTGCCATCTCAAGAACACGAGAGAGAGAGATCAAACACATAGATACTGGTACATACCCTCAGCCCCGAGGGTGAACTACTCCCTCCTCATCATGGAGACCGCCGGGATGATGAAGATGGCCTCCGGTGATGGTTTCCCCCTTCGGCAGGGTGCCGGAACGGGCTCCCGATTAGTTTTTCGTGGCTATGGAGGCATGCGGCGGCAGAACTCCCGATCTTGGTTTCTTTTCGGAGATTTCTATATTTATAAGAGTTTTTGGCGTTGGTCCCATGTCCAGAAGGTTCCCGAGGAAGTCACAAGCCAGGGGGGCGCGCCCTAGGGGGGGGGGGTCGCCCCCCACCCTTGTGGCTTCCTCGGCCTTCCTCTCCGGTGACTTTTTGCTCCAGTATTTTTTATATTTTCCAAAAATATTCTCCGTAAATTTTGAGCTCATTCCGAGAACTTTTATTTCTGCACAAAAACAACACCACGGTAGTTCTGCTGAGAACAGCGTCAGTCCGGGTTAGTTCTAATAAAATCATACCAAAATCATATAGAATTATTGTAAACATGGCATGAATACTTCATAAATTATAGGTACGTTGGAGACGTATCAGCCGTCGCTCCTCCACGCGCTGCCGCGGCCGCCCGAGCCCACGCCGGCGCCGCTCCTCCCCTCATCCGGCGTCCTCCTCCATCTCCGGCGCTGCTCCTCCGTCTCCGGCATCCTCCTCCAACTCCGACGCCGCTCCTCATTCTCCGGCATCCTCCTCGCCTCCCTCCGCCCCGACGATTCCCGGGCGGTGAGCTCTCCTCCTCTCCCTTATAATTTTTGTGTTCATTTTTTTTCATTTTTAGATGCTTAATGAATGTATGTATATATGTACTATGTATTAGATGCTTAATGAATGTATGTATATATGTACTATGTATGTAGATGTAGATGCTTATAATTTGACTTTAGGATTAAGTGGTGGTTAATTTAGTTAATTTAGTTGTTTTAGTTGTTTTTATTGTTTAGTTGTTTTTAATGTAGTATCGTCGGTCGTCGGTGATGCGATATCGAGGAGTCCCCGATGATCGTCGGTGAGGGAGAGTATCCCCCGACGATCCTCGGTGAGGGAGAGTCCCCGACGATATCAACGATTTTATATTAGGAAGATATATGATGTTTACATGTTTAAATGTTTAGTTGCATAGCGTAGCTGTTGAGTCGACGATGCCCAGCCAGCATCCTCGTCATCGACTCGGTGGCAACAGCCTGCTTGAGAGGCGCCATGTCCGGAACTGGGCTTCGCCGGGCTGGCACTGGGAGGTGCTGCCTTCCGGGGCGCGGAGCTTGGTGAGGAATGAGGGTCCCATCGTCGACCCGGAGGTTATTTGGTGGCGGTCGCGTGGACCACTGTCGGTGCAGAGGGAGCCGGCCCCCGCAGAGGTGGTACGTCGCCGTGTCAGGGAGGAGGACGAGCACGTCCGACGCTACATGGCTGCATTGGACGCCAGGTTCTCCGATACCTGGAAGGTTCTTCAGGGATCACACCCGAGCTATGATCCTGTCAAAGTTTCTTATCTTTGGGTGTCCACCGCCTGTGCCGCGAGACGTCAACTAGATCTGTATTAGTGATATTATATTCGATAATGTATTAGTGATACTATTTGATGATGTATTAGTGATATTATATGATCGTATTGTTGCATTGCCTTGTATTGATTTGCATATCTCCGGTTCTGCTTATTGAATGCATTCTAATTGTTTTATATTTGTTCTGGATTAGTTAAGCTATGGACGGTAGAGACAGAGACCATGATCAAGAGAATGCCATGTACGACCTGATACGCTCCAGAAACAAAGAGAATGAAGTAGATGATGGCTCACAATACCTTAACCCATCCGGTGAGGGAATTGAGGAAGAACAACCAAGAGACGAAGGCGAACCAGCTGACAATGACGATGGCGAAGAAATTTTTGTCCATTTAACAGAGTCCGGCGAGGTATTAATTTGCCCTCTGGTGATCATCAGATGTATTGATTGATTTGTATATATTAACGAATCTTTCTTCCTTTTAGCCCTCCGGATCGAGCAAATCTTCTACAAGGGTTAAACGTGGCCGAACAAAAAAGTTGAAACAAGGCGTAAAGTTTAACATCGATCAAATCAGAGCAGATGGCGAACCGATTGCTCCTAAAGAGAATGCGGACAAATTTATACGTCAATGCGGAGTTATCGTTAGGGACCGAATCCCGATCACCGTTCAAGAATGGAATTAGCCAAAAGATACCCATGCAGTTTCTTTTGTCAGCCAAAGAGCAAAAGATTTGCTTTGGGTGGAGCTCATGAAACATTTCACCCTACCAGAGGGTCTCACAGATCTCCAACGGGAGAAAGTCAAGAAGTGTGCTCTTAAGAAGATGGCCACACAATTCCAGTCTTGGAAGAAAAGATTATGGAAAAGTTACGTGGAAAACGGAAGGAAGACTCCATAATTCAAAGGAGAATATGTGAAGTTAGCAGATGACTGGGACGAATTTGTGAAGTTCAAGGAATCACAAGTAGCTAAGGAACGGTCGAGAATAAACAAGATAAATGCCGACAAAAAAACGTGGCACCATCGTCTGGGGCCAGGCGGCTACAAGTATGGGTTGCCTAAGTGGGATGAATCTAAGAGAAACATGAAGGCTGCAGGGGTCACTCCAGTAACAGAGACTTGGCCCGAGAGGTGCAGGACTTGGTTTTATGCACATGGGGGAAAGTTGGACCCAAAGACAGGGGAGGTTCTTGAACATGCAAGTCTTAAAGAAGCCACGGACGAGTTACTTAAAGCAATAGCAGAAGCTCGAGCGGGTGTGTACGAGCCCGAGAGAGAGAAGGATGAGCTTTCGCGCGCCCTCAAGAATCCTAAACACCCGGGACGAACATGAGGCAAAGGCATGGTTCCGTGGCTTCTGGGGTTTGCGGATTGGAACGATAGCTACAGAAGTCGTGACAGAAAGAAGAAGCATGAAGTAGATCGGATTTAGGACTTGGAACGCAAATATAACATGCAGCAGGAGCAAATCAACAAACTTAGCCAGCAAGGCGCGTCTCAGCAGCAGCAGCAACCAGATCCAGCATTGGATGGTACCATTCCATCATCTATGCCGAAAAGCAGCGTGGGTTCCATCGGGGTCCTGGCCGATGATGCACTGCTGGCTCGCTACCCCGTGGATGATATCCTAGAGTCGACACCTTGTGAGCTACACATGAAACTCAAGAACATATCCATGAAGGTGGCGCATGGCTTTGCTTTACCGAATGCACCTCAAGCACTCCTCCATGGCAATCCGATTCCACCTGGCTATGCTCGTGTCGGGGTGGATCAAGTTCTGTCGGGATATGATACACTAGAGCTTGATCACACTTGAGGTCAAGGGGAGATGACACTAGGAGAAGCCATACGTGGTATCATTGTGTGGAAAAAGGAATGCATCATGTTTCCAAACTCGGTTCCAGGGCCACCGACTCCTCCTCCAAGTCTGCCACGCCAGCAGACTCCAACCCTCCCCGAGACGGAGCGCAGGGTGAGTCCGCCATATCCATCTTTGCCGTGCCAGCCGAATCCATCCCACCCCGAGACAGAGCGCATGGCGAGTCCGCGATATCAAGCTCCGCCACGTCAGCATAGTCCATCCCACCCCGAGACGGAGCCTAGCGCGAATCATCCGCGATATCGATATCCGCCGTCTCCAAAGCGGAAGAGAACACAAAAGAAGAAACCCGAGCCTCCTGCCAAAAAGAAGTTAGCTTACGATATGACTGACGAGGAACTCGATGAATCAGTGAATCTCGCTTTGCGGGCCCATTTTGGACCGAAACCGCCCCCGCCGCCAAAGGAGAAAGTACCCGACGAGGTCGTACAACACTTTATTGATGTAGCTAAACCGGCGGAGAAAAGGCCGGTATCAGACTATGAATGCTGTATTACCAAGTCCTATGAATCCCAGAAAAGACAGAAGTCGAGCGGTAGCAGTAAATGCGGGAAAACTGTTCCCCAGCTCGGAGAACAGGCAGTCCAATCGATCAGCCCGCTCAAGGTGAGTGCCAATAACGTGGTAATAACCGACGCTGATAAAGAGAATGCTAGATTGCTCGGTATCAACGTTGAACAACTCCTAGAGATCGAGGAATTTCCACCGTTGGATCCGAAGGAAATAGCATGGCAATATGTCCCCGGGAAACCTCTGGTCAGTCCTGACGACGAGAAGCTTCTAACAACGCAAATGTACAAATTGCATGACTGGTACATGAGAGAAGTAAAGGACGGGCGAGAGAGCCTCATGGTGAAAGTCGAGAAAGAGCATTACATCCATGAAAAAGATTTTTGGATTGAAAATGAAGAATTTTTTCAGTTATTCAATCAAAAAGCACTCGACAAATCTATCATCAGTTGCTATTGTCTGTAAGTGATTTCTTTCTGTAATTTAAGTCTCTACCTCAGCTCGTTCATTGCCAGTTATTATACTCACTATATTCTTTTGTGT
Organism: Elymus sibiricus; assembly: GCA_039707655.1. Taxonomy (NCBI): domain Eukaryota; kingdom Viridiplantae; phylum Streptophyta; class Magnoliopsida; order Poales; family Poaceae; genus Elymus; species Elymus sibiricus. The sequence goes on from CM077665.1 coordinate 59,766,593, forward strand.
GGTATTATGCAGAATGAAGATTTTTGAATTGAAAAGAGCTGGAGTCTATGGCATTGGGTTCATTGACCCAAATACCGTTAATGAAGAAGTGTTGAGAAGGAACCCTAAAGACACGGAGAAAATGCTTCTAGGGTTTATGAAGGCCCTAAAGTACAAACCAGAAATACTTTTACCTTGGAACTTCCAGTGAGTGTTACTGTCTTGTACTACAAATTCTATTTATGCTTATATATATATATATATATATACTCGATGTTAAGTGTAGTTGATGAGTTATGCATGCCCGCTTATACAAATCGTGTGCGCAGCTACCACTGGATCCTTCTAATCATTAGAGTTGACGATGGAACTGTTGAAGTACTAGACTCGCTAAGTAAAGACCTTGAAGATTACATAAGCTTGCATTCGTTGCTCGAAAGGTAATTTCAATCATTGACGCACTATGTCGGCTTCTTTATTAGTTCATTTCCTGATATCAAGTAATTAATAACTCCTTTATTCATTTTGTTTGCCGGGCAGGGTTTGGAAACGTTTCATCAAAGAGGTCACCGGTGAATGGAAACCAGAGTTGAGATGGCGAAAGCCCAGGGTAATTAAGTACTACTAGCTACGTCCGCGCATATCTTTAATTCTAGTTTCAATACCATTGTCATGCTTCATTATTATCTGATTGAATTCTATTCTCGTAAAGTGCATGAGGCAGGCACAGGGGACTAATCTATGTGCATATTACGTTTGCGAGAACATTCGCTTTATGACCGAAAGCAGCAAGAGTGCAAGAGATCTTTGGGTATGTAAACACCATTCATATTTTTATATCATGATCTAATACATATACACACAACTAACATGTTCATATTGATCTCCTTCTTTAAAGATGCACGAGATGCGGGATAAGCTCCTACCAACGGACCGCATACGAGCAATTCAAGAGGAAATTGCGGGATTTTTGCTTCAGCAGGTCATATCTCCCGACGGAGAATACCATTACCCGATCCGCAAATGATTTGCAAATTGTACGAGAAATTGTATATACCAAATTGTATATGTATATATGTGTATGCATGTGGTCGTAGGAGAAATTCTATGATATATGATTGCTTGTACGAGAAATTTTATGATATATGATCGGTTCTACGAGAAATTCTATTATATATGCATAACGTGTACAGTATGTAGTAGCGTAAAATATGTTTGAAATGAAAAAGAATTAAATGGAAAACACAAAATGAAAAGGAAAAATAAACAATAAACACTAAACGCCTAAACACCTAAACCCCTAAACCCCTAAACCTTTAGTCCCGGTTGGTGTTACCAACCGGGACCAAAGGTCCCCATGCCCTGGCGCGCGCTGCCGACCACGTGGCCAGGGTTTAGTCCCGGTTTGTAGCCAACCGGGACTAAAGGCTTGGACCCTTTAGTCTCTATACTTTAGTCCTGGTTGGGGAACCGGGACTAAAGGCCCTTCCCAACCAGGACTAATGGCCTGTTTTCTACTAGTGGTGAGAGCTGTCCGCCGTGCATGCACGACGAGACGCATGAGAGTCTACTGCGCCTGCTCATCGGGAAGCGATACTTTGACCTCCAACCCCCCCGCTCGCCTCGCTCCCAACTTCTGAATTAATGGCGTCCTACCCGCTGTTTATCATGTGGTTAATGCGCCTGTATGGAGGGACTAGTTTTCTTGTGATCACTGTTTTGTTCGTGCCTAGCCGAGAACTTTGACGTTTCGTCTGTTTTCGACTCATATACATGTACAAATGAAGGAAATAATATAACAACAAATTAGCACCGGCGAAGATAATAATTTTCTTACATATGCATGATAATAAAAAATGCCACATGTGGCAACTCCCCAAAGACACAGGGGCAAAAGAAGAAGGAAGACAAAGAAAGCAATCTATCTAATTCTTCATGGATTGCTGGGTGCGGAGTTCCTCCATCTCCTTCTTCATCGCCTCCACGACCTCCATCTCCGGTCGCCTCTCATCCGACATCTTCCGCATTGCGGCCATGGCGCGGGCTCTTTGCTCGAGAGCATCGATGACCTGCGTCACGTACGCATGAAGTTCCTTCACACGCTCCACAGATTCCTTCAGCAGCCCCTCCCGCTCGATGTGGAGCTTTGCCAAGTCTTCCAAAAGTTCCTCGGCGATTTCTTTCAGCCTCGCCTCCAAGGCACTTTTCTTCTCGAGCAGTTTCTTCCAGGCGTTGTTCTCCTCCATAAGTTTCTCGACGAGGCCGGTCGCCCTGTCAACCGAGGCGTCGCTCTTCTCCAGCAGCTTCACCAGTTCATCGATCATGGCGTCCTTCCTATCGAGCTCAGCGTGCATGTCGTCGCTGGCTAAGGAATCAAAGACTGCCAAATCGTCCAGTTCGCCTCCGAGGCGAATGCGCTTGTGAGTGTGAGAGCCGTCGCCTCTCCGCGAAAGATCCTCCCAGGCGTCCGCGGCGCCATCGGACATCTCCGCTGCAGCCAAAGCGGTGTGGCTAGAGCTCTCTAGCGCTTCCGCGGCGCGGCGGCAAGACCTCTCGGTTGCTTCCGCGGCTTTGGTCTTTCTTCCCTGGTTATATCTCGACCCAGAACCCCCCTACCGGCCATGGCAGATGTAACGAAGGACTAACAAAGAAAGGCCTATCTTTTTGGTGTCGGGGGTGAAGAATGAGCGGTAATTTTCGAGTACGAGTTTGTGTTTTTATTGGCTACTACAGTAAATAGCTGCTAAGTGAGAACACGTTTAGGTTTGTAGGTGTGAACTGATTTGCGAAAAAAATTTAGCGCGTGGTAATTTGGAATGTGAAAGGAAACAAGCTCAATATTTATTTATGGTTTTAGTTCCCAAGCACGGAACGCTTTATGGTTTTTAGAAACCGTTTGGGAACGGGCTCATCGAGCACACGCGTGGCCCTGCCTCTATGAGAGGTGGGCCCTGCCTGTGCTGTGGGTGCAGGTTTGATTAGACGGATGCGTGCGAGCAGTCCGCCGCGTAGGCTCAGAGGGATGCGTGCGAGCAGTCCGCCGTGTAGGCGCAGCTGGCTCACCGGGAATCAAGCCATTGGACCTCGGACTTCCACCCATAGCCCTATTCTCTCCCAAGTTCTCCGTTTTTTTTTGACCATGAAACAGTAGGAGAGGCTCCTACTGTGATATATTAAAGCTGAAAATTTACATCAAATTTACAATCCCCTGGATGTGATCCAGGGGTGGTTCCCACTAAAGGGGTTAGTAGCAAAAGAGAAAAAAGGCTTTCAAACAAGCAGATGAAGGGAAAACAGCTATTACAAGGAGATAGCTAGGACTGTAATGTAGTCCCAAAAAGCTTTATCTACTCTGTATTTAAGCCAGAGTAAATCTGATTTAGTTCTCCCTCTCCAAGCTGTCATGGTGGGGTGTATATGCCTGAAAATTAGATTGTTCCTCTCCTTCCATATATTCCAGGCCACAATGCCCACAATCTCAAAGAATAGATCACCTGTAAAGCTTTGCTTGACAGCTTGGAGGTCCTGCATCCTTGCTTGAGTGTGACTCCAAGTGATTCCAACTCTGGTCCAGCAGGCAGAACTGAAGGTGCACGTAAAAATCAGGTGATCAATTGTTTCCTCAGCCCCAAAATCACATAAAACACAGGAAACCCATCATCAGTGTTAAAATGTTTTCTTCTTAACATATTTCTTGTATTGAGTCTATCAGCAAGAAGAAACCACATAAAAACTTTGAGCTTCATCTGAAGTTTTGAGCTCCATATCCACCTAAAGGGGGGGGGTGGAGCAATGATGTCCTTGTGACAGTTCATATAAAACTTCTTGGATGAGTATGCAGTTCCCCATTCATATTTCTAGGTGTCCAGAATCTCATTTTGGTCTAGGTTGTTCGGCCTGAGAGATTGTACCTTTTGAAATTCTGCAAATGCTTCTGGGGATAGGGGCAAATGAAGTAAGTTCTCAAGAGCATCAGAGGAATATAAGAGATGCACCGAACAATCCTCATTGATGACATAGGAGAACATGCAAGGGAACCGAGTGGCAAAAGGAGCATCATTCCACTTGTCATGCCACATGGCAATGTTTTTCCCATTACCAACCACACAAGAGGAAACGCCTCTGAAAATGGGCATCAACTTGCAGATTTGTTTCCACCAAAAAGATCCACAAGATGGAGAAGCATGTGGAATGGATGAGGTGTAGTAAGTGTCCCAGCTTAACTGAACCCATGGGAGGTGAGCTCTGTTATAGAATTTATCCAAGAACTTGAGAAGAAGGGCTTGATTTTGGACATTGATGTTGATTACCCCCAAACCACCTGAGGACTTAGGACAACATACTCTGTTCCATGCAACCAAAGAATTACAGGAGGTGCCTTGTTCGGATTTTTTGGTCCAAATAAAATGCCTTCTGACCTTGTCAAAATACTGCATGAACTTTGGGTTTAACTTGAGGGTACACATTGCAAAATTCATCATAGATGTTGCCAGGGAATTTACAAGTGTGATTCTCGAGGCATGGCAAAGCAGTGAGCAAGTGCTGGACAATTTTCTCTCAACCCGATCCACCAACGGCATTAGATCGGTCATTGAAGGTTGGGTGGTGCCAAGTGGTAATCCAAGATATGTGAACGGCATTTTTCCCACCTCACACCCAAACCCCTCAGCAAGATCCCTTGCCACATCCCCATTAACATTGATGGGGATCATGACTGATTTTTGAAAGTTTATCTTGAGTCTAGAGGAGGAAGCAAAATCTTGGAGCACCTGTTTCAAATGAGATAGCTGATGTGGGCAAGCAAGAAGCACAATCAGTGTATCATCCGCATATTGAACAATGGGATAATTCCCCTGCCTTGGGATCGGAAGACTGAGATTGCCTTGCTGAAATTCATAGTTGATAACATATTGAAGTAATTCAACAGCTAAGACAAATAAAAGAGGTGAAACAGGATCTCCTTGTCGCACACCACGTTTACAGTGAAAGGACTTTCCTGGAACAACATTTAGTAAGACTGAGGAATGGCCAGAAGCAAGCAGAACCTTAATCCAATTTACCCACCTATGATCAAAGCCCAATTTCTGCATAATAATAAAAATGAGCTCATGTTCCACTAGGTCAAAGGCTTTTTGAAAATCTAGCTTTAGGAGCACAATTTCATGGCCAGAATGCTGACATTGTTAGATGAACTCAAATGCCCAAGCTAAACAATCCTGTATTGATCTTCCTTTGATGAACCCATATTGATTTTCATGGATTATTTGCAGTATGACCTTCTGCAATCTATCGGCAAGCAGCTTGGTCAATAACTTAAGACAACAGTTTAGCAAAGATATGTGCCTATAGTCATTGAATGTGGTGGGGTTTAATTTCTTTGGAATTAATGTAATCAAAGAGGAGTTTAGGTAATCCAAAGAAATTGTACCCTCCCAAAACTGCAAACAAAGAGAGTAGAAATCCTCCTTGATAATGTCCCAGCATGATTTTAAGAAGCAACCATTGAATCCATCTGGACCTGGTGCTTTATCAGAGGGAATGTTTTTTACTGCTTCATCAATCTCCTGATGAGTAAAGGGCGCAGAAAGACCACCCAAGTCCATAGTGGCAGTAATTAGCATATCAACATTGAATTCCATGTCCAATGGAACTGATCGGCCGAGTCTCTCTCTGAAAGCATTGAATAATGCATCTGCCTTACTATCATGGTCGTCCAAAAGAACTCCATTGTGCAGAGTAAGGGTGGCGATAGAGTTAAAACGATGTCTCTCTGTTGGGGATATAACCCCGTGGTAAGACCCGCCCAGGTGGGGCCGGGTCATGAGGTTGGCGGCTTAGCGATGAGGTTTGGAATAAGCTTGCTCAATGGGCCTAGAGCCCAGGGCCAGAAGACAATGTGTGACCCGGTGGCGTCAGCCGCCGGGGGCGGCTTGTTAGATAAGGCAGTTATAGTTAGAGGTGAGGTCGGTTATCAAGTATGACCCGACCCAGACTCTTGTAAGCCCAGGGCCTCGACCTGTGTGTATAAAGGCGGGTTACCTGGGCGGCTTAGACCTACGAAACAACTCATCGATAGCTAGGTCAAGCGAACTCGCTCCCTTGTAATCGATAACCAGTCAATACAGCACAAAGCAGGACGTAGGCTTTTACCTCTTTCCGAAGGGCCGAACCTGGGTAAACCCTTGTTTCTCGATTCCGATCAACCCCTTCGAGCTCACCGCCTTAGCGATGGCCTCGAACCTAAGTCCTTTCACTAGGACATCTGCCGTGACAAAACCACGACAGTTGGCGCCCACCGTGGGGCGGATGCTCGGTGGTGTGGAATACTCGAAGGGCTCTCTCCCAGGGATCGAGGGATACGCCATTGGCAGGATGACCAAGAGTCGCCGCGGCAAGCTCTATATCGACGACGCCGGCTGGGGCCCCGAGGCCGACTCAATCGAGTACGGGTACCGGGTCCCCTTTGGCGGAATTCACGTCTTCATCGGCAAGATCGGCGGATCTAAGCCCGGGCCGGACATCTGCACCGACCTCGTTGAGCCGGCCCGGCGCGCGCAACCCGCCCGAGTTAACCCGGGCCGAAAGCGCGTCTTCGTCGGCTTCACCCAAGGCGCGGAACTTGAAGGTTCTATGTCGCGGGAGGAAACCCTGATCTGCTCAGAGGATGGATCCTCGAGCGGGGAGGCGGAATCAATCTACCAGCTTCACAACAGCGGGCTTGGGGGCTACATCGAGGGCTACCCTGAGCCGGAATACCATGAGCCGCCGAGCCGCGCCGCTGTCTTCATGGCAGGATCGTTACCAGCTCCTGGTAGCACGGCTGCTGGTGCGACCGGATCTGGATCAGGCAGGCCGCCAGCTCAAGTTTTGCTGGATCTGATGAATGAACTTACAACTTTGATGGGAACCGAGGTCACGGTCGAAAACCAAGCAGCCCGTAACACGGAGATCGCGAGGTTGAAGGACCAGATGGCCGGGGTCCAAGAGGAAATCAATGCACTGAAAGCTCAGATGGGTGCTGAGTCGGAGCGCCTCAGGGCGGAAGCTTTTCGCCTTGACCTGGAGCAACAGACCGCAGATGCAGTCCATCGGATGAGGCATTAGACCCGTTTGCCGGATCAGTATGAGCCTAGGAATCTTTTTAACACGCCGGGGACAGGGCGGAATGCACCTTTAGCCATAACCCGGACGGCGGAAGTACCTGGGACTAGGGCGGCGGTTCAGCATCAGCAGCTAGACCCACCCCATAGGAATCAGACCCCGCCGCAGCACTTCCCAACACCACCCGGTCATTATTCTAACCCGGTGGAGAACATGGTGGCAGCGGCAGTCCGGCTTGGTGCGCTCCCTATCCCTGATGGAACGCCCTTTGCAGAGGAAGCCCGGAATGCCATTGGATATTTGCAGACGGCTGTAGCGCAACAGCAGAAGTATACTTACAGCCGGAGCCGCGTGGACTCGACCCCCATCCCGAGCCACAGTTACAGCCGGCGCCTAGAGTCGCCTGCGATTTCTAGCAGTGAGCGACGTCGGAACCCGGCGCGAGATGATCAGCCGGCTCTTGATGCCCAGGCGCTGGTAGATCGTGCAAGAGCGCAGCGAGAGGCGGTAGCGGCGGCGGCTGTGGCGGCTTATCAAGAACCCACAGTGGCCCCTTCTATTTCAGTAGGAGCCGGAGTAACCTCCAGGGCTGTGGGAGTGCCGTGCTTAGCACCGGCTTTACGAAACGAACGCCTGCCAAAGGATTTCAAGGGTCCCCGCAAGGTGCCAAATTACACTGCCGATCTGCCTCCGGAAGCTTGGATCGAGAGTTATGAACTAGCCATGGAGATGTTAGACATAAGTGATGCAGTCTGCGCCAAGTATTTCATCATGATGTTGGAAGGGCCGGCTCGCAAGTGGTTGAAGGGTTTGCCACCCAATACCATTAATTCCTGGGCCGAGTTAAAGGCGAAATTCATCAAAAAAATTCAAGGAACGTGCAAGCAGCCCATGACCATCGTGGATTTGGATCATTGTGTGCAGCGGGAGGATGAGTCGGCCCATCATTGGGTCCGGCGGGTCTCAACCATTATCCACTCTTCTGATAACATCACGGCGGCTCAGGCGGTTCTAATTCTGGAGAAGAATTGCCACTTTGTCCCCCTCAAGCAGAAGCTTGGATAGCTCAAACGTTCGTGCCAGGACATGGGGGAGCTCATGGCGGCTCTCACCAAGTATGCAGACTTTGACAACATGAAGGACCCTGGTTCTGATGATGAGAAATCAGCTAAGGGTAAGAAGAATAGCAATGGCAAGAGTCAGCAGCAGAACGGGGGAGGAAATAATAACAACGTTAATGGCGGTAAGCGGAAGCACCCGGACGGCGGGTCAGATCTGGTGGCCAACACTAGTGCTGGAGGTAACCGTGGCAAGGGCAATGGTAAACCGCCTTTTGGCAAGTCTAAGCCTTTTAATATGGAAGCAATGTTGAATGCCCCCTGTCCAAAACATAGTGTTCCCGATAAATCGTCCACTCATGCCTGGAAGGATTGTTGGGTCATGCGGGAGTTCCGGAATTACAACATCAACCAGCATCAGGGTGGCGGCAGTGGACCGTCTGGCGGGTCAGGATCCGGCTCTCCTGGGTCCGGCTTTGGGGCAGGCGGCTCAGGTTCTGGCTATCAAAGTCAGGGAAACAGTGAAGGTCACCATCAACAGTCTGGCAATGGAGGTCAGCAACAGAATAACCAGTCCGGGTATCAGAGTAACCCAAAGCAGCTTAATGGAGGCCAATATCATGCCTTTACAACAAGCCTTGATAAGCGGGATCAGAAGGTGCACAAGCGGGCGGTTAATACGGTTATGCCAGCTCTCCCGCGGTATTTGAAGTGGTCTGACTATGACATTACTTGGAGCAGGGAGGATCACCCGTCGCGTGTGGATAACCCGGGGCAGTTGGCTTTGGTAGTGGCCCCCCAAGTAGGAGGCTACGTGTTCACTAAAGTGCTTATGGATGGCGGCAGCAGCATCAACATCCTTTATTATGACACATTCCGCCGGATGAACTTGCTTGACATGGATCTTAAACCATCTTCGACGGTATTTCACGGTGTGGTGCCCGGAAAGTCAGCTTATCCAGTTGGAAAATTTTCCCTGGAGGTAGCTTTTGGTGATGAGTTTAACTATAGGGTGGAGACCTTATGGTTTGAGGTGGTCAAAATCAAGAGCCCGTACCACGCTTTATTTGGGCGGCCGGCGTATGCCAAGTTCATGGCTAGGCCTTGTTATGTTTACTTGCAGCTCAAGATTCCCGGATTAAACGGAACGATTACCGTGCATGGTGATCGGAAAATTGCTCTTGAGTACAAGGAAGGCGATGCTGCGTATGCAGAGTCAAGTTGTGCTGAGGCGGAGCTCAAGTTTTATAAGGAAAATGTTGACCCGGCAGATATGACCCCGTTGAAGAAGCCGAGCACGGAATCTGAGCCGCCCCTGAAGTTTGTGGCAGAAGATACCAAGCTGGTGGATTTTAACCCGGGCGACTCATCACAACAATTCACTATTGGGGCCAATATGGATCCCAAATAGGAAAGCGTGCTCATCGAATTCATCCGTGAGAATCGGGACATCTTTGCATGGAAGCCTTCTGACATGCCGGGTGTACCGAGAGAATTCGCTGAGCACCACCTTAATGTGGATCCTAAGTTTAAGCCGGTCAAACAGTTCCTCCGTCGGTTCAATGAGGAGAGGTTAAAGGCTATTGGAGAAGAGGTAGCCCGTCTCTTAGCAGCAGGGTTTATCGTTGAAGTTTATCACCCGGAGTGGTTAGCTAACCCGGTGTTGGTACTCAAGAAGAACGGCACATGGCGCATGTGTGTAGATTATACCGATCTTAACAAGGCGTGTCCAGTTGATACGTTTGCTCTCCCCCGTATTGACCCGATCATTGATGCAACGGCGGGTTGTGAGAGTTTATGTTTCCTAGATGCTTATTCGGGATATCATCAAATCAAGATGGCAGTCAAAGACCAAGAGAAGACGTCTTTCATTACGTCTTTTGGAGCTTTCTGCTATGTGTCTATGCCTTTTGGGCTCAAGAGTGCCCAGGCGACTTATCAGCGCTGTGTGCAGAACTGTCTTCATGGTCAAATTGGGTGCAATGTTCATGCTTATGTGGATGATATTGTGGTCAAGTCAAGGAAGAAGGAGACTCTGCTGGCTAATTTGAAGGAAACCTTTGATAATCTGCGGGTTTACAAGATGATGCTTAACCCGGCAAAGTGTGTATTTGGTGTACCTGCAGGCAAGCTCTTGGGGTTCTTGGTCTCCGAGCGTGGCATTGAGGCTAACCCGGACAAGATAAAGGCCATCACTTCTTTGTCTAAACCGGCATGTATTAACGATGTTCAGCGCCTGGCGGGTAGTATTGTTGCTCTGAGCCGGTTTATAAGCCGCCTGGGTGAGAAGGCAATTCCTCTATATCAGATGATGAAGAAGACAGATAACTTCGTCTGGAGTGATGCGGCTAATAAGGCATTTGAGGCACTCAAGAAGCAATTGGCTGAGCCGCCCGTTTTGGCTGCTCCCGTGGAAAAGGAGCCTCTGCTCTTGTATGTGGCGACGAACAACAGAGATGTCAGTGCTGCAGTTGTGGTGGAGCGCAAGGAGGCGGGTAAGGAGTACCCAGTTCAGCGGCCGGTTTACTATGTCAGTGAGGTCTTGACAGAATCCAAGCAAAGATATCCACATTGGCAAAAGCTGGTGTTTGGTGTATTCATGGCCAATCGCAAGCTGAAGCATTATTTCCTTGGGCATCCAATCACAGTGGTCAGCTCTGCTCCGTTGGGAGATATTATTCAAAACAGAGAAGCTACTGGCAGGATTGCTAAGTGGGCAATTGAGCTTGGGCCTCTTAATCTGAAGGATGTGCCCCGGACGGCTGTAAAATCTCAAGCCTTGGTGGACTTCATCAACGACTGGACAGAGTGTCAAGCACCTGAGGAGAAGCCGGACAATACACAATTTATTTTGACGGCTCAGGGCCATTGGAAGGCTCAGGGGCTGGAGTTGTTTTAACTTCCCCGCGAGGTGACAAGTTCTGTTATGTTTTGAGGTTAATGTTTCCTTGTACTAACAATGCAGCTGAATATGAGGCTTTGCTTCATGGTCTCCGTGTGGCCAAGGAAATGAATTTGAGCCGGGTCAGATGTCTTGGCGACTCAGACCTGGTGGCTCAGCAAGTCTCTGGCACGTGGGACTCTAAAGACCCTCTCATGGTGGCTTATCGCCAGGCGGTTGATGTAATTGCTGGTCACTTCAAGGGCTATCAGGTGGATCATATTGATCGGCGGAAGAACGAGGCGGCTGACGTGTTGTCAAGACTGGGGTCTCAGCGTAAGCCGGTGCCGCCTAATGTGTTCTTGGATGTATTGCATCACCCGTCGGTCAAGTTACCGCCGGAGGAGGATCTGGCTATACCTGACCGGGAAGGGCAACTGGTGGCGGCTCTTCACGCGATCCCTGATTGGACATTGCCTTATCTGGCGTATCTGACCTGCGGCGAGTTACCTCAAGATGAAAATTTGGCGCGGCAGATCATAAGGCGGTCTAAGTCTATGACTATTGTCAATGGCGAGTTACACCGGCGCAGTGTGTGACTGGTGTCTTTCAGCGATGTGTTTCTCCGGATGAGGGCCGTGAAATCTTGCAAGAAATCCATGCCGACGATTGTGGTCATCATGCCGGGTCAAAATCTTTGGTTGCTAAGGCTTTTCGACACGGTTTCTACTGGTTAACAGCTCTTAAAGATGCAGAGTACTTAGTCAATAAGTGTGACGGGTGCCAGAAATTTGGGCGACGTGCCCATGTGCCGGCTCAAGAGTTACGGATGATTCCAATCACCTGGCCGTTTGCAGTCTAGGGGCTTGATATGGTGGAACCTTTTAAGAGGTCCAAAGACAAGAAGAGCCACCTCTTGGTGGCGGTTGACAAGTTTACTAAATGGGATGAAGCTGAGCCGGTCAACAAGTGTGATGCAGCAACATCAGTTCAGTTCATCAAAAAGCTGATCTTTCGGTTTGGTTATCCTCATAGTATCATTACTGACAATGGCACAAACCTGTCCAAGGGGGCTATGAAGGAGTTTTGCGATGATGAGCATATCCGCCTCGATGTATCTTCTGTGGCTCACCCGCAGTCTAATTGTCAAGCTGAGCGTGCTAACCAGGAAATTTTGAGAGGTACAAAACCCCGGCTTATGGTTCCTTTGGAGCGCACGCCGGGTTGTTGGGTGGAGGAGTTACCTTCTGTTCTTTGGAGCATAAGAACCACCCCCAACGGGTCTACATGCTATACGCCTTTCTTCATGGTTTATGGCGCAGAAGCTGTTCTCCCTAGTGATATTCGTCATGACTCACCCAGAGTGGCGGCTTACGTGGAAACTGATAATGAGGCGGCGCGTTAGGATGCTTTGGATGCCTTAGACGAAGAACGGGACCTTGCAGCAGCTCGGTCCGCGATTTACCAGCAAGACCTGCATCGCTATCATAGCCGCAGGGTCAAGACCCGGACGTTCCAAGAGGGCGACTTAGTACTCCGGTTAATTCAAGACCAGTCAGATATGCATAAGTTGTCACCTCCTTGGGAAGGACCGTTTGCGATCAGCAGAAATCTCAACAACGGTTCCTATTATCTCATTGATATACGGGAGAGCGACAAGTCACGAACCTCTGGTGAAGAGACTGCAAGGCCTTGGAATATTGCTCACCTTCGGCCATACTATACTTGAGCCGCCGGTCCGGCTCTCATCAATGTACATATTCCCTTCATTATATATACCATCTTTTATGATATAATAAAGTTGGCATCCCCATGATTAGGGGCCTCTGCCGTTTTTCTGCACTAAGTCTCGTGCAAAGGAGTTGATCCTTCATCAGGTCACTTGGGGGCTTCCAACCCTCTGGGTTTAGCTTACATACCCTCTTGGCCAGGCTTTATATGCCATGTTCGAGTTAAACCTGCCCGTTTGCAACTTGCTACTCCACCATGTGACCCGCCGAACTCTTGACAGTCAATCTTGCTCAGAGACCCTGAACTTTCATAGTCAATCTCGCATAAAGACCCTAAACTTGTCAAGGTTTAAGCGGCGGCTTTTGTCACGAGAGAGCCAGCTTACAGTGAGCTAGGATAAACTCGCCTTGTGTGCTGTAGTCTCTCCGCTATGTGGCCTGTTCGTACTCTTAGCAATGTCAATCTTTTAAAGACCCTGAACTTGCTAAGGTTTAAATGACGGATTTATGTCACGTGAGAGCCAGCTTACGAGGTTTTCAGGCTTTTATGCCTAGCTTCTTCGGAAGCAATACAATTTTTTTTCACAAAAACAAGAATTATCTTGTCCTGCTGTGCCTTTAAAGCCGGCTTATAGGGCAAGAAATATGCAAATTGCTTGTTTTTTGTAGGTATTTTTATGACAAGATTCTAAGTTTTTTGGGTAACTCCGGCTTAGCATTGCTCATGCAATTTAACCCGCCGGGCGAGTCAAGGCAGTCAGACGATTATATATCAAGGCAATTATGCTAAGTCGCCGGTGTATGGATTGAAAGAAGTTTAAAAATGCACGAAGGCACGAAAGTAGGCGATTAAGTGTTTTCTACTGCTATTACAAGGCTGTCAAGGAGCCCAAAATTTCCGGACTTAAAGTTTTTGCAGCAAATTATAACCCGGCATATTAACAGGGCCGGGTTACCTTCACATGAAGCTAACTCTTCATTTAGCTCGTCGCCGGGTCATCCTGCGCCGGGTCTTCGGTCTCCCGGATCTGGAGGTTGTCCACATCCCAGTTGCAGTTTGTTAAAGCCTCAAATTTGGCTTCATCGTGCATGATTGGAGATGGGTCAACATCAGGAGCGAAGAGGTGCTTACGGCGTTGAGGAATCAGGCTTTGTGCTTCAAAGGTGGGTCCTCGAACTCGCTTGTTATGATCAGAATAAGCCGCCTGATATGACGACAGGTCAGCTTCTTCGGCCAGCCGGCTTGCCAAAATTCAGGACACCTTCATGCAGCGGGCGTAGTCATCTTGCGTGAACTGCGAGCTATCGTCCTTCAGCTGAGGAAAGCCATCCATCATCTCGGCCGGGTTAAGCTCGGGTGCATAAGCCAGCGACCGGCTCAAAGCAGCCATTGCGCCCTTACGGGAGGCTGGTCTCTTCAGTTCTTCTATCTGCTTTGGGATGGTGGAGAGGACTTCTAGCACGCCCTTCATAAACTTGGGAACGCCTTTCTCAGTCATAACAGCTTTGATGGTAAAAAGGGATCCGGCATACAACTGTTCAGAGAGTGAATACAAAGCCTTCAGCTTTAATAGACTGTCATCTGAAAGTTGGCGGCTTCGTTCACCTGCACGCAATTTGAATCTTATAAGCCGCCTGGAAGGATTCTTGAAGATTCTTTTGCAATGAATGTTGATGGTTAACAACACTTACCAAAGACGGCTCCAATCATCCGGATTATCTGGCTTTTCAGATTGTTTAGCTCCTCAGTCACCGTTTTCAGACGGCCCTCTGCGTCTTCTGCGCGTTTGGTCAGGGCGGCTTGGCTCGTTTCCGCAGATTTCTTGAGTGTTTTGAGCTCGGCCTTGATTACATCCAGCTCAGTCAATGCGATCTGATACTTGGCGTCGGCTTCCGCTCGGCTTTCTTGTTGCAGTGCCAGACTCTTCTTAAGGTCCGACACATTCGACTCAGCAGCATTCAAAGATTCCTGCACAGGACAAGTCATAACAAGGCAAGATTGTTAGTTCTACGCCGCCTGTCCGGCTCATACCGGTTTTCCGAAGTTTGGCAAAGTCATTACAAGTCCCAAGCAGATTGCAAGCAATATACTTGACACTTGGGGGCTAATGTGTCTCAGTTCTTTCTTATAGACCCGGATCATCTCTCTGAAGATGACCCGGCCCTTGGGGGCTACATTTGGCTCTTAATCTATGATTGAGTGCCGGCTCATTATTGATATAATGACCCGGCCCTTGGGGGCTACACTTGGCTCTTAATCTATGATTGAGTGCTGGCTCATTATTGATATAATGACCTGGCCCTTGGGGGCTACAGTCGGTTCTTATTCTATGATTGAGTGCCGGCTCATTACTTACGTAATGACCCAGCCCTTGGGGGCTACAAGGCGATTCATCAAAAGATTGCAAGTGATGGAAGACCCGGCTGACCTTTTGAGAGGTAAACCGGCTCTTGGGGGCTATATAAGTATATATATGTAGAGGCAAGGGAAGTGGAGTACCTCGTATTTTTTCTTCATCATGCCAACCAAGTTGGCTTCCATGTCCTGGCTTGCAGAGAGGCGGCTCAGATAGCCAGAGTGTAACTCGTCGACAGTAAGATTTTCTAAGTTAGGAAGATCAAATTGAATCTTTCCTTCCTTAAGAGGAGCCACCTCGTCTTCACTGGTATGCTTTGATATGACATTGGAGGGAGCTGGAGATTTATAAGCCGCCCCAGTAACAGTAACTTCTTCATGAGAAGCCACGTTTTCAGTTGTCGGCTGGGGTCTGGGCGGCTTAGGATCGGCTTCTGGATGAGCCTCAGGAGCCTCAATGTCCATATCAGCCGGCTCATTATGCTGGGGAGCTTCTTCACGGGTGTCTTTGTCAGCCTCAGACGGCTCAATGTGAGCTTCAGGGGTGTTAAGCTTTGGGTTTGCCGACTCTGAAACTTCAGGATTAGTGGCTGACCCGCCTACCTTCCTCCGTTTGGCTTGAGCCCTATGAGCAAAGTTGAAGTTACACATCAATGAGCAAGGATAGACTGTTAACACACAGAGTGGGATGTAAAAATGCTTACCCCGGGTTGATAATAAGAGGAGGCAGCTTTGAAGCGGTTGAGTCGCCGGAAGAAGGGGGCGAGTCCTGAAAAGTTATCATTGTCAAATACAAGTAAGTTGCAACACAAGATTAGCATACAGAAGAAATAAATTCAAGGCAAGGAAGTACCTCAATGCGCTGTTTCCGAGGAGTCGGCTCATTTGGTAAGCCGGCTAAAAGATCTTCAGAGCCGGTGCTCCGGGTCTGACGTCTGTGGTCATCTTGCTGCTTCTTCAAAAGAAAGTTGGGATCCAAGTGAGTAAAAGGCCGAGAACATTTTACCTTCCGTACAGCCCGCCGTATTCTCTTTACTGGTAAAAGTTCCGAGTCGGAAGAGATAATGGTTACCTCTGCAACATCAACATGACTTGTCTCCGCTTCCTCGTGTGAGTAATCATTGTCAATGAGTTGCATAAAGAGAAGGCCAAGGGAGTCAACTTCTACAACTGAGTCCTCCAGAGCGAATAATTCTTCGGTTGATTGTTTCTTCTTACGAGCCGGCCCTTTAGTTTTGGTCGCCTTGGGGACTTTGCTCTTCTTCCTGAGGGAAGCGGGTAACCTTTTGTTCCAGTAGGAAGAGCCGGCCTACATATGATGAAACACATTGGCAGAGGGGTTAACAAAGTATACGAAGTACATCATTAAAAGAATGAGTGAGGGTTAGGATGGAAAGACTCACGTCTGGAGCCGGGTTAAGTGCGGAAAAAGGGCTTAGCCCCGTCTTGCTACAGGCGGATTGAGATTCTCCCAGCAAGGACTTGACAATGGTATTGGGATCCTGGTCTGTCAAGGGGGTCTGGTTGAAGCGTTGAGGGTCAGACACCTCGCCAGTGTATTGGCACATTAAGGCGCTGCGGCAGCTCAACGGCAGAATCCTCCAAGAGACCCAGCAGCGGGTCAGATCAAGACCTGTTAACCCGTTGGCTAACAGGGCCCTTATTTTTGAGAAGGTTGGGCCATATTCAGCGCGTTCTGCAGCGGACATCCGGTCTGGGAGCTCTGTATCAGTGCTGAGCCGGTAAGGACGGTAACCCGGCAGTGGGTTCTCCCCTTCCGGCGAAGTGTCTTTGCAGTAGAACCAAGTCTTATTCCATTCTTTGGGATGACTCGGCAGGGTTGCTGCTGGAAAGAGCACATCCCTCCGTCTTTGAAGAGTGACACCTCCAAGCTCGAGGCTCAATCCATCCGCCATTTCTGTTTGGCGGTTGATGTAGAAATACTCCTTGAAGAGGTCAACAGACGGCTCTTCTTGGAGATAAGCTTCGCAGAGGGTCTGGAACTAGCACATATTGGTGACAGAGTTGGGCCCAATATCTTGAGGGTGCAAGTTGAATGAGTGTAAGACGTCTCGGAAAAATTTAGACCCGGGTGGAGAGAAACCGCGGAGAAGATGGTCTGTGAACACAATAACTTCCCCATCCTCGGGTTTAGGAGTGGTTTGATTACCCGGAACCCGCCAGTGGATAGCATCCTGAGCCGACAAGACTCCCATGGTGACGAACTCTTTGAGTGATTCCTCAGTCACCCCAGACCTTACCCAGTTGCAGGTAGATGGGACTCTAGACATGGTGGCGGTTTAAAAAACTGCGGAAGGGCATGAATATATCGCGGGTTAAAAACGTATTATGACCAAGGCAGTTATGACTCTAAAAATGGTGACGGTGTTTGGCGGGTCAATATAAAATTATGAGCCGCCGAAGCAGGCCACAATATGACAATATGAGCCGGCAGAATGACAGCAGGTAAAGTTTGCCAGTGAGCATTGAAAAAATTACTAAGTGGGGAGAAACAGATTCCAACTGCTATAGTTATTGCTTGAAGATCTATGGGCGAGGGAAAAGGAAAAAAAATCTTAAACCTAAAAAGCCAGTGGAAGAACAGGCAGCTTCTACGCGGATTAAAGTGAGCCTGCAATCTACAATGAGCACGTCATGCCTATTGAGCGGATGACCGCATGATTTGGGCGACGTTATAAGGCCTAAAGGAGTGTTTTTTATCTGATCTACGAAGAATACTCCGATGAGCCGCGATGAACACGAAGAAAACCCGATGAACTCGGGGGAAATCTGAAAAAGGTAGTGCAGATCTAGACAAGGGGCAAGGATGGAACCTTGAGGATGCGGATGAATGCGGGAATGCTCTGGACATAATCAGGTTGATGCAGCGGCCAGTGTTGAAGAAGACGGCGAGGTCTGGACGGCGCGGCGAGCTTCGGTGGCGCAGGCGTCTGGAGGAAGAGGAAGAAGGCAGCGGCGGGGAAAGTGAAAGTAATGGGGCCCCCGTGCCTATTTATGAGTATGTGATGGAACAGCAACGGTCCGATGCGGGAATCGAGGAGACACGATGATGATTGACTAAGGAAGTGCCTCGATTCTCGGGCTGGTCATATTAATGGAGAAAGATCCGCTCTGACATTAGGGGAATCTTTTTTGATTTTCCTGATGACGTCACGACGGGTCATGAAGATTTGTCAGAAACGGCGGCGCCCATTTTTGGCGGCTCATGAAGATTTATCAGAGAATGCAAGATTCGCCAACCAGAAGACTTGAAGATTGACATGAACCGGTTCAAATCAATCCGGGGCCTAATGTTGGGGATATAACCCCGTGGTAAGACCCGCCCAGGTGGGGCCGGGTCATGAGGTTGGCGGCTTAGCGATGAGGTTTGGAATAAGCTTGCTCACTGGGCCTGGAGGCTCAGGGTCAGAAGACAATGTGTGACCCGGTGGCGTCAGCCGCCGGGGGCGGCTTGTTAGACAAGGCAGGTATAGTTAGAGGTGAGGTCGGTTATCAAGTATGACCCGGCCCGGACTCTTGTAAGCCCAGGGCCTTGACCTGTGTGTATAAAGGCGGGTTACCTGGGCGGCTTAGACCTACGAAACAACTGATCGATAGCTAGGTCAAGCGAACTCGCTCCCTTGTATTCGATAACCAGTCAATACAGCACAAAGCAGGACGTAGGCTTTTACCTCTTTCCGAGGGGCCGAACCTGGGTAAACCCTTGTCTCTCGATTCCGATCAACCCCTTCGAGCTCACCGCCTTAGCGATGGCCTCGAACCTAAGTCCTTTCACTAGGACATCTGCCGTGACAAAACCACGACACTCTCCGTGGCCATTCTCTGAAAAAACTTTGTATTTTCATCCCCATATTTAATATAGCGAATAGTGCATCTTGTACGCCAATATTGTTGCTTATAGGCAAGCAAACGAACAATGTGGCTTTTGAGGATGATTCTGAAATTCATTCCTGAGTAAGCAGAGGCCTTTCTTCCACAATTCCATCAATTAGTTTGAGGGTTTTCTCAGAGTTGCATATTAACAGGGAGAGCCGGGACAAGGATTTGCTCCAATGTTTTAAAGCATACCTTAGGTTCTTAAATTTTAAACTCAGTTTCTTGGCCGCATCAAGTGGAACAACCGGAGAGTTCCAAGAATTAGAGACCACCTCTTTGAACCCTGGATGAGAAACCCAAAAATTCTCAAACCGAAATAGCTTTGATCTAGGGATATTTGTCTGCACTGAGAAGAGGCAGGGTATATGATCCGAGACAGGTCGAGCCATGGACTTAACAGTGGTATTTGGGTAGGAAGAAGTCCAATGATTTGACGTGAGGAACCAGTCTAGCTGTTCCAGAAGCGGGTTCTGCTGCATATTGCTCCAAGTATACGAAGAACCTCTAAGAGGGATTTCCACCAAATTAAGGGATCTAATAATATCATTAAAAGTGATCATGTCAGAGATGTCACCACCTGGCCTATTTCTATTTTCTGATGATCTAATAAAATTGAAATCGCCAAGCAGAACCCAATCACCGTCTGGTGCAATTTGTAAATCATAAAGCCATGAGACAAAGTTTTCCCTCTCTCCCCCATCGCAAGGCCCATAAATATTTGAAAGCGTCCACACTGCAGAAGATTGGGTCACTTTGAACGAGACAGTTAAGGCCCATTGGTGGGAATGAAGTACTGTGCCGGTGAACAGAGAGCTGTTCCAAATAACCAATAAACCACCAGAGTTACCGATAGAAGGCACGTACGCGAATTGATCAAATCGTCGAGGGCAAAATTTACGTAGATACGAGTGATCAAAGTGCTCTCGTTTAGTTTCATGAAGACAAATAACAGAACACCCCGAATTATCAATGTGAGAGCGTAGCGTCATATGCTTTTCATCCGCACCAATCCCACATACGTTCCAGCAAATAATATTCCAGGAATTATAAGTACGATTCATCACGATGCACTGAACTCAAAAGAGCAAGTTTGATAGAACAGAAACTAATAAGCAAAAGAACGACAACCGAAATCCCCTTAACGTCCTTAGACTGAGCGAAAGTAACATGAGAAATGCAAAGCAAATAAACTGATAATAAGTAAAGCAAAAGAGGGGCAGCAGGCACTCCTTGTAGACGCATTGCTTCCTTATTCTTGCGCTTGATTGTACCTTGCGTCAAGTAGCTTCTCCTCTGTCAATTCAGATGCTGGGATGCCACATTCTTCAGTGCCTAACTGTTGCAGCTTAGCCACTGAAAATGGCTCTGCAACTTGCACCACTGGTGATGGATCTGGGATGCAGAGAGCAGCAGTAGGAATCAAGGACTTGCGCTTACGGGAATCTGATGGCTGGGGCACTTTAAAACCACAAAACATATTGTTTTGAGAACTTCTCCGAACTTCAGATGTAACAATCGGAGTTGCAGACCTTTTTCCCTTCTTGTTGAACGGGGTCAATGTATTAGGGACATCAACAGAGGGAGCAACAACCTGCTTAGCAGATGAAATTTCAGGCACTATCACAGCCTCTGGCTCTACAATTTCAGAGATGGTAGCTTCAGAGGTTTCCTCCATGGTTAAGCATGGGGAGTCATGGAAACAAAGTTTCCTAGCCACTTTCCTAGGAGGAGCAACATCAACTGAACATATGTTAATCATTGCTTGCACTCCCAGAAACCTGACCAAGCTGAAAGGCACAATGTGGCTCTGAATGCACTTGTAATCTTTAGGAAGAGATGGAAAGGAGGCAGCTCTGATCACAGAGAGTGCCAGGGTGAAAGCAGCCGGGACATCACCAAAAGATGCAGAAGGAGGAACAGAACAGAAGTGCTCCCTCGTCAAGCAGAAGCTGACCTGAATCTGTTCTCCTGCTGAGGCACTGAGGTCCATCGGGGATCCCTCCCTAGAAGCCGACAAAGCCAACGTATCATGATATGCAGACAGAGGACTATCAACAATGTTTCCTTCAGGCACCATTCCATCGGAGAAGTGAACACCTTGTTCCCGAAGCATTGCCTGGTAATTGACTTGTCCTCTTGCGGGAATGAACTGTGGTGAGTTCGGAGCCTGCAGAAGCGCCTGATTATTCCCTCCAGCATTGACAACACCTTACGGGAACACACCATTGCGGGCAAGCCAGGCCTGCAGTCTGACTTGAAAAGCATGCTCAGCAGTTGTATTTGGTCCAAACAGAGGATGTGCATCTCCGTTAGGAGGCAACGGATCTTCTCCATCCAGAGGGACATCTTGCACAAACACATTTGCATCATCATGCCTAAGAAGCACCACTGGAACTGTCCAGGATCTTCTCTGTCCCCCCATCTGGCGCATGACAAAATCCTTAGGGACAAGAGAAGGGCTCATAAGCCAGGCATGCGCCAAAACACCCGACAAAGGTTCTCTTGGACTGTACCAGGAGAGAAGCTTTCCAAATTGAGAAACTGCCTTGTCAACCCAAAATTGCGTCTGATAGTCCATAGGAAAAGCAAGCATCAAAACCCACGAGTTTCTACCCAGCACTGGCATGCGCATGTTAACAGCTTCATCATGCTTAACAAATGTGACCTCAACCTCCTCATATAGCATGTAAGTTCTGCCCGGAATAACATCTCTCAGGGGGACAGTGCGGATGCAAAATAACCCAAGGCCAAGAGGGGAATCTTCAAAGAAGCGAACTGAGAAACCATCGTGATTGAGCATACCGGCCACCGCAAATCTTGCTTCTCCGCGTAGATGAACAGGGATCGCCGTGCTTGTCTCCGCAATGAGGAACTGGTCATGGTTGAGCGGAGGGTGACCGCTGAGCGCCAAGTCAGCCCGAGCTTTTCGATCAGCCGGGCCATGATCCACCGTCATGCCATGGGGCAAAAACGCAAAGGGATTCACAGGGAAGTTCACCATGGATGAGGTGGAGCGGAGAGTATGAGCTACAGGCGGCGGGTTGGAATAAGGAACGACCGGGGCAAAGTCATCATGTTTTATGGTGCTCTTGGGAATCCAAACCGACTCCCTAGAATATTTCAATCGCTTGCAATCAACTATCGCGTGCCCATAAACCCAACAGAACTGACAGCATGGCGACGCGGCGCATCGATATGCAAGGTGGCCCACAGCTAGGCACTTAACACAAAACCTCTCCTGGATTTTAGGAGTCCAATGAAATCAGCAGTAGTTGATGATTTGATCTTGGCCAACTGACTCCCAAAATTTCTATGCAGGCAGAGTTTACATTGATGACCAATAGAAAAACAGTGCAAACATCGGTAGCCAACGTGACAGGATGAGTCCAAGTGACCGAAGGAGAAGCAATTTGTGCATGCATTATAATGCATCTGAACTAACTGCAGAATACCCACAACAGAATATCCAGCTTGAGCTAAATCTTTAATGAGATCCAACGAGAAAGCCAACTGAAAATTCAATTTTTTCGAACTTGCCGCTCCTCCAAACAATCTCGGCTTAAAAAGTGGAAGGTTCTTCGGAGAGGACCAGGAACTAAGGCAAAACGGCAACGAACCAATCTTGAACGGATTAGAAAGAATTATCTCATCTGACAGGAGGGCATGAATCACCTGAATTAATTGCATCTGGAGATGAAGTAGGGATGATCAACTTTTTCTCTTCTTTATAATCCATCTCATTGAAGTAGGAGATTTTTGACGAAAACCATGATCTACAACATGTAAGTCCAAGGGAATATGATGAAGATAGCGTTGCTTGGAGTGATACCTCCAAGGACTAGGAGACCATTCATTATCATTTGAAGGGAATAATCGATCACACTGAGACCTCGATCCACGAAAGAGATCAAACGAACAAGAGAAGACAGGCAATTCAAAACTTCCTAGTGATCGTATAACATGACCCACACGATTGGAGGCGACCGAGAAACATAAACGAAGATCCGAAAGCTGATGAAGATTAAAACCCTTAATGTTGCCACCCAGGCAAGAACAAAGGGCCATAGCCACAGATTACACATCCAAATGAAAGGCACTTGAACAAAAGACCACCACCAAGAAGAACTCCGAGGAAGGAAGAGATCCATTAAAATGGACTGAAGAATGGAAGCGCCGACGCACCTGAGCGGCCACCTTTTGGCCGTGAGAGAAATCCCAATCAATGATGGAATCCATCCTAGAAATCTAGATGTTGCCATGGGAAGCACCATCGTGGAGATGGGAGGAGGGGGGGAGGTGGGAGGGGGAGGAGGGGGAGGAGAGGGATCCATGTCTTCGTGTTGACCCAAGTTCTCCATTAGTGCTACACCTTCTCCTCCGGTCTTATCTATTTGGGCCGCCGCCGCTGATCGCCTCCTTTTTCGATGGACGACGAGGCGGCCAAAAAGCGGGGGAGGGTGGAGGCTGAACCACACGAGCCTCCGGCGAGCATGGACTTCATCGGTAGCATCCCCGATGAGATGTTGGTAACCATCATGTCCCTCCTCCCCATCAAATTTGCCGTGCAGACCACCATCCTCTCCAGGCGATGGCGCCCCCTATGGCACTCCACCCCCATTGACCTCCTCGACGACGACGAGCTCTGCAGCGGGGATCGCAAATGCTTGGACGCATTGTCCCACATCCTCGCCACGCACACTGCGCCCGTCAGACGCCTTGCCATCGGCACTTTCCGTTCAAACTGCAAGGCCGAACCCAAGTTTCACGACTGGTTCTTATCCCCCGCCCTAGATCATCTCGAGGAGCTCAACTTTGATGCTGGACATGGGCGCTCGCTGCCTCCGTCCGTCCTCCCCCTCGCGCCCACGCTGCGCCGCGCTACGTTCATGCGGTGCCTTTTCCCCAAGATTAATGCCGCGCACGCTCTTCATCTCCCTAAACTGAAGCACCTCAAGCTCATTGGTGTCAGCATCTCGAAGTCGGATTTGGAGCGCCTGCTCGGCGGCTGTACAAAGCTCGAGTACCTTCGTCTTCAAATGATGTTTGGGTTCAGTAGCCTCCACATCGCTACGACGAATCTTCGTACGATTTATGTGCATGGCTGGTGCCGCAACACGCTGTCAGTTGGGGAATTTCATGATATGGTCATTGAGAATGCGCCTTTCCTAGAGAGATTGTTTGTACTTGATAAAGAAGTTCGAACAAGAATCAGGGTCATTGGCGCACCGAAATTGACAGTGTTGGGGTATTCATGTGCTGAATTCTCTAAACTTGTTACAGCTGGATCCATACCCGTTCAGGTACAACAATCTTCTTCTCATTCTTATTGTTGTACATCACATTTTATCTAGTTTTTGTTGATCTATATTTGGCTGTCATCTAGAAAATGATTCCCACGAGCCTCGCATTGTCTCTGCGAACAGTGAAGATCTTGGCACTACAATCTATTGGCCACAATCTGGATGAAGTTGTTAAGTTCCTTATATGCTTTCCATGCACGGAGAAGCTATACGTCGAGGTGATGTTCCTTTCCTGTTAATTCTTAACCACAACAGAGTTCAATTTGTTGGTACTTTTACCCATGATTACAATGAAATGTGTACTATACATTTTTTTGAGATGTTAATCATGAACGATCGAAGATGGCATGCCAATCTATTAGTGTATTTTATAAATCATGCAAATCAAAGAGGCCCGTAGTGTTCGATACTGCATCTAAGCACGGATATGTTATCTTCCTTTGCAGATACAAGCAGGAGTTGGTGTGGAAAAGGTGGCGCAATATAACAATCCCATCGAATGCCTTGAATTCCATCTCACGGAAATTACTTTGAACGAGTACCCAGGCACCAATCCAGAGATTCAATTTGCCAGTTTCTTTGTTCAGAAAGCAAGGGTGCTCAAGGTAATGAGGTTTGCTCTATATTTAGTGCGCCACAATGGATGGTTTACTGACCAGCGGAGGCGTCTACAGCGGAATGGAAAAGGCTCTGCAGAAGCTGATTTTCACTTTGGAAGTTCATATGATAGATTATTCGGAAGCGATTCTATCGAGCGGATATATGACTTCTCGGTGGATGACCCCTTCGCAGAAATATTTGATCCCATGGATCCTGAAGATTGGATTTGATTTCTAATGTCAGTTTGTAACTTGTAATCTTTGAATTTGGGCCTCGTTTTGCTGGAATTTGAACCTTGTAATATTGCTGGTATTTGTGATACAATATTTGAAATTGCATTGTGTTCTATTTTGTTTATGCAATCATGTTCTTATATGTACATATGTTGTTGTTCTGTAGGCGCAGCATTGATGTTGTGCAGACAGAGCAAATCACAGTACACACGGACAAAACTACGAAACCCGTCGGTCATGATTTCATCAATCGCTGACAGTTGTATACCATCAAAATTTTCCCCACAACTCACACAGGTTATTAGCACCAATCGTCTGTGTTATATCTGGTGTTCGCACACGATTCTCATTACTCACCTGTTTGCTGTATATCGCACACATCTTGTTATGCCGAATCGTTTGTGTTCTGCTGTATCAGCGCACACAGTTTATCCGAGTGAAATGCATGCCGTACTTTGCACACGTATGTAGTTTTGGTAATCGTTTCTCTTATCTTCTCTAATCACAAATGGTTCATAAGAACAAACTGTCTGCCGTAGATCGTACACGAAACTACTTTCTGAATCGTATTTGATAAATCCAGCTTCGCACACAGTTCGTGCCATTAGCGACGGAGCTTGCACTATCCCGTTTGCGATTCATGCATCGCACACAGTTTTGTCGAAGGGTCTTTGATTGATGTGTCGCGTTAGCAGCATCCTGCAGTAGTGAAACAACAAATACTTGCAACCCGACGCGAAAGAGAGGTTGTCAATCTCTCTACGGTAATAAGATAGATTAGGTAGTGATAGATAGGAGAGATAGATCTCTCAAGAACACAAATAAAAAGAGTAAATATGCAGCAATATATTTTTGGGTTTTTGGTTTTGTAGATCTGAAAACAAAGATTGCAAAAACGTAGATCGGAAAGCAATATGATGGAAAAGTACACCCGAGTGCCATAGGGTTCACTAGTGGCTTCTCTCATGAGTATAGCGCACGGTGGGTGAACAAATTACTGTTGGGCAATTGATAGAAAATCGAATAGTCATGACGATATCCAAGGCGATGATCATTATATAGGCATCACGTCCAAGATAGATAGACCGACTCCTGCCTGCATCTACCTCTATTACTCCACACATCGACCGCTATCCAGCATGCATCTAGTGTATTATGTTCCTGGAAAAACGGAGTAATGCAATAAGAACAATGACATGATGTAGACAAGATCTATTCATGTAGGAATAGACCCCATCTTGTTATCCTTAATAGCAATGATACATGCGTGTCTTGCTGCCCCTTCTGTCATTGGGAAAGAACACCGCAAGATCGAACCCATCACAAAGCACCTCTTCCCATGGCAAGAAAAATCGATCTTGTCAGCCTAACTAAACCAAAGATTTGAAGAAGAAATACGATGCTATAAGCAATCATGCATATAAGAGATCAAAGAAGATTCAAATAATATTCATGGATAGAAACTGATCATGAAATCAAAATTCATCGGATCCCAACAAACACACCGCAAAAGTTTACATCAAATAGATCTCCAAGAGACCATTGTATTGAGAATCATAAGAGAGAGAGAAGAAGCCATCTAGCTACTACCAACGGACCCGTAGGTCTATGGTGGACTACTCACGCATCATCGGAGAGGCACCTATGAAGAAGATGAACCCCTCCGTGATGGTGTTTAGATTGGATCTTGCGGTTCTGGAACTTGCGGTGGCTGGAATTGTGTTTCGTCGACTCCCCTAGGGTTTTCTGAATATTTGAGAATTTATAGGCATCAGAGGCGGTTCAGAGGGGGCCCGAGGTGGGCACAACCCACCAGGCCGTGCCAGGGGCCCCCTGGCGCGCCCTGGTGTCTTATGCTCCCCACGGGCTTCTTCTTCGGTAATTCTTTGTCCCATCGGGTGTCTTCTGGTCCAGAAAAAATCTCCAAAAAGTTTCGTCGCGATTGGACTCCGTTTGGTATTGTTTTTCTGCGAAGTAAAAAACAAGCAAAAACAACAACTGGCACTTTGGCACTATGTCAATAGGTTAGTCCCAAAAAATGATATAAAGTGGTAATAAAATGATAGTAAAACATCCAAGAATGATAATATAACAGCTTGGAACAAGCAAAAATTATAGATACGTTGGAGACGTATCAGCATCCCCAAGTTTAATTCCTACTCGTCATCGAGTAGGTAAATGATAAAAACATAATTTTTGATGTGGAATGCTGCCTAACATGTTCATCACATTCTTTTCTTTTGTATAGCATGGACATTTGGACTTGTAAATGATTCAAAGCAATAGTCTAGTTTTAACATAATGACTTCAATACTCAAGCATGTCAACAAACAACCATGTCTTTCAAAATATCAACACTAAAGAAAGTTATCCATAGCCCATCATGCTCAATCATTGATCCATTCAAGAAACACACTCACATATTAGCTATGCCCAATGCTCAAGTACGATCATAGTGCCCACTAGTTGGTGCTTATAAGAGAAGATGGAGACTCAAAGCAAAAATAAAAATTGCATAAAGTAAATAGATAGGCCCTTCGTAGAGGGTAGTAGGGATTTGTAGAGGTGCCAGAGCTCAAGTTTTAAATTGAGAGAGAAAAATATTTTGGGTGGCATGCTTTTCCTGTCAACGAAAATGACAAAGTAGCTCACAATACTTTCCATGCTAGATATATCATTGGCGGTTCCCAAACAGAAAATAAAGTTTATTCCTTTTTCCACCAAACTTTCACTTTCCATGGCGGCCGTATCCACGGTTGCCTTCCATACCAACACTTTCCAAGGAATTTATTATTTGACAACATAAAGTAAATATTTTTTCTTTTTCATTTCGGGAATGGGCATCCCTATTACCGCCGCACTCTCGTGCAATGACAAGTGAATAAACACTCATCTTGAGAATAACACATCTAGCATTGAAAAATATTGGACACTCCCCACCGTTTCATGAGCGGTACGGGCACACACAAGAGAAAATTTATTTTGAAAATTTAGAGATGGCACATACAAATTTGCTTGGAACGACATGGAAATACCGCATATAGGTAGGTATGGTGGACTCATAAGGCAAAACTTGGTTTAAGGATTTTGGATGCACAAGTAGTATTTCTACTTAGTACAAGTGAAGGCTAGCAAATAGATTGGGAAGCAACCAAACCAAGAAACGAAAATTCACATAAGTGAGCATTGAACATAACTAACACCGAATAATGCACCACAAGTAGGATGTAACTTTATTGCATAACTATTGACTTTCGTGCATGCATAGGGAATCACAAACCTTAACACCAATATTCCTACTAAGAATAATTACTCATCAACATGACTCACATATTACTATCATCATGTTTCAAAACTATTACAAGGAATCAAGTTTATTTTGTCCAATGATCTTCATGAAAGTTTTTATTATATCCTCGTTGGATATCTATCACTTTGGGACTAGTTTCATATATTGCCATTGCTTTTTGGCAAGCTCCAACAAATTTAAGTGAAGCACATGAGCATAAAGATTTCATCTCTCAAAAAGGTATAAGTGAAGCATCAGAGGATTTCTTCAAAATTTACTAACTCTCAAATTAATCTAAGTGAAGCATGAGAGTATTTCTACAAAAGTTTCCAAGCACACCGTGCTCAAAAAGATATAAGTGAAGCACTAGAGCAATTCTAGCAAATCATAGCATGATTTTGGCTTCCTCAAAAAGGTGTGTACAGCAAGGATACAAAGGAAAAACTAAAAAACAAAGCAAGCAAAGATACAAGACGCTCCAAGCAAAACACATGATATGTGACGAATAAAAATATAGCTCCAAGTAAAATACCGATGGTCGTTAGAAGAAAGAGGGGATGCCACTCGGGGGTATCCCCAAGCTTAGTTGCTTGTTTATCTTTGGATATACCCTGGGGGTGCGGTAGCATCCCCAAGCTTAGGCTTTTGCTACTCCTTATTCCTTCATCCATCGTGATCTGACCCAAAACATGAAAACTTCAATCACACAAAACTCAACAAAATCTTCGTGAGTTCCGTTAGTATAAGAAAGCAAATCACTACTTTAGGTACTGTTGTGAACCCATTCATATTTTGTTATTGCATTATACCTACTGTATTTTAACTTTACCATGGCTTATACCCCCCAATACAAACCATAGATTCATCAAAACAAGCACACAATGCAACGAAAACAGAATCTGTCTTAAACAGAACAGTCTGTAGTAATATGTACTATACCCATACTTCTGTAACTCTAAAAATTCTGAAAACTTAGGAAAACGTAAGGAATTTGTATAGCAGCACTGTGTTAAAATTTCTGCTCAAGATCAAGTTCCAGCAAAAAATTAAAATTCATATACTGGACGCAAAGTTTCTGTTTCAGATTCAGCATCACTTCTACTCATCCTATGAATCATCCTAAAGGCTTTACTTGGCACAAACACTAAATAAACCATAAAAACACAATCATAACAGAGGCATAATTGTGTCAACACACAAAAACAGAAAGGAAAAAGCAAAAATTTATTTATTCATTGGGTTGCCTCCCAACAAGCGCTATCGTTTAACGCCCCTAGCTAGGCATAATAGATAGATTCAAGTATTGTCATCTTTGGTTTTGGATCCATAGGATGCCCTCATGATTGATTCATATGGTGGCTTAATTCTTGTTCTAGGGAAGTGTTCCATACCCTTTCTCAAGGGAAATTGAAAACGAATATTGCCTTCTTTCATATCAATCACGGCACCTATAGTGCATAAAAACGGTCTACCAAGTATAATGGGACAAGACGGATTGCAATCAATATCAAGCACCATAAAATCAATGGGCACATAATTCCTATTTGCAAGAATAAGAACATCATTAATTCTTCCCAAAGGCTTTTTAATAGTAGAATCCGCCAAGTGCAAATTAAGAGAGCATTCTTCAATGTTGGTAAGACCAAGCACATCACATAGAGATTTCGGAATTATGACTCTTTGGAAGAAGATCTACCAAGTAAGTACATGAAAGAAATCAAATATATTATTAACCTTATCACCAGAAAAAGGGCAAACGAAAAAAAGGGCGAATAAAACGGCAAATTGGTGAAGTGGGGGAGAGGAAAACAAGAGGCAAATGGCAAATAATGTAATTGCAAGGAAATGAGATTTGTGATTAGGAACCTGGTAGATGATGGTGGAGTCCCCTCGGAGCCTATGATAGGCACGTAGAAGAGACTGCTTCCTCCCCGACAACGGCGCCAGAAATTCCTTTGACGTGGCTTGAGACTGCGTCGGTATTTCCCCAAAGAGGAAGGGATGATGCAGCACAACGACGGTAAGTATTTCCCTCAGTTATGAAACCAAGGTTATCGAACCAGTAGGAGGATCACCACCACCCAATAAGTAGCACCTGCACACAAACAACAAATACTTGCAACCCGACGCGAAAGAGAGGTTGTCAATCTCTCTATGGTAATAAGATAGATTAGGTAGTAATAGATAGGAGAGATAGATCTCTCAAGAACACAAATAAAAAGAGTAAATATGCAGCAATATATTTTTGGGTTTTTGGTTTTGTAGATCTGAAAACAAAGATTGCAAAAACGTAGATCGGAAAGCAATATGATGGAAAAGTAGACCCGGGGGCCGTAGGGTTCACTAGTGGCTTCTCTCATGAGTATAACGCATGGTGGGTGAACAAATTACTGTTGGGCAATTGATAGAAAATCGAATAGTCATGACGATATCCAAGGCGATGATCATTATATAGGCATCACGTCCAAGATAGATAGACCGACTCCTACCTGCATCTACCTCTATTACTCCACACATCGATCGCTATCCAGCATGCATCTAGTGTATTAAGTTCATGAAAAAACGGAGTAATGCAATAAGAACAATGACATGATGTAGACAAGATCTATTCATGTAGGAATAGACCCCATCTTGTTATCCTTAATAGCAACGATACATGCGTGTCTTGCTGCCCCTTCTGTCACTGGGAAAGAACACCGCAAGATCGAACCCATCACAAAGCACCTCTTCCCATGGCAAGAAAAATCGATCTAGTCGGCCTAACTAAACCAAAGATTCGAAGAAGAAATACGATGCTATAAGCAATCATGCATATAAGAGATCAAAGAAGACTCAAATAATATTCATGGATAGAAACTGATCATGAACTCAAAATTCATCGGATCCCAACAAACACACCGCAAAAGTTTACATCAAATAGATCTCTAAGAGACCATTGTATTGAGAATCATAAGAGAGAGAGAAGAAGCCATCTAGCTACTGCCTACAGACCCGTAGGTCTATGGTGGACTACTCACGCATTATCGGAGAGGCACCTATGAAGAAGATGAACCCCTCCGTGATGGTGTTTAGATTGGATCTCGCGGTTCTGGAACTTGCGGCGACTGGAATTGTGTTTCGTCGACTCCCCTAGGGTTTTCTGAATATTTGAGAATTTATAGGCATCAGAGGCGGTTCAGAGGGGGCCCGAGGTGGGCACAACCCACCAGGCCATGCCAGTGGGCCCCTGGCGCACCCTGGTGTCTTGTGCTCCCATCGGGCTTCTTCTCCGGTACTTCTTTGGCCCATCGGGTGTCTTCTGGTCCAGAAAAAATCCCCAAAAAGTTTCGTCGCGATTGGACTCCGTTTGGTATTGATTTTCTTCAAAGTAAAAAACAAGCAAAAATAGGAACTGGCACTTTGGCACTATGTCAATAGGTTAGTCCCAAAAAATGATATAAAGTGGTAATAAAATGATAGTAAAACATCCAAGAATGATAATCTAACAACATGGAACAAGCAAAAATTATAGATACGTTGGAGACGTATCAATGAACATGACTAGATGACAATTCCCATGTGTCCTCGAGAGCGCTTTACTTTATATAAGAGAACTTTCAAGCTTGTCCTTTGCTACAAAAAGGATTGGGCCACCTTGCTGCACACTTTCTACTATTTTTATTTGTCACTTGTTACGAATTATCTTACTACAAAACTATCTAGCGTTGTTACTCACAGCACTTGCAAAGAATACCTTGCTGAAAACCGCTTGTCATTTCCTTCTGATCCTCATTGTGGTTTGACACTCTTACTTATCGAAAGGACTATGATTGATCCCCTATACTTGTGGGTCATCTATTGCCGAGGCATCTACTCCGGCGCCACCCGTTCGTCCCTCTGTCGCCCACCGTTGCTATATAAACTGATGCCCCCACCATAGCCGCAGTCACCCGCCTCTGATCCCTTTCTCCTCTCCGCATCACTCCGACCATGGCTTCCGCGCACTCCAAAGTTCTTTGGTTTAGGCTAACGACGGACCAGAAGAACAAGATGGCCCCCATTACTGCCGGCTGGCTGGTCGACAAGCAGCCGGAGGACGACGACGTCCCAACGGAGGACGACGAGCCGACGCCATCCTCCTCCTCCATTCCACCCTCGCCGGTGCATTGAACCATGACCATCGGCGAGGCCCGTGTCCATTATATGGACATGGTGCAGGATGAGCAGAAGGAGCAATTCCGGGAGGCACAGGTCGACGCCACCTACAACCTCTAGATCCTCCAGGAGCACCAGCAGGTGGAGGAGCAGTTCAATGCCGGCAGGAAGATCACGCCGGACATGGATATGGCAGAGCAGGCGGCGCTGCTCGAGTCCTACTGCTCCGCCTGTTAGATCTGCCTCGATCGATGGCAGTACGGCCAGCGTCAGGCGGAACTGGAGGCCGCCTACAAGGAGTTCGACGAGGCGGTGGACGAGGTGTGGGGAAAGACCGACAAGGAGGAGGAGGATGAGGACATAGTCGGCTCTGCCCCGGCCGCGCCCCACCGCCACGACCAGAAGCTGACACGTCCGCATGCGCCGCCGATAGTGAGGAATAGTAGTGCATGGTGCAGGTCGCCACCGCTCAGGTCCCAAGAAGGCCACAACTCTTCCCCTTCTGTTGAAACCAAGCTTGGTGGGCTCAACATCGTCGGCTGCTTAGCTGCCTGGCGGCGAAGTGGAGGCGGATAGCTTTGCTTCCCGGGGCTCCGAAGGCGGAGTTATGGAGGCAGAGCTGAAGAGCGCCTAGGTGCAACTGAAGAAGGTAAAGCTTCAATTCTCAGGGCTCATGGCGGGACACTGGAAACAAACAGTAGCGATCATAGGTTAGGTTAATTAATTATACCTCCAAAGCCGGACGAGCACCGCTTTTAGTTAAAGTATGTTCGAATTGTAATGAAATCCGACATTTTTATATGAAATTCGGTATGTTTATATGAAATCCGGCCGTGTTTGAATGAATTTCGTCCATTTAGTTTGAATTGTTGTCCAAATGTATGCGTGCAACGTTGGATGACGGTCTCTTGCATCCATGTCCGTGGGCTGGTCCTCCCTGTCCGCGGACAGATACAAGAAGAAATTTGTGGGTCACCGTTGGAGATGCCCTTAGAGGAATATTGTTTTTAGCCCGCTTTTTCCCTGCTTAACCGAGCGTTGGTTTTTGGATGTGTTTACCTGCATTGATTTTAGCTGATCCACATTTGTAGCTGAGTTAATACATGCTATAAATCATGTTCTGCATATAGGTGGTTATCTGCATTGCATCATGAAGTCATTGATACATTGCATTGCATCATGAAGTCATTAATGCATGTGGTTTAATTGGCAGCAGTTGAGGGTTATGCATGTGAAGGTTCAAAACATGGCGTTTGGTTGTTGCATGGCTTAATGTTATGGCCCTCCCTTCTCACTAGTGATGATTTTTTTAGCACGTTACAATCACAGATGACCAATACATGCATATATACTCACTCTGATAGATATACATAAACACCCTATCTTTATGAGCACCTTCGATATACAGAGCTGACATAGACTGATGAAGTCACCACATGCACGTCATAGTCTACGAGAAAACCTCCTCCCACTGAACAAATATCGCCGGAAAGACCAAAATAAATCAAGAAAAACGCATGCACCAATGGATGTTTAGGTCTTCAAACCTGATGGGCTGGTTCCGCCACAAGAAAACTTACCACTTGAGCTATGCTCAGTTCGGCTTAGTAGTGATGACCTTACCATACAATAGAGTATATAGACAGTACCAAATTAACATCATTTCAATCCTAAACAAATGACAATTCATCTTGTCTAATAACAAATGAGAATTGATCTTGTCTACTAGCAAATGACATTACAAATTAACAGTCATATGGCTCAATGGGAAAGTTCATCATGCCGAACTAGGGAGAAAGTTCATCTAACTAGTGTAGAAATGCTTACACATAATCTTAATTGGTGGTGCGACATTTTCAATCCACGTCACCGCTATATTTTGAAAATACCGGTGGCCTTTGGGAAAATTTCGTACGCCACCACTATGGCGTTGCTGGTGACATGCGAGCATGCGACTACGCCACTGTCGTGTGGGCCCAATCTCCTACCTAGTTGCAAACATTATTGGTGGCGTGTCAGATACTCGACATGCCATTGATTATGTAACTAGCTATGGTGTGGGCTAAATGACACGCTACAGCTATATTTTCTGGCCCTGTTTCTCATTGAGCCACCATTGATTATGTAACTAGCTATGGCGTGGGCCGAATTTTTGGGTTAGAGTTATTTATGGTGTGGGCTGTGAGTCGCACGCCACTACCACCTGGGTCGTTTTTACACCTAGGTAGAAACCTACTAGCCGCACACTTCTGTCTCCACTCAGCCTCTCCCTCTAGCGACCAACTGTCATTGTCGGATCTTGTCCCCTAGTCGCCACCGCCGGAGCTCGCCGCTCGTCACCACAAAAGGTTCAATCCGACCCCCCCCCGTCCCAGTCCCATCACGCGCCCCTCGTCACCAGACGCGCCCATTTGTTGCATTCTTATATATAATTGATAGATTGATTGATATATAGTCTAGGATGGTATGCGTAGTGTGGATCCATGCACTAGTGCAGGAATGCCTAGTAGTGGCGGGTAACTAAAGCCCAGCAGTGGCGAGCAAGCCTCTCTGGGCTACCCGCGACTGACATCTTACCAGTGCTATAGTCCCAGCAGTGGCGGGCACCCGTCCGCCACTTGTATGACCTTTGCAGTGGCGGGCAGTTCCCTTTGCCCGCCATTGCTGTTAATCTCGTAGCAGTGGCGAGCAGCTATTCCAGTGGCGGGTCTCGCGAGACGCTCGCCACTGATATGTGTAGTATGTGCGGCGGGTTCTGTTTAGCGCCCGCCGTTGATTGCCATACCATGCTTGAATAAAAAAAC
Organism: Elymus sibiricus; assembly: GCA_039707655.1. Taxonomy (NCBI): domain Eukaryota; kingdom Viridiplantae; phylum Streptophyta; class Magnoliopsida; order Poales; family Poaceae; genus Elymus; species Elymus sibiricus. Next base: position 59,801,955 of record CM077665.1, read on the forward strand.
GCTGTAGCGTTAGCTGATACATATATGGGACAACTCTCAGTAAATGCGACCAAATCAGGAATAAAACTAGCGGTAATAACTCAAAATAAAGAACGAGAAGTACATTAATTTTAAACTAGTTACGCAAAATACATGGTCATCTAATATAGTATGTTGATCAAGTTGAACAACATAGAGTGCATGACGCCAAATATGTTTAGTCATGGTCTTCTTCGGTGTTATTATAGAATAGGCCGGACGACAAGCGGACCTCCTTGTTTACGATAGTCACGAACTTGGCTTGTAGTTCTTCGAGCACTAAGCTAGCTTCGGTCGAATTGTTTTGTACTTCTTGACCCTATTTGAGGATTTTATCATGGAGATTTAACGTTTTCGCGGACGGTCTGAATTCTTCCATGTGAATGTAGGCGTAGAAGCCACAAGTTAGACTAGTCGGCGGTTGTTGCATACAAGATAGAGTTTTCCATCTCAAGGCAATAAGTTTCCTTCCACTTCCTTTGTAGTACTTTTCAGCCGTGTGTCCTCTTGTAGTACTCCAATGGAAAAGACAATCATTGAGAAGGTCCTTCAGGAGCGATCAGTCTTTTCCCGGGATCTTCGTGGAATCTAGAAAGTAATAATGGCACCTTTGCGGTCTTAGCACTAGTAGAACCCAATGATTGCTGCGCAAGATAGATTAAACATACATCGATCATGAGAAAGTTACAAATTTTGAGACATGAAAACATATATGAAGGAATATATAAGGTACTAAAGTGACAGTGTAAAGCCAGATAAGGACGTACGTGGGTCTATATGACAAAAGGAGGAAGTTTTTAAGCTTGTTTTGTTGCATGAAATCGAGAAGGTAATTCCGCATACACCGTCTCCCTTCCTCATTTTGTATGTTTTCCTCGTTCATGAGAAAATGACCGGCTATGGCAACATTGGCCATACTCTTGCTTATTACCTTAGTGGCTTGAAAAAGCGCCCAGTGTCGAGGGAACGATCCTCACAATATTACTAGAGGTACGAATGAGGGCGGAGCCTAGCCATGACACAAGTGTATCGCTCGGATTTAGCGAGTTCGGGCCCCTCTCGGAGGAGGTAAAGACCCTAGGTCTCGTGCCTGGAGGCCTTGTGTTTCCTCTGGGGGTGTGTGATTATAGTGGGTGCTGAAGCCTTGCCACGAAGCTCGGGGGTGGCTTATATAGAGTTCGCCAGGACCCGCGATGCTTCATTACAAGGGCATTCAATGCAAGTAACTACATGCTTTACTGGAAACTGCAACCCTAACTAGCCGTTACTGGCAACGCTAGTCTTGACTGCACTTCATGTATGGTGTTAAGTCCCTCCTCCGTTGTAGCTCCTATGTCGTCCATGCCTCTTCTATGTCCGAGTGCTGGTACCTGGCCGACTGATTGGAAGACGTCCGAGTGACTCCATGGGTCCGAGTGGACCCGATGTATGCATCCAAATGCAGCTGTAGTCCTAAGACTTTAATGGCCGTGTGGGGACCCAGGTGGGTCCTGGATGTCTGGTCCATGACCCTATCACTAGTAGGTGACCCCATCATTAGCCCCCGAATCAGTTGAGGTTTAATTGGTCGAGTGAAAGACACTTCGGGGTGTCTCCGATGCCTCGGGGCCATCCAGAAAGTAGCTCAAGGCTTTTTTCACTTGGTTCCAAGATGAAGCCACAACGGATTCAGGATTGAAGATCTCCGAATGATCAGACTGGCTTGACTGCTATGCGCAACCTGATGGCACTCGCTTGTCTTTCGGGAGAGACAAACTAGTAATTCGTGTGCGAGTATGCTAGGAACTCCGAGTGATCGCGTAAGAGTGAGCATTGATCCTCTCTGCGTCCCAAGGGAACTCTTTCGATCACGCTCGTGTGCATTCGAGTGATAGGGACCGCAGGGGGTTTTCGGTGGACCGAAATGCGTTATTTTGGGAAAATGGGCGTGGAGACCACTCAGGCGAATTCGTTGTGGAATTTTCACGGATTTGAAACGTGGGCGACATGCGCGCGGAAGAGGTTGCGTCGCGGTAGTGGGGAAAGTGGGTGCGGTGCCACGATTACTGCGCCAGGAATTCTGCCACGTGCCTCAGAAGCGATGTCTGTGGGATCTCGCCTCCGCTGATTGACAGCTGGAGATATGTCGGTCCGGAGTATAAGAGCAGTGGGAAGAGGGAGAGAGAGAGAATCATATCTCAGTTTCCCCCTCCTGACTCTTCCGCCACTCCGCCGAATCCCGTCGCCTCCTTCCCAGCATCGACTTGTCCTCCAGCACAAACCCGACCGAAGGAGATGACACGAAGCTCGACTGTGAAGGCCGAGCGGGCAAGAAGGGGTCGCGCGTGTCATCCTCGAGCACCAACGCGTCGACCGGGCGGATCCAGGGCGACTGGTTGGCATCGCGGGTCACCGAGGGCCGCCTGCTGGAGCTGGAGAGCCAACGGATCCTTGCCGCCGGGAGCTGGTGGCTGCTGGAGGCGGGCAAGCTCGACCCGTCGCCGCAGGGGGACGAGCGGGTCCTCCTCGTGACCCACGTCAAGCGAGGTTTCTCTCTGCCTCCGCATCCATTCTTTCGAGCTTTTCTTTCTTATTTTGGGGCACAACTCCATCATCTTCCTCCCAATGCCATCTCCTATTTTGCTGCCTTTATGTCTCTTTGTGAAAATTTCATCGGGTGCCCCCCACATTGGGGACTCTTTAAGCACCTCTTCACATGCCGTTCGATGACCGTGAAGATGGCCTTCCCGAGAGGGGATAAAAACCATGTGAATAAGCTATGTGGAGGTCTAGGGATACATCTTAGGGGGGAGGTTAGCTTCCCGTCGATGTTGTTCCCTGACTCGGTGAAGGGTTGGCAAGACTCTTGGTTTTACTGCAAGGACATCGAAGTCACCGGTGATCACTCGGGCCTCCCATCATACTTGGCAGAGCGAGCGCCGTCCCCTTCGTCCCTGACTGTGTCTAAGGAGGAGAAAAATGATACGGAGATCCTAGTGATGGCCGTGGTGACCATAGTGAGGAAGGGCCTCAACGGGATGGATCTTCTGGAGGTTTTCCTTCAACAGAGGATCCAGCCTACACAAGCAAGGATCCACCCCATGTGGATGTATGAGGGGCCGAATGAGCCCACGTGGGCTCACCCGGAGGAGCTTGACGTGAAGGCGCTGGAAGGAAATCTCATGGCCATCACTTCTGCGCGCGACAATCCTCGTGGCACCAGGCTGATAGTCCCTTTCGACAAGGAGAACCCGCCGATTGAGGTAATCTCGAGTATTTTTCGGTTAGAGTGATCTTCACGTCTACTGTTGCTTTCCCGACTGATTTGCTTTTTTCCCTTGGCAGACCTTCACGGAGATGGTGAGCGTGCTACCGGTCGTTGACCATGCACCCTTTGACGTGGCGAGTGATACCGATCACCAGGAGGACTCGGGAGATGGAGACGACGATGATGATGAAGACGAGACTGACGAGGACAGCGACGACCCTGAGGATGGGGACAAGGCCGAGTCCTCTCCGTCGGAGAATGTTCCGACTGAGACCCACTCCAAAGCGCGCCAAGACCCAGGAGCCCAAACCGGCGGTGCCAAGGAGCTGAGTGTCTCCAAATCGAATGCGGCGCCACTTACGACTCGCAACTCAAAACGTGGGCGGGGTGAGCCTGCCGGGTCACTCAAGAAGGCGGCCAAGCAACCCAAGATACCGATGGCCAAACCCTGGAATGTGGTCCTATCGTGGATCAAGGTGGATGTCCCCGTGGCGTCAGCGTAAGTGCTTCGATTGTCCGTTCTTCACTTTCAGAGTGCTGTTTGTGACTAATGTCCGAATGATTTTTCTATTGCAGTACCGACACGTAAACTGCCTCGCTCGACTCGAAGGCTTGGGAGAAGGGCCAAGCAGAAGCGGACGCCGCGTCGTCCAAAGGTAATCTTCGCCTTCGTTATGATTTCATTCGATCGACCTGTTGTTCTAAACTCTCGTTAGTCCACGTGACTTATTACTTCCATCCTCTGACCTTGAGCATTTGTAGGTCCGCACGAGGTGATTGAACTTGGCAGGGATGACAGGGCCGACCCGTCGAACCATCCAACCGATACGGATGTCGTGATGCAGGGCGTTCCTCTTGTCCGAGTGGCTGGGGTCTCCCCGGGCAAGTCTCTTGCCATGGGCGGCAGTAAAAGCTCCACCCCAAGGGCCGGAGCTGCACTCGGGAAAGCCACACCATCCACGTCACTAGCTCTGGCTAGGACCAATATCTTCACACTGCACCACATCCCAGAGGATCAGGTGGGGGCGAGCAAGGAGGCCATGATCTAGGTGGAGCTGATGAATGACCGGTTGAAGGAGGCGTACGACACCAGCGAGGCGCCGAGGAAGAATGTCCGAGTAAGCACTCTCGTAAGTACCAACTTCAGTCGATAGTCTTGACTTGCATGTAGTTTGTTTTTGTTTTTTGTTTTTGGTCCCGAGTGGGTTTGCACGGGGCACACCCACTGGGTGTTCTCCAGTTCCAGTGAGGGCACGCTGAGTGCACCCACTGGGTGTAGCCCCCGAGACTGCCATCGACTGAAGCAGTCAGCGGTAGTCTTAGTTTCTTTGTATGCTGTTGCGATTTTGGTGGCGCATGCCCACCTTGTCGGGATAGCCGACTGAGTTTGTGGAAGTACCTTATACCAACTTTGTCGAAGTAGTCGGAATAACTTTCTTAGCTTGTGGAAGTACCTCATACCGACTTTGCTGAAGTAGCTGGCATGGTATGTGTACCTTGTGATGCGGAGCATCCCACCATCATCCTCATGGAATCTACACCACTGCTACAAGCACCAAGTGGACCCATGACTAGAGCTCGAGCACGTGCCATCGAAACAAAGGTGAACTCCCTCCTCTTTGAGATACCTATGGATATCAACGGAACTTGGATGCTACCTCAAAACGAGACTCTATGCATCATTAGGCACGAGGAGAGCACCCAAGGAAGTACAAGGAAGGTTGAACAAGGACAAGAGGAGGAACGTCAAGAAGCACGGAAGACGGAGCCCAAGCTGAAGACAAGAAGCCCAGCTCCAGGCTACCCTGTGCGCACGGGCCCAGAAGACCCCGTGCGCACGGAGGTACCCAAAGTCCCTAGATACCCCATGCGCACGGGCCCTCTGCTGTCGACGCTGGGCACCCTGTGCGCACGGGCATGTACCGTGCCCACGGGACCCCCGTGCGCACGGGCCTTCCAGGCCAGCCCGCGGGTTTCGGCCCATTTCGCATCCACTCCGTCCCCTACCTCCTGCTACCTATATATTTGGACCAAGGGTCATTTTCTAGGGTTAGCTTATGTTAGAGATTTGTAGAGCATAGCTCCATTCACATTCCTCCTCTCTTTGGAGATGACCTCTCCATGAGAAGATCCTTGTGGATGCCAAGGCCCCTATCAAGGGAAGATCCCTAGTGGATTTCAAGACCCTCCTTTGGAGTGGAAGCTACCGGTACTTGTATCCGTTTGTTGAACTCGTTTCGAGACTCGTGTGTTCTTGTGGATTTAGTGGATGTGTAATTGGAGATTGTGTCTTGTGTGTTTGTGTTCTCTCTTGTGATTTTCCCACGTTTTACTCCGTGTTCTTCATGTTCATCCCCAAATCCACCTCCAATTCATGAAAGATTGACGCACACGGGCGTGCCCCGTATCACCTTGACTATTTATTTTTCCAGTGGGGGCGCACTGAGTGCACCCACTGGGTGTAGTCCCTGAGACTGCCGTTGACTGTAGTAGTTGGCGGTAGTCTTAGAGTCATTTATTTTTGTTTCACTTGACTAACCAAATGATTCTTTTTTATCTCGTCGGCAGAGTGTTTGTGAGCTTGGGGCTCGATACAACACCATGGAAAAGGAGGTGCAGGACCTCAGGATCAGCTTGGAGGCCAAAAATCTTCAACTTGTTCAGAGGCTTGGGACTTCTATTTCTTTAGACACCATGAAGGAGGCTCTCGAGAAGAAGGACATGGAGCTGGCGTCTGCGTGGAAGGAGGCCAATTCCAAGACCAAGGCGGACGAGGACAAGCTGAAGTCAGTCGGGAAGCTCGAGGAGGAGAACACGACCTTGAAGGTCGCAGTGGAGAAGACCGTGGAGGAGCTTGCTTAGCTGAAGAAGCACTACGCCGAGTGGGAATCCAAATGAAAGCTACTCTCTTCCAAGAAACTCAAACTGGAGCAATATGTTGAGGAGTTCGGCAACGAGATGAGTGAGAAGCTCAAAGGTAATATGTCTACCCGAGTGATTTCTGCATTACTTTGGCATCTTGTTCGTTACTGATTTTCTTCACTCTTTCTGGTTCAGAATTCTGCGTCAACGTCGTGTCTGAGACCGACAGGATTGAGAAGAAGCTGGATCCGTCTCAGCAACTCCTCAGAGACAGCTCCTACTTGGTCGTTCTCCGGTTCGAGGAACATATCGAGCTTGTGCTCGGCTACCTCAATCGGCTCCGATGGGCTGCCATAAAGATTGACCAAGAGATCATCCCTGGGGAGGAGCTTCCGTATGACTTGGAGTCCATCAATGACCGAGTGAGGAATGTTCCGATCCGAGTGCAGGCATGGAATAAGTCGTCAGCTCGGTGGGGAGCCGATGTCGCCCTCTGTCTCGTCTGAGTCCATTGCAAGGGCGTGGATGAGGAGAAGCTGAAGTCGCTCAAGGTCGTCAATAGGAAGCATAACCAATTTGAAGACTTCATGGAGATGTTCCTGGATGCCGCCACTCCGATAGCTGACGGCATGGACCTTGATACCTTCGTCGACGCGGCTGCTCCCCCTCCATCTGAGTGATCCTCGGATAAAAACTTTAAATTCGATTCACCTCGGGATGCCGAGTTGTTACTGTAACCGTTGAACCTTAAGTGAGCCTAGGGCTCCTGATATCTGAACTTTTTCTTTGATCAACATGTTGTTTTATTGCTTCATCTTCATTCAGATTTTTGAATGCTTTTCCCCCATGCCTTAAGCGGATTAGGCCTAGTCCCCGAGTGTGGATGAAGGACTCGCTCGGGGTATTCCATTACTTAGGCGATTATTTAACCGAGGTTAAGTCCCCGAGTGCGATTTATGTTTGCATTCGGAGCAGTTGGGGCTTGGACGAATTCAGGTTCGCAGCAAAGCCTTCGAGTTTAGGAGTCTCCTACAGTTTGAAATGTGTTGGCCTAGGCGATTGCAGGATCGCAGCTACCCCCAAGTGTGGAAATCTTTGACACTCAAGATTTTTATAACTTAGACGAAGTCTGGTTTGCAGCTAAGGTTCCCGATTTAAGAAATCTTCTTACATTTAGAACGTTTAGAGCTTAGGCGAAGTCTGGTTCACAGCGAAGCCCCCAAGTAAGGAAATCTTCCTCGCTCAGAACGTTATAGCTTAGACGATAGCTAGGTCACGGCTAAGCCCCTGAGCGTGGAAATATTCCACACTCAGGATTTTTATAACTTAGACAAAGTCTGGTTCGTAGCTAAGGTTTCCGAGTGAAGAAATCTTCTTACACTGAGAACGTCTAGAGCTTAGGCGAAGTCTGGTTCGCAACGAAGCCCCGAAGTGAGGAAATCTTCCTCGCTCGGAACGTTATAGCTTAGATGATTGATGGGTCGCGGCTAAGCCCCCGAGTGTGGAAATCTTCCACACTTAGGATTTTTATAATTTAGATGAAGTCTGGTTCGCAGCTATGGTTCTTGAGTGAAGAAATCTTCTTACACTCAGAATGTTTAGAGCTTAGGCGAAGTCTGGTTCGCAGCAAAGCCCCCCGAGTGAGGAAATCTTCCTCGCTCGGAACGTTATAACTTAGACGACAGTTGGGTCGCGGCTAAGCCCCCTAGTGTGGAAATCTTCCACACTCAGGATTTTTATAACTTAGACAAAGTCTAGTTCACAACTAAGTTTCTCGAGTGAAGAAATCTTCTTACACTCAGAACGTTTAGAGCTTAGGCGAAGTCTGGTTCGTAGCGAAGCCCCCGAGTGAGGAAATCATCCTCGCTCGGAATGTTATAGCTTAGACGACAGCTGGGTCACGGCTAAGCTCGTGAGTGTGGAAATCTTCCACACTAAGGATTTTCACAACTTAGACGAAGTCAGGTTCGCAGCTAAGTCGTTTCAACCACTGGGGGCAATAGATTTTGGGTTATGGAAATCACCGGAGTGACAATAAAATTTTAACGAAATGCAGAAAAAGTAAGACTTTTATTCATCAAAATCACTCTGAAAACCATTACAGAAATGATTTTTTTTGTTCTAAGTGAAGAACTCGCGGAGTAGGTCCGCGTTCCAAGCTCGGGGCTCTTCCATGTTGAGGGACTCCGGGACTAAGGGGTCCTCCGGTCGTCGACCTATTTCCCATAGGCCGGACAGATGGACCGCTCTGGGTCCAATACATGGAGGACGAACTACAAGCCAACCTCGTGTTCAGGAAGGAAAGTTTAGATGTCTTAGTGTGTCCTTCAAGTCAAGATGGAAAGATCAGACGGTTTACCCCTTGATGATAACCGACCATGTGTAACCCTAGGTACCCCTGGTGTCTGATAAACCAGAGGGTTTAGCTCATACAGGAAAGAACCATTACTCCGACTCATCTAGGGTTTAGTTCATCTGATCTCGTGGTAGACCGACCCTGTAATCGCCATACACCCATCAATACAATCAAAGCAGGACATAGGGTTTTACCTCTTCGAGAGGGCCCGAACCTGGTAAATATAGTGTCTACATTCCAAGTTCCCCATCTATCCAAAGATCCACATCTTGGGACCCCCTACCCGAGATCTGCCGGTTTTGACACCGACATTGGTGCTTTCATTGAGAGTTCCACCGTTGGATCGCCAGCAGGATCGATGGCTTGCCTAGTCATCAGTCACGACATCTGTAACTGGGACGTTTTCGTTCCCGGATAGATCTATGCGTTCAGCAGCATTGTGCTGCCCGCTAGACTGACCGGCAATCTCGGCCGGGTCGGGTGCTTGGCCCCCGGTCATGAGATCCGTTTTGGGAGCCTGGAGTTCGTCGCCGACCCCCGAGGGGATCTTCTTCTAACAAGGCTCTTGGCCCCCTTGAGGAGCTCGCAAGTCCCGACGCCTTAACGTCAGGGGCCGTGGATCTGTCCATCAAAGCAACTCCCGTCTCGGGTCCGGCCTTAAAGCCTGATCCAGTCAAGGTACTCGGGTCGATTGTAGCCGAACACTGCCTGGGGACGGTTTTTAACACCCCCGAGGCCGCAACTCTGCGGATCGACCCCCTGCGATCCGGAGGCATGGGCTCCGTTGACCTATCGTCATTGAACGGGCTACTTGATCGAATGCAAGCCATCGGGGCTACTAACGGCCAACCCTCGATCTATGATCAGGTCGGGCTTAAACCCGACGATAGGGAAATTAATATCCTGCCTATCACACACTTGGTTGCCACCATCGAGGTCGCGACTGATGGTTCGCCCTCACAGCCACCGGAGCTGAGGACGGTCTATGTTTGGGTTCCCGACCACCAGGATCAATCTCCTAGTTCGGAATCCAAGCCCACTCCTGAAGGAAGTTCGGGGTTAAACCCCAGCCAGATGCGTGACCTGGATCCCGCACAAAAATGCCCGGCTGACAATCTGGACCTAGAAGCCGCCAACGGTTTGAACTCGCACCCCGCAGAGACACAAAGCTTTTCCCCATCCACCCACCACGTCGAATACTCTCCAAGTAATTCGGGAATACCTGACGTATGGGACCTAATGTAAGTCAAACAGCAACCAGGGGAAATGGTCCACCACTACTGGGCTAGATTCCTCCTTGTCAAGAGCAGAATGGCAGAATGCGGCGACCACGACATTATATCAACCTTACGATACAATTGTCACGACGAAGGAGTCCTTAACGCCCACGCCCGTTGCCACGTCCAAAGTTTCGATGAATTAGCAGACCTGGTGCAAAACTACTGCGCCATGGAAAGCATCTGGTAGGCTCAACAGATGCGCACGGAGTCAGGCCACGCCGAGGACCCTAGGAGGACTCGGCGGAAGCACGTACCTTCACGACGCCCGGCCGAGTATGAGCCTGCCGAGAAAAATAACAAACCAATCGCAGGATCCAAAACTGTCTTGGATGACTTACTAGATAAGCCGTGCCCTATACACTCTGTCCTGCTGAACACGAATCCAACGCACAGTCTGCGTGCTTGCTGGGTCGTCAGGCAAGTTGCAAAGAGCGGAGAGACCATCCTTGGGATCCCACCCTCAAGCAGACGATCGCCCACACCACCAAATAACAGTGCCGAGATCCTAACAATCTACAAGATGTTCCCCTCAAGTAATCAGAGGAAGAGAGCTCTTCGAGAGCTTGACGAAATACACCAAGTGGCAGCAAGGAATTAGTGGACGAACACACCTATCACCTTTAACGAAGAAGATCAACGTCGAATTTGCCTCGACGGAACACCTGCCGCCCTGGTCCTCGACCCCATTGTCGATGGCTTCCGGCTCCATAAAAGTGCTAATGGACGGCGGCAGCGGGCTGACGTGCTTGGACTATGTCAGTATTTCTCCAAAGAGGAAGGGATGATGCAACACAGCGACGGTAAGTATTTCCCTCAGTTATGAAACCAAGGTTATCGAACCAGTAGGAGGATCACCACCACCCAATAAGCATCACCTGCACACAAACAACAAATACTTGCAACCCGACGCGAAAGAGAGGTTGTCAATCTCTCTACGGTAATAAGATAGATTGGGTAGTGATAGATAGGAGAGATAGATAGGAGAGATAGATCTCTCAAGAACATAAATAAAAAGAGTAAATATGCAGCAATATATTTTTGGGTTTTTGGTTTTGTAGATCTGAAAACAAAGATTGCAAAAAACGTAGATCGGAAAGCAATATGATGGAAAAGTAGACCCGGGTGCCGTAGGGTTCACTAGTGGCTTCTCTCATGAGTATAGCGCACGGTGGGTGAACAAATTACTGTTGGGCAATTGATAGAAAATCGAATAGTCATGACCATATCCAAGGCGATGATCATTATATAGGCATCACGTCCAAGATAGATAGACCGACTCCTGCCTGCATCTACCTCTATTACTCCACACATTGACCGCTATCTAGCATGCATCTAGTGAATTTAGTTCATGGAAAAACGGAGTAATGCAATAAGAACGATGACATGATGTAGACAAGATCTATTCATCTAGGAATAGACCCCATCTAGTTATCCTTAATAGCAACGATACATGCGTGTCTTGCTGCCCCTTCTGTCACTGGGAAAGAACACCGCAAGATCGAACCCATCACAAAGCACCTCTTCCCATGGCAAGAAAAATCGATCTAGTTGGCCTAACTAAACCAAAGATTCGAAGAAGAAATACGATGCTAGAAGCAATCATGCATATAAGAGATCAAAGAAGACTCAAATAATATTCATGGATAGAAACTGATCATGAACTCAAAATTCATCGGATCCCAACAAACACACCGCAAAAGTTTACATCAAATAGATCTCCAAGAGACCATTGTATTGAGAATCATAAGAGAGAGAGAAGAAGCCATCTAGCTACTGCCTACGGACCCGTAGGTCTATGGTGGACTACTCACGCATCATCGGAGCGGCACCTATGAGGAACATGAACCCCTCCGTGATGGTGTTTAGATTGGATCTCGCGGTTCTGGAACTTGCGGCGGCTGGAATTGTGTTTCGTCGACTCCCGTAGGGTTTTCTGAATATTTGAGAATTGATAGGCATCAGAGGCGGTGCGGAAGGGGGCCTAGGAGGGCACAACCCTTCAGGGCGCGCCGGGGCCCCCCTGGCGCACCCTGGTGGGTTGTGCTATCCACAACCCACCTCTCCAGCAGTTGTTTGGCCCACTGGGTGTCTTTTGGTCCAGAAAAAATCTCCAAAAAGTTTCGTCGTGATTGGACTCTGTTTTTTTATTGATTTTCTACGAAGTAAAAAACAAGCAAAAACAGCAACTGGCACTTTGGCACTATGTCAATAGGCTAGTTCCAAAAAATGATATAAAGTTGTAATAAAATGATTGTAAAACATCCAAGAATGATAATATAACAGCATGGAACAAGCAAAAATTATAGATACGTTGGAGACGTATCAGCATCCCCAAGCTTAGTTCCTACTCGTCCTCGAGTAGGTAAATGATAAAAACAGAATTTTTGATGTGGAATGATGCCTAACATGTTCATCACATTCTTTTCTTTTGTATAGCATGGACATTTGGACTTATAATGATTCAAAGCAATAGTCTAGTTTTAACATAATGACTTCAATACTCAAGCATGTCAACAAGCAACCATGTCTTTCAAAATATCAACACTAAAGAAAGTTATCCCCTAGCCCATCACGCTCAATCATTGATCCATTCATGAAACACACTCAAATATTAGCTATGCCCAATGCTCAAGTACGATCATAGTGCCCCCTAGTTGGTGCTTATAAGAGAAGATGGAGACTCAAAGAAAAAATAAAAATTGCATAAAGTAAATAGATCGGCCCTTCGCAGAGGGATGTAGGGATTTGTAGAGATGCCAGAGCTCAAGGTTTAAATTGAGAGAGAATTTTTTTTGGGTGGCATGCTTTTTCCTGTCAACGAAAACGACAAAGTAGCTCACAATACTTTCCATGCTAGATATATCATAGGCGGTTCCAAATAGAAAATAAAGTTTATTCCTTTTTCCACCAAACTTTCACTTTCCATGGCGGGCCGTATCCACGATTGCCTTCCATACCAACACTTTCCAAGGAATTTATTATTTGACAACATAAAGTATATTCTTTTTTTTCCTTTTTCATTTCGGGAATGGGCATCCCTATTACCGCCGCACTCTCGTGCAATGACAAGTGAATAAACACTCATCTTGAGAATAACACATCTAGCATGGAAAAATATTGGACATTCCCCACCGTTTCATGAGCGGTACGGGCACACAAAAGAGAAAATTTATTTTGAAAATTTAGAGCTGGCACATACAAATTTGCTTGGAACGGCATGGAAATACTGCGTATAGGTAGGTATGGTGGACTCATAACGCAAAACTTGGTTCAAGGATTTTGGATGCACAAGTAGTATTTCTACTTAGTACAAATGAAGGCTAGCAAATAGATTGGGAAGCAACCAAACCAAGAAACGAAAAAATCACATAAGTGAGCATTGAACATAACTAACACCGAATAATGCACCACAAGTATGATATAACTTCATTGCATAACTATTGACTTTCGTGCATGCATAGGGAATCACAAACCTTAACACCAATATTCCTACTAAGCATAATTACTCACTAACATGACTCACATATTACTATCATCATGTTTCAAAACTATTACAAGGAATCAAGTTTAATTTGTCCAATGATCTTCATGAAAGTTTTTATTATATCCTCCTTGGATATCTATCACTTTGGGACTAGTTTCATAAATTGCCAATGCTTTTTGGCAAGCTCAAACAAATTTAAGTGAAGCACATGAGCATAAAGATTACATCTCTCAAAAAGGTATAAGTGAAGCATGAGAGGATTTCTTTAAAATTTACTAACTCTCAAATTAATATAAGTGAAGCATGAGAGTATTTCTACAAAAATTTCCAAGCACACCGTGCTCAAAGAGATATAAGTGAAGCACTAGAGCAATCCTATAGCTCAAAAAGTTTAAGTGAAGCTCATAGAGCAATTCTACCAAATCATAGCATGATTGTGGCTCTCTCAAATAGGTGTGTACAGCAAGGATACAAAGGAAAAACTAACAAACAAAGCAAGCAAAGATACAAGACGCTCCAAGCAAAACACATGATATGTGACGAATAAAAATATAGCTCCAAGTAAAATACCGATGGTTGTTAGAAGAAAGAGGGGATGCCACTCGGGGGCATCCCCAAGCTTAGTTGCTTGTTTCTCTTTGGATATATCTTGGGGGTGTGGTAGCATCCCCAAGCTTAGGCTTTTGCTAATCCTTATTCCTTCATCCATCGTGATCTCACCCAAAACTTGAAAACTTCAATCACACAAAACTCAACAAAATCTTCGTGAGATCCGTTAGTATACAAAGCAAATCACTACTTTAGGTACTGTTGCAAACCCATTCAAATTTTATAATTGCATTATACCTACTGTATTTTAACTTTACCATGGATTATACCCCCCAATACAAACCATAGATTCATCAAAACAAGCACACAATGCAACGAAAACAGAATCTGTCTTAAACAGAACAGTCTGTAGTAATCTGTACTATAGCCATACTTATATAACTCTAAAAATTCTGAACAATTAGTACAACGTAAGGAATTTGTGTAGAAACACTGTGTTAAAATTTCAGCTCAATATCACGTTCCAGCAAAAAATGAAAATTCAAATACTGGACGCAAAGTTTCTGTTTCAGATTCAGCATCACTTCTACTCATCCTATGAATCATCCTAACGGTTTTACTTGGCACAAACACTAAATAAACCATAAAAACACAATAATAACAGAGGCATAATTGTGTCAACACTCAAAAACAGAAAGGAAAAAGCAAAAATTTATTCATTGGGTTGCCTCCCAACAAGCTCTTTCTTTATAGCCATTAAGATAGGCTTGAGATTTCGATGATTCCCTCATGAAAGATAATAATAGCAACACAAAGAGATCATCATAAAGCATATGGAAAACACACTTAAGTCTAACATACTTCCTATGCATAGGCATTTTATATGCAAACAAATTATAAAGGCAAGCAAAAACAAGCATATGGAAGGAAGAAGAAAGAGACAATAGCAATCTCAACATGAAGAGAGGTAATTTAGTATCATGAAAATTTCTACAACCATAATTTCCTCTCTCATAATAATTACATGTAGGATCATAATTAAATTCAACAATATATCTATCATAAACGATACTCTCTTTATGATCAACATGCATAAAGTTTTTATCATCTTCCAAAATAGTGGGATTATCATCAACTAAAGTTATGACCTCTCCAAACCCACTTTTATCAAAAAATTCATAAGATTGAACAATCTCCAAATATGTGGGATTCTTTTTACCTAAAGTAGACACTCTTCCAAACCCACTTTCGATACTATTGCACACATTATTATCAATAACGTATTCAACATGAGGCTTAAATAAATTTTCAAGATCATAAGAAGCATTATCACCCCAATCATGATCATTGCAATAAGAAGTGGACATGACAAAAATATCATCCCCAAGCTTGTCGTTTTGCATATCATTAACATAATTGACATTAATAGAATTTATAGTAACATCATTGCAATCATGCTTTTCAATCAAGGAGCTATCATGAATCACCTTATAAATTTCTTGTTTCAACACTTCATCAACGTTTTCAGATTCATGATTTTCAAATAAAACTTCATAGAGATAATCAAGTGCACTCAACTCACTAGCAATTGGTTCATCATAATTTGGTCTTTTGAAAAGATTAGCAAGTGGATGAGGATCCATATCAATAGATTTTTAGCAAGCGAAGATGCAAACAAATAGAAGGCACATGGCAAAACAAGTAAAGAAAAAGAGACCCGACGAGAAAAGGCAAACGAAAAAGAGGGCGAATAAAATGGCAAATTTTTGTGAAGTGGGGGAGAGGAAAACGAGAGACAAATGGCAAATAATGTAATTGCAAGGAGATGAGATTTGTGATTAGGAACCTGGTAGATGATGATGGAGTCCCCTCGGCGCCTACGATAGGCACGTAGAAGAGATTGCTTCCTCCCCGACAACGGCGCCAGAAATTCCTTTGACGTGCTTGGACTGCGTCGGTATTTCCCCAAAGAGGAAGGGATGATGTAGCACAGCGACGATAAGTATTTCCCTCAGTTATGAAACCAAGGTTATCGAACCAGTAGGAGGATCACCACCACCCAATAAGCAGCACCTGCACACAAACAACAAATACTTGCAACCCGACGCGAAAGAGAGGTTGTCAATCTCTCTACGGTAATAAGATTGATTGGGTAGTGATAGATAGGAGAGATAGATCTCTCAAGAACACAAATAAAAAGAGTAAATATGCAGCAATATATTTTTGGGTTTTTGGTTTTGTAGATCTGAAAACAAAGATTGCAAAAAACATAGATCGGAAACCAATATGATGGAAAAGTAGACCCGGGGGCCGTAGGGTTCACTAGTGGCTTCTCTCATGAGTATAGCGCACGGTGGGTGAATAAATTACTGTTGGGCAATTGATAGAAAATTGAATAGTCATGACGATATCCAAGGCGATGATCATTATATAGGCATCACGTCCAAGATAGATAGACCAACTCCTGCCTGCATCTACCTCTATTACTCCACACATCGACCGCTATCCAGCATGCATCTAGTGTATTAAGTTCAAGGAAAAACGGAGTAATGCAATAAGAACGATGACATGATGTAGACAAGATCTATTCATGTGGGAATAGACCCCATCTTGTTATCCTTAATAGCAATGATACATGCATGTCTTGCTGCCCCTTTGTCATTGGGAAAGAACACCGCAAGATCGAACCCATCACAAAGCACCTCTTCCCATGGCAAGAAAAATCAATCTAGTTGGCCTACCTAAACCAAAGATTCAAATTATAAATACGATGCTATAAGCAATCATGCATATAAGAGATCAAAGAAGACTCAAATAATATTCATGGATAGAAACTGATCATGAACTCAAAATTCATCGGATCCCAACAAACACACCACAAAAGTTTACATCAAATAGATCTCCAAGAGACCATTGTATTGAGAATCATAAGAGAGAGAGAAGAAGCCATCTAGCTACTGCCTACGGACCCGTAGGTCTATGGTGGACTACTCACGCATCATCGGAGAGGCACCTATGAGGAAAATGAAACCCTCCGTGATGTTGTTTAGATTGGATCTCGCGGTTCTGGAACTTGCGGCGGCTGGAATTGTGTTTCGTCGACTCCCCTAGGGTTTTTCGAATATTTGAGAATTTATAGGCATCAGAGGCGGTGCGGAAGGGGGCCGAGGAGGGCACAACCCATCAGGGCGTGCCGGGGCCCCCCTAGCGCGCCCTGGTGGGTTGTGCTCTTCACAGCCCACCTCTCCGGCAGTTGTTTGGCCCACCGGGTGTCTTCTGGTCCAGAAAAAATCTCCAAAAAGTTTCGTCGTGATTGGACTCCGTTTGGTATTGATTTTCTGTGATGTAAAAAACAAGCAAAAACAACAACTGGCACTTTGGCACTATGTCAATAGGTTAGTCCCAAAAAATGATATAAAGTTGTAATAAAATGATTGTAAAACATCCAAGAATGATAATATAACAGCATGGAATAAGCAAAAATTAGAGATACGTTGGAGACGTATCGCGGGCTGAACCGCATTTACGAGGATACGTTGGCCAAGATGCAATTCGATAGATCTCGCATCGAACACAACCATACAACCTTCCGAGGAATCATCCCCGGAAAAGAAGCACATTGCACCGGATGTGTTACCCTCAACTTGGTATTCAGCACCTCTGAGAACTACAGGTTCGAAGAACTTATCTTCCATATTGTGCCTTTTCATAGCGGTTACCATGCCCTATTGGGGTGTGACGCTTTCACAAGATTTCAGGCTATACCACATTATGGGTATATGAAGCTCAAAATGCCAGGGCCCAACAGCATGATCACAATCATCCGTGACCCAGATAGAGCCCTACGGGCCGAAAACAAAACAACTTCTCTCGCCCTTGAGGCACTGTCCGAAACCCTCGCGGCGGAAGAATTAACCACACTCCGATCTATGGTGGATAGGGACGATGTAATTCTTAGCAAACGGCCCAAATCCACATCCTTCAAACCAGCAGACGATATCGTCAAATTCCAAGTACATCCGACGGACCCCAATAAAACGGCATCCATTGGAGCTCAGCTGGACCCCGAGGTAGACGAAGCATTGCGCACATTCCTATGTGAAACTGGATATATTTGCCTGGCACCCTTCAGATATGCCAGGAATCCCATGAAGACTGCGGAGCATAGCCTGAATATAATCCCAAGTTTCAAGCCCGTCAAGCAGGCGTTACGCCGATTTTCTGAACCCAAGCGTCAAGCCATGGGTGAAGAACTAGCAAAACTAATGGAAGCCGGATTCATCCGAGAAATCAAGCATCCCGAGTGGCTGGCAAACTTGGTCATGGTGCCAAAGAAAGACAAATCTTGGCGGCTATGTGTCGACTTCAAGGACCTAAATAAAGCATGTCCGAAGGATCCCTTTCCCTTACCACGCATCGACCAGATCATCGACGCCACCGCCGGGCATGACTCGCTTTGCTTCCTCGATGCCTACTCTGGATACCATCAGATAAAAATGAAAAGTCTGACCAGGCCGCAATCACGTTTATCACCCCCTATGGTCCATTCTGCTTTAACACAATGCCCTTCGGGTTAAAAAATGCACGCGCCACATACCAGCGCATGATTCAGACATGCTTAGAAAAACAAATCGGCAAAACAGTTGAGGCATACGTGGATGACGTGGTCATCAAGACCAAGCACGTCAACCAGCTGGTGGATGATCTCCGGCAAACCTTTGCTAACTTATGAACCTATGATATACGGCTCAATCCGGATAAATGCGTCTTCAGAGTCCCCGCCGGCAAGTTGCTCGGATTCATTGTCTCCCAAAGAGGAATAGAAGCCAATATGGCCAAGATCCGAGCTCTATCCCAACTAGCAATTCCTACAGAGCTGAAGCACGTTCAAAGACTTACAGGATGCATGGCGACACTAAGCTGCTTTATCTCCTGCCTCGTCGAAAAGGCTCTACCACTCTACAAGCTGCTCAAGCGTACCAAGAACTTCGAGTGGACCAATGAGGCAGCGGCCGTGTTGGAGGAAATCAAAACTCTACTGACCAGCAACCCTATACTAACAGCACCCAGCATAGCTGAACCCGTGTTGTTGTACATCTCAGCCACCAACCATGTGGTTAGTGCAGCTCTCGTTGTTGAACGAGAAGCCGAGGGTCACAAGTTCCGGGAACAGAAGCCCGTATACTTGTAGGACCGAAAGTATGTCTAGAGGGGGGGTGATTAGACTACTTGACAAAATAAAAATCTACTTTTTCGGAATTTTAAGTGTTGGCAGATTTTAGCATTCATAACAAGTCAAGCACACCCTACACATGCATGTCTAAGAGTATAGCAGCGGAAAGTAAGGACAAGCATGAGTAGTAAAGGAAGGGAAGGAAGATCAAACGCAATTTGTAGACACGAAGATTTTCCCGTGGTTTCGATAGGTGGTACTATCGTACGTCCATGTTTATGGAGTCTTCAACCCACGGTGGGTAAAGGTCGCGAGAGTCCACGGAGGGCTCCACCCAGAAGGGTCCATGAAGTAGCAACCTTGACTATTCCATAACGGCTTCCATCCACGAAGGACTAGCCTCACTATGGGTAGATCTTCACGAAGTAGGCAATCTCCTTACCCTTACAAACTTCTTGGTTCAACTCCACAACACGAAGTAGGAGGCTCCCAAGCTACACCTAACCAATCTAGGATGCACCACCCTCCAAAAGGTAATAGGCTCGGCAATGTCGATGAACTCCTTGCTCTTGTGCTTCAAGATGATAGACTCCTCAACACACAATCACTCTCTCACAGATTTGGCTATGGTGGAAGAGATTAATTTGGTGGAAAGCAACTTGGGGAGGCTAGATATCAAGATTCATATGGATGGAGTGGAATAGCTTGATCTCAACACATGAGTTGGTGGCTCTCTCTCAGAAAATAGGATGGGGCAAGTATGGAATAGTTCTGAGTGCTTCTCTTTCGAGTGGGGGTGGTGTGATGTCTACTACGCAACCTTCTTCTTGTAGACTCGTGTTGGGCCTCCAAGCGCAGAGTTTTGTAGGATAGTAGCAAATTTCCCTCAAGTGGATGACCTAAGGTTTATCTATCCATGGGAGGCGTAGGATGAAGATGGTCTCTCTCAAATAACCCTGCAACCAAATAACAAAGAGTCTCTTGTGTCCCCAACACACCCAATACAATGGTAAATTGTATAGGTGCACTAGTTCGGCGAAGAGATGGTGATACAAGTGTAATATGGATGGTAGATATAGGTTTTTGTAATCTGAAAATATAAAAACAGCAAGGTAACTAATGATAAAAGTGAGCACAAACGGTATTGCAATGCTTAGAAACAATGCCTTGGGTTCATACTTTCACTAGTGCAAGTTCTCTCAACAATACTGACATAGTTGAATCATATGTAAATCCCTCACGTGCGACAAAGAGTTCACTCCAAAGTCACAAATAGCGGAGAACAAACGAAGAAATTATTGTAGGGTACGAAACCACCTCAAAGTTATCTTTTCCGATCAATCTTATGAGCTATCCCTATAAGTGTCACGAACAGCCCTAGAGTTCGTACTAAAATAACACCTTAAGATACACATCAACCAAAACCCTAATGTCACCTAGATACTCCAATGTCACCACGAGTACCCATGGGCTTGATTATACGATATGCATCACACAATTTCAGATTCATCATGTTCAATCCAACACAAAGAACTTCAAAGAGTGCCCCAAAGTTTCTACCGGAGAGTCAAGACGAAAACGTGTGCCAACCCCTATGCATAGATTCCCAAGGTCACGGAACCCGCAAGTTGATCACCAAAACATACATCAAGTGGATCAATAGAACATCCCATTGTCACCACGGATATCCCATCGCAAGACATACATCAAGTGTTCTCAAATCCTTTAAGGACTGAATCCGATAAGAAAACTTCAAAGGGAAAACTCAATTCATCACAAGAAGATAGAGAGGGGAAAACTCCATATGATTCATCTATATTAATAAAGCTCGCGGTACATCAAGATCGTGTCATCTCAAGAACACGAGAGAGAGAGATATCAAACACATAGCTACTGGTACATACCCTCAGCCCCGAGGGTGAACTACTCCCTCCTCGTCATGGAGACCGCCGGGATGATGAAGATGGCCTCCGGTGATGGTTTCCCCCTCCGGCAGGGTGCCGGAACGGGCTTCCGATTTGTTTTTCGTGGCTACAGAGGCTTGCGGCGGCGGAACTCCCGATCTAGGTTTCTTTCTGGGGGTTACGGGATTTATAGGAGTACTTGGCGTTGGAATCAAGTCAGGGGGACTCCCGAGGGGCCCACAAGCCAGGGGGGGCGCGCCCTAGGGGGGGGCCCTAGGCTTGTGGCTGCCTCGGGACTCCTCTCCGGTATCTTTTTGATCAGTTATTTTTTATATTTTCCAAAAATATTCTCCGTAATTTTTTATTCCGTTTGGACTCCGTTTGATAATCCTTTTCTGCGAAGCTCAAAAACAAGGAAAAAACAGAAACTGGCACTGGGCTCTAGGTTAATAGGTTAGTCCCAAAAATAAAATAAAATAGCATATTAATGCATATAAAACATCCAAAACCGATAATATAATAGCATGGAACAATAAAAAATTATAGATACGTTGGAGACATATTAGCATCCCCAAGCTTAATTCCTGCTCGTCCTCGAGTAGGTAAATGATAAAAACAGAATTGTTGATGTGGAATGCTACCTAACATATTTATCCATGTAATATTCTTTATTGTGGCATGAATGTTCAGATCCATAAGATTCAAAACAAAAGTTTAATGTTGACATAAAAACAATAATACTTCAAGCATACTAATAAAGCAATCATGTCTTTTCAAAATAACATGGCCAAAGAAAGTTATCTCTACAAAATCATATAGTCTGGCTATGCTCCATCTTCATCACACAAAGTATTAAATCATGCACAACCCCGGTTTTAGCCAAGCAATTGTTTCATACTTTAGTATTCTCAAACTTTTTCAACTCTCACGCAATACATGAGCGTGAGCCATGGATATAACACTATAGGTGGAATAGAATATGGTGGTTGTGGAGAAGACAAAAAGAAGGAGATAGCCTCACATCAACTAGGCGTATCAACGGGCTATGGAGATGCTCATCTATAGATATCAATGTGAGTGAGTAGGTATTGCCATGCAACGGATGCACTAGAGCTATAAGTGTATGAAAGCTCAAAAAGAAACTAAGTGGGTGTGCATCCAACTCGCTTGCTCACAAAGACCTAGGGCAATTTTGAGGAAGCCCATCATTGGAATATACAAGCCAAGTTCTATAATGAAAAATTCCCACTAGTATATGAAAGTGATGTTGGGGAACGCGACAGAAAACAAAAATTTCCGGTATAGCGAGCACGCCCAGGACCACTATGGAGACTGCATACAAGGTTTGTTCTGATCCGTACCGACTCGAAGCGCAGCGGAAGAAGAGTCGGTGGAGATCGTTGGTGCAGATCCCCGCAGCTAAGATTTTACAACCTCCCAACCGCGAGGATGTACTCCCTCGTCAGACAGCCCTTCGGGAGGCGGTCGGACAGTCCCTCGGACGATGTCACGGACAGCCCTTCGGGAGGACCTTCGAAACTCGGACGGTCACTCGGACAGCCCTTCGGGAGGACCTCTCAAACTAAGACGATCACTCGGACAGCCCTTCGCGAGGACCTCTCAAACTAAGACCGAAACTACGATCTCTTTATAGAGTTGCACACATACAATGTCATCTATCCGGCAGGGCTTCGCCGTCCAGAACTAGTTCCCACCGGAACCCAGACAGCCTTTCGGCTCTACAAAACTATTTTGCTGGGAGGGAGAGAGAAGCCAGAAATGTCTATCGCATGTGTATGAGAGCAAGCATGAGGTTTGGGGCAGCCCCCTCACCTCCTATTTATAGGAAAACCAAGGGGTAAAGTTGCCATTCCAAAAACCCAAAAATACCCATGAAGGAACACTTCCACAAGGGCATTTTAGGGAACTAATGGAGCAAGTGGGGCTCCACCATGGAGCCCACATGTGGACGGCCAAGCCCTCATGGGGGGCCCCCAAGGGGGGCTTCCTTGTCTCCCAAGTTCTTCTAGAAACCTTTTTGGAAATATCCAAAAAGGTGCTTTCCCAAAAATATCCAAAAAGCACTTTCACTATTCACGACGACATTTTTCAGCGTCTGATCGAACTGAAAATATTTATGTGGGCTTAGAACATTTCCAGTACCCACTAAAATAATTTTCAATGCGGTTCGAAACAATTCTGGATTAGTGATTTTCATCTGCGAAAAGCATCTGAAGTGGTTCCGGCAGCTCCGGAACATTTCCGGTTTTTCTTCCGGAAAATTCCCAGAAGTTTCCAGAATGATTCTGGCACCCTCCAAGAATTATCAGGCATGTGCCGAAACCAATTTGACTTAATGGTATCCCCTGAAACAACTTTTCAGTTTTACTGAAACTGTTCCGGTGTTCTCTCTGCGGAACTTTTCCGGTGTCCGAAACTTTTCCGGTGATTTTCTCTCAGACTCCCTGTCTAGTATTCAGCAGATAGATGACCCTTAAGCGTGTGACCCAATAGGTTCGGTGAAGCATAGACATGACCCGGAACCCCTTCCGATCAATGATCAACATCGGAGCCGTGGCACCCATATTGACCCCTATACCCACACGAATGAATATTCGAGTGAACCTCCAGTTGCCGTGTGCTATTCCTGTTGCTTCGCGATATTTCACAAACACCCGAGGTGAGATTTTCTGCATCTCCGTGGATCAACAACTTGTCCACTATGCAAGTTACCTCGTTACCGGTTTTGTTCTCTTTTCTCGTTTTCGTGTTCCGGCATCCCTGTGATCAAAGCACACTGTGTCTGGCCAGACAATGATGGATACCGTAACACCGAGAGGGCCCGAGAATATCTCTCCATCGTCGGAGGAGCAAATCCCAATCTTGAGCTATTAAGTTACTTGCCATACTTTTCCGTGAACCCGTAAGCCGCCGTAATAGCCACCCAGTAACGGATGACATTTAACAAACCCCAAAGTTCACGAAGCAAGCACGAAGGAACTCGATACTCTCATGGTCAAAGGAATTATGCAAACATTAACTATCTCTGTGTTATTTAACCATTAACTTGTGACAAATGAATCTCCTAGCATAACATCAATTTGGGTCGATTCAACACAAGTGTACTACCAACATCGTGCCCTCAAAATTGCCGGCATAGCCATGCCCAAGATCAGGAAAACAGGATTATCCTGCAATACTTGAGCCAGTCTTAGAGGCAAGACTAGGAATACAATTTACCGTTTATTATACCACACGTGCACATGAGTTTCCCTCCAAGCCTCGTGGTTATTGCAGACTCGAGAATCATTGCAGTTATAGCATGGATCATAAACATTCATTACAAACTCGGAGATACAAAATAACTGTTATTACTGCCTCTAGGGCATATCTCCTACAGTCTCCCACTTGCACTAGAGTCATAATCCAGTTACATGGCTTCCCTAACACCAATGGCTATCCGGTGTTGCTCATGCTTTGCTCGTGGTAGAGGCTTTGTCATCGGGTCTGACACATTCAGATCCGTGTGAACTTTGCGTACTTTCACTAAACCTTCTTCGACATGATGTCGAATGAGTTTATATTTGCGTTGAATATGCATTGTCTTATGGTGCGAACATGGCTCCCTTGCCTGGGCCACGGCGCCACTATTATCACAATAGATCTCCACCGGGTCCAGAGCACTTGGAACCACACCAAGGTCTTCAAGAAATTGCTTGATTCCGACAGCCTGCTTGGAGGCTTCTGAAGCAGCAACATATTCCGCCTCCGTTGTAGAATCCGCCACAGTCTTTTGTTTGGAACTTTTCCAATCAACTGCGCCGCCGTTCAATATGAAAACATAGCCAGATTGAGATTTAAAGTCATCTGGGTCAGTCATGAAGCCTGCATCAGTGTAACAACTTACAATGAGCTCTTCATCACCTCCGTACACAAGGAGTAAATCCTTGGTCCTTCTGAGGTACTTAAGAATACCCTTGACTGCGGCCCAGTGATCCAATCCTGGATCACCTTGGTACCGGCTGCTAACACTTAGCGCATAGGAAACGTCCGGTCTTGTACATAGCATGGCATACATAATAGAACCAACTGCCGAAGCATATGGAATATCATTCATTTGTACTCGCTCATCGAGGGTCCGAGGACACTGATTCTTGCAAAGCACTGTGCCAGGTGACATGGGGAGTAGGCCTTTCTTGGAGTTCTCCATGTTGAACCTTTTCAACACCTTGTCAATGTACGTGCTTTGGCTAAGCGCTATCAGGCGTCTTGATCTATCTCTATAGATTCTGATGCCCAATACATATGCCGCTTCGCCTAAGTCTTTCATTGAAAAACTCTTCTTCAATGAGTCTTTTATTTCGCCAAGAAAATTTACGTCATTTCCAATCAACAATATGTCGTCCACATACAAGATTAGAAATGCTTTTGCGCTCCCACTAAACTTCTTGTAAACACAAGATTCTTCATCGTTCCTGATGAAGCCAAACTCTTTGACCACTTCATCAAAACGAATGTTCCAGCTCCTTGATGCTTGCTTCAGACCATAAATGGCTTTCTGAAGCTTGCATACCTTTCCAGCATTCTTAGGATCGACAAAACCTTCTGGCTGTATCATGTATACATCCTTTTCAAGGTTTCCATTTACGAAAGCCGTTTTGACATCCATCTGCCATATTTCATAATCGAAATAAGCAGCAATTGCTAGTAATATCCGAACAGACCTAAGCATAGCTACGGGCGAGAAAGTCTCGTCGTAGTCTACCCCTAGAACTTGCGTGAACCCTTTCGCGACAAGTCTAGCTTTGTGGATAGTAATGTTACCATCCGCGTCCGTCTTTCTTTTGAAAATCCATTTACAACCAATGGGTTTTATGCCATCTGGAAGTTCTTCCAAGTTCCAAACTTGGTTTTTGTACAAGGATTTCATTTCGGATTTCATGGCCTTGTGCCATTCCCTTGAGCTAGGCCCCGCCATCGCTTCCTTGTAGTGCGCAGGTTCATCGTCTTCAAGAATGAATATTTCGTTATGAAACCATTCAGGTGGCTGGATAGCCCTACCTGATCTGCGCGGTTCAGTTACAACATTGTCTGAAGTTTCCGCATCACATGCGACAACTTCCGGCTCGGTTGTAGGGATAATTTGCGGAATTACTTCCGGTTCCTTAGCCATATCAACGATTGCCGAAGATTCACTAATCTCATCAAGCTGTACTGTCCTCCCACTCAATTCTTTAGCGAGAAATTCTTTCTCAAGAAAGCCTCCGTTTTTAGCGACAAACACTTTTTGCTCGGAGGGTAGGTAGAAGGAATACCCAACTGTTTCTTTTGGATAACCTACAAAGTTACATTTGTCTGATCTGGGATCGAGTTTGGTAGGTTGTAAACGTTTTACATGTACCTCACATCCCCAAATTTTAAGATGCGACAAACTGGGTTTCCTCCCATTCCACATTTCATGTGGTGTCGTCTTAACAGACTTAGACGGTGCTCTGTTTAGTGTGTGAGCGGCAGTTTCTAGTGCGTGACCCCAAAAAGATATCGACAGATCTGTAAGAGACATCATCGACCTTACCATGTCCAACAGGGTTCGGTTACGTCTTTCCGATACTCCGTTTCTCTGTGGAGTTCTGGGAGGCGTAAGCTGTGAAACGATTCCACGGTCACTCAGATGTTGGCCAAACTCATGACTAAGATATTCGCCTCCGCGATCAGACCGCAGAAACTTAATCTTTTTGTTACGATGATTTTCTACCTCATTCTGAAATTCTTTGAACTTTTCAAAGGTTTCTGACTTATGCTTCATTAAGTAGATATAGCCATACCGACTTAAATCATCAGTAAAAGTTACAAAATAGAAATACCCACCCCGTGCGGCTGTGCTCATTGGACCACAGACATCACTATGTATTATTTCCAATAATTCACCCGCCCGTTCAGGATGACCCGTGAACGGCGTCTTGGTCATTTTCCCCATCAGACAAGCTTCACATGTGTCAAATGATTCAAAATCAAAGGACGGTAAAACCCCATCTCTCTGGAGTCTTTGCATGCGTTTCTTTCCGATGTGGCCAAGCCGACAGTGCCACAAGTAAGTGGTGGTGGTATCAACCTTCTTAAGGCGTTTAGCATTCACGTTAAAGACACCATTTTCACATTCAAGATTTAGTATGAAAAGGCCCCCAACAATGGGTGCAAATCCATAAAACATATCCTTACAATAAAGTGAACAACCATTGTTCTCAGACTTGTAGGAGTACCCATCGTGCACTAAACATGATCCAGAGATAATGTTTCTACACAACAACGGAACAAAATAACAATTACTTAGTTCCAAAATAAATCCTGAAGGGAGACGTAGAGGCATAATGCCGACGGCTTGAGTGGCGATCCCAGCGCCGTTCCCGACACGCATCACGACTTCATTCTTTGCCAGCTTGCGCACCTTCTGAAGCCCCTGTATCGAGTTGCAAATGTGTGCAACCGATCCGGTATCAAATACCCAAGACTTAGAATTTTCGCTAGCAAGCAAAACATCAATGACATTAACTTGTATAACAATTATACCTTTTCCGGTTTTCCCGGACTTCTTATCTTCCAGATACTTCTTGCAGTTTCTCTTCCAGTGTCCTGTGCCCTTGCAGTAGAAGCACTCAGTTTCATTCTTGGCTTTGCCCTTAGATTTGCGTTGGAAGCCGGTCTTACCGGCGCCCTTGCCCTTCTTTGGCTTGCCCTTTTTGAAACTGGCAGTTTTATTCACAAGCAACACTTGCTTGCAATTTTTCCGCAGTCCTCCTTCAGCAGTTTTCAGCATGGCAAGCACCTCATTAGGTGTTTTGTCCATCCCATTCATGTTGTAGTTCATGACAAAACCTTCGTAAGAAGGGGGGAGTGAACCGAGCAACATGTCCATAACATGCTCTTCTGGAAGTGGAAATTCCAGGATTTTAAGCCTTTCAGCGTAGCCAATCATATTGACTACGTGCTCGCCAACTGAACTGCCCTCAGCCATCTTGGTCTCCATCATCATTTTCATGATATCAAAACGTTCAGACCGTGCATTAAACTTGTACAGAGCATCCAGATCCTTGATCATATCAAAGGAGCTATGGAATTCAAAACGTTTTTGAAGCTCTGAACTCATGCAAGACAACATGAGGCACTGCACTAAGTTGAAATCATCATCCTTAGTGGCCCAGACATTTTGTTCATCTGCCGGGGCGGTTGCCGCCGGCTTAGGTGGAAGAGGTCCGTCAAGCACGTACACTTTCTTAGCACTCCTGTGGACAATCCTCAGGGTACGGACCCAGTCCGCATAGTTGTTTCCATTCGCAGCTAACTTCTCTTTCTCTAACATCGGGCCTAAGTTGAACGCGCTATTGCGAGCCATTTGATCTACAACGGAAAACACAAGTTCACTTAGACTTTGTTCATAATGATTTTTGCACTAGTGAATAAACAATTTTATTCTAAAGTGCGCTCCCACTCAAATCAATATCTCAAAATTGATTATGAGTGATTCAAGATCCAAATATCAATTCAACATCATAGAATCATCATCTCATGACGAGGATTTCAATTGGTAGGCCAACTTGCCGATCATATCTCTATATGACTCTTGTTCATCTTTCGATGCGTGTGTTACGAGCTCAGGACGATCCTGCCATGAACGTCAAGACAACCAAGTGATCTTGCTGCGAGGTCTGACCTCACCCGCCTTACATTTCTCCAATCGTTCGTACCCATGCATCCATGGCGCACCCCGAAAGGATAGATGCTGTGACTGTGCTACACTTGGGAGAACACTAACTACTTGATATTTTTAGTGAGAGATCACCCTAATAAAAAGCGACTACCGCGCAATCAAGAAGGGTGCATCAAGAGGGATAAACATCTCAGGCAATTCATAATAGCATGATATGGTATAGCCCCTTCTGACGGAGAAGTCAAGTATTTCTTCGTCTTCGGCATTCGCGTCGGTGTTCACCTTTGCGAAGATTGCCACCACCTTGTCGATGCACCAGATAATATTGCTATCTCTATAGCTAATAAAATAAGTGCATTACATAAGGTTGACACGCAGGTCATTAAAGTGCATTCATATGGCTCCAGCCATCATGCCGAATCATGACACGTAGGTCATGTTAATTACATCATATAGTCATCTCATACATAATCAAATTAATATGAGACTTGCTATACCACATCACATGCAAACCATCCTGCAAAACCAAGTTAGACGCCTCTAATCGGTTTATGCAAAAATTTATTTTACGTGGCTTCTAAGGTTTTGACTCAAACCGCAGTTACCAACGCTCATCATCAAGTATGATAATTCAAGTTGCTAGATTAACTTTCCAGGGTGTATGAAACACGAGATAATAAAATCTCGAGCCCCATACTAAACTTCGTCATACGCGTGACCCACGTGTAGATCATATCTGCATTGCCCTTTCGTCTGCGAAACATCCATCTTTCTTTAACTATGGTGGAACCCAAAGAACTGTTAGCACTTCGTTGATCTATCAATCAGCATACTCAGGAGCAGCATGAAAGGATCGCGGATTGCCAGAACTTTGTGAGATTCCACCATGCCGTCAAGATCAGGACTACGCAAATTCATGGGAAGCAACAGGAACATCGGGTAACATATTTCATCTGCTACCCGCACAAATAATTTTTAGTAATAGATCTCATCTACTACAAAATTATACTATGCAATACCCATACATCTCATGTACTCTAGATCATAACATGCATCTACGCATAGCCTGGCTCTTGATGCCACTGTCGGGGAACGCGACAGAAAACAAAAATTTTCGGTATAGCGAGCACGCCCAGGACCACTATGGAGACTGCATACAAGGTTTGATCTGATCCGTACCGACTCGAAGCGCAGCGGAAGAAGAGTCGGTGGAGATCGTTGGTGCAGATCCCCGCAGCTAGGATTTTACAACCTCCCAAGCGCGAGGATGTACTCCCTCGTCGGACAGCCCTTCGGGAGGCGGTCGGACAGTCCCTCGGATGATGTCACGGACAGCCCTTCGGGAGGACCTTCGAAACTCGGACGGTCACTCGGACAGCCCTTCGGGAGGACCTCTCAAACTAAGACGATCACTCGGACAGCCCATCAGGAGGACCTCTCAAACTAAGACCGAAACTACGATCTCTCTACAGAGTTGCACACATACGGTGTCATCTATCCGGCAGGGCTTCGCCGTCCAGAACTAGTTCCCACCGGAACCCAGACAGCCTTTCGGCTCTACAAAACTATTTTGCTGGGAGGGAGAGAGAAGCCAGAAATGTCTATGGCATGAGTATGAGAGCAAGCATGAGGTTTGGGGCAGCCCCCTCACCTCCTATTTATAGGAAAACCAAGGGGTAAAGTTGCCATTCCAAAAACCCAAAAATACCCATGAAGGAACACTTCCACAAGGGCATTTTAGGGAACTAATGGAGCAAGTGGGGCTCCACCATGGAGCCCACATGTGGCCGGCCAAGCCCTCATGGGGGGCCCCCAAGGGGGGCTTCCTTGGCTCCCAAGTTCTTCTAGAAACCTTTTTGGAAATATCCAAAAAGGTGCTTTCCCAAAAATATCCAAAAAGCACTTTCACTATTCACGACGACATTTTTCAGCGTCTGATCGAACTGAAAATATTTATGTGGGCTTAGAACATTTCCAGTACCCACTAAAATAATTTTCAATGCGGTCCGGAACAATTCTGGATTAGTGATTTTCATCTGCGAAAAGCATCTGAAGTGGTTCCGGCAGCTCCGGAACATTTCCGGTTTTTCTTCCGGAAAATTCCCAGAAGTTTCCAGAATGATTCTAGCACCCTCCAAGAATTATCAGGCATGTGCCGAAACCAATTTGACTTAATGGTATCCCCTGAAACAACTTTTCAGTTTTACCGAAACTGTTCCGGTGTTCTCTCTGCGGAACTTTTCCGCTGTCCGAAACTTTTCCGGTGTCCGAAACTTTTTCGGTGATTTTCTCTCAGACTCCCTGTCTAGTATTCAGCAGATAGATGACCCTTAAGCATGTGACCCTATAGGTTCGGTGAAGCATAGACATGACCCGGAACCCCTTCCGATCAATGATCAACATCGGAGCCGTGGACACCCATATTGACCCCTATACCCACACGAATGAATATTCGAGTGAACCTCCAGTTGCCGTGTGCTATTCCTGTTGCTTCGCGATATTTCACAAACACCCGAGGTGAGATTTTCTGCATCCCCGTGGATCAACAACTTGTCCACTATGCAAGTTACCTCGTTACCGGTTTTGTTCTCTTTTCTCGTTTTCGTGTTCCGGCATCCCTGTGATCAAATCACACTGTGTCTGGCCAGACGATGATGGATACCGTAACACCGAGAGGGCCCGAGAATATCTCTCCATCGTCGGAGGAGCAAATCCCAATCTTGAGCTATTAAGTTACTTGCCATACTTTTCCGTGAACCCGTAAGCCGCTGTAATAGCCACCCAGTAACGGATGACATTTAACAAACCCCAAAGTTCAGGAAGCAAGCACGAAGGAACTCGATACTCTCATGGTCAAAGGAATTATGCAAACATTAACTATCTCTGTGTTATTTAACCATTAACTCGTGACAAATGAATCTCCTAGCATAACATCAATTTGGGTCGATTCAACACAAGTGTTCTACCAACATCGTGCCCTCAAAATTGCCGGCATAGCCATGCCCATGATCAGGAAAACAGGATCATCCTGCAATACTTGAGCCAGTCTTAGAGGCAAGACTAGGAATACAATTTACCGTTTATTATACCACACGTGCACATGAGTTTCCCTCCAAGCCTCATGGTTATTGCAGACTAGAGAATCATTGCAGTTATAGCATGGATCATAAACATTCATTACAAACTCGGAGATACAAAATAACTGTTATTACTGCCTCTAGGGCATATCTCCTACAAGTGACAATATAGGAGACTCTCTATCATGAAGATCATGGTGCTACTTTGAAGCACAAGTGTGGAAAAAGGATAGTAGCATTGCCCCTTCTCTCTTTTCTCTCATTTTTTTCATTTTTTTTCATTTTTTTTCATTTTTTTTGGTGGGCATCTTTGGCCTCTTTTTTTAAAGTCCGGAGACTCATCCCGACTTGTGAGGGAATCGTAGTCTCCATCATCCTTTCCTCACATGGGACAATGCTCTATAATGATGATCATCACACTTTTATTTACTTACAACTCAAGAATTACAACTCGATACTTGATCAAAATATGACTCTATATGAATGCCTCCGGCGGTGTACCGGGATGTGCAATGATCTAGCGTAGCCATGAAAACATCATGCTAGCTATCTTACGATCATGCTAAGCAATATGACAATGATGGTGCGTGTCATGATAAACGGAACGGTGGAAGTTGCATGGCAATATATCTCGGAATGGCTATGGAAATGACATAATAGGTAGGTATGATGGCTGTTTTGAGGAAGGTGGGTTTAATGCACCGGTGAAAGTTGCGCGGTACTAGAGAGGCTAGCAAAGGTGGAAGGGTGAGAGTGTGTATGATCCATGGACTCAACATTAGTCATAAAGAACTCACATACTTATTGCAAAAGTCTATTAGTCATCAAAACAAAGTACTACACGCATGCCCCTAGGGGAAGGGTTGGTAGGAGTTAACCATCGCGCGATCCCGACCTCCACACAAAGGAGGGCAATCAATAAATAAATCATGCTCCGACTTCGTCACATAACGGTTCACCATACGTGCATGCTACGGGAGTCACAACCTTTAATACAAGTATTTCTACCAATCCACAATTACTCACTAGCATGTCTCTAATATTACCATCTTTATATCTCAAAACAATCATAAGGAATCAAACTTCTCATAGTATTCAATGCACTTCATATGAAAGTTTTTATTATATCTCTCTTGGATGCCCATCATATTAGGACTAAATTCATAACCTAAGAAAATTACCATGCTGTTTAGAGACTCTCAAAATAATATAAGTGAAGCATGAGAGTTCAACAATTTCTAAAAAATGAAACCACCGCCGTGCTCTACAAAGATATAAGTGAAGCACTAGAGCAAAAGACAAACTACTCCAAAAAGATATAACTGAAGATCAATGAGTAGCCAACAATTTAAATAACTATGTGAAGACTCTCTCATCTAAGAATTTCAGATCTTAAGTACTTTATTCAAACAGCAAAACAAAATAAAATGACATTCCAAGAATAGCATGCATCATGTGAATGAATAAAAATTTAGGCTCAACATAGGCTAACCGATAATTGTTGATGAAGAGAGGTGGGATGCGTAGCATCCCCAAGCTTAGATGCTTGAGACTTCTTGAAATATTTACTTGGGGTGCCTTGGGCATCCCCAAGCTTGAGCTTTTTTATCTCGTTCAATCCTCTCATATCCCGGTTTCACCTATTCTCATAAACTTCATCCACACAAAACTCAAAAAGAACTCGTGAGATAGGTTAGTACACATAAGAACAAATCAACACTTCATGTACTGCCAAGACAAGTTGCATAATAATTTCAAACATCATCTACTTTTTACTGTCATCTCCGCAATTTATATCTACCAATATAGGCTATGGAAACTAGAGGATAAGTAGATAACAAAACTATGACAGCAATCTGTCCAAACAGAACAGCCTGTAGCAATTTATGAAAACAGTGTACTTATGTAACTCCAAAAATTATGAAAATTTAGGAAATGCTAAAGAATTTATATGACAACACTGTGTAAAAATTTCAGAAACGTTCCACGTTCCAGTCAAATATTAAAATTCAAACACTACAGCAAAAGTTTCTGTTTTTACACAGCACACATCAAAAACATGCAGTGCAAGCATCCTAAGACAATTCTTGGAACTTTTTTTGAAAAAAAAGATTATGAATAACACCTAAAAGAAAATAACAAAATATAATGACGATCCAAGCAAAGCACATATTATGTGACGAATAAAAATATAGCTCTAAGTAAGATATACCGATAGTGTTGAAGACGAAAAAGGGGATGCCTTCCGGGGCATCCCCAAGCTTAGGCGCTTGAGTCTTCCATGGATATTAACTTGGGGGTGCCTTGGTCATCCCCAAGCTTAGGTTCTTGTCACTCCTTATTCTCCTCATATCGGTGTCTCACCCAAAACTTGAAAACTTCAATCACACAAAACTTAACGGAACTACGTGAGAAGGGTTAGTATAATAAATAAAGATAATTCACTTAGGTACTGTCAAGACAAGATTCATAATTTTTCCCATATGATACCTACTGTATTCTATCATTCCCATAATTTATACCACTAAATATAAGCTATGGAAACACTAAAACAAGCAAACTATGCATGCAAAACAGAATCTGTCAAAAACAGAACAGTCTGCGAAGATCTGTAGTGTAACCATACTTTACTGTCTCTAAAAATTCTGAAACATTAGGAAAACCTGA
Organism: Elymus sibiricus; assembly: GCA_039707655.1. Lineage (NCBI taxonomy): Eukaryota > Viridiplantae > Streptophyta > Magnoliopsida > Poales > Poaceae > Elymus > Elymus sibiricus. Next base: position 59,836,277 of record CM077665.1, read on the forward strand.
GGTATTTGTATATCAAGACTGTGTAAAAATTTCAGATCATTATCACGCTCCAGTAAAAAATAAAAATTCCTGTACTGGAGTCAAAAGTTTCTGTTTTGGTTCAGCATCAATTCTACTCATCTTGTGAGTCATCCCAAAGGCTTTACTTGGCACTTTATTGAAATAAAAGGCACAAAACATGATTACTACAGTATATTAATCATGTGAACAGAGAAAAAAAAAGTAAAAGTGTTGGGTTGTCTCCCAACAAACGCTTTTCTTGAATGCCTTTTAGCTAGGCATGATGATTTCAATGATGCTCACATAAAAGATAAGAATTGAAACATAACAGGAGCATCATGAAGCATATGACTAGCACATTTAAGTCTAACCCACTTCCTATGCATAGGGATTTTGTGAGCAAACAATTTATGGGAACAAGAATCAACTAGCATAGGAAGGCAAAACAAGCAAGACTTCAAAACTTTGAACACATAGAGAGGAAACTTTATATTATTGCAATTCCTACAAGCATATGTTCCTCCCTCATAATAATTTTCAGTAGCATCATGAAGGAATTTCAGAACATAACTATCACATAAAGTATTATTTTCATGATCTACAAGCATAGAAATTTTACTACTCTCCACATAAGCAAACTTCTTCTCATTCATAGTAGTGGGAGCAAACTCAACAAAATAGCTATCATGAGACACTTGATTGCCATAACCACTTTGAATATTAAAATCATGATGACAAGTTTCATGGTTACTATCACTCTTTATAGCATACATGTCATCACAATAATCATCATAGATAGGAGGCATGCCATCATCATAATAGTTTTGCTCATCAAAACTTGGGGAACTAAAAATATCATATTCATCAAACATAGCATCCCCAAGCTTGTGGCATTGCATATCATTAGCATCATGAATATTCAAAGAATTCATACTAACAATATCACTATCATGCTCATCATTCAAGGAATTCTCATTAAGTATTTTCATAAATTCTTTCTCTACCAATTGAGCACAATTTTCCAAACCATCATTTTCACGAAAGACATTATAAAGACGATACAAATGATGCAACCTAATCTCCATTTTTTTGTAGTTTTCTTTTATAAAACCAAACTAGTGAAAAACAAGAAACTAAAAGATTTAATTGCAAGATCTAAAGATATACCTTCAAGCACTCACCTCCTCGGCAACGGCGCCAGAAAAGAGCTTGATGTCTACTACGCAACCTTCTTCTTGTAGACTCGTGTTGGGCCTCCAAGCGCAGAGTTTTGTAGGACAGTAGCAAATTTCCCTCAAGTGGATGACCTAAGGTTTGTCAATCCGTGGGAGGCGTAGGATGAAGATGGTCTCTCTCAAATAACCCTGCAACCAAATAACAAAGAGTCTCTTGTGTCCCCAACACACCCAATACAATGGTAAATTGTATAGGTGCACTAGTTCGGCAAAGAGATGGTGATACAAGTGTAATATGGATGGTAGATATAGGTTTTTGTAATCTGAAAATATAAAAACAGCAAGTTAACTAATGATAAAAGTGAGCACAAACGGTATTTCAATGCTTAGAAACAAGGCCAAGGGTTCATACTTTCACTAGTGCAAGTTCTCTCAACAATACTGACATAGTTGAATCATATGTAAATCCCTGACGTGCGACAAAGAGTTCACTCCAAAGTCACAAATAGCGGAGAACAAACGAAGAAATTATTGTAGGGTACGAAACCACCTCAAAGTTATATTTTCCGATCAATCTTATGAGCTATCCCTATAAGTGTCACGAACAGCCCTAGAGTTCATACTAAAATAACACCTTAAGATACACATCAACCAAAACCCTAATGTCACCTAGATACTCCAATGTCACCACGAGTACCCATGGGCTTGATTATACGATATGCATCACACAATTTCAGATTCATCATGTTCAATCCAACACAAAGAACTTCAAAGAGTGCCCCAAAGTTTCTACCGGATAGTCAAGACGAAAACGTGTGCCAACCCCTATGCATAGATTCCCAAGGTCACGGAACCCGCAAGTTGATCACCAAAACATACATCATGTGGATCAATAGAACATCCCATTGTCACCACGGATATCCCATCGCAAGACATACATCAAGTGTTCTCAAATCCTTTAAAGACTCAATCCGATAAGAAAACTTCAAAGGGAAAACTCAATTCATCACAAGAAGATAGAGAGGGGAAAACTCCATATGATTCATCTATATTAATAAAGCTCGCAGTACATCAAGATCGTGTCATCTTAAGAACACAAGAGAGAGAGAGATCAAACACATAGCTACTGGTACATACCCTCAGCCCCGAGGGTGAACTACTCCCTCCTCGTCATGGAGACCGCCGGGATGATGAAGATGGCCTCCGGTGATGGTTTCCCCCTCCGGCAGGGTGCCGAAATGGGCTCCCGATTGGTTTTTCGTGGCTACAGAGGGTTGCGGCGGCAGAACTCCCGATCTAGGTTTCTTTCTGGGGGTTACGGGATTTATAGGAGTACTTGGCGTTGTAATCAAGTCAGGGGGACTCCCGAGGGGCCCACAAGCAAGGGGGGTGCGCCCTAGGGGGGCGCCCCTAGGATTGTGGCTGCCTCGGGACTCCTCTCCGGTATCTTTTTGCTCCAGTATTTTTTATATTTTCCAAAAATATTCTCTGTAAATTTTTATTCCGTTTGGACTCCGTTTGATAATCCTTTTCTGCGAAGCTCAAAAACAAGGAAAAAACAGAAACTGGCACTGGGCTCTAGGTTAATAGGTTAGTCCCAAAAATAATATAAAATAGCATATTAATGCATATAAAACATCCAAAACCGATAATATAATAGCATGGAACAATAAAAAATTATAGATACGTTGGAGACGTATCATGGTGAAGGGGTATATATAGGCATCTCCAAAAATCCAACCGTTACACCTAAAGCGACCAACTCGGTGACACCGAAGTGTGAATCTCGGTGGTACCGAAGTGACCAAAAGTTGACAACTTTTGAATCTCGGTGAGACCGATATATAAAACTCGGTGGTACAGATTAGGTGACCAACGGTCAGATTGCGCAACTCGGTGACGCCGATCCAGAAAACTCGGTGGTACCGATTTTGTGAATCGAGGTAACAGAAAGTTGGCAACCCAAACTCTGTGGCACCGAAGTGGAATCGGTTGCACCGATGTGCTAGGGTTTTGCATGGGTCTGTCTGAGTTTGGGAATCGGTGGCACCGAGTGGAAAGTGTTGGTTGCACCGATATTGGATATTTGACTTTGGACAGACTTTTGTGGAAGAGCTTGTGGGTGTTTTTGGTGACTATCACTTGTGCATGTATGAGCATTTTGTTCACCAACAGTACCTTACCCCCTTTTAATAGTATTGGCTTTCCTATGGACTCAAAGTGATTTCTCACAAATTAAAATGTAGAGTCCTCTTCCTTGAAGCTTTGCCAATCCATTTCCTTGCATCTTGGGGTATTTCCACAATCCTTTTGCCATCCCTATCATTGAACTTTTCCTGAAATATGCTTAGTGGAAACATTAGTTCAATGACATATACTCCCTCCGTCCCAAAATAAGTGACTCGAAAATGACTCAACTTTGTACTAAAGTTAGTACAAACTTGAGTCATTTTTGAGTCACTTAATTTGGGACGGAGGTAGTATGTTGTTATTAATTACCAAACCACCAAGGGAGCAAATGTGCTTTCAATCTCCCCCTTTTTGGTAATTGATGACAACATATAGATCAAAGCTTTGACATATGATATAATCAATGGATATAATCGTCTCTTTGAGAAGTATGTGATAAGCAAGAGCTCCCCCTAAATTTGTGCATTATTTGAATTTGCGTTTGAATGCAAATGCACAATCGATTAGGTACATGGGGCATTCTTTCATGTCACATACAACTTGGTGGTGTGCGAGAATAATAAGAATGAACATCATAGCACAACACAATCAAGCAAGGGTGAATGACCATCTCATAAGCATCATAATGATAGGAAATAGTAGCAACACACATCAAGCATATGATCAAACACCACATAAGTTTAACACATCCAAACCAAAAGATCAAATGTTTTGTAAAGCGATAAAAACCAAACGCTCTCTCACTCGAAGCCTAAAGATCTATATACAGTTCTCCCCCTTTGGCAACAAGTTACCAAAAAGTTCAAAGAGATATAGCTAATCGTTCTTGGGCTGATCTCCTCCGGTTGTTGATGAAGGAGTCGAGAGAAATGCGTTGGCGAAGATCTCAGCTGATGTCCTAGATGGAGTTGGAGTAGCAACGGGAGGAACTGGAGCTGATAGAGCTGAGGAGGCTGTAGCAGGTGCTGATGAAGAAGGCCTCAATTCTGGAGCTGGCACTGTGGCTGATCTGGCTTGGGTAGTGAAGTGAGTGCCTGGCCTAAGAGGAGAGTCATCTTCATCATCTGAAGTGTCGGGACTGGGCACGCTGTCAACTTCCTTCTTCAGCTCATTCACGGTCTTTGTCAGTCCATCCACTTTGTCATTGAGAGTCTTGATCCTATTTTCAAAGATCCTCACAAGACTATTCTGATTCCCCGGTATGTCCTTGATGTCCTTCTACATGCCCTGAACGGTAGAGATCAAAAGATCCATTTGCTCGTTCCTGGATCTAGGGACGGGAGCACTAGTGGCTCTAGCTGCCTCTGCCTCTGCCTGTGCTGCAGCTGATGTGGGATGATCTGGGTCCATCACCACAACGTTGTCCTCAAGATCTGGCTGTAGGGGCAAATGGGGCCTGTCAAGAGCAAAAATGTGCTTCCCCAGCTTGGAGTTGATGAGCATCTGAATGTAGGGTGCATAGCAGCATGAGCGCTTCTGATCAGCAGCAACCCTCTTCACAGTCTCTACTATCAAGTCCATCACCCTTATCCGGGTGTGTCTATCAAGATGGATCAGCATGTTGATGGAATAGCCTCGAATCATCTTCTCATCTCCAGACTTAGGCATCAATGTGTGCCTCAAGATGGTGTTCATGGTGCGGAGGCCAGCCTGGAGGAAGTAAATGGATCCTAACTTGTGTGATTTCAAGTTTGCTGCAGGGATCACATTGTACATGTTCTTCATAGAATCATGGCTCTCCTTGGATTCAGAATAGACATCCAAGTCACCATCTTCCACCTCTGGGACTCCCAAGATAGCAGCCCATTCCTCAACAGAAGACTCATATCTTGCTCCTTCAGCCATCCACACAATTCTACCATCTCCATAGAAGTGAGCAGTGGAGTAGAATTGCATGATCATCTCGTCGTTCCATGCAGTGAATTCTTTGCCAACAAACTCATCTAAGACAATGCAATGAAAATTGACTTGAACATTTGGAAAGTAATCTTCATTCTCCTTGATATACTTCCAGTCAACATATCTCATGTCACTCACAGCTAGGCTCTTGTCAAGCAAGATTGTATCATAGAAATCTTGTTGCTCCTTGGTGTAGAACCTGTAGTCCACAGCTGTTTTTCTCCTCTGGGCATATGGATCAATTGCTCTCCATGCCCTCAAACCTGAATCCTTCCTCTTCTTCATATCTTCAGCAAGTGGCTGGCATTGTGCTCTGGAAGGTGTGGTCTGAGCTTCATGAAAGCAGTGATGTCATCATCATCCTCAGCTTCCCTGAAAGTGGAGGTCTTGTTCTTGGAAGAAGCTGGGATCTCTCTGGAGAACCTCTTGGGTTTGTCAGCAGCAGCAGCCTTCTTTGGAGCAGACTTGGGGCTCTTGGAAGTGTTAGTCTTGGGCATTGCATCTGCCATAAGCTTCTTTTTCTTCTTGGGAGGGGCCTTTGCAGCTGGCTCTACCTCCTCTTCTTCAGCAGCTGCCTCCCCTGGATCCTCAAACATAGAGGTAGGCCTGCCAACAACATAAACAATCCTCTTCCTGGTTCTCTTCTTCTCCCCTGCCTGCTTAGGCATAGATTTATTGGGAGGCTCAACTGTCACAGTTGCTCTGGAGCTCTCAGGTGCTCTCACTGTCTCAGAGCTAGCATACTCCTTCCTGATAGCTTTCTTCTTCTTGGAAGATGTGGCAACATCATCTTTCTTAGGCAGCTCCTCAGGGATGAAGTCCTCATCCTCCTCATCAGAATTGAGCTTTCTCCTAGACCTTGTAGCAGCCTTGGGCAAGTCAGGAGAACTAGGCACATCATCAAAACTCTCTTCAGGGCTTGTGCCTGAGCTCATGACAATATTCTCCTCTCTGAAATCATTCTGGCTATCATCTGAAGCAGACATCTCTGACCCTGTGAATAGAGTATAGAGGAGTGGAGAGGATGAGTCATCACAAAATGCAGAGATTTCAAAAGATTGAACTAGGATTTCTCAAATTTTGCATTCTACCAAATGTATGTCGGTACAACCGAGACAAAATTTTTGGACCCACGGAGACAAACAACCTGCTTTCCAGAAACTTGGCACCATTTTCGGTCACACCGAAAATTAGTACTCGGTTTCACCAAGGTGTTTTCAGCTGGCCAGAAAAACCGAATCGGTGCTACCGATTCTTTTGCATCGGTTCTACCGAGATTCATGTGGCGGACGGCAAAACCTAAAAAATCGATCGTTCGCTATTCTACTGGAATTTCTAGAGGAAAGGGAGGTTTGCAATGCGTGGATTATCGATAAAATTAACTTCAATGCGCAAGAATCGGATGGGTGCGCAAGGAAGGCCGGATCCATACCCTAGCTTGGTGACGGATCCGCTACGGCGACGACGGCGGCAATGATTCCGTCGGCGGCGGTGATTCCCAACGGCGGAGACGCACGGGGAGGAAAGGGCGACGACCAGGGGTCCGGAGCGGCAGCTTAGGGTTGGAGGAAAACGGGCTCTTGAGATTGAATTTCAAAAGTCGTGTCCGCCAGAATATATACCCTTCGCTGTCGGTGACACCGGTTCAAGATTTTTGGTGTCACCGAGTTTCTCAACTTTCAGCTGACAGGGAAACTCGGTGTAACCGAGAATAAGGAATCGGTGTTACCGAGATTGAAAATGCAGATCAACCCTAGGCATTCGGTGAGACCGAGAATTTTAGTTGGTTCCACCGAGATGCACTTGGGAGGTTTTAATGGTCAGTCCTTTGTCGATGCTGAACTCCGAGTGCTCCTCACACAGAGGTATCGAAAAGTACTTGTTCAAATTTTGTGATGCAGCAAGAAAAGAATATGAGGTGAGAAAGCATAGATATATAGAGAGTGGTCCTAGGCATTCTTGTCCATCCAATTAGCAAAAGCGAAAACAAAAGCCAAATAGCAACAATTGGATGTCCTCGAATGGATAAATAAATGCAGACCAACATGCTCACACAATAGGATGTCAAATGAAATCATGGCAAACATGCACAAACATTCTAGCATCTATCAAGCATTTTGGCGATGACAGAGTCATCTATACATGAGTATATTGACTTAGGAGCCAAGTAAGAATACTTGATCATAGGTCATACACATCGTTTAAGCACAAGTGGGGTTACCACTTTTACATAAAGCATTTAATGTTGTCACATACTATGAGATGCTTTGACTCAAGTCTTAGAGTAAAGCTCCCCCTTGATGTGACATCCCCCCATAGGAGGGATAAACTAACCTTGGGTTTTGTCGATGAAGACTTCATGTTGGTGAGGTAGTGGTGGATGCTCAAAGTTGATGAAGATCACCATGAGTTGGGAGCATCCTTGTTGTTTCCTTACTCTTCTCACCTACATGGGTTAGTCCCAACACACAAGAGACAAATACAAGGATATCTATGGACATGGAGTGCAAAGCATGTGTGATGATGTCCATTGATTTGTTGATTACCTTGTCCCTTGCTTACCTTTGAGGGAATGTGTGACTCCTTGAACTATTGCATAGAGTTGATGTTGATTGCAAATAGTTCTTGCCAATAATGAATGTGAGTGAATTTCATTGGCGGAGTCACCCCTCAAGAACTTTCTAGTTCTTCTTCTTGGGGACCCACATCAACTTGATGGGGATCCTTGGTGTTGAAGTAGCCCTTGTAGAAGTTGAGCTTGAAGTAGGCTTGGGAACCCACTCCACCAAAGCTTGGGATTCATCTTCATATGAGTCAATGTCCTCTTGAAGCTTGTTCTTGCCCTTGAGCTTGTGGTCTTGTGGTGGAAGGTCATCTTGAGTGTTTGTTCCCTTGGGAGGAGCACTTTCATACTTCTCTTTTTGAGGAACAAACTTGGGCTTGGGGTATTGACCTTCTTCCCATTCAACTCCATTAGCGTTGAAGTAGCCAATGCCATGGTTCTTCCGGTATCCTCCGTGCTTGCGTACAATTTCCTCAAATTGCTTACACCCGGCAAGACTCTTGTAGATACCTTTCTCTATAACTCCTTTCAATAAAGCATTTTCTTGCTCAAGTGTAACTTGGCTAAGAGAATCATCATTAGTGGAATCAATAGAACTACTAGAAGCAACATCATTGGGTTTAGCATTTTTATTGTTGCTACTAGATGAAGAACCTTTCTTGCCTCTGTTACTAGTTTGTTTAGACTTAACTTGAGGCATGAATGTAGACAAGAGTAGTCGTTTGGCTAGATAAGATGAAGTCTTCTTTCAGAGATCGTCATTGATAGCTTTAAGAAACTCATGCTCTTGCTCCAAGGTGAGCTTCTCGAAGCGTAGCTTCTCATGAGTTCTTACAAGCTCTCTATGATCTTCGAGAGTAGATTCATGGGCTAACTTAAGAGTGTTCAATTCTTTAGTTAGTTGTTCTATTTTCATCTCATCATCAAATGACTTATCTTGCCTAGCATGAGAATTTTCAAGTTCATTTTGACTAACATTACTAGTATTATCAAAGCGCAAGTCATCATCACAAAGTAAGTCATCTTCATCACTATCGAAATCAAGATACTCGGGGTGTGATACCTTGGGGCCTTTAGCCATGAAGCAACTTCCACACCCTTCATTTGGTGAATCAAATAGATCATAGGAGTTGGTAGTCACTAGTGCAAGTCCGGCAACACCTTCATCTTGACTATAGTCGGAGTTGGAGTGATAGCTTCTCTCGGAGTTGTTGTCGGAGTCGGAGCCGGAAACCCATTCTCCAACATGAGCTTGATGTATTCTTCTTGTGTAGCTCTTGGTCTACTTGTCCTTCTTCTCCGAATCCCTACTTCTCCTTGAGGGTCTTCGTTCATAACGATCATCTCTACTCCTTCTCTCTCTTTGAGGTGATTCATTCCTTGAGCTTCGTCTTCTAGGTGACTCTTCTCTTCGTTTGTAGGGAGTCGTGCACTCATTGGAGTAGTGTCCGGGCTTCCCACAATTGTAGCAGTTGCGGTCACGACTTGACGAACGCTTCTCTTCATATCTTGTGTTGGAGCTTCGTTCTTTGCCTCTATTCTTGTAGAACTTGTTGAATTTCTTGACCATGAGGCTTATCTCTTCATTGGTGACAAGGTTGTCGCTTGAAGTTGTGGGACCATCACTTGTGGCTTTGTAAGCACCGCTAGACTTGTTGTGAAGCTCTTCTTTGTCTTTAAGTGTCATCTGATGAGCAACAATCCTTCCAATGAGTTCCGTAGGCTTGAGATCTTTGTAGTTGGGCATCATTTGGATCAATGTGCACACGGTGTCGTATCTCTCATCCAAAGCTGTAAGTACCTTCTTGATGATGAATTTGTCGGTCATTTCTTCGCTTCCTAAGCCGGCAATCTCACTGGTGATGAGAGCTAGCCTAGAGTACATCTCCGCGACTCCTTCACCATCCTTCATCTTGAACTTGTCAAGCTGACTTTGAAGAACATCCAACTTGGATTCTCTCACGGACTCGATTCCTTCGTGCATATCAACCAAAGTATCCCAAATCTCTTTTGCATTCTCAAGACGGCTGATTTTGTTGAATTCTTCGGGGCATAGGCAGTTGAAGAGAATGTCGCATGCTTGAGCGTTGTATTGCAACATTTTCAATTCATCCGCGGTCGCTTCACGATCCGGTTCCTTTCCATCACCAAAGAATTCACCTTGCAAGCCAACATGAACAACAGCCCATACGGCGGGGTTATGACCAAGAATATGCATTTTCATTTCATGCTTCCAACTAGCAAAATTAGTGCCATCAAAGTACAGACCTCTATGGTGATAATTTCCCTCACTAGACGCCATACTCTCCTAGGTTGTGAAACCAATGCAATGGACACCAAAGCTCTGATACCACTTCACTAGTAGAAAACGGCCCATTTGTCCCGGTTCCAGAGGCCCATTAGCCCCGGTTCTGGAACCGGGACTAAAGGGTCGGGACTAAAGCCCAAAACCTTTAGTCCCGGTTCGCTTACGAACCGGGACAGAAGGGGCTCCACGTGGCCGCTGCGGGGAGCCCAGGCAGGAGGACCTTTAGTCCCGGTTGGTCACACCAACCAGGACCAAAGGGCATCCACGCATCAGCATCTGGCAGGAGCTGGGGTTTTTTTTAAGGGGGGGGGGGGGTGGGGGGGGGGGTTTTGGAGGGTTAATTTAGGGGTTTCATATTGTGCTAGCTAGCTAATAGAGAGAAGTGTCCTCTCTTTCTCCGTGCTTGGTCGACGCTAGCTACTATACATATAGAGAGAACTCGACGCTAGCTAATAAGAAAATGAAGGAAACCATTAATTACACAAGATCGTCATGCTGAACATATATAGAGAGAAGTGACATCTCTTTCTCCGTGCTTGGTCGAACAACAAGTTTTCGTATTTCTATCCTACGCTACTACATATATACAATATAACATCTTTTACAATCCCTAACATCATCTACCTAAGATCCAATCACAAATCCACATGGTATTCTCCGTCTTTAGGTATGATGTGGTCAAGAAAGAATCCCGCCAATTCCTCTTGAATTGCTCGTATGCGATCATGTGGTAGGAGTTCATCCCGCATCTGCCAGATCTAATTTAAAAAAGGGGGTCAATACATGCATATATATGAATAAAACTCAACACAATTGATGGTAATATATAAAATAAAATTGTGAATATTATTTACGTACTTCAAATTGTTTGTCAGAGAAGCCCCGCTCAGAGGTCGAGTGGCGAATAAACTCGCATACGTAGTATGCACATAAAACAGTCCCTTCTTTCTGGTACAAGCACTTTACGAGAATAGAGTTCAATCAAACTGATAAGCAAGCATGGTAATGATATATTGATGAAAATTTGAATCAATTAGAGATGCGCGGAACTAGCTAGTACTACTTACTTTGGGGTGCGTAAATCGCAACTCTTTGTTTAGACCGGGAACCTTTCGGGTGAACTTCTTCCAAACCCTGCCAGGCAAAGAAAATGATTACTTGATATCAGGAAATTAACGAAAGTTGCATGCCGATATGGTCCCGGTATTGACTGAACTTACTTCTTGAGCATTGCAGTCATGTTCGCATAATCCTCGGGATCTTTACGTCTCGAGTCTAAGACAGTTACTAATGCCCCGTCAAGCTTAATGGATAGCAGAATAAAGTGGTAACTGCGCACGCATATATAACTCATCAATTACATTACTTAACCTCGAGTAAGCGAAACCGAGTATACAGAGAAGACAACAACACTCACTTGAAGTTGTAAGGAAAGAGTATTTCCCTTTTGTTTTGATGTATAAGGAACGACTTTAGCAAGTTCTCCTCGGTCTCTTTGATTTCATTTTGTACCGTCCATTCATTTACGGCATCTGGGCTAATGAACCCAACGTCGAAGATTCCTGCTTTTTTGCATTCGACGATCTTCAATCTGCATAATATAGTGAGGATAATTATATATACATGCAATGAACGAGCTGAGCTAGAGACTTAACTATAGAAGTAATACTTACAGACAGTAGGAAGTCATGAGTTGTTTGTCGAGGGCCAGTTGATTGTATAACTGAAATAACTCCACAAATTCAATAGGCATCACGCTGAGTCCAATGAATTCGTTCTCTGGTTTCACTGCCACATACATAGTGTCTTTCCCAGACTCCCTGCAGGTTTTCATGTACCACTCATGCAATTTGTACATCATCGTTGTTAGAGGAGGATGATCGGGTTTGACGAGAGGCTTCCCGTGCACGTATTTATATTCTTCTTTTGTTACCTCAGCAGTTTCAAAAATTACATCATCCCCCAAGTAATCACCAGGATTGGTACCGGGCACCATCCCCGGATGATTAGCGACGATATCGTAAGACACCTTGAGCGGGGGGCACGATTGGTTCGCCTGTTCGCCGAGCTGGGGAATTTTTTTCCCACTGCTTCGTTCTGCTAACCTTGCATCACTGGAAGTACTTCCCGACCGCCGCGCATCTTGATATGTCTTTTTAAGACAGCAGAGATAGTTGGAATCTGGCGGAGGCGGTGGTGGTCGCTTCAGGGCATCGATAGTGCGCTTCACTTTCACCGGATCTAGCTTCTCCTTCGGAGGTGGAGTTTTCTTTGCAAAATGGTCCCTCACTTGGGCACGTCATATGTCCTCGTTTTCCTTCTCGGTCCTCTCATATGGTAACGTTTCCAGAGGCTTGAGAGATGGACCGTATCTGAATTGCCTCCCGCCTCTGCTTGTAGTGCTAGCCGCCGGAGCGGCGGCGTCTCTCTTCCGTCGTTGCTGACGAGGCAGAGGAGGCGGAGTGCTCCAACGCGCCGGAGGAGCTGGAGCGGCGGCGTCTGTCTTCCACCGTTGCCGACGAGGCGGAGGAGGAGGCGGACTGCTCCGACGCGCCGGAGTAGGCGAAGGAGGAGGCGGAGTGTCCTCACGTGTCGGAGGAGCCGGAGAAGGAGGCGGAGTGCCCTGATCACTCGCCGGAGGAGGAGGAGGAGGAGGCGGAGTGCCCTGACTCGCCGGAGGAGGAGGAGGAGGCGGAGGCGTCCAGTTTGGAAGCTTGATGTACTCCTTCTGCCATAGACATGTACTCCTCAGAGCATGAACCAGCTGATTCTCCCCTTCACCTGTAGGGTGGTCAAGCTCGAGCTCCTCAAATCCCTCCATTACTTCATCCACCATCACAACAGCATAGCCATGTGGAATCGGAAGGTAGTGAAAAGTTCCGTTGGGTTGAGGAGGTGCAACAGAGCCGACAGCCGCCTTGAAAGTGAGGTTCCGGCATTTCGTCATAAGCTCGCAATGTTGAGCCTCCGTGATAGTATCCACGGGGTAGCTAGGAGCCGTGAAGTCAGGCTGAACGGGCTCCGTGGAAGCCACGCTGCTTCTTCGCTGAGATGGCGGGTTAGCTTCTGGGGTAGCTTCGTGCCGCTGAGATGGTTGGTCGGCAGCTCGCTGGCTCTCAAGTTCCTCTAGCTTTTCTAGTCTTGCATTGAGCTTCTGCATGTCGCTCAGCTCCGCTTTCCTCTTTCTCTCCCGGCTTCTGTAACCGCCTGCGTCGGGAAACCCAACCTTCCATGGAACGGAGCCTGGTGTGCCTCGTGTTCGTCCAGGGTGCTCAGCATTCCCTCGGGCCTCAGTCAGCTCGTCCTTCTCTCTGTCGGGAATGAACGTCCCTTCCTGCGCTGCAGTGATATACTTCTGAAGCTTCTTGACGGGTATTGCAAGTTGCTCGTCCGTCCAACGGCACTGCCCTATTTCAGGGTCCAAAGTTCCCCCAACCCCGAAGAACCAAGTCCTTGAACGGTCTGGCCAGTTCAATGTCTCTGGTTCGACCCCTTTAGCAATCAGGTCATTCTCAGCTTTGTCCCACAACGGCCAGGCTTTGAGCTAGCCACCTGACCCCGTGTGATGGTGATACTGCTTCTTTGCAGCATTGTTCTTGTTTGTCTCTGACATTTTCTTACTCTTGTCTGATGTCTTGTAGGCCACAAATGCGGGCCAGTCATCTCTTATCTTCTCAAATCGGCCGATGAATTCCGGAGTCTTCCCTTTGTCGACAAACTTTGATTTCAACTCATTCTTCCACCTCCTGAATAGATCTGCCATCTTCTTAAGAGCACACGCCTTGACCAGTGGCTCTATAACTGGCTTATTCGGATCCTCCTCTGGCGGTAGGGTGAAATTTGCCTTCAGCGAGGTCCAAAGATCATCTTTCTGTCTATCAGTGACATAAGAAGGGTCGTCGTCCTTAGGCTTATTCCATTGTTTGATGCTGATCGGGATGTTGTCCCTAACAATAGCTCCGCACTGAGCAGAAAATGCGTCCTTGGTCCGCTTGGGTTCAATCGGTAGGCCATCGTCCGCGAGTGCTGTGATCGTGAACCTTTCATCCTTGTGCAACCTTTTCTTCGGGCCTCGTCTCGTTACCGAAGTTTGGCTCGATCCGGAGGGCTATAAAAGAAGAAAGAAGAGTTAATATATGTACATACCAAAACAATTAATGCATCAATTAGCTAGTCAGCACAGGCTTAATTAATATATATACCTCGCCGGACTTTGCAACAGCTCCCTCCTCCGTTCGGTCACCGGAGCCGTCATCATGGTCTCCTTCTTCCTCCGGCATTCGGTCACCGGAGCCATCATGATCATGTCCTTCCTCCTCCATTGTTCAATCACCGGAGCCGTCATCCACTCCTTCCAGACCATCGGTGTCGTTGAGAAACGACAAGACATCACGTCCGGCGAGAATTATCTCCCCCAACAACTGTTCTTGTTCCAAGTCTCTTTGATCCATAGTTTCTGCAAATATTACAACATGGCAATTAATATACAAACAAGAATGGCCAATGTCCGGACCGCCTCTCTCATGAATGTCCGACGTCCGGACCGCCTCTCTCATGAATGTCAAACAAGGGATTCTCTTAACCTTTAAGGGATTTAACAAAATGGCGCCATTCTGGATGTGCAGAAAATGGTCCATATTTTTCCTGATCTCATCTAACCTTCTATATGTCATGTTGTCTAGTGTCAAAGGATTCAAGAAAACCAAGGCTTTATCATTAGCCGGAAGTAACAGGTGCATAATGGTACGAAGCTCTCCAAAAATTTTTTGGAACAGAGTCCCGGATAGGATAATTAATTAGCTTTTTGGTACGAAGTTCAGCAAGAGCCTTCTGAATATCGCTATTTGGAAGGCCTTTGCTGAATTTCATACCAAAAAGCGAATTATTCTATCCGGAACTCCGTTCCAAAACAACTTTGAAGAGCTTCGTAGCATCATACGCCTGTTACTTCCGGCTAATGATGAAGCCATGGATTTCTTCAATACTTTGACAGACAACGTGACATATAGAAGAATATATATATAGATGAGATCAGAAAAAAATTGGATCAACTTGTGCACATCCATAATGGGGGCATTCTTGATAAATCTATGTTACCGGAGTTTTCTATATGAACAAAAAAAAATTCCACATGACATGTCCGACGTCCCCCCTCATGTCGAAGTTATCGGGGAGGGGGTAGACGACAACAACGCTCACCCCTCATGTCCGACGTCCGACGTCCCCCCTCATGTCATGTCCGACGCCACCCCTCATGTCGAAGTTATCGGGGAGGGGGTAGACGACAACGACGCTCACCCCTCATGTCATGTCCGACGTCCCCCCTCGTGTCGAAGTTATCGGGGAGGGGGTAGACGACAATGACGCTCACCCCTCATGTCCGACGTCCGACGTCCCCCCTCATGTCATGTCCGACGTCCCCCCTCGACAATGCTCTTTTAACTTGGTAAATTTGGGTGGCCTTGACAACTCTTCTAGGGTTTGGGGTGGCCTCGACAACGCTCTTTTAACTCATTTAACTTGGTAAATTTGGGTGGCCTCGACAACGCTTCTAGGGTTTGGGGTGGCCTCGACAACGCTCTTTCAGTCCCGGTTTGGGTGGACTCGAGAGTTTCTATGAGCATAAAAAAAATCTATACAAAAAACTTTCTTCTATGAACAAAAAACTTTCTTCTATGAACAAAAAACTTTCTATGAACATCATTGCTCATATATCAATGCATACATCCATGGATCATCATTGCTCATATATCCATGGATCATATATAAAAACTTTCTATGAACAAAAAAAAGTTCTATGAACAAAAAAAAAGTTATAACAAAAAAATTATACATCAATGCATACATATCCATGGATCATCCATACACATCTTCATACATATACATCAATGCATACATATCCAAAAATCATCCATACATACAGCATCCATACATCTGCATATGAACAAAAAAAGGCAGAGGCGGCGGCGGCGGCGCGGCAAGCAGAGCGCCGCCGGGGCGGTGGCGGCGGCACGGTGAGCAGAGCGTGGGCGGCCGGAGCGCGGCGGGCGGCGGCGTCGGGGCGCGGGGGGGGGGGGGGGAGGAGGAGAGGAGGGGAACGGCGCGGCGGCTCACAGTGGGAGCGGGGACGGCGTCGGGGCAGCTCGGCGACGGCGACGACGGCGAGGTGGAGCAGCCTGACGGCGTCGGGGTAGGGCTCGGCGGCGACGGCGACGAGGAGCAGCCTGGGGGCGTCGGGCGGAGAAGAACAAGTGATTTCGAGAAACTGCTAAGTGTGAGCTTATATACACAGAGCATTGGTCCCGGTTCGTGGCACCAACCGGGACCAATATCACCCTTTTGGTCCCGGTTGGTGCCACCAACCGGGACTAAAAGTCATTTTCAGCAGCCCAAAGGGCGGGAAGCAGAGACCTTTGGTCCCGGTTGGTGGCACGAACCGGGACCAAAGGGTGGCATTGGTCCCGGTTGGTGCCACCAACCGGGACGAAAGGGTGGCATTCGTCCCGGTTGGTGCCACCAACCGGGACGAAAGGGCTGTGGCTGGCACGGCGTCGGGCGGGTGGATGTTTAGTCCCACCTCGCTAGCTGAAGGGCGCCGATAGTGGTTTATAAGCGCTGGTGCGCCTCCCCTTTCGAGCTCCACTCTTATGCAGGCCTACAGGCCTAAACGCGTCTCTCTGCCTGTGGGCCTACTGGGCCTGCATCCTGGCCCAACTAACGGTTGGGTTTCTAGTCGTATGCAGGCCATGGTGGCCCAGTAGGCGGCATTTTTTTTAATTTTTTTCCAGTATTTTTGTTTTGTTTTTTGCTTTATTTATTTTGTTATTTTAGTTTGCTATTAAAGTTTCTAACAAAAAAATACTTTATGAAAATTCTTTTTATGCAGGCCATGGTGGCTGAGTAGGCGGCATTTTTTTTAATTTTTTTCCAGTATTTTTGTTTTGTTTTTTGCTTTATTTTTTTTTTATTTTAGTTTGCTATTAAAGTTTCTCACAAAAAAATACTTTATGAAAATTATTTTTGCTATTAATGTTTTGAACAAAAAATACTTTGATAATTTTAGTTGCATAAATTTTATTTAATTTTAGTTTCAAAAATACTAGAGGTTTATAAAAGCTTTTTAGTTGATTCTTTTTGCTATTGAAGAATATTATAGTTTTGTTTTAGTTGATCATAACAGAATATTTTAATTGATTCTTTTTAGTTCATTCTTTTTTGCTATTAGAGTTTTATAAAAGTTTTCTAGTTTATTCTTTTTGCTATTAGTTCATTCTTTTTAGTTGATTCTTTTTAGTTGATTTCATTTTTTTGAACTTATTTTAACTCCAGACTTTTGTGTGTTCAAAATGCACCATTCAAAGCCACATCATCAATTTTCAACCGTTTCTGACTTCATTTGGTATTTTTCATGCATTTACTGATTTTTTTGAGCTAAATGACCCTGAAATTGAAAAGCACTACAAATGAACTCTGAAAAGGTTGAAAGTTGGCATGGTATCATCATTTCACCCACATAGCATGTGCTACAAAGTTAAGAGGGTTACGGCAAAAACTGGATGCACTTCGTGTACAAAATGGACAATCTCTTTCGAAGTATCAGGGTTTCGGACGAAAACTCATCTGTTACAAAGGGATTTCATTTTTTTGAACTTATTTGAACTCTAGACTTTTTGTGTGTTCAAAATGCACCATTCAAAGCCACATCATCAATTTTCAACCCTTTCTGACTTCATTTGGTATTTTTCATGCATTTACTGATTTTTGTGAGCTAAATGACCCTGAAATTGAAAAGCACTACTAATGAACTCTGAAAAGGTTGAAAGTTGGCATGGTATCATCATTTCAGCCACATAGCATGTGCTACAAAGTTAAGAGGGTTACGGCAAAAACTGGATGCACTTCGTGTACAAAATGGATAATCTCTTTCGAAGTATCAGGGTTTCGGATGAAAACTCATCTGTTACAAAGGGATTTCATTTTTTTGAACATATTTGAACTCCAGACTTTTTGTGTTTTCAATATGCACCATTCAAAGCCACATCATCAATTTTCAACCCTTTCTGACTTCATTTGGTATTTTTCATGCATTTACTGATTTTTTTGAGCTAAATGATCCTGAAATTGAAAAGCACTACTAATGAACTCTGAAAAGGTTGAAAGTTGGCATGGTATCATCATTTCACCCACATAGCATGTGCTACAAAGTTAAGAGGGTTACGGCAAAAACTGGATGCACTTCGTGTACAAAACGGACAATCTCTTTCGAAGTATCAGGGTTTCGGACAAAAACTCATCTGTTACAAAGGGATTTCATTTTTTTGAACTTATTTGAACTCCAGACTTTTTGTGTGTTCAAAATGCACCATCCAAAGCCACATCATCAATTTTCAACCCTTTCTGACTTCATTTGGTATTTTTCATGCATTTACTGATTTTTTGAGCTAAATGACCCTGAAATTGAAAAGCACTACAAATGAACTCTGAAAAGGTTGAAAGTTGGCATGGTATCATCATTTCACCCACATAGCATGTGCTAAAAAGTTGAGAGGGTTACGGCAAAAACTGGATGCACTTCGTGTACAAAACGGACAATCTCTTTCGAAGTATCAGGGTTTCATACGAAAACTCATCTGTTACAAAAGGCATTTCATTTCTTCACATGTAACTGCAGTGATATTCTAGATCAAAGGCATCATGATACTAGTTGTGGAGAGAAAGTCTTCACTTTTTCTTCGCTTGTGTCCTTTGCTTATCGCGCCGTAACCATGGATAATCTTCATCGTTTAACAGGGTGCTTGTGTCAGCCTTGACTTTGAAGGGAGGAATTTCATGAAACTTTTCATAATCTTCAGACATGTCTGTCTTGCCCTCCAATCCCACGATGTCTCTTTTTCCTGAAAGAACTGTGTGGCGCTTTGGCTCATCGTATGATGTATTCGCTTCCTTATCTTTTCTTTTTCTCGGTTTGGTAGACATGTCCTTCACATAGAAAACATGCGCCACATCATTGGCTAGGACGAATGGTTCATCTGTGTACCCAAGATTGTTCAGATCCACTGTTGTCATTCCGTACTGTGGGTCTACCTGTACCACGCCTCCTGACAGATTGACCCATTTGCACTGAAACAAAGGGACCTTGAAATCATGTCCATAGTCAAGTTCCCATATGTCCACTATGTAACCATAATATGTGTCCTTTCCCCTCTTGGTTGCTGCATCAAAGCGGACACCGCTGTTTTGGTTGGTGCTCTTTTGATCTTGGGCGATCGTGTAAAATGTATTCCCATTTATCTCGTACCCTTTGTAAGTCAATACAGTCGAAGATGGTCCCCTAGCCAACGAGTACAGCTCATCAGAAACAGTGTTGTCACCCATGAGACATTTTTGCAACCAACTGCCGAAAGTCCTGATGTGTTCATATGTAATCCAGTCGTCACACTGCTCTGGGTGTTTGGAGCACAGAATATTCTTGTGTTCATCGACATACGGGGTCACCAAGGTAGAAATCTGTAGAACTGTGTAGTGTGCTTGAGACCAAGAATGCCCGTCCCTACATATTATTGAGTCCGCTCCTAGCGTGCCTTTTCCAGTCAGTCTCCCCTCATACCGCGATTGAGGGAGACCAATCTTCTTAAGGTCAGGAATGAAGTCAACACAAAACCCAATGACATCCTCTGTTTGATGGCCCATGGAGATGCTTCCTTCTGGCCTAGCGCGGTTACGAACATATTTCTTTAAGACTCCCATGAACCTCTCAAAGGGGAACATATTGTGTAGAAATACAGGGCCCAGAACGACAATCTCGTCGACTAGATGAACTAGGATGTGCGTCATGATATTGAAGAAGGATGGTGGGAACACCAGCTCGAAACTAACAAGACATTGCACCAAATCACTCCTTAACCTTGGCAGGATTTCTGGATCGATCACCTTCTGAGATATTGCATTGAGGAATGCACATAGCTTCACAATGGCTAATCGAACGTTTTCCGATAGAAGCCCCCTCAATGCAACCGGAAGCAGTTGCGTCATAATCACGTGGCAGTCATGAGACTTTAGGTTCTGGAACTTTTTCTCTGCCATATTTATTATTCCCTTTATATTCGATGAGAACCCAGACGGGACCTTCATACTGAGCAGGCATTCAAAGAAGATTTCCTTATCTTCTTTGGTAAGAGCGTAGCTGGCAGGACCTTCATACTTCTTTGGATGCATGCTGTCTTTTTCATGCACACGTTGTTGTTCCTCCCGTGCCTCCGGTGTATCTTTTGTCTTCCCATACACTCCCAAGAAGCCTAGCAGGTTCACGCAAATATTCTTCGTCACGTGCATCACGTCGATTGCAGAGCGGACCTCTAGGTCTTTCCAATAGGGTAGGTCCCAAAATATAGATTTCTTCTTTCACATGGGTGCGCGTCCCGCATCGTCAGTCGGAACAGATAGTCCGCCAGGACCCTTTCCAAAGATTACTTGTAAATCATTGACTATATCAAGTATGTGATCACCAGTACGGAGGGCGGGCTTCTTCCGGTGATCTACCTCATCTTTGAATTTCTTTCCTTTCTTTCGACATTGATGGTTGGTCGGAAGAAATCGACGATGCCCCAGGTACACATTCTTCCTGCATTTGTCCAAATATATACTGTCGGTGTCATCTAAACAGTGTGTGCATGCGTGGTATCCCTTGTTTGTCTGTCCTGAAAGGTTACTGAGAGCAGGCCAATCGTTGATGGTTACAAACAGCAACGCATGTAGGTCAAATTCCTCCTGTTCGTTCTCATCCCACACATGTACACCTCTTCCATTCCATAGCTGTAAAAGTTCATCAACTAATGGCCTTAGGTACACATCAATGTCATTGCCGGGTTGCATACGGCCTTGGATGAGCACTGGCATCATAATGAACTTCCGCTTCATGCACAACCAAGGAGGAAGGTTATACATACATAGAGTCACAGGCCATGTGCTATGCTTGCTGCTCTGCTCCCCAAAAGGATTAACGCCATCTGCACTTAAACCAAACCATACGTTCCTTGGGTCACCTGTAAAGTCGCTCCACTTTCTGTCGATCTTTCTCCACTGTGACCCGTCAGCGGGTGCTCTCAACTTCCCGTCTTTCTTACGGTCTTTTATGTGCCATTGCATCAACTCGGCATGCTTTTTGTTTCTGAACAGACGTTTCAACCGTGGTATTATAGGAGCATACCACATCACCTTGGCAGGAACCCTCTTCCCGGTGCTCTGGCCCTCAACATCACCAGGGTCATCTCTTCTGATCTTATACCGCAATGCACCGCATACCGGGCATGCGTTCAAATCCTCGTACGCACCGCGGTAGAGGATGCAGTCATTAGGGCATGCATGTATCTTCTGCACCTCCAATCCTAGAGGGCATAGAACCTTCTTTGCTTCGTACGTACTGCCGGGCAATTCGTTATCCTTTGGAAGCTTCTTCTTCATTATTTTCAGTAGCGAACTAAATCCCTTGTCAGAGACACCATTGTCTGCCTTCCATTGCAGCAATTCCAGTGTGGTACCGAGCTTTCTGTTGTCATCTTCGCAATTTGGGTACAACCCTTTTTTGTGATCCTCTAACATGCGATCGAACTTCAACTTCTCCCTTTCACTTTCGCATTCTCTCTGTGCATCAACAATGACCCGGCGAAGATCATCATCGGGCACATCGTCTGGTTCCTCTTGATCTTCAGCTTCCCCCATTGCAGCATCACCGTATTCAGGGGGCGGGTAGTTGTCATCATCCTCTTCTTCTTCGTTGTCTTCCATCATAACCCCTCTTTCTCCGTGCTTGGTCCAAACATTATAGTGTGGCATAAAACCCTTCTCAAGCAGGTGGAAGTGAAGGGTTTTAGAGTTGGAGAAAGCCTTCGTATTCTCAGAGACAGTACATGGACAATGCATAAAACCATTCTGCTTGTTTGCCTCAGCCGCTTCGAGAAAATTATGCAGGCCCTTAATATACTCGGAGGTGCGTCGGTCACCGTACATCCATTGCCTGTTTATCTGCGTGCGTTATATAATAAAGTGTATTAAAAACCATTACAGCAGATCATGAATAGAGAAGTGACCAAATTAATAGAAATTCATCATCACATTAAAGCCAAAGTACAATAGTGACCAAAATAAATACATAACGTTCATATATAGTTCGCATTATTGAACAACATATAGCTCTCTAGAGCATCTAATTAAAACATACATTGAAACTATAAAATTTAAATGCAACAACAAATGCGATCATAACCGCAACTAAGGTACCAATTGATCCAACGGCATAATGATACCAAGCCTCAGTATGAATGGCATATTTTCTAATCTTTCTAATCTTCAAGCGCATTGCATCCATCTTGATCTTGTGATCGTCGACGACATTGGCAACATGCAACTCCAACTTCATCTTCTCCTCTTCAACTCGTTGTAATTTTTCTTTCAAGTAATTGTTTTCTTTTTCAACCAAATTTAACTTCTCGACAAGAATTTCTATGTCGGTTGGAATTTCCGGTTCACATACCTTCTAGATTAAAAAATCTATGTCACGTTGGTCGGCATAATTGTCATAAACACTAAATAAAACAAATTGTTATAAAAGATAATATATACCACATCCAAATCATAGACAGGACGAGGGCCGACGGAGGCGGATACCAAAACCATCGCACTATATAATAACAAACAATAATAAAAGTAAGAAAATTACACAAGTATCTATCTAAATCATACAAGTAAGAACTTTTTTCTTTTAGAAAGAAGATAAGAAGAAGAGGCTAACCACGGTGGTGCCGGCGCCGAGATCGGCACGGGCGATCGACGGCGGTGAGGACGGGGACGGGACAGGACGGACCGCCAAACCTAGACAAATCTTGAGGAAAATGGAGCTTGGACAAGGAGCTTCGAGAGGAGAAAGCTTAAGTGTGGCTCGGGCATTTCATCGAACACCTCATGTGCATAGGAGGTGAGCAAGAGCACCACAAAGCTCTCCCACGGCCGGCCAAAAAAACATGCACTGCTCTGCTCGCGGGCAGGGGGTATATATAGGCCAACCATTGGTCCCGGTTTGTGGCTGGAACCGGGACTAAAGGACACCATTTGGTCCCGGTTCCAGCCACAAACCGGGACCAATGGTTGTGGGCCAGGAGCGAGGCCCATTGGTCCCGGTTCGTGTCTGGAACCGGGACCAAAGGGGTCACACGAACCGGGACCAATGGCCCACGAGGCCCGGCCGGCGCCCTGGCCTCACGAACCGGGACCGATGCCCCCATGGGTCCCGGTTCGTGAGTGAACTGGGATTAATGGGATTTCAGGCCTGGACCAAAGCCCTGTTTTCTACTAGTGCTTGTAGGACCGAAAGTATGTCTAGAGGGGGGGGGTGATTAGACTACTTGACAAAATAAAAATCTACTTTTTCCCAATTTTAAGTGTTGGCAGATTTTATCATTCATAGCAAGTCAAGAGTATAGTAGCGGAAAGTAAGGACAAGCATGAGTAGTAAAGGAAGGGAAGGAAGATCAAACGCAATTTGTAGACACAAAGATTTTCCCGTGGTTCCGATAGGTGGTGCTATCGTACGTCCACGTTTATGGAGTCTTCAACCCACGGAGGGTAACGGTCGCGAGAGTCCACGGAGGGCTCCACCCATAAGGGTCCACGAAGTAGCAACCTTGACTATTCCATAACGGCTTGGCAATGTCGATGAACTCCTTGCTCTTGTGCTTCAAGATGATAGACTCCTCAACACACAATCACTCTCTCACAGATTTGGCTATGGTGGAGGAGATTGATTTGGTGGAAAGCAACTTGGGGAGGCTAGAGATCAAGATTCATATGGATGGAGTGGAATAGCTTGATCTCAACACATGAGTAGGTGGCTCTCTCTCAGAAAATAGGATGGGGCAAGTATTGAATAGTTCTGAGTGCTTCTCTTTCGAGTGGGTGATGGTGAAGGGGTATATATAGGCATCTCCAAAAAACCTAAAGTGACCAACTCGGTGACACCGAGTGTGAATCTCGGTGGTACCGAAGTGACCAAAAGGTGACAACTTTTGACAACTTTTGAATCTCGGTGAGACCGATATATAAAACTCGGTGTTACCGATTAGGTGACCAATGGTCAGATTGCGCAACTCGGTGACGCCGATCCAGAAAACTCGGTGGTACCGATTTTGTGAATCGAGGTAACCGAAAGTTGGCAACCCAAACTCGGTGGCACCGAAGTGGAATTGGTTGCACTGATGTGCTAGGGTTTGGCATGGGTCTGTCTGAGTTTGGGAATCGGTGGCACCGAGTGGAAAGTGTTGGTTGCACCGATATTGGATATTTGACTTTGGACAGACTTTTGTCGAAGAGCTTGTGGTGTTTTTGGTGACTATCACTTGTGCACGTATGAGCATTTTGTTCACCAACAGTACCTTACCCCATTTTAATAGTATTGGCTTTCCTATGGACTCAAAGTGATTTCTCACAAAGTAAAATGTAGAGTCCTCTTCCTTGAAGCTTTGCCAATCCATTTCCTTGCATCTTGGGGTATTTCCACAATCCTTTTGCCATCCATATCATTGAACTTTTCCTGAAATATGCTTAGTGGAAACATTAGTTGAATGACATATATGTTGTTATTAATTACGAAAACCACCAAGGGAGCAAATGTGCTTTCAATACAATGTATCGGAAGTGCTCACCCCATGCAAATCAAGGTATCCGCATTACCAGAAGATAGGCTACACATTTTTCATGGCATCTCGAAAGCCGCGACACTACTTTCAAGAGTGTTCGGTCACTGTGGCATCCGAAGTAACATTGAACGACATAATCAATAACAGAGATGCCACTGGCAGCATAGCCAAACGGGTAATTGAACTCCTTCCTTTTGAAATCACGTATAAAGCACGCCGATCTATAAAATCTCAGGTGTTGGCTGATTTCCTCGCCGAATGGACGGAGGCCGAGCTCAATAGGGAATATAGCACATACTCCCACTGGACGATGTACTTTGACGGATCTAATACACTCGCCGGACTAGGGGCTGGAGTCATATTCACCCCCCCAATAGGCGACAATATCCGGTATGTCCTGCAGATCATGCACAGTAACTCCAACAATGCGGCCGAATACGAGGCTCTTTTGCACGGGCTTTGAATGGCAGCATCAATGGGCGTACAACAGCTTGAAGTAAGAGGAGACTCTAACCTTGCCATCTCTCAAATCAACGGCGAATTCGACGCCAAAAACCCGAAGATGGCAGCATATAGAAATGTCGTCCTCAAGATATCCGCACGATTCGAAGGACTCGAATTCCACCATGTTTCCAGAGACAGTAATGTCGTTGTTTTCTCACAACAGATGCCATGGGGTGGCTTATCGAACGTGGTTGGGGCCGAAAGGACGTCGATGGGTTCCAGAGACGGGATTGGGAACAAGCGGTGCGGGACACACGATGTACCCAGGTTCGGGGCCCTCCGTAGGAGGTAACACCCCTAGTCCTGGTTGCCTCGTTGATGAGTATGGAGGTTTACAGGGTTGCTCCTTGAGCTGTTTCCTAGGGGAGGAAGAAGGAGCTTGCTAGCTCTCCTTGCCTCTCTATGAGTGTGTGTGTGTGGTGGTGGGGGAGCTGAGAGTCGACCCCTTGCATGGGGAGACACCGGGGGGTTTTATAGGCCAGACCCCCGGTTTACAATGTGCATGTATAATGCTGGTGAGACCCAGCTGGCGGCCTCTCTAGCCGGCAAGAGGGCCCACTGGCTGGGAAGTCTTGTCGCACGTGGGGCCCGCTGATACGTCTCCAATGTATCGATAATTTATGAAATATTCATGCCATATTCACCTATGTTTACAATACTTATATATGGTTTTGATGCACTTTATATGATTTATTTAGAACTAACCCAAACTGACGCTGTTTTCAGCAGAATTACCGTGGTGTTGTTTTTGTGCAGAAAATGAAAGTTCTCGGAATTGCTCGAAACTTTTTTATGATTTTTTCTGGAGGAAATAAGTAACATTGGAGCGAAGACCTGCCGGAGGTGGTGTTCTAGTGGGCCACCACGCAACAGGCCGCGCCACCCCTAGTGGCGTGGTGAGATATGTGGTGGGGCCCACGTGGCTCCGTTTGGCATGATTCCAATGCTGAAAAATCCCGTAAATAACAGAAACCCCAGAAATAAAGAGAGACTCCTCGTTCCGCCGCCGTAACTCTCTGTATCGACGAAAAACCAATCTGGAGGCGTTCCAGTACCCTGCCGGAGAGGGTAGATCATCCCCGGTGGCCATCTTCATCATCCTGGTGGAGGGCATGACGGGGACGGAGTAGTCTGCCCTCGGAGCTGATGGTTTGTACCAGTAGCTATGTGTTCAATCTTTCTCTCTCTCTCTCTCTCTCGTGTTCTTGAGATGGCACGATCTTGATGTATCACGGGCTTTGTTAATATAGTCGGATCATATGATGTTATTCCCTTGCTACCTTGTTTTGATGAATAAAATAGTTACCTTTGAGATCTCGTTATGTTGTATTGAATATTATGGTTTGATAAAACTTGATTTACGTTGATGTCTACTACGCAACTTTATTCTTGTAGACTCTTGTTGGGCCTCCAAGCGCAGAGTTTTGTAGGACAGTAGCAATTTTCCCTCAAGTGGATGACCTAAGGTTTATCAATCCGTGGGAGGTGTAGGATGAAGATGGTCTCTCTCAAGCAACCCTGCAATCAAATACAAGAAATCTCTTGTGTCTTCAACACACCCAATACAATGGTAAATTGTATAGGTCCACTAGTTCGGCGAAGAGATGGTGATACAAGTGCAATATGGATGGTAGATATAGTTTTTTGTAATCTGAAAATATAAAAACAGCAAGGTAACAAGTGACAAAAGTGAGCACAAACGCTATTGCAATGCTTGAAAACAAGGCCTAGGGTCCGTACTTTCGCTAGTGCAATTGATACGTCTCCAACGTATCTATAATTTTTTATTGTTCCATGCTATTATATTATCTGTTTTGGATGTTTTATATGCATTAATATGCTATTTTATATTATTTTTGGGACTAACCTATTAATCTAGAGCCTAGTGCCAATTTCTGTTTTTTCCTTGTTTTTGAGTATTGCAGATAAGGAATATTAAACGGAGTCCAAACGGAATAAAATCTTCGGAATGGTTTTTCTTGGACCAGAAGAAACCCAGCAGACTTGGAGATGAAGGCAGGAGACCTGCCGTGGAGTCACAAGCCACCAGGGCGCGCCCTAGGGGGGGGGCGCCCCTCTGGCTTGTGGCCCCACGGCAGCCCTCCTAACCCTATTCTTCGGCCTATAAATTCCCAAATATTCCCTGGATACCAAAAAGAGCCACGAAAATACTTTTCCGCCGCTGGAAGCCTCTGTTCCCGTGAGATCCAATCTTGGAGCCTTTTCCGGTAATCTGCCGGAGGGGGATTCAATCACAGAGGGCATCTACATCAACTCCATTGCCCCTCCGATGATGCGTGAGTAGTTTACCACAGACCTTCGGGTCCATAGCTAGTAGCTAGATGGCTTCTTCTCTCTCTTTGTTCTTCAATACCATGTTCTTCATGATCTTCATGGAGATCTATCCGATGTAATACTCTTTTGCGGTGTGTTTGTCGAGATCCGATGAATTGTGGGTTTATGATCAGCTTATCTATGAATATTATTTGAATCTTCTCTGAATTCTTATATGCATGATTTCATATCTTTGCAAGTCTCTTCGAGTTATTGGTTTGGTTTGGCCAACTAGATTGGTAATTCTTGCAATGGGAGAAGTGCTTAGTTTTGGGTTCAATCTTGCGGTGTCCTCACCCAGTGACAAAGTAGGGGTAGCGTGGTACGTATTTGTATTGTTGCCATCGAGGATAAAAAGATGGGGTTTTCATCATATTGCTTGAGTTTATCCCTCTACATCATGTCATCTTACCTAATGCGTTACTTTGTTCTTCATGAAGTTAATACTCTAGATGCAGGTAGGAGTCGGTCGATGTGTGGAGTAATAGTAGTAGATGCAGAATCGTTTCGGTCTACTTGACACGGACGTGATGCCTATATGCATAATCATTGCCTTGGATATCGTCATAACTATGCGCTTTTCTATCAATTGCTCGACAGTAATTTGTTCACCCACCGTATTATTTTCCTTCATGAGAGAAGCCTCTATTTTCCATATTATATTTTCAGATCTATAAACCAAAAATACCAAAAATATCTCGCTGCATTATTTTTACTTTTGTTTTACTTTACGTTCTAGCAATCTTTTATATCTATCTCTATCAGATCTCATCCTTGCAAATAACCGTGAAGGGATTGACAACCCCTTTTAGCGTTGGGTGCAAGAGTTTGATTGTTTGTGTAGGTGTGAAGATTGGGGACTTGCTTGTATCTCCTACTGGATTGAAACCTTGGTTCTCAACAACTGAGGAAAATACTTATCTACTTTGCTGCATCACCCTTTCCTCTTCAAGGGAAAACCAACGCAAGCTCAAGAAGTAGCAAGAAGGATTTCTGGCGCCGTTGCCGGGGAGATCTACATCAAGCCTACCAAGTACCCATCACAAACTCATCTCTAGAATTTACATTATTTGCCATTTGCCTCTCGTTTTCCTCTCCCCCACTTCTCAAACGATTTTTAGAAAAACCAAAAAGATTTGCCTTTTTATTCGCCCTTCTTCTGTTAGTCTTTCCGTTTGCTTTTTGTTTGCTTGTGTGCTAGATCGTTTCATTGCCACTATGTCTGAATCGGGGAAGGTTATCATTGAAAACCTTGAGGGTATTGCTAGTACAAATCTTGAAAAATTTGAATCTCGCTCTCTAGATCATGAAACTGAACCTCCTCCTAATTATAAAGCTAAAACTTTTCAAGTGGGAGACGGAAATATTATTGGGAAGAGTGTTATCCAAGAGTTCTTTGATTGTACGGGAGGGATGCCTATGAATAAGAGATCTATTCTTCTTAGCACAAATTGTATTGCGGATGCTATTGTCATGCTCATTGAAAAACTGGAAAGAAAATTTGTGCACGTTCATCCTGCTTTGCAAAAGGCTGTTTTATGAACTTCCCAATATTAATCATCTGAAAGCTAAAAAGATTGCCACTATCATCCTTATGCGTGAATTTGATTTTATCGTACAAGAAGCTAGGGAGATTTTTGATTTCTATAATAAAGACATTGAACACCCTCCAATTGAAGAAATTCTCCATGATAAAGAAACTTTGCGTAGTCTGGAATCTAGAGACTATCAATCTTATAGTGAAAATCTTAGGAGGAGAGTTCCCTACGCGGAAGTCAGTCAAACCTTGTATCTCGAGACTTATGATGAATTTGATTGGTTAACTAGGGGAACTTTTGTAGGGTATAAGGATGATTTGTTGGAAAAGATGGCTAGGGAACCCGTTAGAAATAAGATACATGTTTTATACGATGATATCTATGGTGATGATCCTTATCTCGGGTTTATGAATGTCAAAATTACTAGTCAAAGTTCTTTTCATGAATTAAGTTCCTCTGCTAGGAGGGAAATAAAGGAAAGGATAGATCTATTTAGGAAAGCTTTTGATGGTTTGATCAAGTATGGATTGCATACCAAAGATGACCATACCTAGATCTATTGCGTTATGTCTAGCTAGGGGCGTTAAACAATAGCGCTTGTTGGGAGGCAACCCAATTTTATTTTTATGCTTTTTTTTTGCTTCGGTTTTTGAGTGTTTTACACATTATTACCTCTGCATTAATTGTGTTTTCTTGTTTAA
The DNA here is from genome assembly GCA_039707655.1 of Elymus sibiricus. NCBI lineage: Eukaryota > Viridiplantae > Streptophyta > Magnoliopsida > Poales > Poaceae > Elymus > Elymus sibiricus. Next base: position 59,866,176 of record CM077665.1, read on the forward strand.
ATTAGTGTTTGAGCCAAGTAAGACCTTTGGGATGGTCTACGGTGTTTGTGATTTGATTTTGCTGAAAAACAGAAACTTTTGCTCTCAGTCCAGGAATTTTGTAAATTCACTGGAACGTGCTTTTGATATGAAATTGTTACAAATGATTGATACACAAATTTCCCTGATTTTCCTAATTTTTCAGAATTTTTGGAGTTACAGAAGTATTCAAAGTCTATAAATTTCTACAGACTGTTCTGTTTTAGACAGATTCTGTTTTCTTCGTGTTGTTTGCTTATTTTGATGTATCTATGGGTTGTATCGGGGGGTATGAACCATGGAGAAGTTGGAATACAGTAGATATTACACCAATATAAATAAATAATGAGTTCACAACAGTACCTAAAGTGGTGATTTATTTTTCTTATACTAACGGATCTCATGAGTTTTCTGTTGAGTTTTGTGTTGTGAAGTTTTCAAGTTTTGGGTAAAGATTTGATGGACTATGGAATAAGGAGTGGCAAGAGCCTAAGCTTGGGGATGCCCAAGGCACCCCAAGCCATATTCAAGGATACCAAAAAGCCTAAGCTTGGGGATGACCCGGAAGGCATCCCCTCTTTCGTCTTCAATCCATCGGTAAATTTACTTGAGGCTATATTTTTATTCAGCACATGATATGTGTTTTGCTTGGAGCGTCTTGAATGATATGAGTCTTTGCTTTTTAGTTTGCCACAATCATCCTTGCTGCACACATATTTTGAGGGGGACACGCATTAATCGTGAATTTATTAGAATACTCTATGTGCTTCACTTATATCTTTTGAGCTAGGCAATGTTGCTCTAGTACTTCACTTATATCTCTTTAGAGCACGGTGGTGTTTTATTTTATAGAAATTATTGAACTCTCGTACCTCACTTATATTATTTTGAGAGTCTTTAAACATAATGGTAATTGGTTTAGGTTATGAATTTAGTCCTAATATAATGGGCATCCAAGAGGGATATAATAAAAACATTCATATTAAGTGCATTGAATACTATGAGAAGTTTGATTCCTTGCATATAGTTTTGAGATATAAAGATGGTAATATGAGAGTCATGCTAGTGAGTAATTGTGAATTGGAAGAAATACTTGTGTTAAAGTTTGTGATTCCCGTAGCATGCACGTATGGTGAACCGTTATGTAACGAAGTCGGAGCATGATTTGTTTAATGATTGTCAACCTTTGTGTGAGGGTCGGGAGCGCGCGATGGTTAACTCCTACCAACCTCTCCCCTAGGAGCATGCGTCTAATACTTTGCTTCGATAACTAATAGACTTTTGCGATAAGTATGTGAGTTCTTTATGACTAATGTTGAGTCCATGGATTATACGCACTCTCACCCTTCAACCTTTACTAGCCTCTCTAGTACCGCGCAACTTTCGCCGGTGCATTAAACCCACCTTCCTCAAAACAGCCACCATATACTTTCCTCAAAATAGCCACCATACCTACCTATTATGGCATTTCCATAGACATTCCGAGATATATTTCCATGCAACTTCCACCGTTCCGTTTTTCATGACACGCACCATCACTTTCATATTGCATACAGAGTCATATTTTGTTCTAGGTATCGAGTTGTAATTTTTGAGTTATAAGTAAATAAAAGTGTGATTATTTTCATTATTAGAGCATTGTCCCGTGAGAGAAAAGGATGATGGAAGCTATGACTCCCTCACAAGTTGGGATGAGTCTCCGGACTTTACAAACAATAAAAGAGGCCAGCGAAGCCCAAATAAAAAAAAAGAGGCCAAAGATGCCCACCAAAATAAATAAATAAAATGAGAGAAAGAGAGAAGGGACAATGCTACTATCTTTTTCCACACTTGTGCTTCAAAGTAGCACCATGATCTTCATGATAGAGAGTCTCCTATTTTGTCACTTTCATATAACTAGTGGAATTTTTCATCTTATGCACAACCACTTAGTTTTCTTTTTTGAGCTTTCATACACTTATAGCTCTAGTGCATTCGTTGCATGGCAATCCCTACTCACTCACATTGATATCTATTGATGGGCATCGCCATAGCCCGTTGATACGCCTAGTTGATGTGAGACTATCTTCTCCTTTTTCCTCACAACCTCCACCATATTCTATTCCACCTATAGTGTTATATCCATGGCTCACGCTCATGTATTGCGTGAGAGTTGAAAAGGTTTGAGAACATAAAAGGTGTGAAACAATTGCTTGACTTGTCATTGGGGTTGTGCATGATTTAGATACTTTGTGTGGGGAAGATGGAGCATAGCCAGACCATATGATTTTGTAGGGATAACTTTCTAAGGCCATGTTATTTCGAAAGGACACAATTGCCTTGTTAGTATGCTTGAAGTATTACTGTTTTTATGTCAATATTAGACTTTTGTTTTGAATCTTATGGATCTGAATATTCATGCCACAATAAAGAATATTACATGGATAAATATGTTAGGTAGCATTCCACATCAAAAATTCTATTTTTATCATTTACCTACTCGAGGACGAGCAGGAATTAAGCTTGGGAATGCTTGATACGTCTCCAACGTATCTATAATTTTTGATTGTTCCATGCTATTATATTATCTGTTTTGGATGTTTTATATGCATTAATATGCTATTTTATATTATTTTTGGGACTAACCTATTAATCTAGAGCCTAGTGCCAGTTTCTGATTTTTCCTTGTTTTTGAGTATTGCAGATAAGGAATATTAAACGGAGTCCAAACGAAATAAAATCTTCAGAATGATTTTTCTTCGACCAGAAGAAACCCAGCAGACTTGGAGATGAAGGCAGGAGACCTGCCGTGGAGTCACAAGCCACCAGGGCGCGCCCTAGGAGGGGGGCGCCCCCCTGGCTTGTGGCCCCACGGCAGCCCTCCTAACCCTATTCTTCGGCCTATAAATTCCCAAATATTCCCTGGATACCAAAAAGAGCCACGAAAATACTTTTCCGCCGCTGGAAGCCTCTGTTCCCGTGAGATCCAATCTTGGAGCCTTTTCCGGTAATCTGCCGGAGGGGGATTCGATCACGGAGGGCATTTACATCAACTCCATTGCCCCTCCGATGATGCGTGAGTAGTTTACCACAGACCTTCGGGTCCATAGCTAGTAGCTAGATGGCTTCTTCTCTCTCTTTGTTCTTCAATACCATGTTCTTCATGATCTTCATGGAGATCTATCCGATGTAATACTCTTTTGCGGTGTGTTTGTCGAGATCCGATGAATTGTGGGTTTATGATCAGCTTATCTATGAATATTATTTGAATCTTCTCTGAATTCTTATATGCATGATTTCATATCTTTGCAAGTCTCTTCGAGTTATTGGTTTGGTTTGGCCAACTAGATTGGTAATTCTTGCAATGGGAGAAGTACTTAGTTTTGGGTTCAATCTTGCGGTGTCCTCACCCAGTGACAAAGTAGGGGTAGCGAGGCACGTATTTGTATTGTTGCCATCGAGGATAAAAAGATGGGGTTTTTGTCATATTGCTTGAGTTTATCCCTCTACATCATGTCATCTTACCTAATGCGTTACTTTGTTCTTCATGAACTTAATACTCTAGATGCAGGCAGGAGTCGGTCGATGTGTGGAGTAATAGTAGTAGATGCAGAATCGTTTCGGTCTACTTGACACGGACGTGATGCCTATATGCATAATCATTGCCTTGGATATCGTCATAACTATGCGCTTTTCTATCAATTGCTCGACAGTAATTTGTTCACCCACCGTATTATTTTCCTTCATGAGAGAAGCCTCTAGTGAAACCTATGGCCCCCGCGTCTATTTTCCATATTATATTTTTAGATCTATAAACCAAAAATACCAAAAATATCTCGCTGCATTATTTTTACTTTTGTTTTACTTTACGTTCTAGCAATCTTTTATATCTATCTCTATCAGATCTCATCCTTGCAAATAACCGTGAAGGGATTGACAACCCCTTTTAGCGTTGGGTGCAAGAGTTTGATTGTTTGTGTAGGTGTGAAGATTGGGGACTTGCTTGTATCTCCTACTGGATTGATACCCTGGTTCTCAACAACTGAGGGAAATACTTATCTACTTTGCTGCATCACCCTTTCCTCTTCAAGGGAAAACCAACGCAAGCTCAAGAAGTAGCAGCAATCTCTCAACAATGCTAATATAATTGGATCACATAACCACCCCTCAACATGCAACGAAGAATCACTCCAAAGTTCTTATCTAGTGGAGAACATAAGAAGAAATTGTTTGTAGGGTACGAAACCACCTTAAAGTTATTCTTTCCAATCGATCTATTCAAGAGTTCGTACTAAGATAACATCAAGTTATCCTTTCCGTTTGATCTATCTAAGAGTTCGTACTAGAATAACACCATATGATACGCATCAACCAACTCTAATGTCACCTAGATACTCCAATGTCACCACAAGTATCCATGAGTTAATTATACGATACGCATCAAACAATTTCAGATTGATAATACTCAATCCACACAAAGAACCTCAAAGAGTGCCCAAGATTTCTACCGGAGAAAGTAGGACAAGAACGTGTAACAACCCCTATGCATAGATTAGCCCAATGTCACTGCGGGAATCCGCAAGTTGAGTACCAAAACATATATCAAGTGAATCAATAGAACACCCCATTGTCACCACGGGTATCCGCATGCAAGACATATATCAAGTGTTCTCAAATCCAATATTCAATCCAACATAACGATATCTCAAAGGAAAAGATTCAATTCATCACAACAAGATAGTAAGGGAAACACACCATATGATCCAACTATATTAACAAAGCCCGTGATACATCAAGATCATGACATCTCAAGAACATGAGAGAGAAAGATTGAACACATATCTACTGGTACATACCCTCAGCCCCGAGAGTGGACTACTCCCTCCTCGTCATGGCCTCCGCTGGGATGATGAAGATGGCCACCGGAGATGGATTCCCCTCTCCGGCAGGGTACTGGAACGTCCCAGATTGGTTTTTCATCGATACAGAGAGTTGCGGTGGCGGAGCGGAGAGTCTGGAGTTATTTCTGATAGTTTCTATATTTATAGGATTTTTGGGCGTCGGTTTCCTGCCAAGATGGGCCACGAGGAGGGCACGATACACCAGGGAGCGCCTGGGCCTTCTGGCGCGCCCTGGTGGGTTGTGCCCACCTCGTGGCTCTTCTCCGGTGGTTCTTCGCTCCAATATTGCTTATTTGGTCCAGAAAAAATCACCAAAAAGTTTCGGGCGATTCCGAGAACTTTCATTTTCTACACAAAAACAACACCCCGGTAATTCAGCTGAAAACAACGTCAGTCTGGGTTAGTTCTAAATAAATCATATAAAGTGCATCAAAACCATATAAAAGTATTGTAAACATAGGTGAATATGGCATGAATACTTCATAAATTATCGATACGTTGGAGACGTATCATACGTCTTGCGTGGGATACCCGTAGTGACATTAGGGTATTCTATATATTGATTCACTTGATATATGTTGAGACATCAACTTGCGGATTCTGGTGACCTAGGGGATCTATCCATAGGGGTTGATTGCACGTTTTCATACCACGTTCACAGATAGAAATCGTTGGGTGATCCTTGAAGTTCTTTGTGTTGGATTGAATATGATAGATCTGAAATTGTTTGATGCATGTCGCATAATTTACCCACGGATACTTGAGGTGACATTGGAGTATCTAGGTGACATTAGGGTGGATTGATATGTATCATTGGTGTTATTCTAGTAGGAACTCTAGGGCTGTTTGTGACACTTATAGGAATAGCCCAATAGGTTGATCAGAAAGAATAACTTTGAGGTGGTTCTAGTACCTACACTAATTTCAACTTATTGTTCTCCGCTAGATAGGAACTTTGGAGTGATTCATTGTTTCACGTTGAGGGATGATCATATGATTCAACTATGTTAGCATTGTTGGGAGATTGCACTAGCGAAAGTAGGAACCCTAGGACTTATTTCCAAGCATTTATACACTGTTTTGCTCGCTGTTTTACACTTGCTACCTTGCTGTTTTTTATATTTTCAGATTACAAAAACCTATATCTATCATCCATATTGCACGTGTATCACCATCTCTTCGCCGAACTAGTGCACCTATACAATTTGCCATTGTATTGGGTGTGTTGGGGACACAAGAGATTTATTGTATTTGATTGCAGGGTTGTTTGAGAGAGACCATCTTCATCCTACACCTCCCACGGATTGAGAAACCTTAGGTCATCCACTTGAGGGAAAAATGCTACTGTCCTACAAAACTCTGCGCTTGGAGGCCCAACACGAGTCTAGAAGAATAAAGTCGCGTAGTAGACATCAAGCTCTTTTCTGGCACCGTTTCTGGGGAGGTGCGTGCTTGATGGTATATCTTTAGATCTTGCAATTAAATCTTTTAGTTTCTTGTTTTTCACTAGTTTGGTTTTATAAAAGAAAACTACAAAATAAAGATAAATGGATCCTCATCCACTTGCTAATCTTTTCAAAAGACCCGATTATGTTGGAACAATTGCTAGTGAGAGTTCACTAGATTATTTTTATGAGGTCTTGCTTGAAAATCATGAATCTAAAAATTGTAAAATTTATAAAGTGATTCATGATAGTTCCTTGAATGAAAAGCATGATTGCCATGTTGTTAGTATGAATTCTCTGAATATCCATGATGCTAATGATCATTGCACTAGTCATGATAAAAAGATTTCCTATAAGCATGTCAATTTTTGTGGAGTGAATAAAATTTGTAAAGAAATGCCATATAGGGATGATATATTTTGTAAGAAGCATAAACAAGATCAAACTAATTGGTGGCTTAAAGTGATAGATGAACTTGCCACAAGATTAAGCTCTCTTCATCCCATTACTTGTGAACTTTGCAATAGGGTTGGTCATCTTAATTTCCAATGCATGCTTTTTCATGACCGAACGGTTTCCAAATATTGTGATAATTTGATCTCCCGTGAACTCTATAATGAACTTTGCTTATTTTTGGGGAATGAAGAATTATCACATAAAAATTATTGGTTTGATATACTCATTACCACAAATGATAATGAAACTAATCTACAAGAAATCTATATGTTTTGCGTAGTGAATTGCAATGAGAATGCTTATATTGCCAACTATAGAAATAATTAGAAACCAATAGAATATAAAAGGAATACTAGTGAAAGGATAAAGGTCTCCCAATACCCTCCTATTGTTTCTCGTGATAAATCAGGTGGCAAGGAAGAGCTTTCCATTGAACCAATCTCTTCAATAAGGAGCTCAGAAAAACTACTTAAACCCACACAAAATGTGGTAAAGGAGAAGAAGAAGATAAGAAAAGGTAAAGGTAAAAAGGTATCTCTCCCAAATAATGTTGCTCCTATAATCGTTCAAAATGAATACGAAAGTAGTTGGGACGATGATACACTTGATGATTATTTTTTTATGCCTACTACTTGTTGTGATGAGGATGATTGGGAAGATAATGATACGCCTTATAATATTGAAAATATTTTTGGCACCAACTTGGAAAACTATAATGATAATTGTTACACTATTGGTGCTATTCATGCTATTGATGATTATGCTTATGATTCGCAAACCCACAAGCTTGCGGATGCCATGCTTGATGAGAATTACATATTTGAGAATATATTTGCTAGAATTGATGTGTGTCCCAATCTTGGGGATGCTATGCATAATGGAGATGATCTTTTTAGTTCCCCCACTTCGAATGATCAAATTTGTTATGATGATTACATGCCTCCTATTTATGATGATTATTTTGATAATACTTATGTTATGAAAAGTAGTGATGATTATTATTATACAACTTGTCACAATTATGAATACCCTTTCTCTGAACATTACTCTTTTAATGTGGAAACAATTTATAATATTCAAGTCTCCTATGATACCCCCACTACTATGTATGAGAAGTTTGCTTGGGGGGGGGGGGGGGGGGGTAATAAATTTTCTATGCGTGTGAATCATGAAAAGAATGCTTTATGTGATAGTTATATTGTGGAATTCCTTCATGATGCTACTAAAAACTATTGTGAGCTAGGAACTTATGCTTGTAGGAATTGCAATAATATCAAGTTTCCTCTCTATGTGTTCAAATTTTTGAAGATATGCTTGTTTTGCCTTCCTATGCTAGTTGATTCTTGCTCCCATAAGTTGTTTGCTCACAAAATAGCTATGCATAGGAAGTGGGTTAGACTTAAATGTGCTTGTCATATGCTTCATGATGCTCCCATTGTGTTTCAATCCTTTACTTTTATGTGAGCATCATTGAAATCATCATACCTAGCTAAAAGGCATTAAAGTAAAGCGCTTGTTGGGAGACAACCAACACTTTTACTTTCTGTTTTTGAGTATTCACATGATTAAGATACTGTAGTAATCATGTTTCGTGTCTTTTATTTCAATACTGTGCCAAGTAAAGCCTTTGGGATAGTATGGATACTTGTTGATTTGATTCTATGCAAAAAACAGAAACTATTGCCTCCAGTAAAGAATTTCTATGAGTTTACTGGAGCGTCAAAAAAATCTGAATTTTTTACACAGTATTTACATGCAAATTCCTTAAGTTTTCCTAATTTTTCAGAATTTTTAGAGACAGGGAAGTATGGTTATACTACAGATCTTCACAGACTGTTCTGTTTTTGACAGATTCTGTTGTGCATGCATAGTTTGCTTGTTTTAGTGTTCCCTAGCTTATATTCAGTGATATAAATTATGTGAATGGTAGAATACAGTAGGTATTATTTGAGAACAATTATGAATCTTGTCTTGACAACACCTAAGTGAATGGTCTTTGTTTATTATACTAACCCATCTCACGAAGTTCCGTTAAGTTTTGTGTCATTGAAGTTTTCAAGTTTTGGGTGAGATACCGATATGAGGAGAATAAGGAGTGACAAGAACCTAAGATTGGGGATGAACAAGGCACCCCCAAGGTAATATCCAAGGAAGACTCAAGCGCCTAAGCTTGGGGATGCCCCGGAAGGCATCCCCTCTTTCGTCTTCAACACTATTGGTATATCTTACTTAGAGCTATATTTTTATTCGTCACATAATATGTGTTTTCCTTGGAACGTCATTTTATTTTGTTAGTATTTGCTTTCTGTTATTTATAATCTTGTTTTTCAATAAAAATTTCCAAGAATTGCCTTTAGGATGCTTGAATTGCATGTTTGATGTATGTTGTGTAAAAACAGAAACTTTTGCTGTAGTGTTTGAATTTCTTATTTTACTGGAACATGGAAAGTTTATGAAATTTTTACACAGTATTTTCATATAAATTATTTATCATGTCCTAAATTTTCATAATTTTTAGAAATACAAAAGTGCCCTTTGTAAATTAATTGCTACAGACTGTCCTGTTTAGACAAATTGCTGTCATAGTTTTGTTATCTACTTCTCCGATGGTTTTCATGACTTATATTGGTAGATATAAATTGTGGAAACGATAGTAAACAGTACATGATGTTTGAAAATTATTGTGAAACTTGTCTTGGCAGTACAAGAAGTATTGATTTGTTTTTATGTGTACTAACCTATCTCACGAGTTATTTTCAAGTTTTTGTGGATGAAGTTTTTGAGAATAGGTGAAACTATGATATGAGAGGTTTGAACGAGATACAAACGCTCAAGCTTTGAGATGCCCAAGGCACCCCAAGTAAATATTTCAAGAAGTCTCAAGCATCTAAGCTTGGGGATGCTACGCATCCCACCTCTCTTCATCAACAATTATCGGTTAGCCTATGTTGAGCCTAAAATTTTATTTGTCCACATGATATGTGCTATTCTTGGAGTGCTATTTTTCTTTTGCTTGTTGTTTAAATAAAATACTCAGATCTAAAATATTTACTGAGAGATATAGCCCTCACATAGCGACTTGATTGTTTACCTACTCATTGATCTTCACTTATATCTTGTGAGAGTAGTTTGAGGTTTACTCATGTGCTTCACTTATATCCGGAGAGTAAATTGTGAATGAATTGAATATCATAAATATGAAATTATCAATGTGCTTTATGCTTAGTAGTAGCTTCACATCTGGTTTATAAAGTAAAATCTATTGAAGTTTGACAATCATCAAATTGGTCATACAAGCAATTCATGAATGATTAGTATAAGAAAGAGAACTTTCACATATAAATATATTATCTTGGACACCTTTTATGATTGTGAATACCCATCCATTATTTTCAACCTAGATAAAATAGTTGAAGTTGGACAAGGAAGACAACGTAATGGTTATGTTTGGGTATATTTGCATAGAAGTTATATTGTTATGGATCCTCCAACATGTGGTGCTTGTTTAGAACCTTTTGCTAGCAAAAACTTCATACTAAGTAGAGATACTACTTGTGCATCCAAATCCTTGTGCCAAGTTTCTTCCATGTGAGTCCACCATACCTACCTATATATGGTATTTCACTGCCATTCCAAGTAAATTTGCATGTGCCACCTTTAAACATTCGAATAAACATCCGTTTTGTGCTCGTACCGCTCATGGAGCGACGGGGCGGTCATTATCTTCCATGCTAAGCGAGTTATTCTCAAGATGAATGTTTATTCACTTGTCATTGCATGAGAGAGGCTGGTAAAAAGGATTCCCAGTCCTGCATAATACAAAAAATAAATAAACAAAACTCCCCCTAGAATGTTAATTGTTTGGAGGGCAACCGTGGATTCGGCCAGCCATGGAATGTGTTTGAATGGTGGAGGGGGAGTAAAAATTTAAATTATATTTGGGAACCGCCAATAATGTGATTAGCATGGAAGATATTGAATACTCTGTTGTGACGTTGATAGGAAAGGCACACCACTCAAAATTACATATTCATCTATGTTTTAAACAATGAGCTCTGGCACATATGCAAATCCCTGCTTCCCTCTGCGAAGGGATAATCTATTTACTTTCATGTTACTTACTTTCATGTTGAGTCAACTTCTTATTCCAACCTCAATCTATTAGTTGGCAAGCACAATGCGGTGAGGAAAGACCCAACCATATATATCCACTCAAATATATTTGATCATGATTCATTATTGTTGACAATTATCTTTATGATAAGTGCGTTGGGAGGCGAAACATCGAGCCCCTATCTTTCTCTGTGTTCGATGGATGTTGTTTGTTCTAAACATATGCCTTGAGTGTTAGCAATCATAAAAGACTATATGATAATTGAGTATGTGGAGCTCTTACATAGACTTGATGATGTATTGAAATTGTTTGGTGACCAAGAACATAGATTGTTAAGTTTCAATAGAATGCATTGTTTGAACCATGACAAGTGAATTGATTGCTACTCTATCATGATGATTTTTATGAGAAAATGTTGGTGGTTATGATGCTAGAAAAGTGACTGAAATTATCAATGATCAAAACTATTCACTAAGCTAGCACCCACACTTCATAAATTATTTCTTTTATCATTTACCTACTCGAGGACGAGCAGGAATTAAGCTTGGGGATGTTGATACGTCTCCAACGTATCGATAATTTATGAAGTATTCACGCCATATTCACCTATGTTTACAATACTTATATTTGGTTTTGATGCACTTAATGTGATTTATTTAGAACTAACCCGGACTGACGCTGTTTTCAGCAGAATTACCGTGGTGTTGTTTTTGTGCAAAAAATGAAAGTTCTTGGAATCGCTCGAAACTTTTTGTGATTTTTTCAGGAGGGAATAAGCAACATTGGAGCGAAGACCTGCCGTAGGGGGTGTGCTAGTGGGCCACCACGCAACAGGCTGCGCCCCCTAGTGGCGCGGTGAGATATGTGGTGGTGCCCACGTGGCTCCGTTTGGCGTGATTCCAACGCTGAAAAATCCCATAAATAACAGAAACCCCAGAAATAAAGAGAGACTCCTCGTTCCACCACCACAACTCTTTGTATCGACGAAAAACCAATCTAGAGGTGTTCCAGTACCCTGCCGGAGAGCGTAGATTATCCCCGGTGGCCATCTTCATCATCCCGGCGGAGGCCATGACGAGGAGGGAGTAGTCCACCCTCAGGGCTGACGGTTTGTACCAGTAGCTATGTGTTCAATCTCTCTCTCTCTCTCTCGTGTTCTTGAGATGGCACGATCTTGATGTATCACGGGCTTTGTTAATATAGTCGGATCATATGATGTTATTCCCTTGCTACCTTGTTGTGATGAATAAAATCTTTACCTTTAAGATCTCGTTATGTTGGATTGAATTTTATGGTTTGAGAACACTTGATGTACGTCTTGCGTGGGATACCCGTAGTGACATTGGGGTATTCTATTGATTCACTTGATATATGTTGAGGCATCAACTTGCGGATTACGGTGACCTAGGGGATCTATGCATAGGGGTTGATTGCATGTTTTCATACCACATTCTCCGATATAAATCTTGGGGTGCTCCTTGAAGTTCTTTGTATTGGATTGAATATGATAGATCTGAAATTTTTTGGTGCATGTCGCATAATTTACCCACGGATACTTGAGGTGACATTGGAGTATCTAGGTGACATTACGGTTGATTGATATGTATCATTGGTGTTATTCTAGTAGGAACTCTATGGCTGTTTGTGACACTTATAGGAATAGCCCAATAGATTGATCGGAAAGAATAACTTTGAGGTGGTTCTACTACCTACACCAATTTCATCCTATTGTTCTCTGCTAGATAGGAACTTTGGAGTGATTCTTTGTTGCATGTTGAGGGATGATAATATGATTCAACTATGTTAGCATTGTTGGGAGATTGCACTAGCGAAAGTAGGAACCCTAGGCCTTATTTCCAAGCATTTATACGCCGTTTTGCTCACTATTTTACACTTGCTACCTTGCTGTTTTTATATTTTAAGATTACAAAAACCTAAATCTATCATCCATATTGCACTTGTATCACCATCTCTTCGCCGAACTAGTGCACCTATACAATTTGCCATTGTATTGGGTGTGTTGGGAACACAAGAGATTTCTTGTATTTGATTGCAGGGTTGTTTGAGAGAGACCATCTTCATCCTACACCTCCCACGGATTGATAAACCTTAGGTCATCCACTTGAGGGAAAATTGCTACTGTCCTACAAAACTCTACTCTTGGAGGCCCAACATGAGTCTACAAGAATAAAGTTGCGTAGTAGACATCACCCGACGGCTATAGGGTCCCATCGGAAGTGTTGGCCCGCCGGCTGGCCGTTGCCATTGGTGCGTGCTTGTCATGCCTTGGCATGGGCCGCACTGTGCGGCGTCGCCTGGTCGCAGTTGACCGAGTAAGCTGTACGGCCGGCACCACTGTAGCCACGCGTGGCCAAGTCATGGAGTGGTTGGAGGCGTGCCGCCACTGTGCCGCCTCGCCCGGACGCAGTCGACCTGGGTCAGCGGTATGGCCGGCTCCACTGTAGACACGTGTGCCCTGGTCAGCGGTATCTGGGGCACTGTTGTCATGTCCTGCTAATGCATTGTCATCTTGTCATACAAACCGATGGGAAAGGCGCTGACCCGCCGGCTGGCGGGTCGCCTTGGAGCCGGACCACGGTGGTCCTTGCCCCCAGCCGCCCCGTAGCGGGGAGCCGGCCATGGGGAGCCGGCCTCCTAGGGGCGTCGTTCGCCCCGTAATGTTTTTCAAAATGGTTGTAGCCTGCTTGAGCCTACCCCGGGGTTATCGCCCCGACAAGTAACCAAGCCGCCGATGTCCTCGCTCGTATGGGAGCAAAACGCGATCCCGTCCCCAACAATACCTTCCTGGAACGGCTCTTTAAGCCATCCATGGTATGGCAAGACGAGGATCAGGACGCTGGAGTCAACGGACCGGCACAAATCACCACTCCTATCATCGAACCAGACGATCAAATAATCGGTGGATTAACGCCCGAAGAAACACCTTCGGCTCACGAAGTCATGGAAGTGATCGCGCCATGGACCAAACCATTCCTTGCTTATCTCCTCCGCCAGGAACTCCCTGATGACCAGACTGAAGCAAGACGCATAATATGGGGCTCCAAGGCTTACATGGTACATGAGGGAGAGCTATACAAGAAAAGCACCACCGGAGTCCTCCAACGGTGCATATCCGAAGAAGAAGGGAAGCAACTCTTGGCGGATATACATGCAGGCATGGGCGGTCACCACGCAGCGGCCCGGGCCCTGGTAAGCAAAGCTTTTCGAGCCAAATTCTTCTGGCCCATTGCTCATGCAGACTCTCACACAATCGTTCAGCACTGTGTTGGCTGTCTGCTCTTTGCAAATCAAAGTCACATGCCCCCAACGGCTCTCCGGACAATTACGATTACCTGGCCTTTCGCGGTCTAGGGGCTGGACATGGTCGGACCACTTAAAGGGGGGAACAAGAAAAAGAAATACCTCCTGGTCATGGTTGACAAATTGACCAAATGGGTTGTGGCGAAACCTGTAACGTCAGCTATGTATGGACCGGTTATCGAGTTTATATCCGGTGTCGTCCATCGTTATGGTGTCCCCCATAGTATAATAATGGGCAATGGATCTAATTTCACGGCCCAGGAGGTAAAAGACTGTTGTGCTAACATGGGCATCAACCTTGATTACGCCTCAGCATATCACCCACAAACCAGTGGACAGGTTGAGCGGGCCAATGGCCTCATCATGAGCGGTATCAAACCCCGCCTGGTCCGCTCCCTAATAGAATCTGACTACTGTCGGGGGGAAAACCCCGGGGTAGGCTCACTATTATGCTCATGAAATCTTCGACCGCAGATGGACCATTCTATGTCATCTCAAGACTCCTGAAGAACTTGCAGCGATGGAATTTCAGCAGAACTCCGACTGGTCATGGCCTCTGTCGAAGAAATTCAAGGAAGTTAAAGTTCCTCACCTAGTTACTAGCTCATTTTCTCCATCGCACAATACAGATGAAGCTGAGGACCTTGACGACACTGCTGCGGGCCCTGCATCGACAAACGACCCCGACAACGCTGGCACTCTTCCACCACCTTCAAGATGATATTCTTCACAGGCGTTAGTCCTCAATTTTCATCACTTTTCGTCACTTGATGACAAAGGGGGAGAAATTTGAGTTAGTCTTCAAGTGGGTCTTTATATATGGGTTGTTTTTGTTTAAGTTACAACTCTCGCTCTTCTGAGGTGTTTGTTTGGATGAGTTGTAAACTAAAGTCCGATGGTGGTCTGACTCTTTGATACGTCTCCAACGTATCTATATTTTCTGATTGTTCCATGCTGATATATTATCATTCTAGGATACTTTTTGGGCCTTTATTTACCCATTTATAATATTTTTGAGCCCTAACCTATTGACCCAGTGCCCAATGCCACTTACTGTTTTCAGCGTGTTTTTTGCTTTTCAGGTTTACATTACTGTCGTGGTTTTGTCACGACAGATGTCCTCATGCAAGGACTTAGGTGTGAGGCCATCGTCGCTAGGTGGCGACTCAAAGGGGTTAAACGGGAACAGGAGGCGAGTTTACCTAGGTTCGGCCCCTCCAATGGAGGTAATAGCCAACGTCCTGCTTTGTGTCTATATTGATGATGATCTCGATTACAAGGGTGCGGAATCGCTAACCTAGCTTTCGAGGGTGTCTAACTTAAGTCTTTCGGACCTGGGGGCTTGCCTTTATATATAGGTCAAGACCCAAGGGTTTACAGCAGAGTCCAAGTTATATTACAACTTGTATCCTACCATGTCTCTAACACACCCTGCCACTTGAGCAAGGAATCATCTGGAGTCTTCTGCCTTGCGGGCCTTGAGTCGCCATCTCTACAAGCTTGGGCCGCCCGCCGGCTTATTCGGCAACCGCCCTGTTCACCTTATCTTCATGACGCGGCCCATCTTGGGTAGTACTGAAAGCACAATATGCTCCCTTGGTGGTTTTGATAATTCATGACAACATACATTGTCTCTTGGACTAATACTTCTACCTAGTGCATTTCAGATACAAGTCCATGGAGAAAAGGGTTGGCAAAAGACTGTGTGGAGATACCCCAAGATGCAAGGAAATAGGTTGGCAAAGCTTCAAGCAAGAGGACTCTACATTTTACATTTGTGAGAAATCACTTTGAGTCCATAGGAAAGCCAATACTATTAAAAGGGGGTAAGGTTTTGTTGGTGAACAAAATGCTCATACGTGCACAAGTGATAGTCACCAAAAACACCCACAAGCTCTCCCACCAAAGTCTGTCCAAAGCCAAATACGCAAAATCGGTGCAACCAACATTTCCATTCCGGTGCCACCGATTCTAAACCATAGACAGACTCGGCCAAACCCTAGCCACTTCGGTGCAACCGATTCCATACCGGTGCCACCGAGTTTAGGTTGCCAACTTTCTGTTATGCAAATTCACAATATCGGTGCAACCGAGATTGTTGGATCGGCGTCACCGAGATTGGGAATCTGACCGTTGGTCACCTTATCGGTCTAACCGAGTTTCCTATATCGGTCTCACCGAGATTCAAAAGTTGCCACCTTTTGGTCACTTCGGTACCATCGAGATTTACACATCGGTGTCACCGAGTTGGTCATTTTGTGTGTAACGGTTGGATTTTTGGGGATGCCTATATATACCCCTTTACCACCACCTACTCGAAAGAGAAGCACTCAGAACTATTCCATACTTGCCCCATCCAGTTTTCTGAGAGAGAACCACCAAGTCTTGTGTTGAGGTCAAGATCTTCCACTCCAACCATATGGATCTTGATTTCTAGCCTCCCTAATTTGCTTTCCACCAATCCCATCTCTTCCAGCAAGCCAAATCTGTGAGAGAGTGATTGTGTGTTGAGGAGTCTATCATCTTGAAGCACAAGAGCAAGGAGTTCATCGTCATTACCGAGCCTATTACCTTTTGGAGGGTGGTGCCTCCTAGATTGGTTAGGTGTCACTTGGGAGCCTCCTACTTCGTGTTGTGGAGTGAACCAAGAAGTTTGTATGGGCAAGGAGATCGCCTACTTCGTGAAGATCTACCCATAGTGAGGCTAGTCCTTCGTGGACGGAAGCCGTTATGGAATAGTCAAGGTTGCTACTTCGTGGACCCTTATGGGTGGAGCCCTCCGTGGACTCTCGTGACCGTTACCCTCCGTGGGTTGAAGACTCCATAAACGTGGACGTACGATAGCACCACCTATCGGAACCACGGGAAAAATCCTTGCGTCTCCAATTGCGTTTGATCCACTTATCTCAACTCTTTACTTCATGTGCAATGTCTTTACTTTCCGCTGCCATATTTGTTGACATGCATGTGTAGGGCTGTTAGACTTGCTATCTTGTCATGAAATGCAAAAATCTGCCAACCAATTAACTTGGGAAAAGGTTAGGTTTTTAATTCCTGCTTGTAGTCTATTCACCCCCCCCCCCCCTCTAGACACTCTTCTAGTGATCCCTCAATTGGTATCAGAGCTTTGGTCTCCATTGCTTCGGTTTAATCACCGAGGAGGAAGATGGATGTGTCTAGTATAGGGAGTTTGAGTTGTAGAGTGCCTATTCTTGATGGAGAGTACTATAGTCAATGGAAAACCTTGATGCTTGAGCTGTTTAATGAATTTCAATTGAGCAAATATATCAAGTGCCCTTATGTGCCTCCCATTAATCCTTTGCATCCCACACACGAAGAGGAAGTTGATATGCTATGCAATCTTAGAACTGTTAATCTCATTGTTAGAGCATTGCCTAGAAATGTGCTTAATCAAATGAAGAATTTTGTATGCGCTTACACTTTGTGGAATGATTTGGAGAAACGATATCCAAATTATTCATTGAGTAATCTTGATGAAATTCTTCATAAAACTATTGCCTTCCACAAATAGACGCCTAGTGACCCTAAGTTTGATGATTGTCTATTTGAGCTTAGAGACCTCATGCATGCTAAAGGAGATGTCACAACCATCAACAATATCATTATAGAGGCCTTACGCATTCATAAACTTGAACATTGTCATGATCACAATCCTAACGAATCTCTTGTTCTTTATGACGAGAATTTCCCACTTGATGATGACAATGTGGAACATGGCTACTGTGATGAAGATGAGCTGTTCGACATCGAGTATGAGAAGATCATGAAGAATCTAAGTCTCATGGCAAACTTCAAGGATTACATGTCCGGAGGAAAAGAGTGGATTCTCGATAGTGGATGTACCAATCATATGACCGGAGATAGAGAAATGTTTGAAGAGATCACACCAAACCATGGACCGCGAAGGTACGTAACGTTTGGAGATAACTCCAAGGGTAAGGTACTTGGTCTTGGTAAGGTGGCCATATCCCATGATAGCTCTAACCAAAATGTTATGCTTGTTGAATCTCTTGGCTACAATCTTCTTTCCGTATCTAGACTTGCCGACTTTGGTTTTAATGTGCTATTCACGAAAGTAGATTGCCAAGTGTTTCGTCAAGATAATCATAAAATGGTCTTTACCGGTATCCGTAGAGGTGATCTATACATTGTTGACTTCACTAAAAGATCCAAACCTCGCACTTGTTTAATTGCTAAATCTTCTAAAGGTTGGCTTTGGCATAGAAGACTAGGACATGTTGGCATGCGTAACTTAGACAAGCTTATCAAAGGTGATCATATACTTGGTGTTAAAGATGTTATCTTTGACAAAGATAGACTTTGTAGTGCTTGTCAAGCTGGAAAGCAAGTAGGTGGAAGTCATCCCGTTAAGAATATGATGACTACTAGGAGACCACTCGAGTTACTTCACATGGATCTCTTTGGTCCCAATGCTTACAAGAGTCTCGGTGGAAATTCCTATGGTCTAGTTATAGTTGATGATTTTTCCAGATTTACGTGGGTATTCTTTCTTGATGATAAGTCGCAGGTTCAAAAGATCTTCAAGAACTTCGCTCGCACAGCGCAAAATCAGTTTGAAGTGAAGATCAAGAAGGTTCGGAGCGATAACGGATCGGAGTTCAAGAACACCCATGTGGATACCTTCCTTGACGAAGAAGGTGTTTCACATGAGTTCTCGGCTACGTACATGCCTCAACAAAATGGAGTTGTTGAGAGGAAGAACCAGACGCTTATTGAGATGGCAAGAACGATGCTTGACGAATACAAGACGCCAAGACACTTTTGGGCAGAAGCCGTGGAAACAGCATGTCATGCCACAAACCGACTCTACTTGCACAAGCTTCTCGGTAAAACGGCATACGAGCTACTCACCGGTAACAAACCCCAAGTTGGATACTTTCGGGTATTCGGCTCAAAGTGCTACATTCTTGATAAGCATCGTCGTACTAAATTTGCTCCTAAATCTCATGAAGGATTCCTACTTGGTTACGGATCGAACTCTCACACTTACCGTGTCTACAACAACTTCACTTGAAAAGTTGAAGAGACGGTAGATGTGAAGTTTGATGAATCTATTGGTTCGCAAGTCGAACAATTGCCAAATGATGTAGGTGATAAGGACCCTTCGGAAGCTATCCAAGATTTGCCCATTGGCAAGATTCGTCCCATGGAGGTGAAGGAAAGTACTTCATCAACTCAAGTGGAAGCCCCTACTTCACGTCAAGGTGAACCACAACATGACATGGAGGCATCCACAAGCGGTACACGACACGATGATGAAGAGGAGGAAGTACATCATGAAGATCCACCACAACCTCCTTCGCCACCACCTCAAGGGAACGACACCTTCAACAATAACGAAGATGAAGGAGATGGTGATGAAGAAGAAGCTCCACCATCCAACAATCGGAAGCTGACCCGAGTTCGAGCACAAGTGACCAAGAACCATCCCCTAAACCAAATCTTTGGTGATATACAAACAGGGAGAATCACTCGCTCTAAAACTCGCCTAGCTAACTTTTGTGAGCATTATTCTTTCATCTCTAGCATTGAGCCCTTGAAGGTAGAACAAGCTCTAGAAGATGCTGATTGGGTGAACGCGATGCATGAAGAGCTTCACAACTTCGAGAGGAACGAAGTGTGGACACTCGTGGAGAAGCCCAAGGATGAGCAAAACATCATCGGAACCAAATGGGTGTTTCGGAACAAGCAAGACGAAGACGGTCAAGTCGTGCGAAACAAGGCTCGTCTCGTTGCCCAAGGATATACGCAAGTTGAAGGTATGGACTACGGTGAGACCTACGCCCCCGTCGCTAGACTTGAAGCTATTCGCATTCTTCTTGCCTATGCTAATCACCATGATATCATGCTTTATCAAATGGACATTAAAAGTGCCTTTTTAAATGGTGAGATTGAAGAAGAAGTCTATGTTAAGCAACCACCTGGTTTTGTGAATCCTAAGAAACCTAATCATGTGTACAAGCTTCGTAAAGCCCTTTATGGTCTTAAGCAAGCCCCTCGTGCTTGGTACAAATGCTTAACGAAGTTTCTCATTGAAAAAGGTTTCGAAATTGGTAAAATTGATGCAACCTTGTTCACTAAGAGAGTTAATGGTGAATTATTTGTGTGCCAAATCTATGTGGATGATATTATCTTTGGTTCCACTAACTCTCAATTTAGTGAAAGATTTGGAAGGTTGATGTCTGAGAAGTATGAGATGTCCATGATGTGTGAGCTGAAATTCTTTCTTGGCTTGCAAATCAAACAATCAAGAGAAGGAACTTTCATCTCTCAAACTAAGTATACCAAGGACTTGATCAAGAAGTTCAACATGCAAGAGTGCAAAGGTATGAAAACCCCCATGCCTACTAGTGGACATGTTGATCTTACCAAGGAGGATGAACCGGTTGATCAAAAGGTTTATCGATCTATGATTGGTTCATTGCTATATCTATGTGCCTCTCGTCCCGATATTATGCTTAGTGTTTGCATGTGTGCTAGATATCAAGCTGCACCTAAAGAATGTCATCTTTTGGCCGTGAAACGTATTGTGAGATATTTGATACAAACACCAAACTTTGGCATTTGGTATCCCAAGGGATCTTCCTTTAACCTTGTTGGCTATTCCGATTCGGACTATGCAGGTGACAAGGTTGATAGAAAATCCACTTCGGGTACTTGTCAATTTTTGGGTAGATCTCTTGTATCTTGGTCCTCCAAGAAACAAAACTCGGTATCCTTATCTACTGCCGAAGCTGAGTATATTGCTGCTGGATCTTGTTGTGCGCAATTACTATGGATGACACAAACGCTTAAGGATTATGGAATCCATGTTAAAAATGTTCCATTACTTTGTGACAATGAAAGTGCTATTAAAATTGGTCATAATCCTGTGCAACATTCTCGAACTAAACATATTCAAGTTAGACATCATTTCATTCGTGATCATGTTGCCAAAGGAGATATCAATCTTAAGCATGTTCGCACTAACAAGCAATTGGTTGATATCTTTACTAAGCCGCTTGATGAGAAAACATTTTGCCACTTGAGGAGTGAGTTGAACATCATTGATGCTTCAAAATTGAGCTAGACTCACTCGGTTGCATGCAAGGGCATGAGCTTTCTCGATACTTCCATGTATCTTAACATGTCATATTATACCATGGAATTCTATGCTCCCTTGTATTGCATCTAACCCTTTTGTAGGTACTTGGAAGATTTTCATTCCACAAGATTGCCCTCAACTCAAATCATAAGCAATCTTGTCATGACCAAGTATCCACAACCCCTCTTGATGATGGAAGGAAGAAGACATCAAAACATATCCTTGACACATATTCATATTCACTTTTGGTATCATGTCAAATGAATATATCTATTGCTCTTCCTTGCTTGACTAACCTTTGCAGGTGACAAGTGTACTCAAACGAGAAGGATTGCCCCCAACTCAAGATGATCTTCATCAACCTCGAGCATCCTCAACAAGTTCACCTACAAGCTACGTCATCAACATCACTCAAAGGTATGTACTCATATCCTTGAAAAGGCTTTACTCCAAGTCATGAGCTAAAGCTACTCAAGTGATATGAAGACATTAAAATGCTTAATCGAAAAATGGTAACCCCATTTTGAGCTTAACGTAGAGTATGACCTATGATCAAGTATTCTTGCTTGGCTCCTATGTCAATATACTCTAATATAGGTGACCTAGTCACCGCCCATCATCTAGTTTAGTATTTTGGATGGTTCATTCTCTTTTTGCAAAATTTCTTGGAACCACTCAAATCTTCTCTAGTTAATGTCCCTTTTGTAAAATCATTTGCATTCCCTTATTTTCTTTTGTTTCTCTGAAAACAGAAACTTGGTCCTTTATTCTGTTTCTGCATCAGTGCCACCGATACAAACATCTCGGTTCTACCGAATCTGCAGATATGCTGCACCTTAAGATTTCGGTATCACCGATTAGTTCGTCTCGGAACCACCGATTTGCATCCTGTCTCATTTGTGTTTATATTTGCAGTTCTGTGTTTTCTTAGTGATCCTTCTTGTAATACTCCTGTTACTTCGATGATCCCGTTAAAAAAAATCCGGGTGAGAATAACAAAGCTAATCTTAGGGAGAGAACTTCTTCATTCAAGGATCCCTATCTTAACGGAAGAATGGGGAGAATAACAAAGTCTTATATTTTTTAATGATTCCCTCAGTTTTCATTTCTATGAATCCTACATTCAATGACCCTTGTTCTCAAGGATCCCTTCTCAATCGATGATCCCTGTATCTATCCCTGTTTTTGACCTTTTTGGAAAATAATGCCAAAGGGGGAGAGCAACAAAGCTTCATGCGAAAGGGGAGATATGCTTATGCAAAGGGGGAGATATGATCAAGGGGGAGAACCAACAACATCAATTGCTTATACTATATAAACAAGGTGAGAATATCAAAGTAGGGGGAGAATGATTGAAAAGTCAAAATATGCTTATTTGTTTTGGTGATCATTTTAGATCTTTTCTCATCTTATCCAATCCCAATATCTACATGCTGAGATTCAGGGGGAGAGGATGAACTACCTTTCATATCTAAGGGGAGAAGGTTCTAATGATCTTGGAGACATATCAATCTTAATGATTACTATCTTCTATATGTTCTCCATATCTTGGTACTTTTGAGTTCTATTGCCTTTGATTGGTAGAATACTCTTGTGTTTCCTAACATTGTTTTCTCAAGTGTGTTTCTACTACTAGAATGCTCAAGAACTCAAGGTAAGTATATGCATCATACCCTTGATCAAGATGATATCTTGCTTCTTGCACATATTGTTTGCAAGAGTGAAGTCTTGAACAAGGATACATCTCATTCATATATAGTTGATGCATATAGCCAAGATATACATGACTTATTATATCCCTTCATCCTTATGTGTGTCCATGCATTCCAAAGCAACCATCCTTTAAAGGACTGCACACATTTAGGGGAGCAAGTATAAGTCATGTGTCTCTCAAAGTCTTCATTATAACCATGTATATCTTTATTTAAAGCTTTGATTGTATGTTGTCATCAATTACCAAAAAGGGGGAGATTGAAAGCACAATATGCTCCCTTGGTGGTTTTGATAATTCATGACAACATACATTGTCTCTTGGACTAATACTTCTACCTAGTGCATTTCAGATACAAGTCCATGGAGAAAAGGGTTGGCAAAAGACTGTGTGGAGATACCCCAAGATGCAAGGAAATAGGTTGGCAAAGCTTCAAGCAAGAGGACTCTACATTTTACATTTGTGAGAAATCACTTTGAGTCCATAGGAAAGCCAATACTATTAAAAGGGGGTAAGGTTTTGTTGGTGAACAAAATGCTCATACGTGCACAAGTGATAGTCACCAAAAACACCCACAAGCTCTCCCACCAAAGTCTGTCCAAAGCCAAATACTCAAAATCGGTGCAACCAACATTTCCATTCCGGTGCCACCGATTCTAAACCATAGACAGACTCAGCCAAACCCTAGCCACTTCGGTGCAACCGATTCCATACCGGTGCCACCGAGTTTAGGTTGCCAATTTTCTGTTACGCAAATTCACAATATCGGTGCAACCGAGATTGTTGGATCGGCGTCACCGAGATTGGGAATCTGATCGTTGGTCACCTTATCAGTGCAACCGAGTTTCCTATATCGGTCTCACCAAGATTCAAAAGTTGCCACCTTTTGGTCACTTCGGTACCACCGAGATTTACACATCGGTGTCACCGAGTTGGTCATTTTGTGTGTAACGGTTGGATTTTTGGGGATGCCTATATATACCCCTTCACCACCACCTACTCGAAAGAGAAGCACTCAGAACTATTCCATACTTGCCCCATCCAGTTTTCTGAGAGAGAACCACCAAGTCTTGTGTTGAGGTCAAGATCTTCCACTCCAACCATATGGATCTTGATTTCTAGCCTCCCCAATTTGCTTTCCACCAATCCCATCTCTTCCAGCAAGCCAAATCTGTGAGAGAGTGATTGTGTGTTGAGGAGTCTATCATCTTGAAGCACAAGAGCAAGGAGTTCATCGTCATTACCGAGCCTATTACCTTTTGGAGGGTGGTGCCTCCTAGATTGGTTAGGTGTCGCTTGGGAGCCTCCTACTTCGTGTTGTGGAGTGAACCAAGAAGTTTGTAAGGGCAAGGAGGTCGCCTACTTCGTGAAGATCTACCCATAGTGAGGCTAGTCCTTCGTGGACGGAAGCCGTTATGGAATAGTCAAGGTTGCTACTTCGTGGACCCTTATGGGTGGAGCCCTCCGTGGACTCTCGTGACCGTTACCCTCCGTGGGTTGAAGACTCCATAAACGTGGACGTACGATAGCACCACCTATCGGAACCACGGGAAAAATCCTTGCGTCTCCAATTGCGTTTGATCCACTTATCTCAACTCTTTACTTCATGTGCAATGTCTTTACTTTCCGCTGCCATATTTGTTGACATGCATGTGTAGGGCTGTTAGACTTGCTATCTTGTCATGAAATGCTAAAATCTGCCAACCAATTAACTTGGGAAAAGGTTAGGTTTTTAATTCCTGCTTGTAGTCTATTCACCCCCCCCCCCCTCTAGACACTCTTCTAGTGATCCCTCAAGTACGCCAAAGCCGCCATTGCATTGATCCGGCCCAATAAGACGGGTTATACCGCGGGGTTTTATCCCCGACATTAGGCCCCAGATTGATTTGAATTCATTCATGTCAATTTTCCTTACCTTCTCTTGGCGGCTTATCATTCGCTTGCATATGTGTTCTTCACGGATCCCGAAGTGCCGGCTCGCAATATTTTCAGACTTATCATTTTTTTAGCACCTGTCTGTCAATGACGTCATCCTTGCTGACCGTTGTCCTCCGGAATCATCATAACGTATCTTTTGAAAACTGTGCCAAATCCAGGCCGATGCGAAAATTGAGGCGCGCTTAGCCACAAATTTACCGCAACCGTTTCGTCTTTCACAGCGCCGTTCCATTTTCCCTCCTTATAAATGTTGGAAATATGCCCTAGAGGCAATAATAAATTAGTTATTATCATATTTCCCCGTTCATGATAATAGTTTATTATTCATGCTAGAATTGTATTGACCGGAAACAAAATACATGTGTGAATAGATAAACAAATACTGTGTCCCTAGTAAGCCTCTACTAGACTAGCTCGTTGATCAAAAGATGGTCAAGATTTCCAGACCATGGACATGAGTTGTCATTTGATAATGGGATCACATCATTAGGAGAATGATGTGATGGACTTGACCCAACCGTTCACATAGCAAATGATCGTTCAGTTTATTGCTATTGCTTTCACTATGTCAAATACACGTTCCACTGACCATGAGATCATGCAACTCCCGGATACCGTAGGAATACTTTGGGTGTATCAAACGTCACAACGTAACTGGGTGATTATAAAGGTGCACTACAGGTATCTCCGAAAGTGTTTGTTGAGTTGGCATGGATCGAGATTGGAATTTGTCACTTCGACTATCGGAGAGGTATCTCTGGGCCCTCTCGGTAATACAGCATCATAGAAGCCTTGCAAGCACCGTGACTAAAGAGTTAGTTTCAAGATGGCGTATTACGGAACGAGTAAAGAGACTTGCCGGTAACGAGATTGAACTAGGTATTGGATACCGACGATCGAATCTCGGGCAAGTAACATACCGCCGGACAAAGGGAACAACGTATGTTGACATATGAGGTTCACCGATAAAGATCTTCGTGGAATATGTAGGAACTAATATGAGCATCCAGGTTCCGCTGTTGGTTATTGACCATAGAGTCGTCTCGGTCATGTCTACATCATTCCCGAACCCGTAGGGTCCGCACACTTAAGGTTCGATGACGATTTAGTATTATATGAGTTATGTGATTGGTGGCCGAAGTTTGTTCGGAGTCCCGGATGAGATCACGGACATGACGAGGAGTCTCGAAATGGTCGAGAGGTAAAGATTCATATATTGGAAGGCTATATTCGGACGTCGGAAAGGTTCCGAGTGATTCGGGTATTTTTCGGAGTACCGGGGAGTTACGGGAATTCACCGGGAGAAGTAATGGGCCTTATTGGGCCATACGGGAAAAGGAGAGGCAGGCCACGTGAGGAGGCTCGCGCCCCCCCTTGCCCAAACCGAATTGGACTAGGGGAGGGGGCGCAGCCCCCTCTTTCCTTTCCCTCTCCCTTCCCTCTTTCCTACTCCGTATGGGAGGTGGAATCCTACTAGGACTAAGGAGTTCTAGTAGGACTCCCCACACTTGGCGCACCCCTAGGGGGCCGGCCTCCTCCCTCTCATCCTTTATATACGGGGGCAAGGGGGCACCCCAAAGTACACATTTGTCCCATAGCCGTGTGCGGTGCCCCGATCTCCGTTTTCCACCTCGGTCATATCTTCGGAGAGCTTAGGCGAAGCCCTGCCGGAATCACTTCACCGTCACCGTCGCCACGCCGTCGTGCTGACGAAACTCATCTACTACCTCGACGTCTTGCTGGATCAAGAAGGCGAGGAACGTCACCGAGCTGCACGTGTGTAGAACTCGGAGGTGCCGTACGTTCGGTACTTGATCGGTGGAGCTCGAAGGATTGTTCGACTACATCAACCGCGTTGTGAGACGCTTCCGCTAATGGTCTACGAGGGTACGTAGACACACTCTCCCCTCTCGTAGCGATACATCTCCATGGATAGATCTTGCGTGAGCGTAGGAAATTTTTTTGAAATTCATGCTCCGTTCCCCAACAGTGGCATCCGAGCCAGGTCTATGCGTAGATGTGATTTGCACGAGTAGAACACAAGTGAGTTGTGGGCATGGGTGTATACATATTGCTTGCCGTTACTAGTTGTTACTTGATTCGGCGGTATTGTGAGATGAAGCGGCCTGGACCGACATTACGCGTACGCTTATGCGAGACAGGTTTCACCGCTAAGTGCACGCGTTGCATAAAGGTGACTGGCGGGTGTCTGTCTCTCTCACTTTAGTTGAATCGGTTTCAATGAAGAGGGTTCTTTTAGAAGATCAAAAAGCAATCACTACACCATGTTGTAGTTTTGCGTAGGTAAGATCGGTTCTTGCAAACCCGTAGCAGCCACGTAAAACTTGCAACAACAAAGTAGAGGACGTCTAACTTGTTTTTGCAGGGTATGCTGGTGATGTGATATGGTCAAGACATGATGTGATATAAGTTGTTATATGAGATGATCATGTTTTGTAAGTTATCAGGCAAAACCCGTAGCAGCCTTATGGTTGTCTCTTTATTGTATGCAATGCCAAAGCTATGTAATTGCTTTTCTTTACCGCTATGAGTTAGCAGTAGTAGTAGTAGTAGCAATAGCCGGCGAGACAACCACGACGCTGCGATGGAGATCAAGGTGTCACGACGCTACGATGGAGATCATGGTGTCAATCCGGTGACGATGGAGATCATGACGGTGCTTTGCTGATGGAGATCAAAAGCACAAGACGATGATGGCCATATCATGTCACATATATTGAATTGCATGTGATGTTAATCCTTTTATGCATCTTATTTTGCTTAGGACGACGGTAGCATTATAAGATGATCCCTTCACTAAATTTCAAGATAAGTGTTCTCCCCTAGTATGCACCGTTGCGAAGGTTCGACGCTTCTAAGCACCACGTGATGATCGGGTGTGATGGATTCTTTCGTTCGCATACAACGGGTGTAAGCCAGTTTTACACACGCAGAATACTTGGGTTAAACTTGACGAACCTAGCATGTACAGACATGGCCTCGGAACACAAGAGACCGAAAGGTCGAACATGAGTCATATAGTAGATATGATAAACATGAAAGATGTTCACCATTGATAACTAATCCACCTCACGTGATGATCGGACGTGGTTTAGTTGATGTGGATCATGTTACACTTAGACAACTTGAGGGATGTTAATCTAAGTGGGAGTTCTTAAGTAATTTGATTAATTGAACTTCAATTGTCATGAACACAGTCTTACTTGTCTTAGCAAATTTATGTTGTAGATCAATAGACCGCGCTGTAGTTCCCCTGTTTTTATTATGTTCCTAGAGAAAACGAAGTTGAAAGTTGATGGAAGCAACTATGCGGACTAGGTCCGTGATCTCAGGATTGTCCTCACTGCTGCACAGAAGGCTTATGTCCTTAATGCACCGCTCAGTGAAATACCCCTACGGCTTCGACTGAGGACGTTATGAATGTCTGGCAGACAAGAAAAGATGACTACTCGATAGTTCAGTGCGCCATACTTTACGGCTTAGAACCGGAGCTCCAAATATGTTTTGAGCAACACGGAGCATATGAGATGTTCCAAGAGCTGAAAATTTGTTTTTCAAGCTCAAACCCGGGTCGAGAGGTATGACACCTTCGACAAGTTCTATAGCTACAAGATGGAGGAGAAACAACTCCGTTAGTGAGCATGTACTCAGAATGTCTGAGTACTTCAAACACATAAATCAAGTGGGAGTTAGACTTCCGAATAAAGTGGTGATTGATAGAGTTCTCTAGTCACTATCACTAAGCTACTGGATCTTCGTGATGAACTATAAATATGCAAGGGATAGAAGATCCTTAAGCTATTCGCGATGCTACAATCTGCGAATGTAGAAATCAAAAAAAAAGGGAGCATCAAGTGTTGATGGTTAATAAGACCACTAGTTTCAAGAAGGGCAAGGGAAAGAAAAGGGAACTTCAAGAAGAACGGTAAAACAGTTGCCGCTCACGCGAAGAAACCCAAGGCTGAACCAAACCCGAGACTTAGTGCTCCCATTGCAAAGGGAAATGTCACAGGGAGCGGAACTTCCCCAAAGTAACTGGCAGATAATAAGACTGGCAATGTCAACAAAGATATTTGATATACATGTTATTGATATGTACCTTACTAGTACTCGTAGGAGCACCTGGGTATTTGATACTTGTTCAGTTGCTTACAACTTGAAACATGGAGCTTCGGAATAAACGAGGGCTAGCTAAGAACGAGGTGACGATGTGCATTGGAAGTGTCTCCAAGGTTGATGTGATCACCATCGCCACGCTCTCTCTACCTTCAGGATTAGTGATGAACCTAAATAATTGTTATTTGGTGCTTGCGTTAAGCATGAACATTATATCTGATAGTGTTTATTGCAAGACGGTTATTCAATTTCAGAGAATAATTGTTATTCTATTTGGATAATATCATTGATGATCATGCACTTAAAATGAAAGGTTTATAGAATCTTGATCGTAGTAATACATATGTTCATAACACGAATGCCAAAAGATAATGATAGTACCACATATTTGTGGCACTGCCGCTTAGGTCATATCAGTGTTAAACACATGAAGAAACTCCATGCAGATGGGTTTTTGGAATCTCTTGATTATGAATCATTTGAGACATGTGAACCGTGCCTTATTGGCAAGATGACTAAAACTCCGTTCTCCGGAACAATGGAGCGAGCAACCAACTTATTGGAAATAATACATACCGATGTATGCGGTCCGATGAGTGTTGAGGCGCGCGGTGGATATCGTTATATTCTCACGTTCACTGATGATTTGAGTAGATATGGTTATGTCTACTTGATGAAGCATAAATCTGAAACATTTGAAAAGTTCAAAGAATTTCAGAGTGAAGTAGAGAACCATCGTAACAAGAAAATAAAGTTCTTACGATCTGATCGTGGAGGAGAATATTTGAGTTACGAGTTTGGCAATCACTTAAGACAATGTGGAATTGTTTCACAGCTCACGCCACATGGAACACCACAGCGTAATGGTGTGTCCGAACGTCGTAATCGTACTCTATTGGATATGGTGCGTTCTATGATGTCTCTTACCGATTTGCCACTATCATTTTGGGGTTATGCATTAGAGACAGCTGCATTCACTTTAAACAAGGGCACCGTCTAAATCCGTTGAGATGACACCGTATGAACTGTGGTTTGCAAGAAACCTAAGATATCGTTTCTGAAAGTTTGGGGATGCAATGCTTATGTCAAAAGGCTTCAGCCAGATAAGCTCGAACCCAAAGCGGATAAGTGCGTCTTCATAGGATACCCAAAGGAGACCGTTGGGTACACCTTCTACCACAGATCCGAAGGCAAAGTATTCGTTGCTAAGAATGGATCCTTTCTAGAGAAGGAGTTTCTCTCGAAAGAAGTGAGTGGGAGGAAAGTAGAACTTGATGAGATAATTGTACCTCCTCTGGATAGTAGTATGCCACAGAAAGAAATTTCTGTGACACCAACACAGACCGGAGAAGAAGTTGATGATGATGATCATGAGGCTTCGGATCAAGTTGCTACAGAACCTCGTAGGTCAACCAGGACACGCTCCGCACCAGATTGGTACGGCAATCCTGTCTTGGAGGTCATGTTGTTAGACAACAGTGAACCTACGAACTATGAAGAAGCGATGGCGAGCCCGGATTCCGACAAATGGCTTGAGGCCATGAAATCCGAGATTAGATCCATGTATGAGAACAAAGTGTGGACTTTGGTAGACTTGCCCGAGGAAACGGCGAGCTATTAAAAATAAATGGATCTTTAAGAAGAAGACGGACGCTGATGGTAATGTCACCGTCTATAAAGCTCGACTTTTTGCTAAAGGTTATCGACAAGTTCAAGGAGTTGACTACGATGAGACTTTCTCACCCGTAGCGATGCTAAAGTCTGTCAGAATTATGTTAGCAATTGCCGCGTTTTATGATTATGAAATCTGGCAAATGGACGTCAAAACGGCATTCCTTAATGGATTCCTTAAGGAAGAATTGTATATGATACAACCGGAAGGTTTTGTCGATCCTAAAGGTGCTAACAAAGTATGCAAGCTCCAGCGATCCATCTATGGACTGGTGCAAGCATCTCGGAGCTGGAATACTCGATTTGATGAAGTGATCAAAGCGTTTGGGTTTATGCAAGTTTATGGAGAAACTTGTATTTACAACAAAGTGAGTGGAAACTCTATAACATTTCTAATAAGTATATGTGATTGGAAATGATGTAGAATTTCTGGAAAGCATAAAGAATTAATTGAAAGGAGTTTTTCAATAAAAACCTGTTTTTTGAGTTATCCACGGTTTGGGCATCGAGATCTATAGAGATAGATCAAGACACCTGATAAAAGATTTTCACACACCTTGATTAGATTTTGAAGAAGTTCAAAATGGATCAAGTCAAAAGAAATAAGTTCTTGGCTGGTGTGAAGTGGAGTAAGACTTGAAGATCTAGGTAAAGGTTGTTTACATGTTAGGCATCAAAATCTATAGAGATAGATTGAGACGCCTCATATGACTTTCACAAAACATATACCTTGACAAGATTTTGAAGAAGTTCAAAATGGATCAGTCAAAGAAGGAGTTCTTGACTGTGGTGAAAGGTGTGAAGTTGAGTAAGACTCAAATCTCGACCACGGCAAAATAAATAGAATGGATGAAGGTTATCCCCTATGCCTCGGCCATAGGTTCTATAAAGTATGCCAAGCTATGTGCCTTGCCATGTGTCTGGCAAAAGAGGTACCAAAGTGATCCAGGAGTAGATCACTGGACAGCGGTCAAATTATCCTTAAGATGACTAAGGAAGAATTTCTCGGGAATAGAGATGATAAAGAGTTCGTCGTAAGGGGTTACGTCGATGCAAGCTTTAAACACTGATCCGAAAGACTATGAGTCTCAGACCGGATAAGTATAGTGGGGAAATTTTTTGGAGTAGCTCCAAACAGAGTGTGGTAGCAGCATCTACATAGAGATTTGCCAAGAACACACGGATCTGAATATTGCAGACCCGTTGACTAAAACCTCTCTCACAAGCAAAACATGATCAGCTTTAGAACTGATTAAGTGTTAATTACATGGAGATGTAATCTAGATTATTGACTCTAGTGCAAGTGGGAGACTGTTGGAAATATGCCCTAGAGGCAATAATAAATTAGTTATTATCATATTTCCCCGTTCATGATAATAGTTTATTATTCATGCTAGAATTGTATTGACCGGAAACTAAATACATGTGTGAATAGATAAACAA
This sequence comes from Elymus sibiricus, assembly GCA_039707655.1. Lineage (NCBI taxonomy): Eukaryota > Viridiplantae > Streptophyta > Magnoliopsida > Poales > Poaceae > Elymus > Elymus sibiricus. Next base: position 59,898,436 of record CM077665.1, read on the forward strand.
ATACTGTGTCCCTAGTAAGCCTCTACTAGACTAGCTCGTTGATCAAAAGATGGTCAAGATTTCCAGACCATGGACATGAGTTGTCATTTGATAATGGGATCACATCATTAGGAGAATGATGTGATGGACTTGACCCAACCGTTCGCATAGCAAATGATCGTTCAGTTTATTGCTATTGCTTTCACTATGTCAAATACACGTTCCTCTGACCATGAGATCATGCAACTCCCGGATACCATAGGAATACTTTGGGTGTATCAAACGTCACAACGTAACTGGGTGATTATAAAGGTGCACTACAGGTATCTCCGAAAGTGTTTGTTGAGTTGGCATGGATCGAGATTGGAATTTGTCACTCCGACTATCGGAGAGGTATCTCTAGGCCCTCTCGGTAATACAGCATCACAGAAGCCTTGCAAGCACCGTGACTAAAGAGTTAATTACAAGATGGCGTATTACGGAACGAGTAAAGAGACTTGCCGGTAACGAGATTGAACTAGGTATTGGATACCGACGATCGAATCTCGGGCAAGTAACATACCGCCGGACAAAGGGAACAACGTATGTTGACATATGAGGTTCACCGATAAAGATCTTCGTGGAATATGTAGGAACTAATATGAGCATCCAGGTTCCGCTGTTGGTTATTGACCAGAGAGTCGTCTCGGTCATGTCTACATCATTCCCGAACCCGTAGGGTCCGCACACTTAAGGTTCGATGACGATTTAGTATTATATGAGTTATGTGATTGGTGGCCGAAGTTTGTTCGGAGTCCCGGATGAGATCACGGACATGACGAGGAGTCTCGAAATGGTCGAGAGGTAAAGATTCATATATTGGAAGGCTATATTCGGACGTCGGAAAGGTTCCGAGTGATTCGGGTATTTTTCGGAGTACCGGGGAGTTACGGGAATTCACCGGGAGAAGTAATGGGCCTTATTGGGCCATACGGGAAAAGGAGAGGCAGGCCACGTGAGGAGGCTCGCGCCCCCCCTTGCCCAAACCGAATTGGACTAGGGGAGGGGGCGCAGCCCCCTCTTTCCTTTCCCTCTCCCTTCCCTCTTTCCTACTCCGTATGGGAGGTGGAATCCTACTAGGACTAAGGAGTCCTAGTAGGACTCCCCACACTTGGCGCACCCCTAGGGGGCCGGCCTCCTCCCTCTCATCCTTTATATACGGGGGCAAGGGGGCACCCCAAAGTACACAATTGTCCCATAGCCGTGTGCGGTGCCCCGATCTCCGTTTTCCTCCTCGGTCATATTTTCGGAGAGCTTAGGCGAAGCCCTGCCGGAATCACTTCACCGTCACCGTCGCCACGCCGTCGTGCTGACGGAACTCATCTACTACCTCGACGTCTTGCTGGATCAAGAAGGCGAGGAACGTCACCGAGCTGCACGTGTGTAGAACTCGGAGGTGCCGTACGTTCGGTACTTGATCGGTGGAGCTCGAAGGATTGTTCGACTACATCAACCGCGTTGTGAGACGCTTCCGCTAACGGTCTACGAGGGTACGTAGACACACTCTCCCCTCTCGTAGCGATACATCTCCATGGATAGATCTTGCGTGAGCGTAGGAATTTTTTTTGAAATTCATGCTCCGTTCCCCAACAATAAATAAGTCCACTGAGCCCCTGCAGTAACTTTCCCGTCATCTTATTCATCTCGCTCCCTCTTCGGCTGGATACCACCGGAGCTTCGGAAGTACCATCGGGGCCCCCAGCCCCATCATCGACGCCATCGAGCCTTCTCGCCGCCGTCAGAGCGAGCACGATCATCTCTGTTTTCGTCCCCACGCAATCTGGTATGAATCCCCTCCATTTAAGGTTCGATGCTTCCGGTGTCTACGCCATGTTCATCGTGCTCATCCGAGACGTAGTTCGTAGATCCATGCGCTTGATATTCCTCAGTATTGCGTAGTTTTAGCATGATCTCCGCCTTGTTTTCCTCATAAGTAGATCTAAAATGAGCCACCGAGGCTATCCTTTGAATGTCGTAGTTTCGGTCTTTCCATCACCTAGAACACATATTTCATTGTTTTTCCTTACGTAATTAGATCCATCCGAAATAAAACTTTCATAGAAAATTGTTTGTGAGCCAACACGCTCGCTAGGTGTTCTGGAGATACGCCTTCGGCCTCTTTTAATTTTGCCGACTTAAATTAGTATGGGCGACTTATAATTCGCACCGGCTCATTTTTCTTGTCGCTCTTGTAGTCACTTTATAACCTGCCATGGCTCCTAAAAATTCCAAGGTCTGCAATTGGGCCAAGACCAAAGAATCCAAGCTCACCTTAGATAACCTCGTGGATCAATGTTTCTTGCTGGCTTGAAAAGTCATAGAGTGGCGGGCTCCCAAAGAAGAGTCGTACCCACAGCCGAAGCAAGGAGAAGTTGTTGTCTTCACTGATCATCTGCGTAGAGGTTTCCGTCCCCCCGGCTCAAAGTTCTTCAGGGATCTTTTGCACTTCTTCAAACTCAGGCCTCAAGACATTGGTCCAATTCCATGACAAATATATGTCAATTCCAAGTGTTATGCGAGGTATATCTCCAGGTCGAGCCGTCCGTGACCCTTTTTAGGGTATTTTTCTATCTGTATCGTCAGACTGAGGTGAAGAATGGTGCTGCCTGTGAACTTGGTGGGGTTTCCATTCAGAAGAGGAAGAACATCGCCTTTCCTGAATCAAAACTGGCGAGTCATCCAAAAGGATGGAACAAGACCTGGTTTTACTGCAAGAATACTGCACCTGAGGGAGAAAACCCCCTACCGGGTTTCAGATTGGAAAGACTCAGCAGCAAAGTGGAGATTCCGGGTTGGCCAACCAATGAAAAGAGGGCTCCATTAGCGCCTCTTCATACAAAATTGAGAGCTCTGACCACACATGGCTTAACTGGGATTGATCTGATCCGTTGCTGGCTAAAGTGGCGGACCCAGCCTGTCAGTGTAATGGGCGGCTTGATGTGTGATTACTCAGGCGACTCATCTGATCCTCAGCGTTTCTCTCGTGAGGGTCTGACTGACGACGCCCTTAATAAAGAAACAAAGAAGTTCTTTTCTGACTCAAAAGAACAGTGTAGTGTTACCGGCCTGGGTCCATTTTATTTGCTCAACCCGCCGCCTCCGGTATTGATTATTCTCGCTGTCTTTTATCAATTTATTTTGACCCGCCGTCTCTTACCGCATGCTTTTAAGTTGCAGGAGAACTATATTTTCTGGAATTTCACACCTCAAGCCCCTGTTTCTTCGTCGGGTAGAAAAGATAAACCGACCCCTGTGTCATCTTCTGGAGAGGAATCCGAGGTAGAACTTGATTCTCTTGGACGCCTGTTTATTCAGCTTGCTGACGCGCCTTCTTATCAGGGTGACTCGAAATCTAGCCAAGCCGGTGAAATTGAGGTAACTCCTATATCCTCCAGTTCAGAAACGTTTGCTCCTAGAAAACCAAGACAAGTCGTCCGGAAGGTTAAGTTGACACACCCAGATGCTCACTTGGCTCCCGATTTTCTTTTGAAGAAAGCACAATTCGCGGGCTCATCAAAATGCAAGACTCAGAGTGGTTCGGGCGACTTAGACCATGGTTTGTCTGATGCACCGCCGGCTCACAAATCACGCTTCGAGGTGCCTCATAGTCCAACCAATTCTCATCCTAGATCCGGTTTGTTTAAGAAAACTCTTAGTCCTTCGAATTCGCTTTATCAGGCCTCTCCTTCATCTTCGGACGACTCAACTGCAACGCAACTTCCCACTTTCAACGTCAATCGCGGGTAAGCTCTTGAACTTGCACTTGTTGACTTATGTCATTTTTAAACCTTGAGCTATATTTTCCTTAGCATAATGTTTGATCTTTGCAATTGTAGGGCCAAGGCCACTTCGTCAAGGAGGGCTGGCAGGTCATCTTCTGGCACTTTAACCAAAACATGTCAGACCCCCCGCCAGTGAAAACAACCACAGGAACTGACCCCTTTGTAGAGAAAGACACAGACGTGAGTGTTGAGGCGATAATCGACGTTGAGACGCCTAGGCCGGATGAGCCGGTTTTTATGGATATACCACTTGAAGCCCAGGATGCATCGGATGAGCCATCTGTCCGGCAGCCAAGCCCGGTTCGTCCTTCCAGCCCGGCGACTCATTTGGATGATCCCAAGGCGCCAGCAGAAGCAAACCTTCCGGATGTTATCATTATGAAGGAGGGTTTTCAAGTTCCCATTACTTCCACTTCCTTGTCTAAGATTGTGGCTACGGATGAACCGGTTAACTTGGACAAAGGGAAAGCAAAACTGGAGATTCCAGAGTTGTCTGCACTTGGCATTGAAGATTTACACCAGCAATACTTGACCCGGCTGTCTGAGAGCCGAGAAATTGAAATAAGCATGATAAATGCTATGAAGGAGAACCACGAGGTAAACTTCTTGTTTTACCACTATCTTTATACTATCATTAGCCTCAGAGGACCAATTTTTTAGGTAAGTTGGGTCATAAAATAACTGATTTGTAGTTGTGGCCCCCAAGGGCCGGCTCATCTTCTTGAGATGAGTTAGGTCTTGTTAATACTTTTGAAGAATTCAACCTGTAGCCCCCAAGGGCCGGGTCATCTTCTTGACATGAGTCGGGTCTTGTTAATACTTTTTGAAGAATTCGACCTGTAGCCCCCAAGGGCCGGCTCATCTTCTTGGGATGAGTCGGGTCTTGTTAATACTTTTGAACAATTCAACCTATAGCCCCCAACGGCTGGCTCATCTTCTTGAGAGGAGACGGGTCTTTTCATGCTAAGATTTTTTATAAAAAACTGGCATGCATTAGCACCCAAGTGTCAAGGATATTGCTTGCAATCTGCTTGGGACTTTGCTGGCACATAAAAAAGAAATAACCCGTCATAAGGCGGTTTGAAGTTGTTTGTAGAAATACTTGCTGATACATCTTGTATATCTGCCAGGAGTATGTTGAGGATGCTGAGTCAGTTGCTGTGAAACTGTAGAAACGGCTCGAAGAAGAGAGAAAACTGAAAGATGATGATGAGTTCATGGCGGCTCATTTTGAGGATTCTGCACGTCACGCTAAAGAACGCCTTGAACAAGCCGTAAAGCTGTTTGAAGCGGAAAAGGCCACCCTTTTTAAAACATGCAGAAAAGGCTGAAAAGAAGCTCGATCCATTCAAAGAGAAATATGCCACTCTTCTGAAACAGATCAATGAAATGTCGACGGCAATCTTCGGTATGTTTTCTATCTCTCCTTTATAATTGACCGGCTTACGATGGTACGGCAGCTCATTGTCTCTCTTTTTCTTGCAGGGTGGAAAGACCATAATCTTGTAGAGCTATCGATTGTGAAATTGAAGGCTATTTTCACGTATGTAGAGAAACTGTTCACAGGATCTGTTTACTCCATTATGGCGGTGAAGAATCTAAAAGACCCGCCCAGAAGCATCAAGGACATGTTGAAGCAGCTTTCCACCATGCCACAATGGGTGGCTGAGACCCGGAGAGCGGTGGCTCGAGGAGGGGCAAACATGGCACTTGCTCGAGCAAAAGCGTATTTACCTGAATTGGATGTGGAGCTCTTAAAAGGCGGTTTTCCTGAGTTCAAACTAGATGGCTCCGCGTTCACTCATTCAGACTATGCTATGTGCGTCACAGAGACTCAGCCACTGGCGACTCTGATAGCTGAAGAGATTGATGTGTCGAAATATCATCCTGCATACACCAACGATAATGAGCGCATTAACCCACCCAAAGATGAGCCGTCTGAGTTGGTGCCTCCCTGACGTAAGAGACCTTTTGCCCCTGATGTTGACGCATCATGTCTTATTGAGGGAACATCAAATTTTGAATCGTTGAACTCAATTCGATGGCAACAGAAGGGCCAGCAGGTTGATGAAGATGATGAGCCGGTGGAAGTAGATCCAGAGGCGGCCGACGAGGAGAAGGCATGAAGGGATCTCCGAAGATGAATGAGTCGCCAAACTGAGCTAGCCCCCAAGTAAATTGGGAAAACTTGAGTATTTTGTGGTCCCATTATGGGCCTGTAATAGGGGTAGTCTTTAAAACTTCTGTGACATGCTTGATCGTGCCATCATGCACGTGTTCACCTTTATTGGTGTGGAGCTCCAATCTTTCGAGTTGTTTGCTGAGATAGGATTGATGCTGCTCTTTTGCTTATCTTTCAATATCTCTGTTGTTTGTGCTCAATGAGTCACTTGATTGAAAACAGAAAAAATAGGTCAAAAACAAGCCGGCAAAAGATCCTGACTTTCGAAGCCCCAGATCTGTTGAACCTTTCCACAATGATATTGGGAATAGGCAATTTAAACCTGGTCAAAATAAGACCGTGGTTTGTTAACCCGGACACTCATATATGAGCCGGTTATAGGGACAATATTGTTCCTAAAAATGCAGGATATGAAGATAAAGAATTAATTTTTATAAAGTACTGAAAATAGGCCGGCTCAATAAGACTCGGTAAAAAGGAGACTGGCTTTCGAGGCTCAAGTCTTCCTTCAATGAAGCAGGTATGATAACCCATGGTTTATCCTAGCTTTCTTTATGCCCGCTCTCACATGACTCAAGCCGGTGTTTTAACCTTGAGAAGTTCAGAGTCCTAGAGGATGGACTTGCAAGAGTACACTGGGTCACCTTATCGGAGTCGCATCAAGCATACAGGAAGGTTTAACCATATATTGTGGCGTTTTTTCCGGGTCAAGAGGGTGAGAAAGCTAAACTCGATGAGTTGGAAGCCCCCACGTGACCTATGTTGCAAACAATAAAGATTCATGCTCAATTTATAGGCTGAAACGACAGAGACCCCGAGTTTCGGGCTTTATTATATTTGAACATAAAAAAGTATATACATAATTTGCAGGGGGGGTTACAAAAAGGGAGCCCGTGGCTCTTTTAAGTATAATAAGGCCGCAGGTGAGCAATGTCCTAGGGCCGGGTTGTCTCCTCCTCAGAAGTGTATGATCCCTCTAGCAAGTCCACTAGATAAAATGACCCGTTATTGAGGTTTCTGCTGATGACAAAAGGACCCTCCCAAGGTGGGGAAAGTTTGTGCATCCGTGTCTGATCTTGAATCAGATGTAGAACGAAGTCGATTTCTTGAAAAGTACGGCTTCAGACTCTACGGCTGTGATAGCGACGTAGGTCTTGCTGATAAATGGCAGATCTGGCTGCTGCTAAGTCACGCTCTTCTTCCAAGGCATCCAGGGAGTCTTGACGAGCTAGCTCATTGCCTGCCTCAACATACGCAGCAACCCGAGGAGAGTCATGGAGAATATCACTTGGTAGAAGCGCCTCGGCTCCATACACCAGGAAGAAAGGTGTGTATCCAGTAGATCTGTTTGGAGTTGTGCGAATACTCCAAAGTACTGCGGGGAGTTCTTCAACCCAACAGCCCGGAGTATGCTCAAGTGGTACCATAAGCCGGGGTTTGATCCCTCTGAGGATCTCCTGATTAGCTCGTTCGGCTTGTCCATTGGACTGTGGGTGCGCAACTGCTGCCAGGTCAAGCCGGATGTGTTCTCGTTGACAAAACTGTTCCATGGCTCCCTTAGATAAATTCGTACCGTTGTCAGTGATAATGTTGTGAGGGTAGCCAAAATGGAAAATCATTTTTTTCAAGAACTTGACTACAGTTTCTGCGTCGCAACTACTAACTGGCTCTGCTTCAACCCACTTGGTGAACTTATCAACCACCACCAAGAGGTGGGTCTTCTTGTCAGAAGACAGCTTGAACGGGACAACCATGTCGAGCCCCTAAACCGCGAACGGCCAAGTAATTGGGATCATACGCAATTCCTGAGCCGGCACATGGGCCTGTCGACCAAACTTTTGACATCCATCGCACTTGCGCACAATCTCTTCTGCATCTGCATGAGCCGTCAGCTAATAGAACCCATGTCGAAAAGCTTTTTCCACCAGGGATCGTGAGCCGGCATGATGTCCACAGTCACTAGCATGCATTTCATTAAGGATCTCCCGGCCTTCCTCGGGGGAAACACAGCGCTGAAACACGCCAGTGCTGCTTCGCCGATCCACTTTCATAAACCCAAAGTTGTTCCATATGAGTCCACCATACCTACCTATATGCGGTATTTACCTGCCGTTCCAAGTAAATTTGCATGTGCCAAACTCTAAACCTTCAAATAATACTCTATTTTGAATGCCCGAATCGCTCATGTAGTGACTAGGGGCTGTCAGTATCTTCTATGCTAGGTGAGTTATTCTCACGATATGTGTTGATTCACTATCATTCACGAGAAAGTGGCTAGTATTCGGGATGCCCAGTTCCATGCTCAAAAATCAAATCAAATATAATGAAACAAAACTCCCCCAGGATTGTTGTTTGTATGGACGGTACCCGTGGATTCGGCCCGCCGTGGAGTGTGATTGATCGGTGGAGGGGGAGTAAAAACTTTACTATTCTGTTTGGGAACCGCCTATAATGTATCTAGCATGGAAGATACCGAGATCTCTTAGTTGTTATGTTTACAATGAAAGCATACCGCTCAAAATTATGATTCATCCCTGTTTTAAAAGCTCGAGCTCTGGCACCTCTGTAAGTCAATGCTTCCCTCTGCGAAGGGCCTATCTATTTTACTTTATTGTTGAGTCATCCTCCTCTTATAAAAAGCACCAGTTAGAGAGCACGACAGTTATTTGTATGCTTTGTTATTAATTGATATTGAGTATGATTGTGACTGGATCTCTTTTACCATGAATTACAATGTCTAGTCAGTCCTCGTTCTTCGGAGGTGCTCTGCATTTATGTTTTGCGGTCTCAGAAAGGGCTAGCGAGATACCATTATATCATATTGTATCATGATTGTTTTGATAAAATTGTTGTCATCCGAGACTTATTATTATTGCTCGCTAGTTGATTATGCCATTGATATGAGTAAATGTGAGACCTAAATGTTATTGTGAATGTGGTTAGTTTATAATCTTTGCTGAAAACCTGAACATCAGTTAGACATATTTACAACATCAAGATCAAACAGAGTTTGTAAAAGTTTTTCTTTATCACTTTCAGTTTGTCAACTGAATTGCTTGAGGACAAGCAATGGGTTAAGCTTGGGGGAGTTGATACGTCTCCATCGTATCTACTTTTCCAAACTCTTTTGCCCTTGTTTTGGACTCTAATTTGCATGATTTGAATGAAACTAACCCGGACTGACGCTGTTTTCAGCAGAATTGCCTTGGTGTTATTTTTGTGCAGAAATAAAAGTTCTCGGATTAACCTGAAAATTTACGGAGAATATTTTTGGAATTAATAAAAAATATTGGCGAAAGAATCAACCGGAGGGGGTCCACCACCTGGCCACAAGCCAGGGGGGCGCCACCTCCTGTTCTTCCTCGGGAGGGCAGATCTGGGGTCCGTTTTGGGCTCCGGAGAGGGGAAATCGACGCCGTCGTCATCACCAACCATCCTTCATCACCAATTTCATGATGCTCTCCGCCGTTCGTGAGTAATCCCATCGTAGGCTTGCTGGACGGTGATGGGTTGGATGAGATTTACCATGTAATCGAGTTAGTTTTGTTAGGGTTTGATCCCTAGTATCCACTATGTTCTGAGATTGATGTTGCTATGACTTTGCTATGCTTAATGCTTGTCACTAGGGCCCGAGTGCCATGATTTCAGATCTGAACCTATTATGTTTTCATGAATATATATGTGTTCTTCATCCTATCTTGCAAGTTGTAGACACCTATTACGAGTTATGATCCGCATACCCCAGGGTGACAATAACTGGGATTCTTTCCGGTGATTACCGTAGTTTGAGGAGTTCATGTATTCACTAAGTGCTAATGCTTTGGTACGGTTCTCTATTAAAAGGAGGCCTTAATATCCCTTAGTTTCCATTAGGACCCCGCTGCCACGGGAGAGTAGGACAAAAGATGTCATGCAAGTTCTTTTCCATAAGCACGTATGACTATATATGGAATACATGCCTACATTACATTGATGAATTGGAGCTAGTTCTGTGTCACCCTATGTTATAACCATTGCATGATGAATGCCATCCGACATAATTATCCATCACTGATCCATTGCCTACGAGCTTTTCACATATTGATCTTTGCTAAGTTACTTTTCCGTTGCTACTGTTACAATCACAACAAAACTGCTACTGTCACTTTGCCATTGTCATCGTTACTTCCATACTGCTTTGCTACTGAATACTTTGCTGCAGATACTAAGTCTTTCAGGTGTGGTTGAATTGACAACTCAGCTGCTAATACTCGAGAATATTCTTTGGCTCCCCTTGTGTCGAATCAACAAATTTGGGTTGAATACTATACCCTCGAAAACTGTTGCGATCCCCTATACTTGTGGGTTATCAGATATCCTCCAAGAGCGTCTCCTTCTTCTGAGATTTCACCATGATGCCATCAACATAGGCATGAACATTGTGCCCAATCTGCCGCTGAAGGCAATTCTGGAAGCAGCGTTGATAAATCGCCCATGCGCTTTTAAGCCCAAAGGGCATAGAAACATAGCAGAAAGCACCCAAAGGAGTGATGAAAGCCGTCTTCTCTTGATCCTCAACTGCCATCTTGATCTGGTGATAGCCGGAGTATGCGTCCAGGTAGCACAGACGCTAGCTCACAACCCGTCATAGAGTCAATAATCTGATCGATACGTGGGAGAGAGAAAGGATCCTTTGGGCAAGCATTATTAAGACCTGTGTAGTCTACACACATGCGCCATGTGCCATTCTTTTTTAGAACAAGCACCAGGTTAGCCAACCATTCGGGGTGAAAAACTTCGACGATAAACCCGGCAGCTAGGAGTCGGCCACCTCTTCTCCAATTGCCTTGCATCTCTCCTCATTAAAACAAAGAAGGTATTGGCGTACTGGTTTCATCTTCGGGTCTACGTTAAGGTGGTGCTCAGCGAGTTTTCTCGGGACTCCAGGCATATCAGAAGGTTTCCATGCAAAGATATCCCGATTCTCACGGATAAACTTGATGAGCGCGCTTTCCTATTTGGGATCCAAGCCGATCCCTATAGTGAACTGCTTGGACGAATCGCCTGGCGTGAAATCTATCTGCTTAGTATCTTCAGCCGGCTTAAATTTGAGTGAAGGCCCTGACTCAGTATTGGGCTTTTTGAGAGGGCTCATATCAGCCGGGTCAACATTGGCGGTATAGAACTTTAATTCCTCAGCCGCGCAAGCCGACTCGGCATAAGCTGCGTCTCCTTCTTCTCACTCCTGGGCTATCTTCCGGCTTTCGTCCATGGTAATGGTGCCCTTTGGTCCAGGCTTCTTGAGCTTGAGATATATATAACAAGGCCGGGCCATGAAATGGGCATAAGCCGGTCGCCCGAAAAGGGCGTGATAAGGGCTCTTTATCTTGACCACCTCAAACATTAGAGGCTCGCATCTGAAATTGTACTCATCGCTGAAAGCTACGTCAAGTTTGATCCGCCCGATCGGATAAGCCGACTTTCCAGGAACAATCCCGTGAAACACCGTCGTTGAGGGAAGCAGCGTGCTCTCGGGCAGGTTCATCCGGCGGAAAGTTTCGTAGTACAAGTTGTTTGCTACTGCCTCCATCCATAAGAACTTTGGACAAGGTGTAACCACCGACTTGAGGTGCCACCACCAAAGCTAAACCGCCAGGGTTATCAACCCGGGGAGGATGGTCCTCCCTGCTCTAGGTAATTGGGAGTTCAGGCCAGTTGAGATACCTGGGCACTGCCGGCTCAGCCATGTTGACAACCCTGCTCTTGACTTTACTGTCTCGTTTGCAAGTACTAGTGGTGAAAACATGGTACTGGCCGTGATTCAACTGCTTAGAATTAGGGCTGCAAACGAGTCGAGTTTGAGCGAGTTGTACTTGGCTCAGCTCAGCTCATATTAAAATTCGAGCGAGCTCAAACTGAGTGAAGCTCAATGTTGAGCCGTAAAACATGACTCGTGCTTAGCTTGTAACGATCTCGAGTTAGTTTCGAGCTAAATGAGACGGTAAAAAATATAAATCTCTGAGGATTATTCCAACTAGATAAGGCACATCACGACATAAGAAAGCACAAAAAATATTATTCCAATCAAGACGATGATAATGTAGCTTATTCAAAGTAGTTCGACTTATTCTCTAATAACCAAAAGTCTAGCATCAACATAAGATGACAATTCATGACAGATATATAATTGGGAAAACAAATTATTCGTCGAAGATCATAAAAAGTTGTTGTGTAGTGTAGGCCGTAGATGGTCTTGGAGTTCGTAGGACTTGAAGTAATTCTCCATCACCGTACCAAGAAGCGCAACTGACCTGCATATTACAATTTATTAGTTTGCAAGATAATACAAACTATGCAACAATTTAAATGAATGTTCACCATATTATATTCGTTTCTTACTAGTCTGTAGAAGCGATTGAAGGATCTTTATCCAGAAAAGGAACTTCAAGTAAGTCATCCTGGTCTTCTTTATCCTGAGAGTATTTGTGCACAACAAAATCGTAAGATGTACATATATACATGTTAGACTATTTGAAATATATGGCATAAATAGAGTATTCAGGAACTCACCTTGTTAGCATTCTTCTTCTTTTGGGAGCCTCTAATCCAACTAGCTGAACACACCAAAGCATCAACAGTATTTGGGAGTAAAGAGCTTCAAAAATTATCAAGCAGTCTACCTCCAGTACTAAATGATGATTCCGAAGAAACAGGATATTAACACACAGACGATCACGTACCATAATAAGGCCTAAGTTTCTTCTACACTTAATTAAACTTCCATGTTTGCTAATAAATAAAATGGAGAAAAATCATGGACAACATATATGGTAATAAATTATTCTATTTCCATTTAATATATGGCAGGATCATTTAACATAATGATGTTAAGTCGAGCTATCGAGCTAAAATCGAGCGAGCGAGTATTGGCTCAAGATCGGCTCGTTTCTCGATCGAGCTACATAAAATGTTCATACTCAGCTCGTTTCTTTTTGAGTCGATCTCGAGTCGAGCCAAAAGACGAGTCAATCTCGAGCGGCTCATGAGCCTCGAGCTTTTCTTGTAGCCCTACTTAGAATTGCTTTGGAAAACCTGGTTACCATGCTGTTGCCGAAATTCAGCTCCTAAGTCGCCCCGTGGCAAGCCTGAACCGCCCGAAGTTCCAGCCGCGGACAGGGCTTGGGCCATCGTGACTTCCGTTGTAGAAAAAGGGACTGGACGAGGCGACTCACAAACCTCATCGAGGATCTTGGTCTCATGACGCTGGCCGGGTAGAGGCCGGCCGGGTTGGATGCGCCGAGCCGGCTCGACGAGGTTGGTGCAGATGTCTGACTCGAGCACCGACGCGCCGATCTGGCCGATGAAGACGTGGATCTTGCCAAAGGGGACCCGGTACCCGTACTCAATTGAGTCGGCCTCGGGGCCCCAGCCTGAATCGTTGATGTAGATCTTGCTCTGGCGGCTCTTGGTCATGGGACCCGCCACATAGCTCCCGAACCCTGGAAGGGCTCCCTTTGAGAACTCAACTCCATCGGGCGAGAGCCCCACAGTGGGTGCCAACAGTCCTAGTTTTGTCACGGCAGATGTCCTCGTGCAAGGACTTAGGTGTGAGGCCATCGCCGCTAGGTGGCGACTCAAAGGGGTTAAATGGGAACAGGAGGTGAGTTTACCCAGGTTCGGCCCCTCCAATGGAGGTAATAGCCTACGTCCTGCTTTGTGTCTATATTGATGATGATCTCGATTACAAGGGTGCGGAATCGCTAACCTAGCTTTCGAGGGTGTCTAACTTAAATCTTTCGGTCCTGGGGGCTTGCCTTTATATATAGGTCAAGACCCTAGGGTTTAAAACAGAGTCCAAGTTATATTACAACTTGTATCCTACCATGTCTCTAACACGCCCTGCCCCTTGAGCAAGGAATCCGCTGGAGTCTTCTGCCCTGTGGGCCTTGAGTCGCCATCTCTACATGCTTGGGCCGCCCGCTGTCTTATTCGGCAACCGCCCTGTTCACCTTATCTTCATGATGCGGCCCATCTTGGGTAGTATGCCAAAGCCGCCATTGCATTGACCTGGCCCAATAAGACGGGTTATACCGCGGGGTTATATCCCCGACAATTACAAAACGAAGTCCAATTGCCACAAAACTTTTTGATGATTTTTTATGGACCAAAAGAAGACCTGGAAGCTTCGGAAGCAGGCCAGGAGGCGCACGAGGGCTCCACCACACATCAGGGTGCGCCCTGGGGGGCTGATATGTGGTGGTCCCCTTGTGGCTCTCCCGACGCCCCTCTCTAGCCTATAAATTCTATTTCACCCTAAAAATAACAGAGGCAGTCCCGAAACCCTTTTTCGCCGCCAAGTCTCTGTTCCGTCGTGAGGCCATATGGAGCTCCATTCCGGCACCCTGCCCGAGGGGGGATCGATCACGGAGGGCCTCTAAATCAACCTTGCTGCCCTCATGATGATGTGTGAGTAGTTCACCATAGACCTACGGGTCCATAGCTAATACCTAGATGGCAGTCTCTTTATCTCTTGAAATTTAATACAATGGTCATCGCATCTTCGCTTTGATCTATCTGATGTAATCTTATTGTTCGGTGTGTTTGTTGGGATCCGATGAATTGTGGGTTTATGTTCAGATTAGTCATGAAAAGTATTTGAGATACCTCTGATATATATTGTCTCTTAATTGCATGATCCTTATAGCTTCGTAATGCTCTCCGATCTATTGATGTGCTTTGGCCAAGTAGATTGATATTTCATCGGTGGGAGTGGTGCGTTGTGGTAGGTTCAACCTGACGAGTTTCTATATCCCAGTGACAAAGTAGGGGACAAGATGCATCTTTGTGTTGTTTCTACTAAGGATAAAACGATGGGGTTCATTCACATTGCTTGAGTTTACTTTGTCTACATCATGTCATCGTTCTCCATACATTACTATGGTTTACTTAATACTCTAGATGCATGCTGGATAGCGGTCGATGAGTGGAGTAATAGTAATAGGTGCACGCAGGAGTCGGCCTATTTGTTTATGGACGTGATGCCTATATATACATGATCATTGCCGTGAAAATCGCATAACTATCCGCTTTTCTATCAATTGCCCAACGGTAATTTGTTACCCACCGTATGCTGCCTACATGAGAGATGCCGCTAGGGAAAACTATGCCCCCCGGGTCTATTCACTTATATATTACAAACGCTATTACTACCTCGCTGCCTTTATTTACTTTTTATTTTATTTTGCAATTTACATTTGTTAACAATTATCTACACAACTCATGTGCTTGCAAATAACGAGATCAAGGGGATTGACAACCCTCTTGCCAGCGTTGGGTGCAAGTTGTTTGTTCATTTTTTTGCAGCCGCTGAAGAAGGTTGAGGATTGATATTCCTATTGGTTTGATAAACCTTAGTTTCATAACCGAGGGAAATACTTACCCACTTTGTGCTGCAATAACCCGTTCCTCATCACAGAAAACCCAACGCAGATCACAAGTATCAACCGGCAGCGGCATCTTTGCCCATTGTGCTGGAACATTACTTACCAGAGAGATGCGGCCGCCGCTAGGGGCGCAAGATAACCACGGTCGATGGCTGCGTGTGAATGTGAATGTGATCGTCTCATACTAGGGTTAGTTAAATTCTATTTATATGTGGTAATTTTAATTAGTGGTCCACGTCGGCATTTTGGATTTTCAGTTGGGCTAAATTTATCGGATAATCCTATTTGACAACATCGGATAATCCGCAAAATATACCAGATAATCCATATCTGCCGGATATTATCAATATCATATCTTCTACCATATCCGTCGAATATCCGCTTGATCAAAATCCGTATCCACATCCATATCCGCCGGATTTTTGTAAGTGCATACCATATCCTTAAAAACGGATGCGGAAGCGGATTCGGAACGGAAATTATCTGTACCATTTCATCCCTATTAAAGAATATCTCATCTATTTAATTCCTCTCATTCATATGCATATCATTTTCATGGTCTAGCAAATATTGTTCTAATGAATCAGTAGGAGGTACGCAATAGAGGCAAGACCAATACTTTCATCTTTACTAGATAATTCTTTCTCATGTGGTTGTTTACCAAACTTAAAGGAATTAAATTCATGATACACATCACCAAATCTGTCTTTAACCTTCTCTGTAACACAATTAATTTCAGCATTAACGGTATTCAAGAAAGGTCTACCAAATATAACGGGACAAAAATTATCTTGTTGTGAACAAAGTACTAAGAAATCAGTGGGGTACTTAATTTTTTCACACAAGACTTCAACATCTCTAACAATCCCGAGTGGTTAAATAGTTCCTCTATTTGCAAGCTTAATAGTAACATCAATGTCTTCTATTTCAGAGGGTGCTGTGTCATTCATAATTTCTTGATATAAAGTAAAAGTTATAGCACTAACACTAGCACCCATATCACACAAGCCATGATAACAATGATCTCCAATCTTAACAGAAACAACAGGCATGCCGACAACCGATTTATTTTTATATAACTCATCATGTTTGTTTCTAACATGCTTTGCAATTCTAGCAGCTTCATCACAGAAGTAAATAAGTTGTCCATCAATATTATCAACCAGGGAGATCTTTAACCATAGCAATATTTGGTTCTACATTTATTTGCTAAGAAGGTTTGGGTGTCCTAATATTGCTTTTATTGACCACAGTTGAAGCTTTAGCATGTTCCTTAATCCTAACAGGAAAAGGTGGTTTCTCAATGTAAGCAGTAGGCAAAACTGGATCAACATGGTAAACAATTGTTTCCTCTTTAACTTTAATAGTTTAGGTTCCTCTAAAAATTCTTCAATAGGTGGATGAAATTTAAACCACTTCTCCTTAGGGAGATCAACATGAGTAGCAAATGATTAATATAAAGAAGCTACTATCTCAGAGTCAAGCCCATATTTATTGCTAACCTTATGAAAAGTATCAATTTCCATAAAAGATTTAACACAATCAAACTTAAGCTTTATACGTGACTCTTTACCTTTGTCGAGTTCCCAATCTTCATAGTCGAGAAGATCCCATTTGAATTCAATAGTTTTATTCGTGAAGGAACCAGTAGAAGAAGAATCAAGCCTCGATTGATCATCATAAGAAAGCCGAGCATAAAGTTTTTGAAGTATTATTTTTCTTGAGAGCTCATGATTGGGGCATGTGTGCATCATAGACTTAAGCCTCCACCAAGCTTGAGCGATACTTTCTCCTTTATGAGGCCAAAAATTATAGATATAATTCCAATCACGATGAACCAGATGCAAAGGATAAAACTTCTGATGAAATTCCAGCTTCAAGCGATTCCAGTCCCATGTTCTAGTATCATCTCATAGCCTAGACCAAATCAATGCCTTTCCCTCCAAAGATAAAGGGAATACCTTCTTCTTAACATTGTCCTTGGATAAACCTGCAAGCTTAAATAATCAACAAATCTCATCTATATATATATGAAGTGCAAATCAGGATGAGTTGTACTGTCTTCTGCATAAGGATTAGCTAGCAGTTTCTCTAACATACCCGAAGGACTTTCATAGTAAATATGTTAAGTAGGTTCAGTAGGTTGAGAGGCAACCTTTTCCACTTCTGGTCAGGGTGAAGATACCCCAAACAGGCCCTTCAAAGGATTATCTTCCATAGTAACAAGCAACAGTAAATTTCAGCACGTATCGAAAATGTTTCCTTATCAATTTCCACTTACCAAAGGCGCTTCACTCCCCGGTAACGAAGTCATAAAAGATTCTTGACAACCCAAAAGTATAGGGGATCAATCGTAGTCCTTTCGATAAGTAAGAGTGTCGAACCCAACGAGGAGCAGAAGGAAATGATAAGCAGTTTTCAGCAAGGTATTCTCGGCAAGTGCTATGAGTAACAGTGATAGATAGTTTTGTAGCCAGATAATTGGTAACGAGTAACGAGTAAAAAAAGTAGCAAGTGTCTAGCAAGGTGGCCCAATCCTTTTTGTAGCAAAGGACAAGCCTGGAAGTTCTCTTATATATAGTAAGGCGCTCTCGAGGACACATAGGAATTGTCGTCTTGTCATGTTCATCATGTTAAGTTGATTCATGTTCGTTACTTTGATAATTTGATATGTGGGTGGACCGGTGCTTAGGTATTGTTCTTACTTGAACAAGCAACCTACTTATGATTACCCCCTCTCGCAAGCATCCGCATCTATGAAATAACAATTAAGATAAATATAACCATAGCATGAAACATGTGGATCCAAATCAGCCCCTTATGGAATAACGCATAAACTAGGGTTTAAGCTTCTGTCACTCTAGGCCCAAAGAAGGTGAAGTGTCATGTAGTCGACGTTCACATGACACCACTAAAGGAAGCAACAACATACACATCATCAAAATATCGAACGAATGCTAACTTTACATGATTACTTATAACAAGACTTCTCCCATGTCCTCGAGAACAAAAGTAACTACTCACAAATCATCACCATGTTCAAGATCATAGGTATAATTAATATGATAAAGGATCTTAACATATTATCTTCCACCAAGTAAACCAACAAGCATCAACTACAAGATGTAAGCAACACTACTAGTAGTCCCCAGGTACCAATCTGAGGTTTTGAGATAAAGATTGCATACAAGAGAGGAACTAGGGTTTGAGATGAGATGGTTCTGGTGAAGATGCTGATGAACATTGGCCCTCCCACGAAAGAGGAAGCGTTGGCGATGATGATGCCTTCGATTTCCAACTCCCGGAGGGAAGTTGCCTCGACAGAATCGCTCTGATGGAGAGCAAAAGGGCATCTGCCCAGGTTTCCTTCTTGAGACGGCGGCGCTTCATCCCGAAAGTATCTTCTTAAATTTTTCTATGTCAAAACCTATCATATAGCAGAAGAGGGGGGTTGGAGGCCACCTATGGGCCTGTCAAGCCATCAGGGTGCCCAGGGGGTGGGCGCGCCCTGTTGGCTTGGCACCAATAGGTGCCCCCCCCCCCCCTCTGGTCCTTCTTTGCTCCAGAAATTCTTATATATTCAATAAAAAATCTTCGTGGAGTTTCAGGTCATTTGGAGTCCAGAAAAAATCCATCTTTTTCCATGGCTTTCAGGTCCAGAATTCCAAATTTTGGAAATTTCCCTCTTTGTGTAGATCTTGCAAATTAAGAGAGAAAAGGCATTAGATTTGTATCATAAAGTGGAATAATGACCAAGAACAATATAAAAATTAATAAGAAATCATGATGCAAAATGGACGGATCATTGACCTCAGCGTCAGTCATTCTTGCATCAGAAACCCGGGATCCTGGAACATCTTGCTCCCTCAATTCAGGGTCCTCTTGCTAGCTTGACCCACGGCCTACCCCTCGCCCAGAACAACCTCTACCTCTGCTTCCTCCGGAACCACGTCCTGCTCCTGGTCCATGACCTGGCCCCCTAAACCACTCTGCTCGCAAGTTCTTAAATACAAGGGCCGAGAGGGGTGGATCCCGTTACCATACTCTTTAAACTGATGACCTAACATGCCACAGACCGCGCACCAATCGCGAAGTCTTTCATATTTCACTCTGAATATCTCCCTCTTCAGCTTGACCACCAATGAGACAACGTTCTTGAGTGGTTTCGTGACATCCACTTTGACCAAAACCCAAAACAAGTTTCCTTCAAAATCCTGGGATTTGGGTTCAGCATAGATGAAATCACCAACACTAGCAGCAAGATATTTGATCATAGGAAAGAACAGCTCAGGCAGGTCATGTATCTGTATCCACATCTCTATCTTGTTCAACTGGATCGCAGTAGGTCTGGTAAAACCATCATATGGCTCGATGATAACAGCCTTCCTCTTGAAGGTCCACGGACCCTCCTCCATTACTCTCTCCCAGTTGCCAAGGCAGAAAAACTGCAGAGTGTATAGGTTTTCATTGAGCAGACGAAATTTCACCTATTGCGTCAGATCCCACGCGACCCTCATGTTGCAGAAGAACCAGTATTGGTTGTATGGCTTATCCATGTGAACTCAAGCTATGGCCATCCATCGCGCCGCCTCTTCTGGTATGTCACCCTCCTGGACCACTACATCTTCCAGATCATCTTCCTTCAGTCCAAGCTCTTTCATCATCGCTTCCATCTCGCTCATCGCTGCATCAGATGGAGCTTCCATTGCACGTGCCCCGATGAACCTCCAATGTAGCACCGATGGAGCTTCCATTGCAGCATTGGCAGAGCTCCATTGCAGCCTAAACGGCCCCGACGATGCTCCATTGCAGCCCCGGCGCGCGTGGCGAAGCTCCAACGACACCCCAATGAAGCACCATTGCAGCTCCGGTAGCATTGCCGAGCACCACACCGTAGCTTCTTCGGTTGCAGCGCTAGTTGTCGAGTGACGCCGGCGAGATCTCAGGTTGCAGTACCCGTTGTCACCACCCATGAGCATGATGTGTTGCAGCTGTGGTCGCTGCGGAGATCTACGGGTTGCAGTCTCGTGGTCATTGCAAACAACAGCGGTGGTGGTGGGTGTCCTTGCAGCAGCTGGCGGCAACAGCCTTGGTGAGTACTAGCTCCGGTGGTCGCCGGCCAGATGCAAGAGAGAGAACACGCTGAGAAAAAAAAGAAAAGGGACGAGATAAGATGCGGCAGAGGTAGAAGACGGGCAGTGGAGCGGCACGGTGCATGTGTCCCATGACAGCTTAGAGATAAGGCTGAAAGGGTGTGGGTTGCGTTATGACGTGTGGCGTGCGAGGGACGCGACTGATTTCTCGAGAAATCACTGAATAAAAATACGTTCCTTTGTTTTAATAAAATTATATATGTTTATATGATGTAGTATAAAATAGTTTTTATATTTTTACATGTTCCAGTTTTGTCCATCAAAGATAAAAAGCCATGGATTCTAAGGATGCTTTAAAAATATCAACTGACATAGGCACTGACACAACGATAACAGATCGGACTGAAACACGATAAGATGAGGTATATGCAAATAATCTCTTACATGTATGTTATACATGATAATACAAAAGGTGCACTTTTTATGTAATTATTTTTGCAGAATATGGGAGAGATAGAGAGATGCATTTCGACAACATTCAAAACAATCCATCAACAAGGATTCCGAGGCGACATTGCTCAAAGGGGCCGGAAGTTTACATAGTTTTTTACAACATAATGACGTGCAAACGGTGATATCCAGTAACAAACCAAAAAAAAGTGTTACAATTATTTCCGTGAATAATCTCTCTGTTGTAATCAGGAGGCAGTTAGCCATATGTGAATAATCTCCCAGTGGTAATTAGGAGGCAGTTAGCCATATGCTAACCGACACATCTCTCTCTCCCATCGTTTCCAAAAGTCACACCCGACGGATATGCATCCCCTCAGGGGATATACTGTATAACGTAAATCATCATCAATGAAAAGTCAGTTCGATTCATTCTCTCATTTTACTTTAACACGTTATCAGCCAGACAGGCACGTTGCTCTCCATCCAGCGAATGGACGCCGAAGAACCTCCCCTCGGTGGAGGCGACGCAGCCTAGGCCGCTGGCCCGCCGGTGTCATCTCCCGGTGCCCCGTCCTCTCGGCGTCCGGCGCCACGAGTGCAGAGGATACGTCGGCCCCGACGCTACTCCTCTTGAGACGGCACCGCGCCCGTCCGCCCGGTTGACGCACCACGCCTCCCCGCGCCCGGCCGTGCGTCGCGCCCCGTGCCCGGCCGACCAGCGCGCTCTTCATTGAGCCAAGAGGCGGCCTCCGGGTCGTGCGTTCCCGCTCTCGAAGCGCTGGCCGCGTCGTGGCCAGCAGCGCCAGGCCGTGGCCGCCCTCGCGCGCGCCTGCCCGGCCGTGGCCGCGCCCGCCCGCGCCAAGCCGTAGCCGGAACCGCCCGCGCCAGGCCGTGGCTGTGCTCGCCCTAGCCCGCCCGCACCGTGGCCGGCAGCGTCGTGTCGTGGTCATGCTCCCGCACGCCGCCCAGCGCCCTGCCGCGCCGCGCCCCGCGGCGCCGCGACCGGGCGCGCCCGTGCCGCGCTAGTGGGCACCCTGCGTGCCCGTAGCCGTAGCGCCCGTGGCCGTCTGGCCTCGACTGGCCGCCGCTCGGCCGCACCCATGGCTTCTCGCGGCTCTGAGATCCAACAGTAGTTGCTGCCCATGGCGCAGCAGCCAACGGTGCCCTTCGCGGCTTCCGGCTCCGAGTGCGGCGAGGTCCCCAGCCTGGGCAGAGGCTGCCCCGGCGACGCACGCAGAACATTTTCCCTCGTACGGGGAAATCACCACCAGGGGAATGGATTGATGATTCCTATCCCCGTACGGGAGAAAGGAAGAGCAATCTTATCTCTTCGCAACTTTGCACTTTAGCCCTTGCGGCTTTGCCTATTTTTAAATAGGCCAAAACTTGTGTTAAATGTGATTTTACGGTTAATTCTAGCAGTGATTTTATTCCTGTTTTAGACCGTTAAATCTGGTACATATATTTCAGTACCATTTTCTGTTGACTACCAATATATTCCAGATCCTAAATTGATGTTATATATTTCCACGTTTAACACGTGTCGAGATTAATACGTTTATTTGCAATTGAGATTTTCAATTTCTTGCAAATATGGATGCAAAATTCAAAGTGATTTTTTTGAATTGATGCATTGCGATCACAAGGTAGTGTGTAGATCTACTGCTTTGCAGATTATCGCCACTACTGTTTAAGCGTACATTTTGTCATATTTGACTTTATGATTGCTTAAAAATGTGACCCCACATACATTTTATTAAGTTATGACATAAGGTACTAGAAATATGAGTATCTACTGATTTCATCAGATTATACTCTCTAGTGCTGAGAGATGGACCCCGAAAATTATTTTGGGAAGTATCTTCAAGGTGTCATACTTAGCAATTTGAGATTCACACTAATGGTTTCAAGCTAACTTCTTGAAATATCCATTAATTTTGTAAAATTCATTGCAACATTACCATGATGGTCTTTAATTTACTAATCGTAAATTAATTATCTCTGGTAACCGATGGCTAGAGAGTTTGAGGCATTCATCCTCAATGGCCGCCACTACCCTACCTGGGCATGGACATCATGATCGCTCTTGTGTCTCGTGGGATAATGTGTGCAATCCAAGACCGCAGGATTCACCTTTGGTTGGAATCACACCGCTAACAGAAAAATATTGTTTTATACATCATAAGGCATTGTATTCAGATCTCTGCATCTGGTTATTTTGTATTAGCAATTCCTGGGACACAATGAACTCAAGGGCAAAGGTTTGAAGTTCATTTCAACCTCCAACCCGGCAACACAAAGGAAGTCAATTGTTTGCATGATGTTCTTCCATAAACATGCAACAACATGGCTATCCAGCAGTCACGCCCCGGGGGCATGGAGAACATGATGGTTGAATATGACTCAACTAATATGTTTGAAGATTTCGACTAGTCTCTCAATCTCCTGAGTGGTCAATATAATTTATGTCCATTTATGATGTTGTAACAACAACATAAGTATTGTTGTCATCATATATTGTATATCATAATATACTGTATCAACACTTTGGTACAAATTTATTTGTATGTATTCTATATATCTGACATTGATTTTTTTGAGAATCTTCATGTCTATATATATATTTTTATGGGGGTCAATCTGATGAAAGATGATTTGTGTCTTGTGGACATATGCACCACGAACTCTATACTCAGAGAAGTGAAATGTTTCCACTCTCGTTGAGAGAAAGGAGATATTTTAAAATCGCTTGACACGATGAGGTATTTGTTGGCTCAACTCGAGTCATATTTACTATCCCTGTGGGTACTCGAGTAACGTCAGGATGCTTTATTGCTTCCCAGTTTAACTCGTACCCTACTAAACTATAGAGGTATCCGTCAAAATAGTTTCCATAGCGAAACTTATGATGACAACAAAGAGGACTAACTTCGCTTTACCATATGAAATGGATATGGCAAGCCCATTATCTTCTTATCGTCCGGATTGCACTATACATACTACAAACCCGTAGCATTTGTTGCATACATGATAGCTTCTAAAATGTTTTGTACATGACAAACTTGGCACACTCGCCTTGGTCATTTCGACATTGTGTTGAAACAGAAACTATCAGCAATTTTATTGATCGTAACAAAATTATGCTATATTCTAACAATATTTGGATTTTATGTGCATTACATGCGATGCAAGGAAGCTAACTTTAAGGCTCATGCACCTTAAAGTCTATGCTGAACCACTCAAACTCCTTGAATACATCAAGTCGAGGTAATTAAGTGGCTCTTCCCAACCATTGACTAGACCATTCAGGTATTCCATGGTTCTAAAAGACACATCTACATGATATCTTATGTGTGCATTTAGCCACACTAAATCATTGGCTCATTATCCTGAAGATTGATTTCAAGAAAATTGAATGTACAATGTCACAAAATTCTTCTTGTGTGCCTTTAATATGGCCTTAGAATTGAATTTTAGCACTTTGTCCTATGTGTCTAGACTCAAAATGGTTTGGTAGAATTCTTTATCCAAATAATCAAGCTCATTGTTTGATCTTTATTTTAAAATTGCAACTTACCAACTTTACGTTGGAGTCATGAAGTTTTACACGCTTATGATAAACTGCATAATATTAATTACTCCCCTCTATCTTTGATACGTGGAAATTTCTCAAGCATTTCCCATCTACAATAATTCGGTTATACACCGATATCACCACCCCGGCATACATCATTGGCCCCTCAACATATATGTGGGATCTATGTGAGGAATAGTTGTATTTCTGTCAATACCTCAAGCCCCTCTCATGGGGAGTTATTCAAGGCCAGTATGCGATTTAATGAGGAACATTTCTAGGCATTAGGGGGAGAGTTCAAGTACCATAAAGAATGCCAGGAAATTGGTGGAATGTTCAACACATTTCTGCCTCAAATCCACGTACTCAAAGATCTGAACCATGCATTCAACAGATTTGCAACACATTGCAAATAACCTGCCAGATTCATTTACTAACTATAAAGGTGTCACACAATCCTACAATCCTGCAAAAGTACGCCCGAAAGAGTGGAGGTACCAACAAAATCCACTCCACTCCCCATTCAAAGCAACAGGGGGAGATGTATGACAAAAGTACATCAGGATTAAGCTTCTCGCAAGCAAGGATATCAAGGCCTCTGAATCAGTAAATGCAAGTCAACTTCACGTTGACAGACACCTAATGGGTATTATACACCCAGTGGATGGGAAACCTCCACCAACCCAGGTCATAGCGCACACAATGACCGGGACATCGGAATACCCGACTCAATCGCATTGGGAAATCACGAGCAGTCACCATGAGTAACGATATTTTCATCAACTCTATATTCATATATAGATTCTGGAGAAACATATAACTGGAAGTCTACAATTGTCGACATACATTTCTCAACTAGATTGCAAAAACCTTTCAAATGATTCAGATCCAAAGACCATGGCCATGGCAAAATGTGAACAACACTCGGACTGAACTCAAGCAAAGGGTATAATCTAGGTAGAAATAATCTTGCTCAATAAAGGGAAGGTATTCATAAGCAATGCCTATACCAGTTTTCTTCTGGAAACAGAATTGAGAACAACGAGGTGGTGAAACAAAGAGCAAGTATTGTAGCACAAGGGTGCACGCACATACCCAACTATTCTCCAGAGATGGAATCTCATTCCGATAACTTATATCATTGGCAGTACAAAATCATCTATCTCTGCAGTTGATATATGTAGTGATTACATATCCATGTGGATCACTAAATTTAGATATAGATGATTCCCGGTGGAATCTCACTTCTGAATCGAAATGCAAAACGCAACATACATTGTGTAAAATCAATAAGTCATCATATGGCTTATTATTGTCGGTATGTTTGGTACAGCCGACGTAGTGAGTTCCTTACATGCAAGGGTTACTCCTACAATGATGATTATCCACTCATGCTCGTCATATACTAGGATTACTCCTGCAATGACGAATCTTGTGATCATCTAAATGACGCAATTTGAGATGAAGGGTTTTGGGTAAACCTCAAGCACCTTTACTCATGCATTATGGTACACCTATATCCAGAATAATGGAGAAATTGATTGTGGACAATTCTTATCCATCCATAATTCCCATGGTTGTTCGTTCTCTAGACGTAGAGAAAGATTCATTTAGACCATGAGGAGATGGAAATAAGATGTTGGGACCTAAGGTTCCATATCACTGTGCATGCACTGGATCCACCAAACACAATTGGTTGAGACTCAAGAATATCTTTCGATATCTCCAATGCATCAAACATTTTGTCCTAATCTTTCCGTTACAGAGAAATCTGGAGACCAATATCATTGGATGCATCGATCAGATCCCCACTATGTCAGATCGTAGACAAGTTTTGTGTTCCTACTAGGTGTGGTAGCCATCTCATGAGAGTCTTCGGAACAGACCTCGTGGCTACATTCACCAACCATTGTCTCAAAGATAATGTGTCTTGTGTTGTTCAATGCATAATATTATACTCTTTTTTCCTTCATGAGTTTACTTTACAGGTTCTCATAAAGGTTTTTAATGAGGTAATATCAACATAAGCTCATATGTCATACTTTCTGTTTTCCCCACTGTTTTTTTAGGAAAGTATATACGACATATTTATTGTCCTTTTAATTCTGTGTTTTCCTCATATTGAGTTAAAATAGACAATAACCATTATATGTTGTGGCATTTTCTCCTTATTTTTTCCACTGGGTTTGAAGGAGTTTTGGCAACATATCAAACAATATACTCTTCATATTTTTTCCCACGAGGTTTTTGGAGGAGTCTCTAATCAAGATGATGATTCTGGACGGACAAGTGTAGATTAGGGGGAGTGTTACAATTATTTCTGTGGATAATCTCCATGTTGCAATTAGGAGGCAGTTAGCCATATGCTAACCGACGCATCTCTCTCTCCCATCGTTTCCAAAAGTCACACCCGATGGATGCATCCCCTCAGGGGATATATAATGTAAATCGTCATCAATGAAAAGTCAGTTCGATTCATTCTCTCGTTTTACTTTAACAAAAGGAAAATATAAAATTGTGTTTTAGATTTTATGCTCTCGTGGAACGGTTAAAAATTGGATCGTCCAGTTTGCATGGTAAGCTCCTTTGATCTTTCATGTAAAATATCCATGCTAACTACATATATTGCCTGTGCACCATGATTATGAGTTGAGGAAGTAGTCTTTATTATACTTGCTCAAATATCGTGCAAATGAAGTTAAAGACAACATTTTTTATATTGTGCGAGAATATCTCAATCACATCAAGTAGTTCTTAATTTATAATAGATTATTAGTTGGATCATCGTGTTTTTATGTATACATCGTGAAATTGCTTTTTTTATCAATTACACTGCATGTGAAGTGGACTTCAATAATTACACGATTGTGTCCTTGCTATCTTTTCTATACATGTGAAATTTAATATACAATATGTTTATATATGACTTCAGCAAAATATTTCAAAAGCACGTGGTAACGCACGGGCATTCTACTAGGCGTGGTATGACAACTAGCAGTCATAGGCATGGCGGCACGCTGCGCCGGTGAGAGATCCTGTGTGAGTGCTTGGTGTTATAAAATGGAATAGAGATTGGGAGGAAGAATTAGGAGCAGTAACTTTTATTTATCAAGCGGGTGCACATAATATACAGAGAAAATCTTCATAATAGATAACTAAAACCCTGCTAATTAAAATTAAGAATCTGAATTGCACCCTAGTGACATTGTTCACGTGTACAATGTCTGAAAATAGTTCATTAGCTGTATGAGCATAGAAAAAAGTCTGAATGTGTACAACATAGGAAAAAACAGTTCAATTTTGTATACCTTGTCAGTTGTTGTTTAAATGCTTCATTTTCATGGCGATTGTGGCCAGTAGATGGCGGAGTTGCAACTGGATTGTTGTCAACCTTTCCGTCTAGTGTTGGCATTGAAGCAGAAGATTGTGCAATATCTGTCAATAATGGTTGATCCAGTTGCCAACCTTTCCGTCTAGTGTCGGCATTGAAGCAGAAGATTGTGCAATATCTGTCATTAATGATTGATTGACCATTTGAAGTAGAGCCAATGGTACATGCTCTGTTGCTTGTACCTGAAAATAATAGAATTTGGCATCCAGAAAGATCTGTTGTTCAGTGTAATTGTGTATATATATTTTTTCCCAGGAAGCCTTTGTAGTTGTGGAGGTAGTCAGTCCGTCCTTTGGCATGCGCAGTAGCGCATTTTGTAGTGTTCCTAGTGATTAGATCACCTTGTGCTCCAAAGAAAGCAAACTCTGTTAGACAACAGTTTTTTGAGCAAGCACTGTTCTCTACGATTGGTCCACTATTTTGTATTTTTCTCTGGTCCTATAAATTTTGAAGTACCATTTATAACGTTTCTTCATTAATCTTGTTATTGAAACTCTTTATTGTTATTTTTGGGATCGATCCTTCTATTGTTGCGCCCTGAAAATAATAGTCAAGCATGTTATATTGCATAAGTCACCGCGAAAACAAGGTGAAAAATATCAAATTTAGGTCGAATACTCGAACCTACCTTGCAGTCCACCGTAAGAAAGATTAAACCAAACAGTTCAGTGCGATCGGGACTGAACATCCATGAAGAAATGAGCATAATTTTCTTGTCTTCAAATAACCATCAGAGTTCTGAACATCCAAAGAACATGCCTCAGGTACTTTAAAAGATAGTGCATAATTGTAAACGGGCCAATGGAAACTCACATGATTATCACTAAGTCTATCACCAGTTAGACAAACAATGTAGCACAGTAGAACAGGCTCATCGAATTCCTATGGGAACACCTTCTCAATGATATCTTTTAATTTCATTTGCATTTTCTGTTCACACCCTAAAACATGAGCATGAAGACATGAAAAGAATGATATTACTCTTGTCAAACGTGAAGGCACGTTTCAAATATGCTTAAAGCTGGAACTGTAGCAACAGGTAAAACATTTGATTCATAAATGTACGTGCAGCAAGAAAGTGAGGTGGCCAACACAGATATTAATGGCAGATATCGCCAAAGTATTTATATCAGACAATGGAAGCTCATTGAGTTGGATCATTGCCTTGAACTAAAAATCACACAACAACATGATTGATAAACAAAGGATGGTATGTAGTAACAGAAGATGTTTATACTCGTACATGCAGACTTCATACTTGTCGACAGAAAAATACTAAAAAGTTTAGGCTCAATGGAAAGAAGAGGAATGGTTAATCGAAAAAGAAAGAAGGAAGAAGCCAAAAGTAATCCTAACAGTCAAGACAATCATTCATCCAGTGATGTTTTGAGTATAAAGTAAAGAATAAAAAAAGGTATATTTATAGAATTCAGGCTATTCAACATTGTTCAGGAAAAAGCACATAGGTGGGGAACTTAACAAAACATGTATCCCAGAGACATTTGTGAAATCAATATTGGCAGCTAGCTTATGTATCTGGAGCTAAGCTTGGAAGAAGTGAAGAAGTTGAAAAAAAATAGATTGTTGCATCTGGACACGATACTAAATCATCAGTCTTGTCTGACGTGGTGACACTCCTTTTTTACCTGAAGCATCTACCACTACACATCACCATTGTCTATTGTATTATCCTTCAACTTATGACTAATTTCTCTAACTACAGAATAACCATTATCAAGCTCGCTAATTCAATAAACAGATGGTGTTGGATCTACTCTGTCCAAATTGATGGATAATGACCGCTTTCCTGGTCTTTTCACTGGAAGTGATTGTCCTCTTGGTATATAATACGACCGAGCACAAAATCTAACGGGTAAATATTCCGGTTCCCAGGTTGAAACTTGAAAGTACGTTATGGGCTTGTAGTGCAGGCATCCATGAATCGCTCATCTCGTGCAAGAAACATCTTCAAGTACTTCATGTAATTTGGTATAGCGAATTCAAGCCAAGGTTTAATTTACCATTGTCGTGCAACGATGCAGAAGGTAACTTCTTCGATTCCGTTGTAATGGCCAAATCCAGATAAAGCCGACTTCTCATCAAGAGGATACATAAGATTCTGGAAGGAAATCAAGTTTGCTCACAGTGAGTCATCATCATTGCTCTGGAACTGTAACAGAATAAGAGTAGAAGCAATAATAAACTAGTCACTATATACAATTTCCATGGGCTAAAATTATGTATTTTCCAAAGAAGGCACTGAAAGTAAAGAGTTTAAGCTACCAAGAAACTTGCAGATTAGCTTTACGCCAATAAAATCAGCACGCTAGACAACACAAAGTTAGTATTGTCGCTGGTTGTATCTCTGTCTACACGGTCGTGGATCTGGACATGCGGCTATGCAGCAGCCATTTTGTCCTTTGGTATTGATCCTTCTGCTGTACCTCCCGGCCCAAATAAAGGAGATTTAAAGTATACTGATGGATAAAATAAACAGTGACATAGGAAAACTGGTACTATCCTTACTTTGTAGTCAACCATGACAAAGTGCTGACCATACAATGTACTGGAATCGGCACTCCAATGTTCCCATATCCTTCCGATCCGGACAGTAAACTTGAAGTCGAATGTATCTTTCTCCAAATTTCTTAGCAGTGGACCTTCCATGGGAGACAGTTTGATACTGACAGGCTGCGTTATGCAATAGCAGCAATTATTATTAAGATGGTACTGAAAATTAGATCAGTGTAACAAATCTGTGGCAGTTGATATCTAATTGATGAAAACAAAGAAGTAGGAGTAATACGATGGCATGATATCAATCAAGTTTGTTCATTCATTCCAAAAAAGGGGAAAATGAAGGAATACTAATCGAGCGAGGTGTGTGTTTGTAATATGTGCTAACTAATCTGCCACATGTATCTAATTTTCTTAAGCAGGAGAACTGACTTTGGTTCTTCACCTAGTCCTCTAGGGGTCTTCTTGCTACTTAGTAGTACTAGTAATCTACCTCCCTGGTGTCTCTATTTCTTGAAGTCAGGAATTTACTTTCCTTGTTTATCTAGTTCTTCTTTTTGTGAGAGATTATCTAGTTACTGGTTAGCAACCACCTCCCTGGTGTCTCTATTTCTTGAAGTCAAGAATTTACTTTCCTTGTTTATCTATCTAGATCTTCTTTTTGTGAGAGATTATCTAGTTACTGGTTAGCAACCAGTATTTCGCGATCGACATGTGTTTCCTGGTTATCGTTCAAAAAGAAAACATGTGTTTTCTGTTTCTTTATTTTGTTCTAGCTAGCGATGAAATGTGGAAATTTGTCCTCTCTATTATTTGCAAGTTACACCTTATTTTTAGAAGAGATAGGATCCCCACTCCTTCATTTTTCTTCACCAAATTAGGGGAACAATCTTGAGTGAAGGCAGCTCCTTAACTTATTTCTCGATACATACAAAGATATTGAGAGAAATAATCAAATCAGGGCAACACACAAAATAGAAATCCTCCTTAATGAGAGAGAGAGAGAGAGAGAGAGAGAGAGTGGGGGAGGGAGGGAGGGGGAGAGAGAGAGAGAGAGAGTGGGGGAGGGAGGGAGAGAGAGAGAGAGAGAGAGAGAGAGAGAGAGAGAGAGAGAGAGAGAGAGAGAGAGAGAGATTAAATCAATACTATGGTGGTCTTAAGATCAGCGAAGCTCCCGTATGTGCCGGAGGCAGGAGAACTGCAGCCAGATTAGGAGTGAGGTGGCACCATGTTGGTCCTCGATCACATACCGGCTCATCTCCTCATCTGCTTCGGGCGTTGCTGCCATAGCCACACCTCACCCATCATCCATCAGGGGATAGGGAAAGGAGTGGCGGGGAGAAGGCAACATAGGGGGATGGGGTCAGAGCGTAGCAGGGACATCAGCTGCAGGTTGGGATCCGCAATCGGCGGGCCACCGGCTCCCATGGCCGACGGGGAAGAGGTGAGGTGGAGAGGCAGTGAGTCACATACGGCTGATCTCCTCAGCTGCTTCGGGCGTTGCCACCATAGCCACACCTCGCCCATCATTCATCAGGGAATAGGAAAAGGAGTGGTGGGGAGAAGGCGGGATGTGGGGGGGGGGGGGGGGGGGGGGGGGGGGGGGGGGGGGGGGATGGGCCAGAGCGTAGCAGGGACACCAGCCGCAGGCTGGGATCCGCAATCGACGGGCCGCCGCCTCCCATGGCCGGCGCGGAAGAGGTGAGGTGGAGAGGCAGGGAGAGAGGCCGAAGTAGAGGAAGCGATGGCCGACGGCAAGGGACGGAGGTGCGGGCGGTGAGGGACCTGTACTTTTTTTTCTCGTTGCTCTTTGCCCTCTCTCTCTCTCTAAGAAGAATCGGGAAGAGGCGAGCGAGGCACTACCGTAGATATTCGGCCCCAACGGTAAATCTCTCTCTCAAAAAAGTAAAAAAAAACATGTAGCTTAGCAGGTATACGTGTCAACCGAAGGAACAAAATACGTGTCAATTTGTGAAAGCTCTCGCTCAACATAGGGAATAACGCACGGCGTGAGGCCCTGCTTAGCCACTTTAATTCTTTGTTATATGTTTACTTATTATGAACACAAATAGTAACGGTCCACATAACAAAGAGACTATTCCACATAATATAGTAATATAATGGCGGTTCACACAACAAAGAAATAACAGTTAACTTAAGTTTGCCCAATAGTCTGCCAACACAAACTGGAGCATAAAAAAAGATACCCCAAACACTATACCACGATATCAGATATCGTTATAGCCAAGCAGGAGACGATCGTCAAAGGGTTTTGGGCTGATATCATGTATGCTTCTAACCAAGCGAGACCAAGCAACAGTAATCTTCACTTTAGAAGAGGTATTCCTCCCTTTAGATGGCTTGTTGTTGTGAAGGACACATGTAGCCTGGCTTGTTTGGCAATCCTTGGCTTTGAACAAGACACGCCCACTAGCAGCGATAGCACCAGCGCGGGAGTAGGTGTAGATGAAAATTTTGAGCCTTCCTCGTACAGACACGACGCGCCTCAACAGTGTAAGGTAACTATCTGAATCCATAGACATTGTTTCATCGGCTTCCATATCCATTGTTCCATATTTTGAATCAAACAGCACGATTTCCTTATTAGGATCGTCCTCGCAAGGCGAGGCGCGACAAACAATTTGCCCGCCGTGTTTAAAAGGCGACCCTTGGGTAACACGGGCAGACAGGATGGTGGCCTGGCGTGACCAGTCGAGTTGTTCAAAGCACAAGTCTATTTTGCACAGGTTGTTGGAGAGGCACCTATAACACCAATCGTGCCAGGAAGGATTGTACATCTGCACGGGTCGAGTGATGAGCGTCCTATCCTGGGACCGAGACTGTCCCTTCACTTTGAGTTGGAATTCTATGTGAACGGGATCGCGGCACATGAGTGCGCGACATGGGCCAGTCAAGTGCAGATAAGGATCCTGAAAGCATCAACCAGTCATGTACTAATCAGAAAGCAAGCAAGCGGCAACAAGAACAACAAGGACATATGATGAATAGAATTAGAAGGCCCGTACTTTCTTGGTGAGAGTTTGGCTCCGCATCCTTCGACGAAAGAAGAGAATGTTGCGCCTGTGATCCACATAGTCTCGAGCGGCAACGACGCCGTACAGTTCAAGTGGCCACTCGAGGTGTTTTGTCTTGGCGATCTTGATGGAGTATATCTGAAGGGTCTTGGAAAGGATGGCTTCTCCTGGGATGCGGCTCGGCGAGCAGTGTGTGAAGAGCATTGGGCTCAGCATCGCTGCATTGTAACGGAAATGTTGTGCTGAACCATGGTCTACCCGAACCTACACTCAATACCACTCATTTTCTGACACCATTTACCGGGATTTGTGCATGGCGGGTAAGATAAACTATGGCGGGAATCATTAAAGAAAGATTAAGAGGCCTATAACTGCTAAGTAAACCTACTGGATGTGTATGCTATATGTAATAAAATAAGCACGTTGCTTTGGACGGGGCGAATGTTGTCTCCCATGCACCAACACTGTTCACAACTTTTTATTTCTCTTGTTATGTACGCGAGCTGTGCCCCCACGACTTGCTCATGCAATTTCCCAGTGCGTCTGCTGCTTCACATTTTAGTGATTTCCCGTATAGAACAAGAATAGATGAGGCTTGTTTGTTTTATTTTCTTGTTGCATGCTGCATGTAGTTGGGGTCTGATTCTGGTTTCTCGGATACCGTGGTTTGCAAAACTTCAGTTTTTTGCTGCTGCCAAACACATCAAAGTATTGAAAACCATGGTCTTTTTCAGAAACCTCAGTATGCTCTGAAAACTTTAAAAAAACCTTGCTGCCAAACGCAGCCTAAGCTGTGAAACTTAACCGCATATGTGGATGCGGCATACTTTTCTAAGATGAGCAGTGTGTTAGCATAACTTTACATTGTATAAGTACATATTTACATTTTTTTACCATTTTTTAGGCTGTAAAACCTTACTGAGCATTGCAAATCGTTCTATATATATATATATATATATATATATATATATATATATATATATATAAAAGAATATATCCTTTTCCAAAAAAAAAAGAATATATGTGGTGTGCCAGTACAGAAAAATTATTCTTCGTATGAACTGGAATACCGGAGAGCTTGAGCGTCTGTTTTAAATTTTACTAAAAATGTCAGGACTCCATTTCATAAAAAAAATGTCAGGACAGAACTTTGCTTTTCACTATGTCTTTAAAAAAGTACTACAGTGCTTAGGGAGGTGTGCCAGCCCATCTCGTTTGAAATAAAAAAATGAACCTGTGCAGGCCTACTACTACTGATATGTACAATGGTTAACGGGGGCTGGTTAGTGTGTGAAGAGCATTGGGCTCACCAAGGCTGCAGTCAACCAATCAGGCATGCAGCAACCCAGTTGAGTCGATCGGATGTGAAGAAGAAAATTAAGCAGGAACTAATCGGCTACTCACTCAGAGCTTCGAAGTCAAACCGGCCTTTGCCGAATGAGATTTCCCAGTTTTCCCGGTGCTGATCGAAGTCCTCCTCCTGCTCCTCCATGGAGGATTCAGGAGCCAACTCCTCCTCTTCTTCTTCTTCTTCTTCTTCTTCTTCTTCTTCTTCTTCCTCCTCCTCCTCCTCCTCCTCCTCTTCCTCCTCCTCCTCTTCCTCTTCTGTGGTTGGTTCGCAGTAAATCGATTTGGACTGGATGTCGTGATCTAAGCCAGCAT
The DNA here is from genome assembly GCA_039707655.1 of Elymus sibiricus. Classification (NCBI taxonomy): domain Eukaryota; kingdom Viridiplantae; phylum Streptophyta; class Magnoliopsida; order Poales; family Poaceae; genus Elymus; species Elymus sibiricus. The sequence goes on from CM077665.1 coordinate 59,933,565, forward strand.
ACGCCGGTTGAGAGGAACGTCTCCTCCGCCTATACAAGCGCGCCATTGATACCTGAGGCATGTCGGCGCACGGATTGTCGATCCCCTCCGCAATTTTGATCGCACCTTCCCGACCCTAGTTTTTTCTTCGCCGGCGGCGCCGCCTCCTCGCTCGCTAGGGTTCTTTGACGGGGAAAGAAGGCCGGGTGGGTTGCATTATATTCCTTCTCAGCGTCCGACGCGTGTTCTGCGTCTCTGCTGGTCACGGGCCCAGCTAGCATCGCGAGCAAACACAACCTCCTCGTCTCTGGGACGGCCCATTGGACGCTTGATCCTACCAAACCGATTTTCTTCCCTCAGTCTTTCTATTCTGGTTTTTCAGCCGGCTTTTCCTTTTAAAAAATGAGAAGAATAATATTTTTAGTTTTTTATATTTTCTTGGATCTTCGAATATCTCCATTACTTTTCAGATGTTAAAAAATTTAAAAATGTTCTCAAATTCTACATAATGTTCAACAATTTTAAAAAGTGTTCTTGAATTATTATTTTAAATGTTCATTTTTTCAGAAAATTTAAAGAATTTAAAATTGTTATCAAATGTTACAAATATGCTTCCACGGGCAGCACAAGTGTGCTCCCATGCTGACCATATGTGCAAACATCATGTATGAAAAAAAAAATCTGAAGTTTAAACATGTTCGCGTTTTAGATAATTTTCTGGAATATAAGGATAATCTCATTTGAAAAAGTGTTTGTGTATTTCAAAAAATGTTCTCAAATTAAAAGAGATGGTAGCTTAAAAAAAGATTTTTTATTTTAAAAAATGTTATCGAAATTTGTAAACCATTAGAAAATTTTCATTTTTTACAGGTGTGTTGCCAGCGGGTTGTACATTAGGGAAGGGGAGAAATTACTGGTGCGGCGGCAGCGGTGGTCCGTAGGTCTAGCGGCTTTGCGGGTTGCGCTTCCGTCGTTGGGCTCGGGGTGCTCTATGGCGGCTTTCTCCTTCTAGCTACACAATCTGCTGCTCTTCCTTATTCCTTGTGCCTGCCATGGTTGCTGTTTTGGTTGCAGGGCGGACGGAGACTCGGACTCGGAGTTTTTGTTGTGCCGATTTTCTATATTACAATCTTACATGTCTTGTGTTTTCTTCTCTCAACTACACCCTCTTCAATCCCATTCCCACCACGTTTCCCCCATCTAGGGTCTGACCCAGCAACATCGTCGCCTCCAGGAAATTAATCCATAGATGTTGGAGGACACAAGTCGGCGCAACCTCGGCTAGCGCTTTCCCTACCTCGGGCTGACCCGACCCTAATTGCCATCGCCTACATCTTTGAGTTAATACGTACCATCAATGAGTGCTGATGATTATATGGTTCAGGTCGACGTAAGCCCACCGTTGACTCGTAAAAAAAAAGAATGCTGACGATGTGCTCCAGAGGAGCTGCAGAGGCGCCTATGCAACACCAACACTGTCAGAGGGGGCGCCATGAGAAAGATCACGTCGATGCACGAGAGGCGTTGCAGTGCCATGAGATGAGATCCATGACCTGCTATTACAGTTTATCGTCCTTTGAGTTCTACACTTGCAGTTGCAAGTGTCACATCACACCAGCAGTCACCAGTATAAGTGCAGAGTAAGAGACATGTTTATTGTTATATTTATTCCTACTTTTTATTGTCAACTTTCTTTTCCGGAATGAAAAGAAATTATTGCAGGTTGAGGTGCTTTGCAAGTTTTTTTTTTTTTTGGAAAGAGAGGACATATTAACTTTGATCTCTGGAATAAGATACTATAGCATTATGATCAAATCTAGCTTAAAACTCTTGCGCTACCCAACTACCCTTGTGCCTTGTTCGTTGCCCGAAGATGCTGCCTAACTCCACCAGTTCGTTACAAGTACTATTCTTGACTTGCTAATATCAAGCATATGAGGTATGAGCTACGTTTGGCCAATCCAATTAAAACAAAATTTCAGTGATTTTTGAAGTGATGGCTAGCTAGAGCACTACCATGAGAAAATATTATAGAGTTTGTTCTTTTTGCGATAGCAAGAGCATCTCTACCAATTGCATCATTCACCCCTTCTTGTCGACTCAGGGAAGGCGAGACATGTTGGGAATAAAAACGTCTTCTCTTTCGAAGTAGGATGGTTTGAGAGAGAAGGGTTTTTGGAAATGTTAAAGAATGAATGGGCTAAAGAAACTAGAGGTAATACTAATATGGATAGATGGCAAAACAAAATCAGGCATTTGCGCCAATTCTTGAGAGGTTGGGCAAAAAACGAAAGTGGAAGATACCGGGTACAAAAAGAGAGTCTCTTGCAACTCATAAATGAATTAGAGTTAAAAGCTGAAACATCTCTACTTAATCATATTGAACGGAGTAGGAAGAATGAGGCTGAGAAGAGGCTTCGACACCTACTTCGTGAGGAAGAGATCAAGTGGGCATTGAGAGCTAAAGTATCCACAGTCGTCCAAGGGGATGATAACACACAATTTTTCCACATGATAGCGAATGGAAAACGCAGAAAGAAAAAGATTATTCAGCTCGAACAAGATGAGGGAACTATTGTAGGACATGAGAATCTGAAGTTATACATATCGGAATACTACAAAAAACTATTTGGGCCACATGAAGATAGCTCTGTCTCAATGGATGAGAATGTGACAGAGGACATTCCTCAACTTAACGAGGATGAGAATGAGGTTTTATCAGCCCCATTTACTGAGAAAGAGGTGTTTGAAGCAATTATGCAAATGAAACAAAATAAGGCTCCCGGTCCAGATGGGTTCCCGGCTGAGTTCTATAAGAGGTGTTGGCAGTTTATTAAAGCTGATCTAATGCCACTGTTTCATGAATTATTTAATGGACAGCTACAATTATTCCATTTAAATTTTGAAACAATTACTCTACTACTAAAAAGGATGGGGCCATACGAATTGAACAATTTAGGCCGATATGCTTGTTGAATGTAAGCTTCAAGATTTTTACTAAAGTTGCTACGAATAGGTTGTCGCGGATAGCCCATTCGGTGATACAGCATACTCAGACGGCTTTCATGCCAGGTAGACACATCCTAGAGGGGGTTGTTGTGCTTCATGAGACGCTGCATGAAATCCACTCAAAGAAACTTGATGGAGTGATCTTCAAGGTGGATTTCGAAAAAGCATATGATAAAGTTAAATGGCCTTTTCTTCAGCAAGCATTAAGAATGAAAGGTTTTAATGAAACTTGGAGGAGCCAAGTGGACTCTTTTGTTCAAAAAGGTAGTGTCGGGATAAAGATGAATGACGACGTAGGTCATTTCTTCCAAACCCATAAAGGTTTAAGACAGGGAGATTCGATGTCCCCGATCTTATTCAATATTGTAGCTGATATGTTGACGGCTCTAATAGGTCGCGCAAAGGAAAAGGATCTAGTACGAGGGCTAGTTCCGAATGTTGTGGATGGAGGGGTATCCATTTTACAATATGCGGACGATACAGTTCTGTTCATGGATCATGATTTTGCAAAGGCCAGAAATATGAAGTTGATCTTATGTTTATTTGAACAACTGTATGGCCTCAAAATCAATTTCAAAAAGAGCGAATTGTTCTGTTTTGGACATGCCAATGACGAACAAGATGCATACAAGCAGTTATTTGGTTGCGAGATGGGATCACTTCCATTTAACTACTTGGGTATTCCTATACATCATCGGAAATTAACTAATAAGGAATGGAAATGTATAGAGGACATATTCGAAAAGAGACTAAGTTGCTGGAAGGGTAAACTTATGTCATATGGCGGACGGCTAGTGTTAATAAATTCAGTGTTAACAAGCTTGCCGATGTTCTTACTATCATTCTTTGAAGTACCAATAGGGGTACGGAAAAGACTTGATTTCTATAGATCTAGATTCTTCTGGCAAAGTGATGACACGAAGAAGAAATATAGATTGGCTAAATGGGATATGATGTGTAGACCTAAGGATCAGGGTGGGCTTGGAATTGAAAATCTACAAATTAAGAACAAATGTTTATTGAGCAAATGGCTTTTTAGACTTTCAGTGGAGACAGAAGGTACATGGGTACAAATTTTACGCAATAAGTACCTACAAACCAAGACTTTGGCTCAAGTTACAGTGAAACATTCAGACTCACCGTTCTAGAAAGGCCTAATGAGAACAAAAGATTTTTTTTTTCATAGGGTCAAGTTTCACATTGGAGATGGTAACACAACATGGTTTTGGGAAGATACGTGGTTAGGGGAGACGCCCTTAGCTACACAGTATCCGGCTTTATACAATATTGTGCAACGAAAAGAGGCTTTCGTGGCTACAATTATGAACACGATTCCTCTTAATATCCAATCTAGGAGATCGCTGGTAGGAGAACGGTGGAATGCGTGGCTTCATTTGGTGCGACGATTGATGGAAGTTCAGTTGTCGGATCAACCAGACACAATTTATTGGAAATTAACTACAAATGGTAGTTTCTCCGTTAAATCAATGTATCTGGATCTTATCAATGTCGGATTGATACCTACTTCTCCACATATTTGGAAGATTAAAGTACCGCTCAAAATTAAGATTTTCATGTGGTTTGTACACAAAGGAGTGATCTCACAAAAGACAACTTGGCTAAAAGAAATTGGGTAGGAAATGCCAGCTGTTGCTTTTGTGACCACAACGAGACTATCAAACACCTCTTTATTGAATGTCCTTTGGCTAGGCTGCTATGGCGCACGATCCATATAGCATTTAATATTAATCCTCCAACAAGTTTGAACGCGTTATTTGGGACGTGGCTCAATGGACTTGATACCATTATAGCTAGACACATTCGAGTAGGAGTTTGTGCCTTGCTTTGGGCTATATGGAACTCGAGAAATGATATGATATTTAACAAGAAGATATTCAAAAACTTTTTGCAGGTTATCTACAGAGCTACTGCTCGGATCCGTACGTGGTCGTTACTCACACCTGCGGAGTCCAGGGAGATTATGGTTACTGGGTGCAGCCGGTGGGAGACGGTAGCACTGGATATCTTCAACCGATATGGATGGCGGCACACTAATAGGCTAGGTGTTTAGTCATCGTGGTCTATCTAGTGCTGGCCAATTGAGGCATGTAATTTTTATTGTTTTCATTCTGCACTATTTGCTTTCTCGGGATTGTGAACCTGTTACAGACATTTTTTGGTTAATAATATGGCTGTATGCATCATCATGATGCAGAGGCCGGGGGAAATCCTCCTTTTCAAAAAAAATGACTTAATAAGTACACCGCAAGTATATATTTTATCAAAGAAAGGTAGAATGTCCAATTTTCATTGTCAGCTATTCCACAAATGTACTATGCTAAGGCTAGCTTGTGTTGATCTTGATGGTATATGCTATCAATGTTACGGATGAGCTTTTTGCGACGAGATGAAATGAAGCAAACTCATTGTCTTTCACCAATAGGCTTTATAATTCTCCGATATGTTCTATTTGCTGATATATTTAAGTTTCTATTCACTCTTACATGATATGTGCAAGATTTTTGATGGTCATCTCTGTAGTAGCCGTTTAGCTCTATATTGCTTTAAACTCAACTGCAGAATTATTTGGAATTACCGTGTTCTTCACTATCCATAGTTCATATAATTCCTTACTATGCAAAGCTGTACTTTTTCTACTTCAAAGAGATTCAGATTATAAATGACGGCCAATCTGCATCTGAAAATAAAATAAAATATTATTTCAACAAATAAGTCATATGACATTCCTTCCCCAAGTACCTTTTCTTTTCTTTTTTCAGGAGCTACGAATGTGGATAGCCTGGAGATTCTGCACTTCATTATCCAAGATATGCCACAATTTACATTTTTGTGTGTGGAAAAGGAGGTTAAACCCCCGGCCTCTGCATCAATCGATGCATGTAGCCATCTTTAATTATTAATTATTCCACAAAGGTCTGACAAGAACATACATCAATCAATCCGAAGTCACCACTCACACCTACAAACTGGATAATGTGGAGTGCTCTCACTCCCCATATCTAAAACCGGTGTCGTCGCAAATCCATCCACATAACGTATCGGGACCAACAACCGGTGCAACCTACCTAAAGCCGCCCTCATCATCAGACCACTGACCCATCTTAAGGAGAGATATCCGCATCATCCTTGCCAGACCGAACATTCGTCGACGCCACCACGGCGCCACCGCCCTGCGCTCATCCGCCTAGACGCGAAGACTATGAAAGATCTGTCGTGCATAGCACCTGCCGACCAAGCATGACTTAGCACCTGTCGGCCAGGCATGACTTGACAGCTCCACTGAAGCTCCGTGCAAGACGAAGCTGCTCCACCTCCTACCTCTGCCTTCCAGTGCTTCTCCACAAACGATGCTCCCAAGAAAGAAACGGCACCGTAGTACCGCCATCGTCCGATCTGGAAGACCAGATCCTAGGGTTTTCCCCAAAGCAGCACGAGTGGGTCGACAACAGTTGCACGACGATGCCTTCATCAAGGTAACGGCGCAAAACGCCGCAATCGCCCGCCAACAGCCCGGTTTTCACCGGCAACTATGTCTCCCCGACTCGTAGCCGGGACTAGATGACGGATCTCAAGATCCGACCACCTAGCCGCAGGCCGACCACCTCTGACGGAAGAGATGACCACCACCGCCGACTGCATCGGTCAGAATAGATCTCACTGGAGGTGCCGCGACTAGACCACCAGGCCCTCCACTCCGCCATCGCTGATCCAAAGGCAGATGGCACGCCGCCGCCACGGCCGGAACAGGGCTGGCCGCTGTGCCCGCAGCCCACGCCGTCCGACGTCGCCGCGCCACAGCCATCACCGTTGCCGATTGGATCGGGGCGAGCCTCCACATGATTCGGGGCCCCGCACAACCCCTAATCCGCGGGAGAGAGGCGATGTCCTCCGCCACCACCGTCGGCCTCCGGGCTTAGACCGGCGGCGTCCCCCGACGGCGGCAGAGGGAGGGGATGAGGGAGTATGCGCCCCCTGTATCTGGGTTTAGGGCGCCGCTCGAGTCGCCCGATGTGGGGACGACACGGGGGCCTTTTCTGTGGTTGGCATTGATAAGTGCTGCCACAATTTACATTCAGTTTGTACTATTGTATGTGGATGAGCATATTTTTATTGTAGAGGTCGAGCAACATTGAAGACACAATCTTTGCGGAACTTCCTGTATCTGCCACATGATGCAGATTATCAAGATTTATGATCCATGCCAAGTGCCCTTTTGCTCTCATATGGGCAAGCTCAGGTGCCATATAAAAGATTGACTTGAATAGTTGTGCTCCTTCCTCATTTGTGTCTTGCTGGTAGGCTTGCATATTCATCATCATGGCAAGTAGTTGTGTAGTGTACTGGCCTCTTTGGTAGTTGTAATACCACTTAGATCCCTCAAATTTTGTGTAGGTCCAAATAATAGTTGTTTGACCAAATTGTGTCAGAAATCATTTATGTTTTTGACAAAGTGTTGAAATCACTTAGCAGATTATATTATTTCATATATCCATTGAACTGCAAAAATTGCATGCCCGGCTGTGCTTTGTTACCTCCTAATTTCAATTTGGAATGCATAAGTACACGATTGACTTTCTTCTAAAATCTTAGTGCCGCCGAAATCAGCAGAAGCATAGTATATATGTAGATGAGGTGATGTAGCCAAGGGCAGGTGTAGGGGCATATGCCGAGCCGACAACATGCTTGGACTCACCTTCTCTTGCAAGTTGGCAGTGGAAAATGAGGCATAGCTACTGCTACACACTGGGATAATGATATGGTTGAGGTTCTTTCCAACGTAACAAAAAGTTTTACTTCTAAAGTATAAAACGGCACAACAAAGCGCGCGTATCTCTACTCCTAATGGAGCAGTTGGTACGTCATTTCGTCACTTCGTACCCCCCACCCCCCACTGATCGAACCTCCCACCGATTTTTATCCATCGAACACGAGCTCCCCCACTGGTGTTTTCCAATACTAAAAGCCTGAAGAAAACCGAAGAAAAAAGGCTGCCCGGTGAAACCCTAGCTGCAGGCCCGCACGGCCGTACCCCACTCCCTTTCCCTTCCTCCCGAGAGCAACCTCCCTTTGCCCCGCCGCCACCTCCCTCCATCGATCCATGTGGCCATGGCGAGCCAAAGCTGCTGGAGATGCGTGGCGTGGAGGATCTTCCGTCATCGCACTGCCCATTGGCACCTGCTCTGAAGATGGATTGATGGAAGACGGCGGCGACGACCTATGAGAGTGCATCGGACCGGCTTGTGCCCCAGACCCGGTATGTGGCTTGGTCTGGGCATCCGGCTTTAGATGTTATGCTTTGGTGCGATGTCTGTTTGGTATTCGGCTTGGATATTCGACACACCTTCATCAATGGACAGGAGTAGCGATAGATGTTGCCAAGATGGCGACTTCAGACATATTAATGTATTACTTTGTAAGGTCTGTGTGAATAATTAATAAAGTGTCTACGTGCATCTCTCGGATAAAAAATGCTAGACCTACGAAACTGCTACGGAACCTTCCTTCTAAACCTCTCGCCCCCCTGATTTCAACAGGGTGGGTCCCCCTTGCCCTCTTATCTCCAATAAAAAAAAGGCCAACTGGCTAATCCTTCGTAAACTTACGTAGTTTCCCATGGGTGTAGCATTGCTCCTCCCAGATACCGAGGCCAAGGATCATCCTCCTTTTCTAATTTTTTTTAAAAGAACTTATGGTTCCCTTTCCTGCCAAGAAGATCACTTCTTGTCGACCGTTTCCTCAATCCTCACACCGATGTCCCACCTCCCGTAATAAGTTCACTACACGTAAATAAATACTCCCTCCGTCTTAAAACAAGTGTCTCATCTTTAATACAATGTTTTACTAAAATTAATATAAAGTTGAGACACTTATTTTGAGAAATAAATAGTAATAATTAATCTCTTATCTTTGATAACCCAATAAAGTAGATCAATCACGGGCACATGCCTATTTTGACCATGTCACAACGCACAGGCACATACTATTTTGGCCCATGTTCAAGTACCCACCTTCTGGGGGCGTTCGTTTTGCGGTGGCAATGTCGTAGGGCCCTCTCGGGGGCTCTTCATGCCATCCGAGTTGTATGGACGGCACGCACTGAGGCAGCCCGTCTCAAGGGTAATTGGCTAGTGGCAACAGATAGAGCTCAAGCAGCCTGCAGTGGCATGGCGTGGTGATGCCCCTGTTCAAGGCGGAACTGCACCGACGATCTGGTGGTTTGGCTTTGGATCAGATCGGATCAGTGACGGTGACAAGCAGGAGCGGGATCTTTCCCGACGGCTCTCGCGATTTGGCGTGGTGGCGTGACGACCCTCCTCCGAGGCTCCAATGGGGGTGTACTCCGGCAGTGGCCGATGTGCTAGGGCTCCCATGGTCGTAGTGATGTTGTGCGTGGTCGCAGGATGTGTGTGGCCAGATCTGGGGCTTTGAAGGTGGTACGGCCGATGCACGTGATATCGGATGGATTTTCGTGGGACAAGATCCGGGTGAAAACCTTGTCTTCGGCCCGTGGCCAGAGCCGGTGATGGCGACACTCTTGACGGTTTCCTTCTTGGATGCATCATCGAGATGAAGCTCCTGTTAGCCCAAAACTACAGAGTAGCTGGGTACCAAGGATCGAACGACGAAGTCGAGGAACTGCAAGTGTATGTGAGCACAAGTAGCAGTCTGCCTAGCAGTTGCAGTTCCTCGACTTCGTACGATCCTTGGTAGCTAGCTACTCTATAGTTGGGCTAACAGCTCCCGCCTCATTCCGCTACCTTCGGAGCAAACCCTTGGTCGGTCGATCAGATGATGGCGGCTCAGGTGTCGTTTCCCCCTTGGGAGGGGGGGAGGGGGGTTATGCATTGGCTCGAGGGACCAGTGGACGGTTTCAGCGGTGGAGCGGTGTTTCATGTGACGCATCGACTATGTGGAGTCTCGGCGGCATGGCGCAACAGGGTCTCGGCGACGGATGTGTGATGATGAACGCGCGTAGGAAGGTGGCATTGGCTGGCATCGTGGTGGCGTCGACGACAGGCATGCCAAGTCTGATGTATCAGTACCTACTCTAAAGAAGGATCGGTGGAAGACGACGACAACAACATTAAGTTAATATGAGTAGCGACATATGTTGTCAATATGATGACATCAGACTTACTGATAAACACTTTATAAAGTTTTATATATCTATACCTTTTTTTTTTTTTTTTACTAATAAAGCAAGGTGATATTCTTGGTTTCGTCCCATGAATAGTTTTTTTTCAAGGAAACTGCGAGCCAATAACGACTTGAACCGTGCTGTGAATAGTTTTTTTTCAAGGGAATTACGAGCCAATAACGACTTGAACCGTGCTGGTAGTACGTGTTTTTTTCCATCGAAGATGAAAAAGAAATTGCGAGCCAACAACGACTCGAACTGTGGTTGCCAGGAAGGGGATCACGTACGCTCAAACCAACTCAGCCAGCCAACGTACTTGTACAAAGATAAAGGAAGTATACCTGTTATAGGTATAGAGAAATAAAATAAAAAACTTGGTGGACATTACATGGGCACCCTGCTGAGCCAGCCTCATGGGCTTAAATGGGTTATGTGTGTGCTGCAACCTCTCCCTCCTCCACCCTTTTTCTTTGTGCGTTACACGTACAGGCCCATGGGAGAAGAACCGATCAGCCAAAAATTGATACATATAATTTTTGCAATTGATACATATAATTTTTGCTACAAAGTAGGGTTCTCTATTCAATAGTCCCGCCTTGAATTTTTATTAAAAATTCCACCGATTTATATACGTTTAAAAGATGCATATCAGCAAGCCTCGAGAAACAAAGGGAACAAAGGAATTATAAATCGAGAAAAAGAAGGAGGAATATGAAATGGATGGTGGCTGGCTAGCTCCAATTAAATTGGATGGGATTGGGGAAGAAAAAGGAGGAGGGACATGCACGTTTGGAACAAATATATATATGGCTGATTGATCGAGGGCGGGACATGCACGGATGGAACAACTATATATGGCTGATTATAAGGGATGGATGGAAAAAAAGGAAGAAAAATTCTAATGGGATGGGACAGAGGAGGGACAACATGCATGACTATTGATTGGCTGGCCATAATTAAATTAATTAGGGAATTAACTCCCTGTACCTAGCGACCGTGCATACGCGAGTAACTGCACATGAGTTCCGGGCCAAGATCGATTTTCCCCTAGATTTTTTCTTTTTTTCCATCTAAAATCCAGGAATTTATGCACGGGCTGTTGCACTGTAAGCAAGTTAATCCATTTATTAGGAGAAAAACAATTGTGCTAATTGGAAGTGGGCATGTGAAATTGATTTCCTACAACGAGTATCTTTTTTTTGAAAACTTTCGTATGCCATTAAACAGATGTCAAATTACAATACGAAATCGAGAAAACCACAATAGACAAAGAGAGAGGACACATGTCCAAAAACATTTGCAAGAAAACTCCATTGAAGCAGATTTCTGCAACCGCCATCCTTGCCACTTGCCGTTTTCGGAGACGAAGAAACACCATCGCCCATAAAGGCTTTGTGAGTTGAAGAAAAGGCCTGCCGCCGGCAAGGCCATTATCGCTGTGGCGCGTCGACCGGTGATCATTCCCGTGCTCCTCGAAACCCTGGTTCGTTGCATGTCGTCGATGTCGTCTAGGCAAAACGCCGGAACCACCACCCACAAGTCTTTGACCTTGTTCTTGGACCTTCATCTTCTCCAAAACAAAGACAACACCACACGAGATGAGATCTGTCATAGACACAATAAACACCACTAGATCCATCGCATCAAGAAAACGATGGAATAAGGTTCCCACGGATCCCTCGAATTCACCACCAAGGATGTCATCGAGATGGGGCTGAGATCGGGAAATTTTTATTCTAAATGCCGGCGTCACCGCCATCCAAACGCCGGCATGAAACAAACTAAACGTAGCCCTAACTACAGCCAAGCAGAGAGCCGGGGTTCCCTCACCCATCCGTCGCCAGAACAGCGACCGAAGGGCAAGAGAACCCACGGCCTCGCCGGCAGAGCACAGGAGGAGTTAGTCGCCTCCCAGATTGCTTTTTCCTGGACGGGAGCGAAGCGGTTAAAAAGAGGGTAACGAGTATCTTTGTTGAGATTCATAAGGTAGCCCAAACAAACTAAAAGGGAGGGAGTAGATTCCAATCTAATTTTTCTGTTGCACTTTGATTTTATTCACGGTTGGCGTGAACAGAATTGTCGTACAAAAATTGTACCGAAAGCATGCGCCCCTTGTTGGCGTCAGGTTGCACCGTCCGAATGTTGTTGTGTCGTGTTGATGGATGTTTTGATGCACTTGTCAATTACATTTTCCGTTGCAACGCACGGGCATTTTTGCTAGTAATTGATAAAATAAATGCATGCATCGTTGCACGGCGAGTTCTCTCGAAGCCAAGTGTATTTTTGGCCTTTTATTTCTACTAGTATCTGTTCATCTGTACTTTGCGTAATCGACCATAAGCCGTGTACGCGTATTGTCGTCACACACGGCACCGTGCACCCGAATCATGAACAGCTTCGGACTCGGCGCACACGTACGTAGCTAATTATGTTGCATACCATATTAACCCTCTTCCAAACAAGGCGTTGCACTTGCTAACTACTCCCACCAGACCAATTCGATCACCGGCACCGCACGCCGATTTGATCGCCATGGCACCTGAAACCGAGCGCCACCGACGCGCCGATCACGTCGTGCTGTTCCCCTTCATGGCGCAGGGCCACCTCTCGCCGTTCCGCTGCCTCGCCGCCCTCGTGCGCCGCTGCCGCCCCGACGCCCGGGTCACCTTCGTCGCCACCTCCGGCACGGCCGACTCCCTCCGCGCCCACCTTGACGACGAAGGCATCTCCGTCCACGCGCTCCCCTTCCGCCCCGCCGACGCCTCCCAGCAGCTCATCGACCTCTTCCTCGCCTCCGAGTCGCTCCGCCCGGCGTTCCACCAGTTCATCGTCGATCTCAGACGCTCCAACCCCCGCACTGACGTGCACGTCGTGGCGGACATGTTCCTGGCCTGTACGGCGGACGTAGCCCGCGGCGACTCCGGCGTCACGCACTCCGTCCTGCTCACCACCGGTGGCTACGGCTCGGCGCTCTATTTCTCGCTCTGGAACAGCGTCCCGCTTGTCCCCGACGTCGATGAGTGCTTCCGGCTGCCGAGCTTCCCGGACATCCGCGTCCACCGTTCGCAGCTCACCGATCACCTCGCGGCGGCCAACGGCGGCGACGCGTGGTCCACCTTCATCCGCAGGCAGATCGCCGCTTTCTCCCGCGCCGACGCGCTGCTCGTCAACACCGCCGAGAAGCTGGAGCCCAAGGGATTGATCATGCTCCGGCAATGGCTCAACAATGTCCCGATATTCCCGGTCGGACCGCTGCTCCGGGCTGCACGTTCGCCATCGCCGGAGGAGACGACGACGAGAAGCCCCATCTTGGCCTGGCTCGACAAGCAACCGCCAGGCTCGGTGCTGTACGTGTCGTTCGGGTCGCTGTACACTATCACCGCGTCGCAGGCGACGGAGCTGGCAATGGGTCTCGAGAAGAGCGGGCACAAGTTCGTGTGGGTGGTCCAGCCCGCCGCCGACGTGAACGGCAGCGACTCACAGTCCTCGGGGCTGCCGGACGGGTTCGCGGAGAGAATGGAGGCGGCAGGGCGCGGGCTGGTGGCGCGGTGCTGGGCACCGCAGGTGGAGGTCCTGGCGCACCCGACCACTGGCGCCTTCCTGACGCACTGCGGGTGGAACTCAGCGCAGGAGAGCCTCGCCGCGGGCGTGCCGATGGTCGGGTGGCCGCTCTCGGCGGAGCAGTTCTACAACGCCAAGTTACTGGCGGAGGAGATGAGGGTGTGCGTCGAGCTGGCGCGCGGCGCCGCGGCGGCCGTGACGAGGGACGAGGTGACGGAGGCGGTGGAGAGGGTGCTCGGCGAGACGTCCGGAGTGCGCGCCGCGATGAGGCGGAAGGCCGCGGAGATGAAGGAAGTGATCGACGCTGTGATGGACGGCGACGGCGAGGAGTCGTCGCTGGGGGTGACGCGGAGGTTCTTGGACGCGATGGCGCGGGTGCCACGGTCCGATCGGCTGCAAGCTGCATAGTGGTGTTCGATCATGAGATTTTTCGTGTGTTATCAGATCAAGTTGTACACGATATCTATACCTACTTATTAAAGCAAGGTGATATTCTTGATTTCGTCCCGCTTCGGTTATTTTATTGGTTTCGAACACCTCATCTGTAGGTTTTTTAGCAACTCATCCTATGTTTGGATGTTATGTTTTCTTTTTTTGTCCTATCTTACGTGGTCTATTTGTTTCGGCCGTACTATTTTTTGTCACAACTTAAGCTGCCTGAAACGAAAGAAAAAAAGACGCACGCATGCGCATGACCATGCCGGACACGGACGCTCTATTGGAATCGAAGTACACACGCGCGTCCCTCAAACTAATCTCATAAATATCACTCCGGGAAGAGAGCATGTTGTTGTTATCTATGCTCGGCGTGCTCCGCGAGCCGGAACAAATCTTCGGTCAGATGAAATTGTGGACGCCCTTGACCCGGATCACCATTGCCATTGTTTCCCGGGAGAGTGCACCAAGATCGCCGGCTTCATGTGGTCAAGTCGGTTGTCTAGCTCTGCTTTCTTGCTAGCACGCATGGTACATACATGCATGCATCCTCACATGGCAAGCCAGGGTGATATGTGGCCGAGAAGCGAGCAGGAAGGACTGCTCCATGAAGTAGAGTCTGTCATCGAAATAGGTACATCGATGACTCTCCATTGTATTCCTTCAATCGATGCAGGGATCGACCCATCCTGCTCCCCGTTGGTCTGTTGTTGGGGCCGTCTCATGCAATGATGATGATCACAACGCTACTAGCGCATGATTCAGGTTATGCAGCCCGTATAGGATGATCCGTCTATGGACATGCATACAAAGGATTGATTTTGGTTCAGTTGGGTTCAGATTTCTCTTGAGTTCAGTTCCAATCATCCAACTCTGATGTAAACACGACTAATGTGGCATGTAGCAAGTACAGTTGGTTACGATGCATATCCTTTCACGTTGTTGCAGTAGACGTCGCGACAGCCACTGCTCTGTCGTCGACAGGGCCACCATCGCCACGTTGTCCATCACCATCTCGCCGCCTCATGGGCTTTCCGTGATCAGTGTTGTGCGAGCAAATTGGAGACTAAATTTGACATGTCGAAAACGTGTAAGAGTAACTATTCTGAGTATGTTCTAGCAAAGACGATACAGCCGGGTGGAAACTCAACATGCTTAACTCAAAAAGGAAACTCAACATACTACATAGGAGAAGCTGCAGAGGGAGATTGAACTGCAAAAGGTAGCTGTACTTGAATTGAATGGTTGCTACTTGCATCAAACCAATGTAGTCGGTTGTTGTATTTTCATCCACCGTTTGTTTAATACATTTGCTTAGTTTTCTTGTGATGTCTAATTTTGTCTGTTTTGAAACACTAGAAATTGGAAAAGCTTGAGAAAGAAGGGTTGTTTGAGAAACCTTTCCAAAGGAAGTAATGAGCGAGTGATCCTTGGCGAGCATAATTTGTTGCCCAACTATCTCGAGCAGAATCAGGCACACCAACTTTGCGAAATAGATATTTGCTTTACGATGATTTTTTAGCAGATGTATTGTTTTTCCTTTGGGATAATCATATGATTTTGTTAAGTTTGTCCAATAAAACTCGCTAGGCACTTGATCACAGTGCTGACCAATTTATTTTTTTAGAAAAGGAGGAAGACCCCCGGTCTCTGCATCTGGACGATGCATGCAGCCACACAGTGCTGACTAAATAAACTCCAAATTCCATCAACCTTAATTATTTGAGAAGCGATCATCAATATTTTTCCACGCTGGATAGATTGTTTTACTAGGCAGATGCTCTTAATTCAAAGTTACGAAGACCGTCCTGGATACGGTAGCTGAAGTTGTAAACGAGTGGAAAACTGATGATATCAAAGGCCTCCTTGGTCACTCTTAACTTTAGGAATGACATGCTGGGTAGAAAGGTCTAAATGGTGGAGACAAGGTATCGTGCACTTTCCGTATAGTTTGATCAGCATACTTATACATAATAAAATAGTGTTATAAATCAATAGACATTTACTTATGTTTTTAAATAGGTTTCTTGCATCGGAATGTCTTCTAGCAAACATCCTCTCTCGAGAACTCTCATGAGTTATTATATCGATCACATCTATATAGTCCGATTCCTGATTCGTGGCCTTAAACATTATGTTTTAAGTAGGTAATTGCGGAGATGTTTTTTCTCCCGTTGCAACGCACGGGCATGTGTGCTAGTTTGGACTTAATTAGGTTCAAAATTCGGGATATTGGCAACTGGGTGTTTCAAAATCCCGAATATCCCGAATTGTAACTGGTGTTTCAAAATTCGGGATATTTGTACTTATGGTGGTTCAAAATTCAGGATACTGGCAAACGAATGCAACATTAATTAGTGAAAAAAAACGCCGAACTTGTGTTGACCCTTGTTTTGATGTGGCGCAGAGCTGACGTGGCAAAATTGTGATGGCGGGCTGACGGCCGTTAACTGGCTTGGTCAGACCTGGCCGCTAGGGGTCGGCCGATCGTGAATCGAGGCGCAACCCACCCCATTCTTCCCTCTCGCTCTCTTCTCTTCGCGGTGAAGGTGCGACTGTGCTCCTGGGTGGTGGATCCGAGGCCTCGCGCTCGAATCCATTGGGCTCAGGCTGTCGGTGTGGTGCAGCGGTCTAGCGGTGGCGCTGGCTGCTCTCGGTCGTGTGGAGGGCGGGGTGGCGGTGCGTGGTAGCTAGGGCATCAGCCCTGATGCGTGGCGTTCATTTCCGGGCGGATTCACAGTGGCTGCACTCGATTTGTCCAAGAGCGGCAAGGCGCGGTGGTGGTGGTGGCGTGGTGTGCGGCATTGTGTCTTCCAGAGCCCTCGCTGCAGTAGCGGAGGTGGTGTTGGCGTCAATGTAGGTACTCCATCATGGTGATGTGGCTATGGGTGTCATTCCTTTCCTTTTGGTCTGGCTCGCCGCTGCGGCCTTCAAACGTCGCAAGTTTCGCTGCGGCCTGGCTCCTCCCTAGGGTTAGAGATGGCAAGGCATAAGGCTCTAGGAGAAAGCTTTGTTCTTCGACGCAAGTCGTTGTCGGTGATGTTAGCGCCCGTGGGCGGCCTCCTCCTCGAGGCATTGTGAAAGAGTACTGGCCGAATCTATCTTAGGGTTTCCGTGGGGGTGACCATGCGTGGATCTGGGCAAAAACGTTTTGATCGATGGGGATCGATGCCCGTGACGGCGGCGTGTCCTCGGGCATCGTTAGGTTCTCGAAGGCGCCTTAGAAGATCTTGTTTACAATCGGTCTAGGATGAGGTCACGTTAGGTGGTGGTGGTCTGTTTGGTGGGCTTCAACAGCGACCATGTTAAAAATTGCCTTTGTTGAATGGTTTTTAGTCTGTTTTTCTTAGAAACTGTCAACCTCTGTATTTTTTTCTCAGTATGAAATCGGCGGAGCTCCTGCTTTGCACGTCCAAAAATCAAATGAACAGATCGTTTTCCCTCAAATTTGGAGATTCAAACTTGACACAACAACGTCTTTCACAAAACGTATGTTGAAATGCTTTATTTTTTTAAAAAAAGCTGACACATGTGTTGTGCTCTTGCAGCAACCGAGCACAAAGTCTGCTCTCCCAATTTCCATGACACACGGTCAGTGTGTTCTTTGTGTCCACGGGTATGCATTGCCTTGCCAGATAAAACCATCAACGCCGAGGTTCATGGACGACCTAGGTGTGCTCAAGGAATCGGTGTTTGGTGACATTCACTGTACCCACAATATACTCGTTTATAAGGTAGCAGGAATCTAGAAACAACTCATGTGCCATGACATGAAGAAAATCCTCCACAAACTACAGAGAATGCAGCAGTGACTATATTCAATGGTCAACGATAAAAAGATGTAAACTCACTGGGGCTGTTTTCATGTGTATTCACTGGCATGGGTCTGTTCTCCAAATTCTTTTTTCATTCGGTACCATTAAGCTGACCTCCAGTTCCCAATTGGATAACATGATATTAACATTTCAGGAGTTTCTGAACTTCAGGAGCTATTCTTACAAAAAGGAAAAGAAATAAACCCGGATACAATCTAGTGCCTCGACCAGCAGTTTCCCTTCGAGATGGTCGCCTCGCTGTGCGACTAAATTTGTTCTATCTTCTCTTCATCCATCTAATTCTCCCACCTTACTAAGTCAGATAACAAATCCCTGAAAACCAAAAGATCAGTAAACTTGACGCAGACAGTTCTAGCACCTTACTTGGCACGTTTGGCAACAGCTTCCCCAAAATGGCAAAATCTGAAGAGGTATATATACTTTTTTTCTTCTGGTCAAGGATAATTACAATGTCTTAGAAAACCTTGCCATACATCTGATTCTGACCAGATATCTTTGCAACGTACATACATATTTTCATGAACATCACCTGCATTTTCCAAACGGGTATGATTGCATAAAGTATTAAAAACAAATGCCCCCAAAGTCATCTATCGTAATTGTTGACAATAAAGGTTTCAGTTCCCTGGTGGTTGCTAACTCCTCAACATCAGAAAACGTCATAATAAGGTATGTTATAGATCCTATAAGAAGCATTCTGCTTTCTCGATGATGGCGTCTTCTTTGATCTCGGTTTTCTAAGACTACCCATAATGGGAAGTAACATAGAGTAGTAACATGTATATGTTACTAGTCTAAGTTACTACCTCCATAGTGGGTAGTAACATAGAAGTGGTAATATTAAGCCTTTCATTTATTAGCATATAGACTCATCTTGTCTTGGTATGTGTTATGTTACTCATAGTAGTAGTAACATAGTATGTTACTCAATTTTTCTCTCTTCTCATTCATTAGCTGTCACATCATATTTTTTGTTTAGGTGGCATCTATGTTATTACCTATGTTACTCCCATTGTGGGTAGTCTAACACACTAGAAATGCCTCTCGTACTTGTTTTGGGTTGAAGCCCATGCCAGGGGTTACAGATTAGTTGTTCATTTTCATCTCTACGGGCAGACGCTTGGTGAGAGTCCTCAACTAACTGTAGACCTAATTAATTGGTTGTTGCAAGAGTACCGACGATGTCAAATTTCGTCTTGTTCCTCTGGAGCAGCGGAAATTCATGCACGATGTGACGTTCCACGATGAAGGATGGAAGACTTCTTGTGACGGGAGTCAAGATTATCATTAGGTTGTAAATGGATCTATTGCAATACGTGCGTGAATCCAGGCATAATATAAAAGGAGATTGGCTGTCTGAGAATAAATCGACCGATTTATATGACTCATGCGCGTATGAGTTCCATCTCAAGGTGTGAATTGACGAAGGACGCAACACTTCACAAAATGCAACGCTCGGTCTTAGCGAACACAACGATTCGTGGCAGGATTAAGAGTAAATCTGACAGCCGAAAACATCCCAAAGCGATGATCCAAAGGTTCAAAATGCTAATAGCCTGAGAGGGCTGGAAAGATGCTCAGTTATAATGTATCTAAATAACCAGTATTGTGCTTCGGTCTTGAGGTACGATGCTGATTAGATTTTTCTTCAAGTCAAACTTTGTAAACATTGACCAAGTTTACATAAAAAATTATATACTACACTTTAGTTGCTCAAAATCCTGTTAATGGGGCAGTTTTGATGATGCTGGCATTCAGTTTTGTCACTAACCTTGACTGGTTGTATGTATATCTACAAGAATTTTACAGAGCTAGGTAAGGATGAAGATTCAAGAAATGGTGAGACGACCCTACTTTTTGACTGTGTGCCAAAGAATAAGTTGAATGGAGTCAATACGTATATATGGAGGAATGCATAGACTCAGAATGCACATCACTCCAGCAATGACCTGTGACACGGTTAAATTACTATAGCAAGGTAACATAATAGCAACAAAGGAAATTGAACAGAATCAGCCACCTTATACATAAGCCCATGGATGACAAGGCTTGCCTTTTTATCTTTCGGAGTTCCACGAAAGAGAAGAATTTGTAAAGCAATCAGAATGCATACTTATTGCGGCTTTATCAAATGCCACTAGAAAGTTGCAGTATTTTGGATTTACTATCCCAATATGTATATATTGCCCTGGTGTTCTCTATATGCCAAAGCAAACAATATGTTTCATTATATTCCATTCTAGAGCATTTTTTATTGAACTTTAAAAGTGGTAAATATCCTTTGTTCAGTTTTACATATTTAATCGACATATTGCACCGGCCTTTCAACGGCAGTGCCGCGGGGAGGCGGCCGCTAGGATTTGCGACCTACGACGGCGGAAGGTCAAGGTCAGTGGGCGGCGGCGGCTGATACGTCTCCAACGTATCTATACTTTTTTCTTGTTCCATGCTATTATATTGTCATTCGTGGATGTTTTACAATCATTTTATAACAACTTTATATCATTTTTTGGGACTAACCTATTGACATAGTGCCAAAGTGCCAGTTGCTGTTTTTGCTTGTTTTTTACTTCGCAGAATATTAGTATCAAACGGAGTCCAATCGCGACGAAACTTTTTGAAGATTTTTTCTGAACCAGAAGACACCCAATGGGCCAAAGAAGAGCCAGGAAGGTGGGTTGTGGAGAGCACAACCCACCAGGGCGCGCCAGGGGGCCCCCGGCGCGCCCTGATGGGTTGTGCCCTCCACAGGGCCCATCTGCACCGCCTCTGATGCCTATAAATTCTCAAATATTCGGAAAACCCTAAGGGAGTCGACGAAACACAATTCCAGCCGCCGCAAGTTCCAGAACCTCGAGATCCAATCTAAACACCATCATGGAGGGGTTCATATTCTTCATAGGTGCCTCTCCGATGATGCGTGAGTAGTCCACCATAGACCTACGGGTCCATAGGCAGTAGCTAGATGGCTTCCTCTCTCTCTTATGATTCTCAATACAATGGTCTCTTGGAGATCTATTTGATGTAAACTTTTGCGGTGTGTTTGTTGGTATCCGATGAATTTTGAGTTCATGATCAGTTTTTATCCATGAATATTATTTGAGTCTTTTTTGATCTCTTATATACATGATTGCTTATAGCCTCGTATTTCTTCTTCGAATCTTTGGTTTAGTTAGGCCGACTAGATCGATTTTTCTTGCCATGAGAAGAGGTGCTTTGTGATGGGTTTGATCTTGCGGTGTCCTTTCCAAGTGACAGAAGGGGCAGCAAGGCACGCATGTATCGTTGCCATTAAGGATAACAAGATGAGGTCTATTCCTACATGAATAGATCTTGTCTACATCATGTCATCGTTCTTATTGCATTACTCCATTTTTCCATGAACTTAATACACTATATGCATGCTGGATAGCGGTCGATGTGTGGAGTAATAGTGGTAGATGCAGGCAGGAGTCGGTCTACTTATCTTGGACGTGATGCCTATATAATGATCACCGCCTTGGATATCGTCATGACTATTCGATTTTCTATCAATTGCCCAACAGTAATTTGTTCACCCACCGTGCGCTATACTCATGAGAGAAGCCACTAGTGAAACCTACGGCCCCCGGGTCTACTTTTCCAACATATTGCTTTCCGATCTATCTTTTTGCATCTTTGTTTTCAGATCTACAAAACCAAAAACCCAAAAATATATTGCTGCACTTTTTATTTTCTCTTTTTATTTTGTGTTCTTGAGAGATCTATATCTCCTATCTATCATTACCTAATCTATCTTTTTACCGTAGAGAGATTGACAACCTCTCTTTCGCGTCGGGTTGCAAGTATTTGTTATTTGTGTGCAGGTGCTGCTTATTAGGTGGTGGTGATCCTCCTACTGGTTCAATAACCTTGGTTTCATAACTGAGGGAAATACTTACCGTCGCTGTGCTGCATCATCCCTTCCTCTTTGGGGAAATATCAACGCAGTCTCAAGCCACGTCAAAGGAATTTCTGGCGCCGTTGCCGGGGAGTAAGCGGTCTCTTCTACGTGCCAATCTCAGGCATCGAGGAGACTCCATCATCATCTACCAGGTTCCTAATCACAAATCTCATCTCCTTGCAATTACATTATTTGCCATTTGCCTCTCGTTTTCCTCTCCCCCACTTCACCAATTTGCCGTTTTATTCGCCCTCTTTTTCGTTTGCCTTTTTCTCGCCGGATCTCTTGTTTGCTTGTCACCATGAGTGATTTTGGTATGGCAGAAACGGATGATGGCAGGACTCCTAAAATTGGACGTTCTGGTAATCTGGATTCTAAAACTTTTGTTTTGGGGCAAGGGAACGTTATAGGAAAACAAACTATCCTAGAGTTTTTCAATTGCGTTGGGAATTTGACTCTCGATGATACTCCTATACTAAAAAGAACTAAATCTTATGCGGAAGCTATCTCGACGCTAGTTCTAAAACTTGAAAATAGATTTATTCGTACCCATCCTACCCTGCAAAGATTGTTTTATGAGCTACCCGTCATAAAGAATCCCAAAGCTAAGAAGTTAGCTACCCTTGTTCGTATGAATGAATTTGATCACATAGTACGGGAAGCTAGGGAGATCTTTGACTTTTATGGTATGAGCCGTGAAAAACCGGTAATAGGAGAAATCCTTTACAATAGTGATTACATGATGAGATATTTGCTTGGAAATAATCAAATTTTTGATGATAATCTCAAAAAGGAAGTCCCCATTTTAGATATGACCCAACAAGTTTTCAATGACGTGAACCAACAATATTCTTGGATTGTGGCCGGGAATCAAACGGGGTACGTAGAGGGACAACTTGATAGTGCTAAGGTTGTTATGGATGATGTATTTCAAGTTTTATTTGCAAAACCTCTTGACAAAAACACCTCTACCAAAACCAAAGATGGCAATACTTGAATCTATGCGTTATGCCTAGCTAGGGGCGTAAAACAATAGCGCTTGTTGGGAGGCAACCCAATGAATAAATAATTTTTTGCTTTTTCCTTTTTGTTTTTGAGTGTTGACACAATTATGCCTCTGTTATGATTGTGTTTTTATGGTTTATTTAGTGTTTGTGCCAAGTAGAACCTTTAGGATGATTCATAAGATGAGTAGAAGCGATGTTGAATCTGAAACAGAAACTTTGCGTCCAGTATATGAATTTTCATTTTTTTACTGGAACGTGATCTTGAGATGAACTTTTAGCACAGTGTTGCTATACAAATTATTTACGTTGACCTAATTTTTCAGAATTTTTAGAGTTACAGAAGTATGGTTAGAGTACATATTACTACAGACTGTTCTGTTTAAGACAGATTCTGTTTTCGTTGCATTGTGTGCTTGTTTTGATGAATCTATGGGTTATATTGAAGGGTATGAGCCATGGTAAAGTTAAAATACAGTAGGTATAATACAACAATAAAATATGAATGGGTTTGCAACAGCACCTAAAGTAGTGATTTGCTTTATTATACTAACGGATCTCACGAAGATTTTGTTGAGTTTTGTGTGATTGAAGTTTTCAAGTTTTGGGTGAGATCACGCTGGATGAAGGAATAAGGAGTGAAAAGAGCCTAAGCTTGGGGATGCTACAACACCCCCAAGATATATCCAAAGAGGAACAAGCAACTAAGCTTGGGGATGCCTGATACGTCTCCAACGTATCGATAATTTATGAAGTATTCATGCCATATTCACCTATGTTTACAATACTTTTATATGGTTTTGATGCACTTTATATGATTTATTTAGAACTAACCCGGACTGACGCTGTTTTCAGCAGAACTACCGTGGTGTTGTTTTTTGTGCAGAAAATGAAAGTTCTCGGAATCGCCCGAAACTTTTTGGTGATTTTTTCTGAACCAAATAAGCAATATTGGAGCGAAGAACCACCGGAGAAGAGCCACGAGGTGGGAACCACCCACCAGGGCATGCCAGAGGGCCCAGGCGCGCCCTGGTGTATCGTGCCCTCCTCGTGGCCCATCTCCGCGTGAAACCGACGCTCAAAAATCCTATAAATATAGAAACCATCAGAAATAACCCTAGACTCTCCGCTCCGCCACCGTAACTCTCTGTATCGACGAAAAACCAATCTGGAGACGTTCCAGTACCCTGCCGGAGAGGGGAATCCATCTCCGGTGGCCATCTTCATCATCCCGGCGGAGGCCATGACGAGGAGGGAGTAGTCCACCCTCGGGGCTGAGGGTATGTACCAGTAGCTATGTGTTCAATCTCTCTCTCTCTCTCTCGTGTTCTTGAGATGTCACATCTTGATGTGTCACGGGCTTTGTTAATATAGTCGGATCACATGATGTTATTCCCTCTCTATCTTGTTGTGATGAATTGAATCTTTCCCTTTGAGATATCGTTATGTTGGATTGAATATTGGATTTGAGAACACTTGATATATGTCTTGCATGTGGATACCCGTGGTGACAATGGGGTGTTATATTGATTCGCTTGATATATGTTTTGGTACTCAACTTGCAGATTCCCGCGGTGACATTGGGGTAATCTATGCATAGGGGTTGATGCACGTTCTTGTCCTACATTCTCCGATAGAAATCTTGGGGCACTCTTTGAGGTTCTTTGTGTTGGATTGAGTATTATGAATCTGAAATTGTTTGATGCGTATCGTATAATTAACTCATGGATACTTGTGGTGACATTGGAGCATCTAGGTGACATTACACTAGTACAAAATAGGGCATTCGTCACAGGTCACCCAACACATTAGTCCCGGTTGCATTACGAACCGGGACTAATGTGAGCATTAGTCCCGGTTCGAGCGGCTAGGGCGCCGGTCGGGCATTAGTCCCGGTTCAAATGGGACCTTTAGTCCCGGTTGGAGACACAAACCGGGACTAAAGGGGCCGATACCCTTTAGTCTCGGTTGGTGTCTCCAACCGGGACTAAAGGTTAAGCCTTTAGTCCCGGTTGGAGACACCAACCGGGACTAAAGGGGTTGAGGCTTTAGTCCCGGTTGGTGTCTCCAACCAGGACTAAAGGTTAGACCTTTAGTCCCGGTTGGAGACACCAACCGGGACTAAAGGGGTTCTGAAATTTTCACACTCTCCCCCCCCCCCCCCCCCCCCCCCGTGGACCGCCTTTTTTAGTTTTGTAGAAAATAAACAAAAATGATATAATCTTCAAAAAATAAAATCCTTTGAGATGTAGTTAGGTTTTAGTGTCTAGTTGGTATAGAAATTTTGAAATATGAATTTTGACCGTTTCTGCAATAAAACGAAAAAAAATGTAAAACGGCCATAACTTTTGCATACGACGTCGAAAAAAAAAGTTTAATATATCAAAAAAAACTAGAGAAAAATTGGGACTCGATTTCACCGGGTTTACCCGGTGAAGTTTTCTCAGATTCTCGAAATTCCAAAAGTAAAAAAAGTTATTTCTAATCAAAAAAAATAATTTTAATAATTTTAAAAATTAATTTTATTTAAAAATAATTAAATGATGTCATATTTGGATTCCTCACATTTTTTTGATAATAATGGATATATTATTTGTCGAATTTCAATTTACAGATTTAAAGATATTAATTATGCCATATTAAATGAATAAATGGCAACAAAAAATGAATAAAATAATATTATTACTTATTTTATTTTCATTGAAATTCAATATTATTAGTACTTATTTTGTTTATTTTAATAATTGTTTATAATTCAAAAAATTAAATCATGTGACATCAAGACCTAAGGGTTAATAGGATTGATAGCTTACTATTGTCAGGAAAACAACAAGGGCAGACTTGGAAACTAGGGGCGATAGAACCAGGAAGTTAAGCGAGCAGTGAGAGGATGGGTGACCGGCCGGGAAGTTAGACGATTTGGAATGAGTGCTCCACGCTGGAGAAGTGAGGACGGGTGATTAGAGATTAAATTGTCAAATGATGGATGATTAGAGATTAAATTGTCAAATAATCCGAAGATTTGAAAATCGGATTAAAACTTAAAAACAAATAAAAAAAATTCAAAAAAAAAATAAAAAAAAATTTCCTTTAGTCCCGGTTGATGATTCACCTTTAGTCCCGGTAGGTAACACCAACCGGGACTAAAGGTCCTCCCTCCCCCGCCCCAGACAGCACCACGTGGAGCCCCTTTGGTCCCGGTTCGTAAGCAAACCGGGACTAAAGGTTTTGGGCTTTAGTCCTGACCCTTTAGTCCCGGTTCCAGAACCGGGACTAAAGGCCCTTACGAACCGGGACAAATGGGCCCTTTCCTACTAGTGTTAGAGTTGGTTGATGCGTATCATATGGTGTTATTCTAGTACGAACACTTAGATAGATCGATCGGAAAGGATAACTTGGTGTTATCTTAGTACGAACTCTTGGATAGATCGATCGGAAAGAATAACTTTAAGGTGGTTTCGCACCCTACAAACAATTTCTTCTTATGTTCTCCGCTAGATAAGAACTTTGGAGTGATTCTTCGTTGCACGTTGAGGGATGGTTATGTGATCCAATTATATTAGCATTGTTTGGAGATTGCACTAGCGAAAGTACGGACCCTAGGCCTTGTTTTCAAGCATTGCAATACCGTTTGTGGTCACTTTTGTTACTTGCTACCTTGCTGTTTTTATATTTTCAGATTACAAAAACCTATATCTATCATCCATATTGCACTTGTATCACCATCTCTTCGTCGAACTAGTGCACCTATACAATTTGCTATTGTATTGGGTGTGTTGGGGACACAAGAGATTTCTTGTATTTGATTGCATGGTTGTTTGAGAGAGACCATCTTCATCCTACACCTCCCACGGATTGATAAACCTTAGGTCATCCACTTGAGGGAAAATTGCTACTGTCCTACAAAACTCTGCGCTTGGAGGCCCAACAAAGTCTACAAGAATAAAGTTGCGTAGTAGACATCAAGCTCTTTTCTGGCGCCGTTGCCGGGGAGGTGAGTGCTTGAAGGTATATCTTTAGATCTTGAAATTAAATCTTTTAGTTTCTTGTTTTTTACTAGTTTGGTTTTATAAAAGAAAACTACAAAAAAATGGAGTTTAGGTTGCATCAATTGGTTCGTCTTTTTAATGTCTTTCGTGAAAATGATGGTTTGGAAAATTGTGCTCAATTGGTAGAGGAAGAATTTATGAAAATACTTAATGAGAATTCCTTGAATGATGAGCATGATTGCAATATTGCTAGTATGAATTCTCTGAATATCCATGATGCTAATGATATGCAAAGCCACAAGCTTGGGGATGCTATGTTTGATGAAGATGATATTTTTAGTCCCCCAAGTTTTGATGAGCAAATTTGTTATGATAATGACATGCCTACTATCTATGATGATTATGATGATGACATGTATGCTATAAAGAGTGATAGTAACCATGAAACTTGTCATCATGATTTTAATATTCAAAGTGGTTATGTCAATCAAGTATCTCATGATAGTTATTTTGTTGAGTTTGCTCCCACTATTATGAATGAGAAGAAAATTGCTTATGTGGAGAGTGGCAAATTTTCTATGCTTGTGGATCATGAAGATAATGCTTTATGTGATAGTTATGTTGTGAAATTCCTTCATGATGCTACTGAAAATTATTATGAGGGAGGAACATATGCTTGCAGGAATTGCAATAATATCAAGTTTACTCTCTATGTGTTCAAAGTTTTGAAGTTATGCTTGTTTTGCCTTCCTATGCTAGTTGATTCTTGCTCCCATAAATTGTCTGCTCACAAAATCCCTATGCATAGGAAGTGGGTTAGACTTAAATGTGCTTGTCATGAGATTCATGATGCTCTTTTGCATGTTTCAATTATTATTCCTATGTGAGCATCATTGAAATCATCATGCCTAGCTAAAAGGCATTCAAGAAAAGCGCTTGTTGGGAGACAACCCAGCACTTTTCCTTTCTTTTTTTTGTGTGTTCAAATGATTAAGCTACTGTATTAATCATGTTTTGTGCCTTTTATTTCAATAAAGTGCCAAGTAAAGCCTTTGGGATGACTCACAAGATGAGTAGAATTGATGCTGAACCAAAACAGAAACTTTTGACTCCAGTACAGGAATTTTCATTTTTTACTGGAGTGTGATAATGATCTGAAATTTTTCCACAGTATTTATATACAAATTCGTCAGGTTGTCCTAATGTTTCAGAATATTTAGAGACAGGGAAGTATGGTTACACAACAGATTTTCACAGACTGTTCTGTTTTTGACAGATTCTGTTTTGCATGCATAGTTTGCTTGTTTTAGTGTTTCCATAGCTTATATTTAGTGTTATAAATTATGGGAATGGTAGAATACAGTAGGTATCATGTGGGAACAATTCTGAATCTTGTCTTGACAGTACCTAAGTGAATGATCTATCTTTATTATACTAACCCATCTCACGAAGTTCCGTTAAGTTTTGTGTGATTGAAGCTTTCAAGTTTTGGGTGAGACACCGATATGAGGAGAATAAGGAGTGACAAGAATCTAAGCTTGGGGATTCACAAGGAACCCCAAAGGTAATATCCAAGGAATACTCAAGCGCCTAAGCTTGGGTATGCCCCGTAAGGCATCCCCTCTTTCGTCTTCAACACTATCGGTATATCTTACTTGGAGCTATATTTTTATTCGTCACATAATATGAGTTTTGCTTGGAGCATCATTTTATTTTGTTGTTTTATGTTGGGTGTTATTTATAATCTAGTTTTTCAATAAAAAGTTCCAAGAATTGTCTTAGGATGCTTGCATTGCATGTTTTGATGTGTGCTGTGTAAAAACAGAGACTTTTGCTGTAGTGTTTGAATTTTCATATTTTACTGGAATGTGGAAAGTTTCTGAAATTTTTACAAAGTATTGTCATCTAAATTATCTAGAATTTCCTAAATTTTCATAATTTTTTGAGTTACATAAGTACACTGGTTTAATAGATTGCTACAGACTGTTCTGTTTGGACAGATTGCTGTCATAGTTTTGTTATCTACTTATCCTATAGTTTCCATAGCCTATATTGGTAGATATAAATTTTGGAAACGATAGTAAACAGTAGATGATGTTTGAAAATTATTGTGCAACTTGTCTTGGCAGTACATGAAGTGTTGATTTATTCTTATGTGTACTAACCTATCTCACTAGTTCTTTTCGAGTTTTGTGTGGATGAAGTCTTTGAGAATAGGTGAAACCATGACATGAGAGGATTGAACGAGATACAAAAGCTCAAGCTTGGGGATGCCCAAGGCACCCCAAGTAAATATTTCAAGAAGTCTCAAGCATCTAAGCTTGGGGATGCTACGCATCCCACCTCTCTTCATCAACTATCGGTTAGCCTATGTTGAGCCTAATTTTTATTCGTTCACATGATGCGTGCTATTCTTGGAGTGCTATTTTCCTTTTTCTTGTTGTTTAATAAAATACTCAGATCTGAAAATATTTATTGAGAGAGAGCCCTCACATAGCTACTTGATTGTTTACCTACTCATTAATCTTCACTTATATCTTTTGAGAGTAGTTTGATTTTTACTCTTGTGCTTCACTTATATCCTATGAGTAAATTGTGATGGAATTGAATATCATAAATATGAAATTATCAATGTGCTTTATGCTTAGTAGTAGCTTCACATCTGGTTTAGAAAGTAAAATCTATTGAAGTTTGACAATCATCAAATTGGTCATACAAGCAATTCATGAATGATTAGTATAAGAAAGAGAACTTTCACATACAAATATATTATCTTGGACATCTTCTATGATTGTGCATACCCATTAATTATTTTCAAACTTGAGCAAATTAGTTGAAGTTGGACAAGGAAGACAACGTAATGAGTTATGGTTGTGTATATTTGCATAGAAGTTATATTGTTATGGATCCTCCAACATGTGGTGCTTGTTTAGAACCTTTTGCTAGCCAAAAATTCCTACTAAGTAGAGATACTACTTGTGCATCCAAAAACCCTTAAACCCAGTTTCTTGCCATGAGAGTCCACTATATCTACCTATGCGGTATTACCCTGCTGTTCCAAGTAAATTCGCATGTGCCACCTCTAAAATTTCAAATGAGCATCTGTTTTGTGTGCCTGGACCGCTCATGAAGCGACAGGGGGCGGTCAGTATCTTCCATGTTAAGCGGGTTATTCTCATGATGAGTGTTTATTCACTCGTCCTTGCACGAGAGGGGCGGTAATAGGGATTCCCAATCCCAAAATCAAAAAAAATTGCAAATAATTAAACAAAACTCCCCCAGGAATGTTGTTGGTATGGACGGTACCCGTGGATTCGGCTAGCCGTGGAGTGTGTTTGTTGGTGGAGGGGGAGTAAACCTTTACTTTTACCGCTTGGGAACCGCCGCTAATGTGTTTAACATGGAATATATTGATAACTCTTGGTCATAACGTTGACAAGAAGGGTGCACCTCCCAAAATTATATTCATCTCTATTTTAAACAATGAGCTCTGGCACATATGCAAATCACTGCTTCCCTCTGCGAAGGGCCAATCTATTTACTTTCATGTTATTTACTATTCATGTTGAGTCAACTTCTTATTCCAACCTCAGTCTATTAGTTGGCAAGCATCACGTGGTGGGGAAAGATCCAAACATATATATCCAGTCAAATATATTTGATCATGATTTATTATTGTTGACAATTATCTCTATGATAAATGAGTTGGGAGGAGAAACATTAAGCCCCTATCTTTCTCTGTGTTCGATGGATGCCATTTGTTCTAAAAATATGCTTTGAGTACTAGCAATCATAGAAGACTATATGATGATTGAGTATGTGGAGCTCTTACTTAGACTTTGTTGAGAATAAGTTGAATTGCAATTGTTTGGTGACTAAGAACATAGGTTGTTAAGTTTCAAGAGAATTCATTGTTTGAACCGTAACATGTAAATTAGATGCTACTTTATCATGATGAGTTTTATGAGAAAGAGTTGTTGTTATGATGCTAGCAAAAGTGGTTGAAATTATCATTGATCAAACTTATGCACTATGCTAGCATTCACACTTCATAAATTATTTCTTTTATCATTTACCTACTCGAGGACGAGTAGGAATTAAGCTTGGGGATGCTAATACGTCTCCAACGTATCGATAATTTATGAAGTATTCATGCCATATTCACCTATGTTTACAATACTTTTATATGGTTTTGATGCACTTTATATGATTTATTTAGAACTAACCCGGACTGACGCTGTTTTCAGCAGAACTGCCGTGGTGTTGTTTTTTGTGCAGAAAATGAAAGTTCTCGGAATCGCCCGAAACTTTTTGGTGAATTTTCTGGACCAAATAAGCAATATTTGAGCGAAGAACCATCGGAGAAGAGCCACGAGGTGGGCACCACCCACCAGGGCGCGCTAGAGGGCCCAGGCGCGCCCTGGTGTATCGTTCCCTCCTCGTGGCCCATCTCCGCGTGAAACCGACGCTCAAAAATCCTATAAATATAGAAACCATCAGAAATAACCCTAGACTCTCCGCTCCGCCGCCGCAACTCTCTGTATCGATGAAAAACCAATCTTGAGACGTTCCAGTACCCTGTCGGAGAGGGGAATCCATCTCCGGTGGCCATCTTTATCATCCCGGCGGAGGCCATGATGAGGAGGGAGTAGTCCACCCTCGGGGCTGAGGGTATGTACCAGTAGCTATGTGTTCAATCTCTCTCTCTCTCGTGTTCTTGAGATGTCACGATCTTGATATAACACGGGCTTTGTTAATATAGTCGGATCACAGGATGTTATTCCCTCTCTATCTTGTTGTGATGAATTGAATCTTTCCCTTTGAGATATCGTTATGTTGGATTGAATATTGGATTTGAGAACACTTGATATATGTCTTGCATGTGGATACCCGTGGTGACAATGGGGTGTTCTATTGATTCACTTGATATATGTTTTTGTACTCAACTTGCGGATTCCCGCGGTGACATTGGGGTAATCTATGCATAGGGGTTGATGCACGTTCTTGTCCTACATTCTCCGATATAAATCTTGGGGCACTCTTTGAGGTTCTTTGTGTTGGATTGAGTATTATGAATCTGAAATTGTTTGATGCGTATCGTATAATTAACTCATGGATACTTGTGGTGACATTGGAGTATCTAGGTGACATTAGAGTTGGTTCATGCGTATCATATGGTGTTATTCTAGTACGGACGCTTAGATAGATCGATCGGAAAGGATAACTTGGTGTTATCTTAGTACGAACTCTTGGATAGATCGATCGGAAAGAATAACTTTAAGGTGGTTTCGCACCCTACAAACAATTTCTTCTTATGTTCTCCGCTAGATAAGAACTTTGGAGTGATTCTTCGTTGCACGTTGAGGGATGGTTATGTGATCCAATTATATTAGCATTGTTTTGATATTGCACTAGCGAAAGTACGGACCCTAGGCCTTGTTTTCAAGCATTGCAATACCGTTTGTGCTCACTTTTGTTACTTGCTACCTTGTTGTTTTTATATTTTCAGATTACAAAAACCTATATCTATCATCCATATTGCACTTGTATCACCATCTCTTCGCCGAACTAGTGCACCTATACAAGGTGTGTTGGGGACACAAGAGATTTCTTGTATTTGATTGCAGGGTTGTTTGAGAGAGACCATCTTCATCCTACACCTCCCACGGATTGATAAACCTTAGGTCATCCACTTGAGGGAAAATTGCTACTGTCCTACAAAACTCTGCGCTTGAAGGCCCAACAAAGTCTACAAGAATAAAGTTGTGTAGTAGATATCAATGCCCCCGACAGGCATCCCCTCTTTCTTCTAACAGCCATCGGCATTTTACTTGGAGCTATATTTTTTGTTCGTCACATATCATGAGTTTTGCTTGGAGCATCTTGTATCATTTGAGTCTTTGCTTGCTTTGCTTGTTAGTTTGTCACTTGTATCCTTGCTGGACACACCTATTTGGGAGAGCCAAAATTATGCTATGATTTGTTAGAATTGCTCTCTATGCTTCACTTAAACTTTTTGAGCTATAGAATCGCTCTAGTGCTTCACTTATATCTTTTTGAGCACGGTGTGCTTGGAAATTTTTATAGAAAAACTCTCATGCTTCACTTAGATTAATTTGAGAGTTAGTAAATTTTGAAGAAATCCTCTCATGCTTCACTTATACCTTTTTGAGAGATGAAATCTTTATGCTCATGTGCTTCACTTAAATTTGTTTGAGCTTGCCAAAAAGCAATGGCAATATATGAGACTAGTCCCAAAGTGATAGATATACAAGGAGGATATAATAAAAACTTTCATGAAGATCATTGGGCAAATTAAACTTGATTCTTTGTAATAGTTTTGAAACATGATGATAGTAATATGTGAGTCATGTTGGTGAGTAATTATGCTTTAGTAGGAATATTGGTGTTAAGGTTTGTGATTCCCTATGCATGCACGAAGTCAATAGTTATGCAATGAAGTTACATCCTACTTATGGTGCATTATTCGGTGTTAGTTATGATCAATGCTCGCTTATGTGAATTTTCGTTTCTTGGTTTGGTTGCTTCTCAATCTATTTGCTAGCCTCCATTTGTACTTAGTAGAAATACTAATTGTGCATCCAAAATCCTTAAACCAAGTTTTGCCTTATGAGTCCACCATACCTACCTATATGCGGTATTTCCATGCCGTTCCAAGCAAATTTCATGTGCCATCTCTAAATTTTCAAAATAAATTTTCTCTTTTGTGTGCTCGTACCGCTCATGAAACGGTAGGGAGTGTCCAATACTTTTCCATGCTAGATGTGTTATTCTCAAGATGAGTGTTTATTCACTTGTCATTGAACGAGGGTGCGGCGGTAATAGGGATTCCCATTCCCGAAATGAAAAAGAAAAAATATTTAATTTATGTTGTCAAATAATAAATTCCTTGGAAAGTGTTGGTATGAGAGGCAACTGTGGATACAGCCCGCCATGGAAAGTGAAAGTTTGGTGGAAAAAGGAATAAACTTTATTTTCTGTTTGGGAACTGCCTATGATATATCTAGCATGGAAAGTATTGTGAGCTACTTTGTCGTTTTCGTTGACATGAAAAATATGCCACCCAAAATATTTTTTCTCTCTCAATTTAAAACTTTGAGCTCTGGCACCTCTACAAATCCCTACTTCCCTCTGCGAAGGGCCTATCTATTTACTTTATGCAATTTTTTTTACTTTGAGTCTCCATCTTCTCTTATAAAGCACCAACAAGGGGGCACTATGATCGTACTTGAGCATTGGGCATAGCTAATATTTGAGTGTGTTTCATGAATGGATCAATGATTGAGCATAATGGGCTAGGGATAACTTTCTTTAGTGTTGATATTTTGAAAGACATGGTTGCTTGTTGGCATGCTTGAGTGTTGAAGTCATTATGTTAAAATTAGACTATTGCTTTGAATCATCTACGAGTCCAAATGTCCATGCTATACAAAAGAAAAGAATATGACATGAACATGTTAGGCAGCATTCCACATCAAAAATTCTGTTTTTATAATTTACCTACTCGAGGACGAGTAGGAATTAAGCTTGGGGATGCAGATACGTCTCCAACGTATCTATAATTTTTGCTTGTTCCATCCTGTTATATTATCATTCTTGGATGTTTTACAATCATTTTATAACTACTTTATATCATTTTTCCGGACTAACCTATTGACATAGTGCCAAAGTGCCAGTTGCTGTTTTTGCTTGTTTTTTACTTCGCAGAATATCAGTACCAAACGGAGTCTAATCGCGACGAAACTTTTTGGAGATTATTTCTAGACCAAAAGGCACCCAGTGGGCCAAAGAAGAGCCTGGAAGGTGGGCTGTGGAGAGCACAACCCACCAGGGCGCACCAGGGGGCCCCCGGCGTGCCCTGATGGGTTGTGCCCTTCACGGGGCCCCTCTGCACCGCCTCTGATGCCTATAAATTCTCAAATATTCGTAAAACCCTAAGGGAGTCGAAGAAACACAATTCCAGCCGCCGCAAGTTCCAGAACCTCGAGATCCAATCTAAACACCATCACGGACGGGTTCATCTTCTTGATAGGTGCCTCTCCGATGATGCGTGAGTAGTCCACCATAGACCTACGGGTCCGTAGGCAGTAGCTAGATGGCTTCCTCTCTCTCCTATGATTCTCAATACAATGGTCTCTTGGAGATCTATTTGATGTAAACTTTTGCGGTGTGTTTGTTGGGATCCGATGAATTTTGAGTTCATGATCAGTTTCTATCCATGAATATTATTTGAGTCTGCTTTGATCTCTTATATGCATGATTGCTTATAGCCTCGTATTTCTTCTTCGAATCTTTGGTTTAGTTAGGCCGACTAGATCGATTTTTCTTGCCATGGGAAGAGGTGCTTTGTGATGAGTTCGATCATGCGGGGGACCTTTCCCAGTGACAGAAGGGGCAGCAAGGCATGCATGTATCATTGCCATTAAGGATAACAATATGGGGTCTATTCCTACATGAATAGATCTTGTCTACATCATGTCATCGTTCTTATTGCATTACTCCATTTTTCCATGAACTTAATACACTAGATGCATGCTGGATAGCGGTCGATGTGTGGAGTAATAGTGGTAGATGCAGGCAGGAGTCGGTCTACATATCTTGGACATGATGCCTATATAATGATCATTGCCTTGGATATCGTCATGACTATTCGATTTTCTATCAATTGCCCAACAGTAATTTGTTCACCCACCGTGTGCTATACTCATGAGAGAAGCCACTAGTGAAACCTATGGCCCCCGGGTCTACTTTTCCAACATATTGCTTTCCGATCTATCTTTTTGCATCTTTGTTTTCAGATCTACAAAACCAAAAACCCAAAAATATATTGCTGCACTTTTTATTTGCTCTTTTTATTTTTTGTTCTTGAGAGATCTATCTCTCCTATCTATCATTACCTAATCTATCTTTTTACCGTAGAGAGATTGACAACCTCTCTTTCGTGTCGGGTTGCAAGTATTTGTTATTTGTGTGCAGGTGCTGCTTATTGGGTGGTGGTGATCCTCCTACTGGTTCGATAACCTTGGTTTCATAACTGAGGGAAATACTTACCGTCACTATGCTGCATCATCCCTTCCTCTTTGGGGAAATACCGACGCATTGTCAAGCCACGTCAGCGGCGGTGGACGCACCCGTTCTAGGCCCAGTTGGGTTTAGACCGGCAGCTACCCACGTCGTTGTACCGGCTGCATCTCAACGTCACCGACGTTAGCTTGCGGGTTCCTGGGCTAGTCCCACAGCACGAGGAAGCCGGAGGCCTCGACCCCAGCTGTGGCAGTGGTGGCCTTCTCCGCCAGAGGTGGTCGACCGGCGGGTGTGGTGGATCCCTAGATCCCACGGCTAGTCCCGACGGAGAGTTGGGGAGGCATGGTTGCCGGTGAATACCGAGCTACAACTACGGTCATGGCAGGCGATGGCGGCGTCTATGGGTCGTTACTTTGATGAAGGCATCGCCATCGCAACCACCTTCTACTCACTCGCGCTGCTCCAGGGGAAACCCTAGATCTAGGTATTCCGGATCAAATTATGGCGGAGCTCTCGGTGTCGATCTCCCTCATGAGGGCATTGTTTTGGAGCAGCTCCTGGTCGGAGGACGCAAGGAGTGGAGCGGTGTACATCTACCGCATCGACGACCCTGAGTCTCGGTGGCATGGCGCAATGGGGTCTCGGTGACGGGTGTGAGATGATGGACTCGCACAGGGCGGGGGTGCTATTTGGCGTCGTGATGGCGTCGAAGGTAGGCCTACCAAGGTCAATGCGTCAGTACCTGCTCTGAAGATGGATCGCTGGAAGACGGTGGTGACAGCCTCTGTAGCGGGTGCATGCGGTGCCCGCCGAGAGTGTGTCAGACCCGTGTGTGCCTCAGACCTGGCATTGCGGCTTGGTTGGGTCCTCCGGCTTTAGATGTTAGGGTTTGGTGTGAGCTCTGAGTATACGGCTCAAACAATCTGACCCCTTCATCAAGTGGATAGGAGTAGTGACAAATGTTGTCAAAATGATGGCTTCAGACTTATTGATGTATTACTTTATAAGGTCTCGATGAATAATTAATAAAATGGTTGCATGCATCGCCCAGATGAATAGACCGGGGGTCCTCTTTTTGAAAAAAAAGAAAGAGAGGAAAAAAGGAAAAAAACATTGCACCTGTTAGGGCTAAAAAACCAGTTCCTAGGAAATCATAAACATGGAAAGCCATCTCCTTCAGTTCACAACACTGGACTGAATCTGGAATTCAAGTTCTAAATGTCATGTCTCAAAAATAAGTTCCAGAGTCAAACTTGAAAAAAATCTGAATTTTTGAACTATTCAGATTTTATATTTATGTGAACCGAATTATAAATTTTAGTAAGGCCTAATGAAACAGTCAAATAAACAAACACTTCAAATTCTAAAATGGTCTGATGGCGTCTTAGTCATTTTCAGACGTAAACAGTATATGGTGGCATATAAGATTTGAAACATAGTTTGGTGCTACTTCAAAATTCCCAACTTAAAAAAGTACAAACGTAGCATAAATATTTGTAACCAATATGTAATATTTTTTTGTCTAAATCATAAGTATAACATGCATACAAAACAGAGATAAGCATGCAAGTTACTGCTTCTCTTCGGTCCATACACGCAAATAAAACTGAGATAAGCATCCAGTAACAACATGCCTGTATTTAGTTGTGTGCACCTGAAGATTAACAATAGCAACCTTTCCCCCATTCTAGATTGATAACAAAAGCATTACATGCAGGAGTAATCTGCAAGCTGCACATTACTGGATATTAGAAAAGAAACAAGAACATAATCATGGCTCATGGGAGAGATGTTGGGAAACATAGTATAAAACAAAGAAAAATGCCCTACGATCAACATGGAACACTATGAAGATACGATAAAGGTTGGGATCACGATCGTTACCGTCACCGAGTTGCAGCAGAAGAATAATGTGATGATGTAGATCGTACTTGGAGTCCCTCAAACCGTAGGTGAATGACCCCGCGTACTGCCCACAAACGATCCCTCGAACTGAAGACCAAAAGCACGACCTCTCTACTTGGTTGCAAGCGTATGTCTTCATGATCTAGCAGAGCTTCACCGTCCAGAGCTAATCATCATTGGAGAATTAGAGGGAGGAGATTAGAACCACAATGGGCTTCTAATTATGAGGATTAGAGGAACTATATCTTGCTCTAATTATTCAACTAAGACCAACTAGAACTAGAACTAGAAGAATTAGAGGAGGCTCACAAAACTTGTGTCTCAATAGGGTGAAAATCCTCTAGTATACATAGGTTGGAGAGGCGAGGAGGGGCGCCACACAAGGAGAGAAAGAGTTCCCTCCTTAGCTGGCCAAGGGAGGAGGAGTTGGACACCTCCCCAACTCCAATTTGGCCTCCTTCTTTAGGGAAGGGAGGCGCCTCCCACTTGGGCCCTTGTGGCCCAAGTTGCCTTCCACCTCTTGGCCTTTTAAAACCCGTTGATATTCAATTAAATATAAAATTATTCTAAATATTTTTAGATCATTATAGATATAATTTAACATCTTCGGAAACATTTTCCACCTATATACCATTTATCGGTAATACCCTGTATTATCTGATAGTCTCCGGAACCCTTCCGGTAACCCCGAAACGCTTCCGGGTCCTTTCGAAACTATTTTGAATATTAATGAAACAATTTCACAAATGTGTACTCATTACTCCCATCCTACTAGCACCCAGCAAACCGTGATTACCTTAAGCTTGTGACCCCGTAGGTTCGGTAACTCATAGACATGAATGAAACCCCTTCGTCCAATGACCGATAACGGTAAGAAGTGACTACAATACTCTCATGGTCTAAGGAACATAAAACACAGGTTAGCACTCCATGTTATATCAGTTGATTACGGACGATATTATCTCAAAGTATACCAAACAAGTATTTGGATCGATTCAATATGATCGTTCTTCTAACGTCATAATCTCAATGCTGTTTTAGGACTACCATTGTGCTTAACGATATCCTAAGATTCGGAAAACATGACCAACAACAACACTTGAGCAAGTCTTAGCGGTAAGACTAGGAACCTTATTTTACCGTTTATCATTCCACACGTGCATATGAGTTTTCCAGTGAATCGCATATTCCAGAATCATAGCAGATATGGCATAGAATATAAACTCTTAATTATGAATATGAAAATATAATAATACTATATTATTGCCTCTAGGGAATATTTCCAACAGTCTCCCACTTGCACTAGAGTCAACAATCTAGTTACACATGTTACTTTTACACCAATGACATCCGGTGTGAGTCCATGCTTTGCTTGTGGTATAGACTTCGTCCTATCAAATCTGACAACTTCAGATCCGTGTGTATCATTTGCATTTCAATGCATCTACCATGCTTTCACAAGAATCGATAATTTTCTGAAACTGGCCTTGTATATATTGAATCATTGGCAGAACCTTTGATTTCTTAGACTTAGCTATGGAACTACTATTAAGAACAGTGTTCCATTGACACAGTCATCTGAAAATCATACCAAGTTCATAAATGAACTTTTGATTCAGTACCGTTCATTGTTGCTTCTAAAGCAAAAATATGCTCAGCCTTCTGTTATAGAATTCACCACAATAATTTTCTTGGACCAATTCCAACGTACTATGCCATCATAAATCATTTAATGAAAACCGAAAATCGCTTGAAGTATCGATGAAGATTTTGTCAATGTACTACTTACATCGAGCATGTATTAATGTAATTCCTTATACAATCTCTTATTTTTCTCTGTATGCAAGAAACATGTCGTCGGCACTTAACGACATTTTTACTGTTGTCATATGATCAATAATTTGACCATTCTGGTAACTTTACTCACAACTTACTTTGAGGACTAGACGTATCTGGTTATTTACATACCATAGAATATAATTAACACAAGTTTTATTGAAATCATGTATTTCACTCATCAGTATTTCAGGAAACCGATTCTTGCTTAAAACTCCTTCCATGTGACTTCGACAAGAAACTCTTCTTTGCATTCTTCCTACTAAACCTCTTTAATATATTGCCAATATGTATTTTGTCTAAGCCCGATTAGGCACTACAATCTCCATAGATTATTATGCCTAATTCCAAGGTTTATTGCCTAAGTACTTTATTGAAAAGTTAGTTTCAATAAAGTCTTTAATTCGTGTCAAGAAATTTATATAATTTGCAATCGTCAATGTGTCATGTACACACAATGCTTAAAAATATTATCATGCTTCCACTTACTTTTTTGAAAATACAAGTATATTTGCCTCCTCGATGAAACCAAATTATTTGACCATTTCATTATAACAAAGATTCCAACTCCATTATGCTTGCTTCAGTCCATTATTGGATCTCTTGAAGTTTGCACGCTTACTAGCATCCTCTGGATTGACAAAATTACTTTGAACTCGATCATATACACAATTCCGGTTTCTATTTCCATCTGATGGGAATCCTTTTTGATATCCATCTATTATATCTCATAATTGA
This sequence comes from Elymus sibiricus, assembly GCA_039707655.1. Taxonomy (NCBI): domain Eukaryota; kingdom Viridiplantae; phylum Streptophyta; class Magnoliopsida; order Poales; family Poaceae; genus Elymus; species Elymus sibiricus. The sequence goes on from CM077665.1 coordinate 59,973,983, forward strand.
AATATATAGTAATGGCTAGTTTCATCCGAACTGACTTTAAGTATTGCTATGACGAGATAATCTCATTATAGTCAATTCCTTGATCTTGTCATAAACTATTTGCAACAAGTGGACTAGAGTGGAGTTCTTCTTCATGTTAGACCATGAACTAGAGTGGAGTATTAGTGGACGAGAGTGGAGTTCTTCTTCATGTTCTATTTGCAAATTTGAGTCTGCTTGAAACTAAATAAAAATAAGCAAAGCCACTTCAAAAGGTCAATTAAAATCCAATACCGAGTCGATAAATAGGAGTCTTGCTAGACCATGAACTCTAGTTTGCCATATCCCTAACCCACATACTTTGAAATATTAAATACCGATGAAAGTGAAGATAGAACTTCCAGCAAAAACCATTACTTTTCCAGCCACTAGTAGAAAACGGGGCTTTGGTCCAGGCCAGCATATTGCATTAGTCCCGGTCGTGTTATGAACCGGGACTAATGGGTGCATCAGTCCCGGTTCATGAGGCCAGGACGCCGGCCGGGCCTCGGCGGGCACCAGTCCCGGTTCGTCTGACCCGTTTAGTCCCGGTTCCAGACACGAACCGGGACTAAAGGTTCTCGCTCCTGGTGCAGCCCCTTTAGTCCCGGTTGGTGGCTAGAACCAAGACTAAAGGGCAGTCTTCTGTCCCGGTTCTAGCCACCAACCGGGACTAAAGAGATGCCTATACATATGCTTGCCCCTGCCCGCTCACTCCTATGTTTTTTGGCCGGTCGGCGTGTGGGAGGTGTGTGCTGCTCTGCTCTCTCCTCCTATGCACACGAGGTGTTCGATGAAATGCCCGAGCCACGCTTAAGCTTTCTCCTCTCCAAGCTCGACCTCCAAGCTCTATTTTCCCCAAGATTTGTCTAGGTTTGGCGGTTCGTCCCGTCCCGTCCCCGTCCTCACCGTCGTCGATCGCCCGCGCCGATCTCGTCGCCGGCATCACCATGGTGAGCCTCTTGTTCTTATCTTCTTTTTAAAAGAAAAAAAAATATTAGTTCGCTATTCATGATGTTCTGTAATGGTTTTTGATACACTTAATTATATAATGCATGCAGATGAACCGGCAATGGATGTACGGTGACCGACGCACCTCCGAGTACATTGAGGGCCTGCCTAAATTTCTCGAAGTGGCTGAGGCATACAAGCAGAATGGTTTTATGTATTGTCCATGTACTGTCTGTGAGAATACGAAGGATTACTCTAACTCGAAAACCCTTCAGTCCCACCTGCTTGAGAAGGGTTTCATGCCACACTATAATGTTTGGACCAAGCACGGAGAAAGAGGGGTTATGATGGAAGACAACGAAGAAGAAGAGGATGATGACAACTATCCTATGTTCCCTGAATACGGTGATACTGCAACGGGGGAAGCTGAAGATCAAGAGGCACCAGACGATGTGCCCGATGATGATCTTCGCCGGGTCATTGTTGATGCACAGAGAGAATGCGAAAGTGAAAGGGAGAAGTTGAAGTTTGATCGCATGTTAGAGGATCATAAAAAAAGGATGTACCCAAACTGGAATTGCTGCAATGGAAGGCAGACAATGGTATATCTGACAAGGGATTTGGTTCTCTACTGAAAATAATGAAGAACAAGCTTCCAAAGGATAACGAATTGCCCGACAGTACGTACGAAGCAAAGAAGGTTCTCTGCCCTATAGGATTGGAGGTGCAGAAGATACATGCATGCCCTAATGACTGCATCCTCTACCGCGGTGAGTACGAGATATTGAACGCATGCTCGGTATGCGGTGCATTGCGGTATAAGATCAGACGAGATGACCCTGGTGATGTTGAGGGCAAGCATCCCAGGAAGAGGGTTCCTGCCAAGGTGATGTGGTATGCTCCTATAAAACTACGGTTGAAACGTCTGTTCAGAAACAAAGGGCATGCCAAGTTGTTGTGATGGCAGAAAGAAGACCATAAGAAAGATGAGAAGTTGAGAGCACCCGCTGATGGGTCGCAGTGGAGAAAAATCGAGAGAAAGTGGGGGGGGACTTTGCAGGTGACGCAAGGAACATATGGTTTGGTTTAAGTGCAGATGGCATTAATCCTTTTGGGGAGCAGAGCAGCAAGCATAGCACATGGCCCGTGACTCTATGTATCTATAACCTTCCTCCTTGGTTGTGCATGAAGCGGAAGTTGATTATGATGCCAGTGCTCATCCAGGGCCCTAAGCAACCCGGCAACGACATTGATGGGTACCTAAGGCCATTAGTTGAAGAGATTTTACAGCTGTGGAATGGAAAAGGTGTACATGTGTGGGATGAGCATGAACAAGAGGAATTTGACCTACGAGCGTTGCTGTTTGTAAACATCAATGATTGGCCTGCTCTTAGTAACCTTTCAGGATAGACAAACAAGGGATACAACGCATGCACGCACTGTTTAGATGATACCCAAAGTATATATTTGGACAAATGCAAGAAGAATGTGTACCTGGGACATTGTCGATTTCTTCCGACCAACCATGCCTTAAGAAAGGAAGGCAAGCATTTCAAAGGTGAGGCAGATCACCAGTAGAAGCCCATCCTCCGTACTGGTGATAATATACTTGATATGGTCAAGGATTTACATGTAATCTTTGGAAAGGGTCCTGGCGGACAATCAGTTCCGAATGACGCTGAGGGACACGCACCCATGTGGAAGAAGAAATCTATATTTTGGGACCTACCCTATTGGAAAGACCTAGAGGTCCGCTATGCAATCGACGTGATGCACATGACGAAGAATGTTTGCGTGAACGTGCTAGGCTTCTTGGGTGTGTATGGGAAGACAAAAGATACACCGGAGGCACAGGAGGACCAGCAACGTGCGAACGAAAAAGACGGCATGCATCCAAAGTAGTATCAAGGTCCTGCCAGCTACGCTCTAACCAAAGCGGAGAAGGAAATCTTCTTTGAATGCCTACTCAATATCAAGGTCCCGTCTGGCTTCTCGTCAAATATAAAGGGAATAATAAACATGGCAGAGAAAAAATTCCAAAACCTAAAGTCTCATGACTGTAACGTGATTATGACGCAACTGCTTCCGGTTGCATTGAGGGGGCTTCTACCAGAAAATGTTTGATTAGCCACTATGAAGCTATGTGCATTCCTCAATGCAATTTCTCAGAAGGTAATCGATCCAGAAATCCTACCAAGGTTACAAAATGATTTGTTCCAATGTCTTGTCAGCTTCGAGTTGGTGTTCCCACCATCCTTCTTCAATATTATGACGCACGTCCTAGTTCACCTAGTCGACGAGATTGCCATTTTGGGTCATGTATTTCTACCCCTTTGAGAGGTTCATGGGAGTCTTGAAGAAATATGTTCGTAATCGTGCTAGGCCAGAAGGAAGCATCTCCACGGGCCATCAAACAGAGGAGGTCATTGGGTTTTGTGTTGACTTTTTTCCTAACCTTAAGCCGATTGGTGTCCCTAAATCACGGTATGAGGGGAGACAGAGTGGAAAAGGCACGCTAGGAGCGGATTCAATAATATGTAGGGACGGGCATTCCTGGGCACAAGCACACTACACAGTTCTACAGAATTCTACCTTGGTGGCCTCGTATATCAATGAACACAAGAATATTCTACGCTACAAACACCCGGAGCAGTCTGACGACTGGATTATGCGTGAACACATCGGGCTTTCGGCGGTTGGTTGCAAATGCATCTCGTGCGTAACAACACTGTTGGAGATGACTTGTACTTGTTGGCTAGGACACCATCTTCGACTGTATTGACTTACCAAGGGTACGAGATAAATGGTAATACATTTTACACGATCGCCGAAGATAAAAGATCACCAACCAAAATAGTGGTGTCCGCTTTGATGCAGCAATCACCAATAGGGCAAAGGACACATATTATCGTTACATAGAGGAGATATGGGAACTTGACTATGGACATGAATTTAAGGTCCCTTTGTTTCGGTGCAAATGGGTCAATCTGTCAGGAGGCGGGGTACAGTTAGACCCGCAGTACAGAATGAAAATAGTGGATCTCAACAATCTTGGGTACACAGACGAACCATTCATCCTAGCCAATGATGTGGTGCAGGTTTTCTATGTGAAGGACATGTCTACCAAACCGAGAAAAAAAGATAAGGAAGCGAATACATCAAACGATGAGCCAAAGCGACACATAGTTCTTTCAGGGAAAAGAAACATCGTGGGTGTGGAGGACAAGACAGACATGTCTGAAGATTATGAAAAGTTTCATGAAATTCCTCCCTTCAAAGTGAAGGCTGACCCAAGCATCCTGTTAAACGATGAAGATTATCCATGGTTACGGCGCAATAAGCAAGGGACACACGCGAAGAAAAAGTGAAGACTTTCTCTCCACAACTATTCTGATGATGGCTTTAATCTAGAATATCACTGTAGTTACATGTCAAGAAATGAAATCCCTTTTGTAATAGATGAGTTTTCGTCCGAAACCCTGATACTTCGAAAGAGATTGTCCAGTTTGTACACGAAGTGCATCCAGTTTTTCCCGTAACCCTCTCAACTTTTTAGCACATGCTATGTGGATGAAATTATGAGACCATGCCAAGTTTCAACCTTTTCAGAGTTCATTTGCAGTGCTTTTCAAATTCAGGGTCATTTTAGCTCAAAATAAATCATGAAATGCATGAAAAATAGCAAACGAAGTCAGAAAAGGGTTGAAATTTGATGATGTGGCTTTGAATGGTGCATATTGAATGCATAAAAAGTCTGGAGTTAAAATATGTTTAAAAAAATGAAATCCTTTTGTAATAGATGAGTTTTCGTCCGAAACCCTCATACTTCGAAAGAGATTTTCCAGTTTGTACACGAAGTGCATCCAGTTTTTCCCGTAACCCTCTCAACTTTTTAGCACAAGCTATGTGGGTGAAATTATGACACCATGCCAAGTTTCAACCTTTTCAGAGTTCATTTGCAGTGCCTTTCAAATTCAGGGTCATTTTAGCTCAAAATAAAGCATGAAATGCATGAAAAATAGCAAATGAAGTCATAAAAGGGTTGAAAATTGATGATGTGGCTTTGAATAGTGCATATTGAATGCAGAAAAAGTCTGGAGTTAAAATATGTTAAAAAATGAAATCCCTTTATAGTAGATGAGTTTTCGTCCGAAACCCTCATACTTCGAACGAGATTGTCCAGTTTGTACACGAAGTGCATCCAGTTTTTCCCGTAACCCTCTCAACTTTTTAGCACATGCTATGTGGGTGAAATTATGACACCATGCCAAGTTTCAACCTTTCCAGAGTTTATTTGCAGTGCTTTTCAAATTCAGGGTCATTTTAGCTCAAAATAAATCATGAAATGCATGAAAAATAGCAAATGAAGTTAGAAAAGGGTTGAAAATTAATGATGTGGCTTTGAATGGTGCATATTGAATGCAGAAAAAGTCTAGAGTTAAAATATGTTAAAAAAATGAAATCCCTTTCTAGTAGATGAGTTTTCGTCCGAAACCCTGATACTTCGAACGAGATTGTCCAGTTTGTACACGAAGTGCATCCAGTTTTTCCCGTAACCCTCTCAACTTTTTAGCACAAGCTATGTGGGTGAAATTATGACACCATGCCAAGTTTCAACCTTTTCAGAGTTCATTTGCAGTGCCTTTCAAATTCAGGGTCATTTTAGCTCAAAATAAATCATCAAATGCATGAAAAATAGCAAATGAAGTCAGAAAAGGGTTGAAAATGTATGATGTGGCTTTGAATGGTGCATATTGAATGCAGAAAAAGTCTGGAGTTAAAATATGTTAAAAAAATGAAATCCCTTTGTCAAAAAGAATCAAAATAATATTAACTAAAATTATCAAAGTATTTATTTGTTAAAATTTTAATAGTAAAAAGAATTTTCATAAAGTATATTTTGTTACAAGCTTTAATAGAAAACTAAAAAGCTTTTATAAAACTCTAATAGCAAAAGGAATCAACTAAAAAGAACCAATAAAAAATAAAACTTATGCAACTAAAATTATATAAAATTTATGCAACTAAAATTATATAACTAAAAATAACATATGCAAAAAATAACAATAAAAATTTAAAAACATAATATATACAAAAATGAAAAAAAAAGACCTGCCTAGTAGCCACCACGGCCTACATACGACTAGAAACCCTAGAAATGGGCCAGGATGCAGGCCCGCAGTGCTAGCAGGCCCAACAGGGCGTCAGATAGGCATGTACTGCCTGCATTAGAGAGGAGCCCGAGAGGGCAGCGGCATCAGCGCTTATAAACCACTCCGAGCCCCTCTCGACTAGCGAGGTGGGACTAAACTTTGGCTGCTGGAAGCACAACCCTTTAGTCCCGGTTGGTGGCTCCAACCGGGACTAAAGGGGGGGCATTAGTCCCGGTTGGAGACACCAACCGGGACTAAAGTTCTTTGCTTCCCGCCCTTTGGGCTGCTGAAATTGAGCTTTAGTCCCGGTTGGTGGCTCCAACCGGGACTAATGCCCCCCCCTTTAGTTCCGGTTGGAGCCACCAACCGGGATTAAAGGTCTCTGTATATAAGTGTTGGGGAACGTTGCATGGGAAACAAAAATTTTCCTACGCACACACAAGATCTATCCATGGTGATGAGCATCTACGAGAGGGAGAGTGAATCTACATACCCTTGTAGATCGCTAAGCGGAAGCGTTAAGAAACGCGGTTGATGTAGTCGAACGTCTCCGCGATCCAAATCGCAAGTCGTCCCTCGAACCGATCACGAACTAGTGCCGAACGGACGGCACCTCCGCATTCAACACACGTACAACTTGATGACGCCTTCACCTCCTCGATCCAGCGAGCGATGGTGAAGTAGTAGATGAGTTCCGGCAGCACGACGGCGTGGTGATGATGGTGAGGAACAATCTCTGCAGGGCTTCGCCAGGCGCTACGGAGATTATGACGTAGGAACTAGAGGGTTAGGGTTGCCGCACACGGCTTGGAGAAATCTTGATGTGTTCCGGGTGCTAGCCCTGCCCCTCTATTTATATGTTGAGCCCTGGGGTCGAAACTTGGAGAAAGAGCCTCCTCAAAGTCGGTTTGGCCCGCAAGGCAAGAGTCCTGCCCGGACTCCAGGACCAGACGCCAGGGTCCTCGGCGTCTGGCCCCAGACGCCAGGATCCCTGGCGTCTGGCCCCTGGCCTCCGCAAAACTTCCTTTTGCACCTTCCTAAAGCCTCGTGGGCTTTACCCCTTGGCCCAAATAAAGTGTTCTCGTACCCGAACATTTCGGGAAACATCCGAAACTCCTTCCGGTGAATTCCGGAACCCTTCCGGAGACCAAACACTATTATCCCATATATCAATCTTTACCTCCGGACTATTCCAGAGCTCCTCGTCATGTCTGGGATCTCATCCGGGACTCCGAACAACTTTCGGTCACCAACATAACAACTCAACTATACTTATATCGTCACCAAACGTTAAGTGTGTAGACCCTGCGGGTTCGAGAACTATGTAGACATGACCAAGACACCTCTACGGTCAATAACCAATAGCGGGACCTGGATGCCCATATTGGCTCCTACATATTCTACGAAGATCTTTATCGGTTGAACCTCTATGTCAAGGATTCAGTTAATCCCGTATGATGTTCCCTTTGTTTATCGGTATGTTACTTGCCCGAGATTCCATCGTCGGTATCTCTATACCTAGTTCAATCTCGTTACCGGCAAGTCTCTTTACTCGTTCCGTAATACAAGATCCCGTGGCTAACACTTTAGTCACATTGCTTGCAAGGCTTATAGTGATGTTGTATTATCGAGTGGGCCCTGAGATACCTCTCCGTCACACAGAGTAACAAATCCCTGTCTTGATCCATGCCAATTCAACAGACACCCTCGGAGATACCTGTAGAGCATCTTTATAGTCACCCAGTTACGTTGCGACGTTTGATACACACAAGGTATTCCTCCGGTGTCAGTGAGTTGCATGATCTCATGGTCAAAGGAACAGATACTTGACATGCAGAAAACAATAGCAATAAACTGACACGATCATATGCTACATTTATAGTTTGGGTCTTGTCCATCACATCATTCTCCTAATGATGTGATCCCGTTATCAAATGACATCTCTTGTCCATGGCTAGGAAACCTTCACCATCTTTTGATCAACGAGCTAGTCAACTAGAGGCTTACTAGGGACACAGTGTTTGTCTATGTACCCACACATGTATTTTAGTTTCCAATCAATACAATTATAGCATGGATAATAAACGATTATCATGAACAAGGAAATATCATAATAACCAATTTATTATTGCCTCTAGGGCATATTTCCAACAATAAGCAGCACTTTGGAAAATTTTCCAATCCCATCTGCAGTTTCTTCTCTCCCCGACGGTGCCGACGACCACCTCGATGCCGCCAGGCTGCCGGATTTTGCCGTCCCCCGCTCCCCTGCCCCGACGTCGCCATCGCCGTCGCCGCGCCCCTGCCCCTGCCCCGCCCTCGCCGTCGCCACGCCGTGCCCCGCCCTCGCCGTCGCCTCGCCCTGCCCCGCCGCCGCCATCACTGCGCCCCTGCCCCGTCGCCGTCGTCGTGCCCCTGCCGCCCGCCTGCCCCGTCCGCGTCCCCCGCTCCCCTGCCCCGACATCGCCGTCACCGTCGCCGTCGCCGTCGCCGCGCCCCTGCCCCGCCGTCGCCGTCGCCTCCGAGCCATCTCCGAGCCCGCTCCTCGTCGCCGGACCTCCCCGCCGATCCCGTTATCAAATGACATCTCATGTCCATGGCTAGGAAACCTTCACCATCTTTTGATCAACGAGCTAGTCAACTAGAGGCTTACTAGGGACACAGTGTTTGTCTATGTACCCACACATGTATTTTAGTTTCCAATCAATACAATTATAGCATGGATAATAAACGATTATCATGAACAAGGAAATATAATAATAACCAATTTATTATTGCCTCTAGGGCATATTTCCAACAGTCTCCCACTTGCACTAGAGTCAATAATCTAGTTCACATCACTATGTGATTTACATTGTTCTAACACCCAATGAGTTTCGGGGTTCGATCATGCTTTGCATGTGAGAGAGGTCTTTAGTCAACGGGTCTGCGACATTCAGATCCGTGTGTACTTTACAAATCTCTATGTCATACTGTAGACACTACTACCACACTCCATTTGGAGCTATTCCAAATGGCTGTTCCACTATATGTATCCCGACTGCTACTCAGAGTCGTCCGGATAGGTGTCAAAGCTTGCATCGACGTAACCCTTTACAACGAACTCTTCATCACCTCCATAATCGAGAAATATTTCCTTAGTCCTCTAGTTACTAAGGATAATCTTGACCGCTGTCCAGTGATCCACTCCTGGACCATTCTTGTACCCCTTGACAGACTCATGGCAAGGCACACACTAGGTGCGGTACACAGCTTGGCATACTATGCAGAGCCTATGGATAAGGCATAGGGGACGACCTTCGTCCTTTCTCTTTCTTCTGCCGTGGTCGAGCTTTGAGTCTCACTCAACTCCACACCTTACAAATCAGGCAAGAACTCTCTCTTTGACTGATCCATTTTGAACTCTTTCAAAATATTGTCAAGGTATGTACTCATTGAAAGTCTTATCAGACGTCTTGATCTATCTCTATAGATCTTGATGCCCAATATTTAAGTAGCTTTATTTCAGGTCTTCCTTGAAAAACTCCTTTCAAACGACCCTTTATGCTTTCCAGAAATTCTACATCATTTCCGATCAACAATATGTCAACCACATATACTTATCAGAAATTCTATAGTGCTCCCACTCACTTTATTGTAAATACAAGTTTCTCATAAACTTTGTATAGAAATAAAAACTTTGATCACCTCATCAAAGTGTATGTTCCAACTCCGAGATGCTTGCTCCAGTCCATAGAAGGATCGCTGGAGTTTGCATACATTTTAGCATCCTTAGGACTGACAAAACCTTCCAGTTGTATCACATACAACCTTTCCTTACGGATACCGTTAAGGAAACGATGTTTTGACATCCATCTGCCAGATTTCATAATTGAAAAATGCAGCAACTGCTAACATGATTCCAACAGACTTTAGCATCGCTACGGGTGAGAAAGTCTCATCGTAGTCAACTCCTTGAACTTGTGAAAAACCCTTTGCCACAAGTCGAGCTTTATAGACGGTGACATTACCGTCCGCGTCCGTCTTCCTCTTAAAAATCCATTTGTTCTGAATGGCCTTACGCCCTTCAGGTAATACTTCCAAAGCCCATACTTTGTTTTCTTACATGGATCCCATCTCAGATTTCATGGCCTCTAACCATTTCTCGGAATCCAGGCCCATCATCGCTTCTCCATAGCTCGTAGGGTCGTCGTTGTCCAACAACATGACCTCTAAGACAGGGTTGCCGTACCACTCAGGAGCAGTACGCGTCCTTGTCGACCTACGAGGTTCGATAGTAACTTGATCCGAAGCTTCATGATCATCATCATTAACTTCCTCTTCAACTAATCATAGGCTCCACAGAAACAACTTTCTGTGCTGCGCTACTCTCAGGTTGAAATAAAGGTTCAACAACCTCATCAAGTTCTATCTTCCTCCCACTCAATTCTTTCGAGAGAAACTCTTTCTCAAGAGACGTTCCGTTTTTAGCGACAAACACTTTGCCTTCGGATCTGAGGTAGAAGGTATACCCAACTGTCTCTTTTGGGTATCCTATGAAGACGCATTTCTCCGCTTTGGGTTCCAGCTTTTCAGGCTGAAGCTTTTTGACATAAGCATCACATCCCCAAACTTTAAGAAACGACAGCTTTGGCTTCTTGCCAAACCAAAGTTCATATGGCGTCGTCTCAACGGATTTCGATGGTGCCCTATTTAAAGTGAATGCAGCTGTCTCTAATGCATAACCCCAAAACGATAGTGGCAAATCGGCAAGAGACATCATAGATCGCACCATATCTAATAGAGCACAATTACGACGTTCGGACACACCATCACACTATGGTGTTCCAGGTGGCGTGAGTTGTGAAACAACTTCCACATTGTCTTAAGTTGTATACCAAACTCGTAACTCAGATATTTACCTCCACGATCATATCGTAGACATTTTATCTTCTTGTCACGATGATCTCAAACTTCACTCTGAATTTGCTTGAACCTTTCAAATGATTCAGACTTGTGTTTCATTAAGTAAATATACCCTATATCTACTCAAATCATCAGTGAAGGTAAGAAAATAACGATATCCACCGCCCGCTACAACACTCATTGGACCGAACACATCAACATGTATCATTTCCAATAAGTCAATTGCCCGCTCCATCATACCGGAAAACGGGGTTTTAGTCATCTTGCCCATGAGGCATGGTCTGCATGTCTCAACCGATTCGAAATCGAATGAGTCCAAAGATCCATCAGCATGGAGTTTCTTCATGCATTTTACACCAATATGACATTTAGCGGCTGTGCCACAAGTATGTGGTACTATCATTATTAACTTTGTATCTTTTGGCATCAATATTATGAACATGTGTATCACTACGATCAAGATTCAATAAACCACTCTTATTGGGTGCATGACCATTGAAGGTATTATTCATGTAAACAGAATAACCATTATTCTCTAACTGCAATGAATAACCGTATTGCAATAAACTTGATCTAATCACGTTCATGCTTAACGCAAACACCAAATAACATTTATTTAGGTTCATCACTAATCCCAAAGGTAGAGAGAGCGCGCGATGGTGATCACATCAACCTTGGAAACACTTCCAACACTCATCGTCACCTCACCCTTAGCTAGCCTCCGTTTATTCCGTAGCTTTTATTTCGAGTTACTAACATTTAGCAACCGAACCGGTATCTAATACCCAGGTGCTACTAGGAGTACTAGTAAGGTACACATCAATAACACGTATATCAAATATACTTCTGTCGACGTTGCCAGCCTTCTTATCTACCAAGTATCTAGGGCAGTTCCGCTTCAGCGACCGTTCTCCTCATAATAGAAGCACTTAGTCTCGGGTTTGGGTTCAACCTTGGGTTTCTTCACTGGAGCAGCAACTGACTTGCCATCCATGAAGTTTCCCTCCTTGCCCTTGCCCTTCTCGAAACTAGTGGTTTCACTAACCATCAACACTTGATGCTCCTTCTTGATTTCTACCTTCGCGGTGTCAAACATTGCGAACAGCTCAGGGATCATTATTTCCATCTCTGGCCTTTTATAGTTCATCACGAAGCTCTAGCAGCTTAGTGACAGTGACTTGGAGAACTATATCAATCACTATCTTATCTGGAAGATCAACTCCCACTCGATTCAAGCGATTGTAGCACCCAAACAATCTGAGCACATGCTCAACGATTGAGCTATTCTCCATCATCTTGCAGGCAAAGAATCTTGTTGGAGGTCTCATACCTCTCAACACGGGCATGAGTCTGAGATCCCAATTTCAGCTCTTAGAACATCTCATATGTTCCGTGACGTTCAAAACGTTTTGGAGCCTCAATTCTAAGCCGTAATGCATGACGCACTGAACTATTAAGTAGTCATCGGAACGTGCCTGTCAGATGTTCACAACATCTACAGACGACGCTAGAGGGGGTGGCACACCGAGCGGTGCATTAAGGACATAAGCCTTCTGTGCAGCATTGAGGACAATCCTCAGATCATGGACCCAGTCCGCATTATTGCTACCATCATCTTTCAAATCTATTTCTCTAGGAACATATAAAAATACAGGGGAGCTACAGCGCGAGCTAGTAATCTACAACATAATTTGCAAAGACATTTTGACTATGTTCATGATAATGAGTTTAGTTAATCATATTACTTAAAACTCCCACTCAAATTGACATCCCTCCGGTCATTCGAGTGTAACATGATCCAAATCCACCAACTCAAGTCCGATCATCACGTGAGTTGAGATGGTTTCAATGGTGAACATCTTCATGTTGATCATATCTACTATATGACTCATGTTCGACCTTTCGGTCTCTTGTGTTCCGAGGCCATGTCTGTACATGCTAGGCTCGTCAAGTTTAACCCGAGTGTTCCGCACGTGCAACATGGCTTACACCTGTTGTATGTGAATGTAGAGTCTATCACACCCGATCATCACGGCGTGTCTCGAAACGACAAACTTTCGCAACGGTGCACACTCGGGGAGAACACAATTTATCTTGAAATTTAAGTGAGGGATCACCTTATAATGCTACCGTCGTCCTAAGCAAAATAAGATGCATAAAAGGATTAACATCACATGCAAATCATAAGTGACATGATATGGCCATGAACTCGTGCTTTTGATCTCCATCTCCAAAGCACCGACATGATCTCCATCGTCACCGGCATGACACCATGATCTCCATCATCTTGATCTCCATCAACGTGTCGCCATGAGGTTGTCGCGCCGACTGTTGCTTCCACGACTATTGCTAACTCATAGCGATAAAGTAAAGCAAAACGGCGAAAATAATTAAAGACAACTCTATGGCTCCTGCCAGTTGCCGTACTCATCGACATGCAAGTCGTGATATTCTATACAACACATGATCATCTCATACATCACATATATCTCATCATGTAATTGGCCATATCACATCACAACATACCCTGCAAAAACAAGTTAGACGTCCTCTAATTGTTGTTGCAAATTTTACGTGGCTGCTACGGGTTTGCAAGAACCATTCTTACCTACGCAAAACCACAACGTGGTGTAGTGATTGCTTTTTGATCTTCTAAAAGAACCCTCTTCATTGAAATTGATTCAACTAAAGTGAGAGAGACAGACACCCGCTAGCCATCTTTATGCAACGAAGTTACATGTCAGTTGAAGGAACCTGTCTCGCGTAAGCGTACGCGTAATGTCGGTCCGGGCCGCTTCATCTCACAATACCGCCGAATCAAGTATCAACTAGTAACGGCAAGCAATATGTATACACCCACGCCCACAACTCGTTTGTGTTCTACTCGAGATCTCATCTACGCATAGACCTAGCTCGGATGCCACTGTTGGGGAACGTTGCATGGGAAACAAAAATTTTCCTACGCACACACAAGATCTATCCATGGTGATGAGCATCTACGAGAGGGAGAGTGAATCTACATACCCTTGTAGATCGCTAAGCGGAAGCGTTAAGAAACGCGGTTGATGTAGTCGAACGTCTCCGCGATCCAAATCGCAAGTCGTCCCTCGAACCGATCACGAACTAGTGCCGAACGGACGGCACATCCGCGTTCAACACACGTACAGCTTGATGACGCCTTCACCTCCTCGATCCAGCGAGCGATGGTGAAGTAGTAGATGAGTTCCGTCAGCACGACGGCGTGGTGATGATGGTGAGGAACAATCTCTGCAGGGCTTCGCCAAGCGCTACAGAGATTATGACGTAGGAACTAGAGGGTTAGGGTTGCCGCACACGGCTTGGGGAAATCTTGATGTGTTCCGGGTGCTAGCCCTGCCCCTCTATTTATATGTTGAGCCCTGGGGTCGAAACTTGGAGAAAGAGCCTCCTCAAAGTCGGTTTGGCCCGCAAGGCAAGAGTCCTGCTCGGACTCCAGGACCAGACGCCAGGGTCCTCGGCGTCTGGCCCCAGACGCCAGGGTCCCTGGCGTCTGGCCCCTGGCCTCCGCAAAACTTTCTTTTGCACCTTCCTAAAGCCTCGTGGGCTTTACCCCTTGGCCCAAATAAAGTGTTCTCGTACCCGAACATTTCGGGAAACATCCGAAACTCCTTCCGGTGAATTCCGGAACCCTTCCGGAGACCAAACACTATTATCCCATATATCAATCTTTACCTCCAGACTATTCCAGAGCTCCTCGTCATGTCCGGGATCTCATCCGGGACTCCGAACAACTTTCGGTCACCAACATAACAACTCAACTATACTTATATCGTCACCAAACGTTAAGTGTGTAGACCCTGCGGGTTCGAGAACTATGTAGACATGACCGAGACTCCTCTACGGTCAATAACCAATAGCGGGACCTGGATGCCCATATTGGCTCCTACATATTCTACGAAGATCTTTATCGGTTGAACCTCTATGTCAAGGATTCAGTTAATCCCGTATGATGTTCCCTTTGTTTATCGGTATGTTACTTGCCCGAGATTCCATCGTCGGTATCTCTATACCTAGTTCAATCTCGTTACCGGCAAGTCTCTTTACTCGTTCCGTAATACAAGATCCCGTGGCTAACACTTTAGTCACATTGCTTGCAAGGCTTATAGTGATGTTGTATTACCGAGTGGGCCCTGAGATACCTCTCCGTCACACAGAGTAACAAATCCCTGTCTTGATCCATGCCAATTCAACAGACACCCTCGGAGATACCTGTAGAGCATCTTTATAGTCACCCAGTTACGTTGCGACGTTTGATACACACAAGGTATTCCTCCGGTGTCAGTGAGTTGCATGATCTCATGGTCAAAGGAACAGATACTTGACATGCAGAAAACAATAGCAATAAACTGACACGATCATATGCTACATTTATAGTTTGGGTCTTGTCCATCACATCATTCTCCTAATGATGTGATCCCGTTATCAAATGACATCTCTTGTCCATGGCTAGGAAACCTTCACCATCTTTTGATCAACGAGCTAGTCAACTAGAGGCTTACTAGGGACACAGTGTTTGTCTATGTACCCACACATGTATTTTAGTTTCCAATCAATACAATTATAGCATGGATAATAAACGATTATCATGAACAAGGAAATATCATAATAACCAATTTATTATTGCCTCTAGGGCATATTTCCAACAATAAGCAGCACTTTGGAAAATTTTCCAATCCCATCTGCAGTTTCTTCTCTCCCCGACGGTGCCGACGACCACCTCGATGCCGCCAGGCTGCCGGATTTTGCCGTCCCCCGCTCCCCTGCCCCGACGTCGCCATCGCCATCGCCGCGCCCCTGCCCCTGCCCCGCCCTCGCCGTCGCCACGCCGTGCCCCGCCCTCGCCGTCGCCTCGCCCTGCCCCGCCGCCGCCATCACTGCGCCCCTGCCCCGTCGCCGTCGTCGTGCCCCTGCCGCCCGCCTGCCCCGTCCGCGTCCCCCGCTCCCCTGCCCCGACATCGCCGTCACCGTCGCCGTCGCCGTCGCCGCGCCCCTGCCCCGCCGTCGCCGTCGCCTCCGAGCCGTCTCCGAGCCCGCTCCTCGTCGCCGGACCTCCCCGCCGTCCTCGTCGCCAGACCTCCTCGCCCTCCTCCCCGAGCCCGCTCCCCGTCGCCGCCCCCCGGATGTATGGATGGATGTCAATTTTCATATGTTCATAGAATTTTCATGTGTTCATAGAATCTACTATGCTCAAGATCGATGGATGGATGGATGGATGGATGTCAATTTGCATATGTTCATAGAAAATGTTGATATGATGAATTTGTTTTTGTTCATAGAATTTTTTATGTTCATAGAATTTTCATATGTTGATGTATGGATGGATGGATGTAAATTTTCATATGTTCATAGAATTTTCATATATTCATAGAATCTACTCTGCTCAAGATCGATGAATGGATGGATGTATGAATTTTTTATGTTCATAGAATTTTCATATGTTGATGGATGGATGTATATATATAGAAAATGATGATATGTATGTATGTATGTATAGATGGATGGATTGATGTATATAGAAAATGTTGATATGTACGAATTGATACTATCTTGTAGATCACAGGAGAGTGATCAGTATTGATATAAGGCACTAACCAATAGGATGTACAGAACAATAGTTGTAGCCTTTGGAAAACAGCTAAGTGATGTTTAAAGCTGAGGAATTCTCAGACTTAGCAGAATTCCAGGAATTTTCAGGATATTGGTAAAACTTTAGAAATCGATCAGAAAAATATGATGAATCCGAATATGCCCTCCGTTCGTCTGTCACAAGCAGCTAGCATAGCGAACCTGGAACCGCCCCCCTCCGTTTCATCTGTCCGAAAATGCAGACTTCAGGAAAACATTCCCGGATGTTATCCTCCTTCAGCTATATCGTGTAGTGCCGCATTAGAACACCCCTAGCTCTCTCGGGAATTCAACATATCCCCGATAACTTCGACATGAGGGGGGGGGGGGGTCCGCAAGTTTCTATATGGAGGGAATGATTTTTGAAAACAGAGAACTATTTTTTAAAGAGAGGAAACTCTGTCATGTGTTGTATTTTGTTGACAAATATACTTATTTTTTGCTTTATGTGATAGCTTGTTTGAAGTGCCAATGCTTTATGTGCAGAAACTATGGATCACAGAGACTTAGAAAAAGAAGAGTTGTTGGGGGATATAATCCGCGACGAAGGTGATGATAATATCTTGTCGTGGCTCAACGACACCGATGGTGATAGAAGAGAGGATGACGGCTCCGGTGATCCAATGGAGGAGGAAGGAGATCCTGACGGCTCCGGTGATGGAATGAAGGAGGAATGAGATCATGACGGCTCCGGTGATCGAATGGACAAGAGAGCCTTAACTGTTTCAAAGTACGGCGAGGTATATATATATATATATACATATATTAAGCCTCTGCTAACTAGATGCATTAATTGTTTTGTATGTACATATATTAACACTTCTTTCTTCTTTTAGCCCTCCGGATCGAGCCAAACTTCGGTAAGGAGACAAGGCCCGAACAAAAGGTTGGACCCGGATGAAAGGTTCACGATCGAAGAAGTCTCTCGAGAAGGCCAACCGATTGCTCCCAAGCGGACCAAGGACAAATTTATACATCAGTGCGGAGTTATTGTTAGGGACAGTGTCCCGATCAGCATCCAAGAATGGAATAAGAAGAAGGACCCTGAAGTTCCTTATGTCCACGATAGACTGAAAGATGATCTTTGGAACTCGCTGTTGAGAAATTTCAGCCTACCGCCAGAGGAGGATCCGAATAACCCAGTTATACAGCGAAAGGTCAAGGCGTTTACTCTTAAGAAAATGGCAGAGCTATTCAAGAACTGGAAGAAACTATTGAACAAAAAGTTTGTCGAGAAAGACGAGACTCCAGAATTCACCGGTTAATACTTGAAGATAAAAGATCACTGGCCCGCATTTGTGGCCTACAAGAAATCGGAGAAGGCCAAGCAAAGGTCACATATAAATAAGTAAAATACTGCAAAGAAGCAGTATTGATGTCTACTACGTAACCTTCTTCGTGTAGACTCGTGTTTGGCCTCCAAGCACAGAGTTTTGTAGGACAGTAGCAAATTTCCCTCAAGTGGATGACCAAAGGTTTATCAATCCATGGGAGGCGTAGGATGAAGATTGTCTCTCTCAAGCAACCCTGCAACCAAATAACAAAGAGTCTCTTGTGTCCCCAACACACCCAATACAATGGCAAATTGTATAGGTGCACTAGTTCGGCGAAGAGATGGTGATACAAGTGCAATATGGATGGTAGATATAAGTTTTTGTAATCTGAAAATATAAAAACAGCAAGGTAGCAAGTAACAAAAGTGAGCACAAACGGTATTGCAATGCTTGAAAACAAGGCCTAGGGTTCATACTTTCACTAGTGCAAGTTCTCTCAACAATACTAACATAGTTGAATCATATGTAAATCCCTCATGTGCGACAAAGAGTTCACTCCAAAGTCACAAATAGCGGAGAACAAACGAAGAAATTATTGTAGGGTACGAAACCACCTCAAAGTTATCTTTTCTGATCAATCGTATGAGCTATCCCTATAAGTGTCACGAACAAACCTAGAGTTCGTACTAAAATAACACCTTAAGATACACATCAACCAAAACCCTAATGTCACCTAGATACTCCAATGTCACCACAAGTATCCATGGGCTTGATTATACGATATGCATCACACAATTTCAGATTCATCATGTTCAATCCAACACAAAGAGCTTCAAAGAGTGCCCCAAAGTTTCTACTGGAGAGTCAAGACGAAAACATGTGCCAACCCCTATGCATAGATTCCCAAGGTCACGGAACCCGCAAATTGATCACCAAAACATACATCAAGTGGATCAATAGAACATCCCATTGTCACCACGGATATCCCATCGCAAGACATACATCAAGGGTTCTCAAATCCTTAAAGACTCTATCCGATAAGAAAACTTCAAAGGGAAAACTCAATTCATCACAAGAAGATAGAGAGGGGAAAACTCCATATGATTCATCTATATTAATAAAGCTCGCGGTACATCAAGATCGTGTCATCTCAAGAACACGAGAGAGAGAGATCAAACACATAGCTACTGGTACATACCCTCAGCCCCGAGGGTGAACTACTCCCTCCTCGTCATGGAGACCGCCGGAATGATGAAGATGGCTTCTGGTGATGGGTTCCCACTCTGGCAGGGTGCCGGAACGGGCTCCCGATTGGTTTTTCGTGGCTACAGAACTCCCGATCTAGGTTTCTTTCTGGGAGTTTTGGTATTTATAGGAATTTTTGGCGTCGGTCTCACGTCAAGGGGGTGCGCGAGGAGTCCACAAGCCAGGGGGCGCGCCCTAGGGGGGGGCGCCCCCCAGGCTTGTGACCTCCTCGGTCACTTCCTGGCCCAACTCCGGTGCTTCGAGGGTCTCTTTTGGTCCATAAAAAATCACCGTAAATTTTTAGCCCATTCCGAGAACTTTTATTTCTGCACAAAAAACAACACCATGGTAGTTCTGCTGAAAACAGCGTCAGTCCGGGTTAGTTCTAATAAAATCATACCAAAATCATATAAAATTATTGTAAACATGGCATGAATACTTCATAAATTATAGATACGTTGGAGACGTATCAGCATCCCCAAGCTTAATTCCTGCTCGTCCTCGAGTAGGTAAATGATAAAAGAAATAATTTATGAAGTGTGAATGCTACCTAACATGTTCATCATATTCTTTTCTTCTTTGTATAGCATGGACATTTGGACTTGTAAATGATTCAAAGCAATAGTCTAGTTTTAACATAATGACTTCAATACTCAAGCATGTCAATAAGCAACCATGTCTTTCAAAATATCAACACTAAAGAAAGTTATCCCTAGCCCATCATGCTCAATCATTGATCCATTCATGAAACACACTCAAATATTAGCTATGCCCAATGCTCAAGTACGATCATAGTGCCCCCTAGTTGGTGCTTATAAGAGAAGATGGAGACTCAAAGCAAAAATAAAAATTGCATAAAGTAAATAGACAGGCCCTTCGTAGAGGGAAGTAGGGATTTGTAGAGGTGCCAGAGCTCAAGGTTTAAATTGAGAGAGAAAAATATTTTGAGTGGCATGCTTTTCCTGTCAACGAAAACGAGAAAGTAGCTCACAATACTTTCCATGCTAGATATATCATAGGCAGTTCCCAAACAGAGTGGTAAAGTTTTTACTCCCCCTCCACCAATCAATCACACTCCACGTCGAGCCGAATCCACGGGTACCGTCCATACAAACAACAATCCTGGGGGAGTTTTGTTTCATTATATTTTGATTTGATTTTTGAGCATGGAACTGGGCATCCCGAATACCAGCCACTTTCTCGTGAATGATAGTGAATCAACACATATCGTGAGAATAACACACTTAGCATGGAAAAATATTGGACACTCCCCACCGTTTCATGAGTGGTACGGGCACACGAAAGAGAAAATTTATTTTGAAAATTTAGAGATGGCACATACAAATTTGCTTGGAACGGCATGGAAATACAGCATATAGGTAGGTATGGTGGACTCATAAGTCAAAACTTGGTTTAAGGATTTTGGATGCACAAGTAGTATTTCTACTTAGTACAAATGGAGGCTAGCAAATAGATTGGGAAGCAACCAAGCCAAGAAACGAAAATTCACATAAGTGAGCATTGAATCATAACTAACACCGAATAATGCACCACAAGTAGGATGTAACTTCATTGCATAACAATTGACTTTCGTGCATGCATAGGGAATCACAAACCTTAACACCAATATTCCTACTAAGCATAATTACTCACTAACATGACTCACATATTACTACCATCATGTTTCAAAACTATTACAAGGAATCAAATTTAATTTGTCCAATGATCTTCATGAAATTTCTATTATATCCTCCTTGGATATCTATCACTTTGGGACTAGTTTCATATGTTGCCATTGCTTTTTGGCAAGCTCAAACAAATTTAAGTGAAGTACAAGAGCATAAAGATTTCATCTCTCAAAAAGATATAAGTGAAGATCAATGAGTAGTCAAACAATTAGGTAGCTATGTGAGGACTCTCTCTCTCTTTCTCAATAAATATTTTCACATCTGAGTGTTTTATTTAAACAGCAAGCAAAAGAAAAATACCATTCCAAGAATAGCACACATCATGTGAACGAATAAAAATTTAGGCTCAACATAGGCTAACCGATAGTTGACGAAGAGAGGTGGGATGCGTAGCATCCCCAAGCTTAGATGCTTGAGACTTCTTGAAATATTTACTTGGGGTGCCTTGGGCATCCCCAAGCTTGAGCTTTTGTCTCTCGTTCAATCCTCTCATATCATGGTTTCACCTACTCTCAAAAACTTCATCCACACAAAACTCGAAAAGAACTCGTGAGATAGGTTAGTACACATAAGAATAAATGAACACTTCATGTACTGCCAAGACAAGTTGCACAATAATTATCGAATATAATCTACTGTTTACTATCATTTCCACAATTTATATCTACCAATATAGGCTATGGAAACTATAGGATAAGTAGATAACAAAACTATGACAGCAATCTGTCCAAACAGAACAGTCTGTAGCAATTTATGTAAACAGTGTACTTCTGTAACTCAAAAAATTATGAAAATTTAGGAAATGCTAAATAATTTATATGAAAATACTGTGTAAAAATTTCAGAATCTTTCCACATTCCGGTAAAATATGAAAATTCAAACACTACAGCAAAAGTTTCTGTTCTTACACAGCACACATCAAAACATGCAATGCAAGCATCCTAAGACAATTCTTGGAACTTTTTATTGAAAAACAAGATTATAAATAACACCTAACAGAGAACAACAAAATAAAATGACGCTCCAAGCAAAACTCATATTATGTGATGAATAAAAATATAGCTCCAAGTAAGATATACCGATAATGTTGAAGATGAAAGAGGGGATGCCTTCCGGGGCATCCCCAAGCTTAGGCGCTTGAGTCTTCCTTGGAAGGTTCTTGCCACTCCTTATTCTCCTCATATCGGTGTCTCACCCAAAACTTGAAAACTTCAATCACACAAAACTTAACGGAACTTCGTGAGATGGGTTAGTATAATAAATAAAGATAATTCACTTAGGTACTGTCAAGACAAGATTCATAATTATTCCCACATGATACCTAATGTATTCTATCATTCCCATAATTTATATCACTAAATATAAGCTATGGAAACACTAAAACAAGCAAACTATGTATCCAAAACAGAATCTGTCAGAAACAGAATAGTCTGTGAAAATATGTAGTATAGCCATACTTCCCTATCTCTAAAAATTCTGAGAAATTAGGACAACCTGAAGAATTTGTATATTAAGACTTTGTAAAAAATTCAGATCAAAAGCACATTCCAGTGAATTTACAAAATTCCTGGACTGAGAGCAAAAGTTTCTATTTTTGCACAGAATCAAGTCAACTATCATCCACACTATCCCAAAGGCTTTACTTGGCACTTTATTGAAACAAAAGCTATAAAACATGATTATACAGTAGCTTAATCATGTGGACACACAAAAACAGAAAGGAAAAATGATGGGTTGTCTCCCAACAGGCGCTTTTCTTTAATGCCTTTTTAGCTAGGCATGATGATTTCAATGATGCTCACATAAAAAGTAGTAATTGAAGCATGCAAGAGAGCATCATGAATCTCATGACAAGCACATTTAAGTCTAACCCACTTCCTATGCATAGGGATTTTGTGAGCAAACAACTTATGGGAACAAGAATCAACTAGCATAGGAAGGCAAAACAAGCATAATTTCAAAACTTTAAACACATAGAGAGGAAGCTTGATATTATTGCAATTCCTACAAGCATATGTTCCTCCCTCATAATAATTTTCAGTAGCATCATGAAGGAATTTCACAACATAACCAGCACATAAAGCATTCTTTTCATGATCTACAAGCATAGAATTTTCTTCACTCTCCACGTAAGCAATTTTCTTCTCATTCATAATAGTGGGAGCAAACTCAACAAAATAACTATCATGAGATACTTGATTGACATAACCTCTTTGAATATTAAAATCATGATGAAAAGTTTCATGATTACTATCACTCTTTATAGCATACATGTCATCATCATAATCATCATAGATAGTAGGCATGTCATTATCATAACAAATTTGCTCATCAAAACTTGGGGGACTAAAAATATCATCTTCATCAAACATAGCATCCCCAAGCTTGTGGCTTTGCATATCATTAGCATCATGGATATTCAGAGAATTCATACTAGCAATATTGCAATCATGCTCATCATTCAAGGAATTCTCATTAAGTATTTTCATAAATTCTTCCTCTACCAGTTGAGCACAATTTTCCAAACCATCATTTTCACGAAAGACATTAAAAAGACGAACCAATTGATGCAACCTAAACTCCATTTTTTTGTAGTTTTCTTTTATAGACCAAACTAGTGAAAAACAAGAAACTAAAAGATTTAATTACAAGATCTAAAGATATACCTTCAAGCACTCACCTCCCCGGCAACGGCGCCAGAAAAGAGCTTGATGTCTACTACGCAACCTGCTTCTTGTAGACTCGTGTTGGGCCTCCAAGCGCAGAGTTTTGTATGACAGTAGCAAATTTCCCTCAAGTGGATGACCTATGGTTTATCAATCTGTGGGAGGCGTAGGATGAAGATGGTCTCTCTCAAACAACCCTGCAACCAAATAACAAAGAGTCTCTTGTGTCCCCAACACACCCAATACAATGGCAAATTGTATAGGTGCACTAGTTCAGCGAAGAGATGGTGATACAAGTGCAATATGGATGGTAGATATAAATTTTTGTAATCTGAAAATATAAAAACAGCAAGGTAGCAAGTAACAAAAGTGAGCACAAACGGTATTGCAATGCTTGAAAACAAGGCCTAGGGTTCATACTTTCACTAGTGCAAGTTCTCTCAACAATACTAACATAGTTGAATCATATGTAAATCCCTCACGTGCGACAAAGAGTTCATTCCAAAGTCACAAATAGCGGAGAACAAACCAAGAAATTATTGTAGGGTACGAAACCACCTCAAAGTTATCTTTTCCGATCAATCATATGAGCTCTCCCTATAAGTGTCACGAACAGCCCTAGAGTTCGTACTAAAATAACACCTTAAGATACACATCAACCAAAACCCTAATGTCACCTAGATACTCCAATGTCACCACAAGTACCCATGGGCTTGATTATACGATATGCATCACACAATTTCAGATTCATCATGTTCAATCCAACACAAAGAACTTCAAAGAGTGCCCCAAAGTTTCTACCGGAGAGTCAAGACGAAAACATGTGCCAACCCCTATGCATAGATTCCCAAGGTCACGGAACCCGCAAGTTGATCACCAAAACATACATCAAGTGGATCAATAGAACATCCCATTGTCACCACGGATATCCCATCGCAAGACATACATCAAGTGTTCTCAAATCCTTAAAGACTCAATCCGATAAGAAAACTTCAAAGGGAAAACTCAATTCATCACAAGAAGATAGAGAGGGTAAAACTCCATATGATTCATCTATATTAATAAAGCTCGCGGTACATCAAGATCGTGTCATCTCAAGAACACGAGAGAGAGAGAGATCAAACACATAGCTACTGGTACATACCCTCAGCCCCGAGGGTGAACTACTCCCTCCTCGTCATGGAGACCGCCGGGATGATGAAGATGGCCTCCGGTAATTTATGAAGTGTGAATGCTACCTAACATGTTCATCATATTCTTTTCTTCTTTGTATAGCATGGACATTTGGACTTGTAAATGATTCAAAGCAATAGTCTAGTTTTAACATAATGACTTCAATACTCAAGCATGTCAACAAGCAACCATGTCTTTCAAAATATCAACACTAAAGAAAGTTATCCCTAGCCCATCATGCTCAATCATTGATCCATTCATGAAACACACTCAAATATTAGCTATGCCCAATGCTCAAGTACGATCATAGTGCCCCCTAGTTGGTGCTTATAAGAGAAGATGGAGACTCAAAGCAAAAATAAAAATTGCATAATGTAAATAGACAGGCCCTTCGCAGAGGGAAGTAGGGATTTGTAGAGGTGCTAGAGCTCAAGGTTTAAATTGAGAGAGAAAAATATTTTGAGTGGCATGCTTTTCCTGTCAACGAAAACGACAAAGTAGCTCACAATACTTTCCATGCTAGATATATCATAGGCAGTTCCCAAACAGAATGGTAAAGTTTTTACTCCCCCTCCACCAATCAATCACACTCCACGTCGAGCCGAATCCACGGGTACCGTCCATACAAACAACAATCCTGGGGGAGTTTTGTTTCATTATATTTTGATTTGATTTTTGAGCATGGAACTGGGCATCCCATATACCAGCCACTTTCTCGTGAATGATAGTGAATCAACACATATCGTGAGAATAACACGCCTAGCATGGAAAAATATTGGACACTCCCCACCGTTTCATGAGCGGTATGGGCACACGAAAGAGAAAATTTATTTTGAAAATTTAGAGATGGCACATACAAATTTGCTTGGAACGGCATGGAAATACCGCATATAGGTAGGTATGGTGGACTCATAAGGCAAAACTTGGTTTAAGGATTTTGGATGCACAAGTAGTATTTCTACTTAGTACAAATGGAGGCTAGCAGATAGATTGGGAAGCAACCAAGCCAAGAAACGAAAATTCACATAAGTGAGCATTGAATCATAACTAACACCGAATAATGCACCACAAGTAGGATGTAACTTCATTGCATAACTATTGACTTTCGTGCATGCATAGGGAATCACAAACCTTAACACCAATATTCCTACTAAGCATAATTACTCACTAACATGACTCACATATTACTACCATCATGTTTCAAAACTATTACAAGGAATCAAGTTTAATTTGTCCAATGATCTTCATGAAATTTCTATTATATCCTCCTTGGATATCTATCACTTTGGGACTAGTTTCATATGTTGCAATTGCTTTTTGGCATGCTCAAACAAATTTAAGTGAAGTACAAGAGCATAAAGATTTCATCTCTCAAAAAGATATATGTGAAGATCAATGAGTAGTCAAACAATTAAGTAGCTATGTGAGGACTCTCTCTCTCTCTCTCAATAAATATTTTCACATCTGAGTGTTTTATTTAAACAGCAAGCAAACTTTTATTTCTGCACAAAAAACGACACCATGGTAGTTCTGCTGAAAACAGCGTCAGTCCGGGTTAGTTCTAATAAAATCATTCCAAAATCATATGAAATTATTGTAAACATGGCATGAATACTTCATAAATTATAGATACGTTGGAGACGTATCAAGTATCACCATGTTACGGGGTCAGGTGGCTACAACAAAGCCCGGCCTACGTGGGACAAAGCTGAGCAAGACCTGCTTGCTAAAAATGAAGATCCTTCATTGGATAGTACCCACGATGCTACCCCTTCATCTCAGCGGCACGAAGATCCTTCATTGGATACTACCCACGATGCTACCCCACCATCTCAGCGGAGAAGCAGCGTGGCTTCCACGGAGCTCGTTCAACCTGATAGCACGGCTCCTCGCTACCCCATGGATGGTATCACGGATAATGAACATTGTGTGCTAATGGCGAAATGCCATAACCTGACCTTGAAGGCGGCGGTCGGCTATGTCTTACCTTCTCGACCTGATGCAACTTTCCATTTCACTCTGGTTCCCCGGCATGAGTCGTCTCCGGTGTGTCAGCCGTCTCCGGTGCGTCAACCGTCTCCGGTTCGTCAGTCGTCTCCGCTGCCTGAGTCGTCTCCGGCACGTCAATCGTCTCCGGTGCGTCAGCCGTCTCCGGTGCGTCAACCATCTCCGGTGCGTCAGTCGTCTCCACTGCCTGAGTCGTCTCCGGTGCATCAGCCGACTCCGCCGCCTCAGCGGACTCCGCCGCTTTAGCGGACTCCGACGGAGGAGGCCCCTCTGCAGAATGCTCCTCCGCCTCAGCTGTCTCCACCACGTCAGCGGACTCTGCCTCCTCCACCGCCTCAGCAATGGCGGAAGAGAGCCATTGTCGCTTCGGCGTCTAGCAGCAATACAACAGGGAAGAAATTCAGAGCTGGCCCAAGCCTCAAGGCTCCTCCCAAGTTACCCTATGAGAGGACTGAGGAGTAACTCAACGAGATCGTGGCTGACGAAGTGAGATGCCAGCTTGCACCGAAACGTCCGTCCCCAAAGGAGAAAGTAGATCTGGTGAAAGCGCAGCGAACTCTGGATGCCCTTAGGCGACCACCACCGCCTCCACTGCAATCAAACTATGACCGCTATATTCAAAAGACATTTGATCAAGCGATGCGGTCGGGAAGTTTAAATAACAGTGGTGCAAGAAGTGGGAAAAGAATTCCCCAGCTCGGCGAACAAGAAAACTAATCGTGCCCCCCGCTCAAGGTGTTTACCGATATCGCTAATGATCCAGAGATAGCGGCCGGTGGTCTTGCTATCACTCTTGGTGATTACTTGCCCAATTCGGTACAGTTCGAAAAGGCCGAGGTAGTACCATCCTTAAGATACTTGCACGGGAAGCCTCTCGTCAGATGTGAGGAGCTCAAGGGTCTACCAACGAGGATGCGACAATTGCATGAATGGTACTTGGAAGCCTGCAAGGATGGGACCGGCAATATCTTCATGGGAATTAAAGATGAGCACTTTTTCAATGGAGTCTAGAAGTTGTTCGTTGAATTTGATGAATTTTTTCAGTTATACAATCAAGAGGACCTCGACAAAACTATCGTCGGTTCCTATAGTCTGTAAGTATTTTTTCTATAAAGTCTTTAGCTCAGCTCGTTCATTGCATGTATAATTATCCTCACACTATATTATATGCAGATTGAAGATCATCGAATGCAGAAAACGACAAATCTATGACATTGCACCAGATAATATTGCTATCTCTATAGCTAATAAAATAAGTGCATTACATAAGGTTGACACGCAGGTCATTAAAGTGACAATCATATGGCTCCAGCCATCATGCTGAATCATGACACGCAGGTCATGTTAATTTACATTGTATAGTCATCTCATACATAATCAAATTAAATATGAGAACTGCTATACCACATCACATGCACACCTCATGTCATCCTGCAAAACCAAGTTAGACGCCTCTAATCAGTTTATGCAAAAATTTATTTTACGTGGCTTCTAAGGTTTCAACCAAACCGCAGCTACCAACGTTTTATCATCAAGCATGATCATTCAAGTTGCTAGATTAACTTTGCGTGGCGTATGAAACACAAGATAATAAAATCTTGAGCCCCATACTAAACTTCGTCATACGCATGACCCCCGTGCAGATCATATCTGCATTGCCCTTTCGTCTGCGAAACATCCATCTTTCTCAACTATGGCGGAACCCAAAGACACTGAAGCACTTCGTTGATCTGTCAATCGGCATATTCAGGAGCAGCATAAAAGGATCGCGGATTGCCAGAACTTTGTCAGATTCCACCATGCCATCAAGATTAGGACTACGCAAATTCAAGGGAAGCAACAAGAATATCGGGTAATAGATTTCATCTACTACCCACACAAATAATTTTTAGCAATAGATCTTATCTACTACAAAATTATACTATGCAATACCCATACATCTCATGTATTCTAGATCGTAACCTGCATCTACGCATAGCCTGGCTCATGATGCCACTGTTGGGGAACGCGACAGAAAACAAAAAAAGTTTGGTACTGCGAGCACGCCCAGGATCACTATGGAGATGCCTACAAGGTTTGATCTGATCGTTACCGACTCGTAGCGCAACAGAAGTAGAGTCGATGAAGATCGGTGGTGCCGATCCCCGCAGCTAGGATTTACAACGTCCCAACCGCGAGGATGTACTCCCTCGTCTGCCCCCGGACGATACTCCGGGCAGCCCTTCGGGAGGCCTCGGGACAGTCCCTCAGATAATCCCATCGGACGGAACCTCAGACAGCCCTTCGGGAGGACTCGGGAAAGTCCCTCGCATAGTCCCACCGGACGGATCCTCGGACAGCCCTTCGGGAGGCACACTCAAACAGCCCCTCGGGCAAAAAGGACGAACCTACGACCTCTCTACGGGGTTGCACACATACGGCGTCATCTATCCGGCAGGGCTTCGCCGTCCAGAACTAGTTCCCACCGGAACCCAGACAACCTTTCGGCTCTACGAAACTATTTCGCGGGGAGGGAGAGAGAAAGCCAGATCATGCATGACATGTGTATGAGAGCAAGGATGATGTTTGGGCATCCCCCTCACCTCCTATTTATAGGAAAACCAAGGGGTAGCTTGGCCCCCAAGTCCTTCTAGAATCCTTCTTGCAAAAGCCCTAAAAGGTGGCTTTCCAAAAAATATTCCAAAAGCACTTTCACTATTCATGAAGACATTTTTCTGCGTCCATAAATTCCGAAAGGTTTTTGTGAGTCCTAGAATAATTCCAGTACCCACCAAAACAATTGTGGATGCATTCTGAAACATTTTTAGATCAATGATTTTCATCTGCGAAAAGCAACCAAAGCGGTTCCGGCATTCCGGAACATTTCCGGTTTTTGTCTCTGAAAAATCTCAGAAGTTACCGGAACAATTCTGGTACCCTCCAATAATTTCCAGGCATATGCCGAAACCAATTTGACTTAATGGTATACTCCAAAACAACTTTTCAGTTTTACCGAAACTCTTCCGGTGTTCTCTCTCCGGAACTCTTCCGTTGTCCCCGAAACTTTTCCAGTGATTTTCTCTCAGACTCCCTGTCTAGTATTCAACAGATAGATGACACTTAAGCGTGTGACCCTATAGGTTCGGTGAAGTATAGACATGACCCGGAACACCTTCCGGTCAATGATCAACATCGGAGCCGTGGACACCCATATTGACCCCTATACTCACACGAATGAATATTCGAGTGAACCTCTAGTTGATGTGTGCTATTCCTTTTACTTCGTAATATGTTACAAAACCCGATGTGAGATTTATTGGCAGCCCTGTGGATCAGCACTTGTCCACAATGCCAGTTACCTCGTTGCCGGTTTTGTTCTCTTTTCTTGTTTCCGCGTTCCGACATCCCCGTGATCAAATCACACTGTGTCTGGCCAGACGATGATGGATACCGTAACACCGCTAGGGCCCGAGAATAACTCTCCATCGTCAGAGGAGCAAATCCCAATCTTGAGCTACCAAGTTACTTTTCATACTTTTCCGTGAACCTGTAAGCCGCCGTAATTGCCACCCTGTTACAGATGACGTTTAACAAACCCCAAAGTTCATGAAGCAAGTACGAAGGAACTCGATACTCTCATGGTCTAAGGAATTATGCAAATGTTAACTTTCTCTGTGTTATTAACCATTAACTTGTGACGAATGTATCTCATAGCATAACATCAATTTGGGTCAATTCAACACAAATATTTTTCTAATATTGTGCCCTCAAAGTTGCCGGCATAGCCATGCCTATGATCAGGAAAACAGAACCATCATGCAACACTTGAGCTAGTCTTAGAGGCCAGACCAGGAATACATTTTCCGTTTATTATTCCACACGTGCATATGAGTGTTCCTCCGAGCCTCGTGGTTATTGTAGACTCGAGAACCATAGCAGTTATAGCATGGAATATAAACTTAATTAGGAACATGGGGATAAATAATAACATGTATTATTGCCTCTAGGGCATATCTCCTACAAACTCCACTTGCACTAGAGCCAATAATTTAGTCAATGCTAATGCACTTTACACCTATGGCATACTGGTGTAAAATATGCTTCCCTTGTGGTATAGCCTAATGTCCAACGGATCTGACAACTTCAGCTCCGTGTGTATCTTTGCATATCCTTGCGTTTTCACGCTTTCACAAAATTCATATTTTGTGTGGACTTGGCTTTGTATATATGTGAATCACATGTCAAACCTTGATTCCTCAGACTGAGCTATGGAGCAACTATCTGCAATAGTGTCCCATTGACCAAAGCCATCTTGGAACCATACTAAGTTCATGAATGAACTATATGATTCAACATCTTCTTTCTTGCTTCCAAAACGTCAACATACTTAGCCTTTGTTATAGAATTCACCACAGTAACCTGTTTAGAACAATTCCAACTTACCGTGCCACCGTATTGTGTATTACACAAAACCTTAACTTAAATCGAAAATCGCATGGAGCATTGATGAAGACTGTATCAATGTAATTACTTACAACGAGCACTTCATAATCTCTGCTTGAGAGAAAACATGTCATCAGTGCTACTTTAGTACTCAATGACATTTTTCACTATTGTCCTATGATCAGTACTTTGATCACTTTGGTATCTATACTCGCAACAGTTTGGGAGTATCGAACATATCTGGTTGATTTACATACCATGGAATACATGATTAATCCAAACACAGAGGTGTGTGGAATATCCATCATGTATTTTGCTCATCAATGTTTTTAGGACACCGAGTCTTGCAAAAACTCTTTCCATGTGACTTCGGCAAGAATCACTACTTGGCGGTTTTAGTGCTAAATTGTTTTAGCATCTTGTCAATATGTATTTTTGCTTAGCCCCATTTAGCAAATCTATCTCCATAGACCATTATGCCTAATAGCAAGGCTATTTAGCCCAAGCACTTCATCGAAAAACTATTTTCAAATGAAGTCCTAATTCGTGTCAAGAAATTTATTTCCAATTAACAATGTGTCAAGCACACAAGGTTTTTAGAAATATTATTATGCTCCCACTTACTTTCTTGAAACCACAAGCATCTTCATTATCCATTGATGAAACCAAACTCTTTTGATCATTTCATCAAAACGAAGATTCCAACTCCATTTTGCTCTCTTCTGTCCATTGCTGGAACTCTGAAGTTTGCATACTCACTAGCATCCTTTGGATCGACAAAATACTTTGGACTGTATCACATACAAATCCTAGTTTGTATTCCCATTTCATGGAAATTCTTTCGCCATCCATGTTTCATATCTCATGATTGAAATATGTATTAATTGCTAGTTTAACCCGAACCAACTTTAAGCATCGCTACGGTGAAACAACCTCATCGTAGTCAACTCCTCGAACTTGTTATTGCAACAAGTCGAGCTTTATGGATAAAACATTTTATCCACATCAGTTTATAGTTTCATAAATATTCGTTAGACTCTAAGTCTTCCGAAAGGTGTATCAAGGTTTTAATCTTGAATCACTTATATGGAAACTATCTCGGATTGTATTGGCATTTAGCCAATTCCAGAGTCAGGGCCCATCAACGCTTCCTCGTGTATCGTAGGTATACTGTTGTCTAACAACAATATCTCATTTGCGCACCTGAGAGGTTTGCACGAGCTTTGCCTACGTTGTTCAGCTGCAAGTTCGACCGAAGTCCATACATGTCATGTAGAGGCTTCCGTATCAGTCGCAATAGGAAACTCTGGAATCACTTCCAAGGTTCCTTTCCTTTGATATGATGACGAAGATACTTATTATCTCATCGAGTTGCACTGTCCTCCCACTCACCTTTTTGCAAGAATTATTCTCTTTAAAAGCATACCGTTTTGTGGCAAAATCCTTTGCCTCGGTATAGTGGTGGGGAAATACCCAACTTTATGGGATAACCTACAAAGTAGCACTTGTATGATTTGGAATAGGTATGTAACCTTTTACACAAGCCCCATATTCCAAATGTTAAGAAAAGATATAACATGGTTGGGCATACCATACCATGGCGTCATTTCAACAGACCCGATGAAGCTCTTTTTAGTGTAAAAGCCGCAGTCTCTAAAGCATTACTCTGAAAAGGGATAAAGGCAAATTGATTTATGTCATCTTTGATCTCACCATGTCATAAATGGTTTGATTACATCTTCAAGGACATTCCACTTACTGTGGTGTTCCGGGAGGTGTAACTTATGAAACTCTTTTCACAACTCATCAGACATTCGCTGAACTTGTAACTCCAAATATTCCTTTCCGCAATCTAATTGTAGAAACATAATTTTCTTGTTACAATAATTTCTACTTCATTTTTGAAAAACCTTTTGAATGATTTCAAAAGATCCCAACTTACGTCTCATCAAATAAATATCCATATATCTACTTGAGTCATTTCAGAAGATAGACAAATCCAGTGCTAGCAACAACATTTATCGGACTACACACATCACGATGTATGATCACCAATAATTTCTTTGCTCGTTCCTTATGGCCTGTGAACGGTATTTCAGTCACTTCACTTTTCGGAGGAAAGTTGCAAGTGTCAGATGATTCATAATCAAAAGACTTCAAAATCCATCATTATGGAATTTCTCCAAGCGGGTTTCTCCAATGTGACCAAATGCAGTGCCACACATATGTGGTATTCTTTTAGTCTTGCGATATTTAGTGTCAGTGTTACAGATGTATCATATTACCATCAATATTCATAACATACATCCCATCCTTGATGGAAGCATGGCCCTTATGTTATTCATGATACTGAACAACAATTGTTCTTTTATGAATAACACTCTTGCAACAAACATTATGCAAATGGGCTAGATTGTGTAAAACTCTAAAATGAATTATGAAAGTAAATACAGAGGTAATGTATTATTATCAATATTCATAACATACATCTCATTCATAATGCAAGTATGGCATTTATTCATAACACCGAACATCAAAAGTTGTCTTATGAACAACCTTCTTGCAATATACTTTATGCAATGGGCTAGAGTGTGTAAAACTCTAAAATGAATTATGAAAGTAAATACAGAGGTAATGTATTATTATCAATATTCATAACATACATCTCATTCATAATGAAAGTATGGCCTTTATTCATAACACCGGACATCAAAAGTTCTCTTATGAACAACCTTCTTGCAATATACTTTATGCAATGGGCTAGAGTGTGTAAAACTCTAAAATGAATTATGAAAATAAATACAGACGTTAATACACAGATGGAAGGTATAGTAACTTTTACTATGTTCCCAGAGCGTATCTAAACCTCATTACTGGCAAGTCTTTTAGGCCATAGTATTTCTTGTATCGAGTTGCAAGAGAATGCAATCGAACGGGTATTCCTGTGATCAAAAGTCAATCA
Organism: Elymus sibiricus; assembly: GCA_039707655.1. NCBI lineage: Eukaryota > Viridiplantae > Streptophyta > Magnoliopsida > Poales > Poaceae > Elymus > Elymus sibiricus. Next base: position 60,008,111 of record CM077665.1, read on the forward strand.
CAATACCCAAGAATCAGTGACTAACAGTTTAATCACAATTCCCAAGAACTATTTCTTTTTTACCAGCCTTCCAAACATCAATAACTTGTATGACTTTCAAACATGAGCTGGACATTCCAGACTTCTTTCCTTTTGCCTTTATACGTCTAGCAGTTTTACTTTCAGTCTTTCTCCTACTCTCAAAAGAAGCACCCAACTTAAGAGTGGCGTTAGCCCCAGACTTCCTAGGTGTGTAAGTCACACTAACACCCTTTGGACATTTCCTTTCTCTTTTAAGTTGTTTGTTTTATTCACCTTCATTTACATGACAGGCGTTCTCCTGGATCCCTCTCTTATCAGTCAAATGACCAGTAAACACTTTAGTAATACCTTGCAAACAAACATTGCTTTGGATATCTCATATTTTTTAGCCTTTGTTTGTATCTGAAAATAATTTTCAGTTCCATGAGTATCACATAACTATCCCAAACTTTTGAAGTTCGGGTTTTATGGAAGCAAACGTATTGCATTTGACCGTAACGGAATTCTAGCTTTTGGACCGAAGGACGAGAGTCACATCATCCATAGCATCAGCGGGAGAATACCGAAAGCATGCGATAGGACAAAGTCCTTCTCGGCACTCTTGAGGACAATCCTCACATTGTGTTACCAATCGTAAAGTTTTAACCAGATAAACAACAGCTTATTCAATTTTAATAGGGAAGGTGGAAACGCGAGCCATTATTCTACAACTATTATGCAAATTTCACATAGACGATGTCCATAATTAATTGCACCAAGAATTAAACAAGTTAATTCCATAGTGCGCTCCCACTCAAATCAATATCTCTCATAATTGATTGTGAGTGATAGAAGACCCATATTCCAATTCAACGTCACGGTTCGAGATGAACTCAAATGGCGTGAACTTCAATCGGTAGGCCAACTTGCCAATCACATCTCTATATGACTCGTGTTCATCTTTCGATGAGCATGTTCCGAGCTCAGGACGATCCTCCGGAACGTCAAGACAACCAAGTGATCTCGCTGCGAGGTCTCAACTCACCCGCCTCACACTTCTCTAATCGTTCGCACCCATGGAGATCATGTGATGCCCCGAAGAGATAGGTGCCGTGACGGTGCTACACTTGGGAGAACACTAGCTACTTGATATTTTAAGTGAGAGATCACCCTAATAAAAACGACTACCGCGCAATCGAGAAGGGTGCATCAAGAGGGATAAACATCACAGGCAATTCACAATAGCATGATATGGTATAGCCCTTTTCTGACGGAGAAGTCATTAATTTCTTCGTCTTCGGCATTCGCGTCGGTGTTCACCTTCGCGAAGTTTGCCACCACCTTGTCGATGCACCAGATAATATTGCTATCTCTATAGCTAATAAAATAAGTGCATTACATAAGGTTGGCACGCAGGTCATGAAAGTGACAATCATATGGCTCCAGCCATCATGCCGAATCATGACACGCAGGTCATGTTAATTTACATTGTATAGTCATCTCATACATAATCAAATTAAATATGAGAACTGCTATACCACATCACATGCACACCTCATGTCATCCTGCAAAACCAAGTTAGACGCCTCCAATCGGTTTATGCAAAATTTTATTTTACGTGGCTTCTAAGGTTTCAACCAAATCGCAGCTACCAACGTTTTATCATCAAACATTATCATTCAAGTTGCTAGATTAACTTTGCGGGGCATATGGAACACGAGATAATAAAATCTCGAGCCCCATACTAAACTTCGTCATATGCATGACCCCCGTGCAGATCATATCTGCATTGCCCTTTCGTCTGCGAAACATCCATCTTTCTCAACTATGGCGGAACCCAAAGACACTGAAGCACTTCGTTGATCTGTCAATCAACATACTCAGGAGTAGAATGAAAGGATCGCGGATTGCCAGAACATTGTCAGATTCCGCCATGCCGTCAAGCTCAGGCCTACGCAAATTCAAGGGAAGCAACAAGAATGTCGAGTAATAGATTTCATCTACTACCCGCACAAATAATTTTCAGCAATAGATCTTATCTACTACAAAATTATACTATGCAATACCCATACATCTCATGTATTCTAAATTGCAACATGCATCTATGCATAGCCTGGCTCATGATGCCACTGTTGGGGAACGCGACAGAAAAAAAAAATCGGTACTGCGAGCACGCCCAGGATCACTATGGAGATGCATACAAGGTTTGATCTGATCGTTACCGACTCGTAGCGCAGCGGAAGTAGAATCAATGAAGATCGGTGGTGCCGATCCCCGCAGCTAGGATTTACAACCTCCCAACCGCGAGGATGTACTCCCTCGTCTGCCCCCGGACGGAACTTCGGGCAGCCCTTCGGGAGGCCTCGGGACAGTCCCTCGGATAGTCCCACCGGACGGATCCTCGGACAGCCCTTCGGGAGGACTCGGGACAGTCCCTTGGATAGTCCCACCGGACGGATCCTCGGACAGCCCTTCGAGAGGACCCCAGAATCTCGGACGGTCACTCGGACAGCCCTTCGGGAGGCACACTCAAACAGCCCCTCGGGCAAAAAGGACGAACCTACGACCTCTCTACGGGGTTGCACACATACGGTGTCATCTATCCGGCAGGGCTTCGCCGTCCAGAACTAGTTCCCACCGGAACCCAGACAGCCTTTCGGCTCTACGAAACTATTTCGCTGGGAGGGAGAGAGAAAGCCAGATCATGCATGGCATGTGTATGAGAGCAAGGATGATGTTTGGGCAGCCCCCTCACCTCCTATATATAGGAAAACCAAGGGGTAGCTTGGCCCCCAAGTCCTTCTAGAAGCCTTTTTGCAAAAGCGCTAAAAGGTGGCTTTCCAAAAAAATATCCCAAAAGCACTTTCACTATTCGTGAAGACATTTTTCTGCGTCCGTAAATTCCGAAAAGTTTTTCTGAGTCCTAGAATAATTCCAGTACCCACAAAAACAATTCTGGATGCATTCTGAAACATTTTCAGATCAATGATTTTCATCTGCGAAAAGCAACCAAAGCGGTTACGGCAGTCCGGAACATTTCCGGTTTTTGTCTCTGAAAAATCTCAGAAGTTACCGGAACAATTCTGGTACCCTCCAATAATTTCCAGGCATATGCCGAAACCAATTTGATTTAATGGTATACTCCGAAACAACTTTTCGGTTTTACCGAAACTCTTCCGGTGTTCTCTCTCCAGAACTCTTCCGTTGTCCCCGAAACTTTTCCGGTGATTTTCTCTTAGACTCCCTGTCTAGTATTCAACAGATAGATGACCCTTAAGCAAGTGACCCTATAGGTTCGGTGAAGTATAGACATACCCCGGAACACCTTCCATTCAATGATCAACATCGGAGCCGTGGACACCCATATTGACCCCTATACCCACACGAATGAATATTCGAGTGAACCTCCAGTTGTTGTGTGCTATTCCTTTAACTTCGCGATATGTTACAAAACCCGAGGTTAGATTAATTGGCATCCCCGTGGATCAACACTTGTCCACAATGCCAGTTACCTCGTTGCCGGTTTTGTTCTCTTTTCTCGTTTCCGCGTTCCGACATCCCCGTGATCAAATCACAGTATGTCTGGCCAGACGATGATGGATACCGTAACACCAAGAGGGCCCGAGAATATCTCTCCATCGTCAAGGGAGCAAATCCCAATCTTGAGCTACCAAGTTACTTGTCATACTTTTCCGTGAACCCGTAAGCCACCGTAATAGCCACCCTGTTACAGATGACGTTTAACAAACCCCAAAGTTCACAAAGCAAGTACGAAGGAACTCGATACTCTCATGGTCTAAGGAATTATGCAAATGTTAACTTTCTCTGTGTTATTAACCATTAACTTGTGACGAATGTATCTCATAGCATAACATCAATTCGGGTCAATTGAACACAAATATTTTTCTAATATTGTGCCCTCAAAGTTGCCAGCATAGCCATGCCTATGATCAGGAAAACAGAACCATCATGCAACACTTGAGCTAGTCTTAGAGGCCAGACTAGGAATACATTTTCCGTTTATTATTCCACACGTGCATATGAGTCCTCCTCCGAGCCTCGTGGTTATTGTAGACTCGAGAAACTTAGCAGTTATAGCATGGAATATAAACTTAATTAGGAACATGGGGATAGATAATAACATGTATTATTGCCTCTAGGGCATATCTCCTACAGTGCAGGGTTTGGAAAAAAATTCACCAACCAGGCTAGGGGTGAATGGAGAAAGGAGCTTCGATTTTCACACCCCAAAGTAAGTACTAGCTACTAGCTAGTACGGCACATCGTCTCTCATTGATTCTAGTTTCAATACCATTATCATTCTTGATTATCATTTTGATTGAACTCTATTCTCGTAAAGTGCTTGTGGCAGGCACCCGACACTAATTTATGTGCATACTACGTTTGCTAGTTCATTCGCCACTCGACCTCTGAGCGGGGCATATCTCACGAACCATTTGAAGTACGTAAACAATTCACATTTTAATTTTATTACCATCAATTGTGTTGAGTTTCATTCATATATATATATATATATATATATATATATATATATATATATATATATATACATATATATATATATATATATATATATATGTATATATTGACCCCCTTATTTAAATTAGATCTGGCAGAAGCGGGACGAACTCCTACCAACTGATCGCATACGAGCAATTCAAGGGGAATTGGCGGGATTCTTTGTTGAGCATGTCATACCTAAAGAAGGAGAATGCCATCGGGATATGAAATGCGATCCTGGTAAAGGATCATAAGAGATGTTATATTATATATATGCATGAACATGTACTATATGTAATAGCGTCGAATAGATTTACGAAAACTTGTTGCATTGTTCGACCAAGCACGGAGAAAGAGAGGTCACTTCTCTCTATATATTGATCATGACGATGTTGTGTAATGGTTCCTTCATTGCTATATGTAGTAGCTAGCATCGAGTTGAATGAAAAGCATAAAATAAAAATGGTAAACACAAAAAGAAAAGGGGAAACACAATATGAAACCCCTAAACCCTCCAAAACCCCAAAACCCCTCCTTTAAAAAAAACCAGCGCCTGGCAAGGGCTGACGCGTGGCTGCCTTTTAGTCCCGGTCGGTGTTACCAACCAGGACTAAAGGTCCTCCTGCCTGGGCGTCCCACGGCGGCCACGTGGAGCTCCCTTAGTCCCGGTTTGTAAGCCAACCGGGACTAAAAGTGATGGGCATTAGTCCCGATCGTTTTGTCCCGGTTGCAGAACCGGGACTAAAGGCCCTCTGGAACCAGGATTGATGCCCTATTTTCTACTAGTGAGCAAAAAAGAAGAAGAAAGTGACGAAAGAACTACATAGTTTATAGCGATGTAACGTGTATAAATATTTCTTTAGCCAAACCACATGCAAATCCCAAAGTGCGTTGCACAAAAAAAGAATTAATCGAAGTTTCTTGTTACAAACACATCAGTAAATTGGTTCAACTATGGGAAAAGTAACAGAAGGCGGCTCAATGAAATAATTTTACAAGCACATAATGATATTAGTTCTGGTCCAAATATAGAACCAATATACCCATTAAAATCGTTTCTTCCTACGACATGTGTGGGTTGTCATCAAAAACCTTGTGGGCACAAACTAATCTACACAAGCACACAATTACACATCTGCCTAGATTTCCATCTAATACCATGCCAAAATTGATAAAAAATATTGCACAATTAAACATTAGTAGGATAGATGGTACAATTAAGGAAACCAGCACAACCATGGTGTTTGGTAGTTGCTGCATAAATCAAAAGAAAGAAGAAAAGTATAGTACAAATCAAAACTTCTCTCGACAAAATCAGGTTGACATACAAAATCATTGAAGAGAATAGAGTTGGTTAGTGAGAGAAGGAGGAAGAACGAAGAGAGGAGAAGGAGAAAACGAAGATGCGGTTGGACACATATAACGCAGTGGCAGGGGCATGAAAGCACGCGAGCAAGAAAGGTAAACCTATTAGGCTGCTTGTAATGGGTAGCATCATAAGTTAGTATTATGCATATGATACTAGTGTATGATACTATCTTCCTAATGCATAGCATCATATATTAGTATCATAGATGACTTTATTTATTGTCATGCATAACACATAGTAGTTGTTGGAAATATGCCCTAGAGGCAATAATAAAGTTGTTATTATTATATTTCCTTGTTCATGATAAATGTTTATTATCCATGCTAGAATTGTATTGATTGGAAACTCAAATACATGTGTGGATATATAGACAACACCGTGTCCCTAGTGAGCTTCTATAGGACTAGCTCGTTGATCAAAGATGGTCAAGGTTTCCTGGCCATAGACATGAGTTGTCATTTGAGAATGGGATCACATCATTAGGAGAATGATGTGATGGACAAGACCCAAACTATAATGGTAGCATATGATCATGTCAGTTTATTGCTATTGTTTTCTGCATGTCAAGTATTTGTTCCTATGACCATGAGATCATGCAACTCACTGACACCGGAGGAGTACCTTGTGTGTATCAAACATTGGAACGTAACTGGGTGACTATAAAGGTACTCTACAGGTATCTCCGAGGGTGTCTGTTGAGTTGGCATGGATCAAGACTGGGATTTGTTACTCCGTGTGACGGAGAGGTATCTCAGGGCCCACTCAGTAATACAACATCACAATGAGCTTGCAAGCAAAGTGACTAAAGAGTTAGCCACATGATCTTGTATTACGGAACGAGTAAAGAGACTTATCCGTAACGAGACTAAACTAGGTATGGAGATACCGACGATCGAATCTCGGGCAAGTAACATACCGATGAACAAAGGGAACGGAGTACGGGATTAAGTGAATCCTTGACATAGAGGTTCAACCGATAAAGATCTTCGTAGAATATGTAGGAGCCAATATTTGCATCCAGGTCCCACTATTGGTTATTGACTGTAGAGGTGTCTCGGTCATGTCTGCATAGTTCTCAAACCCGCAGGGTCTGCACACTTAACGTTCGGTGACGATTTGGTATTGTTGAGTTATGTATGATGGTGGCCGAAGGTTGTTCAGAGTCCCGGATGAGATCCCGGACGTCATGAGGAGTTCTGCAATGGTCCGGAGGTAAAGATTTGATATATAGGAAGTTCCGTGTTGGTCACCGGAAAAGGTTCGGGCATCGCCGGTAGCGTACCGGGGTACCGAAAGGGTTCCGGGGGTCCACCGGAAGGGGCCACGAGCCTCGGAGAGCTCCATGGGCTGTGAGAGGGGGCGCCCTAGCCCCTGGTGGGCTGGCCACCCCTCCCACGAAGGCCCATGCGGCTGGAAGGGTGGGGCCAAGCCAAAGGGGGTCGTCGGCCCTTCCCTTGGGTGGCAAGGCACCCCCTTGGCCCCCGCACCAACCCTAGCGGAAACCCTAGGGCGATCGGCCCCCTCCTCTCCCCCTATATATATGTGAGGGGAGGGAGGGCTGCACACACCTAAGCCACGGCGCAGCCTCTCCATCCCTCATAGATTGTTTCTCTTCTAGTTTGGTTTGGTTTTGCTTAGCGAAGCTCTGCCAGATCAGCTCCACCACCACTGCCACCACGCCGTCATGCTGTCGGAGAACCCATCTACCTCTCCGCCCTCACTTGATGGATCAAGGAGGCGGAGATCTTCATCGATCTGTACGTGTGCTGAACGCGGAGGTGCCGTCCGTTCGGCACTAGATCGTGATTGGATCGTGGGACGGCTTGCGATTTGGATCGCGAAGACGTTCGACTACATCAACCACGTTTATTAACGCTTCCCGCTTAGCGATCTACAAGGTTATGTGGATCTGAACTCTCCTCTCGTAGATGCTCATCTCCTAGATTGCTCTTGGTGAAGCGTAGGAAATTTTTTGTTTCCCATGCAACGTTCCCCAACAGTGGCATCATGAGCTAGGTCTATGCGTAGACGACATCACGAGTAGAACACAAAGGAGTTTGTGGGCGTTGATATTCAGATTGCTTCCCTCCTTAGTCTTTTCTTGATTCAGCGGTATTGTGGGATGAAGCGGCTCGGACCAACCTTACTCGTCCACGTACGAGAGACCGGTTCCATCGACTGACATGTAACTTTGTTGCAAAAAGTGGCTAGCGGGTGTCTGTCTCTCCCACCTTAGTTGAATCGGATTCGACAAAGGCGGTCCTTGTAGAAGGTGAAATAGCAACTTGTATATCACCGTTGTGGTTTTGCGTAGGTAAGAATCGTTCTTGCTAGATACCCATAGCAGCCATGTAAAACATGCAACAACAAATTAGAGGACGTCTAACTTGTTTTTCCAGGGTATGATGTGATATGATATGGCCAAAGACATGATGTGATGTATGAGATGATCATGTTTTGTAATAGTTTATATCAACTTGCATGTCAATGAGTACGGCAACCGGCAGGAGCCATAGGGTTGTCTTTAATTAATTTGTGTCATTTGCTTTACTTTATCGCTATGAGTTGGCAATAGTTGTAGAAGCAATAGTTGGCACGACAACATCATGGCGACACATTGATGGAGATCATGGTGTCATGCCGGTGACGATGGAGATCATGCCGGTGCTTTGGAGATGGAGATCAAAAGCACAAGTTCATGGCCATATCATGTCACTTATGATTTGCGTGTGATGTTAATCCTTTTATGCATCTTATTTTGCTTAGGACGACGGTAGCATTATAAGGTGATCCCTCACTAAAATTTCAAGATAAAATTGTGTTCTCCCCGAGTGTGCACCGTTGCGAAAGTTCATCATTTCGAGACACCACGTGATGATCGGGTGTGATAGACTCTACGTTCGCATACAACGGGTGCAAGCCAGTTTTGCACATGCGGAACACTCGGGTTAAACTTGACGAGCCTAGCATGTACAGACATGGCCTCAGAACAGAAGAGACTGAAAGGTCGAACATGAGTCATATAGTAGATATAATCAACATGGAGATGTTCACCATTGAAACCACCTCATCTCACGTGATGATCGGACTTGGGTTGGTGAATTTGGATCATGTAGCACTCGGATGACCGGAGGGATATCAATTTGAGTGGGAGTTTTTAAGTAATATGATTAACTAAACTCATTATCTTGAACCATAGTCTAAGTAATCTTTGCAAAATTTATGTTGTAGATCAATGGCTCGCGCAGTAGCTCCCCTGAATTTCAATGCATTCCTAGAGAAAGCCTAGCTGAAAGATGATGGAAGTAACTTTGTAGACTGGGCCCGTAATTTGAGGATTATCCTCACGGCTTCCCAAAAGGCTTGCATTATGTCCTTGATGCACCGCTCGGTGCGCCACCCGCTCCAGTATCGTCTGCAGACATTGCGAACGCGTGGCAGGCGCGTTCTGATGACTACTCAATAGTTCAGTGTGCGATACTGTATGGCTTAGAACCGGGACTTCAAAGACGTTTTGAACGTCATGGAGCATATGAGATGTTCCAGGAGTTGAAGTTTATTTTTGAGAAAAATGCCCGGATCGAGAGGTATGAGACCTCCGATAAGTTCTATGCTTGCAAGATGGAGGAGAACGGGTCTGTCAGTTAGCACATACTCAGAATGTCTGGGTATTCCAACCGTCTGGCTGAGTTGGGAATTGCTCTCACGCCAGAGGCAATCACTGACAGAGTTCTTCAATCACTGCCACATAGCTATAAAAGCTTTGTGTTGAACTATAACATGCAAGGGATGAACAAGTCAGTCGCCGAGCTGTTTGCGATGCTGAAAGTCACTGAGTCAGAAATCCAGAAGGAGCATCAAGGGTTGATGGTCAATAAAACCACTAGTTTCAAGAAGAATGGCAAGGGCAAGAAGGGTAACTCCAAGAAGAGTGGCAAAGCAGTTGCCCCTCCCGTGAAGAAACCCAAGGCTGGAGCCAAGCCAGAAACTGAGTGCTTTCATTGCAAGGGCACTGGCCATTAGAAGCGGAATTGCCCCAAGTATCTGGCTGACAAGAAGGCGGCCAACACCAAACAAGGTATATATGATATACATGTTATTGATGTGTACCTTACCAACTCTCGTTGTAGTGCCTCGGTATTTGATACCGGTTCAGTTGCTCACATTTGCAACTCAAAACAGGAACTGCGGAATAGACGGAGGCTGGCAAAGGAAGAAGTGACGATGCGCGTGGGAAATGGTCCCAAGGTTGATGTGATCGCCGTCGGCATGCTCGCTCTTCGATTACCATCGGGATTAGTGACGAACCAGAATAATTGTTATTTAGTGCCTGCGTTGAGGATGAACATTATATCTAGATCTTGTTTAATGTGAGACGGTTACTCATTTAAATCAGAGAATAATGGTTGTTCTATTTATATGGGTAATATCTTTTATGGTCATGCACCCAATGTGAGGGGTTTATTCTTATTGAATCTCGATAGTGATGATACACATGTTCATAACATTGATGCCAAAAGATGTAGAGTTGATAATGACAATACCACTTTCTTGTGGCACTACCGCTTGGGTCATATTGGTGTAAAACGCATGAAGAAGTGATACGTCTCCAACGTATCTATAATTTTTGCTTGTTCCATGCTGTTATATTATCATTCTTGGATGTTTTACAATCATTTTATAACAACTTTATATCATTTTTTGGGACTAACCTATTGACATAGTGCCAAAGAGCCAGTTGCTGCTTTTGCTTTTTTTACTTCGCAGAAAATCAATACCAAACGGAGTCCAATCGCGATGAGTCTTTTTGGAGATTTTTTCTGGACCAGAAGACACCCGGTGGGCCAAAGAAGTGCTGGAGAAGTGGGCCAAGGAGACCACAACCCACCAGGGCCCGCCAGGGGGGACCCGGCGCGCCCTGATGGGTTGTGCCCTCCTAGGGCCCCCTCTCCACCACCTCTGATGCCTATAAATTCCCAAATATTCTAAAAACCCAAGGGGAGTCGACGAAACACAATTCCAGCCACCGCAAGTTCCAAAACCTCGAGATCCAATGTAAACACCATCACGGAGGGGTTCATCTTCTTCATAGGTGCCTCTCCGATGATGCGTGAGTAGTCCACCATAGACCTACGGGTCCATAGGCAGTAGCTAGATGGCTTCCTCTCTCTCTCTCTTATGATTCTCAATACAATGGTCTCTTGGAGACCTATTTGATGTAAACTTTTGCGGTGTGTTTGTTGGGATCCTATGAATTTGGAGTTCATGATCAGTTTCTATCCATGAATATTATTTGAGTCTTCTTTGATCTCTTATATGCATGATTACTTATAGCCTCGTATTTCTTCTTCGAATCTTTGGTTTAGTTACGCCGACTAGATCGATTTTTCTTGCCATGGGAAGAGGTGCTTTGTGATGGGTTAGATCTTGCGGTGTTCTTTCCCAGTGACAGAAGGGGCAGCAAGACACGCATGTATCGTTGCTATTAAGGATAACAAGATGGGGTCTATTCCTAGATGAATAGATCTTGTCTACATCATGTCATCGTTCTTATTGCATTACTCCGTTTTTCCATGAACCTAATACACTAGATGCATGCTGGATAGTGGTCGATGTGTGGAGTAATAGAGGTAGATGCAGGCAGGAGTCGGTCTACCTATCTTGGACGTGATGCCTATATAATGATCATTGCCTTGGATATCGTCATGACTAGTCGATTTTCAATCAATTGCCCAACAGTAATTTGTTCACCCAACGTGCGCTATACTCATGAGAGAAGCCACTAGTGAAACCTACGGCCCCCGGGTCTACTTTTCCAACATATTGCTTTTCGATCTATCTTTTTGCAATCTTTGTTTTCAGATCTACAAAACCAAAAACCCAAAAATATATTGTTGCATATTTTATTTGCCCTTTTTATTTTGTGCTCTTGAGAGATCTATCTATCCTATCTATCACTACCTAATCTATCTTTTTACCGTAGAGAGATTGACAACCTCTCTTTCGCGTCGGGTTACAAGTATTTGTTGTTTGTGTGCAGGTGCTGCTTACTGGGTGGTGGTGATCCTCCTACTGGTTCGATAACCTTGGTTTCATAACTGAGGGAAATACTTACCGTCGCTGTGCTACATAATCCCTTCCTCTTTGGGGAAATACTGACGCAGTCTCAAGCCACGTCAAAGGAATTTCTTGCGCCATTGCCGGGGAGGAAGCGGTCTCTTCTACATGCCTATCGTAGGCGCCGAGGGGACTCCATCATCATCTACCAGGTTCCTAATCAGAAATCTCATCTCCTTGCAATTATATTATTTGCCATTTGCCTCTTGTTTTCCTCTCCCGCACTTCACCAATTTGCCGTTTTATTCGCCCTCTTTCTCGTTTTGCCTTTTTCTTGCCGGATCTCTTGCCTTGTTGTTATGGCTAGCGCCACTACTCCCCCTTTGTCACCTGATTTTGAAGTGCTATACTTCAAACATGTGACGCCCCCAATTTCGACCGTACACTAATCATACCCGCAATGCGTACGACCAAGATTAGGGACTCACTGATCGATATCACAACACAACACTAGACACCAATTAAAGTCATAAAGCTTCATATTATAAGCCAGAGGGCTCGAATACAAAGCTCGACAAGCACGAGTGTGGAAGCAAATAATATCTGAGTACAGACATAAGTTAAACAAGTTTTGCCTTAAGAAGGCTAGCACAAACATAACAACGGATCGAACGAGGCGAGGCCTCCTGCCTGGGAACCTCCTATCCTACTGCTGGTCGGGGGGCGCTTCCACGTAGTAGTAGGCTCCAGCGGTGGTGTAGTAGTCATCTCCGGCGTACTCCATCTCCTGGGCTCCATCGTCTGAACGCAGCAATCGAATCGAGGGGGAAAGAGAAAGCAAAGCGGCGGTGAGTACTCATCCAAAGTACTCGCAAGATTGACATCAGAACTACGCTAAGTATGCATCACTATCAAGGAATGGGGTTATATCTGTGCTGACTGCAGAAGGCAAGAATAGGGGGAAGGCCTAGTCCTATCGAAGACTAGCATCTTCAGCATCTTGCAACATTAGAAGAGAGTAGACCGGTATCTCATATATAGCAATATTATAGTAGCAAAAATTTATTAAGTATCCATGCCCAGAGATTCTTCCTCGACTCCCTGCGAGGAAGCAACCTCGGAGCCAACATTCATTTCAATGTTAAGTCACAATTTTAGTTGTAGTAGATCGAGGTACAACTCCAAGTCGTCCTGTTACCGTGGACACGGCTATTCGAATAGTTGAATTCATCCCTGCAGGGGTGCACCGCATTTCCAACAAGCTTGATCACCTCCGGCCGGACACACTTTCCTAGGTCATGCCCGGCCTCGGGATATCAACACGTCGTCGCCCCACCTAGGCTCAACAGAGAGGCCAGCCCACCGGTCTAAATCCTAAGCGCACAGGGGTCATGGGCCCACTCACCCTTTGCACTCCTGCATGATGCGTACGCGGCCGAGGTTAGTCCTAGCATCACTTAATACAAGATCAATGCCGTCAGGGACCACTCAGGCGCGCACCGCTCCATTGCTGACGTCCGAAGAGCTTCGGCTGATACAACGACGTTGAGTACCCATAACTTTTCCCACGTGAAGGTTTGGTGCATAAAAGGTCAAACGACCAACTCAGATCAAATACCCAACCCATTAGCATTTTATTAATGCGGGGCAAGCGCGACCCATGATGTGCGGTCCCGTCGCCCCGTCTCGAGGATGTGTGGCAAGGGCCTCACCTGCCCGGCCGTGCCTCGTCATCATCAAACCGTGGGTACTCCTCAGGGCGGACCCATCACCAACATGTTTCTGTAACCAGGTCATAGTAACTGTGTGTATAAAACATCAAGACGGAACTAAGGAATCACCCTCAAAGGGTCCCGCTCGATGAAACCGTCAAGGTGGACTTAGAGGAATCACCCTCGAGGGTCCCACACTTGAGGGGTTGCACGACAGAGTCGTTATCGGGAGTGGCAGAGAGGTATCACCCTTTGATTACCACGACCGACTAGCTACACTACAGAGCTAGCATCATGAGTACTTCACGAGGTGTCACCCTCGGTACTCGATGGTAGTTCCGCAGAGTCGTACAACTAAGGGGGGGTGCAGTGATGTGACGGGTCTGGCTCATCGACCACGAAGATCGAGTAACTGATAATTAAAGCGGGGCGACTAAGACTAGGGGCCACAGGGGATTCATTGACCAACCTATACTAAGCAGTTGATATGACAGCAGGTACAGTAGCAGTTCATCAAAAGCAGGCTATGCATCAGGAGTAGGAGCTAACTAATACAGTAGCAAAATCTAACGGAAGAATGAGAGGGAAAGAAATGGGCGATATCGGAATGCTCAAGGGGGGTTGCTTGCGTTGCTTCTCTGCTGCAAAGGCCTGATCGTCAGCGGTGTAGTCGTACCCGGCAGCAGCCTCAGTCTCGGGGTCTACCGGTAAGAAGAGGGGGGAGAAACAATAAACATAAAGCAAACAGATGCATCACAATGCATGACATGACAATATGCAGTGCTAGGCATGCACTAACGCAGTACTGCACGTCACAGACGGATCGGAAGAATATCTGACGATATTTTCCGGGTCTCGAGCTACTACCGGATAGATGAAACGGATGGAAAAGTTCCACGTTCGTTATAATAGGAGCACGTGACAGACGAACGGACTGCGTATTCGGATTCGCTAAATTTTTCTGAGCAACTTTCATATATAAAATATTTTAATCCGTGTTATAATTTATTTTATATGATTTTTTTAAAGTTTTAATAATATTCTGAAATTATTATATTTAGTTTAATCTGAATTGACCAAGTCAATTTGACTAGTCAAAAGGGCAGGTGTGTTCCACATGTCATAGACTATTCACCTAAACAAATAAATAAACCTAACTTATTTAAAGGGGGCCTACATGTCATATACTACTAGACTAACTTAGCACTAAACTAGTACTACTAATTAAGCCTAGCCTAATTAAACCGGCCGGTGGCACAACCAGTTGTGGCTGTGTACACTCACGCACACACGCTGCACACACACACCCGGCCATGGCCACGCACAAGTATCAGGCAGCAGCAGTATACAGTAGCTGCAGCGGCAAGCAGCGCTAGAGCAGCAGTAGCTGTTGGGAATAAGTCGTGACGGAGCACGGTGCGACCGGCGTCAGTGCGCAAGGTCGGGTCCGTGGCGGTGCGACCGGCGTCGGTGCGCCAGGTCGGCTCCGCAGGGCTGGGTCACGATGGTGTGTACGTATGTGCGTACGTGTGTGCGCGCTGTGGCAAAAGTTAGACTGTTAGGCAGTAGCGGTGGGTGCGTGTCCGATCGGTTGAGCTGACCGCGTCGAGTGCGTTGGTGCGCGTCGTGCGTGAGGTGGCCGAGCGAATCGCTCGCATGCAGCAGCCGGCCGTTCGTGCATGCGTGTGTGACGGTAGCATGGGCGCTGCGTCGCTGCTGGCTACAAAGCCGGCTGGCTCATTCGTGTTTGAGTGAGCAGTGTATATGTCTAGTTTGAGCAGAGAAAGAAAGTAAGCCGTACGTGCGGCTGGGCGTTCGAGCGCCGGAAGAAACTTTTGTTGTCTCTTGCTCTTTCTTCTACCTCCGTCCAACTTCCATAGAGAGAGAGGGCAAGGCTGCTCCAACATTTGGTATACAGAGCCTTGGTGTGATCCTGCTCGGAGCAATGTCGCTCGTCCCGTACGCCGGCGGATCGGGCGGGTCGCTGCCCATGCAGTGCCCGGTACTCACCGGTGAGAACTACACCGTGTGGGCGATCAAGGTGGAGGCCAACCTCCACGCGGCCTAGCTATGGGAAGCCGTGGCTCCGGCGGAGGACGCGGCGGCAGCGGTTATCGCCAAGAAGGAGAAGCCGGCGAGGACGTACTTGCTCGGGACGCTCTCCGAGGAGATTCTGCTGCAGGTGTCGTCGAAGAAGACGGCGGCGGAGCTATGGGCGAGCCTGAAGACGAGGTTCGTCGGTGCGGACTGGGTTCGGGCGGCGCGGCTAGCCACTCTCCGCGGCGAGTTCGAGCGGCTGCGCATGGCAGAGGCGGAGACGCTGGATGCGTTCGCCGGCAGGATCGGCGGGATGGCGGCGCGCTTCGCGGGGCTCGGGTCGACGCTGGACGACGCCGAGATGGTGAAGAAGCTTCTGGACTCGGTGCCGGACCGGTTGTATGCGGTGGTCGCCGGGATCGAGCAGTTCTGCGACGTCAGCACCATGGCGTTCGAGGAGGCGCTCGGGAGGCTCAAGACCTTCGAGGAGAGGACGAGGCGGCGCGCGCAGGCCGGCGGCGAGCTGGCGGATGAGCAGCTAATGCTCACCGCAGCTCAGTGGGCGGCACGTCAACGTCGACACGGCGGCGGCTTCGACCACGATGATGACGGCACGGGCAGCACGGCGTCGGGCGGCTCATGGAAGCGGCGAGGAGGCCGCGGGCGCTGCTAAAACTACGGCCAGCGTGGACACTTCCGGCGGGAGTGCCCGAAGCCACGGAAGGCGGAGGCGGCGGAGCAGGCTCTTCTCGCCGATGTTGACGGCGTCGGGCCGGCACTCCTCTAGGTCACGGCTTAGGGGGTGATTGTTGGGAATAAGTCGTGACGGAGCTCGGTGCGACTGGCGTCTGTGCGCAAGGTCGGGTCTGTGGCGGTGCGACTGGCGTCGGTGCGCCAGGTCGGTTCCACAGGGCTGGGTCACGATGGTGTGTACGTATGTGCGTACGTGTGTAATGCGTGTGTGTGCGCGCTGTGGCAAAAGTTAGACTGTTAGGCAGTAGCAGTGTGTGCGTGTCCGATCGGTTGAGCTGACCGCGTCGAGCGCGTTGGTGCGCGTCGTGCGTGAGGTGGCCGAGCGAATCGCTCGCATGCAGCAGCCGGCCATTCATGCATGCGTGTGTGACGGTAGCGTGGGCGCTGCGTCACTGCTGGCTACAAAGCCAGTTGGGGCTAAATTTCGTGTTTTGACTCTTTTCGCATATCAATTCAGGATCTGACCCCGGTTAGAAACAATTTCGGGATTTGACCCTTTTTCTTACCGCCAGGGGTGCTGGCGGTAGGGTTAGACATCCTACCGCCATAGTCCCTGGCGGTAAGGTACTAATCCACGTCAGCACGCGGAGACGGCCGCCGTTCCCCTCCGTCGCACCCTACCGCCAGGGACCCTGGCGGTAGTCTGTCTAATCCTACCGCCATAACCCCTGGCGGTAGGGTGCGAGCAGTTATTTCGCCCGACCCCCCGCCCCTGCCCATCTCCCCACCCCTCCCCCTCCCCCGTCGGCAGTTTCTCTTCTTTCCCCCCTCGCCCCTCTCTCATCTCCTCCACTCTCCCCCTCGGATCTTTACCGTTTCTTCATCGTTTTTGCGGATCGAGATGGCACCGAAGAGAGAAACGTAAGCTCTTCCGATCCCTCCAACTAGTTTTTGCAAACTTGCTTCCGATTCGACGCATTATTTGCTTGAAATCCCTCATCTTTTTGAACTTAGATTGGAATTTTTTTTCACCTAGGATTGTTTTAGCTTGATTGTAGTTCTAGTTCTTAGTTCTTTAGTAACTAGTGGTATTGAATATGAACTCTAATCAATAGTTCATATGTTAGTGTGAAGATGAACCCTAGTTCATAATTTTTTTTGTTAAAAAAATTATGATGTAATGCATGTGGGAGGACTTGTTTTGTTTTATGATGCATGTTGATATGATGATATGAAGATGTTGCTTGGAGAAAATACATTCAAGATGAACTCTATTTCAAAAAAAAATTGTTAAAAAAAATGATGATATGTTGCATGTTGGAGGATTTTATTTTGATATGATGCATGTTGATATGATGTGATCCATCATGTGTAGTAGATGTTGTTGGAGGAATATGCTTAAGATGAACCCTAGTTCATGTAACCAAGAAATTTCATTTTTTGTTTATGTATGCTTATGCTTATGATGCTTTTGTTTATGAAATTTTATTTAGGCGGGCACCTCTTGCGGACAACATCGGCCCACGGTACTCCATGCTTGACTACGCGTTCGACAAGGGTCATCGTGCCCGTTTCATAGAGAACGGAGTGGTAAGTAATATGAAGGAAATATTGATCAAAGTTTTCGGATTGATGAAAATAAGTTCCTAACTTTTGCCGTCCACTTTTTGACAGATGCTCCAGCCACTGCGCATGAGGGGTCACGGGGTTGCCGGGAATATGGACTACGACGAGCTCTACGCGCCGTACTTCAAGAGAGCCCGACTGTTGGGTTTCGTGTTGCAGTTCAAGCGTCAGCCGCCGACGCTTGTCCACGCAGCTCTGACAGCTTTGATTGACCGGTGGCGCCGGAGACCCATTCTTTCCATCTCCCATGCGGGGAGATGACGGTGACCCTCGAGGATTGGGCGATGATTACTGCCATGCCGATCGATGGTCAAGCACTCACCGGGCGAGTGGAGAGGACCAACTGGCAGCAGAGGGTTACCACCCTCATCGGTGACTGCCCCGGTGCTAAGGGTAACCGTACATCCGGTGTATCGTTGCCCTGGCTCTCGGAGCACCGGAAGACATGCCCCGAAGGCGCCGATGAGGCGACTGTGGAGTGGTACGCGAGGGCCTACCTGTGGTATCTTCTCACGGAGGTCGTATTTCCAGACAGCTCCGGAAACTCTCCCAACTGGTCGTATCTGTTCTTCCTAGCCGACTGGAATGCAGGGTACAGTTGGGGGACCGCATCTCTCGCCTACCTATACCGTTCGGTAAGAGAGTATCTAATTGCCTACCTACGAAAGTATGTCCATGACATTTTGTTATATCTGATCCTCATTTGATGTTTTGCAGCTTGACGACGCAACCTAGAGGACGGGAGACAAGTCCAATATGGGTGGCTTTGTCTGGGCCCTCTCCATTTGGATGTGGGAGCGGCTGTCGGTGGGGCGTCCGGAGAAGCTGCCAAGACGCCCATGGGGTGCCGATAGCGAAGACGGCGACGAGACTCGATACCCCACCGTAGCTTACGAGTGGGACGTTGTCAAACTCTACACGGGCCTAAACAAGACTTCGTACAAGACCTACACCAACGAGATGGACGCTTTGACGCATACGCAGGTATATGAACTGGCTCACCACCTTTCTCTTTGATTCCACTTTTGACCGAGAGTGGGAACTTACCAATGTATATGTAATAGGTAAACTGGTGGCCATATCATGAACGAGAGTGGGACTTCGATCTGAACGTGATGTGCTATGCGGACAGTGGTCTTTGGCGGTGCATCGTGCCCATGATCTGTGTGTACGCCGTCGAGTGGCACTTGCCACACCGCGTGGCCGCGCAGTTTGGGATGTATCAGCATACCCCACCGGGCCCGCCGACCGATACCGGCGGCCACGCGCTCCACATGTGAGCGCGCTTGTTCTTCGTGCCCATGATTTCATTGCGTTTGACTTTATTATGATGTTTCTTGTTGCTTATGCCTTGCAGGCTGAGCCGGCAGAAGAATCAGTCGATCACAGACTGGGGAGAGGAGCATAAAACTCATGTGACGGAGTGGAACCGACGGAAGTTCCGTAAAGATGGGGAGAGGAAAGTGATTGACTGGAATGCTTACGAGGGCCAACACATGAGGTGGTACGATGATGGCCAGAAGCACCGTCTTCGTCTCAGGCCTCGGTGGACGACGGAAGACATCGCGGAGCTGAAGAGGGATCACCCCGAGGAAGAGGCTTACCAGACCGGCATCAGAGACATGCATAGTGGATTTAGGGAGTTTGCACCCCTCATCAACAGAGTGGTAAGTTTGAACCGACGGTTGTATTTAAATTATTTTATTCGTCATCGTGACTGACTTATGCCGTTACAGTCCGGTGAGCTGAACAGATGCATCTTTGAAGCCTCAAATGCACTAGGTGATGCCCCCGGGAGCGTACAATCTGAGAACAAAGTGAGGGGGACGATGAAGGTACAATTTCAGCCTCCTCGGAACAGATGCATCTTGTTCACTTGCAATCATAAATCTGAAGTATCACATAATCACTTGCAATCTTATTATGCCCTTGTTTCATTGTGAGTGCAGAAGTTCGTGAAGCGTTGTCGCAAGCTGGTAGGCCTGCTTGGGTGTGCTGGAGCTGGGTCGGTTGAAGCTTATCATCCTGCAGCCACACAGGGTCACATCGGCTCATCGAGCCATGTTCCCTCGTCGTCTAGGTTGGTTGAGGAGGAGGAGGAGGAGGAGGAGGCCACACATGAAGAAGAGGAGGAGGAGGCCTATCATGAGGAAGAGGAGGATGAGAGCAATGGGGAAGAGGAGTACGATGAAGATTACGGACCTCCACCAACTCAATCAGCTCAACCATCTCAGCTGCCGAAGAGGAATCCGAAGAAGAAGGATTTGCTGAGTCCGGACCCTTTCCAGAGACCGGTTACTCGACGGCCCAAGAAGAAGACTGAAGAGACTCGTTCAAAGAGGAACGAGGACCGTACCTCCAAGAGGAGCAGGAGCAAGTAATTCTGCTCTTGGATACTTGGCTCTTGTAGTTGTCTAGTGGTTGATGAGGGGTGCTATGTGGAACTATGTGTTTGCTATTTCTGAAACTACGTGGAACTATGTGTTTGCTATTTGTGAAACTATGTGGAACTCCGTTTGCTAATTAGTTGAACTTCGTTTGACATGTCTATTTAGTTCAACTTTTATTAATGTGTATGTGATCCCCAAGTTTAATTGTTTGAGATCTGTTTTTTAGACTCTATATCATTGCTGTGATATTGTTTTTGAAAAGAAGCAAGCAATTAAACTTGCAAACAGGCAAACACAGGATCCTACCGCCAAGGACCCTGGCGGTAGGGTCAGACAGCCTACCGCCAGGCCGCTGCGATTTTTCGTTACAGAAGCTTTCGGAGGCAAAAACCCAAGCCAACCCTACCGCCATGGGTGCTGGCGGTAGGGTTAGACATCCTACCGCCATAGTCCCTGGCGGTAGGGTACTAATCCACGTCAGCATGCGGAGACGGCCGCCGTCCCCCTCCGTTGCATCCTACCGCCAGGGACTATGGCGGTAGGATGTCTAACCCTACCGCCAGCACCCCTGGCGGTAGCGAAAGGGTCAAATCCCGAAATTGTTTCCAACCGGGGTCAGATCCTGAATTGGTATGCGAAAAGGGTCAAAACACGAAATTTAGCCGCCAGTTGGCTCATTCGTGTTTGAGTCAGCAGTGTATGTCTAGTTTGAGCAGAGAAAGAAAGTAAGCCGCACGTGCGACTGGGCTTTCGAGCGCCGGAAGAAACTTCTGTTGTCTCTTGCTCTTTCTTCTACCTCCGTCCAACTGCCATAGAGAGAGGGCAAGGCTGCTCCAACAGTAGCATGGGGAGCAGCAGCGCTGGAGCAACAGCAGCAGGTAGCAACGGCGGTAGCTAGCAGCAGCGGTGCAGGAGCAGCAGCGCGCCGGTAGCAACAAGCAATAAGTAGCAGCAGTATACGGGCAGCAGCGCAGTAGCAGCAATGAACAGCAGTGGCAGCGTCTAGAAACAGCGCAGCTAAAGGCAGCAGCATGCACGCGCAAGGCGCAGCGAGGACACAGAGGCGGGCGCGGCCAGGCACACGACCGGAGCAGGCACAGATGAGCACAGGCGGGCGCGGGGAGCAGCGGGCGCGACGGCGAGGTTGGCAACTGCGGCGAGCTTCGGCCGCGACGGGAACGACGGCTACGGGCAAGGATTCGAGTTCTAGGGAAAGGGCTTTCGAGCGGGAGCTCACCGGGGAGCACAAGGAAGGCTCGGCGAGGTACGGGAGCATCAGAGGGCATCGGAATCGAAGACGAACGCCGGAGGGGCAAAGGAAAGAGACGGCGTCGATCCAGTCGATGTGGTGGCTCCGGGCTTGAGATCGGGGGCGAGGAAGGTGAAGAATACGACGGCGGAGCTCCCGGACACGATCTCAGGGCGCGGGGACGACATTGTCCGCAACAATGGTGACGACGTTCGCGGTCACCGAGCGAGTTTTCGAGCTCGATTTCGAGTGGGTGGGAAGGGGGCTGGATGAGGAACGGGAGGGAATCGGACGAACGAGGTCTAGGGTTTCAGTGGGACGTATTTGTAGTGCTGGGGAGAGGCACGTGGTGGCCATCCACGGCCATAGGCATCATGGATGTGAGCCACGACCTCTCTGCCTCCTGTAGCAAGAGGAAGAAGAAGATAAGTTGGGCTGGGCCTCTCCTATTCACTGGGCCAGTTAAGTGCATAGTGGCTCTGTAGTGTTTTTATTTTTATTTTTCTATCAAGAGAATCAGCTACTAATTTCCATTTATTTAAAATAGCAAGTGTATTTTGTTTGAGTTGAAACTTGGCACATAAATACTGGGTAATATTCTAGGGCTGCACAAAAAGTTTCAGGCCAATTGAAATGGTTTAAACATTTTTAGAATTTCAAAAGATCTAAGTTATTTCCTATTGGACCTCTTATTAATTTACTAGGGATTTATCTGTGAGTCAAATGATATTGGTTCCTACATGATAATTACTTAGTGAATATGTGCAACACCACCAACATTTTTGTTTTATGTTTGAAGAAATAATAATTTGACTTTATTTTAAAATTTGAATTTGGCTTTGATTTTTATCAAGTGGCAATTTGGCTTAGTTAAATCTGATAACATGGCACCATTAGTGTGAGGTCACTATAGCATGACACTGGGGGTGTTACAAAACAAAAACAAGGGGAAAATTTGAAAGATGCCTGGTATAGGCTAATGGAATCCTATCGTATTTCCAATCTAAAAGGAGGAGCAAAAGTTTTGCTTAGAAATTTTTACATTGGATTGGCTTTGCATCATAGAGAGCTTTTGGATTTTGCCTCTAAGGGGAATTTTATTGAAATTGTTGCAAACGCCGCTTATGAAGTTTTGGAAGGGGTTTTGGGGGTTCCCCCACCCAAAAAGGGGCTTGCTTTTTCACAAGAGGGGGTTCAAATTCTCAACAAATTGGGTGACTTACATAAGCACTTGATCGAGTTACAAAAATATCACGAACCCCTGAAACATATTAGTGGGAACCTCAATCGCTTGAATACTTTGATTACCCTTTGCAATAAGCGTTTGGATATTTTGGATCTTAATATGGTTTCTTCTCTTGAAAATTTGGGGAAGTGGAAAGAGCCCCCCGGATTCGAGAAGGCCCTCACAAAAGTGGCCAAAACCAAAGATGACAATACTTGAATCTATGTGTTATGCCTAGCTAGGGGCGTAAAACGATAGCGCTTGTTGGGAGGCAACCCAATGAATAAATAATTTTTTGCTTTTTCCTTTCTGTTTTTGAGTGTTGATACAATTATGTTATGATTGTGTTTTTATGGTTTATTTAGTGTTTGTGCCAAGTAAAGCCTTTAGGATGATTCATAGGATGAGTAGAAGCGATGCTGAATCTGAAACAGAAACTTTGCGTCCAGTATATGAATTTTCATTTTTTTCTGGAACATGATCTTGAGCTGAAATTTTAACACGTTGTTTCTATACAAATTCCTTACGTTTTCCTAATTTTTCAGAATTTTTAAAATTACATAAGTATGGTTAGAGTACAGATTACTACAGACTGTTCTGTTTAAGACAGATTCTGTTTTCGTTGCATTGTGTGCCTGTTTTGATGAATCTATGGGTTATATTGAAGGGTATGAGCCATGGTAAAGTTAAAATACAGTAGATATAATGCAATAATAAAATATGAATGGGTTTTCAACAGTACCTAAAGTAGTGATTTGCTTTATTATACTAACGGATCTCACAAAGATTTTGTTGAGTTTTGTGTGATTGAAGTTTTCAAGTTTTGGGTGAGATCACGATGGATGAAGGAATAAGGAGTGACAAGAGCCTAAGCTTTGGGATGCTAACGCACCCCCAAGATATATCCAAAGAGTAACAAGCAACTGAGCTTGGGGATGCCCCCGAGTGGCATCCCCTCTTTCTTCTAACATCCATCGGTATTTTACTTGGAGCTATATTTTTATTCGTCACATATCATGAGTTTTGCTTGGAGCGTCTTGTATCTTTGCTTGCTTTGCTTGTTTGTTTTTCCTTTGTATCCTTGCTGGACACATCTATTTGAGAGATCCAAAATCATGCTATGATTTGTTAGAATCACTCTATGTGCTTCACTTAAACTTTTTGAGCTATAGAGCAAGGTGTGCTTGGAAATTTTTGTAGAAATACTCTCATGCTTCACTTAGATAATTTTGAGAGTTATTAAATTTTGAAGAAATCCTCTCATGCTTCACTTATACCTTTTTGAGAGATGACATCTTTATGCTCATGTGCTTCACTTAAATTTGTTTGAGCTTGCCAAAAAGCAATCGTAATATATGAAACTAGTCCCAAAGTGATAGATATCCAAGGAGGATATAATAAAAACTTTCATGAAGATCATTGGGAAAATTAAACTTGATTCTTTGTAATAGTTTTGAAACATGATGATAGTAATATGTGAGTCATGTTAGTGAGTAATTATGCTTAGTAGGAATATTGGTGTTAAGGTTTGTGATTCCCTATGCATGCACGAAAGTCAATTGTTATGCAATGAAGTTACATCCTACTTGTGGTGCATTATTCGGTGTTAGTTATGCTCAATGCTCGCTTATGTGAATTTTCGTTTCTTGGTTTGGTTGCTTCCCAATCTATTTGCTAGCCTCCATTTGTACTAAGTAGAAATACTACTTGTGCATCCAAAATCCTTAAAACAAGTTTTGCCTTATGAGTCCACCATACCTACCTATATGTGGTATTTCCATGCGGTTCCAAGCAAATTTGTATGTGCCATCTCTAAATTTGTCAAAATAAATTTTCTCTTTTGTGTGCCCGTACCGCTCATGAAACGGTGGGAGTGTCCAATATTTTTCCATGCTAGATGTGTTATTCTCAAGATGAGTGTTTACTCACTTGTCATTGCACGAGAGTGCGGCGGTAATAGGGATGCCCATTCCCAAAATGAAAAATAAAAAAATATTTACTTTATGTTGTCAAATAATAAATTC
Source organism: Elymus sibiricus (assembly GCA_039707655.1). Lineage (NCBI taxonomy): Eukaryota > Viridiplantae > Streptophyta > Magnoliopsida > Poales > Poaceae > Elymus > Elymus sibiricus. Next base: position 60,033,014 of record CM077665.1, read on the forward strand.
CTTGGAAAGTGTTGGTATGGAAGGCAACCGTGGATACGGCCCGCCATGGAAAGTGAAAGTTTGGTGGAAAAAGGAATAAACTTTATTTTCTTTTTGGGAACCGCCTATGATATATCTAGCATGGAAAGTATTGTGAACTACTTTGTCATTTTCGTTGACAGGAAAGCATGCCACCCAAAATATTTTTTCTTTCTCAATTTAAACCTTGAGCTCTGGCACCTCTAAAAATCCCTACTTCCCTCTGTGAAGGGCCTATCTATTTACTTTATGCAATTTTTATTTTTGCTTTGAGTCTCCATCTTCTCTTATAAAGCACCAACTAGGGGGCACTATGATCGTACTTGAGCATTGGGCATAGTTAATATTTGAGTGTGTTTCATGAATGGGTCAATGATTGAGCATGATGGGCTAGGGATAACTTTCTTTACTGTTGATATTTTGAAAGACATGGTTGCTTATTGACATGCTTGAGTATTGAAGTCATTATGTTAAAACTAGACTATTGCTTTGAATCATCTACAAGTCCAAATGTCCATGCTACACAAAAGAAAAGAATATGATGAATATGTTAGGCAGCATTCCACATCAAAAAATCTGTTTTTATCATTTACCTACTCGAGGACGAGTAGGAATTAAGCTTGGGGATGCTGACACGTCTCCAACGTATCTATAATTTTTGCTTGTTCCATGCTGTTATATTATCATTCTTGGATGTTTTACAATCATTTTATAACAACTTTATATCATTTTTTGGGACTAACCTATTGACATAGTGCCAAAGTGCTAGTTGTTGTTTTTGCTTGTTTTTTACTCCGCAGAAAATCAATACCAAAAGGAGTCCAATCGCGAAGAAACTTTTTGGAGATTTTTTATGGACCAGAAGGCACCCGGTGGGCCAAAGAAGTGCTGGAGTAGTGGGCCGAGGAGACCACAACCCACCAGGGTGCGCTAGGGGGGCCCCGGCGCGCCCTGATGGGTTGTACCCTCCTCGGGGCCCCTCTCCACCGCCTCTGATGCCTATAAATTCCCAAATATTCCAAAAACCCTAGGGGAGTCGACGAAACACAATTCCAGCCGCCGCAAGTTCCAGAACCTCGAGATCCAATCTAAACACCATCACGGAGGGGTTCACCTTCTTCATAGGTGCCTCTCCGATGATGCATGAGTAGTCAACCATAGACCTATGGGTCCGTAGGCAGTAGCTAGATGGCTTCCTCTCTCTCTCTCTCTCTTATGATTCTCAATACAATGGTCTCTTTTAGATCTATTTGATGTAAACTTTTGCGGTGTGTTTGTTGGGATCTGATGAATTTTGAGTTCATGATCAGTTTCTATCCTTGAATATTATTTGAGTCTTCTTTGATCTCTTATATGCATGATTACTTATAGCCTCGTATTTCTTCTTTGAATCTTTGGTTTACTTAGGCCGACTAGATCGATTTTTCTTGCCATGGGAAGAGGTGCTTTGTGATGGGTTCGATCTTGCGGTGTTCTTTCCCAGTGGCAGAAGGGGCAGCAGGACACGCATGTATCGTTGCTATTAAGGATAACAAGATGGGGTCTATTTCTACATGAATAGATCTTGTCTACATCATGTCATCGTTCTTATTGCATTACTCTGTTTTTCCATGAACTTAATACACTAGATGCATGCTGGATAGCGGTCGATGTGTGGAGTAATAGAGATAGATGCAGGCAGTAGTCGGTCTACCTATCTTGGACGTGATGCCTATATAATGATCATCGCCTTGGATATCTTCATGACTATTCGATTTTCTATCAATTGCCCAACAGTAATTTGTTCACCCACCGTGCGCTATACTCATGAGAGAAGCCACTAGTGAAACCTACGGCCCCCAGGTCTACTTTTCCAACATATTGCTTTCCGATCTATCTTTTTGCAATCTTAGTTTTCAGATCTACAAAACAAAAAACCCAAAAATATATTTCTGCATATTTTATTTGCCCTTTTTATTTTGTGCTCTTGAGAGATCTATCTCTCCTATCTATCACTACCTAATCTATCTTTTTACCGTAGAGAGATTGACAACCTATCTTTCGCGTCGAGTTGCAAGTATTTGTTGTTTGCGTGCAGGTGATGCTTATTGGGTGGTGGTGATCCTCCTACTGGTTCGATAACCTTGGTTTCATAACTGAGGGAAATACTTACCGTCGTTGTGGTGCATCATCCCTTCCTCTTTGGGGAAATCGCGACGCAGTCTCAAGCCACATCAAGAAGCTCCATGCTGATGGACTTTTGGAGTCACTTGATTTTGAATCACTTGACACATGTGAACCATGCCTCATGGGCAAGATGACTAAGACCCCGTTCTCTGGAACAATGGAACGGGCAAGTGACTTGTTGGAAATCATACATACTGATGTGTGCGGTCCGATGAGCATTGAGGCGCGCGGTGGATATCGTTATTTTCTCACCTTCACCGATGACTTAAGTAGATATCAGTATATTTACTTAATGAAACACAAGTCTGAAACGTTTGAAAAGTTCAAGCAATTTCAGAGTGAAGTTGAGAATCATAACAAGAAGATTAAATTCCTACGATCTGATCAAGGAGGAGAATATCTGAGTTATGAGTTTGGCAATCACTTAAGACAATGTGGAATTGTTTCACAGTTGACGCCACCTGGAACACCACAGCGTAATGGTGTGTTCGAACATCGTAATGGGACCTTATTAGATATGGTGCGTTCTCTGATGTCTCTTGCCGATTTGCCACTATCATTTTGGGGTTATGCGTTAGAGACAACTGCATTCATTTTAAATAGGGCACCATCTAAGTCCGTTGAGACGACGCCGTCTGAACTGTGGTTTGGCAAGAAACCAAAGTTGTCGTTTCTTAAAGTTTGGGGAAGCCATGTTTATGTCAAAAGGCTTCAGCCAGAAAAGCTCGAACCCAAAGCGCACAAATGCGTCTTCATAGGATACCCAAAAGAGATGGTTGGGTACACCTTCTATCTCAGATCCGAAGGCAATGTGTTTGTCGCTAAGAACGGATCATTTCTCGAGAAAGAGTTCTCTCGAAAGAATTGAGTGGGGGGAAGATAGAACTTGATGAGGTTGTTGAACATTCACTTCAACCAGAGAGTAGCGCAGCGCAGAACGATGTTTCTGTGGAGCCTACATCAGTTGAAGAGGAAGCTAATGATAGTGATCATGAAGCTTCGGATCAAGTTACTATCGAACCTCGTAGATCGAGAAGGACACGTACTACTCCTGAATGGTACGGAAACCCTGTATTAGAGGTCATGTTGTTGAACAATGATGAACCCACGAGCTATGGAGAAACGATGGTGGGCCCGGATTCCAACAAATGGTTAGAGGCCATGAAATCCGAGATAGGATCCATGTATGAAAACAAAGTGTGGACTTTCAAAGTATTACCTGAAGGGCGAAAGGCCATTCAGAATAAATGGATCTTTAAGAAGAAGACGGGCGTGGACGGTAATATCACCGTCTATAAAGCTCGACTTGTGGCAAAGGGTTTTTCACAAGTTCAAGGAGTTGACTACGATGAGACTTTCTCACCCGTAGCGATGCTTAAGTCCGTCAGAATCATGTTAGCAATAGCTGCATTTTTTTATTATGAAATTTGGCAGATGGATGTCAAAACAGCGTTCCTTAACGGTTTCCTTAATGAAGAGTTGTATATGATGCAACCAGAAGGTTTTGTCGATCCAGAGAATGCTGACAAAGTTTGCAAGCACCAGCGATTCATTTATGGGCTGGTGCAAGCATCTCGGAGTTGGAATCTTCACTTTGATGAGGTGATCAAAGCGTTTGGGTTTATACAAGTTTACGGAGAAGCTTGTATTTACAAGAAAGTGAGTGGGAGCTCTATAGCGTTTCTAATATTATATGTGGATGACATATTGCTGATTGGAAACGATGTAGAATTTTTGGGAAGTGTGAAGGTATATTTGAATAAGAGTTTTCCAATGAAGGACCTAGGAGAAGCTGCTTTCATATTAGGCATCAAGATCTATAGAGATAGATCGAGACGCTTAATAGGACTTTCACAGAGCACATACCTTGATAAAGTTTTGAAGAAGTTCAAAATGGATCAGTCCAAGAAAGGGTTCTTGCCTGTATTACAAGGTGTGAAGTTGAGTAAGACTCAATGCCCAGTGACTGCAGAGGACAGAGAAAATATGAGTGTCATCTTCTATGCTTCTGCCATAGGCTCTATCGTGTATGCAATGTTGTGCACAAGACTAGATGTCAGCCTTACCATAAGTATGGCCGGAAGGTTTCAAAGTGATCCAGGAGTGGAACACTGGACGGCGGTCAAGAATATCCTTAAGTACCTGAAAAGGACTAAGTAAATGTTTCTCGTTTATGGAGGTGATCAAGAGCTCATCGTAAAGGGTTACGTCGATGGAAGCTTTGACACTGATCCGGATGACTCTAGTCTCAAACCGGATACGTATTTATTCTCAATGGAGGAGCGGTAAGCGGGTGCAGTTCCAAGCAAAGTGTGGTAGCTGATTCTACATGCGAAGCGGAGTACATAGTTGCCTCGGAGGCGGCAAAGGAAGGTGTCTGGATGAAGCAGTTCATGACAGATCTTGGAGTTGTGCCCAGTGCACTGGACCCAATGACTCTGTTCTGTGACAACACTGGTGCCATTGCTCTAGCCAAGGAACCAATGTTTCACAAGAGGACCAGACACATAAAGCGACGCTTCAATTCCATCCGCGATTACATCAAAGAGGGGGACATAAATATTTGCAAAGTGCACACGGATCTGAATGTCGCAAACCCGTTGACTAAGCCTCTTCCACGAGCAAAGCATGATAAACACCAGAACTGTATGGGTGTTAGATTCATTACAATGTAAATCACATGGCGATGTGAACTAGATTATTGACTCTAGTGCAAGTGGGAGACTGCTGGAAATATGCCCTAGAGGCAATAATAAAGTTGTTATTATCATATTTCCTTGTTCATGATAAATGTTTATTATCCATGCTAGAATTGTATTGATTGGAAACTCAAATACATGTGTGGATATATAGACAACACCGTGTCCCTAGTGAGCCTCTATAGGACTAGCTCGTTGATCAAAGATGGTCAAGGTTTCATGGCCATAGACATGAGTTGTCATTTGATAACGGGATCACATCATTAGGAGAATGATGTGATGGACAAGACCCAAACTATAAACGTAGCATATGATCGTGTCAGTTTATTGCTATTGTTTTCTGCATGTCAAGTATCTGTTCCTATGACCATGAGATCATGCAACTCACTGACACCGGAGGAGTACCTTGTGTGTATCAAACGTCGGAACGTAACTGGGTTTCTATAAAGGTACTCTACAGGTATCTCCGAGGGTGTCTGTTGAGTTGGCATGGATCAAGACTGGGATTTGTTACTCCGTGTGACGGAGAGGTATCTTAGGGCCCACTCGGTAATACAACATCACAATGAGCTTGCAAGCAAAGTGACTAAAGAGTTAGCCACAGGATCTTGTATTACGGAACGAGTAAAGAGACTTACCGGTAACGAGACTGAACTAGGTATGGAGATACCGACGATCGAATCTCGGGCAAGTAACATACCGATGAACAAAGGGAACGGAGTACGGGATTAACTGAATCCTTGACATAGAGGTTCAACCGATAAAGATCTTCGTAGAATATGTCGGAGCCAATATGTGCATCCAGGTCCCACTATTGGTTATTGACTGTAGAGGTGTCTCGGTCATGTTTGCATAGTTCTCGAACCCGCAGGGTCTGCATACTTAACGTTCGGTGATGATTTGGTATTGTTGAGTTATGTATGATGGTGACCGAAGGTTGTTCAGAGTCCCGGATGAGATCCCGGACGTCATGAGGAGTTCCGGAATGGTCCGGAGGTAAAGATTTGATATATAGGAAGTTCCGTGTTGGTCACCGGAAAAGGTTTGGGCGTCGCCGGTAGCGTACCGGGGTGCCGGAAGGGTTTCGAGGGTCCACCGGAAGGGGCCACGAGCCTCGGAGAGGGGGCGCACCAGCCCCTGGTGGGCTGGCCACCCCTCCCATTGAAGGCCCATGCAGCTGGAAGGGTGGGGGCCAAGCCAAAGGGGGCCGCCGGCCCTTGCCTTGGGTGGCAAGGCACCCCCTTTGCCGCCGCACCAACCCTAGCGGAAACCCTAGGACGGCCGGCCCCCTCCTCTCCCCCTATATATATGTGAGGGGAGGGAGCGCTGCACACACCTAAGCCACGGCGCAACCTCTCCCTCCCTCATAGATTGCTTCTCCTCTAGTTTGATTCGGTTTTGCTTAGCGAAGCTCTGCCGGATCAGCTCCACCACCACCGCCGCCACGCCGTCGTGCTGCCAGAGAACCCATCTACCTCTCCGCCCTCGCTTGCTGGATCAAGGAGGCGGAGATCTTCATCGAGCTGTACTTGTGCTGAACGCGGAGGTGTCTTCCGTTCGGCACTAGATCGTGATTTGATCGCGGGACGGCTTGCGATTTGGATCGCGAAGACGTTCGACTACATCAACCGCGTTTCTTAGCGCTTCCCGCTTAGCGATTTACAAGGGTATGTGGATCCGAACTCTCCTCTCGTAGATGCTCATCTCCTAGATTGATCTTGGTGAAGCGTAGGAATTTTTTTGTTTCCCATGCAACGTTCCCCAACAGTAGTATAGCATTTATTATGATACGGTATCATGATAGGATTTTTTTTTTAGAAAAGGAGGATGACCCCCGGCCTCTGCATCTGGGAGATGCATGCGGCCACTTTATTGATTATTCTCGAGGACCTTACAAAGTATTACAACAATATGCCTGAATCCGCCATCTTGGCAACATCTGCCGCTACTCCTATCCAAATGATGAAGGGGTGCTAGCTGGGCCACTACCCAGACCACTCACCTAAGCCTAACATCAATAGCTGGAAGCCCCAGCCGAGCCACATACCGGGTCTGGGGCACAAACCGGTCCGACGCACTCGTGCGTCGTCGCCGCCATCTTCCACAGGTCCATCTTCAGAGCAAATATTGAGGCTTCTACCTTGTCTGGCCACTCTGCCATCGACGTCACCATGACGCCAAACAGCAACCTCCTCCTGCGCGAGTCCAACTCCGCGCATCGGACGCCGAGTCTCCACAGCGCCATGCCGCCGAGACCCGCCGCCATCAATGTGTGAGATGAAGCACCGCTCCACCAAAGAATTCGTCCTCTGGTCCCTCGATCACGTGTGTACCTCCAAGAATGACGCCCCCAAGGGAGGAACGACACCAGAGCGCCGCCGTCATCCGATCATCCGATCTAGGGTTTTCCCCGGAGGTAGCAGAGAGTGGCCTTGAACTTCTCCACAGCGATGCCTTCAAGAAGGAAACGACGCAGATAGCGCCGCCACCGCCGGCCTTAGCAGAAGCCGAAGGCAAGTTTTCACCTGGATCAGTTCGAAGGTATCCAACTCTCGTGCATGGCCTGCACCCACCGCAACCGGAACACCGTCTAGCCTCACGCCGCCACCCCAGCCACCTGCAGCCAACGAACGGACGAGACCGCCGGGCTAGCAAGCCGGCCAGATCTGCAACACCAAGCCGGGAGGGGGGGCCGCCACCCCGCCCCATCCCGCAGCGCAGAGCTGCCGGGCCGAGACCCAGGCAGCCCGCAGCAGCCGCTGCACCGCCAAAAGGGCGCCGCCGAACAGGCAGAAGCCGCCGGCCGCCACCCCATCTGCCGGATCCACGCGCTCGGAGCCACCAAACCGCCGCCATCCGCCGGATCCACAACGCCAGGATCTGCCGGAGCACCACCACGACGCTGTCGGGCCGAGCACCACCATCACTTGGCCGCACCCGCCCACAAGCCACCGGCCGACCCCACCTCGACCCCCAGCCCCCACCGACTGGATCGCCAGATCCGCCACCACCCGCACCAGCCCGCGCGGACACGGGGACTGGCTGGCATGGCCGCCACAACGACCCAGGAGGCAGAGCAACGGGAGATGAGGGGCGCGACGAGACGAGATCTGCCGCCCCAGATCGTCGGGACGCCGCGCGGCAGGGCCCCCGCCGCCGCCGTCAACCGCGCGGGCTTTGCCCGCCGGCGTCCTTTGGCGGCGGCGCAGGGAAGGGGGGGAGGAAGAGGGGGTGGCGGCGGCGCAGAGTAGGGTTCCGCCCGAGCCGCCCTAGCGGGGGCGACGCGGGGGCACTCACTTGAAGTGTAGGGATACTCAACCATCTCTTTCTTCATTGAATTTTATGTCACCTCATCAAAATTGCCTAGTTGACATGCATGATTCTAGTTATGATACTCCCATTACGACCAACCTCAAAGGAGAAAATGCAGCATGGTCATCTGGTGGAGGAAAATAAATGAGCAATTACACCTCGCGTGGAAAATGCCTACCCCCCCCCCCCCCCCCCCTCTCCCCCCGCCCCGAAACGCTTGTAGGGAGCCGGGAGGCAATGTCGCAACTTCATGCGCCGTTGAAGGAGTGGAGCGTTGACTTATGGGAGCATTGGCTCCTATCTTCACGCCTTGCCCAGAGCACCCAGGTAAACCCCTCCACACGGCGGAAGCGTACGATATTGGAGGAAGATGATTCCTCGACATGTGGTAGCTTCGACTGTGGCGCCAAAGTCAACGCATATACACAGTGGAAGCAAACAATATTGCTGGGAGGTAAATCTCCATGCATGGGTATGGTTGCAACGTAGAGTGGAAACAAGGAAACACAAGCTACTTCCTCCATTTTTCAGCTAGTTGATAGTGTGTGTAAATGTGTTACAAAAAATTGCTTTGATCCCGTACTCGAGGGATTACCGTACGAAGCTTCATCGATATACATATTAGTATGTGATCCGTTGACCCCCCCCCCCCCCCCCCCCCCCCACCCCACACACACACACGCACACGCACACACACATGAACAAAATAGGCTTGTATCTTGTTGTTTGTGGGCAGTTTTTCTTTTCTTTACTTGTTGGTAACGTATAATGTATTGTATTTCCTCTCAACATGACGTTTTTGCAGTCTAATTAACATCTTATATTTAGATACAGAGGGGGTATTACTAATATTTTCTAAAGTTACACAAAGAATATCCGTATGTACTTGTTAAAAGAAAGAAAACTCTGAAACCTCATTTTGTATTTTTTTTATGCGTATTCATGTGTGTTTCCCATATGAACATATGTTAAGCTAGAGAACAGAAGTTTGGCTCTCGGCTTCCATGGATGTCTTTTTTTGAAAACAAATCAAAATTTAAACTTTTTGGTTAAAAAACACTAAAAAAAATTGTATAAGTAAACAAGGATGTTATGTGTATGTGTGTAAAATTTCAGGATGAACAACGTTGAAATGCGACCTGTACAAAAAAGAAAAAATTATGGCCAGGAAGGATGAATAGTATCATATGTTAAAAAGCCCCAGATTTGTCTTTTTTGCACATCCCTCATTTCAACGTATTTTTCCCTGAAAATTGACACACATGTATGTTATGCCTTCATGTATATCTGTGTTTTTTTCTAGAATTTTTTAAAATTTAAAAATACAAATTTGACGAAATTCTAATTTTTCAAAACCAAGCTCGAGCTCGGCCTCCAAAGACAATATTTGGACTAAGCTATGCCCAATATATAATTCATTCACGTGGAAGGCAAGATGCTTAATTGTCTGAAAACTGACAACGCAGTGAGTTTGCACTTGCGTGCATGGTCATTGAGTGATTCCCTTTTAGATAATTAAGTGATTTATTCTTTTGAGGCAAGTTTAGTGATTTAAATGCATGGGAAGACGTGACATGCATGTGGTGGTGAGCAGGCCAGGGAGGCAGCCCACGATGAGAGATACTAGTATAAATTGCAGGTTTAGCTGCTGAAAACCCGGCTCCGAACCAATAAAATACTTTGAGCGCTGAGAGCATCCCATCTCGAGGAGTAAATCACTCCTACGGTCCTCATACTAGTTGGCATGTAACACGATGGTCCTTGAATTTGTGGAATGCTCCAATACAATCCTGAAAGAGGAGAACATGTAACACAGACAGTCCTCGCTACGTCTCCTGATACGCGCAGTCTAAGCATAGTCCTGGCTATGTCTCCTAATGCGCACGATCATTAGATGTGCAGATCCCGCACGCTAGCATGTGAGTAAGAAAGAAGTTGAAGTACAAATGTGTAAATCATTTTTTCCATCAGTTTGAGCTTTTGAGTGAACTGGTCGGTGTTTGCAGTTCTATATGGTATCAAAGTCAAGAGGTCTTGCGTTTAAGACACGGACGATGCAATAAAAAATAAAAAATTAGAGCCCATTTTCGATCCACGTTTACACCTAACCCGAGCCACGTGAGACAGAGTGTTGAAATATAAATGCATAGTCCCTCTTTTCCTGCAGCTTGAGTTTTTGGGTGAACTTATTGGTGTGTTCAATTTTATAAAAATAACAATTAAATTGAGTGATGTAGGGTTTGACCATGGGACAACTCGTCGCAAGCAAGAATAAGCTAACCAGAAGGCCAAACTGTGATTAGCCGACAATATTCAGCTCAATGCCTATGTATCTGTTTCCACGTGCCTCTTGAAGCGATTATCCTGAAGTACACTTTCTACTGATTTTTTATTACTTTGATTCTCTAGTTTGAGTTTCTAACATTTGAAAAATAAATGTAAGAAAAAATTGCATTGGCCATGAAACTTAAAGAAAGCGCTTGTGCATTTGAAAAAAAAAATGATCAACATATTTTTGGAAAAAAATTCACGTATGTTAAAAATATATTTTGCTATTTATGGAAAATGTTCGTCATGCAATTCACATCTACCCAAAAATAGTGTGTACACTTATTTTTACATTAGAAGAAACATATAGATTTGTTAATACCCATTGAATACTTTTAATACATTTCTAGAATTAATTATTATTACCTATTACTAGTGTCAGTTCTCTTCTTCCTCTTGTAGTACACAACAATTTTAAGTCACATTAGTTATTTGTCAAAATACACATGCATTTTTTTTCATAATTGTGCATTTGAAAATACAATGAGGACACAAATAATTGTGCGCACTTGAGCCCTGATTGAAGATACGCAGATGAAAACAAACTTGGACAAAAAAAATTGTAGTTGTGCATATAATATGCAAAAGGATAACTATTTTGTAAAATCCCACTGAACATCAAATACACATTGTAACTATTTTAGATAATTATGTATTTTAAAAATACAATGAGGAGTACATAATAATTGTGCGCACCTGTGGTCATGAATGAAGATACATAAATTTTCTTGCATTTCCTTTTTAAAATCCGTCTAAATTTTAGAAGAAGTTCATATTACATCTTCAAGATACACAATAATTGAAATAGAATAAAGATTTAAAATACGTCATAATAGTATATTAATGATTATTGTAGTTTTATATGTCAAAAATATACACAGACCTGGGAAAAAAAGTAAAAACCACAACAATTATATATTAGTAATTATTGTACCTTTATGTGAGGAAAATAGAGACAAACCAGGCAAAAAGTCAAAAAGGAGGTCGATAGAAAAAGAATCTGGAAACTGCTGTTCTATTCACAATTTGGCAAGAGGTCACATGATGGAAACCCCAATGTGCAATAAATTTTTTTCATCTTGTTTCTCTCTTCCATGCTGACATGTGGGTCCCACGCATCTACTGTTCATTTTTTTTGCATGATAATACGTGTCTCATTCATATCATAAAGATCAAAGTATAAGTCACGAAAGACCAACATGACAAAACTTAAAAGATAGCAGAACATCTCTGAGATTGACACCAACGTCCGTCACCTGCCTCCGGCACCACCACAACAGACGCCGAAGAAAAGAATGACGGATCACCTCCTCACCCGAGCTCGACGCGGCTCCATACGTGTAATGTATGTTCGTTTTTAGGACCGTATTGAAGCATTTCGCAAATTTAAGAATCATTGTGTTACATGCCAACTAGTACAAGGATCATGGATGTAATTTACTCTACTGTACATCCACATGGCGCTGTGCATACCCAGGACCGTACGTGTAATGTATGCTCGTTTTAAGGACCGTATTGAAACATTTCGCAAGTTTAAGTAGTATCATTGTGTTACATGCCAACTAGTACAAGGATCATGGATGTACTTTATACTCCATCTCAAGGGAGCTCAGAAATTTCAGAGATGTTGACCCTCTTCTAGCCCACGATCGAGGCGTTGCATTTGCGAACTAGCCCCGAGATCAGACCAATTCGATCACCGGCACCGCAGGCCGCCACCACCGATTCGCTCGCCATGGCAGCCGAAACCGATCACCACCGACGCGCTGATCACGTCGTGCTGTTCCCGTTCATGGCGCAGGGCCACCTCGCGCCGTTCCGCTGCCTCGCAGCCCTCGTGCGGCGCTGCCGCCCCGACGCCCGCGTCACCGTCGTCGCCACCCCCGACACAGCCGAATCCCTCCGCGCCCACCTCGACGACGAAGGCATCGCCGTCCACGCCATCCCCTTCAGCCCCGCCAACGCCAGCGTCTGCTCCTTGCAGAATATCGTCGACCTCTTTCTCGCCTCCGAGTCCCTCCGCCCGGCGTTCCACCAGTTCATCGTGGACCTCAGACGCTCCGACCCCCTCGCCGACGTGCACGTAGTGGCGGACATGTTCCTGGCCTGGACGGTGGACGTCGCCCGCGGCGCCCCCGGCGTCACGCGCTCCGTCCTGCTCACCAGCAGCGGCTACGGCTCGGCGCTCTACTTCTCGCTCTGGGACAGCGTCCCGCTTGTCCCCAACGACGACGATGATGCGTGCTTCCGGCTGCCGAGCTTCCCGGACATCAGCGTCCACCGTTCGCAGCTCACCGACCATCTCGCGGTGGCCGACGGCGGCGACGCGTGGTCCACCTTCATCCGCAGGCAGATCGCCGCCTTCTCCCGTGCCGACGCGCTGCTCATTGTTAGAATAAATCCGAGGTATGAGGTCGATCCACCGAAGAACAAGCAATCACAGCATGATAACGACACCGAGATTTGTTAACGAGGTTCGGCGAACTCGCCTACTCCCCGGGGCAATGACTACGGGCGCTCCTCCCCGAGATACCGCAACACCGGCCACCCGGGCGCCGGCACAAGCCGCCGGCTCCCCCTTGCGAGCCTGTCGCTATCTAGTCGTCATAGGTTACAACGTGGGGTGCCTCCTCATATATAAGAGGCCAAGGGTACAACGTGTCCGACTACGACACTACACGTATCCTACCCACAATACAACACCAAGTCCAAACGTAACCCAACTCGTACACAATATTCGACACAACTCTAACAAACTCCACCTTGGCGAATATTCTCCACCACCTTGAATTTGTCCATGCGTCAAACTTCCATGTACTCCGGACTTGTGTTGTCTTCTTCATAGCTTACCGGGAGCTACTCGACGAGTCTGCCCCAGACCCGCCGCCACCGTGGGACCCCGCTGCTACTCCCGCAACTCCAGTTTCCGTGACTCCACCTGCAATAGTGCTCCCTTGCAACTTGTAAAGATGTGAAGCCGTCCTCGCTCCAATCATCACGGTCACCTCATCCTCCATGATTTTCATGGTCCTCCTATCCCGATCACAACGGAATACCATACCACTATCATGAAGAACTCCAAGCGAAATTAGATTCCTCCTTAGCCCTGGCACATGCCTGACTCCCCGAAGCATCCGCTCAACTCCGTCAAACATCTTGATTTTGATGTCACCTACTCCATCAACACGATAACCAGTGTCATCGCCCATGTAGGCTAAACCAAACTCACCAGACTTATACGAAGAGAACCACTCCCTGTTGGGTGTCGCATGAAAAGAGCAAGCTGAATCCAACATCCACGCTTCACCTTTGGTTGACCGCTTGTCTGATACTACGAGGACATCACTACTGCTATCCGAGTCATTACCATGAGTTGCCACATTAGCACTTGTCCCACCATTGAGATCTGGACAGTCCTTTCTCATATGTCCCCACTGCTTACACTTGTGACACTGTATTTTCTTTTTCTTTTTCTTGTTCTTTCCTGCCTCATATCCCTTCCGCCACTCTTCACCCTTGACTAGCAAACCTTCACCATGAGAGACTTCCACCGCGTTCTTCTTTCTCATATGATAAGATAGCAATGCCGCAGTAATATCCTCATTCTTGACGGTCTCCTTGCCGTGTGTCAAAGTAGTGATCAAATGGTCATAGGACGATGGCAATGAACAAAGAAGCAGAATTGCCCTATCCTCGTCGTCAACCATCGCACCCAAGCGTGCTAGATCCGTCACGACTTGATTAAAGGCGTTCATATACTCCACAAGATCCGACCCCTCCTGCATCTTCATCCCATACAACTTTTGCTTCAGATACACCTTGGTCGTCGCAGTCTTGGACATAAACTGACTTTCCAGCTTCTCCCAGATTTTCTTCGGCGAATTCTCATCCATCACATGATAAATAACCTGGTCCGACAGACACAGCCGTATAGTTCCGGCTGCCCTCAACTGTAACTCCTCCCAGTCCTCAGCCTCCATCTTAGCTGGCTTGGCTTCCTGCAACAACGCCTTCAAGCATCCCTGTTGTGCCAACAAATCTTTCACCCTTGTCTGCCATAACCCAAAGCTTCCAGTCCCATCGAACTTCTCCACCTCAAACCTGGTACCCGATGGCGCCATGGTTCTTTGTACGGCTGACTGTGTGAAAAAATACCTGAGTTATCCCCGCGATGCCGAAGTACACAAGCAAAACCCACCTGGTCTCGCCTCCGTGCACTAATAGCAATCCACCAATAAATTGGCCTTCACGTGGTCTACTCCCAGGCACAAATCAGGATGCTAGTTAATTGCTTCGCCTCGCCCTTGCCTTCCCGATGGATGCGTAGCTCCTGTTCAAAATCTGATGGATTTTTCTCTTCCCGATTGGATCTGCTGTGCGTCTCGTCCCTTGCCCGGCTGCCTGCTTTTATAATGTGCTTGCACGTCTCCAGCAGACCAGCAGTCCGGCTCGGCTACGAGTTCTCTCGGGACTCGGTCCCGTTTTTGTCTCCAAACAAATCTCACGTACACACGTACGATGCCTTGCTGTACACGGCCCCGATCCAAACCGCCTCTGCGTACGCACGCGTAGGCCTGAGCACCAAGCGCCGCTTTTCCCGTGACTTGCCTGCCTGCTACCGTCCAGCTTCTCCTGGGCCGCAGCCCACGCACGTGCCTTGCGCTTCGCAGCCTGCTGCTGCCTACCGCGTGCGACACGCCGCCGCAACTGCGTCTCGCCGAGTCGCCGAACTCGCCTGCTGCTGCAAACCACGCGATCGCTTCTCTGATCCTCTGAATCAACGCACAGCGACCTCCTCGTAACCTTGCTCATGATACCACTTGTTAGAATAAATCCGAGGTATGAGGTCGATCCACCGAAGAACAAGCAATCACAGCATGATAACGACACCGAGATTTGTTAACGAGGTTCGGCGAACTCGCCTACTCCCCGGGGCAATGACTACGGGCGCTCCTCCCCGAGATACCGCAACACCGGCCACCCGGGCGCCGGCACAAGCCGCCGGCTCCCCCTTGCGAGCCTGTCGCTATCTAGTCGTCATAGGTTACAACGTGGGGTGCCTCCTCATATATAAGAGGCCAAGGGTACAACGTGTCCGACTACGACACTACACGTATCCTACTCACAATACAACACCAAGTCCAAACGTAACCCAACTCGTACACAATATTCGACACAACTCTAACACTCATCAACACCGCCGAGAAGCTGGAGCCCAAGGGGTTAAGCATCCTCCGGCAATGGCTCAACAATGTCCCCATATTCCCGGTCGGCCCGCTGCTTCGGGCGGCAAGTTCGCCATCGCCGGAGGAGACGACGATTAGTAGCCCCATCTTGGCGTGGCTCGACAATCAACCGCCGGGCTCGGTGCTGTACGTGTCGTTCGGGTCGCTGTACACGATCTCCGCGTCGCAGGCGACGGAGCTGGCAATGGGGCTCCAGAAGAGCGGGCACAGGTTCGTGTGGGTTGTCCAGCCGGCCGCCGACGTGAACGGCAGCGAGTCACCTTCCTCGGGGTTGCCGCGGGGGTTCGCGGAGAGGATTAAGGCGGCAGGGCGCGGGCTGGTGGCGCGGTGCTGGGCGCCACAGGTGGAGATCCTGGCACACCCGGCCACTGGCGCCTTCCTGACGCACTGCGGGTGGAACTCGGCGCAGGAGAGCCTCGCCGCGGGCGTGCCGATGGTCGGGTGGCCGCTCTCGGCGGAGCAATTCTACAACGCCAAGTTACTGGCGGAGGAGATGGGGGTGTGCGTCGAGCTGGCGCGCGGCGCCGCGGCGGCCGTGACGAGGGACGAGGTGGCGGATGCGGTGGAGAGGGTGCTCGGCGAGACGTCCGGAGTGCGCGCCGCGATGAGGCGGAAGGCCGCGGAGATGAAGGAAGTGATCGACGCTGCGATGGACGGCGACGGCGAGGAGTCATCGCTGGGAGTGACGCGGAGGTTCTTGGACGCGATGGCGCAGATGCCACGGTCCGATCGGCTGCAAGCTGCATAGTGGTGTTCGATCATGAGATTTTTCGTGTGTTATCAGATCAAGCTGTACACGATATTTGGACTTAATTAGGTTCAAAATTCGGGATATTGGCAACTGGGTGTTTCAAAATCCTGAATATCCCGAATTGTAACTGGTATTTCAAATTTCGGGATATTTGTACTTATGGTGGTTCAAAATTCAGGATACTGGCAAACGAATGCAACGTTAATTAGTGAAAAAAACGCCGAACTTGTGTTGACCCTCGTTTTGATGTGGCGCAGAGCTGACGTGGCAAAATTGTGATGGCGGGGGACTGACGGCCGTTAACTGGCTTGGTCAGACCTGTCCGCTAGGGGTCGGCCGACCGTGAATCGAGGCGCAACCCACCCCATTCTTCCCTCTCACTCTCTTCTCTTCGCGGTGAAGGTGCGACTGTGCTCCTGGGTGGTGGATCCGAGGCCTCGCGCTCGAATCCATTGTGCTCAGGCCGTCGGTGTGGTGCAGCGGTCTAGCGGTGGCGCTGGCTGCTCTCGGTCGTGTGGAGGGCGGGGTGGCGGTGCATGGTAGCTAGGGCATCAGCCCTGATACGTGGCGTTCATTTCCGGGCGGATTCACAGCGGCTGCACTCGATTTGTCCAAGAACGGCAAGGCGCGGTGGTGGTGGTGGCGTGGTGTGCGGCGTTGTGGTTTCCAGAGCCCTCGCTGCAGTAGCGGAGGTGGTGTTGGCGTCAATGTAGGTACTCCATCATGGTGATGTGGCTATGGGTGTCATTACTTTCCTTTTGGTCTGGCTCGCCGCTGCGGCCTTCAAACGTCGCAAGTTTCGCTGCGACCTGGCTCCTCCCTAGGGTTAGAGATGGCAAGGCATAAGGCTCTAGGAGAAAGCCTTGTTCTTCGACGCAAGTCATTGTCGGTGATGTTAGCGCCCGTGGGCGGCCTCCTCCTCGAGGCATTGTGGAAGAGTACTGGCCGTATCTATCCTAGGTTTCCGTGGGGTGGCCATGCGCGGATCTGGGCAAAAACGTTTTGATCGATGGGGATCGATGCCCGTGACGGCGGCGTCCTCGGGCATCGTTAGGTTCTAGAAGGCGCCTTAGAAGATCTTGTTTACAATCAATCTAGGATGAGGTCACGTTAGGTGGTGGTGGTCTGTTTGGTTGGCTTAAGCAGTGACCATATTAAAAATTGCCTTTGTTGAATGGTTTTTAGTCAGTCTTTCTTAGAAACTGTCAACCTTCTGTATTTTTTTCTCTCAGTATGAAATTGGCGGAGCTCCCGCTTTGCACGTCCAAAAATCAAATGAACAGATCGTTTTCCCTCAAGTTTGGAGATTCAAACTTGACACAACAACGTCTTTAACAAAACGTATGTTGAAATGTTTTTTTTTAAGCTGACACATGTGTTGTGCTCTTGCAGCAACCGAGCACAAAGTCTGCTCTCCCAATTTCCATGACACACGGTCAGTGTGTTCTTTGTGTCCACGGGTATGCATTGTCTTGCCAGATAAGACCATCAACACCGGGCATGATGCCGAGGTACATGGACCACGTACGTGTGCTCAAGGAATCGGTGTTTGATGACATTCTCTGTACCCACAGTATACTCGTCTAGAAGGTAGCGGGAATCTAGAAAACAACTCATGTGCCAGTACATGTTGAAACCTATAGGACACAAGAAAATCCTCCACAAACTACAGAGAATGCAGCAGTGACTGTATTCAATGGTCAACGATAAACAGGTGTAAATTCACTGGGGCTGTTTTCATATGTATTCACTGGGTCCGTTCTCCAAATTCTGTTTTCATCCGGCACCATTAAGCTGACCTCCAGTTCTCAATTGGATAACATGATCTCAACATTTCATGAGTTTCTGAACTTCAGGAGCTATTCTTACAAAAAGGAAAAGAAATAAACCCGGATACAATCTGGTGCTTCGACCAGCAGTTTCCCTTCGAGATGGTCGCTTCGCTGTGCGCCTATTACTCTACCTTTTCTTGATCCATCTAATTCTCTCCACCTTAGAGCATCTAGAGCTGGACCCTTCATATCCGTCTCAAACGCTCGGGCAGGCCGCCTGGTCACGAAAATACGACTCAGACGGGCCTCTCAAACCGGCCTCAAACGTCCGGGTTGACCGGCACCCCCCATTTGAAGCCCAAATATGAGGCGGATATGGGGGGAGCCCGGACGTGCCCAGGCACGCCCGCCACATCAGACTGACTGTGTGGCCCCACGCGGACTTGCCCGGAAACCCGACGGTCCGACGGGCGCCTCGTCCGTCGGCATGGTGTGAACGCCTCGTGGCGCTGCTCCGGCTCCCCGTCCGAGGTTGGGGTCGACTATTTAAGCCGACCGCCGCCCCCAAGCCCTGGCTCATCCGCCTCCTCCCTCTCTCCACCACCATCCGAGCACATCCGCCTCCTCTCGCACTCCCCTCTCCGTCAGGATGGTCCGGCGGCTCGTCACCACCTACGCGCAGCTTACTCCTGAGCGGCGCCGGCAAATCGAGGCGGAGATCCATGCTCGCCGCGCCGCCCGCATCGCTGCGGGTCTCCCTCCGAACTCGCCGAAGACGAAGGAGGAGGAGGAGGAGGACGAGCAGGAGGAGGAGGAGCAGCCGGAAGCCGTGAAGGAGGAAGACCCGGAGGAGGAGGCTCCCGGCTTGATGAGCATGGCGGAGGTGGAGGCGGAGTTCGTCGTCGCCCAATCGGAGGAGATGCATGGCGGAGCAATAGACCATCCTGGATTCCATCCGGGATGAGGCCGAGGTGGAGGCCAACCGCCAGCTCATCCGGCAGAGACAGACGGAGGCTGACGCCCTCTGCGACGAGCTGGAGGCGGAGATCGAGGCGGAGGAGGCCGCAGCGGAGCAGCCGGATCCGCCGGAGGGGGTGGAGCTGCGGTAGGCGACCATTTATCCGCCGGAGGGCACGGAGATCGTCGACATCTCCAACGAAGAGTAGATAGATTCTACGTAGTACGTATATTTTTTTTATCTTGCATGCTTTTATATGGATTTGAGATTTCTAACATGAAATGTCCGGTTGTTGAATGAATTATTTGAGGCGTGACCGGTCAGTGTCGCGTCCACGGGCATTTAAAAGGCCAGGTTTGCAAGGTCCGTCTGTAGATGCTCTTACTATGTCAGATAACAACTCCCCGAAAACTAAAAGATCAGAAAACTTGATGCAGACAGTTCTAGCACCTTACTTGGCACATTTATTGTTGATTTTTGGTTTTCTGGTAGCTAACCAGTCTTCCCGGCTGGTACCTTATTTGGCACATTGTATTACTCATATCAATCGTAGTCAGAATTACTCATATCGATCGTATTACTCATATCAATCGTAGTCAGAATTGTGTTAGCGATTTCCTATCTAAATTTGCTAGAACTAGTGGTAGAACCGTAGTTTGGTTGGGCTCTGGCCTCCAAGAAGTCATTGAGTTATGTAAGAAGGATTGTATGGTTGATGTTTGAGTAATATAAGTTATTACCCGCAAAAAAAAGATGTTTTATCGATCCTATAGGAAGCATTCTGGTTTCTCGATCTTTTGATGGTGTCTCCTTCAATCTCAGTTTTCTAACACACCAGAAATGCCTCGCGTACTTGTTTCGGGTTCAGGCCCGGGCCAGGGGTTGCAGATAAGTTGTTCATGTCCACTTCTATGAGCTGACTCGCTTGGTGAAGAGTCCTTAACAACCCGTGGACCTAATTAATTGATTGTTGTAGGAGTATCAATGGTGTCAAATATCTAGTTGTTCCTCTGTAGCGGCGGAAATTCAGCCACGATGTGATGTTGCACGATGAAGGATGAAAGACTTCTAGCTTGTGATGCGAGTTGAGATTGTCATTAGGTTGTCAATGGATCTATGGCACGAAAGTGCTCTTTTGATCCCGAGTTCATATGCTCCCTGATAAACAGTAAAATCCGAAAAAATAATAAAAAGGTTAAAAAATTTGATTTTTTTTATGATAAACATTGACGAAAGTTTTAACATTCTGCAAATTTTCGTGATGAAATATCATTCGTGGAGGTCGGGACAAAAAAAAACAAAATCGATGCTTGAAATTGCTTCCAACAATAGTGTTTTTGGAGCATCTATTTTTTTTTTGCCCAGGCCTACACGAAAGTCATTTCATCACAACAATTTGCAGGCAGTTAAATCTTTCATCAATGTTTATCGCCAAAAAAAATTAGAATTTTTAGAATTTTTTTACTATTTTTTTGTGTTGTTAGTGTTCATCAGGGAGTATATGAGCTCGGGATCAAATACTCTATTGCAATACTTGTGTGACTCCATATTATAAAAGGAGATTGACTGCTCCGAGGATAAATCAACCGATTTATATGACTTATACGTGTATGAGTTCCATCTGAAGTTGCACACTGACGAAGGACGCAACTCTTCACAAAATGATCCTCATAGCCGGTATACTCCTTTAGTCTCAAGGTACAATGCACACATATAAGATTTTTCAAGTCAAATTTTACGTCGCGTTGGTTGAGTTAGTGAGCATACGTCGTGACAGAGAAGTTCTAGGTGAATGTTCTCTCTATATTGGTGTGCAAAAAATAATTTAGGCGTCACAGTCGTATCGAGGCGGAATCTGGGAAGGAGCATTTTTGCTCCTCGACGGAGCGATTCCGCCGGGGATACTTTCCTCCGGGAGGGGGAAATCAAATCTTGTTCGACATTTTTACCAACACCATCTCATCTCAAAACCCTAGTTCATCTCTTGTATTCAATCTTTGTCACAAAACCTCAAATTCGTACCTGTGAGTTGCTAGTAGTGTTAATTACATCTTGTAGTCGATGCTACTTGATTCAATTGATTAAAGATCATATGTTCAGATTGTTAATCATATATGTATTTTCTCTTATCATGGACATGAATATGCTTTGTGAGTAGTTCTGTTTGTTTCTGAGCACATGAGAGAAGTCTTGTTATAAACTATCTTGTGAAGCTAGTATTCCTTCAATATTTTGATGACATGTATGTTGTGCTTTGTCTAGTGGTGTCATGTGAACGTCGACTATATGACACTTCACTATACTTGAGCCTTGGGAAAGACATTGTGGAGTATGAAGTAGACGATGGGTTGCGAGGATGAAATAAACTTAAACCCTAGTTTTTTGTACTATTTCGTAAGGGGCTGATTTGGATCCATATGTTTCATGGTATGGTCAGATTTATCTTAATTTTTCTTTCAGTTTTGCAGATGCTTACGAGAGAGAGTAATCATAAGTATGTTGTTTGTTCAAGTAAGAATAACACCTTAGCACCGGTTCACCCCCATATCAATTTATCAAAACATTAAACGCGAATCAACTAAAACACGATAGGCATGACTAGATAAAATTCCCATGTTTCCTTGAAAATGCTTTGCTCATTATAAAAAACACTTTTGGCCTGTCCTTTGCGTAATAAGGATTGAGCTACCTTGCGGCACCTTGTTACTTTCGTTATTAGTTACTTCCTACCAAATATCTTGCCATCAAACTATCTGTCACTACACTTTTACAGTATTTGCAGAGATTACCTTGCAAAAATCGCTTATCAATTCCTTCTGGTCCTCGTTGGGTCTGACACTCTTACAGGACTATGATTGATGCCCTATACTTGCGGGTCATCAGGCATGCTCATGGTAGGCATCCATGCCTAGTGTGGTTGACTTTTGATATCGTATGCAAATTGCGACATAACCTTTTTTAACCAAGAAAACTCCAGAAAATTCATAACTTTTCGAAAACCCAAACAATTTGCATGGTGCCTTGAATTGGTAATACAGGGCCAGAAAAAATCGGGGCCATTTAAGCATGTTGAGAAATGAGGTACTCCCAAACGGACCCTTCTTGCCTACTCCAACAATCTCCGTTGAACATGGTATTTTTTTGATATCTCTGGACTGACCCCAACTTTTGCAAGAACGAAGGTGGCATGTCGATGTTAGGCATCCATGCCTAGTTTGAATGACTTGTGACCCCATATGCACGTTGCGACACGTCAGACCATTTATCTAGATTTGTTCACCGAAAAAACTCCAGAAGATACAAAAACCTGTCAAAAAACAAAATAACTTGGCATGGTGCTCCGAAGAGGTCATGTTGGGCCATGTAAAAAAATGAGTCCATTTCAAGGATGTTGAGAAAACAAGGTGCTCTCAAACGGAGCCTTCCGGCCGACCCGAACACCCTCCATTCAACACATCTATTTTCGGACATTCTTGAAATGACCCCAAATTTTGGTGGCCATGCGCATTGTGGGCATCCTTGCCAGGTATGAACGATTTCTGACACCGTATGTAAGTTGTGACACGTCTGGCCATTTATCGCCCTTTTTAACCGAGAAAACTCAAGAATATGCAAAATTTGTAGAAAAACAAACAACTTGACATGCTGCATTGATTGACCATACATGAAAAAAAATACGGTCACTTGACAGTTATTGAGAAAGAACGTGCTCTTAAATGAAGCATTCTGACGTACCCAGACACCGTACAATAGACATGGTGCTTTTCCTAAGCAACTTCAAAAAATGTTCGTGGAATTGTAAAAACAATTGGATCACATTTTTTTCACTATTTTTCCAAAAAAAAAACAAATTCCAAATTTGTTAGTTCTTTTCAAAAAATAAAAAAATGTCCATGTTCAAAATTTTGCCCATTTTTGTAAAAATGTTCGTGTTTTGACATTCTTAGCAATTTTAAAAGGCACACATATTTTGAAATTTCTGTGCAATTTTCTAAAACGCGCATATTTTTATTTTATGAACAAAAATTGAACTGTGAATATTTGTATTTTATGAACAAAATTTGAAATTTATGTGCAATTTTCTCAAATGCGAACATTTTTTGCAATTTGAACAAATTTTTATAAGCACAAGCTTTTTTAAAAACAAAAATATACAAAAAACAAAAAAGCAAAATAAATAAAAAGAAACAAAAAAGAATAGAAAAAAAGAAAAAGAAAACATGGGTAAAAGAGTGGCTCACTACAGTAAACCGGTCATTGAGGGATAGTTCTAGTAGTTTGCGTTTCCGAGTTAGACATTGAAGCTTACCGGTTCATGTGGCTAGCAACAAGCAGTCGGCAGCGGGAGTTACAAAGTTCGATCCCTCGCAATTTCATTCCTTTTTGATGAATTTATCATTGTTTTCGCGTTTGACAATGGGCCACCCTAGTCGGGCGGCTCCTGTGTGTGGCGCCATCTATTTGAAATAATTCACAGATTTGAAAAAGTTTGAAAAAAAGTACATGAAGTTGGAAAAAGATTCACGCATTTGAGAAAAAAATATGAATAATATTTTAATTTTTTAAAAAGTTACATACGTTTGAAGAAATAATAAAATGGGAAAAAGGAAAAAAGAAGTGTAAATGGGTCGACCCAGGGCAAAGAGGGGTGTTAAGGCGTGGAATAGCGAAATCAATAATTGAGGAATACTCCTTTCAAAGGTCACTCCCACCTTGCCAAGTTACGACAAGTGGCGTGCTGCATGGGTGCCACTTGTCGCAACCTTGGAGTCTTTCCCTTTTTCCGAAGATCCATATTTTCAAAACGTTTTATTTCTTAAACCGTGCATCCAAATCTCGAACCGTTTTCACCATTGGATTTCTCGTGTCAAGATCTTTAAAACTAGATTCCATGTTGGTAGGTTTTCACGAACTTTTTTTAACAAAAAAAACCGGACGAAAAAACCATGTCTTTCGCGGAAAAAAAAGAAAACACGTTTTTTTTCGTTTCCGAGAGGCACGACCGTGCATCTCGCGGAAGCAAACCTGTGCCTCTCGCGGAAAAAAAAACCGTGTGTCTAGCGAAAGGAAAATAAATAGAAAACACATTTTTTTTCCGTTTCCGACAGGCACGGCCGTGCCTATCACCAAAGCAAAACGGTGCCTCTCGCAGAAGCAAAACCATGCCTCTCGCGAAAGAAAAAAAAAGGAAAAAGTTAATAGGAAGGAAGTTTGATCGGAATAAATATAAATTCTTTTCTTATTTCTATTTTATGATTGACCAATATAAACATCAACAACTTCAAATTGGACTCATTTCCCCTCAACAAATAACGGCTTGGGGCTAACAAAACCCTACCTAATGGAGAAGCCGTTGGCGAAGTCACAAGGCCCTCTACTTTTAATTGTAAAATCAATAATTTTTTTCCGTGTTCGAGGGGCACGGCCGTATCTCTCGTGGAAGCAAAACCGTGCCTCTCACAAAAAAAAACAGAAAACACGGTTTTTTTCCGTTTCCGAGAGGCACGATCGTGACTCTTGCGAAAGCAAAGCCGTGCCTCTCGTGAAAAAAAAAACAGAAAACGCGTTTTTTTCGTTTTCGAGAGGCACGGCCGTGCCTCTCGCGAAATAAATTTGTGCCTCTCGTGGAAGAAAAACCGTGTTTTTTCGCCCAAAACACTTTTTTTTGAAAAAAAAATCATCCAAAAGTTAAGAAAGACCGGTGGAAAAACCGAAACACCAAAAAACCCTGAAAAAACCCACCTCAAAAGCCGAAAACGCGTGCGGAAAATAAAAAAAAGCAAAATCCGAAGGAAACGCTCAAAGTACGACACGTGACGGCGGCTGAGAACGCGCCAAGTGGCGGCGCGTGGGAGTGATTGTTGGGGGCTCTCGAAGGAGCGCTCGCCAACTAGTTGCTCTCGTGGAGTAGGATTTGATTAGAGCGTATAAGTTCTGACAGACTACCCACCATACATATGAAAATAGGTATAATTTGCCAAATGTCGGCATTGCTCTATATACATTTTCTGGGGTTGTGTTGAAGCGGGGCTCAACCAAATTAACGCATCGCGGCGGACGTAAATGCGCATCTCAAAACCTAGTCATGACCCTTCACACGACGACCGGCCCGACACTAAATAGTTTTTTTTCGTGACTATGGAGTTACGACAGTCTTGCATTAATTTTGTTTTCTCAATGGATAGCGAGTACTCCTCTATCCCGGATTAGGAGGGCCGTTTTGACTCTTGGAAGCATATGCTCCCCGGTGAATAGTAAATTTAAAACAAATAGTAAATAAATATATAAAAAAATATGATTTTTCGTGTGGATGTTCATCTTAGTCTAATAAGCGTGTTTGACAATTTTCATGCGAAACGGAATAGCGGTACTTCGTCGGTGAAAAAAATCAAAATTAAGTATAACATTTGTAGGTAACCTTTGGTGTTTGATTTGTTTTTTTTACACAGCTCAAAATGCTTAAGATTTTCCCCCAAAAAATTGCAGGTAGCATTTCGGTGTGACAAAGAACGCATCTTTTTTTTTCTTTTTTTTTATATTTACAAAAAGCATTTTTAATGGGCAGGAACATATACTCCTAAGAGCTGAATTGGATTTCCCGGATCGGCCTCCTCTATCTCTATGCAAGAGAAGAAGAAGACTTAGCTCGGGGTCGTCTCAATTTTTGTGAACCCCAAGTGCATCCGTATAATTTATTGTTGCATAACGTGGGTGGTGTGCGTAGATAAAGTAAAAAAACATATCCCGTCGCAATGCATTGTCAGGCTGTTGAAGGAATCAATCCCCCCCCAGAGCAACTCATCATGCTTCTCATTTCTTGATCCACTTTCTGCTAGTCGTCTCTGCCAGCTAGCTGCAGCCTGCGGCCAATCCGGTGTGGATCGTCTCATCGACCGAGATCATTTCTCCGGCTAATTAAGCCCTGTAAGTCATAATATCCTCGACTGAAACTCGTACTGCCATTTGTCTAAAAAGAAGCCTTCTTTGCGTCAAGTTTTGCAAGTGTGCTTCAAAGTCGTCCCCTCGTTGTTGTCCATTTCAGTGGAGAAGCAATGGCAGCAGGACTAGATCAGTTAGTGGCGCTCTGGAAAGAGTGGGGGATCCAAATGCTGGTGCTGCTGAGTTTAGCATTGCAGGTGACTCTCCTCATCACAGCGGAGATCCGTCGGCGCAAAGATTCGGGCGTGGTAAGGGTCGTGGTGTGGTCGGCGTACCTGATGGCCGACACGACGGCGATATACACTCTTGGCCACATGTCGGTGACCACCATGTCACCGGAGCACGAGCTGGTGGCGTTCTGGGCGCCGTTCCTGCTGTTGCATCTCGGCGGCCAGGACAACATCACCGCCTACTCCATAGAGGACAACCGGCTGTGGATGCGTCACCTGCAGAGTTTCGTCGTGCAGGTTCTCGCGGCCGCCTATGTCCTCTACGAGTCATCCATCTTCGCAGGTGGCCGCAGGACCATGCTCGGTCAGGCCACCATACTTTTGTTTGTGGTTGGTGTTGTCAAGTATGGGGAGAGAGTATGGGCGCTCAAGTGTGCCAGCAGCAGTAACCTGTCCGGGAAGAACTACCAGAGTTTTGGCAGGATGCATATTGATGATCGGAGCGCGAGCATTCTGACGTGGGAACCGGAGATGGCTCATCTACTGCTGAACTTTCCCAAGCATCTACTTAAGGGGCCGTTACCTCTCGTGAGAGTTGGCCGTAAAATGGATAGTGACTGGGAGCTCACGTACAATGTAGCCGAGATCCAACTCTCGCTGATGTACGACGTCTTCTACAGCAAGGCTGAGTTGATCCACACCTGGTACGGGTACTGCATCCGTCTCTTCTCGCTGCCAGCCACTGTCACTGCATTGCTGTTGTTCCGTCGATTCAGTGATAAAGATGGTTTCAGCAGAGTAGATGTGGCTGCCACTTATGTTTTGCTAGCTGGAGCCGTCATCACGGAGATCACATCCACACTGAGGGCCATGTTCTCCACCTGGATATTCCCACAAATGCTCACAATAAGATTTGATCGTTTTGCTGTTGGTAAAGGATTGTTTTGTTGGCGCCGCCTTCTCGCAGCGCCGCTCCTTCTTCCTCCTCTTGTTGCCTCTCACAACTCACTCTTCTTCTCTCAAGAACACAAGGACACATACACACACACACGCATGTACCAAGGAAGAAGACCAACCAGCTTTGTCGTGAGGCACTTCCTTGGCAACCACAAGTGTTACATTTTTTCCTTCAGCCCTCACGGCCTTATATTTCCATTCATCTAATCACCTTAAATAGTAGGTACAAGTGACTCCACACCCGGCCACTACCTCACACACGCACACGGCTGGCCGGCACACTCGGCCAGTAACTCCTGTACGCACGCACTAAGCTAACTACCCTGGAATCTCTCCAGCCACCACATGCGGCCATCGAGTCTCGAATCACTAACCAACTAACAACCTGCATGCATCAACTAATTCCTATTTGCATGCACTCACTCGACCACACAGCTAGCTAGCTCAATGACCCGGCCAATCTCTAGACCACTGCATGATACGCACACATGCATATACACACATGTCAAGATTAATCCTAACATTCACCTCCTTAATCTTGACATGTCAACTCTTCTAATCTTGATGCAGATCACCTGCAACCTCTTGCCATGGATGACGCCTTCGCAGCTCCGCACACCTTGTTGTGAACGACGCCGTCGCAACGTCGGTCACCACCACCATCTCCATCTAGTCGGGGTCGACGTCGTTGCAGCGCCCATCACCACGTCCTCTTGCCGCGCATGGCAGCCACCTCTTGACGTGGACGACGCCGTCGCGACGCCGATCATGACGCCCTCATTATCTTGCGGCATCTCACCGCAACCGCATGTTCGCCACCGGTGCCACAACTCGCCGGTGACTTGCCTCCATGTTGTCGACGATGACGCACCTTGTCGACGACTCGCACATGAAACTCCTCATGGCAATGGCTTCCGCTCCATGGCCATCACCTCCTTGCCGCCGGTGACATAACTTACCGGGCGACATACCTTTCTCCATCGCTCGTGACGCAGCTTGACGAGGATGAAGACACGCACCAGCCGCCAGCAGCATCGTGCCGCCAACGGCGTCCATCTTGCGTCGACGACCTCCACCTCTCATGGAGTCCGCCGCGCCGCCACCACCGCCTCATGATCGACAAGGCTCTGATGCCAATTGTTGGCGCCGCCTTCTCGCAGCGCCGCTCCTTCTTCCTCCTCTTGTTGCCTCTCACAACTCACTCTTCTTCTCTCAAGAACACAAGGACACATACACACACACGCATGTACCAAGGAAGAAGACCAACCAGCTTTGTCGTGAGGCACTTCCTTGGCAACCACAAGTGTTACATTTTTTCCTTCAGCCCTCACGGCCTTATATTTCCATTCATCTAATCACCTTAAATAGTAGGTACAAGTGACTCCACACCCGGCCACTACCTCACACACGCACACGGCTGGCCGGCACACTCGGCCAGTAACTCCTGTACGCACGCACTAAGCTAACTACCCTGGAATCTCTCCAGCCACCACATGCGGCCATCGAGTCTCGAATCACTAACCAACTAACAACCTGCATGCATCAACTAATTCCTATTTGCATGCACTCACTCGACCACACAGCTAGCTAGCTCAATGACCCGGCCAATCTCTAGACCACTGCATGATACGCACACATGCATATACACACATGTCAAGATTAATCCTAACATGTTTTATTTGCTTTATCTTGTAGTTAGATCTGGGGAGCTCGTCAGACATGCAATACGCAAAATAGGAATGCGTACGAGGTACTGGTCGGGCACCATGGGGCAACACAACTTGATTTACATGTGCAGCCACTGCAAGGACAGCCGAAGCAGCAAGATCGCGAGATGGATGGGACGGGAGGACTGGTGGAACACACTGGTTTACACGTCGTCGTCTGTCCCCGTCTCCGTAGATGTCAGTCAGCTGCTGAAGAAACAACTGTCAGGAAGTGTGGGCGTCGACAAAGAAAGCCCAGATCACATCCAGAGCTCACGGGGCCAGGCGGTGCTGAAGAAGGCAGGACTGTACGAGGAGTTGTCCTGGAGCGTGGACACTGAGCTGGACGAGAGCATCCTAGTCTGGCACATCGCCACTCATATCTATCTCAACTGGTACGAGGCAAAGGTGACGGAGGAGATCTCCAGCTACAGACGCCTGCCGCATCTTGCAAAGGTGACAGAGGAGCTCTCCAACTACATGATGTTTCTGCTTGCCGCACGTCCTTACATGCTGCCTGACAATGCTAGTCGCCAAAGGTATATTGAACTCTGCAACAAGGTGATCTATGATCTGAAATACAGCTCGGCCGAGGATTTGATCAAGTTGATACGGGAACACGGAGAAGCGCTTGGCGCCGGAAGAGCTCAACCTTCCTGGGACTGGGATGATGATACAGTCATAGAGAATGAAACATTTGACAGGGCATCTCGGCTTGGCACGAAGCTGATTAGCATGGAAACACCTGATGCGAGCATGCTAGAGCTGATCAACCAAGTGTGGGTGGAGATGCTGTGCTACGCGGGATACCGGTGCAGGCCAGATTCTCATGCCAGACAATTGAGCAATGGCGGCGAGATCACCACCGTCGTTGCCCTTATGGTGGAATACACGAAATCCGGTCTTATAGAGTTCAAAGAAGAAGAGCATGAAACCGAGTTGGGGCGCCTGTAACAGTAACACCTCGAATATTAATGCTTGCTATCACGCCACCTTATCTTTTGGTACTACAGCTGCCAATAATCACAACCCGTGTCCTCCCGCGCCCCCTCGTGGGCGACACGGCAAGGTTTTAGCCGCCGCCGCCTAGACCTTCCCAGTGCTCACCTCCCCCTCCGCCGCTGCTGGTGGTCGGTGCCGGGAAAAACCCGTGCGTGCGATGGCGGCGGCGGAGGGCCTCTCCTTCCTCTCCCGGATCCATGGCGGTAGCATTTCGGTGTGACAAAGAATACATCTATTTTTTTCATTTTTTTTATATTTACAAGGAACATTTTTAATGGGCAGGAACATATGCTCCCAAGAGCCGAATTGGATTTCCGGGATCGGCCTCTATCTATATGCAAGAGAAGAAGAAGGCTTAGCTCGGGGTCTTCTCAAATTTTGTGAACCCCAAGTGGATTCGTATAATTTATTGTTGCGTAACGTGGGTGGAGTGCGTAGGTAAAGTGAAAAAACATATCCCGTCGCAATGTATTGTCAGGGTGTTCAAGGAATCAGTCCCCCCAAGAGCAACTCATCATGGTTCTCATTTCTTGGTCCACTTTCTGCTGGTCGTCTAAACCCTCTACCGAGAGGGCCGCAGGCATTATATTGATAGCGAGAGAGAGATCCTCTGGAGAGGGATTACAGCATGTGGTTAGGAACCAAAGAGGAGATTACAAAGGACTCTGAGAGGAGGAGATATTACAGGAGTTTGAATAGGAAAGGAAAACTCTTTAACAGAGAATAAAATCTATCTCTACCTGCAACGCAGCGCCCAAGTATATCCTCAATCTAACAGCTGCCGGCCAATGATCATATGTTTAACACCCTCCCTTAATCTGAACTTCTCAAGTTGAGATTACGTTTGAATTCTTCATATGGTCTTGTGGCCAAGGCTTTGGTAAATCCAGCTGCAACTTGATCTCTTGAGTGTACAAACCGAATGTCTAGTTCTTTGTTAGCTACTCTTTCTCTGACAAAGTGGTAGCCTATTTCAATATGCTTGGTTCTTGCATGAAACACATGAT
Source organism: Elymus sibiricus (assembly GCA_039707655.1). NCBI lineage: Eukaryota > Viridiplantae > Streptophyta > Magnoliopsida > Poales > Poaceae > Elymus > Elymus sibiricus. The sequence goes on from CM077665.1 coordinate 60,064,045, forward strand.
TTGCCGCTAAGTATGTAGCTCCAAGGTTGTCACACCAAAGACAAGGAGTTTGGGTATGATGGAAACCAAGCTCCTTAAGAATAGCTTTGACCCAAATAATTTCTGATGTGGCATTTGCCAAAGCTTTATATTCTGCCTCAATACTTGATCTTGAAACTATAGCCTGTTTCTTTACACACCATGAGATTAAGTTAGGACCAAAGAAGACTGCAAAACCTCCTATTGACCTTCTGTCATCCAAACAACCAGCCCAGTCAGAGTCAGAGAAGGCACTCACAAGAGTGGATGAGGATTTTCTGAAAGTTAGTCCAACACTTAAAGTGTTTTTGACATATCTCAATATACGTTTTGCTGCAGTCCAATGAGCAGTCGTGGGTGCATGAAGAAACTGACAGACTTTATTAACTGAGAATGAAATATCAGGTCTAGTAAGGGTCAAGTACCGAAGTGCACCTACCAAGCTCCTGTATTTGGTGCCATCTTCTTGACTTAACACTTCACCTTCAATGAGAGAGAGTTGTTCTGAACTGGACAATGGTGTTGGTGAAGGTTTACAACCTTGCAACCCAACTCTCTTCAGAAGATCAGTTGCATATTTCTCTTGAGAGAGATGTAAACCACCTTCCTTGTTTTTCTTAACCTCAATACCAAGGAAGAAATGCAAATCTCCAAAATCCTTAAGAGCAAATTCTGAGTTCAAATCTGATAAAAGCGCGGTCACTGCTTCATTGGAGGAGCTTGTAACAATGATGTCATCAACATAAATAAGCACAAAAGTGGATGTATGTGACTTATTGTGAATGAACAGTGAAGTATCAGATTTTGAAGGAACAAAACCAAGCTGTTGTAACTTTGAACTTAGGCGAGAATACCATGCTCTTGGAGCCTGCTTCAATCCATATAGTGATTTATCAAGCCTGCACACATGATGCGGTCTGTTCTTATCTTCAAACCTAGGAGGTTGCTTCATGTACACTTTCTCTTCCAGAACCCCATGTGTAAGAGCACATTTATCCATGTGTGGTTTTGGCAATTGATGACAATCCCTATGGACTAATGGTTGCCTTGAGTTATATTCGAAGGATTTGTCCGTAGGTACTTCTTGAAGTCCATCTGTTGGTTTCAAGGAGTTTATATGGTGACCAAGGTGGTATTCAAGGTTTTATCCAAAGAGTGGTCATGTGAGAGTTGAGCTTATTGCAAGCATGTCTTGAAGAAGAAGATTGTGTGAGCACTCATGTTTACCTTCAAGACATCATCTTTATGAAAAGAGAAGATAAGATACAAGGTTGATCAAGACTAAGTCAAAGAGTGAACCAAGTTGATCAACACACAAAGCGTACAAGATATACCGAGAGGGATCAAGTGATCCCATGGTATGGTAAGCATTGTCCATTACGCTTTGTGTACTAACCCATGGTCTACGTGAGTATTCTTTGTAGGGTTAGGTATATTTCCATGGGATTGCATCAAGAAGAAGATCACATACAACCCATTGAAGATGACATCAAGTGGTGATCGTCATCAAGATTGCGGTGTGCAAGTTCAAGTGGAGCATCACGAAGAGATCATGCTTGAAGCTTGCCGTCCATTGTGGTGACAATGTACTTGTGAAGATGTGACGAAGAGTGGCCCACCCATAGTGGAGTATGGGGGAGCAATCAACTTGTCTTCATCGAGCCAACACAATCAAGAAAGATGATCCATTTTGAGGAAGTCAAGATCATCATCATCTAGCTCAAGTGGACTATGTGCAAGGTATAGGTTTGCCCTTGATAGGTTTTCTATTTTACCGGTCTCATGGTGGTAGTTGGGAGACCGAGTTATAGGATCGATTGCCCTACTATCAAGGGGGGCTCTCAAGTGAGTAGCTTGATCGTATCGTTCATTGAGAGCGCAAACCATTTGCATCCTTGGATCATCATATTTCTTGGTCCTTATTTGGTTTTTCTCTATGTGAGTTTTTGAGCTTATGGTCTTCATCGTGATAAGTTCAAGCTCATCGAAAACAGATTGCGTATGCATCATATTGTGTTTTCGGTGTTGGAGATTTTGCCGGATATTTATTGGGAAGGTCATCTTCCTTATCCTAGTGGAATTTATTCTCCATTTCTTGTTCTTAATTTAACTAGTCATTGTTGGATAGCTCTGGTTGTCCTTTATCCAACAAGCTTGAGTTTGCTAAAATCGGAGCTCGTATGCGAAAGTTATGGATGTTTTAGTCTTACCTGTTTTACATAGAGATGTTGTACCGCCCCATAGAGAGGTTGTATCGGTTAACCGGTACAACCGGTGTTTGGAGCGGTTGTACCGCTACAGAATTGGTCCGAAGGTTGTACCGGCCATGTACCGCTCTACCACCGAACTAGTTTCTGTTGTGGTGCGATTCTTGGGCAGTTGTGGGCCGGTTGTACCGCTTATTGCTTTTTACCGGTTGTACCAGTGCTCATAGCGGTTGTACCGCTCCTATGTTATTCTACACATAACGGGCTGATTCGTGGGGACCTATTTAAGGGGGTCTTCTTCCCCAATGGTTCCCCAACTCTTGAGCTCGTTTTTGCCCCCCATTGTTGACCTTCTTTGAGCTTGCTATCTCTCAATCCCTCGAATAATTCTTGCTAGTTCTTGAGGGAAAAGGGAGAGGAGATCTAGATCCACATTTCGACCAATCACTTTCTCCTCTATGTGAGGGGAACCCCTTGGATCTAGATATTGGAGTTCTTCGTGTTCTTCTTTGTTCTTCGTCTCATTTTCCTCCCTAGCATTTGTTGCTTTGGTGGGATTTGGGAGAGAAGGACTTGGGCACTCCGTGTGCCCTTGCCATTGCAATTGGTGCATAGGTTTGAGTTCTCCACGGTGATACGTGGAAGTGAAGTTTGAGAAGCTTATTACTCTTGGGTGTTTGAGCACCCTAGAGCTTGTTCCTCTTGGGTGCCTTGGCACCCTAGACGGTTGGTGGTGCCTCGGAGCTCAATCATTGTGGTGTAAAGCTCCGGGCAAGCGGCGGAGTCTCCAATTAGGTTGTGGAGATTGCCCCGAGCAATTTGTACGAGTACCGGTGACCGCCCCCAAGGGTTGCCAAAGTGTACGGGTACCGGTGACCGCCCCCAAGGGTTGCCATTTGTACGAGTTCGGTGACCGCCCTCACCCTTAGTGGAATCACGACATCTTGCATTGTGCGAGGGCGTGAGGAGATTACGGTGGCCCTAGTGGCTTCTTGGGGAGCATTGTGCCTCCACACCGCTCCGAACGGAGATTAGCATCCGCAAGGGTGTGAACTTCGGGATACATCATCGTCTCCACGTTCCTCGGTTATCTCTTACCCGAGCCCTTTACTTATGCACTTTACTTTGTGATAGCCATATTGTTTCATGCTATATATCTTGCTATCACTTAGTTGTTTATCTTGCTTAGCATAAGTTGTAGGTGCACATAGGTGAGCCTAGTTGTTTTAGGTTTTGTGCTTGACATATTAAACGTTAGTTTTATTCCGCATTTGTTCGAGCCTAAACCGTAATTATTTTAAAGCGCCTATTCACCCCCCCTCTAGGCGACATCCACGTCCTTTCACCATGACGGATTGCATTCTGCACATCTAGTTGTCTGAGACTCCATCCTCTGGACACAGGAATGGACAAGACAAGACGAATGGTGGCAGCTTTAACAACTGGACTGAAGGTGTCCTCATAATCTATGCCATACCTCTGCTTGAAACCCTTAGCAACAAGCCTGGCTTTATAGCGATCTATTGTGCCATCAGACCTTCGTTTTATGCGGAAGACCCACTTGCAATCAATCACATTTTTACCTTGTCGTGCAGGAACCAGATGCCAGGTGCTATTTTTCTGAAGAGCCTGAAACTCATCATCCATGTCTGCCTTCCACTTTGGATCACCAAGAGCCTCATGATATGTGCGTGGTTCTCCTGTAGATGCAGCCAAGCCATGCTTGATTTTATAATTTATAGGTTGAATAGCACCTGCTCGAAGACGTGTACGTGGCGGTGTAGAAGCAGTTTGCACAGAAGATCTGGTTGCTTCAGGAGGCGGAACAGATCCTGAGACAGGTGCGCCAGCTTCTGCTGAGTCACCCTCTCCCGCCGGATCGTCTGTTGGCTAACTGGCTGCAGGAGACGAGGAAGGAGCCACAGAAGATCCTGGGGAATCAGCAGAATCTGGTGCGGGACTCGACGTACCGGTTGGAGGCGACATGAGCGGGCCCCGCCTGGTGTAGACACGGGGTGCAGAGGCAGACCGCGGGAGCGCCGAGGCATCGGTGCGAGGAGCAGACGTGGCAGGGAAGGAGTGGCCTAGGCTGCTCGGGTCACGGGAGGAGCGAGGCGGGCCAGGGACAGGCGCGGGATGCGACGCAGCCGACGTAGTCGGTTGGTCAGGCGATCCCGAGGCCGATCCTGTCGGACCTGACATGGTCAGGGGAACAGATCCCGAGGAAGATCTCCCTGGAGCGTTCGTGACAACCACAGAACGTGAGGGAGCATCGTTTTCAATATTTTTTGCACCATTGCTTGCACCGTTTGCACCATTATTAGCACCTGGAACAACACACTCAGAGACAAGCTTAGGAGAATTAGTCATAAGTGAATCAACACAATCATCATTATCCACATAATTAGGACCGGTTAGGTTAGGAGTAAGAAGGAGAATCTCCTTGCGAAGAAGAGCCCCGGCATTGGGATGAAGTTTTTTGAAGGGAAACTTAGTTTCATCAAACACAACATCACGAGAAATATACACACGACCCGTAGAGACATCTAGGCATTTAACACCTTTATGCTGAGTGCTATAGCCAAGAAACACAGATTGTTGAGAGCGAAACTGAAGTTTGCGAGTGTTGTTGGGACGAAGATTAGGCCAACATGCACACCCAAAAACACGAAGGGTGGTGTAATCAGGAGTGACATGGAGAAGACGTTCAGTGGGAGTTTCATGTGCAATGGTACGACTAGGCCACATGTTTATGAGATGTGTGGCAGTAAGAAAAGCTTCGTCCCAAAATTGTAAAGGCATGGAGGCTGCATCTAGGAGAGCTAGGCCTACCTCAACAATGTGTAGATGTTTCCGTTCAGCAGAACCGTTTTGTTGATGAGCCTGGGGACAAGACACGTGATGAGAAATACCTATCTTTTGAAAAAAAGAGTTCAGCTTCTCATATTCCCCACCTCAATCTGATTGCATGGCAAGAATTTTGCTATCGAACTGGCGTTCAACAAGGGCTTGGAAATTATGAAAGACTTGGAAAACGTCCGAACGTTTTTTAAGAAGGTAGATCCAAGTGTATTTGCTAAAGTCATCGATGAAACTCACGTAATAAGAGTGTCTACCAACAGAGGTGGGTGCAGGACCCCATACATTAGAAAAAATAAGTTGCAAAGGTTTGGTAGATACACTATTGGAAATAGGATAAGGTAATTGATGACTTTTTGCTTTTTGACATGAATCACAAATAGTTTCTGGGTTTCTCTCACCAACAACTGGGAGGTTATTTCTACTAAGAATCTGATGAACTGTAGCAAACAACGGATGACCTAGATGACTATGCCACCTTTCAGCTGAGAGCTCGATGGCACCATAGACTTGTTTATTAAACTTGCAGTATTGAGGAAGCAACACATAGAGCCCTTGAATACAAACACCTCTATGAAGAATTTTCTTCGTGACCTGATCCTTGATCAAAAATAAATATGGGTGAAACTCTAGAAAGACATTATTATCAAGAGCAATGCGATGAACGGAAAGAAGAGTTTTAGAGGCATTAGGTGCATGCAAGATTTCTTCTAAGACAAGATCTTTATGTGGAGTTTTGATAATTGATTGACCATATGACTAATTTCCATACCTGCCCCCATTTGCAGCGGTGTAGATCTGATCATGACCATGGTATTTCTCGTGCATAGTCTGCTTCTCCAACTCTCCGGTAATGTGATTTGTTGCTCCCGTGTCCATGTACCACTTGGTGTTAACATCATATGACCCATCAGTTGCAGCTGCAATTTTCTTTTTCTGGGAGTTGTCATCGGCATAACGCCAATCACAATCCTTATCAATGTGATTAGATTTCTTACATATTTGACACTTGTTCTCATAGCCTTCATAACCTTGGAAAGTTCATCTGTTGTTGTTGGGGAAGCTGCGCCGATTGTTGCCGCCGTTGTTGTTGGAGTGGTAGTCGCCGCCGCCGCCACCACCGCCCTGATTATTCTGGTGGTAGCCACCACCGTAGCCATTGTTGGTCTGGTAGCCGCCACCACCACCGTTTCCATGGTAGCCGTCGCCACCAGTGGGACAACCGCCGCCACCAGTATGCCCGCTGCCGCCCGGGCCACCTCGTGGGCCGCCGTTGTTGCTCCTCTGGTTTCGGTAGCCGCCATGGTTACCTCCTTGCCTGCCTCGGGAGGCTGAGTTTGCTGAGGATTTGAATCCTCCAGCACCGTTACCGTGGTAGAGCTCAACTCTTTGATCGAAGTTGGCCACGAGGGAGAAGAGCTGGTCGACCGTGATGGGCTCAGTGCAGACGTCAAGCACGGAGATCGGAGGTTGATACTCCATATCGAGGCCGGTGATCATGAACGAGATGAGCTCCGGTTCTCCAAGAGGCTTGCCCGCCGCCGCGAGCTCGTCGGAGAGCGAGCGCATGTGACCGAAGTATGCCGAGGCAGATTGTGTGCCCTTTTGGGCGTTGGTGAGGGCAGCACGGTGGTTGTTGACACGCGAGAGGGAGACCGCAGTAAACATATTGGACAGGGCCATCCATATCGCATGTGACGTCTCCAACGAGGCCACCTGGACGAGGACCTTCTTGATGAGATTCCGAAGGAGGTATGCGACGATCTTCTGGTCTTGAACAAGCCAGGGGGCATAGGCAGGGTTTGAGATCTCCTGGTACTTGCCGTCTTTATCCTTGGCGATGATGATCTTGGCAGGTTCATCTATGGATTTGTCGACGTAGCCGTACAAGCCGGCGCCCATTATCTGGGATCAGGCTTGAGCTCGCCAAAGGACATAGTTGGTCCTGGTGAGGGGCTCCGAGATGTTGTAGTTGAGGCCAGAGGTAGGAACCGCAGTGGAGGTTGACATGATCTGTGGTGGGGTTGATCGGTGGAGGTGTTTGATGGAGTAGATGAGCTAGATGAGAGGGAAGAGGCCTGCTCTGATACCATGTAAACTATTGATGAAGCGTCTCAACCCTCTACCGAGAGGGCCACATGCATTATATTGATAGCGAGAGAGAGATCCTCTCGAGAGGGATTACAACATGCGGTTAGGAACCGAAGAGGAGATTACAAGGGACTCTGAGAGGAGGAGATATTACAGGAGTTTGAATAGGAAAGGAAAACTCTTTAACAGAGAATAAAATATATCTCTACCTACAACATAGCGCCCAAGTATATCCTCAACCTAACAGCTGCCGGCCAATGACCATATGTTTAACAGTCTCTACGGCCAAACCGGTGGATCATCTCATCGAACGAGATCATTTTCTCCGGCTAATTAAGCCCTGTAAGTCATAATATCCTCGACTGAAACTCGCATTACCATTTGTCTAAAAGAAGCCTTCTTTGCGTCAAGATTTGCAAGCGTCCTTCAAAGTCATGCCCTCATTGTTATCCATTTCAGTGGAGAAGCAATGGTAGCAGGACTCGATCCTGTAGTGGTAATCCGGAAAGAGTGGGGAATCCAGGTGCTGGTGCGGCTGAGTTTAGCACTGCAGGTGATTCTCCTCGTAACGGCGGAGATCCGCCGTCGCAAAGACTCCGGCGTGTTAAGGGTCATTGTGTGGTCGGCGTACCTGCTGGCCGACACGATGGCTATATACACTCTGGGCCACATGTCGGTGACCAACAGGTCGCCAGAGCACGAGCTGGTGGCTTTCTGGGCGCCTTTCTTGCTACTGCATCTTGGCGGCCAAGATAACATCACCGCCTACTCCATCGAAGACAACTGGTTGTGGATGCGCCACCTGCAGAGTATTGTGGTGCAGGTCCTCGCGGCTGCCTATGTCCTCTATGGGGTCAATAGCTCCTGTGCGACACCTTTGAGGTGAATTGGAAAGAGTGCGACGTAGTTGACGAAAATGCCTCTCGCGAGACGTTTCAGAAGCCCAAATAGCCAAGGCCCACTCGGGCGATTTAAATGGTCGTCAACGGGAGTGAGGTTATGTTTAAGACATGTGGGTCCCACTTGGCAGTGCATCTAGTTACGGGCCCCACTTGGCAGTGCATCAGGTGAAACGTGTCCCCGTGCCTGTCCGAACGGGTATCCCTATTTGAACCTGTGTTACTCCCTCCTCTTAGTTCTCGCCGGTGAGCCGGCGGCGGCGGCGGAGCTTTTGTTCTGGGTGACAGCAGCGGCGGAGCTTTCGTTCTCGGCGACGGCGGCGGATGTGGTGAGTGAATCCGTAACCCTTGGCCTGTTCCCCTCCGTATCTAGTTAGATCTCACCGCATTGCCTCTGTTTCACTCTGTTTTTGGTCGATTTTATCCAGATTTGGGTGGGGGGAGGGGGGCTGAACGCAATGGAGCCGCCAGAGACAACAACGTCGACTAGGTAATCCCTTAATGTGCATCCTTTCCAACCTATGCGATTTGTGCCTCGTCTGCTTCCGCTAGCTCACATTGCCCGCCATTGACAAACAGGGGCGATGGTGTTTGAACCTTCGAATTCACTATCGAATTCTTTCCTTCTAAGGCAAAGCTAGGTGATGGTAGCGTGCAGGACATCGAGAGAGATACAATTGTGAAATGGGAGGTTGAATTTGCAGAGATTGATCCACAAGAACTAGAGAGCATGCAAGAGAACGCCGTGAAGAATTTGGTGGAAAAAATTGGGGAGAGCATTTTTTGGGGTCCAGAGCAAGAGGTAGCATTGTTACGGTTTGACAATTGGAAAGGCGAGTATCTGAGAATTGAGGATGGCGAAGAGATGGTTGATGAAATCGATCGACAAAATGGCTGGACAACCAAACGGACCACGTTTCATGCAGAGCTCGTTGATCTGAAATCAGATTCTAAGGTTGGATATGTGCCCTCAAAGTTGGCTTCACAAATGGTAGATGATGATTGGGCTTTAGAGAGGTAGATAATGCCCATGTGTACGGGTGAAGTGACAGTATTACCTGAGGGGGCTGATGCAGATGCACAAGAGGGCTCTGATGGTGTTGCAAGGGTTGTTTCGGTTGATTGGAATTCGGTAGAATTAAATGACCCAACTGATTTAGTCATTTCACCAATGGATGGTACTGAGATGGCCAATTTTTTTGGCATTCTAGTAGATGATGAAGATAAGGAGAAGAATGGTGAATCTAATATGCCTGCTGATGCTAACAGAGATACATATGAAGACGTGGATGGGCAGTTGATGGAAGATGCTGCAGATGATGCACATGATGATGAGTTGGTAAATGTATATGACAAGGAAAACCCTGTTATTGCAGTAGGGAAGTTGTTCCCAAACATGGATGAGTTTAGGATGTGTTTCAAGACTTATGCAGTCAAACATGAGTTTGATGCCAAGACTAAGTGGACTGATAGAAAGAAGTTTTATGCAAGGTGCAGAGGTTTTGATGGAAGTGTCAAGCCTTGCAAGTGGTACATATCTGCTAGACGCCAACCTAATGGAAGTACCATTAAGGTCAATCAAATCCCACACCCACATACTTGTATTACAAGTTCACAGAGAGTATCAACCATGACATCACAACTTTGGATTGTAGAAAAGATCACTCCTATTTTAGCCAAGCAACCAAACACTACTGCAAAGAAACTTAAAGTAGACTTGGAAAAGCAGTACCCCATTAAGGTGAAGTATAACACAGTGTGGAAGGCAAAATAAAGGGCAATGAAGCAATTATATGGTGACTGGACAAATACTTTTAGGATGCTTTATAATTTCAAAGATGAGGTGGAGAATAGGTCACCTGGCAGTGTTGTGGAGATAGATACTGAGGTAACAGAGGATGGAAGAGTCCTTTTCTCTAAGTTTTTTATGGCTTTAAAGCCTTGCATCGATGGCTTCAAGGCAGGGTGTCGTCCATATTTGAGCATAGACTCATTGTTTTTGACTGGCAAGTGGAATGGTCAATTGGCAGCTTGCAATGCTTTAGATGGACACAACTGGATGTTCCCTGTTGCTATTGGCTTGTTTCAGTCAGAGACAGAGGTCTCATGGACATGGTTCATGATGCAGTTGAAAAGATGCATAGGGCCAGTGTCACCTTTGGCAGTCCACATAGATGCATGCAAAGGGCTAGAAAATGCAGTCAAGAATGTTTTCCTCCATTGTGAGCAGAGGGAGTGCTTCGGCCATATGTGGATGAATTTGATCAAAAAATTCAGAGGGGGAGAATTTGGTCGTATGTGGCCAGCAGCAAGATCTTACACTAAACAGACACATTCATATCATCTTGGTAAGATAATGACAGCATGCCCTGAGTTTGGTCCATGGGTAACCACCTACCATTCTCTATTATGGTATAGGTCAGGATTTAACACTTCCATCAAATGTGATCATATCAACAACAACTTGGCCGAAAGTTTTAACAACAAGGTGAAGCAGTTAAAAAACTTGCATGTGCATGACATGGTTGACCAAATCAGGATCATGATCATGCGCTTGTGGGAATTGAGAAGAAGGATTGATGATTGTCTGCAAGGGGATAAACTTCCTGCAGTGGTACAACAGGTGGTCAATAGGAGCGGAAATCTTACTCATTTGTCTGTTGAAAAATCTTCTGTGTGGGGTGTTGAAGTTAGAGATACCAAAACTGGTAGAAGGCATGTTGTTAACACTGAAATGCATGATTGCACTTGTTTGGAGTGGCAACACACTGGGAAACCATGTGATCATGCCATACTTTTCTTGGCCTCCCGACCGAAGATAAACATGCACCCATATTTGCACGAATATTACTCAGTAGCACGATTCAAGACTGCATATGCAACTCCAATTCCAACACTTACAGATCAGTGTCAAGGCCTGAAGTGGAAATTGAATTTTTCATGTGTCCTCCCCTAACAAAAAGAAAGGCTGGCAGGCCTAAAGAGAGTAGATTCAAGGCATGGTTTGAGAAAGGTGGGAGTACTAAAAAGGGGAAGGAAAAGAAGGATGCAAAACCAAAAAGGTCCCAAAAAGGTAAAAAAATAGATGCAAGATGTGCCAGGAACTTGGGCATCAAGTTGGATCTCCCAAATGTTGTTACACTCCTGAAAGGCCAAAGTATGTTGGCTAATGTTTGCGATGTTTACTATTTGGCATCATTTTTCATTTACTAACCAATTGGCATGCTTTATTTTTTAGGAGGAAGCATGCAGGTGACCCCCTTGTTGTTGAAGATTGCTGGCCAAAGAAAAAGGCAAGAGGCAATGGCTGTAGAAAAAAGAGAAGTTTTGGTGAAACAATGCACATTGAACCAGACTTAGATGGTGTGGTGCAAAATGAGCAAGACTTGGATGTGTTGCTGCAAAATGAGCAAGATTTGGATGTTCTCGTGTCAACTGAAGATATGGGTACCTCTCAAGATATTCCAGTTGATGTTGTGCAAGCTAAGCCTATATTGGAAGTTGAGTTGCCAATTGATGATATTCCAGCTGATGTGGTGCAAGCTAAGCCTATATTGGAAGTTGAGTTGCCAATTGATGATATTCCAGCTGATGTGGTGCCAACTGAGCCTATATTGGAAGTTGTGTTGCCAACTGCAGCTGTTGTGGTGCGGAATGAAAATGTTGTTCCAGGTGGACCCGTTCCAGGTGGTCCAGTGAAGAAAACCAAGAGCTTGAGTGAACTGGGTGTTGTAGAATCAAAAACAAGCACTGGTAAAAAGAAGAAGAAGAAATCGAGTGGAAAGAAGAAGCTGAAGTGAAAATTTGTTAAAACTTGTGTATCGGTACTATGCTGTAGAAATAAAACCTTGCGTGAATTTGTGTAATGGTATTTTTACTTTGATATGATATGTATTTGTGTAATATTATTCATTCAAGTCTGAGACAAAATTTGAAATTGAGACAAAATTCAAATTTGAGAAAAAAAATCAAATTTGAAGTTATATGGTATGTGGTATTGGTGTTATAATGATTTCTGGACTATTATGCATGTTAGGTGATTAATCGGAGCACTTTTATTATGTGAAACTCTGGACATGAAAAATGCGCTCCAAATGAGCTCCAAACGGGTGCTCCAAACCCCTCCAAAGCCCCATTTGTAAGCAAGTTTTTTTTGACCTTCTCTAAATGAGCCAAAAAAGGAAACTTGACATCTAGTGTGTGTATATAAGAGTCCATCACTACTGGAATCAGCAAATTTGCCGTCTGCCAGTTCTTTGCCGTCAGCTGGCGGACGGCAAAGAAGCTCTTTGCCATCCGTTTCCATAAAACGGACGGCAAAGAAATAGCTGACGGTAAAGAAGCTCTTTGCCATCTGCCACCTCTTTGCCGTCTGCTAGCGGACGGCAAAGAAACTTTGTCGTCCGTCAGCAGACGGCAAAGAGGTGGGGTGGGGTCCAGTGGAGGCCAGCTTATTGCAACGGCCCACCCCACCTCTTTGCCGTCTGCTAGCAGACGGCAAAGAAGCCACTACCTAACGGCCCACCCCCTCCTCTCTCTCTTCTCTCTCTCTTTCTCTCTCTCTCCCCGACCGCACCCCGCCGCACCCCGCCGCCGCCCCCGACCGCACCCCGCCGCTGCCCCGACCCCACGCCGCATCGGCCCGCCGCCCGCCGCTCGCCGCCACCGAAGCCCGGCCGCTCCGCCCCCCCTCCCCCGCCGCACCCCGCCGGCGCCCCTGACCGCACCCCGCCGCCGCCCCGACCCCCACCGCCACCGCCGCCCCGGCCCCGCCCCGCCCCCTCCCCCGCCCCGCCCCCTCCCCTGTCCCGGCCTCCTCCACCGGCCCCGCCCCGCCCCCTCCCCTGCGGCGACGCCGCCCCATCCCCTGCCCCCTCCACTGACTCCGCCCAGGCCGCCACGCGCCCCTCCCCTGCGGCGCGCTGCTCTGGACCGGCGCCCCCTGCTACCCGTCCCGCTCTCGGCAGATCGACGCCGGCAGCGACTCCTCTCCCCGATCCCGGTGAATTCTTTCTCCACTCGCGCCCTGTTTATTTAGATTTAGATTTAGTTTAGTTTAGTTATGTTTTTTTAGATTTAGGTTTAGTTTAGTTTAGTTTATTAGGTTAGAAAAAATAAGTTAGTTCGTTAGTTTTTTCTGTTAAGTTAGTAAGTTAGTTAGTTAGTTAGTTAGTTTTTTAGGAGGAGGAGGAGAGGAAATGAAGAAGAAGAAGAAGAAGAGAAGAAGAAAAGAAGAAGAAGAGGAGGAGAAGGAGAAGAAGAAGAAGAAGAAGAAGAAGAAGAAGAAGAGGAAGAAGAAGAAGAAAAAGAAGAAGAAAAGGAGGAGGAGGAGGAGGAGAAGAAAAGAATAAGAAGAAGAAGGAGAAGAAGAAGAAGAAGAGGAGGAGGAGGAGGAGGAGGAGGAGGAGGAGAAGGAGAAGAAGAGGAAGAAGAAGAAGAAAAGGAGGAGAAGAGGAGAAGAAGAAAAGGAAAAAAGGAAAACCGGGTCGAGGATCGCCGACGGGGTGCGTCGGCGCCGATGGAACCGGGTCGAGGATCGCCGGTCGCCAAGGGGTCGAGGGTCGAGGATCGCCGAAGAAGAAGAAGAAGAAGGAGAAGAAGAAGAAGAAGAAGAAAAGGAGGAGAAGAGGAGAAGAAGAATAAAAGGAGGAGGAGAAGGAAAAGAAGGAAGAAGAAGAAGAAGAATAGGAGGAGCAGAAGAAGAAGAAGAAGAAGAAGAAGAAGAAGAAGAAGACCCCCGACCCCCAACCCCCGAGGATCTAGGGGAAAAGGAGTCGAGGGTCAACCCCGACACGACACCACCGACACCCCGACCCCCGACACGACACCCCAACACGGCACCCCCGACCCCGACACAGCACCCCTACCCCGACACGACACCCCCGACACCCCGACCCCGACACGACACCCCCGACACCCCGATCCCGAAAAAGGTGCTCTTCGGCCTTCCAGAGGCCGAAGGGGTCATATATTTGTAAATTATGAGTTAGGTCATATATTTTTCGATTTTGTTATAAAAAACATCATATTTATGTTGATCAGGTGGATTTAAATGTGCAGTTGTTTCGTCGCTGCGAGGGTCTGGTGTTCGACGACCTCCCCGTGCGTTCGACGAGCTCCGCCCCTGCGTTCGTGGGTGAGCACAAATGACATCTCCTCCTCCCCCCTTCATTTCCTCTGTTCCGGTCTTCGTGCCGATGAAACTTGCTAGCTATAGGTGTCTTCAATCATCAGTATGCATGACCACTATGCGTCTCCCGTTTGAAAGGGTTACATCTATAAATATGCATGCATTAGCATATTTATAACCGTGATTCTTTCGAATTGTCCAACGTTATCCATGGACAGCCCGAGTATGTGTAGATTGGGTTCGTTTCCCATATGCTCTGCTCCGGATCCGATGCAGAATTTCGTCAGTGCCTCCCTGTTGTTCTCCGGGTACACATCCTCTCTGCTTATTGCCGAGACGTGTATCAGGAGAACAACGGGGAGGTGCTGCCAAAATTTTGCGTCGGATCCGGAGCAGAGAATGGGAAAACGAACCCAATCTACACATACTCGGGTGGGATTAGGACCTATCTTTACCTACTAGCGTCTAGGTTGCATGGACGTAATAAAACTGACAAACTCTATTCACTGATGAATAGAAGAGTATGAGCTTCTGGCAAAGCATGGAGACGGCTATCCCGGTTTCATCTCTTGGTTCAAACAAATGGTAATTTCCATTAATTAGACCATTTCATTTCTTCGTCTAGTTTGCGGCTAATGCAACAATCCTTTCGTATTAAACTTGTAGGCTAATGCAGAGTCTATGGACTCCGAATTGAGACAAGTCGCTAATGGTTTTGACTATAAGGTCCGTTCATTTGACAAATACGACATCAACGGGTATCGCTTTCGTACTTTTGGCAAAGAGCTATCTATGGCCGACCGAAAGTCTACAAATTGTTGTGTCTCCGCTGTCGGCGAAGGAGGGGTCGAGTATTATGGAAGAGTTGAAGCAATTTATGAACTTACATTCTTTGGTGAAAACCCACCAAACATCGTAGTCTTCAAATGTTATTGGTTCCAACCGAAGGAGACTAGAAGGACTCATGAACATATAGGGCTAGTCGAAATCAAACAAAGCACCCATTTAGATGTTCCCGATGTCTATATTACGGCTCAACAGGCGACCCAAGTTTTCTATCTACCGTGGGCCTGCCAAACTGATCCAAATCTGAATGGTTGGGATGTCGTTTATGATGTGCCGCCACATTTTAGACCACCTCCCCTCAATGAAGATGATTATGAACCTCACATTAACCCAGACACATATGAAGGAGAATTCTTCCAAGAAACACGTGTTTTCAAAAAAACGTTTCAAGAACCGCTCTACTTCACCCCAGAACATTGAGGTAGACAACGACAGTGAATCTGACTTCACCCCTGAGCCGGAACAAGAAGAGACGGAAGAAGAAGAGGTTACTGCTGCGGATGACCTGTCAATGCTTGACCGATTACATAAAGGAGGCCTTCCACATGTTGATGCATTTATTGATGATGCTGATGAGCACGTCATTACTGATAGTGATGATGATTATGCATTTATTGATCCCGGAGCATATATAGACGATGAAGATTAATATTAGTAATGTCAGGTATTCAATTATTATAGACGATGATGATGATTTTCTTGTATGATTGTATGATTTATATAGTTACTTGTATAATTTTCTTACTTTGTATGATTGTTTCTTATACATAGTGCCATGGTCTTGATATCCGTCCCCGTCGGCCCTCGCCCGCTTTATGATTCGGATGTGGTAAATTCTCTTTTATAACTATTTGTTGCATTTCGCATTTATGACAATTATGGCCATCAAGTTGACATAGAGATATTTTAATCTAGGAGGTATGTGAACCGGAATTTGCAACCGACCCTCTTGTCGAGAAGTTAAATTTAGTTGAAAAAGAAAATGAGTATTTGAAAGAAAAAATTAAAAGAATTGAAGAAGAGAAGATGACATTGGACTTGTATGTTGCCGATGTCGTCGATGATCACAAGATGAAGATGAATACAATGTGCTTGAAGATTAAGAAGATTAGAAAATATGCCATTGATAATGAGGCTTGGTATCATTATGCCGTTGGATCAATTGTTACCTTAGTTGCGATCTTCATCGCATTTGTTGTGATGAGGGTAAGTTTTCTCTAGTGTTTTGCTTAACAAATGCATACTTAGCTTATTTTCCTCCTAAATGGCATAATTACCTAAGTTAGATAAAAAAATGAGCTATACTTACGTAAGTTGGCTCAAAAATGGCATCATCCTCGAAAATGACATAATAACCTTACTAAGCTCCAAAATGACCTATTTACCTAGCTTAGCTCTAAAATAACCTACACTTAGCATTTTCCCTAGCTTAGCTAAAAAATGGCATTTTTACCTACCTTAGTTAGAAGAATAAGAAGATAAAGAAGAGGAGAGGAGAAAAAGAAAGAGAAGAAAAATTCTTCTTCTTCTAGCTAGTCTTCTTCTAGCTAGTCTTCTTCTTCTAGTCTTCTTCTTCTTCTTCTTCTAGCTAGTCTTCTTCTTCTAGTCTTCTTCTTCTTCTTCTTCTTCTTCTTCTTCTTCTTCTAACTTTCTTCTTTCCCAATTTGCAGATTTGCTTTCGATGAGGAAGCTTGCGTTGATGGAGTCTACTCTTCTTCTTGTGCTTCCTTTTTGTTTAGATTTTGTAGGATGAACAATGTGAAACTTGCTACCTATATATATATGTATGTATGGATGAAACCATTGTATGCTTGTTGTTGGATTTGTTGGTTAGCTATATATGTTGCATATGGACTTTTCATTTGGTATGTATATGTGTTGGATGATCATATCCATATGGCAGGGATATGATTTGGTATGTATATGTGTTGTTATGCTTGTTGAAAGTATTTTCAAATGTGTGTATATATATATGTGTGTGAAATTCTGTGAAATTGGATGAATTTAAGAAAAAACAGAAAAAACAGGGGCTATACAGGCTCTTTGCCGTCTGCTGGCAGACGGCAAAGCGCTTTGCCTTCAGCCAGCAGACGGCAAATCTGCCACGTGGCAGCTACCTGTGCAACCTGGGGTGCACTGGGCTGGCCTATTTGGAAGCTTTGCTGTCTGCTGGCAGACGGCAGCAGACGGCAAAGCACGCCGTTAACCCCTTAACGGACCTAAGCTGCCACGTGTGTCGTCCATGCCCTTTGTCGTCTGCTGGCAGACGGCAAAGATGCAAAGGTCTTTGCCGTCAGCCAGCAGACGGCAAAGTGGCCTTTACCGGAGCTTGTTCAGCCGGATGTGGTGCCGTCTGCTGGCTGACGGCAAAGACCTTTGCCGTCCGCAATGCATGCCTTTGCCGTCAGCCATGGCAGACGGCAAAGTTGCTGATTCCAGTAGTGCATCCTGATATGGGAGCGCTTCGATAAAGTATGACATGCTTAACACTAAACCCTAGCTCACTTCTCTTGAAAACCCCACAACGTCGTTCTTGATAGCCATCTTTTGTGAAGGTTTTTTCAAGAAAAACTCCGTAGTCCAAGTTTCTTATTTTTCCTATCAACTTAGACACATAGAACGATGATCGGCACAAGTTTTATATTATTTTTTTGATTTTTTTTGAATTAGTTATGCTCAACCCTAACCCTTGAAAACCTCTCAAAACCCCATCAAAACCTCTCAAAACCCCGCGCCCGTCTGGACCATTGGATCGTCATGAATGGACGGTCTGGATCAGGCACTAGGGCTAGGTCAGCGATCCGTGGGATGCACTATGATTGGATGATTCAAAGATGCTCCACCGTATGCCGCCTACCGTCCCGCAGTTGCTCCACCCTGCCGAAGTCAAGGTGGAGAACACCCTTCGGGTGTGGGCGATCTCGAGGTGGAGGGGTGCAAGGGCGCTGACCGAGTTCTTCCTCTCCGCCGGCTACCGCCACCTTGCCAGGGGCTCTCCGGTCATGTTCCATGTGGAAGACATTACCAACAACGGCTATCCTATCGGGCTTCTCGTGAGGTTCACCAACCGCTTCGACGCCTACCACCTCCTCGGCCGTGTTTTTTGGTGTGGATGCGAGTTCATCGCATTCACCACATACAACGTCTTCACGGATTTCGACAGCATCTTCCCCACCATTGGCGGCATGCACACCCTCCCGTACCGCACCGACACCCCCACGATGACGAGTGAAGGAGTTTGCCTTGGAGGAGTTTGCCTTGGAGGAAGCAAGCCGGTGGTGTTAGGTGTCTAGGGTCCCGTTTTATCTATGTCATGTTGGGTTGATCTAGCTATATAAGTTGTAATGGTACTATCTATGTCGTTCTTGGGTTGTTCTATCTCGTTCATGCAATGCTACTATTTATGTACTATATTGATGTTCTATCTAGTTCGGGTATATATGTCGTGCTTCATGTTCTATCTAGTTGATCTATGTGTCACTAATAAAAAGAAGATTCCACTATGCCCCAAAAAAATCATATATAGGTGTGTTGCATGTAGGCATGCATGTATCTAGGTCAGTAGCAATGCTCTCCCATGCCTCCTTCTTTCTCTAATCTACTAGTAGCTAGTAGGGTCACCCTAGCTAGTAGGTGTTTGTTGCCACCGAGAGCTTCTTAAATTGGTAATAATCCAACCAGTAGCTACAACTAGAGTTGAGAAAGTATTATCTCTCAATGACTTTTGGGAAAAACAAGTTACCGAACAATTTCCTGGAACCGTAGTCATGTATAAAAACAATCAGAAAACAATGGTGGACAAGCAACAAATATGTAAAGCAAAAATAATAATTACAATACATACATGTGTTGCATGAATGGATATATCTATCCTCCTTAAAAATGATTCAATTTATTTAATGTATCACAGAATGTTTTATCGATTTACATCTTTGTATCAAAAAATGATCCATCACAAAATTTAGTGCACGACTTTTTTTTGTCGAAGCAACATGGGTGCACCAAGCGGGTGGGCCGTTTTCTAGTTGGGCCTGCTTTTTCTCACAGTCCTCATTAGCCCACGGCCCAATAACATTTTTTATTTGATAATGAACTCTGCACCTGCACTCTGTTAACTGAAGAAATGCTGCATTTTATGAACTGCTACATTCTATTCATCAATGGCTGCATTTTATTCATCGGGAGGAGCAAAATAATCCATGGACTAAATAGAACTGTAACTGAGAATAGCATTACAAGAATTCAGGCAAGTTTTTCTTCACACAAATTCAAATTCAGCTAACAAATGATCCATGACTAACTGAAACTACTAGCTAGACACAATAACTGAAACTAGGGACCCCTGAAACTAGCTTCACACACTAACTGAAACTCTATTAATTTCTAGCAACTGATGAACATCAAGTAAAAGGAACCCATAGCAATGACACAACAATAAAATGCTCCACCCATCATATTTGCGTGCTGCTTCAAATCGATCAGTTGCTTTAGTTGCTTGCTTATTTTCTTCAATTCACACTTCAGTTCAGCAATGTCCGTCATCGGACCGGCTCTGTCCGCCAAATGGGGGGCGTGTTCCACAGCAAGCCCCCCACCCCAAATCGAGCTCTTGGGTTGATACCCCCAATTTCAACCGCTCAACGTACTCATCGAGCCACTCGAAATACCCACATTTCTTCAGATCCTGAAAAATGCGGGTCGGCGGCGCATGAATCCTAGACCCACCGCCCAAATTCGACGAAAAAAGAAAGAAATGGGGAGAAATTAGACAATACGATTTGTGAAGTACATAGATCTAACCTGCCCCGGCTGTGGCCTGCTCAAGCATTTCACGAACTCGCGCCCACGGTTGCCATTTTCTTCCTTCACACAAGTCAAACGCTTCAGAGGCTCCATGCGCGGGCAATCGCGGCATCTTGTCAATGGCACTGGACCGTACTGCGTCCATTGACGGGAGGCCAAAGTCGAGCTAGACATCACTCGCCGGCGGCGTGCTTCGTTGTCGGAGAAGAGGAAGAAGAAGGTGGGGGAAAGGAAAGGGGAAGGGCAAGCAATGGGGGGTACCCAGCAATGGGGGGTGGGGGGGGGGGGTTGGCTCGGGTCGGGGCGCGCTGATGAGCACGTGCATGCTTATGTGGATAAGTTGTGGGTCTCGCACGCATGTGAGTAAGTGGTGGGTCCCAGGTTGATGTGGATAACTGGTGGGTCCCGCGTGTCATAACTCAAACCGCTAACACCTTATGTTTTGCATTTCATGGTTGAACAGGGCCATGTCTCATTGCAGCTATAGTTAGCTTCAAAGATGTCGCACGAGAGCTATTTTCGTCAACTACGTAGTACTCCATCCAATTCATCTCAAAGGTGTCGCACAGGAGCTATTGACCCGTCCTCTATGAGTCATCCATTTTTTCAGGTGGCTGTCGGACCATGCTTGGCAAGGCCACCATCCTCATGTTCATGGTTGGTGTTGTCAAGTACGGGGAGAGAGTATGGGCACTCAAGTCTGCCAGCAGCAGTACACTGTCTGGGAAGAACTATCAGAATTTTGGCAGGGAGTGTATAGGAGACCCCTACAACACACTGAAAGACTACGGGACGGGGGGATTGCGTATGGCTCATCTGCTATTGAACATTCCCAAGCATCTATTTAAGGGGCCGTTACCTCTTGTGATGACAGTTGATCACTGGGGTGTAGATAGTACCTGGATGCGAATGTACAATGTAGCCAAGGTCCAGCTCTCGTTGATGCACGACGTCTTCTACAGCAAGGCTGAGCTGATCCACACTTGGTACGGGGGCTGCATCCGCATCGCCTCCCTGCTGGCCACTGTCACAACACTGGGGTTGTTCCGTCGATTCAGTGGGAAAGATGGTTACAACAGAGTCGATGTCCTTGTCACTTATGTTTTGCTTGCTGAAGTCGTCGTCCTGGAGATTACATCACTGCTGAGGGGCTTGTCCTCCAGCTGGGTAATCGCCCCGCGTGAAACTTTGGTATTGAAAGTTTTACATTTTTTTTGAAAAGGAGGAACGGAGCCCCCGGCCTTTGCATCAATCGATGCATGCAGCCATCTTATTAAACAAGTTCAAACCAAGGTCTTAGATCCACAAAGCGCTCAAGCGCTGAAGAAAAGCATGAAAAGTTGATAAATAAATTGCCACATCTGGCGTAACTAAAAGTAGACTACGATGCCTATACACCTAGCCTATTATTAGCACGCCATCCAAACCGGTTGAAGATAACCCGTGCGACCATCTTCCACCGGTTGCACCCAATAGCCATAAGCTCCCTGGATTCCGCATGGCTGAGTAACGACCACGTACGGATCCAAGACGTTGCTCTGAAGATAATCTGCAAAAAGTTATTGAAATTCTTGCCATTAAAAATCATATCATTCCTGGTATTCCATATAGCCCAAAATAAAGCACATATACCAATTCGGATAAGGTTCGCTATAGTAACGTCTACTCCATCGAGCCACGTTCCAAACAACGACCTAATGCTTGTTGGTGGACTAACATTAAAGGCTATATGAACAGTTCGCCATAATAGTTTTGCAAGAGGACAATCAAGAAAGAGGTGTCTTATTGTTTCATTTTGATCACAATAGCAACAATTAGGCCTGCCTATCCATCTTCGTTTTGTCAAATTATCTTTGGTTAATACCACACCCTTGTGTAAAAACCACATGAAAATTTTAATTCTAAGCGGCACCATGATTCTCCAAATATGTAATGATCTAGAAAGTGGTCCAATGTTTATCAGATCTGTGTACATGGACTTTACTGAAAATATACCATTCATAGCTAACGTCCAATGAACACTATCTGGCTGGTCAGACAGTTGAACATGCATCAGTCGCCTGATCAGGTGTAACCATGAATTCCAGCGTGCTCCCACTAGAGCTCGCCTGAATTGCATATTTAGAGGTACCGATTGTAGTACTGTGGCCACATAGTCCTCCTTACGTTGTGCAATATTATAAAGAGAAGGGTATTGAAGTGCTAATGGAGTATCCCCAAGCCATGCGTCTTCCCAAAATCTTGTAGTGGAACCATCACCAACTACAAATTTCACCTTCTGAAAGAAAGTTACCTTCATCTTCATTAACCCCTTCCAGAAAGGTGAGTCATTTGGTTTAGCTGTTACCTGGGCCAATGTTTTGGATTGTAGGTATTTATTATTCAATATTTGAACCCACATCCCATCGGTCTCCGTAGATAGCCTGTATAGCCATTTGCTAAGCAAGCATCTGTTCTTCACTTCTAGATTTTCAATGCCAAGACCCCCTTGGTCTTTGGGTCTGCATATAATATCCCACCATGTCAATCTGTATTTCTTCTTAGCCTCATCACTTTGCCAGAAGAAACGAGACCGGTAAAAGTCAAATCTTTTCCGTACCCCTACCGGTACTTCAAAGAAAAACAAGAGGAACACCGGCAGGCTTGTTAACACCGAATTTATTAACACTAGCCTACCTCCATAAGACATTAGCTTGCCCTTCCAGCAACTTAATCTTTTTTCAAATCGTTCCTCGATACATTTCCATTCCTTATTCGTCAATCGTCTATGATGAATAGGAATCCCAAGGTAGCTAAATGGTAATGATCCCATTTCACATCCAAATAGCTGCCTGTAAGCATCTTGCTCCTCCTTTGCCTTCCCAAAGCAGAACAGTTCGCTTTTGTGAAAATTAATTTTTAGCCCAGATAACTGTTCAAATAAACAAAGAACAAGTTTCATATTTCTTGCTTTTTCCATATCGTGTTCCATGAAGATGATCGTATCATCCGCGTATTGTAGTATGGACACTCCCCCCTCTACCAGGTGTGGAACAAGTCCTCCTACTTGGCCCTTTTCTTTAGCCCTACCAATGAGTATTGCCAACATATCTGCCACGATGTTGAACAGCACCGGAGACATGGAGTCACCCTGTCTCAAACCCTTGTAAATTTTAAAGAAATGACCTATGTCATCATTAACTTTAACCCCCACACTACCTTTCTGAATGAAAGCGTCCACCTGATCTCTCCAAGATTCGCTGAACCCCTTCATACGTAAGGCCTGTTGAAGAAATGGCCATTTGACTTTATCATACGCTTTCTCGAAATCCACTTTAAAGACAACCCCATCAAGTTTCTTTGTATGAATTTCGTGCAGCGTTTCATGCAAGACCACAACCCCCTCTAAGATGTGTCTCCCAGGCATGAACGTTGTCTGTGTCGGTTGGACTACCGAATGAGCTATCTGCGTCAATCTATTCGTGCCAACCTTTGTAAAGATTTTGAAGCTGACATTGAGCAAACAAATCGGCCTGAACTGCTCAATGCGAACAGCCTCCACCTTCTTTGGCAACAACGTTATTGTTCCAAAGTTGAGGTGGAAGAGTTGTAACTGACCATTAAATAAGTCATGGAACATAGGCAAAAGATCACCCTTAATAATATGTCAGCATCGTTTGTAAAATTCGGCCGGAAACCCATCCGGCCCCGGCGCCTTATTTTGTTTCATTTGTGCTATTGCGTCAAACACCTCTTTCTCAGTAAAGGGAGCTGATAAAATCTCATTCTCGTCGGAATTGAGCTGAGGTATGTCATGTGTTGTGTTCTCATCCAAAGAGACAAAATTCTCTTCGGGTGCACCAAATAATTTCTAATAATATTCAGAAATGTACAATTTTAGGTTCTCATGTCCTACAATTGTACCCTCATCTTGCTCAAGTTGAATTATTTTCTTCTTCCTATGTTTACCATTTGCAATCATATGGAAGAATTGTGTGTTGTCATCCCCCTAAACCACCTTCGTCACCTTAGCTCGAAGTGCCCATTTCATCTCTTCCTCTCTGAGAAGAGTTTGCAATTTCTTCTCAGCCTCAATCTTATTATTATGATCTGCCATATTGAGAAGAGTAGACTCAGCTTTCACATCTAACTCATCAATCAGCCGAATAAGTCTCTCTTTTTCCACTTTGTAAATTCCGCTTTGATTCTTGGACCAGTCTCTCAAGAACTGGCGCAAGTGGCGGATTTTATTTTGCCATCTTTCCATGTTGGAGGATCCACCAGATTCCCTAGCCCATTCTGTAGCTATAAGATCGATGAATCCTTCTCTCTCGAACCAACTTAATTCAAAAGAGAAGATGTTTCTATTACCCACATGATTCGCTTCCCCAGAGTCAACCATGAGTGGTGTGTGGTCTGAGATGGCTCTTTGTAAGGCATGTACTGAAACCAGCGGGTATTTCTGTTCCCATTCTACACTGGTCAGTACCCGATCCAACTTATCATAAGTTGGCACGGGTAACGAGTTTGCCCATGTGAATTGTCTACCAGTGAGGTCAATCTCCCTCAAATCGAGACTCTCGATAACCATGTTAAACATAAGTGACCATCTTCCATCGAAGTTTTCATTATTTTTTTCGTCTTGTCTTCTAATGATATTAAAGTCTCCCCCAACCATAATGGGAAGTCTTTCGTCTCCACATATTATCACTAAATCGGCAAGAAACTCAGACTTTAGCTCAGGTTGCGCCGCCCCATATACGGCCACCAGAGCCCACTTGAAACCATCAACTTTCGACCTTACCCGAAATTTGACGGAAAACTCACCAAATACCACACTCAACACCTCCAATGTTTCACACTTAACCCCAAGTAATATTCCCCCAGATCTACCTCTTGGTGGTAAATAGTGCCAATCAAAATCAACTCCTCCTGAAATAGTGTTGAGAAATTGTGATGTGAAGTTATCTCTACCCGTCTCCTATAGAGCCATGAAATCAAGTTTATGTTCTAAAGATGCATCTCTAAGAAATCTCCTTTTAGCCAAGTCTGCTAGACCTCTGCTATTCCAAAAGATTCCTTTCATATTTCATCATGGAATTTTTTTATTTTGCTTCACTCTCGCACTTCTCCGTACCGCTGATACAGGATAAACCTTCCTTTTCCAAGGTCTCTTAGGTTTATCCTGTATCATTTCTGAGGTAATCTATGGGGAACTTTCGTGAGGAAGACCATCGGCAATCGAAGAGGCCATATACCCCTCTGATCCCATGTCTCCCTCATCCTTGTCAACTCCCTCTACTTGTAGTAAATCCTCACATAAACTTTGTAAGGCTGTGCCTCCTAAGTTATTGATATCCGTCTCATTCATTGGTTTTACCGCTGCTAGATTTTGAATGATCTCTATGGCTCTGTCCGCTTCTAAGTCTAAAATGTCATTTATTGATTTAGCTATTTGTTTGCCATTACCACCAAGACAAATTCCTAGGTCGCTAGCATTTTGTAAAATTTCTGTATCAGCAAAATGTAGGATTGAACAACTACTATTAACAGCCATAGCTGTATTAGCCTCGACATCACGAAGCTTGGCGGCCCTCATAGCACGCCCTAGCTGCATGTCATCAGCATCCGGCTGCCCCTGGATGCGGTGGCTAAAGCGTCGATCACCGGATGTAGGATCCGGTATCCCTCCATATGAGATCACATCCTCCATGGATATCACTGTATGGTTTTGGCCTCCTGCCTCAATCCCAACAGTGACCGGACACGAGCCAGGTGAAGGTACCTCTACCGGAGAATCAGCCGCAGCCCAAGCTACCGATGTCTGCAGTTGCTGCCCCTCCACCGACGTGCGAGCGCAAGGCGAAGAACACGGTGAAGGCACATGAGCCTCCTGCCCATTGCCCTGAGCTCCCACTCCTGCAGGAGACGATGGGCGAGAAAGAGGTATCCCCGCCTGGCAGACCTCTTGGCCGCTGATAACCGGCCCGATAAGTGCCGCCCGAGAAGGCGGCAACGACAGAGGTGAATGTGGATGAGCCTCCTGCCCATGACCGCCACTTGTCACCCCTCCAGTAGAAGAAGAGCGAAGTGAGGGTGAGGCAAGTCGCCGGGCCTCCTGCCCGCAACCATCCTCCCTCACTCACCCTTCCAACGGCCGCTACTCAACGTCCACTCGGTCCCCCCATAGGCGGCTCGGCGCAGACCTCGCCTGAAACGAACCGAAACGGAGAGAAGCCATGGGTGTCGAAGATGGTGCAATCCCCTTATTATGTGGCGTATCTGCCGCTTTAGACGACGAAGGAGTTTGGCCCTTATCAGTGGACCCATCAACATGATCATCAGGGTTCTTATCTCCCTGGTTTCCACTCCCATCACCGCCATCCAACATGTCAACGTCACCAGTCTGTGTCTGCCGCTGAATTTCCTCCTCGATCTCCACGTCAAGATCATAATGCATACCATCATAATACCAAGGCACGTAATCAGGCACATACGCCACGTCAAGCACACTCACTTGCAGTCTGGCAACCCCATGTTTGCTCGTGAATGGCATGTCAACTTTCTCTGTCTTACCTAGCAGTGTACCAAGGCTCCAGACAATAAGGAAATCATTCAGGATAGTCTCTGGGATGCCTGAAACTCTGATCCAAACCTTCACCAAACGTGTACCAGTTGGTTCAGGTTTTTTGCACTCCTCAAATTCCAACATGCAATTGCTCCCACTCACTTTGCTGACCCCAAAAGTCAACAACCCCTGTAGATCCTCTTTTCTAGGAAATTCCACACAGTATATGTGCTCTTCCATTCTGACCGGAGCCCAGTGATATGACTCAGAAACTAGCCTCCTGAGTTGCTGAGAAATCTGTTCCACTGTCAATGTGCCATTTGTCACCTTTACCAAACTCGTCCTCGAACTCTCAAGACGGAGAGGTACGGTAGCTGAAGCTGAATGCGGAGTTTCAAAGAACATAAGGCCGTTCTGAGCAACTCCGTATATGTTGATCACCGTCTTAGGTGCTAGTAGTAACGGGCAAGTTGGTTCACTGTGTCCTGGTTTTTGACAAATGTCACATAACTCAGCTGTGCACTCCATCACAAAATGTCCAGGAACACCTCACCTAAAACAAGTCAGCTTTTCTTTCTTACGGGCCGCCTTGTTGGCCCTCACCGTGTCTCTGTCTTCTGTCGCATCCTTGGTTGGGATAGCCACGGCCGACAACGCCTTAACCGCCACTGCCGCCGCCTTCGGCAACGTGCCCGTTGAAGTCGAGGCCATAGCCAGATCCTGGGTAGCTGTCCCCTCATCAGTCATCGCCATCGTGACATCCGGCTGCGTTGGGACTGCTTTTGGGGCAAGCGGTCGCCGAGGGGGAAACTTCTGCCCCACCCCCTCCGCGGCCCCCCAGCTGACGGTAATGGAGACCATTGGCCCCCTTGACGAAGTCACCCTCCGGGGGGTAGAAACTCCGCTGCCAATGGTTAGCGCCAAAACCGCGCCCAACACCTTCGTTCCATTGCCCTCGACCTGCGCCTGCGCCACCACTGTTCCACTGATTCCAGTGTGGACGGAAGCCCCTATAGCCACTGTCCGCGCCGCCGCGCCCAAAACCGGTTCCGCCACGACCTCCGGCGAAGCCGCCATGACCTGGTCCGTCCCCATGTCGTCCCGCTGCGGGTCCCCGGCTGCCCTCGCCGGTTCGCGGGGGAACATGTTGCTTCGTTCCGCCGCCTCCTTGCGCCGAGGATTCCGGCAGCTTGCCCTGCTTGTTTTCAGCCTGCACATGCGGCTCAGATGGCCGCCCAGAGCCCCGATCGGCCATGAGTGCCGCTGGGCTCGAAGACCTCGCCGCTGGAATCCGTGGCGCCCGCCCTGGACGCGAAGGAAAGCCAGGACAGGGTCTATGCTTGCGATCCTGAACCCTAGCGATCGTCTCGATCCTGGGTTCGTTCACGTAATCAATTGTATGCACGGATTCAGCTATCGACGTGCTGACTGGAACTTCTGGCCCACCTTCCGCCGCGTGAGACTGGGCCACATACCCAGCCATCACCGGCCCAGGCCCTTACGAAACCAGCCCATCCCGGCCCAAGATGGCATTCAATCGATTCTGCCTTGCCGCCCCGATCGAGATCGAGATCGAGGGATCGGCCGGCGACTGCGACGGCGGCTTCACCACCGTCGACCGCCCCTTCTTCCGGTGTCGGTGCACCGTCTTCCATGTTCCAATGAAATCCGCGAGGGTAAGGGCGGGAAGACTAACCTTTGGGAGAGGTCCCTTCCATGGCCGAATCGCCGACGGCGCCGTCCGACGATGCACGACCCGCCGGAACACCTCCACCTTATCAGCCTCGCCTAGCCCGTGCCATGCCTCATCGGTTGCCGGCACAACTCCGTCGATGGCCACTGCGATTTCCTGTTCGGAGTAACCCGATCGGAGTGATTCGCAAACATAATCGGACGGAGTTGGGAAGTATGGCACTGCCGGATCCGCTCCGGCGATGTCCTGGCCGCCGTCGTCGTCGGAGTCGTCTGCATCCGACCCCGCAATGGCCCAAAACCTATTCCCACCGCGTAGATCCGCCATGGCCGAGGCCATGGTCGCCGTGGATCCGGCCTCAGCGTCGCCTCAGCGTCTCCCTTCCATAGATCTGCGACGGGTCATGTAACCTTCTCTTAATATAATTTCCTTTTAACCAACTAAATACTGCTAATATCCTAAATTGCCAACAATGTGTTTCTGGATTGAAAGTTTTACTTTGTCCACTAATTTTGTTTGGGGAGCTTTTCAGATGCGCAATATGGAAAGTAGGAATGCCTAGGAGGTTCTGGTCAGGCTCCATGGGGCAACACAACTTTATTTACATGTGCAGCCACTGTAAGGACAGCCGAGGCAGCAAAATGGCGAGATGGATGGGACGGGAGGACTGGTGGAACACACTGGTTTACACGTCCTCGTCCGTCCCCGTCTCGGAAGATATCAGTCAGCTGCTGCAGAAACAGCTTATGGAAAGTGTGCACCTCGACAAAGAGAACACAGATCACATCCAAAACTCAAGGGGCCGGGCGGCGCTAAACAAGAGTGGATTGTATGAGGAGCTTGCCTGGAGCGTGGGCATCGAGATTGATGAGAGCATCCTGGTCTGGCACATCGCGACTGATGTTTACCTCAGCTGGTACGAGGCGGAACACAAATGCCTGCCACATCTTGCAAAGGTAACCGAGGAGCTCTCCAACTATATCATGTTTCTGCTCGCGGCACGTCCCTCCATGCTGCCTAACAATGCAAGTCGCCAAAGGTATATTGGACTGTGCAACAAGGTGATCTATCATCTTGAATACAACACGTCCGAGGATTTGATCAAGTTAATACGGGGACATGGGGATGCACTCAGCATTGTACGAAGTCAGCCTGCCGTAGAACATCAAGCAGTCCAAATGTTTCCTGATACAACCAAAGAGAGTGTAACATTTGACAGAGCATGTCAGCTTGGATCGAAGCTGATTAGCAAAGAGCTGGAAACACATGATGCTGTTGATGCTATCATGCTGGATCTGATCATCCAAGTGTGGGTTGAGATGTTGTGCTACACGAGCTACCGATGCATGCCGGATTCCCATGCTAGGCAGCTGAGCAACGGCGGTGAGATCACCACCATCGTTGCCATTCTGATGGAATATATGATGTCCGGTTATCTTACCCAATGAAAAAAAAATAGCGCGTTATACAAAATATCGTCGTCCTTTAAAACATGCTATTAGCGTGTTATAGCGCGCTATTAGCGAGATATTGTACACCGACTTATATAGCGAGGCAATTTCCTGCACGCTATAGCGTGTTATTAGCGGAGATATAGCGCGTTATTTTTTTCAATGATTCTTATCCCTTAGCATCAGAAGAGTAGTAGAAAGTTGGGTTGGGGCGCGTGTAACACCACGAATATATATATATATATATATATATATATATATATATATATATATATATATATATATATATATATATATATAATAAGAGAATTAAAGCTATTAAGCTAGCCCGGTTGTGGTGATTTCTCAGTTCTGACGGTAATTCTTTCATTTGCTGACACGTGTATTTGGTTAGCGCTGGTTTTCTCACCGGTTTTCTCTTCCGGTCTGGTGCCGCCGGTCCACCGTCTATCCGTGATGCGTGTCATGCTTGGCCCGAGGCCGATGATCTCTCCTCTTTCTGGTATCCACCGCTAATCTCTCCTCTGTCATTTTCTCAATGTTTCGACAGAGAGACATAGCGACCAGAGAGAAAGAGGATGAGCCGTAGCCGTCCGGCCTGCTAGCCGTCCGGCCTGCTAGCCGTCCCGGTCCATGGCATCGTAGGCGGTGGCGACGATGGGCTTGGCGAGCAGCGGCAGTGGCGCGGTGCGGTGCGCTTGGCCGTGACAGGAGAAGGCCCTTCCCCATCCCCTGTCCCTCTTTGTTGCGGTGGTGGCCGGATAGGATCCACCTCCTCCGCCCCCGCAGGTGGAAGTGCAGGTCAGACTTGCCATGCGGTCGATGGGTGTTGCGCCTGCTCGCTATTCAGGCTACATCAGTTTGTCGTACTCTCCAGTCTTCAGCTTAGGTATGTGTGTTCTCTCTGCTGAGTTGCCTATCTCTTTCCTTTCTTTTCTTTTTATTGTATCTCTGATGTGTGTAGATACCTTGCCTTTGGCTTTGGGAGGCGTTGGTTCATGCCACAGTAGCCACGATATAGAAGCGGCAGCACACAAAGGTGGAGAGAGGAGAATATATATGGACACAACGTGCTTTCCAACAGTTTATACTGCAAGCAGTTACACTAATTTGTAGTATTAGAGCGTTGTAGAATTTTGATTTTAACTTGGGATTATGCAGCTCCTTGAACTTTGAGGAATATCAAATAATGGCATGATTGCTGCTTGCAGATTATTCAATAGACCTTGGGTTGAAAAGGTAGGCAGGTTATTAGATATTCCTTAAAAGTTTAACATGTTTGTATATGATACCACCAGCTATTTATATAGGTTTTCAGGTCGTACTATTTTTCTTTCAAAAAATTGCACTGCACTGTATTTTTTTTGTTAGATAGGTAGTGACTGCTTTGTGCTGCTGCTCAGCACAGCCACCTGATCTTTTGATTCCAATGTATGTCACTAGAACTAACCATGTTATTACTTCCACTATTTCTGGACTACAATGTCTTCTCACAATTTTTTGTTGAATTTCTCATACATGAGTTGGCTAAATGAGTATTTGTATTTTTTACACCAAATAGGCTATTATAAGGGGTGACATATGCATTATTTGTGCTGAACAAGCTGGGTTGAAAATTAAATTTTTAATAGGAAAAATAAACTGACTTTTATACGGTTGCCGTGCGGCCGCTGGGTGTTGCGGCTGCTCACTGTTCCGGCGCTGCTCTATGTGCCTCTCAATGCGATCAACGCAAACATTGGTTCAGGTCCTCCTTTTTCTCTGAGTGAATTCCATAATTCTGATGTGTTACTTTGGTTTGTGTTCATGCTCTAGGCTGATGCACTACTCTGATTCAGGTCCTCCTTTTTGAGGTAAAACATTGAAGATCAGCACTGGGTGGAAGAATATACAATAAGCTAGAAAGAAGTTTGATCATTTGATGTTTATACAATTTTTTTTCTTGCCAAACCAACAAGTATTTGGACGGGCACTTTCACGGCGGCGTGGCGTGTCGCCGCGCCTCTACCCGCTAGTGTTATTTATATCTAGTAATGCTATCACACTGCCATAGACGCCATAGATAGCATCAGGATTGGCAAAAGATAAGCCTTTGTTTTTTAAGATATCTACGATTCTTCACCTAGACTAACCCAGCCATCTCAATGGTCACCAAGTCTTCTTCCTCCCCATCCTCATCGACGGCGGCAGCTTCTTGCTGAGTACAGCCACGTTTAGCAGCTCTATATATTTCTCTCTCTTTTCCCAGATTCACTAATCTGCTGAACCCCTTGTGTGTGTATGGAATAATGGAATGCACCACTCCAGGGTCTTATTAGTGCGCACAAACTACAGATCAAATTAATACTCATATTACCGAAAAAGGCTTTCGCGCTCCTTTATATATAAACGTATTTTGTAATTTCCAAATGTTCTGTCTTTTGGGACAGATCCGAGTCTTAGCAACCGGACTGCCTGTACATGATTGCTTATTCGTTTCCTTTATCCCTATGTTTCTGCTCTCCTGGTCTATCTCTGTCCCTTTTTTCTGTGTATATATTGTCCAGATTTTTCTGCTCCCCCCTGTCTATCTCTGTTCCGATTTTTTCTCTTTTATAAGAGTCAATAAAAATTATTACTGGCTGAGAGGAGAAAAAAGAGATGTATGTGGGAATTGAGCACACCACCTCGTTGTATATGATCAACCTCCTCCGATAACCAAATCAGCCTGCAGATTCGTGTTAGACAAGTGAACACTAATCTATTTAAGCCGGTCTTCTACTGTATTAGAATAGAGATTTTTTCTTTCTTTTTTCATTGGGTTCCCTAGGGTTTCATCGGCGTTCTACTTCATATGGTGGATGTAGGCATCCTTGCGAACACCCAGTCGTGAAGGCGATTTTGATTGTGGGATCAATGAGGCCTTAAAATGAGATACAGTTGAAGACATGATAATTTATAGTTTTGAATTGGTAAGTTCTGTATAAATAACATGCTAATGTACGCAGCAATGCATTTTTTTGGTCGAATGCTGCGAGTGCATTTTTTTTGCAGCGGGCGCGATTTCTTTTCTGATTATTTCTGGATCTTGTCACGGTCATAAACCGTGCAACATGGTTGTTTATCATTTTTGGCTGTTTTTATTCGCTCATTTTCTAACAAAAAAATCTATTTTCATCACCTTTCTTTTCTTTGTTGCGAGAAGAGTTTGTACGGAAGCACAAACAAGTTGTTGAAATACAACCCGGTAATTTTTACGGAAACATAAATATCATGGCAACTTTACATGAGGGATTTTTTTGGGTGGAAAAAATACCCCGGTAACTTCTGTGCAAATGGCATGGTAATGTGTGCATCAAGACCCGATAACTTTCGTATAAATGTCATGATAACTTTAGCCAGGGGTGAAAAAATATATCAAAACATCACCCCGGTAATTTATGTGTAAACAACACGATAATTTATGCATGGCAACCCTGATAACTTAGGCACAAACACCGCGGCAACTTTGACCTGAAGGAAAAAAGTTATCAAAAATGTACCCGGTAACGTTTTGTATAAACATCATGGTAATAACGAATCATATACATGATAACTTAGGTACAAACACCATGATAACTTGGACCCCGAGAAAAAATTGTTGAAAAATGACCCCGGGATAAAAGTTTGTTGAAAAACATAAAACATACCCTGATAACTTGATAACATGATAATCTACATACAACATAGCTGATAACTTACTTAATCCAGACGTGGTAATTTTTTGACCTGGGAAATTTTTTGTTAAAAAATATCTTCCAATAACTCATGTGTAAACAACATGATAATACACGCACGTGAGAGCTGATAACTCATATACAAACATCGCAGTAATTTTTGGGCCAAGGGAATGAAAATTGTTGAAAAACCCCCGATAACTTTTGTGTAACATGGTAATATACACAACAAAGTTGATAACTCACTGCAAACATCATAATTACTTTTTGATCCTGGGATAAAAGTTTGTTGAAAACATATCCTGTAAACTTTTGTGTAAATGACACGGTAACTTATGTATGACAGACGTGATAACTTACGTAGCCCAGATGTGGTAACTTTTGGTCCGAAAAAAGTCATCAGAACATATCAACATGTGATCTAGTTTTGAAGATCACGTCGAGACGATTTTTTTTTTGTGAAGACGTTTTTTCAATCGGAGCGAGGGTTTGAGCTACAAAACATTTTGAAGTTAAAAAAAAAAAGAATCTAGGATGACATCAAATTTTCGTCCTCTAGTGCATATATACATGTAACTAGAGGGAGAAGTGCACGTGAAAGAAAAATTAGTCATTCTAATGCATGCATATATATAATTAGAGTGAAGTAAGGATCGTTCTTGCCTATTGCTAAAATCCGAACGTTTGATAGTTATAAAAGTCCATATATAAAACAAACCACCAGATCCAGCCACAAGATCCAACAAATGTTCACACCACACACACGCAAAGGTAGCAGTCAGACAAAGTAAATAGTTTGTTTGATTATAGGAAAGACAACAAGTAGTGATTGCATCATGGCAAAGGTTTACACAAATTATTCATTCACATCGGAAAAACTAGTAAACAAACCATGGTGAATTGCCACTCCATATTTGCACAGGGATCTGACTAGGCTCAAGAACCTAGAAACCATCAGGTCACCTGAGAGTGAGCATTTAGAGTTTCCATCTTTGTAGTGTTGATCATAGCGCGTAGTACACAGGTCACGAAGAAGGTGTAACATATATTTTCATGATGCAAATTACAGTATAAAGGAAAGCTTCTACCTGTTCAATTGCCGAAAGTGAATAGATTAATAGTTGAAACAGTAACTAAATAATCTTGCAAAGCAGAGGTTCTCATATGAATACCTAATTAACATATGACAACCAAAGTTAACAGTGATGACTCCCAAAAGAATTCCATTGATTACTGGTGGGAAAGGCAAATCAGCTTCAAAAGTTTGCTGAAATAAGAAAATGTAGGCTTCTTTGTAAGAAATCACCTTTGAAAATGAATTTTGCAGCTTCGAATCCTTCACGTTCTGGGACATAGCACTGGTTCATAATCCATGGTAACTCTGAATGGATCTTGACTGCTGATTTACAGATTATGGAACACGTATCTGACAACGGCGAGAGTATGAACGTCATGAGCCCTCAAGCCTCCAACACAATGCAAATGCTATGTACAAATTTGCAATTTCATCACGAACAAATAGTCAAAATTATTTCCAGCTTGACGAAACAACGGTGCCATGCATGGTTCTCCATTTTTCAGGGAAAACACTGAGCTGTCTGCAAAAGCAGCCACCCCGGAGCAGCGGTGCAAGTCTCTGTCGTCTCAGAGCAACCTGAGTTCTCTCTTTAAGATTCTTATTACAAGGAATCATGTTTGTCAGATTCTACAGATCAATGACAACAAGCCCATGAACGATAGTCCAACTCTGTTATTCATCCCTCGTTTTGATTGATAGCAGACAGTGGAAAAAAATTCAGCTACAAAGCGACAGTCATGATTATGACACCAACAGGTTGGCAGAAAGGTCTACAGAACCACGATCGACCACGGATTTAGCACCGCCAGAGCCTCCTCCTCCATGCGGGTGAGCCTCCTCCTCCATGCGGGTGTGGTCGATCATAGTCACAACCAGGAGAAGAGAGGATCGATCATATAGATTGAATCCAACTCAATTTGTCAAAGTATAAACCTCGCCCGACTTGCTTCACCTGACCGGCCCTGGAGCTGGATCTGTGTCTTTCGAGATCCGTATGAGCAATCACTTCCAAGAATAATATGCTAGCGGTGGACGGGACGGATAAGTATTCCAATCCGATTTATTCCAGGATTTAGCCAGCGCAAATCAATCTGTGGTTGGATGGTTAAAGGAACAGTGGTATCCCTAGCCCACCAGGGTTCAAGTCCTGATGCTTGCATTATTTTTGGATTTATTTTAGTATTTCTGGCGGTACGCTTTCAGTGGGAGGAGACGTTTCCGTCGACGATGAGGCGCCTACGGTGACTTTGTAAATCTCAAGATGATATGCCGGCTCAGTCATATGAGCACTTGCGTCTGTACTGTGTTGAAAAAAGGTTTGTTTCCCCAGCTGCTTGACACCCCAACCTGTGGGACGAAGGACGACGATGGAGGGCGAGGAGGATGACGATCGCATCAGCCATGTCCCAGACTGCCTGCTGGGCAACATCGTCTCCCTCCTCCACATCAAGAACACAGCCCGCACCATGGCTCTCTCCTGTCGCCGGCGCCGCAACTGGCCGTCGGTGCCGCTCGACCTAGACCTAGACTACCTCAACGGCAGCAACACAAACCATGGTTCACACGACCAGTCCATCATCCTCTGCATCCTCTCCTCCCACGGAGACGGGCCCATCCGCCGCTTCCACGCGACCATCTCCGCCAACAAATCAACCTCTACCTGGTTGCGAGTCCTATCCAAGCGGCGCATCGACGGCAGCCTCATGCTCAAGTTCGTGCCGCACTCCGTGCACCCGCCGCTCCCCCGTGACCTCCTACGGCCCAGCACTGACGTCCTCCGCCATCTGGAGCTGCACTGCTACTGCCTCGGCCATCAAACCGGAGTAGACCTGCCTTTGCTCAGCCTGCGTTATCTGCACCTGTCCAACATGGTGATTTCGGAGGCCTCGTTGCACTCCATGATCGCCGGCTGCCCCGCCCTGCGGAAGCTGGAGCTCTTTGTTGGGGCAAACAACCCTCCTCAGCGACACACGCCGAGCGGCCTCCCGGCGACACAAACGCCGGACAAAGGTAGACGAAGGAGACACCACGATTTTCCCGGCGACGAACGCCGTAGCGCACGAACGCCTGTATCTTGGCTTTATTTCTCACAACGACTCGAATAAATACATGGAGATACACACGCACACACGCAGCACAACCCGGAAGAACTCTCACGTCGACCGGGCGCACACCACGGTCCCGACGGAGACTACATCTTCCTTAAGCCCCTCTCACTTGGCTGGGCTCACACCGCGGCCCACGGCTCGGCACATACTGGCGCGCTTTACATCAGTACATGGGAAAGCTTTTATACCCGGCTTGTGCACACACACTAGACGCACGCACGCATGACCCGACCACCACACGGCCACTACCCCATGCATGCACGCATTACACCTGGGCATTACACCTGGGCACTAAGAGCATCTCCAGCCCCCCCCCCCCCCCCAACAGGCCCCTCCAAGGCCATTTTTTTGCGCCGGCGGGCGAAAATCGGCCCAGTCGCGCCCCACGAGCCCATTTTTCGTCGGTTAGGGCCGAATTTAGCGCCGGCGTGCCCAGGCCGAACCCGGCGCGCTGGGGGCGCCTGGGGGCGCCGGGCGAAACGTTTTGGCGCAAAAACGGGATGGGTCCGCCGAGTCAGCGACCGCGCGGCGTCCTCGTCCTCATCGCCTCGGTTTCCCGCGGGGAATCAATGCAAGGCTGCTGCCGGTCAGCCTTCCATTGATGCCGCGCCTTCACGAGCCGGCGTTCACGGGCGGCGCAGTCAGTACGGGGCGACGCGCGTCCACACCTCGCCTCCCACGCGTCCGCACGGTGCCGCCCGCTCGCCTGCTATAAAAGGCGACCTCGCCGGTGTTCGCCACACCTCGCCGCCTGCCCCCAAGTCCCACCAGCGACGCCCCTCTCTCTCTCCCCGGTGATCTTCTCTCCCCCTCTCCCCCCGCAATGGCCGAGCGCTACCCAGGCGACGGCGCGGCCCGCAACGGCTTCGGCCGCCGGCAACTCCACGAGGACGAGGCCCGCCTACTGTTCGAGGCGGAGTACCCGACGCCGCCGGACATGCGGGCGCCCGGCGCCTGGAGGCTCAGCGCCGGCGGCGTCCCCGTGCCACCGGTGCCAACCGGAGCCGAGCGGCGCGCCGATCGCCCGGATCCGGTCCTCCCTGTCCGAGGAGGTGCGCCGGCAGCCGAGGTACGCCCCGGACAGCACCAACCTCTGGACGGCCTACTTCGAGCGCCGCTGCGAGGAGCAGCTCGCCTCCACCAACGGCGGCCCCGCGCGCGGCCGCAACAACAGCGAGGGCCGCCGTCTTTGGTGGGGCGTCCCCGGACGCACTCTCGAGGCCGTCCTCGAGCACATCGAGGGCGGGAACGAGCTGCGCCTCGGGTACCCGGACGAGCCGACGTCCATCTCCCGCCGGAGGGGCTCGTCGTGGCAGCCACGGCGCATGGAGGCGCCGTCGTCGTCGTCCTCACACTCCTCCCACTCCTCCCACTCCTCCGGCGCAACGCGCACGCCGCTCGTCGCCGTTAAGGCCGAGCCCGGCGTGTCGCCGCTCCGACGCAGCGGCGGCATCACCATCAACGAGGGCCGTCGCCGCGAGCCCTCGCCTCCCCGCGGCCACCTCCGCCTTGTCAGGCCGAAGACGGAGCCTGGCACGCCGACGGTGGTCAAGCAGGAGCACCTGGCCATGGCCACCGCCGAAGACGAGGCCGCCCTGAAGTGGGCGCGGGACGACTACGTCCGGGAGGAGGTGGAGCGGCAGCGCCGGGCCCTCGAGGAGATCGAGGCTCGCCACCGTGCCCGCCACGAGGAGGAGATCGCCGGCCTCATCATCCTCGGCGACGACAGCGACGGGGAGGCGCCCGGGCCCTCCAACCCCGACCTGCACCGTTTCGGCGACGCAGGGCAGGGCTGCAGCAGGGACGGCGGCCGCGGCGCGCCGGACGGCGATGGCAGCGACGGCGACGGGAACGACAGCGGCGACTACACCGACTTCTACAAGCTCCTCGGCATGTAGAATGCGGCGCGCGGCGACGAGACGGCGGCGGCGGGACGACGTAGCCGATGTAGTCTTTTTTTTAGCTTTTGTATTATATTTCAATGAAAATCCGAAACTTTTTTAATGTTTTGGGCCGATTCTACGCCCATAATGGGCTGAAAGCGGCGGTTGGGGGGCGACCCCGGGGCCGCGACTGGGAAGCCGAGCCCCCCAGGCCGATTTTTAGCGCCAGCTGCCCCCCAGGCGGCGCTATTTCGAGCCCCTGGGGGGGCCAACGGCTGGAGATGGTCTAACAAACCCACGAACAAACTCCATGCAGCTCCAACCACGCGCACGACGCGGCTGCCTCCAACAGACTCCCACCACAACGACTCCGCTTGTTGCTCAGCGCCGACGACTCGCCTGATCCACGACGTGCGCTCGCACGAACCGCCCGTCACCAGTCAAGGTTATGGCTGACAATCTCCCCTTAATCTTGACTTGCCGTCATCGCCGTTGTCGTCGTTGCCGTGGCCCTCGCACCGAGCCGCTGTGGCCTCCGCCGTCATGCAGCACCTCCATCCCCTTTCTCGGCGACACTCGCCGAGCTTCTTTTCTGCCGGCGACACACGCCCGACGTTCCGGCGACATACGTCGTCTCCTTCGGCTCCGGCAACACATGTCGTTGACGGTCGCAGCACCGTGCATCTCCTCGGGCCGACACATTGGCCTAGGGTTGCATTACGCAGCCGCCGACGAACGCCGTCATCGTCGGACTTGCCACGCGTCGCCACCGCGCCGCCAAGGCCTCCACATCCACCACGCTCACCGCGGACTCACCACGCGCCGCCTCCGTGTACGCCATGACAGCGGCAGCGCCGCGCACCTCCATAGGCCGACACACGGCCCGGAGCGTCGCGCAGCCGCCCACGAACGCTGCCATCGCTGGCACGCTTTCGGCACGATGAACCACGGCCAAGACAACCAAGCTCATGATACCAAATGTTGGGGCAAACAACCTCCTCAGCGATACACGCCGAGCGGCCTCCCGGCGACACAAACGCCGGACAAAGGTAGACGAAGGAGACACCACGATTTTCCCGGCGACGAACGCCGCAGCGCACGAACGCCTGTATCTTGGCTTTATTTCTCACAACGACTCGAACACATAGATGAAGATACACACGCACACACGCAGCACAACCCGGAAGAACTCTCACGTCGACCGGGCGCACACCACGGTCCCGACGAAGACTACATCTTTTTTAAGCTCCTCTCACTTGGCTCGGCTCACACCGTCATCCACGGCTCGGCACATACCGACGCGCTTTACATACGGGAAGGCTTTTAAACCCGGCTTGTGCACACACACTAGAGGCACGCACGCATGACCCGGCCACCACACGGCCACTGACCCATGCATGCACGCATCACACCCGGGCACTAACAAACCCACGAACAAACTCCATGCAGCTCCAGCCACGCGCACGACGCGGCTGCCTCCAACAGACTCCCACCACAACGACTCCGCTCGTTGCTCAGCGCCGACGACTCGCCTGATCCACGACGCGCGCTCGCACGAACCGCCCGTCGCCAGTCAAGGTTATGGCTGACACTCTTCAGGGTCCATAACCTTCGCCGCCTTGTCCCTTGCTCACGTACCCTCGCCGAGGTGTACATCAGGCCACACGTCCCATTTGATGAGGTCTCGTTCAGTGGAACACCTAACCTTGAGAACATTGTGCTCTTATACGCCGACATATGGCGGCTATGCCCCGACATCATTGGAGGTGACGACCTTCCTCCTAAGGTCCGGATGGTCGCTCTCAACCTTCCAATGCTGGACTCTCACAATTTTGTGATCATGTCCATTTGTCCAAGGTATATATATATACCTACACGTGTAGCTTTGTTTTGCGGATTTTTCATTGTTATTTTCATATATATAGATTCATGCACGCAAGTGTTTTTTTTTCATGATGCAGAAGTCGATATCCATCATTACAACGCTAATCCTCAACATGAAGTTTAGTGATGGTGGAGAAGTGAGGAAGGCTGCCAACATGCTAAGCTTATTCCCATGTTTTCAAGAACTTCGGGTCTGGGTATGCAACAATAATGCTCTTCTCAACTTTAGGCGCGCCTCTATTTTTCATTTTTCTAGACTGAAAGAACTTGCCTTAAACCGGTTGCCGAATTCTTTCTGTGTATTCACCAATGTTTTAAATAGCGGGTTATGGTAAATAGCGGCGGACCTTCAAATAAGCTATAGCGGGCTATTTGTACATGAAACCATTTAGCGGCATCCTGCTGAAAAGGCTATAGCAAGGCTATAGCGGGCCGGGCTATATAAAACTATAGTATTCACCAACAAACTAAGTTTTCCCCTCCCTCAGATCCAAAATCCTCCCCATGCCTCCTGCTTCCCTGCTTGCTTAGCTACGGCTGCCGGCCGCCTAAATGCATCGGCTGCTCCTGATCTGGCCCAATGGTTGCCGGATGTGGCTGCAGGTCTTTGTGGACGGGGTGCTGCCGCGGAGCGTCCTCGTCCTGGGTGCGCGCAGCCTTGGGCGTGAGGCGCAGTCGCCAGAGCAGCGACGGACGTGGCGTGCTGGCGCTTCGTACTGACGCGGGCGGCCACATGCGCGCGTCGAGTAAGGGGAGCTGCAGGGCGAGGTGGGACTGGAGCTGCCGGAGCATCGGCTCCAGATCTGGCAATGGTCAAAGTTTGCTGAGGTCCCCGTCACCGATTTGGCGATCTTCAAGGCGGTTGGTCGTGGGATGGTACTCGGTGGCTTGGTTGGCGTTGCCGGCGGTGCTGGTGGATGTGTGTCTTCCTTCTAGCTTGGGACAAGTCGGTCGGGATGGCGGGCGTCCCGGGCCGGATGTGACCTGCAGTGGTCCGAATCGGGTCCTGTACGGAGGTGCTCTGGGAGAAATCCCTGCTCACCCATTGTGTGAGCAGACCACGACGGCGCCACCCCGACGTTGTATACCTTCCTAGAGGTGTGGTCGTCGAGCTGTTTCGCGTGGATCTGCTTCGGTGTGGTTCATGCCGTCTTGTTGTAGGGATGTGCTCAAACTCCGGGTGAGAACCTTGCATCGACTATGTCGATGTCGGCGGCAGCGACGTCTATGGACGTCGTCTTCCTCGCAGGAAGTGTCGCTGTAGAGTTCCAGCACCTACGTTACTTTGCTTTGTGGCCATCGGATGAAAACCTAAGATCGGGGTCGCCGGATCGGATGATGGTGTTGTGTTTTCGACAACACTACCTCCTTGGAGGCGTCTTCTTGGAGGCCCAGACGATGGCTGCTGTTGCTGCATGTGGTTGAGGATGGTGCGTTTGGTGGTGGGGGTGCGGCTAGCTTGGGGCCGACGGTGACGTGTTCTTTTTCATGTGTTTCTCTTCGACTGTCCTTCGCGTGGTCTTCGTCCTGTTGGCATGCTCAAGACCCTCCCATGGTTGTCGTTGTGCTGCGGCGAGCTTCGGGCTCTTGGTGTTGTCTTGGTTCACCTTTGCTCAATGACGACGCAATGATGCCTTCCCAACCTGCTAATCGTTTCGACCGCCTGTGGTGGATCTGCCAGTCAAGATTCGTGTTAAGGTTTGGCACTCGTTGATTATGGTTGATCCTCTGTTGTGCCGTGGGGCTCGGTACGCATGCCGGTGCGCTGCGTTAGGTTGTTTGCAGAGTCTTAGTATTGTGATCCTTCGACAACATCCCACATCTCTCTCGTGGTGTTGGTCTTTCTGCCTGCTAGCTAGGTCATGTCTTCTCCTGGGTGGCAATTTTTTCTCATCTTCTGTAACCTTGTTACCTGTACGGTTTTCGGCCCGGTTTCCCTCATAAACGGGGTCAACTTGTTTAGGTTTTCGATCCAGTTTCCCTTATCCACTGGATCAGCCAAAGCTCAAGGGGTGACTCTTGGCTTTGGCAGCTTTTTGAGCAATATATTCAGGTGGGGATCTTCTCCCCCCCGGTGACCGTTAAAAGAAAACAAACTAAGTTTTCCTTAAGTCACCGCTCGATGCTTACAATTCTGAAAATAGAAACTTTACTTCATTTAGTATAAATTTGAGAATAACTTAACTGATCATTTGTCTTAATGCATCACAGTGCCTCGCCTTTGATTGGAAGGATAAAGGTGCGTTTGGACAGTGGCAACCAGCACTTGATACAATTACGTGACTAAATAAGCATCTCAA
Source organism: Elymus sibiricus (assembly GCA_039707655.1). NCBI lineage: Eukaryota > Viridiplantae > Streptophyta > Magnoliopsida > Poales > Poaceae > Elymus > Elymus sibiricus. Next base: position 60,106,537 of record CM077665.1, read on the forward strand.
ATATGTGGAGCTTCATGGGTATTATGGCACTGTAGGGGAGGTGCAATTTGCAAGTTTCCTTATGGCTGGAGCAAAAGCTCTCAGGGCCATGCGAATAATGCATGGTAGTAAATCGAGAGATGAGCGTATCAACACCATGAAAGGTTTGAAATTGAAAGCCGGTAAAGCATCGTCAGAAGCTCAACTTAGCTTTGAATGGAAGAGCGCCATAGCTACTAATCGACAAGACCTTGAGAGTTACATTCGTAAAGTTTATATTATTTAATTGCACAAACTGTAAGGACACGTCGTTCCAAATTTTATTGGTGACCTAGAGGCAATATAGCCTTCATGCACTCTTAAATATATAGGAGGCGGTTTATATATCACCAAGTTTCCCTTCATATTGTTCCTTATAATTGAGCAACTAAGTTTGGATATCATGATAACATAACCACATGATACATACAACTCTAAAGAAAATGGCAGATCACTTGCTCTTACCGTTAGAAATATTAGGCATTGGTTAATTTGTCAAATTGGTTGCATCAGAAGATAAGTTGCTATAATACGGTGGCAATTGTGAAAATGCTGAATGGAGCTCAGCCTCAATGGAGGTTGAATTTGAAATGATCAAAACGGTTCAAAAATGTTTTTCGAACAAAATACACATATAGTTGTACAATTGTGTAAATTTTCAGGACGAAATACGTTAAAATGGCTGCTACAAAAAAAAAACAAATATGCGGCTTTCATTACCGGAATAACCCTCTATGTTTCTATGACAAACTCCTCATAAGCATCTATACTCTAAATGTTTCTATTTGTGTATGTCTAAATATAAAGCACGCCATCAAGATATTCCATATACCATACAATTTAGAAGTCTCTGCTATCAAGATATTCCATATACCATACAATTTAGAATTCTCTAATATGGTGTTTAACGACAGACACACGCATACAACATATTCATGCAAATGTCACAAATTAATTCGAGTAGACATTCGATTTCGAATTCAATATATTTTTAAAGGCTCACTGAATAGTAAAAATGTAAAATTATTACAAACATATTATTTGTATTTACAATATATAATATCTATGATGCTGATTTGACAAAAATGATTTATAAAATAAACATTCAAGTTAGTATAAATAATTATATTTATTTTGATTAGCTCTAGGGCTAAAAGTTACACCAATTGACATGCCAAAGGAGTAGGAATTGCAGGACGAGGAGAAGTAGGTGTATCAATTGGTCAAGCACCGATGTGAAATTGATGATGGTGAGTACATGAAGAACATCCCCCCGGGCGTGCCCAATATCCAGCAGAAATTCACCATTGCATGCTCAAGTTGCGCTATCTCGTGTTTAGGTCGCGCCATCTTCCCCGAGTGTTCCATCTGTCTAGTCGGATGGAAAAATGTCAAGAAGAAATGTCGGTTATGTGGAAGTGGGTTTTCAGGCGAAGAATACAGATACCTGTGACGACATCGCTGCAACTCTCGAACGACTAGAGCAGACGAGGGGGGTGAAGGCAGGAAGGAGTGGCTGGAGAGAATCCATGGCGAGTAGCCAGAGATGGATGGGGTGAGTGCGGCGATGAGGCTGTGAGGAGCCGGCGGCGGCTACGAGCTAGGGTTTTGCGATTCGGGGGAAATGGATCTAATCGGTGGCTAGTGGCAGGAGCGGCTCGAGAATAGTGGGGTAGCTTTCTAATGCTCCAGAGAATGTTAGAACGTTGTATCCAAGATCAAATGACGGGATGGGTGGCCTGCAAAAATTTGCAAGGAGGCCCCAGAGGAGTCCTCAATTAGAACTAGACCCATAGGACCCGATGCTGGCTCACCACCCCCATCCCTTATCCTCTACATAACCTATCACTAATCATATCCTCAACAAGCATATAGAGAACTCAAGTGCGATTATCTAAAGTTTGTGGATAATCTATATATGCACAAATATGCATATAACCTTGATAATTGAGGACTCCTCGGGGGGGTCCCTGCAAATAAATGCTTACATGGAAATTGTATGCCCCATAGAAGAATAATTCTCTTGTACAATCTTCATACCTGGCATTGTTTCAAAAGGGTGAGATACAATTAATTGCGCACAACAAATACATTTCAGTGATTCTTTCACTTGACTCAACGTACCGAGTGATATGTCTCAAACGTATCTATAATTTTTTTATTGTTTCATGCAATTATATTATTATTTTTGACATACTTTTCATGCACATTTTTTTTTTGGACTAACCTAATAATTTAGTGCCCAGTGTCAACTCATGTTTTCTGCATGTTTTGATTTCGCATGAAATCAATATCTACGAAGGTTAAAATAACTTGTCGATTTAATACGATTTTTTTCGGGCAACGAAAGACCTATACCCGCGTCCGTAGGCATAGGACCGAATCCCGTCGCCATAGGCCTATGCCGATGGCGGCCGTCGTCTTAGAGCCGTCGGTAACAATCACATCGTCATCCTCTTGTAAGACCGTCGGCATAGTTAACCGTTGGCATAGATTGACCGTCGGCAAAAAAAGGACGGGAGGACAAATGACGGCGCCGTCACCACATCAAGCCACTCAAGAGGCAACACGTGGCACTCATATGTGGACGGCGCATACATTTCCATATATACCAACGGCATAGCGCGCCTTCTGGTAGTCTCTGGCCAACTCCGGAGTGGCATGTTGTGTGTTTACACCTACCACCACACTTTCATACATGTAAGATTACCTAACACTTTTAGACACGCAAAGAACAATCCGTAATTAGGGATTATTTCAGATACTTTTGCATCTAAAAAAACTATGAAAAATTACCACACAACTTATATCACATGTGTATGTACTATGTCAAGAATTCATGAATTGATCACGCTCTGATTGTTCAAAAATATTAATGCAATGGCAAAACCGCCGAACGTTATTTCGGTGTTATCGCCATCCATGTAGGGGGTCACACTTCGGAGGTGCGTGGTGGGTGTTTGAACCTATCGCCACACTTTAAGACATGTATGAGGACCTAGTGCGATGTTCTGGTGGCATTGCTTCCCCCCGAAGGTCCCCTGACTGGCCTAACCCTAGCCTCATTGACCCGAAGATCTAGCCCTTTGACTTTACCAGGACGGCATTTGACCAATGGACTTTTCCACCTGCACTAGTACAAAACGGACCTTTCGTCCACACCTTTAGTCCCGGTCGGGTTTGGGACCGGGACTAATGTAATCATTAGTCCCGGTTCCAATGGCTAGGAGCAGACGGGGGCAGGGCAACCTCTAGTCCCGGTTCATGGGAGATCTCTAGTCCTGGTTGGTGATACCAACCGGGACTAAAGGGCTGTGGCAGGGTTGCGTCAGACTGGGCCCCCTGCGAGCCACTTTAGTCCCGGTTGGTATCACCAACCGGGACTAAAGATATCCCTATATATAGTGCTTCGTCCAGCCCGAGCCCAAGCTCTCCTTTCTCTCCTCTGTTCTCTCTTCTTGCTCGAGCTCATCTTCCATTTTTGCCAAAATTTATCAAGATTTGAGGCACCCCATCCATCCAAGTGTTCACAAAGGTTAGCAACTTTGTCCTTTCATCTCTCATTGCTATATTAGCTCGTGCAATGCTCTATAAGTATAGTGATTTGTGGGTTTTAGTTTGGGAGTAATTATGTGGGAGTTTATTTGATTTATATGCAATTTGAGCTCAGATTGACTTCTTAGTTTGCATATGTGTAGGTGTGGTTTACTTATTGCCCCCGTCCCCGTCCTAACCACCGTCGATCGCCCGCACCGTCCTGTCACCGGCACCACCTTGGTGAGCCTCTTGTTCTTATCCTTTTTATAAAAAAATCTTATTTGTATGATTTGGATAGTTATTTGTATAATTTTCTTACTTGTATGATTGTTTGTTATACATAGTGCCATGGTTCTGATATCCGTGCCCGTCGGTCCTCGTCCGGTTTATGATTCGGATGTGATATATTCTCTTTTATAACTATTTTATACATTTCGTGTTAATGACAATTATGCCCATCAAGTTGACATAGATCTTTTTATCTAGGAGGTATGTGAACCGGAAATTCCAACCGACCCTATTGTCGAGAAGTTAAATTTAGTTGAAAAAGAAAACGATTATTTGAAAGAAAAAATGAAAAGAGTTGAAGAAGAGAAGATGAAATTGGAGTTGTACGTTGCCGATGTCGTTGATGATCACAAGATCAAGATGGATGCAATGCGCTTGAAGATTAGAAAGATTAGAAAATATGACATTAATAAAGAGGCTTAGTATCATTATGCTGTTGGATCAATTATTATCTTAGTTGTGATTTTGATCGCATTTGTTGTTGCATTTAAATGCTTTAGCTAGATAGTTGTATATTGTTTTATGAGAATAAGTGTGTATGAACTTTATGTATGAACTTGTATTAATTTTGTCACTTTGATGTTATGTAATGAAGATGAGTCGGCAATGGATGTACGATGACCGACGCTCTCCCTAGTTCATTAGTGGCGTGCATAGTTTTCTGCATGCGGCTGAGGCAAACAAGCGGAATGGTTTTATGTGTTGTTCATGTGGTGTCTGTAAGAATGATAAGAATTACTCTAGCTCAAAAGACATTCACGTCCACCTGTTTATGTACGGTTTCATGTCCGGCTATAACTGTTAGACCAAGCACAGAGAAAGAGAGGTTCTAATGGAAGAGAATGAAGAAGAAGAGGATGGTGACAACTATCCTGGGTTCCTTGAATACGATGGTACTAAATGGGGGAAGAGAATGAAGAAGAAGAAACTGGAGAAGAGGTATCAGATGAGCCCGCTGATGATCTTGGTCGGGCCATTGCTGACGCAAAGAGAAACTACGAAAGTGAAAAGGATAAGTTGAAGTTGCAGCGCCTGTTAGAGGATCACAAATTTTTTTTGTACCCAAATTGCGAAGATGACAAGAAAAAGATGGGTACCACACTGGAATTGCTGCAATGGAAGGCAGAGAATGGTGTATCTGACAAGGGATTTGAAAAGTTGTTGATAATAATGAAGAATAAGCTTCCAAAGGACAACGAATTTGCCGACAGTACGTACGAAGCAAAGAAGGTTGTCTGCCCTCTAGGATTAGAGGTGCAGAAGATACATGCATACCCTAATGACTGCATCCTATACCGCGGTGAGGAGTACGAGAATTTGAATGCATGCCCGGTATGCGGTGCATTGCGCTATAAGATCAGGGGTGATGACCCTGGTGATGACGTTGAGGGCGAGCGCCCCAGGAAGAGGATTCCTGCCAAGGTGATGTGGTATGCTCCTATAATACCACGGTTGAAACGTTTGTTCCAAAACAAATAGCATGCCAAGTTGTTGCGATGGCACAAAGAAGACCGTAAGAAAGACGGGAAGTTGAGAGTACCCGCTGATGGGTCGCAGTGGAGAAAAATCGAGAGAAAGTGGTCGGACTTTGCAAATGACGCAAGGAACTTATGTTTTGGCATAAGTGCAGATGGCATTAATCCGTCTGGGGAGCAGAGCAGCAATCATAGCACCTGGCATGTGACTCTATGTATCTATAACCTTCCTCCTTGGTTGTGCATGAAGCGGAAGTTCATTATGATGCCAGTGCTCATCCAAGGCCCTAAGCAACCCGGGAATGATATTGATGTATACCTAAGGCCATTAGTTGAATAACTTTTACAGTTGTGGGATTTAAAAGGTGTACGTGTATGTGATGGGAACGAACAGGAGGAATTTGACCTACGAGCATTGCTGTTTGTAAGCATCAATGATTGGCCTGGTCTTAGTAATCTTTCAGGACAGACAAACACGGGATACAATGCATGCACACACTGTTTAGATGAGAGTGAAGGTATATATTTGGATAAATGTAAGAAGGTTGTGTACCTGGGACATCATCGGTTTCTTCCGATCAGGCATGCCTTAAGAAAGAAAGGCAAGCATTTCATATGTGAGGCGGATAACCGAAAGAAGCCGGGCCACCGTACTGGTGATGATATACTTGATATGGTTAAGGATTTAAAAGTAATCTTTGGAAAGGGTCATGGCGGTCAATCTGTTCCGAATGACGCTGACGGGCACGCACCCATGTGGAAGAAGAAATCTATATTTTGGGAGCTAGAGTATTGAAAAGTCCTAGAGGTCCGCTCTGCAATCGACGTGATGCACGTGACGAAGAATCTTTGCGTGAACCTGCTAGGCTTCCTGGGCATGTATGGGAAGACAAAAGATACACCAGAAGCACGGCAGGACCAACAACGTATGAATGAAAAAGACGGCATGCATCCAAAGCAGTATGAAGGTCCTGCCAGCTACACTCTTACCAAAGAAGAGAAGGAAATCTTTTTTGAATGCGTGCTCAGTATGAAGGTCCTGTCTGGCTTCTCATCGAATATAAAGGTAATAATAAATATGGCAGAGAAAAAAATTCCAAAACCTAAAGTCTCATGACTACCACGTGATTATGACGCAATTACTTTCGGTTGCATTGAGGGGGCTTCTACCGGAAAATGTTCGATTAGCCATTGTGAAGCTATGTGCATTCCTCAATGCAATTTCTTAGAAGGTAATCGATCCAGAAATCCTACCAAGGTTACAGAATGATTTGGTGCAATGTCTTGTCAGTTTCGAGTTGGTGTTTCCACCATCCTTCTTCAATATCATGACGCACGTCCTAGTTCACCTAGTCGAAGAGATTGCCATTCTGGGTCCAGTATTTCTACACAGTATGTTCCCCTTTGAGAGGTTCATGGGAGTCTTAAAGAAATATGTTCATAACCGTGCTAGGCCAGAAGGAAGCATCTCCAAGGGCCATGAAACAGAGGAGGTTATTGAGTTTTTTGTTGACTTTATTCCTGACCTTAAGCCAATTGGTGTTCCTGAATCGCGGCATGAGGGGAGACTGAATGGAAAAGGCACGCTAGGAAAGGCATCAGTAATATGTTGGGATGGGCATTCTTGGGCCCAAGCACACTACATAGTTCTCCAAAATTCCACCTTGGTGGCCTCGTATATCAATGAACACAAGAATATTCTACGCTCCAAACACCCGGAGCAGTCTGACGACTGGATTACACATGAACACATGGCGACTTTCGGTGGTTGGTTGCAAACGCATCTCATGAATGATGGCAATGTTGGAGATGATCTGTACTTGTTGTCCAAGTCACCATCTTCGACTATATTGACTTTCAAATGGTACGAGATTAATGGGAATACATTTTACACGATCGCCCAAGATAAAAAGAGCACCAACCAAAAACAGTGGTGTCCGCTTTCATGAAACAAACAACAATAGGGAAAAGGACACATATTATGGTTACATAGAGGAGATATGGGAACTTGACTATGGACGTGATATATAGATCCCTTTGTTTCGGTACAAATGGGTCAATCTGACAGGGGTTAAGGTAGACCCGAAGTACGAAATGACAACAGTGGATCTCAACAATCTTGGGTACACAGAGGAACCATTCATCCTAGCCAATGATGTGGTGCAGGTTTTCTATGTGAAGGACATGTCTACCAAATAGAGAAAAAGGAAAGATAAGGAAGCGAATACATCATACGGTGAGCAAAAGCGCCACATAGTTCTTTCAGGGAAAAGAAACATCGTGGGAGTGAAGGACAAGACAGACATGTCAGAAGATTATGAAAAGTTTCATGAAATTCCTCCCTTCACAGTGAAGACTAACCCAAGCGTCCTGTTAAATGATGAAGATTGTCCATTGTTACGGTGCAAAGGGACACACGCAAAGAAAAAGAGATAGGCCAGTTTGTACATGAAGTGCATCCAGTTTTTGTCGTAACCCTCTCAACTTCTTAGCACATTATATGTGTGTGAAATGATGATACCATGCCAAGTTTCAACATTTTCAGAGTTCATTTGTACTGCTTTTCAATTTCAGGGTCATTCAGCTCAAAAAAATCATTAAATGCATGAAAAATAGCAAATGAAGTTAGAAATGGTTGAAATTTGAGGATGTGGCTTTGAATGGTGCATATAGAATGCACAAAATGTCTGGTGTTGAAATAAGTTTTAAAAAATGAAATGCCTTTGTAACAGATGAGTTTTCGTTCGAAACCCTCATACTTCGACCGAGATGGTCCAGTTTGTACATGAAGTGCATCCAGTTTGTGCCATAACCCTCTCAACTTTTTATAACATGCTATGAGGGTGAAATGATGATACCATGCCAAGTTTCAACCTTTTCAGAATTCCTTTGTATTGCTTTTCAATTTCAGGGTCGTTTAGCTCAAAAAAATCATTAAATGCATGAAAAAATAGCAAATGAAGTTAGAAATGGTTGAAATTTGAGGATGTGGCTTTGAATGGTGCATATTGAATGCACAAAAAGTCTGGAGTTGAAATAAGTTTAAAAAATGAAATGCCTTTATAATAGATGAGTTTTCGTCTGAAACCCTCATACTTCGAAGGAGATGGTCCAGTTTGTACACGAAGTGCATCCAATTTTTGCCGTAACCCTCTCAACTTTTTAGCAGATGCTATGTGGATGAAATGATGATACCATGCCAAGTTTCAACCTTTTCAGAGTTCATTTGTACTGCTTTTGATTAAAACTAATGAAGGTATAAAACTGAAAGAGTTAAACAGAATCTGGTTTTGATTAAAACACTTATTTAAAATATCCTAAAAATTCCCAAATTGAACATACTGATAAAACATACTAATATTAAACAACAGGAAAAACAATCACTCAAAAATCTATTTTTGAACTAAAGTTATTCACAAACTAGTGATTCACACAAATTGCAAAAGAATTCAAATTTAAACTATTTAATTTGAAAACAACTGGCACTAACAGAAAGTTTATAATTTTTTTGACCTAAAGAAAAAAGATTCATTCAAAAACTATAAATATGCTAACAGTTATTCCAAATCTAAAAACAGAAATTGTCATGTTTAGAAAAACAAAACAAAACAAAAAAGAGAAAATAGACCTTTAGTCCCGGTTGGATCCACCAATCGGGACTAAAGGTCCCTTCCCGCGCGGAATTTGGGCCGCCGAAAAGGAGACCTTTAGTCCCGGTTGGTGTTACCAATCGGGACTAAAGATGGACCTTTAGTCCCGGTTGCTAGCACGAACCGGGACTAAAGGGTCTTTAGTCCCGGTGCGCGGCACCAACAGGGACTAAAGGTGCCGTCCTATTTAAACCCCCCTTCTTCCTCCCCAAATCACTCCCATGATGCCTGCTCGACGACGACGCCGGGCTGCCCCGCGCGCGCCCTCGACGTCGTTGTACGGCCGCTCTGCTCCCAAGCACCGCACGAGCCCGCGCCGGCGCTGCCACGCTGCCTGCCGTCGCCACTCCTCCGCGCGCGCCCGCCTCGGTCCCCGTCCGCTCCTCCAACCGCCGCCGCGGACCAAGAGCCCGCGCCGGCGCCGCTCCTCCCCGCCTCCGGCGTCCTCCTCCGTCTCCGCCCGACGATCCCGGCCGGTGAGCCTCTCCTCCTGATACCATTTAAACATTGTTGCTTTTTTAACGAAATCAAAACTGGGAATCGATTCATGATGGCATAAAAGAAACCCAAGTCTGACTATTTTTTGTTGCGACATGCTATTGTTGTATAGTGCAGTCAAGTTCTTTTGCGCATTCAATATAAATGCCCTTGATGTTAACGACAAAGTTCAACCGAAAATGAAATTTCGTTTCAACTAGTGGAAAATGGGAGCCTTCATTAGCCCATCTGATAGCTTGATACGTCCATTTTGCATCATGTTTTACTACTATTATTTATAATGTTTTTATGCATAATAATGCTTTGGGGAGTAATTCTAATGCCTTTTCTCTCACAATTTGCAAGGTTTACACCAAGAGGGAGAATGCCGGCAACTGGAATTCAGCACCTGAAAAAGGCACGTCAGAGATACCTATTCTGCACATCCCCAATGAAGCTGAAAATTTACGGAGATTTTTTATTCAATAAATAAAAATTACTAGACCTGAAAACTACCGGAGGGGGACCACCAGGTGGCCACCCTCCACCAGGGCACACCACTCCCCCTAACCACACCCTGCTGGAGGGTGCTCACCCAGGCCCACCTCTGGAGCCCATCTTCTGGTCTAAATTCCCAAAAAACCTAAAAAATTGAGGAGAGGACTTTCGGGACGAAGCGCCGCTGCCTCGAGGCGGAACTTGGGCAGGAGCACTTTTGCCCTCCGGCGGAGCGATTCCGCCAGGGGAACTTCCCTCCCGGAGGGGGAAATCGAAGCCATCATCATCACCAACAACCCTCTCATCTTGGGGAGGCCATTCTTCATCAACATCTTCAATATCACCATGTCCTCTCAAACCCTAGTTCATCTCTTGTGTTCAATCTTTATACCGGAACCTCAGATTGGTACCTGTGGGTGACTAGTAGTGTTGATTACCTTGTGTAGTTGATTACTATATGGTTTATTTGGTGGAAGATTATATGTTAAAATCCATTATGCTATTCAATAAACCACTGATCTTGAGCATGCATATTATTTTTGAGTAGTTACTTTTGTTCTTGAGGTCACGGGAGAAGTCATGTTGCAAGTAATCTTGTGAATTTGATATGTGTTCGATATTTTGATGATATGTATGTTGTGATTCCTTTAGTGGTGTCATGTGAACGTCGACTACATGACACTTCACCATCCTTGGGCCTAAGGGAACTCATTGTGGAGTAGTTATTAGATGATGGGTTGCTAGAGTGACAGAAGCTTAAACCCTAGTTTATGCACTACTTCGTAAGGGGCTGATTTGGGTCCACATGTTTAATGCTATGGTTAGACTTTGTCTTAATACTTTTCTCGTAGTTGCGGATGCTTGCGAGGGGGTTAATCATAAGTAGGTTATTAGTTCAAGTAAGAACATCACCTTAGCACCGGTCCACCCACATATCAAATTGTCAAAGTAGCGAACACGAATCAAACCAACATGATGAAAGTGACTAGATGAAATTCCTGTGTACCCTCAAGAACACTTTGCTCATCATAAGAGATACTTTTGGCCTGTCCTTTGCCACAAAAGGATTGGGCTACCTCGCTGTACCGTACCTATTTTTACCGTTACTTGATCGTTACAAATTACCTTGCTATCAAAACACTTGCTACTTACAATTTTAGTGCTTGCAGAAATTACCTTGCTGAAAACCGCTTATCATTTCCTTCTGCTCCTCGTTGGGTTCGACACTCTTACTTATCGAAAGGACTACGATTGATCCCCTATACTTTTGGGTCATCAAGACTCTTTTTTGGCGCCGTTTCCGAGGCGTGAAGCGCTCTTCGCAAGTGGAAATCGGTAAGGAAAAACTTATACTACATGCTGAAATTTACTGTCACTTGTTACTATGGAAAGCAATCCTTTGAGGGGTTTGTTCCTGGTATCTTCACCTCAACCGGAACCACAATTAGTTACCCCTCAACCTACAGCACCTACTGAAAATATTGGTTAATAAATTCCTTCGGGTATGTTAGAACAAATGTTAGCTAGTCCTTATGCAGGAGATGGAACTGAACATCCTAATATGCACCTAATACACGTGGAAGAAATTTGTGGACTATTTAAGCTTGCAGGTTTATTCGGAGATGAAGTTAAGACAAAGGTTTTCCCTTTATCTTTGAAGGGAAAAGCATTGACATGGTATAGGCTATGTGATTATATTGGATCATGGAACTGGAATCGTTTGAAATTGGAATTCCACCAAAAGTTTTATCCTATGTGTCTAGTTCATCGTGATCGGAATTATATATATAATTTTTGGCCTCGTGAAGGAGAAAGTATCACTCTAGCTTGGGGGAGGCTTAAGTCAATGTTATGTTCATGCCCCAATCATGATATCCCGAGAGAAGTTATTATTCGAAAAAATTATGCTCGGCTTTCTCATAATGATCAAACATGCTCGATACTTCTTGTACAGGTTCTTTTATGAAGAAGACTATTGAATTCAAGTGGGATCTCTTGGAAAGAATTAAACGCAACTCTGAAGATTGGGAACTCGACGAAGGTAACGAGTCAGGTATTAAGCTTGAATTTGATTGTGTTAAATCATTTATGAATACCGATGCTTTTCACAAGTTTAGCACTAAATATGGACTTGACTCTGAGATAGTAGCCTCTTTTGTGAATCATTTGCTACTCATGTTGATCTCCCTAAAAAGAAGTGGTTTAAATATCGTCCCCCTCTTAAAAAGGAAATTAAAGAACCGGTCGTTGCTAAAGGAGAAACTATCATTTACAATGTTGATCCAGTTGTGCCTACTGTTTATATTGAGAAACCAACTTTCCCTGTTAGGATAAAGGAACATGCTAAGGTATCAACAGTGGTTCGCAAAAGTAATATTAGGGCACCTAAGCCCTCTGAACAAATTAAAGTAGAACCTAGTATTGCTATGGTTAAAGATCTCTTGGTAGAAAACATTGATGGGCATGTCATTTACTTCTGTGATGAAGCTACTAGAATTGCTAAACCCGATGAAAAAGACAAACATAGACCCGTAGTTGGCTTGCCTGTTGTCTCAGTCAAAATAGGAGATCATTGTTATCATGGCTTATGTGATTTGGGTGCTAGCATGAGTGCTATTCCTTTTACTTTATATCAAGAATTTATGAATGAAATAGCACCTGCTGAAATAGAAGATATTAATGTTACTATTAAACTTGCTAACAAAGACACAATCATACCACTTGGGATTGTTAGAGATGTTGAAGTCTTGTGTGGGGAAATAAAATATTCTACTGATTTTCTAGTTCTTGGTTCCCCACAAGATGACTTTTGTCCCATTATCTTTGGTAGACCTTTCTTGAACACTGTTAATGCTAAGATAGATTGTAAAAAAGAAACTGTCAGTGTTGAGTTTGGTGATGTGTCTCATGAGTTTAATTTTTCCAAGTTTAGTAGACAACCTCTTGATAGAGAATTACCTAGTAAGGATGAAATAATTGGTCTTGCTTCTATTCTCGTTCCTCCTACTGATCCACTAGAACAATATTTGCTAGACCATGAAAATGATATGCACTTGCGTGAAAGAAATGAAATAGATAAAAATTTCTTCGAACAATAACCTCTACTGAAACACAATTTTCCTATTGAAACTCTTGGAGGTCCTCCTCCACCTAAAGGTGATCCTGTGTTCGAACTTAAACAATTGCCTAACACTTTGAAGTATGCTTATCTCGATGAGAAAAAGATATATCCTGTTATTATTAGTGCTAACCTTTCAGAACATGAAGAAGAAAGATTATTGAAAATTCTGAGGAAGCACTGGGCTGCTATTGGATATACTCTTGATGATCTTAAGGGCATTAGTCCCACTCTATATCAACACAAGATTAATATGGAACCTGATGCTAAACCCGTTGTTGATCACCAATGACGATTGAATCCTAAGATGAAAGAAGTAGTAAGAACTGAAATATTAAAGCTTCTGGAAGCAGGTATAATCTATCCTATAGATGATAGTAGATGGGTGAGTCCCGTTCATTGTGTCCCTAAGAAGGGAGGTATTACTGTTGTTCCTAATGATAAAAATGAGGTTATTCCACACAGAATTGTTACTGGCTATAGGATGGTAATTGATTTTAGAAGATTAAATAAAGCTACTAGAAAAGATCATTATTCCTTGCCTTTTATTGATCAAATGCTTGAAAGATTGTCTAAGCACACACACTTTTGTTTCTTGGATGGATATTCTGGTTTCTCTCAAATACCTGTGTCACAATCTCATCAAGAGAAAACTACCTTTACCTGTTCTTTTGGAACCTATGCTTATAGACGTATGCCTTTTGGTTTATGCAATGCACCTGCTGCCTTTTAAAGATGTATGACTGCTATATTCTTTGATTTTTGTGAAAAGATTGTGGAGGTTTTCATGGATGATTTCTTCGTTTGTGGAACTTCTTTTGATGATTGCTTAAGTAACCTTGATCGAGTTTTGCAGAGATGTGAACAAACTAATCTTGTCTTGAATTGGGAGAAGTGCCACTTTATGGTTAATGAGGGTATTGTCTTGGGGCATAAGATCTCCGAATGAGGTATTGAGATGGATCAAGCTAAAGTTGATGCAATTGAGAAAATGCCATGTCCTAAAGATATCAAAGGTATTCGAAGTTTCCTTGGTCACGCTGGTTTCTATAGGAGGTTTATTAAAGACTTCTCAAAAATTTCTAGGCCTCTTACTAATCTTTTACAAAAGGATATCCCCTTTGTTTTTTATGATGATTGCATAGAAGCCTTTGAAACACTAAAGAAAGCCTTAACCACTGCACCTATTGTTCAACCACCTGATTGGAACTTGCCTTTTGAAATTATGTGTGATGCTAGTGATTATGATGTTGGTGCTATTCTAGGACAAAGAGTTGGTAAGAAATTAAATATTATCCATTATGCTAGCAAAACTCTAGACGGTGCTCAAAGAAATTATGCTACTACTGAAAAAGAATTTTTAGCAGTCGTGTTTGCTTGTGATAAATTCAGATCTTACATTGTTGATTCCAAAGTTATTGTTCACACTGATCATGCTGCTATAAAATATCTTATGGAAAAGAAAGATGCTAAACCTAGACTCATTAGGTGGGTTCTCCTGCTTCAGGAATTTGATTTACATATCATTGATAGGAAAGGAGCTGAGAACCCCGTAGCTGATAACTTGTCTAGGTTAGAAAATATTCTTGATGACCCACTACCTATTGATGATAGTTTTCCTGATGAACAACTAGGTGCAATAAATGTTTCTCAAAACACTCCATGGTATGCTGATTATGCTAATTACATTGTTGCTAAGTATATTCCACGTAGTTTCACATACCAACAAAAGAAAAAATTCTTCTATGATTTAAGACATTACTTTTGGGATGACCCACATCTTTATAAAGGAGTAGATGATATTATTAGACGTTGTGCACTTGAGCATGAACAGGAACAAATCCTACGGAAATGTCATTCTGAAGCTTATGGAGGACATCATGCTGGAGATAGAACTACTCATAAGGTATTACAGTCTGGTTTTTATTGGCCTACTCTCTTCAAGGATGCACGTAAGTTTGTCTCGTCTTGTGATAAATGTCAGAGAATTGGTAATATCGGTAAGCGTCAGGAAATGTCTATGAATTATTCACTTGTTGTTGAACCATTTGATGTTTGGGGTTTTGATTATATGTGACCTTTTCCTTCCTCTAATGGGTACACTCATATTTTGGTTGTTGTTGATTATGTCACTAAGTGGGTAGAAGCTATTCCAACTAGTAGTGCTGATCATCACACTTCCATTAAAATGCTTAAAGAAGTTATTGTCCCAAGGTTTGGAGTCCCTAGATATCTAATGAATGATGGTGGTTCACACTTTATTCATGGTGCTTTCCATAAAATGCTTGCTAAATATGATGTTAACCATAGAATTGCATCACCCTATCATCCTCAAACTAGTGGTCAAGTTGAACTTAGCAATAGAGAAATAAAATTGATATTACAAAAGACTATCAATAGGTCTCGAAAGAATTGGTCTAAGAAATAAGATGATGCACTTTGGGCCTATAGGACAGCATATAAAAATCCTATGGGTATGTCTCCATACAAAATGGTATATGGGAAAGCCTGTCATTTGCCTCTAGAGTTAGAACATTAAGCATTTTGGGCAATTAAAAACTAATTTATGACTTCAAACTTGCCGGTGAAAAGAGGTTATTTGATATTAGCTCATTAGATGAATGGAGAACCCAACCTTATGAAAATGCCAAGTTATTCAAAGAAAAAGTTAAAAGATGGCATGACAAAAGAATCCAAAAGCGAGAATTCAAAGTTGGAGAATATGTTCTTTTGTACAATTATCGTTTCAGATTTTTTGCAGGAAAACTTCTCTCCAAAAGGGAAGGACCCTATGTTATCGAGGAGGTTTATCGCTGTAGAGCTATTAAGATTCATAATGCCGAAGGTACCAACCCTAAGGTGGTCAATGGACAAAGAATTAACCACTATATCTCAGGTACGCCTATTAATGTTGAAAGCAATGTTATCCAAACCATGACACTGAAGGAACACATAAAAGAAACTTTCCGGAACACTCCAGAATCGTGAAAATTAAGAGGTACGTGATACGGTAAATAAACGGACTCCGAAAAATCCGCAAAAATATTTTTATCCAGTTTTCGAATATTTAAGAATTGTAGGAAATAAAAAATAAACCGGAAGGCAACCGAGGAGGGCACGGTCCACCAGGGCACGGTTGCCATCCCTAGCGCGCCCTGGTGGACGGTGCGTGTCGAGGGAACTAGCCTGACAATAGTACCAGGGGTACGAACGGAGGGGCGAAGTCTAGCTACAGCACAGGTGTTCACTCGGATGTGTACGAGTTCATGCCCCACTCGGAAGTGGTAAAAGCCCTACGTCTCGAGCCCGGAGGCCTTTGTGTTTGCTTATGGGGAGTAAATATTATAAGAGGTCGGAACCCTTGCTCTAGCGCCCGGGGGTGGCTTATATAGAGTGCGCCATCACCGGCCGAGCGTCATCATTAGGGTTATTTATGGCAATCAATGGAACGTTACAGGAACGGCTGATTAAGTGGAGCGTTACTGGTAACATAGAATTAACGACACAATGAGCATCTCTTCAAGTTCCTCGGACGCTGCATCTCCAGGGTCTTCTGGGCTCCCATCTGACCGAATGCGCCAGGGACGTCCGAGTGGCTTGATGCATCTGAGTGAATGTTCATATGCATCTGACTGCATTTTTACTTCAAGGGCTTTGATGATAATATGTACCACAAGTGGGCCCTAGATGTCAGCCTTGTGACCCAACCCATGGTAGATGACCTCATCAGTAGCCCCCGAATCCGTGAGGTTTTAGAGGTCATGTGATCGACACTCAGAAGTATCGATGGCACCTCGGAGGTGTCCAAGAAACGATCAGCGTCGTTTCTCACTCGGCTTCAAACCATGACGGATTCAGGATTGTTGTTCTTCGACTGAATGACTTAGCTTGACCATGTGATAATGTCATTTGAAATTGAAACGTTTCCCTGAAGAAACGGTCCGAATGCTCGATTATATCATCTGAGTGCTTAGCTGGAAACAGGTTGACCATTTGGCTTGTAAAAATGAACCGTCGGGCACTACGGAGTGCCGAGCTCATTTCGTTTTAAGGTTTGAAGAGATCCCCGCACGTTCGAAATCGCGAAGGACGCGCCAGACGTGCGATAGAACAGTCACGTCGCGGGAATTGGCGGTAGTGGGCACGACGCCTCGATTTCCATGCCGATATTTTCGCCACGTGTCCCCGGGGCTCTAAACAGTGGATCCGCGGATGTCGCTCCGTTTGCGGATTGACGGCCAGAGATTTCGCCCGATCTTCGATATAAAAGGCGAGCGCATTGTAGGAGGTGAGAACAGATCTCATTTCCTACCCCTTCCTCATCTTCTCCGACGCCCACGCGCAAACACTCCGTCGAGTTCTCGCCAGAGCTCAGACCCGACTCGCCGGAGATGAATCGAGGGGCGACCGCGAAGGCCAAGCGGGCGAAGAAGGGTTCGCGCGGCTCCTCTTTGAGCGACGGCATACCGACGGGGTGGACCCAAGGCGACTGGATGCCGTCGCGGGTCACCGAGGCTCGGATGCTCGAGCTGGAGGGCCAGGGGCTCATGTCCGAGGGGAATTGGCGGCTGCTGGAGGCCGGCGAGGACGAGCCCTCGCCGCGGGGAAACGAGCGCGTCCTCCTGGTAACTCACCTCGAGCGAGGTTTCTCTCTTCCGCATCATCCATTCTTCCGTAGGTTTTTAGACTTCTTCGGCGCTCAACTCCATCACATTCCTCCCAATGCTGTTGTGTATTTGGCCGCATTCGTTTCTCTCTGTGAATACTTCTTGGGTTGCCATCCTCATTGGGGTTTATTTAGACACCTTTTCACCTGCCGAGTGATGACTGTGAAGAAGTCCACTCGGTCGGAGGATAAAACAAATGTAACCCAGTTGTGTGGGGGTTTGGGAATTCAGCTGCGGGGCAAGGTTTGCTTCCCACTAATAACATTCCCAGACTCGGTGAAGGGCTGGCAAGAAAACTGGTTTTATTGCCAAGATGTTCCAGTCGGTGAAGGTCAGTCGGGACTTCCACCATATACATTGGAACACATTTAGTCGGTCCCCAGGCTGACTGTGTCCAAGGAAGAGAAGATGGAGGTGGACATCTTGGTGACAGCTCTGGTGGCCTTGGTGCAGAAAGGTGTCAATGGCCTAGATCTGGTCGAGGTTTTCCTCCAGAGGAGGATTCAACCGCTGCAAGCCAGGGCCCACCCCATGTGGGAGTACACCGGACCGAATGACACCACCCGAACGCACCGGAAGAACTCAAAGCTGAAGTGATGGAAGCCAAGATCAAGGCGATCACCCCAACGCGTGACAACCCCAGAGGGAGCAGACTAACCCTGGGCATGGACAACCCGGCCCGACGACCCGACCCGAGCCCGGCCCTAAAAAACTGGGCTTCGGACTTCGAGCTTGGCATTCGGGCCAGTCTCGGGCTTCATTTTCCAGCCCGAAAGACAGTTCGGGCCGGGCTCGGGCTTCTCATTTCAAGGATTTCGGGTCGGGCTTTCGGGCTTCGGGCCGGGCTTACACGTGCGAACAATAAAAAATAGCATTCGGGCCGGGCTTTCGAGCTTTGGGTCGGGCTTCGGGCCGGGCTCGGGCTTGAAAAAAGAGTGCATTTCAGGCTTCGGGCCGGGTTCGAGCTTGGGAATTTTTTTCGGGCTTTGCAAAGCCCGGCCCAAACCCGACCGGCCCGGCCAATGATCAGGTCTAGAGCAGACTGGTGGCTCCACTCTCATCAGAAAATCCACCGAATGAGGTAACATTCGAGGATCCATTAATCCAAGTGACATTTATGTGCTTGCTGTATTCAGCTTGATTGACGTGTTCTTCATTCGGCAGGCTTTCACGAAGATGAATAGTCAAATACCACTCGTGGATCGAGGCCCAATTGACATGGCTAGTGACACCGATCACCCGGTGGAATCGGCCGACGCGGGAGAGAGAAGTAGACGACGACGGCGAGAGTGGTGATGAAGAGGACGACTCGGGCGGCAGCGACGAGGTGGAATCCTCGCGCTCGGACGGCCGAGTGCCCGAGGCCCGCTCCAAGGCGCGTCAGGATCCGGGAGCTCGTGGTGGCGGCTCCAAGGGATCAAACATCGTCAAGCCGACTGCAACCGCCTACCCGACTCGCAGCTCGAAGCGTGGGCGTGGGGAAAATGCTTCATCACCTGAGAAGGCAGCAAAACAAGCCAAAGTCGTCACGGCCAAACCTTGGAAGGCAGTCCCCGTCCCGAAGATCAAGATGATTATTCCCGTGGCTTCAGCGTAAGTATTTCCGCTTCAGCGATTATTGTTTAAATTGAACCGAATGACGTGACATTCCGAATGCTCCCTTTGCAGTGCTGATACTTCAACTACTTCGCCTGAACCCCAAATTTTGGAGAAGGAGCGGGCCGATGTCGACGTTGCGTCTTCGAAAGGTAAATTTCGAATTCTGTTCCACGCGCGTCATGGTTTTCTTTTGCTTATTCCCGAGTGCTTTTTGAACACTTGCAGCCCCGCGAGAGGTGATCGACATCGAAGGAGACGACAAGGTTGACCCGCCGAACCCTTCTACCAATGCGGACGTTGTGATGGAGGGGCCACCACCAACCGACACCTTGGTATCAGCCCGGGGAACCAGCTCGGGAGCAGGAGTCCACTACTAGGAGAAAGCCTACTAGTAGCGCTTGAAATACCAATAGCAGTAGCGCTGGGTCCAGCGCTACTGCTAACGCGCTACAGCCAAGTTGTAGCTGTAGCGCTGGTTGGTGCAGCGCTACTGCTAAGTATGGTTAGCAGTAGCGCTGCACTGACGAGCGCTACTGCTAACTGTCTGTAGCGCTGCAGAAAGGCAAGCGCTGCTGCTAATCCAGCGTTGCTGCTTGTATTCCTCCTTTCACAGATTCATACCCCCTCTACGTATTTGTGATGTATTTGTACAGGCTCTATACAGTAGTTTCATCAAATCACAATAAACATACACTATTCTCATCATATCATACACATACAGTAGTCTTGTCATACCATCATCATCATCATCATTCAACACAAATATCATCACATCTCGAAAATAGCGATACACAAGTCATGTCATGTCTCGAATAAGTGCAACTGCATGGTCATGGCACACACACAAGTTTCATCATCTCTAGCTAAACCATGATGTAGAAGAGAAGAGCGATCAGCATGAGCAAGACCGCGACTATGTAGTACTTGAGGCACCGGCGGTTCCGCCCCCGCTCTTGCCGGAGCGTCCACCTCAAGTAACTACTTTCCGCTTCGGCTCTGCTGTCGAACCCTCTGTGACTAGCACCCGGGTACTTGTCTACCTGGGCCTGAGCGTCTGGCCAGTGGTCGTAGAGTCCTGGAACCCTCCCAACGAACACGGCGTAGCAGTCCTTCGCCATCTATGATCTATGTACCTACATCGTCAGTTGATGAACTGAACGATAATATGCAACATAATGTACTTAAGAAAACAAAGAGGCATAATTAGCAAAATACAAGCAACCTATAGTAAACATAAATGACGAAGTTCCTCATACCCAAACTAATTAACTAGAGCGATCTACGCTAGTTCAGGACCACGGTTTAATTACATCACATAGTTTCGCCGTGCATAAATTCAAAGTTTTGCGATAGAAAGACAGTAGTGACACATATATTGGCATCGACAATCAGTCCTCCATGTCGGCGGTCCAATCTTCATAGTCAGGGAGGAAGCACCCGAGCTTCTTGAAAGGCTTCAGGTCCAGACGCTGAGCGATTAGCAGTGCTCGGACATCATCCCACGTGATTGGACCATGGTAGAACATCCTTGTTGGTTCGAGGACCTGCTTCATGATCACTTGGGCAAGTTCACACTGTACGTGATAAAACTAAGCTCGGATTCAATGATCCGGTGTCTTTCCTATGCTTGTGGCCCAGTTGACAATCTCGGCATTGTTGGTAGTAGCTGACATGCGAAGGCATTGATTATCCCTTCTGAACTCGAGCAGGTGATGCATGAGGTAGAATCCATCTGCCTTACTGGTGTGCAGTTGCTGGATGCAGCAGAAGTCGGTCTTATGGCTGAAAACCAGCCCGTTCTTCCTGTACTTTTTCACCTTGATATATCCACCAGACAGGCTGAAGGTTAACATGGCACTATCGAGAACACTCTTTATGTGCTTGTAATCCATTTTCTTGATGTTCTTCGATGAGTCCAAGTACATAGCATGGGAGTATTCTGGGTACAGAACGATGAGGACGGCGCCCCCCCCCCCCCCCCGCTGCGCAAATTAAGTACACCTCAAATTAGCCTCCATGCTTGCAAAGGAATGATTAACACTTACGAAAGGATATGCGCGGATGACTTACGTGGGATGATAAGGCAGGAGAATCGCTTCCTTGTCCTTATTAGCGATCATGAAGCCGCCGATGTACTTGCTCGCAAAGTCACGGTGCTCTTTGCAGACTGCCAAGAAGCTCTCGTGCATATGGTATGGGTCCACGACGCAGATATATTTTATGCTCTCGATCCTGATGAAGTAGTTGAGATACAACGCATACATGCGGATGAACTGGAAATCCAGCTTGGTCTTGTGGAACATGTCATAGATGTAGTCAAATCGCAGGATGAACTTATCCGCTGGCCATCCCTCGACGTACAACTTCCCACCCGGCACCTGAGCCGCGGAAAGCGGGTATCCTGGTTTTTTCGAGATGAGAAGGCTTTTCTCTCTGGCCAGCACATCTTCATGGAGTCTCCTTAGATCATTGTTCAGTATGTGCTCTAGCGCTTTCGCAGGTAGGATCGGGTCGCCGGCGACATGGAAACGCTTCGCACCTTCGTCAGGTATTCTGTCTACCTCCCGGGGCTTTAGAGGCGACTGGCTGCTTGAAGCAGCTCTGGCGCCTTTAGGTCCTTTCCTGTCCGGTCTCCTCCTTTGCTTCTTGGCGGGTGGCGGTAGTGAGCCCACCATACCTTCCCTAACCACCACCTCCAGTGTCGTCGGGCTAATCAGTGGACGGACCTCGGGTTGTTGCTGGGTAGAGGCGGCATCTGGAGGCGTCTCCTGCGAGGATCGCTTGAAGAGAGACTTTTTGCATTCCGCCTTAGGATGTTCCGGCTCCGGCAAATCAGGCAGCATCAAGTCATCATCTCCACGCTCATGGCTTGAGTCTTCGTCATCCTGAGCCATCAATCCTCCATCATCATAGGCGGTATTGAAATACTTGTCTGGGTCATCATCATCCTCCTCCATGTCATCATCAGCATTTGCTTCTTCGACAACGGGGGCGACATCATCTGGCACTAATGGAGGCTCTCCCTCGTGTCATCCGCTATCACCCGCCATGACAGGTGCAGGTAATTTGGTAGGTGGGGTGGTGTTCATACCTTCTTGAGAAGTTGTCGTTGGTGTGATACTGGGCGCCTCGACACGAAGAAGAGTCTTCGGCCAGGGCAAGAACCAGCTCTTGCATGCGCCAATCGATTGAGGGGTCTCCTCGTCATCGACTGGTACCGGAGGAGGCAAATCCTCGAAGCCCGCTAAGACACTGGCCACGTTAACCTTGAAGACGCCATCGGGCATCTCTCGGTTGTGGAACATGCGGTCCTTCGGCTTCATGATCGTTGCCTTTCCCACGGCCACCTTCTGGCCCTTGATGTCGTACAGTAGGGTGCACGGGGTATCGTTGGCCTACGAAGACATGTCTGTGACGTCAAACTTCCGAAAGGCAACTGAAACGGAAGACTATATAGACATGCTGGTGAAAAGGGTATGACGCGTAATTACCGTGAGGGCGTCGATCTCAGCCATAGACGAAGGCCTGCCGAGCATGCCAGAGACGGAGGTCGGGCTGCTATGAACAGGAGCGGGACCTTTTGCGGTTGCTTGAGCAGGTGCTGGTGGTGTGATGGTCACCGAATTGCTCCCGACGTAGCTGGGAAGGGGAAAGTCCTCTGGCCCTTTCTCTGGATTGCTCTTCGACCAATCGATAATTGCCGGAATCAAGCTGGTAATAATTGCAGATTGGAAGTCATTGACCCTTGCATTGACTACCCCGAGCAACTCTTCTTTGATCTCAGCTTTGGTCTTATTGACCGCAATCGCGACCTTCACGAGGCGCCATCTCCGATGCCGTGCACACGTCCATAGGATGGCGGTTGGTCCTCCGGGACCTTTTTCAGTATGTTCAGGGCCCGGTTGAATTGGGTGTCCCACTTGGGCCTCGTCGACGACTATGATGACTCGTCGCTTTCGGCTGCCTTTTGGTGCTGCTCTTTTTGCAAAAGGAACGTGGATGGTTTACTAATAATGTGACAAAACTTGTAGTCGAATTGATTGGAAGCTAATATGATAATGTGGTAATATAACAATTACCAGAAGTCTCATGAACTCCCTCGTGTTCGGGTCCGTGTAAAAGATCTTCTTGACGCGGTCCCACTTGTACCGGGCCCTGATCCAGTCACGCTCCAGCGGGTCGGTGAACTCTGCCAAGGGGTCTGGGATTCCGTGACTTTCACATTCGGCGTCCTCCTTGGCCCATACGTGCCTCTTCCCCTCGTAACCACGGCTTCCGAGGCGGTGGGGAGGCATGATTGGAAACTCAAATACATGTGTGGGTACATAGACAACACTGTGTCCCTAGTATGCCTCTAATAAGACTAGCTCGTTGATCAAAGATGGTTAAGGTTTCCTAGCCATAGACATGAGATGTCATTTGATAACGTGATGAGATCATTAGGAGAATGATGTGATGGACAAGACCCAAACTGTGAACGTAGCATATGATCGTGTCAGTTTATTGCTATTGTTTTCTGCATGTCAAGTATCTGTTCCTATAACCATGAGATCATGCAACTCACTGACACCGGAGGAATACCTTGTGTGTATCAAACATCACAACGTAACTGGGTGACTATAAAGATGCTCTACAGGTATCTCCGAAGGTGTCTGTTGAGTTGGCATGGATCAAGACTGGGATTTGTTACTCCGTGTGACGGAGAGGTATCTCAGGGCCCACTCGGTAATACAATATCATAATGAGCCTTGCAAGCAAAATGACTAAAGTGTTATCCACGGGATCTTGTATTACGGAACGAGTAAAGAGACTTGCCGGTAACGAGATTGAATTAGGTATGGAGATACCGACGATCGAATCTCGGGCAAGTAACATACGGATGAACAAAGGGAACATCGTACGGGATTAACTGAATCCTTGACATAGAGGTTCAACCGATAAAGATCTTCGTAGAATATGTAGGAACCAATATTGGCATCCAGGTCCCGCTATTGGTTATTGACCGTAGAGGTGTCTCGGTCATGTCTACATAGTTCTCGAACCCACAGGGTCTGCACACTTAACGTTCGGTGACGTTTCGGTAGTATTGAGTTATGCATGGTGGTGACCGAAGGTTTTTCGGAGTCCCGTATGAGATCCCAGACGTCACGAGGAGCTCCGGAATGGTCCGGAGGTAAAGATTTATATATGGGAAGTCATATTTTGGCGACCGGAAAAGTTTTGGGTTTTTCCGGTATTGTACCGGGAAGCTTCTAGAAGGTTCCGAAAACTTCCGGAGGAGTCCGGAAGTCCACCAAGGGTTCCACCACGTCCCAAGGGTTTGCATGGGCTGAGGGTAGGTGCCCTGGCGTTATTGGGCCAGGCGCACTAGTCCCTCAAGGCCCATGTGGCTTGGGAGAGGTGGAAAGTCCACCTGTTTATGGAAAGGGAGGGAATTGGACTAGGAGTCCAACTCCTCCCCCTAGGCTGCGCCCTAGGGCTTGGAGGGGCTGATCTCCACGCCCCTCCACCTATATATAGAGGGGAGGGGGTGCCCCAAGAGCACACACGAAGCCCTTGGCGCCCCTCTCACTCCCTAGACCGTTTTCTCCTCCGTTCGCGGTTTCGGTAGCGCTAGGCGTAGCCCTGCCGGGATAGCACCACCACCACCGCCACCACGCCGTCATGTTGCCGGAGAACTCATCTACCTCTCCGCTCTCCCTTGCTGGATCAAGGAGGCGGAGATCGTCATCAAGCTGTACGTGTGCTGAACGCGGAGGTGACGTCCGTTCGGCGCTAGATCGGAAGGACCGTGATTGGATCGCGGGACGGATCGTGATTGGATCGCGGGACGGCTTGCGATTTGGATCGCAAAGACGTTCGACTACATCAACCGTGTTTCTTAACGCTTCCCACTTAGCGATCTACATGGGTATGTAGATCTACTCTCCCTCTCGTAGATGCTCATCACCATGGATAGATCTTGCGTGTGCGTAGGAAAAATTTTGTTTCCCATGCAACGTTCCCCAACAGTGGCATCATGAGCTAGGTCTATGCGTAGATGAGATCACGAGTAGAACACAAAGGAGTTTGTGGGCGTTGATATTCAGATTGCTTCCTCCCTTGGTCTTTTCTTGATTCAGCGGTATTGTGGGATGAAGCGGCCCGGACCAAACTTACTCGTACGCTTACGAGAGACCGGTTCCATCAACTGACATGTAACTTTGTTGCATAAAGATGGCTGGCGGGTGTCTGTCTCTCCCACTTTAGTTGGATCGGATTCGACAAAGGCGGTCCTTGAGAAGGTTGAATAGCAATTTGTGTATCACCGTTGTGGTTTATGCGTAGGTAAGAATCGTTCTTGCTAGATACCCGTAGCAGCCACGTAAAACATGCAACAACAATTAGAGGACATCTAACTTGTTTTTGCAGGGTATGTTGTGATGTGATATGGCCAATTACATGATGAGATATATGTGATGTATGAGATGAGCATGTATTGTATAGAATATCACGACTTGCATGTCGATGAGTACGGCAACCGGCAGGAGCCATAGGGTTGTCTTTAATTTATTTTCGCCGTTTTGCTTTACTTTATCGCTATGAGTTAGCAATAGTCGTAGAAGCAACAGTTGGCGTGACAACCTCATGGCGACACGTTGATGGAGATCAAGATGATGGAGATCATGGTGTCATGCCGATGAGGATGGAGATCATGCCGGTGCTTTGGAGATGGAGATCAAAAGCACAAGTTCATGGCCATATCATGTCACTTATGATTTGCATGTGATGTTAATCCTTTTATGCATCTTATTTTGCTTAGGACGACGGTAGCATTATAAGGTGATCCCTCACTGAAATTTCAAGATAAAATTGTGTTCTCCCCGAGTGTGCACCGTTGCAAAAGTTCGTCGTTTCGAGACACCACGTGATGATCGGGTGTGATAGACTCTACATTCGCATACAACGGGTGCAAGCCAGTGTTGCACATGCGGAACACTCGGGTTAAACTTAACGAGCCGAGCATGTACAGACATGGCCTCGGAACACAAGAGACCGAAAGGTCGAGCATGAGTCATATAGTAGATATGATCAACATGGAGATGTTCACCATTGAAACCACCTCATCTCACGTGATGATCGGACTTGGGTTGGTGGATTTGGATCATGTCACACTTAGACAACCTGACGGATGTTGATTTGAGTGGGAGTTCTTAAGTAATATGATTAATTGAACTCATTATCATGAACATAGTCAAAATGTCTTTGCAAATTATGTTGTAGATCACTAGCTCACGCTGTAGCTCCCTTGAATTTTTATATGTTCCTAGAGAAATAGATTTGAAAGATGATGGTAGCAATAATACGGACTGGGTCCGTGATCTGAGGATTGTCGTCATTGCTGCACAGAAGGTGTCGGGGATATACCCCGCGGTATGACCCGGGGACAGTTATAAGCCGGCAGACACTTGTAAGCCGGCAGACAGTTGTGACCCGGGAGACAGTTATAACCCGGCAGACAGTTATAACCCGATTACAGTTATGACTCGGTAGACACTTGTAAGCCGGCAGACAGTTGTGACCCGGCAGACAGTTGTGACCCGGTAGACAGTTGTGACCCGACAGACAGTTATAACCCGGCAGACAGTTATGACCCGTCAGACAGTTATGACCCGGCAGACAGTTAAATTCCGGAGACGAGTCCCTGAAGATGAGTCTTGAGGATAAGCCCGGTTGTAAGCTGCCCGGTTGTAAGCCGCCCGTCGGAGATAAGATGCCCGGGACTCAGAAGCCCATGAGGAGAAGCCCGCGATGGGAAGTCATGATAAGTTAAGCCTCAATCCGACTTAGACTCTACATGTAAACTACCCCTTCAGCTTATATAAGGAGGGGCGGGTCACCCCAAGAGGGTCAGGTTTTTAGAGGTCTCAATAGTCAGGTCTTAGATAGACAAGTCAGGAGAGATATACAAATTAGAGACACTCGAGATTAGAGGTGGCAATTCCGCACCCTTGTAACCGAGATCGTCATCATCATCAATACAAGACAAGCAGGACGTAGGCTTTAATCTCCATCGGAGGGGCCGAACCTGGGTAAACTCGCGTCTCTCGATTCCGACCAACCCCTCTCAAGCCGCCACATAGTTGCGATGGCCTCACACATAAGTCCGTTAACCCGGACATCTTGACGTGACAAATCCACGACAGTTGGCGCCCACCGTGGGGCCATGCACAGTGTTATTGAGTTCTTGGAGGGATCTCTCCAAAGGATCGAGAAGCTCGCGACACGACCGGATGAAGAAGAGCCGGCGTTAGGGTTCCACATCCGTACGGCGCGCCACAAGTTGCCAAGATCAAACAAAAAGCAATACCAACAGCGGTGAGTGTCAAGTTCGCCTTCAGACAAGAGTATTTTTTGGGGTCACGTCTCGCAATCAGGTTGAGTTACCAGAGTACTAGCCGTGTCCGACTTAGAAAAGAAGAGAAAACCCACAGGAGGAGCCGGCATCTATGAAAAGAAAGACCCGCCCGAATACATGGCCAGCTTCTGGTAGTTCCGCTGGCGTCGGCCCGCCGTCAGCGTCGCCGAGTCGCCCTACTCGCTGGCCTCCCGTGATGAATTGATTTGGCCTGGTCATCGGCCGGCTTTACCACCACGCCGCGCTCGTCGCTCGATCCACCGTTCGGCCAGCCGTCGCGCAGCGCCAAGACCGTCGTTTCTGTCGCGCCTCCTAACCATGGAGCTCGCCGAGCCGCTCCGATAGCTGGCCTCCCGCCGGCCTTGCCTCCGACAGGGGCTGCTCCTCTTGCGCCTGCCTGCAGCCATGCTTCGCCTCGAGCCGCAGTGCTGGCTCACGTCGCTTCATCTGCGCCTTGATCCACCGCAGCGCCGCGCTTTGGGCCGCTGCTGCGCCGGCTCACTCCATGGCTGCTCTCCGAATTGGCTCCTCCTCCACCACTATGGCCTCGCCACCGCCACGCTGCTGCACCTTCCTCCATGCTGCCGAGCCATCGTATTGGCCTCCATGCGAGATGCTGCCTCGCCAACCCCGGCGAGATGCTGCTGGTCGCCGCGCGCACCTACCTCCACTGCTCCCGCACCTTCAGCTGCCGTGAGCTGGCCCTGCTCCTCCGCTCCCACGCACTGAGCCGCCGTGCCCTGGCCCGGACACCCTCGCGCGCACCCACGTCGGGTTCGAGCCGCCTTGCTCCTACTGCGCGCCCGAGCCGCCCCGCCTCCAGCGTGCCTCTGTCAGCTCCCGCCTCCGGCAGCTTTACCCGCTCTATCACGGCCATGCGCCGGCTCACCACGCCTATTCCGCCGTGAGCCTCCCTTATCGCGCTACTCGCCGGCTCGTCGCCCCGCCGACGCTGTGGCCGAGCCGTCGCCCCGGCCTTCACCTCTGCCATGGCTGCGCCTCACTCCGAGCTGAGCTCGACTCGCCGGCGTGCGCGCGAGCCAGTTTCCGCTTCGGCCTCGCTTTCACCTGCTCCACGAGTCGCCGCGCTCACCGCACTATGCCCCGGCCGGCTCATCTCCGCCCGCCGCCCCAGTGCTTCTGCAACCCATCGCTGGCTTCACCGCAACCGCCGGCCACAGCCGCCTCGCCTCCCTCCTCGCACAGCCGGGAACGCCCGCCGCCCCGCTTGCCCCATGGTTGACCCGCTATCGCGGGCCGACGCCTCCGACCGCTCTCGCTTCAGCCCGCCGCGCCGCTGCTGCGCTGTGGCCACCCTCTCAGCTCAGCCTCGACCCGCCGTTGTGCTGTGGTCATTACACCCGTCGAAGGGGGGGGTGGGAGGGCCGGTTGGATGGATAAGAGGTGGGGGCCGGTTAGGAAAGTGCAAAAAAGAAGAAAATATGTGAGCCGGCCAGAGAAGTCGGGTATCCGGTCCGTTCATATACAGTGAAATACTACAGCAAGTCTCGGACATTTCGGTGACAGCACACAGGGGATATGTGTCATCCTAAATCAGGTGTTATTTGCCCTTTTTCTCTGTTTTCAATACATATTAAACCGTCAAAGAACAATTGCTCCGTCTCTTGCAAAATTTTTGCGCAGGACAATTCTTCATTACAAAGTGGCATTAAAACGTGGAGGAGGAGCGTGCACCAGCGTCATTCCGCACTGGTGTTTGTCCGTGTCGCATTACTCAACGGACTCGCGCATCGGCTTCCGATGCGATGACCGCACCGGCTTACAATGCCGTGGCAGTCTCCCGCGACCGCACCGGCTTACAACGCCGCGTCCGTTTCCCGTGATCGCACCGGTTTACAACGCCGCAGCCGTCTCTCGCGACCGTGCTGGCTTACAATGCCGCAACTGACTTCTACGCCTATATCAACACGCCGGTGCCGCGCTTGCTCACTTGAACCGCCCAACGAACGCTTATGAGCTACCGCCCTGTGGTCTGATCTACATTAACATACCGGTGCGGTGCTCGCCTATACAAGCCGCCCAAC
The DNA here is from genome assembly GCA_039707655.1 of Elymus sibiricus. Classification (NCBI taxonomy): domain Eukaryota; kingdom Viridiplantae; phylum Streptophyta; class Magnoliopsida; order Poales; family Poaceae; genus Elymus; species Elymus sibiricus. The sequence continues at coordinate 60,136,307 of CM077665.1, forward strand.
GGACGCTTATGAGCTACCGCCCTGTGGTCTGATCTACATCAACATACCGGTGTGGTGCTCACCTATACGAGCCGCCCAACGGACGCGTGCAAGCCGCCGTGCCCGCGGTCCGGTTTACATCGACTCATCGGTGCAGGGCTCGCCTATCTGAGCCGCCCAACAGATGCGCCTTCAGCACATTCAAGTGTTTCCGATGTCAACTATATGCCGGTTTATGCCACGGTCAAGTATGGAGAATCTCAAGCCAACTCTTCGAGTCGACTTAAGACTCGGGGGCTACAGACATGGCTCGACACATTTGGTCGTTTTCAACAAGAACCCCGGGTCATTGCAAGGAAGTTAACCCGATCCCAGGTGCTACTACATTATTCGCGGAACAATTAAAAGTCGCCCAAGAGGACGAACCGCCATGATGCACCATTCAAACATGGGTGCCCAGATTTATTGGATCATCATAAAGTCACTTGGAGGCTTCTGCCGTTTCTTCATACAAGATGGCGGCTTACAAGATGGTGCAAATAGTTGACTCCGTCGACAAGGTCATTTGGGGGCTTCCAACCCACCGGGTTTAGCTTACACACCCTCTTGATCGGCTCTTCAGCCACCGTAAGGCCAGGTTGTATACCCAAAAAGTTGACTACGTCAACAAGGTCATTTGGGGGCTTCCAACCCACCAGGTTTAGCTTACACACCCTCTTGATCGGCTCTTCAGCCACTGCAAGTTCGAGTTAAACCTGCATGTATGCTGCTGCTGCTCCGCTGGGTGACCCGCCGAACTCTTGCCAGTTAATCTCGATTAGAGACCCTGAGCTGGTCAAAGTATTTGACAGTCACTCTCACTAGAGACCCTGTACTGGTCAAGGTTAACCGACGGCTCTTGTCACGTGAGGGCCGGCTTACGGAAAGCGAGGATAAACTCACCCATCTGCTGCATACTCTCCGCTATGTGGCCCGTTCGTACTCTTAAACAGTTACTCTTTTAAAAAGACCCTGCACTGTTTACGGTTCAAACGACGGATTTATGTCACGTGAGAAGTAGCTTATGGGCCCGGGGGGTACTCATGCCCTGCTGTGCCTCTCTATGGTTCGTTGTGCTCTTACCAGTTAATCTCGCCTAGAGACCCTAAGCCGCTCAAAGGAGTTGACGGTCACTCTCACTAGAGACCCTGTACTATTAAGAGTTCAAACAACGAGTTCATGCCAGGAGAGCTGGCATATGAGTTTTCAAAAAAGAAAAAGCAAGAACATATAGATCTCTTCTGGTTGTGCCTTCAAAACAAGAACATCATACATTGCATCATACATTGCATCATCATTGCATCATCTTACCATGCATCATATATGCATAGATATCCTGGTCTACATTGCAGGAACCGGTTCTTTCAAACCGGGTTATATTATTCAAATTTCAAATAGCCAACATGGCTGGATTTTTCATTATGGTTGTCATAACCAGCACTGGATGATTGAGGTTTTCAAAGCCCCTTCAGAGTAATGGCTATTATTCCTTCATCCCAAAAATACCATCTTACAACAAGGAGCATGGTTCAACATTGATATGCAAGGTTTTCAGCAAACGTCATCTAGACAGTGGATACAATTTTATTCTACAATGGAAGAAATAGTCCCGAATTGTTGCAGGCATTCGACCGGCACTTGGGGCTACATTATTCAAGTCCTGTTTATATCAAGTATGCAAGTCCCATGTCACTGCAAGCATGCACCACGGCACTTGGGGGCTAATGCAAGCTGTTTTTCAAGTCATTAAGTTGTCAACAGACCCCGTTATCTCAAGGAGATGAGCCGGCCTTTATATCTTTTTCTAAAGTCCCAGCCCAGTATTGTCTTACTGAGCCGGCCCTTGGGGGTTACACATTGCTCCTCAACTCTATATGATCAGATCTATAAAAAGTTCCTGCTCATTATTGCATAATGACCCGGCCCTTGGGGGCTACATTGGCTGAAGTTTTATGAGCATAAGACATTTACAAGTCCCAGGTTGCTGCAGGCAAGACAACCCGGTACTTGGGGGCTACATATGTGGAACATTCAACTTATGACTAGGAACTCAGATAAACAATCTGGATTTCTCTAGGTTTGCACTATGTTGAAGGAAGTCTTAAGGCTATCACTACGTTTCCCTTCTTAAGACTTGGGGGCTACAGGTAATATGGATATGAGGAAGATATGTCTTCAAATTCTCAGTTATGAGGGAACCAGACGAATTAATCAAACCAAGGCAGTTGATAATAAGGGTTATTTTTTCTACAAGGAGTCAGCGTCAGTGTATTGATATGACAGAGTTTTAGAATTTTCAGGAGCTGATCAACTGGTCTTTTTGAGTGGGCCGGTTCCCTTACATATTCTTATTTCAGGAGCTTACCATGAATAAATTCAAGCTAACCTGGGGGCTAATGTCGGGGATATACCCCGCGGTATGACCCGGGGACAGTTATAAGCCAGCAGACACTTGTAAGCCGGCAAACAGTTGTGACCCGGCAGACAGTTATAACCCGGGAGACAGTTATAACCCGGTTACAGTTATGACCCGGCAGACACTTGTAAGCCGGCAGACAGTTGTGACCCGACAGACAGTTATGACCCGGCAGACAGTTGTGACCCGGCAGACAGTTATAACCCGGCAGACAGTTATAACCCGACAGACAGTTATGACCCGGCAGACAGTTATGACCCGTCAGACAGTTATGACCCGGCAGACAGTTAAATCCCGGAGACGAGTCCCTGAAGATGAGTCTTGAAGATAAGCCCGGTTGTAAGCCGCCCGGTTGTAAGCCGCCCTGTTGTAAGCCGCCCGTCGGAGATAAGAAGCCCGGGACTCAGAAGCCCATCAGGAGAAGCCCGCGATGGGAAGTCATGATAAGTTAAGCCTCAATCCAACTTAGACTCTACATGTAAACCGCCCTTGCAGCTTATATAAGGAGGGGCGGGTCACCCCAAGAGGGTCAGGTTTTTAGAGGTCTCAATAGTCAGGTCTTAGATAGACAAGTCAGGAGAGATAGACAAATTAGAGACACTCGAGATTAGAGGTGGCAATTCCACACCCTTGTAACCGAGATCATCACCATCATCAATACAAGACAAGCAGGACGTAGGCTTTTACCTCCATCGGAGGGGCCGAACCTGGGTAAACTCACGTCTCTCGATTCCGACCAACCCCTCTCAAGCCGCCACATAGTTGTGATGGCCTCACACATAAGTCCATTAACCCGGACACCTTGCCGTGACAAATCCACGACAGTTAGCGCCCACCGTGGGGCCACGCACAGTGATATTGAGTTCTTGGAGGGATCTCTCCAAAGGATCGAGAAGCTCGCGACACGACCGGATGAAGAAGAGCCGGCGTTAGGGTTCCACATCCGTACGGCGCGCCACAAGTTGCCAAGATCAAACAAAAAGCAATACCAATAGCGGCGAGTGTCAAGTTCGCCTTCAGACAAGAGTATTTTTTCAGGTCACGTCCCGCAATCAGGTCGAGTTACCGGAGTACTAGCCGTGTCCGACATAGAAAAGAAGAGAAAACCCACAGGAGGAGCCGGCATCGATGAAAAGAAAGACCCGCCCGAATACATGGCCAGCTTCTGGTAGTTCCACTGGCGTCGGCCCGCCGTCAGCATCGCTGAGTTGCCCAACTCGCTGGCCTCCCGTGACGAATTGGTTTGGGCTGGTCATCGGCCGGCTTTACCGCCACGCCGCGCTCGTCGCTCGATCCACCGTTCGGCCAGCCATCACGCAGCGCCAAGACCCAGAACATTCAACTTATGACTGGGAGCTCAGATAAACAATCTGGATTTCTCTAGGTTTGCACTATGTTGAAGCAAGTCTTAAGGCTATCACTACGTTTCCCTTCTTAAGACTTGGGGGCTACAGGTAATATGGATATGAGGAAGATATGTCTTCAAATTCTCAGTTATGAGGGAACTAGGCGAATTTATCAAACCAAGGCAGTTGATAATAAGGGTTATTTTTTCTACAAGGAGTCAGCGTGAGTGTATTGATATGACAGAGTTTCAGAAGTTTCAGGAGTTGATCAACTGGTCTTTTTGAGTGGGCCGGTTCCCTTTACATATTCTTATTTCAGGAGGTTACCATGAATAAATTCAAGCTAACCTGGGGGCTAATGTCGGGGATATACCCCGCGGTATGACCCGGGGACAGTTATAAGCCGGCAGACACTTGTAAGCCGACAGACAGTTGTGACCCGGCAGATAGTTATAACCCGGCAGACAGTTATAACCCGGTTACAGTTATGACCCGGCAGACACTTGTCAGCCGGCAGACAGTTGTGACCCGGCAGACAGTTGTGACCCGGCAGACAGTTGTGACCCCGCAGATAGTTATAACCCGGCAGACAGTTATAACCCGGCAGACAAATCCACGACAGAAGGATTATATCCTTAATGCACCGCTCGGTGCGCCACCCCCCTCAAGCGTCGTCTGTAGATGTTGTGAACATCTGACAGGCACGTTCCGATGACTACTTGATAATTCAGTGTGTCATGCATTACGGCTTAGAATTGAGGCTCCAAAACGTTTTGAACGTCACGGAACATATGAGATGTTCTAACAGCTGAAATTGGGATTTCAGGCTCGTGCCCATGTTGAGAGGTATGAGACCTCCAACAAGATTCTTTGTCTGCAAGATGACGGAGAATAGCTCAGTCGGTGAGCATGTGCTCAGATTGTGTGGGTGCTACAATCGCTTGAATCCAGTGGGAGTTGATCTTCCAGATAAGATAGTGATTGATATAGTTCTCCAAGTCACTGCCACAAAGCTACTAGAGCTTCGTGATGAACTAAGAAATGCCAGGGATGGAAATAATGATCCCTGAGCTATTCGCGATGTTTGACACCGCGAAGGTAGAAATCAAGAAGGAGCATCAAGTGTTGATGGTTAGTAAAACCACTAGTTTCGAGAAGGGCAAGGGCAAGGAGGGAAACTTCATGGATGGCAAGCCAGTTGCTGCTCCAGTGAAGAAACCCAAGGTTGAACCCAAACCCGAGACTAAGTGCTTCTATTATGAGGAGAACGGTCACTGAAGCAGAACTGGCCTAGATACTTGGTAGATAAGTAGGCTGGCAACGTCAATAGAAGTATATTTGATATATGTTTTATTCATCTGTACCTTGCTAGTACTCCTGGTAGCACGTGGGTATTAGATACCGGTTCAGTTGCTAAATGTTGGTAACTCGGAATAAAATCTACGGAATAAACGGAGACTAACTAAGGGCAAGGTGACGATGTGTGTTGGAAGTGTTTCCAAGGTTGATGTTATCACCATCGCACGCTCTCTCTACCTTCGGGATTAGTGATGAACCTAAATAAATGTTATTTGGTGTTTGCGTTGAGCATAAACGTGATTAGATCGTGTTTATTGCAATACGGTTATTCATTTAAGTTAGAGAATAATGGTTATTCTGTTTACATGAATAATACCTTCAATGGTCATGCAGCCAATGTGAATGGTTCATTGAATCTCGATCGTAGTAATACACATGTTCATTGATGCCAAAAAGATGCAAAGTTAATAATGATAGTTCCACATACTTGTGGCACTGTTGCTAAAGGTCATATTGGTGTAAAACGCATGCAGAAACTCCATGTTAATGGATCTTTGAACTCACTCGATTTCGAATCGGTTGAGACATGCAGACCATGCCTCATGGGCAATATGACTAAAACCCCATTTTCCGGCTTGATGGAGCGGGCAAGTAACTTATTGGAAATGATACATGTTGATGTATGCGGTCCAATGATTGTTGAAGCGTGCGGTGGATGTCGCTATTTTCTTACCTTCACTGATGATTTGAGTAGATATGGGGATATTTACTTAATGAAACACAAGTCTGAAACGTTTGAAAAGTTCAAACAAATTCAGAGTGAAGTTTGAGATCATCGTGACAAGAAGATAAAATGTCTACGATGTGATCGTGGAGGTAAATATCTGAGTTACGAGTTTGGTATGCAACTCAAGACAATGTGGAAGTTGTTTCACAACTCACGCCACCTGGAACACCATAGTGTGATGGTGTGTCCGAACGTCGTAGTCGTGCTCTATTGGATATGGTGCGTACTATGATGTCTCTTATCGATTTGCCACTATCATTTTGGGGTTATGCATTAGACACAATCACATTCACTTTAAAATATGGCACCATCTAAGTCCGTTGAGATGACACCGTATGATTTTTGGTTTGGCAGAAACCTAAGTTATCATTTCTCAGAGTTTGGGAATGCGACGCTTATGTCTGATAAGCTCAAACCCAAAGCGGAAAAGTGCATCTTCATAAGATACCCTGAGGAAACAGTCGGGTATACCTTCTATCTTGGATCCAAGGGCAAAGTGTTTGTTACTTAAAATGGGTACTTTCTCGAGAAAAAGTTTCTCTCAAAAGAATTGAGTGGGAGGAAAGTAGAACTTGATGAGGTTGTTGAACCGTCACTTCAGTTGGATAGTAGCACGACGCAAAAAGATGTTTCTGTGGCGCCTACACCGAATGAAGAGGAAGTTAATGATGATGATCATGACACTTCGGATCAAGTTACTACCGAACCTCGTAGGCCGACAACAACTCGTATCGCCTCTGAGTGGTACATCAATCCTGTCTTGGAGGTCATGTTGTTAGACAATAGTGAACCTACGAGCTATGAAGAAGCGACGGTGGGCCCGGATTGCAACAAATGGCTAGGAGCCATGAAATCCGAGAAAGGATCCATGTATGAAAACCAAGTATGGACTTTGGTAGACTTGCCCATTGAACGGCAGGCCGTTGAGTACAAATGGACCTTTAAGAAGAAGACAGACGCTGATGGTAAATGTCACCATTTATAAAGCTCGACTTGTCGCAAAGAAGTTTTTGACAAGTTCAAGAAGTTTACTACGATGAGACTTTCTCACCCGTAGCGATGCTAAAAGTCTGTTGGAATTATGTTAGCAGTTGCTGCATTTTTCAATTATGAAATCTGGCAGATGGATGTCAAAACATTGTTTCCTTAACGGTTTCTTTGAGGAAAGGTTGTATGTGATACAACCGGAAGGTTTTGTCAGTCCTAAGGATGCTAAAATGTATGCAAGCTTCAGCAATCCTTTTATGGACTGGAGCAAGCATCTCGGAGTTGGAATATACGCTTTGATGAGGTGATCAAAGTTTTTGGGTCTATACAAAGTTTATGAGAAACTTGTATTTACAATAAAGTGACTGGGAGCACTATAGAATTTCTGATAAGTATATGTGGATGACATATTGTTGATCGGAAATGATGTAGAATTTCTAGAAAGCATAAAGGGTTGTTTGAAAGGAGTTTTTCAAAGGAAGACCTGGAATGAAGCTACTTAAATATTGGGCATCAGGATCTATAGAGATAGATCAAGACGTCTGATAAGACTTTCAATGAGTACATACCTTGACAAGATTTTGAAAGAGTTCAAAATGGTTCAGTCAAAGAAAGAGTTCTTGCCTGATTTGTAAGGTGTGGAGTTGAGTGAGACTCAAAGCTCGACCACGGCAGAAGAAAGAGAAAGGACGAAGGTCGTCCCCTATGCGTTATCCATAGGCTCTGTATAGTATGCCATGTTGTGTACCGCACCTGGTGTCTGCCTTGCCATGAGTCTGTCAAGGGGTACAAGAGTGGTCCAGGAGTGGATCACTGGACAGCGGTCAAAATTATCCTTAGTAACTAGGGGACTAAGGAAATGTTTCTCGATTATGGAGGTGATAAAGAGTTCGTTGTAAAGGGCTACGTCGATGCAAGCTTTAACACCAATCCGGATGACTCTTAGTAGCAATCCGGATACGTATAGTGGAGCAGCCATTTGGAAATGGCTCCAAGTGGAGCGTGGTAGCAGTATCTATAGTATGACATAAAGATTTGCAAAGTACACACGGATCTGAATGTCGCAGACCCATTGACTAAAACCTCTTTCACATGCAAAACATGATCGAACCCCAGAACTCATTGGGTGCGAGATTCATAACAATGTAAATCACATAGCGATGTGAGCTAGATTATTGACTCTAGTGCAAGTGGGAGACTGTTGGAAATATGCCCTAGAGGCAATAATAAATTAGTTATTATCATATTTCCTTGTTCATGATAATCGTTTATTATCCATGCTATAATTGTATTGATTGGAAACTCAAATACATATGTGGGTACATAGACAACACTGTGTCCCTAATTTGCCTCTAATAAGACTAGCTCGTTGATCAAAGATGGTTAAGGTTTCCTAGCCATTGACATCAGATGTCATTTGATAATGTGATCACATCATTAGGAGAATGATGTGATGGGCAAGACCCAAACTGTGAACATAGCATATGATCGTGTCAGTTTTATTGCTGTTGTTTTCTGCATGTCAAGTATCTGTTCCTATGACCATGAGATCATGTAACTCACTGACACCGGAGGAATACCTTGTGTGTATCAAACGTCACAACGTAACTGGGTGACTATAAAGATGCTCTACAGATATCTCCGAAGGTGTCTGTTGAGTTGGCATGGATCAAGACTGGGATTTGTTACTCCGTGTGACGGAGAGGTATCTCAGGGCCCACTCGGTAATACAATATCATAATGAGCCTTGCAAGCAAAGTGACTAAAGTGATATCCATGGGATCTTGTATTATGGAATGGGTAAAGAGACTTGTCGGTAACCAGATTGAACTAGGTATGGAGATACTGACGATCCAATCTCGGGCAAGTAACATACCGATGAACAAAGGGAACATCGTACGGGATTAACTGAATCCTTGACATAGAGGTTCAACCGATAAAGATCTTCGTAGAATATGTAGGAACCAATATGGGCATCCAGGTCCCGCTATTGGTTATTGACCGTAGAGGTGTCTCGGTCATGTCTACATAGTTCTCGAACCCGCAGGGTCTGCACACTTAACGTTCGGTGACGTTTCGGTAGTATTGAGTTATGCATGGTGGTGACCGAAGGTTGTTCGGAGTCCCGGATGAGATCCCGGACGTCACGGGGAGCTCCGGAATGGTCCGGAGGTAAAGATTTATATATGGGAAGTCATATGTTGGCGACCGGAAAAGTTTCGGGTTTTTCCGGTATTGTACCGGAAAGCTTCTAGAAGGTTCCGGAAACTTCTGGAGGAGTCCGGAAGTCCACCAAGGGTTCCACCACGTCCCAAGGGTTTGCATGGGCTGAGGGTAGGTGCCCTGGCCTTATTGGGCCAGGCGCACAAGTCCCTCAAGGCCCATGTGGCTTGGGAGAGGTGGAAAGTCCACCTGTTTATGGAAAGGGAGGGAATTGGACTAGGAGTCCAACTCCTCCCCCTTGGCTGCGCCCTAGGGCTTGGAGGGGCTGATCTCCACGCCCCTCCACCTATATATAGAGGGGAGGGGGAGCCCCAAGAGCACACACGAAGCCCTTGGCGCCCCTCTCACTCCCTAGATCGTTTTCTCCTCCGTTCACGGTTTCGGTAGCGCTAGGCGTAGCCCTACCGGGATAGCACCAGCACCACCGCCACCACGCCGTCATGTTGCCGGAGAACTCATCTACCTCTCCGCTCTCCCTTGCTGGATCAAGGAGGCGGAGATCGTCATCGAGTTGTACGTGTGCTGAACGCGGAGGTGCCGTCCGTTCGGCGCTAGATCGGAAGGACCATGATTGGATCGCGGGACGGATCGTGATTGGATCGCGGGACGGCTTGCGATTTGCATCGCAAAGACGTTCGACTATATCAACCACGTTTCTTAAAGCTTCCCACTTAGTGATCTACAAGGGTACGTAGATCCACTCTCCCTCTCGTAGATGCTCATCACCATGGATAGATCTTGCGTGTGCGTAGGAAAAATTTTGTTTCCCATCCAACGTTCCCCAACAGTGGCATCATGAGCTAGGTCTATGCGTGGATGAGATCACGAGTAGAACACAAAGGAGTTTGTGGGCGTTGATATTCAGATTGCTTCCTCCCTTGGTCTTTTCTTGATTCAGTGGTATTGTGGAATGAAGCGGCCCGGACCAACCTTACTCGTACGCTTACGAGAGACCGGTTCCATCAACTGACATGTAACTTTGTTGCATAAAGATGGCTGGCGGGTGTCTGTCTCTCCAACTTTAGTTGGATCGAATTCAACAAAGGCGGTCCTTGAGAAGGTTGAATAGCACTTTGTGTATCACCGTTGTGGTTTATGCGTAGGTAAGAATCGTTCTTGCTAGATACCTGTAGCAGCCACGTAAAACATGCAACAACAATTAGAGGACGTCTAACTTGTTTTTGCAGGGTATGTTGTGATGTGATATGGCCAATTACATGATGAGATATATGTGACGTATGAGATGATCATGTATTGTATAGAATATCACAACTTGCATGTCGATGAGCACGGCAACCGGCAGAAGCCATAGGATTGTCTTTAATTTATTTTTGCCGTTTTGCTTTGCTTTATCACTATGAGTTAGCAACAGTCGTAGAAGCAACAGTTGGCATGACAACCTCATGGCGACACGTTGATGGAGATCAAGATGATGGAGATCATGGTGTCATGCCGATGACGATGGAGATCATGCCGGTGCTTTGGAGATGGAGATCAAAAGCACAAGTTCATGGCCATATCATGTCACTTATGATTTGCATGTGATGTTAATCCTTTTATGCATCTTATTTTGCTTAGGACGATGGTAGCATTATAAGGTGATCCCTCGCTGAAATTTCAAGATAAAATTGTGTTCTCCCCGAGTGTGCACCGTTGCGAAAGTTCATCGTTTTGAGACACCACGTGATGATCGGGTGTGATAGACTCTACGTTCGCATACAACGGGTGCAAGCCAGTGTTGCAGATGCGGAACACTCGGGTTAAACTTGATGACCCTAGCATGTACAGACATGGCCTCGGAACACAAGAGACCGGAAGGTCGAGCATGAGTCATATAGTAGATATGATCAACATGGAGATGTTCACCATTGAAACCACCTCATCTCACGTGATGATCGGACTTGGGTTGGTGGATTTGGATCATGTCACACTTAGACAACCTGAGGGATGTTGATTTGAGTGGGAGTTCTTAAGTAATATGATTAATTGAACTCATTATCATGAACATAGTCAAAATGTCTTTGCAAATTATGTTGTAGATCACTAGCTAGCGTTGTAGCTCCCTTGAATTTTTATATGTTCCTAGAGAAATAGATTTGAAAGATGATGGTAGCAATAATACGGACTGGGTCCGTGATCTAAGGATTGTCCTCATTGCTGCACAGAAGGCTTATATCCTTAGTGCACCGCTCGGTGCGCCACCCCCCTCAAGCGTCGTCTGCAGATGTTGTGAACATCTGACAGGCACGTTCTGATGACTACTTGATAATTCAGTGCGTCATGCATTACGGCTTAGAATTGAGGCTCCAAAACGTTTTGAACGTCACGGAACATATGAGATGTTCTAAGAGCTTAATTGGGATTTCAGGCTCGTGCCCATGTTGAGAGGTATGAGACCTCCAACAAGATTCTTTGCCTGCAAGATGAAGGAGAATAGCTCAGTCGGTGAGCATGTGCTTAGATTGTGTGGGTACTACAATCTCTTGAATCGAGTGGGAGTTGATCTTCCAGATAAGATAGTGATTGATATAGTTCTCCAAGTCACTGCCACAAAGCTACTAGAGCTTCGTGATGAACTATGAAATGCCAGGGATGGAAATAATGATCCCCGAGCTATTCGCGATGTTTGACACCGCGAAGGTAGAAATCAAGAAGGAGCATGAAGTGTTGATGGTTAGTAAAACCACTAGTTTCGAGAAGGGCAAAGGCAAGGAGGGAAACTTCATGGATGGCAAGCCAGTTGCTGCTCCAGTGAAGAAACCCAAGGTTGAACATAAACCCTAGACTAAGTGCTTTTATTATGAGGAGAACGGTCACTGAAGCGGAACTGCCCTAGATACTTGGTAGATAAGTAGGCTGGCAACGTCAACAGAAGTATATTTGATATACGTTTTATTCATCTGTACCTTGCTAGTACTCCTAGTAGCACGTGGGTATTAGATACCGGTTCAGTTGCTAAATGTTGGTAACTCGAAATGAAATCTACGGAATAAACGGAGACTAGCTAAGGGCGAGGTGACGATGTGTGTTGGAAGTGTTTCCAAGGTTGATGTGATCACCATCGCACGCTCTCTCTACCTTCGGGATTAGTGATGAACCTAAATAAATGTTATTTGGTGTTTGCGTTGAGCATAAACGTGATTAGATCATGTTTATTGCAATACGGTTATTCATTTAAGTTAGAGAATAATGGTTATTCTATTTACATGAATAATACCTTCAATGGTCAAGCAGCCAATGTAATCGGTTCATTGAATCTCGATCGTAGTAATACACATGTTCATTGATGCCAAAAAGATGCAAAGTTAATAATGATAGTACCACATACTTGTGGCACTGCCGCTAAAGGACATATTGGTGTAAAACGCATGCAGAAAGTCCATGCTGATGAATCTTTGGACTCACTCGATTTCGAATCGGTTGAGACATGCAGACCATGCCTCATGGGCAATATGACTAAAACCCCATTTTCCGGCTTGATGGAGCGGGCAAGTAACTTATTGGAAATGATACATGTTGATGTATGCGGTCCAATGATTGTTGAAGCGTGCGGTGGATGTCGCTATTTTCTTACCTTCACTGATGATTTGAGTAGATATGGGGATATTTACTTAATGAAACACAAGTCTGAAACGTTTGAAAAGTTCAAACAAATTCAGAGTGAAGTTTGAGATCATCGTGACAAGAAGATAAAATGTCTACGATGTGATCGTGGAGGTAAATATCTGAGTTACGAGTTTGGTATGCAACTCAAGACAATGTGGAAGTTGTTTCACAACTCACGCCACCTGGAACACCATAGTGTGATGGTGTGTCCGAACGTCGTAGTCGTGCTCTATTGGATATGGTGCGTACTATGATGTCTCTTATCGATTTGCCACTATCATTTTGGGGTTATGCATTAGACACAATCACATTCACTTTAAAATATGGCACCATCTAAGTCCGTTGAGATGACACCGTATGATTTTTGGTTTGGCAGAAACCTAAGTTATCATTTCTCAGAGTTTGGGAATGCGACGCTTATGTCTGATAAGCTCAAACCCAAAGCGGAAAAGTGCATCTTCATAAGATACCCTGAGGAAACAGTCGGGTATACCTTCTATCTTGGATCCAAGGGCAAAGTGTTTGTTACTTAAAACGGGTACTTTCTCGAGAAAAAGTTTCTCTCAAAAGAATTGAGTGGGAGGAAAGTAGAACTTGATGAGGTTGTTGAACCGTCACTTCAGTTGGATAGTAGCACGACGCAAAAAGATGTTTCTGTGGCGCCTACACCGAATGAAGAGGAAGTTAATGATGATGATCATGACACTTCGGATCAAGTTACTACCGAACCTCGTAGGCCGACAACAACTCGTATCGCCTCTGAGTGGTACATCAATCCTGTCTTGGAGGTCATGTTGTTAGACAATAGTGAACCTACGAGCTATGAAGAAGCGACCGTGGGCCCGGATTGCAACAAATGGCTAGGAGCCATGAAATCCGAGAAAGGATCCATGTATGAAAACCAAGTATGGACTTTGGTAGACTTGCCCATTGAACGGCAGGCCGTTGAGTACAAATGGACCTTTAAGAAGAAGACAGACGCTGATGGTAAATGTCACCATTTATAAAGATATGGGGATATTTACTTAATGAAACACAAGTCTGAAACGTTTGAAAAGTTCAAACAAATTCAGAGTGAAGTTTGAGATCATCGTGACAAGAAGATAAAATGTCTATGATGTGATCATGGAGGTAAATATCTGAGTTACGAGTTTGGTATGCAACTCAAGACAATGTGGAAGTTGTTTCACAATTCACGCCACCTGGAACACCATAGTGTGATGGTGTGTCTGAACGTCGTAGTCGTGCTCTATTGGATATGGTGCGTACTATGATGTCTCTTATCAATTTGCCACTATCATTTTGGGGTTATGCATTAGAGACAACCACATTCACTTTAAAATCGGGCAGCATCTAAGTCTGTTGAGATGACACCGTATGATTTTTGGTTTGGCAGAAAACTAAGTTATCATTTCTCAGAGTTTGGGAATGCGACGCTTATGTCTGATAAGCTCAAACCCAAAGCGGAAAAGTGCATCTTCATAAGATACCCTGAGGAAATAGTCGGGTATACCTTCTATCTCAGATCCAAGGGCAAAGTGTTTGTTGCTTAAAACGGGTCCTTTCTCGATAAAAAGTTTCTCTCGAAAGAATTGAGTGGGAGGAAACTAGAACTTGATGAGGTTGTTGAACCGTCACTTCAGTTGGATAGTAGCACGACGCAGAAAGATGTTTCTGTGGCGCCTACACCGAATGAAGAGGAAGTTAATGATGATGATCATGACACTTCGGATCAAGTTACTACGGAACCTCGTAGGCCGACAAGAACTCGTACCGCCTCTGAGTGGTACGTCAATCCTGTCTTGGAGGTCATGTTGTTAGACAACAGTGAACCTACGAGCTATGAAGAAGCGATGGTGGGCCCGGATTCCAACAAATGGCTAGGAGCCATGAAATCCGGGAAAGGATCCATGTATGAAAACCAAGTAATTTGACCCCTTTGGCTTATCTGTGAAGGATTATCAGACCAAGGACGAGATCGCGCGATTCAATAGCTCCGGCGACTTATACTCTCTCAATGGTGTCCCTGCCGCCGCTTCTCCAACCTCCATGATGGCATCTGTTGATCTCTGTCATCGGCGATTAGGGCACCCAAACCCTGCAGTTTTAGCATCTGTTCTTAGTGAATTTACCATTCCTTGTAATAGAGATTCTCATGACTCCACCTTTTGTGAGTCATGTCAATTAGGCAAGCATGTGTGTCTTCCTTTTAGTTCGTCTAGTTCTTCTAGCACTTATCCCTTTGAATTACTTCATTGTGATCTATGGACATCACCAATTGCTAGTTTTTCTGGTTTTAAATACTATCTTGTCATATTAGACAATTTCACACACTCTGTCTGGACCTTTCCTCTACGCAACAAATCCGATGTTCACGCTCTCTTTCTCAATTTTCAGCGATACGTTTCTGTCCACTTCTTTCTCCCTATTCGCTTCATACAATGTGATAACGGTCGTGAATTTGATAATATTAAAAATCGCACCTTCGTCCTTCAACATGGCATTCTTCTTCGTTTTTCTTGTCCCTATACCTCTCCTCAAAACTGCAAAGATGAACGTTCTCTTCGTACTATAAATGATATTATTCGTACCCTCCTTCAATCCTCCATGCCACCCCAATACTGGGCCGAGGCTCTTCACACCGCTACCTATCTTCTCAATATCTGCCCTTCCAAAGCAAATCCCAATATCACCCCCTACTTCTCTCTTTTTTTGTGCCATCCAAACTATTCCGACATTCGTGTTTTTGGTTGTCTTTGTTTCCCTAACACTTCTGCTACCACCGCTCATAAACTCTCTTCTCGGTCTCTCTCGTGTGTTCACCTCGGTTTTTCGGATGAGCACAAAGGCTATCGCTGCCTTGACTTATACACCGGTCGGGTACTTGTGTCTTGAGACGTCACCTTTGCCGAACACATCTTTCCCTTTTCTCAACGCACTACTCCCTCACCCACCACTCCACCCACACCTAGTCGCCCTACTACTCATTTCCCCCTATATGCTCCTCTACTGCCATCCCACTCTCCAAATACTTCTTCTACACCAGCCCAACCCAACGCCACTGTGTTTCCCAATTCACCGCCGCCACCATCCCACAACCCGCCTCCTTCCCCACCTGCACCATCGCCCAATATCCAGCCACCATCCCACAACCCGTCTCCTTCCCCACCTGCACCATCGCCCAGTATCCAGCCACCATCCAACCACAGCTCGCCACCTTCAACACCTGCACCATTGCCCACACCTGCTGATCCACCACCATCATCCCCATTGTTCGCATCATCCGCTGCGCCGGACTCCAATACCACTCATATTCCTATTCGCGCCGTTTCCACTATTCCAGCTGCCAATAATCATTCTATGCGCACTCGCTCCAAATCAGGTTTCCGTCAACCCGTCGACCGCCTCAACCTTCATGCCACCCTGTCCCTCTCTCATGTTCCCAAATCATACAAAACCGCGCTTCTTGATCCTAATTGGGCTGCTGCTATGCAAGAAGAATATTCGGCTCTTACTGAAAATAATACCTGGCAGCTTGTTCCTCATCCTTCCAACACCAACATTGTCTCTGGTAAGTGGGTTTTTCGCCAGAAGTTTCACTCCGATGGTACTCTTTCCCGCTATAAAGCACGTTGGGTATGTCGCGGCTATTCTCAACAGCATGGCATTGATTACGATGAAACCTTTTCTCCTGTAGTTAAGCCCAGTACCATTCGCACTGTTCTCAGCCTTGCTGTCTCCTCCACCTGGCCTATTCACCAATTAGACGTAAAAAATGCCTTTCTTCATGGTTCTCTTCAAGAGACCGTCTATTGTCAACAACCTCTCGGTTTTGAAGACCCTTCTTATCCCAACCATGTTTGTCTTCTTCAAAAATCTCTCTACGGTCTTAAACATGCTCCACGTGCATGGTTTCAACGCTTGTCTTCCTTTATTCAAACCATAGGCTTTATTCCCTCTCTTTCTGACGCCTCTCTCTTCGTCTATCATCACAATTCTGAAATTGCCTACTTACTTCTTTATGTCGACGATATCGTTCTCACTGCTTCTTCTCAACCTTTTTTGGACCGCATCATTACTCATCTACGCTCTAAGTTTTATATGACAGATCTTGGTCTTCTTCATCATTTTTTGGTATTGCAGTGATTCGTGATTCTTCTGGTCTGTTTCTTTCCCAACGTCAATACATCCTTGACCTTCTCAATCGTGATGGTATGCTAGACTGTCATCCTTCCCATACTCCTGTCGACACTAGTTTCAAACTTTCTGCTCATGGTGATCCTTTCTCTGATCCTACTCTTTATCGTAGTCTCGCCGGTGCTCTCCGGTATATTACCATCACTCGTCCTGAAATCTCCTTTGCTGTCCAACAAGCTTGTCTCTATATGCATGATCCTCGAATTCCTCACTATAATCATATCAAACGCATCCTTCGGTATTTGAAAGGTACTCTCGATCATGGTCTCCACATAAACAATTCTTCCCCCACCACTCTCACCGCGTATTCTGATGCAGACTGGGCTGGTTGTCCCGACACTCGACGATCTACATCCAGTTTCTGTGTTTTTCTTGGTGACAATTTGATTTCTTGGTCCTCGAAAAGGCAGGTAACCGTCTCCCGCTCGTCCGCTGAAGTTGAGTATGGTGCGGTTGCACATGTTGTGGCTGATACGATCTGGCTCCGTCAGTTGATCTCGAAGTTGCATCGACCACTTGCACAGGCTACCATTGTTTATTATGATAACATATCAGCTATCTACATGTCTGGGAATCCTGTTCAACATCGTCGGGCTAAACATATTGAGATTGATATACACTTTGTTCGCGAGAAGGTGGCTCTTGGTCAAGTTCGGGTGCTGCATGTTCCTTCTACGGCTCAATTTGCTGATATATTTACCAAAGGACTGGCATCTACACCGTTTTCTAATATTCGATCCAGTCTCAACGTTGTCGAGCCTCCCGTTGATACTACGGGGGGATGTTAGACTATTCCTTGGCTCTCAAGTTATCTAGTCCTAGTCGTATTGTAATAGGTCTAGTTGGCTTGTAACCTCTTATATATACCGTTGTATGTGGCTATCAATAATCAATACCAATAGTTTTATTCAATCTTACACATGTCACGGTGCTCAACCCGGCGTACCATGTCTGGATCGCCCAAGATCAAGCGATTCTCTCCGCCATCCGGTCGTCTCTCACAGAAGCTGTCTCCGGCATGGTTCTTTTTGCCACCACATCCCAGGACGCATGGTCCATCCTTGATGGGAGTTTTGCGTCCCAGTCCACGGCGCGCTCTATATGGCGATTCGTGGTCAACTTCAGGACTTGAAGAAACGCGATCTTTCTGCCTCGATCTACTTCAACAAGATCAAGTCCCTTGCTGATATACTTACATCCATCGGCAAACCACTTAGCGATGAGGAATTTACCTCGTATGTTCTCAAAGGCCTTGACAGTGACTATGACTCTCTTATTGAGGCGGTCCATGGTCGTGAGACACCGATTACCCCTCGCGATCTCTATGCTCGTCTGCTTGGGACGAAACAACGCATCGAGACTCGCCGGGCTGTAGAGGTCTACCACGACACTTCCTCTGCCAACGCGGCATCTCGGGGCGGCTCTCGCTCCAACTCTGGTGCTCGCTACAACAACCGCTCCACCGGCAAACCGCCTCTTCTTCCTATGCCACCACAGCAGCAGGCGTCAGCCACAAATGGTGTGAATGGTGGTCGCCAAGGGGGCCAGGGCGGCTCCTCTCGTTCTTGCTGCCTGGTGTGTGGCAACCAGGGCAACCGTCCTCCTTGTCAGCTATGCGGCATTCCAGGTCACCTCGCCTCCCGCTGCCACAAAAGCTTCAAGCGTGACTTCCTTGGCATCGGCAATGATGGTCGCAATAACGAGCGTCAAGCAGCCATGGCAACCCAAGGGTACACCCCTTCCTACCCAGTTGATGCCAGCTGGTACATGGACACCGGTGCTACATACCATCTGACGAGCGATCTCAGTAAGCTTGGTACATATGAGCCCTACCAGGGCCATGACAAGGTTCATACAGCAAATGGGTCAGGTATGCATATCTCTCATATTGGTCAATCTTCTATTCCCACATCCACATCTCGCCAATTTCAACTCTCTAATGTTCTACGAGTTCCGACTGTTACCCGTAATCTCTTGTCCGTCCCTCGACTTACTTATGATAATAATGTCTTTGTTGAATTTCACCCGTTCTATTTTTTATTAAGGACCGAGCCACACGGGACATACTCCTTAGTGGTCGCTATCGCGGTGGTCTTTACTCTCTGGATATGCCACACATATATCAAGTCTTCAGTGGGGTTCGTGTTTCATCGTCTCAGTGGCATTCTCGCCTTGGGCATCCAGCTACTCCGATAGTGCGCCATGTCCTTCATCGTCATGAACTTCTAGTGGTGTCTAGTAATAAAGAAATAGCAGTGTGTGATGCATGTCAACAGGGCAAGAGTCATCAACTTCCATTTTCTTCGTCGAGTCAGGTTGTCACAAATCCTTTAGAGATTGTGTTTTCTAATGTATGGGGCCCTGCCCAAACTTCTGTTAGTGGTCATAACTATTATGTTAGTTTCATTGATGCTTATAGTCGCTTCACATTGGTTTATCTTCTTAAGCATAAGTCTGATGTGTTCGATATCTTTATTAAGTTTCAAAGACATGTTGAACACCTTCTCAAGCATAAAATTATCCATGTTCAGTCCGACTGGGGGGTGGCGAATATCGCAATCTCAACATTTTTTTCCAGAAGCTTGGGATTTATCATCGTGTGTCTTGTCCTCATACACATCAACAAAATGGTGTTGCTGAATGCAAACATCGTCATGTTGTTGAAACTGGTCTAACATTGCTCGCTCATGCTTCGGTTCCCTTTCGTTTTTGGAGCGATGCCTTCTTTACAGCATGTTTTCTTATCAACCGTCTCCCTACATGCCTGCTTAATTTGAAAACTCCCCTTGAGGTTCTACTTAAGGAAGTTCCTGACTACACTTTTCTCAAGGTATTTGGATGTGCTTGTTGGCCACACATACGTCCCTATAATAGTCGTAAGCTGGAGTTTCGTTCAAAGACGTGTGTTTTTTCTTGGCTACAGTTCGCTTCACAAAGGCTATAAGTGTCTTCATGTACCCACTAATAGAGTCTACATCTCTCGTGATGTCATCGTCGATGAGAACTCGTTTCCCTTTTCTAATTTTTTGACAACATCTGACATACCACCGTCCTTGCGTCCCACACAATATTCCTCTGACCAATTTGAAGATGTTGCATATTCGCCTGTTTTATTGCCTAACCATGATGCAGGTACTGGTCGTGGTGCTCGGCTCGAGCTGTTGGATGATCCGGACTCTCCATGCAGTTCTACTGCATGCTCATGCACGTAGTCCCATCCAAGGGACAAACGTGACTCTCCCTGGAACTCACTTGCATGCATCGCCCCCTCCTGAGACGCCTGATGCGCACCTTTTTTTTTGACATTAATCCCTCGCTACATTAATCCAGCCACGACGGATCAAGCGCTCCGATGTCTAGATTCTGTTTTGAAGAACCAGCCAAGCAAAGAGTTTGCACCTCGGGGGCGCCCACACCCTCCACACGAACTGAACAAGATCAGAGGATGTGAGACCTTCAAATTGTGCCTTGTATGCCGATGAAGCAGAATAAATCCCATCCTTAGTGAACTTCCAAGTAATCGAGTCTTCCACATCTTCCGCAAGGGCCACCGATGATAATTTTTCCCAAAGGTCAGCAAACTGCTCGATATGCGCGAGGGACAGACCATTTGTAAGGGGCACAGTATGGACCTCTAGATTACTCACTTAGACAGAGAAGATTCAATTACAGAGTAGCCATTACAAGGAACAAGAACTGGGAAAGAGGAAAGGAGAGAGCTGGAGGTAGGAGAAGAGCCGCCGCCGCCGGGTTTCGTTGATCCACCGGATATCTCGCACGATGCCTCGGTCCTCATACTTGTAGTCGATGTCGCTGTTGGTCCTGAAGTCGTGAGGCAGCTGGGCCTAGCCCATAGTTGATGGCCCATGATAGGAGGGATGCTGACATCCCCTCCCCCTTAACAACCGGCTTGCCCTCAAGCCGGTGCCAGCTCTCCGCCAGTTCATAGGAGTGCTTCATTTTGTGAATACTGTCTGTCGTGGTTTTGTCACGGCAGATGTCCGAAGAATTAGGTTCGAGGCCATCGCTAAGGCGGTGGACTCAAAGGGGTTGGTCGAGACAAGAGACACGAGTTTACCCAGGTTCGGCCCCTCGGGGAGAGGTAAAAGCCTACGTCCTGCTTGTGTTGTATTGATTGGAGTATCGATTACAAGGGAGCGGATTCGCTTGACCTAGTTCTCGATTAGTTGGTTTCTTGTCTAAGCCTCCCCAGGGTCTTACCTTTATATAGGAGGCCAAGGCCCTGGGTTACACGAGTCTCAAACCAACTTATACAACGTAACCTATTCTGTCTCTGAGCCACCTTGTCATCTTGGGCAAGCCGCCTCCGGGCGGCTTAACCGCCCGGGTCTTCATACCATCTTCTGTCACTGGGCCTCCGCCTTAGCCCATCTGGTAAGCCGCCACGCGGCCTGGCCTTCATCTTCCGGCCCACCTTATGGGTCTTGGGCTATGAGCCGCCAGGTATGACCCGGCCCCTCCTGGGCGGGTCTTACCACGGGGTTATATCCCCAACATTAGGCCCCAGGTTGATTTGAGCCTGCTCATGTCAATCTTCAAACTCACTTGGCGGCGAGTCTTTACATTTCTGTCATCTGAAGAGAAAAAATCATAACCCGCCATGACGTCATACCGAATATTCTGAAAGAGATTCCTTGACGTTTGCAACGGATCCTCTTATCGAAGGGTCATCCCGAAAATCGAGGCGCCACGTTCGGTCAATCAGCACTGTGCCCCCTCAATTTTCGCGCGCACTGTTGCTCTCCTTACTCATAAATAGGGACACGTGGTGCCCTTTTTTCCTTTCTCCACCCCCTCTGTCTTCTTCCTCCTTCGGTCAGCAAGCGCCTCCAGAGCTCCGCCTCCGCCGACTGGACCTCGCCGTCATCTCCATCGCTGGCCGCTGCATCGACCTGAATCGGACCAGATTTTTCGCCGGCGCGTCCGCATCCGCAAGGTACTACTTTCAGCCCTCGCTCCAATCTGGGTCCATCTCCATTAGGGTTCACGAGCTCCTCGGGTTTCTCTGTTGTTCATAGCAGTTCGTCAGTGTTCATCATAGCGTAGACCACTGAGCACCGCGTCGCGTCCCATGGTACTGCCTACTTGTTGCGGTTGCTCACATAATGGCAATGCCCGCCTGTTTTAGATCTGTATAGCACTCATCTCTGCGTGCCGACTACCGGTTCTTCCGCTGTCGTTTTAGGTTTTTGAACATATTTCATTTTTCCTTCACCCGTAGATCTTGCCGCCGTAGTGACAATATGTAAAACATGTTTATCCGCACTTAGCCGTATTTTCCAGCGTTGCCTTGCCCACCTAACCCACCATTGTATTGGCGATTCTCCGAGAACATATTCCGGCGACTTAACACCTCACCATTATACTGACCATAGTTGCTTTGACTGCTGATCATTTTTCTAAACCGCCATACTTTGGGCTTTTTTCGCAGTTTGACCCGCCATCATGTCGAGAGCGCCTTCATCTTGTGATTGGGTTAGCTCCGGAGTCACCAAACAACTCTTACTTGACTTCGTAGAGTCGGGTATCTTGCCGGCTAAGGATGTCATACACTGGCGGGTTCCAGGATCAGAGAAAAGACCTGAGCCTAAAGAAGGAGAGGTTGTCGTGTTTACTGATCACCTCCTGCGCGGACACCCGGGTCGAAATTCTTCCGGGATGTTCTTCATTTTTTCAAGCTTCATCCTCAAGACATCGGTCCCAACTCTGTCACCAACATGTGTCAGTTTCAAGTCTTGTGTGAAGTTTATCTGCAAGAAGAGCCGTCAGTTGACCTCTTCCATGACTACCACTACGCCAACCGTCAAACTGAAGTGGCAGCCGGGCCAAGTTTGGAGCTTGGTGGTGTTTCCATCCAGAGACGGAGAGACCTGCCCTATCCAATAGCTCTCCTACCAAGCCATCCCAAGGACTGGAACAAAACTTGGTTCTACTGCAAGGACACTTCTCCTGAAGGTGAAAATCCACTGCCGGGTTACCGTCCAACCCGGCTTTGCAACACAAGTGAACTCCCAAACCGGATGTCCGCCGCAGAGCGAGCAAAATATGCTCCGGCTTACGCCAAAATCAAGGCCTTACTGGCGAACGGCTTGACTGGCGTTGATTTAACCCGTTGCTGGGTTAGCTGGAAGATCCTGCCGCTGAGCCGGCGTGACCGGCTCATGCACCAATTTACGGGTGAGCCCAATGACCCGCTTTGTTTCAGTGCCGTTCCTCTGACCGAAGAAAATATCAACTCCTCCGTCAAAGGACTCCTTGGTGAAAAACAATCGGCTTGCAACAAAGTTGGGCTGGAACCCTTTTGCATCAAAAACCCAGCACCAGCTGTAAGAAACTCCTTTCCCTCAATTGGTCAAATTCATCTTTACTTTGTCCTGCCCATTCTAATCATTGTTGGCGGCTTATGTATAGGCCGGCTCTCCTTTCTGGAAGAAGAAGTATAACCCTCCAGTGAGGAAGCCTAAGGTGAAAGCCCACGCCCAGAAGAAGAAGAAAGCCGCCACTCAAGACCCGCCTGAACTTGACGACTCGGAGGTAGAACTTGACTCTCTTGGCCGTCTTTTTATGCAACTTATTGACAACAATCATTCACAGGAGGAAACGGAGACCAGCCATGCAGACGCCCCTGAGGTAACTTACATTTCTTCTGACTCAGAAAACCTTCCACCAGAGAAAATGCGGCGGGTCATCCGAAAAGCCCCCTTTTCTCATCCTCTTGCTCATTTGGACCCAAATTTCTTTTGAAAAAGCAACAGCACAACTCTCGCCGTCAGACCCGGAGCGCCGGCTCTGAAGATCTTGTGGCCGGGTTATCGCATTCTCCGGCTCCACGAAAACGGCCAGCTGAGGTATTCCTTTAACTGAGGTATAATTTTAATCAAACTTGCATTGTAACCTTACTCTGCTTTGCATTGACTTAACTGTCTTCAGGATTCTCCACCTTCATCTGGCGACTCTACTGCCACCAAACTGCCTCCAATGAAGATCAACCCAGAGTGCGTATCTTTACTTTTGCACCATACATTTTAATACTCTTGTCCTCTATGTAACAATCTTTCATGTCTTCCAGGGCTCAAGCAAAATGACGGAAGACCGGTGGGTCCACCGCTGCCCCTACTGCCCGAGAGCCGGAATTTGCTAAGCCGGAGTCCCCTTTCGCTCATGCTGAGCCCACTGATGTTATGAAAGATGCATCTGAAGATATTCGTCAGCCCTCTGAGCCGGCTGACCATGACATGGCAACCGAGAGTCCTGCAAGAGATGACCCTAAGCCGCCCAACCCTTCAACAGCTGTCGAAGACACGGTCCTTCCAGACGTTGTCATTACTGGGGCGAGTCATCAGACTCCTGAACCACATGTTCTGTCAAGACATTCCGGCAAGGCTGAAACTACCTCGCCTGAGAAGTTTGAGTTTGAATTCCCTGTATTGGAAAAGCTGACTGCCGATGAATTACACGCCGGTTATGTAAACCGCGTGACCACAAGCCGGAAAATGGAGCTCAAGCTTGTCAGTCTGATGAAACAGAAATACGAGGTAACCTCTTTGCCTGCTTTTTCCTTGTACCCTTACGTATCCCCCAAGAGCTGGTTTAGTATTGCAAATGGTAGACCAGGTCTTCCAAGCTATGTCATACTGCAATTTGCTTAGCCTGTAGCCCCCAAGTATCGGGTTAGTATAGATAGTAAGCCGATACTCATTGTGCAGAGTTGATCAATGGTAGCCCCCAAGTTCGGGTCAGTATTAAAATGATGAGCCGGAACTTTACTTAGAAAACTTGGAAAGCGCATAGTAGCCCCCAAGTGCTGGCTTATATTGAAGAAGATGAGTTGGGACTTCACTTGTAAACTTGGAGAGCGCGTCTGTAGCCCCCAAGTGCCGGCTTATCTTGAAGAAGATGAGCCGGGACTTCACTTGTAAACTTGGAGAGCGCGTTTGTAGCCCCCAAGTGCCGGCTTATCTTGAAGAAGATGAGCCGGAACCTCAGTGTAGACTTGCAAGAGCGCCGATTGTAGCCCCCAAGGGCCGGCTTATCTTTGCGAAGATGAGCCGGGACTGCATTGGAGATTTGAAAAGCGCCGTGTGTAACCCCCAAGTGCCGGCTTATCTTGCGAAGATGAGCCGGAGCTTTCATGGTAGGCTTAGAGAAAACACAGACATTAGCCCCCAAGTGTCAAGTATATTGCTTGCAATCTGCGTGAGACCTGCATCATAATTTCTTCCTCAATCATGAACAAACCTTATCCTGGCGACTTAACCCTCCTGAACTGTTGTTTTGTTTTTGTACAATACAGGAGGCCTTGGAGGCGGCCGAGTCTGAACTGACTGGCGTAAAAGAGAGCCTTGCTACACAACAAACCGCCCGGTCTGAGGCAGATGAAAGATGGCGGGTTGTAGTTAAGGAGCTTGAGAAGGTGCAGGCGGACTTTGATGCTTTAAAAAGACTACTAAATCTGACAAAGACGCCCTGACCAAGTGTGCAGACGACACTGATCAGCAACTCAAGGTTGTGTCAGAGGAACTCCAATCCCTCAAGCGCCACATATCCAGGATGACTTCCGCTATCTTTGGTAAGCATTGAAGAATTTTAAAAAAAAATCCTTGCTTGGTTGAAAATCTTACGGGGGCGGCTTATAACGCAAAATTTATCTTGCAGGTTAGAGAAGCCGCCAACTATCGTCTGACAGCTTGCTGAAGTTGAAGGCAGTATACTCCTTGGCAGAACAACTCTACTGCGGGACCCTTTGCACCATCAAAGCAATGTTGACTGAGAAAAGCATCCCCAAGCATATGAAGGGAGTCATAGAACTGTTTTCAACTCTGCCGAAGCAAATCGAAGAGCTCAAACGATCAACCGCCAGGAAGGGAGCGATGGCCGCGCTAAGCCGGGCGTTGGCCTTTGCCCCTGAACTGACTGCTGAAGAGATGATGGAAGGCTTTCCGTCGAAGAAAGACGACGGCTCAGAATTCACAGAAGCAGATTATGCCCAGTGCATGAAGGCCTCTAGAGTCCTTGCATCGACACAGGTTGATGAGCTTGATCTGTCAACCTACCAGGCGGCTTACAGCGAGACCAGCAAAAGAGTGCGTGGTCCAACTTTTGAAACCAGAGATTTGACTCCTGCTCGCCATAAGCACCTCTTCGCCCCTGAGATTGACCCGTCTCCCCTCTTTGAAGAGGCTTAGTTTGAAGCTCTAACAAACTGCAACTGGGATGTGGATAATCTTCAGATCGAAGAGGTCAAAGACCCGGCGCAGGATGACCCGCCTTCGAGCTGAGCCCTTGATGCTTGAAATTGATAACTCGGCTTGCTGAGCCGCCGGACTGAAAGTTGTATAAAACATTAAGTCTGTTGCCTTTTGGGCTCTGTGGAGAGCTTTGTAATAGGCTTAGAAAATCTTGAACTGTCTGAGCCGTGCCATCGTGCACGTAGTAAAACTTTGCATGGTTTGATGCATGTTTCTGTTGTGTTCTACTTATAATATCTGACTGCACGGCGACTCATCGTTAGAAGATAAACCCTGCAAAAATAAACAAGACATAATATGTTCTGTATTGCCGTAAGGGCGGCTTGAAAAAGCACAACCCGGAGAAGTTGAATCTTCCATGACCTTGCTTTTTAAAACTCATAAGCCAGTTCTTCTGGGTGGACTCGTTACTTGAACTCTTAGCAGCACAGGGTCTCTAACGAGAGTGATCGTCAATTCTTTGAACGGCTTAGGGTCTCTAGGCGAGATTAACTGATAAGAGCACAACGAACCAGAGAGAGACGCAGCAGGGTATGAGTACCCTTAAGGCCCATAAGCTACCTCTCACGTGACGTAATTCCGTCGTTTGAACCTTAAACAGTGCAGGGTCTTTAAAAGAGTAACTGTTTAAGAGTATGAGCGGGCCACATAGCGGAGAGTCGGCAGCAGATGGGTGAGTTTATCCTCGCGTTCCGTAAGCCGGCCCTCACGTGACAAGTACCGCCGGTTGAACCTTGACCAGTACAGGGTCTCTAGTGAGAGTGACTGTCAAATATATTTGAACAGCTCAGGGTCTCTAATCGAGATTAACTGGTAAGAGTTCGGCGGGTCACCTAGCGGAGCAGCAGCAGCTTACAGGCAGGTTTAACTCTAACTTGCGGTGACTGAAGAACCAATCAAGAGGGTGTGTAAGCTAAACCCGGTGGGTTGGAAGCCCCCAAATGACCTTGTTGACGGAGTCAACTTGTTGGGTATATAACCCGGCCTTTCTGGGGCTGAAAAGCCTGATCGAGAGGGTTGAAGCTTAACCCGGCGGGTTGAAAGCCCCCAAACGACCTTGTCGATGACATCAACTTGTGCACCGTCTTGTAAGCCGCCGTCATGTGGACAGCTAACTTGTAAGCCGCCAGATGATGGTGCTATTTTGGCTGAAGAGCCAATCAAGGGGGTTGAGGCTTAACCCGGTGGGTTAGAAGCCCCCAAGTGACCTTGTAGTCTTGGCTGAAGAGCCCGATCAAGAGGGTTGAAGCTTAACCCTGGCGAGTTAGAAGCCCCCAAGTTACCTTGTAGTTGTATCCATCTTTGCACAATGTGGGATACGTAAAAAACGGCAGAGGCCCTGGTTTGCAGGGATGCCAACTTTATTATATATATATATGTGATATGTACAATGATGATGTACAATGGGGGGAGTCGATGACTCAAGTATAGTAAGGCCGCAGATGAGCGATATTCCACGGCCGGTGGGTCTCCTGCCCAAAAGTGCGTGACTCATCTCGAACGTCGATGAGATAGTATGACCCATTGTTGAGGTTTCTGCTAACCACAAAAGGTCCTTCCCACGGAGGAGATAACTTGTGCGCGTCTGTCTGATCTTGAATCAGGCGCAACACTAAGTCGCCTTCTTGAAACGTCTGGGTCTTGACTCTGCGGCTGTGATAGCGACGCGGGTCTTGTTGATAAATCGCCGATCGAGCCGCCGCCAGATCACGCTCTTCATACAAAGTATCTAACGCGTCCTGACGCGCCGTCTCATTGTCTGCCTCAACGTAAGCCGCCACCCTTGGCGAGTCATGACGTATATCGCTTGGTAACACGGCTTCTGCGCCGTAAACCATGAAGAAAGGCATATAGCCTGTTGACCTGTTGGGAGTTGTTCTGATGCTCCATAGAACTGATGGTAACTCCTCAACCCAACAACCCGGCGTTCTCTGTAAAGGAACCATAAGCCGGGGCTTGATACCTCTCAGGATCTCCTGGTTAGCCCGCTCCGCCTGACCATTGGACTGTGGATGAGCCACAGCAGAAACGTCAAGCCGGATGTGCTCACTTTCACAGAACGCTTGCATAGCCCCCTTAGATAGGTTTGTGCGTTATCTGTGATGATACTATGAGGGTAACCAAAACGATAGATCAGTTTTTTGACAAACTGAACCGCCGTAGCTGCGTCACACTTGCCGACCGGCTCAGCCTCCACCCACTTGGTAAACTTATCCACCGCCACCAAAAGGTGGGTCTTCTTGTCTTTGGATCTCTTGAAGGGCCCGACCATATCAAGCCTCCAGACCGCGAACGGCCAGGTAATTGGGATCATCCGCAACTCCTGAGCCGGCACGCGAGCACGTCGCCTGAACTTTTGACACCCATCACACTTGAGGACCAAGTCTTCTGCATCCTTATGAACCGTCAGCCAGAAGAAACCATGTCGGAAAGCCTTGACCACCAGAGATTTTGAGCCGGCGTGATGACCACAATCACCAGCATGAATCTCACTTAAGATTTCCTTGCCTTCTTCCGGTGAAACACAACGTTGAAAACGCCGGTGATGCTGCGCTTATGCAACTCGCCATTGACGATAGTCATGGACTTGGATCGCCTGATGATTTGCCTTGTCAAAGTTTCGTCCTCGGGTAACTCGTCACGAGTTAAGTACGCCAAGTAGGGTACCGTCCAATCTGGGATGGCGTGAAGAGCCGCCACCAGCCGCCCCTCCGGGTCAGGTATTGCCAGATCCTCCTCCGAAGGTAGCTTAACTGACGAGTGATATAACACATCCAAGAAAACATTAGGCGGCACCGGTTTACGCTGAGAACCCAGCCGTGATAACGCGTCAGCCGCCTCGTTCTTGCGACGGTCAACGTGATCCACTTGATAACCCTTGAAGTGACCAGCAACTATGTCCACCGCCTAACGATAAGCCGCCATCCGTGGGTCTTTGGAGTCCCACGTGCCTGAAACTTGCTGAGCCACGAGGTCTGAGTCGTCGAGGCATCTAACCCGGCTTAGGTTCATCTCCTTAGCCACACGGAGGCCATGAAGCAAAGCCTCATATTCAGCTGCATTGTTAGTACAAGGAAACATCAACCTTAGCACATAACAGAACTTGTCACCTTTAGGGGAAGTTAAGACCACTCCAGCCGCCGAGCCTTCCAACTGCCTGGATCCATCAAAGTGAATCGTCTAGTATGTGTTATCCGGCTTCTCCTCAGGCGACTGACACTCTGTCCAGTCGTTTATAAAATCCACCAAGGCTTGAGACTTAACCGCTGTGCGAGGCACATATTTCAGATTAAGAGGCCCAAGCTCCAATGCTCACTTAGCAATCCTGCCAGTGGCTTCTCTGTTTTCAATTATGTCTCCCAACGGAGCAGAGCTAACCACCGTGATTTGGTGTCCTAGGAAGTAATGCTTCAGCTTACGATTCGCCATGAACACTCCATAGATCAGCTTCTGCCAATGTGGGTACCTTTGCTTGGATTCAATCAAGACTTCGCTGACATAGTAAACCGGCCTCTGAACCGGATACTCCTTTCCTGCCTCCTTACGCTCCACAACGACCGCAGCACTGACTGCTCTGTTGTTAGCCGCCACGTAGAGAAGCAAAGGTTCCTTCTCAGCCGGAGCGGCCAAGATTGGCGGCTCAGTCAGTTGCTTCTTGAGCACCTCGAACGCCTCACCCGCCGCCTTGCTCTAGACAAAGTTGTCTGTTTTCTTCATCATTTGATATAAAGGGATAGCCTTCTCACCCAGGCGGCTTATGAACCGGCTTAAAGCGGCGATCCGACCTGCCAGGCGCTGAACGTCATTGATGCATGCCGGCTCAGACAGGGAAGTGATAGCCTTTATCTTGTCCGGGTTAGCTTCAATACCACGCTCAGAGACCAAAAATCCCAAGAGCTTGCCTGCAGGAACTCCGAAGACACACTTGGCCGGGTTAAGCATCATCTTGTAGACCCGTAAGTTGTCGAAAGTTTCCTTCAGGTCGTCAAGTAGAGTCTCCTTCTTTCTTGACTTGACCACAATATCATCCACATAAGCATGAACGTTGCGTCCAATTTGACTGTGAAGACAGTTCTGCATACAACGTTGGTAAGTCGCCTGGGCACTCTTGAGCCCGAAAGGCATAGATACATAGCAGAAGGCACCAAAAGGCGTAATAAAAGTTGTCTTCTCTTGGTCTTTGACTGCCATCTTGATCTGGTGATAACCTGAATAAGCGTCCAGGAAGCATAAACTCTCACAACCCGCTGTTGCATCAATAATCTGGTCGATACGGGGGAGAGCAAACGGGTCAACTGGACAGGCCTTGTTAAGATCCGTATAATCCACACACATGCGCCACGTGCCGTTCTTCTTAAGCACTAGCACCGGGTTAGCTAACCACTCCGGGTGAAAAACCTCCACGATGAACCCTGCTGCTAAGAGCCGGGCCACCTCTTCTCCAATAGCCTTGCGCCGCTCTTCATTGAAACGACGAAGGAACTGCTTGATCGGCTTAAACTTAGGATCCACATTAAGGTGGTGCTCAGCGAATTCTCTCGGTACACCCGGCATGTCAGATGGTTTCCATGCAAAGATGTCCTGATTCTCACGGATGAATTCGATGAGCGCGCTTTCCTATGCGGGGTCCATGTTAGCCCCGATAGTGAACTGCTGTGATGAGTCGCCCTCAGTAAAATCCACCAGCTTGGTATCAGCCGCCGCAAACTTGAGGGGCGGCTCAGATTCCGTGTTAGGCTTCTTCAGTGGAGTCATATCTTCCGGGTCAACATTGTCATTATAGAACTTGAGTTCTGCCTCAGCACAACTTGACTCTGCATAAGCTGCGTCCCCTTCCTCGCACTCAAGAGCCGTCATCCGATCACCATGCACAGTGATCGTCCCATTCAACCCGGGCATCTTGAGCTGCAAGTAAACATAGCAAGGCCTAGCCATGAACTTGGCGTAAGCCGGCCGTCCAAACAGAGCGTGATATGGGCTCTTGATTTTAACCACTTCAAACCACAAAGACTCCACCCTATAGTTGAATTCATCACCAAAAGCTACCTCCAAAGAAATCTTTCCCACTGGATAGGCCGACTTGCCGGGCACCACACCATGAAAGACTGTTGAAGAGGGCTTAAGATCCTTGTCAAGCAAACCCATCCGGCTGAAAGTATCATAATACAAGATGTTGATGCTGCTGCCACCATCCATAAGCACTTTGGTGAACACATATCCTCCAACTTGGGGGGCAACTACCAAAGCTAATTGCCCCGGGTTATCAACACGCGGCGGGTGATCCGCCCGACTCCAAGTTATATCATACTCAGACCACCTTAAATACTGCGGAAGAGCCGGCATGACTGCGTTAACTGCCCGCTTGCGCACCTTTCGGTCTCGCTTGTCAAGGCTGGTTGTAAAAACATGATACTGACCCCCACTAAGCTGTTTCGGGTTAGTCTGGTATCCCGACTGGTTATGCTGCTGCTGGCCTCCACCACCAGATTGTTGATGATGACCTCCCTGATTGCCTTGACCCTGGTAACCGGACCCTGAGCCGCCAGCACCAAAGCCAGCTCCTGACCCGCCTGGCCCTGAGCCGCCTGACGGACCATTACCATTATTATGATGCTGTTGAAGGCTGTAGTCCCGGAACTGTCGCATGATACTGCAGTCCCTCCAGGTGTGATTTGCCGGCTTATCTGGCCGGCTATGCTCCGGACAAGGTTTGTTGAGCATCGCTTCCAAGTTGAAAGGAGCTTTACCCTTGTTAAAGGGTTGCCTGAAGTTCCCGTTGCCCTTAGCACGATTGTTTCCAGCGCTGGTGTTCGCCACCAGCTCTAACCCGCCGTCCGGGTTCTTCCGCTTGCCAGAATTGTTGTTTCCGGTCGCGTTTTGCTGCTGACCCTTTCCATTGTTACTCTTCTTCCCCTGACCTAATTTTTCATCATCAGAGCCCGGGTCCTTCGTATTATCAGAGTCTGCATACTTGGTGAGATCCGCCATGAGCTCCCCCATGTCTTGACACGAGCGCTTGAGTCGGACAAGCTTCTGTTTCAAAGGCGTAAAGTGGCAATTCTTCTCCAGAATCAAAACCGCTTGAGCCGCCGTAATCTGTTCTGAAGAGTGGATGATGGTTGAGACCCGCCGGACCCAGTGATGAGCCGACTCGTCCACCTGCTGCACACAATGATCCAAATCCACAATCGTCATGGGCTGCTTGCACGTTCCTTGGAAATTTTTGATGAATTTCGCCTTCAACTCGGCCCAGGAATTAATGGTGTTGGGTGGCAAGCCCTTCAACCACGTGCGAGCCGGCCCTTCTAACATCATGATGAAATATTTGGCATATACTGCGTCACTGACATCTAACATCTCCATAGCCAGCTCATAGCTTTCAATCCAAGCCTCCGGAGGTAAGTCAGCAGTATAATTTGACACCTTGCGAGGACCCTTGAAATCCTTCGGCAGACGCTCATTCCGCAGAGCCGGCGCTAAGCACGACACTCCCACAGCCCTGGAGGTTAACCCCGCTCCAACTGAGATGGAAGGTGCAACTGTGGGTTCTTGATAAGCCGCCGCCGCCGCCAGAGCCGCCGCCTCTCGCTGCGCCCTCGCCCGATCCACCAGTGCCTGAGCATCCAAAGCCGCCCGATCGACTCGCGGCGGGTTCCGATGTCGTTCACTGCTAGAAACCGCCGGCGACTCATAACGCCGGCTATAGCTGCGGCTGGGGAGGGGAGTTGAATGCATGCGGCTCCGGTTGTAAGTATACTTTTCCTGCTGGGCCACCGTCGTTCGCAGATATCCAATAGCATTCCGCACCTCCTCTGCAAAAGGCGCCTCGTCGGGGATGGGAATTGTATCAAGCCTGGTAGCTGCCGCCACCATGTTCTCTGCCGGGTTAGAATAATGACCCGGCAGCGTCAGAAAAGGCTGTGGCGGGGTCAGGTTCCGGCGGAGCGGGTCTGTCCGCTGATGCTGAACCGCCGCCCGGCTTCCAAGTACTTCCGCCGTCCGGGTCACGGTCAAAGGTATGTTCCGTCCCGTCCCTGGCGTGTTAAAAAGATTTCTAGCTTCATACTGATCTGGCAAGCGGGATTGATGCCTCATCCGCTGAACCGCCGCCGTAGACTGCTGCTCTAACTCCAAACGGAAAGCGTCCGCCCTGAGGCGCTCCGCCTCAGCATCCATCTGAGCCTTCAGCATATTGATCTCCTGTTGGACTCCAGTCATCTAGTTCTTCAACCTCGCGATCTCCGCATTACGGGCCGCCTGGT
This sequence comes from Elymus sibiricus, assembly GCA_039707655.1. Taxonomy (NCBI): domain Eukaryota; kingdom Viridiplantae; phylum Streptophyta; class Magnoliopsida; order Poales; family Poaceae; genus Elymus; species Elymus sibiricus. The sequence goes on from CM077665.1 coordinate 60,169,717, forward strand.
TTTCAGCAGTGACCTCAGTCGCCATCAGGGTGGTAAGCTCGTTCATCAGATCCAGGAGAACCTGAGCCGGCGGCCTGAAAAAATCAGTAACTAAAAGAATAAAAAAAGCTTTTATTGAGTCATTTAAATTATAGAAGAATTCCTGAACCCAAGAATTCTGCCAGGGGCTGGGGCTGAACCCGCCATGAAGACGGCAGCACGGTTCGGCGGCTCATAACCCTCCGGCTCATGATACTCCGACTCAGGGTAAGGCTCGACGTAGCCCCCGAGTCCACCGTTGTGAAGCTGATAAATCGATTCCGTCTCTCCGCTGGATGATCCATCATCTGAGCAGATGAGAGTTTCCTCCCGAGACACAGAGCCCTCCAGCTCCATGCCCTGGGTGAAGCCGACGAAGACATGCCTCCTGCCTGGGTCAGCACGGGCGGGTTGCACGCGTCGGGCGGGTTGCTCGCGCCGGGCCGGCTCGACGATGTCGGTGCAGATGTCCGGCCCGGGTTCAGATCCGCCGATCTTGCCGATGAAGACGTGGACTCCACCGAAGGGGACCCGGAAACCGTACTCAATTGAATCGGCCTCGGGGCCCCAGCCGGCGTCATCGATGTAGAGCCGGCCGCGGCGACTCTTGTTCATCCTGCCAACAGCGTATCCCTCGATCCCTGGGAGAGAGCCCTTTGAGAACTCAACACCACCGAGCGCTAGCTCCACGGTGGGCGCCAACTGTCGTGGTTTTGTCACGGCAGATGTCCGAAGACTTAGGTTCGAGGCCATCACTAAGGCGGTGGACTCAAAGGGGTTGGTCGAGACGAGAGACACGAGTTTACCCAGGTTCGGCCCCTCGGGGAGAGGTAAAAGCCTACGTCCTGCTTGTGTTGTATTGATTGGAGTATCGATTACAAGGGAGCGGATTCGCTTGACCTAGTTCTCGATTAGTTGGTTTCTTGTCTAAGCCGCCCCAGGGTCTTACCTTTATATAGGAGGTCAAGGCCCTGGGTTACACGAGTCTCAAACCGACTTATACAACGTAACCTATTCTGTCTCTGAGCCGCCTTGCCGTCTTGGGCAAGACACCTCCGGGCGGCTTAACCGCCCGGGTCTTCATACCATCTTCTGTCACTGGGCCTCCGCCTTAGCCCATCTGGTAAGCCGCCACGCGGCCTGGCCTTCATCTTCCGGCCCACCTTATGGGTCTTGGGCTATGAGCCGCCAGGTATGACCCGGCCCCTCCTGGGCGGGTCTTACCACGGGGTTATATCCCCAACACTGTCTGAAGCATATGCATAGTGCAATCAACGAGTCGAGGGCTAGAACATGGTACTGGCAAGCCCTGGACATTTGCAAAGTTCAGTCCACCCGGATCCCATTGCTCACAAGAAGAAAGTGCCCACGAAACTAACTTGAATGTACACTGTCCATTGCTTTGTACTCCCTCGGATTTGAACACATGAGACATGCAACAAGGGAACCTGCAGTAAGTGTACTGGAATAGATACCAATCAATAGCTGAGAGGAGCCTAGAATTGAATGGCCGCATCATGGTAAGAGCTTGAGGGCAATCTTCGAAATTATAGTTCACTGCGTGCAAGCCACAACAGGCAGAACCTCCAGAACTCCAAGACATTCTTTCTTGCAGCAATTCATTGATGTCATAGCTGAACCCATCAAGAGCAATGGTGAGACATGCATCTGAGCTTGTAGCTGAATCCAACCAAGTAGGTAATAGGATATTCAGAAATGAACAAACGTTGCTGCTATGTATGGCTGGAGCACAGACACTAACAACTGAAATATCTGAATCACTTTTCTTCATGTTTCTCACTGGTGCAAACTTCTCCAAATAGAATTCAAAGGAAGCAGCACAAAGGGTAATTTTTGGTGCACCCTCTAATGGCTGTACGAAATAGCATGTCGGAGACTGCAATTTCTCGTGGGAAATAAGGTTGAACCTAGAACAGCAAGCCCGCTGCCAGAAGTGCACAAATTGCAAGAATACATTCTGTACTCCAATGCTTTTTTGAAGTTGTTGAATAAGTGAGCTTGTGCGTGCACCAACTGATGTATTGAAGATTACCTGAGAATGGTCACGGACATAAAGAGCACAATTGACGAGGGAGAATCCTTTGCAAGAAGAAACTCTCAGCACAAAATCAGAAACACCCGACACTTGTGGCTCATTCAGGAGGTGGGTAATTGTAGGGAGCATTTTAGTACGACGCCAAATCTGCAGAGCATGAATAAGTTGCACTGTCAAATATGCTAGAAGGACCGACAGGTTGCCATGTTGGGCACCATTGCATCCTCGAGCGAAACGGACACTCCCGTTAAATTCTCCTTGACTAAATGTTTTCCGCTGCACTGACAAGCTCCTAAGCTGAATTTCCTTTTGCAATGTGTCGCCCGTAGGAACACTACATACAATATTCCTTTGCAATGTGTCGCCCATAGGAACACTACATACTGTAGCATGCTCCAGTATGCGATGCTGGGACAAGTTCCAATGGTCTTGGGTTTTACACATAAGATTTCTAGAAGTATCCAACTTTATGGACTGCTCATGAATAACAATAGGTAGTTCAGACCATACTTGCACTGCTTGATGCTTGTTGGGTGGTAAGGAAAACTGAAAATGATGCATAAGACATGGCCTACTAGTAGTTGTCTTCCTCTCGGAACTGAGTGGCCAGGCAACCTTCCATTGGGATTGTTCAGAACAATTAGGGAAAACAGATGGCGTGTTGAATTCCACTCTGTTTGAACCAGCCGCACAACAATTGCTCGGGTCAGTGGAAACCCAGGAAGTAGGCTGCCCAGAAGGCCATGATCGTAGCTCCACTGAAAAGACCAGAAAAAGATGTAACATGGTAGGATGTATCCATTCATCGAATGCGCTCCTCCTTGGCTGCTGATCAGGTGGATGCTTAAAACAGAGAAGCAACTCCCAGTCCTGATTAGTTCTATTAGCACCCATGTCGACAACCGCAGTACTGACTCCATTCAGTTTCAGATATGTTTGATCATACCCAACCACAAAATAACATGCGGGCTGTACACACAGAAGACCTGATGGTTGCAACATTTTTGATTTGATTTCTCTATGAACCATGTGATGCTTAAGGCAGTCCTTGTCCAGCCAAAGATTACCAGACAACATAAAAATATTTTCTGAATATTTCTCCATGCAAAGGTCAAGTGTTTCGAAGAGACAACTGATTTCACCGCAGCAGACTAGTTCCCGCAACAGACATGTAGAATCTGAATCAAACTGCCTGAATGAACACCACTCGCCGAAATTAGCTTTTACTAGCGACGGCCATTCCCGTCGAAGTTCGAGATTAACTGGTCTCAGATAGTCCTCAAACAAGTAAATAACAGCAGCACGACCTAGTTCATGTGGCCCAATTTGCATGAACTGAAGAAAAATATTCTTCGAACATCCTGTGCTTAGAGCGCCCCTTTGTTGCATGCTCTGAAATAGATGTGCAGCCATAGAACAGATAACTAGGCTCAGATCAGGTTCCACAACACCAAGGTTCAGATCATCCCTAACTTGCATTATCAGCTGACTTAGGACATGCGTATCTCTTGGCACAATGGAAATCAAACAAGGCACTGTGATGGTAGCTGGAGCAGAGGATAAAAATGTCTCAAATAGACTTAAGTGCGAACCAAGATTGCTGGAGAGTTCTGTGCTTAGGACACCCATTTTCTTCTCCTGCCTGAACAATTGCACATAGAAATCTGAATCTGCAGTCTCCTCTGATGGCACATCGATTGGAATCTTCATCACACAAGTAACTTGTGGCAGCAGACCTTTATGATTCAGAGTCATACCTTCATGAGAGCAAGAAAACGACGGCCACGAAGTGGGTCGAACCTCATTGCCCTCTACAATATGATGCACCAAAAATGATGGCCATGGTATCAGCCGTATCGGCAGCCCTTCGTGCCTTGTGGGCGGCGAGACGTCCAGGTCATGATTTCGGAACAGCTGCATCGAATCGACAACGTCAGTACCTGAGTGAAGGGGGCCGGTGATGAGCATCCGTGCGGCTACTGGGAGCAGCGGCACTGTCATGATTGGAGATGAGAACACCAGTGGGCCGTTGTCCTGGTTCGAGCACTCTGTCGAACAGGTCAAGGGTGCCATGGTGATGCAACCATGGGACGCACTGTGCAAAACAGCAGAGGCCTCGTGGGCCTTGTTGATGAAGGGGGAGATGCCTGGCAGGACGACAAGCTCGATGGCAACGTATGGATTGGCCACCACGAGCGTGTACTGGTCCAGTCTTCCAACATCAACGTGGCGGATGCTGTCAGGGATAGGCTTGGGGGATGGAACCTCGATGGCAGGCGTAGTGTTGCAGAGGTCGACCACAGACTTGGGGCCGAGTGCGGTCGTGGTGTGGCGGACCTCCTTGTCGTTGAGGTCGACGACGGGCTCAAGGTAGATGGTGGTGACCTTGTTGACGCTATTGGTAGTGACAACTTGGTTCGAGCCATCCGTCGAACAGGTGATGTGCGTCATCGCTATGCAGGCAGGGGGCGCGTCGTGGATGACCCTAGGGACCTCTTGTGCCTTGGTGTTGGAGCAGGAGATGTCGGGAACGAGCGTGGCCGAGGCGTGCGCCGTGGTTGAGGTCGCCGGATGGACAAGCGAAGTAACCACTGGAGGGTCACTCACGCGTGCAACACCCAGCACCGCACTCATCTCTTCTGCTTTAGCGCATAACCTCTCGAGATACCACAACATCTGCTCATTGGCAGACATGGAATTCCACTCTGGTGGTTTTACGGTGGGCATGGCGTCGATGCCGGTGGAATTGGGAGGAAATTTGGAGGAAATTTGAGGGGGGGGGGGGGGGGGGGGTGACTGGCTCTGTATACCAGATGTAAGGGGCACAGTATGGACCTCTAGATTACTCACTTAGACAGAGAAGATTCAATTACAGAGTAGCCATTACAAGGAACAAGAACTGGGAAAGAGGAAAGGAGAGAGCTGGAGGTAGGAGAAGAGCTGCCGCCGCCGGGTTTCGTTGATCCACTGGATATCTCGCACGATGCCTCGGTCCTCATACTTGTAGTCGATGTCGCTGTTGGTCCTGAAGTCGTGAGGCAGCTGGGCCTAGCCCATAGTTGATGGCCCATGATAGGAGGGATGCTGACACCATTGGTGCCATCAATATTGGTGATCCAAAGGTTGTTGGTCATGACTTGCTGGACCGAGGAGTTCTTCTTGCGAGAGAGGTCAAAGAGGTCCGGCGCGATGTCACGGGGACGCAAGCCATCGGCCAAACACTTTATCTCCCTTCACATGTGTGCACCATGAACCCTTATAGTACCGGGTTGGTGCCAAAGATCCACCAAATCAGAGCAGTCCATCTGCATGATAACATGCGTATCTCCTCTTTTGGTAGCTGCTTCCAGTCCATCTCGGCAAGCATATAGCTCGCAAATAAATGGGTCCACAATACCTTTGTGTTGATTTATTCCAGCTTCCAGGAATGCGCCACGGTGGTCCCTGACAACATAGCCTGATCCAGCCACTCTCTCCTGGACATCTAAGGGCCGTTTGGATGGCGCCCAGGCCAGCCACGCCAAATCGCGGGCGAGCCAAAAAATTGGCGATGGAATTCGCCGCCACGGATCTGCCCTGGAGTTGACGTAGAAAACGAACTGGCGACCAAAATATTGGCGTGGGCTAGGAAATTTGACTGCCAACCAAACAGCCACCAACGCTGGTGGTCAACGCCCAGATTTTGGTAAGGCGAGCATCGGCTCTCATCCAAACATCCCATGAGCGCCATCTGTATTGATTGCTACCCAGCCCTCCGGTGGTGGCCGCCATCTCTGTTCCTTGTTCACAGACACAGGTATACTCGTAATCGTACGCAGCGGAAGTTCGAGGGTGGCCACAATCTCCTCAACAAGTGCCAGCGATCTAGCAGGCTGGTAACCTTCTTCACCATGAGTATATTTATTCCTGCTAGACCAAATACACCACATAACGGTGATGAACACCGCTGCATCTTCTTTCTTTATCTCACTTGATGTGATTACATCCCCGCCCAAGTTGATGGGTGAAGTTGGGGTAGCTTGATACCACGTTGTTCCATCAATGCCTTCCAAAACTGTTTACCATGGTCGCATGTAAGCAAGGCATGATACAAGTCCTCTTCAGTATGACCACACAAGGTGCATACGTGACTATCAGCTATATGGCGTCGTGCAAGTTCATGAAAAGACGGCAGCATATTCTTGAGTACTCGCCACCAAAAGATCCTGATTTTAGGCAGGACCCGCAGCTTCCACAACGCTCGCCAGACCCCTCCTGGGTCCTCGACCGGACTGCTGGCAATAGCCTCATCGTTCCCAATATGATGCACTAGCAGCCTGTAAGCTGAGCGGACAGTATAAGTTCCACTTTTTTCAGCTGACCATGCCCAAAAATCCTCTCCACCATAGCGAGGCCTTGGCATAGCCATTACTGCATGAGCATCAGGTGCTACCAGTACCTGCCGGATAAGGTCTTCGTCCCATCCACCAGTGTGAATATCCACGAGCTCTGAGACATGTGTCACTGGAATGTCTGTCGGGCGACAAATCGGCTTCATCGAGGGTGTCCCAATGATCCATCTATCATCCCAGATTCTCGTGCCATTTCCGTTTCCAATGCGTTTGATCAGTCCCCTTTCGAGCACTGTTCTGCCACATATGATGGCCTTCCAAGTGCGCGAGGCACTCTTAGGGCATCCTGCTGATAAGAAATCAGTATGTGGGTAATATCGGCCCTTTAGGACGCGAGCGCACAGACTGTTTGGACAGTCTAATAGCCTCCAGGCTTGTTTTCCCAGCAGCGCATCGTTGAAGGACACAAAGTCTCTAAAACCCATGCCTCCACGATTCTTCGGGACAGACGGTTTGTCCCATGCTTGCCAATGCATACCTCTCATGTCAAGTGATCCAGCCCACCAAAAACGTGACATGATCGTCGTTAATTTGGAGCACAACCCTTTAGAGAGCTTAAAGCAACTCATTGAATAGGCTGGTAGTGCTTGAACCACAGACTTAATAAGTACCTCTTTTGCGGCATATGACATAAGCCTCTCACTCCATCCTTGCACCCGGGACCGCGCCATATGACATAAGCCTCTCACTCCATCCTTGCACCCGGACCGCGCCCGTTCTTTTATACGATCAAACTGACGATCAGTGAGGCGGCCCGTCGCAGTTGGGAGGCCTAGATATTTTTCCGATAGCGCCTCTCTGTCAATCTGCAGAATTCCTCTGAGTTGGGCCCTTGTCGGGGCCTCACAATTCGGGCTAAAAAATAAAGAGCTCTTCTGCATATTAACTCGTTGCCCCGACCCCATGCTGTAGATATCTAGAATCTCATTCAGTCGGCAGGCACTCCTAGCATCAGCTTTCATGAAAACAAGGCAGTCATCAGCAAACAGTAAGTGGGAAATCCATGGAGCTTGGTAGCTGACTCGAAGACCCCTATCAATCCAGCCATGATCATAATTTTTCAGAAGAGAAGATAGCCCCTCACCACAAATCAGAAACAAGTATGGTGAAATTGGGTCACCTTGCCTGAAACCTCTTGTTGGGATAAAAGGTTGGAGAAGCTCTCCATTGACTTTCACCTCCATGCTTACCGAGGAGACACACTTCATGATCAACGCGATCCACCGGGCATCAAATCCCAATTTTTCCATAATACCCTCTAGGTATCTCCACTCCACTGTCGTACGCCTTCATCATATCTAGCTTTGCCGCAACAAACGCCAACTTTCCTTTTTTCCGCTTCATGGAGTGGACACATTCATAAGCGACTAACACGTTGTCCGTGATGAGGCGGCCCGGAACAAAAGCACTTTGCTCCTCTGAAATAATTTCATCCAGTACTATATGGAGGCGGTTAGCCAGAGCTTTAGAGCAAATCTTATACAACACGTTACACAACGCAATAGGTCTAAACTGAAAGATCTCTTGCGGTGAATTTACCTTGGGTATCAACACTATGACCGTGCGGTTTAAAATAGATGGTAAGTCCCCACCATTCAGAAAGTCAAGCACTGCCTTAGTAACATCCTCCTTAATTAGGTTCTAGTGACGTTGGTAAAAGCCAGCCGTGAAGCCGTCCACCCCGGGCGATTTCGACGGACCCATAGAAAAAAGAGCACGCTCCCCCTCCATGGGCTCAAACTCCCGGCACAATTGTTCATTCATCGCGGCTGATGCGTGGCGTGCCCCCGCCTGGAACGACCAGCGCGTCCCTGCCTGGGCTACTTGGGACGGCCTCGCCTGGACCGCCTGGCACACCCACGACACGGCTGGCTGGGTCGCCGCCTGCAGTCGAGTCACCCACGACGAGGCTGACTTGGTCGCCTAGTACACCTGCTGACGGGTCGCCGAAGACGCCTCCAGTCGGGACGCCACCTGCGCCGCCCTCGCCAGGGGCCACGTCTGCTCAGTCAACACCGTCCACTAGTGATTTATCTCCGGTTGTCACTGGTCCATCTTATGTATGCGTGTCACCATCACCTGCTCCAGTTCCTGTGCTGCCGAGAAGACCTCATACTCGCAGTCGCAGTGGTATTGCTTGTCCGAAAAAGCGTACAGATGGCACCGTTGCCTGGCTTGCAGCATGTATGGCGCATGCCAGCGGCGAAGCCAGCCCTAACAATCTGTGGGGTCAGTGGTAAATTTTTCTATTTTTCTCTTCATGGCAAACAGTAATTGAACAGTGTTTTACGGCTGTTTTTCACAAAAGCTGACCCCACAGCTAACATGTAGGTTCACCACTGGCGCATGCTGTGTCCGATCCAACATCTGAACCCCGTCATTATCAAGCCGCTATGAGTATTCCACATTGGCGGACTGCTATGGAGCAGGAATATCATGCTCTTCTCCACAATAAAACATGGCATCTGGTTCCTCCTCCTTCTGGTGTTAATATCATCGATTCCAAATGGGTGTTTAAAGTGAAGAGACATTCTGATGACTCTATTGAGCGCTATAAGGCCCGTCTAGTTGCAAAAGGTTTCAAACAACGTCATGGTCTTGACTACGAGGATACTTTCAGTCCAGTTGTGAAGCCCACTACCATTCGACTTCTGTTATCCCTGGCAGTTACTCATGGTTGGTCTCTTCGACAGTTGGATGTACAGAATGCTTTTCTTCACGGTGTGTTAGAGGAGGAAGTTTACATGCGACAGCCGCCAGGTTTTGTTGATCATGATCGTCCTCATCATCTTTGTCGCTTGGACAAAGCACTATATGGTCTGAAGCAGGCTCCTCGTGCTTGGCATGCTCGTCTTGCGGCCGCACTACATGCTCATGGTTTTGTTCCATCAACGGCTGATACATCGCTGTTTCTCTTCTAGCGTCCAGATGTCACCATATATCTTCTGGTTTATGTTGACGACATCATTCTTGTCAGTTCTTCGGTGGCTACTGCTGATCGTCTTTTGTCAGCTCTTCGTTCTGGTTTTGCTGTTAAGGATCTTGGCAAGCTTCATTTTTTCCTAGGTTTGGAGGTTACTCACACATCTGATGGTATGTATCTCACTCAGAAGAAGTATTCCTTGGACCTTCTACAGCCTGCGGGTATGCTCAAATGCAACCCCTCCTCCACACCCATGTCTGCTACAGACAAGATTTCTGCTGTTGATGGTGATCTTCTTTCTCCTGATGATGCTACCGAGTACCGTAGTCTTGTTGGTGGCCTGCAGTATCTCACTATCACTAGACCGGATATTTCTTTCGCCGTTAATCGTGTTTGCCAGTACCTACATGCACCTCGGGGTTCACATCAGTCTGCTGTGAAGCGAATTCTTCGTTATGTTCGCCTGACAGCCTCTTATGGATTACATCTTCGACCTGCTCCCTCTGGTGTTCTTTCAGCCTTTTCAGATGCAGATTGGGCAGGCAATCCCGATGATCGGCGATCCACGGGGGCTTATGCGGTCTTTTTTGGCCCTAACCTGATCGCTTGGAGTGCTCGCAAGCAAGCCACGGTATCTCGTAGCAGTACAGAGGCTGAGTACAAGGCTGTAGCAAATGCGACTGCAGAACTTATTTGGGTACAGTCTTTGCTTCGTGAGTTACGAGTACCTCAACGACAGCCACCGGTTTTTTGATGTGATAACATTGGTGCTACATACCTTTCATCCAATCCGGTATTTCATGCACGAACAAAACACATTGAAGTTGACTATCATTTTGTCAGAGAACGTGTTGCACAGAAGCTACTTCAGATCAAGTTCATCTCCTCTAAAGATCAGCTTGCGGACATCTTCACCAAGCCGTTGCCTTTACCCTTGTTTGACGATTGTCGGCGCAATCTCAACTTGCGGAACACTGTTGAGATTGAGGGAGGGTATTAGACTTGTACGTAGCTTCGTATATGACTTGGACTTGTACATGTAATCCCTTTATAAATATAAACACCAACGCCACCCTTAGAGGTTGTCCAGTTGACCAAACCTTTGTCTAAACCTAATTCTTACAAAACTGCATAAGTCATCTTATGAAAACCAAATAATCCCAAAACACTTGGGCGCGGTGCATTAACTCCCACCTTGTTTCTTGTTTTGACATGAATAAAGGAATCAACCAATAAGAGAAGTGTGACGTGTATGTTTTTAATGACTTGAAACTACCTAGCACGGCATGCAGTGGTCAGTTCATTGCATGCAATGATATTAATTAGCAAATGAACATTAATTTCTCTCGTTTTTTTTCTCTGCCTTAGCCACGGTGCACAACGTAACCGGTACGGAGGGAGTAGCATGGTGAGTCATGGCTTGCATCGATCCGTTTGTCCAATTGGTAGCATGCACCAATCAGCTTTGTGTTTCCTTTTCTAAAAAAAAATAGTTTTGTGTTTGTTTGTCTGTCTGAATTCTCAGATTGCTCAGCGATCTATCTATCTGAAGGTTGAACATATAGAACCTCTTGGTCGATCAGTAGGCATGTGACCAATGGCACGGAGCAGGAGCTAGCTGCTCGCTGGGGATCACGAGGCGAGGCGCGCCGGGTTGCTTGCTTGGTGCTCGGCGCCAGCGCCCGAGAGGTGCCATTGGCCCGGCCACCGGCCACCGGCTGGAGATTCGTGTGGTGCCGGTGGCGGGGCCGCCGATGCGGACCTCGGTCAGTTCATAGCATTTAATTTGGATGCACGTCACTGTACGGGCTCGGGCTCTAGCTAGCGACGCCCAGACGCATGGGTGGTCTCGGTCTGAACTCTGAACCCCGGGCCGGCTAGCTTGCTGCCCAGGAGAAAGCGACTTTCCGGCTTCCTCCTCTGCCTCTGAATCTGCAATTTATTTAGTAGAATTTTGATAGTGGGCTATGTGTGAAGGAAGTAGGTCTCAAATTTGAATATGGATTTTCCTAATATTTGAAGTATTGCACCGGAGCGAATATCTTAATGGTTATAAACCAATGGTAGATAGAATTTCAGCCAATTAAAATAACCAGCTGCTATTTATTTTCTTCCAATATTGGAAGTTTTGTTAGTGCCCATGCATCTGCATGCCCAGATGTGATATTTTTTCAATTGAAAGGTAGCAATGTGTAAAGTTAAATGATTCCATACAGTTAACTTCGGTGTTTGTCTAGTGGTTATTTTAACCTAAATGACCTGGTAATTGATGCACATATGTTTTCACCCTTTATCCTAATTTTTTTGTTGCATGCTCATGTTGTCTGCTTACATCTAAGGTTCATGTACCTGGTGTTCTTTCAGGTCATTGTCAACGGAAGCATCTCATATATAGGGATTTAGAGGAAGCAACTTATAAATAGGGACACATCGGTTACTGTTTCTCTAGGTACTTACTTTTCTTGCATTTTCCTGTTATTTGCGTGGATGCCAGGGATGGCTGCCTTGTGCGCACCATGGCCAGAAGTAGGAGCAGTAGGTCGGCTCAGTCCCGCAATTTTCTTTGTTGTTTTATCATTAGCAAGATGAAGTCGCTCAAGTATTGGCCACTACTATCTGCGTTAGCTTCGCCTCAGAAGATACTCTTTTCACTTGAAGGAGGAAGTAGGAGTTATCAATACTGGTCAACTATAAGCTACCACAAGATGTGTCATGTATGCTCACAAAATGTTATCCTAGGCTTATGTCCTCTACCGAAAGATAGTGAATTCATGTTAGATATACATCAAGCTTTCCATTTTGATCTTATCTTTCGAATACTCATTTGATGTCACTTACTTCATGAATTTTTGAATTCCTAGGTTTCGTTTCCAGTTTAGTTCCAAGAGTGTTCCTTACTCTCGATCTAGATTGAATGATAGTTAGTTTCAGCAGAGATTAGGGGTTCATTGCAATTTCCCTAGCTTCAGCAACATGATTTTAGAACCCGAGGGACCCCTACTATTTGCGACAACCTAATGACCTATGAATGTGTTATTTTACTTTATTGTTGACAACATATTTACATACTTATATATGCATATAGTTGTGCATAATTACTTACCTGTGCATACTATTTAGACTTTATTAGTATTCAATTTGGTTATTTATTCAGGTTTGCCTACAAGCTCGTGGAAGCTGGCTGGCTGGTCTGCACGTGGAAGCTGGCTCGTGGAAGCTATCTCATATCTCATGAATGCTGTTTCAATGTCATTGGGAGGGGTCACCGCCGGCTGGTCTGCAAGCTCGTGGAGCTTCGGCGTGCAAGCTCATGGAATCTTGACCCAGTGATATCATGTAGGTCCGGCTGGTCCCAGTGATACCGTATCCACTGCACGTTCTCCGCCTGGTCCCAGTGACGCATCCATGTGGGTCGAGTCTGCATGGTTGTGCTCATGAGAAGAAGCGCGCATGTGCTCATGGCGACCGCAGTCTTGTGCTCATGAGAAGAAGCGCGCATGTGCATGCGTCCACGCTTCGGTGGTATAACAGCGACTGCACATTGCCGGGCAGTAGAATTATCAGCAGAATTACCAAGACATTAAGCATGGCAATTGTTAAATTGTGATCCAAATTCTACCGTGTTGGACTAGACGTAGTACAAACGGTGTGGGCTTTTGCGTTGACGTCGACGTGTGCGAGTACAACTCGTTTACTTGTCCTTCAAGGACTCTCATGTATTGCCCCTCATATATACTCCATGTAGTCGCACCTAAAGACGGCCTGTCATCTCGTGTTTATAATACTCCTCCTCATAGTGAATTGCGTCTTCGTGCGTCCGTGGTTTTCTCCCACAAGGGTTTCCACGTAAAAATCCGTGTCTCTCGTGTCTCGTTGATCTCGTTTTATCTAACAAGTGGTATACAGAGCCAAGTTGACAGATACGAGATTAATCTGAGTTCGAGACGAGAGAAGCTAGGGTTCCGCGTCGTGTGCGCCGCCGCCGACACGACCCGACGATCCGAAGCCGGATCGATACAGAAGCCGAGTTCGACAGGAATCTCCGCTGCTGAGCCGCCCTACAAATCCCCGCTGCGTCGTCCGTTCGTTCCACCGATCGAGTGTTGCTGCAGGCCGCCGCTGTTACTCACGTCCGCAAGTTGTTGTTGCTCCACGCGTGCATCAGCGTCCGGACCAAGACCCGAGACCGCGGCTGCTCCGGTCACGTCCCGAGGTGCTGCTGCTACTCACGTCAGATCACAAGTAGTACTATACTACTACTACTCACTTGGTGGTCAAGGCTGATCTATAGATCAGATTTTTTACTTCGTTCCAACTTCAATTACTACAGCCACACGAGAGTTCCAGGTGCTATCTATCTTAGTTCTTTGATCCGCATATTAATTCTGTCAAGAATTTTCTACCGGCTTGTACTACTTTGTGTACACAGATTTATCTACTCATGGCATCCATGAAGTACGATCTTCCGCTGCTGGACCGTGACACAAGGTTTACCCTATGGCAAGTGTTAGGGCATATTTCTCTCTAATGGTTTTGGTGATTGATGACAATGCGTTTGCGGACTAACCGTGTGCTTTGAGCATTTCAGATTTCATTAGGTGGCACGAGACGGTTTGTTCCCCTCGATGGTAAAGAGTGAAGACGGTGTTTTTCCGACGATTTCTTTTTCGGTGGATTTGAGTCGTAGGAAACCCGTACTATTAAGAGGGGGTCCGCTTTGGAAGGTATGTGTGGAATCAACACGTACACAACCCATTTGCACCCACATAACCTTCCCGCAACTTGGAGCATCCCTCTGTTATTTTTGGGCAATTTGAATGCACCCAAGCGGTAGTACCGCTCGGTACCACGGTAGTACCGCTTAGAGCGGTACTGCCGCTGTGGTCTTCCGCAGCACTACCGCTTGGAGAAACCCCTCTGGTGCTGTTTTCCGCTAAGCGGTAGTAGAGCGGTAGTACCGCTTGGTGCGGTACTACCGGCCCCTACTACCGTTGCCACTACCGCTTGGAGAAACCTCTCTGGTATTGTTTTCAGCTAAGCGGTAGTAAAGCGGTAGTAGAGCGGTAGTACCGCTTGACACGGTACTACCGCCCCCTACTACCGCTGCACTACCGTGTTTTCTTCTGGTGTTATTTTTCCCTACGCGGTAGTGGGGCGGTAGTGGAGCGGTAGTACCGCTTGTTGCGGTACTGCCGTTCCATTGCTACCCTACTACCTCTGTTTCCTCTGTCCTGCGCAATCCTTAGCGGTTGTACCGCTGAAGTTGAGCGGTAGTACCGCTTGTTGCGGCACTACCGCTCCTGTGCTTCTATGCCTGCGTGTGACAGTAGGGAACTACCGCCCAAGCGGTAGTACCGCTCCGAGGAGCGGTAGTACCGCTTGTGTGCGGGTTGGGGGCAGATAACGGTTGGATTTCCCCCACTTATAAATAGAGGGTCTTCTTCCCCAAGTTGACTCACCTCTTTCCTCTCTTTGCTCCATTGTTGCCCCAAAGCTCAAAAGTGCCCGATCTCTCTCCCTAGCCAATAGACCTTGTTGATTTGCTAGGGTTTGGAGGAGAGGGCCCCGATCTACACTTCCACCAAGAGATATTTGATTCCCCCCCACTAATCCCTTGCGGATCTTGTTACTCTTGGGTGTTTGAGCACCCTAGACGGTTGAGGTCACCTCGGAGCCACATTCCATTGTGGTGAAGCTCCGTGGTTGTGTTGGGAGCCTCCAATTAAGTTGTGGAGATTGCCCCAACCTTGTTTGTAAAGGTTCGGTTGCCGCCTTCAAGGGCACCACTAGTGGAATCACGGCTCCTCGCATTGTGTGAGGGCGTGAAGAGAATACGGTGGCCTTAGTGGCTTCTTGGGGAGCATTGTGCCTCCACACCGCTCCAACGGAGACGTACTTCCTCTCAAAGGGAAGGAACTTCGGTAACACACCCTCGTCTTCACCGGCTCCACTTGTGGTTATCTCTTACCTTTACATTGTGCTTGATATACTTGTATTGTATCCTTTGCTTGCTTGTGTTGTAATTGTTAGCATCATATAGGTTGCTCACCTAGCTGCATATATAGACAACCTATTTTGTTGCTAACCCTAATTTGTTAAAGAAAAGCTAAAAATTGGTAGTTGCCTATTCACCCCCCCCCCTCTAGTCAACCATGTCGATCCTTTCAATTGGTATCAGAGCCTCGTCTCTTTATTAAGGGTTTCACCACCCGAAGAGTATGGTTGACGATGGGGAACGGAGTGAGGAAGTCCTCGAGGCCGTGGAGTCGAACTCGGTCACCCGAGACGTCTTGAATGAAGCTATGGCTTCACTTAGGACGTCTGTGACGGCCGAGGTCAAGTCCATGCTTAAAGAACTCCTTGAGGGGTTGAAGTCTACTCCCGATCCGTTACTTGTGGTTAATCCCACCGCATCGGCGTCGGAGGCCAATTCCGGCAAGGAAGCGGCTAAAGACACTCATACATCTTGCCCTCATGGTAAGAATGGGACGGGGACACACGCCTCGGTTCCCCCTCCCCCGGTCTATGGAGGACCGGTCCCCTCACCTCATATAAACAATCATGGTCCTCCTCCTAAGCTTGATTTGACTAACTTCGCTAATTGGGTGTTTCGTATTAAGTCTCATTTCAATTATAGCTCAACTCAACTTTGGAGAATCATTGAACAAGGCTATTATCCGCATGACCCAAGCAACTTGTCCCCAAGAGAAGAAGTGGACAACCAACTCAATGCATCCGCCTTGTTCATTCTTCAAGCCGCCATGCCTCCCGAAGAGCTTCCACATTTGCGCCCATTCACTCTTGCCAAAGATGCATGGGAGCATATCAACTCGTTGTACAAGGGAAGCTCAAGCATTCAACGCTCCAACTTTGAGGTTATTCTTGATGAGGCTGATGAGTTTGTTATGAATGAAGATGAAGACCCTCGTGAGCTTTACCGGAGATTGACTACTCTTGCGGTCTCACTCCGAGATCACGGGAGCAAGGACACGGATGACAATTGGATCAAGCGCAAATTTCTCAAGGCCATTATGCCTTACAACAAGAGCATGTCCTCCGTGATTCATCAAAGACCGGACTTCCACACCTTGTCCTCTAGTGATGTGTTGGATGAGTTTATTGCTATGAACATCTTGAACAAGACCGCCGACAACGCACTTGCTCGTGTTCAACGCTCAAAGAAGCCCAACCTTGCTTTGAAAGCCAAGGTAGTTCATGTAGAGGAAGAAGAAGATGAAGATTGTGAGGATGAAGATTGCCCCGAAGACACCAAATATGCATACCACGAACACATGGCTCTTGCATCAAGACAATTTTGGGGCAACAAAAGAAACTCCAAGCCCAACTTTTCAAGAAACAAGACTAATGGCTCTAAAGGCAAAGGTCAACGTGTGAGGACTTGCTACAATTGTGGTAATGTGAGTCACTTCGTCGCCGATTGCCCGTATGAGAATAGGGAAGAAAATGGTGGCAAGCTCATCCGTAAAGACAAGGGCAAGTCCTTCTCAAGCAAGAACAAGTTTAACAAGAAGGTGCCTCAAAAGAGTTTGGTGGTGCAAGAAGAGTACGACTCCGATGATGATGAAGATGCTTGTGGTGAAGGGGTTGCTACGGCCTCCGTCGCCATCGCCACTTCTCCATCACCAAAGGTGTCCCTCTTCGACTCCCCCAACGAGAACTCCATCATCACCCACAAGTGCCTCATGGCCAAGGCCACCAACAAGGTAACCTCCAACATCAAAACTAGCATTTATTCCACTCCTTCTTTGATGAATTGTGTGGAAGAAAATGAGGAGGCAAAGGTGGAGGAAAATGTGTTTGACAAGTTCATGGCCAAACTCAAAGGTGAGACCAAGAAGCACTTTGTGGCTCTCTTGGAACAATTAGGTGAGGCAAATGAAATCATAGATTCTCATGAAGAGACTATCTCTAAGTTGGAAGGGCATAGTAGAGATTATGCCGATGAGATTGCCGATCTTTCTAATGCTCTTGAGGAAGAGCAAGGTCTTAGAGTGGCTCTTGAGGAGACACATAATCTAGATCTTGCTAAATTAAAGAAAGATCGTGATCATGCTCAAGTTCTTGCTAATGTGCTTAAAAATGAGAAGGTCGAACTTGGGTTGGCCATGCTAGACTCGAAGAGGAGTTTGAGTTACTTGACAAGGCTCACAAGGCCTTGAAAAGTGCTCACGCTACACTCAAGGAGTCTCATGATCAACTCCAGGTGAAGCTAACTAAAGAAATTGCTACGTGTCCTCTTTTGTTTTAATTGATAATGCTCGTGCAACTAACCCTTGTTGTGAGCATGCTCATCTTGTTGAGGAGAATGCCAAGTTGAAAGAGCAAATTGAGAAAGGCCTTGTCTCGTGCATTCAAGGTGAGAAAAACCTCAATGAACTTTTGAGCAATCAAAAGGAAGTTGTGGCCAAGGAGGGACTTGGATTTGCACCCAAGTCGAAGAAGAAGAAGAAGTCAAATAGGAAGAGCAAGACCAAGCAAGCTCTCCCTCTCAAAGAAACTTTTGTGAAAGAGGGAGAGGGTGCTCCTAAGAAGAAGAAGAACAAGGCGGTGGGTGGTAATGTCAATAGGGGCAAGACCACCCATCCCAACAAAGCCGGCGATTTTAACCCTTCTTATGTTTTATGCCGTGCTAGTGATGGGCATGTTTATGCCAAATTTGTTGGTTCTTCTTATGAGCACATTGAATGGTCTATTTGGGTTTCTAAGACCCTTGTCACTAACATGAAAGGACCCATTAAAGAATGGGTACCTAAAACCAAGCATTAATCTTATGTAGGAGTTTGCTTCCGGTGGGGTGTCATGGTTGCTTGATAGTGGAGCAACAAATCATATGACCGGAAGCAAGGACTTGGTGGTAGACGTTCAAGAAAAATCATCTATGCCCACCCATGTCCAATATGGTGATGCTTTGATGTCAAAGGTATTGGGTCTCGGCAAGGTGGTCATCTCACCGGACTTGTCCATTGAGAAGGTCATGCTTGTTGAGAGCCTTGCATACAATTTACTTTCCGTTCGTCAACTTGCTATTATGGGCTTTGCAACGTTCTTTGATATTGATACCGTGGCCCTTTTGTGGAGCAAGACTCTTAAAGTAGCTTTTGTTGGGCATGTCGAGAACGGTCTCTATGTGGTTAACTTCTCGGAGCGACCCACTAAGACCGCGACTTGCCTAATGGCTAAAGTTGACGTGGGATGGCTTTGGCATCGCCGTTTAGCCCACGTCAATATGAGATATTTGCAAAGTCTCCTCAAAGGGAACCACGTCCGAGGACTAACAAATGTGAGCTTTGCCAAAGACCGTGCTTGCAGTGCTTGTATCGAAGGAAAGCTACATGAGACGGCTCACCGACCCACGACTATCATCTACTCGAAGAGGCCCTTGGAGCTCCTTCACATGGATCTCTTTGGACCGCCATCCTTTGATAGTCTTGGGGGAAGAAAGTATTGCTTGGTGATTGTGGATGATTATTCAAGATACACTTGGGTATATTTCTTCAAGAGGAAGAGCGAGACCCAACAAACCGTGATCGACTTTGCAAATGAAGCTCAACGTCAACATGATGCAAAGATATTGATCATTAGAAGCGACAACGGCACCGAGTTCAAGAACTACACCTTGGATGAGTTTCTTAGTGATGAGGGGATCAAGCATCAATATTCCGCACCATATACCCCTCAACAAAACGGTGTAGCGGAGAGGAAGAACCGGACGTTGATGGATGCGGCAAGGACCATGATGGCGGAGTTCAAGTCTCCATACAACTTTTGGGCCGAAGCCATCAACACCGCTTGTCATGCATCCAATCGGCTCTACCTCCGCAAAGGCTTGAACAAGCCTCCATATGAAATACTTACCGGTAACAAGCCCAACCTCAAGTACTTCCGGGTGTTCGGTTGTAAGTGTTTCATTCTCAAGAAAGGTGTTCGCTTATCTAAATTTGATTCTAGAGCTCAAGAGGGCATATTTGTTGGTTATGCTACAAACTCTCATGCTTACCGTGTTCTCAACAAGTCCACTGGACTCATTGAGGAGACGTGTAACGTGGAGTTTGATGAGAATAATGGCTCCCAAGTGGAGCAAAGTGGTCTTTGTGATGTAGGTGATGAAATTCCTCCTCAAGCCATAAGAATAATGGGTGTGGGTCAAATCCTACCCATTGAGGAACCCCTTGTGGTGGAAGGAGAAGGACAATGTTCTAAGCAAGTGGAACCATCACCGACACAAGACCCACACGCTTCCGAAGAACAAATCGAAGGCCCTCAACCAAGTGATCAAGATCAAGGGCAAGATCAACCTCAAGATGATGGTGATGCACCAAACGATGCCCAAGATCAAGATCACGACACCGAGCAAGCTCAAGATCAAGGGCAAGCTCATGATCAAGAGCAAGCTCAAGATGACGCTCAAGATGTTCAAGATGATCCTCCTCAAG
Source organism: Elymus sibiricus (assembly GCA_039707655.1). Classification (NCBI taxonomy): domain Eukaryota; kingdom Viridiplantae; phylum Streptophyta; class Magnoliopsida; order Poales; family Poaceae; genus Elymus; species Elymus sibiricus. The sequence continues at coordinate 60,189,559 of CM077665.1, forward strand.
TGACTCCGGAGGAGCTATTGGAGCGTCGTGCCGCCAAGATTGCTTCCAAACTCGAGAAAAAAGGGCATATCCTGGAAAATGTCTATGGAAGCTTAAAGAAAGGGGTAACCACTCGTAAACAATTATCAAACTTTTGTGAGCATTACGCGTTTGTCTCGTGTGTTGAACCCCAAAAGGTACATGAGGCGCTCGAGGACACGGATTGGCTTGAAGCCATGCATGATGAACTCAACAACTTCAAGCGCAACAAAGTGTGGACATTGGTGCCAAGGCCAACGGAGAATCATAATGTCATTGGAACCAAATGGATCTTCAAGAACAAGCAAGATACGAACGGTGTTGTCACTCGAAACAAGGCAAGATTGGTGGCACAAGGCTACTCCCAAGTCGAGGGTATCGACTACGGTGAAACCTTTGCTCCCGTTGCTCGTCTTGAATCTATTCGTATGTTGCCTGCATATGCTTCTCATCATGATTTTAATTTGCAACAAATGGATGTGAAGAGTGCATTTCTTAATGGTCCTCTTAATGAGTTGGTGTATGTCAAACAACCCCCGGGGTTCGAGGATCCCAAGTTCCCCAATCATGTATACAAGCTCGATAAGGCACTCTATGGCCTTAAACAAGCCCCACGTGCGTGGTATGAGCACCTTACCGAGTTGTTGCAAGACCGTGGGTTTGAAATTGGGAAAATCGATCCCACTCTTTTTACTAAGAGGGTTAAAGGGGATTTGTTCATATGCCAACTATATGTTGATGATATTATCTTTGGTTCTCCTAACAAAGCTTTCAATGATGAGTTTGCCGCACTAATGACCGAGAAATTTGAGATGTCTATGATGGGAGAGTTGAAGTTCTTTCGTGGATTCGAAGTCAAGCAAAGAAGAGAAGGAACCTTCATCAACCAAGCCAAATACACCCAAGACATGCTCAAGAGATTCAAGTTAAATGATGTCAAACCGGCCAAGACTCCAATGCCTACCAAGTGCCAACTTGACATAGATCCCAATGGTAAAGCGGTGGATCAAAAGGTATATCGTTCCATGATTGGATCCTTGCTTTACCTTTGTGCATCTAGGCCGGATATCATGTTGAGTGTGGGAATATGTGCACGGTTTCAAGCCGCGCCTAAGGAAAGTCACTATGTGGCAGTCAAGCGAATCTTTCGATATTTGGCTCATACCCCAAACTTTGGCTTATGGTATCCCAAAGGAGCAAGCTTTGATCTAATGGGTTATTCGGATTCAGATTGGGCGGGAGACCGTGTGGATAGGAAGTCAACCTCCGGAGGGTGCCAATTCCTTGGTCGCTCTTTGGTGAGTTGGTCTTCGAAGAAGCAAAATTGTGTGTCTCTCTCCACCACCGAGGCCGAGTATGTAGCTGCCGCAAGTTGTTGTGCTCAATTGCTTTGGATGAGGCAAACTTTAAAGGATTACGGTGTCACTTGTGACAAAGTGCCTCTTTTCTGTGACAATGAAAGTGCAATTGCAATCTCCTACAACCCGGTGCAACATAGCAAGACGAAGCACATCGAGATTCGTCATCACTTTATCCGGGATCACGTCAAGCGTGGAGAGATTGATATTATTCATCTTAGCACTCAAGAGCAACTAGCGGATATTTTCACGAAGCCATTGGATGAAGCAAGGTTTCGCGAGTTAAGGCATGAGCTAAATATCATTGATTCGAGCAACGTGGCTTGATTCTCGTCACATCCCACCGCACTCATCATGTTTACCTTGTTCTAGGTGTAGGCATGGATTTAGGGGGAGTGTTGTTCTCTCAATGAACTCTCCCTCCCCCTATTATGCCAAAATTAATCAAAATCTTTCACATTAGCCATTTATGATGGTAATTGTGCCTCAAAGATGAGTTTTGGTCTTGGGCCCAAGGTTAAAATCTTCGCGGTGCCAAACCATTCGACTCAAACAATGGTGGCTTCGGCCACCGACCCTCTCTTTTGGAGGGTTTGGTTCTCTTGTGGTTTTCATTGCTTTTTCTTATCTTTTTGGTCTTGTTTGTGTTTTGGTTCACTCCAAGTTTGCTCTCCGTTTTATTGGTTTTTGAATCTTGGAGTATCCATTCCCATTTGCTGGTTTTCAAGTCTCCAACCCAAGCCCATCTCATCTCAAAACCTCTTATAGTTGCATAAGCCTCCTCTTCAAATTTGATCTTATCTGTTTCCTGAGCTGCAAGCGGTACTACCGCTGAGTCTGGACGGTACTACCGCTCAAGCGGTACTACCGCCCACTGACCAGCGGTACTACCGCTTGTCTCCCAGGCGGTACTACCGCTGTCAGGGCGGTACTACCGTTTGAGATCCAATTCTTCTGAATTGTTACAACTAGCTTCTCTCCCTCGCTCTTATTTCTTGGCTTATGCATATCTTTTACACCTGCTTTCCCTCGTGTTTTTGTGTTTGGTTCAGGTGGTAGTAGCTCCGGTCCTCATTCGGCTCGTCGCAAGAATCCAAAGCGAAGCCGCACTCTATATCTTCAGCCAGCTTATGCAAGTGATGAAGAAGAAGATGTTCCACCCGCACCTGCCAAGTGGACAAGCAAGAAGTCAGTTGCCAAGAAGAAGAAGGAGCCAGCCAAGTCAGTGTCAGAGATGAATGCCAAAGAGTATTGGGCCTACAGGAGGCACAATCCCTACTCTCGTCCTCAGGACCCTGCTCTGGTGAGACGCCCTTTCTGGAACAAAGATCAAGCTGCAGCTTACCATGATGTGATCAAGGGCAAGAAGAATTCGTTTGTCAAGACCAAGTCCATTGACATTACTCACATGAAGACTGACATGGCTTACTTTGGTGAGGCTCTGGCGCTTTGTGAGCAGTTTGACATCGTCAAAATCATCACCTTCAACAACGACTTCGATCCTGAGTTAGTGGCACAGTTCTTTGCCACAGTGCACTTTGGGACTGATAATAACAGGACTCTCACGTGGATGACTCTGTTGGGAAACGTTGCATGGGAAACAAAAATTTTCCTACGCACACACAAGATCTATCCATGGTGATGAGCATCTACGAGAGGGAGAGTGAATCTACATACCCTTGTAGATCGCTAAGCGGAAGCGTTTAATAAACGCGGTTGATGTAGTCGAACGTCTCCGCGATCCAAATCGCAAGTCGTCCCTCGATCCGATCACGAACTACCGCCGAACGGACGGCACCTCCGCGTTCAACACACGTACGGCTTGATGACGCCTTCACCTCCTCGATCCAGCGAGCGATGGTGAAGTAGTGGTTGAGTTCCAGCAGCACGACGGCGTGGTGATGGTGGTGAGGAACAATCTCTGCAGGGCTTCGCCAAGCACTACGGAGATTATGACAGAGGAACTAGAGGGTTAGGGTTGCCGCACACGGCTTGGGGAAATCTTTATGTGTCTCGTGTGCTAGCCCTGCCCCTCTATTTATATGTTGAGCCTTGGGGTCTAAACTTGGAGTAAAAGCCTCCTCCAGGTCGGTTTTGCCCGCACAAGGTCGGTTTGGCCCGCAGGGAAAGAGTCCAACTCGGATCCCTGCCGAACCGTGCACAGCCGCGCACAAGCGGTAGTACCGCTTCACACAAGCGGTAGTACCGCTTGGGCGGTAGTACCGCTTCACACAAGCGGTAGTACCGCTCGGGCGGTAGTACCGCTTCACACAAGCGGTAGTACCGCTTACGCGGCAGCAAAACTACTTTTGCACTTTCCAATACCTCGTGGGCTTTATCCCTTTGGCCCATATAAAGTGTTGCTGCACCCGAACACTTCGGTAAACATCCGGAACCCCTTCCGGTGAACTCCGGAACCTTTCCGGAGATCAAAACACTATTAACACATATATCAATCTTTACCTCTGGACTATTCCGGAGATCCTCGTCATGTCCGGGATCTTATCCGAGACTCCGAACAACTTTCGGTCACCAACATAATAACTCAATTATACTAATCGTCACCAAACGTTAAGTGTGTAGACCCTGCGGGTTCGAGAACTATGTAGACATGACCGAGACACTTCTACGATCAATAACCAATAGCGGGACCTGGATGCCCATATTGGCTCCTACATATTCTACGAAGATCTTTTATCGGTCGAACCTCTATGTCAAGGATTCAGTTAATCCCGTATGCTATTCCCTTTGTTCTTCGGTATGTTACTTGCCCGAGATTCGATCGTCGGTATCACTATACCTAGTTCAATCTCGTTACCGGCAAGTCTCTTTACTCGTTCCGTAATACAAGATCCTGTGGCTAACTCTTTAGTCACTTTGCTTGCAAGGCTCAATGTGATGTTGTATTACCGAGTGGGCCCTGAGATACCTCTCCGTCACACGGAGTAACAAATCCCAGTCTTGATCCATGCCAACCCAACAGACACCCTCGGAGATACCTGTAGAGCACCTTTATAGTCACCCAGTTACGTTGCGACGTTTGATACACACAAGGTATTCCTCCGGTGTCAGTGAGTTGCATGATCTCATGGTCAAAGGAACAGATACTTGACATGCAGAAAACAATAGCAATAAACTGACACGATCAAATGCTACGTTTACAGTTTGGGTCTTGTCCATCACATCATTCTCCTAATGATGTGATCCCGTTATCAAATGACATCTCATGTCAATGGCTAGGAAACCTTAACCATCTTTGATCAACGAGCTAGTCAACTAGAGGCGTACTAGGGACACAGTGTTGTCTATGTACCCACACATGTATTTGAGTTTCCAATCAATACAATTATAGCATGGATAATAAACGATTATCATGAACAAGGAAATATAATAATAACCAATTTATTATTGCCTCTAGGGCATATTTCCAACAGTCTCCCACTTGCACTAGAGTCAATAATCTAGTTCACATCACTATGTGATTTACATTGTTATGAATCGAACACCCATGCAGTTCTGGTGTTGTTCATCTTTAGCCCTTGGAAGAGGTTTAGTCATCGGATCTGCAACATTTAGATCCGTGTGTACTTTGCAAATATTTATGTCGTCCTCCTTGATGTAATCGCGGATGGAATTGAAACGTCGCTTTATGTGTCTGGTCCTCTTGTGAAATCTTGGTTCCTTGGCTAGAGCAATGGCACCAGTGTTATCACAAAACAGAGTCATTGGGTTAACGCACTAGGCACTACTCCAAGATCTGTCATGAACTCCTTCATCCAGACACCTTCCTTCGCCGCCTCCGAGGCTGCGATGTACTCCGCTTCGCATGTAGAATCTGCTACCACGCTTTGCTTGGAACTGCACCAGCTAACCGCACCCCCATTAAGAATAAATACGTATCCGGTTTGCGACTTAGAGTCATCCGGATCAGTGTCAAAGCTTGCATCGACGTAACCCTTTACGACGAGCTCTTGATCACCTCCATAAATGAAAAACATGTCCTTAGTCCTTTTCAGGTACTTCAGGATATTCTTGACCGCCGTCCAGTGTTCCATTCCTGGATCACTTTGAAACCTTCCGACCATACTTATGGCAAGGCTGACATCGGGTCTTGTGCACAGCATTGCATACATGATAGAGCCTATGGCCGAAGCATAGGGGATGACACTCATCTTTTCTCTATCTTCTGCAGTCACTGGGCATTGAGTCTTACTCAACTTCACACCTTGCAAAACAGGCAAGAACCCCTTCTTGGACTGATCCATTTTGAACTTCTTCAAAATCTTATCAAGGTATGTGCTTTGTGAAAGTCCTATTAAGCGTCTTGATCTATCTCTATAGATCTTGATGCCTAATATGAAAGCAGCTTCTCCTAGGTCCTTCATTGAAAAACTCTTGTTCAAATATTCCTTCACGCTTTCCAGCATTTCTATATTGTTTCCAATCAGTAATATGTCATCCACATATAATATTAGAAACGCTATAGAGCTCCCACTCACTTTCTTGTAAATACAAGCTTCTCCGTAAACTTGTATAAACTCGAACGCTTTGATCACCTCATCAAAACGAAGATTCCAACTCCGAGATGCTTGCACCAGTCCATAAATGGATCGCTGGAGTTTGCAAACTTTGTCAGCATTCTCTGGATCGACAAAACCTTCTGGTTGCATCATATACAACTCTTCCTTAAGGAAACCGTTAAGGAACGCTGTTTTGACATCCATCTGCCAAATTTCATAATCGAAAAAGGCAGCTATTGCTAACATGATTCTGACGGACTTAAGCATCGCTACGGGTGAGAAGGTCTCATCGTAGTCAACTCCTTGAACTTGTGAAAAACCCTTTGCCACAAGTCGAGCTTTATAGACGGTGACATTACCGTCCGCGTCCGTCTTCCTCTTAAAGATCCATTTGTTCTGAATGGCCTTACGCCCTTCAGGTAATACTTCCAAAGTCCATACTTTGTTTTCATACATGGATCCCATCTTGGATTTCATGGCCTCTAACCACTTCTCGGAATCCGGGCCCATCATCGCTTCTCCATAGCTCGTAGGTTCATCGTTGTCTAACAACATGACTTCTAAGACAGGGTTGCCGTACCACTCAGGAGCAGTACACATCCTTGTCGACCTACGAGGTTCGATAGCAACTTGATCCAAAGCTTCATGATCATCATCATTAACTTCCTCTTCAGCTAATGTAGGCTCCACAGAAACAACTTTCTGTGCTGCGCTACTCTCAGGTTGAAGTAAAGGTTCAACAACCTCATCAAGTTCTATCTTCCTCCCACTCAATTCTTTCGAGAGAAACTCTTTCTCAAGAAATGTTCCCGTTTTTAGCGACAAACACTTTGCCTTCGGATCTGAGGTAGAAGGTATACCCAACTGTCTCTTTTGGGTATCCTATGAAGACGCATTTCTCCGCTTTGGGTTCCAGCTTTTCAGGCTGAAGCTTTTTGACATAAGCATCACATCCCCAAACTTTAAGAAACGACAGCTTTGGCTTCTTGCCAAACCAAAGTTCATATGGCGTCGTCTCAACGGATTTCGATGGTGCCCTATTTAAAGTGAATGCAGCTGTCTCTAATGCATAACCCCAAAACGATAGTGGCAAATCGGCAAGAGACATCATAGATCGCACCATATCCAATAAGGTTCGATTACGACGTTCGGACACACCATTACGCTGTGGTGTTCCAGGCGGTGTCAATTGTGAAACAATTCCACACTGTCTTAAGTGACTGCCAAACTCATAACTCAGATATTCTCCTCCTCGATCAGATCGTAGGAATTTAATCTTCTTGTTACGATGATTCTCAACTTCACTCTGAAATTGTTTGAACTTTTCAAATGTTTCAGACTTGTGTTTCATTAAGTAAATATACCCATATCTACTTAAGTCATCAGTGAAGGTGAGAAAGTAACGATAACCACCGCGCGCCTCAATACTCATCGGACCGCACACATCAGTATGTATGATTTCCAATAAGTCACTTGCCCGTTCCATTGTACCAGAGAACGGAGTTTTAGTCATCTTGCCCATGAGGCATGGCTCACATGTGTCAAGTGATTCAAAATCAAGTGACTCCAAAAGTCCATCAGCATGGAGCTTCCTCATGCGTTTTACGCCAATATGACCTAAACGGCAGTGCCACAAGAAAGTGGTATTATCATTATCAATTCTACATCTTTTGGCATCAATGTTATGAACATGTGTATCATTACTGTCGAGATTCAATAAGAATAAACCCCTCACATTGGGTGCATGACCATAAAAGATATTACTCATATAAATAGAACAACCATTATTCTCTGATTTAAATGAGTAACCGTCTCGCAATAAACAAGATCCAGATATAATGTTCATGCTTAACGCAGGCACCAAATAACACTTATTCAGGTTCATCACTAATCCCGACGGTAATCGAAGAGCGAGCGTGCCGACGGCGATCACATCAACCTTGGAACCATTTCCCACGCGCATCGTCACTTCGTCCTTTGCCAGCCTCCGTCTATTCCGCAGTTCTTGTTTAGAGTTGCAAATATGAGCAACCGCACCGGTATCAAATACCCAGGCACTACAACGAGGGTTGGTAAGGTACACATCAATAACATGTATATCATATATACCTTGTTTGTTGTTGGCCGCCTTCTTGTCAGCCAAATACTTGGGGCAATTCCGCTTCCAGTGTCCAGTTCCCTTGCAATGAAAACACATAGTTTCTGGTTTGGGTCCAGCCTTGGGTTTCTTCACGAGAGGAGCAACTGCTTTGCCACTCTTCTTGGAGTTACCCTTCTTACCCTTGCCATTTTTCTTGAAACTAGTGGTTTTATTGACCATCAACACTTGATGCTCCTTCTGAATTTCAGACTCAGCGGCTTTCAGCATCGCAAACAGCTCGGCGACTGACTTGTTCATCCCGTGCATGTTATAGTTCAACACGAAGCTCTTGTAGCTAGGTGGCAATGATTGAAGAACTCTGTCAGTGATAGCCTCTGGCGGAAGGGGCATCCCCAATTCAGCCAGACGGGTGGAGTACCCAGACATTCTGAGCACGTGATCACTGATAGACCCGTTCTCCTCCATCTTGCAAGCATAGAACTTATCGGAGATCTCATATCTCTCAATCCGGGCATTCTTCTGAAAGATAAACTTCAACTCCTGGAACATCTCATATGCTCCATGACGTTCAAAACGTCTTTGAAGTCCCGGTTCTAAGCCATACAACATTGCACATTGAACTATTGAGTAATCATCAGAACGAGCCTGCCAGGCGTTCACAACGTCTAGAGACTCAACTGGAGCGGGTGGATCACCAAGCGGTGCATCAAGGACATAAGCCTTCTGGGAAGCCGTAAGGATAATCCTTAGATTACGGGCCCAGTCCACAAAGTTACTTCCATCATCTTTCAACTTAGCTTTCTCTAGGAACGCATTAAAATTCAGGGGTGCTACTGCGCGAGCCATGATCTACAACATAAATATAGCAAAGACAACTTAGACTATTGTTCTTAGATAATGAGTTTAGTTAATCATATTACTTAAAAACTCCCACTCAAATTGACATCCCTCCGATCATTCGAGTGTAACATGATCCAAATCCACCAACTCAAGTCCGATCATCACGTGAGTCGAGGTGGTTTCAATGGTGAACATCTTCATGTTGATCATATCTACTATATGACTCATGTTCGACCTTTCGGTCTCTTGTGTTCCGAGGCCATGTCTGTACATGCTAGGCTCGTCAAGTTTAACCCGAGTGTTCCGCACGTGCAACATGGCTTGCACCCGTTGTATGCGAACGTAGAGTCTATCACACCCGATCATCACGGCGTGTCTCGAAACGACGAACTTTCGCAACGGTGCACACTTGGGGAGAACACAATTTATCTTGAAATTTAAGTGAGGGATCACCTTATAATGCTACCATCGTCCTAAGCAAAATAAGATGCATAAAAGGATTAACATCACATGCAAATCATAAGTGACATGATATGGCCATGAACTTGTGCTTTTGATCTCCATCTCCAAAGCACCGGCATGATCTCCATCGTCACCGGCATGACACCATGATCTCCATCATCTTGATCTCCATCAACGTGTCGCCATAAGGTTGTCGCGCCGACTGTTGCTTCCACGACTATTGCTAACGTTTAGCGATAAAGTAAAGCATTACATAGCGCTTAATGATTGACACGCAGGTCATACAATAATTAAAGACAACTCTATGGCTCCTGCCAGTTGCCGTACTCATCGACATGCAAGTCGTGATATTCTATACAAAACATGATCATCTCATACATCACATATATCTCATCATGTAATTGGCCATATCATATCACATCATACCCTGCAAAAACAAGTTAGACGTCCTCTAATTGTTGTTGCAAATTTTACGTGGCTGCTACGGGTTTGCAAGAACCGTTCTTACCTACGCAAAACCACAACGTGGTGTAGTGATTACTTTTTAATCTTCTAAAAGAACCCTCTTCATTGAAATCGATTCAACTAAAGTGAGAGAGACAGACACCCGCTAGCCATCTTTATGCAACGAAGTTACATGTTAGTTGAAGGAACCTGTCTCGCGTAAGTGTACGCGTAATGTCGGTCCGGGCCGCTTCATCTCACAGTACCGCCGAATCAAATATCAACTAGTAACGGCAAGCAATATGTATACACCCACGCCCACAACTCGTTTGTGTTCTACTCGAGATCTCATCTACGCATAGACCTGGCTCATGATGCCACTGTTGGGAAACGTTGCATGGGAAACAAAAATTTTCCTACGCACACACAAGATCTATCCATGGTGATGAGCATCTACGAGAGGGAGAGTGAATCTACATACCCTTGTAGATCGCTAAGCGGAAGCGTTTAATAAACGCGGTTGATGTAGTCGAACGTCTCCGCGATCCAAATCGCAAGTCGTCCCTCGATCCGATCACGAACTAGCGCCGAACGGACGGCACCTCCGCGTTCAACACACGTACGGCTTGATGACGCCTTCACCTCCTCGATCCAGCGAGCGATGGTGAAGTAGTGGTTGAGTTCCAGCAGCACGACGGCGTGGTGATGGTGGTGAGGAACAATCTCTGCAGGGCTTCGCCAAGCACTACGGAGATTATGACGGAGGAACTAGAGGGTTAGGGTTGCCGCACACGGCTTGGGGAAATCTTTATGTGTCTCGTGTGCTAGCCCTGCCCCTCTATTTATATGTTGAGCCTTGGGGTCTAAACTTGGAGTAAAAGCCTCCTCCAGGTCGGTTTTGCCCGCACAAGGTCGGTTTGGCCCGCAGGGAAAGAGTCCAACTCGGATCCCTGCCGAACCGTGCACAGCCGCGCACAAGCGGTAGTACCGCTTCACACAAGCGGTAGTACCGCTCGGGCGGTAGTACCGCTTCACACAAGCGGTAGTACCGCTTACGCGGCAGCAAAACTACTTTTGCACTTTCCAATACCTCGTGGGCTTTATCCCTTTGGCCCATATAAAGTGTTGCTGCACCCGAACACTTCGGTAAACATCCGGAACCCCTTCCGGTGAACTCCGGAACCTTTCCGGAGATCAAAACACTATTATCACATATATCAATCTTTACCTCTGGACTATTCCGGAGATCCTCGTCATGTCCGGGATCTTATCCGAGACTCCGAACAACTTTCGGTCACCAACATAATAACTCAATTATACTAATCGTCACCAAACGTTAAGTGTGTAGACCCTGCGGGTTCGAGAACTATGTAGACATGACCGAGACACTTCTACGATCAATAACCAATAGCGGGACCTGGATGCCCATATTGGCTCCTACATATTCTACGAAGATCTTTTATCGGTCGAACCTCTATGTCAAGGATTCAGTTAATCCCGTATGCTATTCCCTTTGTTCTTCGGTATGTTACTTGCCCGAGATTCGATCGTCGGTATCACTATACCTAGTTCAATCTCGTTACCGGCAAGTCTCTTTACTCGTTCCGTAATACAAGATCCTGTGGCTAACTCTTTAGTCACTTTGCTTGCAAGGCTCAATGTGATGTTGTATTACCGAGTGGGCCCTGAGATACCTCTCCGTCACATGGAGTAACAAATCCCAGTCTTGATCCATGCCAACCCAACAGACACCCTCGGAGATACCTGTAGAGCACCTTTATAGTCACCCAGTTACGTTGCGACGTTTGATACACACAAGGTATTCCTCCGGTGTCAGTGAGTTGCATGATCTCATGGTCAAAGGAACAGATACTTGACATGCAGAAAACAATAGCAATAAACTGACACGATCAAATGCTACGTTTACAGTTTGGGTCTTGTCCATCACATCATTCTCCTAATGATGTGACCCCGTTATCAAATGACATCTCATGTCAATGGCTAGGAAACCTTAACCATCTTTGATCAACGAGCTAGTCAACTAGAGGCGTACTAGGGACACAGTGTTGTCTATGTACCCACACATGTATTTGAGTTTCCAATCAATACAATTATAGCATGGATAATAAACGATTATCATGAACAAGGAAATATAATAATAACCAATTTATTATTGCCTCTAGGGCATATTTCCAACAGACTCATGGTAGACAGATGCAGTCTACCTGGAAGACCTTCATGAACAGTCTGGGCTACGGAGATGAGGGGCTGGACAACTCTCTTGGCCTTCGCCCCCACAGGAACCCGTCTCCGTCCCACAAGGACAAGCTGCTCCGGTACATGCACATCAGGAAGACTGGCAAGGGAGAAACTAAGGAGCTGATTCCGTTTCTGGATATTATGCATCGCATTCTCAGGAACACTCTTTTCCCTCGTGTGGGAAACTTTGACATGGTACATGGGTACCTGGTTGATATGTTGGTCATGTGTCAGAAGGAGAAGGGCAAGTCTTGTGTGCTGGACGTGTCTCATGTTATGTGGAGTGAGCTTCGCTCGGCAGCCTATGGTCGGAAGGTTCCCATTTATGCTCCTATGATCTTCAAGCTAATTGTGGACACTTGGCACAGGCTGTTTCCTGAGGAGAGGCTTGAGACCGGTCCTATGGCTTCTCATGATATTACCAAGCTGAGGCAGAAGGAGCACTGGGGTTCAGTTCCTGAGGTTGAGATTCCGGGTGCTGAGTTCGGAGAGTCTGATGAGCCTAAGTATATTCCACCTTCAGAGCAGCCATCTTGGGCTGCCAAGCTCAAGCGGAAGGTCAAGAAGCTGTTCTGCTTCCAGTCCGACATTCAGCACCGCTTGTACCAGGCTCATGTTAAGGAGAAGCTTGATCGCCGCCGTCAGATTGCGATGATGAGGAAGATGGAGATTGATGCTCCCAGCGGTTCAGAGAAGACCATCACGCCTGAGGATAGGTGGATTTCTGAGCACGGCACGTGGACTGACTCGGAGGATGATGCTGGCACTTCTGCTCCGTCTGCTGCTGCTAGGGGCCAGGGTGATGAGGAGATTGTTGAGGAGTCAGGGGATGGCAGTGATGAGGATGGGACCGAGGACTCCATGGACGAGGATGCGGAGTAGGGCTACCACCTCGGGTTGTTTAGTCACTCTTTGCCTTTTTGGCGTCTCGATGTCAAAGGGGGAGAGAGTTTAGGACCGGGGATTTGCATGGGTTGCCGAGTCACAAGCTCGTTTTATTTGCCTCGATTTCCCGCTTGTGAACTCTTTTATCTTATTTGCTTTCGTGTGAGACTTGGAGACTATGCTTGTATGGTGTGAGACATACGCTTATCTCTATTCTATCTTATTATGTCATTATATCGTTATCCTAGTATGTGGAGCTATGATTATGTTGTTGCCCTTTTATCTTCATGCTCTCATGCTCATACTTGCATCTATGCTAAGTGTTCGTATTATGTATGTTGCAAGTATTGCCTTGTCTATAAAATATAGGGGGAGTGTTGATCCTATGTGTGTGTGCTTTGCATTCCAAAAGCAAATCTAAATAGTGCACACATCTAGGGGGAGCCCGTCTATATTTTGTAGAGTTTCGGTTTGCATTGTATTATTTAAATATCCCCTGTGCAAATCGGGTGTTGTCATCAATCCACCAAAAAGGGAGAGATTGTTAGGGCATATTTCTCTCTAATGGTTTTGGTGATTGATGACAATGCGTTTGCGGACTAACCGTGTGCTTTGAGCATTTCAGATTTCATTAGGTGGCACGAGACGGTTTGTTCCCCTCGATGGTAAAGATTGAAGACGGTGTTTTTCCGACGATTTCTTTTTCGGTGGATTTGAGTCGTAGGAAACCCGTACTATTAAGAGGGGGTCCGCTTTGGAAGGTATGGGCGGAATCAACACGTACACAACCCATTTGCACCCACATAACCTTCCCGCAACTTGGAGCATCCCTCTGTTATCTTTGGGCAATTTGAATGCACCCAAGCGGTAGTACCGCTCGGTACCACGGTAGTACCGCTTAGAGCGGTACTGCCGCTGTGGTCTTCCGCAGCACTACCGCTTGGAGAAACCCCTCTGGTGCTGTTTTCCGCTAAGCGGTAGTAGAGCGGTAGTAGAGCGGTAGTACCGCTTGGTGCGGTACTACCGGCCCCTACTACCGTTGCCACTACCGCTTGGAGAAACCTCTCTGGTATTGTTTTCAGCTAAGCGGTAGTAAAGCGGTAGTAGAGCGGTAGTACCGCTTGACACGGTACTACCGCCCCCTACTACCGCTGCACTACCGTGTTTTCTTCTGGTGTTATTTTTCCCTAAGCGGTAGTGGGGCGGTAGTGGAGCGGTAGTACCGCTTGTTGCGGTACTGCCGTTCCAGTGCTACCCCACTACCTCTGTTTCCTCTGTCCTGCGCAATCCTTAGCGGTTGTACCGCTGAAGTTGAGCGGTAGTACCGCTTGTTGCGGCACTACCGCTCCTGTGCTTCTATGCCTGCGTGTGATAGTAGGGAACTACCGCCCAAGCGGTAGTACCGCTCCGAGGAGCGGTAGTACCGCTTGTGTGCGGGCTGGGGGCAGATAACGGTTGGATTTCCCCCACTTATAAATAGAGGGTCTTCTTCCCCAAGTTGACTCACCTCTTTCCTCTCTTTGCTCCATTGTTGCCCCAAAGCTCAAAAGTGCCCGATCTCTCTCCCTAGCCAATAGACCTTGTTGATTTGCTAGGGTTTGGAGGAGAGGGCCCCGATCTACACTTCCACCAAGAGATATTTGATTCCCCCCCACTAATCCCTTGCGGATCTTGTTACTCTTGGGTGTTTGAGCACCCTAGACGGTTGAGGTCACCTCGGAGCCACATTCCATTGTGGTGAAGCTCCGTGGTTGTGTTGGGAGCCTCCAATTAAGTTGTGGAGATTGCCCCAACCTTGTTTGTAAAGGTTCGGTTGCCGCCTTCAAGGGCACCACTAGTGGAATCACGGCTCCTCGCATTGTGTGAGGGCGTGAAGAGAATACGGTGGCCTTAGTGGCTTCTTGGGGAGCATTGTGCCTCCACACCGCTCCAACGGAGACGTACTTCCTCTCAAAGGGAAGGAACTTCGGTAACACACCCTCGTCTTCACCGGCTCCACTTGTGGTTATCTCTTACCTTTACATTGTGCTTGATATACTTGTATTGTATCCTTTGCTTGCTTGTGTTGTAATTGTTAGCATCATATAGGTTGCTCACCTAGCTGCATATCTAGACAACCTATTTTGTTGCTAACCCTAATTTGTTAAAGAAAAGCTAAAAATTGGTAGTTGCCTATTCACCCCCCCCCCTCTAGTCAACCATATCGATCCTTTCAGCAAGTCAAGATGCGGGCGTTGTTGGCGCAAGCCGACTATGATGATGCACTGGATAGTTTTGGAAAGAATAGAATTGAGGATTGGACTGCTGAGGAAAAAAGAAGGGATCGTAAGGCTTTGTCACAAATTCAACTCCATTTGCATAATAATATTTTGCAGGAAGTTCTAAGCGAGAAAACTGCCGCCGCTCTATGGTTAAAGCTGGAAGGGATTTGCATGACAAAAGATCTCACCAGCAAGATGCATCTGAAGCAAAAATTATTCATGCACAGGTTACCCGAGGGAGGTAATGTTTTGAATCATATTTCAGAATTTAAGGAGATTATATCCGATCTAGCTGCAATGGAGGTTAAGTATGATGAGGAAGATACTGCTTTAATGTTACTTTGTTCACTGCCAAGTTCTTATACCAATTTTTGAGACACCATATTATACAGTCGTGATACTCTCACGCTTAATGAAGTTTATGAAGCTTTGAACTCTAAGGAGAAGATGAAATTAATGGTGCCTCATGATGGTTCAAGTTCATCCCAAGCCGAGGGATTATCTGTTCGTGGCAGGACAAAGGAGAAGAACTCACATAATGGAAACCGTGGCAAAAGTAAGAACGGCCAGAGGGGCCGGTCACAATCCAGAGACAAGAAGCAATCTTGTAGATATTGCAAGAGAGACGGGCATGACATCTCAGACTGTTTCAAGTTGCAGAACAAGGAAAAGAGGAACGGTACATATAAACCGAAAGGTAACAAACAAGGTGAAAATTCTGCTAATGTTGCTCATGATGATAGTTCCGATGATGCTCTTGTTGTTATTGCTGGATGTGCTGAGACCAATGATGAGTGGGTACTTGACACTGCGTGTACTTTTCATATGTGCCCGCATAGAGATTGGTTTACTACTTTTGATTCTACTACTGCTGCTGGTTCCGTTTTGGGTTTTGATAATTCACCATGCAAGATTGAAGGCATAGGTTCCGTTCGAATCAAGATGTTTGATGGCACAATCAGAACTTTGACAGATGTTCGGTATATTCCGAAGATGAAGAGAAATCTTATCTCTATGAGTGCCCTTGATGCAAAGGGGTACAAATATTCAGGTGGAGATCGCGTTTTGAAAGTCACCAAAGGCTCTCTTATTGTGATGAAAGGTGACTTAAGTTCGACCAATGGTCTTTATTACCTTCGAGGTTCTACCGTTTCAGGTAACGCTACTCCAGTTATTTCAAAGAATTCTGATTGTGATGCTGCTAACCTTTGGCATATGCGTCTTGGACATATGAGTGAACTTGGTTTGGCAGAGTTACATAAGAGAGGTCTTCTTAAAGGATATGAAATTGGTAAATTGAAATTTTGTGAGCATTGTATCTTCGGCAAGCATAAGAGGGTGAAGTTCAATACTTCGGTTCATACAACCGAAGGTATTCTTGATTATGTTCATTCCGATTTATGGGGACCATCTCGCAGAAAGTCACTAGGTGGTGCTAGTTACATGTTGACTATTATTGATGATTATTCGAGAAAAGTTTGGCCTTATTTCTTGAAGCATAAATGGCAAGCATTCTCAGCTTTTAAGGAGTGGAAGATTATGATTGAGAGGCAAACTGAAAAGAAGGTAAAAATACTTCGCACTGATAATGGTATGGAATTCTGTTCTAACAAATTTGAGAATTATTGCAAGTCTGAAGGCATTGTCAGACATTACACCGTTCCTTATACTCCTCAACAAAACGGTGTTGCTGAGCGTATGAACAGGACCATTATTTCCAGAGCCCGTTGCATGTTGTCTCATGCAGGTTTGCATAGGTGTTTTTGGGCTGATGCCGCTTCCACTGCTTGTTATCTCATTAACCGTTCACCATCTATCCCTCTTAATAAGAAAACTCCAATTGAGGTATGGTCTGGTTCACCTGCTGATTATTCACAATTGAGAGTTTTTGGTTGCACTGCTTATGCTCATGTTGATAATGGAAAGTTGGAGGCTAGGGCTGTTAAGTGCATTTTTCTTGGTTATAAATCTGGTGTTAAAGGTTTTAAATTGTGGAATCCTGAAACACAGAAGGTTGTTATTAGCAGAAACGTTATCTTTAATGAATCTGCTATGTTACATGATGTTCCATCTACTAATGTTCCTGTTGAGAGTGAACAGCAGCCTACTATTCAGCAGCCTACTGTTCAGGTGGAGCATGTTATTTCAGGTGATACTTCTGATAAGGAAAATATTGATGCACATGATGAACCCGTCGTTGATGATGAATATGTCACTCCAAATCAGCCTATTGTTCCAGCCAGTTGGAATCTCGCACGTGACAGAGTTAGGCGGGGTATTAATGCACCTGAAAGATTAATTGAAGAGTGCAATATTGTTTCTTTTGCTTTATCTGTTGCAGAAGAAATTGAAGGTAATGCTGAGCCTTCTTCATATTCTGAGGCAATTATTTCTGGTGATAGTAATAAGTGGATGACCGCTATGCATGATGAGATGGAATCACTTGAAAAGAATGGCACTTGGGATTTAGTAAGATTACCAAGAGAGAAGAAACCTATTTGTTGCAAGTGGGTTTTCAAAAGAAAGGAAGGTGTCTCTCCTAATGATGAGGCAAGATATAAAGCAAGGTTGGTTGCTAAAGGTTATAGCCAAATTCCAGGTATTGACTATAACGAAGTATTTTCTCCTGTTGTGAAGCATAGCTCTATTCGCACTTTACTCAGTATTGTTGCCATGCATGATTTTGAGCTTGAACAATTGGATGTTAAAACTGCATTCTTACATGGAGAATTAGAAGAGGATATTTATATGGAACAACCTGAAGGTTTTGTTATTCCTGGAAAAGAAAAGCTTGTCTGTAAGTTAAAGAAATCTCTTTATGGATTGAAGCAATCCCCTCGACAGTGGTACAAGAGATTTGACACCTTTATGCTCTCTCAAGGTTTTAAACGGTCTAATTATGATAGTTGTGTTTATTTGAAAACTATCAATGGTTCAACTATTTATTTGCTCCTTTATGTTGATGATATGTTAATTGCTGCAAAGAGCATGTCAGAGATTAATGAACTAAAGAAGCAATTGAGTAATGAATTTGAGATGAAGGATTTGGGTGCAGCAAAGAAAATACTTGGCATGGAAATATCCAGAGATAGACCGTCTGGAAAAGTATATCTAAGTCAGAAGGGATATATTGATAAAGTTCTTCGTCGTTTTAATATGCATAATGCCAAGCCAGTAAGTACTCCATTAGCTGCACACTTCAAATTATCATCAGCCTTATGTCCTGAGTCAGATGCAGATATTGAGTACATGTCTAGAGTTCCCTATTCAAGTGCAGTTGGTTCACTTATGTATGCCATGGTTTGTTCTCGTCCGGATTTATCATATGCATTGAGTGTTGTCAGTAGATACATGGCTAATCCTGGAAAAGAGCATTGGAAAGCAGTTCAGTGGATTTTCAGATACCTGCGAGGTACTTCTAATGCTTATTTACAGTTTGGGAAAACTAGAGATGGACTTGTTGGTTTTGTTGATTCTGATTTTGCTGGTGATTTGGATAAGAGAAGATCACTCACAGGTTATGTTTTCACCATTGGTGGTTGTGCTGTGAGTTGGAGAGCAACTTTGCAGTCTATTGTGGCGTGTTCCACTACCGATGCCGAGTATATGGCTATTTCTGAGGCTTGCAAAGAAGCTATCTGGTTGAGAGGTTTATACACTGAGCTTTGTGGAGATTCATCTTGCCCTACCGTATTTTCGGACAGTCAAAGTGCTATATATCTTACAAAGAATCCAATGTATCATGAGAGAACAAAGCACATTGATGTCAGATATCACTACATTCGAGATGTCGTTGCTGGAGGTGACTTGAAGGTATGCAAGATAAGTACGCATGATAATCCTGCTGATATGATGACAAAGCCAGTTCCTACCAATAAGTTTGAGCTTTGCTCAGGCTTAGTTGGTATTTCTCACTAGTCCTATGGACTTTGACGCACAAGGTGTTTATGCTGATTTGGATGGAGTTATTTACTTTCTTCGACTATTGGAGGGAATTTGGCTCAAGGTGGAGATTGTTAAATTGTGATCCAAATTCTACCGTGTTGGACTAGACGTAGTACAAACGGTGTGGGCTTTTGCGTTGACGTCGATGTGTGCGAGTACAACTCGTTTACTTGTCCTCCAAGGACTCTCATGTATTGCCCCTCATATATACTCCAGGTAGTCGCACCTAAAGACGGCATGTCGTCTCGTGCTTGTAATACTCCTCCTCATAGTGAATTGCGTCTTCGTGCGTCCGTGGTTTTCTCCCGCAAGGGTTTCCACGTAAAAATCCGTGTCTTTCGTGTCTCGTTGATCTCATTTTATCTAACAGCAATTTCTGGAAGATTCAGACTCAGAGATGGCAAACACGGTGCCACGTGCCTGGCTGGCTCAAAGAATGCTTGAAGAATGCTGTTTCAAGAATGCTTGCCGGGTAGGAGTAATGGCAGGGCCGCCGGGCTGGTACGACGGGCGCTGCCGCGTTTCTTCTTCTCTCGTTTCTCTGTGATTTTGCTCTCGGTAGAGGCAGTGCTGATAACGTGTTTGAGAATGAATCTGTAATTGTATTGATGATTGCCTTGGGTATTTATATGTCCCCAAGAGTTGCCTACAAAGGTCGGTTTACAAGGTTCGCGTCCTCTCGGAGGGACGCAGCGTTTGGACAAAAGTAACTGCCTAGTTAGCTTAAGATCTAAGCTAATCTATTTCTAACACTTTATATGCTGTTTCAATACCACGTGCCACCGACCGACCGACCGACATGCCACGTGTCGCGTCCTTCCAAATTTGCGCTGGGAGAGGAGTGAGCTGAAAAGTAACCGGTGTGCCGCTCCACCTCACTTCCAAATTCGCGTATACTACTATATTAAACTGGCTAAGCCAGCGGCTCCCAGGGAGCTCGCCCGTTGTGGCGATGGCCTCTCTCCCGGCCGCCACGTGCCCCAGATAAACAGTGCGCACGGGTAAACAGTAACCACTGGTGAACAGTAATCCCTAATGAACAGTAACCACCGACAAAACAGTGTGCCCGGACGAGCAGTAACCACCGGTGAACAGTCCACGCGGATAAACAGTACCGTCGATGAACAGTGCCCCTTAGTTTTTCCTAACTCTCCCCGAGTTTTAAAAATAAATAGTGCCCTGCGTTTTCCCCCACTTTTCGAAATTCTAATTTAAAAGTTAAAATTTACAAAAAAACATTTCCCCACATTTTAAAACACGAACATTACCTTCGATGAACAGTACTTCCCTATTTTTAAACCTTCTCCCCGAGTTTTAAAACGAAATAGTGCCCTGTGTTTTCCCCCTTTTTCTCGAAATTAAAATTAAAAAGTTAAAAATTACAAAAAAAGTTTCTATAATAAACAATAATTTCTTATTTTTTTACCTTCTTTATTTTAAACCCATTTTGAAAATAATTAAAGAGTTAAAAAAAAAAACATTTCTCTGATTTGTGGCCGGGGCTCTCCCCTGCATGACATCTTCTTTGAAATTAAAATTAAAGGAGATAAAAATACAAGAAAAAAATGAACTTTGCGATGAACAATAAGCCTTTTTTCCCTTTTCCTTTTCAAATTTCCCTCTTCTTGGAAATTAAAATTTAAAATAAACTACTATATTAAACTGGCTAAGCCAGCGGCTCCCAGGGAGCTCGCCCGTTGTGAACAATAACTACGAATACCATAAACAATACCTCCCTCCCCCCCAATGAACAACCTGCCTCTTTTTTCCCGTTCTTTTTTAAAATTTAAATAATTACTTTTTCATAAAATAGTAATGGTGATCAAACAATAACTACCAGTACCATAAACAATACCTCCCCCCCCCCAATGAACAACCTACCTCTTTTTCCACCTGAACAATACTTTCACAATTTTTACCTCTTCTTCGAAATCAAAATTAAAAAAGATAAATTTACAAAAAAATAAATAAATATTACACCACTTTTCTACGAATAATAATAATGGGTAAACGATAACTATAGCTAACCAATAATTATGATGAACAACTTTTGACGATTTCTTCCAAATGAAAATATACAATTACCAAAAAAATAAAAAAATAAATATTACATAAAAACCAGATTTGCTAAATAACAGGTTTAAACTCGGGTGCTGCGTGTCGCCGCACCCTACTAAGCCAGCGGCCACCAGAGCGCTCCACCGTTGTGGCCGGGACTCTACCCCGTGACGACACGTGTCCCAATGAACAGTAACCCTGTCTGAACAGTAATCATGCCTAAACAGTAACCTCTGGTGAACAGTGTCCATAGCGAAACATTTCCCTTTTTTTAAACCCCCCCTTGAAATTAAAATTTAAAAGTTAAAATTTACAAAAAAAAGAAAAGTGTTTCCCCATGTTTTAAAACGAAATAGTGCCCTGTGTTTTCCCACTTTTTTAACCCCACCCCATTTTTTAAAAAATTAAAATGAAAAGTTAAAATTTACCAAAAAAAAACATTTCCCCGAGTTTTAAAACAAATATTACACCACTTTTCAGTAACAAACAGTTCTTTCTTATTTTTCTTGCCTTTTCCTTCAAAAAACTATTTTCAAAAAAATAAATTTAAAAAGGTAAAAATTACAAAAAAAAACAAAAACCCAGTTTTAAAATAATTATTACACCACTTTTTTAAAAATTCCACCCCTTTTTTGAAATTCAAATTTAAAAGTTAAAAATTACAAAAAAAACGTTTCTTCAAGTTTAAAACAAATATTACACCCCTTTTCTGTAATAATGGCCAGGGCTCTCCCCTGCACAACATCTTCTTTGGAATTAAAATTAAGGAAAGAAAAAAAAAAACAAGAACCCTGCGATTAACAATAACCCTTTTTCTCATTTCCCTTTTGAAATTCCCCTCTTTTTTGACGATGAACAATACCCCCTTAGTGACCAGTTTCCGCGACGAAACAGTTCCCCTTTTTTTTTAAAACCCCCCTTCGAAATTAAAATTGAAAAGTTAAATTTCACAAAAAAAAAAATGTTTCCCTGAGTTTTAAAACAAAATAGTACCCTGTGTTTTCCCCCTTCTTCTAACCCCCCCCCCCCCCCTTTTTTTTTGAAATTAAAATGAAAAAGTTAAAATCTACAAAAAAATAAACATTTCCCCGAGTTTTAAAACAAATATTACACCACTTTTCTGTAACAAACAGTACTTTCTTATTTTTTCCCTTCTCCTAAAAAATTAAAATTAAGGAGATAAAAATACAAAAAAAAACCTGCAATTAACAATAACCCTTTTTTTCCCCTTTTCCTTTTGAAATTCCCTTCTTTTTTGAAATTAAAATTTAAAAGTTAAAATTTACAAAAATACGTTTCCCCAAGTTCTAAAACAAATACTACACCACTTTTAAAATTAAGGAGAAATTAAAGATATAAAAATACCAAAATAAAATAAAATAAAAAATACATCGCTTTTCTACAAAATAGTAATGATGTTCAAACAATAACTGCGAGTACCATGAACAGTACCTCACCCCCCACCCCCCAACAAACAACAATATTCAGTGAACATAACCTTCGGTGAACAGTACCCTCACAGTGAACAATATCCCCAAATGAACAGTAACCACAGTGACCATTTCCCGAATTTCAAAGCAAAATAGTGCCCTGTGTTTCCCCCCCTTTTTCAACCCCTCCTTCTCCTTTGAAGTTAAAATTATTAAGATTATAAAATTACCAATTTTTCCCCCTTCTTCCTCAAAATCTAAATTAACAACATAAAATTACCAAAAAAACTGAAAACAAACATTACATCACTTTTTCGTAAATAGTAATTGCGATCGAACAATAAACTATAGTTGCAATGAACAGTGTCTTCCACGAACAATACTTCCATATTTTTCCCTTCATCTTTAAAATTGAAACTAAAAAGATAAATAAAAAAAACAAATTTTACATCACTTTTCTATAAATAAAAATAGTGGGTAAACGGTAATTACAGCTAACCAACAATTATGACGAACAATTTTTCACAGTTTTTTCCAAACGAAAATATAAAGTAACGGAAAAAAATTATTAAAACAAATATTACATAAAAAACAAACTTGCTAAATGACGGGCTTAAACTCGGGTGCGGCGTGTCGCCACAAAGCTATGGCTCCTGCCAAGCATTTGAAGTACTATGCCGTCTTGGTGACACATGTTGATTTTTACTTTTTTTAATTGGCTATCTATTTTAACACAGGACAGCTCAAATGCTCACATATATGTATAAACATATTCCTATGAACGCATAGACACATCCCTATGAACGCACACACACATCTTATCCTTATGATATCTTCGATATATCGAGCCGATATAACATCTTGAGATTGACGAAGTCACCGTAGGCGCCATCATAGTCGACAAGGAACGTCTCCTTTCACTAAACAAATATTGCTGATGAGTCTGCAATAAATCCAGAAAAATGCGAGCACCAGTGCCAACGCAGTACAACATAAATGCTCACATATACGAATATACACTCACCCGTATGAACGTATGCATGCACACCCTACCCCTATAACACCGTTAGTAGTACAAAGCGTAGCATATTTTACTCATTTTCTATCTTCTATATAGGTACTTAGCTGACAACGCATCTTGAAATTAATGAAGTCACCCCAGGCGACGTCATAGTCAACAAGAACGTCTCCTCCCATAATGGGATAGCCTAAAATAAATTCAGAAAAATGCGAGCACGAGTGCCAACACTGTAGAACACAGATACTCTCATTATATCTTCTATATAGATACTGAGCCGACACAACATCTTGAAATTTATGAAGTCACCCCAGGAATTTTCGTACTCATCGGGAATGTCTCCTACCATTAAACTAATACCGCCGGAGAGCCTAAAATAAATCCAGAAAAATACGAGCACCAGTGCCAACACAATTCAACATAGATGCTCACGTATACGCACATACACTCATCCCTATAAACGCACGCACACACACCCTACACCTATAATAATGTTGTGAGTAGTACAAAGGTTAGCATTTTTTGCTCATTCCACCTTCTGCATAAAGTTAGGTTCATTATGATGCGATACCTAGCAACTCTTTCTTGCAGGACACCATAGGATAAGCAAAGCAAAGAAAATTATGTGCCTTAGAGTATCTAGGTTAGTACCATGTAGACATTGAGAATTAGGCTTGATTTTGATTGACAATGCACTCCTAATTCCATTGCTCATGTGTGCTATTTTTCACGACTAAGGGTTGCGTGATGCAACAAATATTACTCAAAATATTGTATATAAAGAAGTCGTCAATGCACTATAATGCCAAAGGTTCTAAGTTTTTACTAGAATATTTTCACTCAATTTTTGATGTTTCGTAAACTAAAATTTGTATGCATTAGAGGAAACAATGACATTGTTGATTTCTTTTCACTGGGTTGCCAACACCGAGCCTTAAAGAATGGACCTTTGTATAAAGGTTAATCCTTTCTATTTTTCAATTCACTTTCTTTTGTTCTTTTTCCTTCTTATGTATCTTGCTTCGTTGACTAAAACAAGTCCATCTATTATAGGATGGAGTATTACCAATGAAATTTGATCTTTAAATATATACTAGAGGAATTTCCTTCGGTTCGAAGGATCTTCATTTTGTAAATACTTTTGGTCGCACCAGACGATTTTCAAATTGTTTTTATCTAGGTAGAAACATCTTTGGCTGAAACATTTAAGATAAATAACTAAGTGTTTGTAACCATGGATGAACTGTCTTTTGCTATCTTTCGGTATTTATCTAAGTTAAATTGGCTTGCACATTATCAACTGCCAGCTCACTTACCCACTGTCTTCTTTTATTTCATAATAAAAATAACACAACCACACACACAGGCTTCAAGACGGGCGCGGCGGCACACGCCGCGCCTTTGCCTGCTAGTCCTTCCAAATTTGCGCTGGGAGAGGAGTGAGCTGAAAAGTAACCGGTGTGCCGCTCCACCTCACTTCCAAATTCGCGTCCTTCCAAGTCTGCACGCTCTGCCTACCGTGTCCGGTTGGTCCCAGACTCCCAGTGATATTTTTCAGCTCAAAGATACCGTGTCCAGTGCACGTTCTCCGCCTGGTCCCAGTGATACCGTGTCCCGTGCACGTTCTCCGGCTGGCTTCAACATGACAGAAGCAAAACCATTCCAATTAGCAAAACCAGCCAGTAGGAGCACAAATTGTAAGGCGGCTTGTGCCTGTGCCTGGATGTTGCCATGCGCCATCGTCTCTACATTTGGGTACATTAGTGACGGCTGCATCTGCGAGTAGTAAGCTGCATTCGCCGAGGCTTGTGCTGCTGACGCTGTCATGTAACATGGCTGTTGCATGTACATCCCTGCAAGAAAAAGAAACATGGATCCAAGAGAAAACATGTTAGTACAACCATAACTTTAGGGCATATTTTTTATTAAGGGTATCCTTTGTCATTTTCATGAGGCATAGGATAAATTGTAGATTCACGCGTGGCAAAAAGATAAGCAGATAAATTGACCAACAACAACAAAAAATCTGAATACCGATTATTACCGTTTTGTTTTTCGGTTCAGGACCGACAATTATTGAGTAACCGACGAATTATTTTCTGATACGAAATCACTTTTATTGCTTTGGTGTTTCTGAATTAATCAAACACCATCATTTGTCTATTTTATGGTGAACCTTCATAATAGTAGAACCGGATTTTTCGAGGAAAAAATGCCATCAAATTTAACCGACGATTAATTGTTGGTTAAAAAAAGATAATTGACCAACGATTAGTAGCAGGCGTGATAAGCATGGCGATGTACGACCGGATGCGTCCCGTGGAAAACGGAACCGAACACCCCCGCCAACCGGAACGGGCACCACTCAGTGGACTCCGGACTGTTTCCCTCCCGTCTACATCCCGGCGGAGGCGGGCCCCGCCGGCGTCCGCTGCCACCATCCCATTCCCATCCCGCTGACAGCACAGCCAGCTCGAGTCCTCAGCCGCCAGCCCCGTCCGTCGCCACCTACCTGGCGACGCGCCGGCGATCCGTTCGCCCCCGCGGGGCTAACCACCCTCCCGGTGTTATCCTCATACGCTTTCTCCCCGCGGCGGTCGCTGTCTGGCTCATTAACCGCGCTTCACTCCCTTCCTTCTCCGTCGCCATCACCTCCCGTCCTCCTCCTATCCCCTCTATCCTCCCCAAGTCTCCAGTCCAATAACGGCGGCTTCTGTCTCCAGGCAGATGTTTCTTTTCCTCCTCCTCTCCTCTCCTCTCCTCTCCTCCTCCGCTCCCAAAAAAAATGGCTCCTCCTCTCCTCCTCCTCCTCGCGGCGCGTATAAATGCTCGCCGCCGCCTCATCGCCGACTCATCCTCGTCGCCTCTTCCCCGCCGCTTCCTCGTCGCCTCTTCCCCGCCGCTTCCTCGCCGCCCCGCCGCTTCCTCGCCGCCTTGATCTGCAATGGCGACGCACCAACTCCTCGTCGTCCTCATCCTCCTCGCCGCCGGAGGGCTCGTCGCGGTCGCCCTCCACGCGCCGCCGCCGGAGCGATGCCGGAGGCCTCGTCGCCGGTCGCCGGATGTGTCACCCTAATCTTCCTAATGCGCTTCCTCGTCTACGCCCGTAACTTCTTCGCCCCGTCCGTCGCGCCGCCGCCCGCCGCCGTGCCGCCGGCCGCATTCCACATTCACTTCGAGGTAGCATTTAATCTTAATGCTGTGCAACGTTTTAATCCTGTGCAATCTTCATGCTGTGCAACGTTTCAAATTAATGCAGGGCGGAGCTGGGCGGAGGTAGGTGAATCGGTGCAGCGGAGCTGGAGCACGGTGCAGCGGAGCTGGAGCATGGAACAGTCCATACATATTTTATGTCTCAGTTGATACTGTATTGTATGTGGATCCGTGTAGAGCCGTATATTGTTGAGTGGATCCGTATATTGGAGCTGGAGCACGGTGCAGCGGAGCTGGAGCATGGAACAGTCCATACATATTTTATGTCTCACACTAGTAGAAAACAGACCTTTTGTCCACATCATTAGTCCCGGTCTGGTTTTGAACCGGCAGTAATGTGACCATTAGTCGCGGTTTGTGACGGGCATCATTAGTGCCGGTTCGTTCCGGACCTTTAGTCCCGGTTCGTAACACGAACCGGGACTAAAGGGCTGGTGGCAGGCTGGTGTCAGCCTGGGGCCCCACGATAACCTTTAGTCCCGGTTCGTGTCACGAACCGGGACTATAGGCTAACCTTTAGTCCCGGTTTGTGTCTCGAACCGGGACTAAAGGTCCCCTATATGAACCCTTCGGCCAGCCTGAGCTCTCTGTTCTTCCCCTTTCCTCTCCTCTGGTTCTTCCTCTCTTCCCCGAGCTCATCCTCCATTTTTACCAAAATTTGTCAAGATTTGGAGGCACCCCATCCATCCAAGTGTTCACAAAGGTTAGCAACTTTGTCCTTTCATCTCTCATTGCTAGATTAGCTCTTGCAATGCTCTATAAGTATAGTGATTTGTGAGTTTTAGTTTGGGAGTATTTATATGTGGTAGTTTATTTGATTTATATGCAATTTGAGCTCAAATTAACTTCTTACTTTGCATGTGTAGGTGTGGTTTACTTAGTGCCTTCCCGTCCCCGTCCTAACCACCGTCGATCGCCCGCACCGTCCCGTCGCCGGCACCACCTTGGTGAGCCTCTTGTTCTTATCCTTTTTTTATAAAAATAAATCATGTTTGTAAGATTTAGTTAGTTACTTGTATAGTTTTCTTACCTATATGGTTGTTTGTTATACATAGTGGCATGGTTTTCATATCCGTCCCTGTCGTCCCTCGTCCGGTTTATGATTCGGATGTGGTATATACTCTCTTTTATAACTATTTGTTGCATTTCGTGTTTATGACAATTATGCCCATCAAGTTGACATAGATATTTTTATCTAGGAGGTATGTGAACCGGAAATTCCAACCGACATAGATATTCTTGTCAAGAAGTTAAATTTAGTTGAAAAAGAAAAGGAGTATTTGAAAGAAAAATTGAAAAGAGTTGAAGAAGAGAAGATGAAACTGGAGTTGTATGTTGCCGATGTCGTCGATGATCACAAGATCAACATGGATGCAATGCGCTTGAAGATTAGAAAATTTAAAAAATATGCCATTGATAGTGAGGCTTGGTATCACTATGCTGTTGGATCAATTTTTACCTTAGTTGCGATCTTGATCACATTTGTTGTTGCATTTAAATGCTTTAGCTAGAGAGTTTGTATGTTGTTTTATAAGAACAAGTGTGTATGAACTTTATGTATGAACTTGTATTAATTTGGTCTTTTCGGTGTTGTGTAATGAAGATGAGCCGGCAATGGATGTACGATGACCGATGCTCTCCCCAGTTCATTAATGGCGTGAATACTTTTCTGGTTGCGGCTGAGGTAAACAAGCGGACGGATGGTTTTATGTATTGTCCATGTGCTGGCTGTAAGAATGATCGAAATTACTCTAACTCAAGAACCATTCACGTCCACCTGTTTGAGTCCGGTTTCATGTCCGGCTATAACTGTTGGACCAAGCACGGAGAAAGAGGGGTCCTAATGGAAGAGAATGAAGAAGAAGAGGATGACGACAGCTATCCTGGCCATGGGTTCCATGAATACGATGGTACAACAATGGGGGAAGAAGCTGAGCCGGCAATGCGGGAAGGAGCTGAAGAAGAGGCATCAGATGAGCCCGCTGATGATCTTGGTCGGGCCATTGCCGATGCAAAGAGAAACTGCGCAAGTGAAAAGGAGAAGCTGAAGTTGCAGCGCATGTTAGAGGATCACGAGAAATTGTTGTACCCAAATTGCGAAGATGACAAGACAAAGCTGGGTACCACACTGGAATTGCTGCAATGGAAGGCAGAGAATGGTGTACCTGACAAGGCATTTGAAAAGTTGCTGAAAATAATGAAGAATAAGCTACCAAAGGACAACGAATTGCCCGACAGTACGTACGAAACAAAGAAGGCCGTCTGCCCTCTAGGATTAGAGGTGCAGAAGATACATGCATGCCCTAATGACTGCATCCTCTACCGCGGTGAGTACGAGGATTTGAATGCATGCCCGGTATGATGTGCATTGCGCTATAAGATCGGCCACGATGACCCTGGTGATGTTGAGGGCGAGCGCCCCAGGAAGAAGATTCCTGCCAAGGTGATGTGGTATGCTCCTATAATACCACGGTTGAAACGTTTGTTCCAAAACAAAGAGCATGCCAAGTTGATGCGATGGCACAACGAAGACCGTAAGAAAGACGGGAAGTTGAGAGTACCCGCTGACGGATCGCAATGGAGAAAAATCGAGAGAAAGTGGAAGGACTTTGCAAAGGACGCAAGGAACGTATGGTTTGGTTTAAGTGCAGATGGCATTAATCCTTTTGGGGAGCAAAACAACAATCATAGCACATGGCATGTGACTCTATGTATCTATAACCTTCCTCCTTGGTTGTACATGAAGCGGAAGTTCATTATGATGCCAGTGCTCATCCAAGGCCCCAAGCAACCCGGCAACAACATTGATGTGTACCTAAGGCCATTAGTTGAAGAACTTTTACAGCTGTGGAATGGAAAAGGTGTACGTGCGTGGGATGCGAAAGAACAGGAGGAATTTGACCTACATGCGTTGCTGTTTGTAACCATCAATGATTGGCCTGCTCTCAGTAACCTTTCAGGACAGACAAACAAGGGATACCACGCATGCACGCACTGTTTAGATGATACCGACAGTATATATTTGGATAAATGTAAGAAGAATGTGTACCTGGTGTCGGTGTCAAAACCGGCGGATCTCGGGTAGGGGGTCCCGAACTATGATGCTTGGATCGATGGTAACAGGAGACGAAGGGGACAAGGTTTTACCCAGGTTCGGGCCCTCCTATGGAGGTAATACCCTACGTCCTGCTTGATTATATTGATGGTATAGAGATTACAGAGTGATCTACCACGAGATCGTATGACTAAAACCCTAGATGAGTTCTCTCTCCTGATGATCTAAAACCCTCCGGCTTATATAGACACCGGGGGTGCCTAGGGTTTACACATGGTCGGTTACACGTCGAGGGGATAAACATGCCTATTCTACTTTAAACGTGGAGCACACGCCTTGCTTCTAGAAACTTCCTTGCTGGAGTCTGGTCCTCCGAGTAATCCAGTGTCCGGCGAACGACCCATACAATCCGGCCCATATTAGATAGGCCGGCCTCCCGAGGACCCCCTAGTCCAGGACTCCCTCAGTAGCCCCCGAACTAGCCTCCAATGCCAAGGGTCCAACCTTCAGCTGCTTCAAATGATCAGAGTCTTCGGCTTGCGAGGCGAGTTCCTTTCTCCGGATAGTAATCGGCAGTTCCTTTAGTCCGGCTTCCATCGACGCGTAATTTTCCCGATCATAGGTCATCCGAACATCATGTGTAACCCGGCCGATAAGGCCAAATGCCAGGGAGCCAGTAGCGCTCTTCTGACAACCTTTCAGACGAAAGGCCGCGACTCATCATGACCGCTGAGCCAGTTGTACAGACTCATTTAGCGGCTCGAGGCCGTATTTATCGGCACGATCCATCAATACACGGATCGTGCCCCGTTTCATACGGGACATGCTTAATCATGCGCGTGTAACGCCGCGCACGCCTCGGGAAGTGGAGAGATTCACGGTGTGATGGAGGGAGGCTAACCAGTAGCGGCCCTTAATAAAAAGGGAAAACCCCAAGGCTTATTCACACTCCTCCCTTCGCATCCTCGCCTCCCTAGACTCCCGAGCTTACCGAGCCCAGATCTAGGTTTCACATTCTTCTCCTTCCGAGGTCAGCCATGGCCAGCGGCAAGTGGGAGGTCTCCACAGTCACTGCCAACGTCTTCCACCGCGCCGCCGAGGAGGGTCAGGCGATTCCCACCCCTAAACAAGGGGAAAGGGTGGTTTTCGTCCCCCATTTCATCCGGGGATTAAGGTTCCCACTTCACCCCTTTGTAAGGGGTCTGATGTTCTTTTATGGGCTTGATTTCCACGACCTTCCGCCGAATTCCTTTATGCACATATCTGCATTCATCACCGTCTGCGAGGCTTTTCTGCGGGTGGAGCCGCACTTCGGATTATGGCTTAAGACCTTCAACATTAAGCCGAAGTGTGTTGCCGGCGCGCACGCGGACTGCGGCGGGGCAGTCATCGGCAAACTCCCACGCGCAGTGTGGCCGTCTGGCACCTTCATAGATACCATTAAGACCTGGCAGAAGGAGTGGTTTTATATCACCGAGTCAAAGGAGGAAGAGGGCGGAACTGTTCCTGCCGAATTCAGGTCCGACCCCCCAACCAGATTGACCTCGTGGGTCCGAAAGGGCCTGGATTGGGGGTTGGCTACCGAAGTAGAGGACCTGCAGAGGCGCATTGCCTCCCTAATCAGGGAAGGCGTTGGCCTGACCAATGTGGTCCAGGTAATGCTTCGGCGACATGTCCTGCCCTGCCAGCGCCGGAGTTCTCCTATGTGGGATTACCGGACCGGCGACGCCCCTACAGTTCGTCGACTCTTCCGCACCACGCGGGAGAAACTATGGAAGGCGCTGTTTAAGGCGAAGAAGGACTGGCCGGGCGAGGAGGAAGACCAGGGCTTGAATGCTGCCAAGCCTCCCTCCAAGGTATGTTACGATTCCAATAGATCGGCTTTATTCTTCCGTAGGTCACCTAAGGATTGTCCGATCACTTCTGTAGGAATGGCTGAATAAAGCCAAAAACTTCAAGAGTCCGGCTCCATAGCCCGAGGATCATCGGTCCCCGCTGCTGTTGTAGATGCTCGTCGTGGTGCCCTACAAGGCGCCAGAGAAGAAAGAAAAGGAGAAGAAGACAGGCCGAGCTGGCCTGCGCACCAAGGACCAGCTAGAGGCTGAGTCCGAAGAGACCCACGCCTCCTCAAATCCGGAGGAGGAAGAGGAGGACGAGGCCGAGGGGGGAGGCGATTCCCCCCTCACAAGAAAGAGGGCGACGTCATCGGACGCCTTGGAGGATGAACTCCCTCCAGCCCAGAAAAAAGCATGCCGGTCACAGGCGGTCCTGTCCGACGATAGTTCGGCCTCGGACACCGAGTCCGAGGAGTTCAAGAGGGTTCCGCGAAGGACCCTAAGGGTTAAGCCCCCACCTCAAAGGTATAGATCCGAAGACCTTGCAAATACCAAGTTTCGTTAATATATTTAACATGCGAGCGTCAATTGACTTGCAGCCCGCCCCGCATCCTTCCCACTGACCAAAGCTCGGACGGGGAAACCCCGCCCGCCGATCTAGCGGAGAGCGGGAACGCGTCGCACCCTTCCCCTCCAGATGCCAATAAGGAAGGCACGGAGGTGTCATCCCAACAAGCTCCCCTGGAGCCGAACATTGGAGGCGGGGGCGACGAGATAATGGTCGAGGTTAATACCTCGGCCACCGAAGACCCGGGGGAGAAAATCCTCCCGGATACCGAGGAGACCGGTCAGGGAACTGTCCAGTCACCTCCACAATTGTCTCCGGAGCACACTATGCGTCCGGAGACACAGCTGCAATCCCCGACTGGGGATCGGGCTAACCGACCCCCACCGGTGCCTCCGACCACTGAGTGGCCGGCCATGGGGGAGGCTCTATCTAGCGCCTCCATCTTCGAGGAGCACCGCACCCTTATGGGTACGGTGCTGCAGAGCATTCGGTCCGTGGATACCGGACTGAAAGCGGCCTTCAACGGCCTCTTAACGGGTTTTCAGGTAAACAATGTAATGCCCCGTTTTTTGTAAGTCATTGATATGTTTAAACAGTTGTTTATATACATAGCAGCCCCCGAGCCCTAGGTAAGTTTGAAAAACTTACCTGGGGGTCAAGACAAAAAATCCTTATCCGAACTATACTATGCTCAGATTGTTCGGTCATTCGTTTAAGGAGACCAGGCACAGGATTATGATAATTCGGAGGTCTGTGAACTCATATAATATGAGATGTTCGCGTTATTTGCAGGCATCAGCGGCGTCTGATAACGCCGCTGAAATAGAGGAGTTGAATCGGAAGCTTAAAAACTCCGATGACGAGCTTAACGCTCTAAACCGAAGATTCGACGAGGCTCAAGGTAAGCGGAGTGAAGTATCCAAACTGCATGTTTCCGTTCTATCAACACGGATGCTTAATATAAGTCAATGCTTACGCAGTCTCGGCGAAAGAGATGGAGAAGCTCAAGGCCGAACTCAAGAAGGCAAAGCAGGAAACTGCTGTAGAAAAGGCGGCGGCCCAAGAGGCCGTAGCCGCACTATCTGCCTTGAGAGCAACCAGCAACAAGCACCAGGCTCAAGTGGAGGAGGTCCAACAGGAGCTTAAGGACGCCAGCAAGAAGTGCGAGGCCCTGGAGCTGAAAGCAAAAGAGCAGGCTGCCGAACTGTCCACCCTAAAAACCGATCTTCAAAAGGAGCGGGTGGATAGGCGGACCTTTGAAGAGGAAATCAGCCAGGCCCAGGCTATACTGAGTGGTAAGCCATATTTACTGCAGTGTGTCTTCGGAGATGATAGGTTCAAAGCTCTCACCCAAGTATGGCATTCCGTAGGCGCCGGCTTGGACCTCCAGAAGAGCGCAGCGGACGCGAAGCAGTTCTATGCTTCGCGGGGAGAAGGAGATGAAGCCCGTGTTTTCTGGGCTCAATTCGAAGCCCACGAGCGAACTCCTCTCCTGAATGAGCAACTGAAGCAGCTGTTGGAGCTGCACAAGGTGGCGGAACCGGCCATGAAGGATCTCTGTATCTGGCTGTGGCCCGATGAGCCAATTCCCGGCAGTTACTTCGGCCTGGTGCAGAAGCTGAGCGACGCCACTCTTCGGATCGACGCATTGAGGAGGTCTTCTTGCATCGAGGGGGCAAGGATGACCTTTGCGAAGGCCAAGGTACACTGGACGGGGCTGGATCCGATGAAGGTGGCCACTGCTCCTCCGCCGCCTGGAAAAGAGTATAGGTGCCCCGAGCGGTACTTCTCCGGAGTTATGGAGGGTGCTCGGGCCATAGAGTCACAGTGTCGAAGAGATACTGTGTATGAGTAAACGTTTATGTAATATGTCCGAAGACTTTTTGGAATGCGTTTTATATATATAAAGTTTGCATGGTTTATCATGTCTTGTGTGTTTTGCATCCTTTATAACTTCTTTGTGGCCGGTTAAATCTGAAGGCTGCGAGTCGTCGGCTTCAGCCCCCAGGTAGATACTACGTGGGGTGTCGCTTCCAAAACGCACTATAACCCTTAGCCGAACTATCGGTACGCGAAGGCGGTAGTGCGGGGTGGACTAGGCAATCGGACCAGAATGCTTTATTACCTTCACTTAGCCGTAGGAGCGCGAGAAAGGAGTGCAGGAGGCCGAAAATAGCCCCCAGGGGTTTGTGATGTTCGGACGAGCCGTGGCCAAAGCCTATATCACATGGTTCGGACTAATACCGAACCCATCGCATTACACGGAGTAACCTCTGACGAGATTAAGTTAAGCTCGGAATCGCAGACCGGTTCTCGCATACCGTGACAGTCAGTTTTCGGCTTTCTCCACTGAGGCGCTTGACCAGACTAGCCGGAAGCACAATCGCAGCGGTGCTCCCTTTGCCCCTTTAGCCGAACGAGCGGAACATAAAGGGGCAAGCACAGGAGCCGGGCAACCCAACGTTTGACCCAAGACACAGTTCGGAACCAATGCATATAAAGCGGAAGTCCAAGACGCCGAATACAAAATCAATTGTGCACAGGGCGATTTTAAGAGCGAGCCCCCGGTCTATTAGCCGGTTGCTTCGCACAAGTATACCAAACCGGCTCGCAAGAAAAGAAGGAGAAAAATAGAGAATATGCTTAAAAAATGTCAAACAAGCGTGCATAGTATATCTATATTATACTAAAGCCATTCTTTTCATTAAAAGTGCTGATACAACTGTGAACAGGTATAGAAGACAAAATAGAAATCTTACAGGAGGGTGCTGTGCTAAGGGTCTTCGATTTCTGGCCTGACGTCCGCGATATGCCTTGCAGCGTATCCTCTCCTGCGACCACCAGGACGGTGTATACCTTGATAGGTGTGTTGTTCGGCGAACGGACTATGGTAGAAGAGTCTTGAGAAGTCGCCGAAATTTGAACAAGCTTGACGCCTTAGTGGGTACTTGACGGTACCTGCCATGTGTCCGAAGACATGTTTGAGGGTGATAGTTCGGTCTAGCCGAAGACGTACCCTACATCAATGTTCCCCCACCGTTGCCCATGGAATTTCAAGCGCGAAGTTATGCACCCTCGGCACGTATTGTGCGGGAAATGGGGCCATGTGGTGGGGGGCGAATCCCTATTTATTGGGAGGGGAAGCTTCTGGAATTTCGGTTTGAGACCGAGCTCGCTTCCCAGCCTTGGATGCCTTGACGGCGGACGTCGGCGTCTGCCGGTCATCGCTGTAATGGAATTCGGCCGCCAGGGCCAACGCATGTTCCTCAGTTCGGAGTGACCGCTCTGTATTGCCATTGACAGTGATGACCCCTCGGGGGCCAGGCATTTTGAGCTTGAGGTATGCGTAGTGCGGAACGGCGTTAAAGCGGGCGAACGCCGTACGGCCGAGCAGGGCGTGATAGCCGCTGCGGAATGGTACTATGTCGAAGATCAAGTCTTCACTTCGGAAGTTGTCGGGCGAGCCGAACACAACTTCCAGGCTTATGGAGCCTATACACCGGGCTTCAACGCCTGGTATCACTCCTTTAAAGGTAGTGTTGCTGGGCTTGATCCTTGACGGATCTATGCCCATCTTTTTCACCATATCTGAGTAGATCAGATTGAGGCTACTTCCACCATCCATGAGGACTTTGGTTAGGTGGTACCCATCTATGATCGGGTCGAGGACAAGTGCGGCCGAACCCCCATGACGGATACTGGTCGGATGGTCACGTCGATCAAAAGTGATCGGATGTGCCGACCAGGGGTTATACTTCGGGGCTACAGGCTCTATGGCGTAGACGTCCTGAAGGGTGCGTTTCCTTTCCTTTTTGGGTATATGAGTGGCGTAAATCATGTTTACTGTCTTCACTTCTGTGGGGAATTTCTTTTGACCGCCACAGATCGGACCCCGAGGTTCATCCTCGTCCTCGCTGCGTGAGCTCTTGCCTTGGTCCTCGGTAGCGAGCTTGCCGGCCTGTTTGAAAACCCAACAGTTACGATTGGTGTGATTGGCGGGCTTCTCCTGAGTGCCATGTATCTGGCAAGGCCTCTCCAGAATCTTGTCCAGCGGGGTAGGTCCATCGTGTTTGCCTTTAGGAGGCTTTTTCCGCTGCCCAGAGCGGTTGTTGCGAAATCCGGCGTTTACAGCCGTGTCATCGGCATCACTGTTATTATGTCAGCGCTTCTTTTTGTTACGCTTTGGTTTCCCGTTTCCATCCCGTACTTCGGAGGTTCCAGGGTCTTCGGGGTTATGGCTGCGTCTGGCGAGCCAATTATCCTCGCCCGTGCAAAAGCGGGTCATGAGTGATGTGAGGGCGGACATTGTCCTGGGTTTGTCCTGGCCGAGCTGTCGAGCTAGCCATTCATCCCGAATGTTATGCCTGAAAGAGGCTATGGCTTCGGCGTCTGGGCAGTCTACGATCTGGTTTTTCTTGGTAAGGAAACGATTCCAGAATAGCCTCGCGGACTCTCCGGGTTTCTGAACGACGTTACTTAAATCGGAGGAGTCCGGTGACCGGACATAAGTGCCCTGGAAGTTAGATCGGAATGCCTCTTCTAGGTCCTCCCAACATCCAATGGAGTTTTTGGGGAGGCTATTTAGCCAGTGCCGAGCTGGCCCCTTGAGCTTTAGGGGCAGGTATTTGATAGCGTGGAGGTCATCTCCTCGTCCCATGTGGATGTGAATGAGGAAATCCTCAATCCATACGGTTGGGTCAGTTGTCCCATCATATTGCTCTATGTTTACGGGTTTAAACCCTTCTGGGAACTGATGCTGCATTACCTCATCTGTAAAGCACAGTGGGTGTGCGGCGCCTCTAACCCGAGCTATAGTGTGCCGATGATCGGTGGCTATCCTAGCTCGGTTTTGTTCCCGATTTTCATTGTGGTCGAACCGAGACCGGTACCCTTCCCGTCTGTCGGGTGAGTATCTTCTGGAGCCGTAGATGGATCGCGTACGGCCTGCTCTATGGTCCAGGTCGTGGCACAGGTCGAACCTGTCATCGGGCTCTAGTGGCTCCTTTCCATGTCTACGGGGTATCGTCGGCCTATAGCCGGTATCATCAGCCGTCCGATCTCGTCCTCGAGGAGGGCGATCTGGCTTGTCGTATGGAGTATGTTCGGGAGACGGCGTATTAGAGAGCTCGTCATCGAACTGTGGCAGCAGCCGTCGGCGCGGGTAGCTCTTTGGTTGGTCCGATAGACCGGCGCCGAACTCCTCCTCCGCTGAAAGGACTCGTGTCCATCGGTGATTGAGGTCGTCTTGTTCGGCTTTGAGCTGTCGCTCCTTTGCTCTCAAGCTGCGAGCTGTGGATATCAGCTGTTGTCTGAACAATTCCTGATCTGCAGGATCGTTGGGGATGGCCAAGTCATCGGCATCTGCATTATCCTCCCCATCGATAGAGCGGAGATAGTCGTCGGCCAGAGGGTCATCTGGGTCATCGGGGTTGCGGTGGTCTTCGGGGTCCTCCTGACCCTCCAATGGGTTACCGGGGATTGCGGGGCGGCCGATGTCCTCTGGAGTATCATCGTTCCCCGTGCCCTCAATAGACTTGCGCCCCTTTTTCCCTTTGGACCATTTATGCGGTTTCCGGCGCCTTGACGGCGCTTCGTCCGATTTATCGCCATTGCTTTTTGGAGTGTCCACCATGTACACGTCGTATGTGGAGGTGGCCGTCCACTGTCCGGTCTTGGCAGGGGCGGGGGAGTGATCTTCCTCGTCCTTGTATCCTGCCTCCTCGGAAGCGTAGTCTAGCATGTCGGTTAAATCCTCGACAGTGGCTATCAAGTGGGTGGTGGGTGGGAGGAAAAATCCATCCCGACCCGTCTGAAGACCGATCTGAGAGCAGATCGGGATTGGGTCGTCGTTGATTCTCATCGAAGAGATCCGATCCAGAGCTTCGTCGAGTATCGAGAGCTCGATCGGACCAGTCTGCCCAGAGCTTCCGGAGTCAACCTCCGATGCATCCGTGCAGGGGGTGTGTTCGGCAAGAACGGGTGTTCGGCTGTCGGGTGCTATGACCTGTTCCGAACTTAAGATCGGGCCTCCACCAGGGCAGATCCCATAGGCGGAGCCGGAAGGTGAGTCCGAGGTTAAAGCCTCAGGGTCTTCGGGCATGGCAGGCGAGACTGTAAGCCCGGTCAGTAATAGATCGCCGCGGGAGTCTACGGAGAACTCTAAGTTCCCGAATCTGACCTCCTGATCAGGGGCGAAACTTTCGATGCGGCCAAGGCGGCCGATCGGGTCGGCGTGCAGCACTATGCTGCCGAAAGCGAAGATCTGTCCAGGGACAAAAGTCCCTGTGTTGCGGACCTCTTCGTTAACGACTAGGCGAACCATCGATTCCTTCTGGCGATCACAGTGGAACTCTCAATGAAAGCACCAATGTCGGTGTCAAAACCGGCGGATCTCGGATAGGGGGTCCCGAACTATGATGCTTTGATCGATGGTAACAGGAGACAAAGGGGACAAGGTTTTACCCATGTTCGGGCCCTCCTATGGAGGTAATACCCTACGTCCTGCTTGATTATATTGATGGTATAGAGATTACAGAGTGATCTACCACGAGATCGTATGACTAAAACCCTAGATGAGTTCTCTCTCCTGATGATCTAAAACCCTCCGGCTTATATAGACGCCGGGGGTGCCTACGGTTTACACATGGTCGGTTACACGTCGAGGGGATAAACATGCCTATTCTACTTTAAACGTGGAGCACACGCCTTGCTTCTAGAAACTTCCTTGCTGGAGTCTGGTCCTCCGAGTAATCCAGTGTCCAGCGAACGGCCCATACAACCCGGCCCATATTAGATAGGCCGGCCTCCCGAGGACCCCCTAGTCCAGGACTCCCTCACCTGGGGCATCGTCGATTTCTTCAGAGCAGGCATCCCGTAAGAGAGAAAGGCAAGCATTTCAAAGGTGAGGCAGATCACCGGAAGAAGCCTCGCCACCGTACTGGTGATGATATACTTGATGTGGTCAAGGATTTAAAAGTAATCTTTGGAAAGGGTCCTGGCGCACAATCTGTTCCGAATGATGCTGACAATCGCGCACCCATGTGGAAGAAGAAATCTATATTTTGGGACCTACCCTATTGGAAAGACCTCGAGGTCCGCTCTGCAATCGACGTGATGCACGTGACGAAGAATCTTTGCGTGAACCTGCTAGGCTTCTTGGGCGTGTATGGGAAGACAAAAGATACACCGGAGGCATGGGAGGACTAGCAACGTATGCACGGAGAAGACGACATGGATCCAAAGCAGTTTCAGGGTCATGCCAGCTACGCTCTTACCAAAGAAGAGAAGGAAATCTTCTTCGAATGCCTGCTCAGTATGAAGGTCCCATCTGGCTTCTCGTCGAATATAAAGGGAATAATAAATATGGCAGAAAAAAAGTTCCAGAACCTAAAGTCTCATGACTGCCACGTGATTATGACGCAACTCCTTCCGGTTGCATTGAGGGGGCTTCTACCGGAAAACGTTCGATTAGGCATTGTGAAGCTATGTGCATTCCTGAATGCAATCTCTCAGAAGGTAATCGATCCAGAAATCCTACCAAGGTTAGAGAATGATTTGGTGCAATGTCTTGTCAGTTTCGAGTTGGTGTTCCCACCATCCTTCTTCAATATCATGACGCACGTCCTAGTTCACCTAGTCGAGGAGATTGCCATTCTGGGTCCTATATTTCTACACAATATGTTCCCCTTTGAGAGGTTCATGGGAGTCTTAAAGAAATATGTTCATAATCGTGCTAGGCCAGAAGGAAGCATCTCCAAGGGCCATGAAACAGAGGAGGTCATTGAGTTTTGTGTTGACTTTATTCCTGACATTAAGCCGATTGGTGTTCTTGAATCGCGGCATGAGGGCAGACTGGGTGGAAAAGGCACGCTAGGAAAGAATTCACTAATATGCCAGGACGGGCATTCTTTGGCGCAAGCACACTACACAGTTCTACAAAGTTCCACCTTGGTGGCTCCATATATCGAGCAACACAAGAATATTCTACACTCCAAACACTCGAAGCAGTCTGACGACTGGATTACACATGAACAAACGGTAACTTTCGCCGGTTGGTTGCAGACACGTCTCATGCACGACGACACTGTTGAATATGACCTGTACTTGCTGTCCAAGTTACCATCTTCGACTATATTGACTTTCAAAGGGTACGAGATAAATGGGAATACATTTTACACGATCGCCCAAGATAAAAAGAGCACCAACCAAAACAGTGGTGTCCGCTTTGATGCAGCAAACATCAATGGGCCAAAGGACACATATTATGGTTACATAGAGGAGATATGGGAACTTGACTATGGACTTGGTTTGAAGGTCCCTTTGTTTCGGTGCAAATGGGTCAATCTGACAGGAGGCGGGGTAAAGGAAGACCCGCAGTACGGAATGACAACAGTGGATCTCAACAATCTTGGATACGCAGACGAACCATTCGTCCTAGCCAAAGATGTGGCACAGGTTTTCTATGTGAAGGACATGTCTACCAAGCCGAGAAAAAGAAAAGATAAGGAAGCGCATACATCATACGATGAGCCAAAGCGCCACATAGTTCTTTCAGGGAAAAGAAACATCGTGGGAGTGGAGGACAAGACAGACATGTCAGAAGATTATGAAAAGTTTCATGAAATTGCTCCCTTCAGAGTGAATGTTGACCCGAGCATCAAGTTAAACGATGAAGATTGTCCATGGTTACGACGCAAAGGGACACACACGAAGAAAAAGTTTTATACCCAAAGATCCCACTCTGGGATGTGACCGGCTTCACCGCCAATTGAGCATCATCCTTTCTACTCCCTCCGTCCGAAAATAAGTGACTCGACTTTGTACTAACTTTATACTAGAGTTAGTACAAAGTTGAGTCACTTAATTTGGGACAGAGGGAGTATTTGTCTTTTGTTTCTTTCTAAGTGTCTTTGTAAAAATGGAGTTGGAAAAATGAAATATACCGTCGGAAAATGAAAGGATTTCTAGATAGATCAACAAAACACACGGTTTCCCCTGCATACAGCCCGACGGTGGCTCGTGAGTGCCCGCATATGAAATGCACCGTCGGACCGTATGCAGGGAATCCGAATGATTTGTATTCGGTCGATGTAAAGGATTTCTAGATAGATCAACAAAACACACGGTTTCCCCTGCATACAACCCGACGGTGGCTCGTGAGTGCCCGCATATGAAATGCACCGTCGGACCGTATGCAGGGAATCCGAATGATTTGTATTCGGTCGATGAACTAAAGGATTTCTAGATAGATCAACAAAACACACGGTTTCCCCTGCATACAGCCCAACGGTGGAAATATGAAATGCACCGTTGGACCGTATGCAGGGAATCCGAATGATTTGAATCTGAATGAGTACACACACTAAGTGTCGAACATGTCCGAGAGGTGGGCTATATATAGGGTCATGTGCCTCTTTAGTCCCGGTTGCTAGCACGAACCGGGACTAGTCGTTATAGTGCTGATCCAACAGCTCACAAGCGCTTGAAAGAAACACACGATCCGTGTGCTTCTTCCTGATTGGTACGACCTTCACCGCCCAAGGTTATAAAGATATGCAAAAATAATAATTACATAAATACAAAAAGTATAGCAAATTGATTATAGAACGTCAACGAAAGAAAACTCATCTGTTACAAAGGCATTTCATTTTTTTAAACTTATTTCAACTCCAGACTTTTTGTGCATTCAGTATGCACCATTCGAAGCCACGCCATCAATTTTCAACCCTTTCTGACTTGATTTGCTATTTTTCATGCATTTACTGATTTTTTTGAGCTAAATGACCCTGAAATTGAAAAGCACTACAAATGAACTCTGAAAAGGTTGAAAGTTGGCATGGTATCATCATTTCACCCACATAGCATGTGCTAAAAAGTTGAAAGGGTTACGGCAAAAACTGGATGCACTTCGTGTACAAAATGGACAATCTCTTTCGAAGTATCAGGCTTTCAGACGAAAACTCGTCTGTTACAAAGGCATTTCATTTTTTTAAACTTATTTCAACTCTAGACTTTTTGTGCGTTCAGTATGCACCATTCGAAGCCACGTCATCAATTTTTAACCCTTTCTGACTTCAGTTGCTATTTTTCATGCATTTACTGATTTTTTTGAGCTAAATGACCCTGAAATTGATAAGCACTACAAATGAACTCTGAAAAGGTTGAAAGTTGGCATGGTATCATCATTTCACCCACATAGCATGTGCTAAAAAGTTGAGAGGGTTACGGCAAAAACTGGATGCACTTTGTGTACAAAATGGACAATCTCTTTCGAAGTATCAGGGTTTCAGACGAAAACTCGTCTGTTACAAAGGCATTTCATTTTTTTAAATAACCTAAGTATTACCAAATTGAATATAATGATAAAACACAATAAAATTAAACAGAAGAAAAAATAATCACTGAAAATTCTATTTTAAAAGTAAATTTATTCACAAACTAGTGATTCACGCAAATTTCAAATAATTCAAATTTAAACTATTCAAATTTGAAAACTACTGGCACTAACAGAAAGTTTATATTTTTTTTACCTAAAGCAAAAGGATTCACAAAGAAACTCTAAATAAAGAAAAAAACAACTCAGAAATAAAAAAAATTAAAGTAGAAAACAAAAAAAATGAAAAATAAATAAATTAAAAAAATCCCGCCTACTGGGCCACAACGGCCTGCATACGACTAGAAACCCAACCTGTAGTTGGGCCAGGACGCAGGCCCGCAAGGCCCAGTAGGCCCATAGGGAATCGCGGCAGAGGTAGGCCCAGAAGGCCTGCATTAGAGAGGAGCTCAATGCAGTGCCCGCGCCGGGGCTTATAAACTGGTCGAGGCGCCCCCTCGACTAGCGAGGTGGGACTAAACTTCCACCGTAGTGCGCCGTGCTAGGAACAGGTCTTTAGTCGCGGTTGGTGGCTCCAACCGCGACTAAAGACCCCCCTTTAGTCACGGTTGGAGCCACCAACCGTGACTAAAGGGTCGGCGGGAAGCGAAACCCTTTAGTCGCGGTTGGTGGCTCCAACCGTGACTAAAGGGGGGTATTTAGTCGCGGTTGGAGCCACCAACCGCGACTAAAGGTCCTCCTATATAAGCAGCAGTTGAAATTTTTTCATTTTCCCTCTGCTTCTTCGTCTCTTCGACCACTGAACAGAGGAGATCGCCGCCGCGAGCCCCCGACGCACCGCCTGCCCCGACGCCGTCGCCACCCCCAACGCGCCGCCCACGCCGTCGCCGCCCCCGATGCGCCGCCCACGCCGTCGCCGCTCCCGACGCGCCGCCCCCCGTCGCGCGCCGCCCCCTCCTCGAGCTCGCGCGCCGTCGCCGTTGCAGTCGCCGTCGCCGTCGCCCCGCTGTGAGCCCTTGCCACCATGGATTTTTTTTTATAAATGTTAATTAGATGTATAGAAATGTTAGATATTAGGGTATACTAATAATGTTAATTAGATGTATAGAAATGTTAATTAGAAAAAAAATTAGATGTTAATTAGATGTATAGAAATGTTAAATGTTAATTAGATGTATAGCTTTTTTTTATAAATGTTAATTAGATGTATATAATGTTAATTAGATGTATAGAAATGTTAATTAAATTTTTTTCATAAGAATTTTTTCTCGGATTCAACGATGCCTGGCCCCCATCCTCGTCGTCGACTCGTTCGCGACGACGTCCATCTTCAGAGGGGCAACGTTCGGGACTAGGCTCCGCCGGGCTGGCACTGGGAGGTGCTACCTTCAGGGGCGCGCAGCTTGGTGAGGAACCTGGCCCCGGGTCCCGTCGTCGACCCGGAGCTTCTTTGGTGGCGTTCGCGTGGGCCACTTTCGGTGCGGAGGCAGCCGGCCCCGCCGGAGGTGGTACGTCGCCGTGTCAGGGAGGGGGACGAGCACGTCCGTCGCTACATGGATGCGTTGGACGTCAGGTTCTCCAATACCTGGCAGGTTCTTCAGGGATCTCACCCGAGCTATGATCCTGTGATGGTTCCTTCTCTTTGGGTGTCCACCGCCCGCGCCTCAGGAACCGCGAGTGAACTAGATTCTTCGATAATATTCGATCTGTATT
The DNA here is from genome assembly GCA_039707655.1 of Elymus sibiricus. NCBI lineage: Eukaryota > Viridiplantae > Streptophyta > Magnoliopsida > Poales > Poaceae > Elymus > Elymus sibiricus. Next base: position 60,233,875 of record CM077665.1, read on the forward strand.
AGCTAGTGATAATACTCGAGATGTATTCGAGATTATATTCGATAATATTCGAGACGATTTATTCGAGATTATATTCGATGATGCATATTATATGAATTATTCGAGATGCATATTATGTACTATGATTCAGTTTTTCCTTATTGATTGCATGCATTCTAATTTGAATACTAAATTGTTTTATCTTTCTTCTGGATTAGTTAAATAAAAGCTATGGACAATACCGGCAGAGAAGGAGAAGAGGCTCTGTTCGACCTCATACGCTCCACGAGCCCAGAGCATGAACCTGAAGATGATGACGGCTCGCAATATCTGAACAATTCCGGTGAGGGTTGTATGATATTTGATGAAGACGAACGAATAGATGAAGGCGACGACAACGATGTTGACGAAGAAAATGTTCTTCAAATAACAAAGACCGGCGAGGTATATTTATTATATAAGCCATCCGGTGATCATTACATGTCTTAATTGATTTGTATGTATTAACGGATCGATCTTTCTTCTTTTAGGCCTCCGGATCGAGCAAATCTTCTACAAGCGACAGGGTAGTTCGAGGCCCAGCCAAAAAGTTGGATAAAGGCGTAAAGTTCAACATCGATTCCATCAAAACATCAACTGGCGAACCGCTTGAACCTAGGAAAAATGCGACCAAGTTCAAGAATCAATGCGGGGTTATTGTCAGGGACCAAATCCCGATCTCCGTTCAAGAATGAAAAAAGCCAGCAAAGGGAGATCGAGCAGGCCGAGTTACTTTTGTCGACGAAAGAGCAAAATATGTGCTTTGGACTACGCTCATGGAACATTTCACCCTACCAGATAATTTGACAGATGCAGATCTACAGAAAGTCAGAAACTATGCTCTTAAAAAGATGGCAATCGCATTCAACACCTTCAAGAAAAATACATGGGCTAAGTACGTCAAATCCGGAAAGAAGACTCCAGAATTCACGGGAGCACTGGTGAAGGCAAAAGATCACTGGGACACTTTCGTGAAGTTCAAGGAATCGGAAAAAGCTAAGGAACGGTCGAGAAAAAACAAGATTAATGCTGCGAAAAAGAAGTGGCACCATCATATGGGGCCAGGTGGCTACCAGGTGGCCCTGCCTAAGTGGGATAAATCTGAGCAAGAGATGATTAGTGCAGGGGTCAGTCCAGTTACATTGACATGTCCCCCCAGGTGCAGGACATGGTTTTATGCGCATGGGGGGAAGTTGGACCCAGAGACAAGGCTGGTTATGGTGAAGGCAAGTCTTAAAGAAGCGACAGACGAAATACTTACTGCAATAGAAGAAGCTCGAACGGGGGTGTTCACGCCCAATAGAGAGAACGACGAGCTTACGCGCGCCCTGAAGAATCGTGAACACCCGAGAAGAACACGAGGCAAAGGCATTGTTCCGTGGTTTGAGGGGTTTGCGGATTGGAACAACGACTATAGAAGCCGTGCGAGAAAGAAGATGCAGGAGGAAAAGAAGAAGAAGGAGGAAGCACTCCGCCTTGAAGGCCTAGAATCAAAGCACCTGGAGTTGGAACGATTTGTCAGGCGGCAGCAGGAGCAGATCGACTCACTCAGCCAGGAAAGGGCGTCTCAGCGGCAGCATGAGCAGATCGATCCAGCATTGGATAGCATCGTCCCATCTATGCCGAGAAGCAGCATGGGTTCCGCCCCGGCCGATATCGATAATGCATTGCTAGCTAGCTACCCTATGGATGATATCAAAGACAGGACTAACTGTGAGCTACACATGAAAGTGAAGAACTTATCCATGAAGGTGGCGGACGGCTATGATTTAGCAAATCCCCCTGAAGCAACCTTCCATTGCAATCCCATTCCAGCAGGCTATGCTCGTGTCGGGGTTGATGAAGTGATGTCAGGATATAACGAGCTACAACTTGACATTCTTGGAGGTGACGAGGAGAGAACACTGGGAGAGGCCATACATCGTATCATTTTATGGAAAAAGGATTGCATCGTCTTCCCAAGGCCACCGACTCCTCCTCCTCCAAGTCCGCCGCCGCGTCAGTCGACTCCTCCTCCTCCAAGTCCGCCGCCGCGTCAGTCGACTCCTCCTCCTCCAAGTCCGGCACCGCGTCAGCCGACTCCTCCTCCAAGTCCGGCACGGCGTCAGCCAACTCCTCCTCCTCCAAGTCCGTCGGCACCGCATCAACCGACTCCTCCTCCAAGTCCGGCACGGCGTCAGCCTAAGCAACAGCGGAAGAGAGAGGCCGCAACTACGACGGCTAGCGGTACAACAGGCAAGAAATTCAAATATGGTCCAGATCTCAAGCCTCTTCCGAAGTTGTCTTACCACCTGACTCAGGAGGAACTCGACGACGCATGTGATGCCCAATTGAAGGCCCATTTTGCACCGAAACCGCCCGCGCCGCCAAAGGAGAAAGTACCTGAGCATGTCTCACAACACTTTATTGATAAGGCTCGACCGGCTGACAATGAGAAGGACTCCGACTATGTGCGGTCTATCAAGAAGTCATATTTAGCAGGGCAAAACGAGTCGAGCTCGAGCTCGAGCCAAGCAGGTGGCAAAAAAAGTGGGAAAACTGTTCCCCAGCTGGGAGAACAGGCAGTGCAATCGATCCCCCCGCTCATTGTACAAACAACTGTGAGTACCGCCGATCGGCTGGTAATAACCGATGATCTTAGAAGGCAGGCTAAAGAGGCCGGTGTCACTATTGAACAACTCCTAGGCCTTGAGGATATCCCCGGGATTACAGAGGAGGAAGTAAAATGGCAATATGTCCGCGGCAAACCTCTGGTCAAGCCTGACGATGTCAAGCTTCTACCAACGAGAATGTACGATTTGCATACGTGGTACATGCAAAAAACAGCAAATACCAATGAAGAGTCCCTCATGGTGAAAGTCAAGAGAAAGCATTACTTCCATAAAAAAGATGTGTGGATTCATTATTAAGATGTGTGGATTCATTATTCAGAGTTGTTACAGTTATTCAATCAAGACGCACTCGACAAATCTATCGTCAGTTGCTATTGTCTGTAAGTGATTTCTTTCTGTAATTTAAGTCTCTAGCTAGCTAGCTGTGCTCTCGTTCATTACCTGTAATTATCCTCACTATATTCTTTTCTGTGGTATTATGCAGAATGAAGATGTATGAAATGAAAAAAGCTGGACGCTATGGCATTGGGTTCATTGACCCAAATACGGTTAATCAGGCGATATGGGAAGATCAATATTCGAGAAAAGACACAGAGAAATCCCTGCTAGAGTTTTTGAAGCAACTAAACACCCAACCAGAAATACTACTTCCTTACAACTTCGGGTGAGTGTTACTATATCTTGTACTACAAATTCTATTTTTTGCTTAATTACTAGATGTTAATAAGTGTAGTTGATGAGTTATGCACGTGCCCGCTTATTTATACAAAACGTGTGCGCATGCAGTTACCACTGGATCTTGTTAATCATTGAAGTTGACAAGGGAAAAGTTGAAGTACTGGACTCACTCTATAAGAATCCATCCGAATACGCAACCGTGAGGGGGATGGTCGACAGGTAATTTCAATCATTATCGCACTATGTCGGCCTCTTTACTTCATTTCCTGATATCAACTAGTTAATAACTCCTTTATTCATTTTCTTTGCCGGCGGGCAGGGCTTGGGCCAAGTTCGTCAAACAGGTCCCAGGCGACTGGGAACGAAAGCTGACATGGGTGCGACCCAAGGTAATTAAGTATTACTAGCTAGCTACGTCCGTGCATCTCTTTAATTCTAGTTTCAATACCATTATCATGCTTGATTAATTATTACCTGATTGAATTTTATTCTCGTAAAGTGCATGAAGCAGGAGCAGGGGAATGCTTTATGCGCATACTACGTTTGCGAAAACATTCGCATGATCACGTCTGAAAGGAGCAGAAACGAAAGAAATCTTTGGGTACGACGTTTGCCAGAACACTATCCATATTTTTTTTATCATGATCTAGATAATATATACACACACAACTAATATATTCATCTTGACCTCCTGATTATAGCTGAACGAGATGTGGGGCCAGCTCCTACCAACGGCTCACGTACGAGCAATTCAAGAGGAAATAGCTGGATTTTTGGTCGACCAGGTCATAGATCCCAAAGGAGAATACCATTACAAGATCAAGAAAAAGTAATGCCTGCATATATGTAATGATCCGCAAATTATAGGAGAAATTGTATATACGAAATTGTATATATATATATATATATATATATATATATATATATATATATATATATATATATGTATGTATGTGAACGGTCGTCGTACGAGAAATTCGATGATATATATATATATATATGATCGGTTCTACGAGAAATTCTATTTATATATATATGCACAACGTGTACAGTATGTAGTAGCGTAATATATGTTTGAAATGAAAAATAATTTAATGGAAAACACAAAATTAAAATGAAAAATAAACCATAATTAATTCATAAACCCCTGAAGGATTAAAAGGAAAAATAAACCAAAATTAAAAGAATTAAATACTTTTAGTCCCGGTTGGTATTACCAACCGGGACTAAAGGTCCCCCAGCCCACGGCGCCGGCAGGTGCCACGTGGTGGGCCTTTAGTGCCGGGCCGTGTTGAACCGGCACTAAAGGGGGGGGGGGGCTTTAGTCCCCACCCTTTAGTGCCGGTTGGAGAACCGGCACTAAAGGCCCTTACGAACCGGCACTATAGGCCGATTCTGCACTAGTGTTAGTTGATACTGTATTGTATGTGGATCCGTGTAGAGCCGTATATTGTTGAGTGGATCCGTATATTGGAGCTGGAGCACGGTGCAGCGGAGCTGGAGCATACAGTCCATACATATTTTATGTCTCAGTTGATACTATATTGTATGTGGATCCATGTAGATCCGTATATTGTTGAGTGGATCCGTATATTGGAGCTGGAGCATGGAACAGTCCATACATATTTTATGTCTCAGTTGATACTGTATTGTATGTGGATCCGTGTAGATCCGTATATTGTTGAGTGGATCCGTATATTGTAGCGTGGATCCGTATATTGTAGAGTGGGCCCTATTTGTTTGATAATGTGACTGGGTGGGGGGACATACCTAAAGAGGCCAAATGTTTGGACGCGGATTTGTAGCCGCCCCCCCTCCCCGATATCTTTGCCTCTCGTTACTCTCAGAAGATCTACTCGTTAATGCATAGAATTAAGGACAGGCATAACTACCAAACGTTATGTTTTTAAACATCATTAACGAACGATCTGCTCCGTAGCAGTCGAGTGTGATTTTTTCTCTGCGCTTGTCTTGCATGCATGTAGCGCTTAGCACATGTGCATGCATGCAGCGTGTTTGCCACAAACTAATAAAGAAATGGATGACATCAGCAAAAGATTTTCTTTATTTTGAAACTTCAAAAAGTTTTGTAGCTTAAACCGTCGCTCCGATTGAAAAATCGTTTTCACATAAAAGATTTGTCGCGACGAGACCTACGAAACTAGATCCCATGTTGGTATGTTTCGACGACTTTTTTTCCAGGTCAGAAGTTACCATGCCCGTAGTACTAACTTATCATGATGTTTACACTGAAGTTACCGGAGGTGTTTCAACTATCTTTTTTTGCCTGGGTCGAAAATTTACCATGATGTTTGTAAGTAAATTATCATTTCTACAATACCGCCTACCATCGGTGACGTGCCTCGGCCGTAGGGTGAGGTCCACATGCCGACATGGCATGATTCGCTTTATAAACGGAACTTTGCGGGTCGTACCAGTCCAGGGCTGTTTAGGTATGTGTCTGGTTGTGACATACCCGGGTCGGCCTGTTGGCCACCTATAATTAGGTCTGTGGCGCGTAAAATACCATGCTATTTGCGCAAAAATTATCGAGTGTATGTGGAGATATTTCATGAACCCCCCAACCCCATCGCCAAAGTTACCAGGACCGGTGTACATAAGTTATCGGGTCTACGATGTGTGAGTTACCATGCTATTCATACAAAAGTTACTGATAGGATATTTCATCAACTCCCCCTGCCCCGTCATCAAAGTTACCACGACCGGGGTACATAAGTTATCGGGTCTACGATGTGTGAGTTACCATCTATTGACACAAAAGTTACCGGGGGGATATTTCATCAACCCCTCCCCCCATGCCAAAGTTGTCAGGACCGAGGTGCATAAGTTATCAGGTCTGCGATGTGTCAGTTACCATGTTATTCACACAAAAGTTACCATGGGATACTCCATCAACCACCCCTGCCCACTCTCCCTCGGCGCCAAAGTTACATAAATTATCAGATTTGCGATGTGTGAGTTACCATCTATTCACACAAAAGTTACCGGGGGATATTTCATCACCCCCCGCCCGCTCACGAAAATTACCCAGGGTGTACGATGTGTGAGTTACCATGCTATTAACATTAAAGTTACCATGGGTATATTTCATCATCCCTCGCCCCGCACGCAAAAATTACCCAGGGGTGTACATAAGTTATCATGTCTTGGGGACATAAAATATATATTATTTGCACAGAAGTTATCATGGTGTGTTTCAAACAACTCCCCCATCTCCATCCCGTCGCCAAAGTTATCAGGACTAGGGTACATCAGTTATCTGGTTTGTAGTGAGTGAGTTACCATGTTATTCACGCAAAAGTTACCGGGTGGTATATTTCATCACCCCCCGGTCGTCAAAGTTATCATGACCGGGGTATACAAGTTATCAGGCTGCGACCTGTAAGTTACCGTGCTACTAACATTAAAGTTACCGTGTGTATATTTCATCACCCCTTGCCAAAAGTTATCAGGTCTGCGATCTGCGAGTTACCATGCTAATCACATAAAGTTACCAGCGGGATACTTCATCAACCACCCATGCCCCCCTCCCCCCCGAAGGGGCGGGAGCGGGTAGAGGGCAGGCACGCCGCGAGCGCCGCGAGTGGCGAGGCACGACGGGCACGGCGTCGCCGCCGCGAGCCCCGCGCTATACAGGGGAGGCGTCAGCTGCAGCGCGTGCTACCAGGTCCAGTGCACGGACGCCGAGCGCTGCAGCGCCGCGGGTGCCACGGTGGTCATCACGGACCAGGCGCGCACGGACACGAACCGCACCGATCTCGTGCTGAGCGGCACGGCGTATGCGGCCATGGCGCGGGGCGGCGGAGGGAGGGGTGTGCCGTGGGCGTGGATTACGGCGGCAACGGCAAGGTGTGGCGGCAGTGACCAAAGGCGATGGAATAAAATAAGGAAAGAGAGAGGTGGGTGGCTGACAGATGGGCCAGACCCGGATGCAGACGGACGAGAGGGCTACCAACTGTGTAGTATGAATGATGCAGTTGTGTAACTAAAAATTTGGAGTTTGTTCATAATTGTAGCACATGCCACTAGGTAACTACATACTTACTACGAGTTTTTTACAAAAGGGGTGTTAATGACGCACATCAAAATATCTTTATCATGTGAATGATACACTAAAGAAATGCGGCAAAAAAATTACCATGAATAATTGATTTTACATACGTTAGTTTTCCTGTATGTATTGCAAAGGTTAATTTGTTTCACCACACAACACCAAAGTAATTTAGGTGAGCTGGTTAAGGGGCTTGAGCTTAGTTCCTGGAGCTCAGGTTCGACTTCAAACATCAAATTTATTTTCCCTTTTTTGAGGCTGGACATGCAAAGGAACCAGTGACATAATAAAATAAAAAGTAACAAACTACTAAGCACGAAACAGAGCTAGCTGAGGTGGTTATGGGGAAGAGATTGCATGCAGCAGGTCTGAGGTTCGACTCCCCACTATAGCACCTTTTTTTAAAGAAAAAAGAAAAGAGAACGACAGGGAGGTGACATCCGAACGTTCGGAAGTTACAATTTTCGTAGAATTAATTACTCCGAGGATATACTACTCGAATACCCCTGCCAAATACATGCCCGCATGGGCCCATGTTTAGTGCTGGCCTTAACTTTAGCACAGCTCAGAACAGGAATCTGTGCTTTCCGGCCGCATCCTGCCATATCGAATCAATTCGCATCGTCGTAGCAGTTAGGCCAACTCCAGCGCGCGACCCCATCCGGACGTCCGTTTTGCCCGGATTCTGTCCGTTTGGGGCGGGCGATGGGGTCGTGTCCGGGCCTGTCCTGGGATGCGGTGGCCGTGCGCCCAACGCGCGGACGTATCCTTAGCCGCATCCTGTCCGCCTCATTTTCAAACACAAGCATTCGAATAGCCACGGCCCATAGTTCATGCAAGCGGCCCTAGATCACGCCAGCAACACAGCCAGCCTACACGTCCTCGCCGGCAACACAACCAATGCCCGGCAACACAACCGGCCTCCAAAAAAGAATAGGTTTTTCGCCGGCAACATAGCCGGCGGCCGGCAACACAGCCAGCGGGCGGCTCACCATGCCAGCCTCCAAAAAAAGAACGGCCACGACCGATCTGACGCCCCTAGTTCAGGCCATCGGCGTCGAACATCTCTTTCTGCCGAGCCTCGAACCAGCTCCTTGTCTTCTCGCTCATCTTGCTCAAGTCCACGCTCATGATCGCCAGCGCCACCTCCTTTGCTTTGGTTGCGGCATTGGCAGCCTTGATGTCGAGCTGCCTCTGCCTGGCCGCCTCCTCGATGTCGAGCTGCCTCTGCCTGGCCGCCTCCTCCATGTCGATCTTCCTCTTCTTGGCCGCCTCCTCCATCTCAAGCTTCTTTGTTTGCAGCTCCATGTATTGCTTCATTTGCTCCTCCTTGCCTTGTCTCTTCTTCTCGTCCCTCACTTCCTTTTGAGACATCATGCCATGCAAAGTCTCATGCAAAGCATACGATGCCGCATCACGCTTGTCGTCCACCTTGGAGTTGGTCTTGCCCCTCGGCCTCTTCAACGCCTCACCATCTCCACCTCCGGCCAAGGCGGCCGCCTTCTTGCCTCTCTTCCTTTGATGCTCACGGTATTGATCTTTGAACTTAGGGCAATTGTTGATGATTTGCCAACAATGCGTGAGAGTGAATGGCTTGTCATTGTGCCGGGCCTTGAATGCTTCCAAAGATTGAAATGCCTACATGATCAACAACAATTGAACATGCAAACACAATTAATCATAGAGGAGGCCGAGGCACGACCGTAGCAAAGGAAAGAGAAGAGGCCATACCATGTCCCCGATGCCAAGACCACTCACGGGACATGCTTCAACGCTCTCAAGTGTGGCGCAATATTTGTTGCATTCTTGTTGGATGAACAACCACCTCTTTTGAATCGAGTTGATGTTACGATCGCTCGTAAATTGGTAGGGCGGAAACAACTTTCTTTCATGGAATGTTTTGTGAACTCTTGTACAAAAAACAATTCCCTTTTGTTGCGCACCGACTCTAGGATCTTGGCCAATCTCTTTCCAACTTTCGCAAATCAACTTGTCCTCATCTTGTGTGTATGATCCCGTACGAATGCTCTTCTTCCTCTTTTGAGCTTCCGCTCTTTGGGTGAGCTCGTCGATGAACAATGGCTCGCCCGCAATATCGACGCCGTCCTCTTCTTCTTCATCACCTTCGCAATATATGTCCTCTTCTTCATGCCACGAGTCACCATGGTCGGCCTCAAAGTCTTCATCGGCCATGTACTTGCCGCGGCCATCTTGACTCTGGGTCTCCACCGGATCGAAGGTCCCGCCCTGCCCACCCGTCTGAAAGGCCTCGGCACGGCCCTCGAAGATAACATTCTCCATGAACTGGGCGTAGAAGGGGTCTTCGACCGTCGGCGTCGGTGTTGGCATTTCGCCGAACAGGACGCGGGGCGACGGCATGGTGGCCGTAGACGACAACCGGGCTTGCTTTCTTTGCATCTCCACGGACGGGCGGCCGTCGCTGCAGGACCCCGGCGTGACGTTGAGGTCGATGACGGCCGAGGGGCGCGGCATGGACGGCGCGATCACGCTGACTTCCGGCGACCCCGACAAACGGGTCTGGGCTTGGCACCTTGGCGGAGGGAAACCGGGCGACAATGGCGTGGTCGACGACGTCGGGGAGGAGCACTGCGGAGGCCGGACGACCGACGAGCCTGTGCTCGCCGGCCCGACGGGCGCAGCCGCGAAGCTCGTCGGACGGCACAACCCCATCACGAGGAGGGCGTGCGCTTTGCTGACGATGGCCTCCTTCTCTTCAGCATCGGCCTTCTGCCGCGCGGCCTCCAGCGCAGCGCGCTCGATGGCGTACGCGGCCACGGCGTCCTTCCTCTTCGCCTCCGCCCACCGGTTCCGCCTCTTGGCCGATTCCGCGTCCAGCTTTGCGATCTCCTCCGGCGTGAGTTCCGACCGCGGCTTCTTCGTACCCTTGGGCGCCTTCTTCTTCTTCGCCTTGGTGGCCGGGACGACGGCCGGGTCGCCGGAATTCGGCGGGGGATCGTCCATGGCGGGACGGTGGCGGGCGGAGGGGAGGGCGGGGCGTGGGAGGTTTTAGGGGGAAATGAAATGGAATGGGGCGTGGGGGCGGGAAGGCCGTGCGGCTTTATGCCATCGACGGGCGGACCAGGGGAGGACAAGCGCGCGTGTCCCGCCCGTCCGCGCGCTGTCCGTTTCACCTCAAAACCGGACCAAGTTTGGGCCGGGAATGGGTCGAAAGCGGACAGAAAATGGACAAACGTCCGTTTGCGCCCGCGCGCTGGGCCGCCTGGTGTGTCCGTTTTGCTCCAAACAGACGCGGACGGACAGGATGGGTCGCGCGCTGGAGTTGGCCTTATACAGCTAGCCCACTCCACCAGTTTCGTCTTCTCTCCATCTTCCTCTGTTCATTTTCTTCTCTGGATCTTCCTCTCAAACAAACTCTATCTACACAAAAACAAATAAAGATTAGCAAAAAAGCGTGGAGAAAATTTTCTTCTACCGGTGCTGACAAATGGACGGGAACTCAGCCGAACAGAGAAGGTATTCCACTTCTTGTCAAATGTCTAGTTTGTATGCAAATCCTGCAGTTCTATAGTCAGATCTGTAGATTATCAACCAAGATCTATAGGATTTGCTTCTGGCGTACATATTTCTTCCTCCAAGCATTTACTGACATGTTCAAAACAACTGCAGCCTCGTTGAGTGCGATTTCTTCAGATCCGCTGCTTTGCTTGACAAATCGATGGTTTTTGGTTCGATGGAGAGGCCATTTCTTGACACTGTCCCTGAAGAAGAACATGCTGGGATCGAGCAATTTGGACAAATCACTTCTGACGAGAGCGCACCAGGGGATTCCGGTGACAAGGTCGTTTTATACGACGGCGAATCGTCTAGGAGGCCTAATTTAATTGATGTAGAGAGAGAACAAAACGGATGGGTTAGAAGGTATTGTTGCCAATTTATTTTTAAATTAGATAATGTCAATCTAGTTTTACTTTGTCAGTTACGTCGTACAATTAGTTTGTTGTCAAACATTCAGTAAATGTAATTAAAATGCCATGACAACGTTACAAAAATAAAACATATGACTCATGATTTTTCGATAGGCAACGCCATGGAGCAATGCTTGACGAAAGGGCAGCTAGTGCTGAAAGAATCACTGCCTTAGAGAGTGCCTTCCGTGGTTTCGCTGAGCGGAAAACTGAATCTGTTCTTGCTCCTGCAATTGGTTTGACTTTTGATTCAATTGGGGAAGCCTATGATTTCTACAATCTTTATTCATGGGAGTGCGGGTTTGGCATCAGGTATGGAAAAAGTAGAACGAATGTGAAGGGGGCTAGGTCTATGCAAGAATTCCTATGCAATTGCTCTGTGAGTACACGATATCTTTGTTTTTTAAGATCAACTACTGAATTGCAAACAATTTAGAAGAAATAGTGACAAGTTTTTTCCTCTGATATCAGGGTAAGCCAAAGAAACAAAACACATCGTCCATTCGTACAGAGTGCCCTTCAATGATTAGATTTCTAAGAACTGATGACAACGGCTGGTTCATTTGCGAGTGCAGGATCACACACAATCACCAGTTAATGTTTACATGTGCACAGAAATTACACTTCCCGTCTCATAGACACATTGATAAATACACGAGAGATTTAGTATCTCAGCTACGGGAGAACAATGTTAACCTCAGTAAGGTTTACAGCATAATTGGTACGTTTTTTGGTAGGATTGAAAATGTGCCTTTTACAAAAAGATGTATAAGGACACTTTGTGGTAAGCTAAGCCATGAACAAGCGGACGAGGATGTCAAGAAAACAATAGATATTTTTTCGGAAATGAAGGAGAATGACCCTGAGTTCACATATTCAGTGAAGGTAGACAGCGAAAGCAGGATAAGAACACTAATGTGGACAAATGGTATGAGCAAACTGCAATACCATCATTTTGGTGATGTTGTAACTTTCGACACTACTTACAAAACAAACCTACATGACATGCCATTTGGTTTATTTGTTGGAGTTAACAATCACTTCCAAAGCGTCATATAGGCTATCAACATATGTTGGCAAGTACCCTCAGTCTCCGAGAAAGGTAATATGTCTAGTTAAATGAATGTTTTGTTGTTCAAGTTTCGATACAAGACAAAGGCATAACACAATTCCTATGTACATGTATTGTAGAAAAGGTTATGGTTTTGGCATGAGGAGCCAAGAGTGTTGAAATTGACCGGTGTAGATATTTTTGAAATTTTGAATCCAAATGGGAAGATGAATTATGTTGGATTCGACATGTTCTCGAGGATATCAGCTGAAGCAGAACATAGATGGGCAGTGCATTATATTAGGAGCAGGTGGAGGCACATCTTGCATCCGATGTTTGCGGTTCGTACAAAAGCTTTGAATTTCTCAATGGTTACATATTCATTGTTAATTGATTTTTAAAATGTATTAATAGGGGTCAGTCTTGCATGGAGCTAATGCGTGGGAGAAAAAACAGATAAACGATTTATTCGTAGGATCTCATCTTCGTTACGACGTGGAGACTTGCAGGATGGTGAGTGGGAGGAATTTTAGTCAAAAAAATATTATTAATTTTTTAAATTCTACCATTTCTAACAAGTTGTCATAGTTTTTTGCACCATACATGGAGGATGACAAGACATGGGTAATCTATGCATTTGACATGGCCTGCAAGACGGTACATGTTCTTGATCCAAGAAGAAGCGCCTATGGTGTGCAACGGCTGGAAGAACATCATCTTAGCAAATGCATAGTACTGGTTAATGGAATGGCGAGGTGCATGAATTCTTTTTTTGATGGTATTAACATGGATACATCAGAGTGGAAGTACAAGTTCCACCCAGGACTAAATGCAAAAGCAAGGAGGTGAGGTGTGAAATTTAAAGTTAATTTAGTTTACAATAAATTTTTATTCATTTTAGTTAAAACTTGATGAAACAGGAACGACACTGGTTTCTATGTTCTGCATTACATCCTCAATTTTGATGGAACAAAGTTGTTGATGGGAATGAACAAGGTATAATTTTCTTTATTATTATTTTTTCCATAAATAAAATACAGTATTGTGATTTGAAAAGAATTATTTTAATAATTATTGTCATTCTAACAACTCAAACATATTCTGCAGGATGATGTACCCTTAGTGAAGACTAGTCTTCTCCAGCTGATATGCAAGATGGATGGCAAACAGGCAAAAGTCCCTGGGTGCCTCAGCGCAATCTTGTGAGAGAGAGAGAGAAGAGAGAGAGAGAGTGGAAAACTTGGGTGAGAGATAGAGGGAGTGAAAAACAATAAATGTTTGACAACCAGACCAAAAAGTTGTCACTAAGTACTCCCTTAAGTACTCCCTCCGTTCCATAATGTAGTGCGTCCTCGGTTTTCGAACTTGAACTTTGACCATGAATTTAACCAACAAGACCGATTGCGGCGGGGATAAAAACTATGCCACTGAATTCGTATCGAAAATACGAATTCAATTGTATAGTTTTTGCCCCGGCCGCAATCGGTCTCGTTGGTCAATTTCATGGTCAAACTTATATTTCGGAAAGCGCGGGCGCATTACATTGTGGAACGGAGGGAGTATTTGGTTTGTAATTTCCCATTTGAGTGCGAAGACAATTAATTTTCATTAATCTTATTATGTTTGACCACTCAGAAGTTCATTGGAAATGTTTGCGTTTGGAAGTACATAGCGAGATATATTCAAAAAAAGGAGGTAAGTCCGTTTGCACAGTACAACGAGTGCTACGTACGCGGGTGCGTGGTCCGCATGGGTGCGACCTGACCGTGTTGATTACACCGAGACGTGGAAGGACGAAAAACCACTGTTTGCCCATAGCGTTCGTCCATCAGAACGGCTAACCTGTACTATAATCATTTTAAACAATGAACCAGCCATTTTGCACGCCCAAAAATAATGTACTCCTATGTAAATCTTTTGTAGTACCTACACCTACTGCCGTACAAATGCTTCCTCTAGCCTTTTCGTAGCCCTTGTAAGAAGCCAGCTAGTCTTAAGGGAAAAACATCATGGCGTCTGGGGTGGATGGACGTGACATTTTTGCAGTGAGTAGCAAACCACCGTGCCATTACGCCGGGTGTGTACTATAGGAGACACTGGCTGGGTATTTGGGCTGGTAGCAGCTGAGGAGGAGCGAGTGGATGCAAGGAAACAGTGGTCGTCTTCCACAGCAAGCAGCTCAGCTCATCTCCGCCTTCGTCTGGTTCTCCTCTTTCATTCTTGGTTGAACTGCTTCTTGCGATTTGCTGCCTTTTCTATGTTTCTGAGCATAGTTTTCTTCTTTGCTTTCTTTGAATCCTCCTTACAAATCTTAGATGAGGCTGCGAAAACCAAGCAGTGCGAGGGAGTGGCAGAGAGTGGCCAAGAGATATGGCATATGCTCTGCTTGGAGGAGTGGGGTTAGCAGTAGAAATGATGTAGCTGGAGGGTGGCAGGATGAAGATATCCTCATCGGCGACAAAACCACAATTTACAGCAGCTATGCACAAAAAGATCTAGTAGATGTTCTATGTACTCTGACAGAAGAACATACTTAGATCGATCGGCCTAGGTGGGTTGCTTGAGATGAATAGGATGGGAAAGAACGACAAGATACACTACCAATGGCTATTGCAGCGGTTTGACACGACCGACTGTACTTTAAAGATAGGGATGAACAACAAGGTACAGTTCGGAGAGAATGAAATCTGCAGCCTGCTGGCAATTAGGCGTGGTGGTGTGAAGGAGGTACAAAAGAACAGCGGGAAGCCAACTCAAAAACAAATCGAGAAGGCACGTCTCCTTCTTGGTTTGGATTTTGGTAGGAAAGTAATCACCACAGCTGAACTATTGGTTGCGCTGAAAAGGCCTGTTCATTCACCTATGACAGATGATGAGTACAAGAAGACCTCAGTGGCTTTAATCATGCTGGCGTGTACATTTTTCTTAAGTCCTACACAGAGACGGCACAGTGTTCCAAGAGATGCCTATGCTATGACTGAAAATCCATCAATGTTGAAGCACGTCAACAATGGGAAATACATCCTTGATGCATTCATCGAGGGTGCTTTGAAAGTACAGCAGTCAACTAGATCAAGCCTAGACAGGTTTTGGATTTATGATTGCTCTCTAGCTATGCAGGTAAGATGCATTTAGTAAGTCATTTACGCATTATTGAAAAAGTTATCGTTTACTAGTTTGTTACCCATTTTTTATGTTTATAGATGCGGTACTTTCAATCGGTTGATATTGGGTTCATCAAGTTTGCAAAAGGATTGCATCCAGTTGTTAAATATTACACTGCTAATCTTATGAGAACTCTAATTGAAGCTGACACATGGTATGACAATGGAAAAAGAAGATATGGAGCACTTACGGTAAAAGAATATTTATTTCCATGTGATAATTATTCATTAAAGCGCAATTTAATTGATTCAAACTTTTCATGTTAATGCAGTGCCACAAGAGTGTTGGAATGAATTTGTATAACAAAAAGGAGAATTTGCTACAGGTGATAATGTTATTTATTGTATAATTAGCTATATATAAAACAATCACTAATGTTTTGTTGTTTTCCAGGCAATGTTCTCAATGAAGCAAGAAATTCAGAATTACGCTATGATGACCCACAAGTATAGGGGATCTATCGTAGACCTTTCGATAAGTAAGAGTGTCGAACCCAACGAGGAGCAGAAGGAAATGACAAGCGGATTTCAGCAAGGTATTCTCTGCAAGCACTGAAATTATCGGTAACAGATAGTTGTGTGATAAGATAATTCGTAACGGGTAACAAGTAACGAGTGTAACAAAGGTGCAGCAAGGTGGCCCAATCCTTTTTGTAGCAAAGGACAAGCCTGGACAAACTCTTATATAAAGCAAAGCGCTCCCGAGGACACATGGGGATTTCTGTCAAGCTAGTTTTCATCATGCTCATATGATTCTTGTTCGTTACTTTGATAATTTGATATGTGGGTGGACCGGTGCTTGGGTGCTGCCCTTACTTGGACAAGCCTCCCACTTATAATTAACCTCTCTCGCAAGCATCCGCAACTACGAAAGAAGAATTAAGATAAATCTAACCATAGCATGAAACATATGGATCCAAATCAACCCCTTACGAAGCAACGCATAAACTAGGGTTTAAGCTTCTGTCACTCTAGCAACCCATCATCTACTTATTGCTTCCCAATGCCTTCCCCTAGGCCCAAATAATGGTGAAGTGTCATATAGTCGACGTTCACATAACACCACTAGAGGAGAGACAACATACATCTCATCAAAATATCGAACGAATACCAAATTCACATGATTACTTATAACAAGACTTATCCCATGTCCTCAGGAACAAACGTAACTACTCACAAAGCATATTCATGTTCAAAATCAAAGGGGTATTAATTATCATTAAGGATCTGAACATATGATCTTCCATCGAATAAACCAACTAGCATCAACTACTAGGAGTAATCAACACTACTAGCAACCCACAGGTACCAATCTGAGGTTTGGAAACAAAGATCGTATACAAGAGATGAACTAGGGTTTGGAGAGGAGATGGTGCTGGTGAAGATGTTGATGGAGATTGACCCCTTCTCGATGAGAGGATCGTTGGTGATGACGATGGCTTTGATTTCCCCGTCCGGGAGGGAAGTTTCCCCGGCAGAACAGCTCCGCCGGAGCCCTAGATTGGTTCTGCCCAAGTTTCGCCTCGAGACGGCGGCGCTTCGTCCCGAAAGCTCTCTTATGATTTTTTCCAGGTCAAAACCCTCCATATAGCAGAAGATGGGCACCGGAGGGCTGCCAGGGGGCCCAAAAGTCACAGGGGCGCGCCCTGGGGGGTAGGGCGCGCCACCCAGGCTTGTGGCCTCCTGGTGGGTCCCCTCCGGTATTTCTTTCGCCCAATATTTTTTATATATTCCAAAATAATTCTTCGTAACTTTTCAGGACTTTTGGAGTTGAGCAAAATAGGTCTCTCATATTTGCTCCTTTTCGAGTCCAGAATTCCAGCTGCCGGCATTCCCCCTCTTCATGTAACCCTTGTAAAATAAGAGAGAAAAGGCATAAGTATTGTACCATAATGTGTAATAACAGCCCATAATGCAATAAATATCAATATAAAATCATGATGCAAAATGGACGTATCAACTCCCCCAAGCTTAGACCTCGCTTGTACTCAAGCGAAAGCCGAAATCGATAAATATGTCCACATGTTTAGAGATAGAGGTGTCGATAAAATAAAATACGGACATGAGAGCATCATGATCATCTTTAGAACAGCAATACTTATTGATATATAATTTCTTATACTAAAGTAACAATTCATTCACAAGGTAAAGTATGAATCAAGAACTCTATTGAGAACCAACAAACTATGATCTCAGTCATTGAAGCAATTGCAATTTATCATAACATCGGGAAGAGTCAATATAAGAGCTTGTAAATCAAATCCACATACTCAATCATCTTTTAGTCTTTCATAATTGCTAACACTCACGGGATACTTATGAGGTCAAAGCTTCAATTGGACACAGAGAAAGATAGGGGCTTATAGTTTTGCCTCCCAACTATTTACCTCAAGGGTAATGTCAACAGAAATAACTCATGATCACCCACATCCGAGTGGATATATGTGTCTAGATCATTCCTCAACACATGACGCTTGCCAAGAGAAAGGCGAAATATAGGAAGTGGTGAAGATCACCATGACTCTTGCATAAAGGTAAGTACTAGAAAGTAAAAGAAACAGATAGGCCCTTCACAGAGGGAAGCAGAGGTTGTCATGCGCTTTTATAGTTGGATGCGCAATCTCTTAATGCAAAAGAATGTCACTTTATATTGACGCTTGTGATAAAGAACTTTATTATGCAGTCTATCGCTTTTATTTCTTCCATATCACAGGTTCGTATAAAGTTTATTTTCCTCACACTAATAGATCATACATATTTAGAGAGCAATTTTATTGCTTGCACCGATGACAACTTACTCGAAGGATCTTACTCAATCCATAGGTAGGTATGGTGGACTCTCATGGCAAAACTGGTTTAAGGGTGTTTGGATGCACAAGTAGTATCTCTACTTGGTGCGGAAGTTTTGGCTAATATGGGGTGGAAGCAAGCGTCACATGTTAAAGGATCTATAACCATATAACTTCTATTCGGAAATAAGCAAACATAACCCATTATGTTGTCTTCCTTATCCAACATCAACTTCTTTGTTGGGGAACGTTGTAATAATTCAAAAAATTTCCTACGTGTCACCAAGATCAATCTAGGAGATGCTAGCAACGAGAGAGAGAGGGAGTGCATCTTCATACCCTTGAAGATCGCTAAGCGGAAGCGTTGCAAATAACGCGGTTGATGGAGTCGTACTCGCGGCGATTCAAATCGCGGAAGATCCGATCCAAGCACTGAACGGACGGCGCCTCCGCGTTCAACACACGTACAGCCCGGGGACGTCTCCTCCTTCTTGATCCAGCAAGGGGGGAGGAGAAGTTGAGGGAGAGCTCCGGCATCACGACGGCGTGGTGGCGGTGGAGCTCGTGGTTCTCCGGCAGAGCTTCGCTAAGCACTACGGAGGAGGAGGAGTAGGAGGGGGAGGGCTGCGCCAGG
The DNA here is from genome assembly GCA_039707655.1 of Elymus sibiricus. NCBI lineage: Eukaryota > Viridiplantae > Streptophyta > Magnoliopsida > Poales > Poaceae > Elymus > Elymus sibiricus. The sequence goes on from CM077665.1 coordinate 60,252,840, forward strand.
GGCAAGCGGTCTAGCTCCCATGCGCCTCCCTACTATATATAGGGGTGGAGGGGGCTGGTTTCTTACCCTCCAAGTCCATTGGGGTGTTGGCAAAGGTGGGAGGAAAGAAATCCCATCCTTTCCCTTCCCCACCGATTGTTATCCCCCCTTTTTAGGGATCTTGATCTTATCCCTTCGGGATATGATCTTATTCCTTCTAAGGGGGGATCTTGGTGCGCCTTGACCAGGGGTGTGGGGCCTTGCCCCCACTACCCACGTTCATGTGGGTCCCCCCATGCAGGTGGGCCCCTCTCCGAAACCTTCTAGAACCTTCCCGGTACAATACCGAAAAATCCCGAACATTTTCCGGTGGCCAAAATAAGACTTCCCATATATAAATCTTTACCTCCGGACCATTCCGGAACTCCTCGTGACGTCCGGCATCTCATTCGAGACTCCGAACAACTTTCGGTAACCACATACAATTCCCATTACAACTCTAGCGTCACCGAACCTTAAGTGTGTAGACTCTACGGGTTCGGGAACCATGCAGACATGACCGAGACACCTCTCCGGCCTGGATACCCATATTGGCTCCCACATGTTCCACGATGATCTCATCGGATGAACCACGATGTCGGGGATCCAATTAATCCCGTATACAATTCCCTTTGTCCATCGGTATGTTACTTGCCCGAGATTCGATCGTCGGTATCCCGATACCTTGTTCAATCTCGTTACCGGCAAGTCTCTTTACTCGTTCCGTAACACATGATCCCGCGACTAACTCCTTAGTCACATTGAGCTCATTATGATGATGTATTACCGAGTGGGCCCAGAGATACCTCTCCGTCACACGGAGTGACAAATCCCAGTCTCGATTCGTGCCAATCCAACAGACACTTTCGAAGATACCTGTAGTGCACCTTTATAGTCACCCAGTTACGTTGTGACGTTTGATACACTCAAAGCATTCCTACGGTACCCGGGAGTTGCACAATCTCATGGTCTAAGGAAATGATACTTGACATTAGAAAAGCTCTAGCAGACGAACTACACGATCTTGTGCTATGCTTAGGATTGGGTCTTGTCCATCACATCATTCTCCTAATGATGTGATCCCGTTATCAACGACATCCAATGTCCATGGTCAGGAAACCATGACCATCTATTGATCAACGAGCTAGTCAACTAGAGGCTCACTAGGGACATGGTGTGGTCTATGTATTCACACATGTATTACGGTTTTCGGTTAATACAATTATAGCATGAACAATAGACAATTATCATGAACAAGGAAATATAATAATAACCATTTTCTTATTGCCTCTAGGGCATATTTCCAACAGTCTCCCACTTGCACTAGAGTCAATAATCTAGTTACATTGTGATGAATCGAACACCCATAGAGTTCTGGTGCTGATCATGTTTCGCTCGTGAAAGAGGTTTAGTCAACGGATCTGCGACATTCAGATCCGTATGTACTTTACAAATATCTATATCTCCATCCTGAATGTAACCACGAATGGAGTTGAAGCGGCGCTTGATGTGCTTGGTCTTCTTGTGAAACCTGGGCTCCTTGGCAATGGCAATAGCTCCAGTGTTGTCACAGAAGAGAGTCGTCGGGTCCGACGCATTGGGAATCACTCCTAGGTCGGTGATGAACTTCTTCATCCAGACTCCTTCCTGCGCTGCTTCCGAAGCAGCTTTGTACTCCGCTTCACATGTAGATGCCGCCACGACGCTTTGCTTGCAACTGCACCAACTGACTGCCCCACCATTCAAAATATACACGTATCCGGTTTGTGACTTGGAGTCATCCGGATCAGTGTCGAAGCTAGCATCGACGTAACCCTTTACGACGAGCTCTTCGGCACCTCCATAAACGAGAAACATATCCTTAGTCCTTTTCAGGTACTTAAGGATATTCTTGACCGCTGTCCAGTGTTCCATTCCGGGATCACTTTGGTACCTCCCTACCAAACTTATGGCAAGGTTCACATCAGGTCTGGTACACAGCATGGCATACATAATAGAGCCTATGGCTGAGGCATAGGGGATGACACTCATCTTTTCTCTATCTTCTGCCGAGGTCGGGCATTGAGCTGTGCTCAATCTCACACCTTGCAATACAAGCAAGAACCCCTTCTTGGACTGATCCATATTGAACTTCTTCAATATCTTGTCAAGGTATGTGCTTTGTGAAAGACCAATGAGGCGTCTCGATCTATCTCTATAGATCTTGATGCCTAATATGTAAGCAGCTTCTCCAAGGTCCTTCATTGAAAAACACTTATTCAAGTAGGCCTTTATGCTTTCCAAAAGTTCTATATCATTTCCCATCAACAATATGTCATCCACATATAAAATGAGAAATGCTACAGAGCTCCCACTCACTTTCTTGTAAATACAGGCTTCTCCATAAGTCTGTATAAACCCAAACGCTTTGATCACCTCATCAAAGCGAATGTTCCAACTCCGAGATGCTTGCACCAGCCCATAGATGGAGCACTGGAGCTTGCATACCTTGTCAACATTCTTAGGATCGACAAAACCTTCCGGCTGCATCATATACAATTTTTACTTAAGGAAACCGTTAAGGAATGCCGTTTTGACGTCCATTTGCCAGATCTCATAATCATAAAATGCGGCAACTGCTAACATGATTCGGACGGACTTCAGCATCGCTACGGGTGAGAAAGTCTCATCGTAGTCAACTCCTTGAACTTGTCAATAACCCTTAGCGACAAGCCGAGCCTTATAGACGGTCACATTACCATCCGCGTTAGTCTTCTTCTTAAAGATCCATTTATTTTCTATGGCTTGCTGATCATCGGGCAAGTCCACCAAAGTCCATACTTTGTTCTCATACATGGATCCTATCTCGGATTTCATGGCTTCAAGCCATTTGTTGGAATCCGGGCCCGCCATGGCTTCTTCATAGTTCGAAGGTTCACCGTTGTCTAACAACATGATTTCCAGGACAGGGTTGCCGTACCACTCTGGTGCGGAACGTGTCCTCGTGGACCTACGAAGTTCAGTAGTAACTTGATCTGAAGTTTCATGATCATCATCATTAACTTCCTCTCTAGTCGGTGCAGGCACCACATAAACATTTTCTTGCACTGCGCTACTCTCCGGTTCGAGAGGGGGTACAATTACCTCATCAAGTTCTACTTTCCTCCCACTTACTTCTTTCGAGTGAAACTCTTTCTCTAGAAAGTATCCATTCTTGGCAACAAAGATCTTGCCTTCGGATCTGAGGTAGAAGGTATACCCAATAGTTTCCTTAGGGTATCCTATGAAGACGCACTTTTCCGATTTGGGTTCGAGCTTTTCAGGTTGAAGTTTCTTGACATAAGCATCGCATCCCCAAACTTTCAGAAATGACAGCTTAGGTTTCTTCCCAAACCATAATTCATACGGTGTCGTCTCAACGGATTTAAACGGTGCCCTATTTAAAGTGAATGCGGCAGTCTCTAATGCATATCCCCAAAATGATAGCGGTAAATCAATAAGAGACATCATAGATCGCACCATATCCAATAGAGTGCGATTACGACGTTCGGACACACCATTACGCTGAGGTGTGCCAGGCGGCGTGAGTTGTGAAACAATTCCACATTTCCTTAAGTGCGTGCCAAACTCGTGACTCAAATATTCTCCTCCACGATTAGATCGTAAGAACTTTATTTTCTTGTCACGTTGATTCTCTACCTCACTCTGAAATTCCTTGAACTTTTCAAAGGTCTCAGACTTGTGTTTCATTAAGTAGACATACCCATATCTGCTTAAGTCATCAGTGAGGGTGAGAACATAACGATAGCCACCGCGAGCCTCAACGCTCATTGGACCGCATACATCAGTATGTATTATTTCCAACAAGTTGGTTGCTCGCTCCATTGTTCCGGAGAACAGAGTCTTAGTCATCTTGCCCATGAGGCATGGTTCGCACATGTCAAAGGATTCATAATCAAGAGACTCCAAAAGTCCATCTGCATGGAGTTTCTTCATGCGTTTGACACCAATATGACCAAGGCGGCAGTGCCACAAGTATGTGGGACTATCATTATCAACCTTACATCGTTTGGTATTCACACTATGAATATGTGTAACATGACGTTCGAGATTCAATAAAAATAAACCATTGACCAGCGGGGCATGACCATAAAACATATCTCTCATATAAATAGAACAACCATTATTCTCGGATTTAAATGAGTAGCCATCTCGCATCAAACGAGATCCAGATACAATGTTCATGCTCAAAGTTGGTACTAAATAACAATTATTGAGGTTTAAAACTAATCCCGAAGGTAGATGTAGAGGTAGCGTGCCGACGGCGATCACATCGACCTTGGAACCATTCCCGACGCGCATCGTCACCTCGTCCTTCGCCAGTCTCCGCTTATTCCGCAGCTCCTGTTTTGAGTTACAAATGAGAGCAACCGCACCGGTATCAAATACCCAGGAGCTACTACGAGCGCTAGTAAGGTACACATCAATAACATGTATATCATATATACCTTTGACGTTGCCGGCCTTCTTATCCGCTAAGTACTTGGGGCAGTTCCGCTTCCAGTGACCGGTTCCCTTGCAATAAAAGCACTCAGTCTCAGGCTTGGGTTCATTCTTGGGCTTCTTCCCGGCAACTGATTTACCAGGCACGGCAACTGCTTTGCCGTCCTTCTTGAAGTTCTTCTTACCCTTGCCTTTCTTGAATCTGGTGGCCTTATTCACCATAAACACTTGATGTTCCTTTTTTATCTCCACCTCCGCTGATTTCAGCATCGAATATAACTCAGGAATGGACTTCTCCATCCCTTGCATATTGAAGTTCATCACAAAGCTCTTGTAGCTAGGTGGAAGCGACTGGAGGATTCTGTCAATAACCGAGTCATCCGGAAGATTAACTCCTAGCTGAGACAAGCGGTTGTGCAACCTAGACATTTTGAGTATGTGCTCGCTGACAGAACTATTTTCCTCCATCTTACAACTGAAGAACTTGTCGGAGACTTCATATCTCTCGACCCGGGCATGAGCTTGGAAAACCATTCTCAGCTCTTGGAACATCTCATATGCTCCGTGTTGCTCAAAACGCTTTTGGAGCCCCGGTTCTAAGCTGTAAAGCATGCTGCACTGAACCAGGGAGTAATCATCACTACGCGACTGCCAGGCGTTCATAACGTCTTGAGTTGCTGGGAAAATGGGTGCGTCACCTAGCGGTGCATCAAGGACATATGCTTTCTTGGAAGCTATGAGGATGATCCTCAAGTTACGGACCCAGTCCGTATAGTTGCTTCCATTGTCTTTCAGTTTGGTTTTCTCTAGGAACGCGTTGAAGTTGAGGGCAACATTAGCGTGGGCCATTGGATCTACAAGATAGATTGTAAAGACAATTTTAGACTATGTTTATGATAATTAAGTTCATCTAATCAAATTATTTAATGAACTCCCACTCAGATAGACATCCCTCTAGTCATCTAAGTGATACATGATCCATATCGACTAGGCCGTGTCCGATCATCACGTGAGACGGACTAGTCATCAATGGTGAACATCTCCATGTTGATCACATCTACTATACGACTCATGTTCGACCTTTCGGTCTCTCGTGTTCCGAGGCCATGTCTGTACATGCTAGGCTCGTCAAGTCAACCTAAGTGTTTCGCGTGTGTAAGCAAATATTTATAGTTGGATGCGAACGTTAGAATCTATCACACCAGATGGTGAACACCCGTTGTATGCGAACGTTAGAATCTATCACACCAGATCATCACGTGGTGCTTCGAAACAACGATCCTTCGCAACGGTGCACACTTAGGGGGAACACATTTCTTGAAATTTTAGTGAGGGATCATCTTATTTATGCTACCGTCGTTCTAAGCAAATAAGATGTAAAAACAAGATAAATATCACATGCAAATCATAAAGTGACATGATATGGCCAATATCATCTTGCGCCTTTGATCTCCATCTTCGGGGCGCGGCATGGTCACCATCGTCACCGGCACGACACCATGATCTCCATCATCATGATCTCCATCATCGTGTCTTCATGAAGTTGTCTCGCCAACTATTACTTCTACTACTATGGCTAACGGTTAGCAATAAAGTAAAGTAATTACATGGCGTTTTTGATTGACACGCAGGTCATACAATAAATTAAGACAACTCCTATGGCTCCCGCCGGTTGTCATACTTATCGACATGCAAGTCGTGATTCCTATTACAAGAACATGATCAATCTCATACATCACATATATTTCATCACATCCTTTTGGCCATATCAGATCACATAGCATACCCTGCAAAAACAAGTTAGACGTCCTCTAATTGTTGTTGCAAGTTTTACGTGGCTGCTATGGGTTTCTAGCAAGAACGTTTCTTACCTACGCAAAAGCCACAACGGTGATATGCCAATTGCTATTTACCCTTCATAAGGACCCTCTTCATCGAATCCGATCCGACTAAAGTGGGAGAGACAGACACCCGCTAGCCACCTTATGCAACAAGTGCATGTTAGGCGGTGGAACCAGTCTCACGTAAGCGTACATGTAAAGTCGGTCCCGGCCGCTTCATCCCACAATGCCACCAAATCAAGATAGGACTAGTAACGGCAAGCAAATTGACCAAATCATCGCCCACAACTACTTGTGTTCTACTCGTGCATAGAATCTACGCATAGACCTAGCTCATGATGCCACTGTTGGGGAACGTAGTAATAATTCAAAAAAATTCCTACGTGTCACCAAGATCAATCTAGGAGATGCTAGCAATGAGAGAGAGGGAGTGCATCTTCATACCCTTGAAGATCGCTAAGCGGAAGCGTTGCAAAGAACGCGGTTGATGGAGTCATACTCGCGGCGATTCAAATGGCAGAAGATCCGATCCAAGCGCTGAACGGACGGCGCCTCCGCGTTCAACACACGTACAGCCCGGGGACGTCTCCTCCTTCTTCTTGATCCAGCAAGGGGGGAGGAGAAGTTGAGGGAGAGCTCCAGCAGCACGACGGCGTGGTGGCGGTGGAGCTCGTGGTTCTCCGGCAGAGCTTCGCTAAGCACTACGGAGGAGGAGGAGTAGGAGGGGGAGGGCTGCGCCAGGGGCAAGCGGTCCAGCTCCCATGCGCCTCCCCACTATATATAGGGGTGGAGGGGGCTGGTTTCTTGCCCTCCAAGTCCATTGGGGCGTTGGCAAAGGTGGGAGGAAAGAAATCCCATCCTTTCCCTTCCCCACCGATTGTTATCCCCCCTTTTTAGGGATCTTGATCTTATCCCTTCGGGATATGATCTTATTCCTTCTAAGGGGGGATCTTAGTGTGCCTTGACCAGGGGTGTGGGGCCTTGCCCCCACTACCCACGTTCATGTGGGTCCCCCCATGCAGGTGGGCCCCACACCGGAACCTTCTAGAACCTTCCCGGTACAATACCAAAAAATCCCGAACATTTTCGGTGGCCAAAATAGGACTTCCCATATATAAATATTTACCTCCGGACCATTCCGGAACTCCTCGTGATGTCCGGGATCTCATCCGAGACTCCGAAGCACTTTCGGTAACCACATACAATTCCCATTACATCTCTAGCGTCACCGAACCTTAAGTGTGTAGACCCTATGGGTTCGGGAACCATGCAGACATGACCGAGACACCTCTCCGGCCAATAACCAATAGCAGGATCTGGATACCCATATTGGCTCCCACATGTTCCACGATGATCTCATCGGATGAACCACGATGTCGGGGATCCAATTAATCCCGTATACAATTCCCTTTGTCCATCGGTATGTTACTTGCCCGAGATTCGATCGTCGGTATCCCCATACCTTGTTCAATCTCGTTACCGGCAAGTCTCTTTACTCGTTCCGTAACACATGATCCCGCGACTAACTCCTTAGTTACATTGCGCTCATTATGATGATGTATTACCGAGTGGGCCCAGAGATACCTCTCCGTCACACGGAGTGACAAATCCCAGTCTCGATTCGTGCCAACCCAACAGACACTTTCGAAGATACCTGTAGTGCACCTTTATAGTCACCCAGTTACGTTGTGACGTTTGATACACCCAAAGCATTCCTACGGTATCCGGAAGTTGCACAATCTCATGGTCTAAGGAAATGATACTTGACATTAGAAAAGCTCTAGCAGACGAACTACACGATCTTGTGCTATGCTTAGGATTGGGTCTTGTCCATCACATCATTCTCCTAATGATGTGATCCCGTTATCAACGACATCCAATGTCCATGGTCAGGAAACCATGACCATCTATTGATCAACGAGCTAGTCAACTAGAGGCTCACTAGGGACATGGTGTGGTCTATGTATTCACACATGTATTACGGTTTCCGGTTAATACAGTTATAGCATGAACAATAGACAATTATCATGAACAAGGAAATATAATAATAACCATTTTCTTATTGCCTATAGGGCATATTTCCAACATTCTTAGCATATAATATTTTAATGAGTGCTCACAATCATAAAAGATGTCCAAGATAATATATTTATATGTGAACCTCTCTTTCTTTATTACTTCCTTTTAATTGCAGCAATGACCAATCGCTATGTTTGTCAACTCACAACAAATTTCAATCGACATACTTCTTATATGTGAAGTCATCACTCCCCATAAGATCATCATATATACTCTTTGCTTTTATTCTATTCTTATTTCTATTTCTTTTTCTCAAGATCACAGCAAGCAAGCAAAACCCTCAACTCAAAGCTACTTTTTATTATATAACTCTCGGACTCGATTACATAGGGGGAACATAAAGCAAAACTCAAAGCTAGATCACACTAAAAACTTTATTCTACTAGATCAAGATGTAACCAAAAGGATCGAACTAAGAAAAACGATAAAAGTAAAAGATGTGATGGTGATACGATACCGGGGCACCTCCCCCAAGCTTGGCACAAGCCAAGGGGAGTGCCCATACCCATGTGTTTAATTGTCTTTCTTCGGAGGTGGTGATGTTGGAGTTGTTGATGAGGTTGGAAGCTTGTCCTCCGTCTTCCAAGGCATAGGCTCACCATCGTAAAAAGATGAACGAGTCTCCGGGATCCTCAAATCTGCAGCCAAACTCATTTTCTTAAATTTGTATTCATACTCACAGTTCTGGTTTTGCAGGTCATAGATCTGGGCTTGGAGATGCTCAATTTTCTCGTAAAGCTTGAAGATGTCCTCCCCGATGTCCTTGGCGTCCAGCTTGTGCTTATGGGTAAACTCCGCGATCATCATGTGATTGGCATTGAGTCCACGTTCCACCATCCCTTGGCACTTGAAGACTTGCTGCTCCATTGCTTCGAGCCTTGTCTCCATGCTTCCGGTCTTCTTTGGCCCCTCAACATCACGGATGTGCAGCACCCCCTCGTGCATCTCAATGGTTTGAGGGTGTCGCAGCACCTCCGCAAGGTAAGGGTTGATGACCTTCTCTAAGAACTTGTCCTTCGAAGCACTTGGGGACGTCATGGCGATCTAAATCTGTCCGGAAAACAACCCGAAACAAAAAACAGGAGATATTGTTGTGATACGAAGGTCCAAACCTTTGGGAGATTATATAATGAATTTTTACCGACCTAAAGGAGTATACCACAAGAAAACGGAGTCCGGAGGGTACACGGGGTGGCCACAAGCCACAGGGGCGCGCCCAGGGGGGTAGGGCGCGCCCCTCTGGCTTGTCGCCTCCTCGTGCACTTTTCGGACTACTTTAAATTTTCCTAATTTATTAAATATTCCAAAACGGAGAAAAAATGCTATTGGAAAAGTTTTGGAGTCAGTTTGCTTACTGTACCACATACCTATTCCTTTTCAGAGTCTGAAACGTTCTGGTAGGTCTCCCTAATGTACTCCTCCGGAGTTATGGTTGTTGGAAATATGCCCTAGAGGCAATAATAAATTGGTTATTATTATATTTCCTTGTTCATGATAATCGTTTATTATCCATGCTATAATTGTATTGATTGGAAACTCAAATACATGTGTGGATACATAGACAACACGGTGTCCCTAGTAAGCCTCTAGTTGACTAGCTCGTTGATCAAAGATGGTTAAGGTTTCCTAGCCATTGACATGAGATGTCATTTGATAACGGGATCACATCATTAGGAGAATGATGTGATGGACAAGACCCAAACTAAGAACGTAGCATTTGATCGTGTCAGTTTATTGCTATTGTTTTCTGCATGTCAAGTATCTGTTCCTTTGACCATGAGATCATGCAACTCACTGACACCGGAGGAATACCTTGTGTGTATCAAACGTCGCAACGTAACTGGGTGACTATAAAGGTGCTCTACAGGTATCTCCGAGGGTGTCTGTTGGGTTGGCATGGATCAAGACTGGGATTTGTTACTCCGTATGACGGAGAGGTATCTCAGGGCCCACTCGGTAATACAACATCACATTGAGCCTTGCAAGCAAAGTGACTAAAGAGTTAGCCACAGGATCTTGTATTACGGAACGAGTAAAGAGACTTGCCGGTAACGAGATTGAACTAGGTATAGTGATACCGAAGATCGAATCTCGGGCAAGTAACATACCGAAGAACAAAGGGAACAGCATACGGGATTAACTGAATCCTTGACATAGAGGTTCGACCGATAAAAGATCTTCGTAGAATATGTAGGAGCCAATATGGGCATCCAGGTCCCGCTATTGGTTATTGGCCGTAGAGGTGTCTCGGTCATGTCTACATAGTTCTCGAACCCGCAGGGTCTACACACTTAACGTTTGGTGACGATTAGTATAATTGAGTTATTATGTTGGTGACCGAAAGTTGTTCGGAGTCCCGGATAAGATCCCGGACATGACGAGGATCTCCGGAATAGTCCGGAGGTAAAGATTGATATGTGATAATAGTGTTTTGATCTCCGGAAAAGTTCCGGAGTTCACCGGAAGGGGTTCCGGATGTTTACCGAAGTGTTCGGGTGCGAGAACACTTTATATGGGCCAAGGGATAAAAGCCCACGAGGTATTGGAAAGTGCAAAAGTAGTTTTGCTGCCGCGTAAGCGGTACTACCGCTTGGTGAAGCGGTACTACCGCCCGAGCGGTACTACCGCTTGTGTGAAGCGGTACTACCGCCCAAGCGGTACTACCGCTTGTGAGCGGTACTACCGCTTGTGCGCGGCTGTGCACGGTTCGGCAGGGATCCGAGTTGGACTCTTTTCCTGCGGGCCAAACCGACCTTGTGCGGGCAAAACCGACCTGGAGGAGGCTTTTACTCCAAGTTTAGACCCCAAGGCTCAACATATAAATAGAGGGGCAGGGCTAGCACACGGGATACATCAGGATTTCCCAAGCCGTGTGCCGGCAACCCTAGCCCTCTAGTTCCTCCGTCATAATCTCCGTAGTGCTTGGCGAAGCCCTGCAGAGATTGTTCCTCACCACCATCACCACGCCGTCGTGCTGCTGGAACTCAACCACTACTTCACCATCGCTCGCTGGATCGAGGAGGTGAAGGCGTCATCAAGCCGTACGTGTGTTGAACGCGGAGGTGCCGTCCGTTCGGCACTAGTTCGTGATCGGATCGAGGGACGACGTGCGATTTGGATCGCGGAGACGTTCGACTACATCAACCGCGTTTCTTAAACGCTTCCGCTTAGCGATCTACAAGGGTATGTAGATTCACTCTCCCTCTCGTAGATGCTCATCACCATGGATAGATCTTGTGTGTGCGTAGGAAAATTTTTGTTTCCCATGCAACGTTCCCCAACAGTGGTATCAGAGCTAGGTCTATGCGTAGATGAGATCTCGAGTAGAACACAAACGAGTTGTGGGCGTGGGTGTATACATATTGCTTGCCGTTACTAGTTGATACTTGATTCGGCGGTATTGTGAGATGAAGCGGCCCGGACCGACATTACGCGTACACTTACGCGAGACAGGTTCCTTCAACTGACATGTAATTTTGTTGCATAAAGATGGCTAGCGGGTGTCTGTCTCTCTCACTTTAGTTGAATCGATTTCAATGAAGAGGGTTCTTTTAGAAGATCAAAAAGCAATCACTACACCACGTTGTGGTTTTGCGTAGGTAAGAACGGTTCTTGCAAACCCGTAGCAGCCACGTAAAATTTGCAACAACAATTAGAGGACGTCTAACTTGTTTTTGCAGGGTATGTTGTGATGTGATATGGCCAATTACATGATGAGATATATGTGATGTATGAGATGATCATGTGTTGTATAGAATATCACGACTTGCATGTCGATGAGTACGGCAACTGGCAGGAGCCATAGAGTTGTCTTTAATTATTGTATGACCTGCGTGTCAATCATTAAGCGCTATGTAATGCTTTACTTTATCGCTAAACGTTAGCAATAGTCGTGGAAGCAACAGTCGGCGCGACAACCTTATGGCGACACGTTGATGGAGATCAAGATGATGGAGATCATGGTGTCATGCCGGTGACGATGGAGATCATGCCGGTGCTTTGGAGATGGAGATCAAAAGCACAAGTTCATGGCCATATCATGTCACTTATGATTTGCATGTGATGTTAATCCTTTTTATGCATCTTATTTTGCTTAGGACGACGGTAGCATTATAAGGTGATCCCTCACTTAAATTTCAAGATAAATTGTGTTCTCCCCAAGTGTGCAGCGTTGCGAAAGTTCGTCGTTTCGAGACACGCCGTGATGATCGGGTGTGATAGACTCTACGTTCGCATACAACGGGTGCAAGCCATGTTGCACGTGCGGAAACACTCGGGTTAAACTTGACGAGCCTAGCATGTACAGACATGGCCTCGGAACACAAGAGACCGAAAGGTCGAACATGAGTCATATAGTAGATATGATCAACATGAAGATGTTCACCATTGAAACCACCTCGACTCACGTGATGATCGGACTTGAGTTGGTGGATTTGGATCATGTTACACTCGAATGACCGGAGGGATGTCAATTTGAGTGGGAGTTTTTTAAAATATGATTAACTAAACTCATTATCTAAGAACAATAGTCTAAGTTGTCTTTGCTATATTTATGTTGTAGATCATGGCTCGCGCAGTAGCACCCCTGAATTTTAATGCGTTCCTAGAGAAAGCTAAGTTGAAAGATGATGGAAGTAACTTTGTGGACTGGGCCCGTAATCTAAGGATTATCCTTACGGCTTCCCAGAAGGCTTATGTCCTTGATGCACCGCTTGGTGATCCACCCGCTCCAGTTGAGTCTCTAGACGTTGTGAACGCCTGGCAGGCTCGTTCTGATGATTACTCAATAGTTCAATGTGCAATGTTGTATGGCTTAGAACCGGGACTTCAAAGACGTTGTGAACGTCATGGAGCATATGAGATGTTCCAGGAGTTGAAGTTTATCTTTCAGAAGAATGCCCGGATTGAGAGATATGAGATCTCCGATAAGTTCTATGCTTGCAAGATGGAGGAGAACGGGTCTATCAGTGATCATGTGCTCAGAATGTCTGGGTACTCCACCCGTCTGGCTGAGTTAGGGATGCCCCTTCCGCCAGAGGCTATCACTGACAGAGTTCTTCAATCATTGCCACCTAGCTACAAGAGCTTCGTGTTGAACTATAACATGCACGGGATGAACAAGTCAGTCGCCGAGCTGTTTGCGATGCTGAAAGCCGCTGAGTCTGAAATTCAGAAGGAGCATCAAGTGTTGATGATCAATAAAACCACTAGTTTCAAGAAAAATGGCAAGGGTAAGAAGGGTAACTCCAAGAAGAGTGGCAAAGCAGTTGCTCCTCTCATGAAGAAACCCAAGGCTGGACCCAAACCAGAAACTGTGTGTTTTCATTGCAAGGGAACTGGACACTGGAAACGGAATTGCCCCAAGTATTTGGCTGACAAGAAGGCGGCCAACAACAAACAAAGTATATATGATATACATGTTATTGATGTGTACCTTACCAACTCTCGTTGTAGTGCCTGGGTATTTGATACCGGTGCAGTTGCTCATATTTGCAACTCAAAACAGGAACTGCGGAATAGACGGAGGCTGGCAAAGGACGAAGTGACGATGCGCGTGGGAAATGGTTCCAAGGTTGATGTGATCGCCGTCGGCACGCTCGCTCTTCGATTACCGTCGGGATTAGTGATGAACCTAAATAAGTGTTATTTGGTGCCTGCGTTAAGCATGAACATTATATCTGGATCTTGTTTATTGCGAGACGGTTACTCATTTAAATCAGAGAATAATGGTTGTTCTATTTATATGAGTAATATCTTTTATGGTCATGCACCCAATGTGAGGGGTTTATTCTTATTGAATCTCGATAGTAATGATACACATGTTCATAACATTGATGCCAAAAGATGTAGAATTGATAATGATAATACCACTTTCTTGTGGCACTGCCGTTTAGGTCATATTGGCGTAAAACGCATGAGGAAGCTCCATGCTGATGGACTTTTGGAGTCACTTGATTTTGAATCACTTGACACATGTGAGCCATGCCTCATGGGCAAGATGACTAAAACACCGTTCTCTGGAACAATGGAACGGGCAAGTGACTTGTTGGAAATCATACATACTGATGTGTGCGGTCCGATGAGTATTGAGGCGCGCGGTGGTTATCGTTACTTTCTCACCTTCACTGATGACTTAAGTAGATATGGGTATATTTACTTAATGAAACACAAGTCTGAAACATTTGAAAAGTTCAAACAATTTCAGAGTGAAGTTGAGAATCATCGTAACAAGAAGATTAAATTCCTACGATCTGATCGAGGAGGAGAATATCTGAGTTATGAGTTTGGCAGTCACTTAAAACAATGTGGAATTGTTTCACAACTGACACCGCCTGGAACACCACAGCGTAATGGTGTGTCCGAACGTCGTAATCGAACCTTATTGGATATGGTGCGATCTATGATGTCTCTTGCCGATTTGCCACTATCGTTTTGGGGTTATGCATTAGAGACAGCTGCATTCACTTTAAATAGGGCACCATCGAAATCCGTTGAGACGACGCCATATGAACTTTGGTTTGGCAAGAAGCCAAAGCTGTCGTTTCTTAAAGTTTGGGGATGTGATGCTTATGTCAAAAAGCTTCAGCCTGAAAAGCTGGAACCCAAAGCGGAGAAATGCGTCTTCATAGGATACCCAAAAGAGACAGTTGGGTATACCTTCTACCTCAGATCCGAAGGCAAAGTGTTTGTCGCTAAAAACGGAACATTTCTTGAGAAAGAGTTTCTCTCGAAAGAATTGAGTGGGAGGAAGATAGAACTTGATGAGGTTGTTGAACCTTTACTTCAACCTGAGAGTAGTGCAGTGCAGAAAGTTGTTTCTGTGGAGCCTACATTAGCTGAAGAGGAAGTTAATGATGATGATCATGAAGCTTTGGATCAAGTTGTTATCGAACCTCGTAGGTCGACAAGGACGCGTACTGCTCCCGAGTGGTACGGCAACCCTGTCTTAGAGGTCATGTTGTTAGACAACGATGAACCTACGAGCTATGGAGAAGCGATGATGGGCCCGGATTCCGAGATGTGGTTAGAGGCCATGAAATCCGAGATGGGATCCATGTATGAAAACAAAGTATGGACTTTGGAAGTATTACCTGAAGGGCGTAAGGCCATTCAGAACAAATGGATCTTTAAGAGGAAGACGGACGCGGACGGTAATGTCATCGTCTATAAAGCTCGACTTGTGGCAAAGGGTTTTTCACAAGTTCAACGAGTTGACTACGATGAGACCTTCTCACCCGTAGCGATGCTTAAGTCCGTCAGAATCATGTTAGCAATAGCTGCCTTTTTCGATTATGAAATTTGGCAGATGGATGTCAAAACAGCGTTCCTTAACGGTTACCTTAAGGAAGAGTTGTATATGATGCAACCAGAAGGTTTTGTCGATCCAGAGAATGCTGACAAAGTTTGCAAACTCCAGCGATCCATTTATGGACTGGTGCAAGCATCTCGGAGTTGGAATCTTCGTTTTGATGAGGTGATCAAAGCGTTCGAGTTTATACAAGTTTACGGAGAAGCTTGTATTTACAAGAAAGTGAGTGGGAGCTCTATAGCGTTTCTAATATTATATGTGGATGACATATTACTGATTGGAAACAATATAGAAATGCTGGAAAGCATAAAGGAATATTTGAACAAGAGTTTTTCAATGAAGGACCTAGGAGAAGCTGCTTTCATATTAGGCATCAAGATCTATAGAGATAGATCGAGACGTTTGATAGGACTTTCACAAAGCACATACCTTGACAAAGTTTTGAAGAAGTTCAAAATGGATCAGTCCAAGAAGGGGTTCTTGCCTGTATTGCAAGGTGTGAAGTTGAGTAAGACTCAATGCCCAGTGACTGCAGAAGATAGAGAAAAGATGAGTGTCATCCCCTATGCTTCGGCCATAGGCTCTATCATGTATGCAATGCTGTGCACAAGACCCGATGTCAGCCTTGCCATAAGTATGGTCGGAAGGTTTCAAAGTGATCCAGGAATGGAACACTGGACGGCGGTCAAGAATATCCTGAAGTAGCTGAAAAGGACTAAGGACATGTTTCTCGTTTATGGAGGTGATCAAGAGCTCGTCGTAAAGGGTTACGTCGATGCAAGCTTTGACACTGATCCGGATGACTCTAAGTCGCAAACCGGATACGTATTTATTCTTAATGGGGGTGCGGTTAGCTGGTGCAGTTCCAAGCAAAGCGTGGTAGCAGATTCTACATGCGAAGCGGAGTACATCGCTGCCTCGGAGGCGGCGAAGGAAGGTGTCTGGATGAAGGAGTTCATGACAGATCTTGGAGTAGTGCCTAGTGCGCTTAACCCAATGACTCTGTTTTGTGATAATACTGGTGCCATTGCTCTAGCCAAGGAACCAAGATTTCACAAGAGGACCAGACACATAAAGCGACGTTTCAATTCCATCCGCGATTACATCAAGGAGGACGACATAAATATTTGCAAAGTACACACGGATCTAAATGTTGCAGATCCGATGACTAAACCTCTTCCAAGGGCTAAACATGAACAACACCAGAACTGCATGGGTGTTCGATTCATTACAATGTAAATCACATAGTGATGTGAACTAGATTATTGACTCTAGTGCAAGTGGGAGACTGTTGGAAATATGCCCTAGAGGCAATAATAAATTGGTTATTATTATATTTCCTTGTTCATGATAATCGTTTATTATCCATGCTATAATTGTATTGATTGGAAACTCAAATACATGTGTGGATACATAGACAACACGGTGTCCCTAGTAAGCCTCTAGTTGACTAGCTCGTTGATCAAAGATGGTTAAGGTTTCCTAGCCATTGACATGAGATGTCATTTGATAACGGGATCACATCATTAGGAGAATGATGTGATGGACAAGACCCAAACTAAGAACGTAGCATTTGATCGTGTCAGTTTATTGCTATTATTTTCTGCATGTCAAGTATCTGTTCCTTTGACCATGAGATCATGCAACTCACTGACACCGGAGGAATACCTTGTGTGTATCAAACGTCGCAACGTAACTGGGTGACTATAAAGGTGCTCTACAGGTATCTCCGAGGGTGTCTGTTGGGTTGGCATGGATCAAGACTGGGATTTGTTACTCCGTATGACGGAGAGGTATCTCAGGGCCCACTCGGTAATACAACATCACATTGAGCCTTGCAAGCAAAGTGACTAAAGAGTTAGCCACAGGATCTTGTATTACGGAACGAGTAAAGAGACTTGTCGGTAACGAGATTGAACTAGGTATAGTGATACCGACGATCGAATCTCGGGCAAGTAACATACCGAAGAACAAAGGGAACAGCGTACGGGATTAACTGAATCCTTGACATAGAGGTTCGACCGATAAAAGATCTTCGTAGAATATGTAGGAGCCAATATGGGCATCCAGGTCCCGCTATTGGTTATTGGCCGTAGAGGTGTCTCGGTCATGTCTACATAGTTCTCGAACCCGCAGGGTCTACACACTTAACGTTTGGTGACGATTAGTATAATTGAGTTATTATGTTGGTGACCGAAAGTTGTTCGGAGTCCCGGATAAGATCCCGGACATGACGAGGATCTCCGGAATAGTCCGGAGGTAAAGATTGATATGTGATAATAGTGTTTTGATCTCCGGAAAAGTTCCGGAGTTCACCGGAAGGGGTTCCGGATGTTTACCGAAGTGTTCGGGTGCGAGAACACTTTATATGGGCCAAGGGATAAAAGCCCACGAGGTATTGGAAAGTGCAAAAGTAGATTTGCTGCCGCGTAAGCGGTACTACCGCTTGGTGAAGCGGTACTACCGCCCGAGCGGTACTACCGCTTGTGTGAAGCGGTACTACCGCCCAAGCGGTACTACCGCTTGTGAGCGGTACTACCGCTTGTGCGCGGCTGTGCACGGTTCGACAGGGATCCGAGTTGGACTCTTTTCCTGCGGGCCAAACCGACCTTGTGCGGGCAAAACCGACCTGGAGGAGGCTTTTACTCCAAGTTTAGACCCCAAGGCTCAACATATAAATAGAGGGGCAGGGCTAGCACACGGGATACATCAGGATTTCCCAAGCCGTGTGCCGACAACCCTAGCCCTCTAGTTCCTCCGTCATAATCTCCGTAGTGCTTGGCGAAGCCCTGCAGAGATTGTTCCTCACCACCATCACCACGCCGTCGTGCTGCTGGAACTCAACCACTACTTCACCATCGCTCGCTGGATCGAGGAGGTGAAGGCGTCATCAAGCCGTACGTGTGTTGAACGCGAAGGTGCCGTCCGTTCGGCACTAGTTCGTGATCGGATCGAGGGACGACGTGCGATTTGGATCGCGGAGACGTTCGACTACATCAACCGCGTTTCTTAAACGCTTCCGCTTAGCGATCTACAAGGGTATGTAGATTCACTCTCCCTCTCGTAGATGCTCATCACCATGGATAGATCTTGTGTGTGCGTAGGAAATTTTTTGTTTCCCATGCAACGTTCCCCAACAATGGTATTGATAATATTGGTTTCAACATTTATGGGAGTACCTAAGATATAATGTTTGATTCTTTGCCCGTTTACCACCTTCGGATTTGTGCCTTCGGCGTTGTTGATCTTGATGGCACCGGAACGATATACTTCCTCGATAATGTAAGGCCCTTCCCATTTAGAGAGAGGTTTTCCTGTAAAAAATCTTAAACGAGAATTGTATAGCAAGACATGGTCACCTACATTGAATTCACTCTTTTGTATCCTTTTATCATGCCATCTCTTAACTTTTTCTTTAAACAACTTGGCATTCTCATAGGTCTGGGTTCTCCATTCATCAAGTGAGCTAATGTCAAATAACCTCTTCTCACCAGCAAGTTTGAAATCATAGTTGAGCTCTTTAATTGCCCAATAAGCTTTATGTTCTAGTTCAAGAGGTCAGTGACATGCTTTACCATAAACCATTTTATATGGAGACATACCCATAGGGTTTTTGTAAGCAGTTCTATAAGCCCATAATGCATCATCAAGTTTCTTAGACCAATTCTTTCTAGATCTATTAACAGTCTTTTGCAAGATCAATTTAATTTCTCTATTGCTTAATTCTACTTGACCGCTAGACTGAGGATTATATGGAGATGCAATTCTATGATTAACATCATACTTAGCAAGCAATTTACGGAAAGCACCATGAAGAAAGTGTGAACCACCATCAATCATTAAATATCTAGGGACTCCAAATCTAGGGAAAATAACTTTTTAAGCATTTTAATAGAAGTGTTATGATCAGCACTACTAGTTGGAATAGCTTCCACCCACTTAGTAACATAATCAATAGCAACTAGAATATGAGTATACCCGTTGGACTTTGGAAAAGGTTCCATATAATCAAAACCCCAAACATCAAATGGTTCAATAACAAGTGAGTAATTCATAGGCATTTCCTGACGTCTACTAATATTACCAATCCTTTGACATTCATCACAAGACAAGACAAACTTACGAGCATCCTTGAAGAGAGTAGGCCAATAAAACTAGATTGTAATACCTTGTGTGCAGTTCTATCTCCAGCATGGTGTCCTCCGTAGGCCTCGGAGTGACACTTGTGTAGGATCTGTTCCTGTTCATGCTCAGGTACACAACGTCTAATAACACCATCTACTCCTTCCTTATAAAGGTGTGGATTATCCCAAAAGTAATGTCTTAAATCATAGAAGAACTTTTTCTTTTGTTGGTATGTGAAACTAGGTGGTATAAATTTAGCAACAATGTAATTTGCATAATCAGCATACCATGGAGCATTACGTGAAGTATTAATGACAGCTAATTGTTCATCGGGAAAGCTATCATCAATAGGTAGTGGGTCATCAAGAACATTCTCCAACCTAGACAAGTTATCTGCTACGGGGTTCTCAACACCCTTTCTATCAATAATATGCAAATCAAATTCTTGTAGCAAGAGAACCCATCTAATAAGTCTAGGTTTAGCATCTTTCTTTTCCATAAGGTATTTAATAGCAGCATGATCAGTGTGAACAGTGACTTTGGAATCAACAATATAAGGTCTAAACTTATCACATGCAAACACAACAGCTAAAAATTCCTTTTCAGTAATAGCATAGTTTCTTTGACCACTGTCTAGAGTTTTACTAGCATAATGGATAACATTCATTTTCTTATCAACTCTTTGTCCTAGAACAGCACCAACAACATAATCACTAGTGTCACACATAATTTCAAAGGGTAGGTTCCAATCAGGTGGTTGAACAACAGGTGCAGTGATCAAGGCTTTCTTAAGAATTTCAAATGCTTCTACACAATCATCATCAAAAACAAAAGGAACATCTTTTTGCAAGAGATTAGTGAGAGGCCGAGAAATTTTAGAGAAGTCTTTAATAAACCTCCTATAGAAACCAACATGACCAAGGAAACTTCTTATACCTTTAATATCCGTAGGACACGGCATTTTTTCAATAGCATCAACTTTAGCTTTATCAACTTCAATACCTCTTTCGAAGATTTTGTGTCCCAAGACAATACCCTCATTAACCATAAAGTGGCACTTCTCCCAATTCAAGACAAGATTAGTTTCTTCACATCTCTGCAAAACTCGATCAAGGTTGCTCAAGCAATCATCAAAAGAAGTTCCGTAAACGGAGAAATCATCCATGAAAACCTCAACAATCTTTTCACAAAAGTCAGAGAATATAGCAGTCATACATCTTTGAAAGGTAGCAGGTGCATTGCATAAACCAAAAGGCATACGTCTATAAGCAAAGGTACCGAAAGGACATGTAAAAGTGGTCTTCTCTTGGTCCTCTTTTGACACAGGTATTTGAGAGAAACCAGAATAACCATCTAGAAAGCAAAAGTGTGTGTGTTTGGATAGTCTTTCTAGCATTTGATCAATAAAAGGTAGAGGGTAATGATCTTTCCTAGTAGCTTTATTTAATTTCCTAAAATCAATTACCATTCTATATCCTGTAACAATTCTTTGCGGGATCAATTCATTTTTATCATTCGGAACAACGGTAATACCTCCCTTCTTAGGAACACAATGAACGGGACTAACCCATCTACTATCAGCAATAGGATAAATTATACCTGCCTCCAGAAGCTTTAATATTTCATTTCTTACCACTTCTTTCATTTTAGGATTTAACCGTCATTGGTGATCAACAACTGGTTTAACATCAGGCTCCATATTAATTTTATGCTGACATAGAGTGGGACTAATGCCCTTAAGATCATCAAGATTATATCCAATAGCAGCACGGTGCTTCCTCGGAGTTTTCAATAATCTCTTTTCTTCATGCTCTGAAAGGTTTGCACTAATAATAACATGATATATCTTCTTTTCATCAAGATAAGCATATTTCAGAGTATCCGGTAATTGTTTAAGCTCAAACACGGGATCACCCTTGGGAGGAGGAGGATCCCCAAGTATTTCAACAGGCAAGTTGTGTTTCAAAATAGGATACTGATCAAAGAAAATCTTATCTATTTCATTCCTTTCATTCATATGCATATCGTTTTCATGGTCTAGCAAATATTGTTCTAAGGGATCAGTGGGAGGCACAACAATAGAAGCAAGACCAATAATTTCATCCTTACTAGGCAATTCTTTATCATGGGGTTGTCTACGAAATTTAGAGAAACTAAACTCATGGGACACATCCCCAAAGCTTACAGTAACAATTTCTTTCTCACAATCTATCTTAGCATTAACGGTGTTCAAGAAAGGTCTACCAAATATAATGGGACAAAAATCATCCTGTGGGGAACCAAGCACAAGAAAATCAGTAGGGTATTTTATTTTCCCACACAAGACTTGAACATGTCTAACAATCCCAACTGGTGCTATAGTGTCTTTATTAGCAAGCTTAATGGTAACATCAATTTCTTCTAATTCAGCTGGTGCAATATCATTCATAATTTCTTGATATAAGGTAAAGGGAATTGCACTCACACTAGCACCCACATCACATAAGCCATGATAACAATGATCTCCTATTTTAACAGAAACAACAAGCATGCCAACAATAGGTCTATCTTTATCTTTAGTATCAGGTCTAGCAATTCTAGCAGCTTCATCACAGAAATGAATAACATGCCCATCAATATTATCAACCAAGAGTTCTTTAACCATAGCAATACTAGCTTCAACTTTAATTTGTTCAGGGGGTGTAGGTGTTCTAACATAGCTCTTACGAACCACAGTTGAAGCTTTAGCATGTTCCTTTATTCTAACAGGGAAAGGTGGTTTCTCAATATAAGCAGCAGGAATAACAGGATCAACATTATAAGTAATAGTTTCTTCTTCAACTTTAATAGGTTCAACTACTTTCACTTCAATGGGAGGATGATATTTAAACCACTTCTCCTTAGGGAGATCAACATGATCAGCAAAAGATTCACAGAAAGAAGCTACTATCTCAGAGTCAAGTCCATATTTAGTGCTAAATTCATGAAAAGCATCGGTGTCTATAAGGATTTAACACAATCAAACTTAATGTTTATACCTGACTCCCTACCTTCGTCGAGTTCCCAATCTTCAGAGTTGCATTTAATTCTTTCCAATAAATCCCATTTGAATTCAATAGTCTTCTTCATAAACGAACCAGTACAAGAAGTATCGAGCATGGATTGATCATTACGAGAAAGCTGAGCATAAAAATTCTGAATAATAATTTCTCTTGAGATCTCATGATTGGGGCATGAATATAACATTGACTTAAGCCTCCCCCAAGCTTGAGCGATACTTTCTCCTTCACGAGGCCAAAAATTATAAATATAATTCCGATCACGATGAACCAGATGCATAGGATAAAACTTCTGATGAAATTCCAATTTCAATCGGTTGTAGTTCCATGGTCCAATATCATCACATAGCCTATACCATGTCAATGCCTTCTCCTTCAAATATAAAGGAAAGACCTTCTTCTTGACATCATCCTCGGGCAAACCTGCAAGCTTAAATAATCCACAAACTTCATCTACATAGATCAGGTGGAAATCAGGATGTAGTGTTCCATCTCCTGCATAAGGATTAGCTAGCAGTTTCTCTATCATACCCGAAGGAATTTCATAATAAATATTTTCAGTAGGTTCAGTAGGTTTAGGAGCAACTCTTTGTGCTTCCGGTCGAGGTGAAGATTGTTGGGTAACGTAGTAATAATTCAAAATTTTCCTACGTGTCACCAAGATCAATCTAGGAGATGCTATCAACGAGAGAGAGAGGGAGTGCATCTTCATACCCTTGAAGATCGCTAAGCGGAAGCGTTGCAAAGAACGCGGTTGATGGAGTCGTACTCGCGGCGATTCAAATCGCGGAAGATCCGATCCAAGCGCCGAACGGACGGCGCCTCCGCGTTCAACACACGTACAGCCCGGGGACGTCTCCTCCTTCTTGATCCAGCAAGGGGGGAGGAGAAGTTGAGGGAGAGCTCCGGCAGCACGACGGCGTGGTGGCGGTGGAGCTCGTGGTTCTCCGGCAGAGCTTCGCTAAGCACTACGGAGGAGGAGGAGGTCTAGGAGGGGGAGGGCTGCGCCAGGGAAGGGGTGCAGCTCCCATGCACCTCCCCACTATATATAGGGGTGGAGGGGGCTGGTTTCTTGCCCTCCAAGTCCATTGGGGCATTGGCAAAGGTGGGAGGAAAGAAATCCCATCCTTTCCCTTCCCCACCGATTGTTATCCCCCCTTTTTAGGGATCTTGATCTTATCCCTTCGGGATATGATCTTATTCCTTCTAAGGGGGGATCTTGGTGCGCCTTGACCAGGGGTGTGGGGCCTTGCCCTCACTACCCACGTTCATGTGGGTCCCCCCATGCAGGTGGGCCCCACTCCGGAACCTTCTAGAACCTTCCCAGTACAATACCGAAAAATCCCGAACATTTTCCGGTGGCCAAAATAGGGCTTCCCATATATAAATCTTTACCTCCGGACCATTCCGGAACTCCTCGTGACGTCCGGGATCTCATACGGGACTCCGAACAACCTTCGGTCACCAACGTGTATTTCCCATTACTACTCTAGCGTCACCGAACCTTAAGTGTGTAGACCCTACGGGTTCGGGAACCATGCAGACATGACCGAGACACCTCTCCGGCCAATAACCAATAGCGGGATCTGGATACCCATATTGGCTCCCACATGTTCCACGATGATCTCATCGGATGAACCACGATGTCGGGGATTCAATTAATCCCGTATACAATTCCCTTTGTCCATCGGTATGTTACTTGCCCGAGATTCGATCGTCGGTATCCCTATACCTTGTTCAATCTCGTTACCGGCAAGTCTCTTTACTCGTTCCGTAACACATGATCCCATGACTAACTCCTTAGTCACATTGAGCTCATTATGATGATGTATTACCGAGTGGGCCCAGAGATACCTCTCCGTCACACGGAGTGACAAATCCCAGTCTCGATTCGTGCCAACCCAACAAACACTTTCGGAGATACCTGTAGTGCACCTTTATAGTCACCCAGTTACGTTGTGACGTTTGACACACCCAAAGCATTCCTACGGTATCCGGGAGTTGCACAATCTCATGGTCTAAGGAAATGATACTTGACATTAGAAAAGCTCTAGCAGACGAACTACACGATCTTGTGCTATGCTTAGGATTGGGTCTTGTCCATCACATCATTCTCCTAATGATGTGATCCCATTATCAACGACATCCAATGTCCATGGTCAGGAAACCATGACCATCTATTGATCAACGAGCTAGTCAACTAGAGGCTAAGTAGGGACATGGTGTGGTCTATGTATTCACACATGTATTAGGGTTTCCGGTTAATACAATTATAGCATGAACAATAGACAATTATCATGAACAAGAAAATATAATAATAACCATTTTATTATTGCCTCTAGGGCATATTTCCAACAGTCTCCCACTTGCACTAGAGTCAATAATCTAGTTACATTGTGATGAATCGAACACCCATAGAGTTCTGGTGCTGATCATGTTTCGCTCGTGGAAGAGGTTTAGTCAACGGATCTGCGACATTCAGATCTGTATGTACTTTACAAATATCTATATCTCCATCCTGAATGTAACCACGAATGGAGTTGAAGCGGCGCTTGATGTGCTTGGTCTTCTTGTGAAACCTGGGCTCCTTGGCAATGGCAATAGCTCCAGTGTTGTCACAGAAGAGAGTCATCGGGCCCGACGCATTGGGAATCACTCCTAGGTCGGTGATGAACTCCTTCATCCAGACTCCTTCATGCGTTGCTTCTGAAGCAGCTATGTACTCCGCTTCACATGTAGATGCCGCCACGACGCTTTGCTTGCAACTGCACCAACTGACTGCCCCACCATTCAAAATATACACGTATCCGGTTTGTGACTTGCTGTCATCCGGATCTGTGTCGAAGCTAGCATCGACGTAACCCTTTACGACGAGCTCTTCGGCACCTGCATAAACGAGAAACATATCCTTAGTCCTTTTCAGGTACTTAAGGATATTCTTGACCACTGTCCAGTGTTCCGTTCCGGGATCACTTTGGTACCTCCCTACCAAACTTATGGCAAGGTTCACATCAGGTCTGGTACACAGCATGGCATACATAATAGAGCCTATGGCTGAGGCATAGGGGATGACACTCATCTTTTCTCTCTCTTCTGCCGAGGTCGGGCATTGAGCTGTGCTCAATCTCACACCTTGCAATACAAGCAAGAACCCCTTCTTGAACTGATCCATATTGAACTTCTTCAATATCTTGTCAAGGTATGTGCTTTGTGAAAGACCAATGAGGCGTCTTGATCTATCTCTATAGATCTTGATGCCTAATATGTAAGCAGCTTCTCCAAGGTCCTTCATTGAAAAACACTTATTCAAGTAGGCCTTTATGCTTTCCAAAAGTTCTATATCATTTCCCATCAACAATATGTCATCCACATATAAAATGAGAAATGCTACAGAGCTCCCACTCACTTTCTTGTAAATACAGGCTTCTCCATAAGTTTGTATAAACCCAAACGCTTCGATCACCTCATCAAAGCGAATGTTCCAACTCCGAGATGCTTGCACCAGCCCATAGATGGAGCGGTGGAGCTTTCATACCTTGTCAGCATTCTTAGGATCGACAAAACCTTCCGGCTGCATCATATACAATTCTTCCTTAAGGAAACCGTTAAGGAATGCCGTTTTGACGTCCATTTGCCAGATCTCATAATCATAAAATGCGGCAACTGCTAACATGATTCGGACGGACTTCAGCATCGCTACGGGTGAGAAAGTCTCATCGTAGTCAACTCCTTGAACTTGTCGATAACCCTTAGCGACAAGCCGAGCCTTATAGACGGTCACATTACCATCCGCGTCAGTCTTCTTCCTAAAGATCCATTTATTTTCTATGGCTTGCTGATCATCGGGCAAGTCCACCAAAGTCCATACTTTGTTCTCATACATGGATCCTATCTCGGATTTCATGGCTTCAAGCCATTGGTTGCAATGCGGGCCCGCCATGGCTTCTTCATAGTTCGAAGGTTCACCGTTGTCTAACAACATGATTTCCAGGACAGGGTTGCCGTACCACTCTGGTGCGGAACGTGTCCTCGTGGACCTACGAAGTTCAGTAGTAACTTGATCCGAAGTTTCATGATCATCATCATTAACTTCCTCTCTAGTCGGTGCAGGTACCACAGAAACATTTTCTTGCGCTGCGCTACTCTCCGGTTCGAGAGGGGGTACAATTACCTCATCAAGTTTTACTTTCCTCCCACTTACTTCTTTCGAGAGAAACTCTTTCTCTAGAAAGGATCCATTCTTGGCAACAAAGATCTTGCCTTCGGATCTGAGGTAGAAGGTATACCCAATAGTTTCCTTAGGGTATCCTATGAAGACGCACTTTTCCGATTTGCGTTCGAGCTCTTCAGGTTGAAGTTTCTTGACATAAGCATCGCATCCCCAAACTTTCAGAAACGACAGCTTAGGTTTCTTCCCAAGCCATAATTCATACGGTGTCGTCTCAACGGATTTAGACGGTGCCCTATTTAAAGTGAATGCGGCAGTCTCTAATGCATATCCCCAAAATGATAGCGGTACATCAGTAAGAGACATCATAGATCGCACCATATCCAATAGAGTGCGATTACGACGTTCGGACACACCATTACGCTGAGGTGTGCCAAGCGGCGTGAGTTGTTAAACAATTCCACATTTCCTTAAGTGCGTGCCAAACTCGTGACTCAAATATTCTCCTCCACGATCAGATCGTAAGAACTTTATTTTCTTGTCACGTTGATTCTCTACGTCACTCTGAAATTCCTTGAACTTTTCAAAGGTCTCAGACTTGTGTTTCATTAAGTAGACATACCCATATCTGCTTAAGTCATCAGTGAGGGTGAGAACATAACGATAGCCACCGCGAGCCTCAGCGCTCATTGGACCGCATACATCGGTATGTATTATTTCCAACAAGTTGGTTGCTCGCTCCATTGTTCCGGAGAACGGAGTCTTAGTCATCTTGCCCATGAGGCATGGTTCGCACGTGTCAAATGATTCATAATCAAGAGACTCCAAAAGTCCATCTGCATGGAGTTTCTTCATGCGTTTGACACCAATATGACCAAGGCGGCAGTGCCACAAGTATGTGGGACTATCATTATCAACCTTACATTGTTTGGTATTCACACTATGAATATGTGTAACATCACGTTTGAGATTCAATAAAAATAAACCATTGACCAGTGGGGCATGACCATAAAACATATCTCTCATATAAATAGAACAACCATTATTCTCGGATTTAAACGAGTAGCCATCTTGCATCAAACGAGATCCAGATACAATGTTCATGCTCAAAGCTGGTACTAAATAATAATTATTGAGGTTTAAAACTAATCCCGAAGGTAGATGTAGAGGTAGCGTGCCGACGGCGATCACATCGACCTTGGAACCATTCCCGACGCGCATCGTCACCTCGTCCTTCGCCAGTCTCCGCTTATTCCGCAGCTCCTGTTTTGAGTTACAAATGTGAGCAACCGCACCGGTATCAAATACCCAGGAGCTACTATGAGCGCTGGTAAGGTACACATCAATAACATGTATATCATATATACCTTTGACGTTGCCGGCCTTCTTATCCGCGAAGTACTTGGGGAAGTTCCGCTTCCAGTGAACGGTTCCCTTGCAATAAAAGCACTCAGTCTCAGGCTTGGGTCCATTCTTGGGCTTCTTCCCGGCAACTGATTTACCGGGCGCGGCAACTGCTTTGCCGTCCTTCTTGAAGTTCTTCTTACCCTTGCCTTTCTTGAAACTGGTGGTCTTATTCACCATCAACACTTGATGTTCCTTTTTGATCTCCACCTCCGCTGATTTCAGCATCGAATATAACTCAGGAATTGACTTCTCCATCCCTTGCATATTGAAGTTCATCACAAAGCTCTTGTAGCTAGGTGGAAGCGACTGGAGGATTCTGTCAATAACCGAGTCATCCGGAAGATTAACTCCCAGCTGAGACAAGCAGTTGTGCAACCCAGACATTTTGAGTATGTGCTCGCTGACAGAATTATTTTCCTCCATCTTACAACTGAAGAACTTGTCGGAGACTTCATATCTCTCGACCTGGGCATGAGCTTGGAAAACCATTCTCAGCTCTTGGAACATCTCATATTCTCCGTGTTGCTCAAAACGCTTTTGGAGCCCCGGTTCTAAGCTGTAAAGCATGCCGCACTGAACCAGGGAGTAATCATCACTACGCGACTGCCAGGCGTTCATAACGTCTTGAGTTGCTGGGAAAATGGGTGCGTCACCTAGCGGTGCATCAGGTACATATGCTTTCTTGGAAGCTATGAGGATGATCCTCAAGTTACGGACCCAGTCCGTATAGTTGCTTCCATCGTCTTTCAGCTTGGTTTTCTCTAGGAACGCGTTGAAGTTGAGGGCAACATTAGCGTGGGCCATTGGATCTACAAGATAGATTGTAAAGAAAATTTTAGACTAAGTTCATGATAATTAAGTTCATCTAATCAAATTATTTAATGAACTCCCACTCAAATAGACATCCCTCTAGTCATCTAAGTGATACATGATCCATATCGACTAGGCCGTGTCCGATCATCACGTGAGACGGACTAGTCATCAATGGTGAACATCTCCATGTTGATCGCATCTACTATACGACTCATGTTCGACCTTTCGGTCTCTTGTGTTCCTAGGCCATGTATGTACATGCTAGGCTCGTCAAGTCAACCTAAGTGTTTCGCGTGTGTAAATCTGGCTTACACCCGTTGTATGCGAACGTTAGAATCTATCACACCCGATCATCACATGGTGCTTCGAAACAACGATCCTTCGCAACAGTGCACACTTAGGGGGAACACATTTCTTGAAATTTTAGTGAGGGATCATCTTATTTATGCTACCGTCGTTCTAAGCAAATAAGATGTAAAAAACATGATAAACATCACATGCAAATCATAAAGTGACATGATATGGCCAATATCATCTTGCGCCTTTGATCTCCATCTTCGGGGCGCGGCATGATCAACATCGTCACCGGCACGACACCATGATCTCCATAATCATGATCTCCATCATCGTGTCTTCATGAAGTTGTCTCGCCAACTATTACTTCTACTACTATGGCTAACGGTTAGCAATAAAGTAAAGTAATTACATGGCGTTTTTGATTGACACGCAGGTCATACAATAAATTAAGACAACTCCTATGGCTCCTGCTGGTTGTCATACTCATCGACATGCAAGTCATGATTCCTATTACAAGAACATGATCAATCTCATACATCACATATATTTCATCACATTCTTTTGGCCATATCACATCACATAGCATACCCTGCAAAAACAAGTTAGACGTCCTCTAATTGTTGTTGCAAGTTTTACGTGGCTGCTATGGGTTTCTAGCAAGAACGTTTCTTACCTACGCAAAAGCCACAACGGTGATATGCCAATTGCTATTTACCCTTCATAAGGACCCTCTTCATCGAATCCGATCCGACTAAAGTGGGAGAGACAGACACCCGCTAGCCACCTTATGCAACAAGTGCATGTCAGGCGGTGGAACCAGTCTCACGTAAGCGTATGTGTAAAGTCGGTCCGGGCCGCTTCATCCCACAATGCCGCCGAATCAAGATAGGACTAGTAACGGCAAGCAAATTGACCAAATCATCGCCCACAACTACTTGTGTTCTACTCGTGCATAGAATCTACGCATAGACCTAACTCATGATGCCACTGTTGGGTAACGTAGTAATAATTCAAAAGTTTCCTACGTGTCACCAAGATCAATCTAGGAGATGCTAGCAACGACAGAGAGAGGGAGTGCATCTTCATACCCTTGAAGACCGCTAAGCGGAAGCGTTGCAAAGAACGCGGTTGATGGAGTCGTACTCGCGGCGATTCAAATCGCGGAAGATCCGATCCAAGCGCCGAACGGATGGCGCCTCCGCGTTCAACACACGTACAGCCCGGGGACGTCTCCTCCTTCTTGATCCAGCAAGGGGGGAGGAGAAGTTGAGGGAGAGCTCCGGCAGCACGACGGCGTGGTGGCGGTGGAGCTCATGGTTCTCCGGCAGAGCTTCGCTAAGCACTACGGAGGAAGAGGAGGTCTAGGAGGGGGAGGGCTGCGCCAGGGAAGGGGTGCAGCTCCCATGAGCCTCCCCACTATATATAGGGGTGGAGGGGGCTGGTTTATTGCCCTCCAAGTCCATTGGGGCGTTGGGAAAGGTGGGAGGAAAGAAATCCCATCCTTTCCCTTCCCCACCGATTGTTATCCCCCCTTTTTAGGGATCTTGATCTTATCCCTTCGGGATATGATCTTATTCCTTCTAAGGGGGGATCTTGGTGCGCCTTGACCAGGGGTGTGGGGCCTTGCCCCCACTACCCACGTTCATGTGGGTCCCCCCATGCAGGTGGGCCCCTCTCCGAAACCTTCTAGAACCTTCCCGGTACAATACCGAAAAATCCCGAACATTTTCCGGTGGCCAAAATAGGACTTCCCATATATAAATCTTTACCTCCGGACCATTCTGGAACTCCTCGTGATGTCCAGGATCTCATCCGGGACTCCGAACAACCTTCGGTCACCAACGTGTATTTCCCATTACTACTCTAGGGTCACCGAACCTTAAGTGTGTAGACCCTACGGGTTTGGGAACCATGCAGACATGACCGAGACACCTCTCCGGCCAATATCCAATAGAGGGATCTGGATACCCATATTGGCTCCCACATGTTCCACGATGATCTCATCGGATGAACCACGATGTCAGGGATTCAATTAATCCTGTATACAATTCTCTTTGTCCATCGGTATGTTACTTGCCAAAGATTCGATCATCGGTATCCCTATACCTTGTTCAATCTCGTTACCGGCAAGTCTCTTTACTCGTTCCGTAACACATGATCCCGTGACTAACTCCTTAGTCACATTGAGCTCATTATGATGATGTATTACCGAGTGGGCCCAGAGATACCTCTCCGTCACACGGAGTGACAAATCCCAGTCTCGATTCGTGACAACCCAACAGACACTTTCGGAGATACCTGTAGTGCACCTTTATAGTCACCCAGTTACGTTGTGATGTTTGATACACCCAAAGCATTCCTACGGTATCCGGGAGTTGCACAATCTCATGGTCTAAGGAAATGATACTTGACATTAGAAAAGCTCTAGCAGACGAACTACACGTTCTTGTGCTATGCTTAGGATTGGGTCTTGTCCATCACATCATTCTCCTAATGATGTGATCCCATTATCAACGACATCCATTGTCCATGGTCAGGAAACCATGACCATCTATTGATCAACGAGCTAGTCAACTAGAGGCTCACTAGGGACATGGTGTGGTCTATGTATTCACACATGTATTACGATTTCCGGTTAATACAATTATAGCATGAACAATAGAAAATTATCATGAACAAGGAAATATAATAATAACCATTTTATTATTGCCTCTAGGGCATATTTCCAACAAAGATACCCCAAACAAGCCCCTCAAAGGATTATTTTCCATAGTAACAAGTGACAGTAAATTTCAGCACACTATATAAATTTTTCCCTTACCAAATTCCACTCACCAAAGGCGCTTCACTCCCCGACAACGGCGCCAGAAAAGAGTCTTGATGACCCACAAGTATAGGGGATCTATCGTAGTCCTTTCGATAAGTAAGAGTGTCGAACCCAACGAGGAGCAGAAGGAAATGACAAGCGGTTTTCAGCAAGGTATTCTCTGCAAGCACTGAAATTATTGGTAACAGATAGTTGTGTGATAAGATAATTCATAACGGGTAACAAGTAACGAGTGTAACAAAGGTGCAGCGAGGTGGCCCAATCCTTTTTGTAGCAAAGGACAAGCCTGGACAAACTCTTATATAAAGCAAAGCGCTCCCGAGGACACATGGGGATTTCTGTCAAGCTAGCTTTCATCATGCTCATACGATTCGCGTTCGTTACTTTCATAATTTGATATGTGGGTGGACCAGTGCTTGGGTGCTGCCCTTACTTGGACAAGCCTCCCACTTATGATTAACCTCTCTCGCAAGCGTATGCAACTACGAAAGAAGAATTAAGATAAATCTAACCATAGAATGAAAC
Source organism: Elymus sibiricus (assembly GCA_039707655.1). NCBI lineage: Eukaryota > Viridiplantae > Streptophyta > Magnoliopsida > Poales > Poaceae > Elymus > Elymus sibiricus. Next base: position 60,285,769 of record CM077665.1, read on the forward strand.
ATATGGATCCAAATCAGCCCCTTACGAAGCAACGCATAAACTATGGTTTAAGCTTCTGTCACTGTAGCAACCCATCATCTACTTATTACTTCCCAATGCCTTCCCCTTGGCCCAAATAATGGTGAAGTGTCATGTAGTCGACGTTCACATAACACCACTAGAGGAGAGACAACATACGTCTCATCAAAATATCGAACGAATACCAAATTCACATGATTACTTATAACAAAACTTATCCCATGTCCTCAGGAACTAACGTAACTACTCACAAAGCATATTCATGTTCAAAATCAGAGGGGTATTAATTATCATTAAGGATCTGAACATATGATCTTCCACCGAATAAACCAACTAGCATCAACTACTAGGAGTAATCAACACTACTAGCAACCCACAGGTACCAATCTGAGGTTTAGAAACAAAGATCGGATACAAGAGATGAACTAGGGTTTGGAGAGGAGATGGTGCTGGTGAAGATGTTGATGGAGATTGACCCCCTCTCGATGAGAGGATCGTTGGTGATGACGATGGCTTCGATTTCCCCCTCCGTGAGGGAAGTTTCCCCGGCAGAACAGCTCCGCCGGAGCCCTAGATTGGTTCTGCCCAAGTTCCGCCTCGAGACGGCGGCACTTCGTCCCGAAAGCTCTCTTATGATTTTTCCAGGTCAAAACCCTCCATATAGCAGAAGATGGGCACCGGAGGGCTGCCAGGGGGCCCGCAAGCCACAGGGGCGCGCCCTGGGGGGGTAGGGCGCCCCCCAGGCTGGTGGCCTCCTGGTGGGTCCCCTCCAGTATTTCTTTCGCCCAATATTTTTTATATATTCCAAAATAATTCTCCGTAACTTTTCAGGACTTTTGGAGTTGTGCAGAATAGGTCTCTCATATTTCTTCCTTTTCTAGTCCAGAATTCCAGCTGCCGGCATTCCCCCTCTTCATGTAACCCTTGTAAAATAAGAGAGAAGCATAAGTATTGTACCATAATGTGTAATAACAGCCCATAATGCAATAAATATCAATATAAAATCATGATGCAAAATGGACGTATCACGCTACAAGAAGTGACCGCCGGTGTTATCAATATATATCTAGTATAGTTAGCAATCCAGAATCAGATTCCATTCAATTAAAGGAGAAAATAGTTGACCACCTAACTTATGAAAACTCCAGACTGACTAATCACAGCAAACAAATGGTTGCTTTCATTGACATTCTACTTGGAGGTTGATTGAGATACTTAAATTTAAAACATTAAAGTTAATCTGGAAGTATTGCATCATTACTTCTAATTTATATCCTTCAATTATGAACAACCAATAGAGTTGAAGATAGAAATTTTCCAGTCCAGGTGTTGGAAGGTTTGAACAGAAATATAAGACTTGTAGTTTAGTTCAGGGTCAGTACTGATTTGTCACCTAGATTTAATTTGGTGTTCATTAAATGCAGGTGTTCCTACTGGCCGTACTGTAGCCCGTCTGGCAAAGGATGATGCTGAAGGCAGCAGCCATGCTGGATGGACTGTATGCTCCAAAGGAGGTATATCTGAAGATCATAGGACAGACCCAATTATGGATGCTCTAAACGGATGTACCATTTGTTTGTTGCAGGTAGAAGCAATAAATACAAAAGGAAAAGAAAAGCAAGAATTGGTCCAGGAGCTGGAGGTAGGCAAAGTAGGTTTCCATAATTGCTCATCTCAAGTACTTGTTCATTAAATGTTATAGTAAAATCAATTGAGTACACCCATCATATGATTGATTGAAATTACTCAGTTTAATTTGAAGTCAAATCAGCAGAACTAAGGATGGCAGTGTACAGAGCTTTGTTGAGAACTAAGACATCCAGCAACAGTAAGGACATATGCTCTTAGCCCTAATAAAAACCTATTATTTTCTTAAATGATAAGTTTTCTTTCAATCAAATTTGTAGTATGGGAGTTGCCTGACTTGAATGAGCCATTGGAAGAAATATGTGAATGTAATCAAGAGGACATGAATAGCATTGCCAATTCAATTGCAAATGATCTTGAAGTTGTTGGAGGACTGTTGGCATTGAGTGGTTTGTTACAAAGAAAAACCAGTACATGTATAGAAACTATTTTAATATTTATAGTTGTTTGTTCGATCTTCTATTCAGATTCCATGAAAAGCACTGCTGTGGTTTCTTCTTCTAGCATTCAAACTAGTGGATTGGTCCCAATTGTATATCAAGATGGTATTCCTGTACCATATCCAGAAGGTGGAGTAGGTTTAAAGGAATTCAGCTATGGGATTTACTTTCATGTGGATGGGGGGATAAAGAGCGGTAAGAATACTAGTGTTTTCCAATGTTCAATAAAAATTCTGGGGCAAGTTTATGTGTACATTAACTTTTGCTAATAATTATATTTCACCTTGACAGTGTTTGGATGATCCATACAAAGCCAACATATTTATGTCTACGAGGTTTTGATTTTTTTGAAATGCTACGAATAAATGGAGAGATGAGTTGTGGAGGTTTTGATCTGTTTAGCCGACTGGTTTGCCAAGAAGACACTAAAATGCATCATATACTAGACAGGTCTCGTCTAAGGCATGTAATGGATCTGTATTGGGGGGTAAGTTTTTCTAACATTTATGTTTTAATATAAACTGATTTTTTATCTGAATTCCTAACACTGTTTATCTTTAAAAAAACAAGGGTTTGGTTCTTAATGGTGGTAAAGTGGAGGAGGATCCTCATGTTAGAAATATGTTTACTGGAGCACACCTGCCATACGACGTCTTCATTGCTAGATTTGTATGATAAACAAATGAATTCTAATATTTAATTTTTGTTGTATGACTAAAATGATATGAACTAATTGTTTTGCTTTTGATGTGGCAGATAATGGTCCCTTACAAGGATCCATGTAGGTTCTACAGCCTATACGTATTTGACATGATCAAGCATGATGTTACAGTTTACGATCCACTTATGCCAAGAATGTCCTCTAAAAAAATGCAAGAAGCATTTGAGGAAATGCAAAGCTTTGATTACTTCCCTATCAGCTTGTGCTACTAATTTTTTCAATGGATGGTCTTTCAATACAAATGATTGGTCATTCTTTTTCATGGCAGGGCAAAATGGGAAAATGACTAGGTGACTTTCTTAAATAATTGCTTACATTTGTAGTAAATAAAATTGTTTCTAATTGTCATATTTCTTTTGCAGAGAAGACAGTTCGTTATGCATTATGCACTTCATGCTACATTTCAAACCTAATATAGTGCCCGAGATATTGAGCAAGGTAAACATCAATTTTTTTTTAAAGTATTTGAAGTATTTTTTTAAAATCAGGTTTACTAACGAAAGAACATGTTTTTGGCCAAATAGGATGGACTTACAAACTTCAAGATGAAGGTTCTGCAGTGGTTTGGACGCATGGATGGCAATCTGCAAAGGTTCCCCAAAAATATAATTCCACTCTGAGATAGTTTGTAGTTGATAAGTCAATCAATGGCTCATCGGGACAAGTATTTTGTGAGGAAGGCGTATTAATAGTTTGGATGGACTGTTATGGATTAGAAGATTGACTGTGGTCACACTTTTGATGTAACAGGTAGAACACATGAACAGATGCTTGGGAATGCTGATGTGTTGTACCCAAAAACATGAGAAATGCCTGTCATTGATAAGTCGCAATTATGTTCTGTTGTATTATTTTAGAGTTAATCTATCAATCATCTGATTTCAAACATTTTAATGCTGTACAAGAATTAGTTTCGTGTATGTAGGTGTGCAAACAATTAATATCCTCGTGGAAACAAGTTTTCCTAGAATTGCTATAGAAAACCTAATTGTCAATAAATGTTTTGTGTTTAAAAACGTAACATTATAAAATACAGAAATTATAGTTTAAATGTATTCTTAATTGCAACACTTACTTGTGTGTTGGCGACAAATACCTAACGTAATTATGTAAAATACAAACTGTAGTTTAAAGGTCATGTTAATTCCAGCACCTACTACATAGGAGCAGAAAAATCACATTGTGTGGTGGTGACAAAAGTGGAAGTAAGATTTGAAACTAAAAGCAATAAACATCTTTCAAATAGTAGGAAAACAGTCATTCACCTAATGAAAAACATAGCATAAATATATTGTAAAGGAATGTGCCAAACATTGAAGAAGTAAAATCACCATTACAAGTGAATTTAAACAGTAGCAAGAATCCAAGGATTCAGAAGTGGAACCTGGAGCTAAACAAGTTTGGATAATTATTTGAATTACTAAAATCTTATTACAATCCGGCGAAAACAGCACATTTGAGTTCACATTAGGTTTGTGATGTTGCGTGGAACAGAAGCAATGTTTCCTTCAAGTTTCATCAGTTCAGTGAGAACTGCAAGTTTCTCCAATTTCATGCTTTCCTGCGTTTTGAAAGGCAAGTAATTTGTTTCAGGAATTGTTATAACAAGGAAATAAAATAAGAATGACTTTGGGATAAGGAAAACCCTACCTTATTTAGGGGCTTCTTGATGCCAACCCCGTTGAAATTCCTAATCATGTGTATCATAGCGGGTCCCGATTCAGATCTAGGACGATTACAAAAAACACAAGTAAAAGATAAATGTCATTTTTCAGAAAACTATAATTGACATTTGATTTAAAATCGTAGATTTAGAGATTGCATTGCATACTGCGAGAACTCGTCATATGTTATTATTTCGTACTTCTTTTTCCAGTTCATGCAGTCTGTGTGCCAACTGGTGAAGAACTTGAAAATACAGGCAAAAAGTGCTACATGTAGCTTGTCGGCGATAGCTTCATGCATGGATTTCATCTCAGTGTATCCTTGTTTGCAAGCTTGAGGGTCTACGATGTGGATCAGTTTTCGTTGCATATCCCAAACATATGAACGCCATCCATGTTGTAGCAAAGCTGGTATAATGAACTGACAAATTGAAAGACATATAAGGATGAATTTGATATAGATGTCATTATTTGAATAGCGAAATACTTACTAGGGTGCAGTTGGAAATGTTGTAAGGTACATCAGTGCCGTAGAACTGATGTTGTATACATTTCATCTCCCATGGAATTTGTTCTGACAGCACAACAGTCTTGAAAAAAAAATGTTACAAGCAGATTGAATGGCTCTGAACTAATTTAACAGAGGTAAGTTCTTACTGAGAAATCAGGTTCCAAATAATGCCTCCATATTGGTAAATCAATATAAAGTATGTATCTGTCAATCTGCAGAAGCCTCCTAATTATGAGAGAACATAGTTCATGATCGATAACAGATTCACCTATTAACTGGTCAAATATTATGAGACCAGTAATAGATATAAATCGTGGGGTAAAATGGATTAACCAAGTCCTGGAATATAGACATTTGGTTAGATCATATGAAGATTAATACATATATATTGTCATTGGAAAATTGTGTTGTGTAGATGTTACCTGGAAAGTTGTTGTTGATTGTTGACAACAAATTGCTCCTGAAGAGATTGTACGATTTGTGACGACGGTGAGTCCAGATCCCTTCCAATGAACCAGTGATGATTGCCATACTGAACTTGGTTGCAGTCTTTCCTGGATGGATTAGTGGCTGAGCATTGTCTGAAAACAACTGCGTCTTTGGTAATATTGTCGTCATCATTGAAAAGAACGATTCCACCTACGACGGTGTCGGCCCATGTCTTTGCTTTCTGAATAGATGTTAGCTTAGAAGGTATTATAGCTTGGGTTGGTGTGCTCATATTGATACGATGATACGATCCCGCATGTGATGTTGTTTTGTTGGGCATATTGATAACAATGCAAAGTTTGTAAGCAAGAAAATCATATTAAAGAAAGAACAAATTACAATTTGTTTGGCATTACCTTGGTGGGAAGCAAATTTCTGCTTTTTTGAAGCTGTTAGACCAAGATGTTTGCTGTATGGTGTTGTCCTTTTGGTTGAGGATGTGTTGCTACAAGGGGAGTCACCATCTGTATTATTAATAAAACTGTTAAGAGATAGCATTGGTTGGTTTCATATGTTGAATGTGATGTATAATTAGAAAGCAAAAACCTTTCGATTGGTTCATATTCAGCCTCTTAGGTATTATCACTACAAGAAATATGCTAACTTGCGACCATCAATATTGGTCACCGAATGGTCATTGTTTTTCATTTACGACCTTTTTATGACCAAAAACAGTTGGTCAAAAGCTGAGCGTCGTTAATGGAAATTAGCGACCTTTCTTCTGGATTGGTCGTTGACGTTTACGACCAAAAAAAAGGTCGTTGGCCCTACGACCAATTGTTTTGGTCGCTGGCAGTCTGCCCATGCAACGTGGCAAGCTGACGTGGCAAAATTACGACCAATTGGATTGGTCGTTGATAAGAATCGGCCCGGTCCAATTCGGGGCTTTACATGGGCCAAGCCCAACAATTCAGCCTATTTGTATTGTTTTTTCTGTAAATTCTGGTCATCTAGATGGGCCATGCCCAACACTTTTGTTCATTTTCTGGGCTACAGCCTTTTACGGTCCACTTATTTGGGCCTCACGTTTTTTATTTTAAACATGGTCCACTTGTCATTTTTCTTTTGTTTTTTTTTATTTCAGAGCAGGTCCCACTAGTCAAATGGGCCCAGCCCGAGTTCTCAGGAATGTTTTTTACGTCCCACACATCAGCTCCCATTTGTGCAATTACCAATAATTTCATTCAACAGAGCCTATAATGCATAGTATTTCATACAACAACGAAACAAAGTACATTACAATCGTGCACAGTACACATCTGGTATTCAGCTATAAAAATACAACTAAATACACACATAACTAGCTCCACTAAGCTAGAACACATTGTTGGGTGCAGGTTTTATTCGGGATTCTTCTTTCTGGAGCTCAACTTTTGAAGAATGAAGGCCAGCATCTGCAGGTTATAAATCAAAAAGTTAGCAACAGAATCAAGTGAAGTCGCGCACATAACATTCTCCTCACAATGAAAAATTGCTGCAGAATTTGAGATCTAATAAGAAACCATGCATATAACATTCTCATAACAACAAAACTGAGATATATTTGTAAAGGCTAAATGATAAGTACCAACCCAGTGCAAGATACCAGAGAAACTATGTCAAGTTAATCATGCATCAAGAATTAGGCCATCAAGCATCAGGCCAACAAGCATCAGGATTAGTACAGTTGTGAAGCAAAGTAAGCTGATCAGATGACATAGAGTCAGGATTTTATGCTTATTGTTAAGAGAAAAGTTAAAGTTAAGCCTTTGCTTAATAGTAGGCCTAAGGAAATCAACTGTGCATTTGGTGAGAATATAGCAATAGATTAAGAGCATATTGTCTAGCATCACATAGATAGTAGCACAATGCTACAGGCAGCTATTGGCATAAAGTAGAGATTCTGCAGTATGTGACAGATATGAAGGACCAAGCAAACTGTTCCAGAATAGATAAATTACAGAAGAAGCATGTATTCACCATCCTACTGGTAGCAAGGACATAAAGATAATCATTTAACAAGCAACACGAACATGATTAAATCACATAACTAAGTACAATCCAGTATACCAGCTGAGAGCGAACATGTATTCGACATTTCCGGCATTTCAATACATGCACGACAGAGAATAGCACTCTGTTCTTACCACGGCACGAGCGAGATGTCCCTCGACAATGCCCTGCTTTTCCATGTCGCGCTCGAGGCTCAACCAGCTCTGCGGTGTGGACGACGCCCTCCTTGCTCTGTTCGGACGACGGGCACGGACTCGGAAGCCCTACACATTGCAATTTGCGCAAATGCAACAACAATATAAGGAACTGGTATCAAGCAGAACAGAAGTTGAGAGAAGGTTAAGTTCCAGGAGCCGACCATCCAAGGGAGCTGCATGGTGCGCCATCGCGGTGCCTTCATCTGGAGTTGCAGCTCGGAGTTGTGAGCTGCTGCTTTGCTTCCCCATATATAGCACGCCTAGGTTCTCCTAAGATAGGAACCCGAGAAACAAAAAACATGATTAGGGAGCTGGTACATCAAAAAAGGAATCCATGCACGAATGACATATACAACTAAAAAATCAGGATATCACATATTATTAGAATTGCATATTAGATGGCTGCAAGATAAGTGTTGCTTCATTTAAGATGTTTGGATACAACATAACCAGGATTAGAAAAACAGAGCATAAATGGGCAGTTTGGCATTTGCTATGTTGTGCAGCATTGAGCTGCTGAATTTAGTTACTTATGCAGAAACTTTCCTGATCCGAGTAAACTTACAATCCAGATGTTGTCCACACCACCGAGCACAGCAATAGCCAGCTTGGATCTGAAGGGGTTCCACACCCTGTACTCAACCTTGGATCCATCCTCGTTCTGTACAATAACAAAACAGTAATAAACAAAAGTCTACTGCATCTGTAGAACAGTAATGAACATCATTTCACAACAGCACCGATAAGTGCATATCTCAGCCAGTAATTGCATCATTTACATATATAGGCATAAAAAAGTGCATCTTTCAAACAACAATGAACATCATTCATATGCTCTGGGAGCAGAACAGAGCGTAAAAATCCATCAATAGAACTTGAAGCCAGTGAATATATCTAAAAACTACTGACATAAGCGTATCATTTGCTCCTCTAGGAACTAACAATAGCCGAATCTAAGTTGATGACCCAGCTGAATCGAAGCTGGTTAGTGTTCTTTCACCAGTACTACAAAATTCAGATTACTCTACTTCTGAACTTGCACAACCATGTACTATAGCTGGTGTGTGTGATCTAGACTGGTCAAAAGAATTACTACAACTTGCTAAACCATGTAATCCCATAAAAATTTCAAAGCATTACTACTAGTGAAAGCATCATCTCAACTTCTGAATAATTAGGTGCTCACAGTTTCAGCTTGGCTGCAGTAAAATTCAACTACAACCAGAATTACCTCCGGCGAAATGGCAACTGATGCTCCTCCTCCTCCTGGCCGCCACACTCCCGCCCCCGGCCACGTCCTGGCTCGGCGACCACGAGCCCCCTCCTCCCTCGCACCCGCACGCCCACCAGAACCGGGTCAAGAGCGGCGGCGGTGGCGCGAGCCACGTGCTCACCACCGCGCTCGTCGTCGCTGCTGGCCGTGCTCCTGCTCTACCTCTGCATCGCCGGCGTAGTCCGCCACATCCGTGGCAAGGGGGAGGGCGGCCGCACGTCGCAGCAGGCGTCGCAGTCCTCCCGCGCCGTCGCCATGGCCTGCACCACAGCTGCTGGGCTTTCACGTACGAGCAGCTCCACGCCGCGCGCAATCTCGGGGACGGCGGCTCCCCTGCCAAACCCTCGCCTCCGTCGCGGTCGCGCGGGAGAAAGTGATGCCGCCCCCGCTTAAACGCCTCGGCCCGCCTCGTCTCTCCGCTGAAACTTCTACAGCTATGCCATTTTTGCCTTGAGTGAATCGCCTGGCGCTGTCTCGGGGTCGAGATCGAGATCGAGAGAGGGTGTAAGCGGTGGAGGAGCTAGGGACTGGGATGGCTGCGGATCTGGCTTGGGATGGGAGGTGGATCTGGAGAGCATGCGAAGTGGGCTCGGTGGTGGTGGATCTGGCCGGAGGAAAGGGAGCAGCGGAGGCAGGGGAACTCGGATCTATTCTGTGCGCCGGCCAGGGATGTTGGAACTCGTCGGAATCGGGGCAGGAGAGGGCTGGGGCGGCGGCGGCGAGGGATGGGCTGCGATGGGGGGATCTGAGCTAGGGTTTGGGCTGCGGGTGGGGGTATCTCTTTTTCTTTTCTTTTTTCTGTAGATAGATGGATGGATGGATGGATGTGGGATGGAGAGCTGGATGGATATGGGATGGAGAGATGGATGGGCGCCATGTTATCGATCCGTGGGAAGAGTTCTGATTGGTTCGAAAAATCAGTGATTTAAAATAGTTTTCAAGTACTAAAAATAGAGGGATTTTGTGAAGCAGCTATCAAAAATATTTTGCAAAAGGGCACCACACAAATTTTCACTAGAGTTAGACCACATTTTATGGATGAGGACCAATTTGTATGCATTTTTTTATCTTTCTAACTATTTTTAATCATTTTCCGAGTGGCAAAAATGGGTTTTTTTTGTGAAGAACCTACCAAATATTTGTTGCAAAATTGGACTCCATCAATTTTCTAAAATACTAGTCCATATTTAATATACAATTGACCAAATGGTTGGGTGTCAAAAGTTTTGATCCACCTCTCGTGAAAAAGAAAAATTTCTGCCGATTCAGTTGGAAGCGGGTCAAATTTGAACTGCAACTGCCTCATAGTTTGCTCTTTATTTTTTTCAAAAATCATTTCTAGGTACAAAAGTATCTATTTAATCAGAGAAACACCAAAAGTTTTCCAAGATTCAACCACTAGCGAGGAACGGTCATTCCTGCCGTTTTGACTGCATTTTGAAATGGGCATGAAAAATTCAAAAAAAATCAAAAAATTGGAAAACCTTCGTAATGTGTCATTATATGTGGCCAAGTTACCAGTAAAAATAATAAATTTGTAATACGGTAATTATTTTAAAAAAGTGTTCTCAGAAACGAGCTATCATGTGTGAAGATCAATGGCTTTCCAGCCAAATGATCAATGTTATGGTAGCATTCATGGTATAGTTTGTTCAAATGACCTCATATTGTGCACAAGGGTGCATCTTGTAATGGCAAACAATGTTGGCTAAGGAAGTTTTCAATTTCTTTTGATGAAAAAATCATTTTCCATTTTTCGAGTGCCCAAAATGAGTTTTTTTGTGAAGGACCTACCATATATTTGTTGCAAAATTGGACCAAATCATTTTTATAAAATATTAGGCCATATTTAATGCACAATTGATCAAATGGTTGGGTGTCAAAAGTTTTGATACACCTCTCGTGAAAAAGACAAATTTTCGCCGATTCAGTAGGAAGCGGGTCAAATTTGAACTGCAACTGCCTTATAGTTTGCTCTTTATTTTTTCCAAAAATCATTTCTAGGTACATAAGTATCTATTTAATCATAGAAACACCAAAAAAATCCAAAATTCAACAACTAGCTAGGAACGGTCATTCGTGCCGTTTTGACCGCATTTTGAAACGAGCATAAAAATTAAAAAAAAATCAAAAAATTGGAAAACCTTCGCATTGTGTCATTATATGTGACCAAGTTACCAGGAAAAATAATAAACTTGTAATACGGCAATTATTTTAAAAAAGTGTTCTCAGAAATGAGCTATCATGTGTGAAGATTCATGGCTTTCAACCCAAATGCTCAATCTTATGGCCACATTCATGGCATAGTTTGTTTAAATGATATAATATTATGCACAAGGGTGCATATTGGAATGGCAAACAATGTTGCCTAAGAAAGTTTTCATTTTCTTTGGACGGAAATTTCATGTTCCATTTTTCGAGTGCCCAAAATGAGTTTTTTTGTGAAGGACCTACCATATATTTGTTGCAAAATTGGACCAAATCATTTTTATAAAATATTAGGCCATATTTAATGCACAATTGATCAAATGGTTGGGTGTCAAAAGTTTTGATACACCTCTCGTGAAAAAGACAAATTTCCGCCGATTCAGTAGGAAGCGGGTCAAATTTGAACTGCACCTGCCTTATAGTTTGCTCTTTATTTTTTCCAAAAATCATTTCTAGGTACATAAGTATCTATTTAATCATAAATACATGGTTTGGTGGCGATACGCCGAGGTTTGGACGGTGGCCGATGGCCCCAACTCCAGAGCGCGTAAACTCGCATGCCCGCCGCATGGTCACCGCGTGACCATGGCATTGCCATGTGTTCTAGGCGGCATAGGCATGTCTAGTGGGCTGGGCACTCCCCAGGTAGATGTTAGGAAGAAAATTACAACAGAAGAATCTCACGAGGAGACCGAACTATGCTCAAACATGAATTAGCAGCCAAGTGTTTGATTAGCGGTACGGGAAATGCACATGGCCAATGGGCGTGATTTTTTGCTGAGGATGATAATCTACTAAGAAGACTGTCTTCACAAATTTTCAGCTCAAATGGAGGAGCCTAAGTGGCACTTGCTTTGCAAAGTACCACACTGGACAGAAATATGAATGTTGAAGCTGGGGTCAAATGAATGAATGGATCGAGCTGAAATTTGGTGGAGGATGGTTATTTGGGCATAGGAAACCACTGTAGAAAATTGATACCATTTGGACATGCCAAAGTGGTACTTCCTTCACAATGCTCTTCTCTGTACATAAACTTGGGAATATTAGTGAGAGAAATTGGTTAAATGAAATGAGCTCAAATTTGGTGTAGGTAAGTTACATAGTTATGGTCATGCCCTGGTAAATTTTCAGAAAATATGAAGCAATATATAATATAGTTGCTTCACAAACTGAAAATATGACAAGAATAAAAGATTGGATGGTGAGCTCACATGGTTTGTTTGATAGAGCTCAAATTTTGTGGAGAGTGATTATTTGAGCATATGGAAGATTTGGAAAAATATAAGATCATTTGGATAAGCCTGGCTAGTACTTACTTCACAAAGCGTCTCTCTGGATAGAAACTTTGGAAATTTGCTGAGGAAGATTTATTAGAAACATGGAGCTGAATATTATCATGTGGCAATGATTTGGGTATGGAAGAGTGCCCAAAAAGTTTGAGGGTAATAGGAGGGGTCTAGACTTGCTTTGCAATGTGCCAATCTGGCCATAAAATAGAAATTGAACTTGGGTTCATATAGATGATTTGATTGAGCTGCAATTTGGAGGAGGCTGATAATTTGGGCATATGAAGGCACTGTATAAATTTCATGCCATTTGGATATATAAAAATGGTACTTCCTTCACAATGCTCTCCACTGAACAGAAATTTGGGAAAAATATTGAGGGAAAATGGTTAAATTAAATGAGCTCAAATTTGGTGGAGGGAGGTTCTATGGGCAGGGTCATGTCCTGGTAAATTTTCAGCAATTATAAAGCAATATAAAATATAGTTGTTTCACAAACTAAAAATATTACCAGAAACAAAGATTGGATGGTGAGCTCTCATGGATTGTTAGATGGGGATAAAATTTTGTGGAGAGCTATGATATGGGCATATAGAAGATGTGGCAAAAATTCAACTCATTAGGATATGCATAGCTAGTACTTCCTTCACAAAGCTTCAAGCTGAACAAATTTTTTGGAAATTTGCCGAGGAAGATTTACTAGGCAAATGGAGCTGAATTTTGTCATGAGGCAATGATTTGGATAGTAAAGAGTGCCCAAAAATGTTGAGGGCAATCAAGAATATATAAATAGCACTTCCTTCACAAAGTGCTGTTCTGAACAGAATAGGAAAATGAATATTGTTGAATTATTTTTGAACTAGGCAAGGTAGGTTTTTGACATATTTGACAAAGATATGATCCAAAGAATTTATGAGAATATTTTGGGAATTTTGGGAATAACAGAAATATAGGTTGTTTCACAACCTAGGGCAAAAATTGACACATGGACATGACACATAGGCAAAACTGATGAGGTGACGCCTAGTCATCGGAACCCACCACAATTTACAAGGTTATGACCATCTATATTGGTCGTGATCAGCTAGAAATAAGGCAGCGGACTAGTGCTGTCTGCTTTACGACCAATTCGTGTAAGGAAATTACGACCTTTCTGACCTAAATGGTCGTTATGGTTTAGGTTTTGGAGCCCTCCGAACAGCTTACGACCTTTCTGACCTAAATGGTCATTATGGTTTAGGTTTTGGAGCCCTCCGAACAGCTTACGACCAATTGGTCTCAAATGGTCATAGATTTATGACCATTTCTTCCAGGGTCACTGACAGAAGGTCACAAGTTGACATATTTCATGTAGTGTATGTAAGAATTTGATTCTGAATACGGTGAATTCTGGTTAGGTTTGTTCTGCAGTATACAAGGGAGTGTCCGGAGGCTGCAACATATACAACTGTTAGACAGAATATTCATCAGAGTGTCTAGGAACCTAGCATTTTCTTGGATAATTGCAGTGCGTAGCAAAGTTGACTGAAGTGGTGCAACAGCATTGTGCTTCTTGAACAGAATACCAATCTCAGAGGCATGTTCTAATTGTTAGGATGAATGAATTGTCAGTACATATGTTGTCGAACAAAGAATTTTGCAAGATTTCTTTTATGAAATTTACTTACCAGATGAGGATAATTTGTTTTCAGATATGTGTGAAACTCCATTGCGGTACTTGGAAGATTTGTTTGAGCTGTATTGGAAGTATGGAGTGTTGATGAGGCTGGCTGGAAATTAATAGGAAAGGATGACGTAGAGGCATTTGCGGTTGAAAACGGTAATTTGAGTTTATTTTCCATTCTTTTTGAATTTACGTTGGTAGGTGTGTCCCAGGCACTTCTAGCGTAACATATCTGATGAGGTTGTCGTATCTGCAAATTAATTATGTACGCTTGAGACGACATAAACAAATGAAAATTTGAATTCAATGTGAGAATATAACTAACAGGTGCTACGGAGTAATCCCATTTCCCCTTCTCTGTGTTTGTGCACTGCAGAATCATTTGTCGTAGTTTTATGTCATCGTAACAAGAAATCCTTGGCATGGTGTCATGTGGTATGTTCAAAATTCCAAGGTCAAGATTGTCTAGAACAAAAATCTGCAAGTAGATTTATAAAAAACAGAAATGTCAAAAGTATGCAGGGGAAGTAGAAAGTGAAAAAACATGGCAGCAATTTCATTGTTTAGTAAGATAAGTATGTTCCATTTGTACCTGAAGGAACATGTGGCATCCTTGTAGGTAGGTCACAGGACGATTATTCAGTATGTCTGCCTTAACTTGCTGTGAGGCTGCTACAATGTCCTTCAAAATGTATTCACACCAGTTGAAATATATGATATGATCTGTCTGTGATATTGCGCCCCAGTAGTCAACTGTTGTGCACTCGTGTTTAGATCCCGGAGCAAGGAGATGTCCCATGACAAAAATGACAATTGACATTTTGAAGCAGTCTTTCTCTAGATTGCTTGATGAGGTCTCTAAAAGTGGTCTAAGTAGAATTGTTTCGGCAGCTTTTAGCACATTGTTACCTTTGTCTGGCATACCAAGTGCAAATCTAAGGAACTGTTTCGTGTTTTCAGAACACTGTGCTTCGGCTATTGATATGTCTTTAGTACCGCAAGGAACACCGAAAACTTTGTGTACATCTGCATCGCAGAATCTGATTTTCCTATGTTCATCTAATGACACGGCCATTGCGACAGCATCAACTCTACTCATAGTCCATTTGCTAAACTTTAGATTTAGCCTATTCAACGCAGGAAGCTTAAGTATCCCTCCCCAGCCGATTGATTGCACTAAGGATTTCTTGTACTGGTCAAAAGAAGAAACAACAGATACCACTTTTTGTACAGATGTACGTGATGCGGGTGTTGGCCCTCCTGGTTCGTCCCGTGACGCTTCGGCAACTTTCTTATATGCTTGGTCTATGACTTGATCAGCAGAACTGCTGGATGAACCATGTATGCGGGATCCCATCGCTCCTGTGAGATTTAGGACGATCAGTAAGCTGAAAAACATGGCAAGTTAGGACTGGGTCGTTAAGATTGAGAGAAACTTACATTTGTTTGTGAAGAAGATGAAGTGCAGAGAGCTTGCCCTCTGCTCTTGTAGAGGACGGAGAGCTGTTGTAATGGCGATAAGGCGGCTGGTCGATGTAGTAAAGACCAATTGGGAGGGATGAAGTAGTATGAGTGCTCAGACTGGTTGGCAATTGCAGTGGCACAACTTGTTCGACAACTGTGAGCGAACAGGTAGAAGTTATTGCCATAAGAAGTAAACAACAGTGAATGATTTAGCAGGGCATGAAGAAATTGTCAGCAAGCAAGACAGTCCGATTTTTATTCAAAGAACTTATTTAAATAGGACATTAGGATTAGAGATTTTAGAATCGGTGTGAAGATAATAAGTAAACAACTCCCAATGGTGAATCTTAGCAGAACTTTAGTTATAATAATATAAGAATAAGTTTCTGAAAGTAAAATACTAATTAAATGAAACATAATCGTTTGACAGCGCTTCATGAGAGATTACTCCAGATTTGTCTCACTTCATAATAATTAAAAGTGCACGTGCTTACAGAACAATCCTTCTTAATAAAGATCTGATACATATTCGTCCTGCTAAGTGCTACTTCTTGAGCTTGCGTTGGTTTTCCCTTGAAGAGGAAAGGGTGATACAGCAAAGTAGATAAGTATTTCCCTCAGTTGTTGAGAACCAAGGTATCAATCCAGTAGGAGGTACAAGCAAGGCCCCAATCTTTGCACCTACACAAATAATCAAACACTTGCACCCAACGCTATAAAGGGGTTGTCAATCCCTTCACGGTTACTTGCAAGGATGAGATCTGATAGAGATAGATATAAAAGATTACTAAAATGAAAAGTAAAATAAAAGTAAATAGATTGCAGCAAAGTATTTTTGGTATTTTTGGTTTATAGATCTGAAAATATAATATGGAAAATAGACCAGGGGGCCATAGGTTTCACTAGAGGCTTCTCTCTTGAAGGAAAATGATACGGTGGGTGAACAAATTACTGTCGAGCAATTGATAGAAAAGCGCATAGTTATGACGATATCCAAGGCAATGATTATGCATATAGGCATCACGTCCGTATCAAGTAGACCGAAACGATTCTGCATCTACTACTATTACTCCACACATCGACTGACTCCTGACTGCATCTAGAGTATTAAGTTCATGAAGAACAGAGTAACGCATTAAGTAAGATGACATGATGTAGAGGGATAAACTCAAGCAATATGATGAAAACCCCATCTTTTTATCCTTGATGGCAACAATACAAATACGTGCCTCGCTACCCCTACTTTGTCACTGGGTGAGGACACCGCAAAATTGAACCCAAAACTAAGCACTTCTCCTATTGCAAGAATTACCAATCTAGTTGGCCAAACCAAACTAATAACTCGAAGAGACTTGGAAAGATATGAAATCATGCATATAAGAATTCAGACAAGATTCAAATAATATTCATAGATAATTTGATCATAAACCCACAATTCATCGGATCTCGACAAACACACCGCAAAAGAGTATTACATCGGATAGATCTCCATGAAGATCATGAAGAACATGGTATTGAAGAACATAGAGAGAGAAGAAGCCATCTAGCTACTAGCTATGGACCCGAAAGTCTGAGGTGAACTACTCACGCATCATCGGAGGGGCAATGGTGTTGATGTAGATGCCCTCCGTGATTGAATCCCCCTCCGGCAGATTACCGGAAAAGGCCCCAAGATGGGATCTCACGGGAACAGAGACTTGCGGCGGCGGAAAAGTATTATCGTGGCTTGTTTTGGTATTGGGGGAATATTTCTGAATTTATAGGCGAAGAATTAGGGTTGGAGGGCCTGCAGGGGGCCCACAAGCCAGGGGGCGCCCCCCCCCCGGGGCGCGCCCTAGTGGCTTGTCGTCTCCTGGCAGGTCTCCTGCCCTCCTCTCCAAGTCTGGTAGATGTCTTCTGGTCCAAGAAAAATCATCGCGAAAGTTTTATTCCGTTTGGACTCCGTTTGACATTCCTTTTGTGCAATACTCAAAAACAAGGAAAAAACAGAAAGTGGCACTGGGCACTAAGTTAATAGGTTAATCCCAAAAATAATATAAAATAGCATATTAATGGATATAAAACATCCAAAACAGATAATATAATAGCATGGAACAATCAAAAATTATAGATACGTTGGAGACGTATCACTAAGCTAGCTTAAGTACATAGTTAATGCCTAAAAACTAATTAAGAGCAACATATGGAAGCCCGTTGGGTAGAAATCTAAATAAAAATTACAAATATAGCAGCATCGGTAGCTTTGTACCGAGCAGAACACACAATAATTACGGGGGGCTAGCAGATAGGAACGAATTAAGATTCATCCTAGTTGAATTGGCTACAGCCTAATTTCTGATAAAGCTAAACGGCATCTTGAAGCTTCAATGGTTCTTCAGAGCTAGATGAAGAACAGCAATGAGGTTCAGAATCCCGACGATGAGGATCAGGGTCATTGTGGCTCCACTTTGCTTGGGTTGGATGGCGACTGGGATGAACAGCTTGGGGCCACTTGGCTCGAAGCACGTCGAGGTAGACTTCTTCCCACTTCCAGAAAGAACAACTCCCCTTCTAGATTTGAGAACAATTTGTAGAGGAAAGGGGGATAGGTCACATACAAGTAGCACACAAAAATGTAACATGGAGATCTCAGTGATGAAAGGAAAAAACAAAAATCACATACCCAGTGGTGCTCGCACTTGTAGAAGTGCCTCCTAGGGTTCTTCTTGGTACGGGACACCCACCACTCCACATCCCCTTTTTTGCAGTAGGGGCAGGTGATGAGAGGAAGAGGGGCCTGCTCCTGGATGAACGGGGCGAGCGATTGACCAGAGGAGGAGGAGGATGAACACATTGCGCCGCGGATTTGGTGTTGCATCGGCAGATCTAGAGAACTTCTTGGTGAGGACTGGCAGATCTGGAGGGGCTGCTTGGTGACGAACAGTAAAGAAGAAGGAAGAAGGTAGATAATGGAGACTGATACGGTGGGTGGAGTGTGGGTGAAAGCCGCGTCGGGCCAGATAGAGAGAATATCAGGTGATACAGAGTTTTACATGCTCCCATGATACGGGCTTCTGTGAGCCCTTGGATCTAAGATCCAACGGTCGCATGTTGAGCTCCTGGATGATTGCAAAAAAGCCCCACAAAATTGGGTATTTACGCGCAAGTCCAGAATCTTGGCCCGTGGCCGTTGGATCTCAGATCCAAGGGCTCTCAGCAGCCCGTATCATGGGAGCACCGGATACCCCGTATCACCTGAAACTTTCCTGGGCCAGATAAATGCGAACAGAATCTCAGCTGAGAAGAACAGATTGCAGCTCGAGGTGGGGCCAGAAGTGGGGCCGGTGAAGGTACTATACGAAAGCAGGTATTGCGTGAAATGAATTGATACTCGAATCAATACACAACAAGTGTAGTGTACGTTCCGAATCTATATGTCAGTGCGCGGCCGAGATGTGGGTGGGTGAGTGCATATCAGGTGATACGGGAGGTAAAATGCTCCAATGATACGATGTGATCTCGGCCATGGGATTTTACATCCAACGGTGAGCCCAGGAGCCCCAGAACATTTTCAAAAGAGTCCTTTTGGAAGCCCAGAATCGCGTCTTGATCCGCATCCCCAGATGTTGACGGTTGGATGTGAGATCCAACGGGCAAGATCACTTCGTATCATGGGAGAATTTTAGCTCCCGTATCACCTGATATTTTCCCGTGGGTGGGTGGAGCACCTAGGAGCTCCACTGCAATTCCCCCAAATGTTTGCTCTTTCGTTTGCCAGATCTACGCGTTTGCTTTCCTTCTTGTAAGTTTAATCCAGCCCGCTACCGATATGCAGACACTTGTTCTGATTCCTCAAATCCCTATCCCCCATTACCAGCTGCCACAAATCCTCGTTAGTTACCGATACTTTCAGCAGAAGAGTCAACATTTGCACACATCGTGCCAGCTGGGCCAATTTCAGCAGGCAAACCGCGACTGCCCTTTCGGTTTATGATGAGCCAAATACCACAACGGGCCAGAATTCAATCCTACTGTAAGAATTGTCTCCTTGATGAATATAAATTAAATACAAATCAAATTTATGAACATGCAAATAGCTAAGTTTTTTTAATAACATGACAAAACTGGCAAACCATTTATTCGGAAAGTAATTGATATTCCGGGGTTAGTACTAAATAATCTATATTTTTCATACACCACCAAGCAATTTCATTTACCGGCGACCAGAAAATCACACAGAAAAGTTTTCATCCACATGCAGATATTTTTTGATATGTAATTGTTTAGGTTTCACTGCAGCACTGTAAAATTAAAAGCATTGCATATTTAGTTGATCCAGTGCATAAAAAACACGGCGAAAAATAACAGAACACATGCAGCCATCAAGTCCCGTCTTAAACAAACATTGTATCCCAGAAATTGGAAATACATAGATAATTCACGCCATCAGTGCTATCAATTAAAAAGGTACACTGAGCTTGTGTTCATCCTTTAGCCGCATCGCAAAAGAACTGACACCCAATTCTAAATAAAACTTGGCTCGAACGGGTCTCGCCGTTTACCACAGACATTTCGGCGATGTCCCAGCACACCGCACTTACCACATTTGGGTAATCTCCTTGGAGCTTTAGGTATGTCCCCTCGTTGCGGACATGTTGTGCTCTTGTGACCCTGTCCTCTACAATCTTGCAGAATCTTGACCTGTTTTGATTTTGCTCCTATGGCGCCTTGTCACGACTATTGTTAGGGCAACCTGGGGCGACACTTTTCATCGGAGCTGCTATGGAGAATGCACCAGAAAGCTCAGCTGCACATTGCATCCCAGATCCCACTGCTTTGGTAGTATCACAAACATCAAGCATTTTGTCTGCATTTTCCATTTCAGCTAGACCCATTCCATCCTTACCAACACTAAGAGGTAGCAGGGTTGAACTAACTAACTTCATCATGGCCAAGAAAACCTCGTAACACTTCATCATGCCAGAAAATTTATACATCCAGGTCGAAACAGTTTCGTTTTATTTACATCCTAGAGTGAGTGTATGTCCAAAAAAATACAATAACAATCCAACCGAGCTGTGACACAAACATACTTAAAACAACCTAATCAATTTTCCTCGTTGCGCACTGTTTTTCTTATGATTTATAAGCAATTGCCAGGGAACACAATTCACAATCCAACATAGCCGCACCATCTAAAATCTAGGTCTCTTTTTGCAGTCCCGTATTATTGCTTTATTCCATGCTCTAAGGGCTTATCACATTTCCACACACACACAAAAAAAAACAAGTCAGCTCCCCTCATTATATCTAATCGTCATCGTAAACCAAACATGACCACAACATTTAACCAGCACTACTCCCCTTGTCTCCCATTTTGCAATAACGTCACCAAAAAAATGTTTCCAACCATGGATCTATCCGGCATAAACTAGTAGTAATATAATAAACCAAACCAGTCATCCATTACAATGCAGGAAAATCCATGATTTATCACACCCAAACAACCACAAATCTGGGTCCAGGTTACACAACAAACAAACTCTAACCACAAGGAATAAAATTGCTAACTGGAAAGAAATCAACACGAACTCAACATACCTTCTGGTCCAGCCGCTTGTTGCTTGAGAGCACACCCAATCCAACATGAGAAAGCACGGCTTTTTTGACCGGCCAATCAAACTCGTATGGAGAAGACGGCAGGGCGTGGGGACGAGAGGGAGCGATGATGAATGATTGGGGTTCACGAGGAACAGATGTGACCTGCCCCTAGCGATGTGCTGTTTCATATCGGGTCAGCCGCCCCACCCAACTGGTCTGGCCCATATAGAAAACATCTGACCAGAACGGGCCAGAAGTGTGCTATCCCTGTACAGCCTATCACATCTAGGCCTCGTATTGCAAAGCGTATATTGGAAAACTGGAGGTGCCCATTTGAACAGTCTCCATAAAGTCAGCCGGTGTCGCCGTCCGCTGAAACTTCACTCTCCCGTAGTCACACCCTTTTTCTTTCTCATCTTTTGTGAAGGAGTGCATGCAGGCTCAGGGGCGATTATTCGCCGGGCAGAGGTGTTCGAGTGTAGTACGTTGACTCCCTGGTGTATCATCAGGTCTGAATTCGAACGTCTGTTGAGGCGCGTGTAGTACGTTGATTTCCTGGCCATTATAATGTCTGCCCATGCGCGCGCGCGCCGCGGCCGTGGCGGCAGGCGGCGCCGGGGCCAGCTGGAGCGCCGTTCAGATCCTGCAGAGCTCAACCGCAACAAACCCAGCCACCCAGCCAAGGTACGGTACATGAGCTCCGTCCATCGATCCATGGACGCAACAAACCTGATCTTTTATGTGTTTCCCACCACCTCAAAACATATTGTTGGATTAAACACTCTCTACTACAGTAAGAAATAACATTCATGCCAAAATTCAAGCATTCATGGTATTTTTTATGAGAGTGGATTTTCAGCTCCCGGGTGCCTAGGCACCCTCTATGAACAGTAAAATCAAAAAAAAAATAGAAAACAAAATCAAAAAAATCTGATATTTGAAGCATCAAAGATGATCACAATTTGTAGGTGTTTGCAAGTTTTCATGCCAAAAAACTATTCGAGGAGCTCTACACACAAAAAAAATTTCAGTGCTTGAAGTTTTGAGCACTTTTAGCACTGAAATTTGAAACTCGTTTGTACATCTTTCTCTACATGATATTTTGGCATGAAAACTTGCAAGAACCTACAAACTTTGTTCATCTTTGATGCTGCAAAGTTTCAGATTTTTTTGATTTTGTTTTATATTTTTTTGATTTTACTATTCATAGAGGGTGCCTAGGCACCCGGGAGCTATCACACCTTTCTCATTTTTTATTGCTACTGCTTGGAAATAATCTCACAGTTATAAAATGTTCTTAAGCATAATACATATAACTTTGTGGACACTGAGACATCAGAAATTCAATTTTGCCAGGTTTTGTTTCCTAATGTTCAGAAATAGCATCACAGTAGTAGAATAATTTCAAGCACACCGAATTATACAAGTCTATGGACATCAGAGTCCACATAAATCATGCATGCCAGATGAGGTCATTTCAGGGGGTTAGACATTGCACTACAGCAAGCGCACACAGTTCGACGCGAATGGACATGCTATGGTTCATCACTGGAAGTACTTTCTGCAGAATGAACTTGCATCATGTGGGTAGTGAATCCTGATCATGTTCTCTAGGCACTTCTTGTAGGAGAAATCTGTAGGAGGGCTGTCTGATGACACGACGTACAAGCACCTGTAGCTATGGAACTTTTGATGCTTAGAGCATCTCCAGCCGTTGCCCCCCCCCCCCCCCCCCCACACCCCCAGGGGGCCGAAATAACGCCGCCGGCGCTAAAATCGGCCGGGGGGGGCTCGTTTTCCTAGCCGCCGCCCCACGGTCGCCCCCCAGCCGGCGATTTCTGCCCAGTATGGGCGTAGATTCGGCCCAAATTCGGCCCAGATTCGGCGCTATTTGGGCATTACTTTGACAAACTCGACGCTCTTTCGGCATAAATTCAACAAAAAACTAAATGTTTCGTACCAAAGTTCATCATAGAAATTAATACAAAATCAAATAGTTCAATGAAGCAAGTTCCAACATAAATTAAAAAATATCGAGCTAGGCGTTGCCCTTGAGCCTCCATAGGTGCTCCACCAGATCGTCCTGCAGTTCTTGATGCACTTGTGGGTCTCGGATCTCCTGGCGCATATTGAGGTAGGCAGCCCATGTTGCTGGTACCTGGTGATCAAGAACCGCAAGAGGTCCCATCCTGTGATATGGTTTAGTGTCAAACACTGGCTCTTCCTGCTCGCTCTCAATGATCATGTTGTGCAAGCAGACACAGCAATTCATGATCTCCCACATCTGCGATTTCGACCAGGTCAGAGCAGGGTACCGGACAACAGCAAATCGCGATTGGAGCACACCAAATGCTCGCTCGACATCTTTCCCGCAAGCCTCCTGACACTTAGCAAAGTGTGCCTTCTTTGGCGCCACAGGTTTTGAGATAGTCTTCACAAATGTGGACCATCTCGGATAGATACCATATGCTAGATAGTATCCCTTGTTGTAGTGGCGTCCATTGACCTCAAAGTTCATCGGAGGAGCATGACCTTCAACAAGCTTGGCGAAGACATTCGAGCACTGCAAGACGTTGATGTCATTGTGAGTTCCTGGCATACCAAAGAAGGAGTGCCAAATCCATAGGTCATGTGTGGCTACTGCCTCAAGTACCACACTGCAACCTCCTTCGGCGCCTTTGTACATCCCCTGCCAAGCAAATGGGCAGTTTTTCCATGACCAATGCATGCAGTCGATGCTTCCAAGCATCCCTCGAAATCCTCTTGCTGCATTTTGTGCTAGGATTCGAGCAGTGTCTTCAGCATTGGGTGATCGCAAATATTATGGTCCAAACACTGCCACCACTGCCCTGCAGAACTTGTATAGACACTCAATGGTGGTGGACTCGGCCATTCGCCCATAGTCTTCTTGTATGTCCGCGGGAGCTCCGTATGCAAGCATCCTCATAGCTTGGGTGCATTTCTGGAGCGAGGAGAATCCAACTGTGCCGGTGCAATCCTTCTTGTAAACGAAATAGCTGTCGAACTCCCGGACGGAATTAACAATCCTGAGGAAGAGCTTCCGGTTCATCCGGTAACGACGCCGAAATACTTTCTCACCGTGCAATGGAGAGTCGGCGAAGTAGTCGGCGTAGAGCATGCAATACCCCTCCATCCGATGCCTCTGATTGCTCTTGCGCCGGCCCATCGCGGAGCCACCTCGCCGGGGCTTATCATTGTTGACGAACAGGCCAGCCAGCGAGGCGAGTATCAGGAGGTGCTCCTCGTCGGCGGTGTTGGCCTCAGCTTCTTCCTCCAACAGGGCCGCGAACGCCTCCTCGTCGTCCGAGTCCATGGCCGAGCAGGCAAAACGATGAACACCTTGTCGGCGTGACGGGCGAGCAGCCGCGGGTGCCCTGCAAGCATGGCGTGGGCCGGAGGACGTCGATGGGCGAGGGTCGGGGAAGCGAAAACCGGCGAGGGGGGATGAAGGGGCGGTCAAAAGAGGCCTTCTAGCGGCGGCGCAGTGGCCGTGAACAGGCGAGAGGCGCCGGGATCGGCATCGGGGAGAACGCGAGAGGAGTGGCTCGGGCGAGGAAAAGGACGAGATTCGCCTGACAGTGGTGTCCCACACGCCGGTTTGTTACCGGAGCCCCCCAAGAGCCCCCCAAGTGCGCTGGGTTCGGCCTGGGTTCGCCGGCCCAAAAAAGGGCTCTAACTGGTGAAAAACGGGGTCTTGGGGGCGCGACTGGGCCGATTTTTCGGCGCCGGCGGTAAAAAAGGCGCCCGGGGAGGCCTGTTGGGGGCGTGGGTGGAGATGCTCTTAGCAATCTGCAAGCAGGGGAAGAAATTTCATGAAGTTTCCATTTTGGATTTTGGTTCTTGGTTCTTGTGATGCATCGGACGACAGAAAGGTATGCTGCTTACCATTATGTAATTGATATTCCCTGCCATCTTCTTTTCCTTCTCTGGGTCGTACATGAGAATATTTTTAACAATGAACATCTCTTCATCAGCAGAAAGCTTGATGCCACCCCTGCAAAGTATGGGAATAGATGTACTACGAATAAGGATTACAAACACAGAGAAGAAGCCACTTGGGGTCTAGTACAAGAGAAGGTGCAC
This sequence comes from Elymus sibiricus, assembly GCA_039707655.1. Classification (NCBI taxonomy): domain Eukaryota; kingdom Viridiplantae; phylum Streptophyta; class Magnoliopsida; order Poales; family Poaceae; genus Elymus; species Elymus sibiricus. The sequence goes on from CM077665.1 coordinate 60,311,029, forward strand.
TTTTCAATCATTGCAGTTACTTGGACTTTGTGATGTTCAAACATAAATCCAACAGTCATATGATCATTTACTTGAAGAAGTGTAGCTACTTTTCAGTACTTTGTGTTCTTTTAGAGTTGCTACCTCCTTGGTTTGGTCTGTTTGATCTCCATACTGGTCCTTTGCCATGGCTTGGACCAAGTTTGCTGGTCCACCCACCAGAGTTGGATGGTCCTGAAATGTGGATGTTCGGGGCGCTTGTAGTATTAGCTCTTTGGGCTTTCCACCTTCTGTGGCAGATTTTCGTGTTTTGACCCTTTTCGAAAAGATTTTCAGGATCTGACCCTAGTTCTTTTTTTTTGTTTGAGATTTCACCCTTTTGTTACCGCCACGGGGCTCGGCGGTAGGTTCGGGCAACCTACCACCAGGGAACCTGGCAGTAGCAAAGATGGCCACAGCCGTCAACTAACGGCCAGCACACAACCCTACCGCCACCGGCCGTTCCTGGCCTGGAGCGCCTTCATTTTCTCTAACTTTTTCTTGGTTTCATCTTTAGCGCAAGTCTCCTTGAATTTTTCAAAGTCCTCTTCCGTAAGTGTCGGATTGTCAGCATGAATCTTGGACCACGGTTCATTCTTCTCAATCGCTTTTTTCACCCGAACTTTCCAGGCGGACAAGTCGTTGGTGAACGTCACCATCGCCTTGTTGTTTATCTTTGTCATGGCATCGTCGTCCCACGGTTCTTTGCTTTCTGTGCGGCCGGGGAACAGGAACCTATTGTGCAACTTCTTTAGGAGCATGTGCTCCATATGTGGTATCTTCTTCAACTTCTCGTCGTTGATGTTGGCGGTTTCCCTGAGGATGCATCCTAGTTGATTGCCCCAGCGCGAGCGCGCTTCCTCCGGCGCCGTTGGCTCTAATTTCTTGGGGTGCATCTGCGTGACCACAATTTGTCTAATGCCGAGCTCGTTTGGTCTTCGTGTCCTCTTCTGCTTCGGTGCTTTACCGGCTACGACAGCATCGTTGCCGGCCTCGGGGGTGGTGTCGGTGCCGGTGCCAGTGTTGGTGCCGGTGTCGGGGTTCGTGCCACTGCCGCCACCATGCACCCCCATCTGGTGTTCGTCCAGGTAATCGAAATAGTGATTTGCCGCCTCGATGGGGTCTTCTTCGAGGCGAGCAGAACCCCCGGCTTTGGCGTGGCTAGACATGTTTCCTATTCAACAATTGTAAATAAAAGATATAATGAAGAGAAAAAAGGGGCCTATATTTGGTCAGAATGTTGATTCATTCCCCCCGGCAAATCCCGGGCACTCCGGCGGGCAGGGGCGACGGCCGGCGGCGACAGAGTGGGGGGAGAGGGCGGCGGCGGCGAGGTCGAGGGCGGGCCCGCGCGGCGACGGTGAGGTCGAGGGAGGGCTCGGGCGACGGCCGACGTCGAGGTCGACGGCGGGCAGGGGCGACGGTGGGCAGGGGCGACAGCGGGCAGGGGCGACGGCCGGCAGCGACAGAGTGGGGGGAGAGGTGGAGATCGAGGGGGGGATAAGGACTTGGCCAAATTTTGAGCCCGTGCGGCGGGGTTAACTAAAATTAGCAGTAGCGCTGGATTAGGACCAGCGTTGTAGCTAAGTTAGCTATAGCGCTGGTCCTAATCCAGCGCTGCTGCTAATTCTTATTATTTTCTTTTTAGGTCCCTTCTTTTTATTATTTTCCTTTTCTAGTTTTTAGTTTTCTTTTTTTTATTATTTTCCTTTCCTTTTCTCTTTACTTTCCTTTTTCTTTTGTATTGCTTTCTCCCTTTTGTTTTTGTTTTTTGTTTTTCTCCCGACGGCCTCGCACGCAGTCGACGAGAACGTCTCCCTCCCACACTACGCGAATATCACCGGAACCATGTGGTGGTAATTGAAGGGGATACGATGTATACATCAGTTGACCGATAACGTTTACTTAAGTGCGTACACAAAATAGATACATATATATAAATGATGGTTTCTCAGCTGCGTCGACGACGTTTCACATTGAGCTTCTTCCCTTTCTTGTTCGTTGACGAATAATTGAGCCCCTCCTTGTGACTTTTCCGGAACCATGGAGTACGATCTTTCTTACGTAATGTAGTATTGATTCTTCTATTCACGTATGCTTCATCGTCATCGTCATCTTCCCTCATCGGGTTGCCGTATTGGTCGTAGTCTTCCTCGTTGGTGACTCCATCCATTCCGACGATGCTCCTTTTGCCTCTCCTCATGACAACACCGCTGGGATTGGTCGGGTCAGTTATGAAGAAGCATTGTGTCACGTGCTTAGCGTGTACCCATGGCTCAGTTTTGGCGATGACGTTAACGTTCACGGTTGCGCTCTTCGCGTTGGGTATAGACATGGTAGTGAAATACTTGTTTTCTCTTACGACGTCCTTAGCCCATCTGACACGGAACATCGTCGCATCGTGCATTCCAGCATAGTCAAGCTCCCAGATCTCTTCGACCCTTCCATAGAATCTTTCAGTTGTGCCGTTGGCATCGGTCACGCATTTAATTGTCACCCCGGAGTTTTGGTAATCATTGTCCATGTCTTTGGCCTCCGTGTAGAACGTGTACCCGTTGATATCGTATGACTGATAGGTCGCGAGTTTGGGCGTGGGGCCATGTGCTAAGGTGTGTATGAGTAATCCGTCCGAACTGCCCTCTTCCGGGGGATTTTCAAGAACTTGCTCTTTGAACCAACGCAAGAAAGTGGCGTTGTGCTCTACAGTAACTTCGTCGTCCGTCTTGAGCATCCCCTTATCACGGTACTTATTTGCGATGGTTTCTTTGTGCCATGCCACATAATCATCTACCACATCTAGGTGTTGTAGCACTACTAAGTTAGCCCTGTCAAAGTCGTTCCGTCGATCCGAGTAGTCCACGTGCAATTCCCTCCGGCCGTTGTTGTGAATTTCTCCTCCGAGCCTCCCATCGTGCTTCTTGACGGGCAAACCAACAACAGGGTCTCTGACGCCTATATAATTCTCGCAAAAGGAGATGCACTCATGCGTCAGATACCCCTGGACGATGCTCCCATCGGGACGGGACATGTTACGAACGAATCCTTTGATGACCCCATTCATCCTCTCGAACGACATCATGCTGTGAAGGAATGTCGGCCCGAGGTCGATGATGTCGTCCACGATGTGGACACACAGATGCACCATGACATCAAAGAACGCGGGCGGGAAGTACATCTCAAGCTCACATAGTATGACAACGATCTCTTCCTATAGCCTTCGGAGCTGCTTCACACTTATGGACTTTCGAGAGATAACGTCGAAGAAGTTGCAGAGACCAGTAAGCGTGTCACGGACGTGCTTGTCCATTATCCCTCTAATGGCAACCGAGAGTATCTGCGTCATCATCACATGACAGTCATGAGACTTCATCCCGTTGAACCTTTTCTTCTTGGGGTCTAGAAATCTGCTTATCTTCCCACAGTAACCGGAACTGACTTTGATTCCCATAAGGCACTTGATGAATTGATCGATCTCCTTCGCACTTAAGGTGAAGCAAGAAGGGGGGCAATAATTCTCCTCCTTCTTGTTGACTTTTCTGCCCCTTTCCCCCTCCTCCGTCTCCGTCTCCGTCTCCTCCGTCGAATTTTTACGGTGGAGATCTTTCCTGATCTTCAAATCTTCCAAGTCTTTCCTTGCCTTCGCCCGTCCTTGGTCTTCTTCGGCATGTTCATCAGTGTGCCAAGCAAGCTCTTGAGGACATTCTTCGTGATATGCATTTGATCAAGGCAATGAGGCGTGTCGTGATTGGGCCAGTACTCCAAGTCCTAGAAAACAGACCTCGTTTTCCATACCTTCAGTAGCGGCTCCGGCGCCTTTTTCATCTTTCCCGGCGTGGGGCACTGTTCCCAGTTTTTCAACAGCTCGTTGATTTCGGCGCCGCTCCTCTTACGTGGAGGTGCTCGATGCTCAGCCAACCCATTGAATAGATCTCCACGCTTTCTCCACGGGTCATCCTTCTCGAGCCATCTACGATGCCCCATGTACACGATTTTCCCGGACCCACCATCTTTCGTTGACGTAAGCTGCTGAGACGTTGTATCATCCATGCACCTCATGCATCCGCAGTATCCGTGGCACACCTGGCCTGACGTGTACCCGTAACCGAGATAGTCATGCACCGTCGTCATCAGCGCGGCTCTCATATAGAAATACTCTCCTTTGCTGGCGTCCCATGTCCATGCCGGTGTTTTCCATAACGTGTCTAGCTCCTCTTTTAGAAGCCCCATATACAGGTTAATATTATTTCCCAGTTGTTTCGGCCCTTGAATCAGCATGCTCATGTGTATGTACTTTGTCTTCATGCACTTCCATGGGGGGAGGTTGTACGTCCATACAAAGACGGGCCATGTGCTGTGGTTGCTGTTTTGGTTTCCAAACGGATTCATGCCATCGGTACTCGCACCAAGCACGATGTTCCTTGGATCTTCTGCAGCAAATCCATATACGGCGTTGAATGCTCTCCACTGGCTACCATCTACGAGGTGTCTCAGCTTCGGATCATCTCCATCGTCGGGCTTCTTCCTCTCTGCGTGTCAGCGCATGAGCTTTGCTTCCTTAGGATCTACGAGATACCGCTGCATACGGGGAGTGATCGGAAAGTACCATACAACTTTCTGAGGAGCTTTCTTTCCTGCCTTCTTGTATCGAGAAGCATTGCACACTGGACAGCTAGTTTTTTCCGCGTGCTCCCCCCGATAAATGATGCAATCGTTGATGCATGCGTGGTACCTAATATGCGGCAAATCAAAAGGGCAAACGATTTTCTTGGCCTCATCGACACTAGTAGGACACAGGTTCCCCGCGGGAAGAACTTTATTATGTAGATACTTCAAATGCTCATCGAGGCTTTTGTCTGTCCATTTGTTTTTGGCCTTCGTCTTTAGAAGTTCGAGCGTGAAACTCAAGTGGGTCACCTCGGGATCGCAACCGTCATACAATGGAGTTTTCGAGTCTACTTGAAGTTGCGCCCGCTTGGCCTCCTCTCTAGAAGCAGCTCTCTCGCTAGTCGTACTGTTGCGAAGGAGGTCTCGAACATGAGGGTCCTGCACGACTGCACTTAGTAGCGTCGAAGACTGCGGTGTGACCGCCGCCTCTTCTCCGCCATGTCCGGACTCTTCTTCGCCGTGTCCGGAATCTTCTCCGCCGCCGTCATTTAACTCTTCCCCGCCGCCATGTCCGGCGCCATCGTCTTCGTGTCGATCAGTCATCTCTTCGTCTAGCCCCATGTCATTATTCCATGCCATGTGAACGTCCTCATCATCATCATCTTCACTTATCCACCGAGTATAGCCATCCATGAAACCATTCATCAGCAGGTGCGCCTTCAACCTGCCATGATCAAAAGGGTCCAAAAGGACTCCTTCTTTGCATCTTGTACACGAACATCTAATCCTAGTCCGATTATTTGCATACATGTCCATCACCGTGGATTGCATCTATCGCTCCACCTTCCATCCACTCACCTTCATGACCGACTGCATGCACGGTATAAAAAGCAAAAGGGTTATAAACAAAATGCATGCATGCATCAAAGTCATATAAAATTTGGCATGACCTTGCCTAAAAATAGGACATATCGAGTTTGCTTGAAATTCACCGAAACGGAAATAAATCGACATTTCGGCAAAACATAAGCAACTCGGGGGCATGTCACTCGCACAAATCTCTCCATATCCCAAACACACATATTCCCATTCACACACATATTCCCATTCTTGAAATGAACAACTTTTTACTCACCTTTCTCCCAAGAGAGACCGATCGACCGGATGAGGCCTTTCGCTACCTATAGGGATCGAAAGTGTGGATGGCTAAATAGCTAGCTAGATCTAGTTGTTGGGGAGGAGAGATGACTCTAGGTAACTAATGGAGAGGGAGAGAGATGAGCTAGCTAGATCTATATCTAATGGAATGGAGGGAGAGCCAAATAAATGAGGTAGGGGGGCATTTATGGAGCTAGCTAGAGATGAGAAGGCCATTTATGGAGGAGAGTTATGGTGGAGGGGGGCATTAATGGGGAGAGAAGAGAGGTAGGAGGAAGAGAGAAGAAGGGCAACAATGGTGAGGGGAAAGGGGAAAGGAGGGGGAGAGAGGGCAAAGGGGGGGAGGAGGGGGAGGGGGTGAAAAGGTGGCACCAGCCACGCCTAGCAGTAGCGCTGTTTTCCAGAAAGCGCTACTGCTATGTTACTTAGTAGTAGCGCTTTCCAGAAAGAGCGCTACTATTAAGTGGCGCCCATTAGCAGTAGCCGTTCCACGAAAAAAAGAGCTACTGCTAAAATCTTAGTAGTAGCGCTGTATTCTGGACAGCGCTGCTACTACCAATAGTGTCGGTGGGCTCGTCGGGTCCCGCTTAGCAGTAGCGCTCTTTATGTTTCCAGCGCTACTGCTAAGTCTTTACTTGTAGCGCTGCCGAAATCCAGCGCTACTGGTAATTACCAGCAGCGCCTGTTACTTTCCAGCGCTACGGATAGTGTCCTGCCTATAAGGTTTCTCCTAGTAGTGGTCGCACTCGGAACCGGTGCGTCGTCTTCCCTGCCGATTACTCCCACGACCAACATTTTTGTGCTACACCACGTCCCGGAGGATCAGGTGGGAGCAAGCAAAGAAGCGTTGATCCAGCTGGAGGTGATGAGCGAACATCTGAAGACATCATATGATGCGAGTGCATCTTTGCAGAAGAACGTCCGAGTAAGTACTCTCGTAAGTACCTTCCTCACTCGGAATTGGGATTCGAGTGTCTTTTGCTTTTAATCCCGAGTGGGTTTGCATCTGGGCACACCCACTGGGTGTTTCTATGTTCCAGTGGGGGCGCGCTGAGCGCACCCACTGGGTGTAGTCCCCGAGACTGCCGTCGACTGAAGCAGTCGGCGGTAGTCTAAAGTGTAAATCAATTTGGTGGTCGATCTATACCTTATCTTGGAGAAAAGATCCCCGAGACTGCTGTCGACTGAAGCAGTCGGCGGAAGTATAAAGTCCGAATCAAAGTTCGACTAACATTTTGTGTTTGTTTCTTGTTTGCAGGCTGTTTGTGAGCTCGGAAGCCACTATAGCACTCTGGAGAAGGAGGCATTGACCCTGCGCCTCGACCTTGAGGCTGAAAAAATCAAGAGTGCCCGATTGGAGCAAGAGAAAAAGACACTCGAAGGTATGTTCATCCTGTCCGACTGCCGCCATAACTATTCTTCCTCCCCGTCCGACTGAATCTACTTCATCAGATCTTCATGGCGAAAATCGTAAACTTGTCGAGAGGCTGAAGAATTCTATTTCTTTAGAAACTGTGAAGACGGCCCTCGAGAAGAAAGACACCGATCTGGCAGCTGCTCAGAAGGAGGTCAGTCGGAAGACCAAGGAGGCTGAGGAGAAACTGAAGACATTCCAGAAGCTGGAGGAGGAGAAGAAGACTCTAGAGGCTGTTGCGAAGAAGTCCAGGGAGGAACTAGCCGAGCTGAAGAAATCACACGCCGGGTGGGAGGCCAAACTCAAGCACATCACTGCAAAGAAAACTGAACTGGAGCAGTTCGTCGAAGAATTCGGCGACACCCAGAGTGAAAAACTCAAAGGTAAATTTTCCCGAGTGACTCTTGTGCAACCTTGTTTAGCTGAATGATTTTTTTTTTGCTTCTGACTCTTTCTTCCTTCGACTGAACTCAGAGTTCTGCGTCGAGGTTGCTGAGGAGATCGAGAAGATCGAGAAGGAGCTGGACCCGTCCCGAGAGCTGCTCAAGGATAGCGCTACTAGGGCCTTTCTCCGATTGGATGAACGTGTCGATGAAGTGGCCTCGTACATCAGGAGGCTCCGCACTGCTGTTTTGGACATTGAGAAAGATATCTTCCCTGATGAGGAACCTTCAAAGGATCTGGAATCTGTTCTAACCCGAGTGAGGGATGTCCCAAGCCGGGTGAAAACCTAGAAAAAGTCAGCAGCCCGAGATGGAGCTGACATCGCTCTCTCACTCGTCCGTGTCCACTGTAAGGGGGTGGACGAGAAGAAGCTGCAGTCCCTGGAAGTTGCTAACAGGAAGCACGTCAAGCTTGAGGACTTTATGGAGATGTTCATGGAAGTTGCAACTCGGATCGCGGATAAGATCGACATGGACACCTTCGTTGAAGCAGTTGTTCCGCCTCGCGCCGAATGATCACCGGGTCGAAAAAACTCTTAAGTTTTTGCCTCGGAATGCCGAGTGGTAGTTGTATCCATGAGACTTTGAACGAGCCTGAGGCTCCTATCGTCTGCACTTATATTCGTACCTTTGCTTTGAGCAGTTCAGCTTTTATTTGCTTTGCTTTCATTCGATTCTTGATTTCTATGTGTTTATACTCAAACGATTGCAGGATCGTGGTTGAGTTCTCCGAGTGTGAATGATAATCGCACTCGGAGCGGTTTTACACTTAGGTGACGTGGGGTCACGGCTAAGTCCCCGAGTGAGGGGAAGCCCACACTCGGAAGGTCCTGTTCATCTTTCGAGTGTGGAGAATGTCCCACTTGAATCGTTTTTAACTTAGGCGACGCGGAGTCGTGGCTAAGCCCCCGAGTGTGGGTGAAGCCCACACTCGAAGTAATTCGTATTTAGACGAACAATAATGGTCATGTTCATCTTGTTGTCCGAGTATGGAGAATGTCCCACTCGAATCGTTTTTAACTTAGGTGACGCGGAGCCGCGGCTAAGCCCCCGAGTGTGGATGAAGCCCTCACTCGGAGTAGTTCATACTTAGACGAACAATGATGGTCCTGTCCATCTTGTCGTCCGAGTGTGGAGAATGTCCCACTCGAATCATGCCGCGGCTAAGCCCTGATACGTCTCCATCGTATCTACTTTTCCAAACTCTTTTGCCCTTGTTTTGGACTCTAATTTGCATGATTTGAATGGAACTAACCCGGACTGACGCTGTTTTCAACAGAATTGCCTTGGTGTTATTTTTGTGCAGAAATAAAACTTCTCGGATTGACCTGAAAATTTACGGAGAATATTTTTAGAATTAATAAAAAATATTGGCGAAAGAATCAACCGGAGAGGGGCCACCACCTGGTCACAAGCCAGGGGGCGCCCCCCCCCTAGGGCGCGCCCCCCTGTCTCGTGGGCCCCCTGAAGCTCCTCTGACCTCGTTTCCACTTCTATATATTCCTATTTGGGGAGAAAAAAATCAAGGAGAAGAGTTCATCGCGTTTTATGATACGAAGCCGCCGCCACCTCCTATTCTTCCTCGGGAGGGCAGATCTGGAGTCTGATTTGGGCTCCGGAGAGGGGAAATCGACGTCGTTGTCATCACCAACCATCCTTCATCACCAATTTCATGATGCTCTCCGCCGTTCGTGAGTAATTCCATCGTAGGCTTGCTGGACGGTGATGGGTTGGATGAGATTTACCATGTAATCGAGTTAGTTTTGTTAGGGTTTGATCCCTAGTATCCACTATGTTCTGAGATTGATGTTGCTATGACTTTGCTATGCTTAATGCTTGTCACTAGGGCCCGAGTGCCATGATTTTAGATCTGAACCTATTATGTTTTCATGAATATATATGTGTTCTTGATCCTATCTTGCAAGTTGTAGACACCTATTACGAGTTATGATCCGCATCCCCCAGGGTGACAATAACTGGGATTCTTTCCGGTGATTATCGTAGTTTGAGGAGTTCATGTATTCACTAAGTGCTAATGCTTTGGTCCGATTCTCTATTAAAAGGAGGCCTTAATCTCCCTTAGTTTCCATTAGGACCCCGCTGCCACGGGAGGGTAGGACAAAAGATGGCATGCAAGTTCTTTTCCATAAGCACGTATGACTATATATGGAATACATGCCTACATTACATTGACGAATTGGAGCTAGTTCTGTGTCACCCTATGTTATAACCGTTACATGATGAATGCCATCCGAAACAATTATCCATCACTGATCCATTGCCTACGAGCTTTTCACATATTGATCTTTGCTAAGTTACTTTTCCGTTGCTACTGTTACAATCATTACAACACTGCTACTGTCACTTTTGTCGTCGTTACTGTTACTTCCATACTACTTTGCTATTGAATACTTTGCTGCAGATACTAAGTCTTTCAGGTGTGGTTGAATTGACAACTCAGTTGCTAATACTCGAGAATATTCTTTGGCTCCCCTTGTGTCAAATCAATAAATTTGGGTTGAATACTCTACCCTCGAAAACTGTTGCGATCCTCTATACTTGTGGGTTATCAAGACCTTTTTCTGGCGCCGTTGCCGGGGAGCATAGCTCTATTCTCTGAGTCACTTGGAATTTATATCTGTTGATCACTATGAAGAATTTGAAAGATGCTAAAACCAAGATCCACCCCTCAACTATGAGGAGAGGTAAGGAACTGCCATCTAGCTCTGCACTTGATTCACCTTCTGTTATGAGTAAACTTGCGACATCACCACCTGCTATTGAATCTGATACGTCGCAAGTAATTGATGATGTCACTTCTGCTATGCATGATGCTTATGATGATACTTTGCTTGATACTACTGTGCCCCTGGGTGAATTTCTTGATGAACAAATTGCTAGAGTCAATGCTGAAACTGATGATATTATTGAAACTGAACACTATGAGACACCTGCTAGACCTAGCTCTCCTAGATATGAATTGCCTGATATACCTAAGGTTTATGTTATGGAAGGAGAAGTAGCTAGGGACTTTCTTGCTTGTAAGGATAGAGATGATCTTAAGAAATTACTATGCAAGTGGAAAGAAAAATCTTTGAATGCTAGAATGCAATATGATCCCAAGTTTGCTACTTCACCTATCTTTGTTACTGATAATGATTATGAATTCTCTATCGATCCTGAGTTAATTACTTTGGTAGAATCTGATCCTTTCCATGGTTATGAATCTGAAACTGTTGTGGCACATCTTACTAAATTGAATGATATAGCCACCCTATTCACTCATGAGGAAAAAAATCGTTATTACTATATTCTTAAGTTATTTCCTTTCTCATTAAAGGGTGATGCTAAGATATGGTTTAATTCTCTTGCTCCTGGTTGTGTGCGTAGTCCCCAGGATATGATATATTACTTCTCTGAAAAATATTTTCCTGCTCATAAGAAACAAGCTGCCTTGCAGGAAATATTTAACTTTGTGCAAATTGAAGAAGAGAGTCTCCCACAAGCTTGGGGGAGGCTTCTCCAGTTACTTAATGCCTTGCCTGATCACCCTCTCAAGAAAAATGAAATACTTGATATCTTTTATAATGGACTAACCGATGCTTCTAAGGACCACCTAGATAGTTGTGCTGGTTGTGTTTTCAGGGAACGAACTGTTGAACAAGCTGAACTACTATTGAATAATATATTGAGCAATGATAATGATTGGACTATTCCCGAACCACCTCCAAAGCCGACTCAAAAGAAAAGAGGTATTCTATTTCTCAGTCCTGAAGATATGCAAGAGGCAAATAAATCTATGAAAGAAAAAGGTATTAAAGCTGAAGATGTTAAGAATCTACCACATATTGAAGAAATACATGGTCTTGATAACCCGACACGGGTAGTAGAGGTAAATTCCCTCCGTATATTTGATGAAGGTGATATTCCTTATAATAAGTCTGCTAGCCAATGCTTGGATGAGTTTGATAACTTTATTGTTAAACAAGAAAATTTCAATGCTTATGTTAGTAGACAACTGAAACATAATGCTTACATGCTTGATCGCTTAGGTGATTATATGAGTAGAACTGTTAATGATCTTAAGCTTATTAGTAAACATGCTTCCATGGTAACTACTCAAGTAGAACAAGTACTTAAGGCACATAATGATTTGCTTAATGAGATGATTAGTAAGAACAATGATCATTCTGTTAGAGTTGTGACTAGGGGTGGTAGAATGACTCAGGAACCTTTGTATCCTAAGGGACATCCTAAGAGAATTGAACAAGATTCTCAGAGAGTTAATACTGATGCACCTAGTCGTCCCAGTAATAGTAGGAAAAAGAATGAGGATAGGATTTCGCATGCTGCTAGTGAACCTGTTATAGATTCACATGAAAACCCAAATGATATTTCTATTTCTGATGCTGAGACACAATCTGGTTGTAACACCCTGGATTTTGCCCATTTCTTTTTTCGATTTTGGTCTGACTTTGCTTTTCCGTGGTTTGGTAGTCTTGGAACCTGGAAGGATCACCCTTGATTTCTCTTCCCTAGTGGCTTTCCAACCTCTAGACCATCCCAAGCCCCTGTCATTTCCATCTTGAGCCAATCCCAATATTCTTTTTCCTGGGAATATTCCTTTTTCTATTAAAGGAATAACCCTGTCTGCTCTGGGTTGTGAAGCAACCCACATTTCCATCATTCCAAAAGTTCCCAAATAATTCCCATAAATTCTTTGGATCATATCTTCGGATCTTCCTCAAATGTGTCAAAACCCTTCCTTGTCATGTTCAAAAATATCTCTCCAATATTCCTTTTCCTATTCTGTCCCAGATGGCAGTTTGTGAAGCAAGTGCCATTTATCTTGGCTTGCTTGCTTTCAAACTTTTTGGGGACTCTTTCCTATCCATATCTTTGCTGCATGCCAAAATTCAACTCAAGTTGGCTAGCAAATATTTCTTGGCAAATTTCCAAAGTTTCTGATCTAGAGGAAGCTTTGTGAAGCAAGTGCTAGCTAAGAGTATGCCAATGAGTTGGAATTCTTCAGGCATCTTCATATGCCCAAATCATGGCTCTCCTCAAGATTTGAGCATCATCCCATCTTCTATGTGACCTCAGTATCAAATCTTTGTTTCTGGTCATATTTTCCTGTTGTGAAGCAACTATATTTTATATTGCTTCATAATTGCTGGAAATTTACCAGAGCATTCTCCCATCCATATAATTCATCTCCTCCAAATTTGAGCTTAGTCCATCTAGCCATTCTTCCTCAGGAATTTCTTTAAGATTCTGGTCAGAGAGGACCATTATGAAGGAAGTACCATTTGTGCTTATGCAAATGGCATGAAATTTTTATGGGACTCTCATATGACCAAATCATCATCTTGTGACCATTTTAAGCTTAAGGCAATACTATATGTGAGTGCCACATCCTGTTTTGCTTTCTGGACCAGGTTGATCAGTTGCAAAGCAACCCTATTAAATCTTGGTCCTCTTCCTCTCAAATTTTCCAGAATTGTAGTCCTTCCTATCCTGAATCTCACAGACATCTTTGTTGGTCCTTATCTCCTCTCTGTTCAACTCTGTGGAGTGGTCAAGTTTGCAACAGCAAACTTCAGGTGATCTCTCCCATCTCCTCTTGGCTTCTTTTGTCGATCTGTCTCCTCTCTGAGACTATTCCTTGGAGGGACAACACTCTGGACATGATTAGGCCGGTCAGGGTGCACCGCGTGCGCCAGTTCACGCCGTGACCACGCGTCTGGCGTGCAATATGTGCGCTTTGTGCATTGGGACCCCCGGCCTCGTCCGGTTCTTCGCTCCCTTGACGCTCTGTCGTGTCCAGCAGCTCCCCCTTGTCGTCTCCTTCCTCCTGGACCCCTCTCCCCCTCTCAAGTCCCCTCCGTCGTGGTGCAGTAGTCGTGCCCGTGACATGGCCGGTCCTGTCACCGCCGTGTCCGGACGCCTGCGCTATCCCAAGCCTTCCCGAGCTCGCTTGAGCTCTCCTGAGCATGGTAGAGCCTCCTCAGATCCTCCTCTTCCTCCCTAGAATCATCTCCCCTCCTCCTTGGGCCTTCCCGAAGCTCCGGCGCGCACGTCGCCGCGGCCGTGCTCGGCCACTGCGTCGCCTTGCCTATAAAAGCCCCCCCCCCCGAGCCCTCTCGAGCTCATCTCCAGCTTCCCCTCTCCCTCCAGTCCCCTCCCGTGCCTTTGCCCGGCAAATTCTTTCCCCGGAGCTCTCCAATGGCCGCCATGGCCGCCGGTGCTCCGCGGCTAAATTGGTCCAATGCCGAGTCCCTCCCCTCGCCATTCCTTTCTTAGAGGACTCCCTCGAGCTCGGAGGAGCTGCCCTGCTCTTCTCCTTACCCTCCGGTGCCCCGTAGCGATGAGCCCCCTAGCCGGCCGAATCCATCGCCGCGGGCGCCCGAAGTCGCCTCCGTTCTGGCCCACCGTGGCATCCACACCTGGGTAGGATGGATGCGGCACTCCACTCCGATCCCGTCGGCGCTCTCCCCTCGGCCGGAGGTGGCCGGAGCCGCCGGGGCCAACGTCGGCCACGCCTCTGGCTCGCCTCTGTTATGGCCGTCGGGAGAAGGAAGGAAAAGGAGCAGGGAGAGAGAGGGAGACCTGACGGGTGGGCCTCGGCCCCACCAGTCAGTGAGGGCAGGTCGGGCCAGCTGGATTAAGTGGAAGTGCCCTGGCGCAAATACGTTTCCCTTGCTGGAAAACGTATTGCTAGCCAGTGCGCAACCGGCTGGACTGCTCAGGGACCCGGACGCAATTATCTCTTTTGCTGATTCCCTTTTGCAGATTGGCCCCTGGCAGAAAAACCCTTATATCTTTTTGCTCGGGACTCCAATCGAGGTGATTCCAAAGCCCTCGTCTTCGTCTCGTCGAGCCCGTCATGATGGTACCATTTCCATAATGCCTTGACATAGTGGAAATGACCCTTCTGCCCTTGTCCGTAAACAGTCCCTCTCCGAGAGAGAACTGTTTCCGGCAATCCTTCCGCGGCCTATCCGCACTCCTTCCCGGTGGATTCCCTCATCCCAGGCAAGCCAGGACACCCATTCCATGAAGTATTTCAATAGCATACGTATTTAATTGAATTGCTTACATTTACAAATAAATTACTTTCATTTACTTGCTATATGATAATTCATAGTAATTAATTTAAATGCCTAGTTGCTGCCATCCTAAGTTTTGTGATGAACCACTATATTGGCTAAATGAACTTTGTGGTTGATCTTGAGTCACCTGTCCGGGCATATTCGTGCAACCACATTTGCCGGTATGGGACGGCCCTGACCGGGTCTGACTGCGTGATCTTTCATCGGTACCTCCAAAGAGGGAGGGTTAGGCGCGGCGTGCTACCCTGGCCCGGTAAGCGGCGATAACCCTGTGAGCCCAGTTGTTGTTTGGTTTAGACCGGGAGTCCCCGTTTGGGACAGTAGGCCCCGTTTGGGTCTATAGAGTTTGGCCACGACGGTGGCAGGTGTCATGAGGACACAGGGGCCACCCAAGGCTGACCTCCGGGGGAGGAATAGTGCCGGTGGTACGATGAAAGAGTCACGAGTCAGGCAGGTTTTGTTGAAGCAACGCTGGTCCACCCGAGGCGAATCTCGAGGCCATGGGCCAGGTGTTTCATGGTGTGGGTAAAGTGCGCAACCTCTGCAGAGTGTAAAAATCTATTCGAATAGCCATGTCCACGGTATTGGACAGCCCGTCCAGACCTCAGTAGGTGGTCAACCATAATATTGATAAGAAGGATGGATGAACTCGTATTGTGATCGGAAGTACTCAGTGAGTATTCCGAGGGTTGTGGGGACAACCCAGAAAAGAGTAAGTTGATGACTGGTAACAGTAAGTGGAGCACTTAAGTATTTAATATGATATTTGCCATGCTATTGTTTGCTGCATTGCTTGGTTGTCGTGAGCTTGCGAGTACATTCAAAGTACTCACCTGGCGTATCATGCCAGTTTGCAGGTCATGCCGTGATTGCTTGCTTGTCGTGGATGTCGAGTGTGCGAGCTAGGATGTGCGTTCCAGCCAGAGTCCCTGCGGAGTGGAGTCCATCACCGCAGTTGTTGTTCCGCTGCCAAGAGTACTCTGCTTCCTCAGGTTGTTCCGCTGTTAGCATAGAGCTGATTTGTTCTATGCCAACAGTGCCGTGTTCCAGAAGACTTGTCCTTGGGCTGGAATACGGGGCGTTCCGGTCTTCTCTGAGCCGGGGTGCCACACTGGTGATGAACATGAGCCTAGTGATAATATTAATGATGATGTTCATGTTGATGTTCAACCTAGTAATGATAATGATGTGGAGATTGAACCTGCTGTTGATCTTGATAACCCACAACCTAAGAATAAAAGATATGATAAAAGAGACTTTGTTGCCAGGAAGCATGGTAGAGAAAGAGAACCATGGGTTCATAAACCCATGCCCTTTCCTCCTAAACCATCCAAGAAAAAGGATGATGAGGACTTTGAGCGCTTTGTTGAAATGCTTAGACCTGTCTTTTTGCGTATGCGCTTGACTGATATTCTGAAAATGTCTCCTTATGCAAAGTATATGAAAGATATTGTGACAAATAAAAGAAAGATACTGGAAGCTGAGATTTCGACCATGCTTGCTAATTATACTTTTAAGGGTGGAATACCAAAGAAACTAGGAGATCCCGGAGTACCTACTATACCATGCTCTATTAAAGGAAATTATGTTAAAACTGCTTTATGTGACCTTGGAGCTGGTTTTAGTGTTATGCCTTTCTCTTTGTATCGTAGCCTTGATTTGAATAAGTTGACACCTACTGAAATCTCTTTGCAAATGGCTGATAAATCAACTGCTTTACCCATCGGTATTTGTGAGGATGTGCCTGTCGTAGTTGCAAACGTTACTACCTTAACGGACTTTGTTATTCTTGATATTCCCGAGGACGATAGTATGTCGATCATCCTTGGTAGACCCTTTTTGAACACTGTAGGGGCTGCTATTGATTGCAACAAGGGCAATGTCACTTTTCATGTTAATGGTAATGAGCATACGGTACACTTTCCGAAGAAACAATCTCAAGTTCATAGTATCAACTCCATTGGAAAAATTTCAACGATTATTATTGGAGACTTTGAATTCCCTCTCCCTACTGACAAAAAGAAATATGATATACTTATTGTTGGGGACATGCATATCCCCATTGAGGTAACCTAGTGCTATTCGAAAATTCTCCGGTTCCGTGTCACTCGAAAAAAGTTTGTCAATAAGACTTGATCAACCTTATTGATGGATTCCTTTTTGATGAGCATGAGATGGATGAATTTAGGAGGCACAATCTTCTGTACCCAACTTTTATTTTCTGTTCTTTAGATTTAATTTAGTAAAAATGCTTCTATTTCTCTGTTTTCTAATTTATCCGTGCAATAGAAAAATGACCTGAAAATAAAAGTTCTCAGAATTCCCTGAAAATTTAGTATGATTTTTTCTGGAATATTTTAGAATTTTTGGCACTAAGAACACATCAGGGGGCTGCACCAGTGGGCCACAAGCCTGCAGGGCGCGCCCACCCCCCTGGGCGTGCCCCCCTGGCTTGTGGGTCCCACGTGGGGCCCCCTCACTTATTCCAGCACCCATCCACTTTGTCTTCCTCCAGAAAAAATCCCACCATTGCCCAAACCCGTGTTCTAGCTCATCTTCCTGCCATTTTCGATCTCCTTGCTCAAAGCTCCATTTGCAAAACTGTTTTAGGGGATTGTTCATCGGTATGTGACTCCTCCAATGGTCCAATTAGTTTTTGTTCTAGTGCTTTATGTATTGCAAATTTTTGCTGCTGTGGTGACCTTGTTCTTGAGCTTGCATGTCAAATTTGTAGGGTCCCAAGTAGTGTTGCTGCATGATATAGCCTCTAGGCACTTGTGGGAGTAGTTGCTATAAGTTTTGTTGAGCTTTGTTCACTTTTATTGTGAGTCACTAAAAATTTCAGAATTATTTTCCAGAGAAAGAAATGATGAGGAGATTGTTAAGAGGCTCTTCAAGCCGGGGTTCTAAAGAAAATGAAAGTGAGAAGAAAGAGAAGCCCAAATAAAATCTTCCCCACACCGCGGAAGTTTGGTCATGTGAATGGCCAAGTAATACATTTTTTAAGGCGGCCGGAATTTATGAAGATTTCTATTATCTGGCGGAAAACACAGGCATCACCGACTTCCTCAACGATAAGTGTGACCAGTACCTTCTACTCACTAATATCTTCGTACAAAATTTTCATTTTTATCCTAGGAAGAATACTCCCATGGTAGAATTTTACTTATATGATGTGCCTAAGGAAATGTCACTTTACGATTTTTGCAATGTTTGCAAAATACCTTATGAGGGCAGCATCAGTGAGCCACGTCCTAGAGACATGGAGGACTTTATTGCCGCAATCACTATGGGGGAAGAGAGAGGGGTGTCAAAGGCAAGAGCAGCTAGGGTACATTTTCCTGTTCTACGCTATTATTCATTATTTGCGCGGAGGTGTTTAGTTGGTCGCGGCAAGAGTGGAAGCCTTAGTGCTCCCGACCTCGCCATTCTGCGCCACGCTTTACTTGCTGATAGAACTTTTAGTCTGGGCGCTATAGTGGCCCAACGGTTGAACTTAAACCGTTCGAAGGGCCCCATATTCGGAGGTATATATGCATCTCATTTAGCTAAACACTTTGAGATACCTATTAGGCTTGACGAGGAAGAGGAAATGCTACTTCCTACAAGATATTTAGATTATGATAGTATGGTAGCACATGATTTTATTAGGAAAGATAATGATAAGAGGCTGCTTTACAATTTAGTATTTAGTCAGGGTACTTGCGAGATTATTTCTTTGCCTGCTTCTTCTTTGTTCGATATTCATTCCGGCAGGTACATTATTATGCCCGAGGACATTTATAGATATTGGGGCCTGTCGCAACCCCCAGCACCTGAGCCTGCACCAGCCCTTGATCCGTATCAGGCTCCAGTTTTTCAGTGGGAGCCACAGGAGCTCGCCAACCAGTGGAACCCTCAGTACCCTCCGGAGTATCCAGGAGAGGGTTATTTCCAGCCGTGGCCCTAGACCAACTTAGGCCAAAATCCTAAGCTTGGGGGAGTACGTATTTCTCACCGACATTACATTCATGTTCACACACTCATTCCAGTTGCCGGTGTTCATACTTTTTCATTGTACCATCCATGGTAGTTTATTCCTTCTTTTTGCTTTCTTCTTGTGTGTTTAATTAAGCTTGAGAAAATTCAAAAACCCCAAAAAATAGTTCTAGCTTTACCTTCTAGTTTGTTTAGTTGTAGTATTAAAAGAAAACCCAAAAAGATTTCTCGTTCTTCTTTTGCTTGTGGGGAGCTTTCCCGTGTAAATAGTTTTCTTTTCTTCTTTGGGTCGTAAGGAGAAGACCACGATGACATGTTGAGTGGCTCTCATATGCATTATTGTTTACCTATCAGAGAGCCCATATTACCTTCCCTTCTCCTTTGAGTTATTGCTTGCAGATTCCAGCTTAGTCCAATGCACGTGCACTCTTATTATTTATTACACCGTTCGGTCGTGCAAGTGAAAGGCAATAATGACGATATATGATGAAGTGATTGAGATGGAGAAAAGCTGGTATGAACTCGACCTATTTTGTTTTTGTAAATATGATTAGCTCATCGTTCTGGATTCAGCTCGTTATGGGTTGAACATGTTTGCAATGACAATTAGAGACTATAGTTACTCATGCCATGCTTAATTAGCTAAGAGTGTATAATGGTTTGTCTTGAGTGCCAACATGCATTTTAAAATGGTTGTGATGTAGTATGATAGGATGGTATCCTCCTCTGAATGATTCAAGTGGCTTGACTTGGCACATGTTCACGCATGTAGTTGAAACAAAACCAACATAGCCTCCACGATGTTTATGTTCATGGTGATTTATATCCTACTCATGCTTGCATTCAATGTTGGTTAATCTCAAAGCATGTTTATGACTGTTGCCGCTCTCTAGTTGGTCGCTTCCCAGTCTTTTGCTAGCCTTCACTTGTACCAAGCGGGAATACTGCTTGTGCATCCATTTCCATAAACCCAAAGTTGTTCCATATGAGTACACCATACCTACCTATATGCGGTATTTACCTGCAGTTCCAAGTAAATTTGCATGTGCCAAACTCTAAACCTTCAAATAATACCTTGTTTTATATGCCCGAATCGCTCATGTAGTGACTAGGGGCTGTCGGTATCTTCCATGCTAGGTGGGTTGTTCTCACGATATGTGTTGATTCACTATCATTCACGAGAAAGTGGCTGGTATTCGGGATGCCCAGTTCCATGCTCAAAAATCAAATCAAAATATAATAAAACAAAACTCCCCTAGGATTGTTGTTTGTATGGACGGTACCCGTGGATGCGGCCCGCCGTGGAGTGTGATCGATTGGTGGAGGGGGAGTAAAAACTTTACTATTCTGTTTGGGAACCGCCTATAATGTATCTAGCATGGAAGATATCGAGATCTCTTAGTTGTTATGTTGACAATGAAAGCATACCTCCCAAAAGTATGATTCATCCCTGTTTTAAAAGCTTGAGCTCTGGCACCTCTGTAAATCAATGCTTCCCTCTGTGAAGGGCCTATCTATTTTATTTACTGTTGAGTCATCCTCCTCTTATAAAGAGCACCAGTTAGAGAGCACTTCCATCATTTGTATGCTTTGTTATTAATTGATATTGAGTATGAGTGTGACTGGATCTCTTTTACCATGAATTACAATGTCTAGTCAGTCCTTGTTCTTCAGAGGTGCTCTGCATTTATGTTTTGCGGTCTCAAAAAGGGCTAGTGAGATACCATGATATCATATTGTATCATGATTGTTTTGATAAAATTGTTGTCATCCGAGACTTATTATTATTGCTCGCTAGTTGATTATGCCATTGATATGAGTAAATGTGAGACCTAAATGTTATTGTGAATGTGGTTAGTCCATAATCTTTGCTGAAAATCTGAACATCAGTTAGACATATTTACAACAGCAAGATCAAACAGAGTTTGTAAAAGTTTTTCTTTATCACTTTCAGTTTATGAACTGAATTGCTTGAGGACAAGCAATGGGTTAAGCTTGGGGGAGTTGATATGAATCCATCGTATCTACTTTTCCAAACTCTTTTGCCCTTGTTTTGGACTCTAATTTGCATGATTTGAATGGAACTAACCCGGACTAACGCTGTTTTCAGCAGAATTGCCTTGGTGTTATCTTTGTGCAGAAATAAAAGTTCTCGGATTGACCTGAAAATTTACGGAGAATATTTTTGGAATTAATAAAAAATATTGGCAAAAGAATTAACCGGAGAGGGGCCACCACCTGGTCACAAGCCAGGGGGGCGCCCCCCTAGGGCGTGCCCCCCTGTCTTGTGGGCCCCCTGAAGCTCCTCCGACCTCGTTACCACTTCTATATATTCCTATTCAGGGAGGAAAAAATCAAGGAGAAGAGTTCATCGCGTCTTACGATACGGAGCCGCCGCCACCTCCTGTTCTTCCTCGGGAGGGCAGATCTGGAGTCTGATTTGGGCTCCGGAGAGGGGAAATCAACGCCGTTGTCATCACCAACCATCCTTCATCACCAATTTCATGATGCTCTCCGCCGTTCGTGAGTAATTCCATCGTAGGCCTGCTGGACGGTGATGGGTTGGATGAGATTTACCATGTAATTGAGTTAGTTTTGTTAGGGTTTGATCCCTAGTATCCACTATGTTATGAGATTGATGTTGCTATATCTTTGCTATACATAATGCTTGTCACTAGGGCCCGAGTGCCATGATTTCAGATCTGAACCTATTATGTTTTCATGAATATATATGTGTTCTTGATCCTATCTTGCAAGTTGTAGACACGTATTACGAGTTATGATCCGCATCCCCCAGGGTGACAATAACTGGGATTCTTTCCGGTGATTACCGTAGTTTGAGGAGTTCATGTATTCACTAAGTGCTAATGCTTTGGTCCGGTTCTCTATTAAAAGGAGGCCTTAATCTCCCTTAGTTTCCATTAGGACCCCGCTGCCACGGGAGGGTAAGACAAAAGATGTCATGCAAGTTCTTTTCCATAAGCGCGTATGACTATATATGGAATACATGCCTACATTACATTGATGAATTGGAGCTAGTTCTGTGTCACCCTATGTTATAACCGTTACATGATGAATGCCATCTGACACAATTATCCATCACTGATCCATTGCCTACGAGCTTTTCACATATTGATCTTTGCTAAGTTACTTTTCCGTTGCTACTGTTACAATCATTACAACACTACTACTGTCACTTTTGCCATCGTTATCGTTACTTCCATACTACTTTGCTACTGAATACTTTGCTGCAGATACTAAGTCTTTCAGGTGTGGTTGAATTGACAACTCAGCTGCTAATACTCGAGAATATTCTTTGGCTCCTCTTGTGTCGAATCAATAAATTTGGGTTGAATACTCTACCCTCGAAAACTATTGTGATCCCCTATACTTGTGGGTTATCAAGCCCCCCGAGTGTGGGTGAAGCCCTCACTCGGAGTAGTTCGTACTTAGACGAACAATGATGGTCCTGTGATGGTTTCCGGTGATGGTTTCCCCCTCCGGCAGGGTGCTGGAACGGGCTCCTGATTGGTTTTTCGTGGCTACAGAGGCTTGCGGTGGCGGAACTCCCGATCTAGGGTTCTTTTCAGAGGTTTGGGTATTTATAAGAATTTTTGGCGTCGGTCTCATGTCAAGGGGGTGCCCGAGGGGCCCACAAGCCCGAAGCACCCTCCCTCGGGGGTAGGGCGCGCAAAGAGGGCTTGTGGCCTCCTTGTCCACTTCCTGGCCCAACTCTTGTGCTTCGGGGGTCTCTTTTGGTCCATAAAAAATCACCGTAAATTTTCAGCCCATTCCGAGAACTTTTACTTCTGCAAAACAAAACGACACCACGGTAGTTCTGCTGAAAACAGCGTCAGTCCAGGTTAGTTCTAATCAAATCATACAAAAACCATATAAAATTGTTGTAAACATGGCATGAATACTTCATAAATTATAGATACATTGGAGACGTATCAGCATCCCCAAGCTTAATTCCTGCTCGTCCTCGAGTAGGTAAATGATAAAAGAAATAATTTATGAAGTGTGAATGCTAGCATAGTGCATAAATTTGATCAATCATAGTTCCAAACACTTTTTATAGCATCATTATATATCATAAACAGTAGCTCATCTCATAAAACTTCTCATGATGAAGTAACAAGCTATTCACATGTTAAAGTATAGACCATAAAGTTTCTTGAAAACTAACAAACTATGCTTTCAGTCACCAAACAATTGCAATTCATCTTATTTTCAGGAAGGGTCTATGTAAGAGCTTTGATTTAGCAAATTCCACATACTCAATGATACGTCTCCATCGTATCTACTTTTCCAAACTCTTTTGCCCTTGTTTTGGACTCTAATTTGCATGATTTGAATGGAACTAACCCGGACTGATGCTGTTTTCAGCAGAATTGCCTTGGTGTTATTTTTGTGCAGAAATAAAAGTTCTCGGATTGACCTGAAAATTTACGGAGAATATTTTTGGAATTAATAAAAAATACTGGCGAAAGAATCACCCGGAGGTGGGCCACCCATTGGCCACAAGCCAGGGGGGCGCCCCCCCCTAGGGCGCGCGCCCTGTCTTGTGGCCCCCCTGGAGCTCCGCCGACCTCGATTCCAACTCTATATATTCCTATTCGGGGAGAAAAAAATCAGAGAGAAGAGTTCATCACGTCTCACGATACGGAGCCGCCGCCACCTCATGTTCTTCCTCGGGACGGCAGATCTGGGGTCCATTTTGGGCTCCGGAGAGGGGAAATCGACGTCGTCGTCATCACCAACCATCCTTCATCACCAATTTCATGATGCTCTCCGCCATTCGTGAGTAATCCCATCGTAGGCTTGCTGGACGGTGATGGGTTGGATGAGATTTACCATGTAATCGAGTTAGTTTTGTTAGGGTTTGATCCCTAGTATCCACTATGTTCTGAGATTGATGTTGCTATGACTTTGCTATGCTTAATGCTTGTCACTAGGGCCCGAGTGCCATGATTTCAGATCTGAACCTATTATGTTTTCATGAATATATATATATGTGTTCTTGATCCTATCTTGCAAGTTGTAGACACCTATCACGAGTTATGATCCGCATCCCCCAGGGTGACAATAACTGGGATTCTTTCCGGTGATTACCATAGTTTGAGGTGTTCATGTATTCACTAAGTGCTAATGCTTTGGTCCGGTTCTCTATTAAAAGGAGGCCTTAATATCCCTTAGTTTCCATTAGGACCCCACTGCCACGGGAGGGTAGGACAAAAGATGTCATGCAAGTTCTTTTCCATAAGCACGTATGACTATATATGGAATACATGCCTACATTATATTGATGAATTGGAGCTAGTTCTGTGTCACCCTATGTTATAACCGTTGCATGATGAATGCCATCCGACATAATTATCCATCACTGATCCATTGCCTACGAGCTTTTCATATATTGATCTTTGCTAAGTTACTTTTCCGTTGCTACTGTTACAATCACTCCAAAACTGCTACTGTCACGTTTGCCATCGTTACCGCTACTTCCATACTACTTTGCTACTAAATACTTTGTTGCAGATATTAAGTCTTTCAGGTGTGGTTGAATTGACAACTCAGCTGCTAATACTCGAGAATATTCTTTGGCTCCCCTTGTGTCGAATCAATAAATTTGGTTTGAATACTCTACCCTCGAAAACTGTTGCGATCCCCTATACTTGTGGGTTATCACTCAACTATCAGATAGTCTTCCATGATTGCTAACACTTAAAGCATATTTTTAGAGCAAATGGCATCCGTCGAACACAGAGAAAGATAGGGGCTTAATGTTTCGCCTCCGAACTTATTTATCATATAGATAATTGTCAACAATAATAATTCATGATCAAATATATTTGAATGGCCATATATGCTTGGATCTTTCCCCACCACATGATGCTTGCCAACTAAAGAATAATTGAGGTTGAACTAAGAAGGAATACTATTGACTCTTGCATAAAAGTAAATACATGAAAGTAAAAGATAGGCCCTTCGCAGAGGGAAGCATAGGTTGTCATGTGCTTTTTAATTTTGGATGTGCAAACCCTTAATGTAAAGGAACGTCACGTTGTATTGCCCTTTGTGATAGCACATTTATTATGCAGTCCGTCGCTTTTATTTCTTTACCATCACAAGTTCGTACAACGCTTATTTTCCCTTACAATAAAAGGTCATACATATTTAGGAGCAATTTTTATTGCTTTTTGCACCGATGACAACTTACTTGAAGGATCTTATTCAATCCATAGGTAGATATGGTGGACACTCATGGCAAGAAACTAGGTTTAAGGGTTTTGGATGCACAAGTAGTATCTCTACTTAGTACAAATTTTTGGCTAGCAAAAGATCCTAAGCAAGCACCACATGTTGGAGGATCCATAACAATATAACTTCTATACAAATATACCCAAGCATAACTCATTACGTTGTCTTCCTTGTCCAACTTCAACTAATTTGCTCAAGTTTGAAAATAATTAATGGGGCTCACAATCATAGAAGATGTCCAAGATAGTATATTTATATGTGAAATCTCTCTTCCTTCAATATTCTTTCATGAATTGTTCAAGTGCCCAATGCGGTGTTTGCTAACTTTCAATAAATTTTACCACCTATACTTCTTATATGTGAAGTCATTACTCCCCATGGGATAAGCATATAAAACATATTTAATTTCAGATTTATGATATTCAATTCATTCAACCATTTACTCATAGGATATAAGTGAAGCACGAGAGTAAATGACAAAACTACTCCAAAAAGATATAAGTGAAGATCAATGCGTAGTCAAGTAGTTAAATAGCCATGTGAGGACTCTCTCTCATTCAAGATTTCAGATCCAATGATTTTATTCAAACAGCTAAACAAAATAAAATGACATTCCAGGGATAGCACATATCATGTGAAGAAGCAAAAACTTAGGTTCAACCGATACTAACCGATAATTGTTGAAGAAGAAAGGTGGGATGCCAACCGGGGTATCCCCAAGCTTAGATGCTTGAGACTTCTTGAAATATTAATTAGGGATGACTTGGGCATCCCCAAGCTTGAGCTCTTGTATCTCCTTAATTCCTCTCATATCACGGTTTCCCTAGATCTTAAAAACTTCATCCACACAAAACTCAATAAGAACTCGTGAGATAAGTTAGTATAAATCAATGCAAAACTTTATCATTATTTACTGTAGAAAATCACTAAAATTATAATTTGACATTGCATACTAAATGCCTCTGCATATTTAATACTCCTATCCTTAAATAGAATCATTAAACAAACAAGCATATGCAAACAATGCAATCATAACAGCAATCTGCCTAAACAGAACAGTCTGTAAAGAATGCAGCAAGATCCATACTTAATTAACTACAAACATTCTGAAAATTTACCACACTGTAGATAATTTATAAGAGCATGCTGTGTCAAAATTTCAAGATTTTATGACATACTGACTATTCTAGGGAATTTTTGCACTAACAGCAAACTTTCTGTTTTGAAACTGCAACTCATATAATTGCAAATTGAGCATGGTGAAGGCTACCCTTGACACTTTTATTGAAATAAAAGATGCAAAACATTAATATAAATAACAGCAAGCAAATCCTAACAAAAGAAAATTACACTCCAAGCAAAACACATATCATGTGGTGAATAAAAATATAGCCTCAAGTAAATTTCCCAATGGATTGAATACAAAAGAGGGGATGCCTTCCGGGGCATCCCCAAGCATAGGTTCTTGGTTGTCCTTGAATATTACCTTGGGGTGCCTTGGGCATCCTCAAGCTTAGGCTCTTGCCACTCCTTATTCCATAGTCCATCAAATCTTTACCCTAAACTTGAAAACTTCACAACACAAAACTTAACGGAACTCCGTGAGATGGGTTAGTATGATAAAGAGCAAATCATTCACTTGGGTACTGTCAAAGATAAGATTCATAATTGTTCTCACACAATGCCTACTGTAACTTATCAACTCCACAATTTATATCACTTAATATAATCTATGGAAACTCTAAAACAAGCAAACTATGCAAACAAGGCAGATTCTGTCAAAAACAGAACAGTCTGTAATGATCTGAACAATCACCATATTTCTGCAACTCCAAAAATTCTGAAAAATTAGGAAAACGTAGTAAATTTGTATATCAATCATGTGTAAAAATTTCAGAAGCTTTTGACACTCCAGTAAAACCACATAATTCATATACTGGACGCAAAACTTTCTGTTTTTGCACAGAATCAAACAAACAAGTTTCCACACTATCCCAAAGGCTTTACTTGGCACTTTATTGAAATAAAAGACACAAAACATGATTACTACAGTAACTTAATCATGTTAACACACAAAAACAGAAAGTAAAAGTGTTGGGTTGTCTCCCAACAAGCGCTTTTCTTTAATGCCTTTTAGCTAGGCATGATGATTTCAATGATGCTTGTATAGGAATAATAGTTGAAACATGCAAGAGAGCATCATGAATCACATGACAAGCACATTTAAGTCTAACCCACTTCCTATGCATATGGATTTTGTGAGAAAACAATTTATGGGAGTAAGAATCAACTAGCATAGGAAGGCAAAACAAGCATAACTTAAAAACTTTGAACACATAGGGAGGAAACTTGATATTATTGCAATTCATACAAGCATATCTTCCTCCCTCATAATAATTTTCAGTAGCATCATGAAGGAATTCAACAATATAACTATCACATACAACAATCTTTTCATGATGCACAAGCATAGAATTTTTATCACTCTCCACATAAGCAAACTTTTTCTCATTCATAATAGTGCGAGCAAACTCAACAAAATAACTATCATGAGGTACTTGATTGACATAACCACTTTGAATATTAAAATCATGATGACAAGTTTCATGGTTACTATCACTCTTTATATCATACATGTCATCATCATAATAATTTTGCTCATCAAAACTTGGGGGACTAAAAATATCATATTCATCAAACATAGCATCCCCAAGCTTGTGGCTTTGCATATCATTAGCATCATGAATATTCAGAGAACTCATACTAATAATATTTCTATCATGCTCATCATTCAAGGAATTCTCAGCCAGTATTTTCATAAATTCTTTCTCTACTAATTGAGCACAATTTTCCTAACCATCATTTTCACGAAAGACATTAAAGAGACGAAACAATTGATGCAACCTAAACTCCATTTCTTTGTAGTTTTCTTTTATAAAACCAAACTAGTGAAAAACAAGAAACTAAAAGATTTGATTGCAACATCTAAAGATATACCTTCAAGCACTCACCTCCCCGGCAACGGCGCCAGAAAAGAGCTTGATGTCTACTATGCAACTTTATTCTTGTAGACTTTGTTGGGCCTCCAAGCGCGGAGTTTTGTAGGACAGTAGCAATTTTCCCACAAGTGGATGACCTAAGGTTTATCAATCCATGGGAGGTGTAGGATGAAGATGGTCTCTCTCAAACAACCCTGCAATCAAATACAAGAAATCTCTTGTGTCCCCAACACACCCAATACAATGGCAAATTGTATAGTTGCACTAGTTCGGCGAAGAGATGGTGATACAAGTGCAATATGGATGGTAGATATAAGTTTTTGTAATCTGAAAATATAAAAACAGCATGGTAGCAAGTAACAAAAGTGAGCAAAAATGGTATTGCAATGCTTGAAAACAAGGCCTAGGGTTCATACTTTCACTAGTGCAAGTTCTCTCAACAATACTGACATAGTTGAATCATATGTAAATCCCTCACGTGCGACAAAGAGTTCACTCCAAAGTCACAAATAGCGGAGAACAAACGAAGAAATTATTGTAGGGTACGAAACCACCTCAAAGTTATCTTTTCCGATCAATCGTATGAGCTATCCCTATAAGTGTCAGGAATAGCCCTAGAGTTCGTACTAAAATAACACCTTAAGATACACATCAACCAAAACCCTAATGTCACCTAGATACTCCAATGTCACCACGAGTACCCATGGGCTTGATTATACGATATGCATCACACAATTTCAGATTCATCAGGTTCAATCCAACACAAACAACTTCAAAGAGTGCCCCAAAGTTTCTACCAGAGAGTCAAGACGAAAACGTGTGCCAACCCCTATGTATAGATTCCCAAGGTCACGGAACCCGCAAGTTGATCACCAAAACATACATCAAGTGGATCAATAGAACATCCCATTGTCACCACGGATATCCAATCGCAAGACATACATCAAGTGTTCTCAAATCCTTTAAAGACTCAATCCGATAAGAAAACTTCAAAGGGAAAACTCAATTCATCACAAGAAGATAGAGAGGGGAAAACTCCATATGATTCATCTATATTAATAAAGCTCGGGGTACATCAAGATCGTGTCATCTCAAGAACACGAGAGAGAGAGAGAGAGAGAGAGAGAGAGAGAGATCAAACACATAGCTACTGGTACATACCCTCAGCCCCGAGGGTGAACTACTCCCTCCTCGTCATGGAGAACGCCGGGATGATGAAGATGGCCTCCGGTGATGGTTTCCCCCTCTGGCAGGGTGCTGGAACGGGCTCCTGATTGGTTTTTCGTGGCTACAGAGGCTTGCGGTGGCGGAACTCCCGATCTAGGGTTCTTTTCAGAGGTTTGGGTATTTATAAGAATTTTTGGCATCGGTCTCACGTCAAGGGGGTGCCCGAGGGGCCCACAAGCCCGAAGCACCCTCCCTCGGGGGTAGGGCGCGCATAGAGGGCTTGTGGCCTCCTTGTCCACTTCCTGGCCCAACTCTTGTGCTTCGGGGGTCTCTTTTGGTCCATAAAAAATCACCGTAAATTTTCAGCCCATTCCGAGAACTTTTATTTCTGCAAAAAAAACGACACCACAGTAGTTCTGCTGAAAACAGCGTCAGTCCGGGTTAGTTCTAATCAAATCATACAAAAACCATATAAAATTATTGTAAACATGGCATGAATACTTCATAAATTATAGATACGTTGGAGACGTATCATCCATCTTGTCGTCCGAGTGTGGAGAAAATCCCACTCGAATCGTTTTTAACTTAGGCGACGCGGAGCCGCGGCTAAGCCCCCGAGTGTGGATGAAGCCCTCACTCGGAGTAGTTCGTACTTAGACGAACAATGCTGGTCCTGTCCATCTTGTCCTCTGAGTGTGGAGAATGTCCCACTCATATCGTTTTTAACTTAGGTGGCGTGGAGCCGCGGCTAAGCCCCCAAGTGTGGGTGAAGCCCTCACTCGGAGTAGTTCGTACTTAGGCAAAATCAGGTTTGCAGCTAAGTATTTTACACCCACTGGGGGTGATTGGGGAAAACAATTTGTCAGAGTGAAAATAGGTTGCATTTTGACAAAATATAAAGAAACGAAACTTTATTTATTGAGATCACTTGGATTTACTATGGGAATGACAAACAAACTCATTGCGTTCTACGTGTAGAACTTGCGAAGCAGATCCGCGTTCCAAGTTCGAGGCTCCTCCACACCATCCTGGATATTGTAAAGGCGATAAGCTCCATTGTGCAGGACTTTGGAGATTGCGAATGGCCCTTGCCACGGAGGCGCTAACTTATGCGGTTTTTGCTGGTCCAGTCGGAGAACAAGGTCTCCCTCTTGAAAGGCTCGGCCTTGACCTATCTGTCGTGGTACCGTCTCAAATCTTGTTGATAAAGCATAGATCTGATGAGTGCCAGCTCTCTCTCTCTCTCTCTTCCTCCAAGAGGTCAAGACTGTCTTGACGTGTTGATTCGGCTTCGGCATCATCGTATTGTTCCACTCGGGGGGAATTGTGTTGAAGATCACACGGCAGCATGGCTTTCGATCCGTATACCATGAAGAAGGGAGTGCGCTGAGTGGAGCGATTTGGAGTTGTTCGAATGCCCCATAAGACCGATGGCAGTTCTTCAACCCAAGATCCCGCAATGTACTTTAGGTCTCTCATCAATCGGGGTTTTAGTCCTTGGAGGATCATTCCGTTTGCACGTTCTGCCTGTCCATTCGACTGCGGGTGTGCCACGGAGGCATAGTTAACCCGAGTGCCCTGGGAATAGCAGAACTCACGAAACTCGTCCGAGTCGAAATTCTTCCCATTATCTATGATAATGTCATGCGGCACGCCGAATCTGAAGATGATCTGCCGAATGAAACTGATGGCAGTAGCCGAATCCAAGCTTTTGATGGGCTTAGCTTCAACCCACTTGGTGAACTTGTCAACCACCACAAGAAGGTGGGTAAATCCACTCGTCCCGGTCCGCGGAGGTCCGACCATATCGAGACCCCATATGGCGAATGGCTAGGTGAGAGGGATCGTTTTTAGCGCGGACGCAGGCTTGTGGGATTTGTTTTTTTAAAATTGACACCCGATGCACAGATCGACCAGATCTCTAGTGGCTTCGTTGGCTCGGGGCCAATAGGAACCTGCTCGGAAAGCCTTGGCGACCAGTGTCTGAGAGGACGCGTGATGACCACAAGTTCCCGAGTGTATCTCGTGTAAGATGTGCAGCCCTTCCTCCGGGGAGATGCATTTTTGTGTGACTCCTGTGGCACTTTTCTTGTACAATTGATCTCCCAAAACTTCAAATGATTTGGATCAACGAACGATTCGGCGAGCCTCTTCTTCATCTTCCGGGGGTTCTTGCCGAAGCAAATATGCCAAATAAGGTTGAGTCCACTCGGGAGTGATTACCAACACTTCATGGACTAAGTCGACCACAGCTGGGACGTCAACCTCACTCGGATTTGATGGACCGACTGCTTGTGGGAGCTCCTCTGTGAAAGGATCTTCTGCAATTGTTGGGGCGCGCAAATGTTCAAGGAATATGTCCTTAGGGACTGCCTTCCGAGTGGATCCAATCTTTGCCAGGTCGTATTCTGCCTGATTCTTTGCGCGAGGAATGTGATGCAGCTCCACATCTTCAAAATTCTTCTCCAGCTTTCTGACCGCGTTACAGTAACCGGTCATAGCTGGACTCTGAATGTCCCACTCCTTCATCACTTGGTTGACAACGAGGTCCGGATCGCCGTAGACCATCAAACGATGAATGCCTAGTGAGATGGCCATGCGGAGCCCATACAGGAGGGCTTCATATTCGGCCTCGTTGTTTGATGAATCAAAATGAATTTGGAGGACATAGTTCAGTCAGTCTCCTTTGGGAGAAACAAGAACCACGCCAGCTCCCAAGCCATTGAGCATCTTGGATCCGTCAAAGAACATAGTCCAGTGCTCGGGAACACTCGGAATTGGTTGCTCTTGCTCAATCCATTCAGCCATAAAATCAACCAATGCCTGGGACTTGATTGCCTTATTCGCTTCAAACTTGATCGCCAACGGAAGGAGCTCAATTGCCCATTTCGCCACTCAGCCAGCAGCGTCTCTGTTATGCAAGATCTCCGACAGGGGATCGTTGCTAATGACTGTGACCGAGTGATCTTGGACGTAGTGAACCACCTTATTTGCGGTTAGGTAGATGCCATAGACCAACTTTTGATAGTGCAGGTACCTTTGCTTGGAAGGGGTCAACACTTCTGAGATGTAATATATGGGTCTTTGAACCTTGAATGTTTTTCCCGGCTCCTCGCGCTCTACGGCAAGGATGGTGCTCACCACTTGGCTAGTAGCCGCAATGTACAGGACTAAAGGTTCCTGACTGCCTGGAGCAGCTAACACCTGCTGGGTGGAAAGCAGTGTCTTGAGTTCCTCGAACGCGGCTTGCGCTTCGGTAGTCCATTCGAACTTATCAGATTTTTTCATCAGTCGGTAGAGAGGTAGGGCCTTCTCACCGAGTCTTGAGATGATTCGGCTCAGGGCCGCAAGGCAACCTGTCAGTCTTTGCACGTCATGTAGGCATTCTGGTTGCTTCATTCAGACTATGGCGCTGATTTTGTCTGGATTGGCATCGATCCCATGTTCGGAAATGAGGAAACCGAGCAACTTTCCTGCTGGCACCCCGAATGTGCACTTGGCAGGATTCAGCTTTATCCCAAAACGCCATAGGTTCACGAAGGCCTCGGCAAGGTCAGCCGGGAGGTCGGAACCTTTCCTAGACTTGACCACGATATCGTCCATGTAGGCCTCCACGTTCCGACTGATCTGCTTCTGTAAGCATTTTTGGATCATGTCCTAGAAAGTAACGCCAGCATTCTTTAGGCCAAATGCCATTATGACGTAGCAAAAACACCCGAATGGGGTGATGAAGGCTGTTTTTATTTCATCAGGACCGTACATTCGGATCTGGTGGTACCTGGAGTACGCATCCAGGAATGACAGGCGTTCACATCCGGCAGTAGAGTCCACTATTTGATCTATACGGGGTAAAGGGAAATGATCCTTCGGCCAGGCCACGTTTGAGGTGTTTGAAATCAATACACATGCGGAGTGATTTGTCCTTCTTTGGCACTAGAACGACATTCGCGAGCCACTCGGAGTGATAAACCTCGCGAATGAACTCGGCAGCAAGGAGTCGAGCTATCTCTTGACCAATCGCCTTGCACTTTTCTACAGAAGATCAATGCAAGTACTCTTTGACTGGCTTGGCCTTGGGATCGGTTCGGAGTCGGTGCTCAGCCAGTTCCCTGGGTACACCGGGCATGTCAGACGGCTTCCATGCAAAGATGTCCTAGTTCTCACGGAGGAACTGGATGAGCTCGGCTTCCTATTTCTCCCCAAGTGATGTGGAGATGTTCATTGGCGGCGGCGCTCGGATCAGTCGGTGAACATGGACGTGCTTGGTTTCGCCAGCCGACTGAAAAGCCGATTCGGAAGTTGGTCGCTTCGACCTAAGCAAGTCAGCTGTGTCCACCTGTTTCTTGTATCCCTCGAGCTCAACCGCGAGCACCTGCTCGTTGGCAATCTTAGAACTCTCCTGGAGGCATTCCTCGGCTATCTTCCGGTCGCCTGTCACAGTGATTACGCCATTTGGACCCGGCATCTTTAACTTGAGATACACGTAACCTGGTCTGGCCATGAAACGTTCATAAGCGGGTCTGCCCAGGATGGCATGATAAGCGCTGCGGAAATCCGCCACCTCAAAGGTCAGCCGCTCTTTTCGGAAGTCCTTTTCGCTTTTCCCGAACACTACGTCCAGAGAGATCTGGCCGAGTGATTCCGCCTTCTTCCCAGGAACTATTCCATGGAAATGCATGTTGCTTTTGCTCAGTTGGGACATCGGGATGCCCATCGCCCTTGAGCGTGTCAGCGTAAATTATGTTAAGTCCGCTGCCACCGTCCATCAAGACTTTGCGCAGTCGGACGCCGTTTACAACTGGATCGACGACCAGCGCTTGCCTCCCGGGGGTGGCTATGTGAGACGGATGATCAGACTGATCGAAGCTAACCGGAGTCTTCGACCAGTTGAGATGTTTGGTGGCAGTCGGAACTGCCATGTTAACTTCCCGATTGACAATCTTCAACTGTCTCTTACTCTCGACATCAGCGAAGATCATGAGGACCTTCTCGACGTGTGGGTACTCGGGAGAAGTCTCATCTTCCTCGGCATCGTCTTTCTCACCCAACGGCTCCTTGCCCATCGCCTGCTTGAGCAAGCGACACTCCCGAGTGGTATGCTTCGGGAGCACAGTGTTGCCTTCTTCATCCGTCTTGGTATGAACATGGCAAGGTTGATCAAGTACGTCGGATTTGAAGTCGGAACTCTTCTTGGGAGTCCACTCTTTTTTCTTTTTCTTTGGCTTCGGCTTGCTTTGGCCTTGCCCTTGAACGGCTGCCACCTCTGTTTTGCCGAATGACTCAGCCTTTCACTTCTGATTCTTCCCAGCATTGCCCCCTGATTGAGGGGTGTTGCCAGCTCATCCTTTGCCGCTACGAAGGCGGTCTTCTTCCTCGCCGTTGGCGTACTTATTCGCGATCTCCATGGCCCGACTGAGGGACAGATCCCCAGCCCGACAAAAGTTCAGGATCAACTCCCGATACCGAGTGCCTGCCTTGAAGGCGCACACGGCCTAATGGTCGGTCACATTTTCCACGGTGTTATGCAGCGTGGTCGAACGCTGGATATACTCACGGAGAGTCTCGTTGCTCTTCTGGATGCAGTGCTGAAGTTCTGACAATCCACCCGGGCGCTTATACGTGCCCTCGAATGTTTTGATGAACACTCGGGCCAGATCCTCCCAGCAGTAGATGCAACTGGCGGGTAGCTGGTTCGGCCATGCTCGTGCCGATCCTTCCAACATGAGTGGAAGGTGTTTCATTGCAACGAAATCGTTGCCACCGCTGATCTGAACAGCGACTCAGTAGTCTTCGAGCCAGGTTTCGGGCTTTGATTCACCGTTGAATTTGCCGATTCCTGTTGCTACCCGGTAATTGGGGGGAATCTCGGCCTCCCGAATGTATCTGCTGAAGCATCCGAGACCGGACGCACCCTAGCTGCTCACTCGGTCCCTGTTGTCCCTGTTCCGATCAACCACTTGCTGAGTGATGATGGACCTGGCGTTGAATCGCGGAGGTCTCTGGTCATTTTCTTCATAGCCCCTATGTCGGACAGGGCTTCGCTCACGGTCCCTCCCGTCAGGTCGGCCGCCGTCATAAGGGCGTTGGCCGTATGAACCGCCCCTCGGAGGGGGCGTCCGACTGATGTCATGGTCGTCGCGCCAGCTTCCTGCATACGGACCTCTCGGAGGAGGAGGAGTTCGCTGGTCTTTCCTTGGCGCGAGGGGGCTGTGAGCGGACTGGACCGTGTCCGCCCGAACGGATTTGTTGTTAATACGTTGGTTAGATTGCGATACCTCGGAGTTTTGTTGCATAGCAGTTTTCAACAGGGCCTGGATCTGCCGAATGCCCTCTCCGGTGGCCGAATCAGATGGCTGAATTGAGTCGGCGATCCGAGTGGCTGCGGCTAAGTTCATCAGTGGCGTACGCATCATTGGGATGGTGTATGGCCGATCTTCTGGGAAAAGTTGACGGCGGCTGCGACTGGAGCTGCGACGCTCCCTTGCCGCGCTTGTCGAGTGACTGTTGGACCAGGGTGGCCTGACGCGCGGCCTCCAGGGCGAACTCATTGGGAGTAGTCCCTGCAATAGGAGTGAGAAGAACTTGATCGTTCTTACGCCTGATCTCTTCCCCCTGCTCCCAAGTGAGGGGTCGGGGAACATAGGCGTCGGTGTCGACGTCAGTGCGGTCACCGTCTCGTTTGCGTCCGCCACCCGCTGAATATCCAGGTGGAGGTAAATCTCGGGCCAAGCCGGCCATCATAACCTCTGCCGCATCACCGTTGCTCTCGTGCTCGGATGCTTCGGAGGATTCATCGACTGAGGAGGGGAAAAGGCCGTGGACAGACTCATTGATATCGAGTGTGGCTTCCCGCTCGACTGCGGTTTGAGCAGCCACAGCGTGTTTGATCCAACGCTGCAACCGTGAGCGCCCGGAGCGCCTGCGACGAGCCGCGATGTGAGTCGGAGAAGCCAGTCGGTAGGGTGTGGATGGTTGTCGGAGGAGGACTCCGAACGTCGTCGCGCTGAAGTGTACTGCGCCTCGCGCGGGCAGTGCCTCAGCGTCCAGCGGTGCTTCCTGCAGCCATGCCAAATCGTCGACGGTGAAGCTGAGGGAACCGAAGAAGATCTCGCCGCCGAGTGTCATCATGATGATGAGGAAAGTGGAAAATCCACCTGCGCCGGAATTCGCTAGATGCGCAGCCCCACGATGGGAGCCAACTGTCATGGGAATTAGCCTGACAATAGTACCAGGGGTACGAACGGAGGGCCGAAGTCTAGCTACAGCACGGGCGTTCACTCGGATGTGTACGAGTTCAGGCCCCACTCGGAAGTGGTAAAAGCCCTACGTCTCAAGCCCAGAGGCCTTTGTGTTTGCTTATGGGGAGTAAAGATTACAAGAGGTCGGAACCCTTGCTCTCGCACCCGGGGGTGGCTTATATAGAGTGCGCCATCACCGGCCGAGCGCCATCATTAGGGTTATTTATGGCAATCAATGGAACGTTACAGGAACGGCTGATTAAGTGGAGCGTTACTGGTAACGTAGAATTAACGACACAATGAGCATCAATTCAAGTTCCTCGGACGCTGCATCTCCTGGGTCTTCTGGGCTCCCATCTGACCGAATGCGCCAGGGACGTCCGAGTGGCTTGATCCGTCCGAGTGAATCTTCATATGCATCCGAATGCATTTTTACTTCAAGGGCTTTGATGATAATATGGACCACAAGTGGGCCCTAGATGTCAGCCTTGTGACCCTACCCATGGTAGACGACCTCATCAGTGCCCACCTCGGGAACCTTCCCGACTCCGTTTTCCTTCCGTTTGCTTGATTTCCAAGAATAAAAAATCTCTATATATACTCCCGGTTGTTTTGACCACCGCATCGCGAGATTTTCCTCTGTTCTTGTTTTGTGCTGTTTTCCTAGCAGATCTGTCAAGCCCAGTATCATGTCTTCTCCCTCTCCCAATAACGTAGAAGAAGATGCTTGGCTGATGAAGATGGAGCTAAAAAGAGAAGAGCCAAAAGAAGCCAATAAGGAAAACAAGGGCAAGGAAGCTGTACAGGATCAAGCTCAAGAAGGAGGGCAACCCACGGGCATGGTGGAAGAGGAAGAAGAAGATATCCTTCGGCCTTACTATCCTCATCTCACCCCCTTGAAATTGAAGCTTTCAGGGCTTTCGAGGAGGTTCGTGTTCATAATAAATTCCTCACTCGTGAAAATCTTTTGCTAGAGGAGCATATCACCACCCTGAGGAGCGTCATCCGCAAATTGAAGTATTCATTGGAGCTGAAGTGTGACGCCACATCACCACCACCTTCATCATCTTCACCACCAAAGGAGACTTGAGTACACGGGTATGGGCACTCCCCTTAGCTTGAGCCAAGCTTGGGGTAGGTGCCCCGGTATCGTATCACCATCACCTTTTACCTTTGCTTTTTATTTTCGATCCTTAGCCTTTTCATGATTTAGTTGAATAAAAGTTTAGTATGATCTATTTTCGAGTGCTAGTTTCGTGATCCGCCTATCTATGTAATCGAGTGAGACTTAGATAATAAAGTTTAGTTTGAGTTTTTGCCCCTTTACTTTCTTGTTGCAATCATGATAAAAGAAAATAAATGAAAAAGATCATATCCTAATCTTATGGTGAGTAATGACATCACAATAAAGAAAAGTATAAGTGGTAAAATTTATTGGAGATTGGCAAACATAGCGTTAGTCAATGATGCAATTCATGAAAGAATAAATTAGGGAAGAGAAGATTCACATGCAAATATACTATCATGGACATCTTTTATGATTGTGAGCCCCCATTAAATATTATATGCCAAAAAAATTGACGTTGGACAAGGAAGACAACGTAATGATTTATGCTTGTTCATATTCACATAGAAGTTATATTGTCATAGATCCTTCAACATGTGGTGCTTGCCCAATATCTTTGCTAGCCAAAAACTCCGCAGTAAGTAGAGATACTACTTGTGCATCCAAAAACCCAAAACCCAAACTCATGTTTGAGAGTCAACCATACCTACCTATGGATTGAATAAGATCCTTCAAGTAAGTTGCCATCGGTGCATCAAGGCAATAAAAATTGCTTCTAAAAGTGTTGGATCAATTAGTGTAAGAGAAAATTGAGTGTTGCACGAACTTGTGATGGCAAAGTAATAAAAGCGACAGACTGCATAATAAAGGTTGCTATCACAAGAGGCAATGCAACGTGACGTTCTTTTGCGCTAAGGGATTGGGCATACAAACTAAAAAGCGCATGACAACCTCTGCTTCCCTCTACGAAGGGCCTATCCTTTACTTTTAAGTATTTACTTTTATGCAAGAGTCAAAGTATTCTTCTCTATTCCTTTTTATTTTTCTCCTTTGGCAAGCATCATGTGGTGAGAAAAGATCTAGGCACATATGTCCAGTTGGATATGAGTGAGCATGAGTTATTATTGTTGACATCACCCTTGAGGTGAGTACGTTGGGAGGCAAACTATAAGCCCCTATATTTCTATGTGTCCGGTTGAAACTTTTTGCTCATGGGTATGCTGTGAGTGTTAGCAATCATAGAAGACTAAATGATGGTTGAGTATGTGGACTTGCCAAAAGGCCCCTAAATGAGACCCTTCCTGAAAATATGATGAATTGTAGTTGCAAAGTTGACTGAGAACATAGTTTGTTGGTTTCCAATAAGTTTTATGCTTTATACTTCCACGTTGTGATGAATTGTTATTTGCTCATAAGAAGTTATATGATGTTGCTATGAAATAGAAGTTTTATGAGAAAGTTTTATGTTAATTTTTGTTGCTATTATAATAATAAGCATGATGCTACTATGTCTGTATTTTGTTTTTATCGACACCTCTCTCTCAAACCACGTGGACATGTTCTTCGATATAGGCTTTCACTTGAGGACAAGCGAGGTCTAAGCTTGGGGGAGTTGATACGTCCATTTTGCATCATGTTTTACTACTGTTATTTATAATGTTTTTATGCATAATAATGCTTTGGGGAGTAATTCTAATGCCTTTTCTCTCACAATTTGCAAGGTTTACACCAAGAGGGAGAATGCCGGCAACTGGAATTCAGCACCTGAAAAAGACACGTTAGAGATACCTATTCTGCACATCCCCAATGAAGCTAAAAATTTACGGAGATTTTTTATTCAATAAATAAAAATTACTGGAGCTAAAAACTACCGGAGG
This sequence comes from Elymus sibiricus, assembly GCA_039707655.1. Classification (NCBI taxonomy): domain Eukaryota; kingdom Viridiplantae; phylum Streptophyta; class Magnoliopsida; order Poales; family Poaceae; genus Elymus; species Elymus sibiricus. Next base: position 60,350,365 of record CM077665.1, read on the forward strand.
GGGGCCACCAGGTGGCCACCCTCCACCAGGGCATGCCAGGCCCCCTAACCGCGCCCTGGTGGAGGGTGCTCACCCAGGCCCACCTCTGGAGCCCATCTTCTGGTCTAAATTCTCAAAAAACCTAAAAAAATTGAGGAGAGGACTTTCGGGACGAAGCGCCGCCGCCTCGAGGCGGAACTTGGGCAGGAGCACTTTTGCCCTCCGGTGGAGCGATTCCGCCGGGGGAACTTCCCTCCCGGAGGGGGAAATCGAAGCCATCGTCATCACCAACAACCCTCTCATCTTGGGGAGGCCATTCTTCATCAACATCTTTAATAGCACCATGTCCTCTCAAGCCCTAGTTCATCTCTTGTGCTCAATCTTTGTACCGGAACCTCAGATTGGTACCTGTGGGTGACTAGTAGTGTTGATTACCTTGTGTAGTTGATTACTATATGGTTTATTTGGTGAAAGATTATATGTTAAAATCCATTATGCTATTCAATACACCTCTGATCTTGAGCATGCATATTATTTGTGAGTAGTTACTTTTGTTCTTGAGGTCACGGGAGAAGTCATGTTGCAAGTAATCATGTGAATTTGATATGTGTTCGATATTTTGATGGTATGTATGTTGTGATTCCCTTAGTGGTGTCATGTGAACGTCGACTACATGACACTTCACCATCCTTGGGCCTAAGGGAACGCATTGTGGAGTAGTTATTAGATGATGGGTTGCTAGAGTGACAGAAGCTTAAACCCTAGTTTATGCGCTACTTTGTAAGGGGCTGATTTGGGTCCACATGTTTAATGCTATGGTTAGACTTTGTATTAACACTTTTCGCATAGTTGTGGATGCTTGCGAGGGGGTTAATCATAAGTAGGTTGTTAGTTCAAGTAAGAACAGCACCTTAGCACCGGTCCACCCATATATCAAATTATCAAAGTAGCGAACACGAATCAAACCAACATGATGAAAGTGACTAGATGCAATTCCCGTGTACCCTCAAGAACACTTTGCTCATCATAAGAGATACTTTTCGCCTGTCCTTTGCCACAAAAGGATTGGGCTACCTCGCTGCACCTTACCTATTGTTACCGTTCCTTGCTCGTTACAAATTACCTTGCTATCAAAACACTTGCTACTTACAATTTCAGTGCTTGCAGAAATTACCTTGCTGAAAACCGCTTATCATTTCCTTCTGCTGCCCGTTCGGTTCGACACTCTTACTTATCGAAAGGACTATGATTGATCCCCTATACTTGTGTGTCATCATATCTTAACTAAGAAACGGCCTTTTTGAGTGCACGAAAGGCACCTAGTGTGCATCGCTCAAGTGCTGATGCAACCACCACATTTTACTTGTCTATGACAAACACATGTGATGTGCATCCTCTAGGGTACTCAGATGAACATGACTGTAGGACATAAACACTAGGTAATTGGTAAAAGAGACCGCTAGCTATTTTTCTTCAAAGTAAATAGTGTCCTAACTTGATATAGATAGCTGACGGCGTCGCTCGCGACACATGTTGTGTGCCCATGTTGTTTTATATAGTCATGTCACATGTAATAACCGAAATTGTTTATGGTTTGTGATGCATGAATGATGTTCAATTCAGTTGTTACTCATATTTTATCAAATTACAGTCTGGTTTGTCATTATTTGAGGATGTTCTTGTTGATGCATATGATTGAAATCAGTTCTCGACGTTTATAAGTTTATAAATATGAGTAGCATAATAAAATGATAATCATTGTTATGCAAATCCCATGTTTATAAGTTCTCGACGTCGACGATGCCCGGCCCGCATCCTCATCGTCGACTCGGCGGTGACAACCTGCTTGAGAGGCGCTATGTCTGGGACTGGGCTCCGCCGGGCTGGCACTGGGAGGTGCTACCTTCCGGGGCGCGCAGCTTGGTGAGGAATCAGGCTCCCGGCATTGACCCAGACCACTATCGGTGCGGAGGGAGCCGGCCCTCGCGGAGGTGGTACGTCGTCGTGTCAGGGAGAAGGACGAGCACGTCCGTCGCTACATGGCTGCATTGGACGCCAGGTTCTCCAATACCTGGCAGGTTCCTCAGGGATCTCACCCGAGCTATGATCATGTGATGGTTCCTTCTCTTTGGGTGTCCACCGCCCGCCCGCGCTGTATTCGAGCTATAATATTCGAGCTGTATTAGTGATGTTATATGATAATATTCGAGGTGTACTAGTGATAATATTCAATAATATTCGATGATGCATTAACTGGATTATTCGAGATGTATTAGTGATATTATATGAGATGTATTCGAGATGTTTTTGCTTATTGAATGCATTCTAATTTGAATATTAAATTGTTTTATCTTTCTTTCTGGATTAGTTAAGATATGGACGGTAGCGGCAGAGACCGTGAAGAGGATGTCTTCGAGATGATACGCTCCTCAAACCCAGAGATTGAACTAGATGACGGCACACAATATCTAAACCACTCGTGAGGGAATTGGGGAAGAACCAAGAGACGAAGGGCACACAAACAATGATGGCGAAGGAAATGTTCTTCAATTAACAAAATCCGGCGAGGTATATATATAAATATATATAAGGTCTTTGGTGATCATTACATGTATTAATTGATTTGTATATATATATATAGGACAAATGTTTGGTACGACCGGGTGTAGTTACTCCTACTTTTGTTTCATATGCTATAGGTAGTATCTATCATTCTGAAGTGTATGTATGCGTAGTATGTAGTATATAAGAATGTTTAGGTAGTATATATACAAATTTTTTGGTAGTATGTCTCATATTTTGAGCATATACTTTTTTACGTACAAATATGTACGTATTTTATAAATATAATAAAAATATGAGTCAACTTGCAATTTTTTTCATAGAATTCACTTTGGAGTATCTTAGATATAGTATATGAACATACTAAAAATAATAAAGTAGTATATATACTACCACATAATAGTATATGAGACATGGGAGTAACTACACCCGGTCGTAGGATGTATTTTCCCTATATATATATATATATATATATATATATATATATATATATATATATATATATTAACGAATCTTTCTTCTTTTATCCCTACGGATCAAGCAAATCTTCTACGACAAGGGTAGTACGAGGCCCGGCCAAAAAATTGGACACTGGCATAAAGTACAACATCGTCGAAATCAAAGCAGATGGCGAACCGATTGGTCCTAAAAAGAATGTGGACAAATTTATACGTCAATGCGGAGATATTGTTAGGGACCAAATCCTGATCACCGTTCAAGAATGGAATCAGCCAAAGGAAGGTCGAGGAGTTAGTTTTGTCAATGAAAGAGCAAAAAATACACTTTGGGAGACGCTCGTGTCACATTTCACCCTACCAGGGAGTTTCACAGATCTCCAACGGGAGAAAGTCAAGAAGTGTGCTCTTAAGAAGATGGCCACACAATTCCAGTCTTGGAAAAAAAGATTATGGGGCAACTACGTCAGCGCAGGAAAGAAGACTCCAGAATTCACTGGACCACTAGTGAAGTTAAAAGATCAGTGGGACTTATTTGTGGAGTTCAAGGAATCGGAAGCATCTAAGGAATGGTCGAGAAAATACAAGATAAATACTGATAAGAAAAAGTTCCACCATGTTCTGGGGACAGGTGGCTACAAGACTGCGTTGCCTAAGTGGGATGAATCTGAACAAAAGATGATTGCTGCAGGGGTCACTCCCATAATAGTGGGATGGCCCAAGAGGTGCGGGACTTGGTTTTATGCACATGGGGGAAAGTTGGACCCAAAGACAGGGGAGATTATTGAACTGGCAAGTCTTAAAGAAGCCTCGGCTGCTTTACTTGAAGCTATAGAAGACGCTCGAGCGGGGCTGTACCAGCCCGAGAGAGAGAACGACAAGCTTACACGCGCCCTCAAGAATCTTGAACACCCGGGATGAACACGAGGCAAATGCGTTGTTTCGTGGGTTGAGGGGTTCGCGGAGTGGAACGACACTTACAGAAGTCGTGCGAGAAAGAAGCAGGAGGAGGCAGACCGGATTCAAAAGGTAGAATCAAAGAACGCGGAGTTGGAACGCAAATACATGCGGCAGCAGGAGCAGATCAACAAACTTAGCCAGCAGAGGGAGCAACAACCAGATCCAGCATTGGATAGTACCATCCCATCTATGCCGGAAAGCAGCTTGGGTTCCACGGGGGTCCCGGCCGATGATGCACTGCTGGCTCGCTACCCCGTGGATGATATCGAAGAGAGGACAAGTTGTGAGCTACATGTGAAATTGAAGAACATATCCATGAAGGTGGCGGTCGGCTTTGCTTTACCGAATGCACCTGAAGCAACCATGCATGGCAATCCGATTCCAGCTGGCTATGCTCATGTCGGGATGGATGAAGTTCTGTCGGGATATGCCTCACTCGACCTAGACTTCCCTGGAGGTGAAGGGGAGCAGACACTGGGAGAAATCATACGTTCTATGATTCTATGGAGAAAGGAATGCATCGTGTTTCCAAACTCGGCGCCAAGGCCACCGACTTCTCCTCCAAGTCCGCCGCGTCAGCCGACTCCACCCCACCTCGAGACGGAGCGCAGCGCGAGTCCGCCATATCGATCTCCTCCGCGTCAGCCGAATCCACCCCACCCCGAGACGGAGCCTAGCGCGAGTCCGCCGCAATCGCCGAATCCACCCCACCCCGAGACGGAGCCTAGCGCGATTCCGTGATATCGATCTGCGCCGCGTCAGCCGACTCCAAAGCAGAAGAGAGCACCAAAGAATAAACCTGATCCTCCTGCCAGAAAGAAGTTAGCTTACCAGATGACTGTGGAGGAAAACAATGACGAAGTGGCTACCCAAGTGCACACCCATTTTGCACCGAAACCGCCCCCGCCGCCAAAGGAGAAAATATCTGAGAAAGTCGTACAACACTTTTTGTATTTTGCTAAACCGACTGTAGAGAAAAAGCAATCAGACTATGAACGCTCCATTAGCAAGTCATATCATCAATAAAAAAAGCAGCCGTCGCAGAGTACGGGTAGTAATAAATGCGGGAAAATTGTTCCCCAGCTCGGAGAACAGGAAGTGCAATCGATCCCCCCGCTCAAGGTGAGTACCGATAAGGTGGTAACTGACGTTTATCTAGCGAGGGCTAGAGAATTCAGTATCACTGTTGAACAACTCCTAGGCCTCGAGGAAGTCCCCACGACGGATCCAAAGGAACTAGCATGGAAATATGTCCCCGGGAAGCCTCTGGCCAGTCCTGACGCGGAGAAGCTTCTGTCAACGCAAATGCGCAACTTGCATGACTGGTACCTGAGAGAAATAAAGGTCGGACGAGAGAGCCTCATGATGAAAGTCAAGCCAGAGCATTACTACCATGGTAAAGATTTGTGGATTGAAAATGAATAACCTTTTAAGTTATTCAATCAAGACGCACTCGACAAATCTCTCGTCAGTTGCTATTGTCTGTAAGTGGTTTGTTTCTGTAATTTAAGTATCTAGCTCAGCTCGTTCATTGCCTGTAATTATCCTCACTATATTCTTTTGTGCGGTATTATGCAGAATGAAGATTTTTAAATTGAAAAGAGATGGAGTCTATGGCATTGGGTTCATTGACCCAAATACCGTTAATGAAGAGGTGTTAAATAGGTTCAAACAAGACACAGAGGATAGCTTGCTAATATTTTTGAAGAAACTAAATACCAAACCAGAAATACTACTTCCTTACAACTTCAGGTGAGTGTTACTATCTTGTACTACAAATTCTATTTTTGCTTACTCGATGTTAAGTGTGTAATTGATGAGTTATGCATGCCTGCTTATACAAACGTGTGCGCAGATACCACCGGATCCTGCTAATCATTAGAGTTGACGAGGGAACTGTTGAAGTACTGGACTCACTACGTAAAGACCCTAAAGAATACAAAAACCTGTTTTTGATGCTCGACAGGTAATTTCAATCATTATCGCACTATGTCGGCCTCTTTAGTTCATTTTCTGATATCAAGTAATTAATAACTCCTTTATTCATTTTCTTTGCTGGACAGGGTTTGGCAAAAGTTCACCAAAGAGATTGTCGGTGAATGGAAAACAGAGCTGAGCTGGCGACGGTCCAAGGTAATTAAGTACTACTAGCTACGTCTGCGCATCTCTTTAATTCTAGTTTCAATAACCATTATCATGTTTGATTATTATCTGATTGAATTCTATTCTCGTAAAGTGTATGAGGCAGGAACGGGGGCTAATTTATGTGCATACTATGTTTGCGAGAACATTCGCTTTATGACCGAAAGGAGCGGAGATGCAAGACATCTTTGGGTACGTAAACACTATTCACCATTTTTTTTATCATGATCTAATATATATACACACAACTAATATATTCATATTGATCTCCTTCTTTAAAGATGGTGGAGATGCGGGAAATGCTCCTACCAAAGGACCGCATACGAGCATTTCAAGAGGAAATGGCGGGATTTTTGCTTGAGAAGGTCATATCTCCCGACGGAGAATAGCATTTCACATAATGCCTGCATGTAATGATCTGCAAATTGTAGGAGAAATTGTATATACCAAATTGTATATATATATATATATATATATATATATATATATATATATATATATATATATATATATATATATATATATGCATGGTCGTACGAGAAATTTTATGGTATATGATTGGTTCTACGAGAAATTCTATTGTATATGCACAACGTGTATAGTATGTAGTAGCGTAAAATATGTTTGAAATGAAAAAGAATTAAATGGAAAACACAAAATGAAAAGGGAAAATAAACAATAAACCCTAAACCCCTAAACCTTTAGTCCCGGTTGGTGTCACCAACCGGGACTAAAGGTCCCCAGCCCCCGGCGCGCGCTGCCGGCCACGTGGCGGGAATTTAGACCCGGTTCGTGGTCAACCGGGACTAAAGGGTGAGGGCATTTAGTCCCTAGTTATTAGTCCCGGTTGGTGAACCGAGACTAAAGGCACTTCCCAACCAAGACTAAAGGCCGTTTCTGCACTAGTGCTAAGCCCATAGGAACATTTCAGAACAAAGTTTGGACCTAACTCACCACAAGATTCCCTCCATGTTGACCTGACGTGGCCGTTTCCCCCTCTAAGAGCTCGCGACAGTGTCGTCTTTGAAGGGAGTCACACTCCGTAGCTGCCTGTTGGGTGTTTACACCTATCACAATCCTAGAAACGATCTGATGGATGTAGATATAAAATTTGTCTCGTTTGACCAAGGAAATAAAAATATACAAAAAGCCAAAACAAAAGGGTGTTTCCTGTAAATCTAAAATAAACATGATTCGGTTTGTTTAAATTTGAAAACATAGTATAGCAACAGAATCCTTTCAAGATCCTGAAAAAAAATCATATAAAATTTGTCAAAATCAATGCAAGTATCAATTACTTATGATTTTAACAAATTGTAAGGACCTATATGCAAAAGTACATGAGGTTACATTTTTAATATTTCCAAAAACAAAAACAAACTTGATATTCATAATCTATGAAAAAATCTACCCCGAATCGATATAGAATTTCTATATGTTTAAGTTTAGATAAGTCGGATTTAAATTAATCAAATTTTAACTTAAAAAGAAAATGATTTAAAATAAAAAATACATATAAAATATATGCCGCCAACCGTTGTCAGGGCCATCGGCATTGTTTTGACGGCGTTAGCCGGCCGTCAGAGGCCGGGTCGCCATGGCCAAGAATGTGTCGATGGTCCGACTAAGCCGATGGCTGTCGTCGACATAGATGGATGTATACCAACGGTCGGTCTATGCTGGCGGCTGTCGCCGGCATAGTTGGTAGTTTCTCGACGACATTTCAATGCCCACGGTTTTCCGAAACCATTGGCATATGTCCATCTATGCCGATGGCCCCGACAAAATGTCGTCGGCATAGAAAATGCTGTCGGGATATCCAGTTATTCCGGTAGTATTTTTAGTACATGCATTATTCATAAGTCCTATGATTCTAGCTCGCATTTCAAAGTATTTCATCCAGCAGTTGGACGGTGGCAACCAGCAGTTGATACAATTATCTGCCTAAATAAGCATCTAAAGTACGTGGAACTTTATGGGTGGAATTTGCAAGTTTCCTTATGGCTGGAGCAAACGTTCTCGGGGTCACTGCGAATAATGTACGGTGGTAGATTGAACAATGAGCATATCAACAACATGAAAGATTTAATACTCCAAGGTGGTAAAGTCTTGTGGGAAGCTCAACTTAGCTTTGCACGGAGGAGCGATGTGGCTACTGTACTCTCCAACAAGTTGACAGTTACGTACACGAAGTTTGTATTGTTTGAGCTCGGGATTAGAATGACACAATCGAGCAAGTGTCATATACCCCCAACTTACACAACGATTCTTATATTATGGGACGGAGGGAGTAGTTTGCTTCACTGAAGTTTATAACCATTCCTTGACCAGTCCAGCTCGTTACTTGTCAAAGCGATCTTCAGGTTGACTGAATCTCTCTCGATCAGCACACACACGGCCCTAGTAGCTAGTACTAAACTTCCTCATCAAAATATTAAAAAGCAGTGAAACTAAGAGCGTGTTCGCCTGTTCGGAAATGGTACAGCTCTTCTGAATCCTCAACTCCTGCTCCTCCACCTGAACTGCTGCTCCTGCTAAAAAAATAGCGCCAGAAAAACCTATTCGGCAGGCAGCTCTGCTCCTGATTCATGAGGAGAGACAGATGCGAGCGAGTAGGGAGTGGCCACTCGAACCCTTTTTCACTTGGCGGTGGCAGTTCTTTCGTAAATGTTACCAACTCTGTGATATCAAAGATCTGAGATCCTGGAAATTGTCACTCTGCATAATTGCACTACGGCCCACTCCGTTCCAGATTTTCAACTCTGCGGAGTTCGAGCGTTCTCCGGGAGCGGAGTTGAGGAGTGGAAAGAGTCCAAACATGCTCTAAGACACCGAAGTTTGCAAAACCACAACAGGCTTGTTTAAAAGCAACTAGGGAACTAAAAACACAGAAGTACAGTGTCATGACATGTTGGAACCTATAGTAGGAGATGAAAACCACAAAATTCCCCCAAACACTACAGAGGATGCAGCAGTAGTGACTAGTTTTTTGTTTTTGTTTTTTTAACACAGAAATTTTCATTCATTTAACAACAACGTACATATACAATCTTGCATTGCATGATGCATGAAACTGCAGCTATATCTGCATTTAGGCATGTACCTACACCTGAATTTAAACACATGTAGCTCAAAGATGCATTCTGAATCTTCAGTGCCAACTTGGCTTGCAGTAGTGACTAGTTAACGGCCAATGATCAAGTAATGTATGCACACTGGGGCTGTTCTGCAAATTCTTCTCTCATTTGGTATCATCGACATGACCGCCAGTTCCAATTGGATATCATGGTATCAACATTTCACAAGTTTCTCGACTTCAAGGGAGCTTTACAAGAAAATAAAAGGAAAAAAATACAACCAAGACTCAACCAGTTTCCATTTTTGGTCGCATCGCTATCAACGAAAACATGTTCCACCTTCCCTTCACCCATTCATCTAACTCTCTGCACCATACTCTTGCTATTGTAAACTTCTCTGGCATGTACCAAGTCAGATAACTACTACAAAGAAAAAGATCAGAAAACTTGACGCGGCCGGTTCTAGCACTTTAGCTTCTTTGTCGACGCGGAGTAGCCACTAGCGCCTTCCACCAGCCGTTTTGTAAGGTTGTTGCTGGTACTGCTGCCGCTGTTCATCCAACTACCCTTGGGATCAGCCACCTTGAGATCATCAGCGTCGTACCTGACAATGTTGGTGACAAACGCATGTATAGATGTCTCTGCTCTTGGGAGGCTCTCCCTTTCAAGAATCGATTGCTGCCCGGCACGAGACTGGTGCTCTGCAGTGCACTTCAACTCCTGCAGGACTAGGCTTCTATCCCTAACAAAGCTCTCCTTTTGCTTCTGCATGGGTCACATTGAAATTGTATGGTAAGCAAAACGCCAGAGTCAACGTTGGGCAGCAAAGTTGCAAGATAAAGGTTTCTAGTTGCTGCTAACCTGAAAATTAACATGGCATTCAATTGACGAGCTTGAGCAGCCACAACCATCACTGAAGTTCAATGTCAGCAACATGGAAAATATGCTAGTCATTGATGTTTCCCTACAGAAGTAGGCAAATTCCTGATGTGAAGCATGGCACATAATATTTGAAAATTGAAACATTTATTTCTCTCCATGATCAGTTGGCACATATTGACTGGGGGAGTTTGCAATGTCCAATATACCTCTGCAAAGAAAATGGTTGTTCCATAAGCACTACAGGCTTCATGTCAGATCTATCTGGAAAGGAAACCTGTTGATGAATAAGAAAATTTTGACCATATCTCAGTAACAGAAGTATAAAAATCAGACTTTCATTGTGCAAATGACAGTTTCTGGGTAACTGTAGGGATTATTTAGTTAGTCCACACAAATTGTGATCCAGATCTTGCAAATATATACTAGATTACAGGCAACAATAACACTATAACTTTGATTCGATTGATTTTTAACAAAATAGTATTTGAAAAAATGTAATCACCTTAGTCCTTACAGGAGCATTTAATGGCATGAAATAAGCACACTAGTACACAACAATGTGGATATATTATTTTTCATAACCTCGATTGACCGAAGAAATGACAATGGAGCTCGCATGCCATGAACGCTTGTTACTCGCAGAGTCCATCTTACACATTTCTCTAAATAGAAGAAAGAGATAATGCAGTATGAGAGGCAGGTGATTAAACATATTTTCATACAAAGCCAGTTAAAGCACTTAGCTCTCCCAGGATAGTTGCACAGAAGGAACTTAATAACAAATTAAAATTCATTTCCAACTTGTGAAGGAAACATACAGAAATTTATATACAACACTTGGTAGTTTCACTGTTTATATGGTGACCATAGGGTTTGCAAAGAGTTTTATCATCTTCAGTTGCTCAAAATCTTGTTAATGGGGCAGTTTTGAAGATGCCAGCATTCAGTTTTGTCACTAACCTTGACTGGTTGTATGTAACTACAAGAATTTTACAGAGCTAGGTAAGGATGAAGATTTAAGAAATGGTGAAACGACCCTACTTTTGACTGTGTGCCGAAGAAGAAGTTGAATGAAGTCAATGCGTATATATGGAGGAATGCGTAGACTCAGAATGTACATAACTCCAGCAATGACCTGTGTTGACACGGTTACAATAGCAAGGAAAAATAATAGCAACAAGGGAAACTGAGCAGAAACAGCCACCTTATCCACCAGCCCATGGATGACAAGGCTTGCTTTTTTATCTTTCGGAGTTGCCTGAAAGAGAAGAATTTGTGAAGCAATCAGATTGCATACTTATTGCGGGTTTATCAAATGCCACTAGAAAGTTGCAGTATTTTGGATTTAGGGGCTGTTTGGATTGGATCCATGGGACGCCCTGCCAACTTTTTGGCGTTGACTGAGCCTTGCATGCGCGTTTGGATGGGCACCAAAGAATTGGTGCGCCCGGCCCTCTTCAGCTCCGCTAGTTTAATCCAGCGCCAATCTTTTGGCCAGCCGTCGGCGGCAAAATCGGCCGCCAAATAATTGGCGTGCCAATATTGGCAGGGCCAGCATAGGCCAAAACCAAACAGCCCCTTACTATCCCAAAGATGTATATATTGCGCTGGTGTTCTTTATATGCCAAAGCAAACAGTGTTTCATTATATTCCATTCTAGAGCATTATTTATTAAACTTTAAATGAGATAAATATCCTTTGTTCAATTTTACATATTTAATCGGCATATTGCATCTGTTAAGGCTGCAAAAACAGTTCCTAGGAAATCATAAACATGGAAAGTCATCTCCTTCAGTTCACACCTTTGGACTGAATCTGGAATCCAAGTTCAAAATGCCATGTCTCAAAAATAAATTTGAGTCAAAATTGAATTCAAATTTCAAAACCTCAATTTTTGAATTGTTCAGATTTTATATTTAAGTGGCTTGAATCACAAATTTTATTAAGGCCTAACGAAACAGCCAAATAAACAACACTTGGAATTTCTAAAATGGTCTGACGGAGTTTCAGTCATTTACAAAGGTAAACAGTATATGGTGGCATATAAGAGTTGAAACATAGTTTGGTGCTACTTCAAACATCCCAACTAAAAAAATAACAGACGTAGCATTAATATTTTTGACTGATTCGTAACAAAATTTGCTTAACTCATAAGTATGGCATGCATATAAAACAGAAAAGTTAGTGCTTCTCTTTGGTCCATACTTAAGAAAGACAAAAATATGTTTGTATTTAGTTGTGCACACCTGAAGATTAACAATAGCAACCTTTCCCCCATTCTTGATTGACAACAGAGGCATATTACATGCAGGAGTAATCTGCAAGCTGCACATTACTGGATATTAGAAAAGAAACAAGAACAGAATCATGGCTCATTATTATCACAAAAAATGTTCAACCTGCTACCCCGAAATTAACAACGAACTAACACAAAGCAACAATGGTCAGACTGATCAAATGAGAGGGAGATAGGACACAATGCCTCTCACTGGATCATAAGCAAAACCAACAAGCACATAGCAATAGCAGTAGCACAGTCCATGCACAGAAAGGGAGGAGATTAGAGGATCTCAAATTCTTGACTACTGTATATGCTAAACATGCACTGAAGAATGTTGAGACTCAATCATGCATTTATCTTTTGATGCATCAAAAGTGACTGGAAAATATTAGTCGGAGTATAGTTTCATCCAGATCAAAGCTCCATTCTTTAAAGGAGCAAGGACTAGATCACTCATTGAAGTAGAACTAGGGATGCACAGACTGGTATCGGTCGATCTCATGCAGCAGCTTAGGTCACTGACCATTATATCTAAATCTAGGATTTCTTTCTGGTGCAGCTTCAACATACAACGGCCTGATGAAAAGCTTTGCATTCTTGAAAGATGTGTGTATTTCATTCTGGTTGTTGCCCATCTTATTCTTGTAAATAACTTTCCTTGCTTATCTATGCATCGAGACGGAAATTTTTTTGCGCTTTCTCACGAGAAATAAAACATGTATCGTTGGCAAGCATTTTCGATACAGTTGGGACAAGCTACAACCATGCCCGCTGAATCTCTGTTTTTCTCACTTCACACCTTTCTGGCTCCAGACGCGTTGGTGGTGGTGGTGGTGGTGGTGGTTACGGGTGCTCTTTTAGACATGCCAAATGACAGGATTATCTTTGCAACTTAGGTGAAGGATGGTACTTGCTGTACATGTGCCCGTTTGCTCAAGTCAAAGTCTTGCACCATCCTCGGGATCAATCCTAGAGTCAAATTTCCATGAAAGGAGGAACAAAACCACTCTTCCAAGCACGTCGGCAAAGAAACAGGGATCGTAAGTTCTAACTATGATAATACTAAATTTGCAGTTTCTGGCATGGTTAATCATACATGCATATAACTAATAGTGCATTTAAATTTTGATGCATCTACATAGATTTTTGTACAACTGTTAATCGAGCAATTGCAATTGATTTTCCCAGATTAAACATGAGAAGCACGCTTACTAAAAACTGATTGTTGGTGTATTGGAAACCAGCTTGAAGCAAATGGCACCTGGACAGTTTCGCAAACTAAAAAAGGAGTACATGAACTAGCTACAGTAAGTATGCACCCCTCGTTATTCGCCTCCATGATATATATAATATTGTGGCAAAGAGTTCGGAGGATTTGTCATTAAACAAGTAACATTTGTTGGCAAGTGACAGTGTTTGCAACCATAATAATTTCAGTCATGAAGAAGGAAACTGTGAAGAAAACTGCATCTATTGCATGAAGGTAGCATGACAAACCTAGTTCCTAGACATAGGACAAGATCAGCTGTTCGACACTGCTCCTCGGCAGAATTCATCTCCTCGGGGGGTAACGCATCCTGGAAATCAATGGAATTATTAACGAACTGAGACAACTTCAAAGAAGATGCACAATAGTTCATGTCTCTCTGTCTCTCTTTCCATAGTTAAAACCTTTTACCTGGAGAGCATGACATAAATACCTTTCCGCTGTTAAACATTTTATTTTGGGAACACAACACCTAATAAAGTATTTCTAGGAAACATATTATAATAATCAAGTAAATTCACCAAGTATCATCCTAGCTGTGAATCTCAAAGGTAATTTTGAGGTAATACTGTCTTTAGTGATCGATTTCAAAAATGGGATATTTGTGGGCATGGAGGCAACAATAACCATATTAGAATAGACACAAAATTTGCAGCAGAGATTAAGCAAGTGCAACACTAAAAATAGTAATATCATGTATTATCTAACAGAATCTTTAGTTTAGAAAGAAGCATTTTCTTGGTAAAACACGTTGAGATAAAAGAAACATTGCAGCTATTAGTGTGTACCTCCCAATCAAGAACTGTGTCTTTTAATCTAGCTCCACAGTTCTTGTCAGTACAACGCCTTGGAGTATCCTTCAGTCCTATTGTCTCTATTTCAAAATCACGAAGGTACCTTCATACAGAGGGAGTCAGGAAGAGCTATCTGAATAAACCAACAGAAGAAAAAGGAACTATTTTGGTGTTTCCCAAAGAAAGTACTTCCTCTGTTCCAAATTATAAGATGTTTTGGTAGGCTAAAATGGCCTAAGAAAACGTCTTATAATGGGACGGAGGTGGTCTAATATAAACAGGGCAAGATAAAGCGTACTCCGTTTTACAGCATGGGCAGACCTCCTTGAAAGAATTCCCATGCAATTCAGCCAGCTTCTCCCTTGGGAAGCCAGAACGCAAATGTAGGCTGTCAACATTCTGGCAAACACAACCTCCACAAGCTCAAATTACATGGATAGCATAAATACGATTGTGGTAAATGAAGCAATTTGTTCATGACAAAAAGAATATTGTAACAGAGGACATACTTAGCAGCAAAATCTGTGAAACACAACATGAGCTAAAATATTCAAACTGGTACTCCCTCCGTAAAGAAATATAAGAGCATTTAGATCACTAAAGTAGTGATCTAAACGCTCTTATATTTCTTTACGGAGGGAGTATATTATAAGTCTACTTTTAGCACGAACAAATATCTGCAGCTCATATAACTAATTTTGCAACAGAGCAAAAGTTTCCTACGAGTTGACCTTATAATAGTTAACTGGAGCAAAGTTTCCTGAGAGTTAACCTTGTAAAAATGACTAGGAGCAAATAAATCCATAAGAATTAACCTTATAATAGCAAGTCATTGGTAGTGGACACAGATACCAATACAAAGCCCGTATACAGTACATTCAGATGAATTATGCACCTGGCTTATGACAAACTTTAGGAGACCTGCTCTTTCCAGTTCAACTAATGCCATATGAGTCAAGGTTGGAGCAGCTCGGTGAAATGGGAGTGAAGCATCAGGAACACCTTTTCCTGCACGCTACAAAACAAATGTGTTACATATACAACTGATTATTTATTCAAATAATGGTTTATCATGAAATGTAGCAACTTCGTATAGGAAATGATAATAACTACTATATGAGTAGGTATGGTTCGCTAACATAGTAAAACTGCATAATTACATAAAGCTGTTGGGGGTACCTAAGTCAGATAACAATACGGGAAACTAACTGATCCACAAATCATGCATTTTAACATGAATTACACTGCACTCAAGTAAATTAAAATATATCATGTTTGCAGTCAAGCATAGCAATATAATCTAAAAAGAAACAGATTCATGCATGGAAGGGAACCATAATAAGAAGAAGCAACAGAGCCTACCTGCAGAGTCCACACGCCCTTTGGGCCTCGGAAATCAGGTATGCCTGATGAAGTTGATATTCCTGCTCCGGTAAACACCACTAGATGCTTACTCTGAAACAACAGAGCTACTTCACTGATAGTGCTACATATAAAACCCGACTAGAAATTTAATTGCCATCCATTGATGGTAACCCAACCTTTTGCACCATAACTGCAAGCTCTTCTATCTGCACCATTAATCCAGCAAAAGAAACATTTAAACAATGTTTTCTTCAGAAAAGAATGTTAAGTAGTAAGATAATAACTGCATGTCATAACACAGAGTTTTACAAGTGAATAGGACAAAATCACCCCCCCCCCCCCCCCCCCAAAAAAAACATTTGTCATAATTGTTGACAATAATGGTTTCAATCTGGTGGCTTCTCCTCAACATCAGAAAACGCCCTTGTAAAAATAACAATGAGATCTGAAGTTAGTTTTCCCTGTTCTCTAAAAATACTTTATGCCCTTCAGTAGCTAGAAACTAGAAACTAGAGTCCTGGATTAGGCTACAAACAATTCCTCAGCATGAGGGAATGGTATAATGCACTACAGACCATACTGAAGGGTGTGCAGGGGGGCATGTTCTGTCTGAAATTATCACATGAGGTTAGAAACCATGCAACCAATGAAATTGTAGGCCAGACAAGTTTCACACAGCCTCAATATCTATTTCATTCATTTATTCAACCATATAACCAATGTAACAGTAACGCGATATAATTTTGCAATGCAGTAGCTACTCAGTTCCCCAAAACACTGGTTCTTTCTTTAATGACATAATTGTTTTCAAATTTGATATTCTTCTATAGAACTTATCTAACCACAACTTCTCCAACACTATTCATTTTATAGCAGTGGCACACATGGGTCATGATTGCAAAAACCACAAAAAAAACGCTAAGGTAATCCATGTGTGGTATATATTCTTGGCTAATCATAACTAATCGCAACAAAAAAATTACGCAAACAATAATTAGCCTAACAAAAGGGAAGCATAAAGGCATAAGCAACAGGTCACTTACAGCCTGAGCAAACAAAGCGAAAACAGGTTTGGAAGTAGGCAAATCAATCAACCTTCCCTTGGAGGAGTTTGGGGGAGTCGAACTTCTCAGGCATGCCCACAGTGCCCACATCCTCTCGGTAAGACAACTTCTCTGCATAGCCTAGCGACATCTCTCGGCTCTTCGTGGGGTTCTCCAAACCAGTTGCTATCTTCTTGTTCGATCTAAAAGAAGCAAAATGACTGGTCATTGCAGTAATTATTCTGTGGACAACAGTATTTGATAGGGGAATTTGATCATATAGCCCTTTGTACTTCGGCACTTGATCATATACCACCTTGTACATTGTAATTAGTAAAGTGGCACTTTAGGTTAAGCCACATTTGCACTCTTAAGCAGTTTTTAAGCACAATGACTAACTAGTCACAAAAGTGAAAAGATCACCTTGCCCTTATATTCATCAAACTGGGCAACTTAGAGAAAAGAACATGACTCACCCCTCACCCTGCCCGAGCTGAGCAGGGCCCATCTCCTCCAGCACGGCGACAGCCACCCGCCGTCGCGCCTCCCCTACCACGGCTGCATTCCGTCTCGCCGGCATTGTGTCTCTCCTTACTCCGTCGCATTCCATCCCACCACCACCGCGCCTCTCCCACACACAGTCAGGCACGTAGAGGTCAGTATTGTCGAGGTCATTCACTTCCCCTTCATTCGCCTCCTCGACAAGCGACTCGTCCCGACGTACCGAGCCCCCAAGCAGGCGCGCCACCTCCTTGGCACTGTCCAGTGGTCGGCGGCGCAAGTCCATGGCGGCCTCGCGCTTCTTCCGCGGGACGGCGGCCTCCAATTTGGACTTGGCCTCAGCGACCTCGCGCTCCTGCGCTCTCACGGCGTCGAGGTCAGCAAGCACGGCCTTTAGTGCGGCCTTGTCCTTGGCGAGCTTGCGGTCCCGCGCATCAAGGACGCGGGCGACAGCCTCAAAGTCGGCCCTGAGGCAGGAGTTGGCGAGGTGGGCCACGAGCTCCCTGCCAGAGAGGAGAGCAAGCTCGTCCTGGGAGATGGAAGCCATCCTGTGCTGCAGCCGGAAGGCGGTATGCGGCTGCAGGAGCTTGCCGGAAAAGGCCCTAACAAGTAGGGGACTGGGTCAAACAATTGTTCCCCCAAAAATTCCATCTTTGCACAGGCGAGGTGATCCATTCCCCCCCACCGGCGAGTTCCTGACACTACATCGACGCCGCCTACATAATTCTCCCAAAATGTCGAAACCCTAACACAGTCCATCAATTTCTACTTGGCAGGAGCGGGGAAAAGGAACAAACACGACGAGCAAAATGCTCTGGAATCAAGCGTTCGCGGAGCGTGCTTACCGACGAGATAGGCGAATCAAGTGCAGATCTCCGGTCGAGTCTGCCCGGAGGCGGGATAGGACCAGCGAGCGACCCGGTGGGGGTGGGGGGTGGGGTGGGGGGGGGGGGGAGACTGGAGACGGCGGCCAGGCAGAGCGGCGGTGTGGGGGGGAGGGGGGGAGGGCGACGACAGCGAGAGGATGGCCGGTGGGCAGGCAAGGCAACGGCCAGCGGACTTGGACCCAAGGTATGTGCGGCCCGGTTCGATTAGAGCCTGTTTAGAATGTGGCAGGCCCTTGTTGGTAAAGTTTGGGTATTTACTTCAATGCTGAACTTTCTCAAGAAATATTCTCTTTTTTTCGAATTTCTCAAAAAAAAAGAACCAAAGGGCACACAAAAATATGTTAAAAAAAATCCCACACAAAAATTCATACCTCCAATCCAAGTAAGCAATATCTGGTAAAGTTTTTCCAAAATTTTGTCATGATCTTGGACTTAGACGGTTCCCAAGAGGTTTTCTTCCTCTTGTTGCAAAAATAACACTAAATTCTTCCTACTAGCATGTGATGACTCTTTGTGTTCATAACTCCACCTGGCAGTTAATTCCCCTAGTCTTCGCTTCGAGTATAGGCACTTTGTATGACGCATTGCGGGAGGAAACCTGGGAAAGTCTACTTGAACACCATGGCCTTTTGGAATTTGTATTGTCCATTATCCATGGTGTGTCTCGGATCATCTCTCCAGAGAGCATGAGTGCATTAAGGTACATCACTTCGGGCAAATATGTGTCGGTGTCGTGTATGTTTCAAGCCCTCCTCCTTGTTGCCACATATCCATTTATTCTAAGGTTTCTTGAATTGCTTAAGTTCCCCCTCAACACTCAGAGTGTGTTAGGTATGGTGTATGGACGGTGCATGAGGGTAAAAATGGTGTTTGGTATCCTGCATGGGCCTCCTAAGCATGCACGAGATCAGCCCAAATACCCTCATAACATGCATGAAGAGAAAACACCCCAACAGTCGTTCACTGGTGAGCATGCACAAGCGAAACGAGCAACAACATGTTTAAAAAAAATGTCAGAAATTCAAATTTTGTTTAAATGTTCAAAAATAAAAAATTTGTTTAAATTTTAAAAAAATATATTTTAAAAAAATGTTTTTTCCAAAAAAAATAGAATTTTAAAAATGTTCTGTATTTGAAAAATATTTACATTTTCAAAAAAAAAATCTGAATTCCATTTTTTTACTTTTGATTTTTTTCAGAAATTCATAATTTGTTTAAATTTCAAAAACATGTTCAGAATTCCTGAATTTTGTATGTTTTTTTTAAAAATGTTCAGAATTCCTGAATTGGTCTAAGTTTTTATAACATGTAATGCCCTGGGCACTACATGAATTCCTCAGATTGGTAGATTGGGTTCGGAACGTGGAACTTGCGGAAGGAGTCGAAGACAAGTTTGCTTGGACATGGGAAGGAGATGGTACATTCTCTGCGTGCTCGGCCTACCGCGCTGGATGGGCAGAGACTGTAGGGGCCACGGAAATCTGGAAATCAAGGGCGCCGACAGCGTGCAAGATCTTCTCGTGGCTTGCGGCAAATAAAAGATGTTGGACGGCTGACAGACTGTAGTGACAGTTGCTGCCGCATTCGCTAGCCTGCCCGTTCTACGACCAAGCGCCCGAGACGATTGACCACTTACTATTAGGGTGCGTGCTTTTCGGGCAGGTGTGGTCGGCCATCACAGCGAACTGGGGCAAGCCCCATTGGATGCCAGACCAAGATGCTGATCCGGTCAACTGGTGGACCTCTTTGAACACGCACAAAAGAACGAGGAAGGAAGGTTGGACAGTGATCACTCTGGTGGCTTGGACTCCGTGGAAACACTGAAACGACATTGTTTGCAGTGATACATCGCCCTCCGCCGACACCGTGCTAGAACATATCGACATTGAGGGACAAAACTGGAGGGTGGCGGCATTGCTGAGGGAGGCAGGATCGCTTCCGGCTAGGCTAGATCGGTTGGGGCGAGTAGTTAGCATACGATGAATTGACTGGACCAGCCGTGGAGGAGTTGTAATCAACATTTCTGCCATCTTGACATCTTCTATATATGAGCCTGATACATCATTATTTACGTATCCTTCAAAAAAAAGTAGGCGCTAATTAAGTGGCACGATGACTTTGGCATGCAGGTACATGTCATTCTTCTGGCCGACGGCGATACCCATTTCCTTCTCCATGTCCAACTCCCCTCCAACAGGAAGCTCCGCCCGCCTGCGGCACGGGGATGTTACTCTCTTGAGCTAGGCACTGGGGAGTGGGGATCGTTGATTGCACTATGTTTTCCTCTAAGATCGGCGACACTATATGTACTCCAGCGGCACGGAGCAAGCCATCGTACTGGTATCAACTGATCAAGCCATGAAGCGAGACGAGGATTGTGTCATCTTCCCGGGTGCGATAAGGATAGGTACTAGCAAGTGTCTCTGCACATGCATCTAGACGCGTCAACGTATTCAGTCAACAGGAAACGTCAGAGTTGGATGAACGGCAGCCGAGTATTCCGATCGAGATTCCAGCTTTCAGGTGATGGTTGTGCGATCATGTCTCGTTGTTCATCCACACATCAATAACCGGCGGAGTATACTTCGTACCTTTTCTTTTCCTCTATAATGTGGTGCCATGTAATCCTAACCGGTTAATGCCTTTGTTAATTCAAAGTGGGGGCAAGATCCGTGCTTTTTGGGCTCGATCTGCGTCTTTTCTCTAAAAAAATTCAATCACAAATAGGTTTTCCGAGTTTGCTAAATTTCAGGCACCTAGGATTTATTATTTTTTCAGTCGATTATGTGACCGTTTGTTAGTTGCCTAGTGATTCGCGATGCCATGCGTTCAACTGACCAGTATGGTAAAAATGGTTCGTTATTTGAATGCACGGTTCAAGAGATAAACCACTTTTAAACAAATGAAACCAAAATAAGAAAACTCACAGGTTGTCACTAGTAATGCACATGCAGTGTCACTTGTCAAGACCAAAGAAGATGAAAAATGACCTTTTCAAGAAATACTCCTTAACTAGTGATTTTGATGCACCACCCTTCCATGCAACCTCGCATGCCTGCAGCTAGGTCTCCGGATACCATGTTCATTGAATTTATTCCATGAGTGTAAAAAAATGTGACTGAAACATCTATTAGTTTCAGGAGCCTTACAAATAGAAGATCCCAAAGTTCTCAGTACACAGCCTGAACGCTAAAAGAAAGGGCGACGCTAGGCGTCGCCCGGCCGGGCTAAATTTCGGTCGGCCACCTAGCAGTCGTTCGATCTGGAGTACGTGAACCATCATATCTCAGTTCGTCTTCCTTTTTTTCCTATCCTCCTTCTTCGCCTCCAGCACACACAAGAAGGGGAGAGAGGGACACTACTAGGAAAAACGTTATAGGTAGGACATCATTAGTAGTGCTGGAAACTATCAAGCGCTGCTGCTCATTAGCAGTAGCGCTGGATTTTGGCAGCGCTATAAGTGAAGCCCTAGCAGTAGCGCTGGAAATATAAGCGGCGCTACTGCTAAGCGGGACCCAACGAGCCCACCGACACTAGCTGCAGTAGCAGCGCCGCCCATAATAAAGCGCTACAGCTAATGTTTTAGTAGTAGCGCTTTCTTTGTGGAGAACGCTACTGCTATAGGTCCCCACTTAGTAGTAGCGATGCCCCATACAAGCGCTACTACTAAAGCCCATAGCAGTAGCGCACTGGGGAATACATCGCTACTGCTAATCGTGGCTGGTGCCACCTTTTCACCCACCCCCTCCCTCCCCCTTCCTCCCCCCTTTGCCCTCTTCCCTCCTTTCCCCTCCCCCTCTCTAAGTTATTTCTCCATCATTATTGCCCTTCTTCTCTCTTCCTTCTACCTCTCTTCTCTCCCCATTAATGCCCCCCTCCACCATAATTCTCCTCCATAAATGGCCTCTTCTAGCTCTATCTTCCATATTTATTTGGCTCTCCCTCCTTCCATACATATAGATCTAGCTAGATCATCTCTCTTCCTCTCCTTAGCTAGAGTCATCTCTCCTCCCAACAACTAGATCTAGCTAGCTATTTAGCCATCCACTTTCGATCCCTATAGGTCGCGAAGGCCTAATGATCTAACCGTGCACAAACTCTCTCGGGGTATAGGTCAGTAAAAAGTTGTGCATTTCAAGAATGGGAATATGTGTGTTTGCGATATGAAGGGATTTGTGTGAGTGACATGCCCCGTGAGTTGCTTATGTTTTGCCGAAATGTCGATTTATTTCCGTTTCGGCGAATTTTGAGCAAACTCGATATGTCCTATTTTTAGGCAAGGTCAGGCCAAATTTTTATATGACTTTGATGCATGCATGCATTTTGTTTATAACCCTTTTGCTTGTTATACCGTGCAGTCATGAAGGTGAGTGGAAGGAAGGTGGAGCGATACTTGCAATCCGCGGTGATGGACATGTATGCAAATAATCGGACTGGGATTAGATGTCCGTGTACAAGATGCAAAGAAGGAGTCATTTTGGACCCTTTTGATCATGGCAGTTTGAAGGCGCACGTGCTGATGTATGGTTTCATGGATGGCTATACTCGGTGGATAAGTGAAGATGATGATGAGGACGTCCACATGACAGGGAATAACGACATGGGGCTAGACGAAGAGATGACCGATCGACACGAAGACGATGGCGCCGGACATGGCGGCGGGGAAGAGTCCGGACATGGCGGCGGAGAAGATTTCAGACACGGCGAAGAAGAGTCCGGACATGGCGGCGGAGAAGATTCCGGACACGGCGAAGAAGAGTCCGAACATGGCGGAGAAGAGGCGGCGGACATGCCGCAGTCTTCGACGCTACTAAGTTCAGTCGTGCAGGACCCTCATGTTCGAGACCTCCTTCGCAAGAGTACGACTAGCGACAGAGCTGCTTCTAGAGAGGAGGCCAAGCTGGCGCAACTTGAAGTAGACTCGAAGACTCCATTGTATGATGGTTGCGATCCCGAGGTGACCCGCTTGAGTTTCACGCTCGAACTTCTAAAGACGAAGGCCAAAAACAAATGGACAGACAAAAGCCTCGATGAGCATTTGAAGTATCTACATAATAAAGGTCTTCCCGCGGGAAACCTGTGTCCTACTAGTGTCGAGGAGGCCAAGAAAATCATTTGCCCTCTTGATCTGCCGCACATTAGATACCACGCATGCATCAACGATTGCATCATTTATTGGGGGGAGCACGCGGAAAAAACCAGCTGTCCAGTGTGCAATGCTTCTCGATACAAGAAGGCAGGAAAGAAAGCTCCTCAGAAAGTTGTATGGTACTTTCCGATCACTCCCCGTCTGCAGCGGTATTTCGTTGATCCTAAGGAAGCAAAGCTCATGCGCTGGCACGCGGAGAGGAAGAAACCCGACGATGGAGATGATCCGAAGCTGAGACACCACGCAGATGCTAGCCAGTGGAGAGCATTCAACGCCGAATATCGATTTTTCGGAGAAGATGCAAGGAACATCGTGGTTGGTGCGAGTACCGATGGCATGAATCCGTTTGGAAACCAGAACACCAACCACAGCACATGGCCCGTCTTTGTATGGATGTACAACCTCCCCCCCCCCCCCATGGTTGTGCATGAAGACAAAGTACATACACATGAGCATGCTGATTCAAGGGCCGAAACAACCGGGAAATAATATTAACCTATATATGGGGCTTATGAAAGAAGAGTTAGACACGTTATGGAAATCGCCGGTTGATGTCTACTACGCAACCTTCTTCTTGTAGACTCGTGTTGGGCCTCCAAGCGCAGAGTTTTGTAGGACAGTAGCAAATTTCCCTCAAGTGGATGACCTAAGGTTTATCAATCCGTGGGAGGCGTAGGATGAAGATGGTCTCTCTCAAACAACCCTGCAACCAAATAACAAAGAGTCTCTTGTGTCCCCAACACACCCAATACAATGGTAAATTGTATAGGTGCACTAGTTCGGCGAAGAGATGGTGATACAAGTGTAATATGGATGGTAGATATAGGTTTTTGTAATCTGAAAATATAAAAACAGCAAGGTAACTAATGATAAAAGTGAGCACAAACGGTATTGCAATGCTTAGAAACAAGGCCTAGGGTTCATACTTTCACTAGTGCAAGTTCTCTCAACAATACTGACATAGTTGAATCATATGTAAATCCCTCACGTGCGACAAAGAGTTCACTCCAAAGTCACAAATAGCGGAGAACAAACGGAGAAATTATTGTAGGCTACGAAACCACCCCAAAGTTATCGTTTCCGATCAATCGTATGAGCTATCCGTATAAGTGTCACGAACAGCCCTAGAGTTCGTACTAAAATAACACCTTAAGATACACATCAACCAAAACCCTAATGTCACCTAGATACTCCAATGTCACCACGAGTACCCATGGGCTTGATTATACGATATGCATCACACAATTTCAGATTCATCATGTTCAATCCAACACAAAGAACTTCAAAGAGTGCCCCAAAGTTTCTACCGGAGAGTCAAGACGAAAACGTGTGCCAACCCCTATGCATAGATTCCCAAGGTCACGGAACCCGCAAGTTGATCACAAAAACATACATCAAGTGGATCAATAGAACATCCCATTGTCACCACGGATATCCCATCGCAAGACATACATCAAGTGTTCTCAAATCCTTAAAGACTCAATCCGATAAGAAAACTTCAAAGGGAAAACTGAATTCATCACAAGAAGATAGAGAGGGGAAAGCTCCATATGATTCATCTATATCAATAAAGCTCGCGGTACATCAAGATCGTGTCATCTCAAGAACACGAGAGAGAGAGAGAGATCAAACACATAGCTACTGGTACATACCCTCAGCCCCGAGGGTGAACTACTCCCTCCTCGTCATGGAGACCGCCGGGATGATGAAGATGGCCTCCGGTGATGGTTTCCCCCTCTGGCAGGGTGCCGGAACGGGCTCCCGATTGGTTTTTCATGGCTACATAGGCTTGCGGCGGTGGAACTCCCGATCTAGGTTTCTTTCTGGGGGTTATGGGATTTATAGGAGTACTTGGAGTTGGAATCAAGTCAGGGGGACTCCCGAGGGGCCCACAAGCCAGGGGGCGCGCTTTAGGGGGGGCGCCCCCTAGGCTTGTGGCTGCCTCGGGACTCCTCTCCGGTATCTTTTTGCTCCAGTATTTTTTATATTTTCCAAAAATATTCTCCGTAAATTTTCAGCCCATTCCGAGAACTTTTATTTCTGCACAAAAAATGACACCATGGTAGTTCTGCTGAAAACAGCGTCAGTCCGGGTTAGTTCGAATAAAATCATATAAAATTATTGTAAACATGGCATGAATACTTCATAAATTATAGATACGTTGGAGACGTATCACCGGTCAAGACATGGGACGCCAGCACAGGAGATTATTTCTATATGAGAGCCGTGCTGATGACGACGATGCACGACTATCTCGGTTACGGGTACACCTTAGGCCAGGTGTGCCACGGATACTGCGGATGCACGAGGTGCATGGATGATACAATGTCTCAGCAGCTTACGTCAACGAAAGATGGCGGGTCTGGGAAAATCGTGTACATGGGGCATCGTAGATGGCTCAAGAAGGATGACCCGTGGAGAAAACGTGGAGATCTATTCAATGGTTTGGCTGAGCATCGAGGACCTCCACGTAAGAGGAGCGGCGCCGAAATCAACGAGCTATTGAATAACTGGGAACAGTGCCCCCCGCGCCGGGAAAGATGGAAAAGGCGCCGGAGCCGCTGCTGAAGGTATGGAAAACGAGGTTTGTTTTCTGGGACTTGAAGTACTGGCACAATCACGACACGCCTCATTGCCTTGATCAAATGCATATCACGAAGAATGTCCTCGAGAGCTTGCTTGGCACACTGATGAACATGCCGGACAAGACCAAGGATGGGCCGAAGGCAAGGAAAGACTTGGAAGATTTGGAGATCAGGAGAGATCTCCACATGCCCCGTAAAAAGTCGACGGAGGAGACGGAGACGGAGGCGGAGGCGGGGCCAAGGGGCAGAAAAGTCAACAAGAAGGAGGAGAATTATTGCCCCCCTTCTTGCTTCACCTTAAGTGCGAAGGAGATCGATCAATTCATCAAGTGCCTTACGGGAATCAAAGTCAGTTCTGGTTACTGTGGGAAGATAAGCAGATTTCTAGACACCAAGAAGAAAAGGTTCAGCGGGATGAAGTCTCATGACTGTCACGTGATGATGACGCGGATACTCCCGGTTGCCATTAGAGGGATAATGGACAAGCACGTCCGTGGCACGCTTACTGGTCTCTGCAACTTCTTCGACGTTATCTCTCGAAAGTCCATCAGTGTGAAGCAGCTCCGAAGGCTACAGGAAGAGATCGTTGTCATACTATGTGAGCTTGAGATGTACTTCCCGCCCGCGTTCTTTGACGTCATGGTGCATCTGTGTGTCCACATCGTGGACGACATCATCGACCTCGGGCCGACATTCCTTCACAGCATGATGCCATTCGAGAGGATGAATGGAGTCATCAAAGGATTCGTTCGTAACATGTCCCGTCCCGATGGGAGCATCGTCCAGGGTTATCTGACCCAAGAGTGCATCTCCTTTTGCGAGAATTATATAGGCGGCGGAGACCCTGTTGTTGGTTTGCCCGTCAATAAGCACCATGGGAGGCTCGGAGGAGAAGGTCACAACAACGGCCGGAGGGAATTGCACGTGGACTACTCGGATCGACGGGACGACTTTAACATGGCTAACTTAGTAGTGCTACAACACCTATATGTGGTAGTGCAAAGAAGTACCGTGATTAGGGGATGCGCAAGACAGACGACGAAGTTACTGTAGAGCACAATGCCACTTTCTTGTGTTGGTTCAAAGAGCAAATTCTTGCTAATCCCCCTGAAGAGGGCAGTTCGGACGGATTGCTCATACATGCCTTAGCACATGGCCCCGCGCCCAAACTCGCGTCCTATCAGGCATACGATATCAATGGGTACACGTTCTACACGGAGGCCAAAGACATGGACAGTGATTACCAGAACTCAAGGGTGACGATTGAATGCGTGACCGACTCCAACGGCACAACTGAAAGATTCTATGGAAGGGTCGAAGAGATCTGGGAGCTTGACTACGCTGAATTGCACGATGCGATGATGTTCCGTGTCAGATGGGCTAAGGCCGTCGTAAGAGAAAACAAGCATTTCACTACCATTTCTATACCCGACACGAATAGCGCTACCGTGAACGTTAACGTCATCATCGCCAAAACTGAGCCATGGGTACACGCTAAGCACGTGACACAATGCTTCTTCATAACCGACCCGACCAATCCCGGCCGTGTTGTCGTGAGGAGAGGCAAAAGGAGCATCGTCGGAATGGATGGAGTCGCCAACGAGGAAGACTACGACCAATACGGCAACCCTATGAGGGAAGATGACGATGACGATGAAGCATACGTGAAAAGAAGAATCAAGACTACATTACCTAAGAAAGATCGTACTCCATGGTGCTGGAAAAGTCATAACGAGGGGCTCAATTATACGACAACGAACAAGAAAGGGAAGAAGCTCAATGTGAAACGTCGTCGACGCAGCTGAGAAACCATCATTTATATATATGTATCTATTTTGTGTACGCACTTAAGTAACTGTTATCGGTCAAATGATGTATACATGGTTCCGGTGATATTCGCGCAGTGTGGGGAGAGGGAGATCGACGTTCTCGTCGACTGCGTGTCAGGCCATAGGGACATAAACAAAAAACAAAAACAAAAGTGAGAAAGCAATACAAAAGAAAAAGAAAAGGAAAGGAAAGGAAAATAATAAAAAGAAAAAAAACTAAAAACTAGAAAAGGAAAATAATAAAAAGAAAAGAGTTAGCAGTAGCGCTGTATTAGGACCAACCGCTATAGCTAAGTTAGCTATGGCGCTGGTTCCTAACCACGCGCTACTGCAATAGCAAAGTTAGCAGTAGCGTTGGTAACGGACCAGCGCTATAGCTAACTTAGCTATAGCGCTGGGCCGTACCCGGCGCTGCTGTTATTTTGAGCTAACCCCCCCGCGCGGGCTCAAAATTTTCCCAAGTCCTCACTCCCCCTCTCCCCCACTCCTCTGTCGCCGCCGTTGTAGGAGATATGCCCTAGAGGCAATAATAAATGTTATTGATTATCTCCCTGTTCATAATTATGTTTATGTTCCATGCTATAACTGCAATGATTCTCGAGTCTACAAATAAAACGAGGCTCGGAGGAAGACTCATTTGCACGTGTGGAATAATAAACGGTAAAATGTATTCCTAGTCTGGCCTCTAAGACTAGCTCAAGTATTGCATGATGATCCTGTTTTCTTGATCATGGGCATGGCTATGCCGGCAATTTTGAGGGCGCAATGTTGGTAGAACACTTGTGTTGAATCGACCCGAATTGATGTTATGCTATGAGATACATTCGTCATAAGTTAATGGTTAATAACACAAAGATGGTTAATGTTTGCATGATTCCTTAGACCATGAGAGTATCGAGTTTATTCATGCTTGCTTCATGAACTTTGGGGTTTGTTAAACGTCATCCGTAAATGGGTGGCTATTACGGCGGCTTACGGGTTCATGGAAAAGTATGTCAAGAAACTTGATAGCTCAAGATTGGGATTTGCTCCTCCGACGATGGAGAGATATCTCTGGGCCCTCTCGGTGTTACGGTATCCATCATCGTCTAGCCAGACACTTTGTGATTTGATCACGGGGATGCCGGAACACGGGAACGAGAAAAGAGAACAATACCGGTAACGAGGTAACTGGCATAGTGGACAAGGTGTTGATCCACGGGGATGCCAACATGTCTCACCTCGGGTATTTGTAACATATCGCAAAGCAACAGGAATAGCACACGACAACTGGAGGTTCACTCAAATATTCATTCGTGTGGGTATAGGGGTCAATATGGGTGTCCACGGCTCCGATGTTGATCATTGATCGGAAGGGGTTCCGGGTCATGTCTATGCTTCACCGAACCTATAGGGTCACACGCTTAAGGGTCATCTATCTGCTGAATACTAGACAAGGAGTCTGAGAGAAAAACACCGAAAAAGTTTCGGACACCGGAAAAGTTTCGGACACCGGAAAAGTTCCGCAGAGAGGTCACCGGATGAGTTCCGGTGAAACTGAAAAGTTGTTTCAGAGGATACCATAAAGTCAAATTGGTTTTGGCACATGCCTGATAATTCTTGGAAGATGCCAGAATCGTTCTGGAAACTTTTTGGAATTTTCTGGGATAAAAACCGGAAATGTTCCGGAGCTGCCGAAACCGCTTCAGATGCTTTTCGCAGATGAAAATCACTAAACCGGAATTGTTCCGGCTCGCGTTGAATTTTATTTTGGTGGGTACTGGAATTGTTCTAAGCCCACATGAATATTTTCAGTTCGATCAGACGCTGAAAAATGTCGTCGTGAATAGTGAAAGTGCTTTTTGGATATTTTTGGAAAAGTGCCTTTTGGGATATTTTCCCAAAAGGTTTCTAGAAGGCTTGGGGGCTAAGAAACCCACTTGGGGGGCCCCCCAAGAGATGGTGGCCGGCCACAATGGGGCTCCTCCATGGAGCCCCCACTTGTTCCTTGGTTTCACCATTAGGTCCTTAGGAAGGACTCCTTTCCATGTGGGTTTTGGGTTTTCTTGTAAAACCACCCTACCCCTTGGGTTTCCTATAAATAGGAGGTGAGTGGGCTGCCATCACACACATCCTTACTCTCATACACAAGCCATGCATGATCTGGCATTCTCTCTCCCTCCCAGCGAAATAGTTTCGTAGAGCCGAAAGGCTGTCTGGGTTCCGGCAGGAACTAGTTCTGGACGGCGAAGCCCTGCCGGATAGATGACACCGTATGTGTGCAACTCTGTAGAGAGATCGTAGTTTCGGTCTTAGTTCTAGAGTGCCTCCCGAAGGGCTGTCCGTGTGACCGTCCGAGTTTTGGAGGTCCTCCCGAAGGGCTGTCCGAGTGACAGTCCGAGTTTCGGAGGTCCTCCTGAAGGGCTGTCCGTGACACCGTCCGGGGGACTGTGCGACCGCCTCCCGGAGGGCTGTCCGCGGGGCAGATGAGGGTATACATCCTCGCGGTTAGGAGGTTGTAAAATCCTAGCTGCGGGGATCTGCACCGCCGTTTGTCATCGACTCTACTTCCGCTGCGCTATGAGTCGGTAACGAAAATGATCAAACCTTGTATGCAGTCTCCATAGTGGTCCTAGGCTGGTGCGTAGGTCGGAAATTTTTTGTTTTCTACTGCGTTACCCTACAGTGGCATCAAGAGCCGTGCTATGCGTAGATGCAGGTTGCGATCTAGAATACATAGAGATGTATGGGTGTTGCACAATATAATTAGGTAGTAGATGAGATCTATTGCTGAAAATTATTTGTGCGGGTAGCAGATGAAATCTGTTACCCGATGTTCCTGTTGCTTCCCCTGAATTTGCGTAGTCCTGATCTTGACGGCATGGTGGAATCTCACAAAGTTCTGGCAATCCGCGATCCTTTCATGCTGCTCCTGAGTATGCTGATTGACAGATCAACGAAGTGCTAACAGTTCTTTGGGTTCCACCATAGTTGAGAAAGATGGATGTTTCGCAGACGAAAGGGCAATGCAGATATGATCTGCACGGGGGTCACGCGTATGACGAAGTTTAGTATGGGGCTCGAGATTTTATTATCTCGTGTTTCATACACCCTGGAATGGTAATCTAGCGACTTGGATTATCATGCTTGATGATGGACGTTGGTAGTTTCGGTTTGTTTCGAAACCTTAGAAGCCACGTAAAATAAAATTTTGCATGAACCGATTAGAGGCGTCTAACTTGGTTTTGCAGGATGGTTTGCATGTGCATATGATGTGGTATAGCAGTGTTCATAATAATTTGATTATGTATGAGATGACTATATGATGTAAATTGATTAACATGACCTGCGTGTCATGATTCGGCATGATGGCTGGAGCCATATGATTGCACTTTAATGACCTGCGTGTCAACCTTATGTAATGCACTTATTTTATTAGCTATAGAGATAGCAATATTATCTTGTGCATCGACAAGGTGGTGGCAATCTTCGCGAAGGTGAACACCAACGCGAATGCCGAAGACGAAGAAATACAAGACTTCTCCGTCAGAAAGGGCTATACCATATCATGCTATTATGAATTGCCTGAGATGTTTATCCCTTATGATGCACCCTTCTTGATTGCGCGGTAGTCGCTTTTATTAGGGTGATCTCTCACAAAAATATCAAGTAGTTAGTGTTCTCCCAAGTGTAGCACCGTCACGGCACCTAACTTTTCGGGGTAAGACATGTACACATGAGTACAAACGATTAGGGATGTGTGAGGCGGGTAAGGTCAGACCTCGCAGCGAGATCACTTGGTTGTCTTGACGTTCAGGCATGAGAGTCATGAGCTCGGAACACACGCATCGAAAGATGAACAAGAGTCACATAGAGATGTGATTGGCAAGTTGGCCTACCGATTGAAATTCACGTCATCAGTGATGAACCCGTCAATGGCGTCGAATTAAAATGCGGATCTTGTATCACTCACAATCAATTATGAGAGATATTGATTTGAGTGGGAGCGCACTGAAGAATTAACTTGTTTAATTCTCGGTGCAATTAATTTTGAACACTGTCTAAGTGTGATTTGCATAATAGTTGTAGAAGAATGGCTCGCGTTTCCACCTTCCCTATTAAAATTGAATAGCTGTTAAATATCTGGTTAAAACTTTACGGTTGGTAACGTAATAGGAGGATTGTCCTCAAGAGTGCCGAGAAGGACTTTGTCCTATCGCATGCTTTCGGTATTCTCTCGCTAATGCTATGGATCATGTGACTCTCGTCCTTCGATCCAAAAGCTAGAATTCCTTTTTAGTCAAAGTGCAATATGTTTGCTTCCATAAACCCCGAACTTCGAAAGTTTGGATAGTTATGTGATATTCATGGAATCTGAAAATCAGTTTCAGAGACAGACAAAGGCTAAAAGATATGAGATATCCAAAGCAATGTTTGTTTGCAAACTATTAGTAAAGGAGTTTACTATGCATTAGACTGATAAGAGAGGGATCCAGAAGAACGCCTGTCATATGATGATGGTGAATAAAACAACAACTTAAAGAGAAAGGAAGTGTCTGAAGGGTGTTAGTGAAACTTTCACGCCTAGGAAGTCCGGGGCTATCGCCACTCTTAAGTTGGGTGCTTCTTCTGAGAGTAGGAGAAATACTGAAAGTTAAACTGTTAGAAGTATAATGGAAAAAGGAAAGAAGACTGGAATATCCAGCTCATGTATGAATGTCATACAAGTTTTTGATGTATAGAAGGCTGGTCAAAGATATAGTTCTTGGGAATTATGGTTAAACATGTTAATCACTAATTCTTGGGTATTGTGAGTTAATCACAAAGATACCCGCTCGATTGCATTCTGTTGCAGCTCGATGCA
The DNA here is from genome assembly GCA_039707655.1 of Elymus sibiricus. Classification (NCBI taxonomy): domain Eukaryota; kingdom Viridiplantae; phylum Streptophyta; class Magnoliopsida; order Poales; family Poaceae; genus Elymus; species Elymus sibiricus. The sequence goes on from CM077665.1 coordinate 60,382,966, forward strand.
AGAACTACTATGGTCTGAAAGACTAGCCAGGAATGAGGTTTAGATACGCGCAGGGAACATAGTAAATGTTACTATGCCTTCCATAGGTGTATTCCCTATGTATTTACTTTCATAATTCATTTTAGAGTTTCACACTCTAGCCCTTTGCATAAGGTATCTTGCAAGAAGGTTGTTCATAAGAGAACTTTTGATGTTCGATGTTATGAATAACATAAAGGCCATACTTTCATTATGAATGAGATGTATGTTATGAATATTGATATTAATACATTACCTATGTATTTCCTTTCATAATTCATTTAGAGTTTCATACACTCTAGCCTTTTGCATAAGGTATTTTGCAAGAAGGTTATTCATAAGAGAACTTTTGATGTTCGGTGTTATGAATAACATGAAGGGCCATGCTTCCATACAGGATGGGATGTATGCTATGAATATTGATGGTAATATGATACATCCATAACACTGACGCTAAATGTCGCAAGACTAAAAGAATACCACACAAGTGTGGCACTGCATTTGGTCACATTGGAGAAACCCGCATGGAAAATTCCATTATGATGGATTTTGAAGTCATTTGATTTTGAATCATCTGACACTTGCAACTTTCCTCTGAAAGGTGAAGTGACTGAAATACCGTTCACAGGCCATAAGGAACGAGCAAAGAACATATTGGTAATCATACATTATGATGTGTGTAGTCCAATAAATGTTGTTGCAAGTAGTGGATTTATCTATCTTCAGAAATGACTCAAGTAGATATATGGATATTTACTTGTCGAGACGTAAGTCTGGATCTTTTGAATTCATTTGAAAGGTTTTCAAAAATTGAAGTAGAAGTTATTGTAACAAGAAAATTATGTTTCTACAATTCGATTGCAGAAAGGAATATTTGAGTTACAAGTTTAGCGGATGTCTGATGAGTTATGAAAGGGGTTTAATAACTTGCACCTCCCGGAACACCAGTGCAAGTGGAAAGTCCGTGAAGATGTAATCGAACCATTTATGACATGGTAAGATCAAAGATGACATAAATAAATGTGCCATTATCCCTTTTAAGGTGATGCTTTAGAAACTGTGGCTTTTACACTGAAAAGAGCTTCATCGGGTCTGTTGAAATAACGTCATGGTATGGTACGCCCAACCATGTTATATCTTTTCTTAACATTTGGAATATGGGGCTTGTGTAAAAGGTTACAAACCTATTCCAAATCAGACAAGTGCTACATTGTAAGGTTATCCCAAGTATATGGGTATTCCTCCCTCACTATACCGAGGCAAATAGGTTTGCCACAAAACGGTATGCTTTTAAAGAGAATAGTTCTTACAAAAGGCGAGTGGGAGGACAGTGCAACTCAACGAGATAACCAGTATCTTCATCATCAGGTCAAAGGAAAGAAACCTTGGAAGTGATTCCGGAGTTTCCTACTGCGACTGATACGGAAGTCTCTACAATAAAATGTATGGACTTCGGTCGAACTTGCAGCTGAACCACGTAGGAAAAACTCGTGCAAACCTCTCAGGTGCGCATACGAGATATTGTTGTTAGACAACAGTATACCTATGATACACAAGGAAGCGTTGATGGGCCCTGACTCCGGAATTGGCTAAATGCCAATACAATCCGAGATAGTTTCCATATAAGTGATTCAAGATTAAAACCTTGATACACCTTTCTGAAGACTTAGAGTCTAAAGAATATTTATGAAACTATAAACTGATGTGGATAAAATGTTTTATCCATAAAGCTCGACTTGTTGAAATAACAGGTTCAAAGAGTTGACTACGATGAGATTGTTTCACCGTAGCGATGCTTGAAGTCGGTTCGGGTTGAACTAGCAATTAATACATATTTCAATCATGAGATATGAAACATGGATGACAAAGGGATTTCCATCTGATAGAAATGAAACCTAGGACTTGTATGTGATACAGTCCAAAGTAATTTGTCGATCCAGAGGATGCTAGTAAGTATGCAAACTTCAGAGTTCCAGTGATGGACAGAAGAGAGCAAAGTGGAGTTGGAATCTTCGTCTTTGATGGAATGGTCAAAGGGGTTTGACTTCATCAAATGGGTATCGAAGATGCTTGTGATTCAAGAAAGTAAGTGGGAGCATGATAATATTTCTAAAAACCTTGTGTACTTGACACATTGTTAAATTAGAAATAAATTTCTTGACACGAATTAGGACTTCATTTGAAAATAGTTTTCGATGAAGTGCTTAGGCTAAATTAGCCTCAATATTAGGCATGATGATCTATGGAGATAGATTTACCTAATGGGGTAAGCTAGGAATACATATTGACAAGATGCTAAAACCTTTTAGCATTTAAAACGCCAAGGAGTGATTCTTAACGAAGTCACATGGAAAGAGTTTTTGCAAGACTCAGTGTCCCAAAACACTAATGAGTGAAATACATGATGGAGATTCCATACACTCTTGTGTTTGGATTAATCATGTATTCCGTGGTATGTAAAACAACCAGATATGTCCAATACTCCAAAGTTGTTGCGAGTATAGATACCAAAGTGATCAAAGTACTCATCATGGGACAACAGTGAAGGATGTCATTAAGTACTAGAGTAGTGCTGATGACATGTTTTCTCGCAAGCAGAGATTATGAAGTGCTCGTTGTAAGTAATTACATCGATACAGTCTTCATCAATGCTCCATGCGATTTTCGATTTAAGTTAAGGGTTTTGTGTAATACACAATATGGTGGCACGGTAGTTGGAAATTGTTCCAAACAAGATACTGTGGCGAATTCTATAACAAAGGCTAAGTATGTTGACGCTTGAGAAGCAACAAAGAAGTTGTTGAATCATATAGTTCATTCATGAACTTAGTATGGTTCCAAGATGGCTTTGGTCTATGGGACACTATTGCAGATAGTTGCTCCATAGCTCAGTCTGAGGAATCAGGTTTCGACCAATGATTCACACATATGCAAAGCCAAGTCCACACAAAATATGAATTTTGTGAAAGCGTGAAAACGCGAGGATATGCAAAGTTACACACGGAGCTGAAGTCGTCAGATCCGTTGGACATCAGGCTATACCACAAGCGAAGCATATTTTACACCAGTATGCCATAGGTGTAAAGTGCACTAGCATTGACTAGATTATTGACTCTAGTGCAAGTGGGAGTCTGTAGGAGATATGCCCTAGAGGCAATAATAAATGTTATTGATTATCTCCCTGTTCATAATTATGTTTATGTTCCATGCTATAACTGCAATGATTCTCGAGTCTACAAATAAAACGAGGCTCGGAGGAAGACTCATTTGCACGTGTGGAATAATAAACGGTAAAATGTATTCCTAGTCTGGCCTCTAAGACTAGCTCAAGTATTGCATGATGATCCTGTTTTCCTGATCATGGGCATGGCTATGCCGGCAATTTTGAGGGCGCAATGTTGGTAGAACACTTGTGTTGAATCGACCCGACTTGATGTTATGCTATGAGATACATTCGTCATAAGTTAATGGTTAATAACACAAAGATGGTTAATGTTTGCATGATTCCTTAGACCATGAGAGTATCGAGTTTCTTCATGCTTGCTTCATGAACTTTGGGGTTTGTTAAACGTCATCTGTAAATGGGTGGCTATTACGGCGGCTTACGGGTTCATGGAAAAGTATGTCAAGTAACTTGATAGCTCAAGATTGGGATTTGCTCCTCCGACGATGGAGAGATATCTCTGGGCCCTCTCGGTGTTACGGTATCCATCATCGTCTGGCCAGACACTTTGTGATTTGATCACGGGGATGCCGGAACACGGGAACGAGAAAAGAGAACAATACCGGTAACGAGGTAACTGGCATAGTGGACAAGGTGTTGATCCATGGGGATGCCAACATGTCTCACCTCGGGTATTTGTAACATATCGCGAAGCAACAGGAATAGCACACGGCAACTGGAGGTTCACTCGAATATTCATTCGTGTGGGTATAGGGGTCAATATGGGTGTCCACGGCTCCGATGTTGATCATTGATCGGAAGGGGTTCCGGGTCATGTCTATGCTTCACCGAACCTATAGGGTCACACGCTTAAGGGTCATCTATCTGCTGAATACTAGACAGGGAGTCTGAGAGAAAAACACCGAACAAGTTTCGGACACCGGAAAAGTTTCGGACAGCGGAAAAGTTCCGCAGAGAGGTCACCGGATGAGTTCCGGTGAAACTAAAAAGTTGTTTCAGAGGATACCATAAAGTCAAATTGGTTTTGGCACATGCCTGATAATTCTTGGAAGATGCCAGAATCGTTCTGGAAACTTTTTGGAATTTTCCGGGATAAAAACCGGAAATGTTCCGGAGCTGCCGAAACCGCTTCAGATGCTTTTCGCAGATGAAAATCACTAAACTGGAATTGTTCCGGCTCGCGTTGAATTTTATTTTGGTGGGTACTGGAATTGTTCTAAGCCCACATGAATATTTTCAGTTCGATCAGACGCTGAAAATGTCGTCGTGAATAGTGAAAGTGCTTTTTGGATATTTTTGGAAAAGTGCCTTTTGGGATATTTTCCCAAAAGGTTTCTAGAAGTCTTGGGGGCTAAGAAACCCACTTGGGGGGCCCCCCAAGAGATGGTGGCCGGCCACAATGGGGCTCCTCCATGGAGCCCCCACTTGTTCCTTGGTTTCACCATTAGGTCCTTAGGAAGGACTCCTTTCCATGTGGGTTTTGGGTTTTCTTGTAAAACCACCCTACCCCTTGGGTTTCCTATAAATAGGAGGTGAGTGGGCTGCCATCACACACATCCTTACTCTCATACACAAGCCATGCATGATCTGGCATTCTCTCTCCCTCCCAGCGAAATAGTTTCGTAGAGCCGAAAGGCTGTCTGGGTTCCGGCAGGAACTAGTTCTGGACGGCGAAGCCCTGCCGGATAGATGACACCGTATGTGTGCAACTCTGTAGAGAGATCGTAGTTTCGGTCTTAGTTCGAGAGTGCCTCCCGAAGGGCTGTCCGTGTGACCGTCCGAGTTTTGGAGGTCCTCCCGAAGGGCTGTCCGAGTGACAGTCCGAGTTTCGGAGGTCCTCCCGAAGGGCTGTCCGCGACACCGTCCGGGGGACTGTGCGACCGCCTCCCGGAGGGCTGTCCGAGGGGCAGATGAGGGTATACATCCTCGCGGTTGGGAGGTTGTAAAATCCTAGCTGCGGGGATCTGCACCGCCGTTCGTCATCGACTCTACTTCCGCTGCGCTACGAGTCGGTAACGAAAATGATCAAACCTTGTATGCAGTCTCCATAGTGGTCCTGGGCTGGTGTGTAGGTCGGAAATTTTTTGTTTTCTACTGCGTTACCCTACAGCCGTCGCCCTGCCCGCCATCGCCGCCGCCGCCCTCTCCCCTGCCCGCCCTCAACCTCGCCGCCGCTGCCCGAGCCCGCCCTCGACCACCGCCGCCCGAGCCCGAGCCCTTCCTCGACCGCCGCCGCCCGAGCCCGAGCCCGAGCCTGCCCTCGACTGCCGCCGTAAGCCTCTCCCTCTCCTCTCCCCTGCCCTCCTCTCCCTCTCTGCCCTGCCCTCCTCTCTCTCTCCATCTCCCTCTCCCTCTCGTGCCCTCATCTCCCTCTCCCTCTCCCTCTCCTCTCCCCTACCCTGCCCTCCTCTCCCCTGCCCGAGGGATGCTGTGCTGAGGTTCATATGAACCCTAGGTGTTCATATGAACCCTAGGTGTTCATATGAACCCTAGATTTGTTTAGGACAGTAGGATTTTGTTTAGCATTTAGGAATTTATAAAAAAAACAGGGCTTATTATTTGTATTGTAAAAATACAACCTTATAAAAAACAGTAGGTGAAGAGACTCATTGGTACTAAACAGTAGGTGAAGAGAATCATAGGTCTATTTGGAACTTATAAAATCACAGGGTTGTTATTGAATTTAATTATTAACTATTAGTGATATGTTGTGTTCCAAGCTTTGCCACTTTTGAATGTTTTTTTATAAGGTTGTATTAGATGAAGTGAGTTGACATCTTTGCCCATGTTGTAGGTGAAGAGATTTCACTAAGCATGTTATAAGGTCATCTTTGCCTGTGTTGTTCTTGAATTTAATTATTAACTGTTAGTGATATGTTGTGTTCCAAGCTTTGCCACTTTTGAATGTTTTGTTATAAGGTTGTATTAGATGAAGTGAGTTGACATCTTTGCCCATGTTGTAGGTGAATTTTTTTGTAGGTATATAAATTAGCTATAAATAAAAAACAGTAGCTCCCTTCCTAGACTTTTTTATAAATAAAAAAGAGTAGCAAATGTTTAGTGAGGTCATTTTGCAAAGGTTTTTGGTTTTTGAAAAGACCACTATTTTGCAATGTTTAGTGAGGTCATTTCACTATGTGTACTTGCTTTATATATGTGCTCCTGTGATGCTCATATGTCATCGATGTTATATGATATATGTCATTGATGTTATATGATTTTGCAATGTTGGTTGAATGTCGAAGAATATCCGAGTGGCCTATGTTTTGCCGGAATGTTGATTCACTTCCGTTCCGGCAAATTTCAGGCGCTCCATATGTCCACTTTTTAGCAAAGGTCATGCCGAAAATTTCCGTGATTTTCGGCATGACTTGTGCTAGAAACTAGGACATATCGAGTGCCCGGGATTTGCCGGAAGGGGAATGAATCAACATTCCGACCAAATATAGGCCCCTTTTTTCTCTTCATTATTCATTTTATTCGACCTAGAATTAAACTAGCATACTTAATTAATCGTAGGAAACATGTCTGACCACGCGGAAGCCGGGGGTTCTTGTCGCCTCGAAGAAGACCCCGTCGAGGCAGCAAATAATTATTTCGATTACCTGGACGAACACCAGTTGCGGGTGCAGGGTGGCAGTGGCACCAACCCCGACACCGACACCAACATCGGCACCGACACTGGCACCGCCGGCACCGACACCACCCCCGAGACCGGTGAAGGACCGAAGCCGAAGAGGACACGAAAACCAAATGAGCTCGGCATCGGAAAAATTGTGGTCACGGCGATGCACCCCAAGAAATTAGAGCCAACGGCGCTGGAGGAAGCGCGCGCGTGCTACGGCAATCAACTAGGATGCATCCTTAGGGAAATCGCCAACATCAACGATGAAAAGTTAAAGAATATACCACATATGGAGCACATGCTCCTAACGAAGTTGCACTATAGGTTCTTGTTCCCCGGGCGGACTGAAAGCGAACTTCCGTGGAAGGACGAACCCATGATAAAGATAAACAACAAGGTGATGACGATGTTCACCAACGACTTGTTCGCCTGGAAAGTACGGGTGAAAAAAGCGATTGCGAAGAATGAACCGTGGTCCAAGATTCATGCTGACAATCCGACACTAACGAAAGAGGACTTCGAAAAATTCAAGGAGACTTGCGCTAAAGAAGAAGTCAAGAAAAAGTCGGAGAAAATGAAGGCGCTCCAGGCAAGGAACATGCCTCCCCACCGCCTCGGAAGCCGTGGTTACGAGGGGAAGTGGCACGTATGGGCCAAGGAGGACGCCGAACGTGAAAGTCATGGAATCCCAGACCCCTTGGCGGAGTTCACCGACCCGCAGGAGCATGACTGGATCAGGCCCCAATACAAGTGGGACCCCGTCAATAAAGTCTTTTACACGGATCCGAACACGAGGGAGTTCATGAGACTACTGGTAATTGTTATATTACCACCTTATATTAGCTTCCAATCAATTCGACAACAAGTTTTGTCACATTTGTAAACCATCCACGTTCCTTTTGCAAAAAGAGCAGCACCAAAAGGCAGCCGAAAGCGACGAGTCTTCTCACTCATCGGCGAGGCCCAAGTGGGACACCCCTTTCAACCGGGCCCTGAACATACTGAAAAAGCTATCGGAGGACAAACCGCCGTCGTATGGACGTGTGCACGGCGTCGGAGATGGCGCCTCGTGGAAGACGTGCTACCACGAGAAGCTGGAGGAAAGAAGGCAGAGACGGTTGCTTACTCAATAGACCATCGACCAGAAGGTCGCGTTTGCGGTCAATAAGTCCAAAGCTGAGACCAAAGAAGAGTTCGAAAAGATAGTCGATGCAAGGGTCAGTGCAGCGGTAGCTGGCGTCACGGCTGACTTCACATCTTCCATTTTCAGCTTGCTTCCGGCATTTTTCGAATGGACAAAGAAAAATCCAGATAAAGGGCCAGCGGACTTTCCCCTTCCCAGCTACGTCGGGAGCAATTCGGTGAACATCGCACCACCAGCACCTGCTCACACCACCGCACATGCTCCCGTACCTGGTCCCGCTCCTGTTCATAGCAGCCCATCGTCCGTCTCTGGCGTGCTCGGCGGGGCTTCGTCTTTGGCTGAGCTCGACGCCCTCACGGTAATTACGCGTCATACCCTCTTGACCAGCATATCTATAGTCTTCCGTTTTAGTTGCCTTTCAGATGTTTGACGTCGCAGACATGTCTTCGTAAGCCGAGGAAACCCCATGCACACTACTGTACGACATCAACGGCCAGAAGGTGGATGTGGGAAAGGCAACGATCGTGAAGCACCACCCCACCTACCCAATTACCTGCACCTGTCGTGGCGGGTGATAGCGGACGACGCGAGGAAGCAAATGTTGATGATGTCATGGAGGAGGAGGATGATGACCCTAACCAGTATATCAATACCGCCTATGACGATGCTCGGGACTATGACTCAGGCTATGAGCATGGAGATGACTTGATGCTGCCTGATTTGCCGGAGCCGGAACGTCCTAAGGCTGATTGCAAAAAGTCTCTCTTCATGCGATCCTCGCAGGAGACGCCTCCAGATGCCGCTTCTACCTAGCAAGAACAACGCGAGGGCCATCCACAGTTTAGCCCGACGACACTGGGGGTGGTGGTTAGGGAAGGTATGGTGGGCTCACTACCGCCACCCGCCAAGAAGCAAAGGAGGAGACCGGGGAGGAAAGGCTCTAAAGGCGCCAGAGCTGCTTCAAGCAGCCAGCCGCCTCTGAAGCCCCATACTGAACAATGATCTAAGGAGACTTCATGATGATGTGCTGGCCAGAGAGAAAAGCCTTCTCATCTCGGAAAAACTAGGATACCCGCTTTACGCGGCTCAGGTTCCGGGTGGGAGGTTATACGTCGATAGATGGCCCGCGGATAAGTTCATCCTGCGATTTGACTACATCTACGACATGTTCCACATGACCAAGCTGGATTTTCAGTTCATCCGCATGTATGCGCTGTATCTCAACTACATCATCAGGCGCGAGAACATAGAATATATCTGCGTCGCGGACCCGTACTATATGCACGAGAGCTTCTTGGCAGTCTGCAAAGAGCATCGTGACTATGCGAGCAAGTACATCGGTGAGTTCATGGTCGCTAATAAGGACAAGGAAACGATTCTCCTGCCTTATCATCCCACGTAAGTCATCCGCGGATATCCTTTCGTAAGTTTTAATCATTCCTTTGCAAGCATGGAGGCTAATTTGAGGTGTACTTATTTTGCGCAGCGGGGGGGGGGGGGGGGGCGTCCTCATCTGTCTGTACCCACAATACTCCCATGCTCTGTACTTGGACTCAGCGAAGAACATCAAGAAGAGGGATTACACACACATAAAGAGTGTTCTCGATAGTGCCATTGTAACCTTCAGCCTTACTGGTGGATATATCAAGGTGAAAAAGTATAGGAATAAAGGGCCGGCTTTTGGCCATAAGACCGACTTCTGCTGCATCCAGCAACCGAACGATAGTAAGGCTGATGGATTCTACCTCATGCATCACATGATCGAGTACAGAAGGGATAATCAATGCCTTCGCATGTCAGCTACTTCCAGCGATGCCGAGATTGTCAACTGGGCCACAAGCATAGGAAGGACACCGGATCATCGAATCCGAGATGAGTTTTATCACGTACAGTGTGAGCTTGCCCAAGTGATCATGAAGGAGGTCCTTGAACAATCAGGGATGTTCTACCATGGGCCAATGAGTCAGGATAATGTCCGAACACTGCTCAGCGCTCAACGTTTGGACCTGAAGCCTTTCACGAAGCTCGGGTGCTTCCTCCATGACTATGAAGATTGGAGCGCCGACATGGAGGAGTGATTGACGATGACAATTTGTATGTTTAATTAGTACTACTGTCTTTCTATGAACTAGCGTAGATCGCTCTAGTTAATTAGTTTGGGTATGAGGAACTTCGTTATTTATGTTTACTATAGGTTGCTTGTATTTTGCTAACTATGCCTCTTTGTGTTTCTCAAGTACATTATGTTGCATATTATCGTTGAATTCATCAACTTACGATGCAGGTACATAGATCGGAGATGGTGAAGGACTGCTACGCCGTATTTATTGGGAGGGTTCCAGGAGTGTACGACCACTGGCCAGACGCTCAGGCCCAGGTGGACAAGTACCCGGGAGCTAGCCACAGAGGGTTCGACAGCAGAGCCGAAGCGGAAAATAGTTACTTGAGGTGGATGCTACGGCAAGAGAGGGAGCAAAACCGGTGCCTCAAGAAGTACTACATAGTCGCGCCCTTGCTCATACTGATCGCGCTTCTCTTCTACATCATGGTTTAGATAGAGATGATGAAACTTAGCTATGTGCCATGATCATGCAGTTGCATTTATTCAAGACATGACTTGTGTAGCGCTATTTTCGAGATGTTTGTGTTGGATAATGATGATGATGATGGTATGACGAGACTACTGTGTGTGTATGATATGATGAGAATAATGTATGTTTATTATGATATGATGAAACTACTGTATAGAGCATGCACAAATACGTAGAGGGGAATTTAATCTGTGAAAATAGGAATATTAGCAGTAGCACTGGTAGGCGTCTAGCGGCAGCGCTGGTTTATCAGCAGCGCTTGTTGTTTGCCAGCGCTACTGCTAACCGTACTTACAAGTAGCGTTGGTTTTCCAGCGCTACTGCTACAACTTAGCTGTAGCGCCTTAGCAGTAGAGCTGCCACCAACGCTACTGGTATGGGTAATTCCAGCGCTACTACTAGGCTTTCTCCTAGTTCTGGGACAGCGAGCCCATCGACCCCGCCATGGACGTGCGACCTCGAAGCACCGCCGGCTCACCCCGTCTTCGCCACCACTCGTCACGCCGTCACCGCCCACCGGTTGGAGCACTGGTGCCCCACTGGCCCAGCCCTCTTATGCAGCAAATTGGGCTTCCGGACCCCAGAAAAAATCGGCCCGTCGGTCCCTTGAGCTCATCACCACTGCAGCTCCGCGGTGAAACAGTCATAGTAGTCGGTTGCATCGATGGTGAGGTGCCTGTTCCAGCTTTCCGTCGCCGGTCTCTGGTTGAAGCTTTTATAAAATAGGGTAGAAGCTTTTTATGTCAACGATTGCAACTTTTGTGTACTCGTGGGTTGAAGCTTTCTATAGAGCCGGTTGAAGCTTTTCAAATTTAACGGTTGAAGCTTTCCAATTTGACGGTTGTAACTTTTTTTATCCATAGTGGCCGGATAAAGCTTGTCTATTTCGTCCGTTGAAGCTTTTTCAAATACGGTTTGAAGCTTTCACCTGAATGGTTCTAGCTTTTTTCAGTTGCACGGGTGGTCCGTCGAAGCTTTTTTTGAAACTACGGTTGAAGCTTTCATATGAACGATCGTAGCTTTTTTCGGTGCATGGTGTCTAGTTGAAGTTGGGTCGTCGGTTGCAGGTGGATGAGCAAATGCTTTCAGGTATGTTTGGGGAGGAGATGGTTGTAGCGGTGGGGGAGGATGTCGCCCTGCCTTGGTTGTAGCATCTCTAGTGGATGGTTCCAATACAGGAAATTGTGAGCAGCAGCTCACAGACGGTATATCCAGGGCGGATTTCAAACTCCGGCTCGCCGAGGCAGAAGGAATCTGCAGTTGGGGGCAGCGGAAGAAGTGGGTGTGGGCGCTAAGGTTGGAGGTATGGACCTGAGCGGGATTGGGGCTAGCCGGCGGCAGGATCTGAAGGAGAAAGACGATGAGCATGGCCACCAGCGTGTGTGAGCACGGCTGAGAGAGAGAAGGGGATTGGGAGGAAGAAGACAAAGAAAGAAAGAAGATAAGGTGTGGGCTGGCGGTGTTGAAACATGTACGATGGGCCTCGATCAGATGGCTCGCGCGTGACCGGTCAAAGTTTCAACCGGTCAGCCGGACACAAACATCTACCTAAATGAACGACCGGGCCACATAAAAATAAGAATTTTTCAACTGGAGCAGAGGAAGCAAATATTACACCAACTGTTAACTAGTTTGTGAAAACTGGACAGGGCCAATGTCAGGTTCGAAAACAATGTCAATAATGCTGCATACACGTTGATGTCCTATCAAACCATTCCGTCGTCTCAATGTATATATACATATACCAAAACTGAAGAAATGTTGTTATTTTGATGGAGATGATTCAATCCTTACTCCCCGCGTGCCTTTTGTGGTGGATGGCGTACGTTGTTTTTAAAAATCTTTCACCGGCGACAAGTATATCTAATATGTTCGGAAATAGACTGGGCGGCAGACTGGTTAGCAATCTAAAAGCATGATATAATATGTTTGCAAACTTGATGGCAGTGGTAAGTATAACATCTAAGGCTCAAAGCCGGGTGGCGCTATATGCTTTTCTATACTCCCTTCGTCAACGCTCTTATATTTCTGTACGGAGGGAGAATTTTGTATTTGGAATTGTCATAATGATCCCATTTCGCTACATACAGGATTTGGTTCACCGTCACTATGCTCCCTGGCGTGGCTTTCATAAGCAACTGAGAGTCATCAGCGAAGAGAAGATGGCTGACCGACGGAGCACCAGGAGCTAGCCTAGTCTGACCCCACTAATCTGTCCAGTATGCTCAACATGCTTCAGCAGTGCAGATAGACCCTCAACCCATGTAGGGATAGGTATGGCGAGATTGGATCACCTTGCCACAGACTGCGGCCCGGAATAACTTGATTTGTGCTCAACCCATTGACTTTAAAACGGAACTTTGCTGTTGGAGCCCTATTTACTAATCAGCTCCACAAAACTTCTTGCAAAGCCACATGTAGGCATCCATAGCAACAGACTCCCAACCAAAATTTCCATCCATTATAAGGTCACTAAGGGCATCTCGAGCAGATCCCTTGTACTGAAAGTCTATACTCTTTCCCCTATCCTATTTCCCTATATTCTTCGGGGGAGGCGTTTTGGCTCCCGGGTGAACAGTAACCCAAAAAAATGGATGTTTTAAAAAATTCTGATTTAATTATAGATATTCGTGTTAGTGCCACAAGCATGCTTGACAATTTTCATGCAAAACGGAGCATCAATGTTTCATCGGTGCAAAAATAATAATTTTAGACGACATTTGGGGGTAAAATTTGGTGTTTAATTTGTTTTTCTTTTTGCACATGCCAAAATGCTTAACCTTTTTGCCTCAAAATTTGCAGGTAGCAGTTTGATGTGACTAAGGACACATAAAATTTTGTCTTGATTTTTTTAACCTTTAAAAAATTATTTTTGGGCCCTGGACCACGTGATCCGGGGAGCCGAATTGAATTTCTGATATTCTTCAAAAGATTAAACGTCTCTTCACCTATCAGATCCAGCACTCTGTACATTCTTATCATCCAAATTTGTAGTACCAATGAGGTACATTCTTCTCAGTAGTGAGGTATAGGATATTGATGTCAATGTGACATCTTTTTTTTTCTTCTTTTAAGAATCTTGATTCCACATGACATGCATTCTGCTGGAGGACGGTGTTGTTTTTCACTCGCACCATGTTTATATTATTATATATTTCTCTTAATTTTTGCATGAGGGAGGGGGGGGGGGGGGTATATTATATGTCAATCAATCAGGTCAAGAGACTGGTTGGCTATTTGGCAGATGGAGCTGTATAGAGTGACTTCTATTTCTAAATTAGCCGCGCCGTCCAAGCAATCCTCTTATAAGTTCCGAATTTGATAGACTGGTCCCAACCTGGCCTGGTGTGTTACAAAACATATTTTTGTACTCCTTCCGTTTCATAATGTAGTGCGTCCGTGTTTTTCAAGATTTAAGTTTAATCATAAATTTAACCAGCCTGAGCGACTGCGGCGGGAGCAAAAATTATACCATCGAATTCGTTTTCGAAAGAAGTTTTCAATGCTATATTTTTTCTTCCGCTGCAGTCGCCCGCGTTGGTTAAATTTGGGGTCAATGTTAAATCTTTAAAAGTGGGGGTGCACTACATTATGGAATGGAGGGAGTAGCATGATGATCAGCTAGAGTCATCTAAACACACTAAATGTGCGAGTCAAAAACTGCTTCTTCAGAAATAGCTCACTATACATAAATAGGTCAATCTCAAACCAGATGTTCTGAACTACAGAAGAATGCCAAGTTCAACAGCAAAAACATGCACAACAATTCGGTCACAAGAGAGTTCCACTAAGCTTCCTAGTTTTCCTTCATAACCGCCGCTCCTGTCATGATTGCTCTCAATTTCTCCAAATATCCTGGATCATCAAGGCCCTATAGAAAAAACAAGTACAGCAGGAATCATCAATCAGGTAAACCAACATCGTGTTACTTTAGATTGTACTATGCTAGTATGATATGTGCAATTACCTGGTTCTCGTAGTAACGTCTTACCCTTCTCTCCTCGGCTTCCAGCTGTTAAAAGACATGAAACTGATAGTGAGGTGAAGCAATAAAAAGTGACAAACGCTAGCATAGAATAAATCATCATACTTACATCTTCCTCATCGACTTTATGGTCTATGTAAGGTCCACCAAATGGAGATGCGCCTGCTTCACCATGCAAGTATACAGCAACATTGGGGTGCTTTGCATTGCAACCATAGCAGTGACCTTTATTTACACGAAAACAATGTGAGAGGGAACTGTGATTTAATGGCGAAATGATTATAATCAGACGCAAACACATAACTATAGATGAATAATTGTCTGCAAAAATGTACATTCAACATGGCTATGCATAAACCTGTTGAGTGTTGACAGACGTAAAGCTTGAGGATAATGGATCATGAGGATAATGGATCATGTGGCAAAACAAACATGTCAATATAGCAAACCAGTAAATATGGCATGCTATGGACATGGTGTTATGGCTTAATGTGAGTACGTGGACCTACGAGCCATATTGAATTTCGACATCGAGAGCTAGAAACATATTTACAGAACTGTCTAACAGAAAAGTTCAAGTTGGTGCGACTCATGAATTTTATTTGAACAAAACGTGACTTAGGATAAGAGAATATAATACCATTGTCGGTAGTTTTAATCCTGCAGAAACAGCTGACCACCAATTTGTCATCTCCTATCATAGACGTGACCTCAGCAAAGAATAGATCATCCCTGGAACAGTCGGAATCTTCAGCTCCTTTAGCCCTTGCTGTGAAATTGATATGATTGATAATTTTACGCAAATCGGGCACACAAACTGATGTATACTGCACAACATCTTTGAGTACATATGCAGTATCCTAAAATTAATAAAAATGGACCCCGTCAGAAATTAATTATTTGTTACATGAATATAAGAAAATAAGACGCATTGCAACCCTGGTATCAGGACATAGAGTAGAGGTGGGAAGGAGTGATTGAGAGCAAACCCTTGAATAATCGTTATACTTGTCCACCAAAGCTTGAACCAACTGGCGCTTGTTATCTCGTATTTCATCAATTGGTTCCGATTTCAAACGCTTCTTCCTTGTGCCATCAGGCCAGTGAAGACATTGGCGTACAACATAATCCACTTGAGAATCATTAGGCTGACGCATGAACCTAGTTTAGATCAGAGCATTCAATATGGTTAGTAGATTTTAGTTTATCAAAAGTGGCTAAAACAAAGTGATACTAAATACAGTAATATGCTGATGATATCATCGAGACGTAGGGCGAGTGAACTAACTATTTTTGTGCAGAAGGCTTTTAAATACATCAAACAACTTTCCAACTATCTCAACACAGTTCGTGGTATACAAGCCTATAACTTTTCAGTACATAGTTAAAAACTATCGCTATCGTCTAGTATAGTAGACAAGGAAGCAGAGATATGTGGGTGTGAGAGGATAAAAGCTAAGCAATCGTACAGTAGCAAAGTTCTAACGTAACGCCATGTACTTTATTAATTTTCGGCCATGCTTATAATTTATGAACTATTTAACAGCGATCTCTTGAATAGAGTTGAAAAAAATGGCTCGTTAACTCGCAAGTGGTCCTAGGACAGTAATCCAAAAATTAATGTAGGCTGGGTCATAGTCTATAGTTAAAATTTGGTTTGGGATCATTTTGCTGCTTCATGTTGTAAAATTGGGGTTATCTTCCATATAGCCTACATCATAGAAGTAAGTGACTAGTAAGGCCTGTTCAAAGATAGAGCAACTGACTGCAAGTGCACACGGAAATAGAGATGAATAATGAACAGATGAAACTGAAAATATAGGACGGATTCGAGGGAAGAAGTTACATTCTGGGATCTTGTCGGTCTTGAAGGTCGCAATGGATAGCAGAGTAAGCCTCCTCTAAGTTCTGAAACGGGCCACCGGCCACATGAGGATATGTGTGGTACAATCCGGCACGATCAACCCTGATGTAGAATGTGATTCCCCAATTATGCAGGTGCAAGGTGAACATGCATGGCGAGGAGAGGCAGTCAGCGACGATGCCAGGAGAGGGAGGGTTCACCAATGATGACATAGAGTCGTTCCCACGCCTGAAATTGAACAAGCAGCTTGATGAGCAGAAGAATAATTCATCTTAATTAGGATATGAATAATAATAACAATCCATATTATGAAGGCTAGAAGGAGTACGGCGTAGGTGTGGGCAGCGGCATGTTTTTGCCTGCCTCTCGCGCCGGCCGACGAGTTGAAAGAAACGCTGGACGATACAGTGTTCCAATGCGTGTGGCTGCGATTCGTAGCTGCTGGCCTGACCAATGACCATCGTTCATGTATATAGCCGTGCTATGTGGAGTATAATACTCCAACTCCGACACGTATACGTACTCGTGGCTGATCCAGCATATCTTTCTCTCCGACTAGGAAAGCAGTGCAGGATCGATGCGTAGTTAGAGAGGACGGGTACGGGAAAAAATTGGTGTGTATACTTGATAGGATCGGGCGGCACCCGTCGTCCCACCTTATGCAACGGATGCTTGCCCGTTCCAGCCGCCCCCTCGGCTCGCCCCATACGTTCCTCGCTGGCTTCCTCCCTGGCTCATGGCGCTATATGCTGCCTCCATCGCCTGCACTCGCAACGCTGCGCGGCAGCGGAACGGAATGACATGGATCCTGCCGGTGGCCCGGCCGGAGTGGCTGGCGGTCAGTTCGGCTCCCTGCTTGCTGCCGCGCCCTCGCCGTATCAGTACTGGTCAGAATGTACTTCAAATCAACTGCATTTTACTCGGTATTGTGTGGATGAGCTTTTGCGGCGTCACAATTGTATCTTCTACGAATGTGGATGCCAAGTGTCATGGCCGGGTTCTGAGGGAGGGACAAGCCTCCATCTCTCAGACGGAGCTCCATGAGGATGAAGGCTAGCCTTGCAGGGTGCAGGCGAGAGAGCAGCGTTGTGGCATGCGGGAAACAACGAGCTGTCCACCAAGTGGATAACAGTGTAAGAGCAACTTTAGCAGAGTTGTCATACCAAGCCGATGGCATAATAACCGTTGATACGACGATTTTGGCCCAACATAGCACTCTAATAGACTCGCCATATCGGGCCGGTTAGCATAATAGCAGTCGGTATGATGATTTTGGCCCAAAATATCACTCTAGCAGAGTCGTCATAGTGCGGGGAGAGCTGGGAGCGAGAAGGAAACGGGCCATGGCGTCTTGCCATGGTGGTGGTGGGCCAGCGACGAGGGGTTGCTGCTCGGAGGTCGCGTGGTGGGGTGTGCTGCTGATCCAGCGGCGCGGATCTGGAGAGCATGCTAGCGTGGGGTTCTCGGACGCCGGGGCGGCGGCCCCGGACTTCTTCTTCGGCGACGACGGCCTTGGTGGCTGCGTGGGCAGCACCATGGCTGGAGCTCGGGGACGTTGGTACTCTGCGGCTGTGCATCGGCCCTCGGTTGAGCCGGGGACGCCTGGTGCCGGCCGGTGGGTTGGCTGTTGCCGTTGCGCGGGCGCCGGATCTGACCAGACGTGGCTGGTTCTGGCTCCTGCGGTGGTGTTGGGGTAGCCTTGTCGGCGGCTCTGCGTGGTGCAGGTGGCGACGGCGGGGCTGCTCTGATCGACGACTCCGGGCTCTGGTGGCGGGTGGTGGTTCAGGCGGGTGGTGGCTCTCGTGTGTCGATTCGAGGGGAGGGCTTCCGTTGGCTGCTCGGGGCGAAAGCCTTGCTTTGGCCTTGGTCGGAGCCGACGACGGCGACGCTTGTGAGCGCCGCACACCTTCTTGGAGGCGTCGTCGTTCGAGGGCCTACGGCCTCTTCTCTCGCACTCCGGGGGAAACCCTTGTTCCAGGTTCCTGGGGCGGACGGTGGCGGCGCTCCGGTGTCGCGGTCCTTCTTGGAGGCATCGTTCTGGAGTGGTCTTGGCCGGTGATAGCCATCGGCTCGGGTGGTGCGCGGCCTCGGGACCGGCGTGGAAGTCGGAGCGGCGGCTCCGGATCTCATCGTCATGGAGGGGTGTCGGCATTGGTCACGTGGGTGGCAGTGTCGTTGGCCAGTCTGGTGCGCGGCCTCGGGGTCGGCGTGGATGTCGGAGCGGCGGCTCCGGATATGGTTGTTGGGTGTCGGCTTCGGTTGCTCGGGTGACAAAGCTGACGGCTCGTCTGGTACGCGGCCTCGGGGTCGGTGTGTGTGGTTTTCGTCTGTACGTCGGAGCGGCGGCTCCGAAGGTGGTTGTAGGGTGTCGGCTCCGGTTGCTTGGGCGGCAGAGCGGGCGGCTCGTCTGGTGCGTGGCCCCGGGGTCGGCGTGGATGCCGTAGCGGCGGCTTCAGATTTGGTTGTAGGGTGTCGGCGACGGGTTGCTCGGGTGACGGAGCCGGCGGCCCGGCTGGTGCGCGGCCTCGGGGTCGGCGTGTGTTGATGGTGCCCTGTTGGGTGCGTGTTGTAACGGTTTTTGCCCGGGTTTCCGTTAATTAACCGGGCAACTCTCTTCTTCTTAATCAATGAAAGTGGCAAATCTTTTGCCCTGTTTAAAAAAAAACGATTTTGGCCCAACATAGTACTCTAATAGACTCGCCATATCGGGCCGGTTAGCATAATAGCAGTCGGTATGATGATTTTGGCCCAAAATATCACTCTAGCAGAGTCGTCATATGCGTTCAGATCGCCATAAATTAAAAACCGCACTTCATAAGACTCCATATTTTGACGTCGTGGGCATTGGTATGGAAAATTTAAAAATGTTTGTGACTCTAAAAAAATCAAAAATTCAAAACATGTTCAAGAAATTGGAAAGTTCTTCATTCTTCAAGAAT
Source organism: Elymus sibiricus (assembly GCA_039707655.1). NCBI lineage: Eukaryota > Viridiplantae > Streptophyta > Magnoliopsida > Poales > Poaceae > Elymus > Elymus sibiricus. The sequence continues at coordinate 60,402,316 of CM077665.1, forward strand.
TTTAAAAAATTTCCACAATCTAAGAAATGTTCACGGATTTTAAATATTGGAAGGTTCTTCACAAATTCTTGACACATTGTACCATACATAGCCCGTAATCTGATTTAATTTTAGCCAACTGGAGCACTTATATCCAACTAAAAAAATAGAGAGATGCACCGTGCATATCCTCCTTTTTTCATGAGAAAAAGATTAAAAATCTACAGCCAACGGGGACATACACAGACGATACAGACGTTTCCGCTTGCACCCCCTGTACTCCCTCCGTTTCTTTTTAGTCTGCATATAAATTTTGGTCAAAGTCAAGTAATGCAAAGTTTGACCAAATTTATATCAAAAGATATCAATATCTACAATACCAAAGCTATATGTTATGAAAATTAACATCATGACACATCTAGTAGATTTCATATTATGAATATTGATATTTTGTCTTATAAAGTTAGTCAAAGTTTATGAATTTGGCTTTGATCAAACCTTATATGCAGACTAAAAAGAAACGGAGGGAGTACTGAAGTCCTTGGAAAATACCGTTGGGTGAAACGGATTGGAATATGATGCGTGCCTGCACATCGTTTACGTCCATCCGATTGATAACCGACGGTCCCAATCCCTGACACGTGTCACCACCTCGAAGAACTGTCCACCTCCGCGTGACGCTGACGAATACAGCTCGATCGGAATCTCCTCAAAAGGAGGAGAAACGTTACAAGTCTGAATCAGATGGCCGTTCCAACTCAAACTCCCCATGCAATGCGATCGTGCCCTTTAAATCTCGAGCTGCCTGCCGTGAAAGAACTCACGCAAACCGCAAGTAGTTCTGCTCGATCGGCGCAACACTTGTTCCGACGAATCCACCGGCGTCGCGGCTCATGGGGCGCCGCGGATCCGCGAGCGGGTGGCTCGTCCTCCTGGCCACTCTTCTCGCCGTCTCTCTTGTCCCGTCGTGCTCGGCCGCTGTGGTGAAGACGAGCCCGACGGAGTGGAGCCTCCACCTCCCCCTGCCCAACGGCGTCACCGGCGCCGAGAGCCTGGCCTTCGACCCGCGCGGCCAGGGCCCCTACACCGGCGTCTCCGATGGCCGCGTCCTCAAGTGGGGCGGCAGCGCCGTCGGCTGGACGACCTTCGCCCACCACGCCAACTACAGGAAGTTCCCCATGTGCACCGAGCCCGTGGCGCCGTCGCAGGAGACGGAGAGCCTGTGCGGCCGGCCGCTGGGGCTCGCGTTCGACCGCAAGTCCGGCGACCTCTACATCGCCGACGCGTACAAGGGGCTCATGAGGGTCGGCCCCGACGGCGGCGAGGCCGAGGTGCTTGCCACCACGGTCGATGGCGTCCGGTTCAATTTCGTCAACGGCATTGACATCGATCAGGCCACCGGGGATGTTTACTTCACCGACAGCAGCGTGACATATCCACGAAGGTACGTACAATGAGGACTGGTGTAATCGTATGTGCAATCTGCATGCTTAAATTCACAAAAGTAATTAAAACTACTGATCCATATGCAGGTTTAATACGGAGATCATGATGAACGCCGACGCGACGGGGAGGCTGCTCAAGTACGACGCGAGGACGAAGCAGGTGACCGTGCTCAAGGACGGCTTGCCGTACCCTAACGGCGTCGCGGTGAGCCACGACAGGACGTTCGTCGTCGTCGCCCACACCGTGCCATGCCAGGCGCACAGGTACTATCTCCAGGGACCAAAGGCTGGCCACTACGAGCTGCTCGCTGACCTGCCGGGCTACCCGGACAACGTGCGGCGGGACGAGAAGGGTGGCTACTGGGTGGCGCTGAACCAGGAGAAGGGGCGCCCGGGCGTGACCACAACCCCCGTGAAGCACTTGGTCGGTGTCCGGCTCGACGGCGGCGGCGTGGAGGTCGAGGAGCTGACGGCGGCCAAGGGAGTGACGCTCAGCGAGGTGACCGAGAGGAAAGGACAGCTGTGGCTCGGCTCCGTCGAGCTCGATTATATCGGCCTAGTTGCCTAGTTTGTTTACATTATATTACTTACTCCTTTTCTTATAGGGAAACGTTTATAGCCGGTCGACCGGCTGAGCGTTCGGCCGGTCCCCTCGCTCACGTCGCTAGGCAGCCCAGGCCCACCACCCACAGTGCTTATCTATATCCCCACCACTTTCATCTTATCCCCTCGCTCTTTCTGGAGACCACACGAGGCATCCCCTAGTACTAAATCTTTTCCTTGTATAAATACAATACTAGCTTTTTATTAGAAGATTGTCATAACGTGGATAGTTATGTAGGTTATTTTGTTGGTGGACGTAATTGAGCTCGTTCTTAACATAAATTCAAAAATAATATTTTGTTTTTTGAGTTTCAATCTTGGGTGGAAGTTTCTTTTCATGGGAGACGATGGCATGCACATATCGCGTGGCAGTGTGCGTGCACGCTGTAAAACTTAGTACAAGGACCGAGTTCCTCCAAAAGTCAAGTTAAATCAAGCTGGATCGAAATTCAGTTCTTCAATTCGCTAGATATATTTGGCGAACAAAGGTTGAATGCTTCGTCTTCCAGTGAATGACAATAGCGGGATCAACGCAAACCCGCACAAGAAAACCGCTCAAGCAAGGAATCAAATAGCCTAATAACCACCCCATCGTTGTTATGGCCAACCACATGTAAACTAAATTATCTTGATCCTTTTGACCACCTGTTAGTAAAATCCCCACCTTAGTTATATGTAAGTTGCATGGTTTTCAAATTTGGGTTAGTCGATTTTCGTACAGTTGATTCTTTGTCAAGATTTGTGTTGTTCTTTTTCCCTCTTTGTGTTGTTTCATGGCTTTTGGGCCGATTTTTTGACTTCCCTTGTTTGTGTTCTGTCAATTTTCTTATTGAGCTTGAAACTCCTTGCCTATTGTTTTTTCTATTTTTATGTGTTTTTATTTTGCCTTTTCTGTTTTGAGTTACATTAGAGTGTGAAAATTGTAGTATTAAATGCATGGTTAGCAAATTATTTCCGATGTTTTTATTTTCTTCATAAAGGGTAATACCAATGGCACTAATTTATTCTTCCTTTGAAAACTATTATTTTCTGTTTTATTTTATTTTATTTTTGTTCATTTATTTCTGTTTTGTTTTGTGCCTTACCAGGTGTAGCAGGCCAGTTTCTCTTACGATTTAGGCCAAGACCAAGTATCTGGTGGTCTTATGTTTTGTGGTTGCAAAGAGCCGAGTACTCCTCTAAAAAATAATCACACGAGTAGCATTTTTTTAATCCTACAACCAACGCTGGTCTAATAGGGGGCAACGGATCAGTAGTTTGATCCTTAGTGCTTCCCATGTAAGACACATACCACTCCAGTAGCTCATTGACCACTTCACTCCCCTTTGAACAAATATGATAAGAGTAGTCCATCTGTGTTTTGCATCGAAGTTTGTAAAAGGTTTGGGGTCCACCTAAGGTCCAGAACAAGTGGTTTGGAATCGCGTTGTCGGTGATATGTCAAGGCTCACACTTCATATTCCGCAAAGCTTAAATTGCTAAGAAACAAAGTAAAATTTATACTTGACCTATTCGCTCCCCTCTCAAGGTCCTTCTCGATCCATACAATGGCCAAGCCTTATAGAATTGTCTAATCGGTATAACTTCAAAAGAACAACAACAGAAACACATCTTCAAGAACTATGGTCACAAGCCAATAGTTGACCAGGAATTTGTACTTAGCATCACCTAGACGTCTTCGAAGAACTCTTCAACCTATGTACTTCTTCCATGTTTAGCCAAGTCAACAAGCCACGTGAGTACATTAAATGTACTCACAAGTACACCTAAGGAGTATAATAATTAGCATACATGCCTCTAATGTAGAAAATGAGGGTTTTGTATTCTAAGGTTTTAGGAAATTTTGCAAACAACCAGTTTTCCGGATGCAATACTTCTTGTAGTTGGCAAAGAAGTTGCAGGTTTCAAAAACATAATCTCAAATACTATAGTGGAAACATTTCAAACGCAAGGAGTAGAACAATCAAAACCAAAAATCGATTACATGCGACACTCACGCCTCACAAAATCTATTACTAAACCATCATTCTTATTGGTTGAAGAAAGAATATGTTATGTGGTTGCACCCAATGACCAAATACTTTCTGTCCTCCACATGCTGAAGTGAATACCACGTACGGATCCAATGCGTAGCTGTGTGGATAATCCTGTAAAAGGTTGGGGATTTCAGTTTTCTTAAAAATTAAACCATTTTTTTTTTGAAAGACGGTCCCTACGGGCCCGATTCATTAATTAAGATAGAAGAGAGTTGCCCGGTTAATTAACGGAAACCCGGGCGAAAACCGTTACAACACGCCCCACATGGCACCAACCACACACGCCGACCCCGAAGCCGCGCACCAGGCGAGCCGCCGGCTCCGTCACCCTACAACCAAGCCCGAAGCCGCCGCTCCGGCATCCACGCCGACCCCGAGGCCGCGCACCAGGCGAGCCGCCTGCCCTGCTGCCCAAGCAACCGGAGCCGACGCCCTACATCTATCTCCGGAGCCGCCGCTCCGACTTACAAACTGTGACCACACACGCCGACCCCGAGGCCGCGCACCAGGCTAGCCGCCAGCTTCATCACCCGAGCGATCGAAGCCGACACCATACAACCATATCCGGAGCCGCCGCTCCGACATCCACGCCGACCCCGAGGCCGCGCACCAGGCTGGCCAACGACACTGTCACCCACGAGACCAATGCCGACACCCCTCCATGACGATGAGATTCGGAACCGCCGCTCCGACTTCCACGCCGGCCCCGAGGCCGCACACCACCCGAGCCGATGGCTCACGCAGGCCAAGATCACTCCAAAACGAAGCCTTCAAGAAGGAACGCGACACCGGAGCGCCGCCATCGTCCGCTCCAGGAACCTGGAACAGGGGTTTCCCCTGGAGTGCGGGAGAAGAGGTCTTAGGCCCTCGACGAAGACGCCTCCAAGAAGGTGTGCGGCGCCCACAGGCGTCGCCGTCGTCGACTCCGGCCAAGGCCGAAGCAGGCTTTCACCCCGAGCAGCCAAAAGAAGTCTTCCCCACGAACTGGCATGCGAGAGCCACCGCCCGCCTGAACCACCACCCACCACCAGAGCCCGGAGCCATCGATTGGAACATCCCCGCCATCGCCGCCTGCACCACGCAGAGATGCTGACCAGGCTACCCCAACATCACCGCAGGAGCAAGAACAGGCCACGTCTGGTCAGATCCGGCACCCCGCACCACAGCCACAGTCCGCCCACCGGCCAGCACCAAGCGTCCCTGGCATGACCGAGAACCGATGCGCTGTCGCAGATTCCGATGCACCCGAGCTCCAGCCATGGCGCTGCCCACACAGCCACCACGGCCGCCATCGCCGAAGAAGAGATCCGGGGCCGCCGCCCCGGCGTCCGACCATCACCCGCTCGCCAGATCCGCCCCGCAGAACCCGCGTCCCCTCGCCGGCCATCTCCAGCGCAGCAACCCGCCCGCGCCCGGCCGCCCGTCGTGGTCCCCTCGCGTCTCCTTCGCCAGATCTGGCGACTCCGCAGCAGCTGCAGGCAGCAGACCCCGAAGCCGCCGCCCTCGTCCAGCCATCGCCACGGCCGTCCCGTCGCATCCCCGCCGCGAGCGCCCACCGCGCGCCTCCTCCCAACGCCCGAAGACACGCCGCAGGAGGCCCTCGCGCCCACGCCTCATCTGCCCGCCGGACGAAGCCATCCCGCGCCGCCGCGCCATGGACCCCAGATCCGCCGCGCCCAGCACCGCAGCCACCGACATGGGAGCCCCGCCGCGCCCAGCCCCGCAGCCATCACCGCCGCCACCTCGCCCGCCAAGCCCCACGTCGCCGCCCCGACTGCAGGTCGCGCGAGCACTGGCCGCCGCCCCCAGCCGCAGGAGCCAGCCTCCAGCGGAGCCAACGGAGACCCCGCGCGCGAGGAAAGGCAGCAGGCCACAGCGGCCAGCTCCCAGCCAAGCACGCCGACGGGCACATCCGAGAACCGCCGCCGCCCCAGATTCGCCCGGGCACGCGAGTCAAACGGCCCCGCCGCCGCCGCTGCCGGCCGGGCTTTGCCCGGCGGCGCTCCCAGGCGGCGGCGAGGGGAGGAGGGCAGGAGGGGAGCGGCGGTGCCGGCGAGCTAAGGCTCCGCCCGTGCCGCTCCTGGGAGAGCGACGCGGGGGGCGGAGAAGGAAAAGTCCCAAATACAAAGTATAAAACACATATAGCGCCACCCGGCTTTGAGCCTTATTAACTGGCGCATTTACACCTGCCATGCAGATTTCAGACATACAATATCAAGATTTTGAGATTGTTAACCAGGTCCGCCGCCTCATCAATTTTCAAGCATACTAGATATACCGTCGATGAAAGATTTGAAAACCACGTACACCGTCTGCCATAGAAGGCATGCAAAGAATAAGGATGGGATCATCTCATGTTCATTGCAATAACAACACATCTCCGATTTTTGTACATATATACACATTGAGACAACCGGGCGGGTGGATAGGACATCAAGGTGTATGTAGTATCATGGTATGGACCTGACAATGCCCTTGTCCATATTTTCTTTCTTTTCTTTTGACAAAAAATGCCCTTGTCCAGCTTTCACAAATGAGTAAACAGCCGGTGCAAAATTTGCATCCTTTGCTCCCCTTAGAAATTTCCTATTTTCATATGGCCCAGTAAATATTATTTTTTGCGTTCAGTCAACGAACTTTCCTATACGGAAAACAATGCCCGGTCGTAGTAAAAAACCTTTGTGTGATTGGGATATGCATGCGTGCGTCCTGCTGGAGGAGACGCGGGTGGCTTGAGCGGCCGTGGAGGTGGCCACGGTCGGTCTCGCACTCCCACTTCTCATCTGTGGTCACGGGATACTAATATGTGGACGAACAACGAGACACGATCACACAACCATCACCGATCACCTGAAAGCAGCAGGAATCTCGATCGGAATACTCCGCCACCTCTGACGTTTTCTGTTGACGGAACATGTTTGACGCGTCTGCATGCATGTGCAGCGACACTTCCTAGTATCTAATCCGAGAAGACGACGACACGGGCGGGCGGGCGGTTCCGGGCAACCAGCAAACTTGCCGTGCAAACATGCATGCTCCCATGGCGACATCACTTATATACATGTGTGCGTTTGATCCATCCGACGACCTGGTCCGTGCCTTTTTTTTTTTGAACACAGTACAGACGCAAAGCGCTCATATACACACGCATACACTCACCCCTATGAACGCACACGCACAACCTACCCCTATGAACACTTCCGAGAGACTGAGCCGGCATATCATCTTGAAATTTACGAAGTCACCGTAGGCACCTCGTCGTCGACGGGAACGTCTCCTCCCACTGAATGCGCATCGCCGGAAATCCTGAAATAATTCCAGGAATAAATACGAGCACCAGAATTTGAACCCTGGTGGGTTGGGGATACCACAGTCCCTCTAACCATCCAACCACATGTTGGTTCGCACGACCTGGTCCGTGCCGCTTCCGTATATATAGTGCCGCCGATCTTGGAGGAAAATATAGTGCAGTCGACGATCCCCACTCCCCGGTGCCTAGCTCAAGAAAGTAACACGCCGCCATGGCCATGGAGCAAGCAGTTTATCTCGTCTTGGTTCTCGTGCTCCCCCTCCTACTCCTCAAGCTCATCCGGAAGCGCAGCGACGGCGCTGGGCAGAAGCTGCCGCCTGGCCCCTGGCGGCTGCCGGTCATCGGCAGCCTGCACCACATCGCCGGCAAGCCGCTGATCCACCGCGCCTTCGCGGACATCGCGCGCCGGCTGGGCGACGCGCCGCTGGTGTACCTCAAGCTCGGCGAGGTGCCGGTGGTGGTGGCCTCGTCCGCGGAGGCCGCCCGCGAGGTCATGAAGACGCAGGACGTCACGTTCGCGACGCGGCCGTGGAGCCCCACCACCAAGATCCTCATGTCCGACGGGGTCGGGGTGGCGTTTGCGCCCTACGGCGCTCACTGGCGCCAGCTCCGCAAGATCTGCATCATGGAGCTGCTCAGCGCCCGCCGGGTGCAGTCGTTCCGCAACGTCCGGGAGGAGGAGGTGGGGCGCCTCGTCGCCGCCGTTGCAGCTAGTGCCGGCGAGCCCGTCAACGTCAACGAGCGCCTCGCCGTGCTCATCGCGGACATGACCGTGCGCTCCATGATCGGGGACAGGTTCAGCAAGCGGGGAGAGTTCCTGGAGGTGCTCCAGCAGGGAGTCAGGATCCTCTCCGGGTTTAACCTCGGCGACCTCTTCCCCTCGTCCTGGCTCGCCGGCTTCGTCAGCGGCACCGCCCGACAGGCGTGGGAGAATCACACCAAGGGCTTCGAGCTCATCGAGTGCGCCATCAAGCAGCACGAGGAGGTGAAGGCCGCCGCCGCCGCATCCAACGGCGACGCCGGGAAGGAGGGGGAGCAGGAGGACCTATTGGACGTGCTACTCAGGATACAGAAGGAAGGCGGCCACGACGTGCCTTTTACCATGGGAGCCATCAAGTGTCTATTAGTGGTAAGCTGCGGCCCGGCTAATTGTTTCCATTCACTAACTAATTGAAATTAAATGAATATTATGTAGTTTTCTTAATTAATTTGCATGGTTTGAAAATTAAATGACCTTCTCTTTTAATCTGTATGTAGGACCTGTTTAGCGCTGGGAGCGAGACGTCGGCGACGACGCTCGTCTGGGCCATGTCGGAGTTGATGAGGAACCCAGCCGCCATGGCAAAAGCACAAGCCGAAGTACGTAACAACCTACAAGGAAAGCCAAGCGTCACCGAGGACGACCTTGCCGACCTCAAGTACATGAGGCTGGTCATCAAGGAGACGCTCAGGCTGCATCCGTCGGTGCCGCTGCTGCTGCCGCGGGAGCCCACCGAGGCGTGCAAGGTCCTCGGATACGACGTGCCGAAGGGCACCACCGTGTTCGTGAACGCTTGGGCGATCTGCAGGGACCCCAAGCACTGGGACGCCGCGGAGGAGTTCAGGCCGGAGCGGTTCGAGTCCGGCGAAGTGGACTTCAAGGGCACCAACTTCGAGTACACACCGTTCGGGGCGGGCAGGAGGATCTGTCCCGGGATGCTGTTCGCGCAGTCTAGCATGGAGCTCGCCCTTGCCGCCCTTCTCTACCACTTCGACTGGGAGCTTCCTGCTGGAGGGGAGTTGGACATGGAGGAGGAGATGGGCATCGCCGTCGGCCGGAAGAATGACCTGTACCTGCATGCCAAAGTCGCCGTGCCGGTTAATTAGCGCCTGCTTCAAACATTGCATGCACAGTGGATCTGATCGACTAGCTTCCTTGGTTCGAACATTACCGCTGCATATTGCAATTACTTACACAATTGCTTTGTACATTTTGTTACCAGTGTGTCATAGTAGTAATAGTTGTAATGATTGTATTCTTTTGTTTTCGTCATTTATTAAAAAAATCAATAATATTGTTTGTATTGATTAGCAAACATGTGGATTTCCATCACCAATCTGATTACTTTGTTTGATTTTATGAGTTCAAGCTGAATTTTCCAGGGCCCCTTCTTGTTTTACTTGGTGAAATGGGTTGGAATATGACAATAGGAGCACATGGGCACAAGGGTGTCGACGGCTCGTTCTGGCGGCTGTAGTGGTTGCTCAGAGGTCCAGGAATCTCAAAGTAATTTTTTTCTTATGTTTTGAGTTGCTTTGTAAACCCAGTTAACTTTTATAATAGATCATTATATATCCTTTAAAAAGAGTCATAAGAATTATACTTAGTTTATGAAAGAGAGGGACATCGTTCTCTTTTTTTTCGCGAATACGCAAAGCTTGCGTATCATTTCATTGATAGGAAGAGTAGAATAAGTACAGCGGTGGTACAACACATGACACGGACGCAGGCAGGCGTGAACATGGTGCCCGGAGCAGAGAGAAGGGGATGCTCAGCCCGAAGAGATGAAACATCACAGCTAGACCAACCAAACCCAAACCCAGAGCGGCAATGCCGAACCAACAAGAATTCCAACATCATCCGAGCCATAACCGGGGACACCACGAGCTCGCAAGATAGCGCCTTCAAGAAGGAAGACGACGCCGGGACGCCGTCGCTATCCGGTCCGGGGGAGCCGGACCTGGGGTTTCCCCTGGGCTCGAAGAGGGGCGCAGCTGAAGGCCATGGCAGCGTCTCCAAGAAGAAAAAACGACACCCGCGGGCGCCGCCGCTGTCAGCACCGGCAAGCCGAGCAAGGATCTCTCCCTGGCCTGAGCTGAGCAATCCCATAGCCGCCGGGTCCGGAATCGAAGATGAGGAAGCCAAAGTTAGTCGGAATCACCATGCCGGGAAGGGGTTGGCGGGGCTGCACTTGCCGTCGGAGGGTGGCACCGCCTCCAGACCCACGAGCACTGGATCTGGCGAAAGGGGGAGGCTTTGAGGTGCACAGGGTAGGGCAGGCGACGAAGCGAACCGCTCGGATGGGTCGGGGCGGCGGCGTCCAGCAACGCCGGCAAGCTGGGACTGGAGGGACGCAGATCCGAGCTGCCGTGGCCTTAGCCGTCGGAACGTCGACGAGCCGGGTGAGCTGGAGGGGACGCAGCTACACGGTCGCCGAGGCCGGAGCTGCCCAGCAGGACGCCGACAGCGCGAGACACCGGAGAGACGCGGGCTCGAAGCCGCCGGGGCCGGAACAGCGCCAGCAATGAACCATCGAGGGGAGCCTCGTGTCCGCCACACCACGGGAGCATCGCAGACTTCACCCAAAAGCCGTCACCAAGGCTTGGGGGGGGGGGGGGGGGTGGGGGCCGCCGGAGACGGGGGGGGGGGCGCCAGAAGAGGGCAGGCCGCGAACGCCCCGCGCCGGATCCGCCGCCGGCCGGCAAGTTCGTGCAGCAGCTGGAGGACGCCCGAGAAGCACCAGGGGTGCGGGGTCGCGGGCCGCGCGGGTGGGCAGGGGGGAAGGGGCGCCCGCGGCAGCCATGGGTGGGAGGCAGGCCGGATCCGCGCGGGCCAGGCCACCGGAGGGCCGGAGCCGGCGTCGCCGGGCCAGCAGGCGGCAGCCGCCACGGGGGGCGGGGCGCGGGGTAGCAGCGGGGGACGGGGGAGCGAGGAGCTCGATTCGCCCCGCCGCCACCTTCCTCGGGACCGGCGCGGCTTCGCCGGCCGGCCCTCCGGCGGCGGCGATGCGGGGAGGGCGGCGGCGGGGGGCTAGCGAGCGGCGGCGGCTAGGGTTCCCCCATGTCGCCAGAGCTAGGCGACGCGGGGGGGGGGGGGGGGGGGGGGGGAGGGGTGTTCTCAATTCCTAGCCACCGTGACTCAGGATTCAGAGGGACATCGTTCTCATCGGATATAATAGATCATTATATACGCTTTGTATTTTTATTTAGCAAAACAGTTTTATTTTATCAGATTATATTTTATTTTCCTTAGTTTTATATGTTTTTATAACAACTATTTTGGCATTTCCTTTAGCAAGACTCTTGTAGTGATGCGTGGGGTATCGTCTAGTAATATATATACTCTTGTCAGTACTGGAAGATTAAACCCACGTACACCGTCCGCCACAAAAGATGAGGAAAAGTGCATGCCAGAAATAAGTGTTGGATCGATTCATCTTCATCAATGTAACAAACTTTCTCCAGGTTTTCTGGATATACATTGTGACACACTAGAGCGGGTGGATAAGACATCAAGTCGTATGTAGATTGCCATTGTTTTTTATCCAGATAAAGGTCTTGCCCAGTTTTCACAAACTGGTACAGTGGGCGTAAATTTTGCTTCCTTCACTACCTTTGAAAATCCATCCTCCTACTTTCACCTTGCCCAGTCTATTTCTGTGTTCAGTCAAACACCTGTCCTCTACGAAAAACATTGCACAGCCGTACTTAAAAACCTTTGTGTGATTGAGATATGCATGCATACGTCCTGAGGGCCAGGCAGGTGGCCATGGTCGGTCTTGTTGTCCCACTTCACATCTGCGGTCACAGAGTTGTGTTGATGAACAGCAAGATACGATCGCTCAAGCATCACCAATCACCTGAAAACGTGCGGGTGGGAAGGAATCTTGATCGGATTATTCCGATGTGGTTCATGCACTCTGTTGGAAAAGGCAGGCACTAGGCGATGGCCAAACGCCTCGCCTAGGACATAAGCGAAAGTCTAGGCAGTGCAATCAAGAAATTGTCGACCCAAGAGAAAAATCATGCCATATTGTACCCATATGCCAAACGAGGCATATTCCAAAGACATCAGCTGATAGTTTATATATATATATATGTCCTGAATTAAGATAACACACATATAATAACCACAGATTATACATCCTAATAATAGAAGCTATATTACCGCCTAGGCCGCACCTAGGACGCTTAAGCACCGTCTAGGCACTAGGCGGAGACCAACTGCCTCGCTTACGCCTACCGCTTTTTCCAACCTTCATGCATGATTCTTCCCAACTCTTATGTTTTTCTGTTGACGAAAAATGTTCACGCGTTTACATACATGTGTAGAGACACTTCCTAGTTCAGGAGAGAAGGGTTTTAGACACCAGAATATTTTCCTCCAAAACAGATTATGTACAACTGATACCCAAACATTCAAACATGAACATGATTTATTGCATATTCAAAATTTCAAACTTTAATATTAAATGTTCAGCATTAAAAATTAAAACGACGCCACACTAGATAATTAAACAATACTATGATAGATCATCACAATAATCCTCCACACTTCTACACTAGAACATCACAGGGAAGACATCTTTCACTAGTAGAAAACAGGGCATCAGTCCCGGTTCCAGAGGGCAATTAGTCCCGGTTCTGCAACCGGGACAAAACGATCGGGACTAATGCCCATCATTTTTAGTCCCGGTTGGCTTACGAACCGGGACTAAAGGAGTTCCACGTGGCCGCCCTGGGACGCCCAGGCAGGAGGACCTTTAGTCCCGGTTGGTAACACCGACCGGGACTAAAAGGCAGCCACGCGTCAGCAGCTGCCAGGCGCTGGGGGTTTTTTTTTGAAAGGAGGGGTTTAGGGGTTTTCCTATTGTGTTTCCCCCTTTTATTTTTGTGTTTACCATTTTTATTTTACGCTTTTCATTCAACTCGACGCTAGCTACTACATATAGCAATGAAGGAACCATTACACAACATCGTCATGATCAATATATAGAGAGAAGTGACATCTCTTTCTTCGTGCTTGGTCGAACAATATGCAACAAGTTTTCGTAAATCTATTCGACGCTATTACATACAGTACACGTTCATGCATATATACAATATAACATCTCTTATGATCCTAATGTCAATTACCAACATCGCATTCGAAATCCTTATGGCATTCTCCGTCTTTAGGTATGACATGCTCAACAAAGAATCCCGCCAATTCCTCTTGAGTTGCTCGTACGCGATCAGTTGGTAGGAGTTCGTCCCGCTTCTGCCAGATCTAATTTAAAGAAGGGGGTCAATAAAACTCAACACAATTGATGGTAATAAAATAAAAATGTGAATATTGTTTACGTACTTCAAATTGTTCTAAAGATATGCCCCGGCCCCGCTCAGAGGTCGAGTGGCGAATGAACTCGCAAACGTAGTATGCACATAAATTATTGCCGGGTGCCTGCCACAAGCACTTTACGAGAATAGAGTTCAATCAAAATGATAATCAAGCATGATAATGGTATTGAAACTAGAATCAATGCATGAGAGATGTGCGGTACTAGAGTAGTGCTTACTTTGGGGTGTAAAAATTGCAGCTCTTTTTTCCAGCTGACACCCTTAACCTGTTTGGTGAACTTTTTTCAAACCCTGCCCGGCAAAGAAAATGATTACTTGATATCAGGAAATGAACGAAAGTTGCCGATATGGTGCGATAATGATTGAACATTACTTCTGAAGCATTTGACTCATGTCCGTCCACTCCTTAGGGTCTTTACGTCTCGAGTCCAAGACAGTTACTTTTCCCTCTTCAAGCTGAATGTTTAGCAGAATAAAGTGGAAACTGCGCACGCATAACTCATTAATTGCACTTAACCTCGAGTAAGCGAAACAGAATGTGCACAAGATAGTAACACTCACTTGAAGTTGTAAGGAAATAGTATTTCCCTTCTGGTTTGTTGTCCAAGTAACGCATCTAGCAAATTTTTCTCTGTTTCATCGGGATTTTTTTTTAACGTATGTTCATTTATGAAATTTGGGTCAATGAACCCAATGTCATAGATTTGTAGTTGTTTGCATTCGAGGATCTTCATTCTGCATAATATAGTGTGAGGATAATTAATAGATGCACTGAACGAGCTGAGCTAGAGACTTAATTACAGAAAAAATACTTACAGACAATAGGAACTGACGATAGTTTTGTCGAGCTCCTTTTGGTTGTATAACTGAAAAATTTCTTCAAATTCAACGAACAACACCTGGTCTCCATTGAAGAAGTGCTCATTTTTTATTCCCACCAAGATATTGTCGGTCCCGTCCTTGCAGGCTTTCAAGTACCATTCATGCAAATGTCGCATCCTCGTTGGTAGACCCTTGAGCTCCTCATATCTTAAGGATGGTACTACCACAGCCTTTTCGAACTATACCGAATCGGGTAAGTAATCACCAGCAGTGATAGCAAGACCACCGGCCGCTTTCTCTGGATCATTAGCGATATCGGTAACCACCTTGAGCGGAGGGCACGATTGCAGTTCTTGTTCGCCGAGCTGGGGAATTGTTTTCCCATTTCTTGCGCCACTTCTACTTAAGCTTCCCGACCGCCTCGCTTGATCATATGTCTTTTGAATACAATGGTCATAGTTTGATGGCGGCGGAGACGGTGGTGGTCGCCTAAGGGCAGCCAGAGTTCACTTCGCTTTCACCGGATCTATTTTCTCCTCTGGAGGTGGGCGTTTCGGTGCAAGCTGACGTTTCACTTCGACATCCACGATCTTGTTGTTTTCCTCCTCAGTCAACTCGTATGGTAACTTGGGAGGAACCTTAAGGCTTGGGCCTGCTCTGAATCTACTCGTTTTCGTACTGCTGCTAGCCACCGGAGCGGCAGCAGGTCTCTTCCGATGTTGCTGAGGCAGCGGAGGAGGCGGAGCCCGATGACGCGGCGGAGACAGCTGAGGCGGAGGAGGATTCTGCTGAGGGGCCTCCTCTGTCGGAGTTGGCTGAGGCGGCGGAGACGGCTGACGCGCCGGGGATGACTCAGGCAGCGGAGACGACTGACGCACCGGAGACGGTTGACGCACCGGAGACGGCTGACGCACCGGAGACGACTCAGGCACCGGGGCCTCCTCCGGCTGAGTCTGCTGAGGCGGCGTCCAGTATGGAAGCACGATGTGTTCCTTTCTCCATAGGCAGGTAGTCCTTAAGGCATATCGAAGAAGAATCTCCCCTTCACCTGTAGCGTACTCAAGCTCCAGCCCATCAAATCCGTCTATTATTTCATCCACCCCGACAATAGCAAAGCCAGCTGGAACCAGAGTGCAATGGAAAGTTGCATCAGGTCGAGGAGGTAAGACATAGCCGACCGCAGCCTTCAAGGTCAGGTTATGGCATTTCGCCATTAGCACACAATGTTCATTATCCGTGATACCATCCACGGGGTAGCGAGGAGCCGTGCTATCAGGATGAACGAGCTGCGTGGAAGCCACGCTGCTTCTCCGCTGAGGTGGTGGGGTAGCATCGTGGGTAGTCTCCAATGAAAGATCTTCGTGCCGCTGAGATGGTTGGCCGGTAGCTCGCTGGCTCTCAAGTGCCTCTAGTTTCGCTAATCTTTCATTGATCTTCTGCATCTCGCTTGCTTCCTCTTTCTTCTTTCTCTGTCGGCTTCTGTAACCAGTGCTGTCGGGAAACCCAACCTTCCACGGAACGGAGCCTGATGTGCCTCGTGTTCGTCCAGAGTGTTCAAGATTCCCGAGGGTCGCTGACAGCTCGTCCTTCTCTCTGTCGGGAACGAACCTCCCTTCCAGCGCTTACTTGATTACTTCCTCAAGCTTTGTGACGGGTGTTTGAAGTTGAGCTTTCGTCCAGACACACTTCCCTATGACTGGGTCCAAAGTTCCCCCAACCCCGAAGAACCAAGTCCTTGCACGATCTCGCAAGTGCAAAGTCGCTGGTTGGACATTTTTAGCAAGCAGGTCTTGCTTAGCTTTGTCCCACGTAGGTCGGGCTTTGCTGTAGCCACCTGACCCCGTAACATGGTGATACTGCTTCTTTGTAGCATTTTTCTTATTTATAAGTGACCTCTGCTTGGCCTTCTCCGATTTCTTGTAGGACACAAATTCGGGCCAGTGATCTTTTATCTTGAAGTATTGACCTTTGAACTCTGGAGTCTCGTCTTTCTCGACAAACTTTTTGTTCAATAGTTTTTTCCAGTTCTTGAATAGTTCTGCCATTTTCTTAAGAGAAAATGCCTTGACCTTTCACTGTATAACTGGGTTATTCGGATCCTCCTCTGGCGGTAGGCTGAAATTTCTCAACATCGAGTTCCAAAGATCATCTTTCAGTCTATCGTTGACATAAGGAACTTCAGGGTCCTTCTTCTTATTCCATTCTTGGATGCTGATCGGGACGCTGTCCCTAACAACAACTCCGCACTGATGTATAAATTTGTCCTTGGTCCACTTGGGAGCAATCGGTTGGCCTTCTGGAGAGACTTCTTCGATCGTGAACCTTTCATCCGGGTCCAACGTTTTCTTCGGGCCTCGTCTTCTTACCGAAGTTTGGCTCGATCCAGAGGGCTAAAAAAAGAAAGTAGCGTTAATATATGTACATACAAAACAATTAATGCATCTAGTCAACAGAGGCTTAATTAACGTGTATATATATATATATATATATATATATATATATATATATATATATATATATATATATATATATATATATATATATATATATATATATCGCCGGACTTTGAAACAGTTAAGGCTCCCTTCTCCATTCGATCACCGGAGCCGTCATGATCTCCTTCCTCCTCCATTCCATCACCGGAGCCGTCATGATCTCCTTCCTCCTCCATTGGATCACCGGAGCCGTCATCCTCTCTTCTATCACCATCGTTGTCGTTGAGCCACGACAAGATATTATCATCACCTCCGTCGCGGATTATATCCCCCAACAAGTCTTCTTTTTCTAAGTCTCTGTGATCCATAGCTTCTGCACATAAAGCATTGACACTTCAAACTAGCTATCACATAAACCAAAAAAGAAGTATATTTGTCACCAAAATACAACACTTGACAGAGTTTCCTCTATTTAAAAAATAGTTCTCTGTTTTCAAAAATCATTCCCTCCATATAGAAACTTGCGGATCCCCCCTCATGTCGAAGTTATCGGGGATATGTTGAATTCCCGAGAGAGTTAGGGGTGTTCTAACGCGGCACTACACGATATAGGTGAAGGGGGATAACATCCGGGGAACCCACGGGGAAACCATCACATTGAAACAAACATTGTAGCAACACAAAATCGCGAGATGAAGGCTGCGGGAGGTGAGATCGGGCGTCGGCAATGGGATTGCTAGGTTTAGTGAAGGTGAGATAGGGCGTAGTATTTTGACGGGGATGGCGGGTTTCGGGTTCGGGTATTACTGAAACGGGTTTGAACCCGCGAAACGTGTCGGGTTTTATACTTTACCCAACGACAGCCCCATGGGGTTAAAAAGGCGCCCATCCCCGTCCCCTAATAGGGTAAAAACCCGCGTGGGACCCGGGTTTTGGGGCCCATTGCCATCTTGATACACATATAGTGCCATACATATACATACATACATACATGAAAAAAAATAGTGTCATACATATACAGAACATATACATATACATATACAGAACATATACATATACAGAACGTGTACAGAACATATACATGAAAAAAAATAGGGCGACGGCGGCGGCGGTAGCGGAGGCCTTGGGAAAGGGGGGGAGCTCACTGGGGGTGCGTCGATGGAGCTGGAGGCTGGCGACGTCGACGAGGGCCGGCTCGGGGGCACGCGGCGACGGGGCGGAGAGCGCGCGAGGAGGTCCGGCGCCGGCGACGGTCAGCGGGCTCGGGGACGGCAGGGCGTCGGCGAGGGCGACGGCAAAATCCGGCAGCCTGGCGGCGTCGATGTCGTCGTCGGCGCCGTCGGCGGAGAGAAGAGAAGAAACTGCAGATGGATTGGAAAAACTGCTAAGTCCCGCTTATATAGCCCCCCTTTAGTCCCGGTTGGTGGCTACAACCGGGACTAATGCTCCCACTTTAGTCCCGGTTGGAGCCACCAACCGGAACTATAGGTAAATTTCAGCAGCCCAAAGGGCGGGAAGTAGAGACCTTTAGTCCCGTTTGGTGGCTCCAACCGGGACTGAAGGGGGGCATTAGTTCCGGTTGGAGCCACCAACCGGGACTAAAGAGCTGTGCTTCCCGCAGCCAAAAGTTTAGTCCCACCTCGCTAGTCGAGAGGGGCTCAGAGTGGTTTATAAGCCCTGCTGTCGCTGCCCTCTCAAGCTGCTCTCTAATGCGGGCAGTACATGCCTATCTCACGCCCTGTTGGGCCTGCTAGCACTGCGGGCCTGCATCCTGGCCCATTTGTAGGGTTTCTAGTCGTATGCACGCTGTGGTGCCTAGTAGGCGGGTCTTTTTTTTTGCATATATTATGTTTTTAAAATTTTAATGTTATTTTTTGCATATGTTATTTTTAGTTATATAATTTTAGTTGCATAAATTTTATATAATTTTAGTTGCATAAGTTTTATTTTTTATTAATTCCTTTTGCTATTAGAGTTTTATAAAAGCTTTTTAGTTTCTATTAAAGCTTGTAACAAAATATACTTTATGAAAGTTCATTTTACTATTAAAGTTTTTAACAAATAAATACTTTGATAATTTTAGTTAATATTATTTTTATTCTTTTTGCTAATGAAGAATATTATAATTAATTGATACTTTTTAGATCATTCTTTGTGCTATTACAGTTTTATAAAATACTTTTTTGCATATTTTTAAACATATTTTAACTCAATACTTTTTCTACATTCAATATGCACCATTTAAAGCCACATCATCATTTTTCAACCCTTTTCTGACTTCATTTGCTATTTTTCATGCATTTCATGATTTATTTTGAGCTAAAATGACCCTGAAATTGAAAAGCACTGCAAATGAACTCTGAAATGGTTGAAAGTTGGCATGGTATCATAATTTCACCCACATAGCATGTGCTAAAAAGTTGAGAGGGTTACGGGAAAAACTGGAAGTACTTCGTGTACAAACTGGACAATCTCCTTAGAAGTATCACGGTTTCGGACGAAAACTCGTCTATTACAAAGGGATTTCATTTTTTTAAACATATTTTAACTTAAGAGTTTTTCTGCATTCAATATCCACCATTCAAAGCCACATCATCACTTTTCAACCCTTTTCTAACTTCATTTGCTATTTTTCATGCATTTCATGATTTATTTTGAGCTAAAATGATCCTGAAATTGAAAAGCACTGCAAATGAACTCTGAAATGGTTGAAAGTTGGCATGGTATCATAATTTCACCCACATAGCATGTGCTAAAAAGTTGAGAGGGTTACGGGAAAAACTGGAAGTACTTCGTGTACAAACTGGACAATCTCCTTAGAAGTATCACGGTTTCGGACGAAAACTCGTCTATTACAAAGGGATTTCATTTTTTAAACATATTTTAACTTAAGAGTTTTTTTGCATTCAATATCCACCATTCAAAGCCACATCATCACTTTTCAACCCTTTTCTAACTTCATTTGCTATTTTTCATGCATTTCATGATTTATTTTGAGCTAAAATGATCCTGAAATTGAAAAGCACTGCAAATGAACTCTGAAATGGTTGAAAGTTGGCATGGTATCATAATTTCACCCACATAGCATGTGCTAAAAAGTTGAGAGGGTTACGGGAAAAACTGGATGCACTTCGTGTACAAACTGGACAATCTCCTTCGAAGTATCAGGGTTTCGGACGAAAACTCGTCTATTAGAAAGGGATTTCATTTTTTAAATATATTTTAACTCAAGACTTTTTCTGCATTCAATATGCACCATTCAAAGCCACATCATCACTTTTCAAACCTTTTCTGACTTAATTTGCTATTTTTCATGCATTTCAAGGTTTCGGACGAAACTATTACAAAACATCATGAATAGAGAAGTGACCAAATTAATACAAGTTCATCATCACATTAAAACAAAAATACAATAGTGATCAAATGTTATTACTGAAAAAATAAATACATAAAGTTCATACATAGTTTTCATAGAACAACATATAGCTCTCTAGAGCATCTAATTAAAACATAAATTGAAACTAACGTACAACTATGCAAAATATTTAAATACAACAACAAATGCGATCATAATCGCAACTAAGGTAACAATTGATTCAACAGCATAATGATACCAAGCCTCATTATCAATGGCATATTTTCTTATCTTTCTAATCTTCAAGCGCATTGCATCCATCTTGATCATGTGGTCATCGACGACATCGGCAACATGCAACTCCAATTTCATCTTCTCCTCCTCAATTCTTTTCAATTTTTCTTTCAAATCCTCGTTTTCTTTCCAACTAAATTTAACATCTCGACAAGAGGGTCGGTTGGAATTTCCGGTTCACATACCTCCTAGATAAACACATCTATGTCACGTTGGTCGGCACAATTGTCATAAACACTAAATGAAACAAATAGTTATAAAAGATAATATACCACATTCGAATCATAGACCGGACGAGGGCCGGCGTGGGCGGATACCATGACCATGGCACTATATAATAACAAACAATAATAAAAGTAAGAAATTTATATAAGTATCTATGTAAATCATACAAGTAAGAATTTTTTCTTTCGAAAAGAAGATAAGAACAAGAGGCTCACCACGGTGGTCCCGGCGACGAGATCGGCGCAGGCGATCGACGACGGTGAGGACGGGGACGGGACGTGACGGACCGCCAAACCTAGACAAATCTTGGGGAAAATGGAGCTTGGAGGTCGAGCTTGGAGAGGTGAAAGCTTAAGCGTGGCTCGGGCATTTCATCGAACACCTCGTGTGCATAGGAGGTAAGAGCAGAGCAGCACACACCTCCCACACGCCGGCCGACCAAAAAACAGAAGAGTGAGCGGGCAGGGGCAAGCATATATATAGACATATCTTTAGTCCCGGTTCCAGCCACCAACCGGGACTAAAGGGGCTGCGTCAGGAGCGAGGACCTTTAGTCCCGGTTCGTGTCTGGAACCGGGACTAAAGGGGCCAGACAAACCGGGACTGGTGCCCGGCCGGCGTCCTGACCTCACGAACCGGGACTGATGCACCCATTAATCCCGATTCGTAACACGACCGGGACTAATGCAATGTTCTGGCCTGGACCAAAGGCCTGTTTTCTATAGTGTTTGTACGAGAAAAGTGATTCTCAACAGGAGGTCCGTGCATGCGGATGCGGGAGCCGTCCAAGCAACTGGAGATTGCATGCTTGCAAACTAATCTCCAACACATGTATGGTTATCTCCCATGATTAATTATTTGAGGGGCCCATACATGCATGCTCCACCCACCGCGTCATGCGATTTTTTTCTCACACACGAACTTTTCATTTCACCTGCAAATCTGAATATATTATAACTTTTGAACAAAAAGTTTAATTTGAGTTTCGTTTGCATATTTATGTTCTTTGCGATGGGGACTTTCAAACAAGACCCCTCTTGAATACATTTTGACAACCTTTAAATTTTTACCAAGTTTTAAAAATTAAAAGTTGATAATTGTAATGTTATGTTTTTGCCAAGTTTCATTTGCTTTTAGGGTTTAGGGCTTACGGTTTTAAGTTTTAGTTTAAAGTTTCATGAATTTGTACTTCGCTGTGTCAAGTTTTAACTGATGAAACTTGTTTGAAAGCACTCATCTCAAGGAAACATAAATATGCAAACGAAACATAAGATTGGACTTTTGATTGGAAAGATACAATGGATTCAAAGGCATATTCAAATGAGCCTCACTTGGAAGGCTGTTTTGGTTGTCATTAATGGAGTACACAAACCCAAATGGGAAATAGAAGGCCCATATACATGTCGAGTGCGGCCTAAAATAATAAAACACGGCCACAAAGCGAAACAAATATCGAAACAAATATCACAATGATGATCATCAAATCAAATGTAAGAGGTGATGATAATCCGTATATTACCATTTGCCAATATCAAATCAAAGTGAGAATATCCCAATACAATTATATAAAGTGAAATAAATTATATTTTTAAAAATCAATGGGAATCATCAGGCTGGCTCGAGCTCCACAACTTAGAATCGTTTACCGCGGTCACAAGCCACATCTAGATGATGGTGTGGATGATGCTGGCATGATATGTGAATGCGAATGAGATGTGTAAAATCAATCTGCTAGTTATTAGGGAAATAGAAATAACTCAAAACATATGCAATTTCATTTGGTCAACCATATCAAGCTAATAACTTTATCTTCAAAATCCAAGAAACAAGACATTATAAATCAACCAAAGGAGATTAACAAACAGGATTGCTAAATCTGAGTCGACTCAGACTTAACGAAGTCTTCTTACGTGAAGATCCGTGTGAAAATTCTCTTTAATATGTTGTGTCACTTTCCTGGGACTTGGTTAAATCTCAATCGAATAAGATCTAGCCACACCCATTAACAAAACCGCACGTTATATATTCAACGTTTTCTAGTGTTGTATATTCAAAATTCTCGTCCACAATATATATATATATATATATATATATATATATATATATATATATATATATATATATATATATATATATATATATATATATCATCTCCGGGTAGATAGGGTAGATAGACATCGTTGATCGCTTCACCATCGACCATGGTCGTCATGGGTTGTCATCACCAAGGTACCAGCAGTCACCTTTGCAGCACGCACCGTAAGGAAGAGGAAGCACCCAGGGCTTGGAGGTCCCGGTGGCTATATAACACACCATGGGAACACATGACGTCGAGTTGATCCAGTACACGCAATCGGCTCTAACCTCTGGGAAAGCGGCGGGTCGCACCACCACCGGGCTGCCGTCCTTGCTGATGAAGACGGAGCAGCCTCCCAGATCCTTGACCACGTCCCAGCGTTGCCGGCCCTCGGGGTCGTACTCAGACCTCAGTAGGAAGATCTCGTCCGCGGACATCCGGCAACCGACTCTCAGTTTGACGGCGCTGCTTTCGTTCTGCCACACCTGGTACATGGTGCCATGGCAGATGAAGAGTTGCTTGGTGGAGGTGAGTGTGGAGATGCTGTCGTAGGGCGGCGCGAAGGCGTCGGCGGCGTCGATGTTCCACACGGGCGGCTGCAGCCGGTAGCCTCGGCCGCCGTTGGCGATGATGCGGAACACGTGCACGGCTCCGGTTTTGCTGAGGCAGCCGCAGTACACCATCGGCGCCGTTGTACAAGGCTATGTCGGCGAGGTGCTCCATGTTTTCGGCGACGAGCGTCCAGCCACAGCCCTTGTCAAGTTTCCCGTCCATGTGGGCTACCTTAGTCCTCTTCTTGTACACGGCCGCGACGGTCCAGTCGTCGTTGGGCCTGGGCGCGTCTTTGTTCGGCGCGAACACGATCTTGCACACCGTGTCATGTGGCTCGGTCGGAGAGACGACCTCGACCCAGGGCCGGCCCTGGGGAGGGGCAGGGGGGGCGGCCGCCCCGGGCCCCCAAAATCGAGGGGCCCCTCCCCGGTGTACACGTAGGCTATGGCCTATGGCCCAACAGAACGTACGCACGCAGCGAGTCGCGAAGGATGAGCCAGCGATCGATTCGTTTCATTTAGTACATGCACGTAGAAAAAAATGGAACTGATTGATCCCTTCCGATTCGTTCCTTAGGTTAGTACGTGCACTTCGAAAAAGAAGGAACTGATTGATTCCTTTCCATTCCATCACGCATGCATTCACGCAGCGCTTTCCAATTTCCGAGCGGCCGCCAACGCTTGTCTCTTGGCTAATCGCGACTGTGCGCATGGCGCTCCTTTTCCCTTTTCCCCAGAATCGATTTTTCATTCCTAATTCAGTCAGGTCGTCCGCCGATTTCAATTCCCCGGCGGCCGGCGCAAGCTCGCTTTGCTCTCCGTCTATCAACAATTCGACCCTCTAAACTATATCTTATATCTTATATTTCATACTGCGGTTCATACTTCCTAGTCTCCTAGATGAACAGCCGGCACATCGGCACTGTTTGACAATTGTCAATTGATGTATTTTTTATATATTTATTTTCAACATTGTGTCTTCTCATGCCGTCTGGAAGAAAGTATCCATCTGGTAGCGACAAAAGGAGAAGGAAGAAAGTTGTGGATGACTTGGTACAATCACAGTGCGGAAATATTTATGGCGAAAGTGATTATCAAGAAGAAATCCTAGAGGCTGAGAAGGCTTTTTTTCAAGTTAAATAATTCTTTTGTTTTGGTTCATATGGCGATCACTTCTTTGAAAGGTAGATTTAAAGAACTCATGGTAATTAAAGATATATATTCGGATTATTATTGAGCTCGGGCGCACCATGAAGTCATTGCATGATATTGAACTTGAAGAGTGTTGCACAAAATTTGCAGAAACTTTCTCTCTTGATGGTTCATGACATGTTGAGGTATATGATCTTATTTTTGAATTGAAGATTATAAGATTAACTTTGCCAGATGGTGTAATGTCTGCTATGGAGATTTTCGAGCATGTCCAAGAAGTTGATTGTTATCCTAATATCTCCATTGCCTATCGCATCTTATTTACTATGCCTGTGAGTGGCTTTCAAAGTTGAAATTACTAAAGAACTATCTGAGGTAAACAATGGTTCAGAGAGATTAAATGATTTGGCAACATTATGCATCGAGAAGAAATTATTGGATGACATTGACATCAACCCCATCATAATTGACATTGCATCGAGGATTGTTAGAAGAAATTTTTAAGGTAATATGTATAAATTATTTGATATGCATACTCATTTTAGATGCATTTAAGTGTTATCGATAAATATTTCATATAGACGTATATTCATTTTTATTGTTATGGCATCCATATTAAGGGCCCCGAGTTTAAGTCTCGCCCCGGGCCCCCAAAATCTCAGGACCGGCCCTGCCTCGACCTCCTTGTTGGCGCGGGGGTCGAGGAGGAAGATCCGCCTCGTCGATCTTGGGAAGGCCACGCTACCCCCGTCCACGGGCTTGTAGCCCGTGTCCTGCTGATCAACCGCGATGGCGAAGCGGCCGTTGCCTGAGCCGACGAGGCGGGCACGGCCGTGGATGCGCCGTTCATGGTCGTCGGCGTTGGACACGGTCCGGTCCGGTCCGGTCCCTGACCGAGCCGCCGTTCGGATCGGCTGCCGGTGGACCAGACCGGACCGGACCGACAAGCTGGGCGGTCTCGATTTCTGGGACCGGATCGGCGGCGCTCCAGCCCTCGGTCCAGTCATGGTCACCGCAGATGAGGGCAGAGCGCGCACGGAGGACGTCTTCGCCTTCTGTTTGCCGTCGATCAAGGAAGACCCCGTGTGGAGGTGGAACGACCGCCGCATCGAGAGCGAGAAGACGGAGGCGCTGTGGCCACCGTCGCCCTCGGGGAGGAGGGAAAGAAGGCAGGGGTACGGCGAGAGCGGCGCAAGGGCGGAGCGCCACTCGGTGCAGACGGCGCGGAGGGAGGCGTAGTCTCTTAGAGACAGGCGGCTGGTGGCGGCGATGCACACGATGAGGTCGCTGTGGATGTAGGGACAAGAGGAGGAGGATCCGGCCGGCGCCATGGCGTGCCGTCTGCTTGCACTTGGTGCGGAGGAATCGACGACCATGGTACTATACGATCGAATCCCGGATACGATCGAATCCCGGATACGATCGAATCCACTTGCAAAAAAGAAAAGTAGTACTGCAATCGGGATTGGCTAGGGGTGAGGTGACTGAATACAAATCTTAGGTCAGTCAACTTTTTTATGTGTGCATGTACGATGCAGGAGACAATTAACGGAGCAGCGGTCAACATGAAAACTACTACAAACGCGTTTATATTATGGGATGAAGAGAGTAATTCATAACTGAACGAGCGATCTATACTCGATGGCACTAGCTAGCATGTATGCACGCACTGATCGATGCACACACAAAAGCTAGCATGACATATGGATGCATGGACTGCCCTTACGGCGCAATCGCGAGTGCATGACATGCCTCCACTTGAATTAAGAAAGGTGGTGGTTATCGGGACCCGAGATCAGTGGTATGCAAATCTAGACTTTGCACTGTCCCCTTCATGAACCTTGCACGTTATATCCATACACACAATGTGCATGCTATATCCATAAGGGCAACATGTATATCGTGTGGGTGAGAACAGTAGGTACTAGAAAACAACCATGCGATAGAACTCCAACATGTATATACAACAACTCAGAAATAAGTTAAATTTAACAACTTAATAAAAACAAGGGTCTCACAACCAAGTTGCAGCTCTCACCGAAGAAACAAAAATATAGATTAGACAAGTAAATTTAAAAAATGCCTTAAGAAGGCTCTAGAAAAGCGGATGCATCTATAACCCTTATCACACCACTGCTATACTAACCATAGTTAACTTCATGTTTAATCACTAGAGATCACTTGTTTCAAATGCTACCATCTGATTCTGTAGCATCTGAATCAAAAGAAAATAAAACAAGTTGAATACCCAATGGTACTTGAAAGAGTTACATCAGAACTAACTACACATATTTTATCATTATAAAAGGAATGGATATATGTGGTTTTGACTATATCAATGCTAGCATACTACATAAAATTGCTACTAAGATAACAGATAGAACAAGAGTCCATCTAGCTAAGCATCACAGCAATACGCTACCACAGGGGCGGACCCAGGAAAAAAATTAAGAGGGGGCAAAAAATGTATGTCCATATTTATGAACCGGCAAGGCAAAAACATTCATATAAACAAAACACAGGCATAATCACTTCATCTTTCACGCATTAACTAAATTCATGGAGAAGTGAAAGAAGAACTAACCATTTGAGACGAAATAAATTACATCTGATAATTAACTTATGCTTCGATACAACCCCTTAAACACATCAACGGAGGAAATTTATCCATACCCCTTCATAACAAAGGGTAGGATGGTCCTTTTAGAAAATACGCAGTCCGCATAGACCGTATACAATCACGAGCAGCAAACTGGGCCGGCCCAGCAGCGAATGGTCTCCGTGAAATAGTGAAGTTTTTCTTAAAAAAATTGCTTG
Organism: Elymus sibiricus; assembly: GCA_039707655.1. Taxonomy (NCBI): domain Eukaryota; kingdom Viridiplantae; phylum Streptophyta; class Magnoliopsida; order Poales; family Poaceae; genus Elymus; species Elymus sibiricus. The sequence goes on from CM077665.1 coordinate 60,429,516, forward strand.
CTACAGGAATCGATCACAGGACCTCCACTCTCACACAAACGAGCAAATCCACCACAACAACCCAACTTTGTTGATTAATAACCAGCGCGGAGGTATAAGAACTATCAACAACGACATAATTTTCTTTTTTGAGACTGGACCGGCCCAGCAGCGAATAGTCTCTGTAGTTGTCACAATGAACAGTGGAAAATTCAAAAAAAAATCAGCTTGCGACGGGAATCGAACACGGGACCTTCCAATCCCACGCAAAAGAGACGAGCACTAGGATGAGCGAACTATCAACTCCAAAGAGCGGCGCGGACCTTTAAAATCTGGACGTCGACATAGTTGAACAATTGTTTGGAATTTTGAACCCAACTTCTTTTAAATGCGAACATTTTTTCAACTGTACATGAAAATTTTAAAATGCAAACGTTTTCTGAAAAGTGGAATACATTTTTGAACTCTAAGAAAATTTTAAAAATGAAAAAAAAATCCGAACAATTTTTGCAACTCTGAACTTTTGAAAACACAACCATTTTTTTATATTTTCGAACTTAAAAAAATGAATAAATAAATATGTTGATCATTTTTTAACTTTGTGATTTTGAAAAAGAAAAGGAGAAAACGACAAAAATGATTCATGAACCTTCTAAGAAGATCCCAAACCGGTAAAAAACAGCCTGGAACCATCTAGAAGGTTCCCAAAGCCGGCATCTGCAGAGTCTGGAACCGATTAAAATGGGCTGGCCCATGTTCACTCGTATCAATTTGGTATGTGCAAAGCAACGACTCTTTGACGCAGTGAGTTTCAAATAGGGTTTAACCCAGCAAGCGCCTTACGCAAGTGCCTATTTTCATCGAGAAAACTTCAGAAAATGCAAAATTTGTTGGAAATTTCAACAGCTTGGCATGGAGCCTTGAATTAGTCATATAAAACTTATGGAATGAATTTGTGTCATGTGACGGATGACGAATAAAGTGCTCTCCAACGGACCCTTCTTGCCTACCCGAACAATCTCCGTTGAATATGGTTTGTTTTTCGACATGCATGAAATGCACAATTTTTTTCAGCAGGTGGGCATGCCCATGGTAGGCATCCATGCAAGGTTTGAACAAATTCCGACACCATGTGCAAGTCACGTCACTTTCGACCATTTTTGGTCATTTTTCACCGAGAAAACTCTAGAAAATGCAATAATTTTCAAAAACCCAAACAACTTGGCATGGTGCGTGGAATTGTTCATATAAGCTCATGGAAAAATTGTAGTCATTTGATGGATGCCGACAAAAGGCGCTCTCAAACGGAGCCTTCTGGCCTACTCGAACTCCCTACGTTGAATATGGTCTATTTTTCGACATGCATGAACTGACCTTAGCTTTTGCTAGCAGGTGGGCATGCCCATGGTAGGGGTGCATGCCAGGTTTGAATGAATTCCGATACACTACTAGGGAAAAGCTTATAGGCAGACGCTTACTAGTAGCGTGGGTTTATAACCCTCGCTACTGCTAAGTTGATAGTAGCAGCGCGGGTTTATACCCCTCGCTACTACTAAGTTGATAGTAGCAGCGCGGGTTTATACCCCTCGCTACTACTAAGTGGTCACTACCGTGCCCCTCCGGGACAGGCCATAGTAGTAGCGAGGGGTATCAACCCGCGCTACTACTAAGTTGATAGTAGTAGCGAGGGCTATAAACCCACGCTGCTACTAACTACATGGTTTTTGAAGAGCCCCTGAAATCCCCATCTCCTCCCCCAAATCCTTCCTCTCCCCCGTCACTCTCCCCCCTCTCTCTCCATAGGCGCTCACATGGACCTCCTACCCATGCACGCCTCCTCCTCAATGGCGCCAAAAGAGGCCGCCGCCTTGCGCCGCCGGCGTCCCGGAGCTCGCCGGTCTTCCCCGCATCTCCATGCCACCACGCCGGAGCACCTCACCACCGGTGACCAACCCCGCTGCTACCTCCATCTCCTTCCTCTCTCCCCCTTTTTTCTTTTTCTCTCTCTCCCTCTAGTTTGACTCACCCTCCCATGTCCTTGCCCGTGCAGGTCGTCACCATGGACGACCAGGAGCTTGCTGCCTTGGCTGTGAAGAGGAGCCCCATGCCGCCGGCTTGCTGAGCATGGATCTGGGCCCTCTGCAGCAGCCGTCGCTGGATCTGGTCTGCCGCTGCCCTTCCGCACCTCCGGCGACCCCTGTCGTCGCTGGATCGAACCATTGCTGCCATTGACAGCAAGCACGGGATCGAGAATTTTTTTTGTTTTTGAAATTAATATTAGTAGCGCGGGTGGCACCCACGCTACTACTAACAGACGTAGTAGTAGCGCGGGTACATCCGCGCTACTACTACAAGTTAGTTGTAGCGCCGTAGTAGTAGCGCGGGCACCCACGCTACTACTAGCTGTTTAACCCGCGCTACTACTAGGCTTTTCCCTAGTAGTGATATCGTATGCAAGTTGTGTCACGATTCGACCATTTTTCACCGAGAAAACTACTGAAAATGTAGGAATTATCAAAAACTCAAACAACTTGCCATGGTGACTTGAATTGGTCATACAAGACTATGAAAAAATTGGGGCCATTTAGGGATGTTGAGAAATGAAGTGCTCCCAAACATACGCTCCTCGTCTACCCGAACACCCTCCGTTAAACATAGTCTATTTTTCGACATGCATGAAATGAACCAAACTTTTGTAAGTAGGTGTACATGACCATGGCAGGCATCCATGTCAGATTTGAACGAATTCCGACACCGTATGCAAGTTGCGTCACGTCCGGCCATTTTTCACCGAGAGAACTCTAGAAGTTGCAAGAATTGTCAAAAACTCAAACAACTTATCATGGTGCCTTTAATTGGTCATACAAGGCCATGAAAAAAAAAATGGGGCCATTTGAAGGATGTGCAACGTGCTCTCAATTGGAGCCTTCTGGACCTACCCGGACACCCTTCGTTGAACATGGTCTAGTTTTGGACATTGCTGACCCCAACTTTTGCAAGCAATTGAGCATGCCCATGGTAAGCAACTTTTGTGTTTATTTTTTCTTTTTCTTCCCTTTTTATTTATTTATACAAAGAGTTTACATGTGTATTAATAAAATGTTTATCATACATTTAAAAAAATCACTGCATTTTAGGAAAATTTTCAACGTATATTTTTAAAGTGTTCATTTGTATATAAAAATGTTTAGCATACGTTTATCATGAAAGGGTTCAATGTGTATTTAAATATTGTTCAACGTATATGAAAAAAAATGTTCGTTGTGTATTTAAATATTGTTCTGCATCTGTCACCAAAATGTTCAATTTGGAATATTTAAATACTGTTTAACGTATATTACAGAAAGTTTTAGTGTATATTAAAAAATATTCATCGTATATAAAAAAAATCAATAATTGTTCAGAATTTCAAAACTTTGTACATATTTTTCAATCTTTTGTTCAGTTTTAAAAAATTGTTCATGTTCTAAAAGTGTTTTGAATTTCAAAATTTATTCACGATTTTAAAAGATTATTCGCATTTTTTAAGGAAATTTGGTCGCATTTTTTTTAACAAATGTCAAAACTTTTGAAAAAACGTATCTGCCATTATACTTAGTATTTTAACTATATTTCTGCAACTTGACCACCAACAGTTGTTAGCTCAACTGGCTACTAACATAGCAGATGAGCTAGAGGTTGGGAGTTCGACTCCCCCTATTGCACTTTCTTTTTCCTGGCATTTACTTCGACACCTGCAAATGGGCCGGCCCGTTCACTAATGTACAGTGCCGGCCCGTGTACAGCGTATACGTTCTGTCCGATGACCAACCGTATATACGACTTGTGAAAGGTCTACATTACCCTTTATACTAGTTGTGAGGGGGGTTGTACCGAAGCGGGACTCTAATATCTTGTTTCGAAGTTGCGAAAGTGAACATTGACACATCGTTCCCAGAAAAAACATTTTCAAATTGAGAAAGAATAGAAACGTATCTAGATGTGCCATAAGTATTACACAACTAACTCCTATGCCATTGATCTTACGCGAAGATTCGTGTAGGTATTTCTTTCTTTCTTTCTTTTTTATGATTGATTGAGTCACTTAGATGTGCTTTGACTAGTCTTTTAGATGGATCCCTAGGAAGTTTGTCCAAATTAACTAGTTCAGGCATTTTGGAAGTTGTTGATTTTTTAAAAGAAAATAATCTTTCCATTTATTTCCCTGCAATTTTTATAATTGAAAAAATGAAAGTTAAATGAATGGCTAAATTTCGGTCCAGGCTACCATTACTAGTAAGTAGAAAGTTGCATACAACAAATTTATATGGTACAAAAAATTGTTTAAACTGACCTAATTATCCAAATTGATAAACTATACATATAAGTTGATTTGAAATTAAGAAATTAGATGGGATACCTTGATGTCAATTAGAACTAGGGAATTGTGGAATTGAGATCTCTGTCCGCCCATAGAGTAGTGCAAGGCCGCGATGGTGCAAGGGGCGGGCGACGGCAAGTCAGCGATTTGCCGCAGCGAGCCGGCGAGGAGATGACTCCGTGGCGGCGTGAGAGGCGAGGTCGAGGCTTCCCCAAGTCCATCCCGTGCGTGCCTGGGTGTGTGGTTTTTCTTTAAGTGGACGATGTGTACGTGTACATGAAATCTGGCCATTGGATTAGGCATTAGGCAATACGCTGTGGATTGAATCGGGCTTCTTCTTTGCAGTTGGGCTTTTGAAAATAAATACATACTGGGCTGAGTGGGGGCAGGGTATTCGGCCTAGTGGGGGCACATCAAATACACGTCAGACCAACTCTACTTGGCTGAAAAAATCGAGTGGGGGCAGCTGCCCCCACAGCCTATAACGTGCGTCCGCCCCTGCGCTACCATGAATCCTTCCTCGAGTCACATGCAAGGAAGCAACCCAAGGCACTCACGTTTATCTTGGCAATTTTATTAAAGTGACTACTAAAATTTTCTATGATCAAGCAACAATCTCCAAGTAATCCATAATCGTGGACACGACTATTCGTCTATTCCAATAGATTTAACCCTATAGGCGCTCACCAATGTACCCATATGATCATCTCTTAATGCTCATAAGTAGCACACTTCACAAGGTATGTCAGCTCAGGTAAATCAACACGACACTTTCCCTATGCTGCAAACTAGTACTGGTGAGTCACCCAACTGAGTTGTGCCCGAATTGTAAGCCCAACAAAGGTCTGAAAGAGACCCAACTATCTACATGGTGCAGGCCTATCTCGCAAGACAACAATTTGACCGGAGGACTCCTAGGTAAGACCACACCGCCATCACACCACATCACACTTCCCTTTCTTTCATTCGTATCCACACGCACAAGCACGCGCGCCCGCAGACACACACACACATTGCAAATGGAAAGCCCGAACTATGTAACTCCTGGACATGTCTGTTGTATAGTACAATGTCGAGGGGATCCCATATAACCCACGTGTGGTTAATTAGCACACTCAGTCTTGGATGAACATAACGAGAACTTGTCCTTGTACGGCTTACATGGAACAAACCATCACTACTAGAAAAATGGCTATAGCCAATATCCCTAGTAATGGCGCACCATGGGTGTGGTGCGCCACTGCTATATAGCAATGGCGCACCAGAAACAGGTGCGCCATTGTTATTTTTTTAGTAGTGGCGCACCACCTGAGCAGTGCGCCATTGCTATTTTTTTTCCACCCCCACCTCCACCAGACATAACAATGGCGCACCACACCTAGGTGCGCCACTACTATGTAGCATAGTAGTGGCGCACCTAGGTGTGGTGCGCCATTGCTATGTCTGGTGAGGGTGTGGGCCTGCGTGTGTGAGAGACATTAGTAATGGCGCACCCCCCTGGTGCGCCATCGCTAAGGTTAGCGATGGCGCACCAGGGGGGTGCGCCATTACTAATGTCTCTCACACACACAAATACACCCCACCACACACACACACACCCCCCGGTGGATCGCCTTTTCGGTTTAAAAAAAAATAAAAGAAAATGATAAAAGATTCAAAAAAAATCAAAAAAATAGATGCCCATGTGTTATGTGTTCTAGTTGTTACGAAAATTAACAAACATGAATTTTGAATTTTTTTGCAAAAAAAAACCCGCCGTGTTTCGGTAAAATGGCCGTAACTTTTGCATACGACCTCCGATGAAAAAGTTTTTTATATGAAAAAGATACTACTCGAAAAGTTACATCCGAATTTGACTGGCTACGCCCGTTATCGATTTTTTAGAATCCTCAAAAACCTAACAGAAAAAACGTTACTGCCATTGTTAGATCTGGAGGCAAAATAATACAAAAATTTAAAAAAATTAGCAATGGCGCACCAGTGCATAGTGCGCCACTACTATTTTCCCGCCTTCAAAATTCAAAAAAATTTAAAAATAGTAATGGCGCACCACACCCAGGTGCGCCATTACTAAGGTACGCACCACACCTAGGTGCGCCTTACTAAGGTACATAGTAATGGCGCACCTAGGTGTGGTGCGCCATTACTATGTAACACATGGCACACCACGTACGCACCCACCCACCCCTCTCCTTCCTCTCTGCTTATCCCCTTCCTCCTCCCTTCTCCTTCCCCATTTCTGTTTCCCCTTCCCCTTCCCCTTCCTCCTCCCTTCTCCTCCCTGCTCCGGTGACCGAGCCACAGGAGCGCCGCCGCCCGTCGCGCCTTCCCTTCCCCTTCCCCTTCTTCCTCCCTTCCCCTTCATTCTTCTCCTCCTCTCCTCCACTCCATCTCCTCCTCTCCGGCGACCTCCTCCTCCTCACGGTGCTCCTCCTAACGGTGCTCCTCCTCCGGTGACCTCTTCCTCACGGTGCTCCTCCTCCGGCGACCTCCTCCTCCCACCTCTCCTCCTCACGGTACTCCTCCTCCGGCGACCTCCTCCTCCCACCTCTTCTCCTCACGGTGCTCCTCCTTCCTCTCCTGCTCACGGTCCTCCTCCTCTCCGGCGACCTCCTCCTCCCTCCTCTCCTCCTCACGGTCTCTCCTCCCTCCTCCTCTACTTCCGGCCACATGTGGAGCTCCCTCGGCACAAAGAACGTAAAAGATCCAGGTCGAGAACGAAATTTGAAAAAAATTCAACCAAAATAAACGAGCAAAAAACGAGCCAAAATAATGAGCCAGATCTAGATCCAGATCCAAATTCAAAATTCAAAAATAGCAATGGCGCACGGTGGGGGTTAGACGGTGCGCCACTACTATTTTCCCACCTACAAAATTCAAAAAAAAAAAAGTTACCAGTGGCGCACCTGTAGCAATAGTAATGGCGCACCAGAGGTGCGCCACTGTTACCTGCAATACTAATGGCGCACCAGAGGTGCGCCATTAGTATTTGTTACTAATGGCGTGGTAACAGTGGCGCACCTATAGTGCGCCATTAATGGCAGAAATAGGTGCGCCACTAACAGCCTTTTTTCTAGTAGTGCATGATGGTGGACGCATATCGGGCCCACGAGGAGGCACCGGGAGCTCTCACATCCCAGGGGTCGTGGACTCACGAGTGGTCGACTCTATCGTTTACTTTGTTGGGCTGCACCGGGGTGGGTTACGCCGGGCAGGTCTTCTGCAACATGCCAGGTTGGCGTGGTGCCATTGCTTCCTTGGTTGGATGGTGTGTTTTGGGATGTCTTCCCAGCCTTTGACCATTGTTGTCTAGCTGTATGACGTGTTTTGCCTTGTCTGCCCACCCTTTTGACGTTGCGACCTAGTCGGTTGGGTGTACGATGAACATGCTCGATGATCGCACTCTTCCCTGCCCCATCAATTGACTGGCCGGCTCGCTTGGTTTCCTTGTGCTCATGTGGCTCTAGGTGGAAGTGCGCGATTTTGATGGTTTTTGGTCATTTGCATTGGGGGCTACGGTCGGGCTTTCTATCAAACGCAAGACGAACATAATCACTTGCAGATAATTCATAAAGAAAAAATGTCCTTCAAATATGTCACTTAAATTCTTGGTTGCCTTTGTTTTTTCCCGTATGCAAATTGTTCATAAAGTACATTGTTCGTAATTTGCTACGATTCTTAGCAGCAATTGGCCTTTGTGCTAAGGGTGCAACGAGTCATCTAGTGGTTCTAATAATTGCACACGCTTCCTTACTTCCTTTAGTTTTATTGTATGCAATTTTGACTTTCGAGAACTAGGTAGAAGTTCATTAAATCAAAGGAAGTAGCAAGAAAGCTTGGATTTTTTTAAACTCTGGCTCAAGCCATGATATATGATACATTATGAATGAAAAATGCAAAGATGCAATTTCGAATGTTATTTTTTTGTATTTGCTTGACAAACCGCCACCTATTGAATGGTAGTTATCACAAACACTTTGTTCCAAGGAATTGTGTGCGATAGTCGGAATCAAGGTGTCTATGTTTCAAAACCGTGTGCATAGTTATGATCTTGATAACAGCAACAATGGGAATTATATGTCGTTGATTATCCGAATTGTAACCACCCTCTAATGTGCCAATGTAATACGACAATCCCCGTCGGAATCGTCATTCCTATCTTCTTCACCGCCACGTTCTCCCACACTCTCTCTGCAATCTCTTGCAGCGCAGCAATGGCCTCCTGGAAAGGGCAATCGAAACATGACTCCTCCAGCGACGATGGCGACGCCTGGAGTCCCGCTTTAAGCGAGAATTGATTGGGTTAGCGATCCATGACACCGACCTCCAACCCCTCCAATGAAGGCCTTGAATATATCGAGTTCATTGAAGGGCCAAAGCAGCCATCAGAGACCGACTCAAAGTTGGAGTATCTCGAGCCGGAGGTAGTGCACTCGGAGAACCATGACGAAGATGAGGAGGAGGAGGGGGAGGACAAGCACGAGGATGACGACGATGGCGAGAAGTTGACGGTTAGTATCAAGAAGCGTCCTTGCAAAGAAGGGGCATCCAAGAATAAGGACTAGACTAATATATGTAGGCTAGTTCTTAGAAATCCTTGTAAATTACATATTATTACCTTTTCATGTTCTATCCCTGTGAAACTATTTTGTATTTCAATTTTATCTCAAATTTAGTGGTTTAATCCCTCAAACTGAGTGTGTGGATTTTTAAGTTGTTGCAATCATATGCCGACTATCCTAGGGTTTCTCTAAGTATTTTGTTTTTTCTGCAGCGATAGCATGTTGTTCATTTGTAAACAGGGTAAGTCACATCACACACGATCCACATGTCGAAACCGTGATGATGGTTCTCAGTATCGCACGCAGTTCATTTAATTCAATTGTTAGCAGGTAGAGCGCATAATTCCCACCGCACAATCGTATGTGTTGTCACGAGCCATCGGACAAGGGTGGTCTTTAAAAAAGCATGTGCGGAACATTGCACATGGGCGCATTTTACTCAACGTGTGCGATGCTCTCATCATCGCACACATTTTTTTTCATTTAAATGGTTTACCAATCAACGCACACAATTTGGGAAGTTCAATTGTGTGTATTATTACCGACTTTTCACACATGAGTCTTTGAACTAAACTGTGTGCTCTGTATAACAGACGGTTTTCTTCTCTAACTCATGCCCTGTGGATGTGTCATCACACATGTTTTATTTTTGAGCACACGTTTTTATTTTTCTGGCGTGCATCATACGTAGTTCGGCTCAAAGGTGTACGATACATGTGTCTTAATAGCACCAGTGCTAGTACAACCACGGTGATGCCACGGATAGCCGCCATTGCCACTCCACCGAATCAGCCGGGATCTCCCCACCGCACAACCCGCAGGGAGCCCCGCCGCCACCCTCTTTGGAGCCTGCACGTGATTCGCAGCTGGCCTCCTCGGGCTGTGGCGAAACGAGGGGGAGGGGAGGAAGCTTTTCCTGTAGTCTCTCCCTGTGATCCCTTTGAAACCCCATAAAAACCACGGTGCTGAATGTACAATTCGGACAAGATAAAATCCTAGAAAAGAAAGGAAACAGAATAGCCTGCTGAATGGATAGGTACTACAGAATATGAATATGGTCTTTCAACAAAAAGATGCAATATACTATCTGGAATGAAAAGAAAAATACAAATTAAAGAATACTAAACTGTACGTTATGCAGAGCACGAAAAGAAGAATTTGCAGAACTCGTACGGCGATACACTTGTAACTAATTTCTTCCGTCTATGAATACTAATTTCTTCCGTCTACTCAGGGACGAGGGTTAGCAAACATGCGCGACACAGCTTGTGATGAGGGATTTGTCATCGTTTAATTTGTCCCCTCACCGTTGATGATCGTCTTGTCGTCATGACCGAATTCGAAGTACCAGCAGTCACCTTTGATCGTGCCATTATTAGGAAGCATGCATGGCTTGGAGGCCCCGGTAGCTATATCACACACCATCGGAACGCCCCGCCAGTCTATCCAGTACACGCAATCAGCTGTCACCTCCGGGACAGCGGGTCGCACCACCGCCGGGCTGCTGCTCTTGCTGAGGAACACGGAGCAGCCTCCCAGATCCTTCACCGCGTCCCAGCATGGCCAGCGTCCCGGGTCGTACCTCAGGACGAAAATCTCGTCCGCAGACATCCTGAAGTAGCCTCTGCCCAGTTTGACGGAGGCACTAGTGTTCCTCCACACCTGGTACAGGCTGCCATGGCAGAAGAAGATCTGCTTGCTGGCCATATTTGGGGACACAAGGTCGTAGGGCGGGGCGTAGGCGGCGGTTAGGTTGGGGTCCGGCATGAGGGTCGCCAAGGGCTCGATTACGGCCGGCTGGCCGCCGCGGGGCATGCGCAGGACGTCCACGCTCCCACATGAACTGAGGAAGTACACCTTGTCGTCTCCAGTGTGGAAGGCCATGTCGTCGTAGCAACTCCCGTCAGGGACGTCCACAGTCGTCCACTCCTTTTCTTCAGTGCTGCTGCCGCCGGTGTCGATGTAGGCTACCCTGTTGTTGCAGCCGTACAGAGCCACGGCTGTGCAGTCGTCGTCGTGGCCGGGCGGCATCAGATTCGGGTTCGGGACGAACACGATCTTGCACACGGACTCATTGTTCCCGGTAGGGGACACGAGCTGCACCTTCTTGCCGGTGCGGGAATCGATGAGAAAGATCCTTAGCGTCGAGTAGCTGACGAAGGCCGCCATGCCGACCAAGTTAACCGGGTGCTCCATGTCGATGGCGATGGCGAAGCGGCCGTTGGATGAGCCGACGACTCGGGCGCGTCCGTGGAAGCTTTCTTTGGGGTTGACGACAACGGAGGACCCGGTGTGGAGGTGGAATGAGCGCCGCATCGGGAGTGAAAAGACGGAGGCGCTGTGGCTGTCGTGGCCGTGGGCGACTGAGAGAAGGCACGGGTACGACAACGGCGCCAGGGCACAGCGCCACTGTTAGCACTAATCTTGATCACGGTTGGTTGGTGTTGGCAGAGTCGTCCGCGCGGAGCTGGCGACGAGCAGCTGCGTGGGCCGAGCCGTTGGGCAGCCGTGGAGTCCGGACGTGCATGGACGTGCATGTTGTTAGTTGGTTAGCTAGCTACATGGACGGCCGGGTCTTGTGGGCATCGTGGTGAAGCTGAACGTGAGCGTAAGGTTAGCTAGTGGCCGGTGCGTGCGTGCGTGAGGCCAACGCCTGGTGTGAGTCCGGCTATATAAGCCATGTACTGGTGTTGTGTAGACGAGCGGCCGTGAGTGCGGCCGGGAGTATGAGATGTAGTCGCGTGTGTGCGCGTGTGTTCTCAGTGGCGCCGGTCTGTTGCCGTGCCACGGCGACAGTATGTGCCGAGCCGAAGGGGAGGGGCCTAAGGAAGATGTAGTCTCCGTCGGGACAGTGGTATGCGCCCGGTCGACGTGAGAGTTCTTCCGGGGTTGTGCTGCGTGTGTGCGTGTGTACCTCCATGTATGTGTGTTCGAGGGAGTTGAGATGAATAGATGCCAACATACAGGCCGTTCGTCGGCCGGGCCGTTCGTCGCCGGAAGTGTGTTTTGTTCGTCGGCCAGGCCGTTCGTCGCCGTAAAAGTATCATTAGACTAGAAGAAGTATGGCCCTAATATGATTTAATTGTATATATTTGATAAAAAAATCCAATTGGAACGTCTATTTTTGAATAGTTGGAAATCAAGGAATATTTTCGCTCTCGTTTTCCACGGGATATGTTACATGTTATGCGCATATCAATATTTTCAATCTTCCACAACTTCTCCAAATACATATAGGATGTTAACTTTACTTTCTCATGTCATTGATACCGTCTTCGATGCCGGCCCGTCACTATTGAAGTACCAACAATCATCTTTGCATGGGCCATAAGGGAGGACACAAGGCTCGGAGGTTCCGGTGGCTATATCACACACCATGGGAACACCCATCCCGTCCATCCAGTACACGCTATTTGCTCTGACACCTGGGAGGGCGGCGGCTCGCGCCACCCTCGGGCTGCTGATCTTGCTGACAAACACGGAGCAGCCTCCGAGATCCATCACGGTGTCCCAGCATGGCCAGCGCCTAGGATCGTACTTCAGGACGACGATCTTGCCTGCAGACATCCTGAAGCATCGGCTCGATGAGATGAAGTTGGCACATGTGTTCCTCCACACCTGGTACAGCCTGCCATGGCAGAAGAAGATGTGCTTGGTGACCATCAGCGGGGACGCGGCGTCGTAGGGCGGCGTGTAGGCGGCCGTTGGGTTGGGGCTGAGCACGAGGGTTGCCAAGGGCTCGACCACGGCCCGCTCCAGGCTGTTGTTGCCGCCACGGGGCAAGCGGAGCACGTGCACGGCCGCACGTTGTTAGTTCTAATCTTGTTACAGATCATTAGTTCATCTCATGCATGCATATTTAGTTAGAGATTAATTAGTAGTCTGCATGGGTCATACACGTGATGGTTCCGTACGTGTGTGTTTGAGTCATTGTATGTACGCAGAAGTTGTAGCCAGAAACGTGCTCGTTCACGTTGCGGCGCGTTAGTTTGTTTAGGCCACGATCAAGTCGTGGGATGGCATGATATAGGTGGATCGTGGAGTTTGTTTCGGCCGAGTCGTCCGGCCTTTATCTTTGTATAATCTCTCAGGTTGTTACGGGAGAAAGAATAAAGAAGCAAAGAAAACCAGAAAAGAGGCAAGCAGTTGCGCCTCGCAAAAAACAACCGGTGTCACTGTGTTCGTCTTCCTCTCTCTTTCGTTCGTCGTCCGCCGTGTTCGTGTGCGTAGCCTCGCGTTTGTTCCAACACACGTGAGTCAAGCAAGTACACCTTGTCGGCAACAGCAGGATCAAAGGCCATGTCGACGAGGCATGCGATGTTCCCGGTGAGGACACCAACGATCGTCCACGTCTTGTCCACTTTTGCATCGATGTAGGCCACCTTCTCACGGTTGTACAGGGCCACGGCTCTCCAGACGGCGTTCGGTTTCGGCGCGAACACGACCTTGCGTACTGATTTATCGTCGTAGTCCTCGGTCGGAGTCGGAGAGACGAGCACGACCTCGTCGCCGGTGCGGGGGTCGAGGAGGAAGACCCTCCTCTTCCAGCCGCTAGGAAAGACGGTGCCCTGGGGCCAGGGGTCCTTGTGCTTCTGGTCGACGGCGAGGGCGAAGCGGCCGTTGCCTGAGCCAACTACCCGTACGCTGCGATGGATTGCGGGCCCATCATGGTCATCGCCGAGCGTGGACGCGAAGTACACCGTGTGGAGGTGGAACCGTCGTCTCATCGGAAGGCAAACGATGGAGGCGGTGTGCCGGCCGTTGTATTGGGTGAGGGCGAGAAGGCGGGGGTACGTCGCCGGAGCGACGGCGGAGCGCCACGCACTGCAGACGCGGCGGAGGCAGGCGTAGTCCCTTAGAGACATGCGGGCGGCGATGGACGCGAGGAGCTCGCTGTTGAGGTCGGACCAAGGGGAGTGTCCGGCGTGCTGTTTCCTTGCACTTGGTGAGGAAGAATAGACCATGGTACTACGGATACGTTGGTCACGCTGCCACGGTTTCGTATCAATGGAGTACCCGGTCGCCGCAATCGGGTAGTTTGTACCACATTTTATACTAGTCAGGCGGGGATATTTTTTAGTTCGAATCCTAGACGAACAACGGGGCCTGACTAGTAATTAAAGAGCTGACCCCATAAGGACTTTTTCCTATCTTCGTCCTACAAGCTCTCGGTAAAGAACATTCCAGGTTCGAACGGATTGCAGCCTTCCACCTGAATTCAAACTTGCGTCTCTGTTAGGACATCTCTATCGTGCACCCACAAAACACCCGCGTACGTCTAAATGTAATTGTTAGGACGCAGTTTACCATTCAACGCGATATCCCATCGGTCTGCAGATCAATCCGGATGTCTAAAATGATCCGAACCGGACGCGAACCAAGGGGCTTTATAGGCGTCCGGACAGCTGACACGTACGCATGGCCCACCCAAAAACTTATCCCGCGCCTATACCCTTTCCTGCACGAAGTGATTGCCCACTTTTCGACAAGGGAAATATATTAATATCGCGGAGATACCAATTACATCCAGCCTCTGCAACAACCAATGTTGTCAAGACATTGGGGATGCACATAGACAAAAGTTGAAAAGAAGAAGAAGAAGAAGAAGAAGAAGAAGAAGAAAAGAAAAATCACGCTACAATGATTAATTTTTTATAGTTGCATCATGAATCACCACCTAAACAACACCCGAAGTTTAAATTCTCTAAAAACGACGCCTTCAAAAAGAAAACTATGCATAAGCACCGTCATTGCCCGATCTTAGATCTTAGGTTTTCACCCTGAAGAAGATCCGCGCCCTTAAAACAATGCCTTCAGCAAGGTCACTGTCAAGCACTACCTATTAAGGTCATGCCTTGATTTTCACCCTAAAATCTAAGACTTTGTACTTCGCTTGTACTGCCATCCTCACTTGCCGATGCCGTTGCTACGAGTCATGAATGACCAAGAAAAATCCTCATCGCCACGAAGACTCGATCCGCCAATACAAGGGCTCTGACCTCAGCCGCTATGATGTTCTCCGCCACTATCTTCATCATCAAAATCAAAATAATGACAAGTCCCATAATGTCAACAGATACTGAAGTTTTTGTGTCACACCCTCCTGAAGCCACACGGGCTAAAATAGGACGCACACGATCGAATCCCAACCGATCCAGCAATCTACATGCCTCAATCATCCAATGAAGATCTCCAGCGGAGCATTCCGAAACTCACCAACAACCAGATCCATCAGGGTCATCCGGTCGCTGCAGTATATTACACCATCATCACCAACCGGTCGATCAGGTTTGGGTCATCACCACCAAACCGTGGATCGTAGCGCCGCCGACCGGCCACCACACAGGGGGAATCATTAAGAGCGTCAGCGTTTGGGACTCCATTTATTTACATGCTTAGTGCTCTGTGGGTCCATGTTGTCATGTCGACCCAACACGTATGAGTTGTTTCAAACAGTAATAACTTTTGTGATGACGACTTCTCTTGATGTATGAGCACGGGGACGGACCCCCAACCGATCGGCACCCCTCGACAGTATATACGTACGTATATGTGCTAGCAATAGCCTTACTTGATTAGCATTTAGGACTAATCTCTGCATATGTATCCTTTTTCAAATTATATGATATGCCTCAAGGATTAAAGAAAGCACCAACAATAATAGGTTCGTTGGTTTATACTAATATAAATGCACTTCTTGTTCGTATAGAGAAACATATGTTACTATATCATGTGGCACATGCGGTTTGGAAACTCCAAAATTCTTATATAACTAAGATTTGTCTACTGGCAAACATATTATATGAATTCTATATTAATGCTTGATACATTGTGGTGTTTTATGTTTCACCCTCTATGTTCAAATCCTTGCTTCGCCCCTGTATGAGCAAGTTGGTCCTGGTGTCATGCCTTCACGTACACTAAGAACATCTACAGTCACAATGTACAAATATCATCCCTCAAACGTCCGCGGATGCACCTGATCGGTGTCCAGACTCGTCGGTTTTGATCCCTCATTTTTGTTTATTACACCTACTCGCAACTCCTACTTTGACCCCTCATTTCATCATGCATTTGATCGAGCATGTTATGGGCGGCACCACCAAAGCACACAGAGAAAAGGGAGAAGACGAAATCGCAGATGAAACGGACTAGCTGGGGAACGGCGGCCGCCAGCCCGGCCATAACGTGGCTGTTGCTGCATGCGTGGAACCTTGCATGGCTGCGGCCAGCACGCAAGCCATCGGCTGCGGCGGCCAGCCAGCTTGGCAGCGGCTGCACGCACGAACGCCCGCGAGGCTGCGACCTCCGGCGAGCTCGCCCGAGCGACCGCGGATGCACGCGCGCACGCCCGCGAGGCTGCGGCCTCTGGCCACCTATCCCGCGCGGCGGCTGCACGCCCGCGACGCTGCTGCTTGTGCCAGTGGGCCCATCGGGCGTGTGTGTAGTGCAGCTCAGGCTGGACGTGGCGAGCGGGCTTCATGGCCCGCTCGTGGCCCGCGAAGGATCGGACCGTACGGTCCCGGCCCGCTAAAATAATTGGCCGGTCCGAGCTGTGGAATCAGGCCCGATAGAGCATCCGGTCCGGTTCTGTTTTGGCTCGGTCCGCTCGGTCGGACCAAACGTTTTTTTTTCTTTTGCATTTTCTGAATCGTATGTATAAAGCCCAGCCCATCCTAACGTCCGAGCTATGGAATCAGGCCTGACCTAGCCCGCACGCACTAACCCATCAGGACGGTTCGCTCAAAAAACGCATGCACATACGCACAGGCTCCGCCGCCGCCGTCGCCCAGCGCACAGCTCCTCGTCGACACGGCCACCGGCCTCCCCGCAACTAAGCACCATGTCCAGCAGCTCCGCCATCATGAGATCTCCTTCCCCACGCAACGAATCGGCCGGATTTGTTCTGAAGCCGTCGCCATCATCCTCCTTCCCCGACTCCGGCCGTCGTCTTTCGTTGTCGATTGCGTCGCCTTCACTGCTTCTCCGTCCTCCCCGACGCCTCCATTGAGTTCGCAGTGAGCCAACACCCCGTGCCCCTCTGCTCCCCTTTCTGATTAAAGCCCTGAGCCGTCTATCACCGACGCCATGGTCACCATCTCGCCGCCGGTGATGGTTGCTCGGTACGTCGGTCCAGACCGAGCTTTTGGGCGTCCGGTCCGGTGCCGGAAAAGGGGACCGCGATGTGCTTCAGTCCGGTCCGGATCGGTCCGCCGCCGGCCGGTCCAAACGTCGGCTCGGTCAAGGCCCGGACCGGCCCGGACCGTGTCCACCCTGAAGTGCAGCCCGCGTGACTCAGCTCCTCTTGAGAGCGCCTCCGGTGATCTTGGCTATGCCCACGGTGCTCGTCCTCGGTCTACGTCGTCGCATCCGTATCGAGCAGAGGCGGACGGAGGCGCGCGACGACACCGCGGCCGCTCCAAGCAGCGCGAACTGCGAGCCGGAGGAGCTGCCAGCCATGAAGGAGAGGGGGGGGAGAGAGAAAATAAAGATGTGGATGACTTATGGGTCCATATGATTTTGGCTGAGGTGGCAGGAGTATTCGGGCGTGACCGGGTAGCCTCATATTGCCCCCATATTTGAGATGGGTTTGAGATACGCCGGTCAGTCTAGGCATTTAGGATGGAAATGAGGGATCCGGTTGGGTCCTTTTTTTTTTTTTGACCGGACACTTCGGGTGGGCGTTTAGGACATTTGAGGAGAAAGTAGAGAGTCTGGGTGTAGATGCTCTAACTCCGTGCATTTGGTTTATCCGGTTTATACAGTTTTTTGGTTTGTAGGGTATTAACATTTTCGTAAATACAACATGAAATTAAGATACGGTTTGTTTCGATATATATCAAATTATTTCGGTAATCGGTGTGCCCAAATTTCACCAACTTCGACTCACAATATATACATATAAAACAGTAAAACGGGGCACATTACAACAATATCATTGGATTGAAATAGTATTTCTCTAGTATGATAATTTCACATATGTGGCCAACATTTCCTCATACAGAAACAATCGCCAAAGTTGTAGGTGATACACTGCCTATTTCGAATGGAACGTCTATTTTTAAACAGATGGAAATCATGAAATATTTTTCCTCTTTTTCCAAGGGTTATATTAGATGTTATGGCACATTTATTTTCTAGCTAGTAATTCGATATTTTCCCACTCTTTCACAACCTCTCCCGATATATAGGGCGGTAACTTTAATTTCTCACTTCATCGACACCGTCGTTGATGCCGGCTTGTCGTTGTTGAAGTACCAACAGTCACCCTTGCATGCGCCATAAGGGAGGATACACGGCTCGGAGGTCCCGGTGGCTATATCACACACCATGGGGACACCATGCCAGTCGATCCAGTACACGCTATTTGCTTTCACCCCAGGGAGGGAGGTGGCTTGCGCCATCCTCGGGTTGTTGATCTTGCTGACGAACACGGAGAAGCCTCCCAGATCCTTCACAACGTCCTAGCAGGGCCAGCGCCCACGATCGTACCTCAGGACCAAGATCTCGTCCGTGGACATCCTGAAGTGCCTGCTGCCCGAGTTGAAATTGGCGCTGGTGTTTTTCCACACCTGGTACAGGCTGCCATGGCAGAAGAAGATGTGCTTGGTGACCATTACCGGGGACGCGACGTCGTATGGCGGGGCGTAGGCGGCGGATGGGTCGGCATTGAGCACGAGGGTCTCCAATCGCTCGACCAGGGCCAGCTCCAGGCTGTTATGGCCGGTGCGGGGCACGCGGAGCACGTGCATGCCTCCACGTGAGTCGAGCAAGTAGACCTTGTCGCCTCCGGCGGGGTCGTAGGTATGTCGAGGAGGATGCAGTCCGTGTTGCCGGTGATGACGTCGACGGTCTTCCACTCCTTGTCCACTTTTCCGTGGTGGTAGGCTACCTGGTGCTTGTTGTACAGGGCCACGACGGTCCAGTCGTCGTTCGGTTTCGGCGCGAACACGACCTTGTGTACGCGCTCCTCGTGGTAGTCCCTGGTGGGGGAGACGAGCACGATCTCCTCGTCTGAACGGGGGTCGACGAGGAAGATCATCCTCTTCTTCCTCAAGCCGCCGGGTACCCTGTGCTTCTGGTCGACGGCGAGGGCGAAGCGACCGTTGCCTGAGCCGACGACGCGGACGCTGCAGTGGACTAGGCGCCGACCGCGGCCGTCGTCGGCGTCATCGTTGAGCACGGGGTACACGGTGTGGATGCGGAACCGGCGCCGCATCGGGAGGCAAACGAGGGAGGCGATGTGCCGGCCATGGTCGTCGGCGAGGGAAAGAAGGCGGGGGTACGTGGCGAGAGCGAGGGCGGAGCGCCACGCGGTGCAGACCCGGCGGTGGCAGGCGTAGTCCCGTAGAGACACGCGGGCGGCGATGGAGACGAGGAGCTCGCTGTTGATGTCGGACCAAGGGGAGCGTCCGGCCATGGCGTGCCGTTCGCTTGCACTTGCACGTTGTTCGCGGCGCCACAGTTTGGTATCAGGGGAGTACCCCGTCGCTGCAGCCATGATCGACTTCATCGGCCGTTTGCCTGCACTAGTACGTACGTTTATACTACTCGGCCCGTGTGATATTTCTTAGTCCGAATCCTAGACGAACTATGGGGCTGCAATCCGATCGAACCTCGGACGTTTTTGTGGACACCTGTACGCAAATTCAGGTGGTTGAATTCAGGTTGAAGTTGAGCGACGCTGGGCGTTGGTCGACCAATCGAAACCGATCGGTCACCTCCAAGGTTTTGGATTCCGAATGAAATTTTTTTAGGGCGCTGATAGGCGCCGCCGCGCGCCGGCCGAACAGTTAGGCCGGTCTAGCCCCACCCGTCTGATACATCATTTCCCAACCATTTGATTGCTTCGTTTTAAAAGTCAGACACGCACAAAAAACACGGGAAAAAGGGTCGCTTGCGCACATGCCAGATCTCATGCGCTCGCTGGCTGCCCGTGCTTGTCCTCGTCTCCCCGTGCTTGCTTGCCAGCGCGCCGTCACCCGCGCTCGGCTGCCTCTTGTGCCCGACACTTGCCTCAACTGCCTCCGCTCGCCATGGTTGCAGCTCGAACACATGAGGGTTCCAGCACACTGTCATCATGGTTGAAGCATCCCCGGCGTCCTCGTCTCTGGCTCATCGCCGTTGTCGACTTGCACCCCATGTATAGCAACAAAAAAAGCAAAAAAGAAAAAAAGTCCAATATTGGGTTGAAGCAAAAAAGATTTACCAGTTCCAGCAAAAAATAATGATCATTCCAGCAAAAATCTCAGCAGCAGAAAACTTCGGTGGTTGATTTGTAGCAAACAAATTAGCTAGTTCCAGCAAAAAGAAACGCCGGTTCCAACAAAAGATCATGCCGTTTCGAGCAATTTTTTGCTGGTTCCAACAAATCACATGACGCCGCACCCCATGTCTAGCAACAAAAAAAGCAAAAAAAAACGTCCAATATTGGGTTGAAGCAAGAAAAGATTTACCGGTTCCAGCAAAAATCTCAGCAGCAGAAAACTTCGGTGGTTGATTTGTAGCAAACAAATTAGCTAGTTCCAGCAAAAAGAAACGCCGGTTCCAACAAAAGATCATGCCGTTTCGAGCAATTTTTTGCTGGTTCCAACAAATCACATGACGCCGTGATGCGCGTCATGTAATGGATGTAGCAATGGAGAACATTGGTTGTAGCAAAAACTCAAACTATGGTAGCAAAAAAGTGATACACAGGTTCCACCAAAAAAACATGGTAGCAAAAAATAGATTGGTTCCAGTAAAAACCGAAGATGGTGGTAGCAAAATTGTATACTGGTTGTATCAAAAACAAAATGACATGGTAGCAAAAGACTTGGTTGGTTCCATAAAAAATCGAACGGGAGCAAAAAAAATGATGGGTAAAAGCAAAAACTAAAGATGGTGGTACCAAAATTGTGCATTGGTTGTACCAAAAGCAAATGGCATGGTAGCAAAATTTTGGATTGGTTCCATAAAAAAACAAACATGGTGGTAACAAAATCTTACACTGGTTCCAGCAAAAGGCAAAGGCGTTGGTAGCAAAAATTTGGGGTTGCTTTCAAGAAAAAAAAAGTCCGGATCTTCATCACCTGTCGCCATGGTTGCAACGCCCAAACGCCGGCCGTCGCGGCTCTCCATCACATGTCACCGCCATCGGCAGCCACTAGTAGAAAACAGGGCTTTGGTTGAGGCCAGGATAAGAGCATTAATCCCGGTTCACTTACGAACCGGGAACAAAGGGTGCACCAGTCCCGGTTCGTGAGGCCAGGGCGCCGGCCGGGCCTCGGGGGCCATTGGTCCCGGTTCATCTGACACTTTTGGTCCCGGTTCCAGACACGAACCGGGACCAATGGGCCTCGCTCCTGGCCCAGCACCTTTAGTCCCGGTTGGTGGCTGGAACCGGGACCAAAGGTCGGTCTTCTGTCCCGGTTCTAGCCACCAACCAGGACTAAAGATAAGCCTATATATACCCCCGCCCCTGCCCGCTCACTCTGTTTTTTGGCCGGCCGGCCGGCGTGTGCAGGTGTGTGTTGCTCTAGCTCTCACCTCCTATGCACATGAGGTGTTCGATGAAATGCCCTAGCCACACTTAAGCTTTCTCCTCTCCAAGCTCGACCTCCAAGCTCCATTTTCCTCAAGATTTGTCTAGGTTTGGCGGTCCGTCCTGTCCCGTCCCCGTCCTCACCGCCGTCGATCGCCCGCGCCGATCTCATAGCCGGCACCACCGTGGTGAGCCTCTTGTTCTTATCTTCTTTCTAAAAGAAAAAAAATCTTACTTGTATGATTTAGATAGATATTTGTACAATTTTCTTACTTTTATTATTGTTTGTTATTATATAGTGCCATGGTTTTGGTATCCGCCCCTGTCGGCCCTCGTCCTGTCTATGATTCGGATGTGGTATATTATCTTTTATAACTATTTGTTTCATTTAGTGTTTATGACAATTATGCCGACCAACGTGACATAGATGTTTTTATCTAGGAGGTATGTGAACCGGAAATTCGAACCGACCCTCTTGTCGAGAGGTTAAATTTAGTTGAAAAAGAAAAAAATTACTTGAAGAAAAAATTGAAAAGAATTAAGGAGGAGAAGATGGAATTGGAGTTGCATGTTGCCGATGTCGTCGAAGATCACAAGATCAAGATGGATGCAATGCGCTTGAAGATTAGAAAGATTGGAAAATATGTCATTCATACTGAGGCTTGGTATCATTATGCCGTTGGATCAATTGGTACCTTAGTTGCGGTTATGATCGCATTTGTTGTTGCATTTAAATGTTTTACATAGTTTCAATGTATGTTTTAATTAGATGCTCTAGAGAGCTATATGTTGTTCAATGAGAACTATGTATGAACTTTATGTATTTATTTTGGTCACTACTGTACTTTGGTTTTAATGTGATGATGAACTTCTATTAATTTGGTCACTTCTCTATTCATGATGTTCTGTAATGGTTTTTGATACACTTAATTATATAATGCACGCAGATAAACCGGCAATGGATGTATGGTGACCGACGCACCTCCGAGTACATTAAGGGCCTGCATAATTTTCTCGAAGTGGCTGAGGCAAACAAGCAGAATGGTTTTATGTATTGTCCATGTACTATCTGTGGGAATACGAAGGATTACTCTAACTCGAAAACCCTTCACGTCCACCTGCTTGAGAAGGGTTTCATGCCACACTATAATGTTTAGACCAAGCACGGAGAAAGAGGGGTTATGATGGAAGACAACGAAGAAGAAGAGGATGATGACAACTATCCGCCTCCTGAATACGGTGATGCTGCAAGGGGGGAAGCTGAAGATCAAGAGGAACCAGACGATGTGCCCGATAATGATCTTCGCCAGGTCATTGTTGATGCAAAGAGACAATGCCAAAGTGAAAGGGAGAAGTTGAAGTTCGATCGCATGTTAGAGGATCACAAAAAAGGGTTGTACCCAAATTGCGAAGATGACAACACAAAGCTCGGTACCACACTGGAATTGCTGCAATGAAAGGCAGACAATGGTGTATCTGACAAGGGATTTGGTTCGCTACTGCAAATAATGAAGAAGAAGCTTCCAAAGGATAACGAATTGCCCGACAGTACGTACGAAGCAAAGAAGGTTCTATGCCCTCTAGGATTGGAGGTGCAGAAGATAAATGCATGCCCTAATGACTGCATCCTCTACCGCGGTGCGTACGAGGATTTGAACGCATGCCCGGTATGTTGTGCATTGCGGTATAAGATCAGATGAGATGACCCTGGTGATGTTGAGGGTCAGCACACCAGGAAGAGGGTTCCTGCCAAGGTGATGTGGTATGCTCCTATAATACCACGGTTGAAACGTTTGTTCAGAAACAAAGAGCATGCCAAGTTGATGCGATGGCACAAGGAAGACCGTAAGAAAGACGGGAAGTTGAGAGCACCCGGCGATGGGTCGCAGTGGAGAAAGATCGAGAGAAAGTGGGGGGACTTTACAGGTGACCCAAGGAACGTATGGTTTGGTTTAAGTGCAGATGGCGTTAATCCTTTTGGGGAGCAGAGCAGCAAGCATAGCACATGGTCTGTGACTCTATGTATGTATAACCTTCCTCCTTGGTTGTGCATGAAGCTGAAGTTCATTATGATGCCAGTGCTCATCCAAGGCCCTAAGCAACCCGGTAATGACATTGATGTGTACCTAAGGCCATTAGTTGATGAGCTTTTACAACTGTGGAATGGAAAATGTGTACGTGTGTGGGATGAGCATGCACAAGAGGAATTTGACCTACGAGCGTTGCTGTTTGTAACCATCAATGGTTGGTCTGCTCTCAGTAACTTTTCAGGAGAGACAAACAAGGGATACCACGCATGCACGCATTGTTTAGATAACACCGAAAGTATATATTTGGACAAATGCAGGAAGAATGTGTACCTGGGGCATCGTCGATTTCTTCCGACCAACCATCAATGTCGAAAGAAAGAAAAGCATTTCAAAGGTGAGGCAGATCACCGGAAGAAGCCCGCCCTCCGTACTGGTGATCACATACTTGATATGGTCAATGATTTACAAGTAATCTTTGGAAAGGGTCCTGGCGGACTATCTGTTCCGAATGACGCTGAGGGACGTGCACCCATGTGGAAGAAGAAATCTATATTTTGGGACCTACCCTATTGGAAAGACCTAGAGGTCCGCTCTTCAATCGACGTGATGCACGTGACGAAGAATCTTTGCGTGAACCTGCTAGGCTTCTTGGGAGTGTATGGGAAGACAAAAGATATACCGGGGGCACGAGAGGACCAGCAACGTGTGCACGAAAAAGACGGCATGCATCCAAAGCATTATGAAGGTCCTGCCAGCTATGCTCTTACCAAAGAAGAGAAGGAAATCTTCTTTGAATGTCTGCTCAGTATGAAGGTCCCGTCTGGCTTCTCGTCGAATATAAAGGGAATAATAAATATGGCATAGAAAAAGTTCCAGAACCTAAAGTTTAATGACTGCCACGTGATTATGACGCAACTGCTTCCGGTTGCATTGAGGGGGCTTCTACCGGAAAACGTTCGATTAGCCATTGTGAAGCTATGTGCATTCCTCAATGCAATCTCTCAGAAGGTAATCGATCCAGAAATCCTACCAAGGTTAAAGAGTGATTTGGTGCAATGTCTTGTCAGTTTCGAGCTGGTGTTCCCACCATCCTTCTTCAATATCATGACGCACGTCCTAGTTCATCTAGTCGACGAGATTGGCATTCTGGGCCCTGTATTTCTATACAACATGTTACCCTTTGAGAGGTTCATGGGAGTCTTAAAGAAATATGTTCGTAACCGTTCTAGGCCAAAAGGAAGCATCTCCATGGGCCATCAAACAGAGGAAAGCATTGGGTTTTGTGTTGACTTTATTCCCGACCTTAAGCCGATTGGTCTCCCTCAATCGCGGTATGAGGGAAGACTGACTGGAAAAGGCACGCTAGGAGCGAATTCAATAATATGTAGGGACGGGCATTCTTGGTCTCAAGCACACTACACAATTCTACAGAATTCTACCTTGGTGACCCCGTATGTCAATGAACACAAGAATATTCTGCTTTCCAAACACGACTGGATTACATGCAAACACATCTCATGGGTAACACCACTGTTGCAGATGAGCTGTACTCGTTGGCCATGGGATCATCTTCGACTGTATTGACTTACAAAGGGTACGAGATAAATGGGAATACATTTTACACGATCGCCCAAGATAATAAAAGCACCAACCAAAACAGTGGTGTCCGCTTTGATGCAGCAATCACCAATAGGGCAAAGGACACATATTATGGTTACATAGAGGAGATATGGGAACTTGACTATGGACATGAATTTAAGGTCCCTTTGTTTCGGTGCAAATTGGTCAATCTGTCAGGAGGCGAGGTACAGGTAGACCCGTAGTACGGAATGGCAACAGTGGATCTCAACAATCTTGGGTACACAGACGAACCATTCGTCCTAGCCAATGATGCGGCGCAGGTTTTCTATGTGAAGGACATGTCTACCAAACCGAGAAAAAGAAAAGATAAAAAAGCGAATACATCATACGATGAGCCAAAGCGCCACATGGTTCTTTCAGGGAAAAGAGACATCGTGGGAGTGGAGGGCAAGACGGACATGCCTGAAGATTATGAAAACTTTCATGAAATTCCTCCCTTCAAAGTGAAGGCTGACCCAAGCATCCTGTTAAACGATGATGATTATCCATGGTTACGGCGCAATAAGCAAGGGACACACGCGAAGAAAAAGTGAAGACTTTCTCACCACAACTATTCTGATGATGGCTTTTATCTAGAATATCACTGCAGTTACATGTCAAGAATTGAAATCCTTTTGTAACAGACGAGTTTTCGTCCAAAACCCTGATACTTCGAAAGAGATTGTCCAGTTTGTACACGAATAGCATCCAGTTTTTGCCGTAACCCTCTCAACTTTTTAACACATACTATGTGGGTGAAATGATGATACCATGCCAACTTTCAACCATTTCAGAGTTCATTTGCAGTGCTTTTCAATTCAGGGTCATTTTAGCTCAAAATAAATCATGAAATGCATGAAAAATAGCAAATGAAGTCAGAAAAGGGTTGAAAAGTGATGATGTGGCTTTGAATGGTGCATATTGAATGCAGAAAAAGTCTTGAGTTAAAATATGTTTAAAAAATTGAAATCCCTTTGTAATAGACGTGTTTTCGTCCGATCAAAGTTATTTAACTTAATATTATATAAAATTTATGCAACAAAAATTATCAAAGTTATTTTTGTTAAAAACTTTAATAGCAAAAAGAATATTCATAAAGTATTTTGTGTTAAGAACTTTTAATATGCAAAAAATAACATAAAAAATAGCAAAAGTGAAAATAGATGCGAATTTATAGAGAAAATTCAATCTAAATTCAAAGTGCACTTTGAATTTAGGTTGATTTTTCTTTATAAATTCGCATCTATTTTCAGTAGGCCCCACAGAGCAGAAAGAGGTCAGTTAGGCCCACAGGCCTGCTTTAGAGAGGAGCTCAACGTTGCAGCCACGGCGGGGCTTATAAACAGGTCCGGGCGCCCTTTGCTTGGCGAGGTGGGACTAAACATCCAACCGCACCGTGCCTGTGCCAGGCACAGGCCTTTGGTCCCGGTTGGTGGCTCGAACCGGGACCAATGCCATCCTTTCGTCCCGGCTCGAGCCACCATCCTTTCGTCCCGGTTGGTGGCACCAACCGGGACCAAAGGTCTCTGCTTCCCGCCCTTTGGGCTGCTGAAATTGACCTTTAGTCCAGGTTGGTGGCACCAACCGGGACGAAAGGGGGCCTTTCATCCCGGTTGGAGCCACCAACCCGGACTAAAGGGTTGGGTATATAAGCAGGGACTTAGGAATTTTTCAGATTTCATCTGCAGTTGCCCCCGACGACGCCGAGCACATCGACGCCGCCAGGCTGCCCGAGCTCGCCGTCGACGCCCTCGCCGCCCTCTGCCCCGTCGACGCCGCCAGGCTGCTCCACCTCGCCGTCGACGCCCTCGCCGACGCCCTCGACGCCGCCCCTGCCTCGACGCCGCCCCTACCCCGACGCCCTCGACGTCGCCCCTGCCCTGCGCTGCCGCCGCCGCCGTCCCGACCCGACGCCGTCGCCGCTCCTCACCGTCGCCGCCCCGACCCGACGCCGTCGCCGCTCCTCGCCGGTCTCCTCCGTCGCTCCGTCGCCGTCGCCGCTCCTCGCCGGTAAGGCTCCCCCCTCCTCTCTGTCCCCGTCGGCCCCGCGCGCGCGCCTCCGCTGCTCACCCCCGCCCACCGCGCGCAGCACCGCCACCGGCCCCGCCTCCGCCCACCGCAGCACCGCCGCTGGACCCACGCGCATCTCCGGCGAACCCGCAGCGCCGCTCGCGCCCGACGATCTCCCTTATAATTATTTTAGTTGATTTAGTTAATTTAGTTGTTTAGTTAATTTAGTTAATTTTAGTTGTTTTAGTTGTTTGGGATATACAAAAGCGGTAGTTAATTTAGTTAATTTAGTTGTTTTAGTTGTTTTTATTGTTTTTAGTTGTTTTTATTGTTTAGATGTTTAGTTGTTTTATCGTCGGTCGTCGGTGACGCGATATCGAGGAGTCCCCGACGATCGTCGGTGAGGGAGAGTACCCCCCGACGATCGTCGGTGACGCGATATGATGTTTAATTAGATGTTTAAATGTTAATTCCATAGCGTAGCCGTTGAGTCGACGATGCCCGGCCAGCATCCTCGTCGTTGACTCGGTGGCAACCACCTGCTTGAGAGGCGCCATGTCCGGGACTGGACTCCGCCAGGCTGGCACTGGGAGGTGCTGCCCTCCGGGGCGCCCAGCTTGGTGAGGAATCAGGGCCCCATCATTGACCCGGAGGTTCTTTGGTGGCGGTCGCGTGGACCACTGTCGGTGCAGAGGGAGCCGGCCCCCGCGGAGGTGGTACGTCGCCGTGTCAGGGAGGAGGACGAGCACGTCCGACACTACATGGCTGCGTTGGACGCCAGGTTCTCCAATACCTGGCAGGTTCTTCAGGGATCTCACCCGAGCTATTTGGGTGTCCACCGCCTGCGCCGCGAGACGTCAACTAGATCGTATTAGTGATATTATATAATAATATTCGAGATGTATTAGTGATAATATTCGATGATGTATTAGTGATACTATTCGATGATGTATTAGTGATATTATATGATCGTATTGTTGCATTGCCTTGTATTGATTTGCATATCTCATGTTTGTATATTTCCATGTTGTAATATTTGCAGAAACTATGAATCACAGAAACTTAGAAAAAGAACAGTTGTTGGGGGATATAATCCTCGCCGGAGGTGATCCCTTGTCGTATCTCAACGACAAGGATGGTCAGGAAGGAGAGGATGACGGCTCCGGTGATCCAACAACTGAGGAGGAAGGAGATCATGATGGCTCCGGTGACCGAATGGCGGAGGAAGGAGATCATGATCACGGCTCCGGTGACCGAACAGAGGAGGGAGCCTCAACTGTTGCAAAGTCCGACGAGGTAAGGAGACGAGGCCCGAAGAAAAGGTTGCGCCCGGATGAAAGGTTCACGATCACAGAAGTCGCGAAAGATGGCCAACCGATTGCTCCCAAGCGGACCAAGGACGCATTTGTACATCAGTGTGAAGTTGTTGTTAGGGACTATGTCTCGATCAGCACCCAGCAATGGAATAAGAATAATAAGGACCCTGAAGTTTCTTATGTCCATGATAGACTGAAAGATGATCTTTGGACCGAGCTGTTGACAAATTTCAGCCTACCGCGAGAGGAGGATCCGAATAACCCAGTTATAGAGCGAAAGGTCAAGGCGTTTGCTCTTAAGAAGATGGCAGAACTATTCAGGAACTGGAAGAAAGAGTTGAACACAAAGTTTGTCGAGAAAGAGGAGACTCCGGAATTCATCGGTCGATATGAGAAGATAAGAGATCAATGGCCCGAATTTGTGTCCTACAAGAAATCGAAGAAGGGTAAGCAAAGGTCACTGACAAACAAGAAAAATGCTGCAAAGAAGAAGTATCACCATCACACGGGGTCAGGTGGCTACTACAAAGCTCGACTGTTGTGGGACAAAGCTGAGCAAGACCTACTTGCTAAGAATGCCCAACCAGCGACATTGCACTGGCCAGATCGTTCAAGGACTTGGTTCTTCGGGGTTGGGGGAACTTTGGACCTAGAAACAGGGGAGTGTGTTTGGACGGACGAGCAACTTGCAATACCATTCCGGAAGCTTCAGGCAGCAATCAAGGCAGCGCAGGAAGGGACGTTCATTCCCGACAAAGAGAAGGACGAGCTGACAAAGGCCCTCGGGAATCCTGAACACCCTGGACGAACACGAGGCACATCAGGCTCCGTTCCGTGGGTGCATGGGTTTCCCGACAGCGGTGGTTATAGAAGCCGAGAGAGAACGAGGAAACAGGAAGCAAGCGAAATGCAGAAGCTCAGTGCAAGATTAGCAAAACTAGAAGAACTTGGGAGCCAGCGAGCTACCGACCAACCATCTGAGCGGCACGAAGATCCTTCCTTCGACGCTGCCCCATAAGCTACCCCTACATCTCAGCGGAGAAGCAGCGTGGCTTCCACGGAGCTCGTTCAGCCTGATTTCACGGCTCCTCACTACCCCGTGGATAGTATCACGGAGGCTGAACATTGCGAGCTAATGACGAAATGCCAGAACCTAACCTTCAAGGCAGCAGTCGGCTCTGTTGTACCTCCTCGAGCTGAGGGAACTTTCCATTGCCGTCCGATTCCACATGGCTATGCTGTTGTGACGGTGGATGAAATAATGGTTGAGGGGCTGGAGCTTGACAACCCTATAGGTGAAGAGGATATTATTGTTCTGGAAAATGCTTTGAGGAGTACCTGTCTATGGAGAAAGGAGTACATCAAGCTTCCAAACTGGAAGCCTCAGCAGACTCAGCCTCCTCCGGCGCGTCAGGGCACTCCGCTTCCTCCTCCTCCTCCTCTGGCGCGTGAGGGCACTCCGCCTCCTCCTTCTCATCCTCCGGCGCGTCAGGGCACTCCGCCTCCTCCTTCACCTCCTCTGGCGTGTCAGGGCACTCCGCCTCCTCCTCCTCCTCCTCCGGCGCGTCAGGGCACTCCGCCTCCTCCGGCGCGTCAGCAATGGCGGAAGAGATACGCCGCCGCTCCGGTGGCTAGCAGTACAATAGGCGGAAAGAAATACAAATTTGGTCCAAGCCTCAAGCCTCTTCCAAAGTTACCATATGAGAGGACTGACAAGGAAAGCGCTGAAATCAGTGAAGCCGAAGTGAAGGCCCATTTTGCACAGAAACCACCACCTCTGAAGGAAACGGTAGATCCGGTGAAAGGGAAGCGCACTCTGGATGCCCTGAAGCGACCACCACCGCCTCCGCCGCAATCCAACTTTGACCGCATTATTCATAAGACATATGATGAAGCGCGGCGGTCGGGAAGTACTTCCAGCGCTGGAAGAGAAAAAAAAATGAAGAAGTGGGAAAACAATTCCCCAGCTCGGCGAACAGGAGAAGCAATCGTGCCCCCCGCTCAAGGTGTCTAGCGATATCGCTAATCATCCGGTGCTACTGCCCGGTACCACTCTTGGTGATTACGTGGGCGATGATGTACATTTTGAAACGGCTGAGGTAGTAGTAGAGGACTTTAGATACGAGCACGGGAAGCCTCTCGTCAAACCTGATCATCCTCATCTAACAACGATGATGCAAAAATTGTATGAGTGGTACATGGAAACCTGCATGAAGTCTGGGACTGACAGTTTGATTGTCGGAATTAAAAAAGAGCACGACTTCATTGGAGTCGACCTGATGCCTGTTGAATTTGTGAAGTTATTTCAGTTATACAATCAAAAGGCCCTCGACAAACAACTCATGACTTGCTACTGTCTGTAAGTATTACTTCTATAATTAAGTCTCTAGCTCAGCTCGTTCATTGCATGTATATATAATTATCCTCACTATATTATGCAGATTGAAGATTGTCGAATGCAAAAGAGGACAAATCTATGACATTGGGTTCATTAGCCCAAATACCGTAAATGAATGGTCGGTACAAAAAAGAGCCAAAGATACCGAGGACAACTTGCTAGAAGCGTTCCTTCGACATCAAAACAAAAGGGAAATACTCTTTCCTTACAACTTCAAGTGAGTGTTACTGTTTTGTGCATATTCAGTTTCGCTTACTCGAGGTTAAGTGTAATTGATGAGTTATGCGTGCGCAGCTTCCACTTCATTCTGCTATCCATTAAGCTTGACGGGGCATTAGTAACTGTCTTAGACTCGAGACGTAAAGATCCCGAGTATTATGCGGACATGACGGCAATGCTCCAGAAGTAAGTTCAATCAATACCGGGAACATATCGGCAACTTTCGTTCATTTCCTGATATCAAGTAATCATTTTCTTTGCCGGGCAGGGTTTGGAAAAAGTTCACCACAATGGTTCCGGGTCTGAAGAAGGAGCTACGATTTACACACCCCAAAGTAAGTAGTACTAGCTAGTTCCGCGCATCTCTCATTGATTCTAATTTTATCAATACCATTATCATGCTTGCTTATCAGTTTGATTGAACTCTATTCTCGTAAAGTGCTTGTACCAGGCACCCGGGAATCATTTATGTGGATACTACGTATGCGAGTTCATTCGCCACTCGACCTCTGAGCGGGGCTTCTCTGAGAAACAATTTGAAGTACGTAAACAATATTCACAATTTTATTTTATATATTACCATCAATTGTGTTGAGTTTCATTCATATATATGTATTGACCCCTTCTTTAAATTAGATCTGGCAGATGCGGGATGAACTCCTACCACATGATTGTATACGAGCAATTCAAGAGGAATTGGCGGGATTCTTTCTTGACCACATCATACCTGAACACGGAGAATACCATGTAAAATTGCAATGGTCTTAGGTAGATGATGTTAGGGATTGTAAGAGATGTTATATTGTACATATGTAGTAGCGTCGGATAGATATACGAAAACTTGTTGTTCGACCAAGCACGGAGAAAGAGATGTCACTTCTCTCTATATATGTTCATGACGATCTTGTGTAATTAATGGTTTCCTTCATTTGCTTACTAGCTAGCGTCGAGTTCTCTCTATATGTATAGTAGCTAGCGTCGACCAAGCACGGAGAAAGAGAGGTCACTTCTCTCTATTAGCTAGCTAACACAATATGAAACCCCTAAATTAACCCTCCAAAACCCCTAACCCCCCCTTCCAAAAAAAAGAAAACAAAAACCCCAGCACCTGCGAGCTGCTGACGCGTGGCTGCCTTTTAGTCCCGGTTGGTGTTACCAACCGGGACTAAAGGTCCTCCTGCCTGGGCGCCCAGCAGCGGCCACGTGGAGCCCCTTTGGTCCCGGTTCGTAAGCAAACCGGGACTAAAGGTTTTGGGTATTAGTCCCATTTGTTTTGTCCCGGTTCCAGAACCGGGACTAAAGGCCCTCTGGAACCGGGACTAGTACCCTGTTTTCTACTAGTGAGCACCGGTGGGTGTTGGTTTGCAACACTGGTCACTGGTGGGGGTGAGGAGGCACTGGTGGTCACGCCCTAGTCTGCAGATCCCGCCGCCACCGGTTGAATCCACTTCCGGTCTCCACTCAAAAAACTGTTGTTGCTTTGCTTGGGTGCTGGTGGTGGTCGTCGCCGGTGGCCGCATCTACAGCAGTTGAGCGCGGTGAACTCAAAAGGTGTGGATGGAGAGGAAGACGCGAGAGAGATGCAACGTGGGCAGGGAGTGGATGAGAATGTCCCTGAAGAGATAAGGTAGGTAGGTGCAGGTATGCGAAGCGGTGAGTGGGCCAGCTACATCGTGAAGCAAGCGGAGGCAACGAATATTGCCTCATCCGACGACGTGAGCGCGACCGGCCCAAGTTTCAGCCAATCCGCCGGTCCCAAACGTTTACCACTTCTTTATGGCAAACCTAAGACGTCTCAGGTTGGACTTGATGTGACCATATATGATCTATCTAATTCCAGCGAAAGTCCCTTTATGGCAAAAATAAAACAAATTAAAAAAAGTTTTTTTATGGCAAAATTTGGCAAATGTTTTGAGTGTTTGCAAAGTTTCATCATGAAACGACATCCGCGGAAACCATGGCAAAAATCAACACTGCAAAATGCTTATGAAAATAGCACTTTTCAAGCATCAATTTATATTCAGGACTTCCATGAATGTTCTTTCGTGATGAAATGTTGTAAGCATCTAGAACGCCGGCCAACTGCCTGCAACTGCACCCGAAAACGCGGACGCCGCCACAACAGATGAGGGCCACTCATGACAGCCGACAACTCAGGCCGCCGAGCATCCACTCCAACGCCCCGGCCCCCATCGGCTCCTCAAACGCGTCCCGTCCCCACTGCCCATCGCCAAGATCTCCACCTTCACCCTCTGCCCCGCCTCCACACCCGCGAGCAGGGGCCAAAGCTCCACATCAGGCCGCCGGCCGCAGGATCTCCACCAGACCCGGCCCACGCTCGCCACCCAAGGTTGCCCGGAGGACCATCAGGTCCATCAAGGCCATCCGCGCCACCCTCCACACCGTCCCCCGCAAGGCCTGATACCCATGAAGCACGCTGCCACCTGAGACCCGCCAGCAGCCCACCACGTGGCCACCACAAGTTGCCGCCGACGCCGGCCGGGGTTTGCCCGGCGGCGGGGGGAAGGAGACCAAGCATCTAAAGTGTCGCATTCACCATAACTTGTGATGCATATATATATACTCCGATAAGAGCAGTCAAAGACTCGTTAACTTCTGATAGCAAGCCTGGCCTGGATTTCTGATACTAACAATCGCTCACTCATATAAAGATTCAGGAACTCAGCAATAAGGTGACACACAGCGAACACCTGACTAGTCAGCTGTGCCATGTCAAGGATGAATACGAGCCACGCCAGGGACAAAATATAGTAATCAGCAACTTATCAATATGCGTTCCACCTGCTAAGTTGCACAATATAGTGAAATCTACTGCCATGACATACCTTGGCATGGTAACATTGATATTTCTATGAGAGCGGGAGTTTATCAGGGCGGGAGTTTCTAAAACATGCCAGTTATGTACACTACAAAGCAAGCAATGACCTCTCATGTATACCAACTACTATTGCACACTGTTCCAATGTCTTACACCATACACACAGTTTGCAATGGGAATGCTTATAGAAAGCAACTCTAACCGATCCTCTCAAATTTAGAGTAGTATAGGGCTGAGTATCCTTTAGAGGAGTATATTTGCTCCTCTAAAAAAGTGTTGTTTCTAACCAATCCCTTAAACTTAATGGACTAGAACTTACATTTGGCTCAAACATTTCATCGAACACTTGTTCGGCGAGCGGCGACCATGGTGACCACACCGGAGTCACGAGTACCCGTACGCTGACGAACACATCGCACGTCGCCCACCTCATCGTGTTGTTTCTCAATGGCGCATGCGCTGCTTGTGCTCCTCGGGTGAAGGCCGAGCCGCCCGAGTGGTGGGAGCTGCGGAGCAACCCGGGGTACCCGGAGGCGCCATCCACTCCATCTCCACGCCGCACTTCCTCCGGTGGCCAGACCGTGAATCTACCGCAGTCGCCGCCGTCAAGGCCAGCTTTGAGGCCAGGTAGCCATGGATGCCTTTGCTAAGGTCAGGGACAACATCACGCACAACCTCCTCCACCGTGGCCTTGTCGCCTACGACTACGGGAGGAGCACCGTCGGACTAGGGACGAGGAGGAGGAGCACACCTCCGTGGCCGGAGACGATAGAAATTACAAAAAAAGTAAAGAAAAAATATTGCTAGAATCTCGCCAGAATTTGGCGGTGGGAGGTCGGCGGGGCTGTAAGGTGTTGACGGTGTCCGGTGGAGGCAAGGATGGCGGTGCTGGAGTGGATGCAGCCGAGCAGGACCGAGTTGTTGGCGAGAATGGAGGCAAAAAAAACTCCACTGGTGGGCGTGTGAGTATTTTTACTCCTTCGGAGAGGTAACGGAGCAACTTTTTGATAACAAATCACATGAAGTAATGCAAACCTTGACATAATTGAATTGTGTACGTATCTTCTCCTAACTCTAATAATAAATTGAATGCATATACTGTACCCAACAACAGAGGTGGCCATGAAGCAAATTGAAATCATAGAGAAGAGTTTGATGGTCGCGGCTTCATTAATGGTCGCGGTGGGGGCGAGGCTGGATACAAGGGCAAGCGTCCGAATTGGAACAACTGGGCAGATGACAGAGGTGGACATGGCCACGGACAATGGTTCGACGGTGGCGGTCGTGGCTTTGGTGCAAATCAGTGGCACCACAGCTTCTATCCACCGACGGGCGAGTTCGTCGAAGGAGCTAAGGGACCGCCCTACCGGCAGTTTGGTGGTCGCGGAAAGGGTGGCCGAAGACCTCCTGGGCCACCCAAAGCGACTCCAATGGACGGAGTGACGGAGGGCACGACTGCATCTACGTTGACGACCACCTTGCCTGAGGCAGCGACGGCTGCAATCAAGGCGTTGTCGGCGGTGACAGTACCGGTCGCCTGACGTGGCTTGGACTGCGTCGGTATTTCCCCAAAGAGGAAGGGATGATGCAGCACAGCGACGGTAAGTATTTCCCTCAGTTATGAAACCAAGGTTATCGAACCAGTAGGAGGATCACCACCACCCAATAAGCAGCACCTGCACACAAACAACAAATACTTGCAACCCGACGCAAAAGAGAGGTTGTCAATCTCTCTATGGAAAATAGATAGATTAGGTAGTGATAGATAGGAGAGATAGATCTCTCAAGAACGCAAATAAAAAGAGTAAATATGCAGCAAGGAATTTTTGGGTTTTTGGTTTTGTAGATCCGAAAACAAAGATTGCAAAAAACGTAGATCGGAAAGCAATATGATGGAAAAGTAGACCCGAGGGCCGTAGGGTTCACTAGTGGCTTCTCTCATGAGTATAGCGCACGGTGGGTGAACAAATTATTGTTGGGAAATTGATAGAAAATCGAATAGTCATGACGATATCCAAGGCGATGATCATTATATAAGCATCACGTCCAAGATAGATAGACCGACTCCTGCCTGCATCTACCTCTATTACTCCACACATCGACCGCTATCCAGCATGCATCTAGTGTATTAAGTTCATGGAAAAACGGAGTAATGCAATAAGAACGGTGACATGATGTAGACAAGATCTATTCATGTAGGAATAGACCCCATCTTGTTATCCTTAATAGCAACGATACATGCGTATCTTGCTGCCCCTTCTGTCACTGGGAAAGAACACCGCAAGATCGAACCCATCACAAAGCACCTCTTCCCATGGCAAGAAAAATCGATCTAATCGGCCTAACTAAACCAAAGATTCGAAGAAGAAATACGATGCTATAAGTAATCATGCATATAAGAGATCAAAGAAGACTCAAATAATATTCATGGATAGAAACTGATCATGAACTCAAAATTCATCGGATCCCAACAAACACACCGCAAAAGTTTACATCAAATAGATCTCTAAGAGACCATTGTATTGAGAATCATAAGAGAGAGAGAGAGGAAGCCATCTAGCTACTGCCTACGGACCCAAAGGTCTATGGTGGACTACTCACGCATCATCGGAGAGGCACCTATGAGGAAGATGAACCCCTCCGTGATGGTGTTTAGATTGGATCTCGAGGTTCTGGAACTTGCGGCGGCTGGAATTGTGTTTTGGCGACTCCTCTAGGATTTTTGGATTTTCTGAGAATTTATAGGCACGATAGTCGGTTGAGGGGGTGCCGGAGTGGCCCAGCACCCACCAGGGCACGTCGGGGGGCCTCTGGCGCGCCCTTGTGGGTGCTAGCCACCCTGGGCCCCCTCTGCTGATGTTCCTTGGCCCATACGGTCTCTTCTGGTCTGGAAAAAATACACAAAAATTCCCGCAACGTTTTATCTCCGTATGGTACTGATTTCCTGCGAAGTAAAAACAAGCAAAAACAGCAACTGGCACTTTGGCACTATGTCAATAGGTTAGTCCCAAAAAATGATATAAAGTTGTAATAAAATGATTGTAAATCATCCAAGAATGATAATATAGCAGCATGGAACAAGCAAAAATTATAGATACATTGGAGACGTATCATCGCCTCAGTTGTTGATGACAGAGAAAAACATAGTGAGAAGGGCAGCGAAAAATCTGACACTGGGCGGGCAAATAAAGCGGCTCGTAGGAAATAAAAATTGTCTTGCTATAGATGTGGGGCTCCTGGTCATTTTGTGATGGACTGCACGGCTGAGTTGTGTGATATTTGTCAAAAACCAGGACATAGTGAGACAGCTTGTCTGCTACTTTCGGCACCTAAGCCGGTGCTTAACATTTACGGAGTCAGCCAGACCAGGCTTATGTTTTTTGAGACACCACGTTCTGATTCGGTTATTGTGCCTCCTCGTCTCGAGAGTTCGAGGACTGGCTTGGTCAAGGTGACAAATGGAACATTGACTGAGGAACAGGTAATTCAGCAGCTCAGGAGGCTTGTTTCTGAGTCATACCACTGGGCTCCTGTCAAAGTGGAAGAACAGGTATTTCAAGTGGAATTCCCTAGGAGAGAGGATCTTGATCGCCTTTTGAGGTTTGGGATCAGCAAAGTGAATGCGAGCAAATGCATGCTAGAATTTGAGGAGTGCAAAAAAACTGAACCAACTAGATCACCTTTGGAGAAGGTTGGATCAGATTATCCAGCGTCCCAGAGATACTTTTGAATAATTTCCTTATTGTTTGGAACCTCGGTTCACTGCTGGGTAAAACAGAGAAGGTCGATATGCCATTCACGCGCAAACATGGGATTGCTAGACTGCTTGTGAGTGTGTTGGACGTGGACTACGTACCTGATTACGTGCCCTGGTTCTATGATGGTATACACTATGATCTTGACATGGAGGTCGAGGAGGAAGCCCAGCAGGTGATTAATAATAATGATGTTGACATGATGGATGGCGGTGATGGGAGTGGGAACCAGGGGGGCAACGGGAACCCTGGTGAACAGGCTGATGGGTCCACTCACAAGGGACAAACTCCTACATCTTCAAAATCAGCACATACGCCATCTAATAACGGGACAACACCATCTTCGACACCGATGGCATCTCTCCGCTTTGGTTCGTTTCAGGCGGTGTTTGCGCCGAGTCGCCTATGGGGGGACCGGGTGGAGGTCGAGGATTTCGATGCCCCATTGATGTCCGATGTCAGCATCGATGGAGATCAGCCGAGGGAGGTTTATGGGCCGTCCGTACAGCTCACACCGCTGCCGCTACATTCGGATGACGGGGTGGGTTTGGCTGGTTGCTGGCATGAGGCCCGGCGACCTGGCACGCCTATTCCCCGCCCGTCTTCTACTGGAGTGGAGGGACAGGAAGGCAAAGGGCAGGAGGCCCGATTGCCGTCGCCTCGCCCATCGCCTACCTCTCGAGTTGCTTCCTTGGGCCGTTCTGATGGGGGGGCGTGGTCGGCCAGCTACGGGCAGGAGGCCTGGAGACCTGACGAACCTCTGTCAGGCCCATCCTCTCCTGGAGGGGTGGGTCACAGCGGGCAGGAGGCCCGTTCGCCTTCACCTCGCTCATCGCCTACTACTAAAGCGACGGTGGAGGGGCAGCAGGTTCAGACTGGGGACTCAGTGGCTCGGGCTGCGGCTGAGTCTTCGGTACCTGTGTCATCACCAGGCCCTAGATCAGACACTGTCAGGAAAGAGGCCGGAGGCCGAAACCAGACAGAGGTATCCATGGAGGATGTGATCAGCTACGGAGGGATACCGGATCCTACATCCGGTGACCGGCGATTTAGTCACCGCATCCAGGGGCAGCCGGATGCTGACGACATACAGCCAGGGCGTGCTATGAGGGCTGCCAAGCTTCGAGATATCGAGGCAAAAACAAGTATGTCTGTTAATGCTAGTTGTTCCATCCTCCATTTCTCTGAAACTGAAATAGTAGAAAATGCTAGCACCCTAGGGATTTCTCTTCGTGGTAGTGGCAAACAAATAGCTAAATCAATCAATGACATTTTAGACTTAGAGGCGGACAGAGCCATAGAAATCATTGCAAACATAGCAGCGGTAAAACCGATGAATGAGGCGGATATTAATAACCTAGGAGGCACAACTTTACAAAGTTTATGTGAGGATTTATTACCCATAGAGGGAGCTGAGGTGGATGAGGGAGACGTGGGATCAGAGGGGTATATGGCCCCTTCGATGCCCGATTGTTTTCCTCACGTAACATCCCCACATAAGAACATCGAAATGATACAGGATAAACCTAAGAGACCTTGGAAGAGGAAGGTTTATCCTGTATCAGCGGTGCGGAGGAGCGTGAGAGTTAAGCAAAAGAAAAAATTCCATGATGAAATATGAAAGGAATGTTTTGGAATAGCAGAGGTCTAGCAGACTTGGCTAAAAGGAGATTCGTTAGAGGCGCATCTTTAGAGCATAAGCTCGATTTTATGGCCTTACAAGAGACAGGTAGAGATAATTTCACACCACAATTTCTCAACACCATTTCAGGAGGTGTTGATTTTGATTGGCACTATTTACCACCAAGGGGCAGATCTGGGGGGGATCTTACTTGGGGTTAAGTGTGAGGCACTAGAGGTGTTTAATGTGGTGGTATATGGCGAGTTTGCTGTCAAATTTTGTGTCAGGTCGAAAGTTGATGGCTTCAGATGGGCTCTGGTGGCCGTATGTGGGGCGGCGCAGCCTGAGCTTAAATCTGAGTTCCTCGCTGATCTAGTGAGAATATGTGGAGATGAAAGGCTCCCCATTATGGTTGGGGGAGACTTTAATATAATTAGAAGACAAGAGAAAAAAAATGACAACTTCGATGCAAGATGGTCACTTATGTTTAATATGGTTATCGAGAGTCTCGATTTGAGGGAGATTGACCTCACTGATAGACAATTCACATGGGCGAACTCATTACTGGTGCCAACATATGAGAAGTTGGATCGGGTCCTGACCAGTGTAGAATGGGAACAGAAGTACCCACTGGTCTCAGTCCATGCCTTGCAAAGAGCCATCTCAGACCACACACCACTCATGGTCGACTCTGGGGAAGCGACTCATGTGGGTAATAGGAATATTTTCTCTTTCGAATTAGGTTGGTTCGAGAGAGAAGGATTCATGGATCTCATTGCTACTGAATGGGCCAGGGAATCTGGTGGGTCATCCAGTATGGAAAGGTGGCAAAACAAAATCAGACACTTGCGCCAGATCTTGAGAGGCTGGGCCAAGAATCAAAGTGGCATTTACAATGTGGAAAAAGAGAGGCTTATTCAGCTCATTAATGAGTTAGACGTGAAAGCAGAGTCTACACTTCTTAATATGTCAGATCGGAATATTAAGATTGAGGCTGAGAAGAAGTTGCAAACTCTTCTGAGAGAAGAGGAGGTGAAATGGGCACTTCGAGCTAAGGTGAACAAAGTGGTGTATGGGGATGATAACACACAATTCTTTCATATGATTGCAAATGGCGAGCATCGGAAGAAGAAAATAATTCAACTTGAGCAGGATGAGGGTACAATTTTAGGACATGAGAACCTTAAATTGTACATCTCCGAATATTATAAGAAATTGTTTGGTGCACCGAAGAGAATTTTGTTTCTCTGGATGAGAGCACAACAAGTGACATACCGCAGCTCAGTTCAGATGAGAATGAGGTACTGTCAGCTCCCTTTACTGAGAAAGAGGTGTTCGACACAATAGCACAAATGAAACAAAACAAGGCACCGGGACCGGATGGGTTTCTGGCGGAATTTTATAAAAAGTGTTGGCATATTATAAAGGGTGATCTTTTGCCTATGTTCCATGATTTATTTAATGGTCAGTTACAGCTATTCCACCTTAACTTTGGAACAATAACGCTGTTGCCAAAGAAGGTGGAGGCTATTCGCATTGAGCAATTCAGACCGATCTGTCTGCTCAATGTCAGTTTCAAAAATTTTACTAAGGTTGGGACGAATAGGTTGACGCAGATAGCTCATTCCGTAGTCCAGCCGACTCAGACAGCGTTTATGCCTGGGAGACACATCTTAGAAGGGGTTGTTATCTTGCATGAAACATTGCACGAAATCCATACAAAGAAACTTGATGGGGTAATCTTTAAAGTGGATTTCGAGAAGGCGTATGATAAAGTCAAATGGCCATTCCTTCAACAGGCCTTACGTATGAAGGGGTTTAACCAATCTTGGAGGGATCAGGTGGATGCTTTCATTCAGAAAGGTAGTGTGGGGATTAAAGTTAATGATGACATAGGTCATTACTTTCAAACACATAAGGGACTGAGACAGGGAGATTCCATGTCTCCTGTGATGTTCAACATAGTAGCGGATATGTTGGTAGTCCTTATTGGTCGGGCTAAAGCAAATGGCCAAGTAGGAGGACTTGTTCCACACCTTGTAGAGGGGGGAGTGTCCATACTACAATACGCGGATGATACGATCATCTTCATGGAACATGATATGGCAAAAGCTAAGAATATGAAACTAATTCTTTGCCTATTTGAACAACTGTCCGGGATGAAAATTAATTTTAACAAAAGCGAATTGTTCTGCTTTGGGAAAGCAAAGGAGGAACAAGATGCTTACAGGCAACTATTCGGATGTGAAATGGGATCATTGCCGTTTAGTTACCTAGGGATTCCCATTCATCATAGATGATTGACGAATAGGGAGTGGAAGTGTATTGAGGATAGATTCGAAAAAAGATTGAGTTGCTGGAAGGGCAAACTTATGTCTTATGGAGGTCGGCTGGTGTTGACAAACTCGGTTTTGACAAGCCTACCGATGTTCCTCCTATCTTTCTT
The DNA here is from genome assembly GCA_039707655.1 of Elymus sibiricus. NCBI lineage: Eukaryota > Viridiplantae > Streptophyta > Magnoliopsida > Poales > Poaceae > Elymus > Elymus sibiricus. The sequence continues at coordinate 60,471,194 of CM077665.1, forward strand.
TGAAATACGGTAGGGGTACGGAAAAGACTAGACTTTTACCGATCTCGTTTCTTCTGGCAATGTGACAAGGCTAAGAAGAAATACAGATTGGCAAGGTGGGATATCATCTGCAGACCCAAAGACCAAGGGGTCTCGGCATTGAAAACTTAGAAGTGAAGAATAAATGCCTGCTTAGCAAATGGCTATACAGGTTATCTATGGAGACCGAAGGGATGTGGGTTCAAATATTGAAGAATAAGTACCTACAGTCCAAGACATTGGCCCAGGTTACAGCTAGACCTAATGACTCGCCTTTTTGGAAGAGGTTAATGAAGATGAAGGTAACCTTCTTCCAACGAATGAAGTTTGTAGTTGGCAGTGGTACCACGACAAGATTCTAGGAGGGCACATGGCTTGGGGATACACCTCTAGCATTACAACATCCTACCCTATATAATATTGTACAACGTAAGGAAGGTTACGTGGCCACAGTATTACAGTCGGTACCACTTAACATACAATTATGGCGGGCTCTAGTAGGAGAACGCTGGAATTCGTGGCTACACTTGGTCAGACGATTGATGGATGTTCAACTCTCTGACCAGTCAGATAGTATTCACTGGAATTTAGCTACTAATGGAATTTTTTCAGTGAAGTCCATGTACATGGATCTGATCAACTTTGGGCCTCTTTCTAGATCATTGCATATTTGGAAAATCAAAGTGCCACATCGAATTAAAATTTTCATGTGGTTTGTACATAAGGGAGTTGTACTAACCAAAGATAACTTGATAAAACGAAGATGGATAGGCAGACCTACTTGCTGCTATTGTGATCAAAATGGAACAATAAGACACCTCTTTCTTGATTGCCCACTTGCAAAACTACTGTGGCGAACTGTTCATATAGCATTCAACGTTAATCCACCAACGAGCATTAATGAGCTATTTGGGACGTGGCTCAATGGAGTAGACGTAACTATAGCGAATCTTATCCGGATTGGTATAAGTGCTTTATTTTGGGCTATATGGAACACTAGAAATGATATGATTTTTAATGGCAAGAACTTCAATAATTTTTTGCAGGTTATTTACAGAGCCACGTCTTGGATCCGTACGTGGTCGTTACTCACTCATGTGGAATCCAGGGAGCATATGGCTATTGGGTGCAACCGGTGGGAGACGGTCGCATGGGCTATCTTCAGCCGATTTGGATGGCGAGCTAATAATAGGCTAGGTGTACAGACATCGTAGCCTACTTTTGGTTTCGTCGGCTGTGACAGTTTTTATTTTACCTTTGCATTTATTTTTTTGCTCACTTCATGAGCACTTTGTGGATCTAAGACTTCGTTTTTGAACTTATTCAATAATATGGATGTATGCATCGATTGATGCAGAGGCCGGGGGCTTCATTCCTCCTTTTCAAAAAAAAAGAGAAGAGTTTGATGTGGTATCTTCATACCTGGTGATTGTGGTATTGAGTGGAAGCTGGCGAAGAAGAGAGATGTGGCGCCGTCAATAGCAGTCAATTCTCCATCGCTGAAACATGGTGACCTCACCGTCGTGCCACTGTGGATCATCTTGTTGACATGTGTGTAGATGTGGCTCCAGAGGACGTGGGAGCCGGTGATTGTCTGCCTTGTTGGCGGCGGCAGGAAGCAGGGTCTACCGCGTGCAGGTTGACGGCTCTACCCAACGGAGGAAGGAGTTGCGTGGTGTCTAGATCGATGCGTCCGTGCGAGGGGAGGCGGATGCGGTGGATCTCGCCGCTGTAGGCAGCGGCGGCATTGCTTAGAGGAGCCTATTTTTATGCAAGAATGTGTGAGTTCTGATCATTTTATACAGGTACATATTGAGAGTACTATGTCCAGTTCAACACGATAATAATAAGAGTTCTATTCTATGTCCAGTACTACAAACTTGGATGGAATATTGGGTGCAGATGAGCAGAAAAAGTCATACGTGTGTGTGTGCGCGTGCGTGATTCAGACAGGTGCCATGTACAAACTTTTGCGTAAAAAAAGACGCCTGTTTTTTTTAGCAAAGAAAGGACGCCTGTTGGTTTGTTCAGATCGTGGGTTGATTTGCTCCAAAGCGTGTGGGCTGGCTTGTTCAGATAATGCTCAACGTATGGGCCGACAACATATATGGGCCAGGGCTACGTGAAAAAATAGCGTACGTGAAAATCACCTAATTAGTACCACCTCACGTTCCCGTCGACGACGAGGTGCCTGCGGTGACTTCGTAAATTTCAAGATGATATGCCGGCTCAGTCTCTCAGAGATGCTCATAGGGATAGGGTGTGCGTGTGTGCGTTCATAGGGGTGAGTGTATGCGCGTGTATATGAGCGCTTGCGTCTGTACTGTGTTCAAAAAAAATAATAGAAGAAAGACCAATAATAAAATCACCTAAGCGGGACGAAACCAAGAATATCATCTTGCTTTAATAGTAGGTATAGATATAGATTGGTTAGGCGGGTTAGAGGCGAAAATGAAATTTACCCTCCTCTGTAACTGATTATAGAACATCGGTTAGAGTTGCTCCAAGTTGGAAACCAAATCCCAAAGAAAATAGTTGTTACTGTGGCATGGCATACCGAACATTTAACCTGCCCACCATGCAATGCATGCGTGCACGATATATGATTCGGCCAGTGGTCGGCTGGCGAGGCTGGAATGATGGATGTTTCATCGTCCTCATCATCCACACCACAGTACGCACTGCAAAAGCGGCGGCGGCATGATTCCGCTTTCGCATGCGCTAGCTCCCCCGAGCTCAACCGTGGTGATCAGACCCACGAGGTTACCCAAGCTTTAAGCGATGGTCACACACACTCATTCCCCTCCCCTGACTGTGCTGTCCATCCAGGATCACTCGCTGCTTAATTACTGGTCACTGCTTTCTCCGGTAGACATCGATCGATCCCCCCGGCCCACCCCCCCCCCCCCCCCCCCCCCCCCCCCCCCCCCCCCCCCCCCCACATGCGTGCATGATCGTGCTAATTGTTTTTTCCAGATACCTACCTACGTGAACCGCCGCTAGTTAGGCAAGTTAAAGGCATTGCATGTGCTGCACCTGCACGCAGTAAAAACACGAAGATGCATGGCCGCTACAAGGAAGCTTTTGACACCAACGAAAAATTGTAAAACCAAGGAAGCTCGGGCAGAAACGGCGGCAGCATGCAGCAGACCACAACCCCAACGCCTCCTCACCAAGACCCAACCAAAACCACTCTACCTCAGCTAGCTCCACGCATTCCTCGCCTGGTCCGTGGCTCTGACCAACGGCAACGGGGTCGATTGACTTCCTAATTCCTATAGACTTTCGCCATTGCCAGAGTCTCCCTCCACTGACGGTAATGGATTCCCTGGCGACGTCCACGGCGAGGAGATGGGCGCTCTGCACCCTCCTCTGCCTCTGCCTCTTCTCCGCAGGCCTCCTCCTCGGCTCCCGCCCCTTCTTCTTCCCGGCGCTGCTGCCGCCGCCGCCGTGGGAGCGCTTCTCCAGGCTGCAGCAGCACCCTGCTCCCCCTCCTCCTCCTCCACATGCTGCTGCTGCCTACCACGACCACGACGACTCCACGGCGCCAGCCCCGGACGCCGACTCGGGAGGCCTCGGCAGCGACGAGGAGGAGGAGCAAGACGAGGAGCAGGCAGCGTCAGCGCCCGCCCCCGCGCCGGCATCGGACTTCGACGGAGAGGGAAGTGGAAAATGCGACGTGTTCGACGGGAGGTGGGTGCGCGACCCGGCGAGGTACCCGCTGTACGAGGCGGCGGAGTGCCCGTTCCTCAGCGACCAGGTCACCTGCCGGAGGAACGGCCGCCCGGACGCCGGCTACGAGCAGTGGCGGTGGCAGCCGAGGGGATGCGCCGGCGGCGGCACCGCGAGGCTCGACGGCTCCACGGCGCTGGAGCAGTGCCGGAACAGGCGGGTCGTGTTCGTGGGCGACTCGCTCAACAGGAACATGTGGGAGTCGCTGGCCTGCATCCTCTACACGGCGCTGCCCGACCGCTCGCGGGCGCGCGTCCACCACGTCAGCTCCGAGTACAAGATCTTCCGCGCCATGGTACGTCCTTACGTACGCCTTTTCTTCCTCCATCCCATCGCTTAAGATACACTTCAGAAATAGAGCACCAAAATGCTCTGTTTCCAAGATATACCATGATAATGATTTTTCTTCTTCTTGAGTTGGCATGTGATTCTTACTCTTTTGAGCTCAAAGATTTATGACCGTCTTCTATATCATGTCAAATTAAGTGTCATCAATGTGAGATTAAACCAGTTTTTAGAGCTAAAAAAGCATTTTTGGTTGGGGTTGCTAAATTTAACATCATGGGGGAAAATTAATGTTGCAGGATTACAATTGCTCGGTGGAGTTCTTGTGGAGCCCGTTCCTGGTGCAGCTTGAGACCAAGAAAGACCGGACCAAGGCGCTCAAGCTTGACCAGCTCCCAGCCATGCTTCAGCAGGTGATCGGGGCCGATGTCCTCGTCTTCAACACCGGCCACTGGTGGACACACACCGGCAAGCTCAGAGCGTAAGTTCATCTTCATCCTGTGTTGTTAGCTCCTCCTTTTCCAACGGCCGGCGAGCTGATTACTTGACCGACTGCAGCTGGGACCACCTGGAGAGAAACGGGATGCTCGTCAAGATGGAAGGAGAGGAAGCCTTCAGCAGAGCACTGAGGACATGGGCGAGATGGGTGGATCACAACGTGGACCAGACCAGAACCAGGGTCTTCTTCCGAAGCGTCTCACCTCAACACAAGGGGTACGTACATTTCTGCCAGCCAACTAACAAAAACTCAGGCATTATTGGGCCGGCAAATCCGGATTTCGGCCGAATTCCGGCCATCTCGGCCTGGGGCGAAAGTACCTTTCAGCCGAAAAATAGTTTTTGGTCAAATGTTGGTCAAATTTCAGCCAATTTTTTTAAATGACCGAAATTCGGCCATCTTGGTCTAGGGCGAAAAAAGTCCCAAACCAAAAATCAAAACTCTGGTGCCAACTGACTGAACCTCCTAACATACATTGATACAATGAATGCAGTGCAAACTGGTGCTACAATCAGACGGCTCCCATCACCACAGACGAAGCAATCGTTCCATGGTTCCCGAAAAGCATGGTATCCATCGTCGAGAGTACCATACTGAGCATGAGGACGCCCGCCACGTATCTGAACATCACGCATCTCTCCGAGCTCAGAGTCGACGCGCATCCTTCGGTGTACTCAATCAACAGGGATGGGAAGCCTCTGACGTTGGAGCAACGGCGACAGCCGATCGTGTATGCTGACTGCAGCCACTGGTGCCTGCCAGGGTTGCCTGATACTTGGAATGTTCTTTTGCTTGCTTCCTTAATAATGAGATGATATCCCTCCAATGAGATGATAGCCTTGTAGTTGTAGAACAAGTAAAATACTGTACTTCTAAGACACAATCTAGCTATAGGCTGACGTACTCTGGTTCCAGTTGACAAACCAAAACTCTTGTCACACACACAACACGTCAAACGAAATCACAAGAAGAAATTGTTGTGAGACAAACAACAGCCACTATGTATCAAGGGCAGACAACAAGTGTGACAAAAGGCAGTTCACAATCAACATACACAATCCATGGAAACCGCACAACAAAGGGATAATACTGATTATAGATTAAGTTTAAAAACTTTGGTGTTTGATACAGATTAGTTGGTAAATTCATACCTTCCAAGATGCATCGACACAATAGTTCCACCATAGTCAAACATGCCAAAGAAAGGCTGTAGATATTTGACAGATTAACAATTCAGCTACTCCACGAATGAATTTGTCGTCTATGAACATTTCTTTTGAGTGAACTACAATGTATTTACACTACAACATAATGCTAAATCTTTTCACGTCAAAAGATATATAGATTAAGAAACAATGTAAAATACAGGACCAAGTAATTATTGAAATCATAGTTCGTTATCTTCAAGAATTGAATAACACTGTCCAAAACAGGCGACGCATCAATACTGAATTCATCCCTCAGTTATGATGATAAGCCAAACAATCGAAATTGCATATACCTCATTATTTTGCGAATTACGGAAAATGACTGATTAGTGATATAGCAATCAGAACATGCCAAGCAATACTTGAAAATGTAGCATAGTGAATTAGAAAAAATGAGGACGCAACAAAATGACTATGGTAATAAATGATGAATACGGAAAAAATCATGCTTGTTTCTCTTTTTATTTTGAATCCCATCCAACAGAGCCTGAAACTTATCTTCGAGCTTTGTTTAGCTTTGGACTTTTATCAGTATCTCTTCCGAAGCTAAAATTCCTAAGAGTTCTTCATGTTGAGACTTCAAGACTAGCACTAGTAGAAAACGGGCCTTTAGTCCCGGTTCGTAAGGGCCTTTAGTCCCGGTTTTCCAACCGGGACTAAGCAATCGGGACTAAAGGCCCCCACTTTTAGTCTCGGTTGGATTACGAACCGGGACTAAAGGGGCTCCGCGTGGCAGCTTTCTGGAGCGGGGGCTGGAGGACCTTTAGTCCCGGTTGGTGTTACCAACCGGGACTAAAGGTATTTTTTTGATTTTTTTTTGAAATTTTTCAAAAAAAAATTATTTTTTTCGACATTTTTTTTATTTGTTTTAAAGTTTTTTCTTTTGATTTTCAAAATTTTGAATTATTTGACAATTTATTCTCTAATCACCCCTCCTCACAGCTCCAGCATGGAGCATTCATTCCAAATCATCTAACTTCCTGGCCGGTCACCCATCCTCTCACTGCTCCAACCCCAGCACACTTAAATTCCCAGCCGGTCACCCATCCTCTCATTGCTCAACCTCAGCACACTTAACTTTCGAGTTCTATCTCCCCTAGTTTCCAAGTCTGCACTTGTTGTTTTATTGACAATAGTAAGCTATCAATCCTATTAACCCTTAGGTCTTGATGTCACATGATTTAATTTTTTGAATTCCAAACAATTATTAAAATAAACAACAATGATTAACAAACAACAACGATTAATTTAAAAACTCCAAAAACTTCAAAAAAGGCAAAAAATTCAAAAAATCTAAAAAAGGCAAAAAAAAACAAAAAATGCAAAATAATAAAAAGTTTAAAATAAAATAAGTAATAATAATATTGAATTTCAATGAAAATAAAATAAGTAATAATATTGTTTTATTTAATTTTTTCCATTTATTCATTTAATATGGCATAATTAATATCTTTAAATTTGTAAATTGAAATTCGACAAATAATATATCCATTATTATCAGAAAAATGTGAGGAATCCAAATATGACATCATTTATTTAAAAAAAAAATTAATTTTTAAAATCTGAATTTTTATTCTTTTCGAATTTCAAAAATCTAAAAGAATTAAAAACGTTTAAAAAAATAAACTACTTATTCAATTAATTTATGGTATATGTATCATATCAATCCTATTAAGCCCTTGAGCATGATGTCACGTGTTTCACCATTTGAGTTTGAAACTATTGTTCTAAAAAACAATAATTATTTTGTAACACTAATATTTATTGAATAAGTACTTTGACCAAAAATTCAAAAAAACTTAAATTTGAGGATAATTTTTTTCCTTACGAAATTTGAGGATACTAAAAATTTACAAAACAGTCTACGACGGTTGCCATCGAAACCGGTTTCTCGTGCTGAACATTTTGATACATTAAACTTTTTTTTCGACATCGTATGCAAAAGTTATAGCCGTTTTACTTTTCATAACACTTTTTTAAACTTATTTCAACTCCAGACTTTTTGTGCGTTCAACATGCACCATTCAAAGTCACATCATCAATTTTCAACCATTTCCCACTTCATTCGCTATTTTTCATGCATTATTAACTTTTTTGAGCTAAATGACCCCGAAATTGAAAAACACTACAAATGAACTCTGAAAAGGTTGAAACTTGGCATGGTATCATCATTTCACCCACATACCATGTGCTAAAAAGTTGAGAGGGTTACGGCAAAAACTGGATGCACTTCGTGTACAAAACTGAACAATCCCTTTCGAAGTATCAGGGTTTCGAACGAAAACTCATCTGTTACAAAGGCATTTCATTTTTCTTAAACTTATTTCAACTCCAGACTTTTTGTGCGTTCAACATGCACCATTCAAAAGCCACATCATCAATTTTCAACTCTTTCCCACTTCATTCGCTATTTTTCATGTATTTATTGATTTTCTTGAGCTAAATGACCCCGAAATTGAAAAGCACTACAAATGAACTCTGAAAAGGTTGAAACTTGGCATGGTATCATCATTTCACCCACATAGCATGTGCTAAAAAGTTGAGAGGGTTACGGCAAAAACTGGATGCATTTCGTGTACAAACTGGACAATCCCTTTCGAAGTATGAGGGTTTTGGACGAAAACTCATCTGTTACAAAGGCATTTCATTTTTTTAAACTTATTTCACCTCGAGACTTTTTGTGCGTTCAATATGCATCATTCAAAGCCACATCATCAATTTTCAACCCTTTCCCACTTCATTCGCTATTTTTCATGCATTTATTCATTTTTTTAGCTAAATGACCCCGAAATTGAAAAGCACTACAAATGAACTCTGAAAAGGTTGAAACTTGGCATGTTATCATCATTTCACCCACATAGCATGTGCTAAAAAGTTGAGATGGTTACGGCAAAAACTGGATGCACTTTGTGTACAAACTGGACAATCTCTTTCGAAGTATCTGGGTTTCGAACGAAAACTCATCTGTTAGAAAGACATTTCATTTTTTTAAACTTATTTAAACTCCAGACTTTTTGTGCGTTCAACATGCACCATTAAAAGCCACATAATCAATTTTCAACCATTTCCCATTTCATTCGCTATTTTTCATGCATTTATTGATTTTTTGAGCTATAAAACTAAAAGAGCTAAACATAATTTGTTTTTGATTAGAACACCTATTTAAAATAACCTAAAAATTACCAAATTGAATATAATGATAAAACACACTAATATTAAACAGCAGAAAAAATAATCACTCAAAAATCTATTTTCAAAGTAAAGTTATTAACAAACTAGTGATTCACACAAATTTCGCTCAAAAAACTCTAAATATTTCGCTGTAAGTACAAACAAAAGAAAATAAATAAAGCAAAAAAAAACTGGAAAATGATCTTTAGTAATTAAACCAGTTTCTCGTGCTGAACATTTTGATATATTAAAGTTTTTTTTTCGACACCGTATGCAAAAGTTATAGCCGTTTTACTTTTTTATAACACTTTAGTCCCGGTTGGAGACACCAACCGGTCCCGGTTGGAGAAACCAACCAGGACTAAAGGGTATCACCCCCTTTAGTCCCGGTTGGTGTCTCCAACCGGGACTAAAGGTCCCATTCGAACCGGGACTGATGCCTGCCGAGCCCGGTCCGACGTCCTAGCCGCTCGAACCGGGACTAATGCTCACATTAGTCCTGGTTCGTAACACGACCGGGACTAAAGCTCTGATCCGGCCTGGACCAAAGCCCTGTTTTCTACTAGTGTAGAGAATTCCTCCGAGATAATTGATGGGTGCTTTCACCTACGACACTTCGGGTTGACAAGATGTAAAAATGTGGTGAATTCGTCTGCAATTAGGAAACTTCTTTACTTGCAGACTATAGATCTTTTTTTGGTCTATCAACATGAATCAGAAGTATCAAGCTCCGTATGGGATATACATACTCTAAGGCATGCGGGTATCCCTAGAATTTTCCTGCCAAGGAGTGTGCAAGTTCAAAGCAAGTTGGTCGTGCCACACGAAGATGGTCATGCTTGTCGCTAATTTTTTTTAAATAATACATTTTTTTAATAAATTTGAAAAATAATACGCGGTTTGAAATATTTGCAAAAATAATACACCGTCGGCTTACTATAGGCCGATTGGGACTAATCGGCTTACTATAGGCCGATTAGGTCCCAGTCGGCCTAGCCATGGCCGACTGGATTTCAGTCATCTTGGGGTTGGCCGACAGGCCTTTCGGCCAGCATCACATGCACCAGTCGGCTTAGAGTAAGCCGATTAGACCTAATCGGCTTATAGTAAGCCGATTAGGTCTAATCGGCTTACTCTAAGCCAACTGGTGCATGGCTCCAATTTTTTTGGTATTTCCTTCGCCGAAGAGTGCATTTTCCCGCCAGTTTCGTTCCCGCCCTTCTCTCTCCCGCCATCTTATTTTTCCGCCCTACTATCCCCCCATTTTATTTTCCCGCCCTACTATCGCGCCATTTTCTTTCCCGCCATACTCTCCCGCCACTTTTTCTCCCGCCAGTTTCGTTCCCGCCATCTTATTTTTCGGCCCTACTATCTCGCCCTACTATCCCCCCATTTTATTTTCCTGCCCTACTATCGCGCCATTTTCTTTCCCGCCATACTCTCCCGCCACTTTTTCTCCCGATTTTCTCTCCCGCCATTCTCTCCCGCCATTTTCTTTCCCGCCTTTCTCTCCCGCCATCTTCTCTTGTGAACCTATATAACCACATGCGCAGTAAGGTGGGTGAGCAGGCCCTTCTGTCCCCCCTTTCTCTCACGCCTTTCGCTCCCGCCATCCTTTCGTGGAGATGTCTCATCCTCATTATCCTTTTGATCGTAGTTTTCACTCTGGTATGTCCGATCGTCTTCTCAAACTAGCCGCCAATTTCAAGATGGATGATAGAGTAGTTCCATGGGAGGAACTCATCAGCAGTGACACCATAATGAATGAGTTGGCTCACTCATTAGCTAGGAGTGGGTGGCCTCCCAGGACATTTGAGGAGATACGGAAAGAACTTCTCAGGTTGCATGGCAGATGGCAGAAGGTCAAACTGCATAAGAGTGAATCTTACATCAGGCTTGCGAGGAATAATTCAGATTTATGGTCAGCAGACAGTGAGGACGAAGACGACCTCTTCATGCCGAGCACCAAGGTCAAGACTACCGCATCGTCGAAGGGCAAGAGCTCTACATCGACGAAGGGCAAGAGATCTGCATCGACGGAGGACGAAGAGGACGTCTTCATGCCGAGCACCAAGGTCAAGACTACCGCATCATCGAAGGCCAAGAGTTCTACTTCGACAATGTAGTACTGTTTTATGTAGTACTGTTTAATTCAGTTGTACTGTTTATTTTAGTTGTAATGTTTAATTCAGTTGTAATGTTTAATTCAGTTGTAATGTTTAATTCAGTTGTGTTGCAGTCAGTGTGGAAATGTAACTCGAATAACAATGCGAATTAATAGTAATATGTCTCTCGCATACATAGGTAGAAATATGTCTCTCGCATACATAGGTAGAAATATGTCTCTCGCATACATAGGTAGAAATATGTCTCTCACATACAAATACGTCCCTCGCATACATAAGTATCAGCCACGTCGTCCTCGTCCGCGGCGTGGCTGTGGTGGAGGGGGCGTCGACCACCCATACCTGTTCGGTGGCCGAACGTTACGAAGAGGAATCCAAGACCCGTCCTCGCCATACTGTGTGTCTTGCGTGGGCTGTGTGGGCTGTGTGGGATCTGGTGGAGGAGTAGAATAATACGTGTCCATCCAGTTGGTGATGTGCTGCGAGACCTGATCCTGTGTGTTGTGCCCACCATCCGGAGCACTGTCAAACGTGGAATCGGAATGGGAGGCCTCATGTCCCGACATAGGCGCCCTATATCCGTAGGGTCCTGCGACAGGGAGGCCACATAAGTAATTAAGAAACAGGTAGTTCCAACTGATATTGAAAAGAATAGATATGAACAAACATACCTGTAGGATGTTGATGCATCACGAAGCTCGGCGGTGGACCGTGCTGTTGTGGGTGTGGTCGAAACCCGTAGCCCGACGTGGGATCATGGTGGTGCTGCCACGCTGAACTCCCGGCCTGGTCAGGAGGTGGTGGCCTACTCATCCACTGATGGTCTACACGTGGACGCGGCTGATGTCGGTGCTGTGTGGGTTCTTGCTGCTGGCCCGTTGAGTGACGAGGCGGGCGTACCTGGGGCTGCTGGAGAACAACGTCCGTAGAGCGGATGCACGTGATAGCCTGATATATAGCTCGTAGTTTCCCCTCGATGCGCGTAACGAAGGAGTGCACTGGACGAGGTTCTAGAAGAGCAGTAGACGATAGTTGTCATCTATAGCTGGCCACCTCCTCGTGAAGCTCGAGTGTCATGTCAGCTTGAAATGAACTCGAAGATTATTACGTCCGCATGACAAATTATGTAAGAACTAGATGCATTAGATAAGTTCAGTATATGTTACCACGTTCTGTCTAGAGCCCGAAATATCATAGCTCGGGTACGTATCCCTCGTAGCAGGGGCCGGTATGTCCTGTCTCTGAGGGTGGTTAATGATGCGTAACCGTGTCATATCACTGTACCGATCCCAATAGGCATTGAACTCAGCCGTATCGAACTCGCGATCCTCGTCCCAAATCCGTGTCGTCGCAGTCTCCCACTCTGCAACGTACATCTGAACACGTGCCAGCCACTGAGCCATGGTCCTGTTAATCCCCTTCCTTGTGTTCCTGAAATTGCATTGTGTGTGCAATGATTAAGTAATTCTTTGGTATTTCGGAATGTGAAGACCAACCAACATTGAAATACTACACATACCTGTGGACATCGTCTAACAGCCGGCGCTCAGTAGGTGGGGGCTGGGCCAACTGTCGAAGACCAAACTGTCTCATGACCCTCTGTTGGGCCATCTCCTCGACAAATACATCGAAGATGATCTTCGATTTTGTCATCCAGTAATCCCGATCTCTTGTGCATAGCTCGGAAATACCGCCGGGATATCTAGCATGTATGGCTGCCTGCGTATACGGCTGCCAGATCACCCCAGTGTACACATCGAACTGCTCGTTCAAAGCGGTGTAGGCTCGCCTAGTCTGTTCATGAGCGAAGCTTCTCTGCACGAACAAAAAGTTATTTTCCGTCATGGTGTACATAAGGACATGGTTTACTCGACACATACCTGGCGACGTGTCCAGATCATACCAAAAGTAGGCATGTCGATGCCCTCAGCATCGAAAAGCTCGTTCGAAGGCCAAGCCTCGTCCACATTTATGTTCGGTCGTGCAATAGAGAATCTCTCCCAGGACCACAGCTGTAAAAATAGAGGGCAACCAAGAAGGGCCGCCTTCTTCCCCTCTAGCCGATAGCCGTTGCACATAGCTCGGTATGTAGCCGCTAAAACCGCAGAACCCCAACTCCTCTGTGTGATCTGCTCCGGGCCCGTAGCTGTAGCGATCTCTAATGCAATGGGGATGTATCGTGCGGTGCAAGTGGTGACATGATTCTCTGTGAACATCACCTTCCCGAGAAGCCACAGTAGGTATGCCTCCAGGCTCCTAGTGATCTGTATCGCAGTCAATGGGACTTCTGGATACCCCGGGAACTTCTGGATCTGTAGGCAATAAGTAAAGATGGACAATTAGTAAATAGAGAATATGCAAGACAAGGGAAAGATGCAAGACAAGCGACAGATCTGTGATTGATGAACAAACCTCGAATTTCCCCAACCAATCGAACTTAGGTCCGTGATGCTCCGCGGCTAATGCCGGAGCATCGGGGTAGAGATTCTGGAAACGTGCACGAAGTTGCTGCTCCCAACCATCCGGTGCCTCCAACGGTCCTATGGCATGACCCGACAAGGGTAGTCCAAGCAAAAGTGACACATCCTCGAGAGTAGGAGCCATCTCTCCCCAACGGAAGTGAAACGTGTGGGTCTCCGGCCTCCATCGGTCCACTAAGCACGTGAGCAAAGAGTGGTCAATGGCGACGTGTCTCTGGCGTCCACCTCTGGCCTCAACAAGACGCGCGAAAGGTAAAAGCCCAGCCCATTTCAACCTGCGTATAACAAAGCACAAAGGTTCAATGATTTGTTATCGGAAAAAACACCTAACAAACAAAATTAATAAAACCCGTACCTCTCAGTCCAATCCGGGTGTATCTTCCAGTCATGCTTAGGAGTGCGAGTGACTAGGGGTAACAGAGGGCGTTCGTCTAACATTCTAGCACGATGGCCACTATCAATGAAAGGATCAATCAATGGTGGGCGTTCATCCTCCATTCCTGCACTTATGATAACACAGTTGCAAGCACCATACAAATTTAAACAGAGTGCCACACTTAATACAGAATTTAAACAGAGTGCCACAGTTAATACAGAATTTAAACAGAGTGCCACACTTAATACAAATTTAAACAGAGTGCCACACTTAATACAGAATTTAAACAGAGTGCCACACTTAATACAAATTTAAACAGAGTGCCACACTTAATACAGAATTTAAACAGAGTGCCACACTTAATACAGAATTTAAACAGAATTTAAACAGAGTGCCACACTTAATACATAATTTAAACAGAGTGCCACACTTAGTTTCTTCCTCTCCCTCCTCTCCCTCTTCTTCCTCTTCGTCCCCGGTTTCCTCGTCCACGCCCAGTCACGAAGGTGGGACAATTAGGGTCCCTGTGGCCAAATTCGTTGCATAGAATGCATTGAATAGTTGGCCCTCCGGCTTCAGATTCATCCATATCATTCCGGATGCGTTGAGACTGACGTCTACCTCTGCTTGTACGCATATTCCGTGGGTTCGGAATGTACCGCCTTTCAACAGGGTTAACAGTGGTGAAGTTACCCATTGATTGAAATCCCTGCAACTCACCTGTCCAGGTATTGACCACGGACTGTTTCAGGAAATATGGAGACACGAAAGAGATTGCGTCAAGTCCTAGCTGCCCGCAAGCAGCAAGTACATGAGAGCAAGGTAGATGAAGCAACTTCGGTTTGTTGCATGTGCACTCGCACGTTGGCCTGACTTCATTGCCAATTTTCACCTCATGCGTCAACACCTGATTTCCACATCCAAATTTGTTGTTAGCTAATCGGACCTCAAACCTTCTTTCTTGATTTCCGATGGGGACTACAGTGTGAGTCCTAGCTTTCCGCATCTTAGCATTCATATACTTCATAACCCTTTCACAATAACGTGTGTTCGGGTTGTTTGTGATATGCAACTCTGCTGCTTGACGTCTATCTCTGAAATACTTCACCGTGCCATAGAAAATACCCTCAACGATTGCTGTCAGTGGCAAAGCACGGTTTCCTCTGAGGACAAAGTTATAAGTTTCAGCTAGGTTGGTAGTCATGACACCATACCTTGCTCCATGTGTGTCATGCAGCAAAGACCACCTCTCCAGAGGCTCATGCTCTATCCACTGCTCGAATGTTTTAATCGTCCTGCCAAGCCTTCTCCTAGTACCAGGTGGGTCAAATCCTGGCAAATCACAAAGCCCTACAGGTTCTTCCTCCTCGGCCGCTGGTCCTGTTGCTAACTGTGCAGCTACTGCTTCTACATGTGCCCTCACAGCTGCATCCCTTGCAGCTTTCCTGTCCCTAACATGTCTCAAAGTGCACACATTAAGTCTCTCACGTATCTTCATGTACTTCCATTCCTGGTTCTGCTTGCAGAGTTTTTTGAATAGATTCATAAGGTTCTTATTTCTGAACTGCGAGAAGAAATTGGCCCCCAGGTGACGCATGCACCAACGGCTCTGCATGTCCGGCCATGGAGTTGGCTCATCAGGCCCAGGGTTTGTCAGTGTCCTTATCGCACTCAGTATACCTGCATGCCTGTCATGAAGGATGCACACATTCGGCTTATCCTTCACAACTGCTATTTTCAGTTGCCTGAAGAACCAAGTCCAACTTTCCATATTCTCGCTCTCCACAAAAGCAAATGCTAGTGGGACTACTTGATTTTGACCGTCCTGACCAATGGCGGTGAGGATCTGACCCTTGTACTTGCCAGTGAGAAATGTGCCATCTACACATATCACCGGTCTACAATGACTGAAAGCTTCGATGCATACACCGAAAGAGAAGAACAATCGATGCAGCACCATCACAGTTGGGAACTCCGGCATGACCAAGTCTTCGATGTCAACATAGGTGCCTGGATTCCGGTACTGCAGTGTGCGGAGGAGACGGACAACACAGTCATATGCATCGAAATACGAACCAAATCTCTTCTCAAGCGCCATGTGCTTAGCCCTCCAAGCCTTGCCATAAGAAATTCTGTAATTGAACCTGACGAAGACTTTTGTCTGGATAGCCTTCACTTCCATCGCTTTGCTCTCCACTATCTCGCTGTAAAACAATCGAGCAATAAGCGTGGACGAAAGGTTACCATGATCTTGAGGGATATACGGAATAACACATGTGTGCTGTACGAAGTCACTGATCACCCAACTTGTGCCATACTTTGGGAGATAGCCATGCACCCTCGCGGGACAACCATCGTTCTTGCATACCATTGTCAAAAATTGCTGACTAGACACGGCAGCTCTCAAAACCCTTTGCGTGGACATTGCCCACTGAGTGATTGCATCCTTCAGAGCTTCCTTGTTGGGGTACATACCACCCGTCGCAATGTTGTTCTGGTGATATTGCCAGGCAGAATCATGGCCATCATTCACGTTCATTGCAGACGAGAAGTCATGATTCCATGATGCAGGATTAGGCACCACCTCTACGTTCTCATCTTCATCCGACTCGTCGGAATTATCAGCATGACCAATATCAACATCTGTATCTTCATCTTCCATCAGGTTTTGCATTTGTCCATCTACCTCGTCGGCATCAGCCTGGCCAACGTCATAACCATCAGCATTTCCTCCTTCTACCTGACTACTCTGCCCTGATTCGTGGCCATCATATCCAGCATTTGACGGAACATCTAACATAGATAGATGTATCCCTGCACTGCTCTGGCCAGGATCATAACCGCCCTCGCCTTCAGGGGCACTGACCTCCTTCAGGACAGGAAGCACTAAGGCGCAAGGATTTACGATCCTTTTTGCACATCCTTCCAACCAGTGCACCCACTGAGAGTCCCGCTCGATTGGCCTCAAATAAAAGAAAATGTTCGAACTTGACCGGCTCCACAATGCATGAACACCGACGGTGTGAGTTACAATATTATACCCTAAACATCTTGTCAACCACTCTGTCAACTGACCAACAGACCATGTTTGAGGGGCACTAATTGGAACCACTATGTTCTCGAACTCACTAAGATCAACTCCCAACTGATTTGTTTGGACAGTACCATGACCGTAGAAAAAAGTGAACTTCACTACATCTGACATATCTGCTGACCTAAAATATTCAACATGGAGAACTATTAAACAGCAAGTCAAACATATAATATATTATGGGATATTATCGGTGCACTTAAAAATATTCATAAACTGAAATATCAGACATATAAAAATATTCCGGAATATTACCGGTCACCTAAATATTACCGGTCACCGAAATATTAACGGACAACTATATATTACCGGACGCCTAAATATTACCGGTCACCTAAATATTACCGGACACCTAAATATTAACAGACAACTAAATATTACCGGTCACCTAAATATTACCGGTCACCTAAATATTAACGGACACCTTAATATTACCGGACACCTAAATATTTGACATCTAAATATTACCGGATCAACTAAATATGTTACGATATATTACCGAACCAACTAAAAAATTGCACAAGTAATATGACAGACAAAATGTAACTTGTATTATACCCTTGAAGCGTGCGAAGCAACGACGAACGGCGGCCCTTCTCCACGTGCAGCACCCCCTCCTCCACCACCTCCTCCTCCACGTGCAGCACCCCCTCCTCCACCACCTCCTCCTCCACGTGCGGCACTCCCTCCTCCACGTGCAGCACCCCCTCCTCCACGAAAATGTTCACCACCACCACAGACTATCCCATGACGAGATCGAGGTTTCCCTTGACTCCTCCAACCATGTACAATGCAACTACGGTGGAAAATTGGCAAAAAAGTGGTTGTATCTTGTGTATAAATTGGACTAGTTTCGGAGTGGAGAGAAGAAGTGAAGAGGAGCAAAGGAGAGAAAGAAGAGAGGAAGAAGAAGGCTCGGGCGCGCTGTGTTACCCGTGGGCAACTCTGTCGGCTTATAGGAAGCCGACTGGCCAGCTGTCGGCTTATCGGAAGCCGACTGCACACAGTCGGCCGCGGTGACGTGCTCGCACCAACGATTGGCCGCCACGCGGCAGAATGGCAACCTGTCGGCTTCCTATTCGCCGAGTGGTGGCTGTCGGCTTGCTACAGGCCGAATGAGCCCAGTCGGCCTCCTAAACACCGACGGTGTATTATTTTTGCAAATATTTCAAACCGCGTATTATTTTTCAAATTTATTAAAAAAATGTATTATTTAAAAAAAAATAGCCATGCTTGTCCTTGCCCTTGCTAAAGAAGCCCATGGTGACGAGGCAGCTAGGGTTTGTGTCCGCCAACGAGAG
Source organism: Elymus sibiricus (assembly GCA_039707655.1). Classification (NCBI taxonomy): domain Eukaryota; kingdom Viridiplantae; phylum Streptophyta; class Magnoliopsida; order Poales; family Poaceae; genus Elymus; species Elymus sibiricus. The sequence goes on from CM077665.1 coordinate 60,489,481, forward strand.
TGCACGTCTGGCTAAGATGTGGACTGGAGTGGGGAAGCAGAAGTGGATGAGCCCCCCCCCCCCCCCCCCCCCCTACGCTTGCCATGTAAAATTGACATGGTCTGGACGCTTTCGGTTGCTGGCATGCGAGCTCAAGTTGGGTGGATGCCATTTAATACGACTATGATGGTGGTTAAACGGCCAACATGCGGGCCCGAGGCAGACACTGGGAGGACACACGTCGCGTCTGTCTTGCGTACGTGTGAACACAAATCAGCCATAAATTTTATGTGGATATGCGTCTAGACATACATCGAACCAGGCGCCCCTATATCTCCCCTTCAGCGAGGCCACAACCTCTTTTTTCTGTTTTTGTATTTAGCTTTATTTTATACATTTGTTTATACTTTAAAACATTCTAAATAAATAAATAAATATAATAAAAACATTTAAAATATGTTAAACAAGTATTTGAATAAATGTTGAATAATTATTTGAAAAAAAATGTTGAAGGGATACATAAAAAATATTGATCATGTACTAAAAATGTTTTACAAGTATTTAAAATATTTTAATCAAGCTTTCGGAAAATGTTGAATGTGTATAGAAAATTTGTTCACCATGTATTAATAAAATAATGATTTTTTTTATTATGTATATAAATTTTTTAATCAAGCATTTATAAAAAATATTGAACAAATATTTATAGAATGTTAATCAATCATTTTAAAATGTTAATTAAGCATTTGAAATAAAAAAACGAGACGAGATATAGCTCCCGCGCACCTAATGGACCGGATTTGTCGTTGGGTGGGCCTGAGAAAACTGGCTCCAAAACCGGTTCGAGAGAAAAGCAAAACAAAAGCTGGATCTCAAAAAAAAAAAAAGGCCCGTCGAGCTAACCTACCCAAGCCGAGACCCGATTCATTCCTTCTCCCCCTCCACCGACGCCGGCCGGCAACCACCGCCCCATCTCCCTCACACCTCGCCGCCGGCCTACTCCCCCTCCCCCTCCCCATCCCCACACAGAGATCTCCCCCTTCGGCGAGCGAAGCGGCGGGCTGCTGAAGGAGGCGCAGGAGCTCGCCGTGCTCTGCGCGGCGGACAGCGCCGGCAGGCAGATGGACTACTGCAGCCCTCACACAAGGTCCGTCCGTTCCTTCGTGGACCTTCTTCTCCCAATCTCATGGCCCGTGCGTCTCGATTCATTCCGGTCCTAAACTGATTTAGGATGTTCTGTCTGATTCGGTGTTTACTTTTCGATTCTTCTCTTCTTAGTAGCACATGTACATGAAGTTTAGATGAACTTATCAAAGTCACTTGAAAACCTTAAATTTATCTAATGCCAAACGATCTGCTGTGCTGAAGCAATTGATTTGTGTGAAATAGAAGTTGAGAGACAACTTTAAGTTTACTACTGTTTTTTTAACCAACTTTAATTTTACTACTGTAAGTATCAGGATGCTCTCATTGTGTCTCATGTTGAAGTTGGTCAGACAATGCTCTTAATTCAGCTCTGATTTTAATCTTCAGATTAGGATTCATGGTCAGATTCAGTCATTCAGAAGCTTCTGTACCCACCTAATTGTTCACGACTAAATTCGAACTGTGACCGATAAGTCATTAGCCATTGGTTGGTTCTTATGCAAACACAGCCTGCTGACGTTCAACAACTGTTAACCGCCTGCATTCCATTTACACATGCATAATTGTACCATAGCTTAAAACAATGCCCGATGACTGAAACCTGTGGGTCATGCATAAACAGGTTTACTCGCATATATGCACTGTACAAGATTACTAGAGTAGTATATAGTGATGACATACTGACATACTCCACCTGTCATTTGTAAAGCTTGTGCGAGAGCATCACTATTCACTAATGACCAGTTCCAGGGGATAAATCATGATGATGATCGGTTTAATAAACAAACACATCTAGTCATCTACTAGCAGATCTATATGATTCTTGCACACAACAGTTGTTGGCGGATATCGCAAGCTTGAGGCATGAGCGTGACCATCTCAAGGCCATCGTGCGGAGGCAGGCCGGAGAAGACCTGCCATCCGCCGCAAGCGTGGCAGAGCTTGGCCATCTGGAGAAGAAGCTAGAGTGCGCGCGGGGTAAAGTCCATGAAATGAAGGTATACATACTGTTACACCCTGCACTGCACAATATTCACCTCGGCTGACATGTTATTGTCAGAGTTTGAATGAATGGTTACATGGCTTTCTTGCGTGCACGATAAACTGCTGCCAGCTAGCCCTTGATGAAGCTGGTAATTAGATTCATGAGTACTAATATGTCCATCTCACCATAAATTTCTGTTGAATTTTCGCAAAAATATGTTGATCACTCTGAGGATGCAGTTTTGATCCAGTTTGTTGGTTCCTTCTAATTCTTCAAGAATATATCTGCTAGATGGCATCTATTTCTGACCGTTGTAAAAATATATCTTCACAACTATATCAAGATTGTACTGCTGACCATTGTACCAAAACTTCACAACAACTGGACGACATGAATTATTGATTATAGAGTTTTACTTTAGTTATCCTTTTTCCTTCATGCACATACACTGACACTGCTTTACTTTACGTCATTTTCTGTGACTTGTATGACATTCCATTTGTCTACCTACAGGTGGAGCTACAACACGATAGTAGAAGAAAAAGGTAAGCACGATAGTGCTTCTGAAGTAGAAGAAAAAAGTAAGCACGATAGTGCTTCTGAATCCACTCCACTATGCATGCTGGCGGCCGTGCCGCCGCGCCCAGCGGAGATGCCACCACCGACCCTGCCTCCCCGCACTTCGTCGACGCCGCCCACCCGTATGTTGCCGCCGCCGCTTCCGTGCTCACCTCCCACCGCTCCAAGTCCAAGTGGTCCCAGCTCGCCTCCCTCCCGCTCCCTGACCGCCTCCCCGCGTCAGCCGCTTCCGCCGTCCTCCTCCTCCTCCGCCACCGGCCCCATGTAGCCCTCAGCTTCCACCAATTCGCCCTCCGCCGCCTCCTCCCCGCCCGCTCACCTCCCCCGCTCATCCTCTCCGCCTCCGTCACGCATGTCGCGGCTGCCTCCCGCCTCCGGCGCGCTGCTGTATCTGTCCTCTCCTCTGCCACCTGCCACTACTCCCCCTCCCAGATCTTCAATGCCCTCGCCGCCACCTACCGCCGCTTCGCGTCGGCCCCCTTCGTCTTCGACCTCCTCCTCCTCGCTTACCTTCGCTCCCGCCGCGAACCCCTCGCAGCGGCCTCCATCGCCCGCCGCTACCTTGCCTCTGGCCCCTGCCCCCTTCCCTCTACCGTCGCGTTGCTCTTCCGCTCCCTTCCCTGCGCCGAGTCCGCCCTTGAGATGTACCACCAAATCTACACGCGGCCAGGTCCAAGAACCAACCGCGTGCTCCAGCCGACGACACAGACCTTTAACTCCCTCCTCCTCGCTTTCTACCGCCATGGGAAGTGCGAAGATTTCGACATTGTGCTCGATGAAATGGACCGGTACTCTTGCAAGCACAATGTAGGCACTTACAACATTCGGATGGCTGCGTGTTGTGATGACAGGGAGATGGTGAAGGCACGAGGATTGTGGGATGAGATGGTTCAGGGAGGGATCCAACCAGATGTCACCGCATACAACACGATGATTGGTGGGTATTGTGCTGCCGGGCAGGTGGGGATGGCAGAGGAGATGTTTAAGGACATGGAGATTTGTGGGATTGAGCCAAGTGTTACAACATTCGAGTGGTTGGTCAGAGGGCATTGTAGGACAGGGGATGTTGATGCTGCGATGCTTGTTCGCATAGACCTCAGAAGGAGGGGGTTTGGTATGGCGGCGGAGGTTGTCGATGAGATGGTTGATAGCTTGTGTAAGAAGAGGAGAGTTGAGGAGGCATTAGGTATTTTGAGGGCGGAGGTGAAGAAGGAAGAGTTCGCACCGAATCGGGGAAGCTACGAGGTGCTGATAAGGGGATTTTGTGAGGAAGGGGAAGTGGAGGTGGCGATGAGACTCCAGGCAGAGATGGCTGGGAAGGGATTCAAAGCCAGTGGTGAGGTCTACCATGCTTTTCTCCGTGCTTATGAGAAGGATGAGGACCATGAGATGGTTGAGAGGTTGAGGAAGGAAATGGCAGCGATAGGCATCGAGGATGCAAGTGACATGGATTGTATGCAATGATGCGTTTTTCAAGCTTCGTATGTTTCTGTTCAGGACACTGGTAAATTCCTGTTGTACTTGTCTCATCCAATTTTGTTGATCTCCAGTCTTTACACTGTACATACTAGAGCACAAAATCTCAAGTTGTATCTTAAGAAATATATGTAGTCTGAGGGTCTTCCACCTCTATCTATGAATTTTATTGTTAGGCTCATGACTTCTGGCTGGTTATGTAGGGTCTTCCACCTCTATCTGTGAATTTTATTGTTGGGCTCATTACTTCTGGCTGGTTAAGTTAACTACTTTAGTGATCATCTCCTCGGTTATTACCATATATTTCAACTTTTGCAGCTTGCATCAGTGTTTGTGTCATGCATGCCATTGATATATGGTTTTTGCAGAATAGGTAACGAGATATGATTTTTGCAGGTTTTTTAAGATCTGCGGTACTTGTAGGCCAAGAGTTAACTGGCCAACTCCCTTCATTATTTGAGGTATGTACCACATGGAATGCAACTATGAAATTATACAAATTTCTTGTTTGATGTATGTAGTGTGTGTCGTTGGTTCTAAAATCTAATGTTCCGGACCTAGCTTGTGAAGTGGACGTTGGCATCGATGGTAAAAGTACAAAAAAGTGGCGCCAAAAATAACAATATTCATTTTTATGTCACAGTTCCGCCGTAAGAGAGTTGGCAAGCACTGCATTCATACTCCAGCAAGGAAGATCCCTGAGACAATGCAAAATATCCATTCCTGAGCGCATCACCTAATTGACCTCTCATGATCAGTACTTTATATGTGTTTGCTTCATTGATAGAACTGGATATTGACAAGGGTGAGAGTGCATGTTATATACATGCGTCGGAAAGCTGGACGAACTCGCCAAGAGCGGAAGAAGCAAGCAAGGTTGGAAAAGGCGGTATTAGGCGTACGCCTCAGCTCGCTGAAGCGCTCGGCGACAGCCCATCGAGTAGCCTTGGGCCTAATCGGGACTCTAGGCGGGCCCATCGCTTAGGCGGAGCAAGGCGTGCGCCTAGGCATGATGAAGCGGAGTAAAGCGGTGAGGAGGCGTCGCTAGGCGGACCGGAGATGCAACGGGAGGGTGCTAGCATGCGGGAAGGTGGCGACAGGACCGCGGGAAGATTGCGGGGAATTTGCCGGTGGGAGGAAAGGAGATATTAGGTTAGGCTATGTATATATAAACACACAAGCGGTGGCGGCGGCTCGATCTATTTCGTCGCCGCTTCGTTCGCCGGCCGCCGAGACGAAGAGATTCACCGCCATGACTTCTTCCTCCGCGCCATCTCTCCGTCCGGCCACAACCTGAGGTCCGGTCTTCTCCCCTACTGTAGGTAAGCTGCCAATGCGATTTCAGCCATCCCTTCTCCTCGTTTCTTCACCATGCCTGTGTGTTGCCTCTGCATCACCGGTGGATTGCTAGTTGATTGTTGCTCTATCTCTCTCATGTAATCACTCCCGATCTGTAATTTCTGTATGATCTGTTTATACATCACAAATGATCTTTTAAACTTATATACAGTAAGTATTGATTTATCTGGATTGCAAGTCGGATGCTGGCTGCTTGATCTATGCAAGTGATATTCATGTTCAGTGTTGTTCAGAGTAGAATGTTTCAGTTTTAGAGAATTTTTTATTTTTTTGCATGTTTCTAAATGCATGGCAGGAAGGGGAGCCTTGGCGCAGTGGTTAAGCTGCTGTCTTGTGACCATGAGGTCACGGTTTTAAGTCCTGGAAACAGCCTCTTGCAGAAATGTAGGGAAAGGCTGCGTACAATAGACCTAAAGTGGTCGGACCCTTCCCCGGACCCTGCGCAAGCGGGAGCTACATGCACCGGGCTGCCCCTTCTAAATGCATGGCAGGAAGTAATACACGCAACCTTTTTCTAAAACAGCAAGCAAAGGGAAATAAACATGCTCACTTAATTAACTATTTACTGTCAAAATTCAGATTATTGAAGACGGTGAAAAAGATTACTGAATTAACATGAAGACAGTGAAAACTAACATGACAGTGATGATGACATGGCAAAATTCAGATTGCTGAAGACAGTCAAAAAGATGGCATGACAAAATTCAGTCAAGACCAAATCTTAGTGAATCTTACTGATCTTCAGTCAAAACCAAATTTCAGAGTTCAAGTACAGTACCAATCTTACTGAATTTTGAGACAGTACAAATTTCAGAGTTCAGATTCAAGCACACATCCTACTGAATTTCAGAGTTCAAGTACACGTCTTACTGAATTTCAGAGGGAGTACAGTACAAATCTTACTGAATGCAACGCTCAAACATACATCTAGGCATCTGGTGTCTGATCCACTAACTAATCCTACTCCATCCAGCCTCACTAACGCACATACAGTCAAGATAGTAGCACAAGAAAAATCCCCATTGGCGCGACGAAGCTATGCAACAGTGGTCGAAGGAGCTATGTTTAGAACCGGCCAGGAGCTTACCTCATGCTGGAAGAGCTTGGAGGAGAGGAAGGCCAAAGCAGATCGTAGGCACATATATCCGCGCGCGAGAGCCCTCGGTTACTAGATCGTGTATGCAGATCATGCTTCTTTAGTGCACGGCTGCTCCGCCATGAGCCTCTACCTGTGCCGGCATCCCCTTCTTCTTGCGCCGCCGCCTCGTCGTCGCTGCTGCTCATGGGGGAAAGGAAGGACTTTTAGGACCAGGAGGAAGGAGCGGGGGAGCTGCGGGGTACTGGACCTGGAGGACCGGGAGGAGGCGCGGGGGGAGATTATAGATTAAACTGAAAAACTTCGGTGTTTGAATGTTTGATATAGATTAGTTGTAAATTCATACCTTCCAAAATGCACGGTGAATTAAAAAGAAATGCGTGCGGATGGAGGGAATCCCCAAGGGATTGTCGCACCCTACATCCCTCGATCTGTATCACAACGTGATATGAGAAGATACTCCTTGAATGACAACACACAAAAAGAGTAAGCAGAAAGGATGTGAGGTGACACTGCCTCCTCCCGTTATTTCTCTCTTTGATTCAATTTTACTACCAGGGATGATAACACACTGCTTTTTACAGGTCATAGAAAGTCATACTTTGTTCTAAGGATTATGTTTGACGTATGGTTCAAATTTATTATAAAGGTCACAGGAAGTCATACTCTTCAAACAGCAAGGCTGATCAAGTATTGCTATTATTTCCTAGTTACAAAGGCAGTATGGCCTGGTTACGCTCTCTCATCGGATTAACAAATATCTCTGAACCTATGATTGATGCATGTCTTATCATGTGGTCCCTTCAATTTTCCACCTATTTGATTCAAGAAATGTGTGTGACTGCTAAGTATTGTATTAAGTGATTTGTACTGTTCCTGGATTGGTATTGTCACAAACAAACAATAAATCATATATATTTTACTATTATTAACTAATGTTGTTCGTCTTCTCTGGAAGCAGTTGATAGAGCACTCACTTTGGCATCAAAGATCGTTTTGTGTCATGACATTGAATCATTATTAGCATTGTAACAAATGGCGGGTCGATGGAGATAACCGAATCAGGCTCATAATTCCCTGGCTTCACATGCTTCTTCACTTGCGCCCTGATCAACTTTAGCAAACCAAAAGTATTATGTGCTTGAAAAGCACCCCGTCTCTTATATTTTTATTTATCTAAAATAGTGAAAATGGTTAATTGTTTTTCCCGGTTAGTTGTAATCATTTTCTGATCTCATCAGGGTGTTCAAACCTAAATGTGATTGAAGATACAAAATACTATTATAAGATTCAAGTGCTACAGTAGAAATAATTATTGGAAATCCTAGGGGGGTCGGGGGGGGGGGGGGGGGGGGGGCAATGCCCCCTGCCCTAACATAAGCCGCATGATCCTAGTTTAACTAGACATGCCCATAGTTAGGGCCTGTTCGGCATCCCTCCGCTCCGTGACGCTACTCCTGGAGCTGGCGGAGCTGAAGTTAAAAACCACGGAGCGGGGAAACTGGTGGGTTGCCGCTCCTTAGTAGAGGCGTGAACTCATGAGAGCACTTAATGTGAAGTACACCCAGGGGATTTCACATGTTAGTTATGTCCCACGGATTCGGTTGTCACTGATTTTTGTGGCAAAGTACCCTTGCCAATATAAGGAAAGATCCGCAGTTTCATAACAATGATGTTCTTACATATGACCTTGCCTTCTCAAGCAAGGTTAGTAGGGGTATGTCGAGGACATCATATGTATACTTCAACATTGCCGTATCCCCCAGTGTGTTTTTGTTTGCCATGAAATTTCTGGGATGATTGGCATTCTTGCTTCTACTCTGTATAGAGATCTTTTTGTCCAACTCATTTTTATCGGCACTGCCCACTGGTAAGTAATCGACTAATACACATTTTTACGCCATCCACTACTGATATTCTATGATAATCATGCTTGTATTATGTGCAATGCAGATTTTTGTAAAAGTGAGGTTTTAATATTTAAGGTAAAAGGCAGACAAGACTCTTAAACTCATGGAGAAGGATTACAAAAGAAATTGTGAATGATATCTCTAGATAGCACATCCACGAAAAACCATAGAAAACATCAGGTTGGAACTAAACAAAATGTTGTGGAGGATGACACATGATGTCACTAAATCTTCTTTGACGACAATATTAAAAAGAGACTTGTTCGCTGTGGTACCAAAAGTAACCACACCGTGTAAAATTTTAAGAAGAAATTCAAATACTGTTGCATCTATGTTTGTGCAAAATTTTATGTTGAAACAGATGATGAATACGAGCGCAACACTAGAAAATATGTTCATCATCCCATTAGTTTCATTCGCAAAATACACCATGTATATTGGGGGGGGGGGGGGGGGGGGGGGCAATGCCCCTCGCCCTAACAATTCAGTAAGTGCAGAGAAGCATGTCACGATGCGGATAAACAATTTGCCATGGGGACACAAAATATAGGAACCTAATGAAAAAGGATGATGACAAAGCCCACATGTTCGGTTTGGCGACCCCTAGACCGAACGAGTTGTTCGGTGGAAACGATCGTCCACCCGAACAATTTCGTTTGATAGGTTAGGTCAACAGCCCAAACACCCACCACGTTAGCAAAAATATTTGAGCAAATTGCCATGGGGAATATTTTCTTATGCTACCTTAAGCTAACTAGAGTGTTTGCCATGCGAAAAAAGTTACAAATTTGCCATGGCAAAAAAATTAACGTATTTGCCATGAACTAACTTCAGTGTTGGTCATGGAAAAAAAATAAAAAGATTTGCCATGACATAAATTTTGAAAATTTGCCATGGGTAAATTTTGAAAAATTTGCCATGGGAAAATGTAGAACAAATTTGCCATGGAAAAAAAATAACACAAAGAAATGATCAAAAAATATTACCATGGAAAATGCATATTTAAATTTGCCGTGTTATTTTTATCAAAAATGCCAACCTTTTTGTGTAATTAAATTGCCATGAATGTCAAACAAAACAAAAAATATATTAAAATTGCTATGGCAAATGCATATACAAATTTGCCGTGGGATAAATTGTCATGCTTAAACATATTTTTTGCCATGATTGTGAAAATAATATAAAAAAGTGATGAAAAATAGCCATGGCAAAAACATGTTCAAATTTGGTATTTTATCAAAACTTGCCATCTTTGTGTAATTAACTTGCCGTGTGGAGGTGTGTCTCCGGCGGATCTCACGGGATTCGGTCGGTGGTTGTCTTTGGTGGATCTGCTCGGATCCAGTCTTTGTTCGTCTTTGTTCTTGTGTCTTCAGGTTGGATCCTTCCGATCTAAACTTATCTTCATCGGCGACGGTTGCTGTTCTGGTGTGTTGGTCTCATGGGGCCTTAGCACGACGACTTCCCGACTGTCTACTACAACAAGTTGTGCCCGGCTCCGGCGATGGAGGGGCGATGACGGCGGCGCGCCTTCGGCTCGCTTCAGTGCTTGTAGTCGTCGCTAGGTGGTCTACGAATATGGATGTAATTTTAATTATTTCTAGTGTTCGCTGTACTGCCATGATTGAAGATGAATAGATTGGAAGTTTCTCGCAAAAAAAAACTTGCCGTGTATATGAAAAACACAAAAAGAAAGATCGAAAATTGCCATGGCAAATGCATATTCTAATCTTCCGTGGAATTGTTTTATCAAATTTTCCATGCTAACATATTTTTTTGCCATGAATGTGAAAGTAATACAAAAATGATCAATAGTAGCCATGGCAAAAGCATGTTCAAATTTGCCGTGGTCTTTAACCAAAAAATGCCATATTTTGTATGATTAATTTGCCATGTAAGTGAAATAACACAAAAAATGTTCAAATTTGCCGTGGAAAAAATGTATATTCGAATTTCACTTGGGAAAATGCATATTCGATTTTTCCGTGGGATTTTTATCACATTTGCCATGCTTATGTATTTTTTTTGCCATGAATGTGAATTTATACAGAAAAATTTATCAAAAAATGTGATGGCAAAAAGCATGTTCAAACTTGCCATGGTGTTTTACCAAAACTTGACATCTTTAGTGATATTAAATTGTTGTGTATGCGAAACAACACAAAAATTGCCATGAACAAATTTTTTATTCCGTAAAAACAGTGGCAAATTTGCTATGAACAAATTATCTAATACAATTACACCTAGAAACTGCAGTGTGAGTTGGTCCATTCATTTTACAACAAAAAATTCCATGTGCTATAAAAATTGTTTTCCCAGAACTTGCCCTGCAAATATTACAAAAATATGTGTGAACTAGGACTTGCACATGACAGCTACAGATTCTCCCTACAAATGCTAAACCCAAACTACATATTGAAAATTACCATGGTAATTATGGGGTTGAAATTGCCATGACATCTCTACCATCCTAAGAACAATGTTTTCACTCTAGGTATAAGTGCCTTTCAGAGAGAAGCATAGGTGAAGGATAAAGGCATACACATGGCGTAAGTGCATTCAGAGAGAAAACAGTAACAATTTGCAATCGAATGTGGAGAAATGAAAACGAAACAGAGGTGAATGGCAGTAGACCTCGAGGACGAGCTCTCGTCGCTCCTCGTAGATGAGCAGCATGACAAGGACGCCGTCGGGCACCACGCGTCCAGTGATACGTTCATTATGCATCATGAATTCTTATTGATATTTATGTTATTCATGTTCATTATTCCTTCTTTTGATACAATTCTTATGCCTTTTCTCTCTGAATATGCAAGGTACATCAAAAGGAGGAAAATCTCTGGAAACTGGAATTCTAGACCTGAAAACCAAGAAAATGGCAGAAAATTCACTGGACTCCAAATGACCTGAAATTTCACAGAGAATTTTTATGGAATATATAAGAATTTTTGAGCCAAAAATTCTCTAGAGGGCGGGCCCCTGCTGGCCACGAGCCAACAAGGCGCGACCCAGCCCCTCGTCGCGCCCTGTTGGGTCGTGGTGGCCCAGCAGGTCCCCAGCCCCCCCTCTTCTTCTATATGGTGAGTTTTGACCTAGAAAAAAAAATCATAAGATTACTTTCGGGACGAAGCGCCGTCGTCTCAAGGCGGAAACCAGGGCAGAGGCCCTTTTTCTCTCCGACAGAGAGATTCCGTCAGGGAAACTTCTGTCCCGGAGGGGGAGATCGAAGCCATCGTCATCACCAACGCTTCCTCCTTCATGGGAGGACAAATATTCATCAACATCTACACCATCACCATCTCGTCTCCAACCCTAGTTCATCTCTTGTATTCAATCTTTGTCTCAAAACCTCAAATTGGTACCTGTGGGTTACTAGTAGTGTTGATTACATCTTGTAGTTGATGCTTGTTGGATTAATTGGTGAAAGATATTATATTCAGATCCTTGATCATCACCATTACACCTCTGATCTTGAACATGTTGATGAGGTGTGAGTAGTTACTATTGTTCCCGAGGACATGGGATAAGTCTTGTTATAAGTAATCATGTGAAGTTGGTATTCGTTCTATATTTTGATGATATGTATGTTGTTGCTTCTCTTAGTGGTGTCGTGTGAACGTCGACTACACGATACTTCGCCATTTATGGGCCTAAGGGAAGTCATTGTGGAGTAACAAGTAGATGATGGGTTGCTAGAGTGACAGAATCTTAAACCCGAGTTTTGCGTTGCTTCATGAGGGGCTGATTTGGATCCACACGTTTCATGCTATGGTTAGATTTATCTTAATTCTTCTTTCGTAGTTGCGGATGCTTGCGAGAGGGGGTAATCATAAGTGGGTTGCTTGTTCAAGTAAGAACAACACCTTAGCACCGGTCCACCCACATATTAAATTATCAAAGTAGTGAACGCGAATCAACTCAACATGATGAACATGACTAGACATAAATTCCCATGTGTCCTCGGGAGCGCTTGCTTCATATAAGAATACTTTTCGGCATGTACTTTCCGGCATGTTCAGATCCATAAGATTCAAAACAAAAGTTTAATGTTGACATAAAAACAATAATACTTCAAGCATACTAACAAAGCAATCGTGTCTTTATCAAAATAACATGGCCAAAGAAAGTTATCCCTACAAAATCATATGGTCTGGCTATGCTCCATCTTCCCCACACAAAGTATTTAAATCATGCACAACCCCGATGACAAGTCAAGCAATTGTTTCACACTTTTTATGTTCTCAAACCTTTTCAACTTTCACGCAATACATGAGCGTGAGCCATGGATATAGAACTATAGGTGGAATAGAATATGGTGGAGGTTGTGAGGAAAAGGAGAAGATAGTCTCACATCAACTAGGCGTATCAACGGGCTATGGAGATGCCCATCAATAGATATCAATGTGAGTGAGTAGGGATTGCCATGCAACGGATGCACTAGAGCTATAAGTGTATGAAAGCTCAAAAAGAAACTAAGTGGATGTGCATCCAACTCGCTTGCTCACGAAGACCTAGGGCAATTTGAGGAAGCCCATCATTGGAATATACAAGCCAAGTTATATAATGAAAAATTCCCACTAGTATATGAAAGTGACAAAATAGGAGACTCTCTATCATGAATATCATGGTGCTACTTTGAAGCACAAGTGTGGAAAAAAGATAGTAGCATTGTCCCTTCTCTCTTTTCTCTCATTTTTTTTAATTTTTGGTGGGCATCTTTGGCCTTTTTTTTTATTTGGGCTTCATTGGCCTCTTTTATTATTTGTAAAGTTCGGAGACTCATCCCAACTTGTGAGGGAATCATAGCTTCCATCATCCTTTCCTCACATGGGACAATGCTCTAATAATGATGATCATCACACTTTTATTTACTTACAACTCAAGAATTACAACTCGATACTTAGAACAAAATATGACTCTATATGAATGCCTCCGACGGTGTACCGGGATGTGCAACGATCTAGCATAGCAAATGACACCAAAAAACGGACAAACCATGAAAACATCATGCTAGCTATCTTACGATCATGCAAAGCAATATGACAATGATGGTGCGTGTCATGATAAACGGAACGGTGGAAGTTGCATGGCAATATATCTCAGAATGGCTATGGAAATGCCATAATAGGTAGGTATGGTGGCTGTTTTGAGGAAGGGAATATGGTGGGTTTAATGCACCGGCGAAAGTTGCGCGGTACTAGAGAGGCTAGCAATGGTGGAAGGGTGAGAGTGCGTATAATCCATGGACTCACATTAGTCACAAAGAACTCACATACTTATTGCAAAAGTCTATTAGTTATCGAAGCAAAGTATTAGACGCATGCTCCTAGGGGAGAGGTTAGTAGGAGTTAACAACCGCGCGCTCCCGACCCTCACACAAAGGATGACAATCAATAAACAAATTATGCTCCGACTTCATTACATAACGGTTCACCATACGTGCATGCTACGGGAATCGCAAACTTTTAACACAAGTATTTCTACCAGTCCACAATTACTCACTAGCATGACTCTAATATCACCCTGTTTATATCTCAAAACTATATGCAAGGAATCAAACTTCTCATAGTATTCAATGCACTTTATATGAAAGTTTTTATTATATCCCTCTTGGATGCCCATTATATTAGGACTAAATTCATAACCTAAACCAATTACCATGCTGTTTAATGACTCTCAAAATAATATAAGTGAGGTACGAGAGTTCAATTATTTCTATAAAATAAAACACCACCGTGCTCTAAAAAGATATAAGTGAAGCACTAGAGCAAAATTGCCTAGCTCAAAAGATATAAGTGAAGCACATAGAGTATTCTAATAAATTCACGATTTATGCGTGTCCCTCTCAAAAGATGTGTGCAGCAAGGATGATTGTGGCAAACTAAAAAGCAAAGACTCATATCATACAAGACGCTCCAAGCAAAACACATATCATGTGGTGAATAAAAATATAGCCTCAAGTAAATTTACCGATGGATTGAAGACGAAAGAGGGGATACCTTCCGGGGCATCCCCAATCTTAGGCTCTTTGGTATCCTTGAATATTCCTTGGGGTGCCTTGGGCATCCCCAAGCTTAGGCTCTTGCCACTCCTTATTCCATAGTCCATCAAATCTTTACCCAAAACTTGAAAACTTCACAACACAAAACTCAACAGAAAACTCGTGAGATCCGTTAGTATAAGAAAAATAAATCACCACTTTAGGTACTTTTTTGAACTCATTCTTTATTTATATTGGTGTAATATCTACTGTATTCCAACTTCTCCATGGTTCATACCCCCCGATACAACCCATAGATACATCAAAATAAGCAAACAACACAAAGAAAACAGAATCTGTCAAAAACAGAACAGTCTGTAGTAATCTGTAAACTTCGAATACTTATGTAACTCAAACAATTCTGAAAAATTAGGAAAATCTGGGAACTTTGTATATCAATCTTTTGTAAAACTTTCAGACTCATTCGACACTCTGGTGAATTTATAAAATTCCTGTACTGAGCGCAAAAGTTTCTGTTTTTCAGCAAGATCAAATCAAGAATCACCGTAGACCATCCCAAAGGTCTTACTTGGCTCAAACACTAATTAAAACACTAAAACACAATTACTACAGAGGTAATAATGTGTAAATCACTCAATAACAGAAACTAAAACAAAAAACATAAAAATAAAATTGGGTTGCCTCCCAACAAGCGCTATTGTTTAACGCTCCTAGCTAGGCATAACGCAATAGATCTAAGTATTGTCATCTTTGGTATGCAATCCATTCTCAACCATATCTTCCAAAACCCTTTTTAGCAAATCCTTTATTTCTTTTCTTTCCTTTCTAATAGGAGAACTTAGTTCATGAAAAGGAGTTTGATTAGTAACTTTGACATTCATAAACTCATAATCTGGATCATCACCATAAATGTCATCATATAAAACGCGTATCTCATTTTTAACGGGTTCCCTGATTTTTTCTTCTAACCAATCATCATTGAATCCTACATAAATTCCCCAGTGATCCAATCAAATTCATCATAGGTTTCAAGGTAAATGGTTTGGGTAATTTCGGAATAGGGAACTCTTCTTCTAAGATTGTCACGGTAAGATTGATAATCCCTAGACTCAAAGCTACGCAAGGTTTCTTTATTGTGTAGGATTTCTTCAATCGGAGGGTGTTCAATATCCTTTTTATAGAAAGCAAAAATTTCCCTGGCTTCTTGTATGATAAAATCAAATTCATGCATAAGGATGATAGTGGCAGTCTTTTTAGCCTTAGGATGATTAATTTTGGGAAGTTCATAAAACACCTTTTGTAAAGCGGGATGAACGTGCACAAATTTTCTTTCCAATTTTTCAACGAGCATGACAATAGCATCCGCATAACAATTGGTTCTAAGAAGAATAGATCTCTTATTCATAGGCATTACCCCCGTACAATCAAAGAACTCTTGAATAACACTCTTCCCAATAATATCACAGTCTCCCACTTGAAAAGTTTTAGCTTTATAATTAGGAGGAGGTTCAGTTTCATGATCTAGAGAGCAAGATCCAAATTTTTCCTGAAGATTTGTACTAGCAATACCCTCAAAATTTTCAATGATAACCTTCCTAGATTCAGACATGGTGCCAACGAATCGATCCAGCACCCAAGCAAATGAAAAGCAAACGAAAAGACGAACGGAAGAAGGGCAAATAAAAAGGCAAATCTTTTTGGTTTTTTCTAAAAATCGTTTTAGAAGTGGGGGAGAGGAAAACGAGAGGCAAATGGCAAATAATGTAAATGCAAGAGATGAGTTTGTGATTGGTACTTGGTAGGCTTGATGTAGATCTCTCCGACAACCACGCCAAAAATTGGCAAGTTGACGGGAGAGTTCTTGTCTTGACTTGCTATGTATACTCCCCGGCAACGACGCCAGAAATCCTTCTTGCTACTTCTTGAGCTTGTGTTGGTTTTCCCTTGAAGAGGAAAGGGTGATGCAGCAAAGTAGATAAGTATTTCCCTCAGTTGTTGAGAACCAAGGTATCAATCCAGTAGGAGGTACAAGCAAGGCCCCAATCTATGCACCTGCACAAACAAATCAAACACTTGCACCCAACGCTATAAAGGGGTTGTCAATTCCTTCACGGTTACTTGCAAGGATGAGATCCGAAAGAGATAGATATAAAATATTACTAAAACGATAACTAAAATAAAAGTAAATAAATTGCAGCAAAGTATTTTTGGTATTTTTGGTTTATAGATCTGAAAATATAATATGGAAAATAGACCCGGGGGCCATAGGTTTCACTAGAGGCTTCTCTCTTGAAGGAAAATAATACGGTGGGTGAACAAATTACTGTCGAGCAATTGATAGAAAAGCGCATAGTTATGATGATATCCAAGGCAATGATTATGCATATAGGCATCACGTCTGTATCAAGTAGACCGAAACGATTCTGCATCTACTACTATTACTCCACACATCGACCGACTCCTGCCTGCATCTAGAGTATTAAGTTCATGAAGAACAGAGTAACGCATTAAGTAAGATGACATGATGTAGAGGGATAAACTCAAGCAATATGATGAAAACCCCATCTTTTTATCCTTGAAGGCAACAATACAAATACGTGCCTCGCTACCCCTACTTTGTCACTGGGTGAGGACACCGCAAGACTGAACCCAAAACTAAGCACTTCTCCCATTGCAAGAATTACCAATCTAGTTGGCCAAACCAAACCAATAACTTGAAGAGACTTGCAAAGATATGAAATCATGCATATAAGAATTCAGAGAAGATTCAAATAATTTTCATAGATAATCTGATCATAAATCCACAATTCATCAGATCTCGACAAACACACCGCAAAAGAGTATTACATCGGATAGATCTCCATGAAGATCATGGAGAACATGGTATTGAAGATCATAGAGAGAGAAGAAGCCATCTAGCTACTAGCTATGGACCCGAAGGTCTGAGATGAACTACTCACGCATCATCGGAAGGGCAATGGTGTTGATGTAGATGCCCCTCCGTGATCGAATCCCCCTCCGGCAGATTACCGAAAAAGGCCCCAAGATGGGATCTCACGGGAACAGAGGCTTGCGGCTCTCTTTGGTATTGGGGGAATATTCCTGAATTTATAGGTGAAGAATTAGGGTTGGAGGAGCTACGGGGGGCCCACAAGCCAGGGGGGCGCGCCCTGGTGGCTTGTGGCCTACCCGTAGGTCTTCTGGCCTCTTCTCGAAGCCTCCTGGGTTCCTTCTGGTCCAAGAAAAATCAGCGTAGAATTTTATTCCGTTTGGACTCCATTGGATATTCCTTTTCTGCAATACTCAAAAACAAGGAAAAAACAGAAACTGGCACTGGGCACTAGGTTAATAGGTTAGTCCCAAAAATAATATAAAATAGCATATTAATGCATATAAAACATCCAAAACAGATAATATAATAGCATGGAACAATCAAAAATTATAGATACGTTGGAGACGTATCACTATCCAGCATGCATCTAGTGTATTAAGTTCAAGGAAAAACGGAGTAATGCAATAAGAACGATGACATGATGTAGACAAGATCTATTCATGTAGGAATAGACCCCATCTTGTTATCCTTAATAGCAACGATACATGCGTGTCTTGCTGCCCCATTTGTCACTAGGAAAGAACACCGCAAGATCGAACCCATCACAAAGCACCTCTTCCCATGGCAAGAAAAACCGATCTAGTCGGCCTAACTAAACCAAAGATTCGAAGAAGAAATACGATGCTATAAGCAATCATGCATATAAGAGATCAAAGAAGACTCAAATAATATTCATGGATAGAAACTGATCATGAACTCAAAATTCATCGGATCCCAACAAACACACCGCAAAAGTTTACATCAAATAGATCTGCAAGAGACCATTGTATTGTGAATCATAAGAGAGAGAGAAGAAGCCATCTAGCTACTGCCTATGGACCCGTAGGTCTATGGTGGACTACTCACACATCATCAGAGAGGCACCTATGAGGAAGATGAACCCCTCCGTGATGGTGTTTAGATTGTATCTCGAGGTTCTGGAACTTGCGGCGGCTGGAATTGTGTTTCGTCGACTCCCCTAGGGTTTTTGGAATATTTGGGAATTTATAGGCATCAGAGGCGGTGGAGAGGGGCCCCGAGGAGGGCACAACCCATCAGGGCGCCCCCCCTCCCCGGGCGCGCCCTGGTGGGTTGTGGTCTCCTCGGCTCACTCCCCCGGCACTTCTTTGGCCCATTTGGTGTCTTCTGGTCCAGAAAAAATCTCCAAAAAGTTTCGTCGCGATTGGACTCTGTTTGGTATTGATTTTTTGTGAAGTAAAAAAAAAGCAAAAACAACAACTGGCACTTTCGCACTATGTCAATAGGTTAGTCCCAAAAAATGATATAAAGTTGTTATAAAATGATTGTAAAACATCCAAGAATGATAATATAACAACATGGAACAAGCACAAATTATAGATACGTTGGAGACGTATCATCTAGCACACGGTGGGTGAACAAATTACTGTTGGGCAATTGATAGAAGATCAAATAATTATGATGACGTGGCTTGAAACTACGTCGGTATTTCCCCAAAGAGGAAGGGGATGATGCAGCACAGCGACGGTAAGTATTTCCCTCAGTTATGAAACCAAGGTATCAAACCAGTAGGAGGATCACCAACACTACGTAAATAGCACCTGCACACAAAGAACAAATACTTGCAACCTGACGCGAAAGAGAGGTTGTCAATCTCTCTACGGTAAAAAGATAGATTAGGATATGATAGATTGGATAGATAGATCTCTCGAGAACACAAAATAAAAGAGGCAAATAAAAAGTGCAGCAAGGTATTTTTGGGTTTTTGGAATAATAGATCTGAAAATAAAAGCGGCAAAAAGATAGATCGGAAAGCAATATGTTGGAAAAGTAGACCCGGGGGCCGTAGGTTTCACTAGTGGCTTCTCTCATGAGTATAGCACACGGTGGGTGAACAAATTACTGTTGGGCAATTGATAGAAGATCAAATAACCATGACGATATCCAAGGCGATGATCATTATATAGGCATCACGTCCAAGATTAGTAGACCGAAATGATTCTGCATCTACTACTATTACTCCACACATCGACCGCTATCCAGCATGCATCTAGTGTATTAGGTTCATGGAAAAATGGAGTAATGCAATAAGAACGGTGACATGATGTAGACAAGATCTATTCATGTAGGAATAGACCCGATCTTGTTATCCTTAATAGCAAAGATACATGCGTGCCTCGCTGCCCCTTCTGTCACTCGGAGAGGACACCGCAAGATCGAACCCATCACAAAGCACCTCTTCCATGACAAGAAAAATCGATCTAGTTGGCCTAACTACACCAAAGATTCAAAGAAGAAATACGAGGCTATAAGTAATCATGCATATAAGAGATCAAAGAAGACTCAAATAATATTCATGGATAGAAACTGATCATGAACTCAAATTCATCGGATCCCAACAAACACATCGCAAAAGTTTACATCAAATAGATCTCCAAGAGACCATTGTATTGAGAATCAAAAGAGAGAGAGGAAGCCATCTAGCTACTGCCTACGGACCCTTAGGTCTATGGTGGACTACTCACGCATCATCGGAGAGGCACCAATGAGGATGATGAACCCCTCCGTGATGGTGTTAGATTGGATCTCAAGGTTCTGGAACTTGCGGCAGCTGGATGTGTTTTTCGTCGACTCCCTTAGGGTTTCTGGAATATTTGGGAATTTATAGGCATCAGAGGCAGTGGAGGGGACTCCCGAGGCGTCCACACCCCATCAGGGCGCGCCTGGGGCCCCTGGCGCATCCTGGTGGGTTGTGGATGGCCTGTGCTCCCTCCTAGTAACTTCTTTGGCCCACTAGCCTTCTTCTGGTCCAAAAAAAATCTCCAAAAAGTTTTGTTGCGATTGGACTCCGTTTGGTACTGATATTCTGCGAAGTAAAAAACAAGCAAAAACAGCAACTTGCACTTTGGCACTATGTCAATAGGTTAGTCCCAAAGAATGATATAAAGTTGCTATAAAATGATTGTAAAACATCCAAGAATGATAATATAACAGCATGGAACAAGCAAAAATTATAGATACGTTGGAGACGTACCAGCATCCCCAAGCTTAATTCCTACTCGTCCTCGAGTAGGTAAATGATAAAAACAGAATTTAATACTGCCTAACATGTTCATCCCATATTCTTTTAGATGGTTCAAAGCAATAGTCTAGTTTTGACATAAAGACTTTAATACTCAAGCATGCCAACAAGCAACCATGTCTTTCAAAAATATCAACACTAAAGAAAGTTATTCCTAGCCCATCATGCTCAATCATTGATCCATTCATGAAACACACTCAAATATTAACTACACCGAATGCTCAAGTATGATCATAGTGCCCCCTAGTTGGTGCTTTCTAAGAGAAGATGGAGATTCAAATAAAAATAAAAATTGCATAAAGTAAATAGATAGGCCCTTCGCAGAGGGAAGTAGGGATTTGTAGAGGTGCCAGAGCTCAAAGTTTAAATTGAGAGATAAACATATTTTGAGTGGCACGCCTTTCATGTCAACGAAAACGACAATGTAGTTCACAATACTTTCCGTGCTAGATATATCATAGGCGGTTCCCAAACATAAAGTAAAGTTTATTCCTTTTTCCACCATTCTTTCACAATCCATGGTTGGCCGTATCCACGGTTGCCTTCCATACCAACACTTTCCAAGGAATTTATTATTTGACAACATAAAGTAAATTTCTCTTTCATTTTGGGACTGGGCATCCCTATTACCGCCGTACTCTCGTGCAATGACAATTGAATAAACACTCATCTTGACAATAACACATCTAGCATGGAAAAATATTGGACACCCCCTACCGTTTCATGAGCGGTACGAGCACACAAAAAGGAAATTTATTTTGAAAATTAGAGATGGCACATACAAATTTGCTTAGAACGGCATGGAAATACCGCATATAGGTAGGTATGGTGGACTCATAAGGCAAAACTAGGTTTAAGGATTTTGGATGCACAAGTAGTATTTCTACTTAGTACAAGTGGATGCTAGCAAATAGATTGAGAAGCAACCAACCAAGAAACGAAAATTCACATAAACGAGCATTAAGCATAACTAACACCGAATAATGCACCATAAGAAGGATGTAATTTCATTGCATAACTATTGACTTTTGTACTTGCATAGGGAATCACAAACCTTAAGGCGAATATTCTTACTAAAGCATAATTACTCACCAACATGACTCACATATTACTATCATCATGTCTCAAAACTATTACTAGGAATCAAGTTTAATTTGTCCAATGATCTTCATGAAAGTTTTTATTATATCCTCCTTGAATATGTATCACTTTGGGACTAGTTTCATATATTGCCATTGCTTTTGAAAAGCTCAAACAAATTTAAGTGAAGAACATGAGCATAGAGATTTCATCTCTCAAAATAGTATAAGTGAAGCATGAGAGGATTTCTTCAAAATTTACTAACTCTCAAATTATTCTAAGTGAAGCATGAGAGTGTTTCTTCGATACTTTCCAAGCACACCGTGCTCAAAAACATATAAGTGAAGCACTAGAGCAATTTCATAGCTCAAAAAGTTTAAGTGAAGCATATAGAGCAATTCTAACAAATCATAGCATAATTTTGGCTCTCTCAAATAGGTGTGTCCAGCAAGGATACAAGTGACAAACTAAAAAGCAAAGCAAGCAAAGACTCAAATGATACAAGACGCTCCAAGCAAAACTCATGATATGTGACGAATAAAAATATAGCTCCAAGTAAAATACCGATGGTCGTTAGAAGAAAGAGGGGATGCCACTCGGGGCATCCCCAAGCTTAGTTGCTTGTTTCTCTTTGGATATATCTTGGGGGTTCTGTAGCATCCCCAAGCTTAGGCTCTTTTCACTCCTTATTCCTTCATCCATCGTGATCTCACCCAAAACTTGAAAACTTCAATCACACAAAACTCAACAAAACCTTCGTGAGATCCATTAGTATAGTAAAGCAAATCACCACTTTAAATACTGTTGCAAACCCATTCAAATTTTATTATTGCATTATACCTACTGTATTTTAATTTTACCATGGCTTATACTCTTCAATACAACCCA
The DNA here is from genome assembly GCA_039707655.1 of Elymus sibiricus. NCBI lineage: Eukaryota > Viridiplantae > Streptophyta > Magnoliopsida > Poales > Poaceae > Elymus > Elymus sibiricus. The sequence goes on from CM077665.1 coordinate 60,512,132, forward strand.
TAGATTCATCAAAACAAGCACACAATGCAACGAAAACAGAATCTGTCTTAAACAGAACAGTCTGTAGTAATCTGTACTCTAACCATACTTCGGTAACTCTAAAAATTCTGAAAAATTATAAAAACGTAAAGAATTTGTATAGCAATACTGTGTTAAAGTTTCAGCTCAATATCACACTCCAGTAAAAATTGAAAATTCGCACACTGGAGGCAAAGTTTCTGTTTCAGATTCAGCATTGTTTCTACTCATCTTATGAATCATCCTAAAGGCTTTACTTGGCACAAACACTAAATAAAACATAAAAACACAATCATAATAGAGGCATAATTGTGTCAACACTCAAAAACAGAAAGAAAAAGATGAAAATAAATTTATTCATTTAGTTGCCTCCCAACAAGTGCTATCGTTTTACGCCCCTAGCTAGGCATAACGCCTAGATTCAAGTATTGTCATGTTTGGTTATCAACTCTTCAATCACACAACTAGATTTATTCAAGAATTTAGCATGCATACTCTCAATGCCAACACTTCTAGAATTAAGACCAAAAAATTCATTCTTGTAAATAGGGTCTTTTACTATTTCGACAAAATTGGGATGAATACTAATCATTTTAAGACCTCCCTTGTGGCTACTAGGTGTAGCACCTTTGTTCTTAGTGACGTGCGTGGTCTTGCAAATTTTTATGAGATTTTTTTGAATAGTTTTGATAGAAGAAAAAGCCAAACCCAAATTACTAAAAAATTCTTCCAACTTATCAATTCGGTAAGGGCTCTCTTCTATCCTTTCGTTAGCTACGGTTTCTTTTTCATTGAACAATTTAAAGGCATCTCCCGCTTTTGACCCAATTTTATTAGCAAGATTATGCATTTTCTTATCCAAATTTTTAAGATGTTCTTTGGTAATCATCTTCTTTTCAATAGCATCTAGCCTCTCCATAACATGTTCGAGGGTTAAAGTTGTTTCATTGATCGTAAGAGATGGCGATCCCACTAAACTTCCCATAGAATTAAAAGCCTCCAAAGATGGACACATCAAAAAATTCCAACCGGTAATCGTATCAAGGGCGAACCTATACCAAGTGGTAATGCCCACATAAAAACAGCGAAGGAGAACAACGGTAGATTGCTTATGAATAGATCTATTGTGAGCATTACAAATCCTATACCAAGCATCTTTTAGGTTCTCCCCTCCCCTTTGTTTAAAATTAAGAACTTCATTCTCAAGAGTACACGCAATAGAGAAAGAACTAGCCATAACAACAAGGTAGGCGAACAAGGGATCTGACGAGAAAAAGGAAAACGAAAAAGAGGGCAAATAAAATGACAAATTTGGTGAAGTGGGGGAGAGGAAAATGAGAGGAAAATGGCAAATAATTTAATTGCAAGGTGGTGAGATTTGTGATTAGGAACCTGGTAGATGATGATGGTGTCTCCTCGGCACCAGAGATTGGCACGTAGAAGAGACCGCTTCCTCCCCGGCAACGGCGCCAGAAAAAGGTCTTCATAACCCACAAGTATAGGGGATCGTAATAGTTTTCGAGGGTAGAGTATTCAACCCAAATTTATAGATTCGACACAAGGGGAGCCAAAGAATATTTGCGAGTATTAGCAGCTGAGTTGTCAATTCAACCACACCTGGAGATTAAATATCTACCGCAGAGTGATCAGTAGCACAGTAGTATGATAGTTTCGATAGCAGTGGTAACAGTAACAGTAACAGTAGGAGTGATAGCAATAGTTTCGTAGCAGTTGGAACAGTAGCAGTAGCAATAGTAACTTAGCGAGAGCAATATGTGGAAAACTCGTAGGCACTGGATCGGTGAACTCGTTGGATGATATTCATCATATAACAGTCATAACCTAGGGCGACACAGAACTAGCTCTAGTTCATAAATGTAATGTAGGCATGTATTCCGTAAATAGTCATACGTGCTTATGGAAAAGAACTTGCATGGCATCTTTTGTCCTACCCTCCCGTGTGAAAGCATATTTGCTCCCTTGGTGGTTTTGGTAATTAATAACAACATATATGTCATTGAACTAATGTTTCCACTAAGTATATTTCAGGAAAAGTTCAATGATTGGTTGGCAAAAGGATTGTGGAGAAACCCCTAGATGCAAGGAAATGGATTGGCAAAGCTTCAAGCAAGAGGACTCTACATTTTACTTTGTGAGAAATCACCTTGAGTCCATAGGAAACCAATACTATTAAAAGGGGGTAAGGTACTGTTGGTGAACAAGATGCTCCAGGTGCACAAGTGATAGTCACCAAAAACACCCACAAACTCTTCCACAAAAGTTTGTCCAAGCCTATCATGAAAATCGGTGCTACCAACAATTTCCACTCGGTCCCACCGATTCCCACCTCAGATAGACCCATGCCAAACCCTAGCACATCGGTGCAACTGATTCTGCTCGGTGCCACCGAGTTCAGCTTGCCAACTTTCTGTTACCTCGATTCTTAAAATCGGAAATTCCGAGATTTTGGATCGGCTTCACCGAGTTTTGGTAAACTGACCGTTGGTCACCTTATCAGTACCATCGAGATTTCTGTATCAGTCTCACCGAGATTCAAAAGTTGCTACCTTTGGAGCAACTCGGTACCACCGAGTTTTACACTTTGGTGTCACCGAGTTGGTCACTTTAGGTGTAACGGTTGGATTATTGGGGATGCCTATATATACCCCTTCACCACCGCCCACTCGAAAGAGAAGCACTCAGAACTATTCCATACTTGCCCTATCCAATTTTCTGAGAGAGAGCCACCTACTCATGTGTTGAGATCAAGCTATTCCACATATGAATCTTGATCTCTAGCCTCCCCAAGTTGCTTTCCACCAAATTAATCTCTTCCACCAAAGCCAAATCTGTGAGAGAGTGATTGTGTGTTGAGGAGTCTATCCTCTTGAAGCACAAGAGCAAGGATGTAATAGCCTGGGACCGATGCTCCAGAAGATTCCCCTTTTATTTCCATTCTCGTCATGTGATTCATTTTATTGTCGCATTCATCATCGCATCATTCGCATCATCTGCATAGCATCGTCACTCGTTTTTGAAAAACTTGCATCCGTTCGTAGTTGCTGGTTCTCTCCGTTCGTGTCGTCGACCGTTTCGAGACCAACCACACACGCACGCGCCCGCGGCATTAACAAAATCGTTTTTAAAGTGCGTGAAAAATATTCTCGGATTGGGTCGAAAGTTGGTTTGCGGTCTAAATATAGTGTAGCTAGACCGCCTGCCAAATTTCGTCGCTGTTCGAGTTCGTTTGATACCCGAACGGTCGACTGTAGCGGCTTCATCGTTGGTTATTTATCGGACGTTTTTGGTTTTCTAAAACTCTGTCACGGGCATCACATTTCCCTCTCATCCCCACCTAGCCTCTTCTACACAGCCCGCTAGCCCATCCTAGCCTAAACCCGCGACCGGAGCCGTCCGATCGCGATCGCGCGGTCTGAAAACGGGGCCAAAACCCCTAACCTAGCCACCTCACCTATAAATAGAAGGGCAAGCCCTCCAAATTAGGAAACCCTAGCCACCTTGCATCGTTTTCCGTGCGTCGCCGCCGCCAAATGTCGCCTCCACCGCGCCCTCTCTCTCCTCAGCCATCGGGCCCGCCCGAGCCCGCGCGAAGCCCATCTGGGCCCGGGTAACCGCCGCCGCCGCCGCACAGGGAGCGGAGCTCCTCTGCTCCGTGCCCAGCCTCCCGCGCCGCCGCGTCGAGCCGCGCCCACGCCGGCCAGCCCTGGAGCCGCAGCAGCCCCGTCGACCTTGCCGCACCGCCCTCCACCGTCGGCGCCCCGCTCCGGCGAGCGTCGCCCGCCCGGATCGCCGCCCGGAGGCCCTACCTCGCCCCGCCGCCCGGAGGCCCTGCCTCCGCCCTGTCGGCCGTCCTCGTGCCGCCTCCGGCCGGGTTCACCGCCCAGCGACCGGATCCGCCCGTCGCCTCGCCTGCCAAGCGCAGCATCGCCCCGCCGGCCGCCGCTGCCATCAAGCCCGCCGCCGCCCTGCCTTCCTCGATCCCGATCGGGATCGGGAGGAGGAGCTCCCCGTCGCACCTGCATGGGCCCGCAACGCCTCATGCGGCCCACCCGCGAGAAACCGGCCCAGCTCCAGATCCGGGCCCAAGGCCCATGGGTGAGCACTCCAGCCGCCCCTATATGCCGCCCAGTGCTTTGATTTGCTATATGTTGCCCTTGTTGTTGTTGGCCCAGTATATCCAAATTCGGCCCGTATATCATTTTTTTAGAACTGCGAATTTCATGATATTTCAGAGAAAACTATTTTGTAGGAAAATTCATTAAAATGCATTTTTTAAATGCCAATAAGTAATTAACCGTGCATCGTATCGAAATAATCTATATATGAAAAATGATTAGAATTTCGTGTAGATTCACAATACCCCAATTTCATCCATGTTTAAAATGTTTGACATGTTGTTTTCTTGTATTTTGCATAAATGTCATGAATTGCATTGTGCATTAATATTTAAGTGTGCATCCGATTAGACAAACCTTATATGTAAAATGTTTAGATTATTTATATCGCATTTTCATGCATGATAAAAATGTTTGATGTGGTGTTTGCATTTAAGTTGCACACATACTTGCTAAAACGGTTTATGTCCTAATCTCGCATAATTGTTGTGTCATTTTTTTAATATAAAAAACCACTTATGTTATATGATTTTGGGGTAGAAAAATTCATAGAATTTATCTTTGTAATTAGTTGTCATTTGAGGAAGTTTGTGTGCATGTTATTTTTGTGGTGATGCCCTTTTGTTATTTTCGCGTGATTTAATCCTTGCATCATATGAATTATTGTTGAACATGAGATATGCCCTTTGACATGTGCACTAGCCTATGGTTTTTTTGTTTGCCATGATAAACCATGTTTAGGTGTTATTTTCTTGTTGCCAACATGCTATAAAATACTGCTGTTTTGAGGGTTCAAAATATTTCAAAGTCTGAAAACTGAGTTATTATGTTGCCATGTTGCCATGTGATTTGCTATTGATCTAGGAGTCTTTTGTGGTTGCCACCAAGGAGTCTTTTGTTAAGCATGTTGTTGCCTATCATGTTGTGTCAATAGTTTGCATGAATAGGTTTAGCATCATAATTAATTATGTTGTCCAATATGTCAATCTGTTAAAAACTGCTGCACATGTCTACTCTAATTTTCACTAAGTCTGAGAATCTGTTTTCTTCATAATGCCATGTTGTGATGATGCTAGCCACGTTTCTATGCATAATTAGACCTTGCCACCATGGTATGAATTGTATTGCATCATGTCCTATACCATGCTGTTAAGTTTCATGCCAAGATATGACCTATAGCATGTAGTTTTATTGTTGCCAATATGCCTCCGTGATAAAACTGCTCTGTCAAAACTGTTATTTTCACTAAGTCCTAATCTGCTATATTTTATTGCCATGTTGTGAGCTTCCTACCATGTGATCCATGACTCTTTTGAGTATGATATGTGTCGTGGTTTTGTCACGGCAGATGTCCTAGTGTAAGGACTTAGTCGTGAGGCCAACGCATCTAACTGGTAGCTTGAGAGGGGTTGAGCGGGACGAGAGACGCGGAGTTTTTACCCAGGTTCGGCCCCTTCGATGGAGGTAAAAGCCTACGTCCTGCTTTGTGTCTATATTGATGATGATGACGATCTCGGTTACAAGGGTGCGGAGTCGCTACCTCTAATCTCGAGTACCTCTAATCTGACTATCTCTGCTGACCTGTCTCTAAGACCTGTCTATGGAGACGTCTAAAACTTGACCCTCTCGGGGCGACCCGCCCCTCCTTATAAAGGCTGAAGGGGCGGTTTACATGTAGAGTCTAAGTCGGATTGAGACTTAACTTACTATGACTTCCCATCGTGGGCTTCTCTTCATGGGCTTCTGAGTCCCGGGCTTCTTAACTCTCCCGGGCGGCTTACACCGGGCGGCTTAGCGTCGGGCGGCTTACAACCGGGCTTATCTTCAAGACTCGTCTTCGGGGACTCGTCTCCGGGACCTAACTGTCTGCCAGGAAACACTATTCACCGGGTTAACACTGTTTGCCGGGTTACATCCTGGCACTGTAGCAGCCGGGTTAACATCCCGACACTGTAGCAGCCGGGTTAACATCCTGGCACTGTAGCAGCCGGGTTAACATCCTGGCACTGTAGCAACCGGGTTAACATCCTGACACTGTAGCAGACGGGTCATAATCATTCCGGGTCATACCGCGGGGTATATCCCCGACAATATGTGAAGATGAAATGAAGTGTGTGTTATATGCTACTTCCCCATGCTTAGTTTGTTCATTTTAGAATCTTGTAGCTTGTTGTTTTCATGCGTGCAATACGCCATGTTGCTGTTTTGGACAGATTTGTACAAAACTTGTGTTGGTTGTTGTGGTTGAACCATAGCTCCGTTTTGGACATGCCATATATGAAACTTGCTTAGAATTTCATGTACTATCATATTATCATGTTGCATACATGTTTTGAAGTGCTTGTGGTTGTCATTTTCATGCATTTTGCATTCATGCCATATCCATCTTGTGATTGTCATATTTTTTAGGCCGTAGCTCCGTTGCAAATGTTCTATATATGTAAATCGACTAGAATGACGAGTAGAATCGCATTGTGCACTTTATTTTCCTGTTTAATAAATATAAAACCTGATTAGTTCAGATCTGGACCAATTTCGAAATTAACATATGGGGTCGTTTCGGGAATACTATAAGTTGTTTCCGGCCTCATTTAAGATGCATAGATAGTGTAGTTTCTTATGCTTCACCTCTTGCCATGTTTAACAACATTTAAACTTGTTGTGTAATTAAACGAGAGGAACTAAATAATTTGAACATGGAGTTTCGTCAATATGCAACTCGTTGCATATTGAGCTTCACTTAATGTGTAGTGTTTGATTGTTGTGATTTGCCATGTCATGCATAACATGCATCATATTTGATGTGCATCATGCCATGCATATGTTGTGGTGATTATCATGTGTTGATTGTTGTTTCCGGATTGCTTCTTCTCGATAGAGTTCCGAAAGCGTTCGGAGAGTGAGGATTCGTTCGACTACGTTGGTTCGTCTACTTCACGGATTCGTTCTTCTTCCAAGCGGGATCTCAGGCAAGATGACCATTTCTCTGGATACCATTACTATCATTGCCATGCTAGATGTCTCGTTTCTATCGCTTGTCTTGCTACCTACCACTTGTATGGCAAGCCTCCCAAATTGCCATGAAAAGCCTCTAACCCCTCCACATCCCAGCAAACATTGTTTGGCTATGTTACCGCTTGCTCAGCCCTTCTTATAGCGTTGCTAGTTGCAGGTGCAAGTTCTTCCATGTGCAACATAGATATTTTGATATATCACAATATTATTGCTATTTAATTTAATGCACATATATACTTGGTAAAGGGTGGAAGGCTTGGCCTTTTGCTCGGTGTTTTGTTCCACTCTTGCCGCCCTAGTTACTTGTGTACCGGTGTTATGTTCCATATTTTGCGCTCCTAACATGCTCGGGGTTGTTATGGGGACCCCCTTGACCATTCGTTTTAGATTAAAACTTGTCTGGCAAGACCAAACTTTGGTACTACATTCGCTAAACAACTTAATAAAATGCATAGGGACCCACCGGCACCCGCGGATAATTAATCCACAACTCGGGCCAGTGCTCCTCATGAGTGTTGGTCCAAACTAGAGTCGTGTGCGGGGCCAACCCGGGGCAACTCGGGAGATGTCTATCAGGCCACTGTACGCTGTGCTCATCCGGTCGTGTCCCGAGAACGAGATATGCGGCTCCTATCGGGTTCGTCGACATGTCGGGCGGTCTTGCTGGATTTGTTTTACCTTTCTCGAATGTCTTGCGCGAGGAATTCCGATAATACTTTGGGCTATCTCGAGGTTGCGGTTTTCCAACGGAATTGCCTAGGAAGATCACGAGATTCGTGGTCGAGGTTATTCCCGCGACGTGTGGTTAGTTTGTGATGGATGAGTTGGAGCACCCCTGCAGGGTTAAATATTTCGGAAAGCCATGCCCGCGGTTACGTGGCAACTTGGAAACTTTGTTTAACACCCGGTCATAGCAAACTTGAAGTAAACTCAAATAAAATACACCAACCGTGTGTGTAACCGTGACTGTCTCTTCTCGTGAATTTCTGATCCGAGAGAGAACACGGTGGGGTTATGTTTGTTCGTAAGTAGGTGTTTAGGATCTCTTAGAGATCATTACTAGTACCCGTCCGTTTATTTGACAATCATCCCCCTTTATTCTTGTACTCGTAAGTTAGCCACTCAAATAAATGCTTAGTGCTTGCTGCAGCCTCACCACTTAACCATACCTCACCCATTAAGCTTTAATAGCCTGGGATAGCAAGGATGGATGTCATTTTATTGTTTGTTTTCGTCCGTAGTCGGACCCTGCTCTTCTGTATGATATTTGGATATGTTGTTGTATTGATGTGATATTGATGTAGCTTGTGGCGAGTGTAAGCCAATTCCATATACTCATCTCTTCTTTACATGTACTTGTAATGATATCCATTCTTGCGAAACGACGAGATGCGCTTCTATCCCTGTCGAGGCCCTCGTGCCAAAACAAGGATAGGATCGCATCTTGGGCATGACAAAGGAGTTCATCGACATTACCGAGCCTATTACCTTTTGGAGGGTGGTGCCTCCTAGATTGGTTAGGTGTCGCTTGGGAGCCTTCTACTTCGTGTTGTGGATTTGAACCAAGAAGTTTGTACGAGCAAGGAGATCGCCTACTTCGTGAAGATCTACCCAGAGTGAGGCTAGTCCTTCATGGACGGAAGCCGTTATGGAATAGTCAAGGTTGCTACTTCGTGGACCCTTATGGGTGGAGCCCTCCATGGACTCTCGCGACGGTTACCCTCCGTGGGTTGAAGACTCCATAAATGTGGACGTACGATAGCACCACCTATCTGTTTGAAATATGCTCTAGAGGCAATAATAAAGGGATTATTATTATATTTCCTTGTTCATGATAATCGTTTATTATCCATGCTATAATTGTATTGATTGGAAACACAAATACATGTGTGGATACATAGACAACACTGTGTCCCTAGTATGCCTCTAGTAGACTAGCTCGTTGATCAAAGATGGTCAAGGTTTCCTAGCCATAGACATGATATCTCATTTGATAACGGGATCACATCATTAGGAGAATGATGTGATGGACAAAGACCCAAACTATGAACGTAGCATATGATCGTGTCAGTTTATTGCTATAGTTTTCTCATTGTCAAGTATGTGTTCCTATGACCATGAGATCATGCAACTCACTGACACCAGAGGAATACCTTGTGTGTATCAAACGTCGCAACATAACTGGGTGACTATAAAGATGCTCTACAGGTATCTTCAAGGGTGTATATTGAGTGGGCATGGATCAAGACTGGGATTTGTTACTCCGTGTGACGGAGAGGTATCTCAGGGCCCACTCGGTAATACAACATCACAATAAGCCTTGCAAGCAAAGTGACTAAAGATTTAGCCACGGGATCTTGTATTACGGAATGAGTAAAGAGACTTGCCGGTAACGAGATTGAACTAGGTATAGAGATACCGACGATCGAATCTCGGGCAAGTAACATACCGAAGAACAAAGGGAACGGCATACGGGATTAACTGAATCCTTGACATAGAGGTTCAATCGATAAAGATCTTCGTAGAATATGTAGGAACCAATATGGGCATCCAGGTCCTGCTATTGGTTATTAACCGTAGAGGTGTCTCGGTCATGTCTACATAGTTCTCGAACCCACAAGGTCTGCACACTTAACGTTCGGTGACGTTTCGGTAGTATTGAGTTATGTATGGTGATGACTGAAGATTGTTCGGCATCCCGTATGAGATCCCGGACGTCACGAGGAGCTCCGGAATGGTCCGGAGGTAAAGATTGATATATAGGAAGTCCCGTTTTGGTCTCCGGAAAAGTTTCAGGCACTTCCGGTAGTGTACCGAGAGTGAAGAATGGGTTCCCGGGGGTCCACCAAGTGGGGCCCACCCACCCCAAGGGTCACATGCGCCTAGGAGGTGGCGCACCAGCCCCTGGTGGGCTGGCCAGCTGTCGGTGTCAAAACCGGTGCATCTCGGGTAGGGGGTCCCGAGCTGTGGATCTAGAATCGATGGGTAACAAGGGACGAAGGAGACGATGTTTACCCAGGTTCAAGCCCTCCTATGGAGGTAAAACCCCACGTCCTGCTTGGTTGTATTGAAGTGTATGAAGATTAAAGAGTCGATCTACCTCGAGATCAAGTTGCTAAACCCTAGATGAGTTCACCTGCCTCTACGAACTAAACCCTCTGGCTTATATAGATACCAGGGGTCCCTAGGGTTACACATAGTTGGTTGCTTATTGAGGGAGTAAACATGCCTATTCTATCATCTTAAGTTTGAAGGGCACGCCACAGCTCCTGAGGCTTCCCCCTGGTCATGGGGTATACAGTCAGCCTGATCCTCCAACGAGTAGCCTACGAGTCCGGCCCATAAGGAATAGGACCGATGACCCCTTAATCCCGGACTCGCTCAGTAGCCCCCGAACTAGCCTCCAATGCCGAGGTATGTAGTCCAGACAGTCTTGTGCTCCCAAAGTCTTCGGCTTGCGAGGCGAGTTCTTCTGCTCCTCTCTGTTCGGCAAACAATAATCCGGTTATCGGTGAGCTCTCAATTGACGAGACGTAGCGGGGCCCACATCACTAACTTCGCCGTCAGAATTAACGACGCCCCTCTATGCCTGTGCGCCAATGGGAGATGGGCGGCCCAGCAGCCTTTTACATGACTGCCCTTCCTGCAAGCGAAGGGGAGGAACCGCCCATTTAAGCAGGCTGAATCGTGGCTTAGGCAACCCCTTACTCTTCCTCATCATCGACAAGCCCAAGCGAAAGAATTCGAAAATATGGCGAGCATCCCTGGCTCCTCCTCACGTCCTCACGGCCCCCTTCCCGGAGATTGGGCAAGTTGTTTAGTATCCCTCCTCCAGCTGTGAAACCTCGAGACCCAGGGTTATCTTCCCGCCTCGGATCTGGCGTTTACCCGCGCCGGATTAACTTCTTCGAACGACGAGGCCTTCGCAGAGAATTTCCCTGTTCCACACAAGGGAGAGCGGGTATGTTTCGTGTCCTTCTCTTACGGGGCCTGGGATTCCCCATTCATCCCTTCTTGAGGGGACTGTTGGAATTCTACAGGATCCAACTCCATCACCTCACCCCTGGATCCATCCTGCACATTTCGGACTTTGTCGCCCTCTGCGAGATGTTCTTGGGCTGCGAGGCCCATTTTGGTTTATGGAGGAGGTACTTCTGCCTTGTCCCTCATACCCGGGGTGGGACAATTCGGGAAGTGGGCAGAGCTGAAGTATGGCATATAGCCGGGACTCTGTATCCCGTGGGGACTCCGAAGAAAGAGTCCGAAGAATGGACCTCGGAATGGTTCTATATTGAGGATGTTCCCCTGTTCGACCCAGCTCGAAGGGGTCTGCCCGAATACTCCGACGCTCCTTTGAAGAAAAGGTTCAACTGGCAACCGAAGAGTCCATCCCAAGAGGAAAGTGCCGAAGTAAAACGCCTAGCCGCCCAAGTGAGGCTACTAGTTCACAGTAAGCTAACCATCATCGACGTGATGGCAACCGTCATTGCTCGATGCGTTCAACCCCATCAGCAAAGGATACACCCCCTGTGGCGTTACAACGGAACAAGTGACACCACCCGTTCCCAACGACAGGGTCCTACCAATCAAGTGGCAATGGCGTCCATACTGGCCGATCTTTTCAAAGGAGAAAAAGAAGATTTCGCTCGACTGTCAGCCATGGAAGGCTATTCGAGTCATAACCCCATCAAATGGGTAAGACTTTGGCTTTATTTTCTCAGTTCGGATATTTATGTATAATCCTTCTCATCGAAACTTTCAATTTGTCCGAACAGAGTTGGAGGCGCTGGGTCGAGACAGTCAGCTGTCCGACGCCTCAACCAGAGAGTTATTCTCACGACGACGATCCCGGATTCCATGACAATCCGGAGCTATCAATTGAATACGAGGACGGGGTATTTTACCAGGAGAGCCTTGACGTCTCCAAGGTGTCTCTTCTAGCCGATCACCCCGGACCACTTCCTTCTTCCACCACTGGTAAAAAGAAGGTCTTTTCCCGTAAAGGGCGAGCGACCCCTGCCAAACCGAGTGTGCCGATCCCTATTCCCAAGGGTCGTCGGTCCACGCGTCGAACGTCGTCTACGGCAGCAGGGCCCGTACCAAGCAACAGCAGGAATCCTCCTCGTGAGCCAACCGCGGAGACCACCTCGACCGTGCACTCAACCAAGAGGTACTTTATTTAACCGTTTAGTTCGGCCATTGTCATGATTGCAATAGGTACTCACAAAATCTCGTGTCGAAATACTCAGGAGACGAGTACAGCCACCTTCTTCCGAGAACGTTGCCGAGGAGCCAGGCAACCATCATCAATCAAGGTCTTCTGCTCAGGCTGAACTTGACGCGGAGGCCCCTGTGATGGATCAGCCCCCTGAAGATTCCGGGGACGTCTCGGTCGCTAACTCCGAGGTAGAGAGTGCGATGAATCACCGGCGGCGAAAGGAAGCCCTGCGCCACCAAGCGTTTTCCGAACAAGAATTTAATGCCCTAAGTTCGGTGGACGTATACATCGGAGCTGCCCAAGCTGGGCTTGAGGGAGCCGTAAAACTGATATCGTCCAGCCTAGAAGTGAGTGATCGGTTTTAACAACCGAACACAAACATTAACCCAGTAGCCCCCGAGCCTTGATTTGGTCGGAACGGCCGAGTTAAGGGTCTGAATATTGTTTTATGTATAATGTAGGTTTCAAGGCAGTAAAATGAGAAGTTGGCCGAGGAACTCGAGGTGAGCCAAATACAGGTACAAACCGTGAAGGCCGAGCTTGAGCAAGTGAAGAATTTCACCCGAGAGGCGCACGGTGGGTAAGTCAATTTACCGAATTTATTCGACATTCCCGTACTGATGAGAGAGTACTTTATAGCAGCTGAATCCATAGGGAAGTTGCAGAAAGATTTGGATGCAGCCCGACAATCTCAGAGGTATGCCAAATCTCAGCAAGAGGCTGGTCACCGTGTGTTGACCCGAAGTCTTGAGGAAAAGAACCGGCTTAAGGCGGAAAACCAGCGGCAAGTCGAAGAACTTGAGAGTTTGAAAACTCAATTGGCTCAAGCCCAGGAAGAGTACCAGAGATTACAGAGGGGCATGTTCTGTAAGTGCACTTATATCGTCGTAATTCCGAAAAGTACCTTTATTATAGCGAGTGTAAGGGACATGCTTCGTCTCGTGTGTAGGTTTCCTGACCGGGCGACCCGAGGAAGAAATCGGATCATTCCGAGGGAACCTACTGAAGGAACTATCCGTCGTACATGAGCGGGCTCGGAGAGCCATGAAGAGCATGACCAAAGCACTCTGGCCTGCCGAGATGCCTCCAGAAGGGATGTCCGAACTGGCTGATCGGTTTAAAGGAGCCCGACGTCGTTTTGAGTTATGGAAGACATCAGCTTGTTGAGAGGGAGCGCGGGAGGCGTGGGCAATGGTCAAGACCCGCTTTACCAAACTTAACCCAGAGCATATGGCTCGGGTTGGGCCGGTATGGCCGGATGGGCAAGAAGTGCCGCTTCATTGGGTTTACGACCAAGTGATGCCCGCCGCTCGTCTTTCGCAAGAAGATTGCACCCTAGATACCTTAATAGATAATCTTGACCAGCAGCCAGGTGTTTGATTCTATGTAACTATGTACTTTAGATCAAAAATTGCTTTGTATATGCTGTAAACGATGTCTTAACCGGCCATCGGCTTCGGCCTCCCTCGCTAAGAGCTCGGGAGTGTTCCGTATCGAATGTCCTCCGATAAAAGGAACTTATTTCGGGGAACCAGGCAATCCGGCCATTCGGTGAGAACAGACAGAACATGCATAGGGAGATATGTTATATTACTGCTTAACGTAAGAAAATCTTCCAAAGAAAATAGTTCCTCTATCGGTACCTTCCTTCAGGTTGCTACGTAGATCGTAGATATCATGGCCGTATACTACTAGTATGCGGGTAATGGCTTATTTGGGAGAATAATGCCAGGTAATGGTGATAACCACCACGAGTTTTTTACTTCCGTCGTAGCCGACCAATTTTCTTCTTTAAGATAGCTAGGTTTCGGATTCACCCGTCTGAGGTACGTATCCGGATGATCCGGTCGTAACAATCGCAGAGGTGCTCCCTTTACCCTCTAGCCGAACAATCGGGAACGTAGAGGGTAAGCACAGGAGCGAGGCAACCCAGCTTGGCCAAAATCATAGGTCCAATTGATGCATATAATGGCTTAAAAACGATAAGGGAAGTTTGCATGCACAATATATGTGACTCGGTGCACATAATGTATAATAATCGGCTTCAAGAAGAAGCCCCCAGGTGTTTTTTCGGAAAGGACATTTGAAGATGTATGCCGAAATACTTAACACAAGCTCGGCTTAGCCGAACACATGCTGGGAAATGATATCCAATCCTGTAAAGCTAATATGGAAGGGAAATAATAATAAAGAAAAAGGAAAAAGAAAAAGAAAGGTAAGAAATATGACGACACCGGTCTAGCCGTAAAAGCGCCGAAGACGAGTTGCGTTCCATGGGTTTGGTTCGAGGCGATTGTCTGGCGGGTTGCGGAGGCGATAGGCCCCTCCTGTAAGTACTTCATCGATTATGAAAGGGCCCTCCCACTTGGGATTGAGTTTATGCGTCTGCTTCTCTAGGAGTCGTAAGACGAGTTCGCCCACATTATATGCCTTCGCTCTAACCTCCCTGCTTTGGTAGCGCCCAGCCTGCTGTTGATAGAAAGTAGAGCGGGCCCGAGCTATATCGTGCTCTCCTTCCAAGGCATCTAAGTCGTCTTGCCGATCTAACTCGGCCTCCTTTTCTTCGTACATGCGCACCCTAGGTGCATCGTGAATGATATCGGAGGGAAGGACTGCTTCTGCCCCGTAGACCATAAAAAACGGTGTGTATCCCGTTGATCGATTCGGGGTTGTATGCAGACCCCACAGAACGGAGTCAAGCTCCTCTACCCAATTGCAATCAGATTCATGAAGACATCGGACCAGGCGTGGTTTAATGCCACTCATGATTAGGCCGTTGGCCCGTTCGACTTGTCCATTGGTTTGTGGGTGATACACCGAGGCGTAATCGAGCTTGATGCCCATGTTTGCGCACCAGTCCTTCACCTCCTGGGCGGTGAAATTCGATTCATTATCCATTATTATGCTATGCGGGACACCATAACGGTGTACCACGCCGAATATAAAGTCAACTACCGGTCCGGACTTAGCTGATCTTACTGGTTTTGCTTCGATCCATTTGGTGAACTTGTCGACCATGACCAGTAGATATTTATTTTTCTTGGTCTCCCCTTTAAGTGGTCCAACCATATCCAGCCCCTAGACCGCGAAAGGCCAGGTGATCGGAATAGTCTGAAGAGCTGTCGGGGGCATGTGGCTTTGATTTGTGAATAGTTGACATCCAACACAGCGTTGGACAAGTGCTTGGGCGTCCGCTCGAGCGGTGGGCCAAAAGAATCCAGCTCGAAAGGCTTTGCTTACTAAGGCCCGTGCTGCGGCGTGGTGGCCGCCCATGCCTGCGTGGACTTCGGCCAAAAGCTGCCTTCCTTCTTCCTCAGATATGCACCGCTGGAGTATCCCGGTAGTGCTTTTCTTATATAACTCACCCTCGTGGACCTTATAGGCCTTGGATCGCCGAATTATGCATCTCGCCTCCGTCTGGTCATCGGGGAGTTCTTTGCGGAGAAGGTAGGCAAGGAAGGGCTCGGTCCATGGTGCGATTACTGCCATGACCTCATGAGCCGAAGGCGTTTCTTCAATTATGGAACCGCCGATGATTTGCTCATCTGGTTCATTTATAGGAGGGACAATCTCTTCCGTACTGATGGCTCCGGCGCCCTTATTTTCGTCCTGCCATACCACCGATGGCTTGAAAAGCCGTTCAAGGAAGGTGTTTTTCGGGACGGGGTCACGCTTGGCCCCCATACGGGCCAGTATGCCAGCAGCCTGATTGCTGTCTCTAGCGACGTGGTGGAATTCTAGGCCCTCGAACCGTGTAGATATTTTAAGAACGACATTTCTGTATGCTGCCATCTTTGGGTTTTTAGCATCGAATTCACCGTTGATTTGAGAGATGGCGAGGTTAGAATCTCCCCGTACTTCAAGCCGTTGTATGCCCATCGATGCTGCCATCCGAAGCCCGTGCAATAGTGCTTCGTATTCGGCCACATTGTTGGAATCGGCGTACATGATCTGCAACACATACCAGACGTTGTCTCCCGCGGGAGATGTGAGGATAACTCCAGCCCCCAGTCCGACCAAAGTCTTGGATTCGTCGAAGTACATCGTCCAATGGGAGTATGTACTATATTCTCTGGGGAGCTCGGCCTCTGTCCATTCGGCAAGCAAATCGGCCAACACTTGAGATTTAATAGCTCGTCGTGGCTTATAGGCGATTTCGAAAGGGAGGAGTTCGATGTCCCATTTGGCTATGCGGCCGGTGGCATCCCTGTTATTGATTATATCGTTCAGGGGTACTTCGAATGCCACCATGACGGAACATTCTTGAAAGTAGTGTCTGATCTTTCGTGATGCCATAAACACTGTATAGGCAATCTTCTGGTAGTGCGGATATCTGGACTTGCATGGCGTTAGCACTTCTGACACATAGTAGACTGGCTTTTGAACCCGGAATTTGTGACCTTCATCCTCTCGTTCGACGATGAGCACCGCACTAACCACTTGATTGGTGGCCGAGATGTACAGTAACATTGGTTCACCGGCGCCTGGCGCCGTGAGTATGGGGTTGCTGGCCAGCATTGTTTTAATTTCTGCTAGTGCAGCCGCTGCTTCATCGATCCACTCGAAGTTTTTGGTCCGTTTCAGCAGCCTGTAGAGCGGTAAAGCCTTTTCACCAAGGCGGGAGATAAAGCGGCTCAAAGCCGCCACGCAGCCCGCCAGCCTTTGGACGTGCTTTAGCTCTATAGGAATCGCAAGTAGAGATAGGGCGCGGATCTTAGCAGGATTCACTTCTATTCTTCTATGGGAAACAATGACTCCAAGTAGTTTACCAGCGGGAACTCCGAAGACACATTTGTCCGGATTGAGCCGTATATCGTATTCCCGTAGGCTAGCAAAAGTTTGCCTGAGGTCGTCTATTAGCTGGCTGACATGTTTGGTCTTAATGACCACATCGTCCACGTATGCCTCGACTGTTTTACCGACCTGTTTTTCGAGACATGTCTGAATCATACGCTGGTATGTAGCACCTGCGTTTTTTAGCCCGAAAGGCATTGTGTTAAAGCAGAATGGCCCGTAGGGGGTGATGAATGCAGTTGCAGCTTGATCGGATTCCTTCATTTTGATCTGATGGTATCCGGAGTAAGCATCGAGGAAGCACAATGAGTCGTGTCCGGCTGTGGCGTTAATAATCTGGTCTATGCGCTGTAAGGGGAAAGGGTCCTTGGGGCAAGCTTTATTAAGGTCTTTGAAATCGACACACAACCGCCAAGATTTATCTTTCTTTGGTACCATCACCAGGTTTGCCAACCACTCGGGGTGTTTGATTTCTCTTATGAATCCGGCCTCCAACAATTTTGCTAGTTCTTCGCCCATAGCTTGTCGCTTGGGTTCGGAAAATCGGCGTAGAGCCTGTTTGACAGGCTTGAAGCCTGTTATTATGTTCAGACTATGCTCTGCTAGCCGTCGTGGGATTCCTGGCATATCTGAAGGATGCCAGGCAAAGATATCCCAGTTTTCTCGTAAAAATGTTCGCAGTGCTTCGTCCACCATGGGGTCCAGCTGAGCTTCGATGGACGCTGTTTTATTGGGGTCCATTGGATGTACTTGAAATTTGACGATTTCGTCTGCAGGTTTAAATGACGTGGTTTTGGGCCTCTTGCTAAGGACCACATCATCCTTGTCCACTGTTGACCGGAGTGCGATCAATTCCTCTGCTGCAAAGGTCTCAGCTAGTGCCTCGAGAGCGAGCGTTGCTGTTTTGTTCTTGGCTCAAAGGGTTCTATGCGGGTCACTTGTGACTGTGATCACCCCGTTTGGGCCCGGCATTTTGAGCTTCATATGCCCATAATGTGGTATAGCTTGAAATCTTGTGAAAGCATCACGCCCCAACAAAGCGTGGTAACCACTGTGAAAGGGCACGATATGAAAGAGAAGTTCTTCGGATCTGTATTTCTCGGGCGTGCCGAATACCACATCAAGGGTAACGCGTTCGGAACAACGTGCCTCTTTCCCAGGGATAATCCCACGAAAGGTTGTGTTGCTATGTTTGATGCGGGATCGGTCGAACTGCATTTTTTCCAAGGTATCCTCGTAGATGAGGTTTAAACCACTGCCGCCGTCCATTAGCACCTTCTATAACCTAAAACCATCGACGATGGGGTTGACGACTAGTGTGGCAGGTGTTCGGCCGGGGCGGGTGATTGGTTGATCAGCTTCTCCAAAGGTGATCGATGTGTCTGTCCATGAATTCGTTGCTGCCACCTGATAGATTTGTTCGAGTTCTCGAAGAGCTCTCTTCATCTTATTCCTGGAGGAAAACGTTTCGTAGATCGTCAGGATCTCGGCGTTGCATTCTGGTGGCGCTATTGAACGTCTGCCTGGAGGTAGGAACTCGAGGATGGCCTCTCCGCTTTTTGCGACCTGCCTGACGACCCAGCAAGTTCTAAGGCTGTGAGTCGGGATTGTGTTCAGTAATGCAGAGTGTATAGGGCATGGCTTGTATAATAGCCCGTCAAGGACAGTTCTGACTCCCGTAGGGGGTCTATTCTTTTTCTCAGCGGGTTCGTGTTCGGTCGGCCGTTTCGGAGGTATTCGCTTTTTCCGAGCTCCTCTGGGGTGTTCGGCAGGGACCGGATCCGAAAACAAACGTTCGGCTTGCCAGGTGCTTTCCATGGCGTAATATTTTTGTACCAGGTCCAATAACTCGGTGAAGTCATGGATGTGACGACGGGCTAGGGCATTGAGGATTCCTTCATTGTGGCAATTGCGCCTGAAGGCAGCTATTATCTCCTGGCCACTAGAGTCTGGTACTCTATCTTTAATAAGGAGGAGTCTAGCCCAAAAATGATGGACTGATTCCCGTGGCTGTTGTTTAACTTCCCATAAGCCCGATAACTTGGGCTCTCCTGCGCTGCTTGAGGAGTGCTCGACTTGGGTGGTGGGCGAGGAAAATTTTAGTTTCTTGCCAGGATGTGAGTCCGGGATCACGGCGTTTGCCTCCCGTGTCATCGTGGGATCCGGCGTGGCGGGTTCGAAGTCCATATTATAAATAGGACCCCTCTGTGCGGGTTCTAGGTCGCGCGCTAGATCGGCAGCCGATCCCGAACTATTTCCGGTGTGGGTTCCGGATTCCGGATTGTGGGAGGGATCCTGACGGTCGGAAACCGGGATGTAAACTGTTTTTAATTCTGGTAGTTGAGAGGACGAGCCTTCGGCCGGACACTCAACAGTGGCGACTAAGTGAGTGATCGGTGGGGTATGAATCTCCCTTTCATCGGGTTTAAACCCGATCCGGTCGTAGATTGAGGTTTGGCCATCGATCACACCCATGGTTTGAATCTGGCCAAGCAACTCGTTTAATGACGAGATGTCGGCGGGGTCCACATGTCGTTGAAGCGCATGGCGTCGATCCACATCGCCGTTATCCCAGGGTCGCTCGACGACGCGCCCGGGTTGTATTCGGCCACGACAGATTTGGGCATATCAGCTGGGTTTGGCATTATGGCTGACCCAGGGATAGAGGCCACCTCAGCGGTGGGACCTGCTGCCTCCGGCGTTAAGGCGTCGGGGCCTACGGGCTCCTCCATGAGAGCTGAGGTCTTCGTTAAAACGAGATCTCCCCAGGAGTCGGTGACGAAGTCAAGGTTCCCGAATCTGACTTCCTGATCGGGGATGAAACTTCTGACCTGGCCAAGATGGCCGGCCAGATCGGCATGCGATACGATGCTGCCGAACGCGAAGATCTGACCAGGAACGAAAATGTCCTTGCTGCAGACTTCATCGCTGATGATAAGGCGAGCCATCGATTCCTCTAGCGACCGCGCAGCGGAACTCTCAATGAAAGCACCAATGTCGGTGTCAAAACCGGCGGATCTCGGGTAGGGGGTCCCGAGCTGTGGATCTAGAATCGATGGGTAACAGGGGATGAAGGAGACGATGTTTACCCAGGTTCAGGCCCTCCTATGGAGGTAAAACCTTACGTCCTGCTTGGTTGTATTGAAGTGTATGAAGATTACAGAGTCGATCTACCTCGAGATCAAGTTGCTAAACCCTAGATGAGTTCACCTGCCTCTACGAACTAAACCCTCTGGCTTATATAGATACCAGGGGTCCCTAGGGTTACACATAGTCGGTTGCTTATTGAGGGAGTAAACATGCCTATTCTATCATCTTAAGCTTGAAGGGCACGCCACGGCTCCTGAGGCTTCTCGCTGGTCACGGGGTATACGGTCAGCCCGATCCTCCAACGAGTGGCCCACGAGTCCGGCCCATAAGGAATAGGCTGGTAGTCCGAGGACCCCTTAATCCCGGACTCCCTCACCGGCCAGCCCCTAGGAGGCCCTTGCGCAAGGGTGGGGAAGGGGCCAAGAGGGGAGGAGTCCTACTAGGATTCCACCTCCCTTGTGGGAGGTGGACTCCTCCCCCTTGGTGGAGGTTCAGCCAAACCCCTAGGGAAACCCTAGGGCTGCCTCCTCCTCCCTCCCTCCTATATATACTAGAGGTTTTTGAGGGAAGCCCCTCACCTGAAAATCCACGGCTGCCTCTCTCTCCCTCTAGATCTGTTCTCCACTAGATTGTCTCGGTTGCGCTTGGCGAAGCCCTGCCGGGACAGCACCACCACCACCGTCACCACGCCGTCGTGCTGCCGGGGAACTCATCTACCTCTCCGCTCCCTCTTGCTGGATCAAGAAGGCGGAGATCATCATCGAGATGTACGTGTGCTGAACGCGGAGGTGCCGTCCATTCGGCGCTAGATCGGGACGGATCATGATTGGATCGCGGGACGGCTTGTGATTTGGATCGTGAAGACGTTCGACTACATCAACCGCGTTTCTTAACGCTTCCCGCTTAGCGATCTACAAGGGTACGTAGATCCACTCTCCCTCTCATAGATGCTCATCACCATGGATAGATCTTGCGTGTGCGTAGGAAAAAACTTGTTTCCCATGCAACGTTCCCCAATAGTGGCAACATGAGCTAGGTCTATGCGTAGATGAGATCTCGAGTAGAACACAAAGGAGTTTGTGGGCGTTGATATTCAGATTGCTTCCCTCCTTAGTATTTTCTTGATTTAGCGGTATTGTGGGATGAAGCGGCTTGGACCAACCTTACTCGTCCACGTACGAGAGACCAGTTCCATCGACTGACATGTAACTTTGTTGCATAAGATGGCTGGCGGGTGTCTGTCTCTCCCACTTTAGTTGAATCGGATTCGACATAGGCGGTCCTTGTAGAAGGTGAAATAGCAACTTGTATATCACCATTGTGGTTTTGCGTAGGTAAGAATCGTTCTTGCTAGATACCCATAGCAGCCACGTAAAACATGCAACAACAAATTAGAGGACGTCTAACTAGTTTTTGTAGGGTATGATGTGATATGATATGGCCAGAAACATGATGAGATATATGTGATGTATGAGATGATCATGTTTTGCATAGATTATCACGACTTGCATGTCGATGAGTACACCATTGCGAAAGTTCGTCGTTTCGAGAAAAATTATGATGTGATATGATATGGCCAGAAAAATTATGTTCTCCCCGAGTGTGCACCATTGCGAAAGTTCGTCGTTTCGAGACACCACGTGATGATCGGGTGTGATAGACTCTACGTTCGCATACAACGGGTGCAAGCCAGTGTTGCACATGTGGAACACTCGGGTTAAACTTGACGAGCCTAGCATGTACAGACATGGCCTCGGAACACAAGAGACCGAAAGGTCGAGCATGAGTCATATAGTAGATATGATCAACATGGAGATGTTCACCATTGAAACCACCTCATCTCACGTGATGATCGGACTTGGGTTGGTGAATTTGGATCATGTGACACTCGAATGACCCGAGGGATGTCAATTTGAGTGGGAGTTTTTAAGTAATATGATTAACTAAACTCATTATCTTGAACAATAGTCTACGTTGTCTTTGCAAAATTTATGTTGTAGATCAATGGCTCGCGCAGTAGCACCCCTGAATTTCAATGCATTCCTAGAGAAAGCTAAGTTGAAAGATGATGGAAGTAACTTTGTAGACTGGGCCCGTAATCTGAGCATTATCCTCACGGCTTCCCAAAAGGCTTATGTCCTTGATGCACCGCTCGGTGAACCACCCGCTCCAGTAGAGTCTGCAGACGTTGCGAATGCCTGCCAGGCACGTTCTGATGATTACTCAATAGTTCAATGTGCAATGTTGTATGGCTTAGAACCGGGACTTCAAAGACGTTTTGAACATCATGGAGCATATGCAAAGTTCCAGGATTTGAAGTTTATCTTTGAGAAGAATGCCCGGATTGAGAGGTATGAGACCTCCGATAAGTTCTATGCTTGCAAGATGGAGGAGAACGGGTCTGTCAGTGAACATGTACTTAGAATGTCTGGGTATTCCAACCATCTGGCGGAGTTGGGAATTGTTCTCCCGCCAGAGGCGATCACTAACAGAGTTCTTCAATCACTGCCACCTAGCTACAAAAGCTTCGTGTTGAACTATAACATGCAAGGGATGAATAAGTCAGTCGCTGAGCTGTTTGCGATGTTGAAAGTTGCTGAGTCTGAGATTCAGAAGGAGCATCAAGTGTTGATGGTCAATAAAACCACTAGTTTCAAGAAGAATGGCAAGGGCAAGAAGGGTAACTCCAAGAAGAGTGGCAAAGTAGTTGCCCCTCCCGTGAAGAAACCCAAGGCTGGACCCGAACCAGAAACTACGTGCTTTCATTGCAAGGGAACTGGTCACTGGAAGCGGAACTGCCCCAAGTATCTGGCTGACAAGAAGGCGGCCAACACCAAACAAGGTATATATGATATACATGTTATTGATGTGTACCTTACCAACTCTCATTGTAGTGCCTGGGTATTTGATACCGGTTTGGTTGCTCAAATTTGCAACTCAAAGTAGGAACTACGGAATAGACGGAGGCTGGCAAAGGGCGAAGTGACGATGCACGTGGGAAATGGTTCCAAGGTTGATGTGATCGCCGTCGGCACGCTCGCTCTTCGATTACCATCGGGATTATTGATGAACCTGAATAATTGTTATTTAGTGCCTGCGTTAAGCATGAACATTATATCTGGATCTTGTTTATTGTGTGACGCTTACTCATTTAAATAAGAGAATAATGGTTGTTCTATTTATATGAGTAATATCTTTTATGGTCATGCACCCATTGTGAGGGGTTTATTCTTATTGAATCTCGATAGTGATGATACATATGTTCATAACATTGATGCCAAAGATGTAGAGTTGATAATAATAGCACCACTTTCTTGTGGCACTGCCGCTTAGGTCATATTGGTGTAAAACGCATGAAGAAACTCCATGCTGATGGACTTTTGGAGTCACTTGATTTTGAATCACTTGACACATGTGGATCATGCCTCATGGGCAAGATGACTAAGACCCCGTTCTCTAGAACAATGGAACGGGCAAGTGACTTGTGGGAAATCATACATACTAATGTGTGCAGTCCGATGAGCATTGAGGCGCGCGGTGGATATCGTTATTTTCTCACCTTCACCGACGACTTAAGTAGATATGGGTATATTTACTTAATGAAACACAAGTCCGAAACGTTTGAAAAGTTCAAGCAATTTCAGAGTGAAGTTGAGAATCATCGTAACAAGAAGATTAAATTCCTGCAATCTGATCGAGGAGGAGAATATTTGAGTTATGAGTTTGGCAGTCACTTAAGACAATATGGAATTGTTTCACAATTGACACCGCCTGGAACACCACAGCGTAATGGTGTGTCCGAACGTCATAATCGAACCTTAGTGGATATGGTGCGGTCTATGATGTATCTTGCCGATTTGCCACTATCGTTTTGGGGTTATGCTTAGAGACATCTGCATTCACTTTAAATAGGGCACCATCAAAATCCATTGAGACGACGCCATATGAACCGTGGTTTGGTAAGAAACCAAAGTTGTCATTTCTTAAAGTTTGGGGATGTGATGCTTATGTCAAAAAGCTTCAGCCTGAAAAGCTGGAACCCAAAGCGGAGAAATGCGTCTTCATAGGATACCCAAAAGAGATGGTTGGGTATACCTTCTATCTTAGATCCGAAGGCAAAGTGTTTGTCGCAAAGAACGGGTCATTTCTCGAGAAAGAGTTTCTCTCGAAAGAATTGAGTGAGAGGAAAATAGAACTTGATGGGGTTGTTGAACCTTTACTTCAACCAGAGAGTAGCGCAGCGCAGAAAGATGTTTCGGTAGAGTCCACATCGGTTGAAGAGGAAGCTGATGATGGTGATCATGAGGCTTCGGATCAAGTTGCTATCGAACCTCGTAGGTGGACAAGGGCACGTACTGCTCGATCCTGAGTTGTATGGTGACCATGTCTTAGAGGTCATGTTGTTGGACAACGATGAACCTACGAGCTATGGAGAATCGATGATGGGCTCGGATTCCGAGAAATGGTTAGAGGCCATGAAATCCGTGGGATCCATGTATGAAAACAAAGTATGGACTTTGGAAGTATTACCTGAAGGGCGAAAGGCCATTCAGAATAAATGGATCTTTAAGAAGAAGACGGACGCAGACGGTAATGTTACCGTCTATATAGCTCGACTTGTGGCAAAGGGTTTTTCACAAGTTCAAGGAGTTGACTATGATGAGACCTTCTCACCCGTAGCAATGCTTAAGTCCGTCAGAATCATGTTAGCAATAGCTGCATTTTTTGATTGTGAAATTTGGCAGATGGATGTCAAAACAGCGTTCCTTAATGGTTTCCTTAAGGAAGAGTTGTATATGATGCAACCGGAAGGTTTTGTCGATCCAGAGAATGCTGACAAAATTTTCAAACTCCAGCGATCCATTTATGGACTGGTGCAATCATCTCGGAGTTGGAATCTTCACTTTGATGAGGTGATCAAAGAGTTCGGGTTTATACAAGTTTACGGAGAAGCTTGTATTTACAAGAAAGTGAGTGGGAGCTCTATAGCGTTTCTAATATTACATGTGGATGACATATTGCTGATTGGAAACAATATAGAAATGTTGGAAAGCGTGAAGGAATATTTGAACAAGAGTTTTTCAATGAAGGACCTAGGAGAAGCTGCTTTCATATTAGGCATCAAAATCTATAAAGATAGATCGAGATGCTTAATAGGACTTTCACAGAGCACATACCTTGACAAAGTTTTGAAGAAGTTCAAAATGGATCAGTCCAAGAAGGGGTTCTTGCCTGTATTGCAAGGTGTGAAGTTGAGTAAGACTCAATGCCCAGTGACTGCAGAAGATAGAGAAAAGATGAGTGTCATCCCCTATGCTTCAGCCATAGGCTCTATCATGTATGCAATGCTGTGCACAAGACCCGATGTCAGCCTTGCCATAAGTATGGCCGGAAGGTTTCAAAGTGATCCAGGAGTGGAACATTGGACGGCGGTCAAGAATATCCTAAAGTACCTAAAAAGGACTAAGGACATGTTTCTTGTTTATGGAGGTGATCAAGAGCTCGTCGTAAGGGGTTACGTCGATGCAAGCTTTGACACTGATCCAGATGACTCTAAGTCTCAAACCGGATACATATTTATTCTCAATGGGGGTGCGGTAAGCTGGTGCAGTTCCAAGCAGAGCGTGGTAGCTGATTCTACATGCGAAGCGGAGTACATCGCTGCCTCAGAGGCGGCGAAGGAAGGTGTCTGGATGAAGGAGTTCATGACAGATCTTGGAGTAGTGCCTAGTGCACTGAACCCAATGACTCTGTTCTGTGACAACACTGGTGCCATTGCTCTGGCAAAGGAACCAAGGTTTCACAAGAGGACCAGACACATAAAGAGATGCTTCAATTCCATCCGCGATTACATGAAGGAGGAGGACATAAATATTTACAAAGTGCACACGGATCTGAATGTCGCAGACCCGTTGACTAAACCTGTCCCAACGGCTAAACATGATCAACACCAGAACTGTATGGGTGTTAGATTCGTTACAATGTAAATCACATAGTGATGTGAGCTAGATTATTGACTCTAGTGCAAGTGGGAGACTGTTGGAAATATGCCCTAGAGGCAATAATAAAGTGATTATTATTATATTTCCTTGTTCATGATAAAGTGATTACCCTCGGTCGTGGTTCTGCTTCTTAAGGTCTGGATATTAATCGTCAATTGCATATTAATGTCCAGATATTAATCGTACATTGCATAATGCATACTAAGGAAAAGATGGTACTACAGAACAACATCATGGTTGCATAACCTAAATAAACATCCAATTACATTACTGACAAGTACACATGAATTAACAAGTACAAGCATACTAAACTAGTAGTAACGATCATCAAATGATTCATCTATTCTTCTTGTGACGAGGGGTGCCGGTCAGCGCAGGACGGAGGCACTTCCTCATGTCAATGATCTGCCTGCACATCTCGTAGCATACATAGGCATCCTTGGCCCCGTACTTGACGTGATCTTCATCCAGTCTTCGGACCCAGGCGCGGTGCCAGGCAACCTTCTTCTTCTTGCAGACATCCTTCATGCCTCTGTAGTAGGGGTCGATGATGGACATGGCGAGGTCAACCAGGGAGTCCTTATGCTTCTCCTCGCCGCCCAAGATCTTGTACATGCATTGGATGTCCACAAGATTCCGGCAGGCCAAGCCCGTGGCCTTGAGCACCTTTTGATCGTTGGTGGTGTCCACCGTACCGAATATGTAGTCGGGGCTATTGACAAACCTGGCGAATCGATCACAAGGCCTTGTGGCTAGGCAGTAGTGATAGACGAGGATGTAATAGCCCATGCACAGCTGGGCGACGGCAACCTTCTGATCATGCCCGGCACGACCGCCGGTGTACTCGAGGTCGAAGTCGACCACTTTGTACTTGTCATAGGCAAGTAACTGCTCCATGGTGTGGATGGAGTTCTCCACCCAGATCGGGTCGTTGGTGTACACCAGCGTGAGGTTCTTGAACCTTACGTGGGTGTCCACGTAGGCATGAATGGTGAACTACCGCTCGTCGTCGGCAACCGCTGGGAGCTCCGCCATTGGAGCCGAGCAGGATATCCTCTCTCTATTTGGAGTGTGGGTGTGCTTCTTGCGTTGTGGGGAAAGCTTGAAGAGAGAAAGTAGGTTAAAAGAGTGGTGGAGTAAATGGGGGCTGGACGGGCTGTAATTGGCATGTCTTGTCACCACGTTCCCGGCGGAGGATTGACGTGGCTTGAGAATGCGTCGGCATTTCCCCAAAGAGGAAGCGATGATGCAGCACAGCGACGGTAAGTATTTCCCTCAGTTATGAAACCAAGGTTATCGAACCAGTAGGAGGATCACCACCACCAATAAGCAGCACCTGCACACAAACAACAAATACTTGCAACCCGACGCGAAAGAGAGGTTGTCAATCTCTCTACGGTAAAAAGATAGATTAGGTAGTGATAGATAGGAGAGATAGATCTCTCAAGAACACAAAATAGAAAAGGCAAATAAAATATGCAGCAATATATTTTTGGGTTTTTGGTTTTGTAGATCTAAAAACAAAGATGCAAAAAGATAGATCGGAAAGCAATGTGTTGGAAAAGTAGACCCGGGGGCCATAGGATTCACAAGTGACTTCTCTCATGAGTATAGCGCACGGTGGGTGAACAAATTACTGTTGGGCAATTGATAGAAAATCGAATATTCATGACGATATCCAAGGCGATGATCATTATATAGGCATCACGTCCAAGATAAGTAGACCAACTCCTGCCTGCATCTACCACTATTACTCCCCACATCGGCCGCTATCCAGCATGCATCTAGTGTATTAAGTTCATGGAAAAACGGAGTAATGCAATAAGAACGATGACATGATGTAGACAAGATCTATTCATGTAGGAATAGACCTCATCTTGTTATCCTTAATAGCAACGATACATGCGTGCCTTGCTGCCCCTTCTGTCACTGGAAAAGGACACCGCAAGATCGAACCCATCACAAAGCACCTCTTCCCATGGCAAGAAATATCGATCTAGTCGGCCTAACTAAAGCAAAGATTCGATGAAGAAATATGAGGCTATAAGTAATCATGCATATAAGAGATCAAAGAAGACTCAAATAATATTCATGGATAGAAACTGATCATGAACTCAAAATTCATCGGATCCCAACAAACACACCGCAAAAGTTTACATCAAATAGATCTCCAAGAGACCATTGTATTGAGAATCATAAGAGAGAGAGGAAGCCATCTAGCTACTGCCTACGGACCCATAGGTTTATGGTGGACTACTCACGCATCATCGGAGAGGCACCTATGAGGAAGATGAACCCCTCAGTGATGGTGTTTAGATTGGATCTCGAGGTTCTGGAACTTGCGGCGACTCGAATTGTGTTTTGTCGACTCCCCTAGGGTTTTTGGAATATTTGGGAATTTATAGGCAACAGAGGCGGTGTAGAGGGGCCTCATGGAGGGCACAACCCTTCAGGGCGCGCCGGGGGCCACCTGGCGCGCCCTGATGGGTTGTGCTCTCCGCAGCCCACCTTCCTGGCTCTTCTTTGGCCCACTGGGTGTCTTCTGGTCCAGAAAAAATCTCCAAAAAGTTTCGTCGCGATTGGACTCCGTTTGGTACTGATATTGTGCGAAGTAAAAAACAAGCAAAAACAACAACTAGCACTTTGGCACTATGTCAATAGGTTAGTCCCAAAAAATGATATAAAGTTGTTATAATATGATTGTAAAACATCCAAGAATGATAATATAACAACATGGAACAAGCAAAAATTATAGATA
Source organism: Elymus sibiricus (assembly GCA_039707655.1). Classification (NCBI taxonomy): domain Eukaryota; kingdom Viridiplantae; phylum Streptophyta; class Magnoliopsida; order Poales; family Poaceae; genus Elymus; species Elymus sibiricus. Next base: position 60,541,163 of record CM077665.1, read on the forward strand.
CGTTGGAGACGTATCAGCATGGCCAAGCTTAATTCCTACTCGTCCTCGAGTAGGTAAATGATAAAAACAAATTTTTTGATGTGGAATGCTGCCAAACATGTCCATCATATTCTTTTCTTTTGTATAGCATGGACATTTGGACTTGTAGATGATTCAAAGCAATAGTCTAGTTTTAACATAATGACTTCAATACTCAAGCATGCCAACAAGTAACCATGTCTTTCAATCTATCAACACTAAAGAAAGTTATCCCTAGCCCATCATGCTCAATCATTGATACATTCATGATACACACTCAAATATTAGCTATACCCAAAGCTCAAGTATGATCATAGTGCCCCTAGTTGGTGCTTATAAGAGAAGATGGAGACTCAAAGTAAAAAATAAAAATTGTATAAAGTAAATAGACAGGCCCTTCGCAGAGGGAAGTAGGGATTTGTAGAGGTGCCAGAGCTCAAAGTTTTAAATTGAGAGAGAAAAATATTTTGAGTGGCATGCTTTTCCTGTCAACGAAAACGACAAAGTAGCTCACAATACTTTCCATGCTAGACATATCATAGGCGGTTCCCAAACAGAAAATAAAGTTTATTCCTTTTTCCACCAAACTTTCACTTTCCATGGCGGGCCGTATCCACGGTTGCCATCCATACCAACACTTTCCAAGGAATTTATTATTTGACAACATAAAGTAAATATTTGTTTTCTTTTTCATTTCGTGAATGGGCATCCCTATTACTGCCGCACTCTCGTGCAATGACATGTGAATAAACACTCATCTTGAGAATAACACATCTAGCTGGGAAAAATATTGGACACTCCCCACCGTCTCATGAGCGGTACGAGCACACAAAGGACAAAATTTATTTTGAAAATTTAGAGATGGCACATACAAATTTGCTTGGATCGGCATGGAAATACCGCATATAGGTAGGTATGGTGGACTCATAAGGAAAAACTTGGTTTAAGGTTTTTGGATGCACAAGTAGTATTTCTACTTAGTACAAATGGAGGCTAGCAAATAGATTGAGAGCAACCAAGCCAAGAAACAAAAATTCACATAAGTGAGCATTGAGCATAACTAACACCGAATAATGCACCACAAGTAGGATGTAATTTCATTGCATAACTATTGACTTTCATACTTGCATAGGGAATCACAAACCTTAACACCAAGATTCTTACTAAAGCATAATTACTCACTAACATGACTCACATATTACTATCATCATGTTTCAAAACTATTACAAGGAATCAAGTTTAATTTGCCCAATGATCTTCATGGAAGTTTTTATTATATCCTCCTTGGATATCTATCACTTTGGGACTAGTTTCATATGTTGCCATTGCCTTTTTTACAAGCTCAAACAAATCTAAGTGAAGCACATGAGCATAAAGATTTCATCTCTCAAAAAGTATAAGTGAAGCATGAGAGCATTTCTTCAAAATTTACTTACTCTCAAATTAATATAAGTGAAGCATGAGAGTATTTCTACAAAAATTTCCAAGCACACCGTGCTCAAAAAGATATAAGTGAAGTACTAGAGCAATTCTATAGCTCAAAAAGTTTAAGTGAAGCATAGAGAGCAATTCTAACAAATCATAGCATAATTTTGGCTCTCCCAAATAGGTGTGTACAGCAAGGACACAAAGGAAAAACAAACAAGCAAAGCAAGCAAAGATACAAGACGCTCCAAGCAAAACTCATGATATGTGATGAATAAAAATATAGCTCCAAGTAAAATACCGATGGTTGTTAGAAGAAAGAGGGGATGCCACTCCGGGGCATCCCCAAGCTTAGTTGCTTGTTACTATTTGTATATATCTTGGGGGTGCGGTAGCATCCCCAAGCTTAGGCTCTTATCACTCCTTATTCCTTCATCCATCATGATCTCACCCAAAACTTGAAAACTTCAATCACACAAAACTCAACAAAATCTTCGTGAGATCCGTTAATATAATAAAGCAAATAACTACTTTAGGTACTGTTGCAAACCCATTCATATTTTGTTATTGCATTATACCTACTGTATTTCAACTTTACCATGGCTTATACCCCCCCAATACAAACCATAGATTCATCAAAACAAGCACACAATGCAACAAAAACAGAATCTATTTTAAACAGAACAGTCTGCAGCAATCTGTACTCTAACCATAATTCTGTAACTCTAAACATTCTGAACAATTAGGACAACGTAAGAAATTTGTATAGAAACAATGTGTTAAAATTTTAGCTCAATATCACGTTCTAGTAAAAAAAAATGAAAATTCAAATACTGGACGCAAAGGATCTGTTTCAGATTCAGCATCGCTTCTACTCATCTTATCAATCATCCTAAAGGATCTACTTGGCACAAACACTAAATAAACCATAAAAACACAATCATAACAGAGGCATAATTGTGTCAACACTCAAAAACAGAAAGGAAAAAGCAAAAATAAATTTATTCATTGGGTTGCCTCCCAACAAGCGCTATCGTTTTACGCCCCTAGCTAGGTATATATAACGCATAGATTCAAGTATTGTCATCTTTGGTTTTGATTGATGTGTTTTTGTCAAGAGGTTTTGCAAATAGAACTTGGAACACATCATCCATAGAAATCTTAGCACTATCAAGTTGTTCATCTACGTACCCCCTTTGATTCCCGGCCACAATCCAAGAATATTGTTGGTTAATATCATTGAAAACTTGTTGGATCATATCTATAACGGGGATTTCCTTTTTAAGATTCTCATAAAAAATTTGATTATTTCCAAGCAAATATCTCATCATGTAATCACTATTGTAAAGCAATTCTCCTATTACCGTTTTTTCACGGTTCATACCATAGAAATCAAAAATCTCCCTAGCTTCCCGTACTATGTGATCAAATTCATGCATGAGAACAAGGGTATTTAACTTCTTAGCCTTGGGATTCTTAATGACGGGTGGCTCATAAAACAATTTTTGCAAGGTAGGATGGGTACGGATGAACCTATTTTCAAGTTTGAGAACTAGCGCTGAAATAGCTTCCGCATAAGTTTTAGTTCTTTTTAGTATAGGAGTATCATCAAGAGGCAAATTTCCAACAAAATTGAAAAATTCTTGGATAGTTTCTTTTCCTATAACATTCCCTTCCCCAAAACAAAAGTTTTAGCATCCAGTTTACCAGAACGTCCAATTTTAGGAGTCCTGCCATCATCTGTTTCTGCCATACCAAAGTCACTCATGATGACAAGCAAACAAGAGATCTGACGAGAAAACCGCAAACAAAAAAGAAGGCGAATAAAACGGCAAATTGGTGAAGTGGGGGAGAGGAAAACGAGAGGCAAATGGCAAATAATGTAATTGCAAGGAGATGAGATTTGTGATTAGGAACCTGGTAGATGATGATGGTGTTGGAAATATGTCCTAGAGGCAATAATAAAATGGTTATTATTATATTTCCTTGTTCATGATAATCGTTTATTATCTATGCTATAATTGTATTGATTGGAAACTCAAATACATGTGTGGGTACATAGACAAACAATGTGTCCTTAGTAAGCCTCTAGTTAAACTAGCTCGTTGATCAAAGATGGTGAAGGTTTCCTGGCCATGGACATGAGATGTCATTTCATAACGGGATCACATCATTAGGAGAATGATGTGATGGACAAGACCCAAACTATAAACGTAGCATATGATCGTGTCAGTTTATTGCTATAGTTTTCTGCATGTCAAGTATCTGTTCCTATGACCATGAGATCATGCAAATCACTGACACCGGAGGAATACCTTGTGTGTATCAAACGTCACAACGTAACTGGGTGACTATAAAGATGCTCTACAGGTATCTCCGAGGGTGTCTGTTGAGTGGGCATGGATCAAGACTGGGATTTGTTACTCCGTGTGACGGAGAGGTATCTCAGGGCCCACTCGGTAATACAACATGACTATAAGCCTTGCAAGCAATGTGACTAAGGTGTTAGCCACGTGATCTTGTATTATGGAACGAGTAAAGAGACTTGCCGGTAACGAGATTGAACTAGGTATAGGGATACCGACGATCGAATCTCGGGCAAGTAACATACCGAAGAATAAAGGGAACAGCATACGGGATTAACTGAATCCTTGACATAGAGGTTCGACCGATATAGATCTTCGTAGAATATGTAGGAACCAATATGGGCATCTAGGTCCCGCTATTGGTTATTGACCGTAGAGGTGTCTCGGTCATGTCTACATAGTTCTCGAACCCGCATGGTCTACACACTTAACGTTTGGTGACGATTAGTATAGTTGAGTTATTGTGTTGGTGACCGAAGGTTGTTCGGAGTCTCGGATAAGATCCCGGACATGACGAGGATCTCCGGAAGAGTCCGGAGGTAAAGATTGATATATGTGATAATAGTGTTTTGATCTCCGGAAGGGTTCCGGAATTCACCGGAAGGGGTTCCAGATGTTTACCGAAGTGTTCGGGTGCAGCAACACTTTATATGGGCTAAAGAGGTAAAACCCACAAGGTATTGGAAAGTGCAAAAGGAAATTTTGCTGCTGCCTTAAGCGGTACTACCGCTGGTAAGGCAGTACTACCGCGTAAGCGGTACTACCGCTTGTGTGAAGCGGTACTACCTGATGCGGAGCATCCTATGGACATCACCATGGCAAGAGCCACTTTGGCAAGTGACACGTGCGACATCTACTTCACATACATAAAGGTGAATCATCTCCTTTACACGTGTTCACTTGACCCCTTCGAGGATGGTATACTACTTGACACTCCCCTCGGGTGCATGCACAGGTATTGCCGGAGCTTCACGGATGACGAGGAGGAGTGCGAGCACCTGCGTACAACTACACCATCCGCGAGGGAAGCGTGGAAGCGGAGAAGGAAGAAGAGGAGTTGTGCCAGCACTGGAATTGGCGGTACAACCGGTCAACAACCGGCCAGGCGGTACAACCGGACCACCACCGCCCAACCTTCTGTTTTGATGCGGTCCAAGACCGGTTCCACCCCGGTTGTTCCGGTTATTCGGTAATGACCGGTACAACCGGCCACCTGAGCGGTACAACCGCTCGACTGCCTGTGCGCAGGACGGGCTTTGGCCCATGTATCCCCCTCTCCACTTACCCCTTCGTGACCAAGACTATATATACTCCTCTCCCACCTCCATTCTAGGGTTAGCTTAGGTTTAGCGAATACACTTGTTGAGCCTAGCTCCATTATCTCCCTTCCCTCGTGGAGTGATTCCCCTCTACATGAGAAGATCCGGAGTGATGCCAAGGCCCCTATCTAGGGAAGATCCGTAGCGGATTCAAGGCCCCATCTCTCCATGGGATTTGGGATGAACTCTACCATGTATCCTCTTTCCCTTTGTTGTTCTTGTACCCTTGTGGATCTTGTGTGGATGTGAGTATAGTGGATGTGTGATTGGACTTGTCTTGAGTGTTTCTCTTGTGATTTTCCCCTCGTGTTCTTCGTGTTCTTCGTGTTCTTTCACAAATCCACCTCCAATTCGTGAAAGATTGACGCACACGGGCGTGCCCCGTATCATATTGGTATCTAGAGCCACGTTGATCATGAATTTGGAGTCCCCCCCACCGTTTTCTAGCCTAATTTTGTGTGTTTTTGTCCCAATTCGAAAATCCCCACCAAAAATAGCCTCACCAATTTTTTTCTGATTTGTTGGTTCTTGTGAGATTTTGTTGTGTTTGATTCACGATTTTGTTGTTTGGCAAGTGGATCTTGGCATTCCCCACCTCCCCACCATGCAATTCCTCCAAAAAATTTCTTTTCCCATCATTTTGGTCCATAATTTTCGATTTTGGTCTGCCCCAAGTTCTTCCCGTGCCCAGATCTGAGAATTTTCCCGATATTAGCGGTACAACCGCCCCCCAAAGCGGCACAACCGCTCCTCCCTTCCCCAGCGCCATCCCGGTACCCTAATTTCGCCCCAGGAGCGGTACAACCGCCCCCCGCCAGCGGTACAACCGCTAATCCATTTCCGCAACCTCCAGGACGCGCCAGGAGCGGTACAACCGCTAATCCAAGCGGTACAACCGCTAATCCCAGTTCCTGACTTCAGCTGATTCTTGTTTCGGCCATAACTAATTCATCCGAACTCCGATTTGAGCGTTCTTTAGCTCGTTTTGTAGCTATTGACACCCTCCATCCCACAAAATTAGTTCCACCATCATTTGACACCATCAAATTTTTGCATATTTGGCATCTTTGCCTAGGCCACCACCATAACTTCCGCATAGCGTTCCCGCCATAAACTTCCGCCATTCTAACCCAATTTTGTTTGAGATTTTGAGTTGCGGTTTCCGTTTCCTAAGGTGTTTCGGCTACTTAGGGACGGTTCTACATCGACAACGCCGCCGCTCATCATCGCCTCGGCCTCGACATCGACATCGGCCACTTTGCCTTTTGGCACCCCAACCGTAAGCAAGGACGGTAACCTCGACGACATCATTGTCTATTACCTTGCCATTGCATTGATCGCTCCGAGCCTATTGCGTACCTTACCCATTGAGACTAGCGAGTTGAGAATTGCCGGGCCACGTTACTTGTGCACCGTAGTGTTACTCTTATGCCGCATAGCTATATATAGCGTGCCAACATCTTGCTATCTACATTGTGCCATAAGTCTCTCCCGTGCATATCCATCATACTTGTCTCATATCTTGGTTCGAGCATCAAGCATAGAAAAAAAGAAGAAGAAAAAGAAGAAAAGGCTTTTAAGCAAAAGAGGAGATACAAAAGAGCTTATAAGCAATAGCAATAGCATTGAGACATTTTGCATAGTTCATACTCTTGGATCATACATACATAGCATACTTGGGATTGAAGACGGCACGTTTACTCTTTTAGGTTGGTGCACAAGCGCGTATCTAGCCCATTTGAACAATCGAGCTATTGTCTCTCTAGTATCCGTGCAACACGAGCTTTTCCCGGGTCTCTCAATTTTGTGCTCATTCCTTGGTTGCGCGGATCCCATTTATCTATCCGTGTGTGTGTTCCTAGTGCCTCCGTAGCTATTGATCTATTTGCTTTGCATTGCAATTTTGTGAATCTTCCTCAAAATTTTCAATATCTTGAATTGACATTTGCTTGAATTTTGTGCCACTTGTCCTAACCGAGCCACTCGATAAGCTTTATTTGTAGGTGTGAGTGAACAAGTCCGGTACCAATTCCCCTATTCTTGCATTTCACATTGAGTGAAACGGGATACATCCTCAACTTTGGGAAACGGTATTTTGGTATTGTTTATCTCATTTCCCACTCACCTTTGCTCGAGTCTTGTGATGGCTAGGCAAAGCACATCACCTTTGGTCTACAACAACAATGACAAGTTCGATGCCATGAAGAACTTCATCGACGCCAAGTTGGATGCTCAAATGGAGGAGCTCAAGGTCCTCATCAACACCGGCAAGCGGTATTCCTCATCTTCGAGAAGACGCTCAAGTGCACATGCTTCCGAGCTACCATCTTCGGCAAGAGCACCTCGGCATCGACATCATCAACGACATGAAGAAATAACGACGCCAACATCAAGACGTCCAACAAAGAACAAGTGTGAAGGTCATGAGCTCGACACCAACCTCCGCTCAATGACTTCACCTCCTACCTTGGCATCTTCGCCAAGCGACGTCAAGGCATCTTCGCCTTTGGATATGCGGCATCTTCGCCGACGAGCACTTCAAGAGAAGCTCCCCAAGCTCAAGTCCGCGCCTTCCACGAGCTACTACGACCTCGGCATCGACCACGAGATTCCTTTCTATGGGAGTCAAGACCCCGAGGAGTATCTCGATTGGGAGCGCAAGATGGACTCCTACCTCAAGCTACTTCAAGTCCCTTCCGAAGATCACGTGAAGTGCGCCACAAGAAACTTCCACGGCGACGCGTCGACATGGTGGCTTCACACATCTTCGACGAGCTCCGACATGAGTTGGTCCAAGTTGAAGAAAGTGTTGCGGCGAGAATTTGTGCCTTCCAAGTACACGGAACATCTTCAACGCCACTTGGAGAACACCATACAAGGATCCATGTCTCTCGATGAGTACTTCATGAAGATGAAGAAAGCCTTGCGACGAGCCGGTGTGGACGACCCCATTTGGATGAAGTTCCACTTCATGATGGGATTGAACAACAACATCGCCAAGACTATCTTCCACAACAACTACGAGTCTCTCGACGACATCTACATTGGTGCTCTCAAGGCGGCACAAGAACTCAAGGCCAAGGCTACTCGACCCCGAGCACACTTCGCGACGACCAAGCTCCATGACGACGAGCATGAGGATGGTACCACCAAGATGTCCAAGTCCGACGAGCTCCAAGACGATGCTTCCAAGTCCGACTTCACCGCCATCCCTCTTTGTGGCATTGACGATGCCGAGTCTACCTCGACTCTTTTTGAAGACGGCGCGGCGACGACCACGACTACGGAGCCACTCAAGGAACATGCTTTGGAGGCGAGCGACAAGGTGGCGAGCAAAGATGACGCTTCCATCTTTGGAGGCGAGAGTGATGATGTGCCATCTTCGGCCTTCATCCACGGCGACGGTGATGAGTTTGTTGAGCATGGGATTTTCCCTTCGACCACGGCGGCGTTTGGAGATGAGTTGAGAGACTTTGGCCACCATATTGAGAGTGAGAGTACCTTCACCACTAGCCCCATATATGATGAGTTGCCCCAATTCCCATGTGAGGAGAGCCACAAACCCCACCACTTGAGTGAGATGAGTGACTCCACCATATGTGAGTTTGAGTGCACCTACCTTGAGGGAGTGTGTGAGCCACCACATAGAGAGAGTGAGGTAGTTGATAGGGCATGTGAGGCCATTTCGATTTCTAACAACTTAACCTCTTCCTCTATTGTGTCTTCTCCTTTGGTGCTAGGTCCCATATACGATGACGCGCCGATCCTCGACGACTTCGTCCTTCCTTTGGACAAGACGATGGCCATGGTGGTATATGATGCATCCCCCACATGGTTCCATCATGATGTTGACCATGAGTTGGTCATTCCCACCTCACCTACACCACATGAGTGGAATGAACAAGGTAACATAGGTGAAGGTGATGCTCTTGTCCCACTAGTGGACTATCTTGACATTGATTGCTTGCATGATGATGATCACCCTATTTCCATCCTTCATGATTATGCGACTTCCTCATGTGATGAATTGCCCATTTATGATGAGTTTGACGATTCTCATGTGGAGTCTATTACTTGTGATGCCATGTTGCATAGGATACATTGTGAGAATTCTATTGGTCACATCATGTTTGACAATCCGCTTGACTTGTCATATGCTATGCATGAAATCACCCATATTGCATCTTCACAATCTCATCGTAGTAACTATGCATATGCCATTAAAATAAACCCAATTTGCACATATGGCATAGATGACAAACCCATGGTTATTGGCATTTGCTTTTCTTGTGATGATATTGCCATGCTTCCTTTGCATCATTTGCGCAAAAATTCTCATATGCCATGCCATGATCACGTAGCTTTGGATATGCATTGTTTTGGATGTTCTCCATATTCTCCATATTATGCTTCCGCTATTGCACATGAGGAGACCCCCATAGTTTCCTCATACATGTTAGGAGATTTTGTTCCATCCCATCCATTGCATGATTCCACTTATTGTGTGCACCATCCGTATACCATGAACAACAATGCTCTAAATTCAAATGATGCACTACATATTTCTAGTCTCCATTATGCTTTACATAACACCAAACCTTTCATGATGGATGACATGTTCTTATATCATGCATCTCACTTATTTGAGCATTGGACATTTTGTGCTAACGAACACAAGCACATGCACATCCTAACGGATGATGTGTACATATACCACGCACACACAATTTTCCCTTTATCTTTGTTGTGTGTAGGTACTCATGATTACTCGTCAACCTCACAATCCCATGAGTTGACGAAACGAGCTCTTGAGAGTACCGATGCTTTGGGATTCACCGGAATGTGTATCCAACCACTCCCCTCGCGCAAGGACTTCGCGCATTTCTTCTACATGGCTCTCACATGGCTATGGCTTCTTACTCATCACACTTATTATGCCCATATTGCCATGTTCACTTTGCATGATATGCCCATTTCTATGCCCTTGCCATGCATTAGTGACCCATGCTTTGCACCTAACATGACACTTGCTTATATGACTTGTATGTGTGTTTGCAAGCTTGGTGGAGATATATCTTGCTATTGCCATGTTTGCTTTGTGCCCCATGCCTATGATGACACATTGATCTTGCTTTGTGTTCGTGCTCGCGTTATGTCATGTGCATTAGTTATGTCCACCATTTGCTCATATGACATGATTGCCTTGATTTTCTCTAGTATGTTGCATCTTCGCACTACTAGTTTGCACAACATGATCACTATGCTTGCTTGTGTTGCATCACCGATGTGCTCCTTCTATGCGGTTGATGACAACCATTGCCATGCTTCGCACATGATTGCTCTAGCTTGTTGTCATATGTCTCCATGTGTTGCCTTTCTCATGCTAGATGATTTTCCATGTATTGAGTGCAACAATGCTATTCATTTTGTTAATGAGATTGCCCCCATAGCTTTATCTCATATTATTGGAGCTTTTGACATCTTTCATGTGAAGCATGCTTGCCTTCCTTCTTTGCACCATATGCTTAGTGCCATGAATATAGACATTGTTGCATCATATTATTCATGCACTTTTGCTTCTAATTGTTATGTGCAAGAGAAGAGAACCATCATGATGGATGATGTGTTTGTCTACCATGCACATACATTGTTTCCTTTGTTGTGTGTATGTGTAGGATACTTCGACTACATGTCAACTTCCACTTCACGTGAGTTGACCATTCGAGCTCTTGAGAGTGAGCCTTGCTACACCGACGCGTTTCTACATCTCACTTGCTTACGCATCGGCATTGTGACGGCCGCACAAGGACAAGTTTTCAAGGTGACATCCTTCTTGAGCATGGATATTATGGCTCACCCTACTTGTGTTGCTTGTACCATGACATATATGGGTCATCTTGGACCACTTACTTGCATACATGTTAGAGATGTTGCTTCCATTCTTGATTGCCATCTTTCCATGCCTCATGACCCATTTGCCTTGTGTGTTGCATCCAACTTGTGGATTGTTTGCTCTTATCATATGCTTGGTTGCAACAATGTCCATTGTTCACTTTTGCCATGACACATTGCTTGCTACATACTTGACTTGATGGCCTCACACATGATGATCAATTGCTCTTTCTATTGTGTTGAGTGCCACAAAATCTTCACTACACCATATGCATATTCTCCTTGGATTGTCTTGCACTTGCACCATGTGTCTCGACACTTCATTTTATTTGGTGTTGTGAATGATTCCTATGCCTATCATAGACCCTTTGTTGATTGCTTTGTGCACATACATGCCATGACACAATCCCTTGTCACACCATATGTTATGCATGATGACAACACTTGTGCGGTGATTCACCACTTGAATGCTTGGTTTTGCACTAACGCTAACCACATTTGTTTTTCCAAGTGTTTGTCGTATTTGCTCCTTTTGAAGGAACTACAAGATGGAGAGACATTGGAGAGTGCCCCCTTAGAGCTTGATGATGAGTGCTTGGTGATCGTCCACTTCTACACGGCGATGCCATCTCTTTCCCATGGTGATTTGGATTTTGATCCGAGGACGGATCTTTCCCAAGGGGGAGGGGATTATGCGGAGCATCCTATGGACATCACCATGGCAAGAGCCCCTTTGGCAAGTGACACGTGCGACATCTACTTCACATACATAAAGGTGAATCATCTCCTTTACACGTGTTCACTTGACCCCTTCGAGGATGGTATACTACTTGACACTCCCCTCGGGTGCATGCACAGGTATTGCCGGAGCTTCACGTATGACGAGGAGGAGTGCGAGCACCTGCGTACAACTACACCATCCGCGAGGGAAGCGTGGAAGCGGAGAAGGAAGAAGAGGAGTTGTGCCAGCACTGGAATTGGCGGTACAACCGGTCAACAACCGGCCAGGCGGTACAACCGGACCACCACCGCCCAACCTTCTGTTTTGATGCGGTCCAAGACCGGTTCCACCCCGGTTGTTCCGGTTATTCGGTAATGACCGGTACAACCGGCCACCTGAGCGGTACAACCGCTCGACTGCCTGTGCGCAGGACGGGCTTTGGCCCATGTATCCCCCTCTCCACTTACCCCTTCGTGACCAAGACTATATATACTCCTCTCCCACCTCCATTCTAGGGTTAGCTTAGGTTTAGCGAATACACTTGTTGAGCCTAGCTCCATTATCTCCCTTCCCTCGTGGAGTGATTCCCCTCTACGTGAGAAGATCCGGAGTGATGCCAAGGCCCCTATCTAGGGAAGATCCGTAGCGGATTCAAGGCCCCATCTCTCCATGGGATTTGGGATGAACTCTACCATGTATCCTCTTTCCCTTTGTTGTTCTTGTACCCTTGTGGATCTTGTGTGGATGTGAGTATAGTGGATGTGTGATTGGACTTGTCTTGAGTGTTTCTCTTGTGATTTTCCCCTCGTGTTCTTCGTGTTCTTCGTGTTCATTCACAAATCCACCTCCAATTCGTGAAAGATCGACGCACACGGGCGTGCCCCGTATCACTACCGCTTGTGCGTGGTACTGCTGGTATCCGAGTTGGACTCTTTCCGTGCGGGCCAAACCAACCTTGTGCGGGCAAAACCGACCTTGTGGAGGTTTTCTCTCCAAGTTTAGACCCCAGGGCTCAACATATAAATAGAGGGGGAGGGCTAGCACACGGGACACATCAGGATTTCCCAAGCCATGTGTCGGCAACCCTAGCCCTCTAGTTCCTCCCGCCATAATCTCCGTAGTGCTTGGCGAAGCCCTGCAGAGATTGTTCCTCACCACCATCACCACGCCGTCGTGCTGCCGGAACTCATCTACTACTTCACCATCGCTCGCTGGATCGAGGAGGTGAAGGCGTCATCAAGCCGTACATGTGTTGAACGCGGAGGTGCCGTCTGTTCGGCACTAGTTCGTGATCGGATCGAGGGACGACTTGCGATTTGGATCGCAGAGACGTTGGACTACATCAACCGCGTTTCTTAACGCTTCCGCTTAGCGATCTACAAGGGTATGTAGATTCACTCTCCCTCTCGTAGATGCTCATCACCATGGATTGATCTTGCGTGTGCGTAGGAAATTTTTTGTTTCCCATGCGACGTTCACCAACAGTGGTATCAGAGCTAGGTCTATGCGTAGATGAGATCTCGAGTAGAACACAAAAGGGTTTTGTGGGCGTTGATATTCAGATTGCTTCCTCCCTTGGTCTTTTCTTGTTTCGGCGGTATTGTGGGATGAAGCGGCTCGGACCAACATTACTCGTACGCTTACGAGAGACCGGTTCCATCAACTGACATGTAACTTCGTTGCATAAAGATGGCTGGCGGGTGTCTGTTTCTCCCACTTTAGTCGGATCGGATTTGACAAAGGCGGTCCTTGAGAAGGTTGAATAGCAATTTTTGTATCACCGTTGTGGTTTTTGCGTAGGTAAGAATTGTTCTTGCTAGATACCCGTAGCAGCCACGTAAAACTTGCAACAACAATTAGAGGACGTCTAACTTGTTTTTGCAGGGTATGTTGTGATGTGATATGGCCAATTACATGATGAGATATATGTGATGTATGAGATGATCATGTGTTGTATAGAATATCACGACTTGCATGTCGATGAGTACGGCAACTGGCAGGAGCCATAGAGTTGTCTTTAATTTTTTTCGCCGTTTTGCTTTACTTTATCGCTATGAGTTACAATAGTTGTGGAAGCAACAGTTGGCGCGACAACCTCATGGCGACACGTTGATGGAGATCAAGATGATGGAGATCATGGTGTCATGCCGGTGACGATGGAGATCATGCCGGTGCTTTGTAGATGGAGATCAAAAGCACAAGTTCATGGCCATATCGTGTCACTTATGATTTGCATGTGATGTTAATCCTTTTATGCATCTTATTTTGCTTAGGACGACGGTAGAATTATAAGGTGATCCCTCACCTAAATTTCTAGATAAAATTGTGTTCTCCCCGAGTGTGCACCGTTGCGAAAGTTCGTCGTTTCGAGACACCACGTGATGATCGGGTGTGATAGACTCTACGTTCGCATACAACGGGTGCAAGCCAGTGTTGCACGTGCGGAACACTCGGGTTAAACTTGACGAGCCTAGCATGTACAGACATGGCCTCGGAACACAAGAGACTGAAAGGTCAAACATTAGTCATATAGTAGATATGATCAACATGAAGATGTTCACCATTGAAACCACCTCAACTCACGTGATGATCGGACTTGAGTTGGTTGATTTGGATCATGTGACACTCGAATGACCGGAGGGATGTCAATTTGAGTGGGAGTTTTTAAGTAATATGATTAACTAAACTCGTTATCTTGAACAATAGTCTAAGTTGTCTTTGCAATATTTATGTTGTAGATCATGGCTCGCGCAGTAGCACCCCTGAATTTTAATGCGTTCCTAGAGAAAGCTAAGTTGAAAGATGATGGAAGTAACTTTGTGGACTGGGCCCGTAATCTAAGGATTATCCTTACGGCTTCCCAGAAGGCTTATGTCCTTGATGCTCCGCTTGGTGATCCACCCGCTCCAGTTGAGTCTCTAGACGTTGTGAACGCCTGGCAGGCTCGTTCTGATGATTACTCAATAGTTCAATGTGCAATGTTGTATGGCTTAGAACCGGGACTTCAAAGACGTTTTGAACGTCATGGAGCATATGATATGTTCCAGGAGTTGAAGTTTATCTTTCAGAAGAATGCCCGGATCGAGAGGTATGAGACCTCCGATAAGTTCTATGCTTGCAAGATGGAGGAGAACGGGTCTGTCAGTGATCACATACTCAGAATGTCTGGGTACTCCACCCGTCTGGCTGAATTGGGGATGCCCCTTCCGCCAGAGGCTATCACTGACAGAGTTCTTCAATCATTGCCACCTAGCTACAAGAGCTTCGTGTTGAACTATAACATGCACGGGATGAAGAAGTCAGTCGCCGAGCTGTTTGCGATGTTGAAAGTCGCTGAGTCTGAGATTCAGAAGGAGCATCAAGTGTTGATGGTCAATAAAACCACTAGTTTCAAGAAGAATGGCAAGGGTAAGAAGGGTAACTCCAAGAAGAGTGGCAAAGCAGTTGCCCCTCCCGTGAAGAAACCCAAGGCTGGACCCAAGTCTGAAACTGAGTGCTTTCATTGCAAGGGAACTGGTCACTGGAAGCGGAACTGCCCCAAGTATTTGGCTGACAAGAAGGCGGCCAACAACAAACAAGGTATATATGATATACATGTTATTGATGTGTACCTTACCAACTCTCGTTGTAGTGCCTGGGTATTTGATATCGGTTCAGTTGCTCACATTTGCAACTCAAAACAGGAACTGTGGAATAGACAGAGGCTAGCAAAGGACGAAGTGACGATGCGCGTGGGAAATGGTTCCAAGGTTGATGTGATCGCCGTCGGCACGCTCGCTCTTCGATTACCATCGGGATTAGTGATGAACCTGAATAATTGTTATTTAGTGCCCGCGTTAAGCATGAACATTATATCTGGATCTTGTTTATTGCGAGACGGTTACTCATTTAAATCTGAGAATAATGGTTGTTCTATTTATATGAGTAATATCTTTTATGGTCATGCACCCAATGTGAGGTGTTTATTCTTATTGAATCTCGATAGTGATGATACACATGTTCATAACATTGATGCCAAAAGATGTAGAATTGATAATGATAATACCACTTTCTTGTGGCACTGCCGTTTAGGTCATATTGGCGTAAAACGCATGAAGAAGCTCCATGCTGATGGACTTTTGGAGTCACTTGATTTTGAATCACTTGACACATGTGAGCCATGCCTCTTGGGCAAGATGACTAAGACGCCGTTCTCTGGTACAATGGAACGGGCAAGTGACTTGTTGGAAATCATACATACTGATGTGTGCGGTCCGATGAGCATTGAGGCGCGCGGTGGTTATCGTTACTTTCTCACCTTCACTGATGACTTAAGTAGATATGGGTATATTTACTTAATGAAACACAAGTCTGAAACGTTTGAAAAGTTCAAGCAATTTCAGAGTGAACTATCGAAATACGTGTGTTGAACGCGGAGGTGCCGTCTGTTCGGCACTAGTTCGTGATCGGATCGAGGGACGACTTGCGATTTGGATCGCGGAGATGTTCGACTACATCAACCACATTTCTTAACGCTTCCGCTTAGCGATCTACAAGGGTATGTAGATTCACTCTCCCTCTCGTAGATGCTCATCACCATGGATAGATCTTGCGTGTGCGTAGGAAATTTTTTGTTTCCCATGCGACGTTCACCAACAGATGGAGTCTCCTCGGCGCCTAAGATAGGCACGTAGAAGAGACCGCTTCCTCCCCGGCAACGGCGCCAGAAATTCCTTTGACATGGCTTGAGACTGCGTCGGTATTTCCCCAAAGAGGAAGGGATGATGTAGCACAGCGACAGTAAGTATTTCCCTCAGTTATGAAACCAAGGTTATCGAACCAGTAGGAGGATCACCACCACCCAATAAGCAGCACATGCACACAAACAACAAATACTTGCAACCCGACGCGAAAAAGAGGTTGTCAATCTCTCTACGGTAAAAAGATAGATTCGGTAGTGATAGATAGGAGAGATAGATCTCTCAGGAGCACAAAATAGAAAAGGCAAATAAAATATGCAGCAATATATTGTTGGGTTTTTGGTTTTGTAGATCTAAAAACAAAGATGCAAAAAGAAAGATCGGAAAGCAATATGTTGGAAAAGTAGACCCGGGGGCCGTAGGATTCACTAGTGGCTTCTCTCATGAGTATAGCGCACGGTGGGTGAACAAATTACTGTTGGGCAATTGATAGAAAATCGAATAGTCATGACGATATCCAAGGTGATGATCATTATATAGGCATCACGTCCAAGATAAGTAGACCGACTCCTGCCTGCATCTACCTCTATTACTCCACACATCGACCGCTATCCAGCATGCATCTAGTGTATTAATTCATGGAAAAATGGAGTAATGCAATAAGAACGATGACATGATGTAGACAAGATCTATTCATGTAGGAATAGACCCCATCTTGTTATCCTTAATAGCATAGATACATGCGTGTCTTGCTGCCCCTTCTGTCACTGGGAAAGGACAACGCAAGATCGAACCCATCACAAAGCACCTCTTCCCATGGCAAGAAAAATCGATCTAGTCGGCCTAACTAAACCAAAGATCCAAAGAAGAAATACGAGGCTATAAGTAATCATGCATATAAGAGATCAAAGAAGACTCAAATAATATTCATGGATAGAAACTGATCATGAACTCAAAATTCATCGTATCCCAACAAACACACCGCAAAAGTTTACATCAAATTGATCTCCAAGAGACCATTGTATTGAGAATCATAAGAGAGAGAGAGGATGCCATCTAGCTACTGCCTACAGACCCGTAGGTCTATGGTGGACTACTCACGCATCATCAGAGAGGCACCTATGAGGAAGATGAACCCCTCCGTGATGGTGTTTAGATTGGATCTCGAGGTTCTGGAACTTGCGGCGGCTGGAATTGTGTTTCGTCGACTCCCCTAGGGTTTTTGGAATATTTTGGAATTTATAGGCATTGCAGGTCGTGCAGAGGGGCCCCGTGGAGGGCACAAACCTTCAGGGCGCGCCGGGGCCCCCCTGGCGCACCCTGGTGGGTTGTGCTCTCCACAGCCCACCTTCCTCGCTCTTCTTTGTCCCACTGGGTGTCTTCTGGTCCAGAAAAAATCTCCAAAAAGTTTCGTCGCGATTGCACTCCGTTTGGTACTGATATTCTGCGAAGTAAAAAACAAGCAAAAGCAGCAACCTTTGGCACTATGTCAATAGGTTAGTCCCAAAAAATGATATAAAGTTGTTATAAAATGATTGTAAAACATCCAAGAATGATAATATAACAGCACCGAACAAGAAAAAATTATAGATACGTTGGAGACGTATCAAGGATTGTTGTGCAAGCTTTGACCAGCACACGAACAAGCGTTCCCGGCGGTTCCTTTGGCTACGCGGCGGCTCAAAGTGCCGCCAACGTATCGTTGGTGAGCCCGTTCTCACGCGCAACCGCGCACAGCCTCCCGCCCGGCTCGGTTGGCCACGCGTCGGCTGGAAGAAGACCCCATTATTGGGGGGGGCGTTAAATGGCAAACGGTTAGCAAAAACGATGCGTGTGCGATGGCTTCAAGCAGCGTACATGTTCAGCACTAAGCAGCGGTGTGACATATGCAGTGCAGGTGCGACTAAGAAGGACGGTGAGGGTTTTGTAAGTTTTGTTACGCAGGGACGATGGTGAGGGTTTTCTCGGCCAGAATAATAATGCGCTTCGGAGGCGACGGTTCAGTAGACATAGCCGTTTGTGATAAGTGTCACTACGGTGCAAGTGGACTGGCGTGGTCCATGGGAATGCGTTTTGGACAATCAGGACACACCTGTGTCGCGGCACAATGTTAGTCCTCGCACCCGGTTTCAATCCGGGAAAATAACCAAGTTTGTGGGTTCCAAATTTTATCTTACGTGTGACACCTGAATTTTTTACCACATTCAACAAGTTTGCAGGTAAGTCAAGCATTTTTACCGTAATATGCATAGTGTAAAAAAACCGCCAACACTCAAACGTAGCTGTGCGTGCTGTGGGCAAACCGTTGCTAGTAGTAAATTGTGTGGGCACTCTAAGATAAGCATGAATATTCCATCTACCAAACTGATTGCAGCTCAAGTCTGCAATTACATTGCTCTACGTATTAGTTCATAAAACAGAGTCTCACCGAAATCGAGATCAACATATAATAAACATAACTCATGGAGTGATATATGACGCACAAACTATAGATAGCTAGGGTAGTGCTGGCATTAGGACATGTATATATAACTCAATCCTAATCGTACCCACCAACAACGTAAACTTTCTCCAGGTACTTCGCGTAGGCGGCGTGCGCCACCCTTCGAGAATACTTCTGCCTGAAGGAGCCAATGGCTCGTCCTCTAGCATGCGCCAGAACACTTGCAAACGCGGGGTTAAGCCTTTGGGCGCAGAATGGGCATCCGAAGCCCCCATTCCGGGTCCTGATACGACGATTATGCGTTCCCGCATAGAGCTCCCTGAGCTTTCATTTCTTGTACCTTCTCTGGTCGTATTTATCGCTGCCAATGTCGTCAGATAGCACCTATACATATAATAAAAAATCATGACATTGATGAATAAAATGCATAAAATGATGTCACAAACAACTTAGGGCAATAAAATAATTAACCAATGACTTTAAATGCATGGACCGATTATTGTCAAACAAACAAGGAACTTTGAAGTAAGTACTACTCCCCATTATCACTAAAGTAGTGATCTACATGCTCTTATACAGTGTTTATTTACAAATGGGTACATGTACAATCATCTATGTAGACGGATTATTAGCAAAATGATCATTTGTAAAGGTCAACCATTAAATCACTGTAAAACCTTAGACATAGAATTAGTAATCGTATGAACGGATGTCACTTATCCAAGTCACTTATCATTTACCTAACAAACAATCAATACGTACACACTAACACGGATCTATCGAATCTTACTCTGATTACATGGATTGAAATCACATGAACCCTGGGCGAATTCCAGAAAAAGGCGGAAACAGAACTAATCAGAGATGCCCTATGATATAGTTACCAAAATAGAGGGGGGGTTGTCTAACCTGTTCTTCGTCGTCGTCGGAGTTGTCGCCGTCGGAGTCGTCGGAGTCGTCGTCGGTGGAGTGGTCATCAGAGAGGTCATAGTAGTCTCGGTGCAGCACCGCCTCCTGCTGGGGAGGCACGACGGGGCTTACGACATCATGGCGGTGCTTCTGTCCGCGCGAGATCTCATCGGCGGGGAGGGCAACCTCGTCGCCCAGCATCAAGAGATGCTTAGTTGCTTCGTCGGCCCCGGCTTCGAACCCCGCGTCACCACTCCCTCCGATGGTGCGCTTGGTCGCCATCTGATACACTTACGAATGGGAACGGCGGCGAGGATGCAGGCGCGGTGTGTGTGGAGAGAGGGCAGTACAGCTGCCTGCTATAACCAGCGGCACATGCATGATTAATATAGAGTGGTTGGGAGCTAGGCAGGAGGCGGTTAAATGGCACGCCTCCCGGTGAACCTGCTCTGTGGTCTTCTCGCATGCCTCACCCCTGCTCGCACGTCTCACGGTTAGCCTGGACTGCTCGCACATCTCCCGGTTAGCGTGCGTAGAGGACTGCTCGCAAGCGTCCCGTCAATTCACACACCAGCTCGCACGTCTCCCGGTGGGCCAGAGCGGCCTGCTCGCACGCGCTCCGTCAATTTACACACCTGCTCGCATGCCTCGCAGTCAGCCTGAGTAGCGGACTGCTCGCATGCGTACCGTCAACTCACGTCCGCTCGGACGGCACACGGGGCTCGTGGTGGTACGTAATATTTTGTTGGGACCAACGCACACGATTGAATATTGTAATCGTTCGAGATGGTAACGTGATAAGTGTGTGTACCAAGTACCAACCTTTAATAAGTTCATGTTTATATCATGAAACGGAATCCCAAGTTTCAGGATTTTCAGTTGATTTTTGGATTTACTTCAATTTAAAATGATTTTTTCGATGTTTGAGGCCGATCTGTCTAAAAAACAATATTTTTAATATTTTCCACGACGCCAAGAGGTTTGAGGTTCCTTACCATTTGTTGCATGGCGACTAAACATGAACCCAAGGGGACATATGATTTCCCCCAATGAATTCCTGGAAACTCATTGGTGCATATTTTTCGAATGATATATGAACATTTTATAATTATAACACAGACTGATGTGTCACGTGTTTTCTGCATAAAAATAGTTTGACGCGTCTCGACATGGTGTTTTCGATGGTGGCCGCACGGGAAGGGGGGCTCCTTCTGTTTCACTTGTTGCACGAGCCTCTATGTGTGGGATTGTCCGTTTTGAGAGGCAATTGCCACCCCAAATTATCAAAATTATGCATTGAAATATTTAAAACAAGGCACACCTCTAACGTCATGCATGTGTTTAGGACACATGCACACGGTGGTGGTGGTCCCTTGGACAATAATCCTTTGTGTGCTATTAGCGACGTGCACATTCGTGGGTCCACGTGGTCTATCACTTTTGAGCCGCACCGGTAGGGGTTTGACAAAGGTGGGTTCAGTTAATCTGCTCTGTGTTGCGGTAGATCATGGTGAGATTCCACACCAAAGATTGACGTGACGTACATATGAGTACCTCCTACCGCTCAAAGTTGTGGGGGTGGGTGGGAGGAGACATACATATTGGGCGCAATTTTCTTTAGCGTGGGGACTTTCCAAATTGTGAAGCACACACTGGATCAAAGTTGTGTAGTTGGCATTTTAACATCAAAGAACAAACCCATTCATATGCTTGTGTCACATATAATTGATGGTGGCCCTAAGTGGCTCCCTCACATGGTAATCGGTGACGCGTCAATCTATGGGGCCCATGTGTGTCATCTATATTATATATCGTTTTGACCAATGTGGATCCTTTTCAGTATGCGTGTTAATTACCATATGCCATGGTCAGACATCGAGACAAATGTTTTTTGGGCGCATGCATATATATATACCCATGAACCCATCCCACCACCATCTCGAAATGGGGGGTTGGGCCGGGTGGGGAGGCATACATATAGTATGGCCCTGTTTGGATACTCTAACTTATATAGCTAAAGGTTGGAGTTAGTTTCTAGCTCATGACTAATCCTAAACTAACTATAGCCAAAGATGTGTTTGGATGACAAGGTTAGATTGACAATAGATGCACTTGATGGAGAGAGAAAAGTGATTTTTCAGTGGGCCTGATAACCCACAAGTATAGGGGATCGCAACAGTTTTCGAGGGCAGAGTATTCAACCCAAATTTATAGATTCGACACAAGGGGAGCCAAAGAATATTTGAGAGTATTAGCAGCTGACTTGTCAATTCAACCACACCTGGAGATTAAATATCTACAGCAAAGTGATCAGTAGCACAGTAATATGATAGTTTTGATAGCAGTAGCAGCAGTAACGGTAACGGTAACAGTGATAGCAGTAGTTTTGTAGCAAGTGTAATAGTAGCCACAACAGTAGTAACTTAGCAAGAACAATAAGTGGAAAACTCGTAGGCACTGGATCGGTGAACTCGTTGGATGATATTCATCATGTAACAGTCATAACCTAGGGCGATACAAAACTAGCTCCAGTTCACCAATGTAATGTAGGCATGTATTCCGTAAATAGTCATACGTGCTTATGGAAAAGAACTTGCATGACATCTTTTGTCCTACCCTTCCGTGGCAACGGGGTCCATAAGGAAACTAAGGGATATTAAGGCCTCCTTTTAATAGAGAACCGGAACAAAGCATTAACACACGGTGAAGACATGAACTCCTCAAACTACGGTCATCACTGGAAAGTATCCCAAATATTGTCACTATGGGGTTTACGGATCATAACACGTAATAGGTGCATATGGCTAGGCAAGATCGGATCAAGAACATAGATATAATGGTGATAACATAAACGGTTCAGATCTGAAGTCATAGCACTCGGGCCCTAGTGACAAGCATTAGGCATAGCAAAGTCATAGCAACATCAATCTCAGAACATAATGGATACTAGGGATCAAACCCTAACAAAACTAACTTGATTACATGATGACGCTCATCCAACTCCTCACCGACCAGCAAGCCTACGATGGAATTACTCACTCCCGGTGGGGAGCATCATGGAATTGGCGATGGAGAAGGGTTGGTGATGACGAAGACCGAAGATTTCCCTCTCCGGAGCCCCAAACGGGCTCCAGATCTGGCCTCTCGATGAAGAACAGGAGGTGGCGGCGGCTCCGTGTCGTAAAATGTGGTGAAACTTTCTCTCCGATTTTTTCTTCGAAAATAGGAATTTATAGTGGCGTAATTAGGTTCAGTGGGGTCACGAGGTGGGCACAACCCACCAGGGCGCTCCCAGGGGCCCTGACGTGCCTTGGTGGGTGCTGGCCACCCTGGCCCCCCTATTCGGTGGATTTTGGCTCCAATAATTGTCATATATTGTGAAATAATTCTCCAAAAAGTTTCGTTCCGTTTTGAGAACTTTTATTTCTGCACAAAAACAACACCATGGTAGTTCTGCTGAAAACAGTGTCAGTCTGGGTTAGTTTCATTCAAATCATGCACATTAGAGTCCAAAACAAGGGCAAAAGGGTGAGGAAAAGTAGATACGTTGGAGACGTATCAGGGCCCCACGAGAACTAGCTCCAATTAGGACCTCTTGGCTGGTGGGATAGAGAGGGCCCCGTGAGAACTAGCTCCAATTAGCACCTTTAGGGTGGGATAGTTTTTTTTTGGGTGGGTTAATTAGATGCAACTAGCTCCAATCTAACCCTCATGTTTGAATACTTTAGGGCTATTTGAGCCCCAGCTAGCTCAAACTAACTCTAACCCATGGATCCAAACAGGGCCTATATGCGTTGTGATCGATCCTCTTCGTAAGTTGACTTGCAGTTTCTAAGGCAATTGACATTGAAGTTCCATTGGGTACTAATTAACTAAACAAACACTTAATTACATATATACATATATGTGTGGGCCTTATGGCGTGGTCGTTTGTTTTGTCAAACACTCTATCACGTGGTCATCTGCATCACACCGGCACAACCATGTCCATGTGGGTCGTCACTTTGACAGGCGGCTGTAGAGATGTTAATTTGACCAAGGTGGATTCTTCTTGTTGGTATATGTATGTTATATATATATATATACATATATACATATGTATATATAACATACGTAGTTCATATATGCATCGACATTTCAATTCTAAGAAAAAAAACTCATCGTACACACTGAATCGCTCCTATTGTCTCGAACTGTGGGCGCGCGTGGGGCTATATATGCATGGGTCGTTAACCTCAGCACGGGGCCATTCTGGTCCGGGAGACACACATGTGGCGGCGAAAGTTGTGCGTTTGGTATTTGAAAACATCGCACAACGCTTTCATACATTGTGCCCGGGGCCATGCATGTGCATTGGTGTTGTCTACATACACTCCCACGCGTGGTTATGGATGACATGCCAAATTTGTGGACCCGTGTGGTCTATCACTTAAACCGGGCCATACATACTACAGGTTAATTTGACCAGGGTAAATATATATTGTCTTCTCATTATTTGTTACGATATAGTTCATGGTGAGATAAGATACACAAGTTTGAGCGCATATATATATATATATATATATATATATATATATATATATATATATATATATAGTTCATGGTGAGATACGAGACACAAGTTCGAAGCATGTGTGTGTGTGGGGCGGGGTGGGGGCAGGGGAGGGGCAACACAATAGTACGTATGCACGAAACCTATTTATGAGGTCAGGCTCTACATACCATTCGACTTTTGAGCCACATCAAAAAGTTATGCACGCATGAAATATCACACCACCTTAATTAATTAGTTGAGCCACACACATGTGGTTGCGGTCTCACCCATCTTGTGAAGTTTCTGAGGCGCGCCCATCAATGGGCCCACGCAGTCTACCCACAGAACTAAAACACGGGGGAGGGGGTGGTCATGATGGATTTCTATTGGTTTTGTGTTACGGTTGGGTGAATTTGCAGTCGTAGTATAAGTTCGTACGTTCATATATATACTGTAGCTACAATCCCTCCGCCGACTCGAGGGTGTGGAGGGGGGGGAGGGGGCCATAAGCCAACATTACCGTGTGTTCTGCAAGACATTGTGTGTCACATGAAAGTTGTGCATTCCGTATTTGAACACCACAACAACCTTTTCATACATACATTTGGTCCACAAGCAGGTATGTTTGTGATATGCCCCTAGATTTAGCGTGTTTATTTTCCAATGTTGTTAGATAAATGGCAGGGTAGTCTTTGTTTTTGAAATTTAAATAGCAGACGAGTCGAAGGAGACAACTGTGTGCGATTGTGTATGAAGCAGACACGGTTCCCACATGCTAACTGTGTCTTTAAAAAAGCTACCCGCCTTGATCAATTTAAAAATTGATGGCTGCGCGGGTTTATCTCTTTGAATTGCAAACGGGTATTATGTTCAGGTCGTGTGCGATGTTTGTTCATCCAGCGCCACTTCAAACCCTTCATAAAAATTTCACTTTGTCGCGGCTTTTCATTCCCTCCAAGGAAAATTTAAAGTAGCCGCATCATTTCCTCAAAGACCACCTAGGCCCTCCCACCCCCACCCCCACACAACTCCGTCACTCAAACCCTAGCTACCTCGCTGTCGCCATCGCCGCCCCCGATCCCGCTCCACGTTCCACAGTCAACCTCTCCTGCTCTCCCCGTCCAGGTTACGTACCCATCTCCGTACCCTCGCCGCCCTGAATTTCTTAGATGGCGCCTGCTAAACACCCCTTTCCTCATAGATCCGCACTGACCCCCACCGCAGACCGTCGCAGCCTAATCCCATCTACACTTGCAGGGGAGATCGAGGAGCGAATGGCCAAAAGGAGGTATATTGTGGCCTTTCCGCTGGACGATGCCGAGGTGGCCGCTGAGGCTGCCGGGGAAGCTGACTACGATGATGAGTTGCCCGCCGGGATCGTCGGGGAAGCTGACTACGATGACGAGGTGACCACTGAGGCCTCCGAGGCCACCGGGGAAGCTGTCTACGATGACGAGGTGGCCGCCGAGGCCGCCGGGGAAGCTGACTACGATGACGAGGTGGCCTCCGAGGCCGCCGGGGAAGCTGACGACCACGAGGCTGTAAGACAGCGGGTTCCCATTTGGATGCATATTGACGCAGCCGGCTACGACATCGAGCTCGTCGACGGTGATGGCTTGTCGCGGGCTATGTCACACGTTAAGTGGCCCGACCCCGACCCTCGGGTTCAACCCCCGTCAACCTCATGCAGGGCCCAGCCGCTGATCTACTCTGCTTCGCCCTCAAGAATTTGCCCTCCTTCATCTCCATGGAGCCTCTTTTGTCATTTCTGAAGGACACATTCTATGGCGGTCGCTCGGCATCGTCAGCTGCCAAGTCAGACCTCATCGACGACGCCGACGCCGACAACAGCATCTTATCCATCTCTTCCAAGGGGAAAGAGCCCATCCGTGACATCAGGGAGGGCACCCTGTGTCCCTGCTCTCCCAAGAGGCAGGAGCCCATCTGTGACAACAAGGAGCATACCCATAATCCACGCTCTTCTAATGGGAATGAGCCCATCTGTGACAGGTGAGGAAACCCATCCCATGTTAAATTACTTCACTCATGCTAAATGTATGGACTCTGTAGTTGAATTTCATCAATACCTATTTCAAGAGCCATATATGGTTCCTGTTAAACCTGGTGCAGTTAACACGTGAACTGTTTATTTCAGTTCTTTCGCATGTGATGTTCAGTTATAAAATTTGATGTTTAAGCACCGGCTACGTTCTATGCAATTTCAACGTACTGTACGAATGACTATTTTTGGTTGCTATCAAGCCTGTTGTAGTGAGCATATGTGTTGTTTACCTTTTTTTCCTAGCTCGGTTGTTTGTACTGGGCATATTTCATGATTCAATTGCTATATAGTATGTCTTGTTTATTTCAGTTATTCACATTGTGAAGTTCTATATCTGCAAGTATGTACTTTCCAGTTCAATTTCATCATACCAGTTAACACGCCCACTGTTTATTTCTGTTTTTTCACAATGTGATGTTCAGTTATACAATTTGATGTGTAAGCACCAGCTACATTCTATGCAATTTCAACAGTACCACTATGAATGACTATATTCGATTGTTGTTAAGCTTCTTGTAGTGAGCACAAGCCTTTCCATTTTTATGTGACAATAACTAGTGTGCTTAAACGTGCACAATACCAGTTTGAATGATTATATTTTGTTATTGTTTAATGCTAAGCCTATTGCAGTTAACACACATCTCCACTTATTATTAGCTTAGCTAGCGTGCTTAAACATGCACACTGAAGCTATCATTTTATGATCATTTTGTTTACCATGCATATATTTGGTTGATTTTTAGCCTGTCAGTACTTAACATGCCTTTCGATGTACTTACCCAGGACAATATCGGGAACACTTGTTGTTTTTCATCGAGGTTAGTTTCATCACATGGCTTATATATATACTCCATCCACCCCAAAGTATAAGATGTTAATACATCAAATATGTGAGTATTTTTGATGTAATAAGATCTTACATACTTGGACAGGGAATACTGAACTACGTCATTGTACAATTTCAGTTTACCTTCTAATACTAACTTGTTGCTTGTAGGTACATATGTCATTGGTAAAGATCCGCATGTCGACCCTTTTTGCATATGTGGCAATGAGATATTCATGAACCAGCATCAAGTGAGGAAACTTATAAAGGTTGTTAATAAAATGGGACAAAATATGGCAAATAAACTATTTCTTTACACCTTATCCAATACAACAGTGAACTCCAGGATGGTAACTACGAACTCTGTACCCTTCTTTTTACTGTCCATAATATGTTGTTAGCTTACAAATTTACAATGTCTAAATCTATTTTGTTTGTAGTGGTTCTCAAAGCAGTTTACTCAGGATTACCTCTCAAACTACATGATTGGTGGACGTGCAAACGTTAAAGTATATCTACCAGGCCACGATGACTACCTAGATGTCATCATCAACACAGAGAAGGATGGGCGGTCCGCCATCACAAGGGGCTGGCCCAGAGTCGTCCGTGCATTCTGCATGGAGGAGGACACAATATGGGCATTCCGCTTCACCTTGTACAACTGCCAGAGTGTCTTTCGCCTCTTCCTTTACCGTATTTAATACAAGTATGCAACCGTGGTTCATCATTATTTATCTGGTCCTAATGTTATTATTATTTCTTGATGTAATTCTTGAACATATGTACGGGTGAATGGAATAATGCATTGGTTGTTGAACCTATGTCTATATAGGATGGATATGAAAAATGTTATAGCCTACTATCAAATTCAAATCCTATAGAATTGTAAATTGTAGCGATTAAAATAGCGGAAAAATAAGCTCTGCAGGTCATTACACCGCACACGGTTTGTAAAGCATAACGTGTGTGATATACCTCATGATTCGACAAGTTTCAGAGAGAGAAAACATGTGCGACAATGCACACAATTGCCGTCTGCAAACCGTGTCTGATGTTAGACAATATCAGAAATGGTTAAGCAGGCCTAAATGTTTTGTGACAGTCTCCTTATCATACACGATTTATAATGTTTAACTGTTTGTTATGTCGTATGCATCCGGCACGAGTATGACTGTTGGAGCGTTTGGGAATCTTGGTATATCGCAAATGACGCGGTAGGACAAAATGTGTGTCATTGTGTCCTTATCATACACGCTTTGCAATTATGATCTGTTTGTGATTCGGCACACATCGTAAATGGTGTGCTACAGAATAGCGCGTGCGATGTTAGTGTGATCTCACACGAGTTCCAAGGATGGGCCGTATGGGAAGGATGCCATATCTCAAACGGTTGACCGGTGACTCTCGTTTTTGATAGATGCGGACATTCCATACGCTTAGCTATGCAAAACACTTGCGTTCGTTGGCCACCATCGCCGACGGGTTTTCCGTGTCGTGTGGGATGGACCCCCCCTATTGCCCACACATACAAGGCGACGGTTTAAAACTACGTCGCGGAAAGGGGTTAAAACCGTTTGTATAGCACGTCGCTGCACCAGTGATGTATCTTTCCCTTAGTCCTGTTAAGGTGTAAGCGTCGTGCAATAATGGCCCCCATACTAAAGGTGTGATCATTGTGCAGTGCACGGCGTAAAATGGCGAAGTTGGGAGCACTGAGTGCGCCAACCTTCTCCCTAGCGGTTAAACACTTCGCGATGGATAGAGCAAAGTAGTGCACAGAAGGAAACTACAAACTGGTAGCAGTGCCTTTTGACACGCCTCTATCTTCACCCACTGTTAAAGTGATGAGAAAGTCCTCAAACTCCCCTGGTCAAGGCTCTCTTAATTCCCCATCAGAAGGGATCAAGCATATGTCGCAAAAGTCAGTGAGCGGTATCTTGTGAGTTTTAGCATATAGCTTAAACTGCACCTCAGGAGGATTATTCCTACTCAGAAAATGAAAACTTTGCACAAAGGAATTTGTAAGGATGTGGTGTTGGTCACACTTAGCTGTGAGGAATTTGGTCAGCCCAGCATTTGCAACGAATTGGGCAAACTCTAGATGGAACCCGGCCTCCTCCATGAAGGCATCATGCAGCCATTCGCACGGCCGCACCTCCACCGTTTTAGGAGTGTGGAGATCATTGTTCGTTGATTCACCAATGACTCCTTTAGCATTCTTCTTGGAGGAAAACTTCCTAAAGAAATCCATCTTATTCCTATAATTAAAATTATAAAATAATGAGTCTACAATTTTTTTTCAACAAAACTTCATAAGATTGATAGCAACTACTCCTAAGGATGCATAGAGGACATATCAAGCATTCAAACTACTTAGAACTCTTAAGAATTCAACATGCAAGCTCATCTATAGCAGCACCAAGAGTAGCTAATTATTCTAAAGATAACCCACTAAATAAAAAACTAATTAGAGCAATGGAGGAGTCACATACCAAGTAGCAATCCCCCAAAACAGTTTCGGAAACGGAGCTTCGAGCAAAGAGATCGAAATCCGCGGGTTTGAGAGCAAGAACACGGGAGTGAGAGCTATGGTGATTTTTTCTGAAGGTACGAGATGAGAAGGGATAAAGATATAAGTGAGGGGGGGCATGTGGGGGGCACAATCCACCAGGGCACGCCTGGGGTTGCTGGTGCGCCCTGGTGTCTTGTGGGCACAAGGTGCACCCCCCTCTGATGTTATTTGCACCAGAAATTCAGAAATAATCAGAAAAAAATTGTATCAAATTTTCAGGACATTCTGAGAACTTCTATTTTTGGGTCATTTTTTATTGCATGGAGAAAACAGAAAACAGGATAAACATGACATTTTATTTTATTTGACTAAGAAAAATAGAAAACAAAAGGTGGGAGCAGAAGGTTGTGCCTACTAGATTCATCAACTTCATACCTCTCAAAAATGATCCATTAATAAGGTTGATCAAGTCTTATTAACAACCACTTCCGATTAGCATGAAACTGAAGAACTTTCGTAAAACACTAAGTTACCTCAATGGGGATATGCATATCCCCAACAATAAGTATGTCATATTTGTTTTTGGCAGTAGGTAGAGGTAGTTGAAAACTTCCAATAGTGAGTGTTGGAAATTCTTCAATAACATTTATACCATTCACTTGGAATTGTTTCTTCGGAAAGTGCACCGTATGCTCATTACCATTGATATGAAAAGTGACTTTGCTTTTATTGCAATCAATAAAGCCCCTGCAGTATTCAAAAAGGGTCTACCAAGGATAATTGACATGTTGTCGTCCTCGGGCATATCAAGAATAACAAAGTCTGTTAAGATAGTATCATTTGCAACAACAACGGGCACATCCTCACAAATACCGATAGGTATGGCAGTTGATTTGTCAGTCATTTGCAATGATATTTCAATAGGTGTGAGTTTAGTCAAATCAAGTCTTTTATACAAAGAGAAAGGCATAACACTAACACCAGCTCCCAAATCACACAAAGCAGTTTTGACCTAATTTCTTTTAGTGGAGCGAGGTATAGTTGGTATTCCAGGATCTCCAAGTTTTTTTGGTACTCCATCCTTAAAAGAATAATTAGCAAGCATGGTGGAGATTTCAGCTTCAGGTATATTTTCTTTTATTAGTGATGATGTCTTTCATGTATTTTGCATAAGGGGCCATCTTTAAAATATCAGTTAAGCGGGTACGCCAAAAGACTGGCCTAATCATTTCAGCAAAGCGTTCAAATTCTTCATCATCTTTTTCTCTGATGGTTTAAGTGGAAAGGGCATGGGTTTCTGAACCCATGGCTCTCTTTCTTAACCATGTTTTCTAGCCACAAAGTCTCTTTTATCATATCATTTATTTTTAGGTTGGGATTATCAGGATCACCAAGAGGCTCTATTTCAACATCATTATCTGGTTCTTTATCATTGTTCGGTTGAGTATCCTCATGAACATCATCCTTATCATTCTCATTATCACTGGGTGAATGTTCATTACCAAACTGAGTTTCAGCATCAGAAAGAGAGACATCAATATCTTTAGGGAGTTTTTGTATCTCAGTTTCACTAGAGGTATGCAAAGTCCTATCATTTTTCTTTTTGTTTTTCCTTTTAGAAGGACTAGGTGCATCAGTATTAATTCTTTGAGAGTCTTGTTCAATCCATTTAGGATGACCTTAAGGATAAAGAGGTTCTTGGGTCATTCTACCTCCTCTAGTTACTACTCTAGCAGCACAATCATTCATATTATTATTCATTTCATCAAGCAATTCTTTTTGAGATTTAGCAACTTGTTCTAACTGGGTTTGAACCATAGAGGCATGTTTTCCTACACCTCTAACATCATTACTAATTCTAAATAACAAGTCACTCAAGCGAGCAATCATATCATAACTATATTTCAATTTTTTCAGAATATTTGCATTGAAGTGATCTTGTTTCATAATGTAGTTATCAAACTCATATAAGCATTGACTAGGATGTTTATTGTAAGGGATATCACTTTCATCAAACTTTAATAAAGAATTTACCTCTACCACCTGTTGAGGTGGTGGTGTGTCAAGGCCATGTATTTCTTCAATAGGTGGTAAATTCTTAACATCCTCAGCTTTAATACCTTTTCCTTCATACATTTCTTTGCCTCTTGCATATCTTCAGGACTGAGAAATAAGATACCCCTGTTCTTCGGAGTGGTTTTAAGTGGTGGTTCAGGGAGAGTCCAATCATCATAATTCTTCACTATATTATTCAATAGTTCCTCAGCTTGTTCAACAGTTCGTTCCCTGAAAACACAACCAACACAACTATCTAGGAAGTCCCTAGAAGTATCAGTTAGTCCATTATAGAAGATATCAAGTATTTCATTTTTCTTAAGAGGGTGATCAGGCAAAGCATTAAGCAATTGGAGAATCCTCCCCCAAGCTTGTGGGAGACTCTCTTCTTCAATTTCCACAAAGTTAAATATTTCCTGTAAGGCGGCTTGTTTCTTATGAGCAGGAAAATAATTTTTAGAGAAGTAGTAAATCATATCCTGGGGACTACGAACACAACCAGGAGCAAGAGTATTGTACCATATCTTAGCATCAACCTTTAATGAGAACTGAAATAATTTGAAGATATAGTAATAGAGAATCTTCTCATCATGAGCAAAGAGGGTGGCTATATCATTCAGCTTAGTAAGATGTGCCACTACAGTTTCAGTTTCATAGCCATGGAAAGGATCAGATTCAACCAAAGTAATTAACTCTGGGTCGACAGAGAATTCATAATCCTTATCGGTAACAAAGATAGGTGAAGTAGCAAACTTAGGATCACATTTCATTCTAGCATTCAAAGTCATCTCTTTACACTTGCGTTGTAATTTCTTAAGATCATCTCTACCCTTACAAGAAAGGATTTCTCTAGTTATCTCCTCATCCATAACATAACCTTCAGGTATCTTAGGCATTTAAAATCTAGGAGAGCTAGGTCTAAAAGGTATTTCATAGTCATCAGTTTCAAAGGCTTCATCAGTTTCAGCAATCTCGTTAGTTTCAATAATTTCTTTTTCTTTAGCTCTAGCAATTTGTTCATCAAGAAATTCACCTAGTGGCACATTATCATCAAGCATGGTACTAGCATCCTCATGATGTCTACTACGCAACTTTATTCTTGTAGACTTTGTTGGGCCTCCAAGCGCAAAGTTTTGTAGGATAGTAGCAATTTTCCCTCAAGTGGATGACCTAAGGTTTATCAATCCGTGGGAGGTGTAGGATGAAGATGGTCTCTCTCAAACAACCCTGCAATCAAATACAAGAAATATCTTGTGTCCCCAACACACCCAATACAATGGAAAATTGTATAGGTGCACTAGTTCGGCGAAGAGATGGTGATACAAGTGCAAAATGGATGGTAGATATAGGTTTTTGTAATCTGAAAATATAAAAACAGCAAGGTAGCAAGTAACAAAACTGAGCAAAAATGGTATTGCAATGCTTGAAAACAAGGCCTAGGGTTCATACTTTCACTAGTGCAAGTTCTCTCAACAATACTGACATATTTGAATCATATGTAAATCCCTCACGTGCGACAAAGAGTTCACTCCAAAGTCACAAATAGCGGAGAACAAACGAAGAAATTATTGTAGGGTACGAAACCACCTCAAAGTTATCTTTTCTCATCAATCATATGGGCCATCCCTATAAGTGTCACAAACAGCCCTAGAGTTCGTACTAAAATAACACCTTAAGATACACATCAACCAAAACCCTAATGTCACCTAGATACTCCAATGTCACCACGAGTACCCATGGGCTTGATTATACGATATGCATCACACAATTTCAGATTCATCATGTTCAATCCAACACAAAGAACTTCAAAGAGTGCCCCAAAGTTTCTACCGGAGAGTCAAGACGAAAACATGTGCCAACCCCTATGCATAGATCCCCAAGGTCACGGAACCCGCAAGTTGATCACCAAAACATACATCAAGTGGATCAATAGAACATACCATTGTCACCACGGATATCCCATCGCAAGACATACATCAAGTGTTCTAAAATCCTTAAAGACTCAATCCGATAAGTAACCTTCAAAGGGAAAACTCAATTCATCACAAGAAGATAGAGAGGGGAAAACTCCATATGATTCATCTATATCAATAAAGCTCGCGGTACATCAAGATCGTGCCATCTCAAGAACACGAGAGAGAGAGAGATCACACACATAGCTACTGGTACATACCCTCAGCCCCGAGGGTGAAAAACTCCCTCCTCGTCATGGAAACCGCTGGGATGATGAAGATGGCCTCCGGTGATGGTTTCCCCCTCCGGCAGGGTGCCGAAACGGGCTCCCGATTGATTTTTCGTGGCTACAGAGGGTTGCGCCGGCGGAACTCCCGATCTAGGTTTCTTTCTGGGGGTTACGGGATTTATAGGAGTACTTGGCATTGGAATCAAGTCAGGGGGACTCCCGAGGGGCCCACAAGCCAGGGGGGCGCTATGACGCCCCCATTCTCGACCGTACACTAATCATGCACACAATGCGTACGGCCAAGATTAGGGAGACACTGATTGATATCACAACACAACAAAAGACACAAATAAAGTCATACAGCTTCATATGACAAGCCAGGTGCCTCGAGGGCTCGAATACAAAGCTCGACAAGCACGAGTCAGCGGAAGCAAATATATCTGAGTACAGATATAAGTTAGACAAGTTTTGCCTTAAGAAGGCTAGCACAAACATAAGCAACGGATCGAAAGAGGCGAGGCCTCCTGCCTGGGAACCTCCTAACTACTCCTGAGCGTCGGGGGCAGCCTCCACGTAGTAGTAGGCTCCAGCGGTGGTGTAGTAGTCATCTCCGGCGTACTCCATCTCCTGGGCTCCATCGTCTGAACGCGGTATCGTATCGAGGGGAAAAAAGAAAGCAAAGCAGCGGTGAGTACTCATCCAAAGTACTCGCAAGACTGACATCAGAACTATGCTAAGTATGCATCATTATCAAGGGAAGGGATTATATCTGGACAGACTGCGGAAAGCAAGAATGAGGGGGAAGGCCTAGTCCTATCGAAGACTAGCATCTTCAACATCTTGCAGCATTAGAAGAATGCAGATTGGTATCTCACATATAGTCATATTATTGTAACAATTTTAATTAAGTAACCACGCCCAGAGATCCTTCCTCGACTCCCTGCGAGGAAGCAATCCCGGAGCCACAATTCATTTCAATTTAAAACACAATTATAGTTGTATAAGGTCAAGGTACAACTCCAAGTCGTCCTGTTACCGTGGACACGGCTAATCGAATAGATTATTCATCCCTGCAGGGGTGCACCGCATCTCCAACACGCCTGATCACCTCCGGCCGGACACACTTTCCTAGGTCATGCCCGGCCTCGGGATAGCAGCACGTCGTCCTCCCACCTAGGCTCAACGAAGAGGCCAGCCCGCCGGTCTAAATCCTAAGCGCGCAGGTTCGTGGGACCACTTGCCCTTGCGCTCCTGCACGATGCGTACGCGGCCGGAAACAGACCTAGTACACTCCAGTCCAAGAGCTGCACCGTCCAGTCCAATCCGTCGCGCGCCGCTCCATTGCTGACGTCCGAAGAGCTTCGGCTGATACAACGACGCTGAGTGCCCATAACTTTCCCACGTGATGGGTTGGTGCGTAAAAAGGCCAACGACCCAACTCAGATCAAATACCCAACCCATTAGCATTTTATTAATGCGGGGCAAGCGTGACCCTCAAAGTGCGGTCCCGTCACCCCTTCTTGAGGATGTGTGGCAAGGGCCTCTCCTGCCCGTCCACGCCTCAACATAACCCGGATGCCTTACCGGCGCATCCCACCACATCTCACACACGGGTACCCTTGGGGCCGACCCGTCTCAAGATTGTCGGGAACTCAGGTCCACCTCAACCAGGGTGGTACCGCCTGTCCCTCCAGTCCCGTCTTCACATGTTAACAAAGTCAAGTTGAGGTAACTGTGTGTTTATACACCAAGTGGAAATCCGAGGAATCACCCTCGATGGATCCCACTCGAGGTATGTGTATGACAAGAGTCGCTATCGATAAATAGGAAGGAGGAATCACCCTCGATACCCACAACCGATTAGCTATGCTACAGAATTAACATCGGGAGTGCTAAGTGAGGTATCACCCTCGGCACTCGATAGTAGCTCTGAAGTGCCATATTTAAGGGGTGTGCGGTGATGTGAGGGGCCTGGCTCGTCGGTCGGTTGACCGAGTCTTCGAGTCTTCGGGTCGTCGAGTCGTCGATGAAGAAGCAGGGGCAACTGGGACTAAGGGGGGGGGTCTCAGGGGATTCACTGATCAACCTATACTAAACAGTTGATATCGTTGCAGGTATTGTAGCAGTTCATCAAAAACAGGCTATGCATCAGAATAGGAGCTAGCTAATATAGTAGCAAAATCTAATGCAAGAATAAGAGGGAAAGGAATAGGCGATATCGGAATGCTCAAGGGGGGGTTGCTTGCCTTGCTGCTCTGAGGCAAAAGTCTGATCGTCAGTGGCGTAGTCGTACTCGGCAGCAGCGTCAGTCTCGGAGGCAACCGGAGAGAAGAGGGGGAAGAAACAATAAATACAAGCAAATAGATGCTACACGATGCATGACATGGCAATATGCAGGGCTAGGCATGCAGTAACGCAGTACTACGCGTTGCAGACGAAGCGGGAGAATATCTGACGATATTTCCCGGGTCTTTGGTTTTATTGGACAGACGATCCGGAGGGGGAAGTTCCATGTTCATCATGATAGGAGCTTGTGACAGATGAATGGATGGCATATTTGGATTCGTGGGATTTTTCTGATCAACTTTCATGTATAAAGTTTTTCCATCTGAGCTACATATTATTTTATATGATTTTTCAAAGATTTAATCAATTTATGGAATTATTCTAATTATTAAATCCAACATTATCCAGAACAGTGAATGATGATGTCAGCATGAGGTCAGCATTGCATCAGCAGTCAACAGTCTCAGCAGACTGTTTGAACCTGACATGTGGGACCCACATGTCATAGACTCATTTTTAAATCGGAGTTAATTTAAGCTAACAGAGACTAATTTAGTAAGTGGGGCCCATCTGTCATAGTCACATTAGGCTAAATTAATTATTTTAATTAACCTAATTAACTAATTACTTAACTGACAGGGGTGGCCCACCTGTCATAGACACAGGGGCTTGGGGCCCCACATGTCAGTGACTGGGCTGTGCCCAGTCAGCCAGTTGACCAAGACAACTGGTCAACTGGGTCACCCCTGGCCCACTGGCAGGGTCACTGGGGGTGGCCCCAACCCAGCCACATCGGCGGCGGCCGGCGGCTCAACGCCGGCGACGCTAAAACGCGGCGAAGGCTCGGGCCGGCGTCGGGATTCGCCTACCGGGCACCAAATCGAGCACTGCCGGTGGCGTTCCAAAGCTGGAGGAGCTGCCGATCAATTCCGAGCATCGGGGCGAGCAACGGCGGGCCGTAGCGAGCGCTACGTCACCGGCGACGGAGCAAAGCTTCGGCCGGCGATGGCAAACGGCGATGCGGCACGGTTTCGGGCGAGCTAACGGCACTACGGGGGCCTACGCGAGGAGTGGAGTCGAACGGTGGAGGCGGTTGGACCAAATGGTCACTGGAGAGGCGCCGGCGACGAGCCCAGGCGGCGGCGTGTTCGGGCTCCGGTGAAATCCAGTGCTACGAGCTCGGGTTCATCGCGGGGAAGAAGGGAGAAGGAAGCAGGAGCTCACAGCGGGGTGTAGCCGATCAAAGCGGGCTCGGGGGAGGCCTGAAGCAGCCGGAATCGACGACGGCGAGCGGCGGCGATCCGAGGAAGAAGACGAGAGTGGACGGCGATGCAGGGGCTCCGGGGCTCGGGCTCATGGTCGAGGAGGACGGGGAGGTCGCAGCGGAGCTCGTGGACGCGTCGGCGAGGCACGGGAGGGCGTGTGGCCGCGTCTAGCCGGCGGCCATGGCGACGGTGCATCGGGCGCAGCAAATCTGGAGGAGGGAGAGAGGGAGGAGAGCGAGCGAGGCAAGGGGGGGAATGGCGAGGGCGTCCAGGGGGAGTGGATGGCCTCGGCCTTATCCTCGCCGAGGCCCTGCGGCGGCAGGTGGCGAGCAGCGGGGGCGAGGCCGAGCTATGGCCATGGCGCGGATGACAGCGAGGCGGGAGCAGGTAGGAGGCGGCCCTGGTGGGCTGGGCCGCACTGTGTCTACGGCCCAGAGGCCAGGTAAGTGGGCTTCTCCCCTTTTTCTCTTATTTCTTTTCTGTTTTCTTTTTAAATCTTTCTGTTTTAATTCCTTTAGCCAATTTCCTTTATAGCAAAAATGTGCCACTCGCTGAAAACAAATACTAGGGTCAGTGGTGCACTACCACAATAAGTTTGGGCTTTATTTGAATCTATTTGGAATTTCCATAATTGAAAAAGGCATTTAAAATGCTTCTTTTGGCACCGTTTTAAATGCTTTAGCCCACAATAGTTGATGGTGATGTTGTTTTCCACAACATTATTTGTTTAAAATATTCCACAAGTATGCAACATTTTTCCCTTGATGTTTGAGGATTTAAATTTATCACATAAAATCCTAGGGCATTTGAAATAAAAATTGTATTGGAATTTGAATCCAAACATGATCAGCCCCACTTAGCAAAATGATTGGGCACTGTTCATGGTCATCACTGTGCTTAATTACAATGATCACTATAGCTTAAACCCAGGGTGTCACAATTCTCCCCAACTAACAAGAATTCTCGTCCCGAGAATTAAGAAGTAGAAGGAAAAAGCCCGGGGTATTCTGCACGAAGATGATCTTCGCGTTCCCAAGTGGCTTCATCTTCAGAATGATTTGGCCACTGCACTTTGAAGAACTTAGTAACCTTCTGACGAGTCCGACGTTCAGTTTCATCGAGAATGCAGACTGGTTGCTCTTTGTAGGAAAGGTCTTGTTGCAGCTCAAGCATATCATGATCCACTGCTCGGATAGGATCCTTGAAACAGCGACGAAGCTGTGACACATGGAACACATCGTGAACCTAAGAAAGGTTTGGCGGTAGTTCCAGTTGATATGCCACTTTACCACGCCTTTCGAGAACAGTGAAAGGACCAATATATCGAGGAGCCAGCTTGCCCTTGATCCCAAAATGGTGTGTACCTCTCATTGGCGTGACTCGAAGATAAGCCTTTTCGCCAGGTTGATAGACCATATCTTTGTGATGACGGTCATACTGACTCTTCTAACGAGACTGAGCAGCCTTCAGATTTGCATGAATAATGCGGACTTGATCTTCAGCATGTTGGATAATATCTGGACCGATAAGTGTACGTTCCCCAGTTTCTGACCAATTCAGAGGAGTCCGACACTTACGTCCATACAACACTTCAAAAGGAGCCATATTCACACTAGCTTGATAGCTATTGTTATAGGAGTACTCAGCATACGGGAGAGATTCCTCCCATTTCTTGCCGGAAGAAATGACACAAGCTCGAAGCATGTCTTCGAGAATATGATTGAATCTTTCAACTTGCCCCTGGGATTGAGGGTGAAAAGCGGTGCTGAAGGACAAACAAGTCCCCATAGCTTCCTGGAAACTTGTCCAGAATCTTGAAGTGAATAAACTACCACGGTCTGAACTAATCACCAATGGAATACCGTGGAGTGAAACAACTCTGGACATGTATAGATCTGCCAGCTGACTAGCAGTAATAGTTTCCTTGACAGCCAGAAAATGTGCAACTTTGGATAACCGGTCAATGACGACAAGAATAGCATCATTACCTTTCTGTGACCTGGGAAACCCAGTAATGAAGTCCATTTCAACATGATCCCATTTCCATTCAGGAATAGAAATAGGTTGTAGAGTTCCAGCAGGCCTTTGATGTTCTGCTTTGATCCGACGGCAAATGTCACATTCTGAAACATATCGTGCAATGTCTTGCTTCATGTTAGACCACCAGAATCTTCGACGAATGTCTTGGTACATCTTGGTACTACCAGGATGAATAGACAGTGGAGTGTCATGTGCTTCCTCTTGGAGAAGTTCTCGACGAACCGACGAC
The DNA here is from genome assembly GCA_039707655.1 of Elymus sibiricus. Classification (NCBI taxonomy): domain Eukaryota; kingdom Viridiplantae; phylum Streptophyta; class Magnoliopsida; order Poales; family Poaceae; genus Elymus; species Elymus sibiricus. The sequence continues at coordinate 60,580,926 of CM077665.1, forward strand.
AATAGCTGGCGAGTACGAGAAAACTTCTAACTTGCTTGACATTCTTCGGGGGAGTCCAGTCAAGAATAGCCTGAACTTGTTTGGGGTTGACCGCAATACCATCCTTGGAGATCACATGACCAAGGTAGGTTACTTCGTCCATCCAGAACTCACACTTTGAATACTTAGCATAAAGTTGATGTTCTCGAAGCCTCTCCAGTATAAGACGAAGATGTTCAGCATGCTCTTCTTTATTTTTGGAGAAAACCAAGATATCATCCAGATAAACCACGACAAATTTATCGAGGTAATCCATGAATATATAATTCATTAGGCGAGAGAAAGTTGCTAGGGCATTGGTTAAGACGAAGGACATGACGGTGTACTCGTATGAACCATAGCGAGTGACAAATGCAGTCTTGGGAATATCCTCTTCACGAACTCGGATTTGATGGTAACCCAACCTCAAGTCGAGTTTAGAAAATACTGATGATCCAGCAAGTTGATCATACAGATCGTTGATCCGAGGAAGCAGGTATTTGTTTTGAATCGTTGCTTGGTTGATGGGACGGTAATCTTGGACCAATCGATTCGTACCATCCTTCTTCTTGACAAAGAGAGAAGGTGCTCCCCAAGCAGAGGAACTTGGACGAATGAAACCCATTCGAAGCGAATTGTCAATTTCTTGCTTAAGTTCTAGGAGCTCATGTGGTGGCATCTTGTACGGACGCTTGGCTATAGGAGTGGTACCAGGTACCAAGTCGATGACAAACTCGACAGCTCTAGCAGGGGGGATCCCTGGGAGTTCTTCCGGAAAAACATCTTGGAAATCCCGGACAACTGGAATGTTTTCAATCGCCTCAAGAGGTGACTCGTTCAATGCATTCATGGCATATAGCCGGGCTTCAGCATTCCGAACAAGATGAGCATGGTGCCTTACAATCTCATTCGAAGGATGCAGGAGGTGGACGGTTTTGGTGTCACAAACAATCGAAGTGGTATGTGCCTTCAACCAATCCATTCCGTGAATGAGATCGATTTTGGAAGACTTCAACATTATGGGGGAGGCATGGAATTCCAACCCTTCAATTTCAATGGGGACATTGTGACTACTAATGGAAGTCTGACATTGGCCTGCGGGGGTGTTTACCACTATTGGGACGTTCATCTCTTCACACTTAATGTCATGCATGTATGCAAAATCTTCAGACATAAAAGAATGCGATGCTCCTGTATCAAACAATACAGAAGCCGGTACTGAGTTGACGAGAAGAGTACACATCACAGTGGCAGGCTGGTCTTGAACTTGATTCAGATCAATATTGTTTGCTTGAACACGACCAGTGTTAGGCCTGGTGTTGCTGTTGCGGGGCTGGTTGGAAGGCAGTGTAAGTTGATTAAGATTCTGCCTGCATTCTCTAGCACGGTGTCCTGGACGAGCACACTTAAAGCACAACCCATCCTCAGGACGAGAACGGGGAACAGGAGCCCGTGGTGGCGGAGCTGGGAGCCTCGGCTGCCTAGGTGGGTGTGGAGGCAGACGAGGTGCAGCATAGAACGGTCTCGGAGCAGGAGGCGGTGCATGGTACATGTTGTGGGGGATCCAGATGTTGCGCTTCTGAGCAGATGGACCCGAAGATGAACCCATGTCACGGTTGCGCTTGCTGCTGTCTTTGTAGTCCTGCAGACCCGTCTCCACAATAATGGACTTGTTCACCAAGGTGGCAAAGTTTCCGAAGTCTTGGGCAAGGAGTGCCAGTTTGATATCCGGGTGGAGGCCTTCATGGAACTTCTCCTGCCTACGAGCATCAGTTGCAACGTCTTCTTCAGCATAGCGAGACAAGTCCAGAAATTCCCGCTGATAAGCATCCACAGTCTTGTTGCCCTGGACTAAGTTGCAGAATTCACGCTTCTTCTTATCCATCATTCCCTGAGGAATGTGACGAGCAGGGAAAGCAGCTTGGAACTCTGGCCAGGTGATGATTGTTCCAACAGGCTGAGAGTGCCTGTGACTGTCCCACCATTGAGCAGCGGGGCCCTTCAGAAAGGACGAGGCAAAGGTGACATAGTTAGCCACTGGGGCGCCTGAAGACTCCAGCTCATAAGTGATGTCATGGAGCCAGTCATCTGTGTCAAGCGGCTGAGTTGAGCTGCGGTAGGTCGCAGGGTTGAGACGCATGAAGTCTTGCAGAGTCATTGGGGCTGGCTGCTGATTCATATTCGGCCTTGGAAACTGGTCCATAAGCCCTTGCATAAATTGGCGATTCAGTTCAAACTGTTGCATCGTACCAGCCATGTAGTCTGGTGGTGGTGGTGGTTCAGGCGCACCACGACCACGACCAGCTGGCCTAACCATTCTGTCAAAATTTTAACAGTGGTAGTTTAGTATTGGGTAATTGCATCAACAATGAATCATTCATGAAGTAGATTGCACAAAGAAAGCAGTGCAATAGATACGACATAGTAGTTCAAATTTCAACATACAGGTCCATACATAGGTCTATTACAAACCATAAGTTCATTACCAAATAGACGATAGATCCGGCATGAAAATAACCTAGACAACTAGGCGGCACACAGGCACGCGGTGTGGGGATACAACAACGGGACATAGCGATAAGCTACATCAACGTTGGGGACAACGAAAGTAGCCACGGAACTGCAGATGACCCTGGTTGTGAAACCCAGTGGCAGGGTCCTGCATCCCGTCAACACTCCGATGCAGAACCTGCATACTAAGCGGGAGCGCAGGTCCACGTGTCGGAGTACGACCTCCAACCTCAGGCCATTCAAGACCTGGAGGAAACTCAGTCCGAGGCGGGTAAAGGATATGCTCCGGATGTATCCTCGCACGGACTATTGGCAACAAGTGCTCCATAGCCTGATACAGACGAGCACGGGTGGCGTACAGCTCGACGTTAAGAGCCCTGATAGTGCGATCCAGAGCCTCAGTGTACTGAACAAGAACCTGTGGGTCGTAACGACGACTCACGTAGGGGGTGCAGACAGCAGTGTAGGATCGGTCGGTACGCTGCCGTGCGAAAGGTGTCAAGACCTCAGTGTAAGCTGCCATATCAACTCCAGCAGGAACATACGGGATGTATCTGTATGCCGTGTCATCCAAACAAGGGTTCGCTGCACGGAGACGAACAATAGAAGCATAGGCAGCATCCTATACTGCCATCTCAACAGTCACTCCAACGCCACGGAAGGTGTGAAGCTCAGTGATGGAGCGGTCCTGTCGATCCCAGATAACCATCACAGCCTCATACTGTTCCTGGTTGAACTCGCGGTAGTCCTCGTAAACAGTGTACTCGGGGTACCAGCGATATCCCAGCTTCTTCAAGAGGCCGACCAGAATGGCCGGGAACCCAGTCGTATCGTGCGCGTAGGTCAGACGGACGATCTGCCTACCGGGACGCATCTGTAACAAGGAGATTCAAGATGTCAAATGAAAGTGTGTGCATCATAACTTCAAAGAAGACAACTTCGACGAAACAATTCTCCGGTGGAAGTGATCACGAGAACCTAATGTTAGATTTTAGCAAAATCTTTAACCCGAAAGAGAAGAGAGATTAGAACCCAGAGTATAGATGAGGAGTAAAAGATCCTAATACCACCCGATTGAGATGTGGGCCCGTAAGCCACACAACTATGTTAGTAAAAGTTTTTCAATGACTAGACTCAACTTCGGCCATGGAGTTGGAAAGGGGGCTACCTACAGGCAGTTGGCTCTGATACCAACTTGTGACGCCCCCATTCTCGACCGTACACTAATCATGCACACAATGCGTACGGCCAAGATTAGGGACTCACTGATTGATATCACAACACAACAAAAGACACAAATAAAGTCATACAGCTTCATATTACAAGCCAGGGGCCTCGAGGGCTCGAATACAAAGCTCGACAAGCACGAGTCAACGGAAGCAAATATATCTGAGTACAGACATAAGTTAGACAAGTTTTGCCTTAAGAAGGCTAGCACAAACATAAGCAACAGATCAAAAGAGGCGAGGCCTCCTGCCTGGGAACCTCCTAACTACTCCTGAGCGTCGGGGGCAGCCTCCACGTAGTAGTAGGCTCCAGCGATGGTGTAGTAGTCGTCTTCGGCGTACTCCATCTCCTGGGCTCCATCGTCTGAACGCGGTATCGTATCGAGGGGGAAAAAGAAAGCAAAGCAGCGGTGAGTACTCATCCAAAGTACTCGCAAGACTGACATCAGAACTATGCTAAGTATGCATCATTATCAAGGGAAGGGATTATATCTGGACAGACTGCGGAAAGCAAGAATGAGGGGGAAGGCCTAGTCCTATCGAAGACTAGCATCTTCAACATCTTGCAGCATTAGAAGAATGCAGATTGGTATCTCACATATAGTCATATTATTGTAACAATTTTAATTAAGTAACCACGCCCAGAGATCCTTCCTCGACTCCCTGCGAGGAAGCAATCCCGGAGCCACAATTCATTTCAATTTAAAACACAATTATAGTTGTATAAGGTCAAGGTACAACTCCAAGTCGTCCTGTTACCGTGGACACGGTTAATCGAATAGATTATTCATCCCTGCAGGGGTGCACCGCATCTCCAACACGCCTGATCACCTCCGGCCGGACACACTTTCCTAGGTCATGCCCGGCCTCGGGATAGCAGCACGTTGTCGTCCCACCTAGGCTCAACGAAGAGGCCAGCCCGCCGGTCTAAATCCTAAGCGCGCAGGTTCGTGGGACCACTTGCCCTTGCGCTCCTGCACGATGCGTACGCGGCCGGAAACAGACCTAGTACACTCCAGTCCAAGAGCTGCACCGTCCAGTCCAATCCGTCGCGCGCCGCTCCATTGCTGACGTCCGAAGAGCTTCGGCTGATACAACGACGCTGAGTGCCCATAACTTTCCCACGTGATGGGTTGGTGCGTAAAAAGGCCAACGACCCAACTCAGATCAAATACCCAACCCATTAGCATTTTATTAATGCGGGGCAAGCGTGACCCTCAAAGTGCGGTACCGTCACCCCTTCTCGAGGATCTGTGGCAAGGGCCTCTCCTTCCCGTCCACGCCTCAACATAACCCGGATGCCTTACCGGCGCATCCCATCACATCTCACACACGGGTACCCTTGGGGCCGACCCGTCTCAAGACTGTGGGGAACTCAGGTCCACCTCAACCAGGGTGGACCGCCTGTCCCTCCAGTCCCGTCTTCACATGTTAACAAAGTCAAGTTGAGGTAACTGTGTGTTTATACACCAAGTGGAAATCCGAGGAATCACCCTCGATGGATCCCACTCGAGGTATGTGTATGACAACAGTTGCTATCGATAAATGGGAAGGAGGAATCACCCTCGACACCCACGACCGATTAGCTACGCTACAAAATTAACATCGGGAGTGCTAAGTGAGGTATCACCCTCGGCACTCGATAGTAGCTCTACAGTGCCATACTTAAGTGGTGTGCGGTGATGTGAGGGGCCTGGCTCGTCGGTCGGTTGACCGAGTCTTCGAGTCTTCGGGTCGTCGATGAAGAAGCAGGGGTAACTAGGATTAAAGGGGGTCTTAGGGGATTCATTGATCAACCTATACTAAACAGTTGATATCGCTGCAGGTATTGTAGCAGTTCATCAAAAACAGGCTATGCATCAGAATCGGAGCTAGCTAATACAGTAGCAAAATCTAATGCAAGAATAAGAGGGAAAGGAATAGGCGATATCGGAATGCTCAACTGGGGGTTGCTTGCCTTGCTGCTCTGAGGCAAAAGTCTGATCGTTAGTGGCGTAGTCGTACTCGGTAGCAGCGTCAGTCTCGGAGGCTACCGGAGAGAAGAGGGGGAAGAAACAATAAATACAAGCAAACAGATGCAACACAATGCATTAGATGGAAATATGCAGGGCTAGGCATGCACTAACGCAGTACTACACGTTGGAGACGAAGCGGGAGAATATCTGACGATATTTCCCGGGTCTTTGGTTTTATCGGACAGACGATCCGGAGGGGGAAGTTCCATGTTCATCATGATAGGAGCATGTGATAGATGAATGGATGGCATATTTAGATTCGTGGGATTTTTCTGATCAACTTTCATGTATAAAGTTTTTCCATTTGAGCTACAGATTATTTTATATGATTTTTCAAAGATTTAATCAATTTCTGGAATTATTCTAATTATTAAATCCAACATTATCCAGAACAGTGAATGATGATGTCAGCATGAGATCAGCATTGCATCAGTAGTCAACAGTCTCAGCTGACTGTTTGAACCTGACATGTGGGACCCACATGTCATAGACTCATTTTTAAATCAGAGTTAATTTAAGCTAACAGAGACTAATTTAGTAAGTGGGGCCCATCTGTCATAGTCACATTAGGCTAAATTAATTATTTTAATTAACCTAATTAACTAATTACTTAACTGACAGGGATGGCCCACCTATCATAGACACAGGGGCTTGGGGCCCCACATGTCAGTGACTGTGTTGTGCCCAGTCAGCCAGTTGACCAAGTCAACTGGTCAACTGGGTCGCCCCTGGCTCACTGGCAGGGTCACTGGGGGTGGCCCCAACCCAGCCACGTCGGCGGCGGCCGGCGGCTCAACGCCGGCGACGCCAAAACAAGGCGGAGGGCTCGGGCCGGCGTCGGGATTCGCCTACGGGGCACCAAATCGAGCACTGCCGGTGGCGTTCGAAAGCTGGAGGAGCCGCCGATCCATTCCGGGCATCGGGGCGAGAAACGGCAGGCCGTAGCGAGCGCTACATCACCGGCAACAGAGCGGCACGGTTTCGGGCGAGCTAACGGCACTACGGGGGCCTACGCGAGGAGTGGAGTCGAACGGTGGCGGCGGTTGGACCAAATGGTCACCGGAGAGGCGCCGGCGACGAGCCCAGGCGGCGGCGTGTTCGGGCTCTGGTGAAATCCAGTGCTACGAGCTCGGGTTCGTCATGGGGAATAAGGGAGAAGGAAGCAGGAGCTCACAGCGGGGTGTAGCCGATCAAAGCGGGCTCGGGGGAGGCTTGAAGCAGCCGGAATCGACGACGGCGAGCGGCGGCGATCCGAGGAAGAAGACGAGCATGGACGGCGATGCAGGGGCTCCAGGGCTCGGGCTCGTGGTCAAGGAGGACGGGGAGGTCGCAGCGGAGCTCGTGGACGCGTCGGCGAGGCACGGGAGGGCGTGTGGCCGCGTCTAGCCGGCGGCCATAGCGACGGTTCGTCGGGCGCGGCGGATCTGGAGGAGGGAGAGAGGGAGGAGAGCGAGCGAGGCGAGGGGGGAATGGCGAGGGCGTCCAGGGGGAGTGGATGGCCTCGGCCTTATCCTCCCCGAGGCCCTGTCGCGGCAGGTGGCGAGCAGCGGCGGCAAGGCCGAGCTCTGGCCATGGTGCGGACAACAGCGAGGCGGGAGCAGGTACGAGGCGGCCCTGGTGGGCTGGGCCGCACTGTGTCTACGGCCCAAAGGCCAGGTAAGTGGGCTTCTCCCCTTTTTCTCTTATTTCTTTTCTGTTTTCTTTTTAAATCTTTCTGTTTTAATTCCTTTAGCCAATTTCCTTTATAGCAAAAATGTGCCACTGGCTAAAAACAAATACTAGGGTCAGTGGTGCACTACCACAATAAGTTTGGGATTTATTTGAATCTATTTGGAATTTCCATAATTGAAAAAGGCATTTAAAATGCTTCTTTTGGCACTATTTTAAATGCTTTAGCCCACAATAGTTGATGGTGATGTTGTTTTCCTCAACATTATTTGTTTTAGAATATTCCACAAGTATGCAACATTTTTCCCTTGCTGTTTGAGGATTTAAATTTATCACATAAAATCCTAGGGCATTTGAAATAAAAATTGTATTGGAATTTGAATCCAAACTTGATCAAGCCCCACTTAGCAAAATGATTGGGCACTGTTCATGGTCATCACTGTGCTTAATTACAATGATCACTGTAGCTTAAACCCAGGGTGTCACAGGCGCGCCCTAGGGGGCGCGCCCCCTAGGCTTGTGGCTGCCTCGGGACTCCTATCCGGTATCTTTTTGCTCCAGTATTTTTTATATTTTCCAAAAATATTCTCCGTAAATTTTTATTCCGTTTGGACTCCGTTTGATATTCCTTTTCTACGAAGCTCAAAAAAAAGGAAAAAACAGAAACTGGTACTGGGCTCTAGGTTAATAGGTTAGTCCCAAAAATAATATAAAATAGCATATTAATGCATATAAAACATCCAAAACCGATAATATAATAGCATGGAACAATCAAAAATTATAGATACATTGGAGACGTATCAGCATCCCCAAGCTTAATTCCTGCTCGTCCTCGAGTAGGTAAATGATAAAAACAGAATTTTTGATGTGGAATGCTACCTAACATATTTATCCATGTAATATTCTTTATTGTGGCATGAATGTTCAGATCCATAAGATTCAAAACAAAATTTTAATGTTGACATAAAAACAATAATACTTCAAGCATATTAATAAAGCAATCATGTCTTCTCAAAATAACATGGCCAAAGAAAGTTATCCCTACAAAATCATATAGTCTTGCTATGCTCCATCTTCATCACACAAAATATTAAATCATGCACAACCCCGGTTTTAGCCAAGCAATTGTTTCATACTTTAGTATTCTCAAACTTTTTCAACTTTCACGCAATACATGAGCATGAGCCATGGACATAGCACTATAGGTGGAATAGAATATGGTGGTTGTGGAGAAGACAAAAAAGAAGGAGATAGTCTCACACCAACTAGGCGTATCAACGGGCTATGGAGATGCCCATCAATAGATATCAATGTGAGTGAGTAGGGATTGCCATGCAACGGATGCACTAGAGCTATAAGTGTATGAAAGCCCAAATAGAAACTAAGTGGGTGTGCATCCAACTTGCTTGCTCACGAAGACCTGGGGCAATTTTGAGGAAGCCCATCATTGGAATATGCAAGCCAAGTTCTATAATGAAAAATTCCCACTAGTATATGAAAGTGACAATATAGGAGACTCTCTATCATGAAGATCATGGTGCTACTTTGAAGCACAAGTGTGGAAATAGGATAGTAGCATTGCCCCTTCTCTCTTTTCTCTCATTTTTTCATTTTTTTTCATTTTTTTTCTTTTGGTGGGAATCTTTGGCCTCTTTTCTTTTATTTGGGCTTCTCTGGCCTCTTTTATTTTTTGTAAAGTCTGGATACTCATCCCGACTTGTGAGGGAATCATAGTCTGCATCATCCTTTCATCACATGGGACAATGTTCTATAATGATGATCATCACACTTTTATTTACTTACAACTCAAGAATTACAACTCGATACTTAGAACAAAATATGACTCTATATGAATGCCTCTGGCGGTGTACCGGGATGTGCAATGATCTAGCGTAGCCATGAAAACATCATGCTAGCTATCTTACGATCATGCTAAGCAATATGACAATGATGGTGCGTGTCATGATAAACAGAACGATGGAAGTTGCATGGCAATATATCTCGGAATGGCTATGGAAATGCCATAATAGGTAGGTATGGTGGCTGTTTTGAGGAAGGTATATGGTGGGTTTAATGCACCGGCGAAAGTTGCGCGGTACTAGAGAGGCTAGCAAAGGTGGAAGGGTGAGAGTGCGTATAATCCATAGACTCAACATTAGTCATAAAGAACTCACATACTTATTGCAAAAGTCTATTAGTTATCAAAACAAAGTACTACACGCATGCTCCTAGGGGAAGGGTTGGTAGGTGTTAACCATCGCGCGATCCCGACCTCCACAGAAAGGAGGGCAATCAATAAATAAATCATGCTCCGACTTCGTCACATAACGGTTCACCATACGTGCATGCTACGGGAATCACAACCTTTAACACAAGTATTTCTACCAATCCACAATTACTCACTAGCATGTCTCTAATATTACCATCTTTATATCTCAAAACAATCATAAGGAATCAAACTTCTCATAGTATTCAGTGCACTTTATATGAAAGTTTTTATTATATCTCTCTTGGATGCCCATCATATTAGGACTAAATTCATAACCAAAGAAAATTACCATGCTGTTTAGAGACTCTCAAAATAATATAAGTGAAGTATGAGAGTTCAAAAATTTCTATAAAATAAAGCCACCGCCGTGCTCTAAAAAGATATAAGTGAAGCACTAGAGCAAAAGACAAACTACTCCAAAAAGATATAAGTGAAGATCAATGAGTAGCCAACAATTAACTAACTATGTGAAGACTCTCTCATCTAATAATTTCATATCTTAAGTATTTTATTCAATAGCAAGCAAAAGAAAAATAGCACTCCAAGAATAGCACGCACCATGTTAACGAATAAAAATTTATGCTCAACATAGGCTAACCGATAATTGTTGATGAAGAGAGGTGGGATGCGTAGCATCCCCAAGCTTAGATGCTTGAGACTTCTTGAAATATTTACTTGGGGTGCCTTGGGAATCCCCAAGCTTGAGCTTTTGTATCTCGTTCAATCCTCTCATATCATGGTTTCACCTATTCTCAAAAACTTCATCCACACAAAACTCGAAAAGAACTCGTGAGATAGGTTAGTACACATAATAATAAATCAACTCTTTATGTACTGTCAAGACAAGTTGCATAATAATTTCAAACATCATCTACTTTTTACTATCATCTCCACAATTTATATCTACCAATATAGGCTATGGAAACTATAGGATAAGTAGATAACGAAACTATGACAGCAATCTGTCCAAACAGAACAGTCTGTAGAAATTTATGAAAACATTGTACTTCTGTAACTCAAAGAATTATGAAAATTTAGGACATTATAAATAATTTATATGAAAATACTGTGTAAAAATTTTAGAAACTTTCCACGTTCCAGTAAAATATGAAAATTCAAACACTACAGCAAAAGTTTCTATTTTTACACAGCACACATCAAACATGCAATGCAAGCATCCTAAGGCAATTCATGGAAATTTTTATTGAAAAAAAGATTATAAATGACACCTAACAGATAACAAGAAAATAAAATGATGCTCCAAGCAAAACTCATATTATGTGACGAATAAAAATATAGCTCCAAGTAAGATATACCGATAGTGTTGAAGATGAAAGAGGGGATGCCTTCCGGGGCATCCCCAAGCTTAGGCGCTTGAGTATTCCTTAGATATTACCTTGGGGGTGCCTTGGGCATCCCCAAGCTTAGGTTCTTGTCACTCCTTATTCTCCTCATATCGGTGTCTCACCCAAAACTTGAAAACTTCAATCACACAAAACTTAACGGAACTTCGTGAGATGGATTAGTACAATAAAGATAGATCATTCGCTTAGGTACTGTCAAGACAAGATTCAGAATTGTTCCCACATGATACCTACAGTATTATACCATTACCATAATTTATACCACTAAATATAAGCTATGAGAACACTAAAACAAGCAAACTATACATGCAAAACAGAATCTGTGAAAAATAGAACAATCTGTGAAGATCTGTAGTATAACCATACTTCCCTGTCACTAAAAATTCTCAACAATTAGGACAGCCTGAATAATTTGTATATGAAGACTGTGTAAAAAGTTCAGATCATTATCATGTACCAGTAAAAAAATGAAAATTCCTGTACTGGAGTCAAAAGTCTCTGTTTTGGTTCAGCATCAGTTCTACTCATCTTGTGAGTCATCCCAAAGGCTTTACTTGGCACTTTATTGAAATAAAAGACACTAAACATGATTACTACAGTATCTTAATCATGTGATCACACAAAAACAGTAAGGAAAAGTGTTGGGTTGTCTCCCAACAAGCGCTTTTCTTTAATGACTTTTAGCTAGGCATGATGATTTCAATGATGCTCATATAAGAATAGTAGTTGAAACATGCAAAAGAGCATCCTGAATCTCATGGAAAGCACATTTAAGTCTAACCCACTTCCTATGCATAGGGATTTTGTGAGCAAACAATTTATGGGAACAAGAATCAACTAGCATAGGAAGGCAAAACAAGCATGACTTCAAAACTTTCAACACATAGAGAGGAAACTTGATATTATTGCAATATGTAGAAGCATAAGATCCTCTCTCATAATAATTTTCAGTAGCATCATGAACGAATTCAACAATATAACCAGCACATAAATCATTCTTTTCATGATCTACAAGCATAGAAAATTTGTCACTCTCCACATAAGCAAATTTCTTGTCATTCATAATAGTGGGAGCAAACTCAACAAAATAACTATCATGAGATACTTGATTGACATAACCACTTTGAATATTAAAATCATGATGACAAGTTTCATGGTTACTATCACTCTTTATAGCATACATGTCATCATCATAATCATCATAGATAGTAGGCATGTCATTATCATAACAAATTTGCTCATCAAAACTTGGGGGACTAAAAATATCATCTTCATCAAACATAGCATCCCCAAGCTTGTGGGTTTGCATATCATTAGCATCATGGATATTCAGAGAGTTCATACTAGCAATATTGCAATCATGCTCAGCATTCAAGGAATTCTCATTAAGTATTTTCATAAATTCTTCCTCTACCAATTGAGCACAATTTTCCAAACCATCATTTTCACGAAAGACATTAAAAAGACGAACCAATTGAAGCAACCTAAACTCCATTTTTTGTAGTTTTCTTTTATAAAACCAAACTAGTGAAAAAAAGAAACTAAAAGATTTAATTGCAAGATCTAAAGATATACCTTCAAGCACTCACCTCCCCGGCAACGGCGCCAGAAAAGAGCTTGATGTCTACTACGCAACTTTATTCTTGTAGACTTTGTTGGGCCTCCAAGCGCAGAGTTTTGTACGACAGTAGCAATTTTCCCTCAAGTGGATGACCTAAGGTTTATCAATCCGTGGGAGGTGTAGGATGAAGATGGTCTCTCTCAGACAACTCTGTAATCAAATACAATAAATCTCTTGTGTCCCCAACACACCCAATACAATGGCAAATTGTATAGGTGCACTAGTCCGGCGAAGAGATGGTGATACAAGTGCAATATGGATGGTAGATATAGGTTTTTGTAATCTGAAAATATAAAAACAGCAAGGTAGCAAGTAACAAAAGTGATTAAAAATGGTATTGCAATGCTTGAAAACAAGGCCTAGGGTTCATACTTTCACTAGTGCAAGTTCTCTCAACAATACTGACATAGTTGAATCAATATGTAAATCCCTCACGTGCGACAAAGAGTTCACTCCAAAGTCACAAAATAGCAGCGAACAAATGAAGAAATTATTGTAGGGTACGAAAACACCTCAAAGTTATCTTTTCCGATCAATCATATGAGCCATCCCTATAAGTGTCCCGAATAGCCCTAGAGTTCGTACTAAAATAACACCTTAAGATACACATCAACCAAAACCCTAATGTCACCTAGATACTCCAATGTCACCACGAGTACCCATGGGCTTGATTATACGATATGCATCACACAATTTCAGATTCATCATGTTCAATCCAACACAAAGAACTTCAAAGAGTGCCCCAAAGTTTCTACCGGAGAGTCAAGACGAAAACATGTGCCAACCCCTATGCATAGATCCCCAAGGTCACGGAACCCGCAAGTTGATCACCAAAACATACATCAAGTGGATCAATAGAACATCCCATTGTCACCATGGATATCCCATCGCAAGACATACATCAAGTGTTCTCAAATCCTTAAAGACTCAATCCGATAAGTAAACTTCAAAGGGAAAACTCAATTCATCACAAGAAGATAGAGAGGGGAAAACTCCATATGATTCCTCTATATCAATAAAGCTCGCGGTACATCAAGATCGTGCCATCTCGAGAACACGAGAGAGAGAGATCAAACACGTAGCTACTGGTACATACCATCAGCCCCGAGGGTGAACTACTCCCTCCTCATCATGGATACCGCCGGGATGATGAAGATGGCCTCCGGTGATGGTTTCCCCCTCCGACAGGGTGCCGGAACGGGCTCCCGGTTGATTTTTCATGGCTACAGAGGCTTGCGGCGGCGGAACTCCCGATCTAGGTTTCTTTCTGGGGGTTACGGGATTTATAGGAGTACTTGGCGTTGGAATCAAGTCAGGGGGACTCCCGAGGGGCCCACAAGCCAGGGGGCGCGCCCCCAAGGCTTGTGGCTGCCTCGGGACTCCTCTCCGGTATCTTTTTGCTCCAGTATTTTTTATATTTTCCAAGAAATTTCTGCGTAAATTTTTATTCCGTTTGGACTCCATTTGATATTCCTTTTCTGCGAAGCTCAAAAACAAGGAAAAAACAGAAACTGGCACTTGGCTCTAGGTTAATAAGTTAGTCCCAAAAATAATATAAAATAGCATATTAATGCATATAAAACATCCAAAACCGATAATATAATAGCATGGAGCAATAAAAAATTATAGATACGTTGGAGACGTATCATATCATCATAAGCATCATTCATAGCAGAAGTAGCATCATCAATAACTTGCGACATATCAGGATTAATAGCATGTGGTGGTGTTGCAAACTTACTCATAACCGAAGGTGAATCAAGTGCAGAGCTAGATGGCACTTCCTTACCTCCCCTCGTCTTAGAGGGAAAAATCTTGGTTTTTGGATCCTTCAGATTCTTCATAGTGATCAGTTGATATAAATCCCAAGTGACTCAACAAATATAGCTATGCTCCCCGGCAACGGCGCCGGAAATTCCTTTGACGTGGCTTGAGACTGCATCGGTATTTCCCCAAAGAGGAAGGGATGATGCAGCACAGCGACGGTAAGTATTTCCCTCAGTTATGAAACCAAGGTATCGAACGAGTAGGTGGATCAGAAACACTACGTAAATAGCACCTGCACACAAAGAACAAATACTTGCAACCCGACGCGAAAGAGAGGTTGTCAATCTCTCTACGGTAAAAAGATAGATTAGGATATGATAGATTGGGTAGATAGATCTCTCGAGAACAAAAAATAAAAGAGGCAAATAAAAAGTGCAGCAAGGTATTTTGGGGTTTTTGGAATAATAAATCTGAAAATAAAAGCAGCAAAAAGATAGATCGGAAAGCAATATGTTGGAAAAGTAGACCCGGGGGCCATAGGTTTCACTAGTGGCTTCTCTCATGAGTATAGGATACGGTGGGTGAACAAATTACTGTTGGGAAATTGATAGAAGATCAAATAATCATGATGATATCCAAGGCGATGATCGTTATATAGGCATCATGTCCAAGATTAGTAGACCGAAACGATTCTGCATCTACTACTATTACTCCACACATCGACCACTATCCAGCATGCATCTAGTGTATTAAGTTCATGGGAAAACAGAGTAATGCAATAAGAACTGTGACATGATGTAGACAAGATCTATTCATGTAGGAATAGACCCCATCTAGTTATCCTTAATAGCAACGATACATGTGTGCCTCGCTGCCCCTTCTGTTAGTGGGAGAGGACACCGCAAGATCAAACTCATCACAAAGCACCTCTTCCCATGGCAAGAAAAATCGATCTAGTTGGCCTAACTAAACCAAAGATTCATAGAAGAAATGTGAGGCTATAAGTAATCATGCATATAAGAGATCAAAGAAGACTGAAATATTATTCATGGATAGAAACTGATCATGAACTCAAAATTCATCGGATCCCAACAAACACACCACAAAAGTTTACATCAAATAGATCTCCAAGAGACCATTGTATTGAGAATCAAAAGAGAGAGAGGAAGCCATCTAGCTAATGCCTACGGACCCGTAGGTCTATGGTGGACTACTCACGCATCATCGGAGAGGCACCAATGAGGATAATGAACCCCTCCTTGATGGTGTTAGATTGGATCTCGCGGTTCTGGAACTTGAGGCGGCTGGATGCGTTTTTCGTCGAATCCCTTAGGGTTTCTGGAATATTTGGGAATTTATGGGCATCAAAGGCGGTGGAGGGAACTCCCGAGGCAGCCACAACCCATCAGGGCGCACCTAGGGCCCCTGCCGCGCCCTGGTGTGTTGTGGGCGGCCTGGGCTCCCTCCTGGTAACTTCTTTGGCCCACTGGCCTTCTTCTGGCCCAAAAAAAATCTCCAAAAGTTTTCTTCGCGATTGTACTCCATTTGGTACTGATAGTCTACGAAGTAAAAAAACAAGCAAAAACAGCAACTGGCACTTTGGCACTATGTCAATAGGTTAGTCCCAAAAAATGATATGAGGTTGCTATAAAATGATTGTAAAACATGCAAGAATGATAATATAACAGCATGGAACAAGCAAAATTATAGATACGTTGGAGACGTATCACATGACGATATCCAAGGCGATGATCATTATATAGGCATCACGTCCAAGATTAGTAGACCGAAACGATTCTGCATCTACTACTATTACTCCACACATCGACCGCTATCCAACATGCATCTAGTGTATTAAGTTCATGGGAAAACAGAGTAATGCAATAAGAACTATGACATGATGTAGACAAGATCTATTCATGTAGGAATAGACCCCATCTTGTTATCCTTAATAGCAACGATACATGTGTGCCTCGCTGCCCCTTCTGTCACTGGGAGAGGACACCGCAAGATCGAACCCATAACAAAGCACCTCTTCCCATGGCAAGAAAAATCGATATAGTTGTCCTAACTGAACCAAAGATTCGAAGAAGAAATACGAGGCTATAAGTAATCGTGCATATAAGAGATCAAAGAAGACTCAAATAATATTCATGGATAGAAACTAATCTTGAACTCAAAATTCATCGGATCCCAACAAACACACTGCAAAAAGTCATTACATCAAATAGATCTCCAGGAGACCATTGTATTGAGAATCAAAAGAGAGATAGAAAGCCATCTAGCTACTGTCTACGGACCCGTAGGTCTATGGTGGACTACTCACGCATCATCGAAGAGGCACCAATGAGGATGATGAACCCCTCTCTGATGGTGTTAGATTGGATCTCGCGGTTTTGGAACTTGCGTCGGCTGGAAGTATTTTTTGTCAACTCCTCTAGGGTTTCTGGAATATTTGGGTATTTATAGAGCTTAGAGGCGGTGGAGGGGACTCCCAAGGCGGCCACAACCCACCAGGGCGCGCCCGGGGCCTCTGGCGGGCCCTGGTGTCTTGTGGGCCGCATGGGCTCCCTACTGGGTACTTCTTTGGCCCACTGGCTTCCTTCTGGTCCAAAAAAAATCTCCAAAAAGTTCCGTCGCGATTGGACTATGTTTGGTACTGATATTCTGCGAAGTAAAAAACAAGCAAAAACAGCAACTGGCACTTGGCACTATGTCAATAGGTTAGTCCCAAAAAATGATATAAAGTTGCTATAAAATGATTGTAAAACATCCAAGAATGATAATATAACAGCATGGAACTAGCAAAAATTATAGATACATTGGAGACGTATCAGCATCCCCAATCTTAATTCCTACTCGTCCTCGAGTAGGTAAATCATAATAACATAATTTTTGATGTGGAATGCTGCCTAACATGTTCATCACATATTCTTTTCGTTTGTAGCTCGGACATTTGGACTTTTAGATGGTTCAAAGCAATAGTCTAGTTTTGTCATGAAGAATTTAATACTCTGACGTGGCTTGAGACTGCGTCGGTATTTCCCCAAAGAGGAAGGGATGATGCAGCACAGCGACGGTAAGTATTTCCCTCATTTATGAAACCAAAGTTATCGAACTAGTTGGAGGATCACCACCACCCAATAAGCAGCACCTTCACACAAATAACAAATACTTGCAACCCGACGCGAAAGAGAGGTTGTCAATCTCTCTACGGCAAAAAGATAGATTAGGTAGTGATAGATATATAGGAGAGATAGATCTATCAAGAACACAAAATAAAAAGGGCAAATAAAAAGTGCAGCAATATATTTTTGGGTTTTTGGTTTAGTAGATCTAAAAACAAAGAGGCAAAAAGATAGATCGGAAAGCAATATGTTGGAAAAGTAGACCCGGGGGGCGTAGGATTCATTAGTGGCTTCTCTCATGAGTATAGCACACGGTGGGTGAACAAATTACTGTTGGGCAATTGATAGAAGATCAAAAAATCATGATGATATCCAAGGCGATGATCATTATATAGGCATCACGTCCAAGATAAGTAGACCGACTCCTGCCTGCATCTACCACTATTACTCCACACATCGACCGCTATCCAGCATGCATCTAGTCTATTAAGTTCATGGAAAAACGGAGTAATGTAATAAGAACGATGACATGATGTAGACAAGATCTATTCATGCACTAGTAGAGAACAGGGTACTAGTCCCAGTTCCAGAGGGCCTTTAGTCCCGGTTCTGGAACCGGGACAAAACAAACGGGACTAATACCCAAAACCTTTAGTCCCGGTTTGCTTACGAACCGGGACCAAAGGGGCTCCACATGGCCGCTGCGGGACGCCCAGGCAGGAGGACCTTTAGTCCCGGTTGGTAACACCAATCGGGACCAAAAGGCAGCCACGCGTCAGCAGCTCGCAGGCACTGGGAGTTTTGTTTTTTTTGGAAGGGGGGGGGGGTTGGGGTTTTTGAGGGTTAATTTAGGGGTTTCATATTGTGTTAGCTAGCTAATAGAGAGAAGTGACCTCTTTTTCTCCGTGCTTGGTCGACGCTAGCTAGTAAGCAAATGAAGGAAACCATTAATTACACAAGATCGTCATGAACATATATAGAGAGAAGTGACATCTCTTTCTCCGTGCTTGGTCGAACAACAAGTTTTCGTATATCTATCCGACGCTACTACATATGTACAATATAACATCTCTTACAATCCCTAACATCATCTACCTAAGACCATTGCAATTCCACATGGTATTCTCCGTGTTCAGGTATGACGTGGTCAAGAAAGAATCCCGTCAATTCCTCTTGAATTGCTCGTATGCGATCATGTGGTAGGAGTTCATCCCGCATCTGCCAGATCTAATTTAAAGAAGGGGATCAATACATATATATGAATGAAACTCAACGCAATTGATGGTAATATATAAAATAAAATTGTGAATATTGTTTACGTACTTCAAATTGTTTCTCAGAGAAGCCCCGCTCAGAGGTCGAGTGGCGAATGAACTAGCATACGTAGTATCCACATAAATGATTCTCGGGTGACTGGTACAAGCACTTTACGAGAAAAGAGTTCAATCAAACTGATAAGCAAGCATGATAATGGTATTTATGAAACTAGAATCAATGAGAGATGTGCGGAACTAGCTAGTACTACTTATTTTGGGGTGTGTAAATCGCAGCTCGTTGTTTAGACCGGGAACCATTCGGGTGAACTTTTTCCAAACCCTGGCAGGCAAAGAAAATGATTACTTGATATCAGGAAATGAACGAAAGTTGCCGATATGGTCCCGGTATTGATTGAACTTACTTCTGGAGCATTGTAGTCATGTCCGCATAATTCTCGGGATCTTTACGTCTCGAGTCTAAGACAGTTACTAATGCCCCGTCAAGCTTAATGGATAGCAGAATAAAATGGAACCTGCGCACGCACAACTCATCTATTACATTACTTAACCTTGAGTAAGCGAAACTGAATATGCACAAGACAATAACACTCACTTGAAGTTGTAAGGAAAGAGTATTTCCCTTCTGTTTTGATGTCTAAGGAACGCTTCTAGCAAGTTGTCCTCGGTATCTTTGGCTCTCTTTTGTACTGACCATTCATTTACGGTATTTGGGCTAATGAACCCAATGTCATAGATTTGTTCTTTTTTGCATTCGACCATCTTCAATCTGCATAATATAGTGAGGATAATTATATATACATGCAATGAACGAGCTGAGCTAGAGACTTAATTATAGAAGTAATACTTACAGACATTAGCAAGTCATGAGTTGTTTGTCGAGGGCCTCTTGATTGTATAACTGAAATAACTCCACAAATTCAACAGGCATCAGGTCGACTCCAATGAAGTCGTGCTCTTTTTTAATTCGGATCATCAAACTGTCGGTCCCAGACTTCCTGCAGGTTTCCATGTACCACTCATGCAATTTTTGCATCATCGTTGTTAGATGAGGATGATCAGGTTTGACGAGAGGCTTTCCGTACTCGTATCTAAAGTCCTCTGCTGCTACTACCTCAGCCGTTTCACCGTACATCATCGCCCACTTAATCACCAAGAGTGGTACCGGGCAGTAGCACCGGATGATTAGCGATATCGCTAGACACCTTGAGCGGGGGGCACGATTGCTTCTCCTCTTCGCCGAGCTGGGGAATTGTTTTCCCACTTCTTCATTTTTTGTCTCTTGCAGCACTGGAAGTACTTCCCGACCGCAGTGCTTCATCATGTGTCTTTGTAATTATGCTGTCGTAGTTGGATTACCGAGGCAGTGGTGGTCGCTTCAGGGCATGCAGAGTGCGCTTCGCTTTCACCGGATCTACCGTTTCCTTTGGAGGTGAATGTTTCCGTGCAAAATGGGCCTTCACTTCGGCTGCACTGATTTGTGCACGTTCCTCGTCAGTCCTCTCATATGGTAACTTTGGAAGAGGCTTGAGGCTTGGACCAAATTTGTATTTCTTCCCGCCTATTGTACTGCTAGCCGCCGGAGCGGCGGCGTTGACTCTCTTCCGCCGTTGCTGACGCGCCGGAGGAGGCGGAGTGCCCTGACGAGCCGGAGGAGGAGGAGGAGGATGAGGCGGAGTGCCCTGACGTGCCGGAGGAGGCGAAGGAGGAGGTGGAGTGCCCTGACACGCCGGAGGAGGAGAAGGAGGAGGCGGAGTGCCCTGACGCGCCGGAGGAGGAGGAGGAGGCGGAGTGCCCTGACGCGCCGGAGGAGGCTGAGTCTGCTGAGGCGTCCAGTTTGGAAGCTTGATGTTCTCCTTTCTCCATAGACAGGTACTCCTCAAAGCATTTTCCAGAAGAATAATATCCTCTTCACCTGTAGGGTTGTCAAGCTCCAGCCTCTCAAATCCATCCATTATTTCATCCACCGTCACAACATCATAGCCATGTGGAATCGGATGGCAATGGAAAGTTCCCTCGGCTCGAGGAGGTACAACAGAGCCGACCGCCACCTTGAAGGTCAGGTTCTGGCATTTCGTCATTAGCTCGCAATGTTCAGCCTCTGTGATACTATCCACGGGGTAACGAGGAGCCGTGAAATCAGGCTGAACGAGCTCCGTGGAAGCCACGCTGCTTCTCCGCTGAGATGGTGGGGTAGCTTCTGGGGCATCGTCCAAGGAAGGATCTTCATGCCGCTCAGATGGTTGGCCGGTAGCTCGCTGGCTCTCAAGTTCCTCTAGTTTTGCTAATCTTGCACTGAGCTTCTGCATTTCGCTTGCTTCTTGTTTCCTCTTTCTCTCTCGGCTTCTATAACCACCGCTGTTGGGAAACCCATGCACCCACGGAACGGAGCCTGATGTGCCTCGTGTTTGTCCAGGGTGTTCAGTATTCCCGAGGGCCTTTGTCAGCTCGTCCTTCTCTCTGTCGGGAATGAACGTCCCTTCCTGCGCTGCCTTGATTGCTGCCTGAAGCTTCTGGAAGGGTATTGCAAGTTGCTCGTCCATCCAAACACACTCCCCTGTTTCTGGGTCCAAAGTTCCCCCAACCCCGAAGAACCAAGTCCTTGAACGATCTGGCTAGTGCAATGTCGCTGGTTGGACATTCTTAGCAAGCAGGTCTTGCTCAACTGCCGGGCTTTGTAGTAGCCACCTGACCCCGTGTGATGGTGATACTTCTTCTTTGCAGCCAAAGTTGTTAGAATCGAGATTCTGGATCGGATCGGAGCTCCGTTGGTAGGATCGTGAATCATAGAATCATAACTACCAGAATCATAGAATCTTAGATTCTATGAGGAAAATCGTAGAATCGGAGGGGCTAGTTTGGATCGTAAGGTCGTAAGATTCTAAGACTAGAGTCGTGATTCTGACAACTTTGTTTGCAGCATTTTTCTTGTTTGTCAGTGACCATTTCTTACCCTTCTCTGATTTCTTGTAGGCCACAAATTCGGGCCATTGATCTCTTATCTTCTCATATCGACAAACTTTGTGTCCAACTCGTTCTTCCAGTTCCTGAATAGTTCTGCCATCTTCTTAAGAGCAAATGCCTTGACCTTTCGCTCTATAACTGGGTTATTCGGATCCTCCTCTCGCGGTAGGCTGAAATTTGTCATCAGCTCGGTTCAACGATCATCTTTCAGTCTATCATGGACGTAAGAAACTTCAGGGTCCTTATTATTCTTATTCCATTAGTGGGTGTTGATCGAGACATAGTCCCAAACAACAACTCCACACTGATGTACAAATGCGTCCTTGGTCCGCTTGGGAGCAATCGGTTGGCCATCTTTCGCGACTTTTGTGATCGTGAACCTTTCATCTGGGCGCAACCATTTCTTTGGGCCTCGTCTCCTTACCTCGTCGGACTTTGCAATAGTCGAGGCTCCCTCCTCCGTTCGGTCACCGGAGCCGTGATCATGATGTCCTTCCTCCGCCATTCGGTCACCGGAGCCGTCATGATCTCCTTCCTCCTCCATTGTTGGATCACCGGAGCCGTCATCCTCTCCTTCCTAACCATCGGTGTCGTTGAGATACGACAAGGGATCACCTCCGGCGAGGATTATATCCCCCAACAACTGTTCTTTTTCTAAGTCTCTGTGATCCATAGTTTCTGCAAATATTACAACATGGCAATATACAAACATGAGATATGCAAATCAATACAAGACAATGCAACAATATGATCATATAAACTCACTAATACATCATCGAATAGTATCACTAATACATCATCGAATATTATCATTAATACATCTCGAATATTATTATATAATATCACTAATACAGATATAGTTGACGTCTCGCGGCGCAGGCGGTGGTCACCCAAAGAGAAGGAACTATGACAGGATCATAGCTCGGGTGAGATCCCTGAAGAACCTGCCAGGTATTGGAGAACCTGGCGTCCAACGCAGCCATGTAGCATCGGACGTGCTCGTCCTCCTCCCTGACACGGCGACGTACCACCTCCGCGGGGGCCCAGCTCCCTCGGCACCGACAGTGGTCCACGCGACCGCCACCAAAGAACCTCCGGGTCGACGAGGGGACCCTGATTCCTCACCAAGCTGGGCGCCCCGGAAGGCAGCATCTCCCAGTGCCAGCCCGGCGGAGCCCAGTCCCGGACATGGCGCCTCTCAAGCAGGTGGTTGCCACCGAGTCGACGACGAGGATGCTGGCCGGGCATCGTCGACTCAACGGCTACGCTATGCAACTAAACATTTAAACATCTAAACATCATATATCTGCCTAATATAAAATCATCGATATCGTCGGGGACTCTCGCTCCCTCAGCGACGATCGTCGGGGACTCTCCCTAACCGACGATCGTCGGGGACTCCTCGATATCGCGTCACCGACGACCGACGATACTACATTATTTCCAACTAAAACAACTAAAACATAAAAAAAACTAAACAACTAAAACAACTAAAACATAAAACAACTAAATTAACTAAAACAATATGAAAATAATCATCTATAGAAAATGATCTATCATCATCTATCCTCCATCATATATATGAAAATAATTAACTAAATTAACTAAAACAACCAAATAATCAACTAAAACAATATGAAAATAATCATCGATATGAAAATAATCAACTAAATTAACTAAAACAATATGTAAACAACTAAACTAAATTAACTAAAAAATTACTATAGAAAATCATCGATGCGGGGGAGCTCACCGGGGGGCTGGCGAGGAGAGCGTCGACGGCGACGAGCGGCGACGACGTCGGGTCGGGGCGGCGATGGCGACGAGTGGCGACGGCGTCGGGTCGGGGCGGTGGCAGCACAGGGCAGGGGCGGTGGCGGCGGCAGCGCAGGGCAGGGGCGGCGGCGGCGGCAGGGCAGGGGCGGCGGCAGCGCAGGGGAAGGCCGGAGCTCACTGGTGCGGCGGCAGCGCAGGGCAGGGCGACGGCGGCAGCAGGGCAGGGCAGCGGCGGTGGCAGGGCAGGGGCAGCGTCGGGGCAGGGGCGTCGACGGCGAGGTGGAGCAGCCTGACGGCGTCGACGGGGCAGAGGGCGGCGAGTGCGTCGACGGCGAGCTCGGGCAGCCTGGTGGCGTCGATGTGCTCGGCGTCGTCGGGGGCAACTGTAGATGAAATCTGAAAAATTCCCAACTCCCGCTTATATACAGAAACCTTTAGTCCCGGTTGGTGGCTCCAACCGGGACTAATGCCACCCTTTAGTCCCGGTTGGAGCCACCAACCGGGACCAAAGGTCAATTTCAGCAGCCCAAAGGGCGGGAAGCAGAGACCTTTGGTCCCGGTTGGTGGCACCAACCGGGACTAAAGGGCGGCATTGGTCCCGGTTGGTGGCACCAACCGGGACGAAATGGTGGCATTGGTCCCGGTTCGAGACATCAACCGGGACTAAAGGGTTGGTCCTGGCTGTGGTGGGAGTTTAGTCCCACCTCGCCAAGCGAGAGGCGCTCGCACCGGTTTAGAAGCCCGCCCCTCTCTGCCTTATTAAGTTCCTCTCAAAGTGAAAATAGATGCCCTTATACAGGAAATTTGACCTAAATTCAAAGTGCTAGTATGCACTTTGAATTTAGGTCGAATTTTCCCTATAAGCGCATCTATGTTCACTTTTGCTATTTTTTATGTTATTTTTTGCATATTAAAAGTTCTTAACAAAAAATACTTTATGAATATTCTTTTTGCTATTAAAGTTTTTAACAAAAATAACTTTGATAATTTTAGTTCTATAAATTTTATATAATATTAAGTTAAATAACTTTGATCGGACGAAAACACGTCTATTACAAAGGGATTTCAATTTTTTAAACATATTTTAACTCAAGACTTTTTCTGCATTCAATATGCACCATTCAAAGCCACATCATCACTTTTTAACCCTTTTCTGACTTCATTTGCTATTTTTCATGCATTTCATGATTTATTTTGAGCTAAAATGACCCTGAATTGAAAAACACTGCAAATGAACTCTGAAATGGTTGCAAGTTGGCATGGTATCATCATTTCACCCATATAGCATGTGCTAAAAATTTGAGAGGGTTACGGCAAAAACTGGATGCACTTCGTGTACGAACTGGACAATCTCTTTCGAAGTGTCAGGGTTTTGGACGAAAACTCATCTGTTACAAAAGGATTTCAAATTTTTAAACATATTTGAACTCAAGACTTTTTGTGCATTCAATATGCACCATTCAAAGCCACATCATCACTTTTCAACCCTTTTCTGACTTCATTTGCTATTTTTCATGCATTTCATGATTTATTTTGAGCTAAAATGACCCTGAATTTAAAATCACCGCAAATGAACTCTGAAATGGTTGCAAGTTGGCATGGTATCATCATTTCACCCACATAGCATGTGCTAAAAAGTTGAGAGGGTTACGGCAAAAACTGGATGCACTTCGTGTACCAACTGGACAATCTCTTTCGAAGTGTCCGGGTTTTGGACGAAAACTCATCTGTTACAAAAGTATTTCAATTTTTTAAACATATCTGAACTCAAGACTTTTTCTACATTCAATATGCACCATTCAAAGCCACATCATCACTTTTCAACCCTTTTCTGACTTCATTTGCTATTTTTCATGCATTTCATGATTTATTTTGAGCTAAAATGACCCTGAATTGAAAAGCACTGCCAATGAACTCTGAAATGGTTGAAAGTTGGCATGGTATCATCATTTCACCCACATAGCATGTGCTAAAAAGTTAAGAGGGTTACGGCAAAAACTGGATGCACTTCGTGTACGAACTGGACAATCTCTTTCGAAGTGTCAGGGTTTTGGACGAAAACTCATCCGTTACAAAAGGATTTCAATTTTTTAAACATATTTGAACTCAAGACTTTTTCTGCATTCAATATGCACCATTCAAAGCCACATCATCACTTTTCAACCCTTTTCTGACTTCATTTGCTATTTTTCATGCATTTCATGATTTATTTTGAGCTAAAATGACCCTAAATTAAAAGCACCGCAAATGAACTCTGAAATGGTTGCAAGTTGGCATGGTATCATCATTTCACCCACATAGCATGTGCTAAAAAGTTCAGAGGGTTACGGCAAAAACTGGATGCACTTCGTGTACCAACAGGACAATCTCTTTCGAAGTGTCAGGGTTTTAGACGAAAACTCATCTGTTACAAAAGGATTTCAATTTTTTAAACATATTTGAACTCAAGACTTTTTCTGCATTCAATATGCACCATTCAAAGCCACATCATCACTCTTCAACCCTTTTCTGACTTCATTTGCTATTTTTCATGCATTTCATGATTTATTTTGAGCTAAAATGACCCTGAATTGAAAAGCACTGCCAATGAACTCTGAAATGGTTGAAAGTAGGCATGGTATCATCATTTCACCCACATAGCATGTGCTAAAAAGTTAAGAGGGTTACGGCAAAAACTGGATGCACTTCGTGTACGAATTGGACAATCTCTTTCGAAGTGTCAGGGTTTTGGACGAAAACTCATCTGTTACAAAAGGATTTCAATTTTTTAAACATATTTGAACTCAAGACTTTTTCTGCATTCAATATGCACCATTCAAAGCCACATCATCACTTTTCAAACCTTTTCTGACTTCATTTGCTATTTTTCATGCATTTCATGATTTATTTTGAGCTAAAATGACCCTGAATTGAAAAGCACTGCAAATGAACTCTGAAATGGTTGAAAGTTGGCATGGTATGATCATTTCACCCACATAGCATATGCTAAAAAGTTGAGAGGGTTACGGCAAAAACTGGATGCACTTCATGTACAAACTGGACAATCTCTTTCGAAGTGTCAGGGTTTTGGACGAAAACTCATCTGTTACAAAAGGATTTCAATTTTTTAAACATATTTGAACTCAAGACTTTTTCTGCATTCAATATGCACCATTCAAAGCCACATCATCACTCTTCAACCCTTTTCTGACTTCATTTGCTATTTTTCATGCATTTCATGATTTATTTTGAGCTAAAATGACCCTGAATTGAAAAGCACTGCCAATGAACTCTGAAATAATTGAAAGTAGGCATGGTATCATCATTTCACCCACATAGCATGTGCTAAAAAGTTAAGAGGGTTACGGCAAAAACTGGATGCACTTCGTGTACGAATTGGACAATCTCTTTCGAAGTGTCAGGGTTTTGGACGAAAACTCATCTGTTACAAAAGGATTTCAATTTTTTAAACATATTTGAACTCAAGACTTTTTCTGCATTCAATATGCACCATTCAAAGCCACATCATCACTTTTCAAACCTTTTCTGACTTCATTTGCTATTTTTCATGCATTTCATGATTTATTTTGAGCTAAAATGACCCTGAATTGAAAAGCACTGCAAATGAACTCTGAAATGGTTGAAAGTTGGCATGGTATGATCATTTCACCCACATAGCATGTGCTAAAAAGTTGAGAGGGTTACGGCAAAAACTGGATGCACTTCATGTACAAACTGGACAATCTCTTTCGAAGTGTCAGGGTTTTGGACGAAAACTCATCTGTTACAAAAGGATTTCAATTTTTTAAACATATTTGAACTCAAGACTTTTTCTGCATTCAATATGCACCATTCAAAGCCACATCATCACTTTTCAAACCTTTTTTGACTTTATTTGCTATTTTTCATGCATTTCATGATTTATTTTGAGCTAAGATGACCCTGAATTGAAAAGCACTACAAATGAACTCTGAAATGGTTGAAAGTTGGCATGGTATCATCATTTCACCCACATAGCACGTGCTAAAAAGTTGAGAGGGTTACGGAAAAAACTGGATGCACTTCGTGTACAAAATGAACAATCGAAGTATCAGGGTTTCAGACAAAAACTCATCTGTTACAAAAGGCATTTCATTTCTTGACATGCAACTGTAGTGATATTCTAGATCAAAGCCATCATCAGAATAGTTGTGGAGAGAAAGTCTTCACTTTTTCTTCGCGTGTGTCCCTTGCTTATTGTGCCGTAACCATGGATAATCTTCATCGTTTAACAGGGTGCTTGGGTCAGCCTTCACTTTGAAGGGAGGAATTTCATGAAACTTTTCATAATCTTCAGACATGTCTGTCTTGCCCTCCACTCCCATGATGTCTCTTTTTCCTGAAAGAACTATGTGGCGCTTTGGCTCATCGTATGATGTATTCGCTTCCTTATCTTTTCTTTTTCTTGGTTTGGTAGACATGTCCTTCACATAGAAAACCTGCGCCACATCATTGGCTAGGACGAATGGTTTGTCTGTGTACCCAACATTGTTCAGATCCACTGTTGTCATTCCGTACTGCGGGTCTACCTGTACCCCACCTCCTGACAGATTGACCCATTTGCACCGAAACAAAGGGTCCTTAAAATCATGTCCATAGTCAAGTTCCCATATGTCCACTATGTAACCATAATATGTGTCATTTCCCCTATTGGTTGCTGCATCAAAGCGGACACCACTGTTTTGGTTGGTGCTCTTTTGATCTTGGGCGATCATGGAAAATGTATTCCCATTTATCTCGTACCCTTTGTAAGTCAATACAGTCGAAGATGGTCCCCTGGCCAACGAGTACAGCTCATCTGCAATAGTGGTGTTACCCATGAGATGTGTTTGCAACCAACTGCCGAAAGTCCTGCTGTGTTCACATGTAATCCAGTCGTCACACTGCTCCGGGTGTTTGGAGCGCAGAATATTCTTGTGTTCATTGACATACGAGGTCACCAAGGTAGAATTCTGTAGAACAGTGTAGTTCGCTTGAGACCAAGAATGCCCGTCCCTACATATTATTGAATTCGCTCCTAGCGTGCCTTTTCCAGTCAGTCTCCCCTCATACCGCGATTGAGGGAGACCAATCGGCTTAAGGTCTGGAATAAAGTCAACACAAAACCCAATTTTTTCCTCTGTTTGATGGCCCATGGAGATGCTTCCTTCTGGCCTAGCACGGTTACGAACATATTTTTCTTTAAGACTCCCATGAACCTCTCAAAGGGGAACATGTTGTGTAGAAATACAGGGCCCAGAATGCCAATCTTGTCGACTAGATGAACTAGGACGTGCGTCATTATATTAAAGACGGATGGTGGGAACACCACCTCGAAACTGACAAGACATTGCACCAAATCACTCTTTAACCTTGGTAGGATTTCTGGATCGATTACCTTCTGAGAGATTGCATTGAGGAATGCACATAGCTTCACAATGGCTAATCGAACGTTTTCCGGTAGAAGCCCCCTCAATGCAACTGGAAGCAGTTGCGTCATAATCACGTGGCAGTCATGAGACTTTAGGTTCTGGAACTTTTTCTTTGCCATATTTATTATTCCCTTTATATTCGACGAGAAGCCAGACGGGACCTTCATACTGAGCAGGCATTCAAAGAAGATTTCCTTCTCTTCTTTGGTAAGAGGGTAGATGGCAGGACCTTCATACTGCTTTGGATCCATGCCGTCTTTTTCGTGCACACGTTGCTGGTCCTCCCATGCCTCCAGTGTATCTTTTGTCTTTCGATACACTCCCAAGAAGCCTAGCTGGTTCACGCAAAGATTCTTCGTCACGTGCATCACGTCGATTGCAGAGCAGACCTCTAGGTCTTTCCAATAGTGTAGGTCCCAAAATATAGATTTCTTCTTCCACATGGGTGCGCGTCCCTCAGCGTCATTCGGAACAGATAGTCCACTAGGACCCTTTCCAAAGATTACTTGTAAATCATTGACCATATCAAGTATGTGATCACCAGTACGGAGGGTGGGCTTCTTCCGGTGACCTGCCTCACCTTTGAAATGCTTTCCTTTCTTTCGACATTGATGGTTGGTCAGAAGAAATCGACGATGCCCCATGTACACATTCTTCCCGCATTTGTCCAAATATATACTTTCGGTGTCA
Organism: Elymus sibiricus; assembly: GCA_039707655.1. NCBI lineage: Eukaryota > Viridiplantae > Streptophyta > Magnoliopsida > Poales > Poaceae > Elymus > Elymus sibiricus. The sequence continues at coordinate 60,610,646 of CM077665.1, forward strand.
TCTAAATATTGTGTGCATGCATGGTATCCCTTGTTTGTCTGTCCTGAAAGGTTACTGAGAGCTGGCCAATCATTGATGGTTACAAACAGCAACGCTCGTAGGTCAAATTCCTCTTGTGCATGCTCATCCCACACACGTACACCTTTTCCATTCCACAGTTGTAAAAGTTCATCAACTAATGTCCTTAGGTACACATCAATGTCATTGACGGGTTGCTTAGGGCCTTGGATGAGCACTGGCATCATACATAGAGTCACAGGCCATGTGCTATGCTTGCTGCTCTGCTCCCCAAAAGGATTAACGCCATCTGCACTTAAACCAAACCATACGTTCCTTGGGTCACCTGTAAAGTCCCCCCACTTTCTCTTGATCTTTCTCCACTGCGACCCATCACCGAGTGCTCTCAATTTCCCGTCTTTCTTACGGTCTTCCTTGTGCCATCGCATCAACTTGGCATGCTCTTTGTTTCTGAACAAACATTTCAACCGTGGTATTATAGGAGCATACCACATCACCTTGGCAGGAACCCTCTTCCCGGTGCGCTGGCCCTCAACATCACCAGGGTCATCTCGTCTGATCTTATACTGCAATGCATAGCATACCGAGCATGTGTTCAAATCCTCGTACGCACCGAGGTAGAGGATGCAGTCATTAGGGCATGCATGTATCTTCTGCACCTCCAATCCTACAAGGCAGACAACCGTCTTTGCTTTGTATGTACTGTCGGGCAATTCGGTGTCCTTTGGAAGCTTATTCTTCATTATTTTCAGCACCTTTTCAAATATCTTGTCAGATACACCATTGTCTGCCTTCCATTGCAGCAATTCCAATGTGGTACCGAGCTTTGTGTTGTCATCTTCTCAATTTGGGTACAACCCTTTTTTGTGATCCTCTAACATGCGATCGAACTTCAACTTCTCCCTTTCACTTTGGCATTGTCTCTTTGCATCAACAATGACCCGGCAAAGATCATCATCGGGCACATCGTCTGGTTCCTCTTGATCTTCAGCTTCCCCCATTGCAGCATCACCGTATTCAGGGGGCGGATAGTTGTCATCATCCTCTTCTTCTTCGTTGTCTTCCATCATAACCCCTCTTTCTCCGTGCTTGGTCCAAACATTATAGTCTGGCATGAAACCCTTCTCAAGCAGGTGGACGTGAAGGGTTTTTGAGTTAGAGTAATCCTTCGTATTCCCACAGATAGTACATGGACAATACATAAAACCATTCTGCTTGGTTGCCTCAGCCACTTCGAGAAAATTATGCAGGCCCTTAATGTACTCGGAGGTGCGTCGGTCACCGTACATCCATTGCCAGTTCATCTGCGTGCATTATATAATTAAGTGTATCAAAAACCATTACAGAACATCATGAATATAGAAGTGACCAAATTAATAGAAGTTCATCATCACATTAAAACCAAAGTACAGTAGTGACCAAAATAAATACATAAAGTTCATACATAGTTCTCATTGAACAACATATAGATCTCTAGAGCATCTAATTAAAATATACATTGAAACTATATAAAACATTTAAATGCAACAACAAATGCGATCATAACCGCAACTAAGGTACCCATTGATCCAACGGCATAATGATACAAAGCCTCAGTATGAATGGCATATTTTCTAATCTTTCTAATCTTCAAGCGCATTGCATCCATCTTGATCTTGTGATCTTCGACGACATCGGCAACATGCAACTCCAATTCCATCTTGTCCTCCTCAATTCTTTTCAATTTTTTCTTCAAGTAATTGTTTTCTTTTTCAACTAAATTTAACCTCCCGACAAGAGGGTCGGTTCGAATTTCCGGTTCACATACCTCCTAGATAAAAACATATATGTCACGTTGGTCGGCATAATTGTCATAAACACTAAATGAAACAAATAGTTATAAAAGATAATATACCACATCCAAATCATAGACAGGACGAGGGCCAACGGGGGCAGATACCAAAACCATGGCACTATATAATAACAAACAATAATAAAAGTAATAAAATTGTACAAGTATCTATCTAAATCATACAAGTAAGAACTTTTTTCTTTTAGAAAGAAGATAAGAACAAGAGGCTCACCACGATGGTGCCGGCGACGAGATCGGCACGGGCGATCGACGGCGGTGAGGACGGGGACGGGACAGGACGGACTGCCAAATCTAGACAAATCTTGAGGAAAATGGAGCTTGGAGGTCGAGCTTGGAGAGGAGAAAGCTTAAGTGTGGCTCGGGCATTTCATCGAACACCTCATGTGCATAGGAGGTGAGAGCTAGAGCAACACACACCTGCACACGCCGGCCGGCCAAAAAACAGAGTGAGCGGGCAGGGGCGGGGGTATATATAGGCTTATCTTTAGTTCCAGTTGGTGGCCAGAACCGGGACAGAAGACCGACCTTCTGTCCCGGTTCCAGCCACCAACCGAGACTAAAGGTGCTGGGCCAGGAGTGAGGCCCATTGGTCCCGGTTCGTGTCTGGAACCGGGACCAAAAGTGTCAGACGAACCGGGACCAATGGCCCCCGAGGCCCGGCCGACGCCCCGGCCTCACGAACCGGGACTTGTGCACCCTTTGGTCCCGGTTCGTAAGTGAACCGGGATTAATGCCCTTATCCTGGCCTCAACCAAAGCCCTGTTTTCTACTAGTGATGTAGGAATAGACAACATCTTTTTATCCTTAATGGCAACGATACATGCGTGCATTGCTGCCCCTTCTGTCACTGGGAAAGGACACCGCAAGATCGGACCCATCACAAAGCACCTCTTCCCATGGCAAGAAAAATCGATCTAGTTGGCCTAACCAAACCAAAGATTCGAAGAAGAAATATGAGGCTATAAACAATCATGCATATAAGAGATCAAAGAAGACTCAAATAATATTCATGGATAGAAACTGGTCATGAACTCAAAATTCATCGGATCCCAACAAACACACTACAAAAGTTTTCATCAAATAGATCTCCATGAGACCATTGTATTGAGAATCAAAAGAGAGAGAGGAAGCCATCTCGCTACTGCCTACGGACCTGTAGGTCTATGGTGGACTACTCACGCATCATCGGAGAGGAACCTATGAAGAAGATGAACCCCTCCGTGATGGTGTTAGATTGGATCTTGAGGCTCTGGAGCTTGCGGCGGCTGGATGTGTTTTTCGTCGACTCCCTTATGATGTTATTCCCTTGCTATCATGTTGTGATGAATTGAATCTTTCCCTTTGAGATATCGTTATGTTGGATTGAATATTGTATTTGAGAACACTTGATATATGTCTTGCATGTGGATACCCGTGGTGACAATGGGGTGTTCTATTGATTCGCTTGATATATGTTTTGGTACTCAACTTGCGGATTCCCGCGGTGACATTGGGGTAATCTATGCATAGGGGTTGATACACGTTCTTGTCCTACTTTCTCCGATAGAAATTATGGGGTACTCTTTGAGGTTCTTTGTGTTGGATTGAGTACTATGAATCTGAAATTGTTTGATGCGTATTGTATAATTAACTCATGGATACTTGTCGTGACATTGGAGTATCTAGGTGACATTAGAGTTGGTTGATGTGTATCATATGGTGTTATTCTAGTACGACCTCTTAGATAGATCGATCAGAAAGGATAACTTGGTGTTATCTTACTACGAACTCTCGGATAGATCGATCGGAAAGAATAACTTTAAGGTAGTTTCGTACCCTACAAACAATTTCTTCTTATGTTCTACGCTAGATAAGAACTTTGGATTGATTCTTCGTTGCACGTTGAGGGATGGTTATGTGATCCAATTATATTAGCATAGTTGAGAGATTGCACTAGTGAAAGTACGGACCCTAGGCCTTGTTTTCAAGCATTGCAATACCGTTTGTGCTCACTTTTGTTACTTGCTACCTTGCTGTTTTTATATTTTCAGAATACAAAAACCTTTATCTACCATCCATATTGCACTTGTATCACCATCTCTTCGCCGAACTAGTGCACCTATACAATTTGCCATTGTTTTATGAGTGTTGGGGACACAAGAGATTTCTTGTATTTGATTGCAGGGTTGTTTGAGAGAGACCATCTTCATCCTACACCTCCCACGGATTGATAAACCTTAGGTCATCAACTTGAGGGAAAATTGCTACTGTCCTACAAAACTCTGCGCTTTGAGGCCCAACAAAGTCTACAAGAATAAAGTTGCGTAGTAGACATCAGTGGAGGGGGCCCGTGGAGGACACAACCCACCAAGGCGCGCCGGGGCCCCCCTGGCGTGCCCATGTGGGTTGTGGCCTCCACAGCCCACCTCTCTGGCACTTCTTTGGCCCACTGGGTGTCTTCTGGTCCAGAAAAAATCTCCAAAAAGTTTTGTCGCGATTGGACTCCGTTTGGTACTGATATTCTGTGAAGTATAAAAACAAGCAAAAACAGCAACTGGCCCTTTGGCACTATGTCAATAGGTTAGTCCCAAAAAATGATATAAAATTGCTATAAAGTGATTGTAAAACATCCAAGAATGATAATATAACAGCATGGAACAAGCAAAAATTATAGATACATTGGAGACGTATCAGCATCCCCAAGCTTAGTTCCTACTCGTCCTCGAGTAGGTAAATGATAAAACAGATTTTTTGATGTGGAATGCTGCCTAACATGTTCATCTCATATTCTCTTCTTTGTAGCATGGACATTTGGACTTTTAGATGATTCAAAGCAATAGTCTAGTTTTAACATAATGACTTCAATACTCAAGCATGCGAATAAGAAACCATGTCTTTCAAAATATCAACACTAAAGAAAGTTATCCCTAGCCCATCATGCTCAATCATTGATCCATTCATGAAACACACTCAAATATTAGCTATACCCAATGCTCAAGTACGATCATAGTGCCTCCTAGTTGGTGCTTTATAAGAGAAGATGGAGACTCAAAGTAAAAATAAAAATTGCATAAAGTAAATAGATAGGCCCTTCGCAGAGGGAAGTAGGGATTTGTAGAGGTGCGAGAGCTCATAGTTTTAAATTGAGACTGAAAAAATATTTTGGATCGTATGCCTTTCCTGTCAACGAAAATGACAAAGTAGTTCACAATACTTTCTATGCTAGATATATCATAGGCGGTTTCCAAACAGAAAATAAAGTTTATTTCTTTTTCCACCATTCTTTCACATTCCATGGCGGGCCGTATCCACGGTCGACTTCCATACCAACACTTTCCAAGGAATTCATTATTTGACAACATAAAGTAAAATTTTTTTTCTTTTTCATTTCAGGAATGGGCATCCCTATTACCGCCGCACTCTCGTGCAATAACAAGTGAATAAACACTCATCTTGAGAATAACACATCTAGCATGGAAAAAATATTGGACACTCCCCACCGTTTCATGAGCGGTACGAGCACACAAAAGAGAAGTTTATTTTGAAATTAGAGATGGCACATACAAATTTGCTTGGAACGACATGGAAATACAACATATAGGTAGGTATGGTGGACTCATAAGGCAAAACTTGGTTTAAGGATTTTGGATGCACAAGTAGTATTTCTACTTAGTACAAATGGAGGCTAGCAAATAGATTGAGAAGCAACCAAACCAAGAAATGAAAATTCACATAAGCGAGCATTGAGTATAACTAACACCGAATAATGCACCATAAGTAGGATATAATTTCATTGCATAACTATTGACTTTCGTACTTGCATAGGGAATCACAAACCTTAACACCAATATTCCTACTAAAGCATAATTACTCACTAACATGACTTACATATTACTATCATCATGTTTGAAAACTATTACAAGGAATCAAGTTTAATTTGTCCAATGATCTTTATGAATGTTTTTATTATATCCTCCTTGGATATCTATCACTTTGGGACTAGTTTCATATATTGCCATTGCTTTTGACAAGCTCAAACAAATTTAAGTGAAGCACATGAGCATAGAGTTTTCATCTCTCAAAAAGGTATAAGTGACGCATGAGAGGATTTCTTCAAAATTTACTAGGTCTCAAATTAATCTAAGTGAATCATGAGAGTATTTCTACAAAAATTTCCAAGCACACCGTGCTCAAAAAGATATAAGTGAAGCACTAGCGCAATTCTATAGCTCAAAAAGTTTAAGTGAAGCATAGAGAGAAATTCTAACAAATCATAGCATAATTTTGGCTCTCCCAAATAGGTGTGTCCAGCAAGGATACAAGTGACAAACTAACAAACAAAGCAAGCAAAGACTCAAATGATACAAGACGCTCCAAGCAAAACTCATGATATGTGACGAATAAAACTATAGCTCCAAGTAAAATACCGATGGTCGTTAGAAGAAAGAGGGGATGCCACTCGGGGGCATCCCCAAGCTTAGTTGCTTGTTTCTCTTTGGATATATATTAGTGGTGTTGTAGCATCCCCAAGCTCTTTTCACCCCTTATTCCTTCATCCATCGTGATCTCACCCAAAACTCGAAAACTTCAATCACACAAAACTCAACAAAATCTTTGTGAGATCCGTTAGTATAATAAAGCAAATCACTACTTTAGGTGCTGTTGCAAACCATTCATATTTTGATATTGCATTATACCTACTGTATTTTAACTTTACCATGGCTCATACCCTTCAATATAACCCATAGATTCATCAAAACAAGCACACAATGCAACAAAAACAGAATTTGTCTTAAACAGAACATTCTGTAGTAATCTGTACTCTAACCATACTTCTGTAACTCTAAAAATTCTGAAAAATTCGGACAACGTAAATAATTTGTATAGCAACACTGTGTTAAAATTTCAGCTCAAGATCACGTTCCAGTAAAAAAATGAAAATTCAAATACTGGACGCAAAGTTTCTGTTTCAGATTCAGCATCGCTTCTACTCATCTTATGAATCATCCTAAATGCTCTACTTGGCACAAACACTAAATAAACCATAAAAACACAATCATAACAGAGGCATAATTGTGTCAACACTCAAAAAATGAAAGGAAAAAGCAAAAAATTATTTATTCATTGGGTTGCCTCCCAGCAAGCGCTATCGTTTTACGCCCCTAGCTAGGCATAACACATAGTTTCAAGTATTGTCATCTTTGGTTTTCGATCCATAGGATGCTCTCATGATTGATTCATATGGTGGCTTAATTCTTGTTCTAGGGAAGTGTTCCATACCCTTTCTTAGTGGAAATTGAAAACGAATATTGCCTTCTTTCATATCAATCACAGCACCTATTGTGCGTAAAAACAGTCTACCAAGTATAATTGGATAAGACGGATTGCAATAAATATCAAGCACAATAAAATCTATGGGCACATAGTTCCTATTTGCAAGAATAAGAACATCATTAATTCTTCCCAAAGGCTTTTTAATAGTAGAATCCGCCAACTGCAACTTAAGAGAACATTCTTCAATATTGGTGAGACCAAGCACATCACATAAAGATTTCGGAATCGTGGAAACACTAGCACCCAAATCACACAAAGAAAAGCACTCATAATTTTTGATCTTGACTTTAATAGAAGGTTCCCACTCATCATGTAATTTTCTAGGAATAGAAATCTCCAACTCCAACTTTTCTTCAAAAGATTTCATCATGGCATCAACGATATGTTTAGTAAAAGCTTTATTTTGTTCATAAGCATGGGGTGAATTCAACATGGATTGCAGCAAAGAAATACATTCAATCAAGGAGCAACTCTCATAATTAAAGTCTTTGCAATCCAAAATAGTGGGCACATCACTAGTTAAAGTTTTGACCTCTTCAAACCCACTTTCCTCAAATTTTTCATCAAGAGTTTCACCCTCCAAATTATTGGGACGCCTTCTAGCTAAAGTTGACTCTACTTCAGTCCCTTTATCATCAATTTTAATATTACTAAACAAGGAATCAATAGTAGAAACACTAATCACTTTAAGATCTTCATCATTTTTATGAAGACAATCACTAGAAAACGATTTTTCTAAGATTTCTCTTTTAGCCCTAAGCATAGCGGTTATTTTCTTACTTTCATCCATAGAGACATATAAAGCTTTAATTGATTCATCAATCTTAGGCACAAAAGCTTTCAACTTGAGACTTTCAACATCATGAGAAATTCTATCAATGCTTCTAGACATATCATCAATCTTATTCAACTTTTCTTCTATCATAGTATTGAAAGCCTTTGCGCGTTGATAAATTCTTTAATATTACTCGCAAGATCAGAGGTGTTCCTAGTATTATTGTGAGAGGAATTACAATAGGAATTACCATAATTATTAGAGGAATTTCCAGGAAAAGGCCAAGGATTAAAATTACCTCTATAAGCATTGTTATTGAAATTGTTTCGCGAGACAAAGTTCACATCTACGGAATCACTATTTTGCTCAATCAAGGTAGACAAAGGCACATCATTAACATCAATAGGAGCATTTTTACTAGCAACCAATTTCATCAAAGCATCAACCTTATCACTCAAAGTACTAATTTCTTTATCCGAATTAACTTTTTTACTAGTAGGTGCTCTTTCGGTATGCCATTGTGAGTAATTTACCATGATATTATCTAGAAACTTAGTAGCTTCACCCAAAGTAATTTCCATAAAAGTACCACCCGCTGCGAAATCTAAAAGATTTCTAGAGACAAAATTCAATCCCGCATAAAATTTTTGAATGATCATCCAAAGATAACCCATGAGTACGACAATTTCTTAGCATCAATTTCATTCTTTCCCAAGATTGTGCAACATGTTCATGGTCAAGTTGCTTAAAATTCATGATTTGTGTCCTAAGGGAAATAATTTTCGCGGGCGGAAAATACTTAGTGATAAAAGCATCCATGCACTTATTCCAAGAATCGATACTATTGCGAGGCAAAGAAGAAAACCAAATTTTTGCACGATCCCTCAAGGAAAAAGGAAATAATTTCAAATTCACAATATCATTGTCCACATATTTCTTCTTTTGCATATCACACAATTCTACGAACGTGTTTAGATGGGACGCAACATCCTCATTAGGATTACCGGCAAATTGATCTTTCATGACAAGATTCAACAAAGCGTCACAATACTCCACACTAGTGGCGGGAGGAGCAATAGGAGTACTAAAATCATTGTTGTTAGTATTGGAAAATCACACAACTTGGTGTTTTCTTGAGTCATCGTGACTACGCAAACAAGATTGCAAGCAAGCAATAGATCTGACGAGAAAAATGCAAAGGAAAAAGAAGGCGAATAAAACGGCAAATTGGTGAAGTGGGGGAGAGGAAAACGAGAGGCAAATGGCAAATAATGTAATTGCAAGGAGATGAGATTTGTGATTAGGAACATGGTAGGTGATGATGGAGTCTCCTCGGCACCTGAGATTGGCACGTAGAAGAGACCGCTTCCTCCCCGGCAACGGCGCCAGAAATTCCTTTCACGTGGCTTGAGACTGCGTCGGTATTTCCCCAAAGAGGAAGGGATGATGCAGCACAGTGACGGTAAGTATTTCCCTCAGTTATGAAACCAGGGTTATTGAACCAGTAGGAGAATCACCACCACCCAATAAGCAACACCTGCACACAAATAACAAATACTTGCAACCCGACGCGAAATAGAGGTTGTCAATCTCTCTACGGTAAAAAGATAGATTAGGTAGTGATAGATAGGAGAGATAGATCTATCAAGAACACAAAATAAAAAGGGCAAATAAAAAGTGCAGCAATATATTTTTGGGTTTTTGGTTTAGTAGATCTGAAAACAAAGAGGCAAAAAGATAGATCGGAAAGCAATATGTTGGAAAAGTAGACCCGGGGGCCGTAGGATTCACTAGTGGCTTCTCTCATGAGTATATCACAGGGTGGGTGAACAAATTACTGTTGGGCAATTGATAGAAGATCAAATAATCATGACGATATCCAAGGCGATGATCATTATATAGGCAGCACGTCCAAGATAAGTAGACAGACTCCGGCCTGCATCTATCACTATTACTCCACACATCGACTGCTATCCAGCATGCATCTAGTGTATTAAGTTCATGGAAAAACAGAGTAATGAAATAAGAACGATGACACGATGTAGACAAGATCTATTCATGTAGGAATATACCCCCATCTTGTTCTCCTTAATGGCAATGATACATGCGTGCCTTGCTGCCCTTTCTGTCACTGGGAAAGGACACTACAAGATCAAACCCATCACAAAGCACCTCTTCCCATGGCAAGAAAAATCGATCTAGTTGCCCTAACTAAAACCAAAGATTCAAAGAAGAAATACGAGGCTATAAGCAATCATGCATATAAGAGATCAAAGAAGACTCAAATAATATTCATGGATAAAAACTGATCATGAACTCAAAATTCATCGGATCCCAACAAACACACCGCAAAAGTTTACATCAAATAGATCTCCAAGATACCATTGTATTGAGAATCAAAAGAGAGAGAGGAAGCCATCTAACTACTGCCTACAGACCCGTAGGTCTATGGTGGACTACTCACGCATCATCAGCGAGGCACCTATGAAGAAGATGAAGCCCTCCGTGATGGTGTTACATTGGATCATGAGGCTCTGGAACTTGCGGCGGCTGGATGTGTTTTTCGTCGACTCCCATAGGGTTTTCTTAATATTTGGGAATTTAAAGGCATCAGAGGCGGTGGAGTGGGGCCCCATGGAGGGCACAACCCAGCAGGGCGTGTCGGGGGCCCCCTGGCACGCCCATGTGGGTTGTGGCCTCCACATCCCACCTCTCTAGCACTTCTTTGGCCCACTGGGTGTGTTCTGGTCCAGAAAAAATCTCCAAGAAGTTTCGTCGCGATTGGAATCCGTTTGGTACTGATATTCTGCGAAGTAAAAAAACAAGCAAAAACAGCAACTGGCACTTTGGCACTATGTCAATAGGTTAGTCCCAAAAAATGATATAAAATTGCTATAAAGTGATTGTAAAACATCAAAGAATGATAATATAACAACATGGAATAAGCAAAAATTATAAATATGTTGGAGACGTATCATACTCAAGCATGCCAACAAGAAACCATATCTTTCTAAATATCAACACTAAAGAAAGTTATCCCTAGCCCATCATGCCCAATCATTGATCCATTCATGAAACACACTCAAATAATAACTACACCCAATGCAAAAGTATGATCATAGTGCCCCCTAGTTGGTTCTTTATAAGAGAAGATGGAGACTCAAATAAAAAGTAAAAATTGCATAAAGTAAATAGATAGGACCTTCGTAGAGGGAAGTAGGGATTTTTAGAGGTGCCAGATCTCAAAGCTTAAATTGAGAGAGAGAAAATATTTTGGGTGGCATGCCTTTCCTGTCAACGAAAACAACAAAGTAGTTCTCAATACTTTCCATGCTAGATACATCATAGGCGGTTCCCAAACCTAAAATAAAGTTTATTCCTTTTTCCACCATTCTTTCCCAATCCATGGCTAGGCGTATCCATAGTTGCCTTCCATACCAACACTTTCCAAGGAATTTATTATTTGACAACATAAATAAAATTTCTTTTCATTTCGGGACTGGGCATCCCTATTACCGCCGTACTCTCGTCCAATGACAAGTGAATAAACACTGATCTTGAGAATAACACATCTAGCATGGAAAAATATTGGACACCCCCTACCGTTTCATGAGTGGTAAGGGCACACAAAAAGGAAATTCATTTTGAAAATTAGAGATGGCACATACAAATTTGCTTAGAATGGCATGGAAATACCGCATATAGGTAAGTATGGTGGACTCATAAGGCAAAACTGGGTTTAAAGATTTTGGATGCACAAGTAGTATTTCTACTTAGGACAAGTGGAGGCTAGCAAATAGATTGAGAAGCAACCAACCAAGAAACGAAAATTCACATAAACGGGCATTGAGCATAACTAACACCGAATAATGCACCATAAGTAGGATGTAATTTCATTGCATAACTATTGACTTTCGTATTTGCATAGGGAATCACAAACCTTAACACCAATATTCTTACTAAAGCATAATTACTCACCAACATGACTCACATATCACTATCATCATGTCTCAAAACTATTACAAGGAATCAAGTTTAATTTGTCCAATGATCTTCTTGAAAGTTTTTATTATATCCCTCTTGAATATCTATCACTTTGGGACTAGATTCATATATTGCCATTGCTTTTGACAAGCTCAAATAAATTTAAGTGAGGAACATGAGCATAAAAATTTCATCTCTCAAAATAATATAAGTGAAGCATGAGAGAATTTCTTCAAAGTTTACTAACTCTCAAATTTATCTAAGTGAAGCATGAGAGTGTTTCTTCAAAATTTTACTAACTCTCAAATTAATCTAAGTGAAGCATGAGAGTATTTCTTAAAAAATTTAAAGCACACCGTGTTCAAAAAGATATAAGTGAAGCACTAGAGCAATTCCATAGCTCAAAAAATTTAAGTGAAGCATATAGAGCAATTCTAACAAATCATAACATAATTTTGGTTGTCTCAAATAGGTGTGTCCAGAAAGGATATTAGTGACAAACTAAAAAGAAAATCAAGCAAATACTCAAATAATACAAGACACTCCAAGCAAAACTCATGATATGTGACGAATAAAAATATAGCTCCAAGTAAAATACCGATGGTCGTTAGAAGAAAGAGGGGATGCCACTCGGGGGCATCCCCAAGCTTAGTTGCTTGTTTCTCCTTGGATATTATCTTGGGGGTGCTGTAGCATCCCCAAGCTTAGGCTGTTTTCACTCCTTATTCCTTCATCCATCGTGATCTCACCCAAAACTTGAAAACTTCAATCACACAAAACTCAACAAAACCTTCGTGAGATCCGTTAGTATAATAAAGCAAATCACCACTCTAAGTACTGTTGCAAACCCATTCATATTTTATTATTGCATTATATCTACTGTAATCTAACTTTACCATGGCTTATACCCTTCAATACAAACCATAGATTCATCAAAACAAGCACACAATGCAACGAAAACAGAATATGTCAAAAACAGAACAGTCTGTAGTAATCTGTACTGTAACCATACTTATGTAACTCTAGAAATTCTGAAAAAATAGGACAACGTAAGTAATTTGTATAGGAATACTGTGTTAAAATTTCAGCTCATTATCACACTTCATTAACAAATTAAATTCCTGCACTGGAGTCAAAGTTTCTGTTTCAGATTCAGCATTGTTTCTACTCATCTTGTGAATCATCCTAAAGGCTTTACTTGGCACAAACACTAATTCAAACATAAAAAACACAATCATAACAGTAGCATAATTGTGTCAACACTCAAAAACATAAATAAAAATATGAAAATAAATTTATTCATTGGGTTGCCTCCCAACAAGCTCTGTCTTTATAGCCATTAAGATAGGCTTGAGATTTCAATGATGCCCTCGTGAAAGATAATAATAGCAACACAAAGAGAGCATCATGAAGCATATGGAAAACACACTTAAGTCTAACATACTTCCTATGCATAGGCATTTTATAAGCAGACAAATTATCAAGGCAAGCAAAAAGTAGCATATGGAAGGAAGAAGAAAGAGACAATAGCAATCTCAACATGAAGAGAGGTAATTTAGTATCATGAAAATTTCTACAACCATAATTTCCTATCTCATAATAATTACATGTAGGATCATAATCAAATTCAACAATATATCTATCATAAACAATACTCTCTTTATGATCAACATGCATAAAGTTTTTATCATCTTCCAAAATAGTGGGATTATCATCAACTATAGTTATGACCACTCCAAACCCACTTTTATCAAAAAATTCATAAGATTGAACACTCTCCAAATATGTGGGATTCTGTTTACCTAAAGTTGACGCTCTTCCAAACCCACTTTCGATACTATTGCAAACATTATTATCAATAACATATTCAACATGAGGCTTAAATAAATTTTCAAGATCATAAGAAGCATTATCACCCCAATCATGATCATTGCAATAAGAAGTGGACATGACAAAATTATCATCCCCAAGCTTGTAGTTTTGCATATCATTAACATAATTGAAATTAATAGAATTTATAGTAACATCATTGCAATCATGCTTTTCAATCAAGGAGCTATCATGAATCACCTTATAAATTTCTTCTTTCAACACTTCATCAAAATTTTCAGATTCATGATTTTCAAACAAAACTTCATAGAGATAATCAAGTGCACTCAACTCACTAGCAATTGGTTCATCATAATTTGGTCTTTGGAAAAGATTAGCAAGTGGATGAGGATCCATATCAATAGATTTTTAGCAAGCGAAGATGCAAGCAAATAGAAGGCACATAGCAACACAAGCAAACGAAAAGAGATCCGACGAGAAAAAGGCGAACGAGAAAGAAGGCAAATAAAACAGAAAATTTTGTGAAGCGGGGGAGATGAAAACGAGAGGCAAATGGCAAATAATGTAATTGCAAGGGGATGAGATTTGTGATTAGGAACCTGGTAGATGTTGATGATGTCTCCCTGGCGCCAGAGATTGGCACGCTGAAGAGAGACTACTTTCGCACCACCTCCCTGATACGTCTCCAATGTATCTATAATTTTTGCTTGTTCCATGTTGTTATATTATCATTCTTGGATGTTTTACAATCATTTTATAGCAACTTTATATCATTTTTGGGACTAACTTATTGACATAGTGCCAAAGTGCTAGTTGCTGTTTCTGCTTGATTTTTACTTCGCAGAATATCAGTACCAAATGAAGGCCAAACATCGCGAAACTTTTTGGAGACTTTTTTTTGGGAGTCACACCCTGGAATTTGGCTATAGTGATCACTGTAATTAAGCACAGTGATGACCATGATCAGTGCCTAATCATTTTGCTAAACAGTGCATGATCAATATGGATTTCATATCTCATTTCAAATTCCACTACTAAATGCCCTAGGATTTTATTGTGATAAAATAATTCCTCAAACAACATATGATAAATGTTGCACATTTGCTAAAAATCACCAAACAAATAATGTTTAGGAAAACAACATCACCCTCAAGTTGGTGTGGACCCCACCTTCCAAAACAGAACCATTTTGCATTTAAAATGCCCTTTAAATTGCATGGTTAATTCCAACAGTCCCCAAAAATCCTCAAACTTGTTGTGGCCATTCACAATAATGCAAGTTATTAAATGGCCCATGTTACACATTTTTGCTAAAAAGAGATATGGCCTAAAATAAATAAAACAGAAACTGAAAATAGAAAACAGAAAAGAATAAAAGAAAAAGACCTAACCTACTGTGCACTAGAGCCCATCCCCTACAGCGTCGGCCCAGCCCATTCCCCACGTCGTCCCCTTCATACTGCTCACGCGCGCGCGTGCTGTCGCCGCTGCCGCGCTCGCCACACCGGCCTCCCCTCGTCCCCGGTTGACAGCGGCCTCGTCCGCGCCTCTGGAGGGGATAAGAGCGCCCCTCTTGCACCCCTGGCGAACCCTAGCCGCCCCACTCCCTCTCTCCCTCGTTCTCCACCTCACCCGAGCGCCACCATGGCCTCGCCGCCGTAGAACGCGCGGCCACGGCCACCGCCTCACCTCGCCGACCTGCCCATCGTCTCCGCCATCGTCGACTACCCCTTCCTCGACCACGCACGCAAGCAGGCGAGCTCTGCATCGTCGGGATCGAGCCGCCCCCTTTCGTTCGGTCACCGTCGATCTTCTTCCTCTCCGGCGACCCCTGCTGCTACTTAGCTGACACCAGGCCACCTTGTGCCTCCCCGGTGAGCTCCTCTACCTCCTCCCCCTCTCCGTTCGCCCGCGCATGCTCGCTAGCTAGCAGCTCCGCTCGGACCCGAACTCGCCGCCGCCTAGCTCATCGCCGGCGAGTCTCCGGTGTCCCCACGGTCCCGGAACGGTGTCCAACGAGCTCACCGCATCGCATAGCACTCGCCGAGCCCCTTAGTTCAAGTCGTAGCGCGACGTAACGCCAACTTCGCCGACGCCCGAAAACCACCCCGCCGCGGACCTAGTCGCTGGCAACGATTCCGGTCGATTCCGGCGATGCCACGGCCACCACTGGACGCGGCTCTGAATGCTCGTTCGAACGAGCCTAACCACGCGCCGAATGGCCGCCTGTCGCCGTTTTCCGACGACGTCCGATGCGCGCCGCCGCGGAACGAGCTCGCCAGCGCGATTCCGGCGAGTCTCCGGTCGCCGTCCGACGTGGCCTGACGTGTGGGTCGCCTGTGACGCTGACGGGTGAGCCCAGTTGACTCGTTGACCGGGTCAACACTCTGACGTGGCAGCCATAGTCACTGACCACTAGGCCCCGCGTAATTTAAATGATTTTTCTAAATAATAAAAATGTTAATTAATCTGTTAAATGAAATTAACTACTAATCAGACACTGACTAGTAGGGCCCACCCACTATTTAATGTGAAATTAGATTAAATAAATCCTAATTCGGATTTGACCAGTGGGACCCACTGGTCAGGTTTGACCTGGTCAGCTGGGTTTGACCTGCTGACGTCATCATGACGTTCAGCTGACGTCACCTTTTACTATTCTGGATAATTCGGATTAAATTAATTAAAATAATTCCAGAAAATCAATAAAACTTTAGAAAATCATATCTTTTAAACCGTAACTCGGATGAAAAAGTTTTATACATGAAAGTTGATCAGAAAAATCCCACGAACCCAAATACGATGTTCGTTCATCTATCACATGCTCCTAGCATGATGAACATGGACAATTAGCATTAGGATCATCTATCCGGTAGTAGCCCAAGACCCAGAAAATATCGTCGGATATTATTCCGACCCATCTGCTACGTGTAATACTGCGTTAGTGCATGCCTAGCTCTGCGTTTTGCCATGTCATGCATCGTGTTGCATCTGTGCTTTATATTTATTGTTTCTCCCCCCTCTTCTCTCCGGTAGACCCCGAGACTGACGGTGCTGCCGGGTACGACTACGCGACTGACGATCAGCCTTTTGCAGCAGAGCAGCAAGGCAAGCAACCCCCCCCCCCCTTGAGCATTCCGATATCGCCTAATTTTTCCCTCTCATCCTTGCATTAGATTTTGCTACTGTATTAGTTAGCTCCTATTCTGATGCATAGCCTGCTTTTGATAAACTGTTACTATACCTACAATCTTATCAACTGCTTAGTATAGGTTGATCACTGAACCCCCTGTGACCCCCCTTAGTCTTAGTTGCCCCTGCTTCTTCATCGACGACTCGATGACTCGAAGACTCGAAGACTCGGTCAACCGACCGACAAGTCAGGCCCCTCACATCACCGCACTCCCCTTAGTTGTATGACTCTGCAGTGCTACTATCGAGTACCGAGGGCGACACCTCGTGAAGTACTCATGATGCTAGCTCTGTGGTGCAGCTAGTCGGTCGTGGTTATCGAGGGTGATTCCTCCTTCACCACTCCTGACGATGACTCTGTCGTGCAACCCCTCAAGTGTGGGACCCTCGAGGGTGATTCCTCTAGGTCCACCTTGACGGTTTCATGGAGCGGGGCCCCTTGAGGGTGATTCCTCAGGTTCCGTCTTGATGTTTTATACACACAGTTAGTATGACCGGGTTACAGAAACATGTTGGTGATGGGTCGGCCCTGAGGGGTACCCACGGTTTGATGATGATGAGGCATGGACTGGCGAGAGAGGCCTTTGCCACACATCCTCGAGACGGGGCGACGAGACCGCACTTCATGGGTCGCGCTTGCCCCGCATTAATAAAATTCTAATGGGTTGGGTACTTGATCTGAGTTAGGTCGTTTGCCTTAATACGCACTAACCTTCACGTGGGAGAAGTTATGGGTACTCAGCGTCGTTGTATCAGCCAAAGCTCTTCGGACGTCAGCAATGGAGCGGCGCGTGCCGGATTGGACTGGATGGTACAGCTCTTGGACTGGAGTGTGCTAGGTCTGCTTCCGGTCGCATTCACATCGTGCAGGAGTGCAAGGGCAAGTGGGCCCACGAACCTGCGCGCTTAGGATTTAGACCGGCGGGCTGGCCTCTTCGTTGAGCCTAGGTGGGGCGACGACGTGCTGATATCCCGAGGCCGGGCATGACCCAGGAAAGTGTGTCCGGCCGGAGGAGACTCAGGCGTGTTGGGGAATATGTGGTGCACCCCTGCAGGGAAGAAATTATCTATTCGAATAGCCGTGTCCACGGTAACAGGACGACTTGGAGTTGTACCTTGACCTTATACAACTATAATTGTGACTTTAATTGAAATGAATGTTGGCTCCGGGATTGCTTCCTCGCAGGGAGTCGAGGAAGAATCTCTGGGCGTGGTTACTTAATAAAATTGCTACAATAATATGACTATATGTGAGATACCAATCTGCACTCTTCTAATGCTGCAAGATGTTGAAGAGGCTAGTCTTCGATAGGACTAGGCCTTCTACCTATTCTTGCTTTCTGAAGCCAGTCCAGATATAACCCCATTCCTTGATAATGATGCATACTTAGCATAGTTCTGATGTCAGTCTTGCGAGTACTTTTGATGAGTACTCACCGCTGCTTTGCTTTCTCTTTCCCCCTCGATTCGATGCTGCGTTCAGACGATGGAGCCCAGGAGATGGAGTACGCCGGAGATGACTACTACACCACCGCTGGAGCCTACTACTACGTGGAGGCTGCCCCCGACCAGCAGTAGGATAGGAGGTTCCCAGGCAGGAGGCCTCGCCTTTTTCGATCCGTTGTTATGTTTGTGCTAGCCTTCTTAAGGCAAAACTTGTTTAACTTATGTCTATACTCAGATATTATTTGCTTTTGCTGACTTGTGCTTTGTTGAGCTTTGTATTCGAGCCCTCGAGGCCCCTGGCTTGTAATATGAAGCTGTATGACTTTAATTTGTGTCTAGTGTTGTGTTGTGATATCGATCAGTGAGTCCCTAATCTTGGTCGTATGCATTGCGCGTATGTTTAGCGTACGGTCAAAATCGGGGGCGTCACAAGTTGGTATCAGAGCCGACTGCCTGTAGGTAGCCCCCTTTCCAACTCCTTGGTCGAAGTTGGGTCTAGTACTTGAAAAACTTTTACTAACATAGTTGTGTGGCTTACGGGCCCACTTCTCAATCGGGTGGTATTAGGATCTTTTACTCCTCGTCTATACTCTGGGTTCTGATCTCTCTTCTCTTTCGGGTTAAAGATTTTGCTAAATCTAACATTAGGTTCTCGTGATCCCATCCACCGGAGATTTGTTTCGTCGACAATTGTTTTACCTTGAAGTATGATGCACACACTGTCTTTTGACATATTGAATCTCCTTGTTACAGATGTGTCCCGCTAGGCAGATCGTTCGTCTGACCTTTGCGCACGATACGACTGGGTTCCCGGCCATTCTGGTCGGCCTCTTGAAGAAGCTGGGATATCGCTGGTACCCCGAGTACACTGTTTACGAGGACTACCGTGAGTTCAACCAGGAACAGTATGAGGCTGAGATGGTTATCTGGGATCAACAGGACCTCTCCATCACTGAGCTGCACACCTTTCGTGGCATTGGATTGACCGTTGAGATGGCAGTACATGATGCTGCCTATGCTGCTATTGTTTGTCTCCGTGCGGCGAACCCCTGTTTGGAGGAGACGGCATATAGATACATACCGTACGTCCCTGCTGGAGTTGATACGGCAGCCGACGCTGAGGTCTTGACCCCTTTCGCACGGCAGCGTACCGACCGATCCTACACTACTGTCTGCACCCCCTACGTGAGTCGTCGTTACGACCCACAGGTTCTGGTACAGTACACTGAGGCACTGGATCGCACTGTCAGGGCTCTTAACTTCGAGCTGTACGCCACCCGAGCTCGTCTTCATCAGGCTATGGAGCAGTTGTTGCCCGCAGTCCGTGCGAGGATACATTCGGAGTACATCCTTTGCCCGCGTCGGACTGAGTTTCCCCTAGGTCTTGAGTGGCCTGCGGTTGGAGGTCGTACTCCGGCACGTGGACCTGCGCTCCCGCTTGATATGCAGATTCTGCATCAGAGTGTGCACGGGATGCAGGATCCTGCCACCAGGTTTCAGATTCAGGGTCATGTGCAGTTCCGTGGCTACTTTCGTTGTCCCCGACGTTGATGTTGCTTATCGCTATGTCCCGTTGTTGTATCCCTCTACCGCGTGCCTCCGTGCTGCCTAGTTGTCTAGGATTATTTTCATGCCGGACCTATTGTCTATTTTGTAATGAACTTATGGTTTGTAATAGACCTATGTATGGATCTGTATGTTGCAATTTGAACTACTATGTCGTATTTATTGCACTTCCTTCTTTGTGCAATCTACTTCATGAATGATTCATTGATTTTGCAATTACCAAATGCTAAACTACCACTATTAAAATTTGACAGAATGGTTAGGCCAGCTGGTCGTGGTCGTGGTGCGCCTGAACCACCACCACCACCGGACTACATGGCTGGTATGATGCAGCAGTTTGAACTGAATTGCCAGTTTATGCAAGGGCTGATGGACCAGATCCCGAGGCCGAATATGAATCAGCAGCCAGCCCGAATGACTCTGCAAGACTTCATGCACCTCAACCCTACGACCTACCGCAGGTCAACTCAGCCGCTTGACGCAGATGACTGGCTCCGTGACATCACTTTTGAACTGGAGTCTTCAGGCGCCCCAGTGGCTAACTATGACACCTTTGCCTCGTACTTTCTGAAGGGCCCCGCTGCTCAATGGTGGGACAGCCACCGGCGCTCTCAGCCTGTTGGAACAATCATCACCTGGCCAGAATTCCAAGCTACGTTTCGTGCTCGTCACATTCCACAGGGAATGATGGATAAGAAGAAGCGTGAATTCCGCAACTTAGTCCAGGGCAACAAGATTGTGGATGCTTATCAGCGGGAATTTTTGGACTTATCTCGCTATGCTGAAGAAGACATTGCAACTAATGCTCGTAGGCAGGAGAAGTTCCATGAAGGCCTCCACCCGGATATCAAACTGGCACTCCTTGCTCAAGACTTCGGTAACTTTGCCACCTTGGTGAACAAGTCCATTCTGGTGGAAAGAGGTCTGCAGGACTACAAGGACAACAACAAGCGCAACCGTGACATGGGCTCATCTTCGGGCTCAGCAAGTCAGAAGCGCAAGATCTGGATCCCCCACAACATGTACCATGCACCGCCTCCTGCTCCGAGGCCGTCCTATGCTGCACCTCGTCTGCCTCCACCCCCACCCAGGCCGCCGAGGCTCCCAGCTCCACCACCACGAGCTCCTGCTCCCCCTTCTCATCCTGAGGATGGGCAGTGCTTCAAGTGTGGTCGTCCAGGACACCGTGCTAGAGAATGCAGGCAGAATCATAATCAACTTGCACTGCCTTCCAACCAGCCCCGCAACAACAATGCTAGGCCTAACACTGGTCGTGTCCAAGCTAACAATGTTGATCTGAATGAAGCTCAAGACCAGCTTGCTGCTGTGATGGGTACTCTTCTCGTTAACTCCGTACCAGCTTCAGTATTGTTTGATACAGGAGCATCGCATTCTTTCATGTCTGAAGATTTTGCATACATGCATGGCATTAAGTACGAAGAGATGAACGTTCCAATAGTGGTAAACACCCCCGCTGGCCAATGTCAAACCTCCATGGTTTGTCCAGATGTCCCCGTAGAAATAGAAGGACTGGAATTCCATGCTTCCCCCATTATATTGAAGTCTTCCAAGATCGACCTCATTCTGGGGATGGATTGGTTGAAAGCACATACTGCTTCCGTCGTTTGTGCCACCAAAATTGTCCACCTTCTGCATCCTTCGAATGAGATAGTCAACTACCATGCTCATCTTGTTCGAGATGCTGAAGCCCGACTATATGCCTTGAATGCATTAAATGAGTCACCTCTTGATGGGATTGAAAACATTCCAGTTGTTCGGGAATTCCAAGATGTTTTTCCGGAAGAACTTCCAGGGATCCCCCCTGCTAGAGCTGTCGAGTTTGTCATCGACTTGGTACCTGGTACCACTCCTATAGCCAAGCGTCCGTATAAGATGCCACCACATGAACTCCATGAACTTAAGCAAGAAATTGACAATTCGCTTCGTCTGGGTTTCATTCGTCCAAGTTCCTCTGCTTGGGGAGCACCTTCTCTCTTTGTCAAGAAGAAGGATGGTACGAATCGATTGGTCCAAGATTACCGTCCCATCAACCAAGCAACAATTCAAAACAAATATTCGCTTCCTCGGATCAACGACCTTTATGATCAACTTTCAAAACTCGACTTGAGGTTGGGTTACCATCAAATCCGGGTTCGTGAAGAGGATATTCCCAAGACTGCATTTGTTACTCGCTATGGTTCATACGAGTACACCGTCATGTCCTTCGGCTTAACAAATGCTCCAGCAACTTTCTCTCGCCTGATGAACTATATATTCATGGATTACCACGATAAATTCGTCGTGGTTTATCTGGATGATATACTGGTTTACTCCAAGAATAAAGAAGAGCATGCTGAGCATCTTCGTCTTATATTGGAGAGGCTTCGAGAACATCAACTTTATGCAAAGTATTCAAAGTGTGAGTTCTGGCTGGACGAAGTAACCTACCTTGGTCACGTGATCTCCAAGGATGTTATTGCGGTCAACCCTGAACGAGTTCAGGCTATTCTTGACTGGACTCCCCCGAAGAATGTCAAGCAAGTCAGAAGTTTTCTCGGACTCGCCAGCTATTGCCGTCGATTCGTCGAGAACTTCTCCAAGATTGCAAAGCCCTTAACCAATTTGCTTCATAAAGGTGTTAAATATGAGTGGACAGAAAAATGTCAGGAGAGCTTTTAGGCACTTAAGGACAAGCTGACGTCTGCTCCAGTGCTTGCTCCTCCGGATACTCGTAAGGACTTTGTCATTTATTGTCACGCGTCCCGTCAAGGCTTAGGATATGTCCTGATGAAAGAACGTAGAGTGATTGCTTATGCATCTCGTCAATTGCGTCCTCATGAAGAGAACTACCCAGTTCATGATCTTGAACTTGCTGCAGTAATTCATGCACTGAAAGAGTGGCGGCAGTACCTTGTTGGTAACCGTTGCGAGATCTACACCGATCATCAAAGTCTGAAGTACTTGTTTACTCAGCCATATCTGAATCTCCGTCAACAAAGATGGATGGAGCGCATAGCAGATTACAACGTGGGCATTTCTTACACACCTGGGAAGGCTAATGTGATGGCTGATGCTTTGAGTCGCAAGTCATACTGCAACCACCTTCAGGTTCATAAGGTTCACCCCCTTCTTCAAGAAGAATTCCGCAAGCTGAACCTCCATATTGTTCCTCGGGGTTATCTCTGTTAGTGCATCTAGTGCCCCTTAGTGATTTTGGTGTATTGAAGACTTATAGGTTAAGAGACTAATGTGTTTGTAAGTGTACACAGGCTCTATAAGTCGCTGAGGAGTTTGATATATTCGGAGATTATCGACCCCTAAAAATGAATGTCTTCAACAGAAGACTTTGGTGAAGACTTTGCTGAAGACTTTGGTATTCCCTGAAGACTTTGAAAAAGAAGAAGTTGGTGTGACCTTGAAGATATGAACGAGGACTATGAAGCATGAAGAATTTTGTTTTCGGAGTTTCATTTCCTTTCTTCGAGTCATAGGAAACACCGTACTGTTAAAGGGGGGCGGGGTAATACTAAGGAAAATTTCCAACTGATGCTCAACTCAAAAGCCTCAACCTATCCAATCCTTCGAGTGAAGCCTTTGGAAATCTCTTGTAGTTCAGTCAAGTTCTTCAGTGACAGAGACGATGATCTTCTGGTCTCTGAGGAAATTGGTCTGACTGAGGAGTTAGGATTTCGCCAGTGCGAATTGCCTACAAGTGAGGAACATGATAAGCCTGAGGACTTTCATAGTTCAAAATTTCGACCGTTGCTGTGCTAAGCGCCAGCTGTCCCCAATCATCCTATCCACATAACGGTCATATCATTGGGGGCATTTATGTCTTATCATGTCAGGTTGCACCCTGGCTATAAATAGCCACCCCCCACAACCACTAGTTGGTTGGCTGCTCCGAGAGAGAACTGACACTTGTCATTTGAGAGCATCCCATTCGTCGAGGACTTTGAGAGAAAATCATCAGTGAGGAAAAACCCCAAACCAAACCACCAAACCCAAAGTGATTGAGCATCACTGAAGAAATTGTTCCTGTGTGGAACCGACGCTTGTTACCTTTGAAGACTGTGTATCTTCCAGACGGTTAGGCGTCATGGTCTAGTGCATCCTGCAGTCAATTGGGGATCACGAAGTGACCTTGGTCTAGAGCATCCAGCAGTAAATTGTGGATCGCCGGGTGACCAGTTTGTGAGGGGTTTGGAAGTCTACCCTGAAGACTTACCACGAGTGTTGGGCGAGGTCTGTGTGACCTTAGCTCAAGGAGAATACGGTAAGGACTGTGTGTCCTAGGACTATGTGTCTTCTGGTTTAAATACCAGGCCGCTCCGAACCAGACGTACGACTGTCACAGCAGTTGGAACTGGGTCATCAAATCATTGTCTTCATCGAGCTTCCTGGTTCTATTTCCTCAACCCTTCCATTTCCTCATATATGTGTTGATGAAATTGATCGTTACTGTTTGAAGAATTTAACTGAAGACTTTCTCAATTTCCTCACCTCAAATTCTTCAAGTTACCTTGTTCCTCACCTGCGTATCTTGTATCACACTACCTATAATATGTGCATGCTTTATTTCATCAAGATGACCATGCTACTGTTATGTTTCGCATGCACCTAAGTACTTATTCCGCTGCAAGTTATTCATCACATTTCAAATTCCTCAAGTTGAAATTCATCAGTGATGAATTTGTAAAAATCGCCTATTCACCCCCCCTCTAGTCGATATAACGCACTTTCAATTGGTATCAGAGCAAGGTACTCCCTTGTTCTATGTGATTTTGGTTTAACCACCTGGATTTCTAGTTATGTCGACTGCAGGTATGATCAAGGTTTCCGCAGGCTGTCCTACCTTCGATGG
The DNA here is from genome assembly GCA_039707655.1 of Elymus sibiricus. Taxonomy (NCBI): domain Eukaryota; kingdom Viridiplantae; phylum Streptophyta; class Magnoliopsida; order Poales; family Poaceae; genus Elymus; species Elymus sibiricus. The sequence goes on from CM077665.1 coordinate 60,635,486, forward strand.
GATGGACTACCCCTACTGGAAGAACAAGATGCGCATGCATCTTGAGGCTATTGACAACGATCTCTGGTACGTTGTGGAAAATGGTGTTCCCCGCACATCTCCGACTGTTACTGCTGCTGATGCGAAGAAATTCAAGCAACTCGATTCTCAAGCGAAGAATATCATCTGTGGCCATCTGAGCAAAGGTCAGTATGGCAGAGTGAGTGCTTTGGAGACTGCTAAGCTTATCTGGGATAGGCTGTCCAAGGTCAATGAAGGTGTTTCCACTCAACGTGACTCTCGTGTTGATGTTCTTCGCAATCTCTTCAACCGCTTCAAAAGACTCGACAATGAAAATGTTCAGCAAACTTTTGATCGTCTCGCTGATATCTCCAACGAGCTTCAAGCACTGGGTGCCACGGATATCACTGACCACGAGGTGGTGAAGAAACTGCTAAGATCTCTTGATTCCTCATTCGATACACTAGCTTTGATGATTCAAGAACGTGGAGACTACAAGTCACTTGATCCTGCTGATATACTTGAGAGACTCAATACTCATGAATTCCAACAAGCTGAGAAGAGAGATCTCTACGGACCAAGCTATGGAAGATCTCGTGCTCTGAAGGCAAATGCAATTTCCTCATCCGAAGATGAAGATTCTGATAGTAGCATTGGTGATCCTGAAGAACTGAGTCAGGAGCTGGCAATGCTTGTGAGGAAATTCGAGAAGTTCTCAAGGAGAGGTCAATTTGCAAAGTCATCAAAAAGTAGTTTGAGGAAATCAGATTCCTCAAGCAACTACAAGAAGAGAACTTGTCAGAAATGCAAGAAGTCTGGTCACTTTATCTCTGACTGTCCTCTCTGGGAAAAAGAATCAAAGAAGAAGAAATACAAGGACTACAGTTCTGATGACTCGAAGAAAAAGAAGAAATCTTCAAAGTCCTCAACTTCAAAGTCTTCATCTGCAAAGTCCTCATCGCACAAGAAGAAAGGTTCCAGAAAGGCTCGGGCTTTCATTGGCAAGGAAATGGACTCAGAAGAAGAATCTGAAGAATATGAAGAAGAGGAAGAATCTGAGGAAGAGTCTGCCTCTGGTGTTGTTAGTCTTGCTCTTGCCACTGCTTTCGTTAGCAAGTCCATCTTCAACGATGAAGAAAATGACCACTCCAACGACTCTAACGTCAGCAATGATGAATATGCTCCCACTTACTGCTTCATGGCAAAAGGTTCCAAGGTACACAAACATCACTCTTCCTCTGAATCAAGTGAAGGTGAATCTGATGAATATGTGAAACCTAGCTATGCCAAACTTGCTAAAATTGCCACTAAGCAACAAAGTGCTCTTGAAAAGCTTCAGAAATTGCTAGACAAAAGCGATGATCTGTTAAATGAGGAAGTGGATCGCACTCAAACTCTGTCTGATGATCTCAAAAGTCTTCAGACAAAGTATGATAACCTTCAGAGTCATCACAATGCTCTTTTAGTTGATCATGAGAAGCTTTCTTATGAATTTCTTCAAAGAAAGCAAGATCTTGAGAAACTAAGGGTGGCTCATGAGGATCTCCAAAGGGAAAATGATTCCATGCTGGCTCAACAGATCAGTACCGCTCAGGAAGAATTTGTTCCACCATGTATGAAATGCATCGAACGTGAAACTGCTAATTCTTTACCTGAATGTTCAAATGCTTCTATTACTGCAAATTCTTCAACTATCCCCATGGTCACAAATTACTCATCTGAGGATACCATAAGTATCACTGACGAAAATGCAGGGTTGAAGGTATTGTATGTGACAGGCATGTACAAAAGTCTCAAAGGGCATCAAACCCTTTGCGATGTGCTCAAAAAGCAGATTCTGAACAGGAACCCTAGGAAAGAGGGTATTGCATTTGAGAGGAAACTCAATGCTGATGGATCCTACTGGACACCTGAGCAGTACCCCAAAACTTCATGGGTTGCAGCAAAAGGGCCTCCTGTGGATCCATCCACTTTATCTGGCTTTACTTGTGAAACTGCATATTCCTCTGATGAGTCACTTGACTCCAACTACAAATTCTTCAAAAATCAGAAAGGTGAAGTATTTGGCAGATTTGTTGGAACTAACTGCAGGAACGGTTCACCTATGAGGAAAATCTGGGTTCCTAAGAGCTTCTTGGAAAATCTTCAAGTGAATGTCCTCACGACACCACCCATGAAGAAAAGGAACCCCGGATCAAATTCCTCATATGGACCAAAGTCTTCACTTGGACCAAATTCCTCAAATGGTCAAAAATATCATTCTCGTGCTAATGCTTCTGTTTCGCAGGGCAAATCTAAGAGTTATGAATATGTGCATTATTCTTCAAATCATTATGTTCATAAGTCCTCGAAGAATTTATCTCCCTATTCATATGAGTACTCTAACCCTAGTCCTGTGAAACGAAGTGCACTAGCTTCAATGCCTCCCTTCTCATATGGAGCTCGCAGAATGATGAACTCTTTGCCACCCCTCCATATGTGGGTGGTTAAGAAATTGAACTAACTTCTTATGCAGGGTCAGGTCTCCAGATGAACTTGAACGTCTGATGAATTTGCTGGAGACCTGAGGAAATGCTTGAAAGGACGCAAGCTAATCATGCAGAAATGAGTTCCTCATTTCTCACGTCCTCACACTGCTTTACTTACTATGTTGTGTGATGAAATTATGTCTGATGAATTTGATGTCATATTCTTCACTCTGAAGCATATGAGTTCGTAAGTTGTACTAATTCATCTGCAGGATGAAACTCCAAAAACTACTGAGTGGGTCCTCGACAGTGGATGCACCAACCACATGACTGGTGACAAGAGTCTACTGATGAATATGCCACTTGCCCCATCTCATCTGAAGCATATCACCTACGCTGACAAAGGAAAAAGCAAGGTATTGGGTCTAGGTAAGGTTGCAATCTCCAAGGACCGACACATGGACAAGGTGATGCTTGTCGAATCCCTTGGGTTCAACCTCATGTCTGTCTCAATGCTTTGTGATCTTGATATGGTTGTCATCTTTGGAAAATATCGTTGTGTTGTCATCATGGAAGCTGACCATTCCAAAGTCTTCGAAGGCTTTAGGAAAGGAGACTTGTATATTGTTGATTTCTCTACAGGTCCTCAGCCTGCCACGTGCCTACTTGCAAAGACCTCAGAAGGCTGGCTGTGGCATCGACGACTTGGACATGCTGGTATGAGGAACTTGCACACACTCGTGAAGAAAAAGCACGTCATTGGCATCGAAGGTGTCAAATTCCCCAAGGATCACCTCTGTGGTGCTTGTGAGTCTGGGAAGATGACCAGATCCAAGCATCCCTCGAAGACAATCATGACCACGACTCGACCTTTTGAATTGCTTCACATGGACTTCTTTGGCCCCACTCATTATTCCACACTGACAAATTCTTCAAGTTTGTATGGCTTTGTCATTGTTGATGATTACTCTCGTTACACTTGGGTGCATATTATTCTGTACAAGTCTGAAGTGCAGGATGTCTTCAGACGATTTGCTTCAAGGGCCTCAACAAACTTCGGCGTCAAGATCAAGCATATCAGGAGTGATAACGGGACTGAGTTCAAGAATACCAATCTTGATGAAAACTTGATGAACTTGGTATTACTCATGAGCTGTCTGCCCCATATACTCCTCAGCAGAACGGCGTCGTGGAGCGCAAGAACAGGACTCTTGTTGAGATGGCTCGCACCATGCTTGATGAATAGAAGACCCCTCGTCGCTTCTGGCCTGAGCCAATTGATACTGCATGCCACATCATCAACGGGGTATATCTTCACAAATTCTTCAAGAAGACATCATATGAACTGATGACTGGCAAGAAACCCAATGTAAGTTATCTCAAAGTCTTCGGTGCAAAATGCTGGATAAGAGATCCTCACCACAGTTCTAAATTTGCACCGAAAGCACATGAAGGTTTTATGCTTGGTTACGGAAAGGACTCGCACACCTACAGAGTCTTCAACACCTACCATCACAAGGTTGTTGAGACTGTAGATGTGCGGTTCGATGAAACTAACGGCTCGCAAAGAGAGCACCTGCCTTCTGTGCTAGATGAAAAGTCTCCTGAGGAATCCATTAAGTTGAAGGCTACTGAGGATGTGGTACCCTCTGAAGAAAATCCTCAACCAACTGAGGAAGTCATTCCAATCAATGAAGACATTCATGTTGATACACCTGAAGAAAATGGTGCTGAAGAAAATCCTCAGCCACGTCAACCTGCTCATCCAAGAGTTGCAAATGAAGTGCAGATTGACGAAATCATCGACAACATCAATGCACCAGGTCCTCTCACTCGCTTAAGAGCTTCACATCTAACTAACTTTTGTGGGCATTTTGCTTTTGTCTCTATGATAGAGCCCATCAAAGTTGATGAAGCTTTCAAGGAGCCTGAGTGGATTCAAGCTATGCAAGAGGAATTGCATCAATTCAAGCTCAACAACGTGTGGGAACTTGTCAAGCGGCCAGATCCTCGCAAGCATAACATCATAGGTACCAAGTGGATCTACCGCAACAAGCAAGATGAAAATGGCCTTGTGGTAAGGAATAAGGCTCGTCTTGTAGCTCAAGGCTACACACAGGTTGAAGGAATTGACTTTGATGAAACTTTTGCACTTGTTGCTAGACTTGAAGCTATTCGCATATTGCTTGCTTATGCTAACCATCATGATATCACTCTATATCAAATGGATGTGAAAAGTGCATTCCTCAATGGTAAGCTTGAGGAAGAAGTATATGTTGCTCAACCCCCAGGTTTTGAAGATCCTAAGCATCCTGACAAAGTCTTCAGACTCAACAAGGCCCTCTATGGCCTCAAGCAGGCCCATCGGGCGTGGTATGACACTCTGAAGGAATTCCTCATGAAGAAAGGCTTCAAACCCGATTCACTCGACCTGTTTATATGCCAAACCGTTCCATTTGATATAGAGTGATATCATGATGGTTAGCATAAGCAAGCAATATGCGGATAGCTTCAAGTCGTGGGGGATCGTGGTGGAGATCGTGGGGGATCGTGGCTTATCCAGTCGTGGGGGATCATGATATCACTCTATATCAAATCGGAACGGTTTGCACCTGTTGCTAGACTTGAAGCTATTCGCATATTGCTTGCTTATGCTAACCATCATGATATCACTCTATATCAAATGGATGACAATGAACTGTTTATATGCCAAATATATGTCGACGATATTATCTTTGGCTGTACTGACAAATGTTACAGTGATGAATTTGCCTATATGATGAGTGAAGAATATCAAATGTCTATGATGGGAGAGTTGAAATTCTTCTTAGGTCTTCAAATTCGTCAGCAAGACAATGGGATCTTCATCTCACAAGAGAAATACCTCAAGGATGTGCTGAGGAAATTCAACATGCACGAATGCAAAGGCCTCAAAACTCCAATGCCTTCAAAAGGCCACCTCTGCACTGACGAAAATGGTAAAGATTTCGATCAGATGGTATATTGCTCCATGATTGGCTCTTTATTGTATCTATGTGCATATAGGCCTGATATTATGCTGAGTGTGTGCATGTGTGGCCGATTCCAAGCAACACCGAAGGAATCACACCATAAGGCTGTGAAACATATTCTTCGATACTTAGCTCACACACCAACGCTTGGATTATGGTATCCCAAGGGCTCAAATCTTCACCTCATCGGATACTCTGATGCTGACTATGCTGGAGATCGTGTGGATCGCAAGTCAACCTCAGGCACTTGTCATTTCCTCGGAAGATCCTTAGACTGTTGGTACTCAAAGAAGCAGAACTGCGTGTCACTTTCTACTGCTGAAGCTGAGTACATTGCTGCTGGTTCATGCTGCGCTCAGTTGCTGTGGATGAAGCAAACCCTCAAGGACTATGGCATCAAGGTGAAGAATGTGCCTCTCTACTGCGACAATGAGAGCGCTATCAAGATTGCTTATAACCTAGTTCAGCACTCCAAGACCAAGCACATCCAGATTCGTCATCATTTTCTTCGAGATCATGTACTCAAGGGCGACATCTCCATCGACCACATCCCCACTGAAGAACAACTGGCCGATATCTTCACTAAGCCCTTGGATGAAAAGAGATTTTGCAAGTTGCGGTGTGAGCTAAATATCTTAGAATCTTCGAATGTTCTTTGAAAGGACACACATCCTAACACTTATGCAAAATTGATGACTTTGATGTGCAACACACGAAGTAACATTTTTCTTCAATCAATGAATAATAACTCTCTAAGTGTGAAAAATTAACGAAGAATTTGATTCTCAGAACCCTACGACAATTGTACGCGGTGTCTGAAATCATCATTCTTATACGGTGGGTCACGCCACCAACAATAGTTGAAATTCTTCAGAGTTGAGTTTTTCATCATTTTGCAAAGACTTCAAATTTTCAAATTCCTCAAGTTTGCAAATTCCTCAACTTTTCAAATTCTTCAAACTATGAAACTAAGGTTCTTCATTGACTATATATATATATATATTTGAGTTTTCAATGTCCTCAACAACATTCACTTATTGCTAATTCTTCAAGTTGATTTTCATCTAAGTGAATGTGATCGGACCCGTTTCCCCGCTATGCTAAACTCAACCTAGTCTATTCACAAATTCTTCATATGCGTTCTACTTTGAAACTCGTTCAAAGTCTTCACTGTATCCTTGACAGCTGAAGAATTTGCGAACGAAAATTTTAAAAACTTTTCACTATCAAATTTTTCGGCGCTTCCCGCTCAAACCGTTCCGATTCCCGAGACTGGATAAGCCACGATCCCCCACGATCTCCACTACTCAGATCGTGGGTGACACCTGTCGCATGGAGAGTAAGGGTCAGGGGCAATCTGGTCCAAAATCTTCGGGCCGATTCGTTTTTACTGCCACTATAAATACCCCCTCCCCTTCACTGTGCTAGAGTTACTCCTCACTTCCATCTCTCCCGAGCTCAGACCTAGCGCCGCCACTAAAATCATCACTGCTGCAGAGGAAGAGCTTCACTGCCTCGACCTCGCCGTCGCCATACTCGCATCGGCCGCGGAAGTCTTCACCCTGCCGTCGCTGTAGCTGTCTCCCTCTGCCAAGCTAGGGCGTGGGAGATCTGGACGGACGAACTTCCCAGATTTCATTTCACTGTTCGTCGTGTTCTTCATCAGGGTAAATAAAATCTAATTTTACTGCCCTTGTTTGATCTTCATTTCTTCCACAAAATCCTCAAAAGTGTTTATTCTTCAAGAATCATCTTCTTAAGTACCTCATATGTTTCAATCCCTTGATGTTTTTCTCTAAGTTATGATTTTCTTCAAGATTCCTCAATTGTGTGGATCTACATATTCGCACAACTCTGGAACCTAAGACAAAGAACACTTAGTGAAAATTCCTCAAGACATCTATGGTCAAAATCCTCAACTTGATGTATTTTGAAAAAATTCTGAGAACGCATATGACCTCTTCAAATTCCTCGCACCTATACCTTGTTCACAGGTACAAAATGTCTGCTGATGAATCACTAGGTTCTCATCAACTTAACTCATTTGCAGCGTTTCTTGAGGAAAAACTGTGCACATCTTCAGAATCATCAAGAGTTCAAAGTCATCAAGTGAAGAAAATGGCTGATGGCAAAAGACCTCAGAAGGGTGGAAAGAAGGCTGAACAAAACACTGCTTTGAAATACCTGAGGATTTGTATGCTGGTTACTATACTCCAGATGAGGCCATTCATGGCAAAGAAACAAAGGAGTAGAGGAAAATCGGAATTCAGAGAATTGAACGGAGGTGGATGAAGGAATGGAGAGACTATCGCTATGTCACTCCCAAGTACATGAGGAAATTCGGCCTCAAACCTCCTTGCAAAAGGGCTCCTCCTACTGCTGATCAAGAAGTCGATCCCACTAGCGTTCCTCGTGGTGAAGACTTTCTTGATGAATGGGCAAAGCATCAACAAAAACTTCAGAGAACTGCCAAAGCTGCAGTGAAGAAATTCAATGAAGATTTTACTGCTACTGCTGCCTCTGCCGGAGCCTCTGAGAGTGCTCCGAAGAAATCGCTGCTGAAGAAATCTGCTGTGAAATCAAAATCTTCAACGTCAAAGTCATCACAGCAAAATCCTCAAGCAAAATCTTCAAAGGTCACTGCAATACCTTCAGTTGCTGCACATTCATCTGCTGCTGCTGCAAAGTCTTCAACTCCTGTACATCTTGCTTCAGGGGCTTCTGCTAGTTCCTCAGCCCAAGAACAATCTTCAACCAGCCCCACTTTGATGAAGTTGAAAAGAACTGCTGGATGAGGTCAACGACCAAGTCCTCACAATAGCAAAGCTACTGTGAATGTACCCTCAGGATCTGAGGATGATGATGAGGCTACTAATGAAGAATTGGAAGAAATCATCAGAAACAGTCAGCAAAATGCTGCAATTGCCAAGGGCAGCTCTATCCCTCTGATGCTGGATCCTAAGATGATCCTCAATTTCATCGACATATGGCATGAGGATCCCAGCACTCCACTTTCCTCACTAAAGTTACCTCTTGGCGTGGACCATGTCCTCACACACTTCATAGCTGAGGAAAAATGGAAGAGAGATCAAGCACAGAGAGCTAAGAGGAGCAGGGCAAGAAAATAAAAATTCCTGAAGGACAATGTGATGAATTTGACTCCCACTCAACTCATCACAATTCAGTCTGAGATTCACTGCCTGACTGATGAACAAGCAAAATATGATGCTGAATGGAAGGGCACAAAAGTGAGATTTGTCAGGGCAGCCCAAGATGTTGTTAAAGATCACAACACAAGGGTTGCAGCTCAATTGCAACAGCAAATTCCTCAGGCTGAAGAATCTGCTCAGCCTGCTGAAGAAACTGCACACGCAGCTGAAGAAATTCAGGCTGCTGAAGAACCTGTGAGGGCAACCTCCACTGTTGCGCCTGAAGAAACTACCAGGCCAACTGAAGTTTCTGCTGCGCCTGATGAAATTGAGACCACTAGGGCGACTGCATCAGTCGTTCCTGAAGAAACTGCTCCACCTTCACCCTCTGCTGAAACTGCAAAGTCCTCAAGGGTGAAAAACATCAACCTTCCTTCTGCATCAGAAGCGAAGAAAACAAAGGCTGCGGAGAAAATTGCTGCTAAGGAAAGAAAAGCATCAACTTCAGATTCCTCAGAGGTGAAGAAATTGAAGACACTGCCAAGTTCTTCAACTGAACCCATTGATGCAACCCCAATCTCCTCTGCACCTGGCTATGAAATAGTTCCATTTGGTGTCGAGCAGATTGATGAAGAAATTGAAGTGGAAGCAAATGCTTCAACTCCACTGGTATCATCGCCCCTACCTCTGTTGACTGCTGAAGAGGCCGGCATTGAAGAAATGGACCTAACTCAAGGAGATGGAATTTCAGCGAGACTTTGATTGGTCCATGCCTCCAAGGAAGAAATGGAAGAAAGTTCAAGTTCCTCAACTGGTTACAAGTTCATTTTCTTCATCGCGCGAGGCGGATGAAGCTGAGGATATTGACGACACTGCTGCAGGCCCGGCATCAACAAACGACCCCGACAACGCTGGCGCTCCTCCACCACCTACAAGTTGAAATTCTTCAGGGGCGTTAGTCCCCACTTTTTTCGTCCCTTTTGGTCTTCCATGACAAAGGGGGAGAAACTTTGAGTTAGTCTTCAAGCGGGTCTCTATATATGGGCTGTTTTTGTTTAAGTTACAACTCTCGCTCTTCTGAAGCTTTTGTTTGTTGAGTTGTAAACTTAAGTCCGATGGTGGTCTGATGCTTTTGAACTGCTTTCCGCATGCTATTTCCTCAAGTTATCTTAATGCACGCATGCTGAATTTCCTCAGACCCCATTTTCCATCATGCATTTCAATTTCCTCATGATATATATTAAATGCGTGTATGGATTACAAGATATAGGGGGAGTTCTCCATGTTTTAACCTGCTATGTGCATTTGCTGTCCAAAGCAAATTCCTCAAACATGCACATCTTCAGGCGGAGTTCTTCTATATCTTGCAATCAAATTCCTCAAACTCAGTACTTACACTTCATATTATTATCCCCGTTGAAAACTTAACCTATTTTTCATCAATCACCAAAAAGGGGGAGATTGTTAGTGCATCTAGTGCCCCTTAGTGATTTTGGTGTATTGAAGACTTATAGGTTAAGAGACTAATGTGTTTGTAAGTGTACACAGGCTCTATAAGTCGCTGAGGAGTTTGATATATTCGGAGATTATCGACCCCTAAAAATGAATGTCTTCAACTGAAGACTTTGGTGAAGACTTTGCTGAAGACTTTGGTATTCCCTGAAGACTTTGAAAAAGAAGAAGTTGGTGTGACCTTGAAGATATGAACGAGGACTATGAAGCGTGAAGACTTTTGTTTTCGGAGTTTCATTTCCTTTCTTCAAGTCATAGGAAACACTGTACTGTTAAAGGGGGCCGAGGTAATACTAAGGAAAATTTCCAACTGATGCTCAACTCAAAAGCCTCAACCTATCCAATCCTTCGAGTGAAGCCTTTGGAAATCTCTTGCAGTTCAGTCAAGTTCTTCAGTGACAGAGACGATGATCTTCTGGTCTCTGAGGAAATTGGTCTGACTGAGGAGTTAGGATTTCGCCAGTGCGAATTGCCTACAAGTGAGGAACATGATAAGCCTGAGGACTTTCATAGTTCGAAATGCCGACCGTTGCTATGCTAAGCGCCAGCTGTCCCCAATCATCCTATCCACATAACGGTCATATCATTGGGGGCATTTATGTCTTATCATGTCAGGTTGCACCCTGGCTATAAATAGCCACCCCCCACAACCACTAGTTGGTTGGCTGCTCCGAGAGAGAACTGACACTTGTCATTTGAGAGCATCCCATTCGTCGAGGACTTTGAGAGAAAATCATCAGTGAGGAAAAACCCCAAACCAAACCACCAAACCCAAAGTGATTGAGCATCACTGAAGAAATTGTTCCTGTGTGGAACCGACGCTTGTTACCTTTGAAGACTGTGTATCTTCCAGACGGTTAGGCGTCATGGTCTAGTGCATCCTGCAGTCAATTGGGGATCACGAAGTGACCTTGGTCTAGAGCATCCAGCAGTAAATTGTGGATCGCCGGGTGACCAGTTTGTGAGGGTTTTGGAAGTCTACCCTGAAGACTTACCACGAGTGTTTGGCGAGGTCTGTGTGACCTTAGCTCAAGGAGAATACGGTAAGGACTGTGTGTCCTGGGACTGTGTGTCTTCTGGTTTAAATACCAGGCCGCTCCGAACCAGACGTACGACTGTCACAGCAGTTGGAACTGGGTCATCAAATCATTGTCTTCATCGAGCTTCCTGGTTCTATTTCCTCAACCCTTCCATTTCCTCATATATGTGTTGATGAAATTGATCGTTACTGTTTGAAGAATTTAACTGAAGACTTTCTCAATTTCCTCACCTCAAATTCTTCAAGTTACCTTGTTCCTCACCTGCGTATCCTGTATCACGCTACCTGTAATCTGTGCCTGCTTTATTTCATCACGGTGACCATGCTACTGTTATGTTTCGCATGCACCTAAGTACTTATTCCGCTTCAAGTTATTCATCACATTTCAAATTCCTCAAGTTGAAATTCCTCAGTGATGAATTTGTAAAAATCGCCTATTCACCCCCCTCTAGTCGATATAACGCACTTTCAATCTCGTTCCTCCTCCACCGGAGTTTCGCAAGATGAACCTTCGTGTTGTTAACCAGGGTTCTTTGAGTAACCTGGTTGTTGAACCAGATCTCGTGGGCAGCATCAAAACTATGCAACTCTATTCCAGTGAAGTCGAAAAGATTAAACGCTATCTGGCGGAAGGAAAACCCTCATTCTTCACCATGGCTGATGATGGCGCCATGTACTTCAAGGGTCGCTTATTCGTTCCCACAAAGAAAGAAAAACCTGAATATAACTAAGAAAGTGATGGAGGAAGCTCATGATACACCTCTGTCTATTCATCTGGGTAGTACCAAGATGTACCAAGACATTCGTCAAAGATTCTGGTGGCCAAACCAGAAACAAGACATTGCACGCTATGTTTCAGAATGTGACATTTGCCGTCGGATCAAAGCAGAACATCAAAAGCCTGCTGGAACTCTGCAACCTATTTCTATTCCTGAATGGAAATGGGATCATGTTGAAATGGACTTCATTACTGGTTTTCCCAGGTCAAAGAAAGGTAATGATGCTATTCTTGTCGTCATTGACCGACTTTCCAAAGTTGCACATTTTCTAGCCGTCAAAGAAACGATCACTGCTAGTCAGCTGGCAACACTCTACATGCCCAGAATTGTTTCACTTCACGGCATTCCCCTGGTTATCAGTTCATACCGTGGCAGCTTATTCACTTCAAGATTCTGGGCAAGTTTCCAGGAAGCTATGGGCCGGGAACTCATTTGTCCTTTAGCACCGCCTTTCACCCTCAATCCCAGGCACAAGTTGAAAGAGTCAATCAGGTTCTCGAAGACATGCTTCGAGCTTGTGTCATTTCTTTCGGCAAGAAATGGGAGGAATCTCTCCCGTATGCTGAGTTCTCCTACAACAATAGCTATCAAGCTAGTCTGAAGATGGCTCCTTTTGAAGTATTATATGGACGTAAGTGTCGGACTCCTCTGAATTGGTCAGAAACTGGGGAACGTACACTTGTCGGTCTGGATATTATCCAACATGCCGAAGATCAAGTCCGCATTATTCATGCAAATCTGAAGGCTGCTCAGTCTCGTCAGAAGAGTCAGTATGACCGTCATCACAAAGATATGGTCTATCAACCTGGCGAAAAGGCTTATCTTCATGTCACGCCAATGAGAGGTACACACCGTTTTGGAATCAAGGGCAAGCTGGCTCCTCGATATATTGGTCCTTTCACTGTTCCCGAAAGGCGTGGTAAAGTGGCATATCAACTGGAACTACCGCCAAACCTTTCTCAAGTTCACGATGTGTTCCATGTGTCACAGCTTCGTCGCTGCTTCAAGGATCCTATCCGAACAGTGGATCATGATATGCTTGAACTGCAACAAGACCTTTCCTACAAAGAGCAACTAGCCCGCATTCTCGATGAAACTGAACGCCGGACACGTCAGAAGGTTACTAAGTTCTTCAAGGTGCAGTGGGCAAATCATTCTGAAGATGAAGCCACTTGGGAACGCGAAGATCATCTTCGTGCAGAATACCCCGGGCTCTTTCCTTCTACTTCTTAATTCTCGGGACGAGAATTCTTTTTAGTAGGGGAGAGTTGTGACACCCTGGAATTTGGCTACAGTGATCATTGTAATTAAGCACAGTGATGACCATGATCTGTGCCTAATCATTTTGCTAAACAGTGCATGATCAATATGGATTTCATATCTCATTTCAAATTCCACTACTAAATGCCCTAGGATTTTATTGTGATAAAATAATTCCTCAAACAACATATTACAAATGTTGCACATTTGCTAAAAATGACCAAACAAATAATGTTTAGGAAAACAACATCACCCTCAAGTTGGTGTGGACCCCACCTTCCAAAACAGAACCATTTTGCATTTAAAATGCCCTTTAAATTGCATGGTTAATTCCAACAGTCCCCAAAAATCCTCAAACTTGTTGTGGCCATTCACAATAATGCAAGTTATTAAATGGCCCATGTTACACATTTTTGCTAAAAAGAGATATGGCCTAAAATAAATAAAACAGAAACTGAAAATAGAAAACAGAAAAGAATAAAAGAAAAAGGCCTAACGTACTGTGCACTAGAGCCCATCCCCTACAGCGCCGGCCCAGCCCACTCCCCACGTCGTCCCCTTCCTACTGCTCACGCGCGTGCGCGCTGTCGCCGCTGCCGCGCTCGCCGCCCCGCCCCCCCTCGTCCCCGGTCAACAGCGGCCTCGTCCGCGCCTCTGGAGGGGATAAGAGAGCCCCTCTCGCACCCCTGGCGAACCCTAGCCGCCCCACTCCCTCTCTCCCTCGTCCTCCACCTCACCCGAGCGCCACCATGGCCTCACCGCCATAGAACGCGCGGCCACGGCCACCGCCTCGCCTCGCCAACCTGCCCATCGTCTCCGCCGTCGTCGACTACCCCGTCCTCGACCACGCACGCAAGCAGGCGAGCTCTGCATCGTCGGGATCGAGCCGCCCCCTTTCGTTCGGTCGCCGTCGATCTTCTTCATCTCCAGCGACCCCAGCTGCTACTAACCTAACACCGGGCCACCTTGTGCCTCCCCGGTGAGCTCCTCTACCTCCTCCCCCTCTCCGTTCGCCCGCGCGTGCTCACTAGCTAGCAGCTCCGCTCGGACCCGAACTCGCCGCCGCCTAGCTCATCGCCAGCCAGTCTCCGGTGTGCCCACGGTCCCGGAACGGTGTCCAACGAGCTCACCGCATCGAATAGCACTCGCCTAGCCCCTAAGTTCAAGCCGTAGCGCGCCGTAACGCCAACTTCGCCGACGCCCAAAAACCACCCCACCGCGGACCTCGTCGCCGGCGACGATTCCGGTCGATTCCGGCAATGCCACGGCCACCACTGGACGCGGCGCTTAATGCTCGTTCGAACGAACCTAACCACGCGCCGAATGGCCGCCTGTGGCCGTTTTCCGACGACGTCCGACGCGCGCCGCCGCGGAACGAGCTCGCCGGAGCGATTCCGGCAAGTCTCCGGTCGCCGTCCGACGTGGCCTGACGTGTGGGTCCCCTGTGACGCTGACGGGTGGGCCCAGTTGACTCGTTGACCGGTCAACACGCTGACGTGGCAGCCACAGTCACTGACCACTAGGCCCCGCGTAATTTAAATGATTTTTCTAAATAATAAAAATGTTAATTAATCTGTTAAATTAAATTAACTACTAATCAGACACTGACTAGTAGGGCCCACCCACTATTTAATCTGAAATTAGATTAAATAAATCCTAATTAACCACTGTCTCACTGACCAGTTTGACCCACTGGTCAGGTTTGACCTGGTCAGCTGGGTTTGACCTGCTGACGTCATCATGAAGTTCTGCTAACGTCACCTTCTACTATTCTGGATAATTCGGATTTAATTAATTAAAATAATTCCAGAAAATCAATAAAACTTTAGAAAATCATATCTTTTAAACCGTAACTCGGATGAAAAAGTTTTATACTTGAAAGTTGATCAGAAAAATCCCACGAACCGAAATACATTGTCCGTTCATCTGTCACATGCTCCTAGAATGATGAACATGGACAATTAGCATTAGGATCATCTGTCCGGTAGTAGCCCGAGACCCAGAAAATATCGTCGGATATTATTCCGACCCATCTGCTACGTGTAATACTGCGTTAGTGCATGCCTAGCTCTGCGTTTTGCCATGTCATGCATCGTGTTGCATCTGTGCTTTATATTTATTGTTTCTCCCCCCTCTTCTCTCCAGTAGACCTCGAGACTAATGGTGCTGCCGGGTACGACTACGCGACTGACGATCAGCCTTTTGCAGTAGAGCAGCAAGGCAAGCAACCCCCCCCCCTTGAGCATTCCGATATCGCCCAATTCTTTCCCTCTCATCCTTGCATTAGATTTTGCTACTGTATTAGTTAGCTCCTATTCTGATGCATTGCCTGCTTTTGATAAACGGTTACTATACCTGCAATATTATCAACTGCTTAGTATAGATTGATCACTGAACCCCCTGTGACCCCCCTTAGTCTTAGTTGCCCCTGCTTCTTCATCGACGACTCGAAGACTCGAAGACTCGAAGAATCGGTCAACCGACCGACAAGTCAGGCCCCTCAAATCACCGCACTCCCCTTAGTTGTACGACTCTACAGCGCTACTATCGAGTACCAAGGGTGACACCTCGTGAAGTACTCATGATGCTAGCTCTGTGGTGCAGCTAGTCGGTCGTGGTTATCGAGGGTGATTCGTCCTTCACCACTCCTGACGATGACTCTGTCGTGCAACCCCTCAAGTGTGGGACCCTCGAGGGTGATTCCTCTAGGTCCACCTTGACGGTTTCATCGAGCGGGGCCCCTTGAGGGTGATTCCTCAGGTTCCGTCTTGATGTTTTATACACACAGTTATTATGACCGGGTTACAGAAACATGTGGGTGATGGGTCGGCCCTGAGGGGTACCCACGGTTTGATGATGATGAGGCATGGACTGGCGAGAGAGGCCTTTGCCACACATCTTCGAGACGGGGCGACGGGACCGCACTTCATGGGTCACGCTTGCCCCGCATTTATAAAATGCTAATGGGTTGGGTACTTGATCCGAGTTAGGTCGTTGGCCTTAATACACACTAACCTTCACGTGGGAGAAGTTATGGGTACTCAGCGTCGTTGTATCAGCCGAAGCTCTTCGGACGTCAGCAATGGAGCGGCGCGCGCCGGATTGGACTGGACGGTACAGCTCTTGGACTGGAGTGAGCTAGGTCTGCTTCCGGCCGTGTTCGCATCGTGCAGGAGTGCAAGGGCAAGTGGGCCCATGAACCTGCGCGCTTAGGATTTAGACCGGCGGGCTGGCCTCTTCGTTGAGCCTAGGTGGGGCGACGACGTGCTGATATCCCGAGGCCGGGCATGACCCAGGAAAGTGTGTCCGGCCGGAGGTGACTCAGGCGTGTTGGGGAATATGTGGTGCACCCCTGCAGGGAAGAAATTATCTATTCAAATAGCCGTGTCCACGATAACAGGACGACTTGGAGTTGTACCTTGACCTTATACAACTATAATTGTGACTTTAATTGAAATGAATGTATGCTCCGGGATTGCTTCCTCGCAGGGAATCGAGGAAGAATCTCTGGGCGTGGTTACTTAATAAAATTGCTACAATAATATGACTATATGTGAGATAACAATCTGCACTCTTCTAATGCTGCAAGATGTTGAAGATGCTAGTCTTCGATAGGACTAGGCCTTCCACCTATTCTTGCTTTCTGTAGCCAGTCCAGATATAACCCCATCCCATGATAATGATGCATACTTAGCATAGTTCTGATGTCAGTCTTGCGAGTACTTTGGATGAGTACTCACCGCTGCTTTGCTTTCTCTTTCCCCCCTCGATTCGATGCTGTGTTCAGACGATGGAGCCCAGGAGATGGAGTACGCCGGAGACGACTACTACAAAACCGCTAGAGCCTACTACTACGTGGAGGCTGCCCCCGACCAGCAGTAGGATAGGAGGTTCCCAGGCAGGAGGCCTCGCCTCTTTCGATCCGTTGTTATGTTTGTGCTAGCCTTCTTAAGGCAAAACTTGTTTAACTTATGTCTGTACTCAGATATTATTTGCTTCCGCTGACTCGTGCTTTGTCGAGCTTTGTATTCGAGCCCTCGAGGCCCCTGGCTTGTAATATGAAGCTGTATGACTTTAATTTGTGTCTAGTGTTGTGTTGTGATATCGATCAGTGAGTCCCTAATCTTGGTCGTACGCATTGCGTGTATGTTTAGCGTACGGTCGAAATCAGGGGCGTCACATTGGGCCAGAAGACATCTAGTGTGCCAAAGAAGTGCCAGAGGGGAGGGTCGAGGAGACCAGAACCCACCAGGGCGTGCCAGAGGCCCCAGGCGTGCCCTGATGGGTTGTGCCCTCCTCAGGACCCCTCTCCACCGCCTTTGACGCCTATAAATTCCCAAATATTCCAGAAACCCCAGGGGAGTAGACGAAAAACACATCCAGCCGCCGCAAGTTCTAGAACCTCGAGATCCAATCTAACACCATCGCGGAGGGGTTCATCATCTTCATTGGTGCCTCTGCGATGATGCGTGAGTAGTCCACCATAGACCTATGGGTCCGTAGGAACTAGCTAGATGGCTTCCTCTCTCTCTCTTTTAATTCTCAATACAATGGTCTCTTGGAGATCTATTTGATGTAAACTTTTGCGGTGTGTTTGTTGGGATCCGATGAATTTTGAGTTCATGATCAGTTTCTATCCATGAATATTATTTGAGTCTACTTTGATCTCTTATATGCATGATTACTTATAGCCTCGTATTTCTTCTTTGAATCTTTGGTTTAGTTAGGCCAACTAGATCGATTTTTCTTGCCATGGGAAGAGGTGCTTTGTGATGGGTTCGATCTTGTGGTGTCCTCTCCCAGTGACAGAAGGGGCAGCGAGGCACGCATGTATCGTTGCTATTAAGGATAACAAGATGGGGTATATTCCTACATGAATAGATCTTGTCTACATCATGTCACCATTCTTATTGCATTACTCCGTTTTTCCATGAACTTAAAACACTAGATGCATGCTGGATAGCGGTCGATGTGTGGAGTAATAGTAGTAGATGCAAAATCGTTTAGGTCTACTAATCTTGGACGTGATGCCTATATAATGATCATCGCCTTTGATATCGTCATGATTATTTGATCTTCTATCAATTGCCCAACAGTAATTTGTTTACCCACCGTGTGGTATACTCATGAGAGAAGCCACTAGTGAAACCTACGGCCCCCGGGTCTACTTTTCCAACATATTGCTTTCTGATCAATCTTTTTGCCGCTTTGGTTTTCAGATCTATTATTCCAAAAACCCAAAAATACCTTGCTGCACTTTTTATTTACTCTTTTTATTTTGTGTTCTTGAGAGATCTATCTCTCCAATCTATCACTACCTAATCTATCTTTTTACCATAGAGAGATTGACAACCTCTCTTTCGCGTCGGGTTGCAAGTATTTGTACTTTGTGTGCAAGTGTTGTTTGCGTAGTGGTGGTGATCCTCCTACTCGTTCGATACCTTGGTTTCATAACTGAGGGAAATACTTACCGTCGCTGTGCTGCATCATCCCTTCCTCTTTGGGGAAATACCGACGCAGTCTCAAGCCACGTCAAAGGAATTTCTGGCGCCGTTGTCAGGGAGGAAGCGGTCTCTTCTACGTGCCAATCTCTGGCCCCGAGGAGACGCCATCATCATCTACCAGGTTCCTAATCACAAATCTCATCTCCTTGCAATTACATTATTTGCCATTTACCTCTCATTTTCCCCTCCCCCTCTTCATCAAATTTGTCGTTTTATTTGCCCTCTTTTTCGCTTGCCTTTTTCTCGTCAGATCTCTTGTCCACCTACCTTGTTGCTATGACTGGCGCTACTACTCCCCCTTTGTCACCAGATTTTGAAGTTCTATACTTCAAACAAAAACAAGGGGAAAATTTGAAAGATGCCTGGTATAGGCTAATGGAATCCTATCGCATTTGCAACCTAAAAGGAGATGCAAAAATTTTGCTTCCAAATTTTTACATAGGATTAGCTTTGCATCATAGACAACTTTTGGATTTTGCCGCTAAAGGGAACTTTATTGAGCTTGATGCAAACACCGCTTACAAAATTTTGGAAGGGGTATTGGGGGTTCCTCCATCAAAAGGGGCTTTCCTTTACACAAGAGAGGGTTCGAATTTTAGACAAATTGGGTGACTTACATAAGCACTTGGTCGAGTTGCAAAAATATAATGAACCTCCCAAACATATTAGTGGGAACCTCAATCGCTTGAATACTTTGATTACTCTTTGCAATAAGCACTTGGATATTTTGGATCTCAAGATGGTTTATTCTCCTAAAATTTTGGCAAAGCGTAAAGATCCCGCCGGATTCGAGAAATCCCTCACAAAAGTAGCAAAAACCAAAGATGACAATACTTGAAACTATGTGTTATGCCTAGCTAGGGGCGTAAAACGATAGCGCTTGTTGGGAGGCAACCCAATGAATAAATTTATTGTCTTCTTTTCCTTTCTGTTTCTGAGTGTTGAGACAATTATGCATCTGTTATGATTGTGTTTTTATGTTTTATTTAGTGTTTGTGCCAAGTAAAGCCTTTAGGATGATTCATAAGATGAGTAGAAACAATGCTGAATCTGAAACAGAAACTTTGCCTCCAGTGTTCGAATTTTCATTTTTTACTGGAACAATATATTGAGCTGAAATTTTAAAAAAGTATTGCTATACAAATTTTTTACATTGTCCGAATTTTTCAAATTTTTTAGAGTTGCAGAAGTATGGTGAGAGTACAGATTACTACATACTATTATGTTTAAGACAGATTCTGTTTTCGTTGCATTGTGTGTTTGTTTTGATGAATCTATGGGTTGTATTGAAGGGTATGAGCCATGGTAAAGTTAAAATACAGTAGGCATAATGCAATAATAAAATTTGAATGGGTTTGCAATAGTACCTAAAGTAGTGATTTGCTTTATTATACTAAAGGATCTCACGAAGATTTTGTTGAGTTTTGTGTGATTGAAGTTTTCAAGTTTTGGGTGAGATCATGATGGATGAAGGAATAAGGAGTGAAAAGAGCCTAAGATTGGGGATGCTACAGCACCCCCAAGATATATCCAAAGAGAAACAAGAAACTAAGCTTGGGGATGCCCCGAGTGGCATCCCCTCTTTCTTCTAACGACCATCGGTATTTTACTTGGAGCTATATTTTTTGTCACATATCATGAGTTTTGCTTGGAGTGTCTTGTATCATTTGAGTCTTTGCTTGATTTTCTTTTTAGTTTTTCACTTGTAGCCTTTCTGGACAAACCTTTTTGAGAGAGCCAAAATTATGCTATGATTTGTTAGAATTGCTCTATATGCATCACTTAAACTTTTCGAGGTATAGAATTGCTCTAATGCTTCACTTATATCTTTTTGAGCACGGTGTGGTTGAAAACTCTTGAAGAAATACTCTCATGCTTCACTTAGATAAATTTTAGAGTTAGAAACTTTTGAAGAAACACTCTCATACTTCACTTAGATTAATTTGAGAGTTAGTAAATTTTGAAGAAATCCTCTCATGCTTCACTTATCCTATTTTGAGAGATGAAATCTCTATGCTCATGTTCTTCACTTAAATTTGTTTGATCTTGTCAAAAGCAATGGCAATATATGAAACTAGTCCCAAAGTGATAGATATCCAAGGAGGATATAAGAAAAACTTTCATGAAGATCATTGGACAAATTAAACTTGATTCCTTGTAATAGTTTTGAGACATGATGATAGTAATATGTGAGTCATGTTAATGAGTAATTATGCTTTAGTAAGAAAATTGGTGTTAAGGTTTGTGATTCCCTATGCATGAACGAAAGTTAACAGTTATGCAATGAAATTACATCATATTTATGGGGCATTATTCGGTGTTAGTTATGCTCAATGCTCACTTATGTGAATTTTCGTTTCTTGGTTGGTTGCTTCTCAATCTATTTGCTAGCCTCCACTTGTACTAAGTAGAAATACTACTTGTGCATCCAAAATCCTTAAACTCAGTTTTGCCTTATGAGTCCACCATACCTACGTATATGCAGTATTTCCATGCCGTTCTAAGCAAATTTGTATGTGCCATCTCTACTTTACAAAATAAATTTCCTTTTTGTGTGCTCGTACCGCTCATGAAACGGTAGGGGGTGTCCAATATTTTATCCATGCTAGATGTGTTATTCTCAAGATGAGTGTTTATTCACTTGTCATTGCACGAGAGTATGGCGGTAATAGGGATGCCCGGTCCCAAAATGAAAAGAAAAAAAATACTTTGTGTTGTCAAATAATAAATTCCTTGGAAAGTGTTGGTATGGAAGGCAACCATGGATACGGCCAATCATGGATTGTGAAAGAATGGTGGAAAAAGGAATAAACTTTATTTTCTGTTTGGGAACCGCCTATGATATATCTAGCATGGAAAGTATTGTGAACTACTTTGTCGTTTTCGTTGACAGGAAAGGCATGCCACTCACGTTGGAAATATGCCCTAGAGGCAATAATAAATTGGTTATTATTATATTTCCTTGTTCATGATAATCATTTATTATCCATGTTATAATTGTATTGATTGGAAACTCAAATACATGTGTGGGTACATAGACAACACTGTGTCCCTAGTATGCCTCTAGTAGACTAGCTCGTTGATCAAAGATGGTCAAGGTTTCCTGGCCATAGACATGAGATGTCATTTTATAACGGGATCACATCATTAGGAGAATGATGTGATGGACAAGACCCAAACTATGAACGTAGCATATGATCGTGTCAGTTTATTGCTATAGTTTTCTGCATGTCAAGTATCTGTTCCTATGACCATGAGATCATGCAACTCACTAACACCGGAGGAATACCTTGTGTGTATCAAACGTCGCAACATAATTGGGTGACTATAAAGATGCTCTACAGGTATCTCCGAAGGTGCTTGTTGAGCTGGCATGGATCGAGACTGGGATTTGTTACTCCGTATGACGGAGAGGTATCTCAGGGCCCACTCGGTAATACAACATCACAATAAGCCTTGCAAGCAATGTGACTAAAGAGTTAGCCACGGGATCTTGTATTACGGAACGAGTAAAGAGACTTGTCGGTAACTAGATTGAACTAGGTATAGAGATACCGACGATCGAATCTCGGGCAAGTAACATACCGAAGAACAAAGGGAACAGCGTACGGGATTATCTGAATCCTTGACATAGAGGTTCAACCGATAAAGATCACCGTAGAATATGTAGGAACCAATATGGGCATCTAGGTCCCGCTATTGGTTATTGACCGTAGAGGTGTCTCGGTCATGTCTACATAGTTCTCGAACCCGCAGGGTCTGCACACTTAACGTTCGGTGACGTTTCGGTAGTATTGAGTTATGCATGGTGGTGACCGAAGGTTGTTCAGAGTCCCAGATGAGTTCCCGGACATCACGAGGAGCTCCGAAATGGCCCGGAGGTAAAGATTGATATATAGGAAAGTGGTGTTTAAACTCCGGAAAAGTTTCGGGCATTTCCGGTAGTGTACCGGGAGTGACGAATGGTTTCCAGGGGACCACCAAGTGGGGCCCACACACCCCATGGGGCCACATGGACCTTAGTGGTGGCGCACCAGCCCCTGGTGGGCTGGGCAGCCAGCCCAATAGGGCTATGCGCAGGAGAAAGAGGAGAGGGGGAGGAATCCTAGTCGGAGTGGGATTCCCCCCACGCCCACATCCTAGTTGGAGGTGGACTCCTCCACCTCTGGTTCGGCCGACCCTAGGGGAAGATCCCTAGGGTGCCAGCCCCTCTCCCTTCCTCCTATATATACTAGAGGATATGAGGGCAGCCCCAACCCTAATTGCCACGTGCTGCCCTCTTCTTCCTCTAGATCGTTTCTCCTCTAGTCTAGTTTCGGCGGTGCTTAGGCGAAGCCCTGCCGGAATAGTTCCACCACCGCCGCCGCCGCGCCGTCGCGCTGCTGGAGAACTCATCTACCTCTCCGCTCCCTCTTGCTGGATCAAGAAGCCGGAGATCGTCATCGAGTTGTACGTGTGCTGAACGCGGAGGTGCCGTCCGTTCGGGACTAGATTGGAAGGACCGTGATAGGATCGCGGGACGGGTCGTGATTGGATCGCGAGACGTATCGTGATGGGATCACGGGATGGCTTGTGATTTGGATCGCGAAGACATTCGACTACATCAACCGCGTTTCTTAACGCTTCCGCTTAGCGATCTACAAGGGTATGTAGATACACTCTCCCTCTCGTAGATGCTCATCACCATGGATAGATCTTGCGTTTGCGTAGGAAATTTTTTGTTTCCCATGCAACGTTCCCCAACAGTGGCATAATGAGCTAGGTCTATGTGTAGATGAGATCATGAGTAGAACACAAAGGAGTTTATGGGCGTTGATATTCAGATTGCTTCCTCCCTTGGTCTTTTCTTGATTCGGCGGTATTGTGGGATGAAGTGGCCCGGACCAACCTTACTCGTACGCTTACGAGAGACCGGTTCAATCAACTGACATGTAACTTCGTTGCATAAAGATGGCTGGCGGGTGTCT
This sequence comes from Elymus sibiricus, assembly GCA_039707655.1. Taxonomy (NCBI): domain Eukaryota; kingdom Viridiplantae; phylum Streptophyta; class Magnoliopsida; order Poales; family Poaceae; genus Elymus; species Elymus sibiricus. Next base: position 60,659,175 of record CM077665.1, read on the forward strand.
GTCTCTCCTACTCTAGTTGGATCGGATTCGACAAAGGCGGTCCTTGAGAAGGTTGAATAGCAAGTTGTGTATCACCATTGTGGTTTTTGCGTAGGTAAAAATCGTTCTTGCTAGATACCCGTAGCAGCCACGTAAAACATGCAACAACAATTAGAGGACATCTAACTTGTTTTTGCAGGGTATGTTGTGATGTGATATGGCCAATTACATGATGAGATATATGTGATGTATGAGATGTACATGTTTTGTATAGAATATCACGACTTGCATGTCGATGAGTACGGCAACCGGCAGGAGCCATAGGGTTGTCTTTAATTTATTTTCCCCGTTTTGCTTTACTTTATCGCTATGAGTTAGCAATAGTCGTAGAAGCAACAGTTGGCGCGACAACCTCATGGCGACACGTTGATGGAGATCAAGATGATGGAGATCATGGTGTCATGCCGGTGACGATGGAGATCATGCCGGTGCTTTGAAGATGGAGATCAAAAGCACAAGTTCATGGCCATATCATGTCACTATGATTTGCATGTGATGTTAATCCTTTTATGCATCTTATTTTGCATAGGACGACGGTAGCGAAAATTGTGTTCTCCCTGAGTGTGCACCGTTGCAAAAGTTTGTTGTTTCGAGACAGCACGTGATGATCGGGTGTGATAGACTCTACGTTCGCATACAACGGGTGCAAGCCAGTGTTCCACATGCGGAACACTCGGGTTAAACTTGACGAGCCTAGCATGTACAGACATGGCCTTGGAACACAAGAGACCGAAAGGTCGAACGTGAGTCATATAGTAGATATGATCAACATGAAGATGTTCACCATTGAAACCACCTCATCTCACGTGATGATCGGACTTGGGTTGGTGAATTTAGATCATGTGACACTTGAATGACCAGAGGGATGTCAATTTGAGTGGGAGTTTTTAAGTAATATGATTAACAAAACTCATTATCATGAACATAGTCAAAATGTCTTTGCAAAATTATGTTGTAGATTACTAGCTCGCGTTGTAGCTCCCTTGTATTTTTATATGTTCCTAGAGAAATAGAGTTGAAAGATGATGGTAGCAATAATGCAGACTGGGTCCGTGATCTGAGGATTGTCCTCATTGCTGCACAGAAGGCTTATGTCCTTAATGCACCGCTCGGTGCGCCCCCCCCCCCAAGCGTCGTCTGTAGATGTTGTGAACATCTGACAGGCACGTTCTGATGACTACTTGATAGTTCAGTGCGTCATGCATTACGGCTTAGAATTGAGGCTCCAAAACGTGTTGAACGTCACGGAACATATGAGATGTTCTAAGAGCTGAAATTGGGATCTCAGGCTCATGCCCGTGTTGAGAGGTATGAGACCTCCAACAAGATTCTTTGCCTGTAAGATGAAGGAGAATAGCTCAATAGGTGAGCATATGCTCAGATTGTCTGGGTGCTACAATCCCTTGAATCGAGTGGGAGTTGATCTTCCAGATAAGATAGTGATTGATAAAGTTCTCCGAGTCACTGCCACTAAGCTACTAGAGCTTCGTGATGAACTATAAAATGCTAAGGATGGAAATAATGATCCCTGAGCTATTCGCGATGTTTGACTCCGCGAAGGTGGAAATCAAGAAGGAGCATCAAGTGTTGATGGTTAGTAAAACCACTAGTTTCGACAAGGGCAAGGGCATGGAGGGAAACTTCATGGATGGCAAGCCAGTTGCTGCTCCAGTGAAGAAACACAAGGTTGAACACAAGCCCAAGAATAAGTGCTTCCATAATGAGGAGAGCGGTCGCTGAAGTGGAGCAACCCTAGATACTTGGTAGATTAGAAGGTTGGCAACGTCAACAGAAGTATATTTGATATACGTTTTGTTCATGTGTACCTTACTAGTACTCCTAGTAGCACCTGTGTATTAGATACCGGTTCAGTTGCTAAATGTTGGTAACTCGAAATAAAAGCTACGGAATAAACGGAGACCAGCTAAGGGTGAGGTGATGATGTGTGTTGGAAGTGTTTCCAAGGTTGATGTGATCACCATCGCACGCTCTCTCTACCTTCGGGATTAGTGATGAACCTAAATAAATGTTATTTGGTGTTTGCGTTGAGCATGAACGTGATTAGATCATGTTTATTGCAAAATGGTTATTCATTTAAGTCAGAGAATAATGGTTATTCTGCTTACATGAATAATACCTTCAATGGTCATGCATCCAATGTAAATGGTTTATTGAATCTCGATCGTAGTAATACACATGTTCATAATATTGATGCCAAAAGATGCAAAGTTAATAATGATAGTACCACTTTCTTGTGGTACTGCCGCCAAGGTCATATTGGTGTAAAGCGCATGAAGAAACTCCATGGAGATGGATCTTTTGGACTCACTCGATTTTGAATCACTTGAGACATGCGGCCATGCCTCATGGGCAAGATGACTAAGACCCCGTTTTCGTAATGACGGAGCGGGCGAACAACTTATTGGAAATGATACATGTTGATGTATGCAATCCAGTGAATGTTGAAGCGTGCGGTGGATATCGCTATTTTCTTACCTTCACTGATGATTTGAGTAGATATGGGGATATTTACTTAATGAAACACAAGTCTGAAACATTTGAAAAGTTCAAACAAATTCAGAGTGAAGTCATCGTGACAAGAAGATAAAAAGTCTACGATATGATCGTGGAGGAAAATATCTGAGTTACGAGTTTGGTATACAACTTAAGACAATGTGGAAGTTGTTTCACAACTCACGCCATCTGGAACACCATAGTGTGATGGTGTGTCCGAACGTCGTAGTCGTGCTCTATTGGATATGGTGCGTACTATGATGTCTCTTATTGATTTGCCACTATCGTTTTGGGGTTATGCATTAGAGACAACTACATTCACTTTAAATGAGGGCACCATTTAAGTCCGTTGAGATGACACCGTATGAATTTTGGTTTGGTAGAAACCTAAGCTGTCATTTCTTAATGTTTGGGGCTGTGACGCTTATGTGAAAAAAGTTTTCAACTTGATGAGCTCGAACCCAAAGCGGACAAATGCATCTTCATAGAATACCCTAACGTAACAGTTGGGTAAACCTTCTATCTCAGATCCAAGTGCAAAGTATTTGTTGCTAAAACGGGTCCTTTCTTGAGAAAAGAGTTTCTCTCGAAAGAATTGAGTGGGAGGAAAAGTAGAACTTGATGAGGTTATTGAACCGTAACTTCAGTTGAATGGTAGCACGGCACAGAAAGATGTTTCTGCGGCACCTACATCAAATGGAAGAGGAAGCTAATGATGATGATCATGAAACTTCGGATCAAGTTACTACCGAATCTCGTAGGTCGACAAGGACACATACTGCCCTGAGTGGTACGACAATTCTGTCTTGAAAATCATGTTGTTAGACAACGATGAGCCTATAGACTATGAAGAAGCGATGGTGGGCCCGGATTCCAACAAATGGCTAGGAGCCATGAAATACGAGATAGGATCCATGTATGAAAACCAAGTATGGACTTTGGTAGACTTGCCCGTTGAACGGCAGGCCGTTGACTACAATTGGACCTTTAAGAAGAAGACAGACGCTGATGGTAAATGTCACCATTTATAAAGCTCGACTTGTCGCAAAGAAGTTTTCGACAAGTTCAAGGAGTTGACTACAATGAGACTTTCTCACCCGTAGCGATGCTAAAGTCTGTTGGAATTATGTTAGCAGTTGCTGCATTTTTCGATTATGAAAACTGGCAGATGGATGTTAAAACAGAGTTTCCTTAACGGTTTCCGTGAGGAAAGGTTCTATGTGATACAACCAGAAGGTTTTGTCAGTCCTAAGGATGCTAAAATGTATGCAAGCTCCAGCGATCCTTCAATGGACTGGAGCAAGCATCTCGGAGTTGGAATATGCGATTTGATGAGGTGATCAAAGTTTTTGGGTCTATACAAAGTTTATGAGAAACTTGTATTTACAATAAAGTGAGTGGGAGCACTATAGAATTTCTGATAAGTATATGTGGATGACATATTGTTGATCGGAAATGATGTAGAATTTCTGGAAAGCATAAAGGGTTGTTTGAAAAGGAGTTTTTCAAAGGAAAACCTGGAAAGAAGCTACTTAAATATTGGGCATCGGGATCTATATAGATAGATCAAGACGTCTGATAAAACTTTCAATGAGTACATACCTTGACAAGATTTTGAAAGAGTTCAAAATGGATCAGTCAAAGAAAGAGTTCTTGCCTGATTTGTAAGGTGTGGAGTTGAGTGAGACTCAAACCTCGACCACAGCAGAAGAAAGAGAAAGGACGAAGGTCGTCCCCTATGCCTTATCCATAGGCTCTGTATAGTATGCCATGCTGTGTACCGCACCTGGTGTGTGCCTTGCCATGATTCTGTCAAGGGGGTACAAGAGTGATCCAGGAGTGGACCACTGGACAGCGGTCAAAGTTATCCTTAGTAACTAGAGGACTAAGAAAATGTTTCTCGATTATGGAGGTGATAAAGAGTTCGTCGTAAAGGGTTACGTCGATGCAAGTTTTGACATCTATCCGGATGACTCTGAGTAGCAATCCGGATACGTATAGTGGGGCACCCATTTGGAATAGTTCCAAGTGGAGCGTGGTAGCATCTGCAGTAAGACATATAGATTTGCAAAGAACACACGGATCTGAATGTTGCAGACCGTTGACTAAGACCTCTCTCACATGCAAAGCATGATCGAACCCCAGAACTCATTGGGTGTTAGATTCATAACAATGTAAAGCACATGGTGATGTGAACTAGATTATTGAATCTAGTGCAAGCGGGAGACTGTTGGAAATATGCCCTAGAGGCAATAATAAATTGGTTATTATTATATTTCCTTGTTCATGATAATCGTTTATTATCCATGCTATAATTGTATTGATTGGAAACTCAAATACATGTGTGGGTACATAGACAACACTGTGTCCCTAGTATGCCTCTAGTAGACTAGCTCGTTGATCAAAGATGGTCAAGGTTTCCTGGCCATAGACATGAGATGTCATTTGATAACGGGATCACATCATTAGGATAATGATGTGATGGACAAGACCCAAACTATGAACGTAGCATATGATCGTGTCAGTTTATTGCTATAGTTTTCTGCATGTCAAGTATCTGTTCCTATGACCATGAGATCATGCAACTCATTGACACCGGAGGAATACCTTGTGTGTATCAAACGTCGCAACGTAACTGGGTGACTATAAAGATGCTCTATAGGTATCTCCGAAGGTGCTTGTTCAGCTGGCATGGATCGAGACTGGGATTAGTTATTCCGTATGACGGAGAGGTATCTCAGGGCCCACTCGGTAATACAACATCACAATAAGCCTTGCAAGCAATGTGACTAAAGAGTTAGCCACGGGATCTTGTATTACGGAACGAGTAAAGAGACTTGCCAGTAACGAGATTGAACTAGGTATAGAGATACCGACGATCGAATCTCGGGCAAGTAACATACCGAAGAACAAAGGGAACAACGTACGGGATTAATTGAATCCTTGACATAGAGGTTCAACCGATAAAGATCTTAGTAGAATATGTAGGAACCAATATGGGCATCCAGGTCCCGCTATTGGCTATTGACCGTAGAGGAGTCTCGGTCATGTCTACATAGTTCTCGAACCCGCAGGGTCTGCACACTTAACGTTCGGTGACGTTTCGGTAGTATTGAGTTATGCATGGTGGTGACCGAAGGTTGTTCGGAGTTTCGGATGAGATCCCGGACATCACGAGGAGCTCCGAAATGGTCCGGAGGTAAAGATTGATATATAGGAAAGTGGTGTTTAAACTCCGGAAAAGTTTCAGGCATTTCCGGTAGTGTACCGGGAGTGACGAATGGGTTCCGGGGGACCACCAAGTGGGGCCCACACACCCCAAGGGGCCACATGGACCTTAGTGGTGGTGCACCAGCCCCTGGTGGGCTGGGAAGCCAGCCCAATAAGGCCTATGCGCAGGAGAAAGAGGATAGGGGGGGGGGGGAATCCTAGTCGGAGTAGGATTCCCCCCACGCCCACCTCCTAGTTGGAGGTGAACCCCTCCACCTCTGGTTCGGCCGACCCTAGGGGAGGATCCCTAGGGAGCCAGCCCCTCTCCATTCCTCCTATATATACTAGAGGATTTGAGGGCAGCCCCAACCCTAATTGCCACGTGCTGCCCTCTTCTTCCTCTAGATCGTTTCTCCTCTAGTCTAGTTTCGGCGGTGCTTAGGCGAAGCCCTGCCGGAATAGTTCCACCACCGCCGCCGCCGTGTCATCGTGCTGCCGGAGAACTCATCTACCTCTCCGCTCCCTCTTGCTGGATCAAGAAGGCGGAGATCGTCATCGAGTTGTACGTGTGTTGAACACGGAGGTGCCATCCGTTCGGCACTAGATTGGAAGGACCGTGATAGGATCGCAGGACGGATCGTGATTGGATCGCGAGATGGATCGTGATGGGATCGCGGGACGGCTTGCGATTTGGATCGCGAAGACGTTCGACTACATCAACCGTGTTTCTTAACGTTTTCGCGTAGCGATCTACAAGGGTATGTAGATCCACTCTTCCTCTCGTAGATGCTCATCACCATGGATAGATCTTGCATGTGCGTAGGAAAATTTTTGTTTCCCATGCAACGTTCCCCAACAACTCAAACTATTTTTCTCTCTCAATTTAAAACTTTGAGCTCTGGCACCTCTACAAATCCCTACTTCCCTCTGCGAAGGTCCTATCTATTTACTTTATGCAATTTTTATTTTTACTTTGAGTCTCCATCTTCTCTTATAAAGCACAAACTCGGGGGCACTATGATCGTACTTGAGCATTGGGTGTAGCTAATATTTGAGTGTGTTTCATGAATGGATCAATGATTGAGCATGATCGGCTAGGGATTGATACGTCCATTTTGCATCATGCTTTTATATTGATATTTATTGCAGTATGGGCTGTTATTACACATTATGGTACAATACTTATGCCTTTTCTCTCTTATTTTACAAGGTTTACATGAAGAGGGAGAATGCCAGCAGCTGGAATTATGGACTCGAAAAGGAGCAAATCTGAGATACCTATTCTGCACAACTCCAAAAGTCTTGAAAATCTACGGAGAATTATTTTGGAATATATAAAAAATACTGGGCCAAGAAAATACCAGAGGGGACCCACCAGGCAGCCATAAGCCTGGAGGGCGCGCCCTACCCCTCAGGACGCGCCCTAGTGGCTTATGGGCCTCCTGGCAGCCCTCTGGTGCCCATCTTCTGCTATATGGAGGGTTTTGACCTGGAAAAAATTAGAAGAGAGCTTTCGAGACGAAGCGCCGCCGTCTCAAGGCGGAACTTGGGCAGAACCAATCTAGGGCTCCGGCGGAGCTGTTCTGCCGGGGAAACTTCCCTCCCGGAGGGGGAAATCGAAGCCATCGTCATCACCAACGATCCTCTCATCGAGAAGGGGTCAATCTCCATCAACATCTTCACCAGCACCATCTCCTCTCTAAACCCTAGTTCATCTCTTGTATCCGCTCTTTGTCCCAAAACCTCAGATTGGTACCTGTGGGTTGCTAGTAGTGTTGACTACTCCTTGTAGTTGATGCTAGTTGGTTTACTTGGTGGAAGATCATATGTTCAGATCCTTAATGATAATTAATACTCCTCTGATTATGAACATGAATATGCTTTGTGAGTAGTTACGTTTGTTCCTGAGGACATGGGATAAGTCTTGTTATAAGTAATCATGTGAATTTGGTATTCGTTCGATATTTTGATGAGATGTATGTTGTCTCTCCTCTAGTGGTGTTATGTGAACATCCACTACATGACACTTCACCATTATTTGGGCCTAGAGGAAGGCATTGGGAAGTAATAAGTAGATGATGGGTTGCTAGAGTGACAGAAGCTTAAACCCTAGTTTATGTGTTGCTTCGTAAGGGGCTGATTTGGATCCATATGTCTCGTGCTATGGTTAGATTTATCTTAATTCTTCTTTTGTAGTTGCGGATGCTTGCGAGAGAGGTTAATCATAAGTGGGAGGCTTGTTGTGGCACCCCGATAGAGGGCCGACGCATGGCAGTCCCCAGGATAAGACCTGACGCACGCCAAAGACATGATACAGCAATTCCAAACATAAAAATGGCTTTATTAATTATCTTGGAGTGTTACAATACTGTTGCTTACAACAATATTACATAACTCCAAGGCTAACTGAAAGGCAGCAGGGGTCTTGGTTCAGGGGCAACGACATCTCTGGCTAGGCTCCATAACGCACAGGACTGGCTAGGTTACGATCTAGCACGACGGATCTTCTCCTGCAACTGGCCACGTGCAAGGCCAGGTGAGTACTTTGAATGTACTCGCAAGACAACCCAATACATAGCATCCAAACAAGCAGAAGACAAAGCAAGCCCTATGCTATGCATGAATTATTCCTAAGCATGGCATGAATTCTAACAAGGAAAGCATGGAATCAAGCATGGCATATCATGGATCAGACATATAATCTATGGCAAGATCATACTAAGTGCTCAGAATACTTACTGTACCGGATACCAACTTACTCTCTTCCGGGTTGTCACACAACCCTCGAAATACTCATGATTCAACCTGAACTGACTCAGATCCAAACGTGTGGTCATCCGACCACTCATCATATAGCCATCCCTTGGCTAATATATCTTATACCCGACATCATCTGATGTCTACCCAAGATGAGCTCTTCCATCCTTACTAACACTGCTACGGTTGACCATCTACTGAGGTCTGGACGGGCTGTCCATTACCGTGGACTCGGCTATTCGAATAGATTTGACACTCTGCAGAGGTTGTGCACTTTACCCACACCATGAAGCACCTGGCCCTAGCCTCGAGACCACTCGGGTGGACCAGCATTGCTTCAACAAAACCTGCCTGACATGTGACCTTTCATCGTACCACCGGCACTCTTCCTCCCCCGGAGGTCAGCCTTGGGTGGCCCCTGCGTCCTCATGACACCTGCCACCGTCGTGGCCAAACTCTGTAGACCCAAACGGGGTTCTACTGTCCCAAACGGGGACCGCGCGCAAAACTCAACAACAACTGGGCTCACAGGGTTACCGCCGCTTACCTGATCAGGGTAGCATGCCGCGCATAACCCTCCCTCTTTGGAGGTACCGGTGAACGATCACGCAGTCAGACCCGGTTAGGGCCGTCCCATACCGGCAAATGTGGTTGCACAGGTGACTCAAGATCAACCGACTAAATATCCTTTATTCAACCCACTCAACATATCCACCATCGTACTATTCCACTGACAATAGTAAGCGCTATCATAGCAAGATCATAGTACTGATAATCATGGCATGAGATCAATCATAATACTAACATGGCAAGGATAATATCATTATTATGGCAATATGGAAATAAGAAATGGCACTAGACGAATGGAAATGCTAGTGTCTAATACCGATGTCACCACCGGTGTATGCAAGTGCAACCTAACAGGCGATACAGATAAACAAACAGGTGCAAGCAAAGTCATCACGCAAGTCCGGAGCTCATGGAAGAGGTTGGCTTGCCTGGGGGTCGACGAATACGCCGGGAGGGAGCACGATCACTTCGCGGAAGAAATCGCCGGACAGGGGTCTCTCTCAGAGGGCTCGATCGGAGGGCAAGGGCAAAATGGTTATTTCCAATGTGTGAACACATAGTGAAAATAGTACCATCGGAACGGGCTCGACGAGACGAAAATGGGGGCGCTGGTTTTACCTGATTCCGAGCTACGGTCGCGAAGTTGTGACCGTTCGTTCGTTAGGCAGAAAAGTAGACAGAAATCTGTCCACTACTGCCCTTAACGGGCGAACGCTCACAACTTAACAGATTCGGCCGGCGGCTAAGGCTGAAAACGCATTTCAAAAATACGCTTTCAGAATAGGAAAGCACGTTTCTGCTTTAGAACGCAGCAGAATACGGCTTCGCCACTGGAAAGCGCATTTTGACATTACGCCTTCACTTAAACTGACGCGCGGGCCCGGTTGACTTTCCTCTCTCCAGATGACGAGCGGGGCCCGCCTATCCTCTCTCTCTCCTCCCCTGGGTCATCTTCTCCCTCCCGCTGTGGAGCAGGGGAGGCCGGACCGTCGGTGCAGCCAACGCCTAGCGGCCGCGGGAGGGCCGGCCGGCGAGCGGGGCGGCTCGGCCGTGCTGCACCGCACCCGTAGGTGGCCTCGGGGTCGCCCGGGATGGCCGGTAGCACCGCTGCCGCGGCTCAGCGCTCTGGCCGGAGATGGCCGCAGGTGAGGGACACCAGCAGAGCTACCTCACCGGAGTTAAGTACGGCGGCAGATCGCGGACCTCCCGGGGAGTGCACGGGCGCAGAGAGTGGGAAGGGGAAGACCAGGAGCGTGTGGAGGCCAGAGGAATCGGCGGCGGCCGCCTCGGCCATTGCCGGGGCAGAGAGCTCCGGGGCTCGGTGGGGAAGGGATAGGGCTCGATGGGGACTAGAGGGACTCGGTCATGCCTTAAATAGGCTCGGGAGGAGGGTTCTAGGCTACACTCGCCGGCGACCGGAGCTTCGAGACGACGGCCGGAGCTTCGGGACGACGGCAGAAGCGGCTAATGGCTAGGGAACGAAGGGGAGAGGGCTCTGGAGGGTTCACGCACGCGGAGGGATCTCTACGACACTCCCGGACGGGCTGGAACCAGCTGGACACGCGCTACCGACGAGATAATGCACAGAGCGCGGTTTTGGCACGCTTTGCCCGTGGTCACCGCGTGTCCATGGCGATGCCATGACGCACTCGATGCCAAACCATGTCTAGTCTACTCCCCTTCCTATCCTGAGTTGACCCATGCAGCTGAATGACCTGAGAGAGGCCTGAGGTGACTGCACCATGGTCAAACAGTTGCCATCAGCAACTTGTTTGTGCTGTGGTGTGGCCACCACAGTGCTCACCTTGGCCTGATATTAGGCATGGGTCAATAAACTACTAAGGTCACTACCCTCGCAAAATCTCCGCTCAAACAAACCATTCTAGATAGCACTTCCTTTGCAACTTGGCAGTCTGACCAGATTTGGAAATGAGGGAGCTGGGGTCAAATGGCTAGATGAAAATGGCTCAAACTTGGAGGAGGCCAATGATTTAGGCATATGAAGTCACTGTAAAGGTTTCATACCATTTTCATAAGCAGAAATGGTACTTCCTTCACAGTGCTCCAATTTGGATAGAATCTTGAATAAATTGCTGAGGAAGATGGGCTAGATGGAATGGGCTAAATTTTGGAGGACAAGGGTAATTTATCACAATGTATCACCCTGCAAAATTTTAGCCCAAGGAGATCAAGAAATCATGCACTTCCTTTGCAAACCAGAAATCTGGACAGAATTTGCAAATGGAAGTGGTGCTCAAAATTTGCATTGGGAAACTTGATATTTTGATGGAAATGGAGAATATATGGATATGAGAAGCTCCACAAATTATTTGGGATTTTTCCTAGCTACTCAAATGGTAGTTCCTTTGGAAAGGCCCCAAATTGGAATATTGGCTTTAAATAAGAAAAGGCAATTTCCCTAATTTAATTATGGCCAATATTTTTATGAGAGCTCAACATATCTACAAAGAATATCTCCACAAGTTTTCATGAACTCTGGAGATGGATAGATATTTTCCGGGATTTAATTCCTCAGAAGGGCGGAAAAAGGAATTAATTCTAGAGGGAAAATATTGCATATGACTTAGCAATATTTTTGCACATCTAGGGTTTATGAGGGCAGAAGGATCTTTGGAAATTTTGGGAGGATCAATAGAGCAAGGGAAAGGATAGCTCCTTTGAAAACACAAAGGCAGGATTTCCAGTTCCGATATTTCGGAACTAGGGTTTGAATGAGGTTCGGGATTGGCTGACGGAAGGTTGACTGGCACAAGAGCAAGGGAAAAGCACTGAGAGGTTGAGGACAGATTGGATATACCTGGTCACTGGCCAAATTCCAGAGGAAAAATTGGGGAGAGAAAAGCTAGGAAGGAATAACAGCACAAAAATCGATAACCCGATTTTTGTGGTGTTACACTTGTCCAAGTAAGGACAGCACCCAAGCACCGGTCCACCCACATATCAAATTTTCAAAGTAACGAACGCGAATCATATGAGCATGATGAAAACTAGCTTGACAGAAATTCCCATGTGTCCTCGGGAGCGCTTTGCTTTATATAAGAGTTTGTCCAGGCTTGTCCTTTGCTATAAAAAGGATTGGGCCACCTTGCTGCACCTTTGCTACATTTGTTACTTGCTATCCGTTACGACTTATCTTATCACAAAACTATCTGTTACCGATAACTTCAGTGCTTGCAGAGAATACCTTACTGAAAACCGCTTGTCATTTCCTTCTGCTCCTCATTGGGTTCGACACTCTTACTTATCGAAAGGACTACGATAGATCCCCTATACTTGTGCGTCATCAAGACTCTTTTCTGGCGCCGTTGGCGGGGAGTGAAGCGCCTTTGGTTAGTGGAACTTGGTAAGGAAAAATTTATATAGTGTGCTGAAATTTACTGTCACTTGTTACTATGGAAAATAATGCTTTGAGGGGCTTGTTCGGGGTATCTTCACCCCGACCGAAATCACAAAGGGATGCTCCTCAACCTACTGCACCTACTGAAAATATTTATTATGAGATTCCTTCGGGTATGATAGAGAAACTGCTAGCTAATCCTTATGCAGGAGATGGAATACTACATCCTGATTTGCATCTAATCTATGTGGATGAAGTTTGTGGATTATTTAAGCTTGCAGGTTTGCCCGAGGATGATGTCAAGAAGAAGGTCTTTCCTTTATCTTTGAAGGAGAAGGCATTGACATGGTATAGGCTATGTGATGATATTGGATCATGGAACTACAACCGATTGAAATTGGAATTTCATCAGAAGTTTTATCCTATGCATCTGGTTCATCGTGATTGGAATTATATATATAATTTTTGGCCTCCTGAAGGAGAAAGTATCGCTCAAGCTTAGGGGAGGCTTAAGTCAATGTTATATTCATGCCCCAATCATGAGCTCCCAAGAGAAATTATTATTCAGAATTTTATGCTCGGCTTTCTCGTAATGATCAATCCATGCTCGATACTTCTTGTAATGGTTCCTTTATGAAGAAAGATATTGAATTCAAATGGGACTTATTGGAAAGAATTAAACACAACTCCGAAGATTGGGAACTCGACGAAGGTAAGGAGTCAGGTATAAACCTTAAGTTTGATTGTGTTAAATCCTTTATAGACATCGATGCTTTTCGTGAATTTAGCACTAAATATGGACTTGACTCTGAGATAGTAGCTTCTTTCTGTGAATCTTTTGCTACTCATGTTGATCTCCCTAAGGAGAAGTGGTTTAAATATCATCCTCCCATTGAAGTGAAAGTAGTTGAACATATTAAAGTTGAAGAAGAAACTATTATTTATAATGTTGATCCTATTATTCCTATTGCTTATATTGAGAAACCACCTTTCCCTGTTAGAATAAAGGAACATGCTAAAGCTTCAACTGTGGTTCGTAAGAGTTATGCTAGAACACCTACACCCCTGAACAAATCAAAGTTGAACCTAGTATTGCTATGGTTAAAGATCTCTTGGTTGATAATATTGATGGGCATGTTATTCATTTCTGTGATGAAGCTGCTAGAATTGCTAAACCTGATACTAAAAATAAACATAGACCTATTGTTGGCATGCCTGTTGTTTCTGTTAAAATAGGAGATCATTGTTATCATGGCTTGTGTGATGTGGGTGCTAGTGTGAGTGCAATTCCCTTCACCATATATCAAGAAATTATGAATGATATTGCACCAGCTGAATTAGAGGAAATTGATGTTACCATTAAGCTTGCTAATAGAGATACTATACCACCGGTTGGGATTGTTAGAGATGTTGAAGTCTTGTGTGGGAAAATAAAGTATCCTACAGATTTTCTTGTTCTTGGTTCCCCACAAGATGATTTTTGTCCCATTATATTTGGTAGACCTTTCTTGAATACTTTTAATACTAAGATAGATTGTGAGAAAGAAACTGTTACTGTAAGTTTTGGGGATGTGTCTCATGAGTTCAATTTCTCTAAATTTCGTAGACAACCCCATGACAAAGAATTGCCTAGTAAAGATGAAATTATTGGTCTTGCTTCTATTGCTGTGCCTCCTACTGATCCCTTAGAACAATATTTGCTAGACCATGAAAACGATATGCATATGAATGAAAGGAATGAAATAGATAAGATTGTATTTGATCAGCAGCCTATTTTGAAACACAACCTGCCTGTTGAAATACTTGGGGATCCTCCTCCACCCAAGGGTGATCCCGTGTTTGAGCTTAAACAATTATCGGATACTCTGAAATGCGGTTATCTTGATGAAAAGAAGATGTATCCCGTTATTATTAGTGCTAACCTTTTAGAGCATGAAGAAAAGAGGTTATTGAAAACTTTGAGGAAGCACCGTGCTGTTATTGGATATACTCTTGATGATCTTAAGGGCATTAGTCCCACTCTATGTCAGCATAAAATTAATAAGGAGCCTGATGCTAAACCAGTGGTTGATCGCCAATGACGGTTAAATCCTAAAATGAAAGAAGTGGTAAGAAACGAAATACTAAAGCTTCTGGAGGCAGGTATAATTTATCCTATTGCTAATAGTAGAAGGGTTAGTCCCGTTCATTGTGTTCCTAAGAAAGGAGGTATTACCGTTGTTCCTAATGATAAAAATGAATTGATCCCGCAAAGAATTGTTATAGGATATAGAATGGTAAATGATTTTAGGAAATTAAATAAAGCTACTAGGAAAGATCATTACCCTCTACCTTTTATTGATCAAATGCTAGAAAGACTATCCAATCACACACATTTTTGCTTTCTAGATGGTTATTCTGGTTTCTCTCAAAAACCTGTGTCAAAAGCGGATCAAGAAAAGACAACTTTTACTTGTCCTTTCGATACCTTTGCTTATAGACGTATGCCTTTTGGTTTATGCAATGCACCTGCTACCTTTCAAAGATGTATGACTGCTATATTCTCTGACTTTTGTGAAAAGATTGTTGAGGTTTTCACGGATGATTTTTCCGTTTACGGAACTTCTTTTGATGATTGCTTGAGCAACCTTGATCGAGTTTTGCAGAGATGCGAAGAAACTAATCTTGTCTTGAATTGGGAAAAGTGCCACTTTATGGTTAATGAAGGTATTGTCTTGGGGCACAAAATATCCAAAAGAGGTATTGAAGTTGATAAAGCTAAAGTTGATGCTATTGAAAAAATGTCGTGTCCTACGGATATCAAAGGTATAAGAAGTTTCCTTGGTCATGCTGGTTTCTATAGGAGGTTTATTAAAGACTTCTCTAAGATTTCTAGGCCTCTCACTAATCTTTTGCAAAAAGATGTTCCATTCGTTTTTGATGATGATTGTGTAGAAGCATTTGAAATTCTTAAGAAAGCCTTGATTTCTGCACCTGTTGTTCAACCACCTGATTGGAACCTACCCTTTGAAATTATGTGTGATGCTAGTGATTATGCCGTTGGTGCTGTTCTAGGACAAAGAGTTGATAAGAAATTAAATGTTATCCATTATGCTAGTAAAACTCTAGACAATGCTCAAAGAAACTATGCTACCACTAAAAAGGAATTTTTAGCAGTTGTGTTTGCTTGTGATAAGTTCAGACCTTATATTGTTGATTCCAAAGTAACTGTTCACACCGATCATGCTGCTATTAAATATCTTATGGAAAAGAAAGATGCTAAACCTAGACTTATTAGATGGGTTCTTCTGCTACAAGAATTTGATTTGCATATTATTGATAGAAAGGGTGTTGAGAACACCTCGTAGCAGACAACTTGTCTAGGTTAGAAAATGTTCTTGATGACCCACTACCTATTGATGATAGCTTTCCTGATGAACAATTAGCTGTCATAAATGCTTCGCGTAATGCTCCATGGTACGCTGATTATGCTAATTACATTGTTGCTAAATTTATACCACCTAGTTTCACATACCAACAAAAGAAAAAGTTCTTCTATGATTTAAGACATTACTTTTGGGATGATCCATACCTTTATAAAGAAGGAGTAGATGGTGTTATTACACGTTGTGTTCCTAAGCATGAACAGGAACAAATCCTTCACAAGTGTCATTCCGAGGCCTACGGAGGACACCACGCTGGAGATAGAACTGCACATAAGGTACTACAATCTGGTTTTTATTGGCCTACTCTCTTCAAGGATGCTCATAAGTTTTTATTGTCTTGTGATGAATGTCAAAGAATTGGTAATATTAGTAGACGTCAGGAATATTTAATAATTTAGGAAAATTTAAAGTAGTCCGAAAAGTGCACGAGGAGGCGACAAGCCAGGAGGGCGCGCCCTACCCCCCTGGGCGCGCCCTAGTGGCTTGTGGCCACCCCGTGTACCCTCCGGACTCTGTTTTCTTGTGGTATACTCCTTCAGGTCGGTAAAAATTCATTATATAATCTCCCGAAGGTTTGGACCTTCGTATCGCGACAATATCTCCTGTTTTTGTTTTGAGTTGTTTTCCGGACAGATTTAGATCGACATGACGTCCCCAAGTGCTTCGAAGGACAAGTTCTTCGAGAAGGTCATCAACCCCTACCTTGCGGAGGTGCTGCGACACCCTCAAACCATTGAGATGCATGAGGGGGTGCTGCACATCCGTGATGTTGATGGGCCAAAGAAGACCGGAAGCGTGGAGACAAGGCTCGAAGCAATGGAGCAACAAGTCTTCAAGTGCCAAGGGATGGTGGAACGCGGACTCAATGCCAATCACATGATGATCGCGGAGTTTACCCATAAGCACAAGGTGGATGCTAAGGACATCGGGGAGCACATCTTCAAGCTTTACGAGAAAATCGAGCATCTCCAAGCCCGGATCTATGACCTGCAAAACCAAAACTGTGAGTATGAATACAGATTTAAGAGAATGAGTTTGGCTGTAGATTTGAGGATCCCGGAGACTCGTAGATCTTTTTACGATGGTGAGCCTATGCCTTGGAAGACGGAGGACAAGCGTCCAACCTCATCAACAACTCCAACATCACCACCTCCGAAGAAAGACAACTAAACACATGGGTACGGTCACTCCCCTTGGCTTGTGCCTGATACGTCTCCAACGTATCTATAATTTTTGATTGTTCCATGCTATTATATTATCTGTTTTGGATGTTTTATATGCATTAATATGCTATTTTATATTATTTTTGGGACTAACCTATTAATCTAGAGCCTAGTGCCAGTTTCTGTTTTTTCCTTGTTTTTGAGTATTGCAGATAAGGAATATTAAACGGAGTCCAAACGGAATAAAATATTCACGATGATTTTTCTTGGACCAGAAAAAACCTACCAGACTTGGAGATGAAGGAAGGAGACCTGCTGGGAGGCGACAAGCCTGCAGGGTGCGCCCTAGGGGGCGCGCCCTCCTGGCTTGTGGCCCCCCAGCAGGCCTCCTAATCCTATTCTTCGGCCTATAAATTCCCAAATATTCCCCCAATACCAAAAAGAGCCACGAAAATACTTTTCCGCCGCCGGAAGCCTCTGTTCCCGTGAGATCCCATCTTGGAGCCTTTTCCGGTAATCTGCCGGAGGGGGATTCGATCACGGAGGGCATCTACATCAACTCCATTGCCCCTCCGATGATGCGTGAGTAGTTCACCACAGACCTTCGGGTCCATAGCTAGTAGCTAGATGGCTTCTTCTCTCTCTTTGTTCTTCAATACCATGTTCTTCATGATCTTCATGGAGATCTATCCGATGTAATACTCTTTTGCGGTGTGTCTGTCGATATCCGATGAATTGTGGGTTTATGATCAGATTATCTATGAATATTATTTGAATCTTCTCTGAATTCTTATATGCATGATTTCATATCTTTGCAAGTCTCTTCGAGTTATTGGTTTGGTTTGGCCAACTAGATTGGTAATTCTTGCAATGGGAGAAGTGCTTAGTTTTGGGTTCAATCTTGCGGTGTCCTCACCCAGTGACAAAGTAGGGGTAGCAAGGCACGTATTTGTATTGTTGCCATCAAGGATAAAAAGATGGGGTTTTCATCATATTGCTTGAGTTTATCCCTCTACATCATGTCATCTTACCTAATGCGTGACTCTGTTCTTCATGAACTTAATACTATAGATGCAGGCAGGAGTCGGTCGATGTGTGGAGTAATAGTAGTAGATGCAGAATCGTTTTGCTCTACTTGACACGGACGTGATGCCTATATGCATAATCATTGCCTTGGATATCGTCATAACTATGCGCTTTTCTATCAATTGCTCGACAGTAATTTGTTCACCCACCGTATTATTTTCCTTCATGAGAGAAGCCTCTAGTGAAACCTATGGCCCCCGGGTCTATTTTCCATATTATATTTTCAGATCTATAAACCAAAAATACCAAAAATACTTTGCGGCAATCTTTTTACTTTTGTTTTACTTTTCGTTTTAGCAATCTTTTATATCTATCTCTATCAGATCTCATCCTTGCAAGTAACCGTGAAGGGTTTGACAACCCCTTTATAGCGTTGGGTGCAAGTGTTTGATTGTTTGTGTAGGTGGTAAGATTGGGGCCTTGCTTGTACCTCCTACTAGATTGATACCTTGGTTCTCAACAACTGAGGGAAATACTTATCTACTTTGCTGCATCACCCTCTCCTCTTCAAGGGAAAACCAACGCAAGCTCAAGAAGTAGCAAGAAGGATTTCTGGCGCCGTTGCCGGGGAGGATACATAGCAAGTCAAGACATCAATCCTACCAAGTACCCATCACAAACTCATCTCTTGCATTTACATTATTTGCCATTTGCCTCTTGTTTTCCTCTCCCCCACTTCTAAAACGATTTTCAGAAAAAACCAAAAAGATTTGACTTTTTATTTGCCGTTCTTCCGTTTGTCTTTTCGTTTGCTTTTTGTTTGCTTGGGTGCTAGATTGCTTGCTTTGTCACGATGACTCAAGAGAATACCAAGTTGTGTGACTTCTCCAATACTAATAATAATGATTTTATTAGTACTCCGATTGCTCCTGCCACTAGTGCGGAATCTTATGAAATTAATGCCGCTTTGCTTAATCTTGTTATGAAAGAACAATTTTCCGGCCTTCCTAGTGAAGATGCCGCATCCCATCTAAATACTTTTGTTGAGTTGTGTGATATGCAAAAGAAGAAAGATGTGGATAATGATATTTTTAAATTGAAGCTATTCCCGTTCTCACTACGAGATCGTGCTAAAACTTGGTTTTCATCTTTGCCTAAAAATAGTATTGATTCATGGAATAAGTGTAAAGATGCTTTTATTTCCAAGTACTTTCCGCCCGCTAAGATCATCTCCCTTAGGAACGATATAATGAATTTTAAGCAACTTGATCATGAGCATGTTGCACAATCTTGGGAGAGGATGAAACTAATGATTAGAAATTGCCCCGCGCATGGTTTGAGTTTATGGATGATTATACAAATTTTTATGCGGGATTGAATTTTGCTTCTAGAAATCTTTTAGATTCCGCAGCGGGTGGTACCTTTATGGAAATCACATTAGGAGAAGCTACTAAACTCCTAGATAATATTATGGCAAATTACTCTCAATGGCATACCGAAATATCTCCTACTAGTAAAAAAGTGCATGCTATTGAAGAAATAAATACTTTGAGTGAAAAGATGGATGAATTAATGAAATTGTTTGCTAGTAAGAGTGCTCCTATTGATCCTAATGATATGCCTTTGTCTTCTTTGATTGGAAATAATAATGAATCTATGGATGTGAATTTTGTTGGTAGGAACAATTTTGGTAATAACGCGTATAGAGGTAATTTCAATCCTAGGCCGTTTCCTAGTAATTCCTCTAATAATTATGGTAATTCCTACAACAATTCTTATGGAAATTATAATAATATGCCCTCTGATCTTGAGAATAATATTAAAGAATTTATTAGTTCACAAAAGGGTTTCAATGCTATGATTGAACAAAAATTGCTCAAGATTGATGACTTGGCTAGGAACGTTGATAGAATTTCACTTGAGATTGATTCTTTGAAAAATAGATCTACTCCACCCAAGCGTGATATTAATGAGTCTTTAAAAGCTATGAGAATTTCTATTGATGAGTGTAAGGAAAGAACCGCTAGAATGCGTGCTAAGCGTGAATTGCTTGAAAAAGTGTGTTATCATGATAATATTGATGAAGATATTAAAGTGATTGATGTGACTCCTATTGAATCTTTGTTTTCTAATTTAAATCTTGATAAAGATGGGTCTGGAGATAAGTCAACTTTAGTTAAAAGGCGTCCCAATGATTCGGGGTTTATAGATCTTAATGCTAAGATTGATAAAAGTGGGATTGAAGAGGTCAAAACTTTAAATAGCAATGAACCCACTCTTTTGGATTTCAAGGACATTAATTATGATAGTTGTTCTTTGATTGATTGTATTTCCTTGTTGCAATCCATGTTGAATTCTCCGCATGCTTATAATCAAAATAAAGCTTTTACTAAACATATCGTGGATGCTATGATGAAATCTTTTGAAGAAAAACTTGAGTTGGAAGTTTCTATACTGACGGGGATATTACCCCGCGAACAGTACTGACCCGGCAGACATGCTGACCCGGCTGCTACAGTGCCAGGATGGTAACCCGGCAGCTACAGTGTCAGGGTGATAACCCGGCTGCTACAGTGTCAGGATGCTAACCCGGCTACAGTGTCAGGATGCTAACCCGGCTGCTACAGTGCCAGGAGGTGAACAGTGTTATCAGACAGTCCTGGAGACGAGTCTCGGAAGATAAGTCCTGGTTGTAACCCGCCCGGTGTAAGCCGCCCGGGATTGGAAGAAGCCCAGGACTCGGAAGCCCATGAAGAGAAGCCCGCGATGGGAAGTCATCAATCCGACTTAGACTCTATATGTAAACCGCCCCTTCAGCCTTTATAAGGAGGGGCGGGTCACCCCAAGAGGGTCAGGTTAGACATCTCATAGACAGGTCTCATAGACAGGTCTCATAGACATGTCAGAAAAGATAGTCAGATTAGAGGCTAGAGATCATCCTTGTAACCAAGAGGTCTTCCTCATCATTAATGCCAGACAAGCAGGACGTAGGCTTTTACCTCCATCGGAGGGGCCGAACCTGGGTAAACTCTCGCGTCTCTCGTCCCGCTCAACCCCTCTCAAGCTACCAGTTACGTGCGCTGGACCTCACGACTAAGTCCTTACACTAGGACATCTGCCGTGACAAATCCACGACAGTTGGCGCCCACCGTGGGGCACGCACGATGGTGTTGAGTTCTTGGAGGGATCTTTCCTAGGGTTTTGAGAAGTTTGCAATTTTCTGGATGAAGGAAAGACCAGTCTCAGAAGGATCTACATCAACTCCGACTCATAGTCAAATTGAAAGGATTTCGGCGTTAAAAGTAACTTCGGTGGCAGTCAGAACAGCGGGTATGAAATTGAGACCAAGTTCGAGAAAACAGGGCTAGGTCAGGTGAGCCACTGCAAAAACGCCGAATTGAAGAGACCCAGGCCAGACTGATTTTGGAGCACTGGCGGCTTGTACTGTAACGAGCAAGTCCCATGACTGATTTTGGAGGATTAGCTATTTTTTGCTTGGGCATACATGCAAATTATGGGAAGTCTGAAAAAGGGAAAGGACAGCAAAAGATTTCTGTGGACAGACGAAATCCCAAGACTGATTTCCGTGGATATACTGGTCTCCGCCTTCGATTCCGCGTGTGAGTTGCCTCCGTTGAGCCGCCACGATCTCCTCTGTTGCTGCAGCCTCGTCTGTGAGCCGCCCTGCATCGCCGAACCGCCGCAGTTTGTCCCGCCTCCACGTGCGAGCGCCCGCGCTCGGGCGGCTCAGCCTCGAGCTGCCGCTGCCTCAGTTCGCCATCCGCCGCTGCTGCGAGTCGCCTCGGCCGGGCGGCCTAGCCAAATCGCATCCGAGCCGCCCTCATCGTGGGTAGTCTCGCCGCCGTCGCAAGTCGCCCTCACCGACGCACGCCTGCACCCACGGCTTCACCCCGCGCCTCGCTCCACCACCGGCTAACCTCTACCTCCACCGCGGCCGCGGTGAGATACCGCTGCTTCCGAAAACGCCGGCGCCCACACCTCAAGCCGTCGCTGACCCGCCGCTCAGTGGCTCCGAACCTCCCCGGTCGCTTCGGGCCGCCTCCGCCGTCACAGTCGCCGGGCCCCGCCTCGTGGGCCTCGGCCAAGCCGCCCCCGCGGCTGCCGCCGCGCCCTCGCCGTCGTGTCAAGCCGCCGCTACAGCCGGCGAGCCGGCACTGCCGAACCATCGGCCCCGTCGCCAAACCGCCGTCCGCCTCCTCCGGCCGTGCCATGAGCCACCGGCCGCCTCGACGTCCTCCGCCGGCCGTGCGCTGAGCCTGCGGTCGCCTTCAGTCCGCCGTCGAGCCGCCCGCCCCAGGTCGGCCTCCATGGCCGGGTCGCCCCCACCTCCGCCGCGCCAGCTCCGCCTGCGCTGCGCGTCCGAGCCGCCGCAGTCGCGAGCCGCCCGTTGGCTCTCCCGCGGCCGGGCCGCTCGATCCGGAAACAGGTCAACCACCGGCCGCCGACCGCCTCTGCTTCACTCCACCTAGCCCCGGCTGGCACCGCCTGCCTCGCGCGTCCGTACCATGCCCCGCCGCCACCGCGTTCCCACCTAGCCCCGACCGCCTCTGCTCTGCTTCGCCTCCCTCGCGCATGAGCCGCCGGTCGGGACCCACCGGCTCGCCACCGCAGCCCCGCGCCTTGCGCCGCTACCGCGCTACTGTTCCCGCAAACCGCCGGCACCGCTTCCGCCCGGCTCCACCATCGCCATGAGCCGCCATGGCGTCGGCTGCCGCCGCGCCACGAGTCGGCTGACCGCGCTTCCGCCTTGCACGGTTCTGAAACCGCCTCCGCCGCCGAGCAAAACGGCCCTGCTCGAGCCGCCCCGCCGAGCCGCCGGACCCGCTGGAGAACCGCTCCGCGCGAGCCGCCCCGGCTCCTCGCGCGCGGGCGCTCCCCCCTGTGACCCGCCGTTGTGGGAGATAAACGAGTGGTGGGAGTTCGGTTGTTGAAAAAAAAAAAAAAAAAGGGTGTGGCCAGGCTAGCACGCCAATAATTGCAAAGCAACTATGACTCGTCCGAGTTTTACGTCAGCTCCATTGCAGTGATCATTAACTCTGCAGTTGATAATTTTCGACGAACCACATCAGGTGAAGTCAATCCAGTCAATTTTTATTGGTACACTTATTATTCTTTCGAGAACAGTTACTTTCGTCTGCGATGTCGTTATGCAGGACTGCCAAGGTGACCGGCGTACTGCGGGTGCAAAGCTCACATCAGCAACCGCCCGTACGAGTTGTCCAACGGACGCACGGAAACCACCTGTGGTCCGATCTACATCAACCCGCGGGAGATTCATACGTCCGTACCGGCTTACAAACGCTCGCGGCCGAGTCACCCGTCTGCACCGGCTTACAACGCTACAGCCGACTCTCGCACAACGCCATGGCCGTCTCTCGTGACCGCACCGGCATACAACACCGCGGCCGCCTCTCCCGACCGTGCCGGCTTACAACGCCGCGGCCGTCTCTCACGACCGTACCGGCTTACAACGCCGCGGCCGTCTCTCACAACCGCGTCGTCTTCAAACGCGCGGCTGACTCCTACATCTACATCAACATACTGGTGCTGTGCTTGCCTGTTCAAGCCGCCCAACGGACGCGCGCAAGACGCCGCCCACAGTCTGATCTACATCAACATATCGGTGCGGTGCTCGCCTGTACGAGCCGCCCAACGGACGAGCGCAAGACGCCGCCCACAGTCTGGTCTACATCAGCATATCGGTGCAGTGTTCGCCTGTACGAGCCGCCCAACGGACAGGCGCACAAGTCGCCGCCACTACAGTTTGGTTAACTTCAGCAACCAGCCGGGACGAACCATCGACCGGATTATTGAAACAATTCATACGGGATCATCTATAACCCGCCACGGTCAACCTCTACCTTCAGTGGAGACTCTCAAGCCGCCTCTTAGAAGTCGACTTAAGACTCGGGGGCTACAGACATGGCTCGACACACTTGGTCGTTTTCAACGAGAACCCCGGGTCATTACAAGGAAATTAACCCAATCCCTGGGGCTACTACATCATTGGTGGAAGGATTAAAAGTTACCCAAGAAGACGAGCCGCCATTATGCGCCGTTCAGCTTGGGGGCTTCTGCTATTTCTTCATACAAGATGGCGGCTTACAAGATGCTGCAACAATGCTGATACTTCAACAAGGTCATTTGGGGGCTTCCAACCCGCCGGGTTTAGCTCACTCACCCTCTTGATCGGCTCTTCAGCTACAATAGTAAACAATACGGCGGCTTACAAGTTAAGCTGTCCACATGACGCCGGCTTACAAGACGGTGCACAAGTTGATATCATCGACAAGGTCGTTTGGGTGCTTTCAACCCACCGGGTTAAGCTTCAACCCTCTCGATCAGGCTCTTCAGCCACTGTAAGGCGGGTCATTGACCCAACACGTTGAATCTATCAGCAAAGGTCATTAGGGGTGCAGCAAGTTATGTACTTACCCTCTTTTCGATCTACAATTCCGGGTTATACCTGCCTGTAAGTAGATGCGCTTTGTCAGGGGTGCAGCGAGTTCTAAAACTCACCCTCTGCAAAGGCCTCTTACAGCGGCGAGGCAACCCCTTACATCTACAATTCCGGGTTATACCTGCCTGTAAGTAGATGCGCTTTGTCAGGGGTGCAGCGAGTTCTAAAACTCACCCTCTGCAAAGGCCTCTTACAGCGGCGAGGCAACCCCTTACATCTACAATTCCGGGGTATACCTGCCTGTAAGTAGCTGCGCTTTGATCAGGGGTGCAGCGAGTTCTAAAACTCACCCCCTGCAAAGGCCTCTTACAGCGGCGAGGCAAACTCTCTCATCTGCAAGGCCGGGTTATGCCTGCTTGTAAGTTGCTGCCGCTTTGCCAGGGGTGCAGCGAGTTCTAAAACTTACCCCCTGCAAGGGCCTCTTACAGCGGCGAGGCAAACTCTCCCATCTGCTGCGTACTCTCCGCCAAGTGGCCCGTCGTACCCTGGAGGTTCAAACGACGGATTTACGTCACGTGAGAAGTAGCTTATGTGTTCTAAGGGTACTCACCCCCTGCTGTGTCTCTCTCTGGTTCGTTGCGCTCTTATCAGTTACACTGGTATGAGTTCAAGCATCGAGTCCACCCAGAAGAACCATCATATGAATTTTTTGGAAGGCAAAGCAAGAAACATCATACATTGCATCATACATTGCATTGCATCATACATTACATCATGCATTGCATCATATTTACATATCATGCCGGTTTGCCAAACCGGGTCAGAGCAAGATTGTGAAAGAAGAAGCAAGGCTATACGAGATTTTAACATCTCCGGGTTGTGCTTTTTCAAGCCGCCCTTACAACAATGCAGAATACTCTGTTTTGTTTATTTTTGCAGGTCTTGTCTCCTAAGATAAGCCGCCAGAACAAATAGATCTTTAATAGCCACCATGGCTGGATCTTCATTATGGATTTCTCAAACATATATTCGTCGGGTTGCACCGCAACCACGAGCGTGGTTTTCATATCAAAGACAGGAATTATTCCAGGATATTCATTTCGGGTTATATTACAACCACGGTCAAGGATTCATTCAACAAATTATGACGAGTCATATTATTCTCACACAGTCCCGAGTCGCCGCAGGCAGACGACCCGGCACTTGGGGGCTACATTATTCAAGTCCAGTTTATATCAAGTATGCAAGTCCCGAGTCGCCGCAGGCAGACAACCCGGCACTTGGGGGCTAATGCAAGCTGGTTTTCAAAGCATTACATTGTCAACAAGACCCTGTTATCTCAAGGAGATGAGCAAGCCTTTCTATATTTTTCTAAGTCCCAGCCCAGTACTTCTTACTGACCTGGCACTTGAGGGCTACACCGCTCAGATCAAATTTTCTAAAGTCCCAAGTCGCCGCAGGCGTGCGACCTGGCACTTGGGGGCTACAGTATTCAGTTGTTCAAAACGGATTATAAGGTACAAATTGAAGACCCGGCGCATCACATATTGATGAGCCGGCCCTTGGGGGCTACACCAGCTGAAGCTTTATAAAGTATAAGACAGTTATAAGTCCCAGGCTGCTGCAGGCAAGACAACCTGGTACTTGGGGGCTACACAATCAAAGATATTGTTGCAAAGCGCCAAGTCATCATGGATCAACTTGGAGCTTGGGGGCTACAGGTAATATGAATATATCAAAAAATTGAAGAGAGTTTTCAAGATGTCAATGTCAGCTGGAGTCCAGTTATCTGACCCGGCACCATCAATAATTATAACCCGGCGGAGGAGACCTGCCAAGAGCATTGAAGGCCGACTCAACGGCATATGGGTGTTGTATTCCTAATATTTTATTTCAAAAGACATATACCTGCAAGACGATGGAGCTTACCATGAATAAATTCAAGCTAACCTGGGGGCTAATGACGGGGATATTACCCCGCGATATGACCCGGGGAACAGTACTGACCCGGCAGACATGCTGACCCGGCTGCTACAGTGCCAGGATGGTAACCCGGTAGCTACAGTGTCAGGGTGATAACCCGGCTGCTACAGTGTCAGGATGCTAACCCGGCTACAGTGTCAGGATGCTAACCCGGCTGCTACAGTGCCAGGAGGTGAACAGTGTTATCAGACAGTCCTGGAGACGAGTCTCGGAAGATAAGTCCTGGTTGTAACCCGCCCGGTGTAAGCCGCCCGGGATTGGAAGAAGCCCAGGACTCGGAAGCCCATGAAGAGAAGCCCGCGATGGGAAGTCATCAATCCGACTTAGACTCTATATGTAAACCGCCCCTTCAGCCTTTATAAGGAGGGGCGGGTCACCCCAAGAGGGTCAGGTTAGACATCTCATAGACAGGTCTCATAGACATGTCAGAAAAGATAGTCAGATTAGAGGCTAGAGATCATCCTTGTAACCAAGAGGTCTTCCTCATCATTAATGCCAGACAAGCAGGACGTAGGCTTTTACCTCCATCGGAGGGGCCGAACCTGGGTAAACTCTCGCGTCTCTCGTCCCGCTCAACCCCTCTCAAGCTACCAGTTACGTGCGCTGGACCTCACGACTAAGTCCTTACACTAGGACATCTGCCGTGACAAATCCACGACATATACCTAGGAAGCTTTATGATGAGTGGAAACCTACTATTAAGATTAAAATTAAAGATTATGAGTGCCATCCTTTGTGTGATTTGGGTGATAGCGTTTCCACGATTCCGAAAACTTTATGTGATGTGCTAGGTTTCCATGAATTTGATTATTGCTCTTTAAATTTGCATCTAGCGGATTCCACCATTAAGAAACCTATGGGAAGGATTAATGATGTTATTATTGTTGCAAATAGGAATTATGTGCCCGTAGATTTCATTGTTCTTGATATAGATTGCAATCCTACATGTCCTATTATTCTTGGTAGACCTTTCCTTAGAACGATCGGTGCAATTATTGATATGAAAGAAGGAAACATTAGATTCCAATTTCCATTAAGGAAAGGCATGGAACACTTTCCTAGAAAGAAAATAAAATTACCTTATGAATCTATTATGAGAGCTACTTATGAGTTGCATACCAAAGATGACAATACCTAGATCTATTGCGTTATGCCTAGCTAAGGGCGTTAAACAATAGCGCTTGTTGGGAGGCAACCCAATTTAATTTTTTGCTTTTATTTTTTGCTTCTGTTTTTGAGTGCTTTACACATTATTACCTCTTTAGTAATTTTGTTTTCTTGTTTTAATTAGTGTTTGAGCCAAGACCTTTGGGATGGTCTACGGTGATTGTGATTTGATTCTGCTGAAAAACAGACACTTTTGCGCTCAGTCCAGGAATTTTATAAATTCACCAGAGCGTCGAATGAGTCTGAAATTTTTAAAAATGATTGATATACCAATTTCCCTGATTGTCCTAATTGTTCAGAATTTTTGGAGTTACAGAAGTATTCGAAGTCTATAGATTACTACAGACTGTTCTGTTTTAGACAGATTCTGTTTTCTTTGTGTTGTTTACTTATTTTGATGTATCTATGGGTTGTATCGGGGGGTATGAACCACGGAGAAGTTGGAATACAGTATATATTACACCAATATAAATAAAGAATGAGTTCACAACATTACCTAAAGTGGTGATTTATTTTTCTTATACTAACGGATCACACGAGTTTTCTGTTGAGTTTTGTGTTGTGAAGTTTTCAAGTTTTGGGTAAAGATTTGATGGACTATGGAATAAAGAGTGGCAAGAGCCTAAGCTTGGGGATGCCCAAGAAGGCATCCCCTCTTTCGTCTTCAATCCATCGGTAAATTTACTTGAGGCTATATTTTTATTCAACACATGATATGTGTTTTGCTTGGAGCGTCTTGTATGATATGAGTCTTTGCTTTTTAGTTTGCCACAATCATCCTTGCTGCACACATCTTTTGAGGGGGACACGCATTAATCGTGAATTTATTAGAATACTCTATGTGCTTCACTTATATCTTTTGAGCTAGGCAATGTTGCTCTAGTGCTTCACTTATATCTTTTTAGAGCACGGTGGTGTTTTATTTTATAGAAATAATTGAACTCTCGTACCTCACTTATATTATTTTGAGAGTCTTTAAACAGCATGGTAATTGGTTTAGGTTATGAATTTAGTCCTAATGTAATGGGCATCCAAGAGGGATATAATAAAAACTTTCATATAAAGTGCATTGAATACTATGAGAAGTTTGATTCCTTGCATATAGTTTTGAGATATAAAGATGGTGATATGAGAGTCATGCTAGTGAGTAATTGTGGAATGGTAGAAATACTTGTGTTAAAGCTTGTGATTCCCGTAGCATGCACGTATGGTGAACCGTTATGTAACGAAGTCGGAGCATAATTTGTTTAATGATTGTCATCCTTTGTGTGAGGGTCGGGAGCGCGCGATGGTTAACTCCTACCAACCTCTCCCCTAGGAGCATGCGTCTAATACTTTGCTTCGATAACTAATAGACTTTTGCAACAAGTATGTGAGTTCTTTATGACTAATGTTGAGTCCATGGATTATACGCACTCTCACCCTCCCACCTTTGCTAGCCTTTCTAGTACCGCGCAACTTTCGCTGGTGCATTAAACCCACCATATACCCTTCCTCAAAACAGCCACCATACCTACCTATTATGGCATTTCCATAGCCATTCCGAGATATATTGCCATGCAACTCCCACCGTTCTGTTTTTCATGACACGCACCATCATTTTCATATTGCTTTGCATGATCGTAAGATAGCTAGCATGATGTTTTCATGGCTTGTCCGTTTTTTGATGTCATTTGCTAGGCTAGATCGTTGCACATCCCGGTACACCACCAGAAGCATTCATATAGAGTCATACTTTATTCTAGGTATCGAGTTGTAATTCTTGAGTTGTAAGTAAATAAAAGTGTGATGATCTTCATTATTAGAGCATTGTCCCATGAGAGAAAAGGATGATGGAAGCTATGATTCCCTCACAAGTTGGGATGAGTCTCCGGACTTTACAAATAATAAAAGAGGCCAATGAAGCCCAAATAAAAAAAGAGGCCAAACATGCCCACCAAAAAAAAGAGAGAAAGAGAGAAGGGACAATGCTACTATCTTTTTCCACACTTGTGCTTCAAAGTAGCACCATGATCTTCATGATAGAGAGTCTCCTATTTTGTCACTTTCATATAACTAGTGGAATTTTTCATCATTATGCACAACCACTTAGTTTCTTTTTGAGCTTTCATACACTTATAGGTCTAGTGCATCCGTTGCATGGCAATCCCTACTCACTCACATTGATATCTATTGATGGGCATCTCCATAGCCCGTTGATACGCCTAGTTGATGTGAGACTATCTTCTCCTTTTTCCTCACAACCTCCACCATATTCTATTCCACCTATAGTGCTATATCCATGGCTCACGCTCATGTATTGCATGAGAGTTGAAAAGGTTTGAGAACATAAAAGGTGTGAAACAATTGCTTGACTTGTCATCGGGGTTGTGCATGATTTAAATACTTTGTGTGGGGAAGATGGAGCATAGCCAGACCATATGATTTTGTAGGGATAGCTTTCTGAGGCCATGTTATTTCGAAAGGACACAATTGCCTTGTTAGTATGCTTGAAGTATAACTCTTTTTATGTCAATATTAAACTTTTGTTTTGAGTCTTACGAATCTGAATATTCATGCCACAATAAAGAATATTACATGGATAAATATGTTAGGTAGCATTCCACATCAAAAATTCTGTTTTTATCATTTACCTACCCGAGGACGAGCAGGAATTAAGCTTGGGGATGCTTGATACGTCTCCAACGTATCTATAATTTTTTATTGTTCCATGCTATTATATTATCTGTTTTGGATGTTTTATATGCATTAATATGCTATTTTATATTATTTTTGGGACTAACCTATTAATCTAGAGCCTAGTGCCAGTTTCTGTTTTTTTCCTTGTTTTTGAGTATTGCAGATAAGGAATATTAAACGGAGTCCAAACGGAATAAAATCTTCGTGATGATTTTTCTTGGACCAGAAGAAACCTACCAGACATGGAGATGAAGGAAGGAGACCTGTCGGGAGGTGACAAGCCTGCAGGGCGCGCCCTAGGGGGGGAGGCGCGCCCTCCTGGCTTGTGCCCCCCCAGCAGGCCTCCTAACCCTATTCTTCGGCCTATAAATTCCCAAATATTCCCCCAATACCAAAAAGAGCCACGAAAATACTTTTCCGCCGCCGGAAGCCTCTGTTCCCGTGAGATCCCATCTTGGAGCCTTTTCCGGTAATCTGCCGGAGGGGGATTCGATCACGGAGGGCATCTACATCAACTCCGTTGCCCCTCCGATGATGCGTGAGTAGTTCACCACAGACCTTCGGGTCCATAGCTAGTAGCTAGATGGCTTCTTGTCTCTCTTTGTTCTTCAATACCATGTTCTTCATGATCTTCATGGAGATCTGTCCGATGCAATACTCTTTTGCGGTGTGTTTGTCGAGATCCGATGAATTGTGGGTTTATGATCAGATTATCTATGAATATTATTTGAATCTTCTCTGAATTCTTATATGCATGATTTCATATCTTTGCAAGTCTCTTCGGGTTATTGGTTTGGTTTGGCCAACTAGATTGCAAATTCTTGCAATGGGAGAAGTGCTTAGTTTTGGGTTCAATCTTGTGGTGTCCTCACCCAGTGACAAAGTAGGGGTAGTGAGGCACATATTTGTATTGTTTCCATCAAGGATAAAAAGATGGGGTTTTCATCATATTGCTTGAGTTTATCGCTCTACATCATGTCATCTTACCTAATGCGTTACTCTGTTCTTCATGAACTTAATACTCTAGATGCAGACAGGAGTCGGTCGATGTGTGGAGTAATAGTAGTAGATGTAGAATCGTTTCGGTCTACTTGACACGGACGTGATGCCTATATGCATAATCATTGCCTTGGATATCGTCATAACTATGCGCTTTTCTATCAATTACTCGACAGTAATTTGTTCACCCACCGTATTATTTTCCTTCATGAGAGAAGCCTCTAGTGAAACCTATGGCCCCCGGGTCTATTTTCCATATTATATTTTCAGATCTATAATCCAAAAATACCAAAAATACTTTGCTGCAATCTTTTTACTTTTGTTTTACTTTTCGTTTTAGCAATCTTTTATATCTATCTCTATCAGATCTCATCCTTGCAAGTAACCGTGAAGGGATTGACAACCCCTTTATAGCGTTGGGTGCAAGTGTTTGATTGTTTGTGTAGGTGCAAAGATTGGGGCCTTGCTTGTACCTCCTACTAGAGTGATACCTTGGTTCTCAACAACTGAGGGAAATACTTATCTACTTTACTGCATCACCCTTTCCTCTTCAAAGGAAAACCAACGCAAGCTCAAGAAGTAGCAGTGCCAAGATTGGGGGAGGTGCCCCGGTATCGTATCACCATCACATCTTTTACGTTTATCGTTTTTCTCAGTTCGATCCTTTTGGTTATATCTTGATCTAGTAGAATAAAGTCTTTAGTGTGATCTAGTTTTGAATTTTTCTTTTTGTTCCTCTTATGTAAGCGAGTCCGAGAGTTATATAATAAAAAGTAGTTTTGAGTTGAGGGCTTTGCTTGCTTGCTATGATCTTGAGAAAAAGAAATAGAAAGAAGTATAGAATAAAAGCAAAGAGTATATATGATGATCTTATGGGGGGAGTGATGACTTCACATATAAGAAGTATGTCGATTGAAATTTATTGTGAGTTGACAAACATAGCGATTGGTCATTGTTGCAATTAAAAGGAAGTAATAAAGAAAGAGAGGTTCACATATAAATATATTATCTTGGACATCTTTTATGATTGTGAGCACTCATTAAAATATTATATGCTAAGAAGTTGATGTTGGAGAAGGAAGACAACATAATGGGTTATGTTTGCCTATTTCCGAATAGAAGTTATATGGTTATAGATCCTTTAACATGTGACGCTTCCTTCCACCCCATATTAGCCAAAACTTCAGCACCAAGTAGAGATACTACTTGTGCATCCAAACACCCTTAACCCAGTTTTGCCATGAGAGTCCACCATACCTACCTATGGATTGAGTAAGATCCTTCAAGTAAGTTGTCATCGGTGCAAGCAATAAAAATTGCTCTCTAAATATGTTTGATCTATTGGTGTGAGGAAAATAAACTTTATACGAACTTGTGATATGGAAGAAATAAAAGCGACAGACTGCATAATAAAGTTCTTTATCACAAGGGGCAATATAAAGTGGCGTTCTTTTTCATTAAGGGATTGCGCATCCAACTATAAAAGCGCATGACAACCTCTGCTTCCCTCTGCGAAGGGCCAATCTGTTACTTTTACTTTCTAGTACTTACCTTTATTCAAGAGTCGTGGTGATCTTCACCACTTCCTTTATTTCGCCCTTCTCTCTTGGCAAGCATCATGTGTTGGGGAATGATCTAGACACATATATCCACTCGGATGTGGGTGATCATGAGTTATTTCTGTTGACATTACCCTTGAGGTAAATAGTTGGGAGGCAAAACTATAAGCCCCAATCTTTCTCTGTGTCCGATTGAAGCTTTGACCTCATAGGTACCGTGTGAGTGTTAGCAATTATGAAAGACTAAAAGATGATTGAGTATGTGAATTTGCTTTACAAGCTCTTATATTGACTCTTTCCGACGTTATGATAAATTGGAATTGCTTCAATGACTAAGATCATAGTTTGTTGGTTCTCAATAGAGTTCTTGATTCATACTTTACCTTGTGAATGAATTGTTACTTTAGCATAAGAAATTATATGTCAATTTATGTTGTTGTTCTAAAGATGACCATGATGCCTTCATGTCCGTATTTTATTTTATCGACACCTCTATCTCTAAACACGTGGACATATTTATCAATTTCGACTTTCGCTTGAGGACAAGCGAGGTCTAAGCTTGGGGGAGTTGATACGTCCATTTTGCATCATGCTTTTATATTGATATTTATTGCATTATGGGCTGTTATTACACATTATGGTACAATACTTATGCCTTTTCTCTCTTAATTTACAAGGTTTACATGAAGAGGGAGAATGCCGGCAGGTGGAATTCTGGACTGGAAAACGAGCAAATCTGAGATGCCTATTCTGCACAACTCCAAAAGTCCTGAAAATCTACGGAGAATTATTTTGGAATATATAAAAAATACTAGGCGAAGAAAATACCAGAGGGGACCCACCAGGCAGCCACAAGACTGGAGGGCGCGCCCTAGTGGCTTGTGGGCCCCCTGGCAGCCCTCCGGTGCCCATCTTCTGCTATATGGAGGGTTTTGACCTGGAAAAAATCAGAAGAGAGCTTTCGGGATGAAGCGCCGCCGTCTCGAGGCGGAAATTGGGCAGAACCAATCTAGGGCTCCGGCGGAGCTGTTCTGCCGGGCAAACTTCCCTCCCGGAGGGGGAAATCGAAGCCATCGTCATC
The DNA here is from genome assembly GCA_039707655.1 of Elymus sibiricus. Lineage (NCBI taxonomy): Eukaryota > Viridiplantae > Streptophyta > Magnoliopsida > Poales > Poaceae > Elymus > Elymus sibiricus. The sequence goes on from CM077665.1 coordinate 60,693,126, forward strand.
ACCAACGATCCTCTCATCGAGAGGGGGTCAATCTCCATCAACATCTTCACTAGCACCATCTCCTCTCCAAACCCTAGTTCATCTCTTGTATCCGATCTTTGTCCCAAAACCTCAGATTGGTACCTGTGGGTTGCTAGTAGTGTTGATTACTCCTTGTAGTTGATGCTAGTTGGTTTACTTGGTGGAAGATCATATGTTCAGATCCTTAATGATAATTAATACTCCTCTGATTATGAACATGCATATGCTTTGTGAGTAGTTACGTTTGTTCCTGAGGACATGGGATAAGTCTTGTTATAAGTAATCATGTGAATTTGGTATTCGTTCGATATTTTGATGAGATGTATGTTGTCTCTCCTCTAGTGGTGTTATGTGAACGTCGACTACATGACACTTCACCATTATTTGGGGCTAGAGGAAGGCATTGGGAAGTAATAAGTAGATGATGGGTTGCTAGAGTGACAGAAGCTTAAACCTTAGTTTATGCGTTGCTTCGTAAGGGACTGATGTGGATCCATATGTTTCATGCTATGGTTAGATTTATATTAATTCTTCTTTCGTAGTTGCGGATGCTTGCGAGAGAGGTTAATCATAAGTGGGAGGCTTGTCCAAGTAAGGATAGCACCCAAGCACCGGTCCACCCACATATCAAATTATCAAAGTAACGAACGCGAATCATATGAGCATGATGAAAACTAGCTTGACAGAAATTCCCATGTGTCCTCGGGAGTGCTTTGCTTTATATAAGAGTTTGTCCAGGCTTGTCCTTTGCTATAAAAAGGATTGGGCCACCTTGCTGCACCTTTGCTACATTTGTTACTTGCTATCCGTTACGAATTATCTTATCACAAAACTATCTGTTACCGATAACTTCAGTGCTTGCAGAGAATACCTTACTGAAAACCGCTTGTCATTTCCTTCTGCTCCTCGTTGGGTTCGACACTCTTACTTATTGAAAGGACTACGATAGATCCCCTATACTTGTGGGTCATCAGGGATAACTTTCTTTAGTGTTGATATTTTGAAAGACATGGTTGCTTGTTGGCATGCTTGACTATTAAAGTCATTATGTTAAAACTAGACTATTGCTTTGAACCACCTAAAGGTCCAAATGTCCATGCTACAAAAGAAAAGAATAGGTGATGAACATGTTAGGCAGCATTCCACATCAAAAATTCTGTTTTTATCATTTACCTACTCGAGGACGAGTAGGAATTAAGCTTGGGGATGCTGATACGTCTCCAACGTATCTATAATTTTTGCTTGTTCCATGCTGTTATATTATCATTCTTGGATGTTTTACAATCATTTTATAGCAACTTTATATCATTTTTTGGGACTATCCTATTGACAGTGCCAAAGTGCCAGTTGTTGTTTTTGCTTGTTTTTTACTTCGCAGAATATCAGTACCAAACGAAGCCCAAACATCGTGAAACTTTTTGGAGATTTTTTTTGGGCCAGAAGACATCCAGTGGGCCAAGGAAGTGCCAGAGGGGAGGGTCGAGGAGACCACAACCCACCAGGGCGCGCCAGAGGCCCCAGGCACGCCCTGATGTGTTGTGCCCTCCTCGGGACCCCTCTCCACTGCCTCTGACGCCTATAAATTCCCAAATATTCCAGAAACCCTAGGGGAGTCGATGAAAAACACATCCAGACGCCGCAAGTTCCAGAACCTCGAGATCCAATCTAACACCATCACGGAGAGGTTCATCATCCTCATTGGTGCCTCTCCGATGATGCGTGAGTAGTCCACCATAGACCTACGGGTCCATAGGCAGTAGCTAGATGGCTTCCTCTCTCTCTTTTGATTCTCAATACAATGGTTTCTTGGAGATCTATTTGACGTAAACATTTGCGGTGTGTTTGTTGGGATCCGATGAATTTTGAGTTCATGATCAGTTTCTATCCATGAATATTATTTGAGTCTTCTTTGATCTCTTATATGCATGATTACTTATAGCCTCGTATTTCTTATTTGAATCTTTGGTTTAGTTATGCCAACTAGATCGATTTTTCTTGCCATGGGAAGAGGTGCTTTGTGATGGGTTCGATCTTGTGGTGTCCTCTCCCAGTGACAGAAGGGGCAGCAAGGCACGCATGTATCGTTGCTATTAAGGATAAAAAGATGGGGTCTATTCCTACATGAATAGATCTTGTCTACATCATGTCATCGTTCTTATTGCATTACTCCGTTTTTCCATGAACTTAATACACTAGATGCATGCCGGATAGCGGTCGATGTGTGGAGTAATAGTAGTAGATGCAGAATCGTTTCGGTCTACTAATCTTGGACATGATGCCTATATAATGATCATCGCCTTGGATATCGTCATGATTATTTGATCTTCTATCAATTGCCCAACAGTAATTTGTTCACCCACCGTGTGCTATACTCATGAGAGAAGCCACTAGTGAAACCTACGGCCGGGTCTACTTTTCCAACATATTGCTTTCCGATCTATCTTTTTGCCGCTTTTGTTTTCAGATCCAAAAACCCATAAATACCTTGCTGCACTTTTTATTTACTCTTTTTATTTTGTGTTCTTGAGAGATCTATCTCTCCAATCTATCACTACCTAATCTATCTTTTTACCGTAGAGAGATTGACAACCTCTCTTTCGCGTCGGGTTGCAAGTATTTGTTCTTTATGTGCAGGTGTTGTTTACGTAGTGGTGGTGATCCTCCTACTGGTTCGATACCTTGGTTTCATAACTGAGGGAAATACTTACCGCCATTGTGCTGCATCATCCCTTCCTCTTTGGGGAAATACCAACGCAGTCTCAAGCCACGTCAAAAGAATTTCTGGCGTCGTTGTCGGGGAGGAGGTGCGAAAGTAGTCTCTCTTCAGCGTGCCAATCTATGGCACCGGGGAGACATCATCAACATCTATCAGGTTCCTAATCACAAATCTCATCTCCTTGCAATTTCATTATTTCCCATTTGACCCTCGTTTTCCTCTCCCCCACATCACAAATTTGCCGTTTTATTCGCCCTCTTTTTCCGTTTGCCTTTTTCTCGTCAGATCTCTTTCTTGCCTACCTTGTTGTTATGGCTAGTTCTTCCTCTATTGCGTGTACTCCCGAGAATGAAGTTCTAAATTTTAAGCAAAGGGGAGGGGAGAACCTAAAAGATGCTTGGTATAGGATTTGCAATGCTCAGAATAGATCTATTCGTAAGCAATCTACCGTTGTTCTTCTTCGTAGTTTGTATGTGGGGCATTACCACTTGGTATAGATTCGTCCTTGATACGATTACCGATGGGAATTTCTTGATGTGTCCATCTTTGGACGCTTTTAATGCTATGGAAAGTTTAGTGGGTTCACCATCTCTCATGATTAATGAAACAACCTTAACTCTCGAACATGATATGGAAAGGCTAGATGCTATTGAAAAGAAGATGATTACCAAAGAACATCTTGAAAAATTGGATAAGAAAATGCATAATCTTGCTAATAAAATTGGGTCAAAAGCGGGAGATGCCTTTCAATTATTAAAGGAAAAGGAAACCGTAGTTAACCAAAGAATAGAAGAAAGTCCCTACCAGATTGATAACTTGGAGGAAATTTTTACTAACGTGAGTTCAGCCTTTTCTTCTGTTAAAACTATTGAAAAAACTCCCGTAAAAATTTGCAAGACCACGCAATTCACTAAGAACAAAGGTGCCACATCTAATAGCCACAAGGGAGATCTTAAAATAATTAGTATTCATCGCAATTTTGTTGAAATAGTAAAAGACCCTACTTACAAGAATGAATTTTTTGGTCTTATTCCTAGAAGTATTGTCATTGAAAGTTTGCATGCTAAATTCTTGTAGAAATCTAGTTGTGTGATTGAGGAGTTGAAAACTAAAGATGACAATACTTGAATCTAGGCATTATGCCTAGCTAGGGGCGTAAAACGATAGCGCTTGTTGGGAGGCAACCCAATGAATAAATTTATTTTCACCTTTTTCTTTCTGTTTTTGAGTGTTGACACAATTATGCTACTGTTATGATTGTGTTTTTTATGTTTTAATTAGTGTTTGTGCCAAGTAAAGCCTTTAGGATGATTCACAAGATGAGTAGAAACAATGCTGAATCTGAAACAGAAACTTTGACTCCAGTGCAGGAATTTTCTTTTTTTACTGGAGTATGATAATGAGCTCAAATTTTAAAAAAGTGTTTCTATACAAATTCTTTACGTTTTCCTAATTTTTCAGAATTTTTAGAGTCACATAAGTATGGTTAGAGTACAGATTACTACAGACTGCTCTGTTATTGACAGATTCTGTTTTCGTTGCATTGTGTGCTTGTTTTGATGAATCTATGGTTTGTATTGAAGGTTATAAGCCATGGTAAAGTTATAATACAGTAGATATAATGCAATAATAAAATATTAATGGGTTTGCACCAGTACTTAGAGTGGTTATTAGCTTTATTATACTAAAGGATCTCACAAAGGTTTTGTTGAGTTTTGTGTGATTGAAGTTTTCAAGTTTTGGGTGAGAGCACGATGGATGAAGGAATAAGGAGTGAAAAGAGCCTAAGCTTGGGGATGCTACAGCACCCCCAAGATAATATCCAAGGAGAAACAAGCAACTAAGCTTGGGGATGCCCCAAGTGGCATCCCCTCTTTCTTCTAACGACCATCGGTATTTTACTTGGAGCTATGTTTTTATTCGTCACATATCATGAATTTTGCTTGGAGCGTCTTGTATTATTTGAGTTTTGCTTGATTTGCTTTTTAGTTTGTCACAAGTATCCTTGCTAGACACACCTATTTGAGAGAGCCAAAATTATGCTATGATTTGTTAGAATTGCTCTATATGCTTCACTTAAATTTTTTAAGCTATGGAATTGCTCAAGTGCTTCACTTATATCTTGTTGAGCACGGCGTGCTTTAAATTTTTGAAGAAATACTCTCATGCTTCACTTAGATAAATTTGATGAGTTAGTAAACTTTGAAGAAATTCTCTCATGCTTCACTTATACTATTTTGAGAGATGAATTTTTTATGCTCATGTTCTTCACTTAAATTTATTTGAGCTTGTCAAAAGCAATGGCAATATATGAAACTAGTCCCAAAGTGATAGATATTCAAGAGGTATATAATAAAAACTTTCATGAAGATCATTGGACAAATTAAACTTGATTCCTTGTAATAGTTTTGAGACATGATGATAGTGATATGTGAGTCATGTTGGTGAGTAATTATGCTTTGGTAAGAATATTGGTGTTAAGGTTTGTGATTCCCTGTGCAAGCACGAAAGTCAGTAGTTATGCAATGAAATTACATCCTACTTATGGTGCATTATTCGGTGTTAGTTATGCTCAATGCCTGTTTATATGAATTTTTGTTTCTTGGTCGGTTGCTTCTCAATCTATTTGCTAGCCTTCACTTGTACTAAGTAGAAATACTACTTGTGCATCCAAAATCCTTAAACCCAGTTTTGCCTTATGAGTCCACCATACCTACCTATATGTGGTATTTCCATGCCGTTCTAAGCAAATTTTTATGTGCCATCTCTAATTTTCAAAATAAAATTCCTTTTTGTGTGCTCGTACCGCTCATGAAACGGTAGAAGGTGTCCAATATTTTTCCATGCTAGATGTGTTATTCTCAAGATGAGTGATTATTCACTTGTCATTGCACGAGAGTACGGCGGTAATAGGGATGCCCAGTCCCGAAATGAAAAAAGAAATTTACTTTATGTTGTCAAATAATAAATTCCTTGGAAAGTGTTGGTATGGAAGGCAACCGTGGATACGGCTAGCCATGGATTGTGAAAGAATGGTGCAAAAAGGAATAAGCTTTATTTTATGTTTGGGAACCGCCTATGATGTATCTACCATAGAAAGTATTGAGAACTACTTTTTCGTTTTCGTTGACAGGAAAGGCATGCCACCCAAAATATTTTTTCTCTCTTAATTTAAGCTTTGAGCTCTGGCACCTCTACAAATCCCTACTTCCCTCTACGAAGGGCCTATCTATTTACTTTAAGCAATTTTTTATTTTTTATTTGAGTCTCCATCTTCTCTTATAAAGCACCAACTAGGGGGCACTATGATCATACTTGTGCATTGGGTGTAGTTAATATTTGAGTGTGTTTCATGAATGGATCAATGATTGAGCATGATGGGCTAGGGATAACTTTCTTTAGTGTTGATATTTTGAAAGATATGGTTGCTTGTTGGCATGCTTGAGTATTAAAGTCTTTATGTCGAAACTAGACTATTGCTTTGATCCATCTAAAAGTCCAAATGTCCATGCTACAAAAGAAAAGAATGTGTGATGAACATGTTAGGCAGCATTCCACATCAAAAATTCTGTTTTTATCATTTACCTACTCGCGGACGAGTAGGAATTAAGCTTGGGGATGCTGATACGTCTCCAACGTATCTATAATTTTTTATTGTTCCATGTTGTTATATTATCATTCTTGTATGTTTTACAATCATTTTATAGCAACTTTATATCATTTTTTGGGACTAACCTATAGACATAGTGCCAAGTGCCAGTTGCTGTTTTTTGCTTGTTTTTTACTTCGCGGAATATCAGTACCAAACAAAGTCCAATCGCGATGAAACTTTTTGGAGATTTGTTTTTGGACCAGAAGAAAGCCAGAGGACCAAAGAAGTACCCGGGATGAGGCCCAGGGGGTCCACAAGACACCAGGGCAAGCCAGAGGCCCCGGGCGCGCCCTGGTGGGTAGTGGTGGGCTCGGGAACCCCCTCCACCGCCTCTGAGCTCTATAAATACCCAAATATTCCAGAAACCCTATAGGAGTCAACAAAAAATACTTCCAGCCGCCGCAAGTTCCAGAACCGCGAGATCCAATCTAACACCATCACGGAGGGCTTCATCATCCTCATTGGTGCCTCTCCGATGATGCATGAGTAGTACACCATAGACCTACGGGTCCGTAGGCAGTAGCTAGATGGATTTCTCTCTCTCTCTCTTTTGATTCACAATACAATGGTCTCTTGGAGAACTATTTGATGTAATGACTTTTTGCGGTGTGTTTGTTGGGATTCGATGAATTTTGAGTTCATGATCAGTTTCTATCCATGAATATTATTTGAGTCTTCTTTGATCTCTTATATGCATGATTACTTATAGCCTCGTATTTCTTCTTCGAATCTTTGGTTTAGTTAGGCCAACTAGATCAATTTTTCTTGCCATGGGAAGAGGTGCTTTGTGATGGGTTCGATCTTGCGATGTCCTCTCCCAGTGATAGCAGGGGCAGCGAGGCACGCATGTATCATTGCTATTAAGGATAACAAGATGGGGTCTATTCCTACATGAATAGATCTCGTCTACATCATGTCACCGTTCTTATTGCATTACTCCGTTTCTCCATGAACTTAATACACTAGATGCATGCTGGATAGCGGTCGATGTGTGGAGTAATAGTAGTAGAGGCAGAATCATTTCGGTCTACTAATCTTGGACGTGATGCCGATATAATGATCATCGCCTTGGATATCGTCATGATTATTTGATCTTCTATTAATTGCCCAACAGTAATTTGTTCACCCACCGTGTGCTATACTCATGAGAGAAGCCACTAGTGAAACCTACAGTCCCCGGGTCTACTTTTCCAACGTATTGCTTTCCGATCTATCTTTTTGCCACTTTTGTTTTGAGATATATTATTCCAAAAAAACAAAAAATACCTTGCTGCACTTTTTATTTGCCTCTTTTATTTTGTATTCTTGTTAGATCTATTTATCCAATCTACTACACCTAATCTATCTTTTTACCATTGAGAGATTGACAACCTCTCTTACGCGTCGGGTGGCAAGTATTTGTTCTTTGTGCAGGTACCGTTTACATAGCGTTGCGTGGTCCTCCTCCTAGGTTCGATAACCTTGGTTTCATAACTGAGGGAAATACTTACCATCGCTATGTTGCATCATCTTTTCCTCTTTGGGGAAATACCGACGCAATCTCAAGCCACGTCAGTATGTGATACGGTAAGTAAACCGACTCCAAAAATTCCAAAAATATATTTTTGTTGGTTTTGGTATTTTAGAAAAATTCCAAAAATAAAAAGGATTCAGGGGGAGCCACGACCCAACAGGGCGCGGCCTAGGCCCTGGTCGCGCCCTGTTGGCTCATGGTGCCCTCGTGCGCCTCCCGGACTCCGTTTTCTTACTGGACACATATTCTAACCTAGAAAAAATCATTATATATATTCCTGTATGTTTTGACCACCGCATCGCAAGTTTCTCCTCTGTTCTTGTTTCGGGCTGTTTTCCTAACAAATCTAGATTACCATGACATCGCCAAGCTCCTCCAAGGACAAGTTCTACGAGAAGGTCATCAACCCCTACTTGCCGAAGGTGATGAATCACCCTCAAGACATTGAGATGCGTGAGTGGGTGCTCCACATCCGGGATGTTCAAGGCCCCAAGAAGGAGGGGAGCGAGAAGGCTAGGCTTGCAGTAGCGGAGTAGGAGATCTTCAAGTGTCAAGGGATGGTTGAACGTGGTCTGAGTGCTAACCACTCTATGATCATAGACTTCATCCGAGAGAACAAGCTGGACACAAATAACGTGGGAAAGGCCCTCTTCAAGCTTCAAGAGCGGATCGAACATCTCCAAGCTCAAATCTTTGACCTACAAAACCAAAACTGTGAGTATGAATCTAGGTTCGAGAGGATGAGCATCGCTGCCACTTTCAGGATTCCGGAGACATGGTCCTCTTTCTATGATGGGGAGCCTATGCCTTGGAAGATGGAGGACAAGCCTACTACATCATCACCCAAGAAGGGCACTTGAATACATGGGTATGGGCACCACCCTTAGCTTGTTCCAAGCTTGGGGGAGGTGCCCCGGTATCGTATCATCATCACCTCTATCATTATCATCTATCTTAGTTCAATCCTTAGCTATTTCGTGATTTAGGGAAATAAAATTTCAGATTTGCTTTGCTTAAAATTTTTGCTTTGAGATCTACCTATTCTTGTAATCGACTGTGAGAGTTATATAATAAGGATTAGTTGAGTTCGTGTGCTTTACTCTCATGCATCTATCACCATAGCATTGAAATAAAAGAAAGAGATCATATGCTAATCCCATGGGGAGTAATAACTTCACATAGAAAAAGTATAACTTATAAAAGTTGTTGGGAATAAACAAACATAGCATTAGTCATTGATACAATCTATGCAAGATTATGATAGAGGAGAGGAGATTCACATATAAAAATACAATATCTTGGATATCTTTTATGATTGTGAGCCCCCATCAAATATTATATAATGATCAAGTGTTGATGTTGGACATGGAAGACAATGTAATGATCATGATAGTTTACATTCACATAGAATATATATGGTCATGGATCCTTTACCATGTTGTGCTTTCTTTAGATCTTTTGCTAGCCAATAATTTTCTGCACCAAGTAGAGATACTACTTGTGCATCCATAACACCTTAAACCTAGTTTCTTTCCATGAGAGTCCACCGTACCTACCTATGGATTGAGTAAGATCCTTCAAGTAAGTTGTCATCGGTGCATCAGGCAATAAAAATTGCTCTCAAATATGTATGATCTTTTATTGTAAGGGAAAATAAGCTTTGTACGATCTTGTGATGGCAAAGAAATAAAAGCGACAGAGTGCATAATAAAGTTTGCTATCATCATGGGCAATATAAAGTGACGTTCCTTTGCATTAAGAGCTTGCACATCCAACTTAAAAGCGCATGGCAAGCTCTGCTTCCCTCTGCGAAGGGCCTATCTTTTATCTTCATGGAATTACTTATGTGCAAAGGTCAATAAAGTTTATTCTTACTCCAACCTATCAATTCTATAGTTGGCAAGCATCATATGTTGAGGACAGATCCAGATAAATATATCCAGTTGAATGTAGGAGATCATGAACCATTATTGTTGACATTATCTTTGAGGTAAATAAGTTGGGCGGCAAAAAAAATAAGCCCCTATCTTCCTACGTGTCCACCGGAAACACTAGCTCCAAAAATATGCAATGAGTATCAACAATCCTAAAAGACTAAATGATAGTTGAGTATCTGAACCTGCTAGAATGAAAGCTCTTACATAGACTCTTCTCTGGATTATGATGAATTCTGATTGCCTCAATGACTAAGAGCATAGTTTGTTGATTGTCAATAGTGTTTATGCTTCATACTTCAACATTGTGAATGAATTGTTACTTTCTTATGAGAAGTTATATGATGAAAATATTGCTTCTATGTTATCATTCATGATGCACTCATGTCCGTATTCCATTTTTATCGACACCTCTCTCTCTCAAATCATGTGTTCATTATTATCGACTTCGGCTTTCGCTTGAGCTTGGGGGAGTTGATACGTCCATTATGCATCATCAATTCTTATTGATATTTCTATTATTCTTGTTCATTATTCCTTATTTTGATACAATTCTTATGCCTTTTCTCTCGGAATATGCAAGGTACATCACAAGGAGGGAAATCTCTGGAAACTGGAATTCTGGACCTGAAAACCAAGAAAATGGCAGAAAATTCAGTGGACTCCAAATGACATGAAATTTCATGGATAATTTTTATGGAATATATAAGAATTTTTGAGCCAAAAATATACCAGAGGGGGGGTCCCCTGCTGGCCACGAGCCAACAGGGCGCGGCCCAGCCCCTGGCCATGCCTTGTTGGGTCGTGGTGGCCCAGCGGGTCCCCAGGGCCCCCTCTTCTTCTATATGGTGTGTTTTGACCTAGAAAGAATCATAAGATTACTTTCGGGATGAAGCGCCGCCGTCTCGAGGCGGAAACCAGGGCAGAGGCCCTTTTTCTCTCCGACAGTGAGATTCTGCCGGGCAAACTTCTCTCCCGGAGGGGGAGATCGAAGCCATCGTCATCACCAACGCTTCCTCCTTCGTGGGAGGACCAATCCTCATCAATATCTTCACCAGAACCATCTCATAACCAACCCTAGTTCATCTCTTGTATTCAATATTTGTCTCAAAACCTCAGATTGGTACCTGTGGGTTACTAGTAGTGTTGATTACATCTTGTAGTTGTTGCTTGTTGGATTAATTGGTGAAAGATATTATGTTCAGATACTTGATCATCATCATTACACCTCTGATCTTGAACATGTTGATGAGGTGTGAGTAGTTACTATTTGTTGGAGAAACGACACCTATGGGATCGAGAGGATCCCTTTACGGTTCGGCAGGGAGAAGGCTTGCACAAAGAGCAGATCCAACGATCAACACGAGGGATTTTTACCCAGGTTCGGGCCGCTGAGAAGCGTAAAACCCTACTCCTGCTTAGGCTTGATTAGTTGTGTTCTAGCTCAAGTTCTGGGAGCGCTATAGTACACAGCTGCTACACACGCAGAATGGCTAGGAGCCGATCCCCCTCCAGGAGCGCTATGCATGCTCTCTGGGTCTGAAGGTCTCTCTCCCCTCTAGCTACGCCTTGGGCCTCCTTTTATATGTCAAAGGGGTCACCAAAAGTGGCGAAGCACAAGAGGTGTAAAGTTGCTACAGCGTTTCATGGTTATCTCTGACATCTAAGGACAAATGCATTAAATGCTCCGCTTAGGTGTCCCTTAGCTTCTTGGGGACGGGAAAAGGGCCCGTCCCATCAGCACCGCTTAACCCCATCCACCGCTAATGCCATGACACGCATCCAGGAGGACAAACCCCGACTGACAGGCTGGTTGCTGCACTGGAGCGGTGGCTGGGTGGCGGGATCTTGCCGGGGCCGAATCTTGCCGGGGCTGGATCTTGCCGCGGCTTCACCAGCCGTCCCAGCAAGAATCTTCCTGGGATTTCAGCCTTTGGCCTTCTGTCTTCTGATTATTGACTTGAATGCTTTCTGGATAGTCTTGTGCTTGTTCCCAGTTGTCTTCTCCCAAGAAAGCTTGCTTCCCGGAAATCCTGATCTTGCGGGCCTTTGAGCTTGCCAGTGACGTGTACCCGTCCCATAAGTGGATTTCTTCGCTGCCATGCCCTTCCCGCCTGGAGGCTGCAACTTGCCGGTGCATGTCCAGGGGTAATGAACACCCCCTGTTCACTTACACCGACAGGAGCCCCCGGGCCTGGTCCGGACAAGCGTGCACAGTGTTTGTCTGGGCTAGGCCCAAAAACATGCACCGGTACACGCACGGCGAGAAGTAATCGACACTCATGACTTTTTAACTGCCCGCTGATGATGATGCAAGAGAGCTTGCGGTTTGCCGGGCCTTGGGCTTGCCGGCAGCGTGGGCAGACAGAGCAGGACAGCAGCAGGAGTCGTGTGCCCGAAAGGGAGTGCCACACCGTGCGATGAAGAGCCAGCCCCCGAGCCTTCCCCATAAAGGGTACTGCGGGTGCGGTGCTCGATTCCTACAGTCATCCCTGCTGTCGCCGCCGTCTACTGCGAATGCCTCACTGCCGTCTTGCCGGCCTCCAGCACGGCGCCCTTGGTCTACCTGTTGCTGCAATGGCGCATGCAGGGGAATAATTAATCTTAGTCAGGCCAATCTTTATGTATTCAAGACATGTTTCTTTATGCTAAATGAACGTTTGCTCCCCTCTTGATTAATTCCATCCTTGCATATATTTTATATCCTACGCTGTCTGGAAACCCTGCCGGTGCGCACGTTTAGCGCGAGCGCTAGGTGCGGGACTTTAGCAGCCTGCTGGAAACGCCGCCGCCGGCAAGGCGACTTGCCGGGTCAGGACTCGGCTGCTAAGCCTGTCGAGCGGACTCGAGGCGAGACTAGAGCGCGGGCTCACCACGACAAGGTTCCTTCGCGTGCAGATTAATGTACAAGGACGAAAAACCAATCAAGACGACCCATGGTTGCCGGAAAGCTTTCCGGTGCGCACGCTCCAGTCGGCAGCGCTTGGAGGAACGGGTCCTTAGCAGCTTGCCGGGAACGCCGCCTCCCGAAAAGGTTTACCTTCCCGGTGCTAATGCGGCTGCTCACATGCCGAGCGGACTCGAGGCAACTAGGAGCGCAACTAGCCCCGGGAAGGCTCCTTCACGCGTAGGTATAAGGAGCAAGTGAGGACAGCAAAGGAAATGCAACTGTCACAAGTTTTGTAACTTAGCTTTTCCTGCTGTTCATCTCGCATAGCAAGGCCGCGCTCGTGGTGATGACCGGCAGCTCTCTAGAAGGCTACTCTCTAGGGCGCTGCCAGCCCCCGAGCCCGCCTTCCATGTGTATTCATGCAACACTGATTGGGCAAGCAATGCCACGACAGCGCTTTGGCACAATGAGTTAATTAGCTTCTGGTTTATGATTAGCTTGCTGTAATCAGATTTCTGTCGAATGTCCCTTTGCTTGCCGGAACACTTTCCGGTGCGCACGATCTAGTCAGCAGCGCATTGAGGAACGGGTCCTTAGCAGCTTGCCGGGAACGCCGCCTCCCGAAAAGGTTTACCTTCCCGGTGCCTATGCAGCTGCTCACATCACCGAGCGGACTCGAGGCGATTAGGAGCGCAACTAGCCCCGGGGAGGCTCCTCAGCATACGGGTTCGCGCAGAAATCCAAAAATAAAACTCATGGAGCCTTTTCCTTGAACAATGGCACTTTTGTACAATGAATCCCTACGCTTGCTGGAATACTCCCCGAATGCGCACGTTCTGGTCGATGGCGCTTAGGATCGGGTCCTGTCTAGCAGCCTATCGAGAACGCCGCCTCTTCAGGAGCTTAACGCTCTAGAGACAACCGCAGCCGCATCTATGTTGTTGGGCGGACCCAGAACAACCAGGAGTGCAGAATGTTTCTAGAGCGCTCCCTCGCGCACAGGTTATACAAAACTACCATCAAGGATAAGGCTACTCAACAAAAAGCAATCAAAGTTTTAGGACTCAGCTTTCTGTAAGTAGAGCGAAGTCGCCATGGACGATGAAGCTGATATGCTGACCGCTAGATCAGGTTTGCGCAACCTTTCCCCTACCTGGAGCGCCAAAGATGTCGGGGAAACGACACCTATGGGATCGAGAGGATCCCTTTACGGTTCGGCAAGGAGAAGGCTTGCACAAAGAGCAGATCCAACGATCAACACGAGGGATTTTTACCCAGGTTTGGGCCGCTGAGAAGCGTAAAACCCTACTCCTGCTTAGGCTTGATTAGTTGTGTTCTAGCTCAAGTTCTGGGAGCGCTACAGTATACAGCTGCTACACACGCAGAATGGCTAGGAGTCGATCCCCCTCCAGGAGCGCTATGCATGCTCTCTGGGTCTGAAGGTCTCTCTCCCCTCTAGCTACGCCTTGGGCCTCCTTTTATATGTCAAAGGGGTCACCAAAAGTGGCGAAGCACAAGAGGTGTAAAGTTGCTACAGCGTTTCATGGTTATCTCTGACATCTAAGGACAAACGCATTAAATGCTCTGCTTAGGTGTCCCTTAGCTTCTTGGGGACGGGAAAAGGGCCCGTCCCATCAGCACCGCTTAACCCCATCCACCGCTAATGCCATGACACGCATCCAGGAGGACAAACCCCGACTGACAGGCTGGTCGCTGCACTGGAGCGGTGGCTGGGTGGCGGGATCTTGCCGGGGCCGAATCTTGCCGGGGCTGGATCTTGCCGGGGCTTCACCAGCCGTCCCAGCAAGAATCTTGCTGGGATTTCAGCCTTTGGCCTTCTGTCTTTTGATTATTGACTTGAATGCTTTCTGGATAGTCTTGTGCTTGTTCCCAGTTGTCTTCTCCCAGGAAAGCTTACTTCCTGGAAATCCTGATCTTGCCGGCCTTTGAGCTTGCCGGTGACGTGTACCCGTCCCATAAGTGGATTTCTTCCCTGCCATGCCCTTCCCGCCTGGAGGCTGCAACTTGCCGGTGCATGTCCAGGGGTAATGAACACCCCTTGTTCACTTACACCGACACTATTGTTCCTGAGGACATGGGATAAGTCTTGTTATAAGTAATCATGTGAAGTTGGTATTCGTTTGATATTTTGATGATATGTATGTTGTTGCTTCTCTTAGTGGTATCGTGTGAACGTCGACTACACGACACTTCACCATTTATGGGCCTAAGGGAAGGCATTCTGGAGTAACAAGTAGATGATGGGTTGCTAGAGTGACACAAGCTTAAACCCCAGTTTATGCGTTGCTTCATGAGGGGTTGATTCGGATCCACATGTTTCATGCTATGGTTAGATTTATCTTAATTCTTTTTTCGTAGTTGCGGATGCTTCCGAGAGGGGGTAATCATAAGTGGGTTGCTTGTTCAAGTAAGAACATCACCTTAGCACCGGTCCACCCACATATCAAATTATCAAAGTAGCGAACGTGAATAAACTCAACATGATGAACATGACTAGACATAAATTTCCATGTGTCCTCGAGGGCGCTTGCTTCATATAAGATTACTTTACGGCATGTCCTTTGCTATAAAAAGTATTGGGCTACCTTGGTGCACCTTGGTTACTATTGTTACTTGTCACTTGTTACGAACTATCTTGCTGCAAAACTATCTACTACTGCTACTCACAGCACTTGCAGAGAATACCTTGCTGAAAACTGCTTATCATTTCCTTCTGCTCCTCGTTGGGTTCGACACTCTTACTTATCGAAAGGACTACGATTGATCCACTATACTTGTGGGTCATCATCGAGCTGTGCGGTCACTTCTCACTGTCAAACTCCCCGACGTGGTCGTCAAAGCCACCCCCCGATCCCCTCCCGGCGGCTATCTCCTCGCCACGCCATGCGCGCCTCCTGCGGCACCTGGCGAGGATATCCTCTGCGGGAGACGAACCCAGGGATCCCTATGCACGATGGCCTGCAACGCATGTGCGCTTCCTGCGGCCCCTAACGGGGATATCCTCTGCGGGCACGACCCACGAGATCCAGTGGCGGAGAGAGGCCTAGGGAAGTTGGGGCTATAGCCCTAGGCCCAGTAGCAATAACCTTTGTAATTCATTCTTACGAAATATACAAAATCACAAGAGTACATCACTTAAGCTTGCTTAGCCCTAGGCGCAATTCGATGCTAGCTCCGCCACTGTCGGGATCCCGGTGTTGATGGTGTGGCAGTGCTATGGCGCCGCCGCAGTGCGACCCTTGCCGCCCCTAGAAGCGCCCCGCAATCTCCGACTAGCAGCACCCGGACGCGCCGACGCCCAGACGCGCGTATCCTCACCGGCTCCCTGCTCTCTTCCCCCCCCCCCCCCCATCCTCCCCCTCCTCCGTCACCGACCAACCACCGCTCTCCCCTGATGCCGACAACAACCGTGCTCATGATCTCACTGTCGCCGATGACGTCTTAGCCGCATCCAACCTCTGCCCCAGGAATGGGCACGAGAGGGAGACGACGGAGGGGGTGTGAGGATAAGGGGTGTGTGTGTGTGTGTGTGTGTGTGTGTGTGTGTGTGTGAGAGAGAGAGAGAGAGAGAGGAGAGCATGTGTTGGGGAATGCGATACGCGTGTGAGAGGTGGGTGTGGGTCGTTCGGACGAGCGGCAGTTCCACCCCACGGCCCTCATCACTCATGTGGCACCCGAATCTGGATCCCAGTGCTTCAAGATTCGTGCAGGTTCAACGGACGAAGATGAACGCGTGTGGACCAAGTTGATTGCTGCCACACGTGCGACACTTATTATTTGGTATGAAAAAAGTTTTGAGGTATTGTTTTAGATATTATTTTTCGTATTTAATGTTTACAAGTCTTTTGATACAAAACCTGTAAAAGGCTGAAATTAGGAGATAATGTATATAGAGGAAGCATTATAGGACAAAAATACTCCTATGAGTTGAGAATATATCTTAAATACTAGCTAATTGATCGAAGACACTCAGCCTAACGGCTTCACTAAAAATGCTTCTCACATCCCTTTTGTACGTGACGCAACTTAATACTAACTTTGTACTAGAATTAGTATAAAGTTAAGTCATTTATTTTGGGACGAAGGAAGTACAATCTATCGTCTCTATATGTACGTATTGGTCTGTACGTTTAGTCTCTCATCGCCGAAGTACCAGCAGTCACCACGACAAACTCCACTGCAGGACGTGACGCAGGGCTCGGAGGCACTACCGGCGGCCACATGGCACACCATCGGGATACCCAAGCAGTTGATCCAGTACACGCAGTCGGCTCGTACCCGCGGCATGGCACCGACGCCGGCGGCTCGCACCACCACCGGGCTGCTGTTCTGGCCGATGAACACGGAGCGGCCTCCTAGATCCTTGACCGCTTCCCAGGCCGGCCATCGTTTCGGGTCATATCTGAGGACGACGATCTCGTCGGCGGGCATAGTAGTCAATCCAGAGCCCGACTTGACGGCGGCGGCGGTTTTCTGCCATATCTGGTAGAGGCTGCCATGGCAGAAGAAGAGATGCTTGCTTCTCGTCAGCCTGGTGGACGCGGCGTCGTAGGGCGCGGGGAAGACGGCCGACAGGCGGGTAAACGGAGGCGCACTCGCTGCTACGGCCGGCGACTCCTGGCCGTTCCGGGGGATGCGGAGCACGCGCACGGCCCCGCCTGAGTCGAGGCAATACAGCCTCTCGCCCCCGGCGTCGAAGGCCAAGTCGACGAGAGCGTCGCCGTCGATGTCGTCGACGTCCGTCCACTCCATGCCCCTTCGCCACCCGCTGCCGATGCCAACGTAGACCATCTTCCCATGATCGCACGCGGCCACGACGGTGCCGTGACCGGCGTCGGTCGTGAACACGACCTTGCTTACACACTCGTAGGGAAGGGAGAGCTCGGCGACCACGCGACCTCTGCGGGGTTCGAGGAGAAGGATCCTGACGGGCCGCCAGCCGACGCAGGTGATGACGCCGTCCCGGCCGTGCTTCAGTTTGCGGTCGACGGCGACGGCGAGGCGGCCGTTGGCTGCTGAGCCGATGACGCGGACTCGGTAGCGGGAGCGCTTGGAGCGGGGGCCGTCGATGCGGCTCAGGAGGCTATCGTCGAGCGCTTCGCACGACGTGTACAGACGAAGAGAGCGTCGCATCGGGAGGGAGAAGACGGAGGCGCCGCCGTCGGCGAGGGAGAGCAGGCAGGGGTACGGCGGCGCGAGGGCAGATCGCCACGCTGCGCAGACGCAGCGGAGGCGCTCGTAGTCTCTCAGAGTGAGAGGCGAGCCGTCGGCGGCGACCACGGCGGCTATGGACACGACGAGCTCGCTGTTGAGATCGGCCCAGGACCACCTGGAGGCCGCCGGCATCGTCATGGCGTCCCGGCGGTTTGCGTGCACAAGGGAGGAGGATCTTGTCGGTTGGCATCGTGTCCGCACGTTATATAATCAGCCGCTGCTATCGTACGTACCAGACTGGGTCTCAACTTCTCAAACAATCAATCGTGGACACGTTGACGCTTGAGAAAAACGCCTTATTTCAAGGCCTCTTGTTTTTGGAATAAAAAAGAGCTTTATTGATCACTGTTGCTAAATCTCAGTCGATTCAGACTTGGTTATGTCAAGAGCAACTAGTTAGGGAGCATTCCTTCGGGAGCCTTCCCAACGATCGCTCCCACACGTCGTCATTTGGCGCGTTCTCAGCCACCGTCATGTGTCGCGTTTTCTCTGGATTTTGTTTTTTATTTTTATTTTTTCGCAAGCGTTTCGGTTTTTTTCTGGGTTTTTTGGTGTTTCGGTTTTTCACAGATCTTTCTTAGCTTTTGAACAAAAAAAATTCCAAAAAAAATTTGCACGAAAAAAAGCATTTTCTGTTGTATTTTTTCGCGAGAGGCACGACCGTGCCTCTAAGAAAAGGAAAAAAGCGCTTTCTATTTTTTTCGCGAGAGGCACGGTTTTGCTTCCGCAAGAGGCACGGCCGTACCTCTCGGAAACAGAAAAGAAAAACGCGTTTTCTAATTTTTTTCGCGAGAAGCATGGTCGTGCCTCTCGGAAACGAAAAAAACGCGTTTTCTGTTTTTTTCTATCGCGAGAGGCACGGTTTTTCCTCCGGTTTTTTTCGTGAATAAAAAATTGGTCAAAACCTATCAACATGGGATCTAGTTTTGAAGATCTCGACGCGAGGAACCCAACGATGAAAACGGTTTGAGATTTGGACGCACGTTTAAGAGATAAAACGTTTTGAAAATACGGATCTACGAAAAAATAAAAAAGGTTGCGACAAGCGGCACACATGTCGTGTGTCACTTATCGCAAACTAGGAAGGTATGAGTGATCTTTGAAAGGAGTACCAGTGGCGGAGCTTGGGCCAAATCTTTGGAGGGGCAATGGGCTAAGGGGGGGGGAGGGCACCGCCCAGGTTGGCCCCCATGAAGCTCCGCCACTGAGGAGTACTCCTCAATTAGTGATTTCGGGTTATGTCTCGGTTATACATGGCCATGAGATACCAGCCCGATGGTGCCCGCGGGCCGGGCCTGAGCCTAGGTTTTAAGCCCGAAGGCCGGGTCGGGCCCGCCATATTCACAATTTAACAAAGAGGCCCGGCCCGAGGCCCGACGGGCTTTTACGTTGATGGGCCGTGCTTGCGCCTGATTTCTAGGCCCGACGGCCGGGCCGGGCCGGGCTCGGGCCTAGGTTTTTGTGTCGAGCTTGGTTAGGCCCGGCCCGAAGAATGGTCAGGTATAGTCTAAGTCGATGCGATATTCGTAAGATCTTACATTAAGATCCATGTAAAATATTAGTTTTTTCTTTTTTTTCTTACATGTATGCCTCTTGATTAAGACTTGTTAAATTTCAGTGGACTGAAATTTAATCACACGTATCAATATTCAGCTAGGAAAATTGGATAAGAAGATTGGCCACGGTCTACCTTGTACACATTCGAAAATCACACCAGGGTGTGAGAATTGTTCGTCGGTGAACAAGCCTGTGAAACAGGCCATGCCGAGGATACAGATATACGGTCAAGGCTTATAATAAGATAAATAAGAGGTGTGAACCTTGATGGTGAGGGAAACAGTGATATTTCTTGTCCATCAGAGTTCAGTCCCAGACTTAACATTCGTGTTCGCATTTTTCTGCATTTATTTCAGGCCTTCCGGTGATGTGCCTTCAGTGAAAAGAGACATTCCCGTCGACTACGAAGGTGTTTGTGACGACTCCATCAATCTCAAGATGATGTGTCGCCACAGTCTCTCAAAGATATTCATAGGGATAGGTTATGCGTTCGTGCGTTCATATGAATAATTATATGCTTATGTATGTGAACGACTTTGATTGTACTGTACTAAAAAAATAAACAAGAGAAACAGGAAAACGAAAAGACGAAAGACAAAAGGCTTTAATGGTCTCTTCACATGATGTGCTCGACATATTCCACCGCTGGGCAGCATGTATCATAATTAAGCCAAGAATCTGGCCTTGCCATCATGTTAAGCATCACCATAGACTAGCACCACATCCCAAATGAGTTTATTTTTTACATCTTGCACTTTCATTTCAATTAAATATTCACCATTTTTCTGAGAAATCACATCAAGGGTGGTGTAATTTACTTCTAACAAAAGAACCCTAATTTACCCCTAGCAAAACTATGGTGCTAGTGAAAATCTCTACCAACACAAATCACAAAATAATTTGTAGATCATTAATAGATAAATATTGTCTCATGGTCTCTTGTAAATCTAAGAAATCAACTTTTGTATCCATCACCAATTCCCTAAGAAATCTTTTCTTAATATCCCCTTCAAAACCGCTCATATTCCAGAAAACACCACTCAATTTATTAATCATAGCTATCTATGTTTTTTTCTTTTTACCAATGTTCAAAATCTTTAATCACAACAACATGTTTACCTCCCGAATTTTGTGACGTCCTAGTTTTATTTTTTACTTTAATAATGGAGAAATTTCTTTGACATGATCCCGATTATCCTCTTCAATTTTGGTATCACTATCATCCTCTCCTTCAAGCAACTCCTTCAAATCATGTTCTCATGTTTCAATAACAGGCCCCACATCATGTATATGAGTTAAGGGTTTGACAAAATTATTACTAATCCTAACCTGAAGGTAGAGAAGATAGCAAATATAAGGTATTCAACATATAAACAGACACATTCAACTTGTATTATGACGCAAAAACGAAGGGGAAATGATAAACAATAAATGGGACATGATACATTTGAGGTTTTTTTGGGTGCAATCAATATTCTTCTTCGCAACCCTCAGGCCTAAATCATGGCTCCCCGCTGGTCAAGTGGATGCCCTTGCTATAAATCCTCTCTCAAGTTTCCTTGTTTCATGGCAAAACAGAAAAGTATTCGGTGCCATGAAAATCAAGAGTGAATTACACATTTCACCTCATAGATATGCATTTGTGACACTAATTATCCCGTTAAGTGAAAATTCGTCTAGAACACCCCTTTTAGAAGTTTTGGACCCTCATTTTCTGATGCATGTCCATTAGGCAAAGTGTAAGGTGACGCCTAGGGTTAAAAAATATCCGAATGAGGAGGAATGGAATAGATGGATAAGAGAAATTTGGACATGATCGTCAATGATGCCCTCCGATCTTCACACATTTTTTTATGAATCATTAACGCAACATGTCGATTATATCTAACATAAATAAGCAAAATGTAAAATTGGTGTAAAACCGTATTAAAAGTCTTCAAAATTTGACGTTTCGATAAAAGTTCCAATAAATGGGGTAATATGTGTCATAAATGTACAACTACAGAGTAAAAAGTGAAATTCACTGAAAAATCAAACAAAAAATCAGTTCTATACATCATGGGTTACACAAACGCGCGAGACGAGCCACATCAATGCTCAACCCCCACGCTGCTGCCGCCGTATCTTGGCCACGGCCACTGCGAGAGCGAGCAGGATCAAGGCAGGAGCGACCACCATGCCCATCGGGAACCTCCCACGCCGCTTGCGCCTTCGTCGTCCCCTCCTGCCGCTGCGTCGCCTACCCTTGTTCCCGCCCTCCTCGTCGTTGTCCTCACCTGCGCTACTATTCGATTCATCACTGCCATCAGATGGATTTGCCTCTGCTGGTGCAGTAGGTGGCTCTTGGACCGGTGTTGCGTCCACGGGTTGTGGCTCCTCAATCGGTGGTGGATCCACCGACGGCTCTTCGGCGAGTGGCTCCTCCGTGTGTGGCGGTTCCATGGGTGGTTCGACCGACGCCGGAGGCTCCTCTATGGGTGGTGGCTCCTCAACTGGTGGTGGGTCCACCGACGGCTCTTCGGCGAGTGGCTCCTCCGTGTGTGGCGGTTCCATGGGTGGTTCGACCGACGCCGGAGGCTCCTCTATGGGTGGTGGCTCCTCAACTGGTGGTGGGTCCACCGACGGCTCTTCGGCGAGTGGCTCCTCCGTGTGTGGCGGTTCCATGGGTGGTTCGACCGACGCCGGAGGCTCCTCTATGGGTGGTGGCTCCTCAACTGGTGGTGGGTCCACCGACGGCTCTTCGGCGGGTGGCTCCACCATGGGTGACGGTTCCACGGGTGGTTCGACCGACGCCGGAGGCTCCTCGGTGGGTGGTGGGTCCACCGACGACTCTTCGGCGGGTGGCTCCACCATGGGTGACGGTTCCACGGGTGGTTCGACCGACGCCGGAGGCTCCTCGGTGGGTGGTGGGTCCACCGACGGCTCTTCGGCGGGTGGCTCCACCATGGGTGGTGGTACCGCGGGCGGGTCGACCGGCGCTGGAGGCTCCTCAGCGGGTGGTTGCTCCTCAACCGGTGGCTCTTCGGCAGGTGGTTCCACCATGGGTGGTGTTTCCGCGGGCAGGTCGACCGGCGCAGGAGGCTCCTCGGCGGGTGGTTGCTCTTCAACCGGTGGCTCTTCGGCAGGTGGCTCCACCGTGGGTGGCGGTTCCACGGGCGGGTCAACCGGCGCCGGAGGCTCCTCAGCCGGTGGTGGGTCCACCTGTGGCTCTTCAGCGGGTGGTTCTACAGCGGGCGGTGGCTTGGGCTCCTCGATGACGTCGGGTGGCGTCTCGACCGGCGGGCGCCGGGGCTCCGGCTCGAACTCGACGTCGCACGGGATGTCGACCGCCGGCTCTGCCACGTCGTCAGCCGATGGGTCAGACCCGAGCACTTCGATCGGCGTCTCCACCGGCAGCTCGGTGTACACCGGGACGTCGAACACGACGTCACACTCGATGTCCAGCACCGGAGGCTCCTCCTCCTCGACCTCCACGGGCGTCTCCACCGCCACGTCCGTGATTATGGGATCCGGACCATGTATCTCCACGAGCGTCTCCACGGGCACGTCCTCCTGTATCTCCACGGGCGTCTCGACCGGCACGTCTCGAGGCGGCTCGGGCTCGGACCCCGACGAATCGCCGTCGACGTCGACCCACTCCTCGTGCTCCAGCTCGAGGCTAGTCGACGACGATCCGTCGTCGAGCTCCACCTCCGACCCGTCCGACGACGCGCACTCGTCGTCCGTGCTCTCGACGTCGACGCGCGCCTCCTCGTCGTCCGGCGGGGAGGCCTGCAGCTGGCGCAGCTTGGGCATGATGACGACGAGCAGCTCGTCGTCCTCCTCGAACCCGACGGTGACCCGGCCCACGTCGACGCCGGCCGGCACGTCGAACACCCTGCGGAAACCCTCGACCGCCCGCCGGTGCGCCACCCGCAGCCGCGTCCCGGCACGCGCCGCCTCCACCGCGAGCCCGGCGCCGTCCTTCCGCGCGCCCACGTCGACGCGGATCTCCCTGCCGCCGTCGCCGACGCGGACCTCGATCGCATCCTTGTCATACCCTGCACGCACGCACGCACACGCAAGAACGTCACCAGCTCATCCGTGCTCGCATCAATAGCACAGTCCCGAGGATGCTTACCTGGGAGGTGGGCGAGGACGAGGAAGGCGTCGTCGGTCTCGGTGGTGGTGAAGGCGAAGTCTTCGCCGGCGACGGCCGGCCGGGTCTCTTGCAGGGCGAGGGCGAGGTCGAGGTCCATGGCCTAGCTCGTGGCGTGTGTGCATCATCTGCCGCGGGGCGCAGTGCAAAGCTGGTTTCGTGGTGGATCGAATAGACGTCGCGGCTGTCTGTACTCCTGTACGTAAAATGCTAGGCGCGCGCGTGTGGACAGGATAGGTAATTTAGGCCTTTAGGGGCCGATGCTTCGGATGCACGTATGCGTTCCTTGGCGACGTGGGTTTGCGGGAGATGCTCGTTCTTTGGCGCACTGAGAAGGGCAAACGAAGGACAATTCATCTGAGAAAGAGAGTTTGTTCCCCTCTTTCTCTGATCTGATTATATTCTTCTAGAACTACTTGGACAACACGGCTGCAGCTTCTTTTTCATTTTGAGATCAGCTATTCAGCTCACTATGCACTATTCAAAATGTTCAAATGGGTAGTACAAAGGCAATCCGGGGTTCAACAAACCAAACCAGAAGCAAAGCATCCGAACAAATAGGAATATAGAAACTCACAAACAACCATTAATCAAACTGCTCACAAAATACTGCTCGTGTTTAAATTCAAATTGTGTTCACAAACTTTAAAAATGATCATGGACTTTTGAAAAATATTGCGAATGTAACTAGTATTAATAAATCGGAAAATGTGAATTTTAGAAAGAAAAAAATGTGTTTTGTTCACAAATTTTTAATAAGCGCTCATGAATTAAAATGTGAAAGAAAATGAAAAAAAAGAAGGATAAATAAAACTAAAATAGCACACACCTATACAGGGCCCTCAGCGACCCTACAACCTCTGAAGCACCAAAACGCTACAAATCATGGGAGCTTAGGGCGCGTTTGGCACCCTTAGTAACCGAGGTTGACTAACTCAACCCTGCCTCACTGGAGGCTGTGTGAGCAAATCCAACCTCTAAACCAACTTCTGCACATTGTCTGGTTGCCTGTATATACTCTAGGATGCATGAGGTGTCACTCAAGGCATGTTGTTTGGTTGCCCGCTTCTGTACGCACAAACATACAGCCGGCTGTTTGGTGCCATGCACCGCATGTTGTCTAGTAACCTCTTCGGTGCGGTGGTGAGGTTACCAGCACATATCAGCACAAACACACATAACTGAACATAATATAGTGCCAGAATTTAAACACACCAGTTTAAACGAAAATCAGTTCGCGATTAAACTAAAGAGCAGCTGGAGCATGTCGGGGCAGTCCTAGGGGTTGATCGCGAAGGCATCGTGGTGCTTCCTGCACCTAGTCACCACTTCAATGCCATGGTCATTGAACACAATGACCTTGAGCATGTCGGGAGTCAGCAGCTTGAAGGTCACCATGAAGCCTATGTTGATCTGATGGACGGCGGCGAAGGCGGCCCAACCCTGATCGAGGGTGACCCTGCCGTTCAACAGGCGGACAGTCACCCTCCAGGAGCAGCATGTGTTCGTCTTCAGCTTGAACTCCGTTGGCACGGACGGGAAGTGCTTCGTGAAGTCCAGCGGCATAGGTATGGCCACCAGCTGCGGGGCCATGATCACCTTGCAAAAGTTGGTTGGCCCTGCCACCTCATGGTAGTGGCGGTAGTTCCGGCGCTTGCCGCTGGGGGGTTCCTCCGGCTGGACATCGTCCGTGCTAGGGCTCTGGACGGGCGTCACCTCTGAGGGCGGCACCACCTCCTTGCCCTTCTCTTGCTCCTTTGGTGGCACCACCTCCTTCCCCTTGCTCTCCATGTCGATCTGCATAATGAAGAAGTTCAAATGGTCAGGATCTGAAATATGAACATTGCAACATCGTCATTAAAACCTAACGCTCAGAACCCCTTTATTTACCCAGCCTCAACTCGGTTCAGCACTCCACCTATCCGTCTCTCACTCTTCCTCCAACCCATTGACATGAACTCCAACCCCAACCCCATCCCAAACCCCTTCCCTTGGGGCATCGGATGGAGGGCATTCTTCCTCCGGTGCTTGCTCGGTGACCGAACCAAGTTTGAGAACACCATGGAAGTGTGCTCAAACTTCAGTAGCATGGAAGAGCTGCAGAAAGAGTCAAACGCGCTGTGGTCAACAAGGCCACGCCGGAGGAGTTGAAGTCACTGATTCCTGACCCAGCGAAGGACGCTATGTCAGTGGACATACTTCGCTAGGCCATGAATCAGGCCGACTCCGACGACGCTCGACAGAGGGCAAAGTGGGCCAAGTACAGACAATACCGGCGTCCTCATGACCATTGTGTGTCGGTGTACTTCACCACAAACAGGGTGGTGGCGCCGCTGGAGGAGGATCAAGAACCACCGGTGGCTATGGAGGTGGAAGAAGATGCGATGCCAGAACACCGAAGCCTGATCATCGAGCTGGACTCCGGCGAGGAAGACGAGATGAAGATGACCAAGACCATGGCCAAGGCCAAGGCCACCCGCCGCT
Organism: Elymus sibiricus; assembly: GCA_039707655.1. Taxonomy (NCBI): domain Eukaryota; kingdom Viridiplantae; phylum Streptophyta; class Magnoliopsida; order Poales; family Poaceae; genus Elymus; species Elymus sibiricus. Next base: position 60,719,266 of record CM077665.1, read on the forward strand.
CCAATCGCCTCCGGGGTCCTCGAGGATAAGATCCACAACGTACAGTGTAATATGAACCATAATCCCCATCCCTATTGTGCTCAATCCGGATCTAGTCATGACGATGCTATCATACCCCGATTCCCCATTCCCCTGACACGGATCAAACCTAAACTCGAATCGAATGCAAAGCTGTAGGTGTGGAGGGGAAATTATTGCTTACCCACATTGCCTTCGGTGAAGGTGGCCGGAGGTCGACTTCCTGTTCTCCGATCTGCTGCCGGTGAAGGTGGCCGGAGATCGACTTGTTGTTCTCCGATCTGCTGCACGCTGCCGCCGTAGGTGAGTGGAGAAAGGGGAGAGGTGATGCGGAGCATCCAACGGACATCACCATGTCAAGAGTCCGTTTGGCAAGTGACACGTGCGACCTCTACTTCGCATACATAAAGGTGAATCATCTCCTTTACACGTGTTCATTTGACCCCTTCGAGGATGGTATACTATTTGACACTCCTCTTGTCGTGGATTTGTCACGGCAGATGTCCGGGTTGGCGGACTTTAGGTTCGAGGCGTCGCAACTATGTGGCGGCTTGAAGGGGTTGGTCGGAATCGAGAGACGCGAGGCGGTTTACCCAGGTTCGGCCCCTCCGATGGAGGTAAAAGCCTACGTCCTGCTTGTCTGGCATTGATGATGAGGAGGACCTCTTGGTTACAAGGGTATGTCTAGCTTCTAATCTGTCTATTGTGGTGTCTAATCTGTATATCTCAACTTGTCAATTGAGACGTCTAAAACATGTCCCTCTAGGGGCGCCTTACCCCTCCTTATATAGGTGGAAGGGGTAAGTTTACATGAAGAGTCCCACTGGGAGTAGGATTAGGACTAGTCTCTCTAGAATCCTAATCCGGGTCTTGTTTCCTTCTTGAGGGAGTCTTTCCTTTCTCTCTGGGCCTTCTCTTGTGAGCCGCCTAGCGCCGGCTTCCATGCCGGGCCTTGGGCCTGGTCGTCCTGTGACCCGCCTGGCGGGTCACCAATAAACCGTCAAACTCGGTCGGGTCTCCTGTGAGTCACCAAGTCCTGGTCGGGTCATACTTCAGGCCGGGTCATACCGCGGGGTAATATCCCCGTCATTAGCCCCCAGCTTAGCTTGAATTTATTCATGGTAAGCTCCTGAAATAAGAATAATAAATATGTTAAGGGACCGGCTCGCTCCCCTGGTCGCCTTGTTTCGATGAAGTGGCTCCTTGAAAATCCGGGTTTCTTTTTCATATGAACGAGCCGTTTTCACCATCGTCTTGCAGGTATGTGTCCTTTGAAATAAAATATTGGGAATACAACACCCATATGCCGCTGAGTCGGCCTTCAATGCTCTTGGCGGGTCACCTCCGCCGGGTTATAATCATTGATGGTGCCGGGTCATGATCGTTGGTGCATTGACATCTTGAAAATTCTCTTCAAGTTTTTGATATATCCATATTACCTGTAGCCCCCAAGCTCCGAGTTAATCCATGATGACTTGGTGCTTTGCAATAATACCTTTGTCTGTGTAGCCCCCAAGTACCAGGTTGTCTTGCCTACAGCAGCCTGGGACTTGTAACTGTCTTATACTTTATAAAGCTTCGGCTAGTGTAGCCCCCAAGGACCGGGTTGTTTTGCTTGCAACAACCTGGGACTTTTGAACTTGGTTTGAATGTTGAGAAATCTAGGTTGTCATCTGAGTCGCCGGATATTGACTGTCTTGTATTTCACAAGTGTAGCCCCCAAGGGCCGGCTCATCAGCGTGTGATGGGCCGGGTCTTCAATTTGGACCTTATAATTTATTTGAACAACTGAGTACTGTAGCCCCCAAGTGCCGGGTCGCATGCCTGCAGCGACTTGGGACTTTTAGAAGATTTGATCTGAGAGGTGTAGCCCCCAAGTGCCGGGTTGTCTGCCTGCGGCGACTTGGGACTTGTATACCTGATATAAACTGGATTTTGAACAATGTAGCCCCCAAGTGCCGGGTCGTCTGCCTGCGGCGACTCGGGACTGTGTGAGAGTAATATGACTCATCATAATTTGTTGAATGAATCCTTTACCATGGTTGTAATCCGGTATGAATATCCTGGAATAATGTCTTTATCCTTGAAAATGAAAATCTCTGCTCGTGGTTGCGGTGCAACCTGGCAAATATATGTCTGAGAAATCCATGATGAAGATCCAGCCATGTTGGCTATTAAAGATCCATTTGTTCTGGCGGCTTATCTTAGGAGACAAGACCTGCAAAAATAAACAAGACAGAATATATTCTGCATTGTTGTAAGGGCGGCTTGAAAAAGCACAACCCAGGGATGTTGAATCCCTTATAACCTTGCTTCTTCTTTCATAATCTTGCTCTGGCCCGATTTGGCAAACCGGCATGATATGTATGTATAATGTAATGCATGATGTAATGTATGATGCAATGTATGATGCTCTTGCTTTCTGTTCAAAAACTCATAAGCCGGTTCTTCTGGGTGGACTCACTACTTGAACTCTTAACAGTACAGGGTCTCTAGTGAGAGTGACCGTCAATTCTTTGACCGGCTCAGGGTCTCTAGGCGAGATTAACTGATAAGAGCGTAGCGAACCAGAAAGAGACGCAGCAGGGGGTGAATTGTAGGAGATATGCCCTAGAGGCAATAATAAATGTTATTGATTATCTCCCTGTTCATAATTAGGTTTATGTTCCATGCTATAACTGCTATGGTTCTCGAGTCTGCAATAACCACGAGGCTCGGAGGAAGACTCATATGCACGTGTGGGATAATAAATGGTAAAATGTATTCCTAGTCAAGCCTCTAGGACTGGCTCAAGTATTGCATGATGATCCTGTTTTCCTGATCATGGGCATGGCTATGCCGGCAATTTTGAGGGCACAATTGTTGGTAGAACACTTGTGTTGAATCGACCCGAATTGATGTTATGCTATGAGATACATTCGTCATAAGTTAATGGTTAATAACACAGAGAAGTTAATGTTTGCATAATTCCTTAGACCATGAGAGTATCGAGTTTCTTCATGCTTGCTTCATGAACTTTGGGGTTTGTTAAACGTCATCCGTAAATGGGTGGCTATTACGGCGGCTTACGGGTTCATGGAAAAGTGTGTCAAGTAAATTGATAGCTCGAGATTGGGATTTGCTCCTCCGACGATGGAGAGATATCTCTGGGCCCTCTCGGTGTTTCGGTATCCATCATCGTCTGGCCAGACACAGGGTGATTTGATCACAGGGATGCCGGAACACGGGAACGAGAAAAGAGAACAATACTGGCAACGAGGTAACTGGCATAGTGGACAAGTTGTTGATCCACGAGGATGCCAACATGTCTCACCTCGGGTATTTGTAACATATCGCGAAGCAACAGGAATAGCTCACGGCAACTGGAGGTTCACTCGAATATTCATTCGTGTGGGTATAGGGGTCAATATGGGTGTCCACGGCTCCGATGTTGATCATTGATCGGAAGGGGTTCCGGGTCATGTCTATGCTTCACCGAACCTATAGGGTCACACGCTTAAGGGTCATCTATCTGCTGAATACTAGACAGGGAGTCTGAGAGAAAAACACCGAAAAAGTTTCGGACGCCGGAAAAGTTTCGGACAGCGGAAAAGTTCCGCAGAGAGAGGTCACCGGATGAGTTTCGGTGAAACTGAAAAGTTGTTTCAGAGGATACCATAAAGTCAAATTGGTTTTGGCACATGCCTGATAATTCTTGGAGGGTGCCAGAATCATTCTGGAAACTTTCTGGAATTTTCCGGGATGAAAACCGGAAATGTTCCGGAGCTGCCGAAACCGCTTCAGATGCTTTTCGCAGATGAAATCACTAAACCGGAATTGTTCCGGCTCGCGTTGAAAATTATTTTGGTGGGTACTAGAATTGTTCTAAGCCCACATGAATATTTTCAGTTCGATCAGACGCTGGAAAATGTCGTCGTGAATAGTGAAAGCACTTTTTGGATATTTTTGGAAAAGTGCCTTTTGGGATATTTTCCCAAAAGGTTTCTAGAAGGCTTGGGGGCTAAGAAACCCCCTTGGGGGGCCCCCCAAGACATGGTGGCCGGCCACACTTGGGGCTCCTCCTTGGAGCCCCTCTTATTCCTTGGTTTCACCATTATACCCTTGTGGAAGGGCTTCATCCATGTGGGTTTTGGGTTTTATTGTAAAACCACCCTACCCCTTGGTTTTCCTATAAATAGGAGGTGAGTGGGCTGCCATCTCACACACTCTTACTCTCATACACAAGCTATGCATGATCTGGCATTCTCTCTCCCTCCCAGCGAAATAGTTTCGTAGAGCCGAAAGGCTGTCTGGGTTCCGGCAGGAACTAGTTCTGGACGGCGAAGCCCTGCCGGATAGATGACACCGTATGTGTGCAACTCTGTAGAGAGATCGTAGTTTCGGTCTTAGTTCGAGAGTGCCTCCCGAAGGGCTGTCCGTGTGACCGTCCGAGTTTTGGAGGTCCTCCCGAAGGGCTGTCCGAGTGACAGTCCGAGTTTCGGAGGTCCTCCCGAAGGGCTGTCCGCGACACCATCCGGGGGACTGTGCGACCGCCTCCCGGAGGGCTGTCCGCGGGGCAGATGAGGGTATACATCCTCGCGGTTGGGAGGTTGTAAAATCCTAGCTGCGGGGATCTGCACCGCCGTTCGTCATCGACTCTACTTCCGCTGCGCTACGAGTCGGTAACGAAAATGATCAAACCTTGTATGCAGTCTCCATAGTGGTCCTGGGCTGGTGCGTAGGTCGGAAAATTTTTGTTTTCTACTGCGTTCCCCTACATGAATACCCTTAGAGCCCATAAGCTACTTCTCACGTGACGTAAATCCATCGTTTGAACCTCAAGGGTACGACGGGCCACTTGGCGGAGAGTACGCAGCAGATGGGAGAGTTTGCCTCGCCGCTGTAAGAGGCCCTTGTAGGGGGTAAGTTTTACAACTCGCTGCACCCCTGGCAAAGCGGCAGCAACTTACAGGCAGGTATAACCCAGCCTTGCAGATCGAAAAGGGGGTAAGCTCACAACTCACTGCACCCCTAGTGATCATTGTTGACGGAGTCAACGTTTGGGTCCACGACCCGCCTTACAGTGGCTGAGAAGCCTGATCGAAAGGGTTGAAGCTTAACCCGGTGGGTTGAAAGCCCCCAAATGACTTTGTTGATGGAGTCAACTTTTTGGGTCCACGACCCGCCTTACAATGGCTGAGAAGCCTGATCGAAAGGGTTGAAGCTTAACCCGGTGGGTTGAAAGCCCCCAAACGACCTTGTCGATGATATCAACTTGCACACCATCTTGTAAGCCGCCATATGATGGTGCTATTTTGGCTGAAGAGCTGATCAAGAGGGTTGAAGCTTAACCCGGCGGGTTAGAAGCCCCCAAGTGACCCTGTTGAAGTATCAACATTGTTGCAGCATCTTGTAAGCCGCCATCTTGTATGAAGAAACAGCAGAAGCCTCTAAGTGACTTTATGATGATCCAATAAATCCAGGCACCCATGTTTTGAACAGTGCATCACGGCGGTTCGTCCTCTTGGGCAACTTTTAATCTTCCGCCAATAATGTAGTAGCCACCAGGATTGGGTTAGCTTCCTTGCAATGACCCGGGGTTCTCGTTGAAAATGACCAAAATGTATCTTGCCATGTCTGTAGCCCCCGAGTCTTAAGTTGATTCGAAGAGGCGGCTTGAGAGTCTCCACTGAAGGTTGAGGTCGACCGTGGCGGGTTATAGATGATCCCGTATGAATTGTTTCAATGATCCGGTTGATGGTTCGTCCCGGCTGGTTGTTGAAGTTAACCAAACTGCAGTGGCGGTGACTTGTGCGCCTGTCCGTTTGGGCGGCTTGCATAGACGAATACTGCACCGATATGCTGATGTAGAATCAGACTGTGGGCGGCGGCTTGCGCGCGTCAGTTGGGCAGCTCGTACAGGCGAGCACTGCACCGATATGTTGATATAGATCAGACCGTGAGCGGCGGCTTGCGCGCGTCCGTCGAATAGTGCGGCATAGATAGATGCTGGCACATGATAATGTTGATGTAGACCGGACCACGGGGATGGCGGCTCCGGCGTTGTAAACCAATGCAGACGGGCGAACCGGCCGCGGCGTTGCAAGCCAACGTGAACGGCGAGTCGGCCGTGGCGTTGTTGGAGTAGACGTAGAAGTCAGCCGCGGCATTGTAAGCCGGTTCGACCGCGAGAGACGACCGCGGCGTTATAAGCCGGTGCGGTTGCGAGAGACGGCCGCGGCGTTGTAAGCCGGTTCGACCGCGAGAGACGGTCGCGGCGTTATAAGCCGGTGCGGTTGCGAGAGACGGCCGCGGCGTTGTAAGCCGGTGCAGCGCGACACGGACGAACACCGGTGCATAATGACATTGGCGCGCCTCCATCTCCACGGTATAATGCCACTTTGGCGATGAATAATTTGTCCTGTGTAAAAAATATTACAAAGACGGAGTAATTGTTTTCGAAGAAATTTAATATATATGGAACAATAAACAGGGAAACACCACCTGATTTCTTTTGTCGGACGAATGCAGACACTGACGCTGGATAATGCTGGACACGTCCGTAGGTTTCCATCCGATTTAATTAGTACTCATTGGTCCTCTAGTATGCATACAAATTTTATATGAAAGGAAAACGGGAGGAGCCAGCCGAGGCAGCACGGCAAGCCGGCGGCGGGGGTGGCGAGTCCGGCTCTAGGCGCGGCGGAGGCGAGGCCGGCTCGGAGCGAACGGCGCAGCGCGCAAAGCACAGCAGCGCGAGCCAGCGGCGGCGGCGAGGTACGGCAAGCCGGCGGCGGGGTGGAGCAGAAACAACACGGCAGCGCGAGCCATGGCAGTGGAGGCGGCGCGCGAAGCGCAGCAGCGCGAGCAACCGCGGCGGCGAAGGCGATGCGAGCAGGCGGGGCGGAGCGGGGTGAGGCGGAGCCGGAGCAAACCCGGTGCGGAGCGGGTCGAGCGGAGGCGGGGGCCGGCCCGATGCAGGCGAGTGGCGGCTCGAACGGCCCGGCGCAACAGTGCGCGAAGACGGACGCCGAGGCGGCTCAGGTGCTGCAGGGCCAAGCGACGCGACAGGCGGCTCACGGAACGCGGCGGCGGACAGGGGCGACGCTGGTGGTCAGCTTGAGGCGAGGTGGCAGCCGGGTGAGGCGGCGTGAAGCGGAGCGCGGCTCGTGGCCATGGCGGAGGCGCTCGGTGGTGCGGCGCAGAGCCAGCGGCTCGGAGAATGGAGGCGAGCCACCACGGCGGAGGCGAGCCGGCAACGGCGGCTCGGCAGTGGACGAAAGCCGTCGCGGGCGGCTCGCGGCAGGGCGCGGCGGAGGCGCTGTGGCGCGACGCGTGCGCGGTGCAATGAGCACGACGGCTGCAGGGAGGAGGACCGCGGTGCGGCGAGCCATGGCGGCCGGGGCCAGTGTGGCGCAGCGAGACCAGGCTGGTGAGGTCGCGACGGCGCGTGGCGACCGGCTGGAGGTGAGCCGGCTCGTGGCACGTCAAGCACGGCAGAGGAAGTGGGCATGGAGGGACGAGGCCGACTCGGACCGAGGTCGATCCGTTTCTGGATCGTGGCTGTCCACAGAAACGGACGTGGGTCTCCGTCGCCGCCGCCTCGTGTCAGTCCGCCTCCGGGTCGTATCCTGTTTGGACGGGGCGGCTCGAACACGAGGCGGCGGTTGTGAGGCGAGGTGAGGCGCGGGCGCAGGAGAGACTGAGTCCGCGTCGATGTTTAATCTCCAATATCGTGGCCTTTTTCTTTTTTGAACGTCACGGCGGCCCGGTCCATCATGGCAACAGTAGCACACACGTACGAGAAGTAGTAGTACGATCCACATCAGTAGTAGATTTTGTAGATCGCCCTACGTAACCGCCTCAGGATTTGATAGAAGCAGCAGCAGGCAGCAACGATTCGGTTGACCTCTGTTGTGATGACGTGGAGAGAAACAACTCTAACACGGATGTTTGGCGGGCTCAGCTTGCTCTTGCTTCCTAGAGACTTAATCCTTTGTATTTGTTTATGAACGAGGAAACGCATAGTAATAGTCTGACACACCACCATGCATATCAAAATTGTAGCAGTAAACCTGGACGGTCTTTGACCCGGCGAATTGCGCAGCCGAACGGACGCAAAACCCTAAGTCATCTTAACCTCCATAGTCCTCTTCCTTATCTGGCCGGTCGCAAACTTCTTGATCCCTATGAGAACTGGCCCCACGGTGGGCGCCAACTGTCGTGGATTTGTCACGGCAGATGTCCGGGTTAGCGGACTTTAGGTTCGAGGCGTCGCAACTATGTGGCGGCTTGAAGGGGTTGTTCGGAATCGAGAGACGCGAGGCGGTTTACCCAGGTTCGGCCCCTCCGATGGAGGTAAAAGCCTACGTCCTGCTTGTCTGGCATTGATGATGAAGAGGACCTCTTGGTTACAAGGGTGATGTCTAGCTTCTAATCTGTCTATTGTGGTGTCTAATTTGTCTATCTCAACTTGTCAATTGAGACGTCTAAAACATGTCCCTCTAGGGGCGCCTTACCCCTCCTTATATAGGCGGAAGGGGTAAGTTTACATGAAGAGTCCCACTGGGAGTAGGATTAGGACTAGTCTCTCTAGAATCCTAATCCGGGTCTTGTTTCCTTCTTGAGGGAGTCTTTCCTTTCTCTCTGGGCCTTCTCTTGTGAGCCGCCTAGCGCCGGCTTCCACGCCGGGCCTTGGGACTGGTCGTCCTGTGACCCGCCTGGCGGGTCACCAATAAACCGTCAAACTCGGCCGGGTCTCCTGTGAGTCGCCAAGTCCTGGCCGGGTCATACTTCAGGCCAGGTCATACCGCGGGGTAATATCCCCGTCACCTCTCGTGTGCATGCATAGGTATTATCGGAGCACCACGGATGACGAGGAGGAGCGCAAGCGCAAGCGTACGCCTACACCATCCGCGAGGGAAGCTTGGAAGAGAAGGAAGAAGAAGTGAGGAGAAGCTTCAGGAAAGCCCGGAACTTCCGGCCACTAGCCCAGAACTTCCGGCCCCCAGAACGTCCGGCCGTCCCGGAACTTCCGGCCTCCGGCACCCAGCACAGCCGAGAGTGTGCCAACTCTCTGGGTAGCCCGGAACTAGCTCGGACCTTGCCCGGAACCTCCGGAGCCCGGAACTTCCGGCCCTTCCCGGAACTTCCGGCCATGTCTGCGCGCAGAGACTTGGGCCGCAGCCCGTGTACCTATTTTGCCCCTCACTTACCCCTTCGTGGCTTGCACTATATATACTCTTCTCCCACCTTCATTCTAGGGTTAGCAAAGTGATAGCTCATTCATAGTTGAGCTTTGCTCCTTCCACTACCTCTCCCATGGAGATCGAGACCTCCACCGGAGAAGATCCATAGAGGATGTCAAGGCCCTTTCCAGGGGAAGATCTGTCTACGGATTTCAAGGCCCATCTCTCCTAGAGATTTGGATGAACAACCCATGTATCTTTATTTCCATTGTTGTTCTTGGATCTTGCTGCATCCCGTGTATTGCTTGTGATTTGAGGAGTACTCGGTGTGGATCTTGTCCAATAGAGTGGTTTCCCCTTTGATTTCTCCATGTTTTCCCCTCGTGTTCTTTGTGTTCTTCCTGTTCTTCCTCGAATCCACCTCCAATTCGTGAAGATCGGGCCACCCTCGGGTTTGCCCCGTATCATTTTGGTATCAAGAGCCACGTTGCCACGAATTTGGAGCCCTACCCCCCATGTTCTAGCCATTAGTTCGAATTTTTCTCCCCAATTTCGAAAATTCTTCACAAAAAGAACCCCAACAAAATTCTTGTGATTTGTTGTTCTTGTGAGTTTTTGTTGATTTTGATCCGTGGATCTAGTATTTGGCAAGTGGATCTACCTTCCTTGGCGTTCCCTAGCCTCAATTTCACCTTTTACCCCTTCAATTTCACCCTAAAAATCGAGTTTTTCCGCCCCCGTTCTCAGATCAGGAAATTCAAGTTCGTCCCAGAAGTATTTCCACGACCCTTAGAACTTCCGGGCACTCCCGGAACTTCCGTCCTACCCCCCGAACTTCCGGGCTAAACAGAAAGTTTCCCCCAAAAATCCCCGTTTTTTCCACACTTTCCCGTGACCCCCGGAACTTCCGGCCCTAGGCCCGGAACTTCCGGCCTAACCAGAAACATTCCCCGAAATTTCAGCATCAGCCATTTCACCGTTTTGGCCATAACTAATTCATCTGGAGTCCGATTTTCGCGTTCTTTAGGTCGTTGGATAGCTATTGACATCCTCCATCCCACAAGATTAGTTTCGTCATCATTTGGCTTCATCAAAATTTTCAAATTTTGGCAAGTTTGCCTAGGCCCTCCACTATATCATCCGCAATACCACCATAGCATTCCGCACCCTAACCCATTTTGGTTCCCTTTGCATTTGTGGTTGCTTGAGTTGTGATTTGAGTCTCCTAAGGTGTTACGGCTACTTAGGGACGATTACTTCTTCATCAACCACCGGTGACTTGTATCGGTCCATCATCTACATTGACCACCGAAGTTCGACATCGACAGCGACCATCCATCCTTTGAGAGCATCTTCAACCGGAAGCAAGGCCGGTTACTCCCGACTTTGTGAAAGGTTAAGTGTGACGAAGGTATCCATTCCGTCACATCCTTTTCCTTCCTTGCCATTATATCTTGATAGCCCCACCATCTTTGCGCTTACCTTCATACCTATTGAGACTAGCTATCCGAGTATTGCCGGGCTTCGCGAAAACTTGTGCACCATAGTGATACGATATCATATTGTTGCATCATGTGAAATATCATATAGTGCAATTGCGTGCTCCCGTGCATATGTTGTGATACTTATCTCATATATTTGGTTGAGGCTCAATAAGAATAGTGGAAAGGAAGAGAAGAGTAAAAAAAGCTTCTAAGCAAGAAAAAGAAAGATCATAAGCTTATAAGCAAAGAGTTGAGCATGAAAAGAGATACTTGTGCATGAGGATACATGGAATAGGAAACGTTTTCCTTGCATGAATAGGATTGGTGCCAAGTGGTGAATCGTGCCCAAACGTGCAATCAAGCTAGCGTCTCTCCTTGTGTTTGTGCAACACAAGCTTAGTCTTCGTTAGGCAATTTTGTATTGCTCATCCCTATAGTTGCACAAGCCCCATTATCCCACTGCGTGTGTTTCTCTATTTGCCCTCATTTATATTTGTGATCACTTGCTTTACATTTTGAGTCCTTTGGGTTTATTTCAACATTTACAATATCTTGGACTTCAATTTGTATGAATTTGTGCCACTAACCCCACCGAGCTCCACTATAAGCCATTTGTGTAGGTTGTGAGAATTGGACAAGGTTTTGCGCCAAGTGCACTCTTTTCCTTGCATACATTGTGGTATTTGAGATCCATCTACAACTTCGAAAAGAGGTAACTTTGGTATGTTCATTCCATCTCGTTCTCATAACTTCTCGAGTGCTTCTATGGATAGGGACGGCACATCTACTTCGGTCTACGTCCACAACGACAAGTTCGATGCCATGAAGAACTTCATCGACGCCAAGATAGATGCTCAAATGGAAGAGCTCACGATCATCATCAACACCGACAAGAGGTCTTCCTCATCTCCGAGAAGACGCTCAAGTGCACATGCTTCCGAGCTACCATCTCCGGAAAGATCTCATTGGCATCAACACCATCAAAGACATGAAGAAATAACGACGCCAACACCAAGGCGTCTAACAAAGAACAAGTGTGAAGGTCACGAGCTCGACACCAACTACCGCTCGATGACTTCACCACGTACCTTGGCATCTTCGCCAAGCGACTTCAAGGCATCTTCGCCTTTGGATATGCGGCATCTTCACCGACAAGCACCTCAAGAGAAGATCCTCAAGCTCAAGACCGCGACTTCCACGAGCTACTACGACTTCGCAGAACCGGTGAAAGTTAAACATGAAAGAAAGAAAAACTATAAAAAAAACGGTGATAAGTACCTTCGCAGAACCGGCAAAGGGAGTCTGGCGTACAAGCCTTCTTTGAGATGGACCAATATGAAGGGTAGTGATCGCGGGGGTAATCATTTGAAGGCGAGATGTAAGTTTTTTTTTGGAAGCGAGACGTAAGTTGTGCTCACATCAGGCGCATCACTAAATGCGCTGGCCTAGTGTCGGAGGCCAGAGGGTCAGATTTTTGCCTCATTTTGATTCTAGAGAAGGCCTGATTTCTGCTTCATTTTGCTTTCCTTTTCATTACTTTTTTTGTTTCTTCTTTATTATTTAAATTTTTTTTCAACTTCCAAATATTGTGAATATATATATTATAAAAATAATTACACAAAGCATTTTTAGAAAATGTTAACCAATTATTTCAAAATGTTAAATATGTATGAAGAAAATATTTCAAATGTATACAAAAAATATAGAATGTGTAGAAAAATTGTTGGTCACGTACTTAAAAAATAATTAAACATTCGTTAAAAAATTAATCAAGTATTTTAAAAATGTTAAGCAGGAATTGTAAAAATCTCAAATGTGTATAGAAAAAAGATTATCATGTATATGAAAAGTATATACAAAACTAATTTTTTTAGGAAAAATAAATTTATCATGAGTTTAGAAAATATTAAATGTGTATAGAGAAAAGGTTTCTCATCTGTACGATAAAATGTATAAAATAAATATACAATGTGTATAAAAATATTGATCACGTATAAAAATATTAAATTTTAATGAAGCATTAAAAATGTTAATCAATATATGATTTTTATTTAGGATTCAGTGAATATTGTATATAGAACAAAAATTGTCACGTATAGGAAAATATACAGTAAACCAATACAACGTGTACCAATAAATGCTGATCAAATTTTAAAAAAATGTTGAATGTGCACAAAAAATATATTTCTGAAGTACAAGAAAAATGTATGTTGTGTTTCAAAAAATGTTTCTTTCCATTAGAAAAATGTTATCGTGTATGAAAAATATATTAGTTTGTATTTTAAAAATGTTAAACGTGTATATAGTACTGTATTAGATATATACTATACTATACTATACTATAAATGTACAATGTGTTTGAAAAATATTAGTCAATAAAACTCAATCCCTCCGTCCCATAATATAAGAGCATTTTTGACATCACACTAGTCTAAAATACGCTCTTATATTATGGGACGGAGGGATTAGTTTTCAAATAATGTTAATAATATGTCTCAATAATGTTAAACTTGTATATTAAATATGTCTCTGATGTATACGAAATGTTGAATGTGTACCGAAGAATATTGGGACGTGTTTAAAAAATGAAACTGATGAAAATCGACAAAAGAAACAAAGAAATCCAAAAAAACAAAGAAACAAAGAAAACGAACAAATGAGATAAAAACCGATGCAAACCAGTGCAAAAGAAATGAAAGCTATGAAAACCGAGAGAGAAACAACGAAGAATGAAGAAAACAATGAAACCAAGAAAGAAAGAAAAACAGAAGAAAAATCAATCAAAACGGAGAAAGGGCAAAGAAAACAGGAAAATATGCAAAAAGAAAGAGTAAAAACAGAAATGAAACGAAGAATGCCGATGGAAAACAAACAAGGAAACCCATGAAGAAAAAAATGATAGAAAAAAACAAAAACAAAACAAAAGGAAAAAATGAAAAGAAACCAAAAGGAAACAAAAAGACGGAAAGATAAAAATTATGGAAACAGTGCAACACAGAGAAAATACAGCAACAATAATGGGTCGGCCTGGTACTGTAGCGGTCAGAGGAACCATCTAGCGAAGCCAAAGGTACATCTCGCTCAATGCGACATATAGCCCTGATGCCTGTTTGGTCGCTATCCAGCGACCTACGCGCCAAATAGAAACCGCGGCTCAGTCGCCAGCCTCCCGGACACGTCCTGAAGTATGGCCCCGCAACCCCTGGGCCCGACTCGAACTGTCATAGTAGGTAGGTAACCAAAGAAATTCCCCTATATAAAAACAAACAAAAGCAACCAAAGAAGTATGCGAGAGTGAATATTACCGCGTCTGAATCCACAGTGATTTTGCTGGCAGAATTAATGACGGCCGGCCCCCATGGCCAAATCCCCCTATCCATCCATCACGCGCGCGCGTCAATGGTGGAGCAGCAGGTAGCAGCGGTGCCCCAGCCCCAGAGCACGTACGCTGGCTCGCCTGTCTCCCCCGGACTCGCTTTGCATCCCACTGCTCCACTGCTGCAATGGAGCAGTGCAGTGGAAATTGCAATGCATCCTCTCCTCTCTCTGGTCTGTTCGCATGTACGTACGTACCTGCGAATAGCGACGGCTTCTTATTATTGGCTCCTTCCTGCAGCGCAGACACTAGTTACTACTCCTACTCACACAGGCCGGCCCGGCTGGCTGGCCAGCGAGGAGAATGGAGCCCAGGCGCAGCTCAACACTGTTGGATCGTAGGCCGGAAAATACTACGTACACGCGTATACTTTGGATTAAGTTCACCTCCTCTCTTCATCCCGGCGGCGGGCGAAACCCGGGGGCCTATCGGGCGATGGGCAGCCTACTAAGAGATTTGCCGATGAACAAGAAAGGACATCCTCCCTCGTTTTTGTCTTTGGATTGCTTCGACTGAATGCAATGTGACTATGAAAGAATGGTTGCAATTGTGCAATGTTTGTGTTTCGCGATGTTTCCTCGCATTTAGGAGGATAGCGGTCAATAATGAATAATTCATAAATAGTATGAGATGGGTGATTCTGACCAATGATGTCGACCTTCATGGCGCAAAGGTGGGTCGAAAAATTAGATGCCGAGGGCAAAGATACATAATTGGATCCAATTGCAAGATCATTTTGGTAGTTGACCCGGGCGGAGATCATGCGTTACAGGATGGTATGGAGTGTAAGATAGAATAGAACCTTATTTCATAATGATTTCGGCCGCGTACATGAGTTTATATAAGGGGTTTACAAACCGACTACAACTATTACAAGCTGACTAGGACTCTCTAACTTGAGACCCAAGTAATAGTCTAACATCCCCCCGCAGTATCAACGGGAGGCTTGACGATGTTGAGACTGAACCGAATGTCTTGAAACGGAGTGGTAGGCAACCCCTTTGTGAAAATGTTAGCAAACTGAGCCGTAGTAGGAACATGAAGAACTCGAACCTGTCCGAGAGCCACCTTCTCACGAACAAAATGAATATCAATCTCAATGTGTTTAGTACGTCGATGCTGAACGGGATTACCCGGCATGTAGACAGCTGAGATGTTATCACAGTAAACAATGGTCGCATGTTGGATGGGACGATGCAACTCCGAGAGCAGCTATCGTAGCTAGATAGTATCAGCAACAGCGTGTGCCACTGCACGTTACTCAGCTTCAGCGGACGAGCGGGAGACCGTCACCTGTCTTTTCGAGGACCAAGAAATCAAATTGTTACCAAGAAAAACATAGAAACCGGATGTAGATCTTCGAGTGTCAGGACAACCAGCCCAGTCTGCATCGGAATACGCAGTGAGAGAAGTGGGAGAAGAAGTGTTTATGTGGAGGCTATGATCAAGAGAACCTTTCAAATACCGAAGAATACGTTTGACGTGATTGTAGTGAGGAAGACGTGGATCATGCATGTAGAGACAGGCTTGCTGGACAGCAAAAGAAATTTCAGGGTGAGTGATGGTGAGATATTGAAGAGCACCAGTGAGACTACGGTAAAGAGTAGCATCAGGAAAGGGATCGCCAGCAGCAGAAAGTTTAGAACTGGTGTCGACAGGGGTGCGAGAAGATTGACAATCAAGCATACCAGCGCGATTGAGAAGATCAAGAATATATTGGCGTTGGGAAAGAAAAAGACCCGAAGAATCACGAATAACAGAGATACCCAAAAAATGATGAAGAAGACCCAGATCAGTCATGGAGAACTCAGAGCGGAGTTGAGAAATAATACTGTCTAAAAAGCTTTGAGAAGAGGCTGTGAGAATTATATCATCAACATAGAGAAGTAAATAAGCAACCTCAGAATTGTTATGATAAACGAAGAGGGAAGTGTCAGATAGAGAAGGTAGAAAGCCTATGGTTTGAATGAAAGTGGAGAAGCGTTGAAACCATGCTCTAGGAGCTTGTTTGAGACCGTATAGGGATTTTTGGAGAAGACAGGCGTGGTTGGGATAAGAAGCATGCTCAAAACCAAGAGGTTGTTGACAGTACACAGTTTCTTGAAGAGAACCATGAAGAAAAGCATTTTTGACATCTAATTGGTGGATTGGCCACGAGGAAGAAACTGCAATGCTAAGAACGGTGTGAATGGTACTAGGTTTGACAACAGGTGAAAAGGTTTCGTCGTAATCAATCCCATGCTGCTGAGAGTAACCGCGACAAACCCAACAAGCTTTGTAGCGAGAAAGACTACCATCAGAATGAAATTTTTGTCGAAAAACCCATTTGCCAGAGACAATATTAGAGTTAGAAGGACGAGGAACAAGTTGCCATGTATTATTCTCAATTAGAGCGGCATATTCTTCTTGCATAGCGACAGCCCAGTTGGGATCTAAGAGAGCAGATTTGTAAGATTTGGGAACAGGAGAAAGAGTCGCTGTGGCGTGAAGGTTTAGACGGTTGACGGGTTGACGGAAACCGGACTTACACCTGGTGCGCATAGTATGATCGTTAGTAGGTGGTAGGCTGGGAACAACACGTGCTGGAAGGGAAGTAACAGTTGGAGAAGGATCCGGCTCCGCGGAGGACGCGGACATGAGAGGAGGAGATGGTGGATTGGCAACGGGTGAAGAAGGAGGCGACGGTGAGGCAGGATTTCCATCATCTGTAGTGGGAGAGACGGATGCTCGTGCTGAAGCATTGCCGACGGGTGAGCCGACTGTGGGAGGAGCATAAAATTGAAAGGGTGAACGACGCGGAGGAGAGGGGGCCGAAGATGGAATTGAGTTGGTAGGATTATTACGTTGAGCAAAGGGAAATATGTGCTCGGCAAAGGTAACGTGCCTAGAAACAAGCACCCGGCCAGTGTGAAGGTCGAGGCAACGATATCCTTTGTGTTCATCAGAAAAACCTAAGAGTACGCACGGGATCGACCGGGAGGAAAGTTTGTCGGGGCAGGTAGCAGAGATGTTTGGAAAGCAGAGACTACCAAATACACGAATGTCGGAGTAATTGGGATGACACAAGAAAATGGAGAAATAGGGAGTGGTATTGGGTGTAGCTTTAGAAGGGCGAATATTGAGTAGAAAGGTGGCGTTGTGGAGAGCTTCTGCCTAGAATTTTGGTGGCATGGAGGATTGAAGAAGGAGAGTACGGACAATGTCGTTGAGAGTGCGAAGAGATCGTTCAGCTTTGCCATTTTGAGGAGAGGTATAAGGACAAGAGAAGCGTAGAAGAATGCCATGTTGGAGAAAGAAAGTATGGTTTTTAATGTTATCAAATTCACGACCATTGTCACATTGTATGAAGCGAATTGGGAGGAAGAAATGAACAGAAACATAACGTTGAAAGTTAAGAAAAAGTGCATGAACATCAGATTTGTTATGTAGAGGAAAAGTCCAGACAAAGTGTGTAAAATCATCGAGGATGACAAGATAGTATTTAAACCCGAAAACACTTGCAATTGGGGACGTCCATAAATCACAATGTATTAATTCAAAAGGATAAGTGCTAGAGGAGCGAGAGGAACTAAAAGGAAGACGCACATGTTTGCCTAATTGACAAGACTCGCAAAGAGTCGTGAGAATCTCTATTACAAGGTATTGAAAATTCACTAAGAACAGATGCTAAAACAGCACGGTTGGGATGTCCTAAACGCCGATGCCAGAGATCAACGGACGCCATCATGGAGGTTGGAGGTGCAGCAGCGGAAACACCATGGAGAGAGTACAAATCACCGGAGCTATTGAAGCGTGCGATCTCGGCCTTGGTCTGATAGTCCTTCACAGATAAGCCAAAAGGGTCAAACTCAACAGAAACGAGATTATCACAAGTAAACTTGCGAACAGAAAGTAAATTCTTGATAAGAGCTGGAGCAACAAGGACATCACGAAGAAGAAGCGGTTTAGTGGGCGAGGGAATTTGAGCTTGGCCAACACAGTAAATGGGAATGGTGGAACCATCACCAAGAGTGATAGATTGAAAAGAGGATGGGGTACAAGAGGAAAGAAAAGTACTTGATGCAGACATATGACTAGAAGCACCTGAATCAAAAATCCAATCCGTACCTGAGTTGCCTTGAGAGACAAAATTGTTCATGGCCTGAAGAAAAGCGGCTTGATCCCAGCTTGGCGTTGAAGTTGAGGTTGGTGTAGGTAGTAGGGTCGGAGAGTACGATGGCGTAGGCAGCAGAGCCGACGGTGGTGTGTAGGAGCGACCGCCGTCGGTATAGGGTGAGACGCCGTAGGATGATGGCGTCGGCAGCAATGCCGACGGTGTTTGGTAGTGGCCGTCGGCAAAGGGTGGAACACCATAGGACGGAGGGGTCGGCAGCAAAGCCGACGGTGGCGTGTAGCGGCCGTCGGCGTATGATGGGACGGCATTATACGCATGCGTCGGCGGTCGGGGCGTGAGGAACCCTGAGGCACTAGTGTGCGGACGAACGACGGGCTGCCACGCACCGGTGTATGCGGGTGGAGCGCCGAGAGGAGACGGGGCAGACCAGGGCATGGGCCACGCCTGGACGAGCCCGGTCCAGGGATCATGCGCGGGATGATAAGTAGGAGAAGCCGCAGGAGGAGCACTGACAGGCGGCACAGCTTGCGTACTTGGTGGCGGCGGAAGAGGCGTTGAGCGCGGCGCGGGCGGCCGGTAGATGGGATTCTTGCCGCGATAGTTGGGACTGGGACGCCAACCCGGTGGTGGAGTGGCCTGTGCTGATGACGGAGGTGCCGCGGGTGGTGCCGCGGGCGGTGGAGCGCGAGGGACGGCGGCGAAGAGCTGAGGACGAGCCGCTTTGTTTGATTGGGCGCGATCGGTCCACTGTAGGATGGAGCGAACTTCGGCAAAGGATGGAGGCGGCCGCATCATGGGGATGAAGGAGGCTTGCTTGTCGAATTGTTCGCTGAGCCCGACGAGGAGGATGTTGATGAGCTGTCGATCGTCAACTGGATCACCAAGTTCACGAAGTTCATCGGAGATGGCCTTGAGGCGTTGACAGTAGACGCTAAGAGAGGTATCTCCTTGCACCGTGCTCCGGAGCTCGGTGTGGAGGATGTGAGTACGAGCATCAATGTTGTCCTGAAAGAGTTGCCGAAGAGACGCCCAGTGATCGGCAGCGGTGGCAGCTTCGCGGAAGACAAGGTTGAAGATCTCGGTGGAGACGCGCATGTAGATCCATTGGATGATGGCGAGATCATCCTTGACCCACTGCGGATCATGAGGTTGCGGAATCGAGCCGACGCCGACGTGGGAACGAAGATTGCAACGCCCAAGGTGGACATCGAAGAGGTGGCGCCAGTGATAGTAATTGTGGGAGTTTAGATCTAGGGTTATAGGGATATATGGGCTAATGTCGGAGATCGTATCTGTAAAAGAGATGGTAGGAGGCATTGGTGGGGCTAGAAGAGAGGTGGAGGAAGAGGATACAGCGGCGGCTTTGGCGAGGATGGTGGCCCGGCGGTCGAGGTAGCCGGGCGGCGGCGGTGGAGGAGGTGTGGGCGGCGGAGCCATACCCTAGGATCGAAAAACTGATACCTTGTAAGATAGAATAGAACTTTATTTCATAATGATTTCGGCCGCGTACATGAGTTTATCTAAGGGGTTTACAAACCGACTACAACTATTACAAGCTGACTAGGATTCTGTAACTTGAGACCCAACTAATAGTCTAACATGGAGCACCCAACATGCCAGAGACTACGGTGCACATGCCGAAGGAGGGGACAATTCAAACACCGAAGCAAGCGATATGTAATTTGTACATGTGGTTGGATGTTTTATTTTTTGCTCATGCAACTTGCAAAAATATGTGCATGATTACTTTTAAGATTATACGAAACGTTCCTGCAAAAAGGAGATTATATGAAACGTTTAATCCAACTGATTGAATAAAAGGGAAGGGGCTGAAATATAGCAACCTTGAGCTTGCACCTCACCTCGGTAGAATCTAAAATTTTATGGAACGTGCTCTATATTTATTTTGGCGACTGCACATACGACGATTACGCTAGAGTTGCTATTAGGGCTATATTTCGAAAAAATAGCTCAGACGAGGGGGTATACATGGCTGACAAATAGTGTGTCCGTTTTAGGGACGACATTGGAGAGCCCTAAGGACACCTCCAACGCCGACCCTCGAACCGCCCGCATACATCCAGACCGCGTGGTCCAGACGTGTTCTGCCATCCAACACGGTCCTGTATCGGTCCGCAAAGCGGTCCGGACGCACTTTTTGCCGCAAATTCGAAGCAAAGGGAGGGGGGGGGGGGGGGCTTTGCGGGAGTCCACACAGCAGCCATGTAGGACTCGACACCCCTGGCGCATGGAATCCCCCTCCTGGTCCAATTCTTCCAATCCGCCCTTCCCCACTTGCTTTGCATACTCAGTCTCCTCCTCCGACGCCGCCATTGTACCTCTCCGGTCGCCACACATGCATTCCAGACCTCCGCAACCAGCACCTATGCGCTCGCTCACCTTTTATGATGGCGTCGTCCACCCATGGCATGTTTGTAGCCAGGTACACTCCTCCCCTGTCCATTTCATCAATGGCAGACACCACGCCCGACAGGTGTTCGATCAAATGCCATTGAGCAAAATTTCGAACGCCATGTCATTTTTTTAGAGTACGAAGGATGGTGGGTACTCGATCATGGAAGATGAGTTGTTGTGCGATGCAAGGTTGGCAGTATCCATGGATTTCGTAGACAGACACAAAAGGGGCCTCTTCTGGCAGCGTTTGCATGATTCGTTTCACATGCGAAAGCACATTGCACCATATGACATGCACGTCATCCAACAACGCAATATGAGGTCGTTAACGTATCGATGGGACGCCATCCAGACCTCCGTCATCAAGTTTTGTGACACGGTTGCTCTGTTGGCGGCAAGGTGGTCATTGCACGCAACAGTGGAGGAGATCGTAAGTTTTGTCTCTTCTTACTCAACTTGTCGATTGAATCATTCATTCACTCAATGTTGCTCTACACATTGTGTAGCCCGTACGCGTTGCCTCGATGTACCATAGGATAGAGGGACGACCATTTAGGTACATATACATACTGTTGGATGAAGCTGTAGGGACAGTATGTGTGGGACAACATGGTCCGTTCATTAAAAAACTTGTTGATCATCCGGTTAATCTCGTTGAATTTAAACTATTGTTGCACAAACTTATTTGTGTGTTATGTATGGATGATTTGTGCTACTCCCTCAGTCGCAGTTTACAGGGCATGCGCGAGGTTCTAGGCCATCGATTTGACTAACTAAATACTCCTATATGTTATATGTCATAAAAAGTATATCATTAGATTGTTAAGTGGATGTAGTTTCTAAACATATATTTTTATCACATATGATACATATTTAACTAGTTAAATTGTCCACCTAAAACTACGCGAATGCCTTCTAAACTGAGACGGAGGGAGTATTTTATATCCAAAATTTGATGAATTCCGTCAGGTTCACAGCATTGGATGGCCAAATTCCCGCGTCCGTGTCCGCGGACAGAAGCAAATTTGCGTTTTAGATGGCCTACGCTGGCTGGCCGGCCGGCCAGCAAGGGGGTGGATGCATGCAGCGGCGGCAGTGCGTACGTACGTACGCACTGGAGAGTGGGTCCAGCAGAAGCATTGGGCATTTGGGCGTGGACCATCCATCAAGGCTAGTTATTTGTCCTGCAGCTAGGCTGGGCTGGGCTGGGCTGGGGCCGAGCACTTGATGGCAATCACAGGCGCCACTCTGCAGTGACGATCGATCCACGTCGCTTTCCCGCTCTCCCGTTAAACCCATGCACACAGTCGCAGCCAGCCTAGCCATCTACACGTCGCACGGGACGCCATTCAATAACCCGCTCACGGCTAACCTAATTCCCTCCCCGCCAGGAAACCCTCCGTCCACATCGATCCCATGATTCCCATCTCCACCACCTCCGTCTCCCTCCGTATATACGCGCCCGTGTCCCCTCCCCCCTTCTTCCCTGCGTCCGTGGCCACCAGCTAGCTCATCCACACCCGTACCTCGCTCGCTGGCCGGCCAGCTAGCTAGCTGCCTCTCGCTTCGTACCGTGCCTCGTTCGGAGGCTGGGAAGAGGTGCACGTCGTCGGATGGCGTCGACGACGGCCGACGACGCGGCGGCGGGGCGGCGCAAAGCGGGCACGCCGCCGGCCCTGCCGCCGCCCCCGGCGGAGCAGGCGGTGAGGTGCCCGCGCTGCGACTCGCCCAACACCAAGTTCTGCTACTACAACAACTACAGCCTGTCGCAGCCGCGCCACTTCTGCAAGACGTGCCGGCGGTACTGGACCAAGGGCGGCGCGCTCCGCAGCGTCCCCGTCGGCGGCGGCTGCCGCAAGAACAAGCGCTCCCGCTCCGGTTCCTCCGTCTCCGCCTCCCGCGGTGGCCTCTCGCTCACCACGACGGCCGGGGGCACTTCCGACCAGGACCAGCACGCCGCGAGGATGGGCGTGGGCGGGTTTCCTGGTGGCGGCGGCGGTGACTTCCGCGGCGTGGTCGGCATGCTGCCGGTGCTCCACTCCCCGGCCGTCGTCGGACAGTACGTGCCGTTCGGGGACTGGTCCTCGGGGGAAACCAACGGCGGCGGCGCGGCAGGCCGCGCGACGAACGGGTCGGCGGGGGCCGGGAACGGGGCGGCGAGCAGCGCCATCGCGTCGTCCATCGAGTCGCTCAGCTTCATCAACCAGGACCTCCACTGGAAGCTGCAGCAGCAGCGGGTCGCCACCATGTTCCTCGGCCCGCCTAGCGCCTCCTCCTCCCACCCCCACGTCGTCGGTGGTGGCAGCAACAGCAATGGCATGCCCGCCGCCGCGCAGTTCGGAGGAGGCGGCACCTTCCTGCAGATGGCGGGGCTATCCGGCTGCATGGAGACCCTGCCGGCGGCCACGACGTGGTTCATGGACAACTCCTACGCGTTGCCTTCCCCGCCCCGACCCGCTGCCGGCGTGGGCGCCGCCAGTAGCAACATCAACAGCGGCCGGAGTAGCGGTGGCGGCGGGGACGATAACGCCACGTCGAACGACAACAACAACAACTGCGGCGGCTCGATCCCGTCGTGGGGCGACATTTCGACGTTCGCAATGCTGCCGTAGAAACTTCAACTTCCGAGTGCGGATTCCGAAGGAATCGAGCTTGTGCTAGCGACGCTAATTTATCCCTATTAATTTGTGATAAACTAGTGGTCGATCTCTAACTGGGCTGAGCTATATACGTGTATTAATTTACTATTAATTATTATTATCAAGGGATATAGTAGTTGTCAGTTGTCATAGAATCCTATGTATCATGTAATTTTCTTTACTGTTTATTTTGTTTCATTTCTCACTTGCTTTTGCTTTTGCTTTTGCTTTTGTCCATGCATTCGTGTTGTTAGATGACTTGGGAGCCGTGAATATTTGTAAGTCGTCTGAAAACTAAATTTGATGTAAGTCGATTTTTTTCATACGGTCTTCTTCACCTTCAGGTTCTTTTTCGTCACCCCTTCTGCTGCCGCCGGCCGAACTGGCTGCCATGCCATCTGCAAGTTGTGACGCTTCGCGCTCGCCTCGCCGATGCCACCGGCTCACCCATCCCTCAACCCTCCCCCCCCCTCCCCCATTTCATGCATGTTCTTCTCCGACACTGGCATCCCCACCCTGCTTTCGAACCGTGAAGCCTCCAACTCTCCTCTGCCTGAGATGTCGTAGCGAACTGTGCCGCTCAAGCTCCAGCTCTCGATCCTGGCTCTGCCTTGACGATGGCCCTGCGCATCGCCTCTGCTCACCCTGACGCCCCCGGTCCGGCCACGAAGCTCCGCATCGCCTCCTTCTTCCTTCTTGCGAAAAATTGAATTACACCAATTACAAAATCAGATGACTTACCAATAGCTAGTGCGAGATGACTTAGATATCATGTCTCGCATGGATTTAAACGTGTTCGGCTCAAGCAAGGCAACGTTGTGTTTGTGTCTAGCCTTTCTTATCACCTATATATTGTTGCATGTAAGCTAGATAGAAAGATCGGTGAGAGATGGGCTCAAGTGTTTGATGTTTATAACCGAAAGTGTCCTTCTGCTCCCGAGCTCAAATGAGCGATGAACAGTAAAATCAGAAAAAAATCTTAAATTTTTTTATGACAAACATTGACAAAAGTTTTAGGTGCTTGCAAAATTCGTTATGAAATCACATTCCTGTAAGGCGTGGCAAAAAAAAAAAAAACAAATCAGTGCTCCAAAATACTTTTGAAAGTAGCATTTTCAAAGTATCGATTTTTTTTACCACGCCTTCTAGGAAATGTGATTTCATGACAATTTTTTGCAAGCACTTAAAACTTTTGTCAATGTTTTTTTACAAAAAAATTCAAATGTTTTGAATTTTTTTTTCGATGTTACTGTTCGCCCGAGCTCATCTATGCTCGGGGTGCAAAAACTCTGCATCCGTTTATAACCATCTTTATCATACAAGGTTCGGTACTTAGGTTGTACGCGCATGCATGCATCTCTCTCTCTCTCCAAAAGAACGACGGAGGGTTGCAAGAAGTGGCAACACGTTCATGTCTGCCAATGTGATGCACTGGACCAGTAATGGTGAGGCAGGTTGTCAGAGCCCATTAACTCTATCCCCTGTGGTAAGTACGAGAGAGAGAGCGAGAGATGATGGATGCATCATGGATGCTTCCGAAATGAAGGCTCCTTTTACGTCTCCCCAGTAAGATTCTTCCATTCCTAGGAGTATCGATCACCCAAGGCCGACATGCATCCATTAATTCTCATGGGCTCTACAACTGGAGCGAGGACTGTTGTGAGATCTTGAATACTCACTTCAGATCGATCTAGGAGCCTAGCTAGGCTGTAGGGGACCACTTCGTCTCGAGCTCGATTAATTTCACCGTCAACCGACTTAGAGCATGACTAACAGTACGGCCAGCAGATGGTTATATGATGTTATCATGTCATCATGATGGTTAGGGAGGCCGAAATAGCGCTGGATGGGGGAGGCGACTCTGGCGAGTCCCCACGCCGGCGCCCATACCAGCGTTCCCACCGGTCGTCGACAGATCGGGGGCCGGTTTTGGGCCCTTGCGGAAGACGCCGGAGACGACGATGAGGACGATGAGTCTCCTGCCGCGCCGGAGATCGCATCGCCAACACCCTCGGACGTAATTTGTGAGGCTTTCAACATGGGGTATGCGGAGGAGGATGTCGCCAAGTTGGTGGATGTGGTGATACCATGCGACGATCCAGCGAGGCAAGGGCTACCGGAGGAGGACAGGGAGGAGATCGTTCGTCGAGTTGTTCACCGGAGGACGGCGGCGACGGCGATTCGGCCATGGAAAGGTCCTCTTCCTCAGGTTAGACTCCCCAAACCAACTCTTTCAGACTTTTTAGTTCCATCTTCGTGGAAGATTGTGCAAAACAAGAAACACCGACGGCGGCTGCCGGCGAGTCAGCCAGCGACGGAGCCGGTGATCTCGATCCGTGATCGACGCTCGCTTCGTTTGAATTGGTTGGTGGGCCAAGATGGTCCGGAAGGAGACAATTCAGTGGTGGGCTTAGCCGTGGTTGGGTATGTGGCCCAACCGGCTACCCAAGCTGACCACGAGACGGAGTTTTGCGTCGCTGGCGTGAATCATCGGATCGATACCTCGATATGCATCTCGTACGACAGAACAGACGGTTCGCTTCCTCGAGAGACTAGGGTTCGGCCACGCCGGAACACCCCTGGATTCCCATCACGTCGTGCGGGCTGTGCTCCCCGGGTTCGTGCGCCCGCGCTGCCGGAGCCGGCCGCCGCCGTGGTGATGGCTGGCCGTGGAAACCCGCCGCCGCCAAAACCTGCTCTCCCGGCCGCGAGATAGACTGGTTCGGCGGCTGCGGAGAGGCTGGTGGTCAGGATGCATCCCGCGGCCGCGTAGGGGCCGGCGGAGGACGCGGATACCAGCAGGCGGCTCAGAACACTGCGCATGGTCGATGGGGTGATGAAGGATACAACGCTTACGAAGAGGGTTTGCACAGAGGCTCCTCCTCTACCGGCGGACGTAGCGACGGAGGTGGATGGGGCTTCAACGGGCCTCCCGGTCCGTTCGTCGAGGGAGCGACCGGCCCACCGCAACATAGGCCGGTGTACCGACCGGTTGGCGGACGTGGAGGTGGCAGACGGCCACCACCGCGACGGGATCCCCCACGTGTTGACCCTCCTCCTAAGCTTTTGGAGGGCGCGGCCATTACACAGCAGCGGACACCCGGAGATGGATTGACTGAGAGCTCAACGGTACTGCCGGGAAAGGCAATGGAGGCAGTTCGGGCACTCGCCGGGGTGAACGTGTCTACGGTTAAGGCTGTTGCAAACCGGGACACAGGGTCTGATAAAAATAGTGAGAAATCTGAAGGAGAGAGAGCATCAAAGTGGGCACGCAAAAAGGAAAAAATGACTTGTTACAGATGTGGAGGACCGGGGCATTTTGTGGCTGAGTGCTCGGTAGAACTCTGTGATACATGCCGCAAACCTAAGCACGTGACGGGCGGGTGTCCTCTACTTTTGGGGCCGAAGCCGGTGGTCACCATCTATGGGGCGTGTTGCCCAGAGCTTATGTTCTTTGAGTCTCCTCGCTCTTCCTCGACGGCACCGCCTCTGGAGAGATCCCGGACGGGTGTTGTTAGGGTGACTCGTGGAACGATGACCATGGATGAGGTTGTTCAGAGGCTGCGTGAGTTAGTCTCCGCTAGCTTCCAGTGGGATCTTGTCCAGATAGATGAGCAGGCCTTCATAGTTGACTTCCCTACTAAGGAGGAGCTAGCGAGGCTCTTGAAGTTTGGGATGAGTAGGGTTCCAAACAACACTTGTGTTCTCGAGTTTGATGCATGGACTCAGAAGGAACCGGAAGGAACACCGCTTTCTCAACTCTGGGTCAGATTCCTTGGAGCATCACGTGAGGCATTAGATGATTTTTTGGTGACTTGGAGTCTTGGCTCGCTGATTGGGAAGACAGAGGAGGCAGACATGCCTTTCACGCGTGCGAAGGGAGTGGCTCGCCTGCTTGTTAGCGTGGTTAGCATCGAGCATATTCCGGAGACTGTCAGATGGACTTATGATGGCAGGACCTTTGACTTGGATATTGAGTTAGAGGAGAACGCCGACTTTCAGGAGTTGGTTAAGCAGGTTGATATGGACACTGATGAGGGGCACGACGGTGACGGGAACCTAGACAAGGGTTCGGCTCAGGGGGATGCTACTGACAGAGGTACCGCACCGCTGGCCAAGACAGTGGATAATGGCTCTACTAGGGAGCAGCCTAATACATCTAATTTCACACATCAGTTGAGGTTTGGTTCGTTTGGATCTTCTTCCGCACCGGGCAGACTTTGGGGTGTCAGGGCTGAGAGGAATGATCCGGCCGAACAGGAGCTGCCACCACTATCACCTCCGGTGACTCCGAGGCCTTCCAGCATGCTGGCAGCAGGGCCGTTGGTGGAGGACGCCTCGCCGAAGCCGACCGTAACACCACGGTCTAAGGACCAGACTCTAGTTCGACGTACGGTCGCTCCGGGGTCGGCAGCCAGATCAGGGAGGATGGATGCAGTTGGGATGCTGGCAGGTGGCCATACCCCGACTGCGACGGCGACGACGCGTTCGGCTGACGGTGTGGTAGGAGATCACAGCCCAGCTCAGCGCGTGCCGACACACAGGGACGCGGGAGGGCGGACAGCCGCAGACGGGAGTGCGACAGGCGTTCGCGCTTCGGCCGGCGGTGTACTTGCTAGCCAGGTCAGTCTTGTGGCGGGTGGCCACGTCCCGACTAGGCCCACCACCGAGGCGATCATTACTCGCGGTGTGGTAGTGGACCACAGCCCGGCGCTAGGTGTGCCTGCACACAACGATGCAGGTGGTCAGGACATCATCGGCGGGAACGCGACAGGCGGTCGCGCTTCTGCCGGTGGATCGCACGACGGCCAGGTTGGACAGGTGGCAGGTGGCCACATGCCGACAGGGCCCTCAACCGAGGAGGTCATCACGTTTGGAGGGATTCCAGACCTGGCGAGCGAGGGGAGGTGGACGAGCAACCGCCTCCAGGCGCAGCCGGATGTCGATGAGCTGCAGATGGGCCGTGCCAGGAGGGTGGCCAAGCTTCGCGACATTGAGAGCACTACAGGTATGTCCATCGATACAAGCCGTTCTATTTTGCATTTCTCGAATGAAGATATTATTTTAAATGCAAGTAAACTCGGGGTATCGATGGGTAGTAATGGAAAGGAAATTTCTAAATCCGTGAATGATCTTTTAGACTTAGAGGCTGAGAGGGCTATAGAGATGGTTAGGAATATTGCGGCGGTGAAACCGATGAATGATTCTGATATCAATGCACTGGGTATGGGGGCGTTAGAACGAATGTGTGAGGATCTTGTGCCACCATCATTAATGCCTGAAGAGGGTAATGAAATGGGTGTGGAGGGGTATATGGCTCCTTTGCAACCAAATGCTAGCGTACATGAAGAGGCCGGTTATGTGGACCGGTTGGCTAGACAGGATAAACCAAAACGCACCTGGAAGAGGAAGGTGTATCCTGTATCGGCCGTACGCAGAAGCGCTAGATTTAAGACCGCTAAGAAATTTCACGATGAACGATGAAAGGAATCTTTTGGAACAGCAGAGGTCTAGCAGACTTGGCTAAAGGAAGATTTCTATCAGAAGCAACACTTGAACACAAACTTGATTTTATTGCTCTAATGGAAACCGGTAGAGACAATTTTACATCACAATTTCTGAACACACTCTCCGGTGGTATTGATTTTGATTGGCACTGTCTACCACTAAGAGGAAGGTCCGGAGGGATCTTACTTGGGGTAAGGTGCGAGACGCTCGAAGTCCGAAATGTGGTGTTCGGGGACTTTGCAGTCAAATTTAGAGTGTGCTCCAAGGAGGACGGGTTCCAGTGGGCACTCGTGGCTGTCTATGGAGCGGCACAGCCGGAGCTTAAGAGGGATTTCTTGGATGACCTTGTCCGGATATGTGGGGACGAGAGGTTGCCAATTTTAGTAGGAGGAGACTTTAATATCATCAGGAGAAGAGATGAAAAAAATAATGATAACTTCGATGGCAGATGGTCATTCATGTTTAATTCAATTATCGAAAGCCTGGACTTGCGTGAGATCGAGCTTTCAGGCAGAAAATTCACGTGGGCGAATACTAAGCCTAACCCGACTTTTGAGAAGTTGGATCGGATTCTTACGAGTGTGGAATGGGAACAGAAATTCCCGCGCGTGACAGTGCGAGCGCTGCCCAGAGCAATTTCCGACCATACACCATTGTTTGTCGACTCGGGGGAGGCGACACATGTGGGTAACAAAAACATATTCTCTTTCGAACTGGCATGGTTTGAACGAGAGGGTTTCCTCGACCTAATAGCTAGAGAATGGGCTAGGAACACGGGTGGAAGCTAGAATGTTGATAGATGGCAAAATAAGATTCGGCATCTGAGGCAATTCCTACGGGGATGGGCAAAACATGAGAGCGGTAAATATAAGATGGAGAAAGAAAGGCTTCTCAATCTTATAAATGAGCTAGACATTAAAGCCGAGTCTGCTCTATTAGATGACATTGAGAGAGCTTCGAGAGCGGAAGCGGAACAACAACTCAAAAAGCTCCTCAGATAAGAGGAGTTAAAATGGGCACTTAGAGCGAAAGTGAGCCAAGTGGTACAAGGGGATGATAACACACAGTTTTTCCACCTAATTGCGAATGGAAAACACAGAAAGAAGAAAATTTATCAACTGGAGCAGGATGAGGGTACAATTGTGGGGCACGAAAACCTCAAATTGTATATCTCAGAATATTATAAACAACTCTTCGGGGCTCCAGTCGACAATTTTGTGTCCATGGATGAATAGTTGGTCGGTGATATTCCTCAACTCGGGACAGACGAGAATGAGATATTAACTGCACCCTTTACGGAGAAAGAGGTGTTTGAGGCTATAGCGCAAATGAAGAATAATAAGGCACCAGGGCCAGATGGGTTCCCAGCTGAGTTCTATAAGAGATGCTGGCACATTATTAAAGGTGACCTATTACCGATGTTCCATGATTTGTTCAATGGTCGCTTACAGCTTTTCCATCTTAACTTTGGGACAGTGACGCTGTTGCCAAAGAAGGATGGGGCGGTGCACATTGAAAAATTCAGACCTATTTGCCTTCTTAATGTGAGTTTCAAAATTTTCACAAAAGTAGGAACGAATAGACTGACACAGATTGCACATATGGTAGTGCAACCTAGTCAGACAGCCTTCATGCCGGGCAGAAACATACTTGAAGGTGTGGTCGTCCTTCATGAAACGCTGCATGAAACTCATTCGAAGAAACTAGATGGGGTTATCTTCAAAGTGGATTTCGAGAAGGCATATGACAAGGTCAAATGGCCATTCCTACAACAAGCTTTACGTATGAAAGGATTTGACGAGGTATGGAGGAAACACGTTGAATCCTTCGTACAAAAAGGGAGTGTTGGAATTAAAGTCAATGATGATATTGGTCATTTTTTCCAAACGCTCAAAGGTCTCAGACAGGGAGACCCGATGTCACCCATTCTATTTAATATAGTTGCGGATATGTTGGCAATTCTAATAGGAAGGGCTAAACAAGAAGGCCAAGTAAGTGGACTCATACCACATCTAGTGGATGGTGGGGTGTCCATTCTACAATATGCAGACGATACGATCCTGTTTATGGAACATGATTTAGCAAAAGCAAGAAACATGAAACTTATACTCTGCTTATTCGAACAATTGTCGGGTTTGAAAATAAATTTTCACAAGAGTGAATTGTTCTGCTTTGGGAGAGCCAAGGATGAACAAGAGGCATATAAACAATTGTTCGGGTGTGAATTGGGTAGCCTACCGTTCAGCTATTTAGGTATACCCATTCATCATCGTAAGCTAACTAACAAAGAGTGGAAGTGTATTGAAGATCGATTTGAGAAGAAGCTGAGCTGCTGGAAGGGCAAGCTTTTGTCCTATGGAGGACGGCTAATTCTGATTAACTCGGTGTTGATGAGTATGACTATGTTCCTTTTATCCTTCTTCGAGATACCGGCAGGGGTACGCAAGAGGTTGGACTTTTATCGATCACGCTTCTTTTGGCAGAGTGATGAGATTAAGAAGAAATACAGACTCACTAGATGGGATATTATTTGTAGACCCAAGGACCAAGGAGGTCTGGGCATTGAAAATTTAGAGGTTAAGAACAGATGTCTACTCAGTAAGTGGTTGTTTAGATTATCTGTAGAGACAGAAGGTATGTGGGTACAAATTTTATGTAATAAGTACTTACAATCGAAAACCTTGGCCCAGGTCACGGTCAGAGCCAATGATTCACCATTCTGGAAAGGGTTGATGAAAATGAAAGCAGCCTTCTTCCACAGAACTAAATTCATTGTTGGAAACGGTGAGACCACGAGATTCTGGGAGGATACGTGGCTAGGGGAGACGCCTTTAGCCATACAGTATCCGGCTCTCTATAATATTGTTCAACGTAAGGAGGCGTACGTTACCACAATATTACAGTCAAACCCTCTGAATATTCAATTTCGACGAGCTTTGATAGGTCATCGGTGGGAATCTTGGTTACACTTAGTTAGGAGACTCATGGAGGTCCAGCTATCAGACCAACCTGACAGGCTTCAGTGGAAGCTAACGAATTCTGGCATCTTTTCAGTGAAATCGATGTACCTGAATCTAATCGATACATCGATTATCTCCCATTCGATGCACATTTGGAAGGTCAAAGTTCCTTTAAGAATCAAAGTCTTCATGTGGTTTGTTCACAAGAAGGTGATTCTTACTAAGGATAATTTGGCAAAGCGCAATTGGGAAGGAAATACACGATGTAGCTTTTGTGATAATGAGGAAACCATCAAACACCTTTTTCTCCAATGCCCGCTAGCAAGAATTCTATGGCAAACAGTTCGTATAGCATTTAATATCACACCCCCGGATAGCATCGACACGTTATTTGGGACGTGGCTAAACGGGGTAGATATGACCCACGCCAGGCATATTCGTATAGGCGTATGTGCTCTTCTTTGGGCTATATGGAACTGCAGGAATGATATGGTTTTTAATAGACAATTGCATATAAACTTTTTGCAGGTACTACACAGGGCATCGGCGTTGATCCGTACATGGTCCTTACTCACTCCTGCGGAAACCAGGGAGCCTTTGGTTACTGGGTCTATCCGGTGGGAGACGGTAGCTCGGGATATCCACAACCGGTTTGGATGGCGGTCCAGTAGTAGGATAGATGGTTAGGCATCTAAGCCTATTTTTAGCCGGTTGTGGCATATTATTCTGTTCATCTACTTTGTGCCTCACTCAGTGGAACCTCGGATTATTTTGTTTGGACCTTTTGTTTGCTTTCATCAATAAAGAGGCCACATGCATCACACTGATGCAGAGGCCGGAGCTAATCCTCCTTTTCTAAAAAAAATGTAAAGCCATCATTTATAATTGCTCGTATATGATGTAGATCAAAACTGTGTGGCAGTCGAAGCGTCAGGCGTGGCTAAAGAAGCTCCAACGTCAATGTCATCTATGCAGGTTCAACAATGAGAACTTCTGCATTTGGACAATGACTATGGAGTGCGTCGTGCATGCGCATAGGCTCTAGCACGATATAGACACCATTTCAGTTTTTCTAAAGTAAAATTGAAATATGGATGAAATTAACAGAATTCGTGTGAAAATGTCGGTTGAAAGTTTATGATATAAATTAAAATATGTATGGATTGATTTATTTTTTTGGATGTTTCTGAAATGTATGTGAACAATATACAAAACTAAGTTAAATAAAGTAAAATGCCATTAAAATAATAAATGAAAGTGGTAATTAATTGCAAGATTTCTCAAATTACATTTGACAACTGTTGATAACAAAATGTGAAACATGCATTTTTATTAATTTATTTTGATGTCTCTGATTTATTTTTGAATTTATTTACCTTTGACTAGTTTTTAAGTTTCTGAAATTGTTTTCTTTGGTGCACAAAATCTTTCGAATTTATTGAGATATCATTTTCCGTATTTACCTGCCTGCTACTTGAAAACAAAAAATAATAATCTGGAATTCGGGAAATAATGGGAATACAAATAAATATGTGGTTTCATGGAATGATTCATTGTGTGAGTTGGCAAAAAAGGACACCCCGCTACCTAGCGGATTTGTAAAAATGATTTCTTCACCGAATGACAAAAGAAGAGATAATTTTCACGCATGGGCTCTTCGACGATCATCTCTAGATACACACGCGCCCATTTAATTCCTTTGACGGTGATGCTCGTCAGGTTGTCATCGCCGAAGTACAAGAAGTCACCTTCGCACACTCGATTTGGGAAGGACGCTAGGCCATGTTGCACACCATTGAAACACGCAACGAGGTATTCCATACAAATAGTCGGCTCGCACCCCCGGTATGACTCCGGCTCCACCGCGGCTCGCAACACCGCTGGGCTGTTGTTCTTGCCAACGAACACTAGTAGAAAACAGGGCTTTGGTTGAGGCCAGGATAAGGGCATTAATCCCGGTTCACTTACGAACCGGGAGCAAAGGGTGAACCAGTCCCGGTTCGTGAGGCCAGGGCGCCGGCCAGGCCTCGGAGGCCAATGGTCCCGGTTCGTCTGACACTTTTGGTCCCGGTTCCAGACACGAACCGGGACCAATGGTCCTCGCTCCTGGCCCAGCACCTTTAGTCCCGGTTGGTGGCTGGAACCGGGACCAAAGGTCGGTCTTCTATCCCGGTTCTAGCCACCAACCGGGACTAAAGATAAGCCTATATATACCCCCGCCCCTGCCCGCTCACTCTGTTTTTTGGCCGGCCGGCATGTGCAGGTGTGTGTTGCTCTAGCTCTCACCTCCTATACACATGAGGTGTTCGATGAAATGCCCGAGCCATACTTAAGCTTTCTCCTCTCCATGCTCGACCTCCAAGCTCCATTTTCCTCAAGATTTGTCTAGGTTTGGCGGTCCGTCCTGTCCCATCCCCGTCCTCACCGCCGTCGATCGCCCGCGCCGATCTCGTCGCCGGCACCACCGTGGTGAGCCTCTTGTTCTTATCTTCTTTCTAAAAGAAAAAAAATCTTACTTGTATGATTTAGATAGATACTTGTACAATTTTCTTACTTTTATTATTGTTTGTTATTATATAGTGCCATGGTTTTGGTATCCGCCCCCGTCGGCCCTCGTCCTGTCTATGATTCAGATGTGGTATATTATCTTTTATAACTATTTGTTTTATTTAGTGTTTATGACAATTATGCCGACCAACGTGACATAGATGTTTTTATCTAGGAGGCATGTGAACCAGAAATTCGAACCGACCCTCTTGTCGAAAGGTTAAATTTAGTTGAAAAAGAAAAGAATTACTTGAAGAAAAAATTGAAAAGAATTGAGGAGGAGAAGATGGAATTGGAGTTGCATGTTGCCGATGTCGTCGAAGATCACAATATCAAGATGGATGCAATGCGCTTGAAGATTAGAAAGATTAGAAAATATGCCATTCATACCGAGGCTTGGTATCATTATGCCGTTGGATCAATTGGTACCTTAGTTGCGGTTATGATTGCATTTGTTGTTGCATTTAAATGTTTTACATAGTTTCAATGTATGTTTTAATTAGATGCTCTAGAGAGCTATATGTTGTTCAATGAGAACTATGTATGAACTTTATGTATTTATTTTGATCACTACTGTACTTTGGTTTTAATGTGATGATGAACTTCTATTAATTTGGTCACTTCTCTATTCATGATGTTCTGTAATGGTTTTTGATACACTTAATTATATAATGCACGCAGATGAACCGGCAATGGATGTACGGTGACCGACGCACCTCCGAGTACATTAAGGGCCTGCATAATTTTCTCGAAGTGGCTGAGGCAACCAAGCATAATGGTTTTATGTATTGTTCATGTATTATCTGTGGGAATACGAAGGATTACTCTAACTCGAAAACCCTTCACGTCCACCTGCTTGAGAAGGGTTTCATGCCACACTATAATGTTTGGACCAAGCACGGAGAAAGAGGGGTTATGATGGAAGACAACGAAGAAGAAGAGGATGATGACAACTATCCGCCCCCTGAATACGGTGATGCTGCAATGGGGAAAGCTGAAGATCAAGAGAAACCAGACGATGTGCCCGATGATGATCTTCGCCGGGTCATTGTTGATGCAAAGAGACAATGCCAAAGTGAAAGGGAGAAGTTGAAGTTTGATCGCATGTTAGAGGATCACAAAAAAGGGTTGTACCCAAATTGCGAAGATGACAACACAAAGCTCGGTACCACACTGGAATTGCTGCAATGGAAGGCAGAGAATGGTGTATCTGACAAGGAATTTGAAAAGGTGCTGAAAATAATGAAGAATAAGCTTTCAAAGGACAACGAATTGCCCGACAGTACATACGAAGCAAAGAAGGTTGTCTGCCCTCTAGGATTGGAGGTGCAGAAGATACATGCATGCCCTAATGACTGCATCCTCTACCGCGGTGCGTACGAGGATTTGAACGCATGCCCGGTATGCTGTGCATTGCGGTATAAGATCAGACGAGATGACCCTGGTGATGTTGAGGGCCAGCGCACTGGGAAGAGGGTTCCTGCGAAGGTGATGTGGGATGCTCCTATAATACCACGGTTGAAACGTTTGTTTAGAAACAAAGAGCATGCCAAATTGATGCGATGGCACAAGGAAGACCGTAAGAAAGTCGGGAAGTTGAGAGCACCCGGTGATGGGTCACTGTGGAGAAAGATCGAGAGAAAGTGGGGGGACTTTATAGGTGACCCAAGGAACGTATGGTTTGGTTTAAGTGCAGATGGCGTTAATCCTTTTGGGGAGCAGAGCATCAAGCATAGCACATGGCATGTGACTCTATGTATGTATAACCTTCCTCCTTGGTTGTGCATGAAGCGGAAGTTCATTATGATGCCAGTGCTCATCCAAGGCCCTAAGCAACCCGGCAATGACATTGATGTGTACCTAAGGCCATTAGTTGATGAACTTTTACAACTGTGGAATGGAAAAGGTGTACGTGTGTGGGATGAGCATGCACAAGAGGAATTTGACCTACGAGCGTTGCTGTTTGTAACCATCAATGATTGGCCTGCTCTCAGTAACCTTTCAGGACAGACAAACAAGGGATACCACGCATGCACGCACTGTTTAGATGACACCGAAAGTATATATTTGGACAAATGCTGGAAGAATGTGTACCTGGGGCATCGTCGATTTCTTCCGACCAACCATCAATGTCGAAAGAAAGGAAAGCATTTCAAAGGTGAGGCAGATCACCGGAAGAAGCCCGCTCTCCATACTGGTGATCACATACTTGATATCGTCAATGATTTACAAGTAATCTTTGGAAAGGGTCCTGGCGGACTATCTTTTACGAATGACGCTGAGGGACGCGCACCCATGTGGAAGAAGAAATTTATATTTTGGGACCTACCCTATTGGAAAGACCTAGAGGTCCGCTCTGCAATCGACGTGATGCACGTGATGAAGAATCTTTGCGTGAACCTGCTTGGCTTCTTGGGAGTGTATGGGAAGACAAAAGATACACCTGAGGCATGGGAGGACCAGCAACGTGTGCACGAAAAAGACGGCATGGATCCAAAGCAGTATGAAGGTCCTGCCAGCTACGCTCTTACCAAAGAAGAGAAGGAAATCTTCTTTGAATGCCTGCTCAGTATGAAGGTCCCGTCTGGCTTCTCGTCGAATATAAAGGGAATAATAAATATGACAGAGAAAAAGTTCCAGAACCTAAAGTCTCATGACTGCAACGTGATTACGACGCAACTGCTTCCGGTTGCATTGAGGGGGCTTCTACCGGAAAACGTTCGATTAGCCATTGTGAAGCTATGTGCATTCCTCAATGCAATCCCTCAGAAGGTAATCGATCCAGAAATCCTACCAAGGTTAAAGAGTGATTTGGTGCAATGTCTTGTCAGTTTCGAGCTGGTGTTCCCACCATCCTTCTTCAATATCATGACGCACGTCCTAGTTCATCTAGTCGACGAGATTGGCATTCTGGGCCCTGTATTTCTACACAACATGTTCCCCTTTGAGAGGTTCATGGGAGTCTTAAAGAAATATGTTCGTAACCGTGCTAGGCCAGAAGGAAGCATCTCCATGGGCCATCAAACAGAGGAAAGCATTGGATTTTGTGTTGACTTTATTCCTGACCTTAAGCCGATTGGTCTCCCTCAATCGCGGTATGAGGGGAGACTGACTGGAAAAGGCACGCTAGGAGAGAATTCAATAATATGTAGGGACATGCATTCTTGGTCTCAAGCACACTACACTGTTCTACAGAATTCTACCTTGGTGACCCCGTCTGTCAATGAACACAAGAATATTCTGCGCTCCAAACACCCGGAGCAGTGTGACGACTGGATTACAGGTGAACACATCAGGACTTTTGGCAGTTGGTTGCAAACACATCTCATGGGTAACACCATTGTTGCAGATGAGCTGTACTCGTTGGCCAAGGGACCATCTTCGACTGTATTGACTTACAAAGGGTACGAGATAAATGGGAATACATTTTACACGATCGCCCAAGATCCAAAGAGCACCAACCAAAACAGTGGTGTCCGCTTTGATGCAGCAACCAACATGGGAAATGATACATATTATGGTTACATAATGGACATATGGGAACTTGACTATGGACATGATTTTAAGGTCCCTTTGTTTCGATGCAAATTGGTCAATCTGTCAGGAGGCGGGGTACAGGTAGACCCGCAGTACGGAATGACAACAGTGGATCTGAACTGTCTTGGGTACACAGACGGACCATTCGTCCTAGCCAATGATGTGGCGCAGGTTTTCTATGTGAAGGACATGTCTACCAAACCGAGAAAAAGAAAAGATAAGGAAGCGAATACATCATACGATGAGGCAAAGCGCCACATAGTTCTTTCAGGGAAAAGAGACATCGTGGGAGTGGAGGGCAAGACAGGCATGTCTGAAGATTATGAAAAGTTTCATGAAATTCCTCCCTTCAAAGTGAAGGCTGACCCAAGCACCCTGTTAAACGATGAAGATTATCCATGGTTACGGCGCATTAAGCAAGGGACACACGCGAAGAAAAATTGAAGACTTTCTCTCCACAATTATTCTGATGATGGCTTTGATCTAGAATATCAGTGTAGTTACATGTCAAGAAATGAAATGCCTTTTGTAACAGATGAGTTTTCGTCTGAAACCCTGATACTTCGAAAGAGATTGTTCATTTTGTACATGAAATGCATCCAGTTTTTGCCGTAACCCTCTCAACTTTTTAGCACATGCTATGTGGGTGAAATGATGATACCATGCCAACTTTCAACCATTTCAGAGTTCATTTGCAGTGCTTTCCAATTCAGGGTCATTTTAGCTCAAAATAAATCATGATATGCATGAAAAATTGCAAATGAAGTCAGAAAAGGTTTGAAAAGTGATGATGTGGCTTTGAATGGTGCATATTGAATGCAGAAAAAGTCTTGAGTTCAAATATGTTTAAAAAATTGAAATCCTTTTGTAACAGATGAGTTTTCGTCTGAAACCCTGACACTTCGAAAGAGATTGTCCAGTTCGTACACGAAGTGCATCCAGTTTTTGCCGTAATCCTCTCAACTTTTTAGCACATGCTATGTGGGTGAAATGATGATACCATGCCAACTTGCAACCATTTCAGAGTTCATTTGCAGTGCTTTTCAATTCAGGGTCATTTTAGCTCAAAATAAATCATGAAATGGATGAAAAATAGCAAATGAAGTCAGAAAAGTGTTGAAAAGTTATGACGTGGGTTTGAATGGTGCATATTGAATGCAGAAAAAGTCTTGAGTTAAAATATGTTTAAAAAATTGAAATCCCTTTGTAATAGACGTGTTTTCGTCCGATCAAAGTTATTTAACTTAATATTATATACAATTTATGGAACTAAAATTATCAAAGTTATTTTTGTTAAAAAATTTAATAGCAAAAAGAATATTCATAAAGTATTTTTTGTTAAGAACTTTTAATATGCAAAAAAATAACATAAAAAATAGCAAAAGTGAACATAGATGCGCTTATTGGGAAAATTCGACCTAAATTCAAAGTGCATACTAGCACTTTGAATTTAGGTCGAATTTCCTGTATAAGGGCATCTATTTTCACTTTGAGAGGAACTCAACAAGGCAGAGAGGGGCGGGCTTATAAACCGGTGCGAGCGCCTCTCGCTTGGCGAGGTGGGACTAAACTCCCACCACAGCCAGGACCAACCCTTTAGTCCCGGTTGGTGGCTCCAACCGGGACCAATGCCACCCTTTCGTCCCGGTTGGTGCCACCAACCGAGACCAATGCCGCCCTTTAGTCCCGGTTGGATGCACCAACCGGGACGAAGGTGACCTTTGGTCCCGGTTGGTGCATCCAACCGGGACTAAAGGGGGGCATTAGTCCCGGTTGGAGCCACCAACCGGGACTAATGGTCTCTGTATATAAGCGGGAGTTGGGAATTTTTCAGATTTCATCTGCAGTTGCCCCCGACGACGCCGAGCACATCGACGCCGCCAGGCTGCCCGAGCTCGCCGTCGACGCCCTCGCCGCCCTCTGCCCCGTCGACACCGTCAGGCTGCTCCACCTCGCCATCGACGCCTTCGCCGATGCCCTCGCCGACGCCCTCGACGCCGCCCCTGCCCCGACGCCGCCCCTGTCCTGCCCTACCGCCGCCCCAGTGAGCTCCGGCCTTCCCCTGCGCTGCCGCCGCCGCCGCCCCTGCCCTGCGCTGCCGCCGGCCCGACCCGACGCCGTCGCCGCTCGTCGTCGTCGCTGCTCTCCTCGTCAGCCCCCCGGTGAGCTCCCCCGCATCGATGATTTTCTATAGTAATTTTTTAGTTAATTTAGTTTAGTTGTTTTCATATTGTTTTAGTTAATTTAGTTGATTATTTTCATATAGATGATTATTTTCATATTGTTTCAGTTGATTATTTGGTTGTTTTAGTTATTTTAGTTAATTATTTTCATATAGATGATGGAGAATAGATGATGATAGATCATTTTCTATAGATGATTATTTTCATATTGTTTTAGTTAATTTAGTTATTTTAGTTGTTTAGTTTTTTTTATGTTTTAGTTGTTTTAGTTGGAAATAATGTAGTATCGTCGTTCGTCGGTGACGCGATATCGAGGAGTCCCCGATGATCGTCGGTGAGGGAGAGTCCCCGATGATATCGACGATTTTATATTAGGCAGATATATGATGTTTAGATGTTTAAATGTTTAGTTGCATAGCGTAGCCGTTGAGTCGACGATGCCCGGCCAGCATCCTCGTCGTCGACTCGGTGGCAACCACCTTCTTGAGAGCCGCCATGTCCGGGACTGGGCTCCGTCGAGCTGGCACTGGGAGGTGCTGCCTTCCGGGGCGCCCAGCTTGGTGAGGAATCAGGGTCCCGTCGTCGACCCGGAGGTTCTTTGGTGGCGGTCGCGTGGAACACTGTCGGTGCAGAGGGAGCCAGCCCCCGCGGAGGTGGTACGTCGCCGTGTTAGGGAGGAGGACTAGCACGTCCGACGCTACATGGCTGCGTTGGACGCCAGGTTCTCCAATACCTGGCAGGTTCTTCAGGGATCTCACCCGAGCTATGATCCTGTCATAGTTCCTTCTCTTTGGGTGTCCACCGCCTGCGCCGCGAGACGTCAACTATATCTGTATTAGTGATATTATATAATAATATTCGAGATGTATTAATGATAATAATCGATGATGTATTAGCGATACTATTCGATGATGTATTAGTGATATTATATGATCGTATTGTTGCATTGCCTTGTATTGATTTGCATATCTCATGTTTGTATATTGCCATGTTGTAATATTTGCAGAAACTATGGATCACAGAGACTTAGAAAAAGAACAGTTGTTGGGGGATATAATCCTCGCCGGAGGTGATCCCTTGTCGTATCTCAACGACACCGATGGTCAGGAAGGAGAGGATGACGGCTCCGGTGATCCAACAATGGAGGAGGAAGGAGATCATGACGGCTCCGGTGACCGAATGGCGGAGGAAGGAGATCATGATCACGGCTCCGGTGACCGAACGGAGGAGGGAGCCTCAACTGTTGCAAAGTCCGACGAGGTAAGGAGACGAGGCCCGAAGAAAAGGTTGCGCCCGGATGAAAGGTTCACGATCACAGAAGTCGCGAAAGATGGCCAACCGATTGCTCCCAAGCAGACCAAGGACGCATTTGTACATCAGTGTGGAGTTGTTGTTAGGGACTATGTCTCGATCAACACCCAGCAATGGAATAAGAATAATAAGGACCCTGAAGTTTCTTATGTCCTTGATAGACTGAAAGATGATCTTTGGACCGAGCTGATGACAAATTTCAGCCTACCGCGAGAGGAGGATCCGAATAACCCAGTTATAGAGCGAAAGGTCAAGGCGTTTGCTCTTAAGAAGATGGCAGAACTATTCAGGAACTGGAAGAAAGAGTTGAACACAAAGTTTGTCGAGAAAGAGGAGACTCCAAAATTCATCGATCGATATGAGAAGATAAGAGATCAATGGCCCGAATTTGTGGCCTACAAGAAATCGGAGATGGGTAAGAAATGGTCACTGACAAACAAGAAAAATGCTGCAAAGAAGAAGTATCACCATCACACGGGGTCAGGTGGCTACTACAAAGCCCGGCAGTTGTGGGACAAAGCTGAGAAAGACCTGCTTGCTAAGAATGTCCAACCAGCGACATTGCACTGGCTAGATCGTTCAAGGACTTGGTTCTTCGGGGTTGGGGGAACTTTGGACCCAGAAACAGGGGAGTGTGTTTGGACGGACAAGCAACTTGCAATACCCTTCCGGAAGCTTCAGGCAGCAATCAAGGCAGCGCAGGAAGGGACGTTCATTCCTGACAGAGAGAAGGACGAGCTGACAGAGGCCCTCGGGAATCCTGAACACCCTAGACGAACACGAGGCACATCAGGCTCCGTTCCGTGGGTGCATGGGTTTCCCGACAGCGGTGGTTATAGAAGCCGAGAGAGAAAGAGGAAACAGGAAGCAAGCGAAATGCAGAAGCTCAGTGCAAGATTAGCAAAACTAGAGGAACTTGAGAGCCAGTGAGCTACCGGCCAACCATCTGCGTGGCACGAAGATCCTTCCTTCGACGCTGCCCCAGAAGCTACCCCACCATCTCAGCGGAGAAGCAGCGTGGCTTCCACGGAGCTCGTTCAACCTGATTTCACGGCTCCTCGCTACCCCGTGGATAGTATCACGGAGGCTGAACATTGCGAGCTAATGACAAAATGCCAGAACCTGACCTTCAAGGTGGCGGTCGGCTCTATTGTACCTCCTCGAGCTGAGGGAACTTTCCATTGTCGTCCGATTCCACATGGCTATGCTGTTGTGACGGTGGATGAAATAATGGATGGATTTGAGGGGCTGGAGCTTGACAACCCTACAGGTGAAGAGGATATTCTTCTTCTGGAAAATGCTTTGAGGAGTACCTGTCTATGGAGAAAGGAGTACATCAAGCTTCCAAACTGGACGCCTCAGCAGACTCAGCCTCCTCCGGCGCGTCAGGGCACTCCGCCTCCTCCTCCTCCTCCGACGCGTCAGGGCACTCCGCCTCCTCCTTCTCCTCCTCCGGCGCGTCAGGGCACTCCGCCTCCTCCTTCGCCTCCTCCGGCGCATCAGGGCACTCCGCCTCCTCCTCCTCCTACTCCTCCGGCGCGTCAGGGCACTCCGCCTCCTCCGGCGCGTCAGCAACAGCGGAAGAGAGTCGCCGCCGCCGCTCCGGCGGCTAGCAGTACAATAGGCGGGAAGAAATACAAATTTGGTCCAAGCCTCAAGCCTCTTCCAAAGTTACCATATGAGAGGACTGACGAGGAACGCGCTGAAATCAGTGCAGCCGAAGTGAAGGCCCATTTTGCACGGAAACATCCACCTCCGAAGGAAACGGTAGATCCGGTGAAAGCGAAGCGCACTCTGCATGCCCTGAAGCGACCACCACCGCCTCGGCTATCCAACTATGACCGCATAATTACAAAGACACATGATGAAGCGCTGCGGTCGGGAAGTACTTCCAGTGCTGCAAGAGACAAAAAACGAAGAAGTGGGAAAACAATTCCCCATCTAGGCGAACAGGAGAAGCAATCGTGCCCCCCACTCAAGGTGTCTAGCGATATCGCTAATCATCCGGTGCTACTGCCCGGTACCACTCTTGGTGATTACGTGGGCGATGATGTACAGTTTGAAACGGCTGAGGTAGTAGCAGCAGAGGACAACTTTAGATACGAGCACGGGAAGCCTCTCGTCAAACCTGATCATCCTCATCTAACAACGATGATGCAGAAATTGCATGAGTGGTACATGGAAACCTGCAGGAAGTCTGGGACCGACAGTTTGATGATCAGAATTAAAAAAGAGCACGACTTCATTGGAGTCGACCTGATGCTTGTTGAATTTGTGGAGTTATTTCAGTTATACAATCAAGAGGCCCTCGACAAACAACTCGTGAATTGCTACTGTCTGTAATTATTACTTCTATAATTAAGTCTCTAGCTCAGCTCGTTCATTGCATGTATATATAATTATCCTCACTATATTATGCAGATTGAAGATGGTCGAATGCAAAAAAGAACAAATCTATGACATTGGGTTCATTAGCCCAAATACCGTAAATGAATGGTCGGTACAAAAGAGAGCCAAAGATACTGAGGACAACTTGCTAGAAGCGTTCCTTAGACATCAAAACAAAAGGGAAATACTCTTTCCTTACAACTTCAAGTGAGTGTTACTGTCTTGTGCATATTCGGTTTCGCTTACTCGAGGTTAAGTAATGTAATTGATGGGTTATGCGTGCGCAGGTTCCACTTTATTCTACTATCCATTATGCTTGACGGGGCATTAGTAACTGTCTTAGACTCGAGACGTAAAGATCCCGAGAATTATGCGGACATGACTGCAATGCTCCAGAAGTAAGTTCAATCAATACCGGAACCATATCGGCAACTTTCGTTCATTTCCTGATATCAAGTAATCATTTTCTTTGCCTGTCAGGGTTTGGAAAAAGTTCACCCGAATGGTTCCCGGTCTAAACAACGAGCTGCGATTTACACACCCCAAAGTAAGTAGTACTAGCTAGTTCCGCGCATCTCTCATTGATTCTAGTTTCATCAATACCATTATCATGCTTGCTTATCAGTTTG
The DNA here is from genome assembly GCA_039707655.1 of Elymus sibiricus. Lineage (NCBI taxonomy): Eukaryota > Viridiplantae > Streptophyta > Magnoliopsida > Poales > Poaceae > Elymus > Elymus sibiricus. The sequence goes on from CM077665.1 coordinate 60,763,542, forward strand.
ATTGAACTCTATTCTCGTAAAGTGCTTGTACCAGGCACCCGAGAATCATTTATGTGGATACTACGTATGCGAGTTCATTCGCCACTCGACCTCTGAGCGAGGCTTCTCTGAGAAACAATTTGAAGTATGTAAACAATATTCACAATTTTATTTTATATATTACCATCAATTGTGTTGAGTTTCATTCATATATATGTATTGACCCCCTTCTTTAAATTAGATCTGGCAGATGCGGGATGAACTCCTACCACATGATCGCATACGAGCAATTCAAGAGGTATTGGCGGAATTCTTTCTTGACCACGTCCTACCTGAACACAGAGAATACCATGTGGAATTGAAATGGTCTTAGGTAGATGATGTTAGGGATTGTAAGAGATGTTATATTGTACATATGTAGTAGCGTCGGATAGATATACGAAAACTTGTTGTTCGACCAAGCACGGAGAAAGAGATGTCACTTCTCTCTATATATGTTCATGACGATCTTGTGTAATTAATGGTTTCCTTCATTTGCTTACTAGCTAGTGTCGAGTTCTCTCTATATGTATAGTAGCTAGCATCGACCAAGCACGGAGAAAGATAGGTCACTTCTCTCCATTAGCTAGCTAACACAATATGAAATCCCTAAATTAACCCTCCAAAACCCCTAAACCCCCCTTCCAAAAAAAAACCCCAGCACCTGCGAGCTGCTGACGCGTGGCTGCCTTTTGGTCCCGGTTGGTGTTACCAACCGGGACTAAAGGTCCTCCTGCCTGGGCGCCCCGCAGCGGCCACGTGGAGCCCCTTTCATCCCGGTTCGTAAGCAAACCGGGACTAAAGGTTTTGGGTATTAGTCCCGTTTGTTTTGTCCCGGTTCCAGAACCGGGACTAAAGGCCCTCTGGAACCGGGACTAGTACCCTGTTCTCTACTAGTGGAATAAGGTGTAGCCTCCTAGATCCTCCACCTTGTTACCCAAGAGCCGCTAAACCGGGCCACCGCAAAGAGATGAAGAATCAGACTAACTAAGAGGGAAACACAACGGTCATAGTTAGGTGTTCACATGGACGAAGAAACCGCATTCACGGGGGATGCGAATTATACTGATAAGGTGACTAACACTGAAACCGATAGTGTTAACGAAGATGATGACATCAGCGACAACGATTCATGCTCGTCATATGATATCTTACCTTCGAAGGATTTTCATAATAATGAACATGGTGCGAATAGTGAAAACGTAAGTGGCATGTATTTTGATTCCATTTTTGAATTAGCAAATTATGGCATGTCTAACTATTTGTTTTTGTTTAAATTTGCAGGAAGATGTGGATGTTGACAATGTGCAAAATAGTTTCCAGGAATCATTAGCAGATAACTTGACCGAGGTTCGTTCATACATGTTATACATCGCAAAATAGTATGAGATAAATGATAGTAGTTGACACAATTTTATTTGTAATTTTGTAGGACGAGTCAGATGATACTACAGGTGATCACGATGAGGCAGATATGGACATTGAGGAGGCTCAAAGGCAGCAGCAGATGTTGGAGACACATTGGAAGATCATGGCTATGACATTTCGATCGCAAGGGGATGCATACATATTCTACAACAATCACGCCAAAGAGCATGGGTTTAGCATCAGAAAACAGAAGGTGAAACGAGCGAAAGGTGCTTCAGGAATTATACGATACCGGCGGTTTCTTTGCTCCAGGGCGGGAAGAAGGCAGAGCAAATTCATAACCATGGAGGGCCGCAAGCGCATGCTTAGACCCGAGACTCGTTGCGATTGTGGTGCACATATGGTGGTCAAGCTGGACAGAGAATGTGGAGTTTGGTTCGTCGCGTCATTCATGGATGATCATAACCACGCGATGGCTCGCCCCGACGAGGTTTGTTTTTTGTGGTCACACAGACGGATTGGAGATGGCAAGAGGGCAGAGATATTGGCACTGGAAGCGGCTGGGATAAGAAAGCATATAATAATGGACAACTTCATCAGCAGATATGGTTCGTACGATAAGTGCGGGCTTATCAGGCGGGACATTTATAATCTGTGCTGCAGAGAAAAAATGAAACTCATTGCAAAGGGTGATGCTGAGACGGCAGTTGGCATTATGAGGAGCAAAAAGGCGAAGGACCCTGACTTTTTTTGAGTATGTGCTTGATAACGAAGGGCGACTAAAGAGTATGTTCTGGTGCGATGCACAGTCAAGGAGGGACTATCAGGACTACAAAGATGTTATCGTCTTTGACAGCACATATAAGATGAACAGATATGGCATGCCGTTCATCCCCTTTGTTGGAGTAAATAACCACCGTTGCACCACATTATTTGGTTGTGCAATTGTTTCTGACGAGACCGAAGGGACATACGTGTGGTTGCTGCAGACATTTATGAGGGCAAACTGTCAGGTGAAGCCAAAGTCAATAATCACAGACGGTGACGCTGCAATGATCCGAGCGATACAGACTGTCCTTTCGGATGTGTTTCATCGTCTTTGTTCCTGGCATATCGAGAAAAATATGCAAAAGCACCTACATTACAAGTCACTTGATGAGTTCAGGTCGCTTTTGTACTATGCCACCTCTCAAGCAAACTTTGAGCAGAGATGGACCGCTTTCGTCAATAAGTGGAAAACTAATAAAACTAAAGAATGGCTTAACAGGATGTATAGGAAGAGGAGACTTTGGGCATCTTCATATCTTTCTGATGGGTTTTTTCTTGGTATGCGAAGTAACCAGAGAAGCGAAAGCCTCAACTCCTGCCTTCACCTTCACCTGGATTACGGTATGACAATAGTTGATTTAGTAGTGCATTACGAGAACTGTATAGTTTGCCTCCGTGAGAACGAGGCGCACGATGACTGTGATGCTAACCAGAAAGTACCACCGTCGGTTACTGAATATAAGGCCATTGAGGAGCATGCTGCCGCTGTATTCACACCTGCTAATTTCTACATCCTGCAAGATGATTTGCAGAAGATGGGAAAGCTGGAGATATTTGAGACGCTCGTGGGTATTGAGCGTCAGACATTCATCGTGACATGGAAGGATAACCACAAGTTCAGGTACAATGTTGTTTATCAACCGGCTAATTCATAAGAAACTATATCATGCACTTATCTTAGGATGGTTCGGAAAAAAATGCCCATCCGGCGGCTGGACCTGTAGTAGGTAATTTTTTACCAATCACGCGTACCAACTAGGCTCGGGAGGTCAAATCGGCCCACTACAGGCCCAGTAGCAGGGTCCAACGGGGCTGGATGGTATGTGTAACAGAGGAGTTCAACAGCCCCGCCGCGCCCGGCTACTTAAGTCGGTCGGAGCGCCTCCCCGCTTCCGAGGTGGGACTAAATAAGTGCGCCGGTGCCATGAGAGCGCGGGCGTTGGGGGCGACCGCGCGGTTGAACTATGGGCCGGCCCAGTTAGCGGGGGGGATGTCGCGCCAGGCCCACGAACGTCGCAATGCATGCCCCGTGCACACCGCGGCGCAAGCACAGGTGGTTTAGTCTCACCTCGGAAGCCGAAGGTGCCGCAGACCGGTTTAAATAGCGGGGCGTGGAGGAGGGGTTGAACTCCTCTGTTACCAGCCCCCGTTGGACCGTGCTGCTGGGCTAGTAGTGGGCCAGTTCAGTCACTCGAGCCGGCCTGTTAGGGTGGAAAACTGTACCTACTACCGGTCCAGCCGCCGGTGGGGCATTTTTTAATTACGTGGTGCCTTATGTTTTATATAACATTCAAAACATATAACTGATGCAATGCAGAATCAGTTGAAACAAAAAACAGTATCAATTTCATAACGAAAACTCTGCACGACACACTGAAAATAAATTTGTCCCAATCATCAAATAGGCATAATAATGTATGTCTGCCATTATTACAATAATAAAACTTTAGCAAGTACCGAATAGGCATAATAATGTATGTCTTCCATTATTACAATAATAATGTATGTCTGCCATTATTATTTAGTTGCGAAATAAATCCGAACTAGTGCCAGTACAAAATCAAAATTTGCGAAGTAGCGGTCGCGCCAATTATTCCTTCTCCATGATTTTAATAATCTTGTCCTTCACCTTTTCCATCGTGTTGCTCTCTGAAAAAAGTATTTCCGCGACAATGCGTCCTCTTATAGAATCAACCTCCGATTGGTTAAAGAAATATTTCCACTCATCTCCGTCCCAGAGTAGGATGCATTGTGTCACGAAAAGTCCACAAGAGACTCTGAAATAATAACATGATTCAGAAAATGATGGAACACAAAATTAAATATGCATTCAAAATTTAACTTACATGTCATGCTGTAGCGGCATATCATACTTCGTGATTGGCCAAGAATAGACATCGGGATACTTCCCGTTTATATAGGAGTTTACCTCCTTTGTATCTTTAGCGATTTCTGATCTCTGCAATAAATTGTATGTTAAAAATGTGGGCTGAACACTTTACAGAAGGGAAAATATTTTTTGTAAACTCACTAGTGTTTTAATCTTTTCTTTGGTTTCTTCGCTGAGTTTTTTAGCTAAAGAATCTAGAACTTGAAACTCTTTCTTTGTGGTGTGCATCACAACAGTTATCCAGTGTTGATTGTCCAAATTAAAAGGAAAATATGCCTACGAAACAGTAAAGTTATGAACGTGTACATACAAATATTGTTGTAATGCGAAGGCTTGTTTGAAGTGGCATACCTTTTCTTTCACAAAATACTCCTCAATTACTCTTTCCACAGTTGTTGATTTGTCTGTGAAATTTTCTAGCACATTGTTCTTCGAAATTTGTATCTCTCCTGAAGCACGAAGTAGAAGATAGTGCGACGTCCACGATGATAATATATGGCGATCAAGAAAATGACTATGGTTTTGCACGTGCTTCAAATAGCAATTGATAACCTGAAAATAACACAATACAAATATGAATATTACAGAGTATACACAATAAACTTATATAGGGAAATCAAGAAAACATATTCTTACGGCGATATTCAACCACTGATGATCAATGACGGCTTGAAGCTGTCTTGCGGAACACGACTCCCCTCCTAAACCCGGCATGCTAGCCACAGTCTGCCCACGATGCTTGCGCGACTTTGATAATTAATGTCTGGATATAAACCCTCGAGGACTCTATGTGATCCTTAGTAATATGGTCCGTGCTAATCATAACATCTCGTATACCAAATAAACCTACGAAAATGTACATACAATGGGTTAGTTAAACGCACGTGTTCGGCCAGAAAGTAATTTACAAAAGTGATAGCTTTAACTTACTTTTTTTAACACGTTTGCTTCTACCTTTCTGCAGGTAAGGTGACCTATAGTATTTTGATTGTGTTTGCTTGCGCTTCCCAACTGGCTCCTTTGTACCATTACGAATGGCATTCTTTAAACGGGTATTAAGACTGTCAATGTTAATTTCCTCTGACTTTTCAGTGCTACACCCGCCTGATACCGTGTTAACATTTTGTGGGGTTGGAGTGACTGAAGGAAATTCATTTGTGGCTAATGATGCAGATGATACCGCGGGTGAATCACCATTATCAATAATAACAAGGGGGTTGGTTGCATCACCTTTACCGGATGTTTTGTCTTTCACGCCCGAGGAAGATACTCCATTCTTCTCCTCCCTACGATCATTCGAAGGAGTTGAATTACCTTCATCAAAATATTTCGGTTCGTACTTTTTCTTCCACTCTTCACTTTCATTCAAAGGAGTTGAATTTACTTCATCCCAATGTTTTCCCTTAAACTTGCTCTTCCACTCACAACTTTCACTTAGCAAAGCGCAATCGTCATCATCCTGCTTGTCTGATGGTTTGAAGACAAGACCTCTCTTTTTCAGTTTCTCGATGAGTACCTACAAAAACATCCAAAACGTTACGCACTCTTCAGCATTATATCCATGCAAACATAAAATAAATTATGCATTAATCATTACCTCAGCACATTTATCAGGAATGCGACGCATTTCTTTTTGCATATCTTTTATGCATTTCATGACTTGATCTAGTGTGGTGTCCGTACTCGACGAAGCCTCGGCATTATTACATTTACAAACACCTTTACGCTTTCGTCGCTCAAGTATCTCCTCTAGAATTATTCCCTCTTTGGCTATTTTAGCGTTTCTGTACTCTTCGCTAATTATGTTATCAATCTATAAAATATTAAACGAATTTAAGTAAGTGATCTGTTAAGTACTCAAATGAATGGTTGAAGTGCAATCCATAAACATTTACCTTCCCATGACCACGGCCGTTGTCTGTGTCGTACTGGTCACGCTTCCCTGCCTCAATTTCCGACCAGTTTATCATAAGAGGATACTCAGACGAAAGAGGATCGTATGTTTCTACGGCTGTTGGTTGCACTTTCTCTGCTCACTAGCCTTCTGAATCTGTCGCTCATAGTGTGTCGTCATACGCTCGACATATGCCGGGGGTCGATCAATAAAGTGTTCCATAAAGTGCTCTTGGACTTCCTTGGGTATTACCTCCTTTGGCGTCACAGTCTTCTTCGCAAAAAAGGCTTTCACTTGGCGATCGCTTTCAATTTCATTTTCCTCTGGTGTCATGTCATAAGGCAGCTTCCTTTTGGCCGGAGGCTCGGGTTTCTTCTTTGCTTTCCTCCGAAGAGGACTGCTGGTGGCCTTCCTCTTTTGGGAGCCCTGCTGGCGGGACCGCTGCCGGGGTGGAGTCGGCTCACGCGGCGGAGATTGATATCGATGATATGGACTCGCGTCGTGCTCCGTCCCGAGGTTGGGAGGACTGCTGGCGAGGTGGGGAGGACTGATGGCGAGGTGGGATGCCTATCGAGGTGGGGAGGACTGCTGGGCAGGTGGGGAGGACTGCTGGCGAGGTGGGGAGGACTGCTGGCGAGGTGGGGAGGACTGCTGGCGCTGCGATGCCTCTGGCTGGGATCCCTCGCGCTGGACATCGATACTCGGAGGAGCCGGTGGCCTTAGCGCCGTTTGTGGAAAGACGATGCAGTCCTTACTCCATAGAATGAGACCACGGCCGGCTTCTGCCAGTGTGGACTCCCCCTCACCTCCAGGGATGTCAAGCAATAGTTCATCATATCCTGGCTCTATTGCGTCCACCGCGACACGAGCATACCCAGCTGGAACCGGATTGCAATGCCAGAGAACACCAGGTGTATTTGGTAAAGCATAGCCCGTCGCGACCCGCACGGGTATGTTCTTCATTTTCTGGATTAGCTCACAAGATGTCTTCTCGGTGATATCATCCACGGGGGTGTGACCCAGCGGTGCCCCCGTGGAACCCACGCTGCTTTTCGGCAGTGTAGATGGGACGGGTTCCCCTGCCTCCTGCTGCGGAGTTTCCCTTTGCTGGGTTAGTACCTGTATCTGCCTCTACTGCTGCTCGTACTTCTGTTCCAACTTTGAAAGTCGGTCTGCTTCCACCTTCTTTTTTCTCGAACGGCATTTATAACTGTCCTTCCATCCCGCAAACCCCTCGTACCACGGAACAACGCCCACGCCTCGTGTTCGTCCTCCGTGTTCGGGATTCCCGAGGGCGAGTGTAAGCTCGTCGTTCTCTCTATCGGGGTGAAACCGTCCTTCTTGGGCAGCTTTTATTGCTTCAATCAACTCATCTGATGCATGCTTCAGACTAGCCAGTGCAATAATCTTCCCTGTTGCTGGGTCCAACTTTCCCCCATGCGCAAAAAACCAATTCCTGCACCTCTTGGGCCAGTTGAAGGTTACTGGAGTGATCCCTTCAGCAAGCATCTTATTCTCTAATGCATCCCACTTAGGAATGGCTGACTTGTATCCACCTGTCCCTAGTTTATGGTGATACTTTTTTTTCTTCGCATTTATCTGATTCTTTGCCGACTTCTCCATAGCAGCTTCCGATGTCTTGTACTCGATAAATGCGTCCCAGTCATTCCTTACCTTCTCGTATATTCCTATGAATTTGGGCGCCTTCTGGCCTCTAGCGTTGTACTCGGTCCATAATCTTTTCTTCCAAGTCTGGAACGCGCCGGCCATCTTATGGAGAGCAAACTCCTTGACTTTGTCCCTTTGGCGCTCCGAGAGAGAATCTGGTAGGATGAAATGCTCCATGAGATCTCGCCAAAGGGCATCTTTAATTCTTGTATCGACATAATTCACTCCTGGTTTTGGGTTGTTTGGTTGAATCCATTCTTGCATTGTGATCGGGACTCCATCCCTAACAACCACTCCGCATTGACGCACAAATGTCTTGGCATTGGCATCAGGGTGAGTCGGTGCGCCATCATGTTTGAAAGCATCAAGATTGAGCTTTACGTTGCCGTCCAATATTTTGGCACCGCCTCGTACCTTTCTACTAGATTGGCTCGATCCGGAGGGCTGATAATTAAAAGAAAAAAGATTTGTTAATATATATATATATATATATATATATACAAATCAATTAATACACATGTAATGATCACCAGAGGCTAATATGTGTATATACCTCGCCGGACATTGTTAGTTGTTCCGGATTTTGGAACATAAGTTGTTCTTCCTCGGCCTCACATCCATCACCGTAATCGTTCAGATATTGTGAGCCGTCATCATCATGTGATTCACCCTGAAGGTCCGTTGGGTTTTCGGAGGAGCGTATCATGTCGAAGATGTCGTCTTCATGAGCTCTACCGGTATTGTCCATAGGTTAATAACTAATCCATAATAATATAGATAAAACAAATTAGTATTCAAATTAGCATGCATTCAAGAAGCAAAATAACTGATAGTTAATTAATAATGCATCATCGAATACATATATAGTAGTTAATATATCGATCTAGCTAGAACCCTAGCGCCCGGCGGATATCGGGGCGGGCGGTGGACACCCAAAGAGAAGGAACCATCACAGGAACATAGCTCCAGTGAGATCCCTGAAGAATCTGCCAGGTATTGTCGGACCTGGCCTCCAAAGCTGCCATGTAGCGACGGACGTGCTCGTTCTCCTTGCTGACATGGTACTGTACCACCTCCGCGGGGGACTCAAGCCTCCGAATCGTCCGTGGCCCATGCGGCCGCCACCACAGAACCTCCGGGTCGACGACGGGCTGGCTCCTCACCAAGCTGCGCTGCCCGGAAGGCAACACCTCCCAGTACCAGCCTGGCGGAGCCCAGTCCCTGACAGGGCCCCTCGGCTCAAGCAAGTGACCTCCTCCGGCGACTCGACGACGAGGATGCGGGATCGGCATCGTCGACGTCGAGAAGAAACACTTAATTATGAAAACAAATTAAATAAAACTTAGCAAAATTAACACTTAGCATCTAACAAATTAAATAACACTTAGCATCTAACAAAATTAACAAAATTAACACATACCCTAATAACCTAAGAACCTAACTAACTAACTAACTAAACTAACCTAACCTAACTAACTAAACTAACTAAACTAACCTGATAACCTAACTAACTAACTAACTAACTAACTAAATAGGGGTGCTGTGTCGTGGTCGGGGTCGGGGTGTCGGGGGTCTCGTGTCGGGGTGTCAGGGGTGTCGTGTCGGGGTAGGGGTGCTGTGTCGTGGTCGGGGGTGCCGTGTCAGGGTGTCGTGTCGTGGTCGGGGGTGCCGTATCGGGGTGTCGGGGTGTCGTGTCGGGGTCGGGGTGTCGGGGGGTGTCGTGTCGGGGTCGGGGTGTCGGGGGTGCCGTGTCGGGGTGTCGTGTCGGGGGTCGGGTTGTCGTGATGTCGTGTCGGGGGTCGGGGTGCCGTGTCGGGGTCGGGTCGGGGTTTCGGGGTGTCGTTTTCTTCTTCTTCCCCTCTTCTTCTTTTTTTCCTCTTTTTCCTTTTTCTTCTTCTTCCTCTTCTTCCTTTTCTTCCTTTTCTTCTTCTTCTTCTTCTTCTTCTTCTTCTTCTTCTTCTCCTCCTCCTCCTCCTCTCCTCTTTTTTTTTCTTCTTCTTCTTCTTCTTCTTTTTTTCTTCTCCTCCTCCTCTTCTTCTTCTCCTCCTCTCCTCTTTTCTTCTTCTTCTTCTTCTTCTTTTTTCTTCTCCTCCTCCTCCTCTTCTTTTTCTTATTCTTATTCTTCTTCTTATTATTATTTTTTCTTCTTTTCCTTTTTTCTTTTTCCTTTTTTTCCTTCTTCTTTTCTTCTTTTTTTTTCTTCTAGGTTTTTTTTACATTAACATTTTATTTTTCCTTTAAGCTAAGTAACCCTATCATAGACACAAAGTTAATCTAGAGTTAAAATAAACTAAAACTAATTAGCTAGCGGGTCCCACCTGTCATAGACTAAAACTAAAACTAAAACTAATTCACAGAGTTAATATAGAGTTTAATTAATCAGTGGATTAGGGGGCGGCCCCACTTGTCATTGACTAGGGCCTGCCCAGTCAGCACAGTTGACTGGGTCAACAGGTCAACTGGGGCCTGCGGGCCCATTGGCCAGCTACCCTGGGGGTGGGGCTGGCCGGCCACGTCAGTAGGCCGCGCCAGAGTTGCTCCGGCGAACCGCGCCGGAGTTGACTGGATCGGGTGGGCGCGCGGAGGGGCAAGGGGGAGGGGAGAGGCTCACCGAGGGAGCTCACCGGAGGGGGGAGGACGCGTCGGGGCGGCGCGCGGCGTCGGGGCGGCGGGGTCGGGGCGGCGGGCTCGGGGCGGCACGCGGCGTCGGGGCGGCGGGGTCGGGGCGGCGGGCTCGGGGCGGCGAGCGGCGTCGGGGCGGCGGGCTCGTGCGCGACGGGCGGCGGCGACGGCAGATTTCGGCAGCCTGACGGCGTCGTTTTGTCCTTGTCCCGGTGCGTGGGTCGGCCCGGGACGAAGGGATAGTATTTATACCTAGGCACCCTTTAGTACCGGTGCGTGGCTCGCACCGGTACTAAAGAACCTTTAGTACCGGTGCGAGACACGCACCGGTACTAAAGGTCCTCCCCAAAAAATGCGCGGGGTGGTGGACCTTTAGTACCGGTGCATGGCTCGCACCGGTACTAAAGGTTTTTTAATTCAATATTCATTATTATTTTCAGGAAAACCCCTAAACTTTAAAAAATCATAGAAAAAAATCTATGACTCCAATGGAAATAAATAATATATGAAAAAATATCAGAAAAATATAAAGAATCTGTGTATGGCATTTCCATGCATGTTTGAACAACTTCAACTGCTGTATAAGACAATTTGATTAAATGGCATTTGAAATGTCATATCTCGAGTTTGAAAAGCAGTATAAATGAACTCTGAAAAGGTTGTAACTTGGCATGACATCATAATTTCACCCACATAGCAACTTCTAAAGAGTTGAGAGGGTTACGGCAAAAACTGGATGTATTTCGTATACAAATTGGACAATCTCTTTCGAAGTATGAGGGTTTCGGACGAAAACTCCTCTATTACAAAGGGATTTCATTTTTAATAACTTATTTTAACTCCATACTTTTTGTGTGTCAATATACACCATTCAAAGGAACATCATCAATTTTCAACCCTTTCTGACTTCATTTTATATTTTGCATGCATTTAATGATTTATTTTGAGCTAAATGACCCTGAGTTTGAAAAGCAGTACAAATGAACTCTGAAAAGGTTGTAACTTGGCATGACATCATAATTTCACCTACATAGCAACTTCTAAAGAGTTGAGAGGGTTACGGCAAAAACTGGATGCACTTCGTGTAAAAATTGGACAATCTCTTTCGAAGTATGAGGGTTTCGGACGAAAACTCATCTATTACAAAGGGATTTCATTTTTAATAACTTATTTTAACTCCATACTTTTTGTGTGTTCAATATGCACCATTCAAAGGCACATCATCAATTTTCAACCCTTTCTGACTTCATTTGATATTTTTCATGCATTTAATGATTTATTTTGAGCTAAATGACCCTGAGTTTGAAAAGCAGTACAAATGAACTCTGAAAAGGTTGTAACTTGGCATGACATCATAATTTCACCCACATAGCAACTTCTAAAGAGTTGAGAGGGTTACGGCAAAAACTGGATGCACTTTGTGTACAAATTGGACAATCTCTTTCGAAGTATGAGGGTTTCGGACGAAAACTCATCTATTACAAACGGATTTCATTTTTAATAACTTATTTTAGCTCCATACTTTTTGTGTGTTCAATATGCACCATTCAAAGGCACATCATCAATTTTCAACCCTTTCTGACTTCATTTGATATTTTTCATGCATTTAATGATTTATTTTGAGCTAAATGACCCTGAATTTGAAAAGCAGTATAAATGAACTCTGAAAAGGTTGTAACTTGGCATGACATCATAATTTCACCCACATAGCAACTTCTAAAGAGTTGAGAGGGTTACGGCAAAAACTGGATGTATTTCGTATACAAATTGGACAATCTCTTTCGAAGTATGAGGGTTTCGGACGAAAACTCCTCTATTACAAAGGGATTTCATTTTTAATAACTTATTTTAACTCCATACTTTTTGTGTGTCAATATACACCATTCAAAGGAACATCATCAATTTTCAACCCTTTCTGACTTCATTTTATATTTTGCATGCATTTAATGATTTATTTTGAGCTAAATGACCCTGAGTTTGAAAAGCAGTACAAATGAACTCTGAAAAGGTTGTAACTTGGCATGACATCATAATTTCACCTACATAGCAACTTCTAAAGAGTTGAGAGGGTTACGGCAAAAACTGGATGAACTTCGTGTACAAATTGGACAATCTCTTTCGAAGTATGAGGGTTTCGGACGAAAACTCATCTATTACAAAGGGATTTCATTTTTAATAACTTATTTTAACTCCATACTTTTTGTGTGTTCAATATGCACCATTCAAAGGCACATCATCAATTTTCAACCCTTTCTGACTTCATTTGATATTTTTCATGCATTTAATGATTTATTTTGAGCTAAATGACCCTGAATTTGAAAAGCAGTACAAATGAACTCTGAAAAGGTTGTAACTTGGCATGACATCATAATTTCACCCACATAGCAACTTCTAAAGAGTTAAGAGGGTTACGGCAAAAACTGGATGCACTTCGTGTACAAAATGGACAATTGAGCATCGTCCTTTCCCCTGCACACAGCCCGACGGTGGCTCGTGAGTGCCCGCATATGAAATGCACCGTCGGACCGCATGCAGGGAATCTGAATGATTTGTATTCGGTCGATGAACTAAAGGATTTCTAGATAGATCAACAAAACACACGGTTTCCCCTGCATACAGCCCGACGGTGGCTCGTGAGTGCCCGCATATGAAATGCACCGTCGGACCGTATGCAGGGAATCCGAATGATTTGTATTCGGTCGATGAACTAAAGGATTTCTAGATATATCAACAAAACACACGGTTTCCCCTGCATACAGCCCAACGGTGGAAATATGAAATGCACCGTTGGACCGTATGCAGGGAATCCGAATGATTTGAATCCGAATGAGTACACACACTAAGTGTCGAACATGTCCGAGAGGTGGGTTATATATAGGGTCGTGTGCCTCTTTAGTCCCAGTTGCTAGCACGAACTGGGACTAGTTATAGTGCTGATCCAACAGCTCACAAGCGCTTGAAAGAAACACACGATCCGTGTGCTTCTTCCTGATTGGTACGACCTCGGTCCTGGGAGTGGCTAAAATTTAGTCCCACCTCGCCAAGCGAGAGGGACTCGCAGCGGTTTATAAGCCCTGAGTGCAGAGACGAAGAACGATGAAGGAGAGGCGCAATGCTCACCTACACGTTGCTTAGCTTCAGGCCTTGAGGAAATGGTGTAGACTGCACGGAGCTATCTGCAGTTTCTCAAGGCCTGAAGCTAAGCAACGTGTAGGTGAGCATTGCGCCTCTCCTTCATTTTTAATAACTTATTTTAACTCCGGACATCATAATTTGGCATGACATCATAATTTCACATAATTTCACCCACCCACATCCCTGAATTTGAAAAGCAGTACAAATGAACTCTGAAAAGGTTGTAACATGGCATGACATCATAATTTCACCCACATAGCAACTTCTAAAGAGTTGAGAGGGTTACTGTTACACTTCGTGTACAAACTGGATGCACTTCGTGTACAAACTGTTACAAAGATACCATGCTAGAAAATGCATGCATGTCCTTCACATAGAAAGTGATGACGGTGAAGCCGGTCACATCCCAGAGTGGGATCTCGCGGTGTAAGACTTTTTCTGCGTGTTTGTCCCTTGCTTATGATTGCGCCGTAACCATGAAGAATCTTCATCATTTAACAGGATGCTTGGGTCAGTCTTCACTCTGAAGGGAGGGATTTCATGAAACTTTTCATAATCTTCTGACATGTCTGTCTTGTCCTCCACTCCCACAATGTTTCTTTTCCCTGAAAGAACTATGTGGCACTTTGGCTCATCATATGATGTATTCGCTTCCTTATCTTTTTTTCTCCTCGGTTTGCTAGACATGTCCTTCACATAGAAAACCTGAGCCACATCATTGGCTAGGACGAATGAGTCGTCTGTGTATCCAAGATTGTTGAGATCCACTGTTGTCATTCCGTACTGCGGGTCTACCTGTACCCCGCCTCCAGTATATTTGACCCATTTGCACCGAAACAAAGGGACCTTAAGATCAGGTCCATAGTCAAGTTCCCATATCTCCTCTATGTAACCATAATATGTGTCTTGAAAGTTGGTTGCATCATAGCGGACACCACTGTTTTGGTTGGTGCTCTTTTTATCTTGGGCGATCGTGTAAAATGTATTCCCATTTATCTCGTACCCTTTGAAAGTCGTTACAGTCGAACTTGGTGTCTTGGCCAACCAGTACAGTTCATCTGGAACATCGTTGTCATTGATGAGCTTTGTTTGCAACCAACCGGCAAAAGTCTCCATGTGTTTACGTTCAATCCAGGGGTCAGACTGCTCCGGGTTCTTGGACCGTACAATATCCTTGTGTTCCTCCATATATGGAGTCGCCAAGGTGGAATTTTGTAGAACCGTGTAGTGTGCTTTAGTGAAAGAATGCCCGTCCATATTTATTGCTTCTTTCTTTCCTAATGTGCCTTTTCCATCCAGTCTCCCCTCATGCCGCGATTCAGGAAGACCAATCGGCTTAATGTCAGGAACAAAGTCAACACAAAACTCAATAACCTCCTCTGTTCCATATCCCTTGGCGATGCTTACTTCTGGCCTAGCACGGTTATGAACATATTTCTTTAAGACTCCCATGAACCTCTCGAAGGGGAACATATTGTGTAGAAATACAGGACCCAGAATGTTAATCTCTTCGACTAGGTGAACTAGAACGTGCGTCATAATATTGAAGAAGGATGGAGGGAACACCAACTCGAAACTGACAAGACATTCAACCAGGTCATTCTGTAACCTTGGTAGGATTTCTGGATCAATTACCTTCTGAGAAATTGCATTGAGGAATATGCATAGCTTCACAATGGCTAATCGAACATTTTCCGGTAGAAGCCCCCTAAGTGCAACCGGAAGTAATTGCGTCATAATCACGTGGCAGTCATGAGACTTTAGATTTTGAAATTTTTTCTCTGCCATATTTATTATTCCCTTTATATTCGACGAGAAGCCAGACGGGACCTTGATACTGAGCAGGCATTCAAAAAAGATTTCCTTCTCTTCTTTCGTAAGAGCGTAGCTGGCAGGACCTTGATACTGCTTTGGAGGCATGCCGTCTTTTTCGTTAATTCTTTGCTTGTCCTCCCGTGCCTCCGGTGTATCTTTTGTCTTTCCATACACGCCCAAGAAGCCTAGCAGGTTCACACAAAGATTCTTCGTCACGTGCATCACGTCGATTGCATTGCGGACCTCTAGGGCTTTCCAATATTCAAGTTCCCAAAATATAGATTTCTTCTTCCACATGGGTGCGTGTCCGTTGGCGTCATTCGGAACAGATTGTCCGCCAGGACCCTTTCCAAAGATTACCTGTAAATCCTTGACCATATCAAATATATATTCACCAGTACGGAGGCCAGGCTTCTTCTGGTTATCTGGCTCACCTTTGAAATGATTGCCTGCCTTTCTTAAGATATGCTTGATCGGTAGAAATCGACGATGTCCCAGGTACACATTCTTCTTACATTTATCCAAATATATACTTTCAGTATCATCTAACCAGTGCGTGCATGCATTGTATCCCTTGTTTGTATGTCCTGAAAGGTTACTAAGAGCAGGCCAATCATTGATGGTTACAAACAGCAACGCTCGTAGGTCAATTTCCTTCTGTGTGTGCGCATCCCACACACGTACACCTGGTTTTTTCCACAACTGTAGAAGTTCATCAACTAGTGGCCTTAGGTATACATCAATGTCGTTGTCGGGTTGCTTAGGGCCTTGGATGAGCACTGGCATCATAATGAACTTCCGCTTCATGCACAACCAAGGAGGAAGGTTGTAGATACATAGAGTCACGGGCCAGGTGCTGTGACTGGAGCTCTGTTCCCCAAAAGGATTCATGCCGTCTGTACTAAGACCAAACCATAAGTTCGTTGCGTCAGCTGCAAAGTCCTCGAACTCCCTCTCAATTTTTCTCCACTGCGACCCATCAGCGGGTGCTCTCAACATCCCGTCTTTCTTACGTTCTTCTTTGTGCCATCGCAACAACTTGGCATGCTCTTTGTTTTGGAACAAACGTTTCAATCGTGGTATTATAGGAGCATACCACATCACCTTGGCAGGAACCCTCTTCCTGTGGCGTTCGCCCTCCACATCACCAGGGTCATCGCGGGGGATCTTATAGCGCAATGCACCGCATACCGGGCATGGATCCAAATTCTCGTACTCCTCACCACGGTAGAGGATGCAGTCATTAGGGCATGCATGTATCTTCTGCATCTCTAATCCTAGAGGGCAGACAACCTTCCTTGCTTCGTACGTACTTTCAGGCAATTCGTTATCCTTTGGAAGCATCTTCTTTATCATTATCAGCAATTCTTGAAATCCCTTGTCAGTTACACCATTCTTCGCCTTCCATTGCAGCAATTCCAGCGTGGTACCCAGCTTTTTCTGGTCATCTTCACAATTTGGATACAATAATTTCTTGTGATCCTCTAACATGCGTTTCAACTTTAACCTCTCCTTGTCACTTTCGCAGTTTCTCTTTGCATCAGCAATGACCCGACCCAAATCATCAGCGGGCTCATCTGATGCCTCTTCTTCAGCTTCCCCCATTGATGCCTCTTCTTCAGCTTCCCCCATTGTTGTATCGGCGAAAGGATAGTTGTCATCATCCTCTTCTTCTTCATTGTCTTCCATTATAACCCCTCTTTCTCCGTGCTTGGTCCAACAGCTATAGCCGGACATGAAACCGGACTTCAGCAGGTGGTAGTGAAGGGTTTTTGAGGTAGAGTAATTCCTATCATTCTTACAGTCACGACATGGACAACACATGAAACCATTCTGCTTGTTTGCCTCAGCCACACGAATAAAATCATGCAGGCCATTAAGAAATCCTGGACTTAGTCGGTCATCGTACATCCATTGCCGGCTCATGTTCACTACACAACATCGAAGTGACCAAATTAATACAACTTCATCATCACATTACAACCAAAAGTAGAGCTAGCAGTGACCAAATGTTATTACTGCAAATAATAGATACTTATAGTTCATACATACATCTCATAAAACAACATACAACTATCTAAAACATATAAATGCAACAACAAATGCGATCATAATCGCAACTAAAGTAACAATTGAGCCAACGGCATAATGATACCAAGCCTCTTTATCAATGGCATATTTTCTAATATTTCTAAGCTTCAAGCGCATTCCAGCCATCTTGTTCTTGTGATCATCGACGATATCGGCAACATGCAACTCCAATCCCATCTTCTCATCTTCAGTTCTTTTCAATTTTTCTTTCAAATGATCAATTTCTTTTTCAGCTTGTGTTAATTTCTCGAGCAGAATTGCATAGTCGGTTGGAATTTCTAGTTCAACTACTTCCTATAGATAAAAACATCTACGTCAATTTGGTGGCATAATTAATTGTCATAGACATTAGATGATGTGTGAAATAGTTATAAAATATAACGACATACCACATCATCTGAATCATAGACTGGACGAGGGCCGACGTGGGCTGATACCATAACCATGACACTATAGAATAGCTAACAATAATACAAGTAAGTAAATCGTACACGCAGCTATCTAAATCATACAAGTAATTTTTTTTAACAAAAATGTTTTAAGAAGAACAAGAGGCTCACCAAGGTGGCCGGTGCCGCGACGAGACGGTGCGGACGATCGACGGTGGTTAGGACAGGGATGGGAAGGCACCAAATAAACCACACCTACACATATGCAACTTAACAAGTTAATTTGAGCTCAAATTGCATATAAATCAAATAAACTCCCACATAATGACCACTCCTCCAAAACCTAGCTAAAATCCACAAATCACATATCTTTGAGCATACCACAAGCTAATCTAGCAATGAGAGATGAAGGAGCAAAGTTGCTAACCTTTATGAACACTTGGATAGATGGGGTGCCTTTAAATCTTGACAAATCCTTGGCAAAATGGTGGATGAGCTTCGAGCAAGAAGAAGAACAGGGGAGAAAACAGAGAAATGAGAGCCCCTTCGATCGGCTGCGGACGAAGCGTATATGTAGGAAGTCTTTAGTACCGGCTGGTGACACCAACCGGTACTAAAGGTTGCACTTTAGTACCGGTTGGTGTCACCAGCCGGTACTAAAGGTGCAAGCGGGGCCCAAGTCTGACCAACAGCCTGCCATGCCCCCTTTAGTACCGGCTCGTGACACGAACCGGTACTAAAGATCGCTCACGAGCCGGTACTAAAGGTCGCCCTGCTCCTAGCCGTTGGAGCCGGCACGAACCGGGACTAATACCATCTTTAGTACCGGCTCGTGACCAGACCGGGACTAATGCTCGGGACGAAAGGTCTGTTTTCTACTAGTGCGTGCGTTTGGTGTCCGGATTCGTCGAAATCTTGCGTGGGGCCCTGCTTCGGTCATGCAGACATGCTGTCAAATTTTTGTTTACTTTCATGCATGCAATCACCAACAACATGTGTAACCAGCACTGTTCGGGTCTATCGGAGGCCACCTCCGAAGGACGTTTTTTTTTCCAACTCCACAGAATGACCCAAAACTTTTTCCACACCCACGCAGCATCACAACAAGCATCCATGCCAATTTTCAAGAATTTTTCACGTTGCATGCATTTTCTACGGTTTTCCAGAGGAAAATACCCGAAAACAACGCCCGGACGTGACGCAACGTGCGTTTGGTGTCCGAATTCGTCGAAATCTTGTGTGGGCCCTGCTTCGGTCATGCAAACATGCTGTCAAATTTTTGTTTACTTTCATGCATGCAATCACCAACACCATGTGTAACCAGCACTGTTCGGGTCTACCGGAGGCCACCTCCGAAGGACGTTTTTTTTCCAACTCCACAGAATGACCCAAAACTTTTTCCACACCCAGGCAGCATCACAACAAGCATCCATGCCAATTTTCAAGAATTTTGCACGTTGCATGCATTTTCTACGGTTTTCCAGAGGAAAATACCCGAAAACAACGCCCGGACGTGACGCAAGGTGCGTATGTTGTCGGAATTCGATGAAATTTTGCATTGACTTCTCTCTTGGGCATGCCAACCCACTTGCAAAAAATTGGGTCATTCTAAAGCTGACCAAAATTTAACCTTCTTCTACGGAGGCCGTTCGGGTTGGACCGAAGGGCCCATAGCGAAGCATGTTTTTTTCAACATCCTTGAAATGAATCCAATTTTTTTTGTGCACTTGTACCATCATGACAAGCATGAATGCCAAGTATAATTGCTATTTAACAATGTACGCATTTTATACAATTTTACGGTGAAAAACCCTAAAACAATTCCCGGACGTAACGCAAACCATTTTTTCTAAATTATGATGTTAGTACATCATTCCTATGCATCCCATATTTGTTTTCTGAAAAAAATATACTCATTGTCTTTTGAGCATTTCACCTGATACATTTAAAAAAAATTCATCCCTCGCCCCAGCCGCTGACCGGAGGGCCCTGCCCCACTTTCTTCCACCCCGAGCCGGACACTGCCCGGTGCCGGAACTGCACGCGCACCCGACGCCAAGTGCGCCTCGATCTCGCGCACGCAGCTCGCGAGGGAAACCGCTCCAGGAAGACCCGCGCCCCTCACTCCGATCGCACAATATAGAGGAAATTTAAATTCCATTCATTTTTAGGATATTTTACATCGATTCAAATGTAATTTAAAAAAAAACCTAATCTATTCCTACTCCTCATCACTCCGGGTGAGGTCGATAACCGGCGCGTCGCCGCCGTCCTCACCGCCGTCGCTGCCACCGTCCTCGTCGCTGCTCGGGTACCAGTCCACCTCCTCCGCCGCCGCCACCAGCACCAGGTCCTGCTGCACTGCCGCCAGGGCTTGTTCTTCGGCCAACGCCTCCTCCGCAGCCGCAGCGGCGGCCTCCTTCGCCGACCTCGCGATCACCGCCAGCAACCCAGGCGTGTCATCGGGGTCGCCGTCCTGGTGCAGCACCGTCTGCTCCGGCGGGAGCGGGACTTCCGGCGGGGCAGGTGGGGCCGGTTGGGCAGGTGGGGCCGGCGCGGCTGCACGACGGCAGGAAGGGCCGGCCTCCGCGGTAATATCTCCTATGGGGAGTCCACGGGAGGCACGCTGGAATGCCCCGACGACGGTGTCGAAGCTTTTGCCGATCCAGAAGCGGCGGCGGCCTTTCCGGTTGTACCGACCGCCGACGTGCCGCCGGAGCTCCTCCTTCGACGCCGGTGGGCCGAGGGTTGGGTAACCGTTGGCGGAGATTCGCCACGGCCGTGGCAGCTTCGCCGACGGCGGCACGTACAGCCCAAACCGGGCCAGATCTTCGGTCAGGCTGGACATGCCGGCGTTGTGGAGGAAGAAGAGATGATGGGGCGGCGCAGTGGGGGAGGGGAGAAGAGGTTGAGGGGAGGCGCGGTGGAGAGCAGCGCCGCGTCGGGTTTTATAGCCCCGCGGGGGCAGGTGAGGCGTCGTGGTGCCGGCACGTGGCCGATCCACGGCGTTAATGCGCGCGGCAGCCCAGGCGCCAGCGCCAGCGCACGGCAGTCGAGGCGGCAGGGCGAGGCGAGCGGCGCGACAGGGCGAGGCGGTCGACCGACCGGTCCGGGCGGCGCGGCAGGGCGAGGCGGCCGACCGACCGGTTAGTGCGGCGCCGCAGCCGAGGGAGAAGGCGGCGACGCGGTGGCGCGGCAGGCGAGGAAGAAGGCGGCGGGGCAGTTGATTGGCAGGCGAGGTTAATGCGGTCAACCGCCGTAATGCGCGCACGACGTGAGCCCTTACCAAGCCGGCGAGTTTGGTCTTAAAAAAAACAATCCCACCGTATCCGTATACGTACAGGAGCTGCGCGGCTGGGCGGGCGGGCGGCCACCTTTTTAAAATATGCCCATCCTGCCCCCGTTTATGAAGAGGTATCGGCGAATCTGGACCGTCTTTGTATTAGGGGGGTCTACTGAAGCAGAAGTGACAGAATAGACCGTGAATAGATCGCAAAGCAATAAAGCAAAACACCAGGTACGATACGTACCTGTGGCCATCAATCCCGTCTAGCGATTCGTGTGTGCGTGTGCGTTGGTGTAGTTCCGGCCGGCGGCAAGAATCGATCAGCAAGGATCGAGCTAGCTAGCTTGGCGTACGGACGTGCCTAGAAGAAATCAGGCTAGCTACATACAGCGCATCTCGGCGTAAAGTATCTCGTCGAGTTCGTCAGCGAGCTTCGTTCGTCATCGTCGTTCGTCGTCGGTCGTTGCGTGTCGTCGGAAAGTAGTCGGTGGCACGGTCTGGGCCAACATGCATCAGATAACAGGCACATGCCATCACCAGGTCCATTGCGCTTGAGGACATCGATGCCCGAAGGCAAGCGACCACGAATAAGTTGCCAGATGAAGACTCTAATCTTCAACCGTAACCTAATCTTCCAAATCTCTGTAAGCTCCTTGAGACCGGGCACCGCCACAATGGCCCGGTACAGGGACTTCATGGAGAGGATGCACGAGGACTCAAGACGCCATGAGATCCAGTCCTGCTTCAAATTAGGTGAAGCGGCCATCAACTTCGCGAGTAGGGAATCCCAAGCCCCAGCCTCACCCACCCCAAAGGCACACCGAAAGGAGAGTCCACAAGGGCAATCTCGACCCTAGGGCAGTCGCAGATGAAGAATAATTCATGGAGTGAATCCCCTAAAGGAGTCGCTCCCAGCGGGATCCAACCAAAAAATTGTCGAGGAACCAGACCAAAGCGTGACTCTCATGCCAAGGCAAAGGATGGGTAATAGGGTGGTGTCGGCTTGCCAGAATTGGCAACCCCCTCCCCTAACAAAATGCTAAAGCTTGACCACGAAGAGTCTCCAAATAAGCCCCAAATAATGCCATTATGGTCTTTCCTTATTCCAGACTTTATCCAGTGCAAAATTGTCTCGAGCTAAGCATAATTGCTCTATATCAAGTATGGGAATGGCGGAGAAAACGGGCACGTGGAAATAAAGGACGTGAAAAAAACTAGCTAGAAGAAGTGGAAGTTATGAGAGGAGGGTTGGCAGAGAAAGGTTTTGGACGCAGTTGGTAGCTAGGCCCCCATCCAGGAGGCTCAAGCTCCCAACCACGCGAATGGAGCTTAATCTATGGAGTGGTCGCGCTCCTTCGCGGAGCTTTCTTGCTTCATGGAGCTTAATCTATGGAGTGGACGCACTCCTTACCAAAGCTAGTCATTCTAGGATCCGGTATCTTGTAAAATACGGAGTTATAGAAATTTAGGGGTGAAATGCCACCACCAAGGGTTTTTTTATACAACCCCTCCTACTCATGCGTCCTTGCACTGGCTCACCTCTCTTTCTTCTCGGACAAACTTTTTTATTATATCTTCTCGGGCCAATTTTTTTAAGAAACACAAGTAAGTTTATTTATGCTCGTAACCATTACAGCCTCCTGCTAGTGGGTTGCCCAGAACGGATTTTACTTCCCTTCTGAAGCTCGCTCGGGTGGAAAAGACAAGGTCTCGCCTCGTGCAAACTGAAAGACCCCCTCGCCTCAAGCGTGCACGTAGCAAGCTAGGCCCAGCGCAACGTCACCCCGTCTGCCTGTGTACGGTGCATTACGTAATGTATTTTATTTTTATTTCCGCTTACATTTTGAGAAAATTTGAATATACATATTTCAGAAATTAATTTACTTAAAAATACAAATTCTCATTGCACAATATTAAATGTTCATACAATGTAAAAAACATCATGTAATTTGTATAAAAATGTTAATATCATTCTAAGACAAAATTCATTTCATTTAACTAAATGTTCATGCTGTGTAATAAAAATTGGTTCAAGGAAAAATATTCGTACCACTCAAAAATATGTTTCACATGTATTAAGAAAAATATTCAGCGCAAATTAAAAAAAAATCAACATGCATTTCAATATGTTTAACATATGTAAAAATATTGTTCATCAATTTCTGAAAAAACTTTCTATGTGTATACAAAAATTAGCATCTACTCGGAAAATGATCAATGTGTTTAAAAAAAAACAAATAATCATGTATTTCAAAAATAATGTTCAAGGTGTATCTTAAATTGTTTCACTTCAATTGGAAAAAAATTCATTTTTTATTAAAAAAATATTTAACAAGTATTTGAAACAAAGTTCAAACATGTATTGGAGAAAAATTTCGTCATGTATTTGAAAAGTGTGCACCATGTATATGAAAAATAAGCATATTTGAAAAAAGTCAACAAGTATATGAAAATAAAAAAACCAATAAATATAAAAAGACAAAATGAATAAAAAAACCATGATAAAACGGAAGATGGGAATGAAAACTAACAAAAAAAAGACAAAATTATAAACATTAACAACAGAAAAAGAAAAAATAGCGCAAGAAATGTTCTAAAACCAGTCCATACAGGTATATAAAACCTTCCCAATGGGTTGACCCACTAAGGTGATCAAGCAAGAAACGATGAAGGCGAGACGGGGATGCATGGCAAATCCTAAATGGCACTTTTTTCAAGGGTCCTAAATGGCATTTAAGGCGCCCGTTTCATGTATGTCCGCAATCGGGCGCACAACCCCTCCTCCATGTGGGGTGGGCCATTTTCCTTTACTTTTCCTGTTTTCTAACGTGCAAAAAACCTGCATGTAACCAGCGTCTCCTGGTTATATGAATGCTGCGTTAACGATGATTGATGATATGCCGGCTCAGTCTCTCGGAGGTGTTCATAGGGGTAAGGTGTGCGTGTGTGCGTTCATAGGGGTGAGTGTATGTGCATGTATATGAGCGCTTGTGTCTGTACTGTGTTAAAAAAAATGCTGCACTAACAAACCCAACCACCTCACCATTGTGTTTACTTACAACTTCTTATTTGTTTTCTTTTGTCTTATTTTACATTTTCTCTTGGGACGTTTTTTTTACTTTTTCTTGGCAACAATGTTTTTCCTTGTTGTGAAATAAAATACTCAAATTCGTGAACTTTTTTCAAAATGGGTGAACTTTTCTTCAAAATAAATTATTTTTTATAAATCGATGATTTTTTTTATTAAAATTGATGAACTTTTTTTATTTCAAGAATTTGTTTCAAATTCAAGAACTTTTCTTCAAAACAGTGATTTCTTGTTCGAATCTTATGAACTTTTTTCAGTGTGATGAACCTTTCTAAAATTCGATGAACTTTTATTAAATTTTTATGGAAATTTTCATTTTTTTTTGTGAAATGTTTTGCACATTTGATGATCATTTTTCAAATAAATGAACTTTTTATAAAATCCGGTTAAAATTCTTGGAAGTCATGAATTTTTTTCAAAATTTGGTGTCTGCTTTTCGAATTTGTCAACTTGTGTCGAATTTGTGTTTTTTCAATATATTTTTTATAACAGTCGAAGGTCAGATGTCAAGGATCAAATGTCAACTAATCTTCGCAAGCATATGCGTGTGGAGCAATCAAACGGGCGGAGCGAGCGATTGATCTTAATTGGCCCAAACGACCTTCTGCATGAGCGCCGACTAAAGGAAACTGACGCAAAAGGCGCCCTATAGCTGGTTTGGGCTATATGTTGCCCAAACCAGTTCCTAATAGGAATCGCCTACAGGCAACATCTAGCGGGCAGACCCAGTAGTGACGTTTCCTTCGTTACACGCTGTAGGTTCTTGTAGCTCCGGTTTTCTATTTTTTTTCTTTTTCCTTTTATTTTATTTTTTACTTTCTTTATTTACGTTCTCGTATGTTTTCTTAAGATTTCCTTGTTTTTGTTTATTTTGCTATGGTTTTTTCTCGTTGTTTTGTTTGGTTTTTCTTTCTTCGTTATACTATGGTTTTATTTTGTTCATTTCTTGTTTGTCTTTGTTTTAAATGATTTATTTTACTTTGTTTCTTTGTTTTTTTTATTGGCTCACTTTTTTCCATCTTCTCCTCTTTTTGTACAGTATACAGTGTACATTTTTATACAGTATACAATGGAAATTGTTGAAATGCATGATGCACATTTTTAAAAAATATATATCTTTATGCACTTTTTTGAATACACGGTAATATTTTTTACAAGTACACTTTGTACATTTTTAATGGAAACAAACATTGTTTTAACCGAATGGAACATTTTTTACATTGTGTTAATATTGTTTTAAATGTTATGCACATTTTTGAATCACTGGATAACTTTTTATAAAATGTCACATATTTAGTTTTAATGGTTCACAAAACAAATACGGTACAAAACATTTTTATACATTGTATATATTTTTGAAAAATTCGTATTGTTTTTTAAATTTGTGAACATTATTTAAAATGGTACATACATTTTTTTATAATGTACGATTTATTTCCGAATTAAGGAATATATTTTGTACATTGTATAAACATTTTATAAAATGGAAAGTACATTTGTTTGAACTTGCGAGTTTTTCTAAATGTCACAAACATTTTTCGTACACATCATTAACAGTTTCATATACACGTTTACCAGTTTTTAAATGCAGGATTAGCAATTTTCTGATTTTTTTACGCACACACATACATACATATATATAATATTTCGAAATATGAACAATAGAATAAAAAACAAAAACAAAAATGTGAAGTAAAAACGAAAAGGCATGGGTGACATTAGTATGATGTCAGCAGGCAGGGTCGCTGACGGTGTGGAAGGCTTCAATCTCAGATTTTCAACTGGTAACCATCCACAAACTGCAAACTGATAAGTCAATGTTAGTGGGACGACATCGAGTTGCGATGCGCATGTGGAGTGTCGGATCTGACGCAACGCGCCCTCTCGGGGTCGTCGTTGGCTATCTCGGGCGGTGGATTGGAGGGCGGGGCGACGGATTGGATGCTCGCGCGGCGGATCTGAGGCGCCGGCGGTGAGGGGAGGGGGATTTTCGCGAAGGCGGAGGGATAGGGTTTGGACCCGTATCCAGCAGCCGAACCCGCACATATAGTGGTCGCGGGGTCTCGTTTCCAGGCCACCGCATAATTTTCACGGGCCGGGCTGCGTTTGCGGTGTCTGTTCTGGCAGCTAAAACGGCCCAAACCCGTATAACCGCCGAAATATTATAGTTCCGACGATTATACGGGGTCTGCTAGAGATGCTCTAATACAATGTAGTGTCCATTTAGTCACGCGATATGATTGCTACAGCCAGGATTCGTGTTGGAGATGAATTAGGGATTGGAGGGGTTGCAGATAAAGTTAAAATTTTTTAGATGAGAACAAGTTCATTTCCTTTATTGATGGGTGAGTTCATTTTTTTCCGCAACTGAATTCATTTCTTTCATGCCTTTTTTTAGCTAAGAGCATCTCTAACAGATCCCGTAAACTGGGTCATCCGGAATAATAACCGCAGGTTCACGGGAGGGAGGCGATTTTTTCAACCCGAATAGATCCTGTATATTCATTCTGGAATTTTTTTTGCGGGATCCTGCAAACGGCTGCCCATTTCCTTCATATCTAGGGGAGTTGTCCCTCTTTTCACCGGATCCCCTTTCCTTGGTGCGAACTCCATTTTCGCCCGCTTTCGTTCCCGCGTCACTCCCCAATGTTGTTGCCCCGCGTCGTCCGTTAGCTCTGCCACCCCGCACTGTATCTATTCCACCAAATTTGCGGGCGGGTGGGGGGGGGGAGCTTCGCGCGGGACCTTGTAGCCGGCGGATCCGGTTGGTTCCGGCACTAGTGAGCCTTAGAATCGGTCGGAGTCGCGTGGACGCACTAGTGAAGGGATTTCGGCCGGTTTTGCTTTGGTCGTGGGGGAGAAAAAGGGGCAGTCGACTTTGCTTCGGCCGACGGGGGAGAAGAAAGGGGCGACCGTCTTTGCCTCGGGGGAAGGAATGTTCAATGCCCGTCGATTATTTTGATTCAATTTCAATCGGTGAGATTGGTGTGAAATGCACGGGCGTGCATTTTTTAGATGGATTGGAGTTCATCATCGCCATCTTCGTTGTTTGATTCGGATGCAGAAGAGATGATCCTCGACAACGATGTCGACAACCTAGTGTTGTTGCATCTCGTGGACGAATTTGAGAAGGGCCTGAAGAAAAAGCGTCGCGAATCCACGGTTGGCCGGCTATGCATTCCATGCAACCAAGCTCTCGGCGACAAGATGCTCATGAATGACTACTTCGCCAAGGTAGCGACATATCCAACTCACCTATTTCGTAGGCGATACCGAATGCGTAGGTCTCTTTTCATGCACATCGTTGAAGCTTGTGAGCCGAATTGTCGTTTTTCACTCGGCAGAGGAATCCCGCCGGTTTGCTTGACATTAGTGCATATAAAAAAAAACGGCGGCGATGAGAGTGATTGCATATGATGTTCCCGTCGACTATGCGGATAAATATCTCCGCATTGAAGAAGATACCACCATCAAATGCGTCTGGGTCTTTGCAAAGACAATGATCCGGGTTTTTGGCCTGGAGTACCTTCGAGCTCCAAACTAGGAAAACACAAAGAAACTCATGGCAATGAACGAAGAAAGGGGACGTCCGGGCATGTTAGGTAGTATTGATTGTGTAGGAGATATGCCCTAGAGGCAATAATAAATGTTATTGATTATCTCCCTGTTCATAATTAGGTTTATGTTCCATGCTATAACTGCTATGGTTCTCGAGTCTACAATAACCACGAGGCTCGGAGGAAGACTCATATGCACGTGTGGGATAATAAACGGTAAAATGTATTCCTAGTCAAGCCTCTATGACTGGCTCAAGTATTGCATGATGATCCTGTTTTCCTGATCATGGGCATGGCTATGCCGGCAATTTTGAGGGCACAATTGTTGGTAGAACACTTGTGTTGAATCGACCCGAATTGATCTTATGCTATGAGATACATTCGTCATAAGTTAATGGTTAATAACACATAGATGGTTAACGTTTGCATGATTCCTTAGACCATGAGAGTATCGAGTTTCTTCATGCTTGCTTCATGAACTTTGGGGTTTGTTAAACGTCATCCGTAAATGGGTGGCTATTACGGCGGCTTACGGGTTCATGGAAAAGTATGTCAAGTAACTTGATAGCTCAAGATTGGGATTTGCTCCTCCGACGATGGAGAGATATCTCTGGGCCCTCTCGGTGTTACGGTATCCATCATCGTCTGGCCAGACACTTTGTGATTTGATCACGGGGATGCCGGAACACGGGAACGAGAAAAGAGAACAATACCGGCAACGAGGTAACTGGCATAGTGGACAAGTTGTTGATCCACGGGGATGCCAACATGTCTCACCTCGGGTATTTGTAACATATCGCGAAGCAACAGGAATAGCACACAGCAACTGGAGGTTCACTCGAATATTCATTCGTGTGGGTATAGGGGTCAATATGGGTGTCCACGGCTCCGATGTTGATCATTGATCGGAAGAGGTTCCGGGTCATGTCTATGCTTCACCGAACCTATAGGGTCACACGCTTAAGGGTCATCTATCTGTTGAATACTAGACAGGGAGTCTGAGAGAAAATCACCGAAAAAGTTTCGGACACCGGAAAAGTTTCGGACAGCGGAAAAGTTCCGCAGAGAGAACACCGGAACAGTTTCGGTGAAACTGAAAAGTTGTTTCAGAGGATACCATAAAGTCAAATTGGTTTTGGCACATGCCTGATAATTCTTGGAGGGTGCCAGAATCATTCTGGAAACTTTCTGGAATTTTCCGGGATGAAAACCGGAAATGTTCCGGAGCTGCCGAAACCGCTTCAGATGCTTTTCGCAGATGAAAATCACTAAACCGGAATTGTTCCGGATCGCGTTGAAAATTATTTTGGTGGGTACTGGAAATGTTCTAAGCCCACATGAATATTTTCAGTTCGATTAGACGCTGAAAAATGTCGTCGTGAATAGTGAAAGTGCTTTCTGGATATTTATGGGAAAGTCACCTTTTGGGATATTTCCAAAAGGTTTCTAGAAGGACTTGGGGGCTAAGGAAACCCCTCATGGGGGGACCCACAATGGTGTGGCCGGCCACATGTGGGCTTCCTACATGGAAGCCCCACTTGTCTCATGGCTTCACTTTTGGGTCCTTGTGAAGGACTCCATTCATGTGGTTTTTGGGTTTTTGTGTAAAACTGCCCTACCCCTTGGTTTTCCTATAAATAGGAGGTGAGTGGGCTGCCATCACACATCCTTACTCTCATACACAAGCCATGCATGATCTGGCATTCTCTCTCCCTCCCAGCGAAATAGTTTCGTAGAGCCGAAAGGCTGTCTGGGTTCCGGCAGGAACTAGTTCTGGACGGCGAAGCCCTGTCGGATAGATGACACCGTATGTGTGCAACTCTGTAGAGAGATCGTAGTTTCGGTCTTAGTTCGAGAGTGCCTCCCGAAGGGCTGTCCGTGTGACCGTCCGAGTTTTGGAGGTCCTCCCGAAGGGCTGTCCGAGTGACAGTCCGAGTTTCGGAGGTCCTCCCGAAGGGCTGTCCGCGACACCGTCCGGGGGACTGTGTGACCGCCTCCCGGAGGGCTGTCCGCGGGGCAGATGAGGGTATACATCCTCGCGGTTGGGAGGTTGTAAAATCCTATCTGCGGGGATCTGCACCGCCGATCGTCATCGACTCTACTTCCGCTGCGCTACGAGTCGGTAACGAAAAAGATCAAACCTTGTATGCAGTCTCCATAGTGGTCCTGGGCTGGTGCGTATGTCGGAAAATTTTTGTTTTCTGCTGCGTTACCCTACAGTGGTATCAGAGCCGTGCTATGCGTAGATGCAGGTTGCGATCTAGAATACATAGAGATGTATGGGTGTTGCACAATATAATTAGGTAGTAGATGAGATCTATTGCTGAAAATTATTTGTGCGGGTAGCAGATGAAATCTGTTACCCGATGTTCTTGTTGCTTCCCCTGAATTTGCATAGTCCTGATCTTGATGGCATTGTGGAATCTCACAAAGTTCTGGCAATCCACGATCCTTTCATGCTGCTCCTGAGTATGCTGATTGACAGATCAACGAAGTGCTAACAGTTCTTTGGGTTCCACCATAGTTAAAGAAAGATGGATGTTTCGCAGACGAAAGGGCAATGCAGATATGATCTGCACGGGGGTCACGCGTATGACGAAGTTTAGTATGGGGCTCGAGATTTTATTATCTCGTGTTTCATACACCCTGGAAAGTTAATCTAGCAACTTGAATTATCATACTTGATGATGGACGTTGGTAGCTTCGGTTTGTTTCGAAACCTTAGAAGCCACGTAAAATAAAATTTTGCATTAACCGATTAGAGGCGTCTAACTTGGTTTTGCAGGATGGTTTGCATGTGCATATGATGTGGTATAGCAGTGCTCATATTAATTTGATTATGTATGAGATGACTATATGATGTAATTTGATTAACATGACATGTGTGTCATGATTCGGCATGATGGCTGGAGCCATATGATTGCACTTTAATGACCTGCGTGTCAACCTTATGTAATGCACTTATTTTATTAGCTATAGAGATAGCAATATTATCTGGTGCATCGACAAGGTGGTGGCAATCTCCGCGAAGGTGAACACCGACGCGAATGCCGAAGACGAAGAGATACTTGACTTCTCCGTCAGAAAGGGCTATACCATATCATGCTAATTATGAATTGCCTGAGATGTTTATCCCTTTGTTGCACCCTTCTTGATTGCGCGGTAGTCGCCTTTTATTAGGGTGATCTCTCACTTAAATATCAAGTAGTTAGTGTTCTCCCAAGTGTAGCACCGTCACGGCACCTAACTTTTCGGGGTATCACAGGATCTCCCTGGGTACGAACGATTAGGGATGTGTGAGGCGGGTGAGTTGAGACCTCGCAGCGAGATCACTTGGTTGTCTTGACGTTCTGGAAGGATCTCCCTGAGCTCGGAACACGCCCATCGAAAGATGAACAAGAGTCACATAGAGATGTGATCGACAAGTTTGCCTACCGATTGAAGTTCGCGCCATCAGTGTTCATCTCGTTCAATGGCGTTGAATGGATATGCGGATCTTGTATCACTCACAATCAATTATGAGAGATATTGATTTGAGTGGGAGCGCACTGTTGAATTAACTTGTTTAATTCTCAGTGCAATTAATTTTGAACACTGTCTAAGTGTGGTTTGCATAATAGTTGTAGAATAATGGCTCACATTTCCACCTTCCCTATTAAAATTGAATAGCTGTTAAATATCTGGTTAAAACTTTACGGTTGGTAACGTAATGTGAGGATTGTCCTCAAGAGTGCCGAGAAGGACTTTGTCCTATCGCATACTTTCGGTATTCTCCCGCTAATGCTATGGATCATGTGACTCTCGTCCTTCGATCCAAAAAGCTAGAATTCCTTTCCAGTCAAGTGCAATATGTTTGCTTCCATGAGACCCGAACTTCGAAAGTTTGGATAGTTATGTGATATTCATGGAATCTGAAAATCATTTTCAGAGATAAACAAAGGCTAAAAGATATGAGATATCCAAAGCAATGTTTGTTTGCAAACTATTAGTAAAGGAGTTTACAATGCATAAGACTAATAAGAGAGGGATCCAGAAGAACGCATGTCATATGATGATGGTGAATAAAACAACAACTTAAAGAGAAAGGAAGTGTCCGAAGGGTGTTAGTGAAACTTTCACGCCTAGGAAGTCCGGGGCTAACGCCACTCTTAAGTTGGATGCTTCTTCTGAGAGTAGGAGAAATACTAAAAGTTAAACTGTTAGAAGTAAAATGGCAGAAGGATAGAAGACTGGAATATCCAGCTCATGTATGAATGTCATACAAGTTTTTGATGTATAGAAGGCTGGTCAAAGATATAGTTCTTGGGAATTATGGTTAAACATGTTAATCACTAATTCTTGGGTATTGTGAGTTAATCACAAAGATACCCGCTCGATTGCACTCTGTTGCAACTCGATGTAAGAGCTACTACGGCCTAAAAGACTAGCCAGGAATGAGGTTTAGATACACACAGGGAACATAGTAAATGTTACTATACCTTCCATTAGTGTATTCCTTATGTATTTACTTTCATAATTCATTTTAGAGTTTTACACTCTAGCCCATTGCATAAAGTATCTTGCAAAAAGGTTATTCATAAGAGAACTTTTGATGTTCGATGTTATGAATAACATAAGGGACATACTTTCATTATGAATGAGATGTATGTTATGAATATTGATATTAATACATTACCTCTGTATTTACTTTCATAATTCATTTAGAGTTTCATACACTCTATCCCTTTGCATAAGGTATTTTGCAAGAAGGTTATTCATAAGAGAACTTTTGATGTTCGGTGTTATGAATAACATGAAGGGCCATGCTTCCATACATGATGGGATGTATGCTATGAATATTGATGGTAATATGATACATCCATAACACTGACGCTAAATGTCACAAGACTAAAAGAATACCACACAAGTGTGGCACTGCATTTGGTCACATTGGAGAAACCCGCATGGAAAATTCCATTATGATGGATTTTGAAGTCATTTGATTTTGAATCATCTGACACTTGCAACTTTCCTCTGAAAGGTGAAGTGACTGAAATACCGTTCACAGGCCATAAGGAACGAGCAAAGAACATATTGGTGATCATACATTATGATGTGTGTAGTCCAATAAATGTTGTTGCAACTAGTGGATTTATCTATCTTCAGAAATGACTCAAGTAGATATGTGGATATTTACTTGTTGAGACGTAAGTCTGGATCTTTTTGAATTCATTCATAAGGTTTTCAAAAATGAAGTAGAAGTTGTTGTAACAAGAAAATTATGTTTCTACAATTCGATTGCAGAAAGGAATATTCGAGTTACAAGTTTAGCGAATGTCTGATGAGTTGTGAAAGGGGTTTCATAACTTACACCTCCCGGAGCACCACTGCAAGTGGAAAGTCCGTGAAGATGTAATCGTACCATTTATGACATGGTAAGATCAAAGATGACATAAATAAAATTTGCCACTATCCCTTTTAAGGTGATGCTTTAGAGACTGCGGCTTTTACACTGAAAAGAGCTTCATCGGGTCTGTTGAAATAACGTCATGGTATGGTACGCCCAACCATGTTATATCTTTTCTTAACATTTGGAATATGGGGCTTGTGTAAAAGGTTACAAACCTATTCCAAATCAGACAAGTGCTACTTTGTAGGTTATCCCAAGTCATTGGGTATTCCCCCACCACTGTACCGAGGCAAAGGGTTTTGCCACAAAACGGTATGCTTTTAAAGAGAATAGTTCTCATAAAAGGTTAGTGGGAGGACAGTGCAACTCGACAAGATAACCAGTATCTTCGTCATCAGGTCAAAGGAAAGGAACCTTGGAAGTGATTCCAGGGTTTCCTACTGCGACTGATACGGAAGTCTCTACAATAAAATGTATTGACTTCAGTCGAACTTGCAGCTGAACCACGTAGGCGAGGCTCGTGCAAACCTCTCAGGTGCGCAAACGAGATATTGTTGTTGGACAACAGTATACCTACGATATACAAGGAAGCGGTGATGGGCCCTGACTCCGGAATTGGCTAAATGCCAATACAATCTGAGATAGTTTCCATATAAGTGATTCAAGATTAAGATCTTGATACACCTTTCGGAAGACTTAGAGTCTAACGAATATTTATGGAACTAAAAACTGATACGGATAAAAATGTTTTAACCATAAAGCTCGACATGTTGCAATAACAAGTTCAAGGAGTTGACTACGATGAGATTGTCTCACCGTAGGGATGCTTGAAGTCGGTTCGGGTTGAACCAGCAATTAATACATATTTCAATCATGAGATATGAAACTTGGATGACAAAAGGATTTCCATCTGATGGAAATGAAACCTAGGACTTGTATGTGATACAGTCCAAGGTATTTTGACAGTCCAGAGGATGCTAGTAAGGGTGCAAACTTCAGAGTTCCAACGATGGACAGAAGAGAGCAAAATGGAGCTGGAATCTTCGTGTTTTGATGAAATGGTCAAAAGGGTTTTGACTTCATCAATGGGTAACGAAAATGCTTGTGATTCAAGAAAGTAAGTGGGAGCATAATAATATTTCTAAAACATTGTGTGCTTGACACATTGTTAATTGGAAGTAAATTTCTTGACACGAATTAAGGACTTCATTTGAAAAATAGTTTTTTGATGAAGTGCTTGGGCTATATAGCCTCCATATTAGGGATGATGATCTATGGAGATAGATTTACCTAATAGGGCTAAGCAATGAATAAATATTGACAAGATGCTAAAACCTTTTAGCATTTAAAACGCCAAGGAGTGATTCTTGCCGAAGTCACATGGAAAGAGTTTTCGCAAGACTCAGTGTCCCAAAGCACTGATGAGTGAAATACATGATGGTGATTCCACACACTCTTGTGTTTGGATTAATCATGTATTCCATGGTATGTAAAACAACCAGATATGTCCAATACTCCAAAGTTGTTGCGAGTATAGATACCATAGTGATCAAAGTACTGATCATGGGACAACAGTGAAAGATGTCATTGAGTACTAGAGCAGTACTGATGACATGTTTTCTCGCAAGCGGAGATCATGAAGAGTTCGTTGTAAAAGGTTACATCGAAACAGTCTTCAGCAATGCTCCATGCGATTTTCGATTTAAGTTAAGGGTTTTGTGTAATACACAATATGGTGGCACGGTAGTTGGAAATTGTTCCAAACAAGATACTGTGGCAAATTCTATAACATAGGCTAAGTATGTTGATGCTTTAGAAGTGACAAAGAAGATGTTGAATCATATAGTTCATTCATGAACTTAGTATGGTTCCAAGATGGCTTTGGTCAATGGGACACTATTGCAGATAGTTGCTCCATAGCTCAGTCTGAGGAATCAAGGTTTGACCTGTGATTCACATATATACAAAGCCAAGTCCACACAAAATATGAATTTTGTGAAAGCGTGAAAACGCGGGGACATGCAAAGTTACACACGGAGCTGAAGTAGTCAGATCCGTTGGACATCAGGCTATACCAGATGCGAAGCATATTTTACACCAGTATGCCATAGGTGTAAAGTGCATTAGCGTTGACTAGATTATTGACTCTAGTGCAAGTGGGAGTCTGTAGGAGATATGCCCTAGAGGCAATAATAAATGTTATTGATTATCTCCCTGTTCATAATTAGGTTTATGTTCTATGCTATAACTGCTATGGTTCTCGAGTCTACAATAACCACGAGGCTCGGAGGAAGACTCATATGCACGTGTGGGATAATAAACGGTAAAATGTATTCCTAGTCAAGCCTCTATGACTGGCTCAAGTATTGCATGATGATCCTGTTTTCCTGATCATGGGCATGGCTATGCCGGCAATTTTGAGGGCACAATTGTTGGTAGAACACTTGTGTTGAATCGACCCGAATTGATGTTATGCTATGAGATACATTCGTCATAAGTTAATGGTTAATAACACAGAGATGGTTAACGTTTGCATGATTCCTTAGACCATGAGAGTATCGAGTTTCTTCATGCTTGCTTCATGAACTTTGGGGTTTGTTAAACGTCATCCGTAAATGGGTGGCTATTACGGCGGCTTACGGGTTCATGGAAAAGTATGTCAAGTAACTTGATAGCTCAAGATTGGGATTTGCTCCTCCGACGATGGAGAGATATCTCTGGGCCCTCTCGGTGTTACGGTATCCATCATCGTCTGGCCAGACACTTTGTGATTTGATCACGGGGATGCCGGAACACGGGAACGAGAAAAGAGAACAATACCGGCAACGAGGTAACTGGCATAGTGGACAAGTTGTTGATCCACGGGGATGCCAACATGTCTCACCTCGGGTATTTGTAACATATCGCGAAGCAACATGAATAGCACACGGCAACTGGAGGTTCACTCGAATATTCATTCGTGTGGGTATAGGGGTCAATATGGGTGTCCACGGCTCTGATGTTGATCATTGATCGGAAGAGGTTCCGGGTCATGTCTATGCTTCACCGAACCTATAGGGTCACACGCTTAAGGGTCATCTATCTGTTGAATACTAGACAGGGAGTCTGAGAGAAAATCACCGAAAAAGTTTCGAACACCGGAAAAGTTTCGGACAGCGGAAAAGTTCCGCAGAGAGAACACCGGAACAGTTTCGGTGAAACTGAAAAGTTGTTTCAGAGGATACCATAAAGTCAAATTGGTTTTGGCACATGCCTGATAATTCTTGGAGGGTGCCAGAATCATTCTGGAAACTTTCTGGAATTTTCCGGGATGAAAACTGGAAATGTTCCGGAGCTGCCGAAACCGCTTCAGATGCTTTTCGCAGATGAAAATCACTAAACCGGAATTGTTCCGGCTAGCGTTGAAAATTATTTTGGTGGGTACTAGAAATGTTCTAAGCCCACATGAATATTTTCAGTTCGATCAGACGCTGAAAAATGTCGTCGTGAATAGTGAAAGTGCTTTTTGGATATTTATGGGAAAGTCACCTTTTGGGATATTTCCAAAAGGTTTCTAGAAGGACTTGGGGGCTAAGGAAACCCCTCATGGGGGGACCGTGTGGCCGGCCACATGTGGGCTTCCTACATGGAAGCCCCACTTGTCTCATGGCTTCACTTTTGGGTCCTTGTGAAGGACTCCATTCATGTGGTTTTTGGGTTTTTGTGTAAAACTACCCTACCCCTTGGTTTTCCTATAAATAGGAGGTGAGTGGGCTGCCATCACACATCCTTACTCTCATACACAAGCCATGCATGATCTGGCATTCTCTCTCCCTCCCAGCGAAATAGTTTCGTAGAGCCGAAAGGCTGTCTGGGTTCCGGCAGGAACTAGTTCTGGACGGCGAAGCCCTGTCGGATAGATGACACCGTATGTGTGCAACTCTGTAGAGAGATCGTAGTTTCGGTCTTAGTTCGAGAGTGCCTCCCGAAGGGCTGTCCGTGTGACCGTCCGAGTTTTGGAGGTCCTCCCGAAGGGCTGTCCGAGTGACAGTCCGAGTTTCGGAGGTCCTCCCGAAGGGCTGTCCGCGACACCGTCCGGGGGACTGTGTGACCGCCTCCCGGAGGGCTGTCCGCGGGGCAGATGAGGGTATACATCCTCGCGGTTGGGAGGTTGTAAAATCCTAGCTGCGGGGATCTGCACCGCCGATCGTCATCGACTCTACTTCCGCTGCGCTACGAGTCGGTAACGAAAAAGATCAAACCTTGTATGCAGTCTCCATAGTGGTCCTGGGCTGGTGCGTAGGTCAGAATTTTTTTGTTTTCTGCTGCGTTACCCTACAGATTGCATGCATTGGAGGTGGAAGAACTACCCGGTGGCTTGGGCACTAGTAGAAAACAGGGCTTTGGTCCAGGCCGGATCAGAGCTTTAGTCCCGGTCGTGTTACGAACCGGGACTAATGTGAGCATTAGTCCCGGTTCGAGCGGCTAGGAAGCCGGCCGGGGTTCGTCACGCATCAGTCCCAGTTCGAACGGGACATTTAGTCCCGGTTGGTGACACCAACCGGGACTAAAGGGGTGGTGGCAACCGTTCGCCTGGCGCGAGCACTTTTAGTCCCGGTTCGTGGCTCAAACCGGGACTAAAGGTCCCAACCGTTCAAATCCCGCGCCTTGGAAGTTGTTCTGCGCGAGATCATACATGGGAAACGCTACAGTAATGCGACCGGCCTCCATTTCTGTTCGTCTCCCTCTCCTCTCTTCTTCCCCATCCTCCACCATGAATCCAATCACTCGCTACGGGAACGTGCTCGCACATGGCATGACCAATCTCCATGTCGTCTACACGAACGACAGTGCCAAAGTCGAGGGTTTTCTTTCCATGTTCGAGGAATGGCTTCAAGAGGAGAAACACAAGTTCATGGGCCTCGATCTCGAGTACACGATCGATGGTCGCAATGTTGCCGTCGTCCAACTTTGTTTGAAGCAACATGTCATGGTCTTCCAGTGGGCAAGGTAATACGAAACTTGTCATAGTTTTAATTGGGGCTTTTCTTTGATTCATAGGATAGGAAAATTGCATAGGAATAGGAGGATTGGGAATGTCGAGAACATGTCATAGTTTCCTTGATTCATAGGAAAAATGCATAGGAAAATTGGGGCTTTTCTTTGATTCATAGGAAAATTGGGGCTTTTCTTTGATTCATTGGAAAATTGGGGCTTTTCTTTGATTCATAGGAAAATTGCATAGGAATAGAAAATTGCATAGAAAATTTCATAGGAATAGGAATAGGAGGATAGGAATAGGATAGGAAAATTGCATAAGAATTTTCCTTGTAGTTGCATATTGGCCATCGTGGGAGAACATGTCATAGTTTAGCGGCTTCTTTTGATTCATAGGATCGGAAATGCATAGGAATAGGAAACTTGCTACGATTCTTATTATACTTGTTATGATTCTTATTATACTTGTTCCGAATTATACTTGTTATGATTCTTATTATACTTGTTAATTATATGATTCTTATTATACTTGTTATGATTCTTATATTATACTTGTGCCGAAATATACTTGTTATGATTCTTATTATACTTGTTCTAAAATATACTTGTTATGATTCTTATTATACTTGTTCTAAAATATACTTGTTGCAGCAGTATTTAACGCATTCGTTCCATTTTGTTGTTGCAGTAGTGACAAGCACTGTCCAAAATTCATGGAGTTCCTTCGCAGCGGCATATATTTTGCTAGCGTTGATATAACGAATGACAAGATCAAGATGAGGCGCACCTGGGGTATTGAGATACCAGCTGAATGCCACATTGATCTTCACGGCAGGTTCAGGCTTGGGCATGACAAGACTTCAATGGCTGATATGGCAGCCGCCCTGATCGACGAGGACTACGCTGATATGAAGACAAAATTCCCCAAGACAGGGCACCAACATTGGGAGAAGACCCCACTTGACCCTATCAACATTGAGTATGCAGCAATAGATGGGTACGTTGCATACGAGTTGTACCGCAGGATTGGAATCTTTAATTATGGGCAGCGTCACCTCGTACCGCTGGTATCTCCTGCTTGGGGGTATTCTGATCCGGACGACGAGTAGTGTTTACAATGGCGAACACTTTTATCTCTATTATGTAGTGCTTGGGGGTCTCCTGATTCGGACGAGTAGGTTTGCAATCCGGAAGAGTAGGATTGGTATCTTCAATTATGCAGTACTTTCTGTAATGGATATCTGAACTATTATTTCTATTATGTCCCTGTTTAAGTACGGTTTGTGTGTAAGAATATTTAGTATGATGTGAGCAAGCTTTCTGAAGCATTGTGATGTATGTGATGAAGATTGTCCATGGTTACGGCACAATAAGCAAGGGACACACGCGAAGAAAAAGTGAAGATTTTCTCTCCACAACTATTCTGATGATGGCTTTGATCTACAATATCACTGCAGTTAAATATAATATTAACTAAAATTATCAAAGTATTTATGGGCTAAAAAGAATGAACTAAAAAGAATCAACTAAAATATTAACTAAAAAGAATGAACTAAAAAGAATCAACTAAAACATTAACTAAAAAGAATGAACTAAAAAGAATCAAAATAATATTAACTAAAATTATCAAAATATTTATTTGTTAAAAAGAATGAACTAAAAAATTGAAATCCTTTTGTAACAGATGAGTTTTCGTCCGAAACCATGACACTTCGAAAGAGATTGTCCAGTTTGTACACGAAGTGCATTCAGTTTTTGTCGTAACCCTCTCAACTTTTTAGCACATGCTATGTGGGTGAAATGATGATACCATGCCAACTTGCAACCATTTCAGAGTTCATTTGTAGTGCTGTTCAATTTAGGGTCATTTTAGCTCAAAATAAATCATGAAATACATGAAAAATAGCAAATGAAGTCAGAAAAGGTTTGAAAAGTGATGATGTGGCTTTGAATGGTGCATATTGAATGCAGAAAAAGTCTTGAGTTTAAATATGTTTAAAAAATTGACATCCTTTTGTAACAGAAGAGTTTTTGTCCAAAACCCTAACACTTCGAAAGAGATTGTCCAGTTCGTACACGAAGTGCATCCAGTTTTTGCCGTAACCCTCTCAACTTTTTAGCACATGCTACGTGGGTGAAATTATGATACCATGCCAATTTTCAACCATTGCAGAGTTCATTTGCAGTGCTTTTCAATCTCAGGGTCATCTTAGCTCAAAATAAATCATGAAATGCATGAAAAATAGCAAATGAAGCCATAAAAGGTTTGAAAAGTGATGATGTGGCTTTGAATGGTGCATATTGAATGCAGAAAAAGTCTTGAGTTCAAATATGTTTAAAAAATTGAAATCCTTTTGTAATAGACGAGTTTTCGTCTGAAACCCTGATACTTCGAAAGAGATTGTCCAGTTTGTACACGAAGTGCATCTAGTTTTTCCCGTAACCCTCTCAACTTTTTAGCACATGCTATGTGGGTGAAATGATGATACCATGCCAACTTTCAACCATTTCAGAGTTCATTTGCAGTGCTTTTCAATTCAGGGTCATCTTAGCTCAAAATAAATCATGAAATGCATGAAAAATAGCAAATGAAGTCAGAAAAGGTTTGAAAAGTGATGATGTGGCTTTGAATGGTGCATATTGAATGCAGAAAAAGTCTTGAGTTCAAATATGTTTAAAAAATTGAAATCCCTTTGTAATAGACGAGTTTTCGTTCGAAACCCTGATACTTCGAAAGAGATTGTCCAGTTTGTACACGAAGTGCATCTAGTTTTTCCCGTAACCCTCTCAACTTTTTAACACATGCTATGTGGGTGAAATTACGATACCATGCCAACTTTCAACCATTTCAGAGTTCATTTGCAGTGCTTTTCAATTCAGGGTCATTTTAGCTCAAAATAAATCATGAAATGCATGAAAATAGCAAATGAAGTCAGAAAAGGTTTAAAAAAGTGATGATGTGGCTTTGAATGGTGCATATTGAATGCAGAAAAAGTCTTGAGTTCAAATATGTTTAAAAAATTGAAATCCTTTTGTAACAGAAGAGTTTTTGTCCAAAACCGTGACACTTCGAAAGAGATTGTCCAGTTCGTACACGAAGTGCATCCAGTTTTTGCCGTAACCCTCTCAACTTTTTAGCACATGCTACGTGGGTGAAATTATGATACCATGCCAATTTTCAACCATTGCAGAGTTCATTTGCAGTGCTTTTCAATCTCAGGGTCATCTTAGCTCAAAATAAATCATGAAATGCATGAAAAATAGCAAATGAAGCCAGAAAAGGTTTGAAAAGTGATGATGTGGCTTTGAAAGCTGCATATTGAATGCATAAAAAGACTTGAGTTCAAATATGTTTAAAAAATTGAAATCCTTTTGTAACAGAAGAGTTTTCGTCCAAAACCCTGACACTTCGAAAGAGATTGTCCAGTTCGTACACGAAGTGCATCCAGTTTTTGTTGTAACCCTCTCAACTTTTTAGCACATGCTACGTGGGTGAAATTATGATACCATGCCAATTTTCAACCATTTTAGAGTTCATTTGCAGTGCTTTTCAATCTCAGGGTCATCTGAGCTCAAAATAAATCATGAAATGCATGAAA
Source organism: Elymus sibiricus (assembly GCA_039707655.1). Taxonomy (NCBI): domain Eukaryota; kingdom Viridiplantae; phylum Streptophyta; class Magnoliopsida; order Poales; family Poaceae; genus Elymus; species Elymus sibiricus. The sequence continues at coordinate 60,805,376 of CM077665.1, forward strand.
AATAGCAAATGAAGTCAGAAAATGGTTGAAAAGTGATGATGTGGCTTTGAATGGTGCATATTGAATGCAGAAAAAATCTTGAGTTAAAAACTTTAATAGTATAATGAATTTTCATAAAGTATACTTTGTTACAAGCTTTAATAGAAACTTAAAAGCTTTTATAAAACTCTAATAGCAAAAGGAATCAACTAAAAAGAACCAATAAAAAATAAAACTTATGCAACTAAAATTATATAAAATTTATGCAACTAAAATTATATAACTAAAAATAACATATGCAAAAAATAACATTAAAAATCATAATATATGCAAAAAAAGGCCCGCCTACTAGGCACAACGGCCTGCATACGACTAGAAACCCTACAAATGGGCCAGAATGCAGGCCCGCAGTGCTAGCAGGCCCAACAGGGCGTCAAATAGGCATGTACTGCCTGCATTAGAGAGGAGCTCGAGAGGGCACCGGCAGCAGCACTTATAAACCACTCCGAGCCCCTCTCGACTAGCGAGGTGGGACTAAACTTTTGGTACGGGAAGCACAACCATTTAGTTCCGGTTGGTGGCTCCAACCGGGACTAATGCCCACCTTTAGTCCCGGTTGGAGCCACCAACCGGGACTAAAGGTCCCTGCTTCCCGCCCTTTGGGCTGCTGAAAATTGACCTTTAGTCCCGGTTGGTGGCACCAACCGGGACTAAAGGGGGGCATTAGTCCCGGTTGGAGCCACCAACCGGGACTAAAGGGGGGGGGCTATATAAGCGGGACTTAGCAGTTTTTCCAATCCATTGCAGTTTCTTCTCTCCTCGGTGCCGACGACGACATCGACGCCGCCAGGCTGCTGGATTTTGCCGTCGCCCTGCCGTCCCCGAGCCCGCTGACCGTCGCCGGCGCTGGACCTCCTCACGCGCCCTCCTCCCCGTCGCCGTCGCCGCGCCCTGCCCCGCCGTCACCGTCGCCTCGCCCTGCCCCGCCGTCGTCGCGCCCCTGCCCCTACGTCGTCGTCGTCGTCGCCGCGCCCTGCCCCTACGTCGCCGTCGCCTCGCCCTGCCCCGCTGTCGCCGTCACTTGGCCCGCCGTCGCCGTCGCCTCGCCCTACCCCGGCGTCATCGCGCCCCTGCCCCTACGTCATCGTCGCCGTCACCGAGCCCTGCCCCTACGTCGCCGTTGCCTCGCCCTGCCCCGCCGTCGCCGTCGCCTCCCCCTGCCCCGTCGCCGTCGCCGCGCCCCTGCCTGCCTCGACGTCGGCGCGCCAGCCCCTGCCCCCACAGTGAGCCCATTGAACATGGCTTGCATGTTGATGCTGATGGCTTGTTGCTTTTTGAGAGTTCTTGTTTATTGCCGTATCCCGTATCGCCGTATCGCCTTATTGCTTATATATGTTTACCGTATATGTTTACCGTATCAATGTCCAGTCCATGTCATTTATTATTACTTATATATGTTTACTATGCCGTATCCCCCACAGTGAGATTTTTAAAATGAGACAGTCCATGTCATTTTATTATTACTTATATATGTTTACCGTATCGCCTTATTGCTGTTTTTAGAAATTGCCGTATCCCGTATCGCCGTACCCGTATCACCGTATCAATGTCGCTATATCGGTGCTTCATAGGTTGCCAGTCCCACCATATGAACATAATGCACTTGAGAATTTTCATATGTTCGTAGAATGATAACTTCGACATGAGGGGGGTGGGGGTCCGCAAGTATCCTCGAGGACCATGAGAGAGGCGGTCTCGGGTTCAAACCCGTTTCAGTAATACCCGAACCCGAAACCCACCATCCCCGTCAAAATACTACGCTAAGCATATTGGGCCATTCAGCCTTCACTACAAACGACCATGAGAGAGGCGGTCCGCAAAGTATCCTCTCTCGAAAGATAGGGCGACTCATCAGACATGAGGGGGGAGGAGTCCTCGACGATCGTCTGAAACTGACTGTTATAAAACTTGTGAACTTTGCATGATGTTTCCCACTAATCCATTGCTCATATGCATATGATTCCTTGTTGTGATTAAGTCTATGTTTGCCACTAATCCATCTCTCATGGTTGTATATTGCCACGTTGTAATATTTGCAGAAACTATGGCGGACAGAGACTTAGAAAAAGAACAGTTGTTGGGGGATATAATACGAGAGGGAGGTGATATCGATCGCATCTGATTGTCGTTTCTCAACGAGACCGATGGTGAGGAAAGAGAGAATGGCGGCTCCGGTGAGGAGGAAGGCGATCATGACTGCTCCGGTGATCGAACTGGGGACGAAGGAGATCATGACGGCTCCGGTGATCGAATGGAGAAGGGAGCCATAACTGCTTCAAAGTCCGGCAAGGTATATATTAATTAATCCTCTGCTGACTAGATGCATTAATTTTTTTGTATGTACATATATTAACGCTTCTTTCTTCTTTTAATTAGCCATCCGGATCGAGCTCCACTTCGGTAAGGAGACGAGGCCCGATGAGAAGGTTGGACGCGCAAGAAAGGTTCACGATCGAAGAAGTCTCTCCAGAAGGCCAACCGATTGCTCCCTACCGGACCAAGAACAAATTTATACATTAGTGTGGAGTGGTTGTTAGGGACATCGTCCCGATCAGCTGCCAAGAATGGAATAAGAAGAAGGACCCTCAAGTTCCTTATGTCAACGATAGACTGAAAGATGATCTTTGGACCAATCTGATGAGAAATTTCAGTCTGCCGCCAGAGGAGGATCCGAATAACCCAGTTATACAGCGAAAGGTCAGGGCGTTTGCTCTTAAGAAGATGGCAAAACTATTCAAGAACTGGAAGAAAGTATTGAACAGGAAGTTTGTCGAGAAAGACAAGACTCCTGAATTCAGAGGTCAATATGAGAAGATGAGAGATCACTGGCCCGCATTTGTGGCCTACAAGAAATCGGAGAAGGCTATGAATAGGTCACTTACAAATAAGAAAAATGCCGCAAGGAAGGAGTATCACCATGTTACGGGGTCAGGTGGCTACAGAAAAGCCCGGCCTACATGGGACAAAGCTGAGCAAGACCCGCTTGCTAAAGATGTCCAACCAGCGACATTGCACTGGCCAGATCGGGCAAGGACTTGGTTCTTCGGGGTTGGGGGAACTTTGGACCCAGAAACAGGGAAGTGTGTCTAGACGAAAGCTCAACTTGCAATACCATTCAAAAAGCTTGAGGAAACAATCAAGAAATCGCTAGAAGGGACGTTCGTTCCCGACAGAGAGAAGGACGAGCTGTCATTTGCCCTCGGGAATCCTGAACACCCTGGACGAACACGAGGCACATCAGGCTCCGTTCTGTGGAAGGTTGGGTTTCCCAATAGCGCTGGTTACAGAAGCCGACAGAGAAAGAAGAAAGAGGAAGCAAGCGGAATGCAGAAGTTGAATAAAAGATTAGCGAAACTAGAGGCACTTGAGAGACAGGCTCCGCATAATGAACATTGTGTGCTAATGGCAAAATGCCATAACCTGACCTTTAAGGCGGCGGTCGGCTCTGTCTTACCTCCTCGACCTGATGCAACTTTCCATTGCACTCCGGTTCCAGCTGGCTTTGCTATTGTCGGGGTGGATGAAATAATGGACGGATTTGATGGGCTGGAGCTTGAGTACCCTACAGGTGAAGGGGAGCTTCTTCTTCGATATGCCTTAAGGTCTACCTGTCTATGGAGAAAGGAACACATCGTGCTTCCATACTGGACGCCGCCTCAGCAGACTCAGGTGGAGGAGGCCCCGGTGCCTGAGTCGTCTCCGGTGCGCCAGCCGTCTCCGGTGCGTCAACCGTCTCCGGTGCGTCAGCCGTCTCCGCTGCCCGAGTCGTCTCCGGCGCGTCAGCCGTCTCCGCCGCCTCAGCGGACTCCGACGGAGGAGGCCCCTTAGCAGAATCCTACTCCGCCTCACCTATCTCCGCCGCGTCATCGAACTCCGCCTCCTCCGCCGCCTAAGCAACAGCGGAAGAGAGGCGCCGCCGCTCCAGCGGTTAGCAGCAGTACGAAACAGAGGAGATTCAGATACAGCCCAAGCCTCAAGCCTCTTCCCAAGTTACCTTACGAGAGGTTTGAGGGGGAACTCAACGAGATCGTGGATGCCGATGTGAAACGTCAGCTCGCACCGAAACGCCCATCGGAAGAGGGGAAAATAGATCCGGTGAAAGCGAAGCGAACTCTGGATGCCCTTAGGCGACCACCACCGCCTCCGCCGCCATCAAACTATGACCGATGTATTGAAAAGAAATATGATCAAGCGAGGCGGTCGGGAAGCTTAAGTAGAAGTGGCTCAAGAAGTGGGAAAACAATTCCCCAGCTCGGCGAACAAGAACTGCAATCGTGTCCTCCGCTCAAGGTGGTTACCGATATCGCTAATGATCCAGAGAAAGTGGACACTGGTCTTGCTATCACTGCTGATGATTACTTACCCGACTCGGTACAGTTTGAAACGGCTGAGGTAGTACAAACCTTAAAATACGCGAACGGGAAGCCTCTCGTCACATGTGAGGAGCTCGACCGTCTACCAACGATGATGCGACGATTGCATGAATGGTACTTGAAACCCTGCAAGGACGGGACCGACAATATCTTTGTGGGAATTAAAGATGAGCACTTCTTCAATGGAGAGCAGGTGTTGTTCGCTGAATTTGAAGAAATATTTTAGTTATACAATCAAAAGGAACTCGACAAAACTATCGTCAGTTCCTATTGTCTGTAAGTATTTTTTTCTGTAATTAAGTCTCTAGCTCAGCTCGTTCATTGCATGTATTAATTATCCTCACACTATATTATGCAGATTGAAGATCCTCGAATGCAAACAACAACAAATCTATGACATTGGGTTCATTGACCCAAATTTCATAAATGAACCTACGTTACGAGATTTTCCCGCCGAAACAGAGAACAAGTTGCTAAAGGCGTTACTTGGACAACAAACCATAAAGGAAATACTATTTCCTTACAACTTTAAGTGAGTGTTACTATCTTGTGCACATTCTGTCTCGCTTACTCGAGGTTAAGTGCAATTAACGAGTTATGCGTGCGCAGTTTCCACTTTATTCTGCTAGACATTCAGTTTGAAGAGGGAAAAGTAACTGTCTTGGACTCGAGATGTAAAGACCCTAAGGAGTGGACGAACATGAGGCAAATGCTTCAGAAGTAAGTTCAATCATTATCGCACCATATCGGCAACTTTCGTTCATTTTCTGATATCAAGTAATCATTTTCTTTGCCGGGCAGGGTTTGGAAAAAGTTCACCAAAAAGGTTAAGGGTGTCAGCTGGACTCTAGTACCGCGCACATCTCTCATTGATGCTAGTTTCAATACCATTATCATGCTTGGTTATCATTTTGATTGAACTCTATTCTCGTAAAGTGCTTGTTGCAGGCATTCGGGACTAATTTATGTGCCTACTACGTTTGCGAGTTCATTCGCCACTCGACCTCTGAGCGGAGCCGGGGCATATCTTTATAACAATTTGAAGTACGTAAACAATATTCACATTTTTATTTTATTACCATCAATTGTGTTGAGTTTCATTCATATATTGACCCCCTTCTTTAAATTAGATCTGGCGGAAGCGGGACGAACTCCTACCAACTGATCGCATCCGAGCAATTCAAGAGGAATTGGCGGGATTCTTTGTTGAGCATGTCATACATAAAGACGGAGAATACCATAAGGATGTCGAATGCGATGTTGGTAATAGACGACGTTAGGATCGTAAGAGATGTTATATTGTATATATGCATGAACGTGTACTATATGTAATAGCGTCGAATAGATTTACGAAAACTTGTTGCATATTGTTCGACCAAGCATGGAGAAAGAGAGGTCACTTCTCTCTATATATTGATCATGACGATGTTGTGTAATGGTTCCTTCATTGCTATATGTAGTAGCTAACGTCGAGTTGAATGAAAAGCGTAAAATAAAAATGGTAAACACAAAAATAAAAGGGGGAAACACAATAGGAAAACCCCTAAACCCCCCCCCCCCCTTTAAAAAAAACAAAAAACAAAAACCCCAGCGCCTGGCAGGTGCTGACGCGTGGCTGCCTTTTAGTCCCGTCGGTGTTACCAACCGGGACTAAAGGTCCTCCTGCCTGGGCGCCCCGCAGAGGCCACGTGGACCTCCTTTGGTCCCGGTTCGTAAGCAAACCGGGACTAAAGGTTTTGGGCATTAGTCCCGTTTGGTTTGTCCCGGTTCCAGAACCGGGACTAAAGGCCCTCTGGAACCGGGACTAGTGCCCTGTTTTCTACTAGTGGGGCAGGGCAATACACCGGCCACAAACATAAACTCACCATTGTTCTTGAAGCCGTGGCTTCACATGATTTATGGATTTGGCATTGTTTCTTTGGTTTGCCGGGTCCCTCAATGATATCAATGTCCTGCTGTGATCTCATCTATTTGGTCAACTAACTAGTGGCAAAGCTTCTGCTTGCTAGTATACCGTCAATGGCCATGACTATACCATGGGGTATCTTGCCGATGGTATTTATCCTTCATGGTTAACATTTGTGAAGACCATTAGTGACCCCGAAACGAAAAACACATTTTTTTTGGCGAAGCACAACAAGCTTGCCGAAAGGATATTGAGAGAGCATTTGGTGTGTTGCAAGCTTGTTTTGCCATTGTTCGAGGTCCCTCTCGCTTCTGGGATAAAAATTCATCAGAAGCATCATGACTGCTTGTGTAATTTTACACAACATGATCATCGAGGATGAGAGTGATTTCGATTTAGAGTTTTATTATAACAATGTTAGTAGCCGTGTGAAGCCTGCCAGAGACGCAGATGAGATCACTCTATTTCTTGGCACCTACCGGAAGATCAAGAAACGTGACTCACAAAACTACCTCCAGCATGATCTTATTGAGCATCGTTGGCAACTCTACGCGAAATGGATTCCTATTTTTATTCATATGTATTGTGTGTGATCTGCACAATTTGTTGTTGTAATAATTATACGAATTAGAACATTTGTTGCAATGAAAACGGTTATTGTATTGTGATTTGCTTTTCGGACCATTTATATTCATTTTTAACTTTTAATTTATATTATGATTTCAATAGGTTCATAACGTCACGAAAGTGCTCTTCTGACCGCGTGCTCACATGAGCACGTTTGAACAGTAAAATCAAAAAAATAGTAAAACATGTCAAAAAAATCTGAATTTTTTTTGTGAGAAACATTGATGTTTTTCCCACATGCGTGCAAATTTTCATCACCATATGACTTTCGTGGAAAATGCAGAAAAAAAAACAAAATCGATGCTCCAAAATGCTACAAAAAACAGACTTTTTGGAACATCGTTTTTGTTTTTTTTTTTGCCACATTTTCCACGAGTGTCATCTAGTGATGAACTTTTGCAAGCATGCGGAAAAAACATCAATGTTTCTCACAAAAAAAATTCAGATTTTTTTGAAATGTTTTACTATTTTTTTTCGATTTTACTGTTCAAACATGCTCATGTGAGCACGAGGTCAGGACAGCTGCGTCCCATAACGTCAAAAATTTAGAATTTACAAAGCTATGCAAAATTTGCGGTACCGGGAGCCCTCCGGCGCGGAACAGATTTCGTAAATGCGTCCCGCAAATGTTTTGCGATTTCGTAAATGCGTCCCGCAAATGTTTTGCGGGACGCGTTTACGAAATCTGTTTCGCGTCGTAGCGCTCGCGGTATCGTAAAAAAATTACAGGCGTCCATAAACGATTTTTACGGGACGGACGTATACTGGGCCTGCTAGAGATGATCTAAAGATGATTTTTTTCTTGCCTCGTATCAACAGTTGTTTTCCCTCCACGCGGGCCCAACAACCAGACGGCTTAATAAGGAACCAGAATATGGACTACAGCCCACGGACATGCTAGACAAAGACAAGGAACCGGTATCTTTTTTTATCAAAGAAAAAACCCGGCAAAACCAATAAAGGCTACAGTAGCCCATTTTCACGTTTTAATTAGTGTGTCTAGGACACATCTATATGTGACATTGTTATTGCACATCTAAATGACTAAATTAAGTATAAAAAAGAAAAGAAAAAGGAAAAGAAAACATCCACACAAATCTCCACGTAAGATCAATGATATAAGACTTAGATGTCCAATACTTATGTCACATCCAAATGTGTTTTAGCAAAACCGTTTTAATTACTCTGCATAGGAGCACGCTAAGTAGAAAAAAGAAAAGAAAAAAAAAAAGCAACGTAGCCCTCTCTTCCGGCCGCCGACGCCTCAGTCTCGGGCCCCTACGGCTTAGTATGCGTGACCGGCCGCCGCCGTCCCCCCCCCCCCCCCCCCCCCCCCCATTTCACCAACACCCACAACCTTCGCCTTGAAGGTAAGATCTTGGGCGCCGCTCTCTCGATTCGTTGATCGACCATAATTCTTCATCATGTTTGTGGATCGATCCGGACTGGAGCCAGGTTTTGGGCACAGACGGCGCGTCTCACTTCTGCTTTGTCCGTCTGTTACTTTGCCCGCTCAGTGTCAGTGGCGCAATCCTTGAGAGTTTGTCAGATCGACCGTCCTCTCTGCCGAGGAAGATGGTGTCTTATTGCTGCCTTGCCCCCTAGCATGCCGTCTGTGGCTGTGATTGCTGCTCCTCTGAGTGGGCGAAAAACTTGTACCTCTATTGATTTTCCGGTATTCGGCTAATTGAAAATTAAGGTGGGCATTTTGTCCCCCGCGACTATTTAAAAAAACAGTGCTTATCGCCTATTATTCGTGGTTAAGGGTGTGTTTAGATGCTGCCCCGGCTAGCCACCTGCCAATCTGTGGGCTGCTAAAAAGTTGGCGCGGGATTCTGCCACCCGTGGCTCGCTCATAAGTTGGCATGAAATTGAACTAACGGTGCTAATGCTGGCAGGGCGAGCCAAATTATTGGCCATCATCCAAACATGTGCTTATGCCCGGTCAACAACCAATTTTTTGGTTGGCCTGTAGGCTCCAATCCAAACAACCTCTAATACCCGTTTCGTGTGTGTTAGTCCCATTCCGTTCATGGACGACCGCGGCCTGCCCTAGCTTAAGGCTGGTGATAATGCACCGTCCCACTACCGCCCCGCCACGTCAGCTTTTACCCCCACTCTCACCCCACTCTCACCACACTCTCACCTCACGGTGCCAGTGCACGGGCTGTAGTGGCAGGCTATAGCCACGTCAGATTCTCTCTCCTGCACGTCAGCATTTCTTTTTCAGATTTAGTTATTTCACGGACGAATCAGAGCTCGCCACGTCAGCTACCGCCCGCCTCCCGCCCCGCCGCGCCATCGCGCCGCCCCGCCTCCCGCCCCACTAACGCCCGCCTCCCGCCGCCAACGCGGGCGAGAGCGGGGCGATAGCGCCCGCTCTCGCCCGGCGACGGATCCGTCGCCCGGCCGCGCCCTCTCGCCCCGCTCCCGCCCGCCTCTCGCCCCAGCGCGGGCGGTACCGCCCCCGCTACCGCCCGCGTTATCACCAGCCTAAGAATAAGACCAAAAAGCTCCACAGAATACCATTTTTTCTACTTAAAAATCCAGGCGACCTTTTGAGATTGTGTAATGATAATTCCTGAGATTGAAAACTAGGGAGAGCAAGTGCAGACTGCAGAGCCATGCCTTTGGGCACGGTGGGCTCATCCTATCTGGTGTGTGCTCGTGCGGAGGGCAGTACCACCAGCTCATTCCACCAGTATACTTAGGGGGTCATGTGGTAAGCGGCATGCAGGGTTGCAACTATGATAGCGACCCTCGGGATGAGATACATATGATGTCAGAACTCCAGCCAGATCGCGCGTTGCATCGTGAATCGTGATACCTGATGGGGGGTATTTTGTTGCGGTAGGTAGTGAAGTCTCCTTATGATAGTAAGTAGTTCCAAAATTTAATGGTTACTTAGTTAAGGTATATATGTTGCTAACCTTGTTTGCATCTGGAAATTAATAAAATGGTTACTGTCTATTGACTCATCACTCGTTGGTGATCTCTGTGGATAAATATAATGGTTGCACATCTAGAAACTACTCCCTCCATCCCATAATATAAGAGTGTTTTTAACACTACACTAGTGTTAAAAACACTCTTATATTATGGGACGGAGGGAGTAGTATATATGGCAAGTTCTGTCTTTTCATGAATTAATCACTCCCCATTTCAAACCAAGTTGCGCTGTTTGGTCATATCCTGATTCTAGAAACTAATTGAGTTGATATATCATCTATGTCTATTTATTTTCTTTTAAGATATGCAACCATGTAAACATGGCAAATGATTTTCTTGATATCCTATATACCAAATAGTTGATCCCCACTACTAGGATTTCTCTCAACATGCACGCACTCCAGATCATCGTCCATGCCACATCAGCAGTACAGAATTTTGCTGCGTTCTGGTTATGCAACATCATTTAGTGATGCCACCCCTCTTATTTTCGCACTGCTTGCTGTCCAAAGATCCTTTTTTTAAAGGAGACTGCTACGCGTCCACCGGCGGACGTATACTATGCATCCGTCATCTCGATGACCGTTGGATCTACACGCGTCCGTTCGATCGGTCTTCTGCTATACTCCGCTTGTTTCCTCCCCACTTATTAATTTCTGCAACAACAACTTTGTTCCAGAAACATTTATAAGAGAGATTGTGTTGCAGAATTTTTGTGCAACAGAGGTTGTGTTGCGAAATATTTTTGCAACAGAGGTTGTGTTGCAGATGCTACGCGTCGGCTGGCGGATCTTTTTAAATGATCCGCTGGGTACGGAGCAATCAGATCTGACACGATCTTGTGACCAAGCGTCGTCCGCACTTTTGTAACACGAGTCGTGTTGTGGGAACCATTTTGCAACATAGGTCATGTTGCAGAAAAAATTGCAACAAAGGTTGTGTTGCTAGATTTTTCTGCAACAGAGGTCATGTTGTGGAATTTTTTAAAAATAATTTTTGTAACTCAAGTCTTGTTACTGATTATTATTGCAACAGAGGTAGGGTTGCAGATTTATTTTTGTAACATAGATCTTGTTGCATAAGACGTCCTAGATGGGATCACGTGGCGAGGCGGATGCGAACTATGCGGTTGGATCAGATGGAATCCAACGGTTGCGTCAGCGGTAGAACGCTGCGCGCGATCGGTCGGTGGAACAGAATGATTTCCCTTTTTTAAACGATTTCCCATCACGAAGCTTCCTTTCTTCTCCCACGGAAGCATCATTTATTTTCGCCAAAGACCGACTGCATCGTTCCCTTCTGCACGCCATCAAATCCCAATATTCTCCCCTGCAAAAAAAAAAAACCCCACTATTCCCTTTCAAATAGAAACGGATGGATTCCCTTTCCTTCCATCTTGCATACTCCATCTCAGGTCTCAGCCTCTTCCTCTCCTCCTGGCAGGAGTGAATCCAAGTACAAGATGCTCCTCGGGTATCACCATTTCCTCTTCCAGTTGCCGCTCTGTTGATCTGTGATGCCGTACATCTAGCCATTCTCATCTTCCTCCGAATCGTACAAGTCCCCGTTTCCTGTTGCTGTTGCCGCTCTCCTGGTCGTGGAAGCACTAGGTCTTATTCATGTCCCTATATACTTATGTTTGTATGTTTATCTGTTGTGTAAGGATTCTTCTCCATCGTGGTCTATGTGATTTGTTCCATTTCCTGTCTGATTGGCCATTGTTGTACTTCCGAGTAGCAGTTCTGAGTACAATAAAGGTACGGCAATTTGTACTGTCATGCGTTTTTATTTTCAGTAGTTTCAGTATGTTATTTACAAGGACGTCTGATCAACTCTCAAACAAAGACTGGATTTTGTTAGCTACATATCCCTGCCTCATGGCCTCGCCCAGCTAACTGCATGATTGTAATTTTTCATATTTAACACATTATTTGTGGATTAAATTAATTAAATTGGGTTCCATTATTTTTCTTGGTACATGTTCCCTTGGCTTCAGAATTAACAGTTTCGTTTTGGAATTAAACAGAAAGTCCAGTTTGATGTGGTTGTCTCTTAGCCGATTCTTCTGCACTATTGAGCATGTTAGACATCAATTTAGTTCTAGGTTTGCTTTACTTACATGCATGGCCATTCTAATAGACATCAATCTTTTTTAGGTTTCGACCCTTCTTAATTGTTGCAAGCAACTGTTTTTTTTTACTTGAGCTCTTATTCTTTCACCTTTGTTGCAGAGGGTTCTCAATTGTTTCTTTAGGCATGTATGTATTGCAGATTATCAGTCGAGATCGACTATATCATTTTCTCTGTGTGTTTGCTGTTTTGAAGCCCCCCCCCCCCCCCCCCCCCCCCCCGCCCTGCCCTGCACCACATTTCTTTTAACATTGTTAATTCTTGAAGTCTACTTACTTTAAAACAAGGAATGCTCTCAAAGTTAATATCATAGGTGCAAAGGATCGTATCTTTCGCCGAGTCGATCAGACCAACATCCGCATCCTTTGCCTTGAAGGTACCGTGTTTCGACATGGATCCAAACTTGCCTTGAATCTACGTATTTCTTCGTTGATTCTGGAGTGAGTGGTATGGTCGCAAAAATATGAAATATTGAAAACTAGGTCAAGCAAATTTAGAGCCACGCCTTTTGGCACGGGGGGCTCATCCTATGATAGCAACCCTAGTGAAGAGACACATACGATGTTAGAACTCCATTCGGATAGCGCGCTGCATCGTGATACCTGCTGGTGGTATTTTGTTGTGGTAGATATATAGTGAAGTCTCCTTATGACAGTAAGTAATTCCAAAAATTAGTGGTTGCTTAGTTCACTAGTACATAACAGGGCATTGGTCCAGGCCGGGCCAGCCCATTAGTCCAGGTTCACTCACGAACCGGGACCAATGGGGGCATTGGTCCCGGTTCGTGAGGCCAGGGGGCCGGCCGGGCCTCGTGGGGCATTGGTCCCGGTTCGTATGACCCCTTTGGTCCCGGTTCCAGACACGAACCGGGACCAATGGGCCTCGCTCCTGGCCCACAACCATTGGTCCCGGTTCGTGGCTGGAACCGGGACCAAAGGATCCCCTTTGGTCCCGGTTCCAGCCACGAACCGGGACCAATGAGATGCCTATATATACCCCCTCGCCAGCGAGCAGAGCACTCCACACTGCTCTGTTTTTCTGGCCGGCGAGGGGGGAGCTTTGTGGTGCTCTAGCTCACCTCCTATGCACATGAGGTGTTCGATGAAATGCCCGAGCCACACTTAAGCTTTCTGCTCTCGAAGCTCCTTGTCCAAGCTCCATTTTTCTCAAGATTTGTTTAGGTTTGACGGTCCGTCCTGTCCCGTCCCCGTCTTCACCGCCGTCGATCGCCCGCGTCCATCTCGGCACCGGCACCACCGTGGTTAGCCTCTTATTCTTATCTTCTTTCTAAAAGAAAAAAGTTCTTACTTGTATCATTTAGATAGATACTTGTGTAATTTTCTTACTTTTATTATTGTTTGTTATTATATAGTGCCATGGTCATGGTATCCGCCCACGTCGGCCCTCGTCCGGTCTATGATTCGGATGTGGTATATATTATCTTTTATAACTATTTGTTTTATTTAGTGTTTATGACAATTATGCCGACCAACGTGACATAGATTTTTTAATCTAGGAGGTATGTGAACCGGAAATTCCAACCGACCCTCTTGTCGAGAGGTTAAATTTAGTTGAAAAAGAAAACGAGGATTTGAAAGAAAAATTGAAAAGAATTGAGGAGGAGAAGATGAAATTGGAGTTGCATGTTGCCGATGTCGTCGATGACCACAAGATCAAGATGGATGCAATGCGCTTGAAGATTAGAAAGATAAGAAAATATGCCATTGATAATGAGGCTTGGTATCATTATGCTGTTGGATCAATTGTTACCTTAGTTGCCATTATGATCGCATTTGTTGTTGCATTTAAATGTTTTACATAGTTGTATGTTAGTTTCAATTTATGTTTTAATTAGATGCTCTAGAGAGCTGTATGTTGTTCTATGAGAACTATGTGTGAACTTTATGTATTTATTTTTTCAATAATAACATTTGATCACTTCTCTATTCACTTCTCTATTCATTTGCCCTCGTCCGGTCTATGATTCGGATGTGGTATATATTATCTTTTATAACTATTTGTTTTATTTAGTGTTTATGACAATTATGCCGACCAACGTGACATAGATTTTTTAATCTAGGAGGTATGTGAACCGGAAATTCCAACCGACATAGAAATTCTTGTCGAGAAGTTAAATTTGGTTGAAAAAGAAAACAATTACTTGAAAGAAAAATTACAAAGACTTGAAGAGGAGAAGATGAAGTTGGAGTTGCATGTTGCCGATGTCGTCGCCGATCACAAGATCAAGATGGATGCAATGCGCTTGAAGATTAGAAAGATTAGAAAATATACTCTAGAGAGCTATATGTTGTTCAATAATGAGAACTATGTATGAACGTTATGTATTTATTTTGGTCACTACTGTACTTTGGCTTTAATGTGTTGATGAATTTCTATTAATTTGGTCACTTCTCTATTTATGATATGCACGCAGATGAACCGGCAATGGATGTACGGTGACCGACGCACCTCCGAGTATATTGAGGGCCTGCATAATTTTCTCGAAGCGGCTGAGGCAAACAAGCAGAATAGTTTTATGCATTGTCCATGTACTGTCTGTGAGAATACGAAGGCTTTCTCCAACTATAAAACCCTTCACTTCCACCTGCTTCAGAAGGGTTTTATGCCACACTATAATGTTTGGACCAAGCACGGAGAAAGAGGGGTTATGATGGAATACAACGAAGAAGAAGAGGATGACGACAACTACCCGCCCCCTGAATACGGTGATGCTGCAATGGGGGAAGCTGAAGATCAAGAGGAACCAGACGATCTGCCCGATGATGATCTTCGCCGGGTCATTGTTGATGCACAGAGAGAATGCGAAAGTGAAAGGGAGAAGTTGAAGTTCGATCGCATGTTAGAGGATCACAAAAAAGGGTTGTACCCAAATTGCGAAGATGACAACAGAAAGCTCGGTACCACACTGGAATTGCTGCAATGGAAGGCAGACAATGGTGTATCTGACAAGGGATTTAGTTCGCTTCTGAAAATAATGAAGAATAAGCTTCCAAAGGATAACGAATTGCCCGGCAGTACGTACGAAGCAAAGAAGGTTCTATGCCCTCTAGGATTGGAGGTGCAGAAGATACATGCATGCCCTAATGACTGCATCCTCTACCGCGGTGCGTACGAGGATTTGAACGCATGCTCGGTATGCGATGCCTTGCGGTATAAGATCAGAAGAGATGACCCTGGTGATGTTGAGGGCCAGCGCACCGGGAAAAGGGTTCCTGCCAAGGTGATGTGGTATGCTCCTATAATACCACGGTTGAAACGTCTGTTCAGAAACAAAAAGCATGCCGAGTTGATGTAATGGCACAAAAAAGACCGTAAGATCAGACGGGAAGTTGAGAGCACCCGCTGACGGGTCGCAGTGGAGAAAGATCGAGAGAAAGTGGAGCGACTTTACAGGTGACCCGAGGAACGTATGGTTTGGTTTAAGTGCAGATGGCGTTAATCCTTTTGGGGAGCAGAGCAGCAAGCATAGCACATGGCCTGTGACTCTATGTATGTATAACCTTCCTCCTTGGTTGTGCATGAAGCGTAAGTTCATTATGATGCCAGTGCTCATCCAAGGCCCTAAGCAACCCGGCAATGACATTGATGTGTACCTAAGGCCATTAGTTGATGAACTTTTACAGCTATGGCATGGAAGAGGTGTACGTGTGTGGGATGAGCATGCACAAGAGGAATTTGACCTACGAGCGTTGCTGTTTGTAACCATCAATGATTGGCCTGCTCTCAGTAACCTTTCAGGACAGACAAACAAGGGATACCACGCATGCACACACTGTTTAGATGACACCGACAGTATATATTTGGACAAATGCAGGAAGAATGTGTACCTGGGGCATCGTCGATTTCTTCCGACCAACCATCAATGTCGAAAGAAAGGAAAGCATTTCAAAGGTGAGGCAGATCACCGGAAGAAGCCCGCCCTCCGTACTGGTGATCACATACTTGATATGGTCAATGATTTACAAGTAATATTTGGAAAGGGTCCTGGCGGACTATCTGTTCCGACTGACGATGCGGGACGCGCACCCATGTGGAAGAAGAAATCTATATTTTGGGACCTACCCTATTGGAAAGACCTAGAGGTTCGCTCTGCAATCGACGTGATGCACGTGACGAAGAATCTTTGCGTGAACCTGCTAGGCTTCTTGGGAGTGTATGGGAAGACAAAAGATACACCGGAGGCACGGGAGGAACAGCAACGTGTGCATGAAAAAGACGGCATGCATCCAAAGCAGTATGAAGGTCCTGCCAGCTACGCTCTTACCAAAGAAGAGAAGGAAATCTTCTTTGAATGCCTGCTCAGTATGAAGGTCCCGTCTGGGTTCTCGTCGAATATAAAGGGAATAATAAATATGACAGAGAAAAAGTTCCAGAACCTAAAGTCTCATGACTGCCACGTGATTATGACGCAACTGCTTCCGGTTGCATTGAGGGGGCTTCTACCTGAAAACGTTCGATTAGCCATTGTGAAGCTATGTGCATTCCTCAATGCAATCTCTCAGAAGGTGATCGATCCAGAAATCCTGCCAAGGTTAAGGAGTGATTTGGTGCAATGTCTTGTTAGTTTCGAGTTGGTGTTCCCACCGTCCTTCTTCAATATCATGACGCACGTCCTAGTTCATCTAGTCGACGAGATTGTCGTTCTGGGCCCTGTATTTCTACACAATATGTTCCCCTTTGAGAGGTTCATGGGAGTCTTAAAGAAATATGTCCGTAACCGCGCTAGGCCAGAAGCAAGCATCTCCATGGGCCATCAAACAGAGGATGTCATTGGGTTTTGTGTTGACTTCATTCCTGACCTTAAGAAGATTGGTCTCCCACAATCACGGTATGAGGGGAGACTGACTGGAAAAGGCACGCTAGGAGCGGACTCAATAATATGTAGGGACGGGCATTCTTGGTCTCAAGCACACTACACAGTTCTACAGAATTCTACCTTGGTGACCCCGTATGTCGATGAACACAAGAATATTCTGCGCTCCAAACACCCGGAGCAGTGTGACGACTGGATTACATATGAACACATCAGGACTTTTGGCAGTTGGTTGCAAACACGTCTCATGGGTGACAACACTGTTTCTGATGAGTTGTACTCGTTGGCCAGGGGACCATCTTCGACTGTATTGACTTACAAAGGGTACGAGATAAATGGGAATACATTTTACACGATCGCCCAAGATCAAAAGAGCACCAACCAAAACAGCGGTGTCCGCTTTGATGCAGCAACCAATAGGGGAAAGGACACATATTATGGTTACATAGTGGACATATGGGAACTTGACTATGGACATGATTTCAAGGTCCCTTTGTTTCAGTGCAAATGGGTCAATCTGTCTGGAGGCGGGGTACAGGAAGACCCACAGTACGGAATGACAACAGTGGATCTGAACAATCTTGGGTACACAGACGAACCATTCGCCCTAGCCAATGATGTGGCGCAGGTTTTCTATGTGAAGGACATGTCTACCAAACCGAGAAAAAGAAAAGATAAGGAAGCGAATACATCATACGACGAGCCAAAGCGCCAGATAGTTCTTTCAGGAAAAAGAGACATCGTGGGATTGGAGGGCAAGACAGACATGTCTGAAGATTATGAAAAGTTTCATGAAATTCCTCCCTTCAAAGTCAAGGCTGACCCAAGCACCCTCTTAAACGATGAAGATTATCCATGGTTACGGCGCAATAAGCAAAGGACACAAGCGAAGAAAAAGTGAAGACTTTCTCTCCACAACTATATCATTGCAGTTACATGTGAAGAAATGAAATGCCTTTTGTAACAGATGCCTTTCGTATGAAACCCTAATACTTCGAAAGAGATTGTCCGTTTTGTACACGAAGTGCATCCAGTTTTTGCCGTAACCCTCTCAACTTTTAAGCACATGCTATGTGGGTGAAATGATTATACCATGCCAACTTTCAACCTTTTCAGAGTTCATTTGAAGTGCTTTTCAATTTCAAGGTTATTTAGCTCAAAAAAATCAGTAAGTGCATGAAAAATACCAAATGAAGTCAGAAAGGGTTGAAAATTGATGATGTGGCTTTGAATGGTGCATTTTGAACACACAAAAAGTATGGAGTTCAAATAAGTTCAAAAAAATGAAATCCCTTTGTAACAGATGAGTTTTCGTCTGAAACCATGATACTTCGAAAGAGATTGTCCGTTTTGTACCCGAAGTGCATCCAGTTTTTGCCGTAACCCACTCAACTTTTTAGCACATGCTATGTGGGTGAAATGATGATACTATGCCAACTTTCAACCTTTTCAGAGTTCATTTGAAGTGCCTTTTAATTTCTTTCAAAACATCGTGGGAGTGGAGTTCAAAAAAGAATCAACTAAAAAGTTTTTATAAACCTCTAGTATTTTTGAAACTATAATTATATAAAAATTATGCAACTAAAATTATCAAAGTATTTTTTGTTCAAAACATTAATAGCAAAAAGAATATAATGATAAAACACACTGGAAATAAATAAAGCAAAAAATAAAACAAAAATAAATAAAGCAAAAAACAAAACAAAAATAAATAAATGCAACTAAAATTATCAAAGTATTTATTTGTTTAAAAGAATGAACTAAAATAGTAGAAGAAAAATACTTGAAAAAATTTAAAAAAATAAATAAAGCAAAACACAAAACAAAAATCTGGATTTTTTTTTTAAAATGCCACCTACTGGGCCCGCAGAAGGCCCAATAGGCCCACACGCAGTGACAGATTAGGCCCGGAGGCCTGCAGATGAGAGGAGCTCGAGAGGGTATGCGCAGCAGCGCTTATAAACCACTCTCGAGCTCTCTCGGCTAGCGAGGTGGGACTAAAAATTTGGCCCCGGGCAGCACCACCCTTTGGTCCCGGTTGGTGGCACCAACCGGGACCAATGCCCCCCTTTGGTCCCGGTTGGTGGCACCAACCGGGACCAACCGGGACCAAAGGGGGGCATTGGTCCCGGTTGGTGCCACCAACCGGGACCAAAGGTCCCTGTTTCCCGCCCTTTGGGCTAACGAAAAGAGACCTTTGGTCCCGGTTGGTGGCACCAACCGGGACCAAAGGGAGGCATTGGTCCCGGTTGGTGGAACCAACCGGGACTAAAGGCTTTGCTATATAAGCCACCGCTTAGGAATTTTTCCCCAAATTCTCACATCTCCCCCGACGCCGCCCGGCTGCTCCTCGTCGCTGTCGCCGTCGTCGCCCGCTCCTCGTCGCCGTCGCCCTCTCCCATCGTCGCTGTCGCCGTCGCCCTCTCCCATCGTCGCTGTCGCCGTCGCCCTCTCCCATCGTCGCTGTCGCCGTCGCCGCCCAGCCCCGTCGCCGCCCGCTCCTCGTCGCCGCGCCTCCTCGTCGTCGTCGCCCTCTCCCATCGCCGCCCCCAGTGAGCACCCCGCCTTCCCCCGAGCCCTCGCCGTCGCGCCCTCCTCGCCGTCTCCGCGCGCGTGCCCCCCCGAGCCCGCCGTCCTCGTCGCCGGCCTCGTCGCCGGCCTCAAGCCATCGCCGCGCCCCCCCAGTGAGCCCCCTTTCCCATGGTCCCCTGCTCCCCGTCGCCGCGTGCCCCCGAGCACACCTCGTCGCCGGCCTCAAGCCATCTGCAACTGCTCTGTTGGAAACAATTAATTTTTCTGTTGTTTATCTGATGATATATATATATATATATCATCAGATATATATATATATATATATAAATGAGATGTATGTTCATGTGGAGATGAGATAGATAGATAAATGGTCATGTGGAGATGAGATGTATGTTCATGTTTTTTTCATGTATATGTATATATGTTCATGTATATGTGTGTATATGTGTGTATATGTTATCCGGAATTAAAATATATGTTCATGTAGAGGGCGACGGGGAATTAAAATATATATAGATAAATGAGATGTAATTAAAAAGTCATGTATATGTTTTTTTCATGTATATGTATATATGTTCATGTATATGTGTGTATATGTTATCCGGAATGTATGTCGTTGTCGATATAGCCCCTCCCCGATAACTTTGACATGAGGGGGGAGGGGGGGGGGTCGATCGATAGGCCAGCGAAACCCTAGAAAAAAAATTCATACAGAAAACTCCGGTAATTGTGGCCTCCCGTCCCTCGATACCAACTCTCGAGGCCTCCCGTCCCTACCCGATAAACTCTCGAGGCCACCCAAACCCTAGAAGAAAGGCGTTGTCGATCTCCTACCCCCTCCTGTCCCTACCCTAGAAGTGTTGTCGAGGCCACCCCAAACCGGACGTCGGACATTCATGAGAGAGGCGGTCCGGACATCGGACATTCATGTTTGTATATTAATTGCCATGTTGTAATATTTGCAGAAACTATGGATCCAAGAGACTTGGAACAAGAACAGTTGTTGGGGGACATAATCAACGGCGGCGGACGTGATATCTTGTCCTTTCTCAACGACACCGATGGTCTGGAAGGAGAGGATGACGGCTCCGGTGATCGAACAATGGAGGAGGAAGGACATGATCATGATGGCTCCGGTGACCGAATGCCGGAGGAAGAAGGAGACCATGATGACGGCTCCGGTGACCGAACGGAGGAGGGAGCTGTTGCAAAGTCCGGCGAGGTATATATATTAATTAAGCATGTGCTGACTAGCTAATTGATGCATTAATTGTTTTGGTATGTACATATATTAATTAACTCTTTTTTCTTCTTTTATAGCCCTCCGGATCGAGCCAAACTTCGGTAACGAGACGAGGCCCGAAGAAGAGGTTGCGCAAGGAAGAAAGGTTCACGATCACAGCACTCGCGCGGGATGGCCATCCGATTGAACCCAAGCGGACCAAGGACGCATTTTCTGCTCAGTGCGGAGCTATTGTTAGGGACTACATCCCGATCAGCATCAAGCAATGGAATAAGCCTAAGGACGGCGCCCCTGATGGTGATTATGTCACCGATAGACAGAAAGATGATCTTTGGACCGCTCTGAAGGCAAATTTCACCCTACCGCCAGAGGAGGATCCGAATAAGCCAGTTATAGAGCCACTGGTCAAGGTGTGTGCTCTTAAGAAGATGGCAGATCTATTCAGGAGGTGGAAGAATGAGTTGAAATCAAAGTTTGTCGACAAAGGGAAGACTCCAGAATTCACCGGTCGATTTGAGAAGATAGGTGATCACTGGCCCGCATTTGTGGCCTACAAGACATCGGACAAGAGTAAACAAATGTCAGAGACAAACAAGATCAATGCTGCAAAGAAGCAGTATCACCATCACACGGGGTCAGGTGGCTACCTCAAAGCCCGACCGTTGTGGGACAAAGCTGAGAATGACCTGATGGCTAAAAACGTCGTACCACAGACATTCAACTGGCCAGACCGTTCAAGGACTTGGTTCTTCGGGGTTGGGGGAACTTTGGACCCTGAAACAGGGATGTGCCGTTGGACGAACGAGCAACTTGCAATACCCATGAACAAGCTTCAGGAGTATATCACCGCAGCGCAGGAAGGGACGTTCATTCCCGACAGAGAGAAGGACGAGCTGACTGAGGCCCTAGGGAATGCTGAGCACCCTAGACGAACACGAGGCACACCAGGCTCCGTTCCGTGGAAGGTTGGGTTTCCCGACGCAGGCGGTTACAGAAGCCGGGAGAGAAAGAGGAAAGCGGAGCTGAGCGAAATTCAGAAGCTGAATGCAAGACTACAAAAGCTAGAGGAAGCTGAGAGCCAGCGAGCTATCGGCCAACCATCTCAGCGGCACGAAGCTACCCCAGAAGCTACCCCGCCATCTCAGCGGAGAAGCAGCGTCGCTTCCACGGAGCCCGTTCAGCCTGACTTCACGGCTCCTATCTACCCCGTGGATACTATCACGGAGGCTCAACATTGCGAGCTCATGACGAAATGGCGGAACCTCACTTTGAAGGCGGCTGTCGGCTCTGTTGCACCTCCTCAACCCAACGGAACTTTTCACTGCTCACCGATTCCACATGGCTATGCTGTTGTGATGGTGGATGAAGTAATTGAGGGATTTGAGGAGCTCGAGCTTGACCGGCCTACAGGTGAAGGAGAGAATAAGCTGGCTCGTGCTCTGAGGAGTACATGTCTATGGCAGAAGGAGTACATCAAGCTTCCAAACTGGACGCCTCCTCCGCCTCCTCCTCCTCCTCAGGCGAATCAGGGCTCTCCGCCTCCTCCTCCTCCTTCTCCTCCGACGAATGATCAGGGCACACCGCCTCCTTCTCCGGCTCCTCCGACGCGTGAGGGCACTCCGCCTCCTCCTTCGCCTACTCCGACGCGTGAGGGCCCTCCGCCTCCTCCTTCGCCTACTCCGGCACGTCAGAGCAGTACGCCTCCTCCTCAGCCTCGTCGGCAACGGCAGAAGACAGACGCCGCCGCTCCGGCTCCTCCGGCGCGTCGGAGCACTCCGCCTCCTGCTCCGCCTCGTAAGCAACGACGGAAGAGAGACGCCGCCGCTCCGGCGGCTAGCAGTACAAGAAGAGGCGGGAGGGGATACAGATACGGTCCATCTCTCAAGCCTATGGAAAAGTTACCATATGAGAGGACCGAGTCTGAAAACGAGGAGATATGTCAGGAGCAATTGAGGGCCCATTTTGCAAAGAAAACTCCACCTCCGAAGGAGAAGCTAGATCCGGTGAAAGTGATGCGCACTATCGATGCCCTGAAGCGACCACCACCGCCGCCGCCGGATTCCAACTATGAGCGCTGTGTTCAAAAGATATATCAAGACGCGCGGCGGTCGGGAAGTACTTCCAGTGATGCAAGGTTAGCAAAACGAAGAAGTGGGAAAAAAATTCCCCAGCTCGGCGAACAGGCGAACCAATCGTGCCCCCCGCTCAAGGTGTCTAGCGATTTCGTCGCTAATCATCCGGGGATGGTGCCCGGTACCAATCCTGGTGATTACCTGAGCGATGATGTACAGTTTGAGCCGTTGGAGGTGGACGAATTCAAGTACCGGTACGGGCATCCTCTCGTGAAACCTGATCATCCTCCTCTAACAACGATGATGCGAACATTGCATGAATGGTACATGAAAACCTGCCGCGAGTCAGGGAGGGATTCTTTGACGCTGATGATTAAAGAGGAGCACGACCTTGTTGGAATGGATCAGTTGAATGTTGAATTTGAGGAGATATTCCAGTTATACAATCAAAAGGCCATCGACAAATCAATCGTGACTTGCTACTGTCTGTAAGTACTACTTCTGTAATTAAGTCTCTCTCTATATATAGCTCAGCTTTTTCATTGCATGTATATATAATTATCCTCACTATATTATGCAGATTGAAGATCGTCGAATGCAGAAAAGCACAAATGTATGACATTGGGTTCATTAACCCAGATATCATACATGAGTATACGGTTAAAAACAATGTCACAGACACCGAGGACAACTTGCTACAATCGTTGCTTAAAAATCAAAACAAAGGGACAATACTCTTTCCTTATAACTGCACGTGAGTGTTACTGTCTTGTGCATATTCGGTTTCCCTTATTACTCGAGGTTATAGTAATGTAATTGATGAGTTATGCATGCGTGCGCAGGTACCACTTTATTCTGCTAGAGATTAAGCTTGAGCGGGGAGTAGTAATCGTCTTAGACTCGAAACGAAAAGATCCCCAGGAATATGCGGGCATAACTGAAATGCTCCAGAAGTAAGTTCAATCGATCATTATCGCGTCATATCGGCAACTTTGTTCATTTCCTGATATCAAGTAATTATTTTCTTTGTCTGGCAGGGTTTGGAAAGAGTTCACCGCAATTGTTCCGGCACTGCCGAGGGAGCTGCGATTTACATACCCGAAAGTAAGTACTACTAGCTAGTTCCGCGCATCTCCCATTGATTCTAGTTCCATCAATACCATTTATTATGCTTGATTATCAGTTTGATTGAACTCTATTTCTCGTAAAGTGCTTGTGGGAGGAAAAAGGGAATGATTTATGTGGATACTACGTTTGCGAGTTCATCTACAACGCGACGACCCCTAAGCGGGGCTACTCTGAAAAAGAATTTCAAGTGCGTAAGCAATAATATTCACAACTTTATTTTATTACCATGATTTGTGTTGAGTTTCATTCATATATATGTATTGACCCCCTTCTTCAAATTAGACGTGGCAGATGTGGGATGAACTCCTATCACATGATCGCATACGAGCAATTCAAGAGGAATTGGCGGGATTCTTTCTTGACCACGTCATAAATAAAGCCGGAGAATACCATCTGGAATTTGAAATTAAATGTTAGGGATTGTAAGAGATCTTATATTGTATATATGTAGCTAGTAGCATCGGATAGATATACGAAAACTTGTTGTTCGACCAATCTCTCGGAGAAAGAGAGGTCGATCACTTCTCTGTGTATATGTTCATGACGATCTTGTGTACTTAATGGTTCCTTCATTTGCTTACTAGCTAGCGTGTCGAGTTCTCTCTATAGTAGCTAGCGTCGACCAAGCACGGAGAAAGAGAGGACACTTCTCTCTATTAGCTAGCTAACATAATATGAAACACCTCAATTAACCCTACAACCCCCCCCCCCCTAAACCCCCCTTTCAAAAAAAAAAAAAAAAACCCCAGTGCCTTTTGGTCCCGGTTGGTGTTACAAACCGGGACTAAAGGTCCTCCTGCCCGGGCTCCCCGCGGCGGCCACGTGGACGGCCTTTGGTCCCGGTTCGTAAGCGAACCGGGACTAAAGGTTTTGGGCTTTAGTCCCGACCCTTTAGTCCCGGTTCCAGAACAGGGACAAAAGGCCCTTACGAACCGGGACAAATGGGGGTTTTCCTACTAGTGGTTCAAGTATATATGTTGCTAACCTTGTTTACATCTGGAAATTAATCAAATGGCAATTGTCTAATTGATTCATCACTGTTTGATAATATCTGTGGATAAATATATTCGTTGCACATCTAGAAACTAGTATATGTCAAGTACTGACATTTCATGAATCAATTACTCCCACTTCAAATCTAAGTTGTGCTGTTTGGTCATATCCTGATTCTAGAAACAAATTGAGTTGATCTATGTCTCTTTAGCTGCTTTTAAGATATGCGAACATGGCAAGTGATTTTGTTGATATTAATAGTAAAAATAGGTTACCGGTATCTTCTTTATTTGACGCTGTTGTAGATTATATGTACAGGGGAGTCAGGTGCAGATTTCGTTAACCTCGTCCACAGACCAGATGTGCCCTCAATTGTCTCCAGAAGAGAAACTTGCTTCTGAAGAAAGTCACAAGTTGTATTGCAAACCACTTGAGTGGTACAATATTATTCAACATCGAGCCGCTAAAAATGTAAGTTTCTATTTAAAAGTATGGCCTCATTCGACACGGATTACACGTGCTTACCCACTCACACCCATCACTGTGTAAGTGATTTCACTTAATAATTATGGCTCACTGACTTTTGCAGCCCGCTTTCCTGCAAAGATGCCTTGATTACATGATAGAAGCAAGACGGAAGAAGAGGTAGTACAAGCTTTGACTATATAATCTATTGCATGACATGTGTAAACCTAATATAATATTGTTCTCATTCATTTTCTTTTCTCCGACATAGCAGAGACTACACTATTAATTACTCCCTCTGTTCCAAAATACATACTACCTCCTTCTGGTTTATAAGGCTTGTGCAATCTCTAGGTTGACAAATATACCAACTTAATACAGATTATATATCACGAAAAATATATCATTAGAAACTTCAAATCGTATACTTTCTAATGCTATAACTCTTAGACCATACAACTTATCTTATGTTGGTCAAATTAGAGATCTAGAGATACGTGCAAGCCTTATAAACAGGAAAGGAGGTAGTAGCGAATAAGGCTTTGTTATTACTATTTACGTTTTTATTAGAAAAAATCAGAACCACAAAAAAATATTACTTTGGAATGTGAATCTAATGACATCAATTTTATTATTCTACAAAAGATATATATTGTTTGAGTAGTTGTTGATCAAGGCTTGTCCTAATGGAACCTAATAGTCAATGTATTTTGGAATGAAGGAAGTATGTAGTTTCCTGATCCCTTGAGCTGTGTTGGAACCACATAGTGATGTACATAAGGTTACCGCCATAAGGATTGAATCAAATTGGAAATGTGCATGATCAAACCGTAAAATTGATCTGATCATAACTGAGTCTGCCCAATAATTTGAAGAATGTAATTCACTTCAGCATTAATGTTAGTGCCTGTCTAGTCATTTGGAAACCAATTTGATTGATTATTGCCCGTCATAATGACATGCCTAGGTTGGCTATATAACATTTCACAAAAACATGATCATAAAATGTAGAGTATCATACCTAGGATGGCTATATAACCCAAGGTTTACAGAATGTTAAACTCCATCAGTTTTTTGTATCACACATATCTGGTGCATTGCTGTACACATGGAAACATTAATTAATATCTGCGCAATGATCACTAAGGTGGAAAATATCATCGGACGTGTCGCTCACATGTCTCTGCCTGACATCTATCACGTAGAGAGATATTCAAATTGATGCATCTTTCCGATAATAGTAAGCTAATTGGTAAACACGTAATGATAACTGGCTGATGTTCCCCAGGAACCAGCCTCCAGTGAACGCCCTCACAGCCACAAGATCCAGATCACCCGGATGACAGTTTCTGAAGAAATTTGCCTCAAAGTAAACAAACTGCAATGCACAGCACTAAAAATGCCACCCCCTACTAACACAAAAAATGCGACCTGGGTCGTTCGCAAATTCCATCTCTCGCAGCGAATGTTCCCCAGCTATCTGGGTCCATTGATAAAACATTATTATATCCCACATCTATTGCAAGTTTGTAACCATGTTAATATTCTACCAAATTAAACATGTAACTGGGATTTTTGGTTGTTCCATTCAATCAACGATCATGTATTATAGATTATGTCAGCCTATACAAACGGTGAGCTTATTAGATGTCATCCAAGCTGTAAGTTGAAATGCACACATGTTATATAATCTTGTACACAAAGTTGAGTATTATTTTCTCGGTGCGGCAATGTATGCAACAACACAATAAGGAATAATCACTATATTCGATATTATATGGCAATTACTTTTAGTTAGGAATATTGAACATAGAGCTAAATGGCTGCCGCCCCTACACTACATACACCAAAAGAGAACGTTTTTTCCTAGCCCGGGCTATCTGGTACCCCCTATCGTATCCATCCATTCTAGGTTCTGTTTCATATGGATGTGTGTAATGATGCGAAAATTAATTAGCAGTTGGCGTCAGCCGCTCAAAAGCTCAATCAGGTTCGGCTAGTAGGGAACTGTTCACGACATGATTTGCCATGTATCTTACTTCCGTCAGACAAGACCCTCTGTATAGTACTTTTGTCCACCATCGACACGTGTGTGTACAGCTCTGGCAACACTCTCGGCTCTTCCTCCTCGTTCTTCCCGTCCGTGTCACGTGGGAGGAGCAGGACGCATCCGCCATGGATCTGCAGCCCGAAGAGCATACGCCTACGCCTTGCAACAAGAGCAGGCTCCATGTGCGATTAACAAAATGACCTAGACAACCTGCACTGAACTGACTTGCTGATACAAAACGAGACCAGAAACAGGACCAGGAAATCTAATCGAAAACAAAAGAAGTCGTTCTCCATGTATCAGCGTAACCATCTAGTCCATGTACATTTACACCAACTAAACCATTACAAAACGATGCCTGTCTCCATGAATCAGCTTGACATAGGAAAAGATTGAATATTTCCAATGTCAAGTGAGCCGGCCGGCGAATAGTGGATCTGGAGGTAGGGAAAATCAACTGGACAGCTCTCGATAGGAAAGGAAGGGCCGGCTGAAAAGACGTGCGCGTGGACCCCATAACTGCCCACTTGCCGACCGGAGCCTGTGGCACAGGGCTGAACGAGGACAGCGATGTGGTAGCCTGCAGGGTCTACGAGTAAATTTTGTTAATACTAGTGCTATATTCACGTAGCCTGGCATCTTTTACTAATGACACTGACGCGCTACAGGAGGCACACTGCTGATTTCTTTCAGTAGCGCAGATCTCCATGAAAAGCAAATGGTACAGATATGGGGTACCATAAAGCTCGTCCTACGCTGGAATTTACCGATCATTTCTCCAAAATGATAGTTTGGCCAAACAGGGACGAAGATATGGTAGCTTGGTTGCTGCCCTACATACACCAAAATTGTCGGTGGGCTACACAACACCCAAGAAATTTAAGTTCTTGCATTTGTAACCTCTGTGATACTACAAGCACTAACCACTATCGAATTTTAATCTTATCTGTTACATCATGCAAATGCTGACCAGTTTTTGTGCTTATGGATGTAGGATTCAACTAACTGTATCACTCTCTCGAAGTACAAATACTGCATGTCGAGATCAGAAAATCTTCCCTCTTTATGTTCTGTTAGCTACACCTACTAGTAACATATCACTTGAAGGGGTAAGTCTACATTCGCTTAGTTTCAATCGATATTTTTACCAAATTATCTCTTATTAATGAAAAAATGTTATGCAGCACCCTCCCATATATCGACTCAGTCGAGCCTCTTTGCTTACATCTTTTGGTAAACTTGGTAGTAAAGATCACACCAAAGCTGCATTCATAATTTCAGACATCGAGAATTTAGCATCCTCCATAGGCTGCAACCTTAACATTATCCTTATAAAGCATGGTATGATGTGCATTATATATGATTCTTTGTGTCCTGCAGTTCTTCACCACCATCAAATTTTGATTCCCTTTAGTTTCAGAAGGAAAAGTTGGAGAAAATATTGGTGAAAACAACTGCACTGAGGGCCATTTGGAACGATCTGCTCTCCAAAGTAAGCTTCTGGTTTCATTTTTTGAAAGACGCTGAATAGACTCTAGAATAAGCGCATGGTGCAGTTGTCTGTAAGACTTGGAAACTAGGACTTAATACATTTAGCTACATAACACATGTGTCAAATGGGTTGAGCTACTCGCTAGTTGGCAAGTTATATTGCTTATTCAAGTGGTTGAAGATACAACTGTTCTCTCAAACTCTCAATTCTTGAATGAAATCAAGACCAATGGTCAAACTATGACTATCTCACAGTATATTTGAATATAGTTGACGTCTGTATTTTTGCCTAACCAACTGAACCCTTGCACCCACCTATACATCTCCGGGTGGTAAACAGCTTATAACATTATGCCAAACCTTCTGTTGTGTAAAGATTAGTAATACAGCTCTCTTCTTTTGAAAGAATTATCAGTATCACAGTTAAATTCGTAAACAAACACTAATAATTAACAAATATTCCTTTAATACATGGATAACTGGTGAACATGGTGGTGGTGAGCAAAGTATTGGCTATGTGTCTCAGCAGCAAAACAGATAAATGGGGTTTACAGCATTTACTATAGGTAGGAGATCCAAATGAATATAATATCTTTAAACATTGTTTGGTCAGATTTTTACAGGGGGTGATACCAAGCCCTCTACATCACTAATTTAGATTATTTTCTTCTGTTTGGGGAGGATCCTTATTATCACATGTACCACTTCTAACCATAACACATTTTTCTTTTACAAATAAGCGTCAAGACCAACATTTAATCTCAGATTCTCAGTACGCAGTTATGATTTGTATGATAAGTAGTGCAACTATTTATTACCATCTATGTGATTCATTTTGACAGACCTTGGAGGGAATTATTTTTGGGGTAAAATACAAATTAATTTACTTGGTTTGTCATTGGAGAGTTGCGCGACGACTTTAAATTTGGGACATACCGTGAAGTTAACTTCTATGGTTGAAATGAAACCATGCTTCTTAGAGGTACTCTAATTGAAATTTTTCCATATTATTAAGCTTCAATATTCTTAATTTATGTACCATAACTTTTCTTTAGTAGTTAACCATAGGATAGATGAAGCACAATCCTTTGCAGCACCTGAAGTTTTACGCGGAATACATTAACTTAGCCACCTGTATTTGGATGATTTATATGCCATGTACTTTTAGTTTCTAGAGTGTTGTAGTGCTTATCGTTAATTAGAAATCACCTTCGAAAAGTTCTGGTGGTCAATTGGCAAATCAGGAGTTGTGCACTTTGCATGTTTGTTAAAAGTACATGTTACAGGAGCAATATAATCAGTAAAGGATGGAATCTGCAGTGTATGTAGGTTTAAGTGATTCTGTGAATCTTCTTTCTTCAGTTGTTCCCTAGATCTCACAATCATTTTTGTTGCAAATTGAAAAATTATGAGAGAGATTACCGGGGTGTGGTGAAAATTAGTGGCTTCAGCTGTCTTTTGACCTTACTTATATTTCCTTTTGTTATGCATGCAGAAAACATTTCCTGAGCAAGATTATTGCTTGACATTTTGCTCTTACAAGGTTGATGCTACGGTAAGGATATCCTTGTTCTTTTTTTTTTGAGCGATCTCCTACCTATATATATTGACCTACTCATTAATTCCATATTTAAGGGACTAAGTGTTGTTATGTAGTGTGGCAATGGATTATGTTGGAGACTCTCTATCAGTTACTTCAGCAGCTTGTCAAAGTTTGTTGATTTTGTTTCAGGGTTCATATAAACTCCAAGTTGGCATATCTGCTCAAGTAGCGGGTGCAAGAGACATCCGTGAAAATCCGTATAGTAGTTACGCATACAGTAATGTCCCATCTCCAATATTACCTCGGATAATAAGGTAACACTAGTACATATATCTAGCTAAACATAATAATTGCATTCCTTCCTTAGGTAGTTTTTTCTCAAACATAAACTCAACCTATGGGCACTAGTACTTAGGGCATTTTTTTTCTTTGAAGAAATGAGTCACCCTGTAAAGGCTGCGCCTTGAATGTCGGTCGGCGAGCGCGCACACTCTAGGCAACCGAGCACTGCTTGGTTCTCTTCCTTAGGTAGTTTAGTTTGAAGGTGTTTATTTTGACTTTTTTTATAAGGCTGAGTAGGTTCCAGCATTGTGCAGCCAGAGCTTTGCTATGCAGTGTCTGTGTAGCAAGTGCCAAATGTGGTAAAAACAAATATGGAAACAATTTAGGTTGCAACAGGCCCTATTCTGAATATTTACGTCTAGTTTTATATATAGCTGAGGGTGAAAAGTTGATGTTTTTCATAGTTGAGCAGGTGAAGATGAACCTATTCATTGTAGAAAAATGATTTCAATCACCCGGCTGTTCCTACGCTCACGTCGGCCGCTTCACTCGTCTGCCACGTGCCCATGGGGCCCAACATACCATGTACCTACCATTTCCAGAAATATCGCGACGCCATGGCCGTTCCAAAAAATCGAGCGGGGATTGCACCCTCTGTCCCTTTCCTCTCTTCTCTCTCCATTGTCTCACTCCATAAATCCAGCCCCAGATGTTGCGAGCCCTTCTCCAGACCGAGCGCATTGCACGCTTCGTTTGCTTCCACCACCGTCGCATTACAAGCAATGCTACATCCTGCCATCTCTGCCGCTGTTTTACTGCAAGTGATGCTGGAGCACTGCTCCACCCAGTCGCTGCTAGCACCGCCGCCATCGCACGCAAGCAAGACCATCGTTCAGCTGTCGCTGCTGAAAGCTTACCACTCCACCATTGTAAGAAGACTCTGCTGGTGCTACAAGTCCACTAGCAATGGACGTGAGATCTGTTGTCGGCACTGCAAAATTAGAGCCCAATGCTCCAACACGGCAGATACTGCTGCAATCTGAGCCCTGCTGCTGCAAGCGCGAGATGTACCACTATGAATGCTCGCAGCGCTGCTGCTGACTGCCTGGTGTTGCAAGTCGTGGTGCTGCAAAACTGAAGCCCGAGCTCCAACACGGAGGACACTGCTGCAATCCGAGCGCTGCTGCTGCATGCGGCAGCCGAACCACTACGAGAATGCTGGCAACACTGCTGGGGACTGCCACATGTTGCGAGTCGGGGAGCTGCAAAGGGGAGGCACTCGGTGCTACATGCAGGGCAACCCACACCTGTTCCCCAAGTGTAGTCATCACGCTACAAGAGGGGGCGCACAGACTATCACCGTGCTACAAGGGGTGTTGGGAGTCGCTGCGGCTGCTGCGGAGTGCGAGCCCGGGTGGCGGTGTAACTGCGAGCCATGACTGTTGACGCGAGAATATTGCATTACAACACGAGAATTCCTGCAAATGTCGGTGCTACCGGTGAGGACGGCGATGGGCCATGTTACCTTGCTGCAGCCAGTTCACTTCTTTGGCGGCGAGCACATCTTCACGGCAGAATGTTGGGACAAACCCGGTCCGGCGACGAACGCCGAGTAACCTACGGCGACACGATCGCCGGATTAAGGTCTCTCACTCACACTCGACACACGAAGGTGGGAGAAAAAGGGAAACACAATGGACACAAGAATTTCTGGCGAAAAACGCCTCGCCGCACGAACGGCGCCACGCCGACGAACGACGCCACTTTATCTGCAGCTCAAACTGCCGGCTTATAACATGCCAGGCTACAACACGCACACACGCGCTCTACCAAAGAGCTCTCCTGCCGACCGGCCACACGCCACGGCGGAAATTACATCTCTCTCCTACTCTGGCTACTCCCTAGACACACCACATACAGGGGCTTTTTATACACGGACGCACACACGACCCGGATTCCACAGCGGCCACTAACTCAGCACGTACACGGCCAGGTCGCCCACTAACTAACTCACCAATCCAGCCGGCTTTGTAGCCCTGGCCATGCAGCGCCTCCACACACTGCACGCATGCACGCACATCACACATCACACGGGCCAGCTGCTGCACTCGGCCACCACCAGCTTGACCGCTTCCAACGCAGGCGCCATGCACTAACACCCCACACCGCAAGCACCGGATCAGCCCAGCCACGTACCGCACTTGAGTCAAGATTAAGGCTAACAGAGTAAGGCCAGGGGATGAGCAGGGAAAGGGGAAGTGAGGGACATGGGAGAGATAGACGCTACGAAAGGGTGAGGGAAGAGGAACGGCGGAGTCATCACACAATCCGGCAGCTCCCAACCCTACCGATCTCTTGCCAAGAATCAGCCGAATGACACCTAGCACGGGCCTTCATTGTTAGGTTTTAGTTTAGAAGATGTGCAGTCGACCTTTTAACTTTAGTTGCTAACGTATACAAATATTTTGGTTTGTCGCGTCAAGATGATACTTTCAGCTTTACAAACACATTTTTATCTTGGTATCACAAAATAAGCAAATATTTATTTACATTTCTACAGATTAAGAGCTGGTAATGTTCATTTGAACTACAAGTACTACAACAATACAATGCAAAAGACTGAAGGTTTGTTCTTACGCAACATTTGGGCTGCCAGATTTTTCATTTTCATCGACATTTGTTAGCATCATATATTGATATTTTACCTAGGCGTTCTATATTTTCTCCTAGTGTAACTAACTAGATATATTTAATTTTTAATAATAATAATATTAATATGTGTGCAACTAAGGTAGTGTAAAGAACAAGGGGGATGTTCAGAGTTGTACTAATTATCGTGGAATTAAACTGATGAGCCATACAATGAAACTATGGAAGAGAGTTATTGAGCACCGCTTAAGAAGAATGACAAGCGTGACCAAAAATCAGTTTGGTTTCATGCCTGGGAGGTCGACCATGGAAGCCATTTCTTGGTACGACAACTTATGGAGAGATATAGGGAGCAAAAGGACCTGCATATGGTGTTCATTGACATGGAGAAGGCCTATGATAAGATACAACGGAATGTTATGTGGTGGGCCTTGGAGAAACACAAAGTCCCAGCAAAGTACATTACCCTCGTCAAGGACATGGACGATAATGTTGTGACAAGTGTTTAAACAAGTGATGGCGACACTGGTGACTTTCCGATTAAGATAGGACTGCATCAGGGGTCAGCTTTGAGCCCTTATCTTTTTGCCTTGGTGATGGATGAGGCCACAAGGGATATACAAGGAGATATCCCATGGAGTGTGATCTTTGCGGATGATGTGGTGCTAGTCGATGATAGTCGGACAGGGGCCAACGCAAAGTTGGAGTTATGGAGGAAAACCTTGGAATCGAAAGGTTTTAGACTTAGTAGGACTAAAACCGAGTACATGAGGTGCGTTTTCAGTACTACTAGGCACGAAGAGGAGGATGATGTTAGCCTTGATGGGCAGGTGGTGCCAAAGAAAGACACCTTTCGATGTTTGGGGTCAATGTTGCAGAAGGATGGGGATATTTATGAAGATGTGAACCATCGAATTAAAGCCGGATGGATGAAGTGGCGCCAAGCTTCTGGCATTCTCTGTGACAAGGGTGCCACAAAAGCTAAAAGGCAAGTTCTATAGGACGGCAGTTTGACCCGCAATGTTGTATGGCGCTGAGTGTTGGCCGACTAAAAGCCGACATGTGCAAAAGTTAGGTGTGGCGGAGATGTGCATGTTGAGATGGATGTGTGGCCACACAAGGAAGGACCGAATTCGGAATGATGATATACGAGATAGAGTTGGGGTAGCGCCAATTGAAGAGAAGCTTGTCCAACATCGTCTGAGATGGTTTGGGCATATTCAGCGCAGGCCTCCAGAAGGCCCAGTGCATAGCGGACAGCTAAAGCAGGCTGATAATGTCAAAAGAGGCCGGGGTAGACCGAACTTGACATGGTTAGAGTCCGTAAAGAGAGATCTGAAGGATTGGAGCATCACCAAAGAACTAGCCATGGAGAGGGGTGCGTGGAAGCTTGCTATCCATGTGCTAGAACCATGAGTTGGTCACGAAATCTTATGGGTTTCACCTCTAGCCTACCCCAACTTGTTTGTGACTAAAGGCTTTGTTGTTGTTTGTTGTTGTGTAACTAAAGTAGTAAATTAAATTTCTCAAGATTTTGTGGTAAATGTTATTGGTTGAATGCTTTTGAAATTTTATTGTGGGAATCTTATTAATTACTTTTTCCAATTAGTTATGTTGCCCTAGAAAGAAAAGAAACATAGGAATAAAATTCATTATAGGAATATTAATTAGGGCATCAACATACAAGGAAGTAACATAGTGGAGAATTTATGTTGTTAATGGTTTTGAATATGATCCTACAACTAAAGATGGTGATGATATTAATGGTTTTTTTATGCGTCATCATGTTTTGTTGAGATAAAAAGAATATGTTATGTTGTTACCTCTTAACACTCTCACTCGTCTCTAGTTGACTAATTTGTGCACTTTTATGAAATCAAGTTATGAGTGGTTACCGTAAATTGAAAAGTCAGATGTGCTCATTTATAAAAAAACATGTTATTGATGAAAATTGTGGTGTATAAGACAGAAATCACACACTTTCATATGATTTGTAACATTACAATAGAATAGTGTAAAGTTAAAATTGTAATCCAATCTGTTGTTAATTCTGAATATGAAATTTGACAAAATAGCCCAACGTTGGAGGCCAAAGAGTCTGAATGTAATTCTAAAAAATGGGTGATAGGTAATGTATTTGGTTGCGTGATTTATGGTGTAGATTAGCATATCGCCACATCTGCCTACTGCTAACTGAGTTTTGTATGGCTACACCATGCGTTTGTTATATTATACTCCCTCCATTCCATAATGTAGTGCGTCCACGCTTTACGAGATTTAATTTTGACCATAAATTTAACCAACATGGACGACTGCGGCTTGATCAAAAATTATACTATTGAATTCGTATTCGATTTTTTTTCGATGGTATAAGTTTTGCTCCCGCCACAGTCGCCCGTGTTGGTTAAATTTACGGTCAAACTTGAATCTCGAAAAATGCAAGTGCACTACATTATGGAATGGAGGGAGTATAGGATATTTCTGTTTTGAATGCTTATCATGGCAAAGATCTTGTGTTAAATGCTTTGCAGTTACCTATGTACAATTTTGCATCACTGCGTGCCATTTGTTGCTGAAGTCAAATATTTTCTGTTCAGTTTGTGATTCTTATATTCATAACTTCTTACCAGTAAGTGAAGATTTTGGTTGCCCCTTTTGCCTCGTAAAGTGTGTAAGCTACAAGGTAACTTTGAAGATAACTTGCATCTTGTTTATTTATTCTAATTTTGCTTATTTCTGCTAAAGCCAGGGAGTCATGTCACCTGCTACATTTAGGGTAAAACCATTTTTTTATTTCACACTGCACATTTGATTTATTTATTCAAATGTTGATTATTGCTGTCTTGTTCTTGGTGAAGAAATTTACATTATTTTTTCACTATATCCCGCGTTTCTTATTTTTTATGGGAACAATTTTTGTGCACACTTTCCCAAGGCACATCTCTGATGTTGTGATTCTGGTGATATATACTAGGGCCTGGGGTGTCACCTGAACTCATCACATGACCTATTCCACTTTAAGTTTTGGGTTTGTAAACTTCTAGAACTTTCATTGTAAAGTCCTTTTTCAACGTTGCCATAGTTTGATTGTTCGTTTGTTCTGTTTATTCATGCAGATATCTGAAGAATGCCAGGCTGTTGATGTTAGTCTAAAGACTGATGCCTGGAGAATGGAGGTAAATTAGATGTAGTAACGTTAGATGTAGTAACTGAGCCTGGCTGTACTAATTTCCCCCAAAGTACTTTAGTTTGAATAATGTGCAGGATACTCACAGAATCTATATTGCGTAACGTTTTACATGCTTAGCATAGTAAATCCATGTATAGTTCATATTGATCTAAACTGAAACATTTTGTTATTAGTGTTTGGAACTAATAATCCCATTTATTTCCCAGCTTGGGGCTGAGGGAGTTAAGCCAATACATCAAACGTTTTCTTACTGGTATGCTATTTCTCAAGCAATTTGATCATCTCATTTTATTTTATTTAATTGTCCTAACTATGTTGCATCATCCGCTCAAGGTTTAGGACTAGAAGGTCGGTAACCACAGCTGACAACGGCAGAGCTACATGTAAGTCTGAGGGGGCCGTGGCCCCCCCAGCCCAAATGAAATTATTTTTTTACCAGGTAGTAGTGCCCTATGCAGCTTTTGGTCAATTCAATTTCACATGCACGAAGAGGCCCATTGGCAACATGCCAACATCACTCATGCTTTAAGCACCTGTTCGGCTGCCGGGCTGCGTCGCCTCTATAACTTTGCTCCTATTGCCCAACCATGCTCGTGCACGGCTGCTCCCTGCTCCAACCATGAACTAGCCGCCGACGAACAACCTTGACGCCGACGCTGAGGAGTTCGCCTCTGAAGTCTGAACCGAGCACACCGCTAGTGAAAAACCTGCCGTCGAGGAAGGGAACAAGGGTGCGCCTGAGCCGTCCTCTTCCGCTCTTCGCCACTGCCCGGTTGTCGATGTCGAGTCGACCGGCCGGCCGGCCACCCCGTCGCAGCCGTCCGGCCCGCCCCGTATGAATTTAGCTATGATTTTTTCTCAACTTGCAACGTTAAACTACTGAATCTTATGTGTGCAGCAGCATTGCATGTAGGAGTCAAATTGGAGGCAGCAAAAATTGGAATTTCTTGTTATTTCCGTGTATGAGTTTGATTAATAATTTAAAAGTACTATGCCTATTCATTTGATCTAATTGGGTATTTCTTGTTGTTGCATCACATATTTTGTTTTGCTGAGTAGTTACTATCAGTTGCTTGAATTGTGGTAACCTATTTCCCCCCCCCCCCCCCCCCCCCCCCATATATTCTTGTCAAGCTCCGCCACTGACAGCTGAGAATATAAGCCTTGATGGTGGTACATTCTCATCTTATGATTTTTTTCCTTTATATGTGTAGAATAATTAAATTAGACAAGATCTTACGGTTTCTCAATGTGGCGTAACTACATCAAAATAGTAACACCATATTACATTAAAACATGGTAACACCGAAGTGCGGTGATGTTTCTCAGCTATGTCGTGTGTCCAATAAATAATTAAATAATAGTATTTCAAAAAATAATCTTGATGAAATCAACCAGAATTTTTTTCCAGTTAATTTTGATTTTCAGTATTACTTTCAAAATTTGGAATGAGCTAGTTCTTGTTTGTTTGCCCACATCTGCTAATTTTTCTGTGTCTAAAATTTGTTCCTAGACTAATTCCCTTTCCTTGTAACTTTTATTTTGTCTCTGAAATTGCAGATATTTCTGTGGAACGTGCTTCTGTTGAACCTGCTCATTCATCACATGGTAGCAATCTTTCACCCCCGACAGTATGACTGAAGACAAGGAAGATATCTGTAGAGCGAGCTGATCACAGAAAGTAGCCGCCCTTCTATTTACATTGCTGATACATCATCAGGGTTACTCGCCTACCGCTTTAGCCATATAAAATTGACAAGAAAAGCATGATTTTGATAAAATTTACAACCGAAATTGTTAAACCAAAACTTTCATGTGTATACTGTCTGGCAGCCAGCAACTCCTGCAGAAACGTCAGTTCTTGCACTCTCACAGGGCACAGGTTGGTGGGAAATAAATTGTGTTTATACTTGCTATCTATCTTTTCTTTCCGTTTTGTTAGTTCCATAACTCCTGTACAGCCTTAGGATTTGTATGTTTTTACTCGCATTCTGTTTTCCGGTTGCCTGGACTTCCGTTGCATGTTAAATATTAGAATTAGATTTTGATCCGACTTAAGTCCTGGGAGTTGGCCATGATCGTGCTTGCTGGGTTGGTGGGGAGAAGGGGGGATGTTGGAAGTCTGAAGTTTGGGGAGGATAGGGCTGGAGAAGTTTGGGAAACCATAGGGCTTGAGCGAGATTTGAGAGAAGTTGGTGACTGTATTCACGTTTTTGTTGGTGGCTGTCCCTTGCTGGCTGGCCTGATGGATGGAAGTTAGTCCATGTGACGCTTGGCTGGCCCAGTGTGGGGCCAGGCTGACGGTTAAGTTTAGGTTAATTAATACTTATATGCCAAATATCTGTATTTGGATTTGAATTTTGGAGGTTTAAAATTCTAGGTTCTGACACCTGACTAGCTCCTTAGAGGTTCGTGATAAGTAATACTGTTATCCTCACTGTTATTCTCCATCGATTTAAAATATGATGAGCTGCAAAAGCTTGCCTATCGATTAGTCTTTCCCTAATAATAATAAAAGGGCTATTGCTTCTTACCACCGTATTTTCGTCCGTGTTTTCGTCCGTCCGTAATTGAGGCGGGGTTGAAGTCTGCTAAAAATGCTAATTTGGAAAATATGTGCAGCAGTCACACACACACCATTATATAGGCCCGCGCATACCACCTCGCATGAGCCGCCAAGCATGTGCAGCCGTGGCCGACCCAGCGGCCGCCCACGTCGACGGCATGGCTCCGCCTTGCTACCGCTGCGCCCCACAGAAGCGTCGGCGAGCCGCCACATCCGGCGCTGCGTCAGGCCACCAGGAAGGAGGGAAGGCCTCGCCGACCCAACGGCCGCCCACACCGCGGCGCGGCCGTCCGCCTTGCTGCTGCTGCGCCCCGCAGAAGCGTCGTTTTCCCGGCGAGCCGCCACATCCTGTGCTGCGTCGGGCCACCAGGAAGGAGGGAAGGCCCTGCTGCGGCTTGCATCGACCGGGCTTTGCCGGCGGTGAGGGGAGGGACGTCGCGAGGAAGACCGGCGACGATGCAGGTTAGGCTGACAACCGGAGCTTCCTCTCTGCAGAGGAGCCGCGGGGATCCCGGTGCAGGCGATCCGGCGGTGTTCAGGGGCTCGAGGTGGGGGTGGGGAGGGGGGTGGGATCCCGGCGGCGCTAGGGGTAGGTGGCAGCGGCCGGTGTCCTGAGGGAGGTCGTGTTATCTGGTCGAGGTGTGAATACGAAAGAAGCGCCAGCGACGTAGAAGAGGAAGAATTGAGGAGATAAGGTTCTGCAGGTGATGATTCCATATGGGCTGGAGGAGCGGCATTCTAGACCAGCCGACGTGTTAGGCTAGCTAGCGTGCAGGTTCTTTCCCTATTTTTGTAATGTAGTTTGAATTGATCGATAAAATTCTCTGAGTCCATCAAGCGGATCTGTTAGCATGCACACATGTCTTTGTCTTTTGAACTATACACACATTGCCTTTTAGTTTTAAGGTTGAATTTAACTCATCTAAAAAAAGTCGAATTTGACTCTGTTTATGTCACTCACAAAGTCATACTGACTAGCTACTAGGACTCGAAAAACTGAAAAGGAAACAAAAGTCGTAGATACATAGATAAAGATTGGAAAATGTTGGGCTAACATATATACACAGGTTATGATGCACACAAGACGAAAATATATATGCTTGCACGTCCAATAAAGTAAACATAAAATAAATTGTCTGCATGCCTTATTGATCTGGTTCATATGAGCGCATAATAAACCATCTGCACCGAAACACAGATATTTACATGTCATGACAATAGTCTTTAGTTGATCACAATGAAGTTATTGTTCTAGATCAGAAAAAGGTTGCCTTAACCACACCGTCCAAGCGAGACGATAGGAATCTAAGACATTCGTCGACTACGTGGAACTGGAGGAGGGTCCGAGCACGAAAGAAAACTCAACCGAACAAACACCGCCATCCGCCCGAGCGCCGCACCTGCGAGGACTAAAAGAACCTAACCTAAACTACTAACCAGAGCAGAGGCACCGGGATCCCTCTCCCCGCCACCGACCGTCGAAGCGGTAGGCAGAGGGGAGGAGAATCCACGTGCTCATTAGTTGACCCTATACACTTAATGATCCATTTGGTTCATTTAGTTGCATTGTCGTCTGCCGCTTGGTTCATCGGAATTGTTGTTTAATCAATAGAGAAACACAGTTTATGGGTGTGTTTTTTCTCCCGTTGCAACGCACGGGCAATTTTCCTAGTATATATAAATACGAGGCCATGCCGATTTTATGAGCATAGTGTATGAATTATTTTAGTTCAGTTCCAACAGCGAGATGATTGAACTGATTTCTCCACAAAAAGAAATGTCAGGACTATCAGCGTTGTTCCAGTTTCAAGAATGGGATTTCACATTTAAAGTTTGAATTCCCTAATCAATTTCAGTGATTTCAGTTGTAATCAAATTTCGATATGTAAATCTTGAAGTACCAAAACCTTGCTAATTTCTATGCACATTTTTTTTCTCAAGAAGTGTTTTTGGATGTGTTAGGCTAGCCATAGTGGGAGTAACATAGGTATTAACATGCATCCTCATGCAATGCCAACTAGGCATATTGATGACATGTCATAGTATTAAATGAGGAAATATATCATGGTTCTAATATATCATGTTACCATCACATAGCACTTCCCAATGAAATTGATTCTACAAGCTAACAAATGCAAGCATCTATGATACTACTTCTATGATACTTTGCACTATGAAGATAGTAATATAGACTAGTGTATCTAAGTTACTCCCCACTATGACTAGCCTTATGCTGAAACTGCTTCCAGCAGAGCGTATCTTTGGCATGTTTTCATCTTGCATGGCATGGGCATGACATCGGTTTTCTTCTACTAGGTGACTCAATGAGAGAGGTACAATCGATGGAATCATTTTCCTTGATAACAGATTTGGCGCCCTAAACATTTGGCCCATCGTCTTATCTGCTTTAATCAGGAGTGTGATTATGTCTATTGCACTTTCGAGCATTGTGCTCATCGGACTATGTTGATGTGAAATCAGTCTCATGATATGTTAAACAGTTGGGTCGAGCAGGCCATACAAGTTCTAAACAGTCACAGCGGTACGGTTTTTCTTCAGAACCTGAATGTCTCTACCTTGCCTTTTCGAGACATCACTTGTGTGCTGATCGAATTTTAACCATACATTTGCTCCATAATTACTGCAGCCTTTGCATTTGGAAGGTCCATAAGCTGCTCACTCTTTGAGAGCTTGGACACTCGAGGATCACTAAGAAGACAACTACCTTATAGTGATAAAGCTGGTGTGCCACTTCAGCATAGGGTCTCTCAGTTCCTTCTCCCTCGGTTGATAATCCCTTTATCAGTCAACAAGATCATGGATTTCTTCATCCGATTCAACTAACAAAAGATGCTAAATTCCAACCTTTACAGTTAAAAGTGGAGAGGATAGCTGTTTTTGTTTTTTGAATTTTCTAGAGGATAGCTGTTAACCATACTAATGTCTCTCTCTGTGCATATTAGCATGACATTATTCTTCACAATACTTTCCAATTCAATGATTTTTGCGCATTTGGTGATGTTTATCTCTCTTATTGTTTTGGATTCCCATACAAACAATTCCCTGTTGATAATTATTTCATTTTCATTTTATTGTATTGTTTATACAGCAAGAGACAAGAGGTGGCTTCAACACAAAAGATTGCAGGAGCCAAGAAGTGGTGTCAACACAAAAGATAGCAGGACTAAATAGTCAAGAGTGTATCTCTGCAATATTTTCATATTGCACGGCACGGGTATGAGTACACTTTTTTGCTACTAGATGACTCAATGACAGAGCTACAGTCAATGGAATCTTTTTTCTTGATATCAGATTGGTCACCCTTCACTTTTGGATCATCATTTTGTTTGCTTTCATTAGGAGAGTGATTATGTATTTTGCATTTTCCATCATTATGCTCTTATACTCCGCTGATGTGAAATAAGTCTCATGACATGAGCCATATTATTGCAGAAGCATAAGTTCTAAACAGTCACAGCGGTATGTTTTTTCTTCCTTGCCTTCTTGAGAGATCAATTGCCTCCTGATCGAGTACTAGTAGGAAAACCCCCATTTGTCCCGGTTCGTAAGGGCCTTTTGTCCCGGTTCTGGAACCGGGACTAAAGGGTCGGGACTAAAGCCCAAAACCTTTAGTCCCGGTTGGCTTACGAACCGGGACTAAAGGCCCTCCACGTGGCCGGTGCTGGGAGCCCAGGCAGGAGGACCTTTAGTCCCGGTTGGTAACACCAACCGGGACCAAAAGGCACTGGGTTTTTTTTTTTGAAAGGGGGGGGGGGGGGGGGGGGGGGGTTTAGGGGGGTTTGTAGGGTTAATTGAGGTGTTTCATATTGTGTTAGCTAGCTAATAGAGAGAAGTATCCTCTCTTTCTCCGTGCTTGGTCGACGCTAGCTACTATAGAGAGAACTCGACACGCTAGCTAGTAAGCAAATGAAGGAACCATTAAGTACACAAGATCGTCGATCATGAACATATACACAGAGAAGTGATCGACCTCTCTTTCTCCGAGAGATTGGTCGAACAACAAGTTTTCGTATATCTATCCGACGCTACTAGCTACATATATACAATATAAGATCTCTTACAATCCCTAACATTTAATTTCAAATTCCAGATGGTATTCTCCGGCTTTATTTATGACGTGGTCAAGAAAGAATCCCGCCAATTCCTCTTGAATTGCTCGTATGCGATCATGTGGTAGGAGTTCATCCCACATCTGCCACGTCTAATTTGAAGAAGGGGGTCAATACATATATATGAATGAAACTCAACACAAATCATGGTAATAAAATAAAATTGTGAATATTATTGCTTACGCACTTCAAATTGTTTTTCAGAGTAGCCCCGCTTAGGGGTCGTCGCGTTGTAGATGAACTCGCAAACGTAGTATCCACAAAAATTATTCCCTTTTTCCTGCCACAAGCACTTTACGAGAAATAGAGTTCAATCAAACTGATAATCAAGCATGATAAATGGTATTGATGGAACTAGAATCAATGGGAGATGCGCGGAACTAGCTAGTAGTACTTACTTTCGGGTGTGTAAATCGCAGCTCCCTCGGCAGTGCCGGAACAATTGCGGTGAACTCTTTCCAAACCCTGCCAGACAAAGAAAATAATTACTTGATATCAGGAAATGAACAAAGTTGCCGATATGATGCGATAATGATCGATTGAACTTACTTCTGGAGCATTTCAGTCATGTCCGCATATTCCTGGGGATCTTTTCGTTTCGAGTCTAAGACGATTACTACTCCCCGCTCAAGCTTAATCTCTAGCAGAATATAGTGGAACCTGCGCACGCATGCATAACTCATCAATTACATTACTATAACCTCGAGTAATAAGAGAAACCGAATATGCACAAGACAGTAACACTCACTTGAAGTTGTAAGGAAAGAGTATTGTCCCTTTGTTTTGATTTTTAAGCAACGATTGTAGCAAGTTGTCCTCGGTTTGTGTGACATTGTTTTTAACCGTAAACTCATGTATGATATTTGGGTTAATGAACCCAATGTCATACATTTGTGCTTTTCTGCATTCGACGATCTTCAATCTGCATAATATAGTGAGGATAATTATATATACATGCAATGAAAGAGCTGAGCTATATATATAGAGAGACTTAATTACAGAAGTAGTACTTACAGACAGTAGCAAGTCACGATTGTTTTGTCGAGGGCCTTTTGATTGTATAACTGGAATATCTCCTCAAATTCAACATTCAACAGATCCATTCCAAGGAGGTCGTGCTCCTCTTTAATT
Organism: Elymus sibiricus; assembly: GCA_039707655.1. Classification (NCBI taxonomy): domain Eukaryota; kingdom Viridiplantae; phylum Streptophyta; class Magnoliopsida; order Poales; family Poaceae; genus Elymus; species Elymus sibiricus. The sequence continues at coordinate 60,849,699 of CM077665.1, forward strand.
CTCAGCGTCAAAGTATGCCTCCCAGACTCCCGGCAGGTTTTCATGTACCATTCATGCAATGTTCGCATCATCGTTGTTAGAGGAGGATGATCAGGTTTGACGAAAGGCCGCCCGTACCGGTAACTGAATTCGTCCACCTCCAACGGCTCAAACTGTACATCATCGCTCAGGTAATCACCAGGATTGGTACCGGGCACCATCCCCGGATGATTAGCGACGATATCGCTAGACACCTTGAGCGGGGGGCACGATTGGTTCGCCTGTTCGCCGAGCTGGGGAATTTTTTCCCACTTCTTCGTTTTGCTAACCTTGCATCACTGGAAGTACTTCCCGACCACCGCGCGTCTTGATATGTCTTTTTAACACAGCGGTCAAAGTTGGAATCCGGCGGAGGCGGTGGTGGTCGCTTCAGGGCATTGATAGTGCGCATCACTTTCACTGAATCTAGCTTCTCCTTCGGAGGTGGAGTTTTCTTTGCAAAATGGGCCGTCAATTCGGCCTGACATATCTCCTCGTTTTCAAACTCGGTCCTCTCATATGGTAACTTTTCCAGAGGCTTGAGAGATGGACCGTATCTGTAATCCCTCCCGCCTCTTCTTGTACTGCTAGCCGCCAGAGCGGCGGCGTCTCTCTTCTGTCGTTGCTTACGAGGCGGAGAAGGAGGCGGAGTGCTCCGACGCGCCGGAGGAGCCGGAGCGGCGGCGTCTGTCTTCCGTCGTTGCCGACGAGGCTGAGGAGGAGGCGTACTGCTCCGACGTGCCGGAGTAGGCGAAGGAGGAGGCGGAGTGCCCTGATCACTCGCCGGAGGAGGAGGAGGAGGAGGAGGCGGAGTGCCCTGACTCGCCGGAGGAGGAGGAGGAGGCGGAGGTGTCCAGTTTGGAAGCTTGATGTACTCCTTCTGCCATAGACATGTACTCTTCAGGGCACGACCCAGCCGATTCTCCCCTTCACCTGTAGAGTGGTGAAGCTCGAGCTCCTCAAATTCCTTCATTACTTCATCGACCATCACAACAGCATAGCCATGTGGAATCGGACGGCAGTGAAAAGTTCCGTTGGGTTGAGGAGGTGCAACAGAGCCGACAGCCGCCAATAAAGTGAGGTTCTGGCATTTCGTCATAAGATTGCAATGTTGAGCCTCCGTGATAGTATCCACGGGGTAGCTAGGAGACGTGAAGTCAGGCTGAAGGGGCTCCGTGGAAGCGACGCTGCTTCTCCGCTGAGATGGTGGGGTAGCTTCTGGGGTAGCTTCGTGCCGCTGAGATGGTTGGCCGGCAGCTCGCTGGCTCTCAGCTTCCTCTAGCTTTTGTAGTCTTGCATTGAGCTTTTGAATTTCGCTCAGCTCCGCTTTCCTCTTTCTCTCCCGGCTTCTGTAACCGCCTGCGTCAGGAAACCCAACCTTCCACGGAACGGAGCCTGGTGTGCCTCGTGTTCGTCCAGGGTGCTCAGCATTCCCTAGGGCCTCAGTCAGCTCATCCTTCTCTCTGTCGGGAATGAACGTCCCTTCCTGCGCTGCGGTGATATACTCCTGAAGCTTGTTCATGGGTATTGCAAGTTGCTCGTTCGTCCAATGGCACTTCCCTGTTTCAGGGTTCAAAGTTCCCCCAACCCCGAAGAACCAATTCCTTGAACGGTCTGGCCAGTTCAATGTCTGTGGTACGACGTTTTTAGAAATCAGGTCATTCTCAGCTTTGTCCCACAACGGCCGGGCTTTGAGGTAGCCACCTGACCCCGTGTGATGGTGATACTGCTTCTTTGCAGCATTGGTCTTGTTTGTCTCTGACATTTTAATACTCTTGTCTGATGTCTTGTAGGCCACAAATGCGGGCCAGTGATCTCTTATCTTCTCAAATCGGCCGGTGAATACTGGAGTCTTCCCTTTGTCGACAAACTTTGATTTCAACTCATTCTTCCACCTCCTGAATAGATCTGCCATCTTCTTAAGAGCACACGCCTTGACCAGTGGCTCTATAACTGGCTTATTCGGATCCTCCTCTGGCGGTAGGATGAAATTTGCCTTCAGCGTGGTCCAAAGATCATCTTTCTGTCTATCGGTGACATAATCAGCTTCAGGGGCGCCGTCCTTAGGCTTATTCCATTGCTTGATGCTGATCGGGATGTCGTCCCTAACAATAGCTCCGCACTAAGCAGAAAATGTGTCCTTGGTCCGCTTGGGTTCAATCGGATGGCCATCGTGTGCGACTGCTGTGATCGTGAACCTTTCATCCTTGCGCAACCTCTTCTTCGGGCCTCGTCTCGTTACCGAAGTTTGGCTCGATCCGGAGGGCTATAAAAGAAGAAAGAAGAGTTAATTAATATATGTACATACCAAAACAATTAATGCATCAATTAGCTAGTCAGCACAGGCTTAATTAATATATATACCTCGCCGGACTTTGCAACAGCTCCCTCCACCGTTCGGTCACCGGAGCCGTCATCATGGTCTCCTTCTTCCTCCGGCATTCGGTCACCGGAGCCATCATGATCATGTCCTTCCTCCTCCATTGTTCGATCACCGGAGCCGTCATCCTCTCCTTCCAGACCATCAGTCTCGTTGAGAAACGACAAGATATCACGTCCGCCGCCGTGGATTATGTCCCCCAACAACTGTTCTTGTTCTAAGTCTCTTGGATCCATAGTTTCTGCAAATATTACAACATGGCAATTAATATACAAACATGAATGTCCGACGTCTGGACCGCCTCTCTCATGAATGTCCGACGTCCGGTTTGGGGTGGCCTCGACAACACTTCTAGGGTAGGGACGGGAGGGGGTAGGAGATCGACAACACTCTTTCTTCTAGGGTTTGGGTGGCCTCGAGAGTTTATCGGGTAGGGACGGGAGGGGGTAGGAGATCGACAACGCTCTTTCTTCTAGGGTTTGGGTGGCCTCGAGAGTTTATCGGGTAGGGACGGGAGGGGGTAGGAGATCGACAACGCTCTTTCTTCTAGGGTTTGGGTGGCCTCGAGAGTTTATCGGGTAGGGACGGGAGGGGGTAGGAGATCGACAACGCTCTTTCTTCTTTTGCACATCCATAATGGGGGCATTCTTGCTAAATCTATATTACCGGAGTTTTCTGTATGATTTTTTTTTCTAGGGTTTGGGTGGCCTCGAGAGTTGGTCGCTCGGTATATCGAGATGGGGGTGAACATTTTACCTTAGTAACTTAGAAAAAAAATGTTATCGGGGAGGGGGTATATCGACCCCCCTCCCCCCTCATGTCGAAGTTATCGGGGAGGGGGTATATCGACAACGACATACATTCCAGATAACATATACACACATATACACACATATACATGAACATATATACATATACATGAAAAAAACATATACATGACTTTTTACATGAACATATACACACATATACATGAACATATATACATATACATGAAAAAAACATATACATGACTTTTTACATGAACATATACACACATATACATGAACATATACATATACATGAAAAAAACATATACATGACTTTTTACATGAACATATACACACATATACATGAACATATACATATACATGAAAAAAACATATACATGGCCGGAAAGGGGGGGGGCTCATTGGGGTGGGCGGCGATGGCTGGAGGCCGGCGATGAGGCCGGCTGGCTCGGGGCGGCACGCGGTGATGGGGACGAGGACGGCGGGCGCTCGGGGAGGCGACGACGACGAGGGCGGCGGGCTCGGGGAGGCGACGACGCGGCGACGGGGAGGCAACGGCGACGACTGGGACGGCGGGCTCGGGGAGGCGACGACGACGAGGACGGCGGGCTCGGCGACGGCGACGACGCGGCGATGTCGGGGAGGCGACGACAACGATGGGGACGGCGGGCTCGGGGAGGCGACGACGACGAGGATGGCGGGCTCGGCGACGTCGCCGACGCGGCGACGGGGAGGCGACGGCGACGACGAGGACGTCAGGCTCGGGGAGGCGACGACGCGGCGACGTGGAGGCGGCGGCGACGACGGGGACGGCGGAATCGGGGAGGCGGGCTCGGGGCAACTGGTAGATGAAAACCTGAAATTTTCCAAGGGTTTTCTTATATACAAGAAGCATTGGTCCCGGTTGGTGGCACCAACCGGGACCAATGCCCACCTTTAGTCCCGGTTGGTGCCACCAACCGGGACCAAAGGTCTCTTTTCAGCAGCCCAAAGGGCGGGAAGCAGAGACCTTTGGTCCCGGTTGGTTCCACCAACCGGGACCAAAGGTAGGCATTGGTCCCGGTTGGTGGCACAAATCGGGACCAAAGGTGCGCATTGGTCCCGGTTGGTGCCACCAACCGGGACCAATGGCCTTGCACAGCGGCGTAGTGGTGGGAGTTTAGTCCCACCTCGCTACTTGAGAGCGCCGAGCACCTGTTTATAAGCCCCGCTGCCTCTTCCCTCTCGAACTCCTCTGAACTGCAGGCCTATGGGCCTAATCTGACACTGCTATGCCTGTGGGCCTGCTGGGCCTTCTGCGGGCCTGAATCCTGGCCCAACTATCTTAGTTTCTAGTCGTATTCAGGCTGTGGTGGCCCAGTAGGTGGCATTTTTTTCTGTTTATTTGTTTTCTTTTTTGCTTTTTTTTCAGTTTTCCAGTGATTCTTTTTGCTGTTAGGTCACAAAATTATAGACTTTCTGTTAGTGCCATTAATTTTCATATTTGAATAGTTTAAATTTGAATTCTTTTAAATTTGTGTGAATAACTTTACTATAAAAATAGATTTTGGAGTGATTCTTTTTCCTGCTATTTAATATTATTGTGTTTTATCATTATATTAAATTTGGTAATTTTTAGGTTATTTTCAATGTCTGTTTTAATCAAGAACAGATTTTGTTATTTTAGTTTGCTATTAAAGTTTGTAACTAAAAATTTCTTTATGAAAATTCTTTTTGCCGTTAATGTTTTGAACAGAAAATACTTTGATAATTTTAGTTGCATAAATTTTATATAATTTTAGTTTAAAAAATACTAGAGGTTTATAAAAGCTTTTTAGTTGATTCCTTTTGCTATTAGAGTTTTATAAAAGCACTACAAAAGAACTCTGAAAAGCTTGAAAGTTCGCATGGTATCATCATTTCACCCACATAGCATGTGCTAAAAAGTTGAGAGGGTTACGGCAAAAACTGGATGCACTTCATGTACAAAACGGGCAATCTCTTTCGAAGTATCAGGGTTTCGAACGAAAACTCATCTGTTACAAAAGGATTTCATTTTTTTGAACTTATTTGAACTACAGACTTTTTGTGTGTTCAAAATGCACCATTCGAAGCCACATCATCAAATTTTAACCCTTTCTGACTTCATTTGTTATTTTTCATGCATTTACTGATTTTTTGAGCTAAATGACCCTGAAATTGAAAAGCACTACAAATGAACTCTGAAAAGTTTGAAAGTTGGCATGGTATCATCATTTCACCCACATAGCATGTGCTAAAAAGTCGAGAGGGTTACGGCAAAAACTGGATGCACTTCGTGTACAAAACGGGCAATCTCTTTCGAAGTATTAGGGTTTCGAACGAAAACTCATCTGTTACAAAAGGGATTTCATTTTTTCGAACTTATTTGAACTCCAGACTTTTTGTGTGTTCAAAATGCACCATTCAAAGCCACATTATCAAATTTTAACCATTTGTGACTTCATTTGTTATTTTTCATACATTTACTGATTTTTTTGAGCTAAATGACCCTGAAATTGAAAAGCACTTCAAATGAACTCTGAAAAGGTTGAAAGTTGGCATGGTATCATCATTTCATCCACATAGCATGTGCTAAAAAGTTAAGAGGGTTACAGCAAAAACTGGATGCACTTCGTGTACAAAACGGACAATCTCTTTCGAAGTATCAGGGTTTCGGACGAAAACTCATCTGTTACAAAGGGATTTCATTTTTTTGAACTTATTTGAACTCCATACTTTTTGTGTGTTCAAAATGCACCATTCGAAGCCACATCATCAATTTTCAACCCTTTCTGACTTCATTTGGTATTTTTCATGCATTTACTGATTTTTTTGAGCTAAATGACCTTGAAATTGAAAAGCACTTCAAATGAACTCTGAAAAGGTTGAAAGTTGGCATGGTATCATCATTTCACCCACATAGTATGTGCTAAAAAGTTGAGTGGGTTACGGCAAAAACTGGATGCACTTTGTGTACAAAACGGACAATCTCTTTCGAAGTATGAGGGTTTCGGACGAAAACTCATCTGTTACAAAGGGATTTCATTTTTTTGAACTTATTTGAACTCCATACTTTTTGTGTGTTCAAAATGCACCATTCAAAGCCACATCATCAATTTTCAACCCTTTCTGACTTCATTTGGTATTTTTCACGCACTTACTGATTTTTTTGAGCTAAATGACCTTGAAATTGAAAAGCACTTCAAATGAACTCTGAAAAGGTTGAAAGTTGGCATGGTGTCATCATTTCACCCACATAGCATGTGCTAAAAAGTTGAGTGGGTTACGGCAAAAACTGGATGCACTTTGTGTACAAAACGGACAATCTCTTTCGAAGTATGAGGGTTTCGGACGAAAACTCATCTGTTACAAAGGGATTTCATTTTTTGAACTTATTTGAACTCCATACTTTTTGTGTGTTCAAAATGCACCATTCAAAGCCACATCATCAATTTTCAACCCTTTCTGACTTCATTTGGTATTTTTCATGCACTTACTGATTTTTTTGAGCTAAATAACACTGAAATCGAAAAGCACTTCAAATGAACTCTGAAAAGGTTGAAAGTTGGCATGGTATCATCATTTCACCCACATAGCATGTGCTAAAAAGTTGAGTGGGTTACGGCAAAAACTGGATGCACTTCGTGTACAAAATGGACAGTCTCTTTCGAAGTATCAGGCTTTCGGACGAAAACTCATCTGTTACAAAGGGATTTCATTTTTTTGAACTTATTTGAACTCCATACTTTTTGTGTGTTCAAAATGCACCATTCAAAGCTACATCATCAATTTTCAACCCTTTCTGACTTCATTTGGTATTTTTCATGCACTTACTGATTTTTTTGAGCTAAATAACCCTGAAATTGAAAAGCACTTCAAATGAACTCTGAAAAGGTTGAAAGTTGGCATGGTATCATCATTTCACCCACATAGCATGTGCTAAAAATTTGAGTGGGTTACGGCAAAAACTGGATGCACTTCGTGTACAAAATGGACAATCTCTTTCGAAGTATCAGGCGTTCAGACGAAAACTCATTTGTTACAAAGGGATTTCATTTTTTTGAACTTATTTGAACTCCATACTTTTTGTGTATTCAAAATGCACCATTCAAAGCCACATCATCAATTTTCAACCCTCTCTGACTTCATTTGGTATTTTTCATGCACTTACTGATTTTTTTGAGCTAAATAACCCTGAAATTGAAAAGCACTTCAAATGAACTCATTTGGTATTAAGGATTTCTGGATCGATCACCTTCTGAGAGATTGCATTGACGAATGCACATACTTCACAATGGCTAATCGAACGTTTTTCGGTAGAAGCCCCCTCAATGCAACCGGAAGCAGTTGCGTCATAACGTTCATACATAGTTCTCATTATTGAACAACATATAGCTCTCTAGAGCATCTAATTAAAACATACATTGAAACTATAAAATTTAAATGCAACAACAAATGCGATCATAACTGCAACTAAGGTACCAATTGATCCAACGGCATAATGATACCAAGCCTTAGTATGAATGGCATATTTTCTAATCTTTCTAATCTTCAAGCGCATTGCATCCATCTTGATCTTGTGATCATCGACGACATCGGCAACATGCAACTCCAACTTCATCTTCTCCTCTTTCAAGTAATTGTTTTCTTTTTCAACCAAATTTAACTTCTCGACAAGAATTTCTATGTCGGTTGGAATTTTCGGTTCACATACCTCCTAGATTAAAAAATCTATGTCACGTTGGTCGGCATAATTGTCATAAACACTAAATAAAACAAATAGTTATAAAAGATAATATATACCACATCCGAATCATAGACCGGACGAGGGCCGACGTGGGCGGATACCATGACCATGGCACTATATAATAACAAACAATAATAAAAGTAAGAAAATTACATAAGTATCTATCTAAATGATACAAGTAAGAACTTTTTTCTTTTCGAAAGAAGATAAGAAGAAGAGGCTAACCACGGTGGTGCCGGCGCCGAGATGGACGCGGGCGATCGACGGCAGTGAGGACGGGGACGGGACAGGACGGACCGCCAAACCTAAACAAATCTTGAGAAAAATGGAGCTTGGACAAGGAGCTTCGAGAGGAGAAAGCTTAAGTGTGGCTCGGGCATTTCATCGAACTCCTCATGTGCATAGGATGTGAGCTAGAGCATCACAAAGCTCTCCCCTCGCCGGCCAGAAAAACAGAGCAATGTGGAGTGCTCTGCTCGCTGGCGGGGGGTATATATAGGCATATCATTGGTCCCGGTTCGTGGCTGGAACCGGGACTAAAGGACCCCCTTTGGTCCCGGTTCCAACCACAAACTGGGACCAATGGTTGTGGGCCAGGAGCGAGGCACACTGGTCCCGGTTCGTGTCTAGAACCGGGACCAAAGGGTCCAGACGAACCGGGACCAATGCCCCACGAGGCCCGGCCGGCCCCCTGGCCTCACGAACCGGGACCGTTGCCCCCATTGGTCCCGGTTCGTGACTGAACCGGGACTAATGGGCTGGCCCGGCCTGGACCAATGCCCTGTTATGTACTAGTGATAAGACATACTTTTGCTCCAAATTACTGCAACCTTGGTATTTGGAAGGCCAAAAGATGTTTACTATTCAACAATTTGGACACAGGAGGATCACCAAGAGAAAATACGGTACTTCCCATTTCATTTTATTCTGTTGTTGCTATAGCAGGAGCCAAGAAGTGGCTTCAACACACAAGATAACAGGAGCCAAGAAGTGGCTTCAACACACAACGGTATGTTCTTGCTTCCTTGCCTTCTCGAGAGATCACTTGTCACTAGTAGAAAACAGGGCATCTGTCCCGGTTGCAGAGGGCCTTTAGTCCCGGTTCTGCAACCGGGACAAAACGATCGGGACTAATGCCGATCGCTTTTAGTCCCGGTTGGCTTACGATCCGGGACCAACGGTGCTCCACGTGGCCGTTCGGCGGCGCCAAGGCAGGAGGACCTTTGGTCCCGGTTCGTAACACGTACCGGGACTAAAAGGCGCTGGTTTTTTTTTTTTTGGAAATGGTCGTGTTTCATTTTTTGTTTTCATTTTCTTTTATATTTATATTGTATTTTCACACGAGATTTCATTTTTGGAAAGGGCCAATCGCAACATCATATTTTCCTCTAATTCACATGATCACTTGCATCCATCCACCTTAATCAAATATATGTCATATAACTCATCATCATCTTACTCATCTAACAACTCATCATCATCTTAATCATACCAAGTTAAAATCTCATAAAACAGAAAAACATCATAATAGTAATCATCCTAATCGATCATGCAAGTTAAAATAAACCAGAAAAACTTCTCTCTCATATAGGACCTAGTCGTCCCTCCTAGGTAAAATGACATAAAACAGAATAACACCTATGTCTCCATGATGAAGCAAAGAGATCCAACGGTCTCCAACTTGTGGCTTGCGATCCTTCTTTATTTGTCCCCATGCTTCAATTTGGAGCCGTCTTGGTGGTTTGCGCTCAATCGAGTATGCAAAAGAGAACTCGGGCTGGAAGGGGCTTTTAATTGTCATATTACCTTCGGGTTGCATCAACGGAGGCACAACTTCATTTGGCAGTTTCTGTTGAAGAACATAATAGTAGCCTAGTTAGCAATGTAATCAATACAATTTACGCAACAGTACTAGTGTACTTAATTAGCAACTCTTACCAAGATATTTCGGCGAATGTCATCCGCCCTCAACCTATGCACTAGTGTCCTGTACAATGTATAATTTGGGCCAGTTCCCAAATTATACGGGAAGATCTCCCTACCAACTAGGACACCAATAACAAAGTTGATAAGATCATCCTTCTCCTCCCAAGTTAGATGTGATCCATAAGTGTAGTGTGTCGTGTCGATTATGTTTTGTGTTTCACTCGAAGAAACGAAATAAGCAGTAAATCATAAATTAACAAATTTAGTATGGATGAACACCAAATATTTTTAAATATAGAATGCAAATTACTTGACAAATATGCATGGTTGACAAACTCACATGGAGGTAAAACAGGAAGCATATCGACATCCACCCAAATGTCGATGTTTCCTTGAATATGATCTTCAGGACGAAGATCGAAGGTTATTTCCATATCCTCCTAAAATCCATATGCCTTGCAAAGAGCTTTCCAATTTGATCACCCTAATTCTGTGTTATTAACTGCATTCATTACTTTGACCAGAAATGTGTGACCATGTTTAGTCCTCAGGTTAGCTCTCCTCGTCTCCATACTCTCGTGGTCCTCGAAACCGAGCCTCTCCAAGACATATCGTCTTGCATGGCAGGGGATGAACTAGTCGAATTGTATAAAACAGAAATTACACGTTGAATCAAAGAAATAAAAGTCATGCTTAATTACGAAAAAACAGTTGTCATCGTTGCGTACCGTAGAAATATCAAAGTCCTCGTAAAGCTTCATGGTGAAGAACCTGCCGTCTCGCAGCCCAGGCTGGTCGCAAAGACCCTTATCTTCACCGCAAAGTTCACACGCTTGGATCCTATCGTCGTCTGATGACGATGACATTTCCTGTGTTCATGATTCAAGAATTACGACACGCTTGGATCCTAATGCGTGTGTGACTTTCGGTCCGTCGAGGCTTTCCTTAAATAACTCTCATATCTCATGGTGTGTTGGTGCGCACTCTCTCACACTGATATGGTGGTGTATATATGTTGATGGACACTCTCTCACAGTAATAGTTCGACCGTCGGTGATGGACGCCCCCCTCTTCTCTTCTTGCGCATTATACCGATGAATATATCGCAAAGAAGAGAAGAAGAGTAGGCGCCCCCCACGACAACAGTCGGGATTCCTCCATTAAGAACACACATGAAAGTCACACAAGGAGGAACGACAGACCGAAAGTCACACACGCATTATACCGATAAAATATCACTAATACATCTATAATGAACTCGAATATAATATCACTAATACATCATCTCGAATAATCCAGTTAATGCATCATCAAATATTAACTAATACATCTCGAATATTATCATATAAGATCACTAATACAGATCGAATACTATCGAATAATCTAAGTCACTAGCGGTTCCTGAGTCGCGGGTGGTGGACACCCAAAGATAAGGAACCATCACGGGATCATAACTCGGGTGAGATCCCAGAAGAATCTGCCAGGTATTGTTGAACCTGGCGTCCAACGCCGCCATGTAGCGACGGACGTGCTCGTCCTCCTCCCTGACACGGCGACGTACCACCTCCGCGGGGGCACGCTCCCTCTGCACCGAAAGTGGCCCACATGACCGCCACCAAAGAAGCTCCGGGTCGACCACGAGACCAGGATTCCTCACCAAGCTCCGAGCCCGGGAAGGTAGCACCTCCCAGTGCCAGTCAGGCGGAGCCCAGTTCCGGACATTGCGCCTCTCAAGCATGATGTCGCCGCCGACTCGACGACGACGAGGATGCGGGCCAGGCATCGTCGACGTCGAGACAAATTCCTTTGAGAACATTTTCTTATCGTTTAATGTTTTGCTTTTTTAGAAATGCGGGATTGGCATCGTCGACGAAAACAAATTGTGGCTATAGCAAATATCATTTTATTTAACAAAAATAAAACAACAATAACATTTTTAATAACAAAGCCTAGTGATGTGTAAGTTAGCAAATAAAGAAGCATCTACCTCATAGATCAACAAATCAACTTAAAATGCCATCTTAATTTCCTAACTAACTTAAAATGACATCTTAATTTTCTAACTAGCCCTGGATCCGCCGCTGACCGTGACTGCTTCGGCCGGCGACGGATGCGCGCAACGACGGTAACCGCGGGGGTGAGGGGGGATAGCTAGGAGGAGGAGGGGAATGGCGGTGTGGCCGGCGGCTCACCTAGGAGGAGGAGGAGGCCGGAGCGGACTTGGGGAGGCGACGGCGTCGGGGGGCGGTGACGGGGACGGCGATGGGGATGGCGTCGGGGGCGGCGACGGGGACGGCGTCGGGGGCGGGGACGAGGAGCGAGCGGGCTAGGGGAGGCGACAGCGTCGGGGAGGCGACGGCGAGATCCGGCAGCCTGGCGGCGTCGAGGTGGTTTTCGGCGCCGTCGGGGGAGAGGGAAAGCAGATGGATTTGGAAACTTTTCCAAGTCCCGCTTTAGTCCCGGTTAGAGCCAACAACCGGGACTAAAGGTAGTTTTCGGCAGCCCGAAAGGGCGGGAAGCCCAGCCCTTTAGTCCCGGTTGGTGGCTCTAACCGGGACTAAAGGTAGTTTTTGGCAGCCTGAAAGGGCGGGAAGCCCAGCCCTTTAGTTCCGTTTGGTGGCTCCAACCGGGACTAAAGGGGGAGTTTAGTCCCACCTCGCCAAGCGAGAGGCGCTAGCACCTGTTTATAAGCCCGGCCCTCTCTGCCTTGTTAAGTTCCTCTCAAATCCTAAATTCAAAATGAAAATAGATGTGCTTGTAGAGAAAATTCAACCTAAATTCAAAGCGCTAGTACATTTATTTAGCTTACTAGCACTTTGAATTTAGGTTGAATTTCCTCTATAAGCGCATCTATTTTCACTTTTGCTATTTTGCGGATGAAAACACGTCTATTACAAAGGGATTTCAATTTTTTGAACATATTTTAACTCAAGACTTTTTCTGCATTCAATATGCACCATTCAAAGCCACATCATCACCTTTCAACCATTTTCTGACTTCATTTGCTAGTTTTCATGCATTTCATGATTTATTTTGAGCTAAATTGACCCTGAATTGAAAAGCACTGCAAATGAACTCTGAAATGGTTGAAAGTTGGCATGGTATCATAATTTCACCCACATAGAATGTGCTAAAAATTTGAGAGGGTTATCGGAAAAACTGGATGCACTTCGTGTACAAACTGGACAATCTCTTTCGAAGTATCAGGGTTTCGGACGAAAACAGGTCTATTACAAAGGGATTTCAATTTTTTGAACATATTTTAACTTAAGACTTTTTCTGCATTCAATATGCACCATTCAAAGCCACATCATCACCTTTCAACCATTTTCTGACTTCATTTGCTAGTTTTCATGCATTTCATGATTTATTTTGAGGTAAAATGACCCTGAATTGAAAAACACTGCAAACAACTGCGTGCATTATATAATTAAATGTATCAAAAACCATTACAGAACATCATGAATAGAGAAGTAATCAAATGTTATTACTGAAAAAATAAATACATAAAATTCATATATAGTTCTCATAGAATAACATACAGCTCTCTAGAGCATCTAATTAAAACATAAATTGAAACTAACATACAACTATGTAAAACATTTAAATGCAACAACAAATGCGATCATAATCGCAACTAAGGTAACAATTGATCCAACAACATAATGATATCAAGCCTCATTATCAATGGCATATTTTCTTATCTTTCTAATCTTCAAGCGCATTGCATCCATCTTGATCTTGTGGTCATCGACGACATCGGCAACATGCAACTCCAATTTCATTTTCTCCTCCTCAATTCTTTTCAATTTTTCTTTCAAATCATCGTTTTCTTTTTCAACTAAATTTAACCTCTCGACAAGAGGGTCGATTGGAATTTCCGGTTCACATACCTCCTAGATAAACACATCTATGTCACGTTGGTCGGCACAATTGTCATAAAGACTAAATGAAACAAATAATTATAAAAGATAATATACCACATCCGAATCATAGACCGGACGAGGGCTGACGTGGGCGGATACCATGGCCATGGCACTATATAATAACAAAAAATAATAAAAGTAAGAAATTTATACAAGTATCTATGTAAATCATACAAGTAAGAATTTTTTCTTTTAAAAAGAAGATAAGAACAAGAGGCTCACCACGATGGTGCCGGCGACGAGATCGGCGCGGGCGATCGACGATGGTGAGGACGGGGACGGGACGTGACGGACCGCCAAACCTAGAAAAATCTTTGGGAAAATGGAGCTTGGAGATCGAGCTTGGAGAGGAGAAAGCTTAAGCATGGCTCCGGCATTTCATCAAACACTTCGTGTGCATAGGATGAGAGCAGAGCAGCACACATCTCGCACACGCCGGCCGGCCAAAAAACAGAGGAGTGAGCGGGCAGGGGCGAGCATATATATATATATATATATATATATATATATATATATATATATATAGGCATATCTTTAGTCCCGGTTTGTGGATAGAACCGGGACTAAAGGGACTGGAACCAGGAGCGAGGCCCTTTAGTCCCGGTTCGTGTCTGGAACCGGGACTAAATGGGTCACACGAACCGGGACTGGTTCTTGACGAACCCCGGCCGGCGCCCTGGCTGCTCGAACCGGGACTGATGCACCCATTAGTCCCGGTTCGTAACACGACCGGGACTAATGCAATATTCTGGCCCGTTTCAAAGCCCTGTTTTTCTACTAGTGTGTGCATTCATGCAATATGTTTGCCACAACAGGGGTTGGTGCTGGAGATGGATTAGGGATCGGAGGGAGCTTGGAGAATAAAAAGGGACAAAGAAGAGGTAGACATTTCCTTCACGCGGGCCCAACAACAAGCACTACACGAACCAATTTTTGACAAAGGACGTGCGGATCCTGAATCACTACGGAAGGACTTTGACAAACTCACGTGTTGCACCAACTTACCCTGCACAGAAGAGAGCAGCAGCCCTATATCCAGCGTCAAGGTCTCCATCGACGCCTCAATCCTGGCGGCCCCTCCGCCGAACGCCTCCGCCACTCTCTCGTGGGTCGTCGCCGTTCCTTACCCCGATTCACCTACCGCAATACTGGCTAACGGATCCGTATTTACTAAGGTGCGATCTTCCACGTTATTCTCTACATGTTTAGATCCGTAATTCTACATCCGTTTGGGGAACGGGTCCGGATCCAGATTCTGGCTAACGGATGGACGTTCTCGATCTCCAACGTCGCACCGGCTCTCTTCTCCTTTGTGCGTGACTATGATGGGTTGGTGGGACCTTGTCAACGAGATTGTACTCTCTCGCGGGCGCTTCCATATGACAGTCAACAGTGCTCGTCGCCTCTGCTTTGCCGCATGTACTCGCTTCGCCTGTGGTAATACAATCTGGAAGTCAGTCGAACACTCCTGCTAGGTTTAGTTTCTTCATGTGGCTAGCTGTTGACAGTCTCACCACCGACTACTGGCTGGCCAAGCAACTCATCCTATCTGCTCTGCCTTGGTGTCCCCGAGACGTGCACTCTCCAGTTCGTGCGCTGCCGCTTCACCCACCACCAGGTCTGGCAGCGTTTCCTTGCTTGGACGTCCATGGGCTTCCCTATCCCAGATATGGACTCCGCTGTTAGAATTTGTGGCTTAAGGCCAGAAAACACCCTCCAAAGGGGGCAACTAGGATACGATCACTATCCTGATTCAGTGGAGATCATGGAAGGAATGCAATGCGAGGATCTTTGAACATACTCAGAGCAGTGCCGACTGCCTTAATTGCTCTTATCAAAGAGACATCCAAGCCTCGAGGGCCGCCGGCTGCATCAACACGAACTAGTTTGTTTGTGAAATAGTTTTAAATAGTGGGCTATGTCACTTAGTGGCGGACCTTATTAAACACTATACCGGCGCTATAGGGTGCTATTTAAAACTGTGGTTTGTGCTCTGCCCTTATGACAATGCAGCTTTTTTCTTTCTGGGTGGCATCTCACTAGTAGAAAACAGGGTACTAGTCCCGGTTCCAGAGGGCCTTTAGTCCCGGTTCTGGAACTAGGACAAAACAAACGGGACTAATACCCAAAACCTTTAGTCCCGGTTTGCTTACGAACCGGGACCAAAGGGGCTCCACGTGGCCGCTGCGGGGCGCCCAGGCAGGAGGACCTTTAGTCCCGGTTGGTAACACCAACCGGGACCAAAAAGCAGCCACGCGTCAGCAGCTCGCAGGCGCTGGTTTTTTTTTTTTTGAAAGGGGGGGGGGGGGTTTAGGGGTTTTGGAGGGTTAATTTAGGGGTTTCATATTGTGTTAGCTAGCTAATAGAGAGAAGTGACCTCTCTTTCTTCGTGCTTGGTCGACTCTAGCTACTATACATATAGAGAGAACTCGACGCTAGCTAGTAAGCAAATGAAGGAAACCATTAATTACACAAGATCGTCATGAACATATATAGAGAGAAGTGACATCTCTTTGTCCGTGCTTGGTCGAACAACAAGTTTTCATATATCTATCCGACGCTGCTACATATGTACAATATAACATCTCTTACAATCCCTAACATCATCTACCTAAGACCATTGCAATTCCACATGGTATTCTCCGTGTTCAGGTATGACGTGGTCAATAAAGAATCCCGCTAATTCCTCTTGAATTGCTCGTATGCGATCATGTGGTAGGAGTTCATCCCACATCTGCCAGATCTAATTTAAAGAAGGTGGTCAATACATATATATGAATGAAACTCAACACAATTGATGGTAATATATAAAATAAAATTGTGAATATTGTTTACGTACTTCAAATTGTTTCTCAGAGAATCCCCGCTCAGAGGTCGAGTGGCGAATGAACTCGCATACGTAGTATCCACATAAATGATTCCCGGGTGCCTGGTACAAGCACTTTACGAGAATAGAGTTCAATCAAACTGATAAGCAAGCATGATAATGGTATTGATGAAACTAGAATCAATGAGAGATGCGCGAAACTAGCTAGTACTACTTACTTTGGGGTGTGTAAATCGCAGCTCCTTCTTCAGACCCGGAACTATAGTGGTGAACTTTTTCCAAACCCTGCCCGGCAAAGAAAATGATTACTTGATATCAGGAAATGAACGAAAGTTGCCGATATGGTCCCGGTATTGATTGAACTTACTTCTGGAGCATTGCAGTCATGTCCGCATAATACTCGGGATCTTTACGTCTCGAGTCTAAGACAGTTACTAATGCCCCGTCAAGATTAATGGATAGCAGAATATAGTAGAACTTACGCACGCATAACTCATCAATTACATTACTTTACCTCGAGTAAGCGAAACCGAATATGCACAAGACAGTAACACTCACTTGAAGTTGTAAGGAAAGAGTATTTCCCTTTTGTTTTGATGTCTAAGGAACGATTCTAGCAAGTTCTCCTCAATATCTTTGGCTTCCTTTTGTACCGACCATTCATTTACGGTATTTGGGCTAATGAACCCAATGTCATAGATTTGTTCTTTTTTGCATTCGACCATCTTCAATCTGCATAATATAGTGAGGATAATTATATATACATGCAATGAACGAGCTGAGCTAGAGACTTAATTATAGAAGTAATACTTACAGACAGTAGCAAGACATGAGTTGTTTGTCGAGGGCCTCTTGATTGAATAACTGAAATAACTTCACAAATTCAACAGGCATCAGGTCGACTCCAATGAAGTCGTGCTCTTTTTTTAATTCCGACCATCAAACTGTCGGTCCCAGACTTCCTGCAGGTTTCCATGTACCACTCATGCAATTTTTGTATCATCGTTGTTAGAGGAGGATGATCAGGTTTGACGAGAGGCTTCCCGTGCTCATATCTAAAGTCCTCTGCTACTACTACCTCAGCCGTTTCAAACTATACATCATCGTCCATGTAATCACCAAGAGTGGTACCGGGCAGTAGCACCGGATGATTAGCGATATCGCTAGACACCATGAGCGGGGGGCACGATTGCTTCTCATGTTCGCCGAGTTGCGGAATTGTTTTCCCACTTCTTCATTTTTTTCTCTTGCAGCACTGGAAGTACTTCCCGACCGCCGCGCTTCATCATATGTATTATGAATAATGCGGTCATAGTTCGATTGCCGCGGAGGCGGTGATGGTCGCTTCAGGGCATCCAGAGTGCGCTTCCCTTTCATCGGATCTACCGTTTCCTTTGGAGGTGGTGGTTTCCGTGCAAAATGGGCCTTCACTTCGGCTTCACTGATTTCAGCACTTTCCTTGTCAGTCCTCTCATATGGTAACTTTGGAAGAGGCTTGAGGCTTGGACCAAATTTGTATTTCTTCCCGCCTATTGTACTGCTAGCCGCCGGAGCGGCGGCGTATCTCTTCCGCCGTTGCTGACGCGCCAGAGGAGGCGGAGTTCCCTGACGCACCGGAGGAGGAGGAGGAGGAGGAGGAGGAGGCGGAGTGCCCTAACGCACCGGAGGAGGTGAAGGAGGAGACGGAGTGCCCTGACGCGCCGGAGGAGGAGAAGGAGGAGGCAGAGTGCCCCGACGCGCCGGAGGAGGAGGAGTGCCCTGACGCGCCGGAGGAGGCTGAGTCTGCTGAGGCGTCCAGTTTGGAAGCTTGATGTACTCCTTTCTCCATAGACAGGTACTCCTCAAAGCATTTTCCAGAAGAATAATATCCTCTTCACCTGTAGGGTTGTCAAGCTCCAGCCCCTCAAATCCATCCATTACTTCATCCACCATCACAACAGCATAGCCATGTGGAATCGGACGGCAATGGAAAGTTCTCTCAGCTCGAGGAGGTACAACAGAGCTGACCGCTGCCTTCAAGGTCAGGTTCTGGCATTTCGTCATTAGCTCGCAATGTTCAGCCTCCGTGATACTATCCACGGGGTAGCGAGGAGCCGTGAAATCAGGCTGAACGAGCTCCGTGGAAGCCACACTGCTTCTCCACTGAGATGGTGGGGTAGCTTCTGGGGCAGCATCGAAGGAAGGATCTTCGTGCCGCTCAGATGGTTGGCTGGTAGCTCGCTGGCTCTCCAGGTCCTCTAGTTTTGCTAATCTTGAACTGAGCTTCTGCATTTCGCTTGCTTCCTGTTTCCTCTTTCTCTCTCGGCTTCTATAACCACCGCTGTCGGGAAACCCATGCACCCACGGAACGGAGCCTGATGTACCTCGTGTTCGTCTAGCGTGTTCAGGATTCCCGAGGGCCTCTGACAGCTCGTCCTTCTCTCTGTCGGGAATGGACGTCCCTTCCTGTGCTGCCTTGATTGCTGCCTGAAGCTTCCGCAAGGGTGTTGCAAGTTGCTCGTCCGTCCAAACACACTCCCCTGTTTTTGGGTCCAAAGTTCCCCCAACCCCGAAGAACCAAGTCCTTGAACGATCTGGCTAGTGCAATGTCGCTGGTTGGACATTCTTAGCAAGCAGGTCTTGCTCAGCTTTGTCCCACAACGGCCGGGCTTTGTAGTAGCCACCTGACCCCGTGTGATGGTGATACTTCTTCTTTGTAAGATTTTTCTTGTTTGTCAGTGACCTTTTCTTACCCTTCACCGATTTCTTGTAGGCCACAAATTCGGGCCATTGATCTCTTATCTTCTCATGTCGACCGATGAATACCGGAGTCTCCTCTTTCTCGACAAACTTTGTGTTCAACTCTTTCTTCCAGTTCCTGAATAGTTCTGCCATCTTCTTAAGAGCAAACGCCTTGACCTTTCGCTCTATAACTAGGTTATTCGGATCCTCCTCTCGCGGTAGGCTGAATTTTTTTATCAGCTCGGTCCAAAGATCATCTTTCAGTCTATCATGGACATAAGAAACTTCAAGGTCCTTATTATTCTTATTCCATTGCTGGGTGCTGATCGAGACATAGTCCCTAACAACAACTCCACACTGATGTACAAATGCGTCCTTGGTCCTCTTGGGAGCAATCGGTTGCCTTCTTTCGCGACTTCTGTGATCGTGAAGCTTTCATCCGAGCGCAACATTTTCTTCGCGGCTCGTCTCCTTACCTCGTCGGACTTTGCAACAGTTGAGGCTCGCTCCTCCGTTCGGTCACCGGAGCCGTGATCATGATCTCTTTCCTCCGCCATTCGGTCACCGGAGCCGTCATGATCTCCTTCCTCCTCCATTGTTGGATCACCGGAGCCGTCATCCTCTCCTTCCCGACCATCGGTGTCGTTGAGATACGACAAGGGATCACCTCCGGCGAGGATTATATCCCCCAACAACTATTCTTTTTCTAAATCTCTGTGATCCATAGGTTCTGCAAATATTACAACATGGCAATATACAAACATGAGATATGCAAATCAATACAAGGCAATGCAACAATACGATCATATAATATCACTAATACATCATCGAATAGTATCGCTAATACATCATCGAATATTATCACTAATACATCTCGAATATTATTATATAATATCACTAATACAGATCTAGTTGACGTCTCGCGGCGCAGGCGGTGGACACCCAAAGAGAAGGAACTATGACGGGATCATAGCTCGGGTGAGATCCCTGAAGAACCTGCCAGGTATTGAAGAACCTGGCGTCCAACGCAGCCATGTAGCGTCGGACGTGCTCGTCCTCCTCCCTGACATGGCGACATACCACCTCCGCGGGGGCCGGCTCCCTCTGCACCGACAGTGGTCCACGCGACCGCCACCAAAGAACCTCCGGGTCGACGACGGGACCCTGATTCCTCACCAAGCTGGGCGCCTCGGAAGGCAGCACCTCCCAGTGCCAGCCCGGCGGAGCCCAGTGCCAGCCCGGCGGAGCCCAGTCCCGAACATGGCGCCTCTCAAGCAGGTGGTTGCCGCCGAGTCGATGACGAGGATGCTAGCCGGGCATCGTCGACTCAACGGCTACGCTATGCAACTAAACATTTAAACATCTAATTAAACATCATATCGCGTCACCGACGATCGTCGGGGAGTCCTCGATATCGTCGGGGACTCTCCCTCACCGACGATCGTCGGGGGGTACTCTCCCTCACCAACGATCGTCGGGGGGTACCCTCCCTCACCGACGATCGTCGGGGACTCCCCGATATCGCGTCACCGACGACCGACGATAAAACAACTAAACATCTAAACAATAAAAACAACTAAACAATAAAAACAACTAAAACAACTAAATTAACTAAATTAACTACCGCTTTTGTATATCCTAAAACAACTAAAACAACTAAAATTAACTAAATTAACTAAACAACTAAATTAACTAAATCAACTAAAATAATAAAAACAACTAAAACAACTAAATTAACTAAATTAACTACCGCTTTTGTATATCCTAAAACAACTAAAACAACTAAAATTAACTAAATTAACTAAACAACTAAATTACCTAAATCAACTAAACAGAGAGGAAGGGGGAGCCTTACCGGCGAGGAGCGGCGACGGCGACGGAGCGACGGAGGAGACCGGCGAGGAGCGGCGACGGCATCGGGTCGGGGCGGCGACGGCGAGGAGCGGCGACGGCGGCGCAGGGCAGGGGCGGCGGCGGCAGTGCAGGGCAGGGGCGGCGTCGAGGGCGTCGACGGCGAGGTGGAGCAGCCTGACGGCGTCGAAGGGGCAGAGGGCGGCGAGGACGTCGACTGCGAGCTCGGCCAGCCTGGCGGCGTCGATGTGCTTGGCGTCGTCGGGGGCAACTGCAGATGAAATCTGAAAAATTCCTAAGTCCCTGCTTAGCCCCCCCCCTTTAGTCCCGGTTGGTGGCTCCAACCGGGACGAATGGCCCCCTTTCGTCCCGGTTGGTGCCACCAACCGGGACTAAAGGTCAATTTCAGCAGCCCAAAGGGCGGGAAGTAGAGACCTTTGGTCCCGGTTGGTGGCACCAACGAGGACGAAAGGGTGGCATTGGTCCCGGTTCGAGCCATCAACCGGGACCAAAGGCATGTGCCTGGCACAGCCGCGGTGCGGTTGGATGTTTAGTCCCACCTCGACATGCGAAGGGCGCCCGGACCTGTTTATAAGCCCCGCCGCGGCTGCAACGTTGAGCACCTCTCTAAAGCAGGCCTGTGGGCCTAACCGACCTCTTTCTGCTCTGTGGGGCCTACTATGTGAAATTTCAGCACTTTGAATTTAGGTTGAATTTTCTCTATAAATTCGCATCTATTTTTACTTTTGCTATTTTTTATGTTATTTTTTTGCATATTAAAAGTTCTTAACAAAAATACTTTATGAATATTCTTTTTCCTATTAAAGTTTTTAACAAAAATAACTTTGATAATTTTAGTTGCATAAATTTTATATAATATTTTTTACTTTTGCTATTTTTTTATGTTATTTTTTTGCATATTAAAAGTTCTTAACAAAAAATACTTTATGAATATTCTTTTTGCTATTAAAGTTTTTAACAAAAATAACTTTGATAATTTTAGTTGCATAAATTTTATATAATATTAAGTTAAATAACTTTGATCGGACGAAAACACGTCTATTAGAAAGGGATTTCAATTTTTTAAACATATTTTAACTCAAGACTTTTTCTGCATTCAATATGCACCATTCAAAGCCACATCATCACTTTTCAACCCTTTTCTTACTTCATTTGCTATTTTTCATGCATTTCATGATTTATTTTGAGCTAAAATGACCCTGAATTGAAAAGCACTGCAAATGAACTCTGAAATGGTTGAAAGTTGGCATGGTATCATAATTTCACCCACATAGCATGTGCTAAAAAGTTGAGAGGGTTACAGGAAAAACTGGATGCACTTCGTGTACAAACTGGACAATCTCTTTCGAAGTATCACGGTTTTGGACGAAATCTCGTCTATTACAAAAGGATTTCAATATTGTAAACATATTTGAACCCAAGACTTTTTCTGCAGTCAATATGCACCATTCAAAGCCACATCATCACTTTTCAAACCTTTTCTGACTTTATTTGCTATTTTTCCTGCATTTCATGATTTATTTTGAGCTAAAATGACTCTGAATTGAAAAGCACTGCAAATGAACTCTGAAATGGTTGAAAGTTGGCATGGTATCATAATTTCACCCACATAGCATGTGCTAAAAAGTTGAGAGGGTTACAGGAAAAACTGGATGCACTTCGTGTACAAACTGGACAATCTCTTTCGAAGTATCAGGGTTTTGGACGAAAACCCGTCTATTACAAAAGGATTTCAATTTTTTAAACATATTTTAACTCAAGACTTTTTCTGCATTCAATATGCACCATTCAAAGCCACATCGTCACTTTTCAACCCTTTTCTGACTTCATTTGCTATTTTTCATGCATTTCATGATTTATTTTGAGCTAAAATGACCCTGAATTGAAAAACACTGCAAATGAACTCTGAAATGGTTGAAAGTTGGCATGGTATCATCATTTCACCCACATAGCATGTGCTAAAAAGTTGAGAGGGTTACGGGAAAAACTGGATGCACTTCGTGTACAAACTGGACAATCTCTTTCGAAGTATCAGGGTTTCAGACGAAAACTCATCTGTTACAGAATAGTTGTGGAGAGAAAGTTTTCACTTTTTCTTCGCGTGTGTCCCTTGCTTATTGCGCCGTAACCATGGATAATCTTCATCGTTTAACAGGGTGCTTGGGTCAGCCTTGACTTTGAAGGGAGGAATTCCATGAAACTTTTCATAATCTTCAGACATGTCTGTCTTGCCCTCCACTCCCACGATGTCTCTTTTCCCTGAAAGAACTATGTGGTGCTTTGTCTCATCGTATGATGTATTCGCTTCCTTATCTTTTCTTTTTCTCGGTTTGGTAGACATGTCCTTCACATAGAAAACCTGCGCCACATCATTGGCTAGGACGAATGGTTCATCTGTGTACCCAAGATTGTTCAGATCCACTGTTGTCATTCCGTACTGCGGGTCTACCTGTACCCCGCCTCTTGACAGATTGACCCATTTGCACCGAAACAAAGGGACCTTAAAATCATGTCCATAGTCAAGTTCCCATACGTCCATTATGTAACCATAATATGTGTCCTTTCCCCTGTTGGTTGCTGCATCAAAGCGGACACCACTGTTTTGGTTGGTGCTCTTTTGATCTTGGGCGATCGTGTAAAATGTATTCCCATTTATCTCGTACCCTTTGTAAGTCAATACAGTCGAAGATGGTCCCCTGGCCAACGAGTACAGCTCATCTGCAACAGTGGTGTTACCCATGAGATGTGTTTGCAACCAACTGCCAAAAGTCCTGATGTGTTCACATGTAATCCAGTCGTCACACTACTCCGGGTGTTTGGAGCGCAGAATATTCTTGTGTTCATTGACATACGGGGTCACCAAGGTAGAATTCTGTAGAACTGTGTAGTGTGCTTGAGACCAAGAATGACCGTCCCTACATATTATTGAATTCGCTCCTAGCGTGCCTTTTCCAGTCAGTCTCTCCTCATACCGCGATTGAGGGAGACCAATAAGCTTAAGGTCAGGAATAAAGTCAACACAAAACCCAATGCTTTCCTCTGTTTGATGGCCCATGGAGATGCTTCCTTCTGGCCTAGCACAGTTACGAACATATTTCTTTAAGACTCCCATGAACTGATAACCCACAAGTATAGGGGATCAGTTGTAGCCTCTTTCGATAAGTAAGAGTGTCGAACCCAACGAGGAGCTAAAGGTAGAACAAATATTCCCTCAAGTTCTATCGATCACCGATACAACTCTACGCACGCTTAACGTTCGCTTTGCCTAGAACAAGTATGAAACTAGGAGTACTTTGTAGGTGTGACGGGATAAGTTAGCAAGATAATAAAGAGCGCGTAAATAAAAACTAGGGGCTGCTTAGATAAAGAAACAACTAAGTTAGTCTTAGTAGAGAGCTTTTTGTCACAAGAAAGTTATTTGTCCCTAGGTAATCGATAACTAGACCGGTAATCATTATTGCAATTTTATATGAGGGAGAGGCATAAGCTAACATACTTTCTCTACTTGGATCATATGCACTTATGATTGGAACTCTAGCAAGCATCCGCAACTACTAAAGTTCATTAAGGTAAAACCCAACCATAGCATTATAAGGTATCAAGTCCTCTTTATTCCCATACGCAAACAACCTACCTACTCGGGTTTATGCTTCTGTCACTCAAGCAACCCACCATAGGCAAATCATAAACACATTGGAACACCCTACAGCGAGGATCCCTCATGCTTGCGCGACACGGAGAGCACCATAGGACAGCACCAATAATAAAACATGCAACTCAAACCAATCATGATCATCAATCAACACATAGGACAAAACGGATCTACTCAAACATCATAGGATAGCCATACATCATTGGAAAATAATATATAGCGTTGAGCACCATGTTTAACTAGAGATTACAGCGGGGAGAAGAGGTGTTACACCGCTGCATAGAGGGGGAGAGAGTTGGTGATGACGGCGTCAAGTTGTTGGTGTAGATCGTCGTCATGATGATGGCCCCGGCGGCGTTCCGGCGCCACCGGGAGAGAGGGGGAGAGAGCCCCCCTCCTTATTATTCTTACTTGAACTCCCCCCTAGATGGGAGGAGGGTTTCCCCTCTGGTCCTTTGCCTGCATGGCAGCGGAGGGGCGGGAGCCCCTCCGAGATTGGATCTCTCTCTCTGTTTCCTTCTGTTTCTGCGTTCCCAGATTCTGGCCTTGCACCGTTTCTTAAATTGTCGGAGATCCGTAACTCCGATTGGGCTGAAATTTTAACACAATTTTAACCGGATATTAGCTTTCTTGCGGCGAAAGAAGGGAACCAAACGCCTTACGGGGTGGCCACAAGACAGCCCGGCGCGGCCTACCCCCCAGGGCGCACCCCTATGGCTTGTGGGCCCCTCGGGCACCGCCTTCTGTTGATTCCACTTCCCAAAATTCACATATATTCCAAAAAAAATCTTCATAAGTTTTTACCCTGTTTGGACTTCGTTTGATATGGATTTTCTGTGAAACAAAAAACATGCAACAAACAGGAACTGGCACTGGGCACTGGATCAATATGTTAGTCCCAAAAATAGTATAAAAAGTTGCCAAAAGTATATGAAAGTTGTAGAATATTGGCATGAAACAATCAAAAATTATAGATACGATGGAGACGTATCATGAACCTCTCAAAAGGGAACATGTTGTGTAGAA
The DNA here is from genome assembly GCA_039707655.1 of Elymus sibiricus. Lineage (NCBI taxonomy): Eukaryota > Viridiplantae > Streptophyta > Magnoliopsida > Poales > Poaceae > Elymus > Elymus sibiricus. The sequence goes on from CM077665.1 coordinate 60,875,561, forward strand.
ATACAGGGCCCAGAATGCCAATCTCGTCGACTAGATGAACTAGGACGTGCGTCATGATATTGAAGAAGGATGGTGGGAACACCAGCTCGAAACTGACAAGACATTGCACCAAATCACTCTTTAACCTTGGTAGGATTTCTGGATCGATTACCTTCTGAGAGATTGCATTGAGGAATGCACATAGCTTCACAATGGCTAATCGAACGTTTTCCGGTAGAAGCCCCCTCAATGCAACCGGAAGCAGTTGCGTCATAATCAGGTGGCAGTCATGAGACTTTAGGTTCTGGAACTTTTTCTCTGCCATATTTATTATTCCCTTTATATTCGACGAGAAGCCAGACGGGACCTTCATACTGAGCAGGCATTCAAAGAAGATTTCCTTCTCTTCTTTGGTAAGAGCGTAGCTGGCAGGACCTTCATACTGCTTTGGATGCATGCCGTCTTTTTCGTGCACACGTTGCTAGTCCTCCCGTGCCTCCGGTGTATCTTTTGTCTTCCCATACACTCCCAAGAAGCCTAGCAGGTTCACGCAAAGATTCTTCGTCACGTGCATCACGTCGATTGCAGAGCGGACCTCTAGGTCTTTCCAATAGGGTAGGTCCCAAAATATAGATTTCTTCTTCCACATGGGTGCGCTTCCCTCAACGTCATTCGGAACAGATAGTCCGCCATGACCCTTTCCAAAGATTACTTGTAAATCATTGACCATATCAACTATGTGATCACCAGTACGGAGGGTGGGCTTCTTCCGGTGATCTGCCTCGCCTTTGAAATGCTTTCCTTTCTTTCGACATTGATGGTTGGTCGGAAGAAATCGACGATGCCCCAGGTACACATTCTTCCTGCATTTGTCCAAATATATACTTTCGGTGTCATCTAAACAGTGCGTGCATGCGTGGTATCCCTTGTTTGTCTATCATGAAAGGTTACTGAGAGTGAAAGGACGTGGATGTCGCCTAGAGGGGGGTGAATAAGCGCTTTAAAATAATTACGGTTTAGGCTTGAACAAATGCGGAATAAAACTAGCGTTTAATATGTCAAGCACAAAACCTAAAACAACTAGGCTCACCTATGTGCACCAACAACTTCTGCTAAGCAAGATAAACAACTAAGTGATAGCAAGATATATAACAAGAAACAATATGGCTATCACAAAGTAAAGTGCATAAGTAAAGGGCTCGGGTATGAGATAACCGAGGCATGTGGAGACGATGATGTATCCCGAAGTTCACACCCTTGCGGATGTTAATCTCCGTTCGGAGCGGTGTGAAGGCACAATGCTCCCCAAGAAGCAACTAGGGCCACCGTAATCTCCTCACGCCCTCGCACAATGCAAGATGCCGTCATTCCACTAAGGGACCCTTGAGGGCGGTCAACGAACCCGTACAAATGGCAACCCTTGGGGGCGGTCACCGGTACCCGTACACTTTGGCAACCCTTGGGGGCGGTCACCGGTACCCGTACAAATTGCTCGAGGCAATCTCCACAACCCAATTGGAGACCCCGACGCTTGCCCGAGCTTTACACCACAATGATTGAGCTCCGAGACACCACCAACCGTCTAGGGCGCCAAGGCACCCAAGAGGAACAAGCTCTAGGGTGCTCAAACACCCAAGAGTAATAAGCTTCTCAAACTTCACTTCCACGTATCACCGTGGAGAACTCAAACCTATGCACCAAATGCAATGGCAAGGGCACACGGAGTGCCCAAGTCCTTCTCTCCCAAATCCCACCACAACAACTAATGCTCTGGAGGAAATGAGAGGAAGAACGAAGAAGAACACGAAGAACTCCAAGATCAAGATCCAAGGGGTTCCCCTCACAAAGAGGAGAAAGTGATTGGTGGAAATGTGGATCTAGATCTCCTCTCTCTTTTCCCTCAAGAACTAGCAAGAATCATTGGAGGGATTGAGAGTTAGCAAGCTCGAAGAAGGTCAACAATGGGAGAAGAACACGAGCTCAAGAGTTGAAGAGAAATGGGGAAGAAGACCCCCTTTTATAGGTGGGGGAAAATGCAACCGTTAACCCCACAGCCCGCACACAAGCGGTAGTACCGCTCAGGGGAGCGGTACTTCCGCTTATACCCGTCCTGAAACAACAGAGCGGTAGTACCGTTCAATGGAGCGGTACTTCCGCTTGGGGCGGTAGTACCGCTCTGGAGGGAGCGGTACTTCCGCTCAGAAATCCCAGAAGACCGGAAGAAAAAAGGATGCGAAAGAGGCCGTGGAACCTCAGGGCGGCAGTACCGCTCGTACTTCCGCTTAAAAAAATAAGCGTTAGTTCGAGCGGCTCTTCAGGGCGGTAGTACCGCTGGAGCGGTACTACCGCTCTGAAGAGTGGTACTTCCGCCGAAAATGGCCAGAGGCCCCCGTGGGCACCAGAAGGTAAATATAAGTGGTAGTAGGAGCGGTGGTACATAGCGGAAGTACCGCCGGAGCGGTACTACCGTGGTACCGAGCGGTACTACCGCCTGTTCAGAGAAAAACAGCTCTGGTACTGAAACTGCCCTAACTTTCGCATACGAGCTCCAAATTGAGCAACTCAAGCTTGTTGGTTATCCTAAGAAGAGGCAATATGAAAGTGCCAATGATATAGATATGTGAAACCTCTATGAATGAACTCGAGCTTGTCATGAAGATGACCATAAGCTCTAAAACCCACAAAGAGAAAAGCCAACCAAGAACCAAGAAAGATGATGATGCCAAGACTGCAATGGTTTGAGCTCTCAACGACCGATATGATCAAGCTACTCAGTTGAGAGCCCCCCTTGATAGTACGGCTATCGATCCTATAACCCGGTCTCCCAAGTACCACCATGAGACCGGTAAAATAGAAAACCCTATCAAGGTCAAACCTTTTCCTTGCGCATAGTCCACTTGAGCTAGATGATGACGATCTTGTCCTCCTCAAGAAGGACCACCTTTCTTGATTGCGTCGGCTCGATGAAGACTAGTAGATTGCTCCCCCATACTCCAATATGGGTGAGCCACTCTTCGGCACATCTTCACAAGTCCATTGTCACCACAATGGATGGCAAGCTTCAAGCATGATCTCTCCATGATGATTCACTTGAACTTGCACACCGCAACCTTGATGACGATCACCACTTGATGTCATCTTCCATGGGTTGTATGGGATCTTCTTCTTGATGCAATCCCATGGAAATATACCTAACCCTACAAAGAACACTCACGTAGACCATGTGTTAGTACACAAAGCATAATGGATAATGCTTACCATACCATGGGATCACTTGATCCCTCCCGGTATATCTTGTACGCTTTGTGTGTTGATCAACTTGGTTCACTCTTTGACTTAGTCTTGATCAACCGTGTATCTTATCTGCTCTCACTACAGGAATCAGAGACTTTGCCGTCCACCATGGCAGACGGCAAAGGCACAACCACGGACGGCAAAGGTCTTTGCCGTCCGCCAGTAGATGGAAAATTTTTGGGATGAATAAAGTCCGGCAAAGAGGTCCTTTGCCGTCTGCCTTGGCACAGCGGACGACAAAGATTATTTGCCGTCAGCCTGCAGACGGCAAATAGCCTGGACGGCGTAGTACTGCCGTTAGCACCGTTAGGTGGCTAACAGCCCTCTTTGTCGTCTGCCCCCGGAGGCCTTTGTCGTCTGCCCCAGACGGCCCCACAAAGGCCTTTGCCGTCTGCCCACTCCCAAAAAAATTGCCTTCCGCCCCCGATATGCCGACGGCGGCCGTCGGCAAAGAACCACAAAGGCCTTTGCCGTCTGCCCACTCCCAAAATCTTTGCCGTCCGCCCCCGATATGCCGACGGCGGCCGTCGGCAAAGAAGACAGCCCTTTGCCGTCCGCCCCGCCTATGCCAACGGTGGCCGTCGGCAAAGAAGCCATATGGCCGAAGCTGGCGCTCCAGAGTTAACAGGTGGCTGCCACGTGTCCCCTATGCCGATGAGCTATCTTTGCCCTCCGGGGCAGACGGCAAAGCGGCTGTATTGCCTCTTTTTTGCTTGTTTTTCATATATTCAACAATTTCCACAGGCAAATATATGATATGTTTATATATATTTCACAGAAACAATATCCCTGCCAAATGGATATGATCAACCAACAATTATACCAAATTAAAAGTATCAAATGTCACATTGTTCACCATATTACATTAGTTTCATCCATACATACATAGGTAGAAAGTTTCACGTAAGTTCATCCATACAAAATGAAAACAGAAATTAAACACTAGCACTACATCAAAGCTAGCTGCCATGAACTCAATCAAATCTGCACAATTGGAAATAAGAAAGTTAGAATAAGAATACTAGAAGAAGTAGAAGAAGATCTAGAAGTAGAAGAAGATCTAGAAGACGAAGATGATGAAGAAGCATTTTTCTTCTCTCTATTTCTCCTCTTGTTTTTCTTCTTCTTATTGCTTATTTGTGTCATTTTATAGCTAACCAAGGTAATTATCACATTTTTGACCTAACTAAGCTTATTGTGTCATTTTGCAAGAAAATAAGCTAAGTCTATGGCATCTATGAGGTTACCAAGTCTATTATGCCATTTTTGAGTTAACTAAGCTTATTATGTCATTATGGAGGAAACAATGCTAAGTATAGGTCATTTTATAGCTAACTTAGGTACAATATGTCATTTTGGAGGTAAGTAAGCTTACTATGTCTTTTTAGAGGAAACAAAGCTAACATAGGTAAAATATGACATTTGTCTAAGTGCTAAGTTTGTCTAAGTGCTCAGTTTGTCTAAGTGCTAAGTTTGTCTAAGTGCTAAGTTTGTCTTTGTTTGAGAAAATGAGCCAAGTAAGTGGCATATTACGGCTTACTGTCCTCGTCATCACGGAGGTGAAGCACCGGGGTTGCTCGGCCCGGTGTCAGCTGGAGCACTACTTGGCCCTGGAGAAGGATCGTGCGATGCGGCTTCGGAGTTATGCTGCACCAAAGATCATTTGCGTTAGCATGATGACGCTGAAACGTTAAGACTAGTAACTAATGAACATTGAAATGAAACTCACTGTTCCAGCCATGGTAATGACTGGCATCGGCGGAGGGGTCTGGCCGGTCTTCTCGCACAAAGTCTGCACATTTGGTTTTGACAAGTCAATCATATTGGTTATTAATGAAAAGAACATGTAGTGCATGATTAGGCTAATATGAAAAAGAAACTTACCACCTAGCCGTCCTATCCTCCTCCAAAAACCACTCGTACATGGCCCGGTTAGACGCATCGTTCCGTGCCCTCTCCTCCTCCAACAACGTAGCCGTCCTCTCCTCCAAATCCCTCTTCTCATCCGCCGCCTACCGGGCCTGTTCCGCCAGAAGCGCCTGGGTTGCCTCTCTCTCTTTCTGCAGAGCAGCCTGCAACACAACTCCTTGTTACCACTGTAATCATCTTTGTTCGCACACACAATGTAATGGAGGAAAGCTATCTGAGTCCGTATGACTAACCTCGATGGCGACCTGGACTGGCCGTGGACGAGGAGTCATCTCAGGACAGGAGCTCGTTTGGCGCGCCTTGATCTGTCGGAGAGTGCGCGAAGACCGTATAAGTCCATCTCCAATGGCTATATGGCCATGGGGCCTCCCGTCGCCAGCTATCATCACCAGGTCTGGATCAATAGGATGCTGGCTCGGGTTGAAGTCCTCCCCAGTCACCGCCTTCCCCACATCTCTGTACCTCACGAGCTTGTTGTGGGAGGAGATGTTGGTGAAGTTGTTGGGATTATCGAGGTCAGACTCAGAGAATGCCTTGGCCTTCTTGTACGAGGCAGTATGGGCAATGGCATAGAGGTCGTACACCTGTGGCACCTCCGTCTTATTGTAATTCACCTACAAGAGAGGAACAAAGTATTAATAAAGGGGTCAAGCTAGCATCAAAAAATGAATTGCAGGAATCATGAAGCAAACCACATACCCAGTTCCGCCCGAACTGAAATAAGTTGGCGTTGCCTTGATGGTGTGGCACACCTTCCATTTGGGCACGCCGTTCCTTGGCATCGTCGTGGACGGCTCGTCATTCGTCAGAATACCACTCTTTCAACAACGCCTCCAACAATCCATCTTATCCGCACACCATCTCGGGGGCACCTAAGTTAGTAAAGAGAAATTTGAGAGCTACGCCAACGAATCAAAGCAAGGAAACTAAGTACAAGGCCTTAAGAATAGATAATTACCTTCATGTACTACTCCTTGTCCAGAAACTTTCGGCGGGACGACGACTTGTCCTTCTTAATACGCCGCGAGGCGTAGTAGTCTCGAACAGCCTGTACCCGAGCCTCGTGTCGTAAGTTCTGTAGTAGGCGCCTGCACTCGTAATCGATAAGCTTTGCCGCGGCCTCCTCGTATCCCTCCTCACACCTGTAGAAGGTCTGCAATCAAACGAGACAACACTGATTAGTACAATAAATAGCTATTATTGATTTTTAATTGTGTAAAGGAGAAATTACCCAGAACTTTCTGATCACCATGTCGGCCCTCATGTGGCACAACACATCGTCGATCATCTCCTCCGGCGGGGCCAGGGCAGCCAAGTAGTGCTCCCATTTCAATCCTAACTCTCGAAGCTGACCCTCGCTGGGCAACGTGACAAACCCCGGGAAGTTATGCCGTAAAAGCACACCAAGGATGGAGTTGGGCCTGCGGACATCCTTGGCGTGAATCCAACCCCTGCAGTATGACAAAGCCAACACATTAGATATGTGAAGAAACATGAAGGCAAAAGGTTTAAAAAGAGTAAATGCACTTACTTCAGCGACTCAGGCCTAATCGGCCACCTCTGCTCGCGGGTCGCCGGCACAGGTGGGAGCCATGTACACCCACGCTGGTAGACGGTGGCCCCCTCAGCCACCTCGTCCCCGCTATCAGAAAGCTGATCCCCGCCACCATCAGCCTGGCCACTCGGCTCCGGCTGATGCAGATCCGGCCAGGTATCCCATCCGGTCGAAGCGTGTGAAGTCTCGTAGGACGAAGCGTCTGGCACAGGAGTCTCGCGGGACGAAGCATCTAGCATAGGAGTCTCGCGGGTCGAAGCGTCGGAGACAGAAGGATCGTCGACCCGAGGCTCGTGGACAGGAGTCCTTGTAGCCTCCACCTCAGACGGGTCCACCGTAGCAGTCCTGTGCTCGGGTGAATCAGCTGGGGGTGGCGGCGAGGAAGGCGTAGCAGCCTTCCTACCTCTCCCGCGGCCAACACATGTACCTTTAGCAGCCTTCCTACCTCTCCCCCGACCTCCTATCCCGGTCGGCAACTTCATCGACGAAGAAGCGCCCTCGGGTGTCCCAATACTGTCGTACAACGCTCTCCGGAGAGTTTGGGGTGGAATGGAAGTACCCCTCCCACCACGCGCCGACGAAGGAGCGTCGGATCGCTCTCGACCCGTGCCCACCATCTTTCAACACCTGACATGAATAATAATATGTATATATATAATTTGAGTGTATCATCATCATGTATATAATAAAAATTGAATAATACCTGACATGAACTAATAATAATCTTCATCGTCTATATATGCTCCGGGATCAATAAATGCATCGGCATCATCACTATCATCAATAAATGCATCATCATCATCACAATCGGGAACAACATGTGGAAGGCCTCCTTTATGTAATCGGTCAAGCATTGAGAGGTCATCCGCAGCAGTAATCTCTTCTTCTTCCGTCTCTTCTTGTTCCGGCTCAGGGGTGAAGTCGGATTCATTGTCGCTATCTACTTCAATGTTCTGGGGTGAAGTAGAGCGGTTCTTGAAACGTTTTTTGGAAAGACGTGTTTCTTGGAAGAATTCTCCTTCATATGTGTCTGGGTTAATGTGAGGTTCATAATCATCTTAATTGAGGGGAGGTGGTCTAAAACGTGGTGGCACATCATAAACGACATCCCAACCATTCAGATTTGGATCAGTTTGGTAGGCCCACGGTAGATAAAAAACTTGGGTCGCCTGTTGAGCCGTAATATAGACATCGGGAACATCTAAATGGGTGCTTTGTTTGATTTTGACTAGCCTTATATGTTCATGAGTCCTTCTAGTCTCCTTCGGCTGGAACCAATAACATTTGAAGACTATGACGTTTGGTGGGTTTTCACCAACGAATATAAGTTCATAAATTGCTTCAACTCTTCCATAATACTCGACACCTCCTTCGCCGATAGCAGAGACACAACAATTTGTAGACTTTCGGTCGGCCATAGATAGCTCTTTGCCAAAAGTACGAAAGCGATACCCGTTGATGTCGTATTTGTCAAATGAACGGACCTTATAGTCAAAACCATTAGCGACTTCTCTCAATTCGGAGTCCATAGACTCTGAATTAGCCTACAAGTTTAATACGAAAGGATTGTTGCATTAGCCGCAAACTAGACGAAGAAGTGAAATGGTCTAATGGACCAAGAGATGAAACCGGGATTGCCGCATCCATGCTTTGCCAGAAGCTCATACTCTTCGATGGAATCCTTTTGGATCGCCGCTCCATCCGAGAATTTGGCGACGTATCGACTGTATCACATATCCGGGAATAAGAGCATTTCAAAGGAATTAGAAGTTGCGAAACAATGTACCGAGAACTTACTCGATGTACGGCCGCACTTCTGCTAGGTTGTTCAAGATATACAACGAAATGGTCTGCCATTCTTCGACATCCAACGCTATTGCTTTCGAAGCACCGGCTGGTGCGAGCTTCCCTTTGAATAGGCTGAGGTTGGATCGACCTTTTTCATGGTCGCCATCATTGTACTGAGGCTTCGGATTATGCAAATGATGATTCTTGGCTTCGTAGTGTGCTGTCATGAAGTTTGACGCCTCCTCAGTAATGAATGCCTCGGCCATCGATGCTTCAATTCTTCGTTTATTTTTTACATTTTGCTCGAAGCGTCCTCTGTATCCTCTGAGTTGCGAAGCACCAAAGATTTTGCACGGGCCCCCCAAATCTTGCCTCGGTCAGGAGATGCAAAATCAAATGCTGCATTGGATTAAAGAAGCCCGGTGGAAAGATCTTTTCTAACTTGCAAATCAACTCCGGCGCCAACTCTTCCAGTTCATCTAGCATGTCAGGCGATAGTTCTTTCGCACAAAGAGCACAGGAAGAAATAGCTCAACTCTGCCAGTACTAGCCATTCATCCTCAGGGATAAAGCCACGCAACATCACCGGCATTACCCGCTCAAGCCATATGTGCCAATCATGACTCTTGAGACCAAATATTTTCAATTTGTCAAGACTCGCTCCCCTCTTTAGATTCGTTGCATACCCATCGGGGAACATCAACTGCATTTTCACCCACAAGATCATTTCCCTCATTGCTGGCCTTCCAAGATTGAACCATGCCTTTGGCTTCCTCCAGTTCTTCTTTCCTTTCGGTTGTCACATGTTTTGTAACGGTCTATCACATAGAGCCTCCTGATCGACTCTAGCCTTAGGATTATCCTTTGACTTCCCCTCTATGCCGAACAATGTACCAAAAAGGGCCTCGGTGATATTCTTTTCAGTGTGCATCACGTCGATGTTGTGTGGGCAAAGGAGGTCTTTAAAGTAAGGCAGATCCCACAAGCATATCTTGTGAGTCCAGGCGTGTTCCGAATTATACCCTTTGAAATATGCTGGACGCTTTGGATCAGGCTCGAGAGCGTTTAACTGATCCAGGGTCTGTTGGCCTATCAATGCAGGTGGTGTAGGGTTTTGACAACTCTACCTTTGATGAAATTCTTCTTGTCTTTTCTGAACTTATGGCCAGGATCCAGGAACTGGCTATGCAAGTCGAAGCAAGAATACTTGCGACCCGCCTGCAACCAACGGAACTGAAGAGCTGCCTTGCATGTGGGGCACGGGAACCTTCCATGCACACACCAGCCAACGAATAGCGCATACGCCGGCAAGTCATGCGTTGAGTACATGTACCACACATGCATTTTGAAGTTTTGTTTTGTAGCGGCGTCATATGTCTTGATCCCATTATCCCAAGCTTCTTGCAATTCATCCTTAAGCGGCTGCATGTACACATTCATATTCTTCCCCGGATAGTTGGGCCCTGGAATTATCAACGTCAAGAAAATGTTCTTTCTTTTCATAATCTCTCCAGGGGGGAGATTGAGTGGAATGACAAATACAGGTCAACAACTGTATTGGGTTGCCATCATACCAAACACATTGAACCCATCCGTGCTGATGGCGACTCGAGGATGCCTTGGATCTGCCGCTTTATCCTTATGTAATGCATCGAAGTGCTTCCACGCAAAAGCGTCTGAAGTGTGTCCCAACATCGGACTCCCTTCTGCATCTAGTTCGGTTCTTTTGCCCAATTTGTGCCACGTCATCTGTCTGGCCGTCTCTTCGACCATGAAAATACGTTGAAGTCTTGGTATGATTGGCATATACCGAAGAACATTAACTGGGATTTTGGTCTGACTCTTCACACCCATACCGTTGTCTACCACAACATACCTGGAAGACTTGCAAATGGGACAATAATTCAACCCCGCATACTCAAGCCTAAATAAGGCACATCCATTCTCACAGGCATCTATCTTCTCATAGGGCATCTTAAGCGCGCATAGGATTTTGTCCGACTGGTACAGGTTTGCAGGCAATACATGGCCTTTGGGTAGAAAGCGTCCAAATATCGTCATCATCGTGTCGTAGCATTCTCTGCCCAGGTTGAACTGAGCCTTCAGAGCCATTACTTGCGCGATGGCATCCAGCTGACAAAGCTCAGTGTGCTCGTGGAGAGGACGTTTTGAAGACTCCAACATTTCATAGAAGGCCTTTGCAGATTCCTCCATCTCATCGTCCGAATCCCGAGCATCATCAAAGTCTTGCACCATGTCTTCGATCCCGGTACCATGCTCGTCGATGCGACGACGAACCACCTCAGCTCTGGCACGTTGGGCAGACTCACCATGAAATCTCCACACCGTATAATCAGGCGTAAAACCCCACTTCTGCAAGTGTTTACCCATTTCATCCCGTGTCCACTTTTTATGTTTGTCGCACCGGACACAGGGGCACCAGGTTATTTCCTGGCCATTTGCAAATGCGGCGCTCAGAAACCCCTTGGTTTTTGTTAACCATTCAATGGTCATGTCTTTCTGACTAGGGTGACCGGTGTACATCCACGCACAATCACTCATCTTGCCTACCTACTAAACACACGAGAAATATATATAATTCATCATCTATATTCATCAGTTAATCAAGTTTGTCAGTTTTATTACGTCCATGCAACCTACACGCTAATAGGTAAAGATAGGTCCTAATCCCACCCGAGTATGTGTGGGTTCGTTTTCCCATGCTCTGCTCCGGATCCAACGCAGAATTTCGGCAGCACCTCCCCGATGTTCTCCTGATACACGTCTCGGCAATAAGCAGAGAGGATGTGTACCCGGAGAACAACAGGGAGGCACTGACGAAATTCTGCATCGGATCCGGAGCAGAGCATAAGGGAAAACGAACCCAATCTACACATACTCGGGCTGTACATGGATAACGTTGGACAATTCGAAAGGATGGTGGTTATAAATATGCAAAGACGTGCATATTTATAGATGCCGCCCTTTCGAACGAGAGACGCATACTGGTCACGCATACTGATGATTGAAGACACCTATAGCTAGCAAGTTTCATCGGCACGAAGACCGGAACAGAGCAAATTAAGGGGGGGGATGTCATTTGTGCTCACCCACGAACGTGTCGGGGAGCTCGTCAAACGCACGGGGAGGTCGTCGAACAGCAGACCCTCGCAACGACGAAACAACTGCACATTGAAATCCACCCGATCAACACAAATATTCAATCCCGATAGAAAAATCTCTCTATATGTAATTACTTTTGCACTTCTATTTTCTTATTTTTCTCCTCTATTTCTTCTTCTTCTTCTTCTTGTTTTCTTCTCCTCTTCTTCTTCTCCTCTTTTTCTTCTTCTTCTTCTTCTTCTTCTTCTTCTTCTTTTCTTCTCCTCTTTTTCTTCTTCTTTCTCCTCCTCTTCTATTTTTCCTCTTCTTCTTCTCCTCTTCTCCTCTTTTTCTTCTTCTTTCTCCTCCTCTTCTATTTTTCCTTTTCTTCTTCTACTTCTTCTACTTCTTCTTCTTCCTCTTCTTCCTATTTTTCTTTATCCTCTTCTTCTACTTATTCTTCTTTTCTAATGTTTTCTCTTCTAACCTAACTAACTAACCTAATAAACCAAGCTAACTAACTAACCTAATAAACTAAAAAACTAACCTAACTAATTTAACAGAAATAAAAAACAGGAAAAACAAAATAAAAATACGGGCGGCCGGCGGGGGGGGGGGGACTCACCGGCGGGGGCGGCTGGGGCATCGTGGCGGCGGGGCGCCGGGGCGGCTGGTGCCGGGGACGACGGGGCGGCGGGGCGTTGGGGGCGGCGGGGCGCCGGGGCGCCGGGGCGGCTGGTGGCGGGGACAACGGGGCGGCGGGGCGGCGGGGGCGGCGGGGCGCCGGGACGGCGGGGAGGACGGGCGCGAGGCGGGCGGTGGGGCGGCGGTGGGCGCGACGGGGGCGGTGGGGCGTTGGGGGCGAGGGGGCGGCGGGGCGGCGGGGAGGACGGCCGCGACGAGGGCGGTGGGGCGGCGGCGCGACGGGGCCGGTGGGGCGACGACGGCGGTGGCCACGGGGGTGGCGGCGGTTGGCGTCGGGGAGAGAGGGGAGTGTGAGTGGAAGTGTGGGTGAGAGTGAGAGAGAGGGGCCGGGGTGGGGGCAGGACGGCCGTTATTACCCCGTTAGGGCATTGTCGTCTGCTGGCGGATGGCAAAGAGGCTAGCAGACGGCAAAGAAAATGCCAAATTTAACCTAACCACCCCGCGGTCAGGTGGGGCACAGCCGTTGCTTTGCCGTCTGCTGTGCGGCTCTTTGCCGTCTGCGAGCTGACGGCAAAGAGCTGACTGATGGCAAAGATCCTTTGTGCCATCTACCAACTCTTTGCCGTCTGCTTTATGGCAGCTGACGGCAAAGACCGTCTTTGCCATCTGCCAGCCGACGCCAAAAAGATGGCAGATGGCAAATAACTGAATTCCAGTAGTGTCTCTTCATAATGATGATGTCTTGAAGGTAAACATGAATGTTCACACAATCTTCTTCTTCAAGACATGCTTGCAATAATCTCAACTCTCTCATGACCAATCTTTGGATAAAACCTTACATACCACCTTGGTCACCATATAAACTCCTTGAAACCAACACCTGTACTTCAAGAAGTGCCTATGGACAAATCCTTCAAATATAACTCAAGGCAACCATTAGTCCATAGGGATTGTCATCAATTACCAAAACCACACATGGATAAATGTGCTCTTACAATCTCCCCCATTTTGGTAATTGATGACAACCAATTAAGGAAGCAATAGTTTTTAAAGATCTTCATCAGAATAAAATTGCTCGTTCCAACTTCATGTAAATCATGTCTATTGCCATTGAGGGCAAGAAATATATTGAGGAGTTGGAAGCTCATCTCGAGGAGCATGAGGCCACCATTCATAAAATGGAAGGGCATGAGCATGATTACGCTAATGAGATCGCGGAGCTATCTCAAGCTCTTGAAAATGAACAAACCACCAAGGAATCTCTTAAGGAGACCTTTGCTCTAGAATTTTCCAGATTAAAGGAATCCCATGATAGAGCTCTCGAGGCGGCTAATGATTTTAGAACTAAAAATGATAAGCTTGAAGTTGCACATGCTAAACTCCTTGAGGACTTTGAGCACCTCGAAAATGGCTCAAGGGTCATTAAGAGTTCGCTTTTTGAACTCACCGAGTCTCATGCTCAACTTAAAGCTTCATATGCTAAAGAGCTTGCCAAGTTGCCTTCTCCTCTTGTTGTTAATTATGATGCGTGTGCTACTAACTCTATTCCTTGTGAAGCATCCATTTTGAAGAAGAATGTTGAGCTAAGGCCTCAACTTGAGTTGCTATCTAGCAATTATGGGATATTGGAAGAAAGTCATGAAAAGATTTCTAGCTCTCATGGTGATCTTCTAGTATTGCATAATGTGCTAAAAATAGCTCATGAGGCTAGTACTACTAAGGTAACATCTAGTGAGCCTCATGTGGACATTAGCACTATATCTAGTCGAAATGCTTTATTGCCATGTGCTAGTCCTCGCAATTCATCTACTCATAATGTTGCTACATCTTGTGATGAATTACTTTCCTTGCTTTGTTGCTCTAACGATGAAGCTTTTACTTCCTCTAGTACTTGTGTTGATACTAACCATGTAGAGGAAATCAAAGAGCTCAAGGTCCAAGTCTCTTCTTAAAAGAAAGGCTTGGAAAAGAGTCATGAAGGGAAGTCCACACTCAACAATATCTTGAGTGTGCAAAAATCCCCAAATGACAAAGGTGGACTTGGATTCAACTCCAATAAGAAGAAGAAGTCCAAGAACAACAACAAGAAGGGCCAAGAACAAGTCAAGAACTCGGCCAAGATTGTTTGCTTGAAGTGCAAAATAGAAGGGCACCATGTTAGATCTTGCCCATTGAAGAAGAAGCCCCATAGTGACAAGCAACAAGGGAAGCGGCCACAAGTTCAATCTCATGCTCAACCTCAAGTTGAAGAAAGGCCTCTTCCTAAGAAGACCCAAGTCAACGCTCCTCAAGTTGAGAAATCAATTGAGAAGAAAGTAAAGGGTAGATGTTGCTACTTATGTAGTAAGAAGGGTCACTTTGCTTCTTCATGCACTAATGGTAAAGTATCCAACCCAATTATCATTGATGACATCTATTCTCTTGGGAAGGATAAGGTTGGCAATGTGTTTACCAAGTTTGTTGGTACTCAAAGTGGTGTCAAGAAAAGAACCATTTGGGTAGCCAAGCCTATTGTGACTAACCTCTTAGGACCCAACTTGGTTGGGGACCAACAAGCTCAAACTTGATCAATAGGTATTGTTGGAGGGCATTGAAGACTTGGCCACATTATGAAGAATTAAGGGATCTTCATCATTCATATTATCTCAAGCCAAGTCATTTGGATTATCGAGTTTCTATCCTATATACAATGTCCTCCTTGCGGTAACTTGTACTTAAATTGTTTACATTGATAGTTACTTGCCCCTTTGCATGTTGTGGTTTTGTACCTTGCATGTGTTTGTATATGGTGTGCCTCCGGCTTGCTTATCGTGAGTAATCAAATATGGGTATGTTGGTTTGCACATCATGTACGTGTGCGTATTGTGTTGAGCCTTTTTGCATCTTGTCTTATCTTAGTTGGCTTTCTTGAGAGATTAATGGATTATCCCATTTTGGGGGAATGATGTGCTTTGTGCACTTCACAATCCTAAAAATGTGTGTACATGAGGAATACCATTTAGTATTGATATTACAAGATTATCTAGCTTCTATGTGGTATGTCTTCTCATGAGAAATTCAAATTCTAAATGGTCCATTAACTATCTCTTATTGGATTTCATTTGCCACTTGTCAATTATTTTGGGTTATCACATTATGGCGGAGTAATATGCTATGTGCATATTACAAGCCTAGAAAATGTGTACATTTGAGGTATTTCTACTTAGAATTGATATTGTAAATTATCTTGTTCCTAGGTGGCATATTAGCTCTACAAGTGTCATTTGCTTATGATTTAGGTGTGAAGATGATGTTGGATATCTTTGCAATCTACCAATGGGAATTATTTCCAAATACTTCTTGTCCTTTGACAATTGGTATTCCTTTTTAAGTGGTAGAATTTGCTAATCATCTTTACATAGGTTTTTGTTTATCGTTTGTCTTCCTTGCCTCTTGTGGATATTTTTTTGAGCATGTCTAGTGTTTCTATAGATATAGGGAAAGTGATGATCCCATCGTGTGCTTTTTGTATTCAAATGCAAATTCTATATAACACACATCTCTTGGGGGAGCTCTTCTATTTTCTTTAGAACACTCCCTTCATGTGTTTATCATAAAATCTTTTGATCATCATCAAGTGTGTGTTGGTGGGAGGCAAGCCTTTTCTCTATGGTGCTTTGTGCCATCATGAAAATTTGCGGATGGTTTGGTTTGTTTGGAACCTAGCTCTCTTTTGGGAACTTGATACCTCTTGTTTTCCTTCAATTGGTATCTTGTTTCCTTCTATTTGGCATGTGTCAATGGATATCTCATTCCTTGATGTATCTTTTAGTTGGTATCCGTCAAGTGATAATTTTTCGTTTGGTATCTTAATTTCACTTGATACCTTATCTTTCGGTATCTTATCAACTGTGTGTTGATTTGATTCTTGAAAGCCTTGGGCATGCATATTTACTTCATGTACTTTCGTTGGCATGTTCTCTTTCCTTGACCCAATATATAGGGGAAACTCCACTGACATAAATTGGCTAAAGTGTGCATGAAATTCAATTTCATATCTATATGCACATATTTATGTGGAGTTTTGTCGTATGTATTGTTGGTCCAATAACTTTTTGGTCCCAATAAGTTTGGGTACCACTTTGTTTGTGGTGTTGTTCTAGGAACAATTGGAGATACATTGGACACTCGGCTCACTTACAAGGAAGGTGTTGACACCATGTGCTTATTGGAGCCATGCTAGGATGATCGAAAAACCATTGTCTACTACATCAATCCAATGCTATCTCGGTAACAAGTATCTACTTCATGCATACATTTCTCGCATTCAACCTTTTATAGGTTGCACCATGGCATGAATTTCTTGAGTTATTCTTGTGGTACTTGTTTCCTTTCTCAAAGCGTCTCAACGATGATGTCATATTGCTAGTTGTGATGTCTTTGATGTTCGTGTATTGGGAGTTCATTTATGTACAATAAGAAAATATTAGGCTATGTGCTATGATTTCAAGCAAAGATCTTATTGGTATATTTATGACTTCCTTTTGGATATCTTGTTTGTTCCTTCTTGTAACTATTTCGTGTGTACATCATTCTTTGTGGATATATCATCATGATTGCCTTCTACCTAGAATCTTATACACATGAGAGAAGTTACATCTCTAGTTGATATCCTCTTTTCTTTCACGTCCACCATAGCATTTCCTTTTTATTTACTTGGTTGTTTCGTGAAAGAATCTGTCTTGAGTGCGGATCTTATATCTTTGCATCTTGATGCACTGTTTGGTGGTGAAGATTATTTTCCTCATGCTTGTCTTCACGAGGGTTTTGCCATTTCGATTGGTATCCCTCCTCTTGACAAGGCTATCATTTCCTATCTTCACCAGGGGTTGTCACAAGCTTTGGTTTTTAACTTTCTTATTAGTAAGCTTGTGGACCCATTTGCCAGTGGTTTGTGTATGTGGGAAGGATATGGCTTGCACTTTGTGTCTCATTTCTTCAAGACTATGTTGATGCTTAATGCTCATCCTTATACTAGTCTTCTCAAAGTGCTTTGCCATGACTCACACACATCATGTTGGTTGAGCCTATTCTTAAATTGCCTCTTTTACATGTTGCTCAACCATATGTTTGGTGCAAGTGATATTGTTATTGTCTTATCTACTTGCTTGCACTTATTGTGTGTTTCTATTGATTTTGGGGGAGTGATGATCCTATTTTGTGCTCTTGTATCCAAATACAAAAAATTCTTAATAGTGTGCAAATCATGGGGAGCTTCTCTAGTTTCTTTAGGACACTCTTTTGCCCATATCATAATATCTTTTATTAATGTGGCTCGTTGGATCATGTGATTGTTTGGTCCAATTGGTATCTTTTGATTGCTTGCTTCTCTTTTGTATGTCTTTATGCCATACGATCCTTTTTTGCAATCTTTGGATTCTCAATATAGTTTGTTTTCCTCCAACTACTTATAATTGGATATGTGAATTTCATTGCACTCATATTTTGAGAAATACACACTTTTTGGAGGAGCACCTATTATATTGGCTTTCTAAGTTTTTTCGTCCATTTTGGCAATCAATGCCAATGGGGGAGAAGTTTAGAGAGTTTAGAGAGTTTTGCTTTTGATTGCTTAAGCATTTGCATCTCATACCCATGCATTATTGCTTTGCATGTGTGTACATGGTTGTGCTTATTTCATTATCTAAACTCTCTTGAAACCAACACATGTACTTCAAGAAGTGCCTATGGACAAATCCTTCGAATATAACTCAAGGCAACCATTAGTCCATAGGGATTGTCATCAATTACCAAAACCACACATGGATAAATGTGCTCTTATAGAGAGCAGGCCAATCATTGATGGTTACAAACAGCAACGCTCGTAGGTCAAATTCCTCTTGTGCATGCTCATCCCACACACGTACACCTTTTCCATTTCCACAGTTGTAAAAGTTCATCAACTAATGGCCTTAGGTACATATCAATGTCATTGTCGGGTTCCTTAGGGCCTTGGATGAGCACTGGCATCATAATGAACTTCCGCTTCATGCACAACCAAGGAGGAAGGTTATACATACATAGAGTCACAGGCCATGTGCTATGCTTGCTGCTCTGCTCCCCAAAAGGATTAACGCCATCTGCACTGAAACCAAACCATACGTTCCTTGGGTCACCTGTAAAGTCCCCTCACTTTCTCTCGATCTTTCTCCACTGCGACCCATCACCGGGTGCTCTCAACTTCCCGTCTTTCTTACGGTCTTCCTTGTGCCATCGCATCAACTTGGCATGTTCTTTGTTTCTGAACAAACGTTTCAACCGTGGTATTATAGGAGCATACCACATCACCTTGGCAGGAACCCTCTTCCCGGTGCGCTGGCCCTCAACATCACCAGGGTCATCTCGTCTGATCTTATACCGCAATGCACAGCATACCGGGCATGCGTTCAAATCCTCGTACGCACCGCGGTAGAGGATGCAGTCATTAGGGCATGCATGTATCTTCTGCACCTCCAATCCTAGAGGGCATAGAACCTTCTTTGCTTCGTACGTACTGTCGGGCAATTCGTTATCCTTTGGAAGCTTCTTCTTCATTATTTTCAGTAGCGAACCAAATCCCTTGTCAGATACACCATTGTCTTCCTTCCATTGCAGCAATTCCAGTGTGGTACCGAGCTTTGTGTTGTCATCTTCGCAATTTGGGTACAACCCTTTTTTGTGATCCTCTAACATGCGATCGAACTTCAACTTCTCCCTTTCACTTTGGAATTGTCTCTTTGCATCAACAATGACCCGGCAAAGATCATCATCGGGCACATCGTCTGGTTCCTCTTGATCTTCAGCTTCCCCCATTGCAGCATCACCGTATTCAGGGGGCGGATAGTTGTCATCATCCTCTTTTTCTTCGTTGTCTTCCATCATAACCCCTCTTTCTCCGTGCTTGGTCCAAACATTATAGTGTGGCATGAAACCCTTCTCAAGCAGTTGGATGTGAAGGGTTTTTGAGTTAGAGTAATCCTTCGTATTCCCACAGATAGTACATGGACAATACATAAAACCATTCTGCTTGTTTGCCTCAGCCACTCCGAGAAAATTATGCAGGCCCTTAATGTACTCGGAGGTGCGTCGGTCACCGTACATCCATTGTCGGTTCATCTGCGTCCATTATATAATTAAGTGTATCAAAAACCATTACAGAACATCATGAATAGAGAAGTGACCAAATTAATAGAAGTTCATCATCACATTAAAACCAAAATACAGTAGTGACCAAAATAAATACATAAAGTTCATACATAGTTCTCATTGAACAACATATAGCTCTCTAGAGCATCTAATTAAAACATACATTGAAACTATGTAAAACATTTAAATGCAACAACAAATGCGATCATAACCGCAACTAAGGTACCAATTGATCCAACGGCATAATGATACCAAGCCTCAGTATGAATGGCATATTTTCTAATCTTTCTAATCTTCAAGCGCATTGCATCCATCTTGATCTTGTGATCTTCGACGACATCGGCAACATGCAACTCCAATTCCATCTTCTCCTCCTCAATTCTTTTCAATTTTTTCTCCAAGTAATTGTTTTCTTTTTCAACTAAATTTAATCTCTCGACAAGAGGGTCGGTTCGAATTTCCGGTTCACATACCTCCTAGATAAAAACATCTATGTCACGTTGGTCGGCATAATTGTCATAAACACTAAATGAAACAAATAGTTATAAAAGATAATATACCACATCCGAATCATAGACAGGACGAGGGCCGACGGGGGCGGATACCAAAACCATGGCACTATATAATAACAAACAATAATAAAAGTAAGAAAATTGTACAAGTATCTATCTAAATCATACAAGTAAGAATTTTTTTTTTCTTTTAGAAAGAAGATAAGAACAAGAGGCTCACGACGGTGGTGCCGGCGACGAGATCGGCGCGGGCGATCGACGGCGGTGAGGACGGGGACGGGACAGGACGGACCGCCAAACCTAGACAAATCTTGAGGAAAATGGAGCTTGGAGGTCGAGCTTGTAGAGGAGAAAGCTTAAGTGTGGCTCGGGCATTTCATCGAACACCTCATGTGCATAGGAGGTGAGAGCTAGAGCAACACACACCTGCACACGCCGTCCGGCCAAAAAACAGAGTGAGCCGGCAGGGGCGGGGGTATATATAGGCTTATCTTTAGTCCCGGTTGGTGGCTAGAACCGGGACAGAAGACCGACCTTTGGTCCCGGTTCCAGCCACCAACTGGGACTAAAGGTGCTGGGCCAGGAGCGAGGCCCATTGGTCCCGGTTCGTGTCTGGAACCGGGACCAAAAGTGTTAGACGAACCGGGACCAATGGCCCCCGAGGCCCGGCCGGCGCCCTGGCCTCACGAACCGGGACTGGTGCGCCCTTTGGTCCCGGTTCGTAAGTGAACCGGGATTAATGCCCTTATCCTGGCCTCAACCAAAGCCCTGTTTTCTACTAATGTCTTGTCACCTCTTTGAAAAAAAATTCTTGATAGGTCGACCTACCGCAAATGGTTGTCCTGTATCGTGTGCGATGCAACCCCCTATCACACAACATCGCAAGGCGACGGTTCGAAACTGTGTTTGTGACAGTGGGTTTTAACCATGTGTGCGATGACCCAATCTACACTACTAGTGCTCGTATCAACACTTTCTCTCCACATGGGACCAAAAACCACATGGCTAAGGAACGAGAAAAACGTACTATGGCCCATGCACAGCTAGAGAAAGAACTGGAATCAATCTTCTAAAAAGACAAGGACCCGGCAAAACCTTAAATGTTACAGGACTCCACTTTCACATGTTAATTACACCGAGCAGCAGTGCTAAGTACCAAAAGGTAAAAAAAAAAAGAGCAGTGCAACCCTCTTCTGCTCCAGCGTCGAGGGCACCATCAGTCCTAGATGCTACCACCGACGTTTCAATCCCGGCCGCCACTCTGCCGAATGCGTTGTGGCCGGCCATCGCCGTTCCCCCCATTCACCAATGCCTGCGACCGTTGCACCTTCAAGGATCAATGTCCGCAGCCGTTGCGCCTTCAAGGTACGATCTTGCTCGTTACTCTCTAGATTCTTAGATCTGCGATAGTTCTGCATCCATTTTGAAATTGGGGGTGGAGCCAGATTCCGGAGTGAGTGATGAGAACCTAAGATTGTTCTGATTCAATTCCAATATGTCAAAACATGGACTTCAGAAAGTATTTTCTTTTTACTATTGCATAGCAGAGACTTCGTCATTACTACATGCGTTCCAAAATATACAGGGAATACGGTTTTGTTATTATGATGTACTTTTATGATAAAAAAATCATAACCACAAATAAACTTCTCACACTTCGACAATTTGGAGGATGACCAAGAGTAAAACTATTGGTACTTTCCATGTCATTTTATTTTGTTGGTTCTATAGCAGTATCCAAGAAGTGTCTTCAACACACAAGATATAGCAGGAGCTAAGAAGTGGCTTCAACACACAGCGGTATGTTCTTCCTTCCTCGCCTTTCTCGAGAGATCACCTCTGTCCTGATCGAGTTGTAAGCCATACTTTTGTTCGAAAATTACTGCAGCCTGTGTATCTGGAAGGTCCATAAGCTGCTCACTCCTTGATATTCGAGACACTGGAGGATCACTAACAGGAAACATATCTTTGTGATAGAAATCTCATTGCCAGTACATGATACCATCTTTTAGTTCCTTCTCCATTGATCATACTCCCTAAACCAGTCAACAAAGACCATGGCCTTTTTTCATCTGATTGATAACTTACAACAGATGCTGAACACCAACCTTTACAGTTCAGTATTCCGCCCTGTTTGCCACAAATTAATAGGGCAATTCTTTATCTTTTCTTAATAAATGAAAATTGCATGTCTTTTGCCTCGTGAAAATAAAATTTACAGATGGTCAAAGCTAGAGAGAGGGAAGCTGTTCTATATTGATGTATCTCTCCTTGCGTATGAGCATGCCAATATTTTTCACAACCGTTTCTAGTTTGATGATTGTTGCTCATTTTGTTAAGTGCTTAAGTTTATTGTTTTCGCTGGTTTGGATTCCCGTACAAACAATTCACTATTGATAATTTCCATTACATGTGTACTGCATTTTTGCTATAGCAGGATCCAAGAAGTGGCCTCAACACACAAGATAGCAGGAGCCAAGAAGTTGCTTCAACACACAAGTTATGGTCGACTCGAGTTGACTCAACTTATGCGTATCCATCATATCTTGCCACCTCGAGAGATCACTTGTCTCCTGATCGAGTTCTAAGCCTTACTTTAGCTCCAAAAGTACTGCAGCCTTGGTATTTGGAAGGTCCATAAGCTGCTCGCTATTCGACAACTTGGACACTGGAGGACCACCAAGACGGAAACTGTTAGTTTGGAGAGAGGAGATTGTGTGCATTGATAATTCTCATTGATCGTGCAACAGGCACATATATAGGTACAAGGGGTGCGACCGGTGTCTTGTCTCCCAAGAAACAAGTAAATACGGGAGGGAGAGAGACACTACAGGTACGACATACAAACCCGGACCTACATACGTACATACATGTTCAACACCCCCCTGCAGTCGAAGCGTCGCCGGTGACGCAAAGACTGGACCGAAAGCCCTCGAAAGTCAAGGTAGGGAGTCCCTTCGTCATCACATCGGTAAACTGCTGATCGGTGGGCACATGCAAAACTCGAACACGACCAAGTGCGACATGCTCCCGAACGAAGTGGATGTCGAGCTCAATATGCTTCGTCCGGCGATGATGAACAGGGTTGGCAGAGAGGTACACCGCGGAGACGTTGTCACAGTAGACAATCGTGGCCTTGGGAACCTCACATAGCAACTCCTGGAGCAACTGTCATAGCCAGGAACACTCCGCGACGGCGTGAGCCACAGCCCTGTATTCGGCCTCAGCACTCGATCGTGAAACCGTGGGTTGTCGTTTAGACGACCACGAGATCAGGGAGGGGCCGAGGTAGACACAGTAGCCGGAGGTGGAGCGTCTAGTGTCGGGACACCCAACCCAGTCGGCGTCGGAGTAGGCGACGAGGCTGGTGTCGGGGGATGCCGTCAGGGTGAGACCCATAGCCATGGTGCCACGTATGTACCGGAGGATACGTTTCACCAGAGCCCAATGGGTGTCACGCGGAGCGTGCATGTGAAGGCACACCTGCTGGACAGCATACTGAAGATCCTGCCGCGTCAGCGTTAGGTACTGAAGAGCACCGACGATGGAGCGGTAGAAAGGAGCGTCGGACGCCGGAGAGCCCTCGACGGCGGACACCTTAGCCTTCGTGTCGACAAGCGTGGGAGCAGTCTTGCAATTAAGCATGCCTCCTCGCTCCAGTAGCTCGTAAGCGTACTTCTGCTGATGCAGAAAGAAGCCATCGACACGACGAATGACCTCGATGCCGAGGAAGTAGTGGAGAGCCCCCAAGTCCTTGAGGGCGAACTCCGTGCCAAGACGAGCGGTGATCTGCTGCAGGAGCGCTGGCGAAGACGCAGTCAGGATGATATCGTCGGCGTACAGGAGGAGGTATGCAGTGGCGGCTCCCTGTTGATAAACAAACAGGGAGGCATCGGACCGTGTGGACCGGAACCCCTGCTGCTGAAGGAAGGCCGCAATCCGCTGGTACCAGGCCCGAGGAGCCTGCTTCAACCCGTAAAGAGAACGGGAGAGCAGGCATACATGGTCCGGATAGGCGGTGTCGACGAAACCAGTGGGCTGCTGAGAAGACACCTGCTCGTCGAGATGGCCATGCAAGAAAGCATTGGACACATCAAGCTGGTGAACTGGCCAGGCGCGAGAGACAGCTAGCTGGAGAACTGCGCGAATCGTGCCCGGTTTAACAACCGGGGCGAAGGTGTCGGTGAAGTCCACGCCTGCGCGCTGTCGAAAACCGCGCACCACCCAACGCGCCTTATAGCGCTCGAGAGAACCGTCAGGGCGAGTCTTGTGGCGAAAAACCCACTTGCCAGTGATAACATTGGCATGGGGAGGTCGCGGGACAAGCTGCCACGTGCGGTTGCGCTGTAGGGCGTCAAACTCCTCACGCATGGCAGCAAGCCAGTTCGGATCCCGAAGGGCTGCGCGAGCGGAGGTGGGCAGTGGAGACGGAGCCGAGGTAGACGCGGCACAGGCGTACTCGTCGGCAGTGTAGCGCGTGCTGGGACGGAAAGTCCCAGTCCGAGACCGAGTGACCACACCAGTGAGAGGTGCAGCCGCTGCTGGCGGAGCCGAAGGGGAGACCGGCAAGGAGGATGTCGAGCCGGGCTCCGAGGGGTCCGTGGCAGCGCCTGGCTGAACCGAGCCGGAGGCCCCAGCGACAAGGGCACCCGAGGGGGCGCCGGAGACGGCGGCAGCGGGGGCGTCCGAGAGAGCAGCCTCAGCCGAAATGCCGCGGAGCGCGCAGCCGGGGCCGGGGCGCTGCTCGGCGGCGAAGGTGGCGACCCGCCGGAGGTGGGAGCAGGGGCAAGCCGCACCGCAGAAGCCGCCGAAGGTTGCGCGGGTGGTGACGGTACCTGCTGGAACGGGAACACGAACTCATCAAAGTAAACGTGCCGCGATGTCTAAACGCGGTGGGACACTGGATCATAGCACCGGTAACCTTTGGTGTTGGGAGGGTAGCCGAGGAAGATGCAAGGAACAGACCGGGGAGCGAGTTTATGAGGGGTGGTGGACGCGGTGCTAGGATAACAGAGACACCCGAAGATGCGAAGACCATCATAAGATGGGGCCACACCGAAGAGGAGTTGATGAGGAGCATAGTTCCAGCGAGGGCGACACGGGCGGATGTTAATGAGAAGGCTGGCGGTGGCGAGAGCATCCGGGCAGAACCGAGGGGGCACGTTGGAGTGGAAGAGCAACGTGCGGACACAGTCGTTAAGGGTGCGAATGACGCGCTCGGCACGGCCATTTTGCTGGGACGTGTAAGGACAAGTGAGACGAAAAACGGTGCCGTGAGACGCAAGAAGGTTGCGGACTGCAACGTTGTCAAACTCTTTTCCGTTGTCAGTCTACAAGGCAAGGATGGGACGACCGAACTGTGTGGTGACGTAGGAATAAAAGGTGGTGAGTGTGGCGAGGGCGTCGGATTTACGACGGAGAGGGAATGTCCACACATAATGAGAGAAATCATCCAATATCACCAAATAGTATAGATAGCCCGTGTTGCTTGCAACCGGGGACGTCCAAACATCACTATGCAATAACTGAAACGGAAAAGTGGAAATATTTGTAGACTCGCTAAAGGGAAGACGAACATGCTTGCCGAGACGGCATGCCTCACAAGTATGGTTGTCAACCTTATTACATGAGAAGGAAAAACTCTGAAGAATCTGACGTAAGACTGTGGAGTTGGGATGACCGAGACGAGCATGCCAAAGATCAACGCTAGCGGCGAGGACGGCTGGACGTGTGGCGGTGGTGGTGGAGGAGTGCACCGGGTAGAGCTCTTCGGGGCTATCACATCGGTGGAGAACCATCCGTGTACAGGCGTCCTTCACAGAAAAACCAACAGCATCAAATTCGACAGTAAGAGGATTCTCACGAGCGAGACAACGAACAGAAACGAGGTTGGTGACTAAGTCAGGAGAGACAAGAACATTAGACATGTTAATGGGAGTAGAAGTACATGGAAACGACGTATGACCGACATGTGTAATGGGTAAGGAGGAACCGTTACCAACGGTGATGCGAGTTGGGGTATGAACGGGAGTGGAAGACGTGAGGTTACCGGGATGAGATGTCATATGAGCGGTGGCGCCCGAGTCCATGTACCAGTCACCACCGCCGCCACCGAGTGCAGGGCGGCGAGCAGGGAGGGATCCCACGGAGGCGGCACCTGGGGCGGGAAGAACCCGCCATAGAGTGACGCGGGGGCGGCGCCGTAGCCACCCGGGGCCGGCGATGCAGAGAGGGCCGGGTAGGGTGCGGCGTGAGGCGCAGCGCCGGGCCCGGCGAGATAGGCCTGGTGGCTCGTCGGATGAGGCCCAAGGAGGCTCGGGACGGGGGCCCGGGGCACCGGCATCGAGTATGCATGGACAACTCCCGTCCATGGATTGGTGCCGTAGGTCCACGGCGGGGAGGCCTGCTGCCGCTGCTTACGACCACCCCCGCGGCGGTTGCCGCGCCGCCCGCCGCCTTGCTGCTGCTGTTGGGGAGCAGCGGGAGGGGCAGGGGCGGGAAGGGGTAATACCCCGGAGGCGGGGGGGGGGGGGGGGGGGGGGGGGGGCGGCGGCTGCTGCCGCGGCGCAGGCGGGGCGGGTGGTGGCGGGGCGCCACGAGAGGTGCCGGCGGCGAGGGCCTGGTGCTGCACGCGCTTCTTCACTCCTTTCATCCGGCGCTCCTCCAACTTCAAGTATGCCACAAACTTGGGGAAGGAGGGGTCCGGCATCAAGGTGAGGTTGCCGGCGGCGTTGCCGAAGTCCTCGTTGAGGCCGGCGGTGAGCGTGCTAAGAAGAGTGTCGTTGTCAATCTTGGCACCGATGTCACGGAGCTCATCCGACAATTGCTTGAGGCGGCGGCAGTAGTCATCGATGGACTGGTCGTCCTGATGACAACCAAAAAATTCCTGCTGCAGAAAAACGCGACGCTGAAGCTTGTTGTCGGTGAAGAGGCCGTTTAGCTTGACCCACACGGCGCGTGCATCATCCCCATCACTCACGACCGTGTGAAACAGGTCCTTGGAGATGGTGGTGAAGAACCACCGGATGAGCGTAGCTTCGATCGCGGTCCACTCGGGGTCGTCCCCCATGGCGCGCGAGTCGACGGTGCCATCGATGTGATCCACGAGATTCTCCTCGCAGAAGAGAAGCGAGAAGTAGGTCTTCCACGTGTAGTACGTGGAGTTGGTGGCGTCGAGGATCACGGGAACGCGGTCGCGGATGGTGATGTCGCGGATGACAGCAGGATCTGGACCAGCGAAGGGGTTGGTGTGGGACGAGGCGATGGACATGGTGGCGGCGCGCGAGGGGAGAGGCGGCGGCTAGGGTTTGGGGAGGGAGAGCAGCGGCGCGGCGGCTGGTGGGCGGCGCGGCGGCTAGGGTTTGGGGAGGGAGAGCGGCGGCGCGACAGGAGAGGCGGCGCGGCGGCTGGTGGGTAGCGCGGCTGCGAGGGAGGGGCAGCGGTGCGGGGAGGTGGTGGCGGCGGCTCGGGGCGGCGGCGGCGGCAGATGGCGGCGGCGGCGGCCCGCGGCGGCGGCTAGGGTTGCGGAAGCTGGTTAGGCAAGGATCGATACGGTGAATGATACCATGTTAGTTTGGAGAGAGGAGATTGTGTGCATCGATAATTCTCATTGATCGTGCAACAGGCACATATATAGGTACAAGGGGTGCGACCGGTGTCTTGTCTCCCAAGAAACAAGTAAATACGGGAGGGAGAGAGACACTACAGGTACGACATACAAACCCGGACCTACATACGTACATACATGTTCAACAGAAACTATTGATAATTTCCACTTCATTTTATTCCGTTGTTGCTATAGCAGGAGCCAAGAAGTTCCTTCAACACACAAGATGGCAGGAGCTAATAAGTGGCTTCAACACACAAGATAGCAGGAGCTAATAAGTGGCTTCAACACACAGCGGTATGTTCTTCCTTCATTGTCTTCTCGATAGATCACTTATGTCCTGATGGAGTTGAGCATCTAGGCTCTAATACCAGATGCGGTGTCCCTCTATACTTGCAATATATTTGCTATAGCAAGGGTTGGTGCCAGAGATTGATTAGTGATCGGAGGGAGCTTGGAGAAGAAAAATGAGCCAAAAAAAGGTAGACATTTCACTTAATGCGGGCCCAACAACAAGAACACAACAAAATGTTATGCAGCACCCTCCGATATATCGATTCAGTCGGGCCTGTTTGCTTACATCATTTGGTAAATTTGGTAGCAAAGATCACACCAAAGCTACATTCATTATTCCAGACATCGAGAATTTAGGAACCTCCCGAGGTTGCAACTGATGATTGATTGGTATTCGTGGGTGCTGCAAGATTCAGTGATGGGTGCAGGAGTGGCATTCTCTCTCTCTCTCTCTCTCTCTCTCTCTCTCTCTCTCTCTCTCTCTCTCTCTCTCTCTCTCTCTCTCTCTCTCTCTCTCTCTCTCTCTCTCTCTCTCTCTCTCTCCCTCTCTCTCTCTCTCCTTGGTGGGAGTGGCGCTGCAGGATCCGGCCGCGGACGCTCGTGCAATTCTTGATAGTTTCTCAACGAGATCATCCTCTCTCCCAAGCACGATGACACGGTGTCTTCACGGTCGACAATGCTCTATCGCTTCTTCGTGGCTAATTCTTGTTTTGCATGTGCTAGTTCGCTAGTTGTAAGTTCTTCAGCTGGCTAGCTCACAAGCGATGCCTCACCGCCCACAACCTGGAGCACAGTGGCTCGCAGCATAAACATGGTAAATTATTTTCTTGATATTATTAGTGAAAAGAGATGAATTGTACTCCCTCCGTTTCTAAATATAAGTCTTTTTAGAGATTCCAATGCGGACTACATACGGAGCAAAATGAGTGAATCTACATTTTAAAATATGTCTATATACTTTCGTATGTAATTCGTATTAGAATCTCTAAAAAGACTTAATATTTAGGAACGGAGGGGGTATATTATTTCTTTGACGCTTGTGCTAATTATGTACAGGAAGTCAGGTGCTCGTTTGTTTAGCCCCATCCGCAGACAAGATGTGCCCTCTATTGTCTCCTGATGAAGAAAGTCCGAAGTTGTATTGCAAACCAGTTGAGTTTTACATTATTATTCAGCGAGGAGCAACTAAAATTGTAATTTCTTTCTGAAATTCTGGCCTCATTCAAGACATGGATTACACGTGCTTACTCGCTAACACCCATCTCCATGTAAGTGATTTCACATAACAATGATGGCTCACTGACTTATGCAGCCAGCCTTATTGCAAAGATGCCTTGATTACATGATACAAGCAAGACGGAAAAAGAGGTAGTACAAGCTTTGACTCTATCGCAGGACCTGTGGAAACCTAAGATTGTTCTGATTGAAATCCAATATGTCAAAATATACACTTCAAAAAATATTTTCTTTTACTACTTACATAGTAGAGACTTCGTCATTACTCCATGCGTTCCAAAATACACAGGGAACACGGTTATGTTATTTTGATGTACTTTTATGATTAAAACAAATCATAACCACGAATAAGCTTCTCAAACTTCAACAATTTGGACACTGGAGGATCACCAAGAGGAAAACAATTGGAACTTTCAATTTAATTTATTGTGTTGGTTCTATATCACAGTATCCAAGAAGTGTCTTCAACACACAAGATATAGCAGGAGCTAAGAAGTTGCTTCAACACAAAGCGGTATGTTCTCCCTTCCTTGCCTTTCTCGAGAGATCACCTCTGTCCTGATCAAGTTGTAAGCTATACTTTGCTCGAAAATTACTGCAGCCTTTGTATTTGGAAGGTCCATAAGCTGCTCACTCTTTGACAACCGAGACACTGGAGGATCACTAAGAGGAAACATATCTTTGTGATAGAAATGTCATTGCCAGTACATGATAGCATATTTCAGTTCCTTCTACCTTGATCATACTCCAGCCAACAGAGACCATGGCATTTTGTTTCATTCGATTGATAACTCACCGCCGACAACTAGCTGGCCGAGCAACTCATCATGTCTACTCTGCCTTGGTGTCCCCGAGACATGCACTCTTTTATTTGTGCACTCCCGCTTTACCCACCATGTCTAGCAGCGTTTCCTTGAATGGACAAACACGGACTTCCATATCCTAGATATGGACTCTGCTGATACGGAGAGTTGGTGTCTTAAGGCCAGAAAACTACCTCCAAAGAATATGCGGCGCAGCTTGGATACGATCACTATATCCTGATCCATTGGGGAACTTGGAAGGAGCGTATCACGAGGATCTTTGAGCACACTCAGAGCAGTGCCGACTGCCTAATGGCTCTCGTCAAAGAAGACATCCAAGCCTGGAGGGCCGCCGGCTGCATCATCACGAACTAGTCTATTTGTGCTATGTCCTTTTGAAAACAAAAATTCTGCAAAGGTCTATCTACCGCACACGGTTGTCCTCTAACGTGTGTGATGCAGCCCCCTATCGCACACCAACACAAGGCGATGGTTCGAAATTGTTTGCGACAGGGGATTTTAACGGTGTGCGATGACCCAATCTGCAAAGTGCTCGTATCAACAATTTCTATCCACAGGGCCCCAAGAACCACACTGCTAAAGAACGAGAGAAGGGACAACAGCCCACACATGCGGTAGACCAAGAACCGGCATCGAAATTCTAAAAAGAAGACGAGGAACTAGAAAAACCCTTAAACCCTATAGAGAGTCCACTTTCACGTGTTAATTACACCAAGCAGCAGCGCTTAGTACCAAAAAAGTACTGCCTTCGTCCCATAATATAAGAGCATTTGACACTAGTGTAGTGTCAAAAATGCTCTTATATTATGGGCGGAGGGAGTAAAAATAAACTCAAGGCGCAGCGCAACCGTCCCTAGATCCAGTCACTAGTAGAAAATGGACCTTTCGTCCGCAGCTTTAGTCCCGGTCGGGTTTAGAACCGGGACTAATGTTACCATTAGTCCCGGTTCCAACGACTAGGAGTGGACGAGGGCAGGGCCACCTCTAGTCCCGGTTCGTGAGGGACTTCTAGTCCCGGTTGGTGACACCAACCGGGACTAAAGGGTTGTGTCAAGGTTGCGCCAGGCTGGGGCCCCCGCGAGACCCTTTAGACCCGGTTGGTTCACCAACCGGGACTAGAGATGGACCTTTAGTCCCGGTTTGTATATAGATGCTTCTTCCAGCCCGAGCCCAAGCTTTCCTTTCTCTCCTCTCTGTTCCTTCCTCTAGCTCGAGCTCATCATCCATTGTTTCCAAGATTTGTCAAGATTGGAGGCACCCCATCGTTCTAAAAGGTTAGCAACTTCATCCTTTCATCCCTCATTGCTAGTTTAGCTCGTTTCATGCTCTATAAGTATAGTGATTTGTGGGTTTTAGTTTGGGAGCAATTGTGTGAAGTTTATTTGATTTATATGCAATTTGAGCTCAAATTAACTTGTATAGTTTTCTTACTTGTATGATTGTTTGTTATATATAGTGCCATGGTTTTGATATCCCTCCCCCTCGGCCCTCGTCCGGTTTATGATTCGGATGTGGTATATTATCTTTTATAATTATTTTATTTCATTTTGTGTTTTTATGATAATTATGCCCATCAAGTTGACATATATATTTTTATCTAGGAGGTATGTGAACCAAAAATTGCAACCGACCCTCTTGTCGAGAAGTTAAATTTAATTGAAAAAGAAAACGATTATTTGAAAGAAAAATTGAAAAGAATGAAGAAGAGAAGATGAAATTGGAGTTGTATGTTACCGATGTCGTCGATGATCACAAGATCAAGATGGATGCATTGCGCTTGAAGATTAGAAATATTAGAAAATATGCCATTAATAAAGAGGCTTGGTATCATTATGTTGTTGCATCAATTATTACCTTAGTTGCGATTCTGATCACATTTGTTGTTGCATTTAAATGCTTTAGCTAGACAGTTGTATGTTTTTTATGAGAATAAGTGTGTATGAACTTTATGTATGAACTTGTATTTGGTCACTTCGATGTTGTGTAATGAAGATGAGTCGACAATGGATGTACGATGACCGACGCTCTCCCTAGTTCATTAATGGCGTGCATAGTTTTCTGCGTGCGGCTGAGGCAAACAAGCGGGAAGGTTTTATGTGTTGTTCATGTGTTGTCTGTAAGAATGATAGGAATTACTCTACCTTAAAAGTCCTTCACATGCACCTGCTTCAGTCCAGTTTCATGTTCGGCTATAACTGTTGGACCAAGCACGGAGAAAGAGGGGTTATAATGGAAGACACTGAAAAAGAAGAGGACGATGACAACTATCCTGGGTTCCCTGAATACGATGGTACTGCAATGGGGGAAGAAGCTGAAGAAGAGGCATCAGATGAGCCCACTGATGATCTTGGTCGGGCCACTGCTGATGCAAAGACAAACTGCGCAAGTGAAAAGGAGAAGTTAAAGTTGCAACGCATGTTAGCGGATCACAAAAAAATAGCAAGGAAATTCCCCATGGCTGAATTAGCAAGGAAATCCCCCCCGCTTAAGGTGAGTACCGATAAGGTAACAACCGACATTAAACAACTCCGAGGCAGTACCGATGAATTCCCCATGGCCGAATTAGCAAGGAAATATGTCCCCAGGGACACTCTGGTCAAACCTGAGCAGGTCGATCTTCTATCAACACAAATGCGGAGATTGCATGAGTGGTACATGAAAGAAGTAAAGCAGGGGCGACAGATGCCCATGGT
Source organism: Elymus sibiricus (assembly GCA_039707655.1). Taxonomy (NCBI): domain Eukaryota; kingdom Viridiplantae; phylum Streptophyta; class Magnoliopsida; order Poales; family Poaceae; genus Elymus; species Elymus sibiricus. The sequence goes on from CM077665.1 coordinate 60,908,182, forward strand.
GAGGGTCAAGAAAGAGCAGTTCTTCAAAGAATCATTGATAATGATTGAGCTTTCAGAAAATTTTCAGTTATACAATCTAGACGCACTCAAGAAATCTATCCTTAGTTGCTATTGTCTGTAAGTGATTTCTTTCTGTAATTTAAGTCTCTAGCTCAGCTCGTTCATTGCATGTAATTATCCTCACTATATTCTTTTTACGCTATTATGCAAAATGAAGATTCTCGAATGCCGAAAACAGGGAGTCTTTGACATTGGGTTCATTGACCCATATATCATTCATGAAGTGACGTAACAGACTTCGCCGATGAAACAGAGGATAACTTGCTAATGTTTTTCAAGGAACAAAATACCAAAACAGATATACTATTTTCTTACAACTTCCAGTGAGTGTTACTGTCTTGTACTACAAATTCTATTTTGCTTACTCGATGTTAAGTGTAGTTGAGTTATGCATGCCTGCTTATATAAACGTGTGCGCAGATTCCACTGGATCCTGCTGGACATCAAAGTTGACGCTGGAACTGTTGTAGTCTTTGACTCACTAGGTAAAGACCAAGAACATTACAGAAGTTTGCATTCGATGCTCGACAGGTAATTTCGTTCATTTTCTGATATCAAGTAATTAATAACTCCTTTATTCATTTTCTTTGCGGGGCAGGGTTTGAAAACGGTTCACCAAAGAGATTGTTGGTGCTTGAAAAGAGAAGCTGACATGGCGACAGGGCAAGGTAATTAAGTAGTACTAGCTAGGTCCGCGCACCTCTTTAATTCCAGTATCAATATCATTATCATGCTTGATTGTTATCTGATTGAATTATATTCTCGCATAGTGCATGAAACAAGCAAAGGGGACGAATTTATGTGCATACTACGTTTGCGAGACCATTCGCATGACGACCGAATGGCGCAGAGATCAAAGAGCACTTCAGGTACGTAAACACTATTCACAATTTTTTTATCATGATCTAATATATATACACACAACTAATATATTCATATTGATCTCCTTCTTCAAAGATGACAGATGCAGGATAGGCTCCTACTAGAGAACCGCCTAAAAGCAATTCAAGAGGAAATCATGAAATTTTTGCTGGAAGAGGTCATAGATGAAAGAGGAGAATACCATTTCGGCTAATGCCTGCATGTAATGATCTGCAAATTGTAGGAGAAATTGTATATACCAAATTGTATGTATATATATATATATATATATATATATATGTGTGTGTGTGTGTGTGTGTGTGTGTGTGCGTGTCTGTGTGTGTGTGCATGCATCATTGTACGAGAAATTATATGATATATGTATGGTCATATGAGAAATTATATTATATATGCATAACGTGTACAGTATGTAGTACCATAAAATATGTTTGAAATGAAAAAGAATTGAATGGAAAACACAAAATGAAAGGAAAAATAAACCATAAACCATAAACCCCAACCAAAAACAAAAATCACCATCCTTTAGTTCCGGTTGGTAACACCAACCGGGACTAAAGGTCCTCCAGCCCCCGGCGCGCGCAGGCGGCCACGTGGAGGACTTTAGTCCCAGTTCGTGGCCAACCGGGACTAAAGGGTTGGGGCCTTTAGTCCCGATTAATTAGTCCCGGTTAGCAAACCGGGACTAAAGGCCTCCGCCAACCGGGACTAAAGCCCATTTCTCCACTAGTGAGTGTCGAGGTCGCCGTCTGTCCTAGATGCTACCGTCAACATTTCAATCCTGCCCACCCATCCACTGAACTCGTGTGGCCAGCCTTCTCTGTCCCCCCCCCCTGCCCCATTCACCAACGTCTGCAACGGTCATGCTTAGGGGTGTAGAGCGGCGCCCGTACCCGTCCCGCTTCGTATACAAAAGAGAAAAACTTAGCTTTAGCTGGATTGGACTGTGCTAGTTTAATTTGTGCTAGCGTAGTACCTTGGCGGGACTTGGCGGGACGCCGCTCTACACCCCTAGTCGTGCCTTCAAGGTATGATCTTGCTCGTTACACTGTAGATTCCTAGATCTGAGAAAATTCTACATCCATTTGGGGATCGGGACCGGAGCTAGATCCCAGAGTGAGCGATGGGCGCATGCGTCGCATCGTCTCTCTCTCTCTCTCTCTCTCTCTCTCTCAAGTTCTTCACCTTTCTGTCTCACCGCCCATAACCTCGAGCGCAGTGGCTGGCAGCGTAAACATGTAGAATGATCTTCTTGATATTAATAGTGAAAGGAGATGACCTTCATCTTCTTTATTTGACGTTTGTTCTAATTATGTACAGGAAAGTCAGGCGCTGATTTGGTTAACCCGTCCACAGACCAGATGTTCCCTTTATTTTCTACAGATGAAGAAAGTTTGAAGTTGTACTGCAAACTGGTTGAGTTGTACAATATTATTCAACGATGAGCTCCCAAATTCTGGTTACATTCGAGACATGGATTGCACGTGCTTACTCACTAACACCCATCAACATGTAAGTGATTTTACATAACAATGATGGCTCACTGACTTTGCTGCCCGCCTTCCTGCAAAGATGTCTTGATTTCATGATACAAGCAAGATGGAAAAAGAGGTAGTACAAGCTTTGACTCTATCGCAAGACATTTGGAAAACTAAGATTGTTCTGATTCAAATCCAATAGTCAAAAGATAGACTTCAGAAAGTATTTTCTTTTTATTACATAGCAGAGGCTTCGTTATTACTCCATGTGTTGCAAAATACATAGGGAATAAGGTTTTGTTACTATAATATGTACTTTTAAGATAAAAAACATCATAACCACAAATAAGCTTCTGACACTTCGACAACTTGGACATGGGAGGATCTCTAAGAGGAAAACTATTGATACTTTCCATTTCATTTATTTGTGTTGTTTCTATAGAAGGAGCCAAGAAGTGGCTTCAAAACACAAGATATCACCTAAGAAGTGGCTTGAAAACACAACGGTATGTTCTTCCCTCCTTGCCTTTTCTCGAGAGATCACCTGTGTCCTGATCGAGCTGTAAGCCATATTTTTGCTCAAAGATTACTTGTATTTGGAAGGTCCATAACCTGCTGACTCTTTGTATTTGTGTCCAGTCTTTGCCTTCTCAAGAGATCACTTGTGTCCTTATTGAGTTGTTAGGCAATACCGTTGCTCTAAAATAGCCTTGGTAACTGAAATGCCCGTAAGCTGCTCACTCTTTGACAACTCGAACACCTGAGAATCACCAAGAGGAAAACTACTTTGGTGACTAAAATGAGGTCACACTTGAGGATAGTATATTTCAGTTCCTTCTCTCTTGTATCGTAGACCTTAACCAGTAACCATGGATTTCTTCATCCGGTTCATAACTTAGCGAACAATAGATGCTGAATTCCAACCTTTACAGTCAAAAGTAGACACAGGCTAGCTGTTAACCATAATAATCTCTCTCTCTCTCTCTCTCTCTCTCTCTCTCTCTCTCTCTTTGCATATGAGCATGACATTATTCTTCACAATCCTTTCCAGTGCGATGATTGTTGCAGATTTAGTTATGTTTATCTTTTCAATTGTCTTTGATTCCTGTACATATACAGTTACCTATTTGATAATTTACATTTCCTTTATTTGTTGATGTTGCTATAGTGAGAGCCAAGAAGTGGATATAACACACAAGATAGCGGGAGTCAAGAAGTGGATATAACATATACAGTTCCTTATTCGGATTGATTCAACTATATGTGTGTTTATAATATGAATTATTTGTTATTGCAGAACAACAGAAGTCCACTTTTCAACCCTGAATTAACCACATGGTTTAAGTTTCAACCCTGAAATCCAAAACCGGTTACCGTACACCTCCAACTCTTGATATGGTTCACAATACACCCCTCTGACTATTTCACTTGTTTTGACAATTGGTTTGACCTGGACCAGGGCTGGGCCCATAGTGGTGCCAAAAGTGCGGCCCGCACAGGGCCCAAAATTCTGGAGGGCCTGAGTTTTTATATATAGGACTACTATTAAAAAGATATAATTTAGACGCAATTGGGCCTAGCGGCGCTGAAGTTGGGCCGGACACCTGGAGTCGAGGCGATGAGGCCATCGATCGAGCGCACTCCTCGTCATATCGCTACAGGGATCGGCCGATCGGGATTCCCTTAAAAAAATAGCTGGCGCGGTGGATCTACGGGGCGTCAATCCGCCGACGCCGTGGATTTGCGGGACGCCAGGCAGGCCGCCCGTCACGACGCCCAGGGTCAGGCTCAGCGATGGCTGCCACCTCGCCTACGTCGAGTCTGGGGCGCGCAAGGAGGACATGCGCTACATGGTCTTCTTGTCCCACGTCTTCACCGGCCCCCGCCACGACACCATCCGCCCCTCGCCGGTCAGTCCACCTGCATCCTAGCTAGTAGGAAAGCGGTTTCATCTTTAGCCGTTGCGGCAATGGTGAGCATCGGAGCAGGCGTAGGCTTGCAAAGCAGGAGATTTTGTTCTCAGTGGATTGGATTGGATTGGTTTACCGAATTACGGATCATCCAATGGAGAAGATCACGCTAGCTTTTTTTTGGATGTTTCAAAGAATATTTGTCCTGTTACTACTCCAGGAAGCATGAATGTGCAATTTGGTTGGTCATGGAAGCAGGCATTTATGCTTCGTTGACTGCACTACTGTACTTTGCTGGAGAACTCAATGCAATTAGTAGTATTTCAACAGCATCATTTTAAACGCTGATTAGCTGATGTCATGACTAACCGTTGCAATGACTAATATAGGTTCCTTAATTGTTTTAGCTTGACAAACACGTATCATGTAGCCGCCGTTGCCTTCCTCACCTCCTCTCTCAAATTTTAGACTCATCGACATCATCTCGTTGGATTGATCGATGACCAACTCCTCCAGCATCCAAGTGCTTATCGAGTCCTTCTTTTCGATTAACTTCGGTTCCTACTCGTTAGTTTATGTTTTATGCGATATGGCCCCATTTTTTAGTTTCACAAAAGGCCCTGGATTTTGCCGGCCCGGCCCTGACAAGGACCTGCACACATGGATGCCAACTCAACATGTGATGTGGCAAATAGGCCGATGCGTGCATGCGCTTAGAGAGAATCCTCGATCGTGACACACAATGTTATGCTAGGTGGCTTGCCTCAATAGGATGCGGGGGCGGGCGAGGTCGGTTCTTGTGATGCTGAGGGCGACCGTGGGGAGCTTATTGTCGCAGGGGTTGGAGAGTTGTGGCGCTGTGCAAGATCCACAGTGTGCTCCGATGGGAAGCGACGCAGAGAGATTTTCCCGACGCGAAGCTTCTGACACGGGGGAGTGAAGCGCTGACGACGGTGCGGCCCGAGGCAGCATAGCCCAGCTGGGTGAGCTAGGTGTTGGAAATATGCCCTAGAGGCAATAATAAAATGGTTATTATTGTATTTCCTTGTTCATGATAATTGTCTATTGTTCATGCTATAATTGTGTTAACCGGAAACCGTAATACATGTGTGAATACATAGACCATAACATGTCCCTAGTGAGCCTCTAGTTGGCTAGCTCGTTGATCAATAGATGGTCACGGTTTCATGACCATGGACATTGGATGTCGTTGATAACGGGATCACATCATTAGGAGAATGATGTGATGGACAAGACCCAATCCTAAGCATAGCACAAGATCGTGTAGTTCGTCTGCTAAAGCTTTTCCAATGTCAAGTATCGTTTCCTTAGACCATGAGATTGTGCAACTCCCGGATACCGTAGGAATACTTTGGGTGTGCCAAACGTCACAACGTAACTGGGTGGCTATAAAGGTAAACTACGGGTATCTCCGAAAGTATTTGTTGGGTTGGCACGAATCGAGACTGGGATTTGTCACTCCGTATGACGGAGAGGTATCTCTGGGCCCACTCGGTAAGACATCGTCATAATGAGCTCAATGTGACTAAGGAGTTAGCCACGGGATGATGTGTTACGGAACGAGTAAAGAGACTTGCCGGTAACGAGATTGAACAGGGTATGGGGATACCGGCGATCGAATCTCGGGCAAGTATCATACCGGTAGACAAAGGGAATTGTATACGGGATTGATTGAATCCCCGACATCGTGGTTCATCCGATGAGATCATCATGGAGCATGTGGGAGCCAACATGGGTATCCAGATCCCGCTGTTGGTTATTGACCGGAGAGGTGTCTCGGTCATGTCTACGTGTCTCCCGAACCCGTAGGGTCTACACACTTAAGGTTCGATGATGCTAGGGTTATAGGGAAATAGTGTACGTGGTTACCGAAGGTTGTTCGGAGTCCCGGATGAGATCCCGGACGTCACGAGGAGCTCCGGAATGGTCCGGAGGTAAAGATTTATATATAGGAAGTTGTTATTGGGGTTCCGGAAAAAGTTCGGGTTTTTCCGGTATTGTACCGGGAAGCTTCCAGAAGGTTCCGAAGGATTCCGGAGGGGTCCGGAGGTCCGGGAAAGGTTCCACCACGTCCAATACAGCAGCATGGGCTGTAAGGGGGCGCCCTAGCCTTAATGGGCCTGGGGCACCAGCCCCCCTAAGGCCCATGCGCATGGGAGAGGGGAAACCCTAAGGGGGAGGGCCTCCACTTGACTTGGGAGGCACTCCTCCCCCCTTTGGCCGCCGCCCCAACCCTAGATGGGATCTAGGGGGCCGGCCCCCTCTCCCCCTCAGCCTATAAATAGTGGAGGGGTGGGAGGGAGGCCACACCTCAGCCCCTGGCGCAGCCATCCCCCTCCTACACCTTCCTCCTCCTCCGTAGTACTTGGCGAAGCCCTGCCGGAATACCACGCAGCTCCACCGCCACCACGCCGTCGTGCTGCCGGAGCTCTCCCTCAACCTCTCCTTCCTCCTTGCTGGATCAAGGCGTAGGAGACGTCACCGGGTTGTACGTGTGTTGAACGCGGAGGCGCCGTTGTTCGGCGCTTAGATCGGAATCGACCGCGATCTGAATCGCTGCGAGTATGACTCCACCAACCGCGTTCTTGTAACGCTTCCGCTTAGCGATCTTCAAAGGTATGAAGATGCACTCTCCCCTTACTCGTTGCTGGTTTCTCCATAGATAGATCTTGGTGAACACGTAGGAAAATTTTTGATTTACTACTACGTCTCCCAACACTAGGTGCAGGTATCGTTGCTGGCACCCAAGTGCATTGCACACACACTTGATAGCCATTGACGACGATGCAGGATGCCGTCCCCGCGGACATCGATAGGTGACTCCACTACACCCAGGATCTGGGCCAACTTTGGGAAACGGATCCTCCCTGGCTCTCGTAGCCTCCCTCGATGGCAAGCGGTCCACACCGAGCTAGCCAACGAGGCTGGTGTTGAACACACCACCATGGATGGATCCACGAATGGAATAGAATGGGAAGAACTTACGACAGGAGATGAGGGAAAAACTTACGACAGGACGCCAGTAGGTAGGACAACATGGTTGGAGGGGCGGCGACGGAAAACTCCCAATGCGGGCAACAACAATGTCTGGGGATTGGTGGGATGCGAGAATTCAAGGTGGTGGCTGGGGGACTCGAGATGGTGGGTGGGCGACGAGAGCAGAGCAGAGGCTTTCCTGTCAGGCAGCGGCGCGCCGCTGGCAAAGTCAAGCCCCTGTTCATCGGGGGCAGCTGCGGCGTGGACAACTATGTGGAGAGGGGCTCAGGCATAGTGAGATTCACGCTGCCGACATAGAGGAGAGAATAGAGAGGGAGAGAGGGATTTTCTTTCTTTTATTTGTGGGTGGGTTCATCTGCTGACTCAACAGTCAACGGGTCAAGACCGGTAGAGTGTTGGCATGGCTGCTGCTGATGTGGCACTGTCCACTCAGCATTGACTTCGGTCAAAACCGCTTGACCGATGCAAAGCCGAGACCAGGGTTGAGTTTTGGACCTCAGGGTTAGCATGTATATCAAACAGTTTTAAAGTTCAGGGTTGTAGATTAAACCGAATGGTTAGTTTGAGGTCAAAATGTGGACTTCTCTCTTGCAGAACAGACTACAAAGGTCTTCGGTGCTTGGTAGCCATGAGGAAGATGGAGGCCTCCAAGAACCTTTTTTGTGTTTCGAGGAGCTTCTATGTTGGATGCAACAGTCTCATCACCTGGTTTTTGTACATGTATGTGTATATGTGTTGTTTTCAAGAAAATAATCGCAATGCTTCATCCTCTTTACACATGCCCAGAATCAGTTGCTTCTATCTCCCTCTGCAAAAGCAAATAGAGATGTCCGTTAAATATATATTGTACTTTTAATGTGAGCATATGTCAGGATAGATTTACCATAAACATTTTTTAAAGAAAAAGACATCTGAATTGTGGTTTAAACTGTCAACATTTGCCATTTCCTATTAATTCAAATGTGTTACTGACACATTAATTAATTGGGCAACAACAAATGATGGCGAACATATATTATAAATAAAAAATGATAGTAGGTAGTATGTAAATGAAACTATAGATGCTTGATGGTGGTGGGTGTCGCAGTACCGGCAGGGTGATGCATGCTGTAAACCTTTTGTCGGTGCGCACTGAACTCAGTGGCAAAGAGTTGGGAATTAATACGCCTTGTAGGCTGTGGAGATATGTTGACCTCGTTGTTCTCCATGTCGACACGAAGCAAATACTGTCCTTTGTGCTCTAGACGATGGTCCACGATGCTTTCATCATTGACGACTAAGTAGACGACGCCATCTTCGTGGATGCTCAGGACAGGGAACAACGGAGCAAGCTGTCTCAAACCAGCTGACCGGTAGTTGACGTTTGCCCAGATTTTTTGAACATTGTACCTGGAGGTTATGGTCCAGTCTGAGAGGTCAGGCGACAGCGTCCAGACGATGAGTTCCGATCCACATTCATCCATGGCGATGAGCTTGATGTGGCCAGAAACACAGTCCATGGAGCGGGACTCCTCTGGGCGGACGCTGTTTGGATACCGATCATCATAAGTTAGACATTCTTGTGGCAACTTGATAAAGCGGAACATGTTGTTGCAGTCTGCTTGGTGCAGAAGATCACAGAGCAACATGCCTCTGAGCAGATCCACCCAGCAAAGGATAGAGCCCTGATAAGAGAAGCACGAGTCAACTTTGAAGGTGCTGGATGGAAGGGGGTGGCTCCCGGGCAGCAAGACCCATTCTGGTTCTGGGGCGGAGGACCTCCACAGCCAGACCCCGGCTCGGCAGAATTGCGGAAGGACGAGCTTGGCAAGAAGGTAGCCCTCCCCATGGGGGTCGCACATGACGACGGCCGACTGGTGCCCCGTGGCTCCATGCAAGTCGTCGGGGAGACGGGGGATGACGGAGAGGGAGTCCTTCGTGGCGTCGTAGATGAGATAGCCTCCCAGCAAGCTAGAGCCAGGGCCGCGGTACCCGCCGGCGTAAAGGGCGAGCAGGTTCTTGTCCGTGCTGGAGATGCGGCCCGAGTCCAGGTCCATGTATGGCGGCGGGAGCCGGAGGGATTGCGGAGGCACCAGTATGCGGAGGAAGGAGAGTTCCGGCGGGTTGGCGACGACCGCGCGGGCCTTGAAGCTTAGCAGGTACTCGATGACTTCATCACTCATCGCTTTGCGGGTTTGTGGTCGTCTTCCGTCCCAGAATCCCCACGGGTAGGGGATGGAGTCTTCGTCGGATACCGCCTCGTCGGGGGAGAAATCAATCTCGCGATCGAGCAGAAGCATCGTCGAAGGGGCCATCGCTAGCTAGCTAGCTAGCTAGGGATTAGGGTTGGGTGGAGGGAGAAGGGATCAATTTTGGTGGCTCGGACAGGATTACACCTCGATCGGCTGGCTTGGGATTGGGAGAATCCTGAAATAACCCAGACTAGTAGCGACCGAGTCGGAGTCAGAGTCTTGGTCGGTGCCTACTAAAAACCAAATCGGTGTCTTGTCTTGCGTTCCGTTTTCTTGTCTTTGCTAGCTGCGTAGAGTCGATGCGTCCGTGGAAACAGACTCACCTCGCACAAGCAAAAAACGAACAGAATCAGCTCCCTCGCTTGGGTGACCTCGGCTTGGCGTCACGCACATATAGGAATGTAGAGCGGCACCTGATCCGCCCCGCTTCCAAGTCAAAATATATCAAGTTAGTTATAATTCTTCGGTACATATTTAGCTTAGTTTGAACTAATATAATGTTTATGCGGGATGCCCGCCTACATTCCTACGCACATATACTGTGTACGGGGATGGAAGGAATCGGGCAGTCAATTGCTGCACGCACGAGGGCCTCTCGCTCATCCATGCGTCAGACGTGCTTGTTTGTTAGATGCAACGGAAAGCTGGCTTGATCATGTTTAACGTGCTGGGGTAAACATTGGTTTCTCGCATGTCCAAAAACGCGCGCCCAAAAAACACGCAGTGCAAATTATGAAGCGCGTGTGGTCCGATGCCCCAAATTTGCAGCATGTGATAGCGCATTTTAGCGCGTGCCTTTTTTTTTTTGCACGCACACTATTTTGTGGCATCTGCTGGAGCGTGTCCGGCGTCCAAAAAGGACGGTTTTGTGACATCGGGGCACCCAACCCCTCACAAGGCCGGGGAAATCACCGACCCACCAGCTCAACGCCAACGATAGACAATAGGGGAGCGATGATTCTCTCTTATCGCCTCATGGGAGACACAGGTGAGGAAAATGTCTCCTCTTCATTTTTGGACAACGGATGAAAATCAACTGTTATCGATTCACCTTAAAACGCGTTATGTTTCATTTTTATTAGTGAATAATGTTGATATTAACCAATTTCACACTCCATCTGTTTACCGCCAAATATGTGCCGCCTAATATCTCTTAACCCGAAAGTTTCTCGCATGATGTTGTCACCCAATAGTTTCCTGCCCAATTTCTTGCTCTCATGTTCTACCCAAATTTCGCGCACAATTTTCTCGCACCATGTGTTTTCCATCCTAAATTTGCGGGTTGACTTCGCCCACTGATCCGATGCTCGAGAAGCTAAGGGAGCAAGTCTGAGAGGAAATATATTTCAGTCGGTGTTGCGGCTCACTAACACCTCTAGGCAATGGGTTTGTTCTGCTCTGGGGTTTAGTTCAGCCAGCGGTCCTCTCCTCCACTGGCGGAGGAGTTCTTGGGTGCCTAGTGGCTTTGAGGAAGATGGGTCCGAGGACCTTTTCTGTCTTCTATTTTCTGAGGGGCTTCTTTGTTGTCAGGATGCGATAGTGTCAGGATATGTATCCTTCTCTCGTACTATTTCCTACCGGCACACATCTTCAAAAGAAAGATCTCAAAGGTTCATCCTCTTTCCACATACCACCAACTCACTCTGCAAAAAACAAATAGAGATGTTTCAAATATAATACTTTTAGTGTGACCATATGTCAGGTCAGAATTACCCTAAAAACAATTTAAAAAGAAAAATGAGTGAGGCGTTTACATTTGCAGCAACCTCTCTAATTTGTTGTTTAAACTGTTGACCTTTGCCATTTCCTATTCAAATGTGTTACCGACATTAATTAATTGGGCGACACCAACACACAATATCTAAGGTCAGTCCAAAATGCTCTGAATTAAAATTGTTGAAACAGCTATATGTGTCAAGGGTGCGTTTTTCACTTCTGACATCTTTCATTCAGACAGCTCTAGTTTGAAATTATGCTTCATCTGCTATGTGCATGTTTGAATGGACTTGGCTCATACCAATTCCGAGTTCAGAAATAAGCTACACATACATCTGCTATGTGCATATTTGAAAGTCCCACAACTCACTTGCTTCTATCTCTCTCTGCAAAAGCAAATAGAGATCTCTGTTAAATATAGTATTTTTAATGCGAGCATATGTCAGGCTAGAATTACCATAAAAATAAAAAAATAAAGAACAAGATCTATCTGATCACTGGTTTAAACTGTCAACATTTATCATTTCCTATTAATTCAAATGTGTTACACATAAATTAATTGGGCAACACCAACACAAATGCTCTTAATGAAAATTGTTGAAACAGCTATATGTGTCATGGGTACATTTTTTTTTGTACTTTTGACATCTTTCATTCAGACATTGTCAGTGTTCAGCTCTAGATTAAAATTATGATTCATCTGCTATAAATGCACATCTTTGAATGGAGTTGGCTCATAGCAATTCCGAGTTCAGAATACCCTGCCATGAATCTCTATGCAACATGTAGAGGACAAGCTAATGACAACACTATTAGGCATTGTTACAAGTATCAGCCAGTTAATCGGCATCTCGGTCAGTTAATCGCTACTCGGTGGGTCAGCGAATAACCGATTAACTAATTTATCGACCGAATAACTGATTTATCGTCCGATTAACTGAAAAAATCACCTATTTATCCCTATTCATCACCCGACCGATATGGCACCAGTTGCCGATATCCTGAACATTGCTATTAGGAAAAAAGAGAAGAAAAGGCAGCCTTAAAACCTGCAAAAGAGTTTCATCATGAATTCATGATGCGCAAGAAGGTGGGTACTGACATGACAAAGGGGCGGAGTAATTTGGTTCGGTAGTAAAAATTGATTCCAGAATCATTATTGCCGTGAGCATCAATATCAGACATCTACTGTTCAACATGGGGAGGTGGCCAAATATCTTGATTTCTTTTAGCAAGGTACGAAGCAAACTTGATGCGCTAAACAAGCATTGGAATTTTAACCATTTTATTAAAACCTAAGCAAAATTACATTAGCACGCCTGCAAATGAAATCATGTTCAGTGATAGTGAACATATAAAAATAAAATGACAGTAGCATGCAAATGGAACTATGGTTGGTGGTGGTAGTAGTACCGGGTGATCCTGTTGTCGGTGTGCACTGAACTCACTGGCAAAGAGCTGGGAATTACCAGGACTGTTTTCATCCTGTGGATAGAAGTGGACCTTGTTATTGCCTATGTCGACACGAAGCATCCACTGGCCTATGTACTCTAGTCCATGGTCGTCCAACTCCCTGAGATCATCTAAGACTAGGTAGACGACGCCGTCTTCATGGGTGCTCAGGACAGGGAAGGACGGAGCAAGATTTCTTATACCCGCGGGCTTGTAGGCCTCGTTTGCCCAGATGTTTTCAACATTGTACTTGCGGGTTTCCTTCCACTCTGAGAGGTCATGCGACAGTGTCCAGATGGTTAGTTCCAATCCTTTGCCGGGCTGGTGTTCATCACATTCATCCAGGGCGACGAAGTTGATTTGGCCATGGACACAGGCCATGGAACGGAACTCCTCGGCACAGCTGTATGTAAACTCGTCGCTGTGGACATCATAGGTTGGGCAATCTTTGGGCAACTGAATAAAGCTGAAGTTGCAGTTTTGTTTCAGATCACAGAGCACCATGCCTTTGAGCAGATCCACCCAGCAGAGGATAGATTCCCGATAAGAGAAGCATAAGTCAGCGGAGAAGTGGCTGGTGGTGCTGGATGGGAGGGGCAGGCGTGTGGGATGCAAGGCCCATTTTTTGACGGACGACCTCCACAGCCAGAGCGCAGCTTCGGAGCCTTCTGGCCAGACCCTGACGAGTTCAGCAAGAAAGTAGTCGTTCCCGGCGGCTTCGCACATGACGATGGCCGACTCGAACCCGATGGCTCTATGTGAGTGGTCGGAGGGGAGTACGGGGATCACGGAGATGGAGTCGTTCCTGGCATCGTAGATCATGTAGCCTCCCGGCAAACAGGAGCCAGGGCGGTACCCTCCGGCGTACAAGGCGACCAGGTTCTTGTCCGCGCTGGAGATGCTGGCCGAGGTGAGGCGGTGGAGCTGCATCGGGAGCCCAACGGATACCGGCGGCCGCAGTATGTGGAGGAAGGAGGGCAACGGCGGATCGGCGACTACTGGGTGTGCCTTGAAGGTCCGCAGGTAATCGGTGACTGCATCGCTAATTTCTTGGCGGCTTGGTGGATCAACTCGTCCTACCCACGGGCAGCGGATTGACGACACTCGGCCGGATAACGCCTTGTCGTCGGAGAAGTATATCTCACGGTTGAGCAGAGCCATCGAAGGGGCCATGGCGGTTAGCTAGCTAGCTAGGGATTAGGGTTGGGTGGAGGGATCGAGAAGGGATTTGGGGATCGATGCTGGCGGCTCGGCTAGGGTTAGGGTTGGGTGGAGGAAGCGGGCAGCGATTTGATTTGGCGATCGGTCAGCGGACGGTGGATATGTTAGAGCAACTCTAGCAAATCCGCCAAATACTCATCCTGCAAAAGTTGTTTGCAGGCTCCTCTAAAAGTTTTTTATAGGACGGCCGATGCTCAAACAGATAGATCTTCAAAACAAAGTTCGCGCCACTTTAAAAATCACCGGAGTTCATACATTAAAAACATAGTTCATACTACATACCGAAGTTCATACTTAATAAAAATGGAAATTTAAACATAGTCATACTTAAAGCATACAACATCTACTCATCGTCGTCGTCGCCGTCGTCGCCGACGTCGCGGGGCGAGTTGCCTTGGAGGCGGTACTCCATGAGGGTGCTCAAAAGGACTTGCGCGAGCTGGTACTCCTAGGGCAGCCCCAGGACCCACGCCGCCGCAGCTTCATCTCTGACGTTGGCGACCTCCTTGGCCAACCACGCATTCTCCGCCGTCCAGAGACAATGGATCGCGGGGCAGAATATGCGGTCGAGGAGGATGAAGTTCCTCCAAGCCCGTGCACCGGCGCTGCGGGAGCGGGCGCCGCGCGTACATCCTTGCTCGTGGCGCCGCTCGTCCACTGGCGGGCATATGGAGGAGCTCTCGGTCTTCGCGTCGTAGCGCCGCTTGCGAGACGGCTCACCGCTGAGCCCGCCGCGGCCGTCGTTCCACCCATGGCCGCCATTGCCCCCACGGCCGCCGAGCCCGCCTCGGTCAGACGGCCACCCCTCCCGCCGTCTGCACCCGACATCTCCTCTCACCTCGGGTGGCTAAACTCGCATGAAAATGACGTCGGAGCTCGCGGAATTTGTCACCGGAGTAGATGAGATGCGGCGGAGGAGGATGTGGGAAATGGAGTATGGGAACCCTAAACACCCTCGGAGCCGGCATATATACTGTAATTGGGGGCGGTTTACGGGCCTCTTGTAAAGATTTTACAGGCAGGACCCTTATTACCGGACCTGGTCAGGCTGGGTTTTTTTACCGTCCCGTAAAACCGCCGGAAAAAACGCCCCGAAGAGGTTTTACGGGATCTGCTAGAGTTGCTATTATGCCACCAAACACATCAGGAGGCTTGCAGTTTGGCGCTTCGCTTTCAACACCCACCATGGGGCCCAAATAATGAAACAGCATCATCACATACCAAAGGTTATATAATGGAAATGCAGGTAGAAAATTGTGGTTATAACGGATGAAATGTTACGATCATGTCACGATGGTCACCCAAGTACACCGCAAGTGCCACTCCCATCCTAGTGGTGGTGCCCATGGTCACAACACTGTAGTGGCGATGCGGCTTGGAAGTACTGCATTGGTGGCGCCCTCGCAGCACCAGAGGTGGGCTCACCAGACAGAAATGCGTACACATGATAAGTAACCATGAAATCAGTTTGTTTCCAGGAACTTTTTCCATGGAATATTGAATACATGATTGTCGTTAAATATACATGTATTCATATGTATATGGTATGAGACGGGGAGCCGGAAGCGTATGCATGTACAGGATTGAAGATTCATTAAAGCCCTCTATCGCATATCATACGTCATAAGGAAGTGTTAGTCGGTCTTAGTTAGGTATGAGTTTTAGTTCTGTTCTGTTCCACCCTATCTTGGAGGTAAATACATGACATGTATATAAAGACTCAAAGGCCTAAGTTGAAAACTCAATTTGTTCAGCGTATTCTGTTTCTGATATAGTAATAGATCAATAAAGATATGAAGCGGGTTATTACCCACCTCAAAGTTCTCTTGTTAAATCATGTATTTTCATCTACATCATCGTTGCAAGATATGTTAGCGAGATCCTTCTATCATTCCAACATCCACGTTTCGAGCTATATATACCCTTGTATGTGTAGGAAATTTTGTGCATCGACAACTGGCGCATGTCCACACATCTCTCCATATTTGCATGAATACATTATGCACTTGTGAACGGAGCGGGCCACAAACATCACACAAGCTCACCGCCTAGCACTCAAGAGCCAGATGGACCAATGACAAGGGCATGTGCGAAGGCGATACAACATTAGGTGTATACATATTTTCATGAATACAGTATGCACATGTGATAGGGCACGGCCACAAACATCACATGAGCTCACCGCCTATCACTCAGGTAGGACCAATGACAAGGGCATATGCGAAGGCGATATAACACTAGATCAATCTTTTCCTCGTCGAGTGCATGATGCGTCCAACATTCATCATGTTTTATTTCTCATTTGTTGCATACCCTCATACTAAAATTCATCATATCATGGTCCATCGAGACTTTTTATGATGTTTTTCATAGTTAAAACATGAGCATTGCATATTACTTAGTTGTTGTAGGTTTTTGTTTGTTTCTTTTGTGTTTGGGTGTTTCAAAACTCCAGCCAATTTACCATGATGAATGGAGCTAATTAAGCTGGGATCAATCAAGGGAAGGTACAAGCACGAGATGCAAGGACGTTGGAGTGTTTGATATTTGAATGTCCCACAAAATGCTCAAAAGTAAGACCTAATACTTTGAAATTACGTGGCTCTCCTATAGAAATCCATAGAGCCCAAAATCACCTTAGTTGGACTCCTTATGGAGAAAGGGCAGTCGTTTACTGAATACTTCGCAGGGGTCAAGCCCAAGCCAACAACCAGTATGAATGCGTGAATCGTACCAGCAGCGATACCATATGGTATTGAGCTATGAAAATCACGACAACTTTCATGTTTTAACTCCAACTCTGACATGATTTGTTTCCTCCTATTGGGAGAATATACGAAGCTACTGCGAGGATCTAATCCACGTCATAGACCTAGGATTCAACTGAGGATATGGCTTGTTATTGAGGGTGTGTTGTGCGCACGCGTGCGTGCGAAATAGGCTTTCTCCCCGCTTTATATATAAAGCAACAACTGCAGAACGGACATGGCCGAATGATACAAAATGATGAGGTCACCCTCTTACATAGTCGATCCCAAGATAATCGGCTCACGCATAACGCAAACGACAACACTAAAGACAAAGAACACATGAAGATCTAAACACACTATGACGCTACGACATAGTACACCTAATCTTCATGTCAACGCCCTCAATAGGGAGAACGACACAAAGCGTCGCCGTTGCCGAGTCCACGATGGACAAAGGTCTTCACCCGGTGCACTGGCACGGCGAAAAGAACAATGAAGACGTCTTTAAGAAGAGAACGACCATGAGATCCCAGAGTTCGTCACCATCGACCCCTGAGGTGTCTCCCGCCGCAAGGTTTTCGTGTTCGTCACCATCGCCCATCAAGGTGTCTCCCACTGCGAGGCTTCGTTGTTCGTCGCCATCAACCCTCGAGTGGTCTCCTGCCATTAGGTGCAGGAGAATCTGGAGGCCTTCAAGCGGCTCAAGGCAGTGCATGCTAATGAGGAGTACATGGCCGAGCTCCACCGGAATCATCCGGAGCTAGTCGTCGAGGAGAGGCGGCGGCTCGAACTGTACAAGAAGAGGGTAGGTCATCGACCTTTGCTACAAGGACTCCGGGTTCGACAACGACGGCGATGACTCCGACGATGGCGACGATTGGGAATGTTCGCGAGGGAAGAAATTGTTTTTTGAGTTTTTCTACCATTCAAATCTTTTTGTTTAAATAAGTCTATGTTATGCAATGTAATTTGCATCAAATTTTGTTTTCTATGTTTGAAATTCTGTTATGTATGTTTAAATTTGTGTGAAAAAATGTTTTGCGGAGTTAAATTTAAGAGTTCATATAGGAACCACATTTTTTTAACTCGTCAAACATAAGGGGTTAAAGTTTAAGGAGGCGTATAAGGGGCAGAATTGTAAGGCAAATGATAGGCAGACAAAGCAGACATCAAGGTGGCCATCAAATAGTTAATATTGCTTTTAAGCAACGACACTTGAAAGTGATGCGTGTAAACCTTAATCAACATAATCAGTACAATACATAAACATAATAACATAAAAAAAACAAGAATACACATGAAGCTACCATGACCAGTTACAATCCAAAGAAGTCACTCAGTAGACATAAAGCAATTACTCACAATACATAATACCCACCATTTAGTTTAACTACTAACATTAAGTGTCTCTTGTGAACCTAGCCCAAATTTCCACATGTTATGTTGCCAATATCTCAAATCTTCACTAGTAAATTCTCTCTATAGAAGGGGACTTTGTGCTTCTCAACCTTCTAGCGGCTTCCCTTGCCACATCATCGTATGAATACAAGTAAGATATGCTTATAGGAACATGTCTTAAAAATAAATCTTAACACCTCATCCTCTTTCCACATATGCCCCCAACTCACTCTGCAAAAAAATAGAGATGTGTCAAATATAATACTTTTAAGGTGGCCATATATCCAGTTAGAATTAACGTATTTTTTAAAAAAATAGGAAGGTGAGTACATCAACAGCGATCTCTCTAATTTATTGTGTTGGTGTTGTCCCACTCTTTGACCCCCGTCGCCCATCGATATTTCCATTGCCTATTCATTCAAATATGTTACCGGTATTAATTAATTGGGCAACACCAACACAATATCTATGGCCATGTTGCTCTGAATATAAATGGTTAAAACAGCTATGTGTCAAGGGTATTTTTTTTTACTTTTGACATCTTTCCTTCAGACAATTCTCAGTGTTGAACTCTAGTTTGAAATTATGCTTCATCCGCCATATGTGCATCTTTGAATAGACTTGGGTTATACCAATTCCGAGTTCAGAAGCAAACAATGTGTACCCTGCTATAACCACTGAATGCCCACATCATCAAATCTGCTTAAAGTGGAGAGGCAAAGCTAATGATAACACTGTATGCACATCAATCATGTTTAGTAATAGTGAACATAAATAAAATGACAGTAGCTAGTATGCAAATGAAACTATATATGCTTAGTGGTGACAGTAATACGTACCGGGTGATCCTGTAATCACTGTCGATACGCACTGAAATCACAGCTCAAGATATGGGAACCAATAATAAAACACTCAGTAGACATAAAGCAATTACTCACAATATATACTACCCACCATTTAGTTTAACTACTAACATTAAGTGTCTCTTGTGAACCTAGCCCAATATTCCACATGTTATGTTGCCAAGATCTCAAATCTTTATGAGTAAACTCTCTCTATAGAAGGCGACTTTGTGCTTCTCGCCCTTCTAGTGGTTTCCCTCGCCTCACCCTCGTATGAATACAAGTAAGATATGCTTATAGGACCATGTCTCAAAAAGATCTCAATGCCTCATCCTCTTTCCACACATGCCCCCAACTCACTTGCAAAAAAAACAGAGATGTGTCAAATATAGTACTTTTAAGGTGGCCATATGACCGGTTAGAATTAACATATTTAAAAAAAATAAAGACAAAAAAAGAGGAAGGTGAGTGCATCAACAGCGATCTCTCTAATTTATTGTGTTGGTGTTGTCCCACTCTCTGACCCCCGTTGCCCGTCGATATTTCCACTGCCTATTCATTCAAATGTGTTACCTGTATTAATTAATTGGGCAACACGAACACAATGTCTAAGGCCACGTTACACGGAATATAAATTGTTAAAAATAGCTATGTGTCAAGGTTATATTTTTTTTCACTTTTGGCATCTTTCCTTTAGACAATTACAAGTGTTCAACTCTTGTTTGAAATTATGCTGCTACGTGCATCTTTGAATCGACTTGGGTCATACCAATTCCGAGTTCAGAAGCGAACAATGTGTACCCTGCTATAACCACTGAATGCCCACGTCATCAAATCTGCTTAAAGTGGAGATGCGAAGCTAATGATAACACTGTAATAGTGAACATAAAAAAATGACAGTAACTAGTATGTAAATAAAACTATATATGCTTAGCGGTGGCAGTAATACGTACGGGGTGTGATCCTGGCTGTAAACACTGTTGGTACGCACTGAAATCACTGCCCAAGAGGTAGGAACCAACAATAGAACACTTTGTGGTCGGTGGATAGAAGTGGGCTTTATTGTTATCAACGTCGACACGAACCAAATATTGTCCTTTGTAATCTATTGTAGTCCTTGCGTGCGGTATTTTATCATCCACCGCCCTGACATCAGTGAAGACAAGGTAGATGACGCCGTCTTCATGGATGCTCAGGACAGGGAACGACGGAGCAATCTTTGCCATGCCAGTAGAATGGTAGGATTCATTTGCCCATATGTTTTCAACATTGTACTTGCTGCTTATTTTCCAGTCTGACTGCAGGTCAGGCGACAGAGTATAGACGGTCAGCTCAAATTCTTTGCCGGGCACATGTTTAACACTGCCATCCATGGTGACGAACTTGATGGTGTCACCAACACATGAAATGGAACGGAACTTCTCGGGGCAGAGGTGGTATCGATTCCAGGTGTCGCTGCTATCATAGGATGGACAATCTTCGGGCAACTGAATGAAACGGAGCTCCGGTCCGTTGGAGTTGCTGCTGCACTCTTTGCCCAGATCACACATCACCATGCCTCCGAGCAGATCCACCCAGCAGAGGATATACCCACGATAAGAGAAGCACAGGTGACAGCAGAAACCCGGCGGAAGTTGCAGGCGCGCAGGCTGCAAGGACCATCCTGATCCTGGGGCGGACGACTTCCACAGCCAGATGGCTGCTTTGGAGAATTCCGGCCTGAGCCAGACGAGTTCGGCAAGAAAATAGCCGCCGCCATCCCCGTTGCACATGACGATGGCCGACTGGCACCCGATGGCGGCATGGAAGTCGTCGTCGAGAAGCTTGGGGACCACGGAGAGGGTGTCCTTGCTGGCGTCGTAGATCAGGTAGCCTCCTATGTCCATCATAGAGGCGCCAGGGCGGCAACCGACGGAAAGGGCGACCAGGTTCTTGTCCGCGCTGGAGATGCGGCCCGAGTGCATGTCTTGGAGTAGCGGCGGGAGCCCGGCGTATTCAGTCGGCACCAGTATGTGGAGGGAGGAGAGTTCCGGCGGGTCGGCGACGACTGCGTGGGCCTTGAAGGTCCCCATGTACTCGGTGACTGCATCGCTCAACTCTTGCGGGCTCTGTAGTTCTTGTATTCCTTCCCACGCGGAGCGGACTGAGTCTCCGCCGGTTGCCGCCTCGTGGTAGGAGAAATCAACCTCGCGGTCAAGCAGAACGAACGGATGATGGGTCATGGCGGCTTGCTAGCTAGGGTTAGGGTTGCTTGGAGGCCAAAGGGAATTGGGATCGAGGATGGCAGCTCGGTTATGGTTAAGGTTGGGTGGATGCGTCCGTGAGGCCGCGGCTCGTACTTGTTAGCCTAACGCGTAGACGCGAACGGATCGATGTCAGTTTTGTAGTCCACTGTCCACGGCCCCGTGGACACCTGTGTTGTCCTCCCGTGGCTCGCCCATAGGGGCATACCATCTCCACTCCATACTTTTCTCTCCCAAATCCCACGACCGCCCTACAAAATTTTCATGGCCAACACCGCCACCGTCCGCGTCGCGGCCGCCCGCACAGCGGCGCCTGTGAAGCCAAAGAAAAAGCTAACCTCGAAGCAGAGAGCTACCGAGACGGCGAAACGGGCCAACTGAAGGAGGAAGGTCAACACAAAAGAAGAAATTGCCACCGATGTGGATGAGGCCATCGCCGCCAAAGCCATGCAAGCCACCCTAATTTCGCTAGGGATAGTCCGTGAGTCAGTCCTTGTCGTAGCCGCCACCGGGGCTGCTAGCTCGGGCTCGGCAACGACCCGCCCGCCCAGGCTTCCGGAGTTGCCCTCGATATCAACATGGCCGTTGACATATGGGTACCTACCCGGGCACGACCCGACAACGTGCCACTTCTCCACCTCATTTTAGCTACACGCTGCTAGTAGTAGAAAAATCATATAAGGTGTTCATGTACCCTCTACGACAACTACAGCTAGGCGAATATCAACTTTCCCCTGGCAGTCTCAAGGTCTCGGAGTTTGTCGCAGTTGACCCCGAGTGGTTTCACGCCACGAGGTGCGAGAGAATGGGGGGGGGGGGGGGGGGGGGGCAGGGTCGAGCGTCTCGTGGCCACGCGCACTGATGAAGAGTACATGGCCGAGCTCCACCGGAATCATCCAGAACTCATCGACGAGGAGCGTCGGCTACTCGAGCTGCAAAAGAAGTAGGCTACCGACGAGGCCAAACGCGGAGGTTATCGACCTTTGCTCCAGCGACTCCGACTCCGACGACGGGGTGGGTTGGGAGACACTCGCGAAGAAAGAAGATGGGGTTTTTCAGTTTCAATTTCGTTCGCACCATTTAGTTTAAATTCATGTTATGCAATGTACTTTGAATCAAATTGTGCTATCTATGTTTAAATCCATGTTATGCAGTGTAGTTTGAATCGCATTGTGCTATCTAGGTTTAAATTTCTGTGAAAAAATGTTGTAGGGAGTTAAATTTAATAGTTCAGGTAGGAATTGCATTATTTTTAACTACTCAAAATAGGCTTCAGCTAGAGATTCTCTTAGTCCAATCCAAGCCTTAAATATCTAGTGAAATATATTATTTAATGGACTGGATGCCAAATATCTAGGCATTCATGATCCCTCATGAACCTTCTAGAATTTTCTCAAGTATGCATTGCTTCACAACAATGTCCTCCCTCCATTTTTATTATTTCACATATTAGCTTTGTCTAAAGTCAACGTCTATAAACTTTCATCAAGTTTGTACAAAAAATGTATTAATGTATACGCCACCGAATGTATTAATGTATACACCACCGAATCAATACCAAATGTGATTTCATGATGAAACTTTGCGAGCTCTTAGAACATTTGTCAAAGTTTGCCATAAAAAAGTAAGATTTTTTTGAACATATTTATAATATTTTTTGAATTTACTGTTTGCCCGAGCTCATTTGAGCTCGGGTGCAAAAACATCATGTCCAAGGCCAAGTACATGCAGCTACATTGTCTGCTATGTGGTTTACCCTCAATATTTGACATTTTCTTATTCAAATTGGGCAACACCAACACAATGCCTAAGGCCTCTGAATTAAAATTGTTAAACAACTATATGTGTTAAGGTTAATTTTTTACTTTTGACGTCTTCCATTCCGACACTTTGTCAGTGTTAACCTCTAGTTTGACATTATGCTTCATATGTCGAATGGACTTAGCTGATACTAATTCCGAGTTCAGAAAAGACTATTGAAGTTCAACATGTACCCTGCTATATTCAATGAATGCCCTCGTCATCAAACCTTAAAGTAGAACGTGAAGCTAATGATAACTGTATGTCCAAGCAAAAAAGGGTGGAAAAGAAACAACCTTAAAACAAGCAAAAAAACATAACATCATGATGTGCAAGTTGGGTTCTAATATGACAAGGGGGGCAGAATAAGTTGGTAGTAGTAAGAATAGAATTCAGAATGATGAGTGCGGATGAGCATCAATATCGGACCTCTGCTCTTCAACATGGGGAGGTGGCCAAATATCTGAATTTCTATTAGCAAGCATGACGTAAACTTGATTCAACATACAAGCATTGGAATCTTAATGATTTTAAAACCTAAGCATAATTACAATAGCATGCAAATTCACGAAAGCATGTTTAGTGATAGTGAACATAAATACAATGATAGTAACATGCAAATGAAACTATGCTCAGTGGTGATAGTAGTACCGGGTGACCCAATAAACGTTGTTGGTATGCACTGATCTCGCTGGCCAAGAGTTGGGAACGAATTCTCGAATGTGTACTGTGTGGATAGATTTGGACGATGTTATTTTCGATGTTGACACGAAGCAAATATTGGCTTGTGCATTGTACTCGACGCCGACCTGCACACTGTCGTGTATCATTCACCACCCTAAGACGCGTGAAATCTAGGTAGATGACGTCGTCTTCATGGATGCTAAGGAGAGGGAACAACGGAGCAAGCATTGACATGCCAGTAGATTGGTAGGTCTTGTTTGCCCATATATATGTTTCCAACATTGTACTTCCTGCATATGGTCCACTCTGATAGGTCAGCTCAAAGCCTTTGCCCGGCACATGTTCAACATTGTCGTCCATGCAGACGAACTTGATGCCCCCAACTCGTTCTGCAAAAAAATAGAGGTGTCAAATATAGTACGTTTAAGGTGGCCATATGTCAGGTTAGAATTACCATAAATATAATTGAAAAGGTTAAAAATGAAAAAGGGCAAGGCGAGTACATCAACAACAACCTCTCTAATTATGGTTTCAACCATCGATATTTCCCATTACCTATTCATTTAAATGTGTTACCGATATTAATTAATTGGGAAATACCAACACAATGTCTAAGGTAAGTCAAAGATTCTTTGAATTAAAATTGTTGAAATATCTATATGTACCAAGGGTGCATTTTCTACTTTGGACATCTTTCATTCACACACTTGTTAGTGTTCAGTTCTAGTTTAAAATTATGCTTCAACTGCTATCTACATCTTTGAACGGACTTGGCCCATACCAATTCCGAGTTCAGGAACGACTATTGAAGTTCAACACGTACCCTGCTATATTCATTGAATGCCCGCGTCATCAAATCTTAAACTGGAGAGGCGAACCTAACGATAACAGTGTATGTCCATGAGGCAAATAAGGAAAATGAAAAACAGTCCTAAGACATGCAAGAAGTTGGGTCCTAATATACCAAGGGGGCAGAGTAACTTTGTAGTAACAATTTATTTCAGAATCCTGATTGTCGATGGCCATCAAATATCAGACACCTATTGTTCAACATGGGTAGGTGACCAAATATCTTGATTTCTATTAGCAAGCATGGCACAAACTGGATTCAATAAAGAAGCATAGGCATTTTAATTATTTTAAAACCTAAGCATAATTACAATAGCATGCAAATTAATGAAAGCATGGTTGGTGACAGTGAACATAAATACAATGATAGTACTATATATGCAACTGAAGCTATGCTCAATGCCATTGTAGTACAGATCATACTCGTATTGCGGCAGGACATCAGCAAATTGCGGTAATATTTCATCCCAATTAATTATAAACTTTGTTATAGGAGTATTGCATGTGCTGGCTTGACCTGTTTGCACCTCCTCGCCTCGCCTCTCCCTTGCCTCCATGGAAAGAAACACGGAATTCTCCTGATTTCATGTGCAAAATTATATAATACACTAATATTTGAAAGAATGGGTACGTAAGGTAGGTCGCATGTAGTAACTTGAAACTAATACTACTGTAGCACATAAGTCATTCGACGAAGCCCATGCCACTGTACCTGTGCGGCCCCAATTTGGAGTGTTTCGTCCGTTTTGTTTTTTTTGGAAAGAACTTGGCGCTATGGAGTGCTTGAGTCCGATTGGAACTAGACTAGAGGAATCCACGCGCTAACCCGCACATTTAAATAAATGCTGGAAAGGCCTATACGAGCACATCCTCCGTGGCGCCGGCCTGTTTGCCATGGGGGTGCACCTATTGCTCACAACGCAATAGCGCGCGCGCACCCCCTAGGGCACGCCAAGATGCCTTGTGGCTCCCACAGGGACCCACTGACTTATCCCTTCAGCCCACTTCATCTCTTACCTCTAGAAAAAAATCCTGATTGCTCTCTCACTCGTGTTCTTGCTCCCAAACCTGAAATTTTCGATCTCTTTGCTCGGAGCTCCGTTTCAGAAACTGTTTTGAGGATTGCCCCTTGGTATGTGACTCCTCCATTGCTCCAATTAGATTTTTCTTTAGTGGATTATATTTTGCATATTTAGCTGCTCCTGGTGCTACTGAAAATGAGTTTGCATGTTGAATTCTTTGTGTTCCAAGGTGTTTGAATGCTTGATATGGCCTCTAGGCATCTATATGAGTAGTTGCTATCAATCTTACAAAGTTTTATTAACATAATTTTATGGTACAAAAATTTCAAAAATTTGTTCTTAGGAAATGAACATCTTTAGGACAGGTTCTTCTAGCCGGAGTTCTGCCTAAGGTTTATCCGGATCACAAGCTATGATAGATCACCACTTTATCGATGAACCTGAACCACCTCACCACATTCGCTATAACGTGGTATATAGCGAGGAGACTTGTGATGTAATTTTGTTGCCTGCACCTTCTTTGTTTGACTATCATGCCAGGCACGGATATGTCATCATGCCATCAGACATAATCGCTTACCGGAACGAGTTGGCCACGGCGAAGAACGAGACCCGGGCTTGGGTCGACGCTCAAGTGCCTCCGCCTAACTACTTCCCTACTGGACCCGATGGCTACTACGGATGGTGATTACCAAGCTAGGCCAAAAGCCTAAGCTTGGGGGAGTACGTATTTATCACCGACATTACATTCTTGTTCACACATTTCATTTCAACTGTCGGTGTTCATACTCTTTCATTGTATATCCATGTTAGTTTTATTTTCGCCTTCTTCTTGTGTGTTTGAAAAACTTTGAAAATCCAAAAATATTTCTCGCTTCTTTTCGGTTTTTCTTTCTTGCTTAATTAGTTTTTAGTATTAAAAGAAAACCCAAAAATATTTCTTGTTTCTTCTTTTGCTGGTTGGAAGCTTTCCGTGTAAATAATTTTTCTCGCTTTCATTTTTCTTCCGTTTATTTGCTTTCTTCAGAAAAACTAAAAACTCCAAAACTATTTCAATGTGTTTCTTTGAAAAAAAAAAATCGTTGACTCGTTTAAAGGAGAAAACCACGATGAAAATGTTGAGTGGCTCTCATATGCATCATTGTTTATCTAATAAAGAGTCAATATTACCTTGTCTATCTTCTCCTTTGTATAAACTGTTTTGCAGATTCCAACTTAGTCCACGGCACACTTGGAGTATTATTATTTTCACATCATTCGGTCGTGTAAGTGAAAGGCAATAATGAAAATGATTTGATGAAGTGATCGTGGTAAAGGAAGTTGGTATGAATTTTGTTTTTATTTTTGTAAATATGTTTAGCTCGTTCGATCTTGATTTAGCATATTATGAGTAAACATGTTTGTGATGACAACTAGAGATTATAGTTGCTCATGCGATGTGATAATCCACAAGTGTAGGGGATCGTTTGTAGCCTTTTTCGATAAATAAGAGTGTCGAACCCAACGAGGAGCTAAAGCTAGAACAAATATTCCCTCAAGTTCTATCGACCACCGATACAACTCTACACACACTTTAACGTTTGCTTCACCTAGAACAAGTATGAAACTATTTTGTATGTGATAGGATAGTTTGCACGAATAAAACTAGAAGTACTTTGCGGGAATAAAACTACGAGTAAAAAGCAATATAATAAAAGTTAGTTGTTTAGTAGAAAGTTTTTGTCAAACAAGAAGGTTATTTGTCCCTAGGCAATTTATAACTAGACCGGTAATCATTCTTGCAATTTTATGTGAGGGGGAGGCATGAGCTAACATACTTTCCGTACTTGGATCATATGCACTTATGATTGGAACTCTAGCAAGCATCCGCAACTACCAAAGATCATTAAGGTAAAACCCAACCATAGCATTAAGTATTAAGTCCTCTTTACTCCCATATGCAACAACACCTACTCGGGTCTGTGTATTCTGTCACTCACGCCACCCACCATAGGAAAATCATGAACACATTGCAACACCCTACAGCGGGGATCCCCCATGTTTGCGCGAGATGCAGGGCACCGTAAGACAGCACCATAATAAAATATACACTCATACCAACCACGATCATCGATTAGCCCATAGGACAAAACGGATCTACTCAAACATCATAGGATAGCCACATATCATTGGGAAATAGTATATGGAGTTTAGCACCATGTTTAAGTAGAGATTACAGTGGGGAAGAGAGGTGTTACACCGCTACATAGAGGGGGGGAGAGTTGGCGTTGACGGCGGCGAAGTTGTTGGTGTAGATTGTCGTCACGATGATTGCCCCGGCGGCGTTCCGGCGCCACCGGGAGAGAAGGGGAGAGAGCCCCATCCTTATTGTTCTTACTTGGCCTCCCCCCTAGATGGGAGGAGAGTTCCCCCTCTGGTCCATGGCCGCCATGGCGGCGGAGGGGCAGGAGCCCCTCCAAGATTGGATCTCCCTCTCTGATCTCTTCTGTTTCGCGTTCCTGTATTCTGGCCGAAAACCGTTTCTTATATTCCCGGAGATCTGTAACTCCGATTGCGCTGAGATTTTAACATGATTTTTTTTCTGGATATAAGATTCCTTGAGCCCGAAGTAGAGCTCCAACCGACTCACGAGGTGACCACAACCCACCACCCCACGCCTGGGCCCTCGGGCGCGCCCTGGTGTCTTGTGGGGGATGTGTTCCTCCTTTTGCGTTGATTCCAACTCCCAAAAATCACATATATTCCAAAATAATTCTCCGTAAATTTTTATCGCGTTTGGACTTCATTTGATATGGATATTCTGCAAAACAAAAAACATGCAACAAAGAGGAACTGGCACTGGACATTGGATCAATATGTTAGTCCAATAAATCATATAAAATGTTGCCAAAAATATGTGAAAGTGGTATAATATTGGCATGAAACAATCAAAAATTATAGATACGACGGAGACGTATCAGCATCCCCAAGCTTAATTCCTGCTCGTCCTCGAGTAGGTAAATGATAAAAAAGATAATTTTTGATGTGGAATGCCACCTAGCATAATCTTGATCATATATCTAATCATGGCATGAATATTAAGACATGAGTGATTCAAAGCAATAATCTATAATTTGACATAAAGACATTAATACTCAGGCATCCCAACAAACAATCATGTCTTTCAAAATATCAAGGTTAAAGGACGCTATCCCTACAAAATCATATAGCCTTTTCATGCTTTGTCTTCTTAACACAAAGTATAAATCATGTACTACCCCGGTGTCAGCCAAGCAATTGGTTCATACTTTTTAACGCGCTTCAGCATTTTCAACTCTCACGCAATACATGAGCGCAAGCCATGGATATAGCACTATGGGTGGAATAGAATGCGGTGGTAGACATTAATATAGAGAAGACAAAAAGAAAGATAGTCTTACATCGAAGCGGCTAATCAACGGGCTATGGAGATGCCCATCAATTGATATCAATACGAGGAGTAGGGATTGCCATGCAATGGATGCACTAAGAGCTATAAGTGTATGAAAGCTCAATATGAAAACTAAGTGGGTGTGCATCTAACTCTATAATAAAAAAAATCCACTAGTATATGAAAGTGATAACATAGGAGACTCTCTATATGAAAAACATGGTGATACTTTGAAGCACAAGTGTGGAATTAGCATGCCCCTTCTCTCTTTGTCTCTCTTTTTTTTCCTTTTTTTTCTCTTTCTTTTATTTTTTATTATTTTTATATTTGTCCGGAGCCTCATCCCGACTTATGGGGGAATCATAGTTTCCATCATCCTCTCCTCACTAGGACATGCTCTAATAATGAATAATGATGATCATCACACTTCTATTTACTTACAACTCAATATTACAACTCGATAGTAGAACAAAGTATGACTCTATATGAATGCCTCTGGCAGTGTACCAGGATGTGCAATGATCTAGCGTAGCAAAGATATCAAAAAATGGACAAGCCATGGAAACATCATGCTAGCTATCTTACGATCATGTAAAGCAATATGACAATGAATGCTCAAGTCATGAAAACGGAGGCGGTGGAAGTTGCATGGCAATATATCTCGGAATGGCTATGGAAATGCCATAATAGGTAGGTATGGTGGCTGTTTTGAGGAAGATATAATAAGGCTTATGTGTGATAGAGCGTATCATATCACGGGGTTTGGATGCACCGGCGAAGTTTGCACCGACTCTCGAGGTGAGAAAGGGCAATGCACGGTACCGTAGAGGCTAGCAAATTGCGGAAAGGTAAGAGTGTGTATAATCCATGGACTCACATTAGTCATAAAGAACTCACATACTTATTGCAAAAGTTTATTAGCTCTCGAAGCAAAGTTTTACTATGCATGCTCCTAGGGGTGAGGTTGGTAGGAGTTAACCATCGCGCTCCCCCGACCTTCACACAAAGATAGACAATCAAGGATAAATTGTGCTCCAACTTCCTGGCATAACGGGAGACTATACGTGCATGTCTCGGGAATCACAAACCTTAACACCAATATCTTACTAAACATGATCATCCACTAGTACCTCCCACATATTATCATCTCTATATCATAAAACTATTGCAAGGAATCAATCATATCATATTCAGTGATCCATAAGTTTTATGTAGGATTTTATGACTAACCATGCAAATGACCGATTCCTGTTGACTCTCTAAATAGATATAAGTGAAGCAAGAGAGTTTAATTCTTTCTACAAAATACCATGCCCTAATAAATATAAGTGAAGCAAAAGAGCATTCTACAAATAACGGTTTTCTATGTGAAGAGAAACAGGCAATCCAAACTTCAAATGATATAAGTGAAGTACATGAAGCATTCTATAAAGCCATACTCAAAAGATATAAGTGAAGTGCAATGATCATTCTATAAATAAACCATGGACTATCTCATACCATCATGGTGGATAAAATAAAAGTGAAAACTAAACACAAAAGACGCTCCAAGATTTACACATATCACATGAACGAAACGAAAATGAAAACATACAAATACTTGTTGAAGAAAGATGGGATGCCTTCCGGGGCATCCCCAAGCTTAGACGCTTGAGTCTCCTTGAATATTTACTTGGGGTGCCTTGGGCATCCCCAAGCTTGAACTCTTGCCTCTCCTCCTTCTCCTCATATCGAGACCTCCTCGATCTTTGAACACTTCATCCACACATAACTTAACAGAAAACTGGTGAGATCCGTTAGTATAATAAAGCAAATTACTACTTTAAGTACTGTTGCAAACCCAGTCATATTTTATATTTGCATTATACCTGATGTATTATAACTTCTCCATGGCTTATACCACCGATAAAATCGATAGTTTCATCGAAACAATTAAAACAATGCATCAAAAACAGAATCTGTCTTAAACAGGACAGACTGTAGTAATCGAAACTTTTACCATACTTATGTAACTCCAAAAATTCTGAAAACTTAGGAAGAAATAAAAAAAATTGTATAAAAATACTATGTAAAAATTTCAGAAACCTTTGACGTTCCAGTAAAAAATGTAAATTCACGCACTACAGCCAAAGTTTCTATTTTTACACCACACATACCAACAAGCAATCTAATCATCCTAAAGGCAAATCTTGGCACATTATCTTTATAATACAATGGATTTGTACAAGGGGATAATTATTTTTGTTGAAAAGTTTATGTGATTCAAGATTCACAAAGTTTCCATGGGCATGAACAAAGTTCAAGGCTAGCCCCCACTTCAACGATGCTCATCATCTCTCTCACCTTCACCTTTCTTTTTGTGAAGTTTTAGGTTCCCCTCTATATTATTTTTTTGTTTTTAAACTTTATAAAAGCACTCAACAGAATAAAATGACTCTCTAAAACTTCCGGGTTGTCTCCCTGGCAGCGCTTTCTTTAAAGCCATTAAGCTAGGCATAAAGTGCTCAAGTAATGGATCCACCCGGATCCCAAGGTATATCAAAGCCAATTTTAATTAACAATGATTTGTAATTTAGTAGTGAGCACAAAGTAACGTATATCATGCAATGACGAATTCTAACTCTCTTCCTATGCATCGGCATGTCATAAAAGAATAATTCATGCACATCAAGTAAAGGCCAATGCATAGTATAAACAGTTTCTTGCAATTTTATCGTATTAGAAACATAAAGAGGTGGAGATGTAGTTCCTCTCTCATAATAATTGCAAGTAGGAGCAGCAAGCACATGCATATTATATTCATAAAAATCATCATGTGTAGTAGCAAAATGCAACCCATCAATATAATCCTTAATAAGAGAAACTTCTTCGATATAGTGTAGTTGGGAGAATTCAAAAAGATAATAGGACTATCATGTGTGGGTGCAATAGCAACAATTTCATTCTTAACATAAGGAACTATAGCAAGTTCATCTCCATAAGCATAATGTTGGGGAACGTTGCATGGGAAACAAAAAAATTCCTACGCACATACAAGATCTATCCATGGTGATGAGCATCTACGAGAGGGAGAGTGGATCTACATATCATTGCAGATCGCTAAGCGGGAAGCGTTAAGAAACACGGTTGATGTAGTCGAACGTCTTCGCGATCCAAATCGCAATCCGTCCCGCGATCCAATCACGATCCGTCCCGCGATCCAATCACGGTCCTTCCGATCTAGCGCCGAACGGACGGCACCTCCGCGTTCAGGACACGTACAGCTCGATGACAATCTCCACCTCCTTGATCCAGCAAGCGAGTGAGGAAAGATTGATGAGTTCTCCGCCAGCACAACGGCGTGGTGGCGGTGGTGGTGCAGCTGTCCCGGCAGGGCTTCGCCAAGCACGACCGAGACGATCTAGTGGAGAACAGATCTAGAGGGAGAGAGAGGCAGCTGTGGCTTTTCAGGCTGGGGGCTGCCCTCAAAATCCCTCAATATATATAGGAGGAAGGGGGAGGGGGAGGCAGCCCTAGCCCCTCCAACAAGGAGGGGTTCGGCCGAACTAGGGGAGGAGTCCACCTCCCACAAGGGAGGTGGACTCCTAGTAGGACTCCTCCCTACTTGGCCCCTCTCCCACCTCCTTGCCCAGCCAACCAGGGGCTGGTGCACCACCTCCTAGGCCTATGTAGCCCCTGGGGTGAGTGGGCCCCTCCCGGTGGACCCCCGGAACCCTCCCGGCACTCCCGGTACACTACCGGAAATATCCGAAACTTTTCCGGTGACCAAAACAGGACTTCCTATATATCAATATTTACCTTCGGAGCATTCTGGAGCTCCTCGCGTCCAGGATCTCATCCGGGACTCCGAATAACTTTCGGTCACCAACATACATAACTCAATACTACCGAAACGTCACCGAATGTTAAGTGTGCAGACCCTGCGGGTTCGAGAACTATGTAGACATGACCGAGACACCTCTACGATCAATAACCAATAGCGGGACCTGGATGCCCATATTGATTCCTACATATTCTACGAAGATCTTTATCGGTTGAACCTCTATGTCAAGGATTCAGCTAATCCCGTATGCAGTTTCCTTTGTTCTTCGGTATGTTACTTTCCCGAGATTCGATCGTCGGTATCTCTATACCTAGTTCAATCTCGTTACCGGCAAGTCTCTTTACTCGTTCCGTAATACAAGATCCCGTGGCTATCTCTTTAGTCACTTTGCTTGCAAGGCTCATTGTGATGTTGTATTACCGAGTGGGCCCTGAGATACCTCTCCATCACACGGAGTAACAAATCCTAGTCTTGATCCATGCCAACTCAACAGACACCCTCGGAGATACCTGTAGAGCATCTTTATAGTCACCCAGTTACGTTGCGACGTTTGATACACACAAGGTACTCCTCCGGTGTCAGTGAGTTGCATGATCTCATGGTCATAGGAACAGATACTTTGACATGCAGAAACAATAGCAATAAACTGACACGATCATATGCTACTTTCATAGTTTGGGTCTTGTCCATCACATCATTCTCCTAATGATGTGATCCCATTATCAAATGACATCTCATGTCTATGGCTAGGAAACCTTGACCATCTTTGATTAACGAGCTAGTCTATTAGAGGCATACTAGGGACACAGTGTTGTCTATGTACCCACACATGTATTTGAGTTTCCAATCAATACAATTATAGCATGGATAATAAATGATTATCATGAACAAGGAAATACAATAATAACCATTTTATTATTGCCTCTAGGGCATATTTCCAACAGTCTCCCACTTGCACTAGAGTCAATAATCTTGCTCACATCGCTATGTGATTTACATTGTTGTGAATCTAACACCCAATGAGTTCTGGGGTTCGATCATGTTTTGCATGTGAGAGAGGTTTTAGTCAACGGTGTGCAACATTCAGATCCGTGTGTTCTTTGCAAATCTATATGTCCTACTGCAGATGCTACCACGCTCCACTTGGAGCTATTCCAAATGGTTGCTTCACTATACGTATCCGGATTGCTACTCAGAGTCATCCGGATTGGTGTCAATGCTTGCATCGACGTAACCTTTACGACGAACTCTTTATCACCTCCATAATCTAGAAACATTTCCTTAGTCCTCTAGTTACTAAGGATAATTTTGACCGCTGTCCAGTGATCCACTCCTGGACCACTCTTGTACCCCTTGACAGACTCATGGCAAGGCACACACCAGGTGCGGTACACAGCATGGCATACTATACAGAGCCTATGGATGATACATAGGGAACGACCTTCGTCCTTTCTCTTTCTTCTGTCGTGGTCGAGCTTTGAGTCTCACTCAACTCCACACCTTACAAATCAGGCAAGAACTCTTTCTTTGATTGATCCATTTTGAACTCTTTCAAAATCTTGTCAAGGTATGTACTCATTGAAAGTCTTATCAGACGTCTTGATCTATTTCTATAGATCCTGATGCCCAATATTTAAGTAGCTTCATTCCAGGTCTTCCTTTGAAAAACTCCTTTCAAACAACCCTTTATGCTTTCCAGAAATTCTACATTATTTCCGATCAACAATATGTCATCCACATATACTTATCAGAAATTCTATAGTGCTCCCACTCACTTTCTTGTAAATACAAGTTTCTCATAAACTTTGTATAAACCCAAAAACTTTGATCACCTCATCAAAGCATATATTCCAACTCCGAGATGCTCGCTCCAGCCCATAGAAGGGTTGCTGGAGCTTACACACCTTTTAGCATCCTTAGGACTGACAAAACCTTCTGGTTATATCACATACAACCTTTCCTCAAGGAAACCATTGAGGAACCGATGTTTTTGACATCCATCTGCCAGATTTCGTAATCGAAAAATGCAGCAACTGCTAACATAATTCCAACAGACTTTAGCATCGCTACGGGTGAGAAAGTCTCATCGCAGTCAACTCCTTGAACTTGTCGGAAACTTCTTTGAGACAAGTCGAGCTTTATAAATGGTGACATTTACCATCAACGTCTCTCTTCTTCTTAAATATCCATTTGTACTTTAACGGCCTGCCGTTCAATGGGCAAGTCTACCAAAGTCCATACTTGGTTTTCATACATGTATCATTTCTAGGATTTCATGGCTCCTAGCCATTTGTTGGAATCCGGGCCCACCATCGCTTCTTCATAGTCCGTGGGCTCATCGTTGTCTAACAACATGGTTTCCAAGACAGGATTGTCATACCACTCAGGGTAGTACGTGTCCTTGTCGACCTACGAGATTCGGTAGTAACTTGATCCGAAGTTTCATGATCATCATCATTAGCTTCCTCTTCAATTTGGTATAGGCGCCACAGAAACATCTTTCTGCGCCGTGCTACCATCCAACTGAAGTGACGGTTCAATAACCTCATCAAGTTCTACTTTCCTCCCACTCAATTCTTTCGAGAGAAAATCTTTCTCGAGAAAGGACCCGTTTTAACAACAAACACTTTGTCCTCGGATCTGAGATAGAAGGCATACCCAGCTGTTTCCTTAGGGTATCCTATGAAGATGCATTTTTCCGCTTTGGGTTCGAGCTTATTAGGTTAAAGTCTTTTCACATAAGCATCGTATTCCCAAACTCTAAGAAATGACAGCTTAGATTTCTGCCAAACCATAATTCATACGGTGTCATCTCAACGGATTTAGATGGCGCCCTATTTAAAGTGAATGTAGTTGTCTCTAATGCATAACCCCAAAACGATAAGAGACATCATAGTACGCACCATATCCAATAGAGCACGACTACAACGTTTGGACACACCATCAGACTATGGTGTTCCAGGTGGCGTGAGTTGTGAAACAACTTCCACATTGTCTTATGTTGTATACCAAACTCGTAACTCAGATATTGACCTCCACGATCATAACGTAGACATTTTATCTTCTTGTCACGATGATCTCAAACCTCACTCTGGATTTGTTTGAACTTTTCAAAAGTTTCAGACTTGTGTTTCATTAAGTAAATATACCACATCTACTCAAATCATCAGTGAAGGTTAGAAAATAACGATATCCACCGCGCGCTATAACACTCATTGGACTGCATACATCAACATGTATCATTTCCAATAAGTCACTTGCCCGCTCCATCATACCGGAAAAACGGGGTCTCAGTTTATCTTGCCTATGAGGCATGGTCCGCATGTCTCAACCGATTCGAAATCGAGTGAGTCCAAAGATCCATCAGCATGGAGCTTTCTTCATGCGCTTTACACCAATATGACATTTAGCGGCAGTGCCACAAGTATGTGGTACTATCATTATTAACTTTGCATCCTTTTGGCATCAATATTATGAACATGTGTATCACTACGATCGAGATTCAATAAACCATTCACATTGGGTGCATGACCATTGACGGTTTTATTCATGTAAACAGAATAACTATTATTCTCTGGCTTAAATGAATAACCGTATTGCAATAAACACGATCTAATCATGCTCATGCTCTACGGAAACACCAAATAACATTTATTCAGGTTTAGCACTAATCCCGAAGGTAGATGGAGTATGCGATGGTGATCACATCAACCTTGGAAACTCTTCCAACACACATCGTCACCTCGCTCTTAGCTAGTCTCTGTTTATTCCGTAGCTTTTATTTCGAGTTACTAACATTAGCAACTGAACCGGTATCTAATACCCAGGGGCTACTAGGAGTACTAGTAAGGTACACATCAATAATACGTATATCAAATATACTTCCATTGACGTTGCCAGCCTTCTTATCTTCTATATATAAATAGGAGCCCCCCACTACCTTATTTCTCTTGACATGCAGCCTATCCACATCACCAATCGACATGCATCCATTCACCTCATTCCACATCAGCAGTCTAGCCACATCATCAATCCCAAATACACCTCATATTCCTGTGATTTGCTTTCTCTTTCTCTCCACTTTGTTTCTTCACCACAAACCGCTTCATATTCCCTAGAAGGCCAAACACTCTGGGCCGATCGAGCGCACCGCTTCTGCTTCTCTAGGGCAGTTTCTTTCCGCAATAAATTCCACAAGGGTTCGCTCAAAACAAAACAAAAATCCCCAAGGCAACTTTATTTCTTGCCCCAGATTCTCAGTCATTGTTCCTGTTTGAATCTCCTTAGCGCAGTCTGTCTCCCTCTTGTAGGGGAACGCGACAGAAAACAAAAAAATTCGGTACAGCGAGCACGCCCAGGACCACTATGGAGACTGCATACAAGGTTTGATCTGATCCGTACCGACTCGAAGCGTAGCGGAAGAAGAGTCGGTGGAGATCGTTGGTGCAGATCCCCGCAGCTAGGATTTACAACCTCCCAACCGCGAGGATGTACTCCCTCGTCGGACAGCCCTTCGGGAGGCGGTCGGACAGTCCCTCGGACGATGTCACGGACAGCCCTCCGGGAGGACCCTCGAAACTCGAACGGAAACTCGGACAGCCCTTCGGGAAGACACTCGAAAAGCCCCTTGGGGAAAAGATTGAAACTACGACCTCTCTACAGGGTTGCACACATACGGTGTCAGCTATCCGGCAGGGCTTCGCCGTCCAGAACTAGTTCGTGCCGGAACCCAGACAACCTTTCGACTTTACGAAACTATTTCGCTGGGAGGGAGAGAGAAGCCAGACAAGTCTATGGCATGTGTATGAGAGCAAGGATGAAGCATTTGGGCTGCCCCCTCCTCCTCTATATATAGGAAAACCAAGGGGTAAGGGGGGACATGAAAAACCCAAAATGCCAACACTTTATGTCACACATAAAGGTCATAAAGGGCATAAAGGGATGACAAGTGGAGCTCCATGGAGGAGTTGCACCCTTGAACGTCCCACCTTCATGGGGGCCCCCCAAAGGGGGTTCCTTGATCCCCAAGTCCTTCTAGAAGCCTTTTGGGAAAGCCCTAAAAGGTGGCTTTCCATAAAATGATTTTCACTATTCACGGAACCAATTTTCCGCGACCGTAAAATCCGAAAATATTTCTGTGGGTCTTAGAATAATTCCAGTACTCACACAAATGATTTTGGATGCGTTCCGAAACAATTTTGGAATAGTGATTTTCATCTGCGAAAAGCAACCAAATCGGTTCCGGCAGCTCCAGAACATTTCCGGTTTTTATCCCGAAAAATTCCCAGAAGTTTCCAGAATGATTCTGGCACCCTCCAAGAATTATCAGGTGAGTGCCGAAACCAATTTGACTTTATGGTATTCCCTGAAACAACTTTTCAGTTTTAGCGGAACTATTCCGGTGTCCTCACCAGAACGTTTCCGTTGCGTCCGAAACTTTTCCGGTGATTTTCTCTCAGACTCCCTGTCTAGTATTCAGCAGATAGATGACCCTTAAGTGTGTGACCATATAGGTTCGGTGAAGTATAGACATGACCCGGAACCCCTTCCGATCAATGATCAACATCGGAGCCGTGGACACCCATATTGACCCCTATACCCACAGGAATGAATATTCGAGTGCACCTCCAGTTGCCGTGTGCTATTATTGTTGCTTCGCGATATGTTACAAACACCCGAGGTGAGATTTTCTACATCCCCGTGGATCAACAACTTATCAACTATGCAAGTTACCTCGTTACCGGTTTTGTTCTCTTTTCTCGTTTTCGTGTTCCGGCATCCCTGTGATCAAATCACACTGTGTCTGGCCAGACGATGATGGATACCGTAACACCGAGAGGTCCCGAGAATATCTCTCCATCGTCAGAGGAGCAAATCACAATCTTGAGCTATCTTGTTACTTGCCAACTTTTCCGTGAACCCGTAAGCCGTCGTAATAGCCACCCAGTAACGGATGACGTTTAACAAACCCCAAAGTTCACGAAGCAAGCACGAAGGAACTCGATACTCTCATGGTCTAAGGAATTATCCAAACATTAACTATCTCTATGTTATTAACCATTAACTTGTGATGAATGTATCTCATAGCATAACATCAATTCGAGTCGATTCAACACAAGTGTTCTACCAACATTGTGCCCTCAAAATTGCCGGCATAGCCATGCCCATGATCAGGAAAACAGGATCATCATGCAATACTTGAGCCAGTCTTAGAGGCAAGACTAGGAATACATTTTACCGTTTATTATACCACACGTGCATATGAGTTTCCCTCCGGGCCTCGTGGATATTGCAGACTCGAGAATCATTGCAGTTATAGCATGGATCATAAACATTCATTACAAACTCGGAGATACAAAATAACTGTTATTACTGCCTCTAGGGCATATCTCCTACAGACTCCCACTTGCACTAGAGTCATAATCCAGTTACATGGCTTCCCTAACACCATTGGCTATCCAGTGTTGCTCATGCTTTGCTCGTGGTAGAGGCTTTGTCATCGGGTCTGACACGTTCAGATCCGTGTGAACTTTGAGTACTTTCACTAAACCTTCTTCGACATGATGTCGAATGAGTTGATATTTGCGTTGAATATGCATTGTCTTATGGTGCGAACTTGGCTCCCTTGCCTGAGCCACGGCGCCACTATTATCACAATAGATCTCCACCGGGTCCAGCGCACTTGGGACCACACCAAGGTCTTCAAGAAATTGCTTGATCCAGACAGCCCGCTTAGAGGCTTCTGAAGCTGCAACATATTCTGCCTCCATCGTAGAATCCGCCATAGTCTTTTGTTTGGAACTTTTCCAATCAACTGCGCTGCCGTTCAATATGAAAACATAGCCTGATTGAGATTTGAAGTCATCTGGGTCAGTCATGAAGCCTGCATCAGTGTAACAACTTACAATGAGCTCTTCATCACCTCCGTACACAAGGAGTAAATCCTTGGTCCTTCTGAGGTACTTAAGAATACCCTTGACTGCGGCCCAGTGTTCCAATCCTGGATCACTTTGGTACCGGCTACTAACACTTAGCGCATAGGAAACGTCCGGTCTTGTACATAGCATGGCATACATAATAGAACCAACTGCCAAAGCATATGGAACATCATTCATTTGTACTCGCTCATTGAGGGTCTGAGGACTCTGATTCTTGCAAAGCACTGTGCCAGGTGACATGGGGAGTAGGCATTTCTTGGAGTTCTCCATGTTGAACCTTTTCAACACCTTGTCAATGTACGTGCTTTGGCTAAGCGCTATTAGGTGCCTTGAGCTATCTCTATAGATTCTGATGCCCAATACATATGCCGCTTCGCCTAAGTCTTTCATTGAAAAACTCTTCTTCAATGAGTCTTTTATTTCGCTAAGAAAATTCACGTCATTTCCAATCAACAATATGTCATCCACATACAAGATTAGAAATGCTTTTGCGCTCCCACTAAACTTCTTGTCAACACAAGATTCTTCGTCGTTCCTGATGAAGCCAAACTCTTTGACCACTTCATCAAAACGAATGTTCCAGCTCCTTGATGCTTGCTTCAGACCATAAATGGCTTTCTGAAGCTTACGTACCTTTCCAGCATTCTTAGGATCGATAAAACCTTCTGGATGTATCATGTATACATCCTCTTTGAGGTTTCCATTTAGGAAAGCCGTTTTGACATCCATCTGCCATATTCCATAACCGAAATAAGCAGCAATTGCTAGTAATATCCGAACAGACCTAAGCATAGCTACGGGCGAGAAAGTCTCGTCGTAGTCCACCCCTGGAACTTGCATGAACCCTTTCGCGACAAGTCTAGCTTTGTGGATAGTAATGTTACCATCCGCGTCCGTATTTCTTTTGAAAATCCATTTACAACCAATGGGTTTTACGCCATCTGGAAGTTCTTCCAAGTTCCAAACTTGGTTTTCGTACATGGATTCCATTTCGGATTTCATGGCCTTGTGCCATTCCCTTGAGCTAGGCCCCGCCATCACTTCCTTGTAGTGCGCAGGTTCATCGTCTTCAAGAATGAAGATTTCGTTATGAAACCACTCAGGTGGCTGGATAGCCCTACCTGATCTGCGCGGTTCAGTTACAACATTGTCTGAAGTTTCCGCATCACATGCGACAACTTCCGGCTCAGTTGTAGGGATAATTTGCGGAATTACTTCCGGTTCCTTAGCCATATCAACGGTTGTCGAAGATTCACTAATCTCATCAAGTTGTACTGTCCTCCCACTCAATTCTTTAGCGAGAAACTCTTTCTCAAGAAAGACTCCGTTTTTAGCGACAAACACTTTGCACTCGGAGGGTTGGTAGAAAGAATACCCAACTGTTTCTTTTGGATAACCTACAAAGTAGCATTTGTCTGATCTGGGATCGAGTTTGCTTGGTTGAAAATGTTTTACATAAGTTTCACAACCCCAGATTTTGAGATGTGACAAATTGGGTTTCTTTCCATGCCATAACTCGTATGGTGTCGTCTCAACAGACTTAGACGGTGCTCTGTTTAGTGTGTGAGCAGCAGTTTCTAGTGCGTGACCCCAAAAATATATCGGCAGATTTGTAAGAGACATCATCGACCTTACCATGTCTAACAAGGTTCGGTTACATCGTTCCGAAACTCCATTTTGCTGTGGAGTTCCGGGAGGCGTAAGCTATGAAACGATTCCACGGTCACTCAGATGTTGGCCAAACTCATGACTAAGGTATTCGCCCCCACGATCAGACCGCAGAAACTTAATCCTTTTGTTACGATGATTTTCTACCTCATTTTGAAATTCTTTGAACTTTTCAAAGGTTTCCGACTTATGCTTCATCAAGTAGATATATCCATACCTACTTGAATCATCAGTAAAAGTCACAAAGTAGAAATACCCACCCCGTGCGGCTGTGCTCATTGGACCACATAAATCACTATGTATTATTTCCAATAATTCACCCGCCCATTCAGGATGACCCGTGAACGGCGTCTTGCTCATTTTTCCCATCAGACAAGCTTCACATGTGTCAAATGATTCAAAATCAAAGGACGGTAGGACTCCATCTCTCTGGAGTCTTTGCATGCGTTTCTTTCCGATGTGTCCAAGCCGACAGTGCCACAAGTAAGTGGTGGTGGTATCAGCCTTCTTAAGGCGTTTAGCATTCATGTTAAAGACATCATTTCCACATTCAAGATTTAGTATGAAAAGGCCCCCAACAATGGGTGCAAATCCATAAAACATATCCTTACAATAAAGTGAACAACCATTGTTCTCAGACTTGTACGAATACCCATCATGTACTAAACATGATCCAGAGATAGTGTTTCTACACAACAGCGGAACAAAATAACAGTTACTTAGTTCCAAAATAAATCCTAAAGGGAGACGTAGAGGCATAATGCCGACGGCTTGAGCAGCGATCCCAGCGCCGTTCCCGACACGCATCACCACTTCATTCTTTGCCAGCTTGCACACCTTCTGAAGCCCCTGTATCGAGTTGCAAATGTGAGCAACCGATCCGGTATCAAATACCCAAGACTTAGAATTTTCGCTAGCAAGCAAAACGTCAATGACATTAACTTGTATAACAATTATACCTTTTCCGGTTTTCCCGGACTTCTTATCTTCCAGATACTTCTTGCAGTTTCTCTTCCAGTGTCATGTGCCCTTGCAGTAGAAGCACTCAGTTTCATTCTTGGCTCCGCCCTTAGATTTGCTTTGGGAGTTTGTCTTACCGGCGCCCTTGCCCTTCTTTGGCTTTCCTTTCTTTTTGAAACTGGCAATTTTATTCACAAATGATACGTCTCCAACGTATCTATAATTTTTTATTGTTCCATGCTATTATATTATCGGTTTTGGATGTTTTATATGCATTAATACTCTATTTTATACTATTTTTTGGGACTAACCTATTAACCTAGAGCCCAGTGCCAGTTTCTGTTTTTTCCTTGTTTTTGAGTTTTACAGAAAAGGAATATCAAACGGAGTCCAAACGGAATAAATTACGGTGATTTTTTATGGACCAGAAGAGACCCACGGGGCATCGGAGTTGGGCCAGAAGAGCCACGAGGCAGCTACAAGCCTAGGGGGCGCCCCCCCCCCTAGGGCGCGCCCCCCTGGCTTGTCGTCGCCTCGTGGCCCCCCTTGACTTGTT
Organism: Elymus sibiricus; assembly: GCA_039707655.1. Classification (NCBI taxonomy): domain Eukaryota; kingdom Viridiplantae; phylum Streptophyta; class Magnoliopsida; order Poales; family Poaceae; genus Elymus; species Elymus sibiricus. The sequence continues at coordinate 60,951,089 of CM077665.1, forward strand.
TCCGACGCCCAAATTTCTTATAAATACAGAAAGCTCCAGAAAGAAACCTAGATCAGGAGTTCCTCCGCCGCAAGCCTCTGTAGCCACGAAAAACCAATCGGGAGCCCGTTCCGGCACCCTGCCGGAGGGGGAAACCATCACTGGAGGCCATCTTCATCATCTCGGCGGTCTCCATGACGAGGAGGGAGTAGTTCACCCTCGGGGCTGAGGGTATGTACCAGTAGCTATGTGTTTGATCTCTCTCTCTCTCGTGTTCTTGAGATGACAGGATCTTGATGTACCACGAGCTTTATTAATATAGATGAATCATATGGAGTTTTCCCCTCTCTATCTTCTTGTGATGAATTGAGTTTTCCCTTTGAAGTTTTCTTATCGGATTGAGTCTTTAAAGTATTTGAGAACACTTGATGTATGTCTTGCGATGGGATATCCGTGGTGACAATGGGATGTTCTATTGATCCACTTGATGTATGTTTTGGTGATCAACTTGCGGGTTCCGTGACCTTGGGAATCTATGCATAGGGGTTGGCACATGTTTTCGTCTTGAATCTCCGGTAGAAACTTTGGGGCACTCTTTGAAGTTCTTCGTGTTGGATTGAACATGATGAATCTAAAATTGTGTGATGCATATCGTATAATCAAGACCATGGGTACTCGTGGTGACATTGGAGTATCTAGGTGACATTAGGGTTTTGGTTGATGTGTATCTTAAGGTGTTATTTTAGTACGAACTCTAGGGCTGTTCGTGACACTTATAGGGATAGCTCATACGATTGATTGGAAAAGATAACTTTGAGGTGGTTTCGTACCCTACAATAATTTCTTCATTTGTTCTCCGCTATTTGTGACTTTGGAGTGAACTCTTTGTCGCACGTGAGGGATTTACATATGATTCAACTATGTCAGTATTGTTGAGAGAACTTGCACTAGTGAAAGTATGAACCCTAGGCCTTGTTTTCAAGCATTGCAATACCGTTTCTGCTCACTTTTGTTACTTGCTACCTTGCTGTTTTTATATTTTCAGATTACAAAAACCTATATCTACCATCCATATTACACTTGTATCACCATCTCTTCGCCGAACTAGTGCACCTATACAATTTACCATTGTATTGCATGTGCTGGGGACACAAGAGACTCTTTGTTATTTGGTTGCAGGGTTGTTTGAGAGAGACCATCTTCATCCTACGCCTCCCATGGATTGATAAACCTTAGGTCATCCACTTGAGGGAAATTTGCTACTGTCCTACAAAACTCTGCGCTTGGAGGCCCAACACGAGTCTACAAGAAGAAGGTTGCGTAGTAGACATCAAGCTCTTTTCTGGCGCCGTTGCCGGGGAGGTGAGTGCTTGAAGGTATATCTTCAAATCTTGAAATCAAATATTTTAGTTTCTTGTTTTTCACTAGTTTGGGTTTTATAAAAGAAAACTACAAAAAATGGAGTTTAGGTTGCATCAATTGGTTCGTCTTTTTAATGTCTTTCGTGAAAATGATGGTTTGGAAAATTGTGCTCAATTGGTAGAGGAAGAGTTTATGAAAATACTTAATGATAATTCCTTGAATGATGAGCATGATTCAAATTTTACTAGTATTAATTCTTTGAATATCCATGATGCTAATGATATGCAAAGCTACAAGCTTGGGGATGCTATGTTTGATGAATATGATATGTTTAGTCCCCCAAGTTTTGATGAGCAAATGTATTATGATGAAAGCATGCCTCCTATTTATGATGATTATTGTGATGACATGTATGCTATAAAGAATAGTGATAACCATGAAACTTGTCATCATGATTTTAATTTTCAATTGGATTATGCTTCACATGATAGTTATTTTGTTGAGTTTGCTCCCACTACTATTGATGAGAATAAATTTGCTTATGTGGTGAGTAGTAAAATTTCTATGCTTATGAATCATGAAAAGAATGCTTTATGTGATAGTTATATTTTTGAATTCATTCATGATGCTACTGAAAATTATTATGAGGGAGGAGTATATGCTTGTAGGAATTGCAATAATATCAAGTTTCCTCTCTATGTGTTGAAAATCTTGAAGTTTTGCTTGTCTTACCTTCCTATGCTAGTTGATTCTTGTTCCCATAAGTTGTTTTCTCACAAAATCCCTATGCATAGGAAGTGGGTTAGGCTTAAATGTGCTAGTCATATGCTTCATGATGCTCTCTTGCATGTTTCAATTCTTATCTTTTATGTGAGCATCATTGAAATCATCATGCCTAGCTAAAAGGCATTAAAGAAAAGTGCTTGTTGGGAGACAACCCAATATTTATACCTACTGTTTTTGTGTGTTCACATGATTAAGCTACTGTATTAATCATGTTTTATAGCTTTTGTTTCAATAAAGTGCCAAGTAAAGCCTTTGGGATGACTCACAAGATGAGTAGAACTGATGCTGAACCAAAACAGAAACTTTTGACTCCAGTGCAGGAATTTTCATTTTTTACTGGAGCGTGATAATGATATGAAATTTTTAGACAGTATTTATATACAAATTTTTCAGGTTGTCCTAATTTTTCAGAATTGTTAGAGACAGGGAAGTATAGTTACACTACATATCTGCACAGACTGTTCTATTTTTTACAGATTCTGTTTTGCATGCATAGTTTGCTTGTTTTAGTGTTTCCATAGCTTATATTTAGTGGTATAAATTATGGTAATGGTATAATACAGTAGGTATCATGTGGGAACAATTCTTAATCTTGTCTTGACAGTACCTAAGTGAATGATCTATCTTTATTATACTAACCCATCTCACGAAGTTCCGTTAAGTTTTGTGTGATTGAAGTTTTCAAGTTTTGGATGAGACACCGATATGAGGAGAATAAGGAGTGACAAGAACCTAAGCTTGGGGATTCCTAAGGCACCCCCAAGGTAATATCCAAGGAATACTCAAGCGCCTAAGCTTGGGGATGCCCCGGAAGGCATCCCCTCTTTCATCTTCAACACTATCGGTATATCTTACTTGGAGCTATATTTTTATTCGTCACATAATATGAGTTTTGCTTGGAGCGTCATTTTATTTTCTTATTCTCTGTTAGGTGTCATTTATAATCTTTTTTTCAATAAAAAGTTCCATGAATTGCCTTAGGATGCTTGCATTGCATGTCTGATGTGTGCTGTGTACAAACAGAAACTTTTGCTGTAGTGTTTGAATTTTCATATTTTACTGGAACGTGAAAAGTTTCTGAAATTTTTACACAGTATTTTCATATAAATTATTTAGCATGTCATAAATTTTCATAATTTTTTGTGTTACAGAAGTACACTGTTTTCATAAATTGCTACAGACTGTTCTGTTTGGACAGGTTGCTGTCATAGTTTTGTTATCTACTTATTCTATAGTTTCCATAGCCTATATTGGTAGATATAAATTGTGGAAATGATAGTAAACAGTAGATGATGTTTGATAATTATTCTGCAACTTGTCTTGGCAGTACATAAAGAGTTGATTTATTATTATGTGTACTAACCTATCTCACGAGTTCTTTTCGAGTTTTGTGTGGATGAAGTTTTTGAGAATAGGTGAAACCATGATATGAGAGGATTGAACGAGATACAAAAGCTCAAGCTTGGGGATGCCCAAGGCACCCCAAGTAAATATTTCAAGAAGTCTCAAGCATCTAAGCTTGGGGATGCTACGCATCCCACCTCTCTTCATCAACAATTATCGGTTAGCCTATGTTGAGCCTAAATTTTTATTCGTTCACATGATGCGTGCTATTCTTGGAGTGCTATTTTTCTTTTGCTTGCGGTTGAATAAAATACTTAAGATCTAAAATTCTTAGATGAGAGAGTCTTCACATAGTTATTTAAATTTTTGACTACTCATTGATCTTCACTTATATCTTTTTGGAGTAGTTTGTCAATTTGCTCTAGTACTTCACTTATATCTTTTTAGAGCACGGCGGTGGCTTTATTTTACAGAAATTATTGAACTCTCTTGCTTCACTTATATTATTTTGAGAGTCTCTAAACAGCATGGTAATTTGTTTAGGTTATGAATTTAGTCCTAATATAATGGGCATCCAAGAGGGATATAATAAAAACTTTCATATAAAGTGCATTGAATACTATGAGAAGTTTGATTCCTTATGATTGTTTTGAGATATAAAGATGGTAATATTAGAGACATGCTAGTGAGTAATTGTGGATTGGTAAAATACTTGTGTTAAAGGTTGTGATTCCCGTAGCATGCACGTATGGTGAACCGTTATGTGACGAAGTCGGAGCATGATTTATTTATTGATTGCCCTCCTTTGTGTGGAGGTCGGGATCGCGCGATGGTTAACTCCTACCAACCCTTCCCCTAGGAGCATGCGTGTAGTACTATGTTTCGATGACTAATAGACTTTTGTAATAAGTATGTGAGTTCTTTATGACTAATGTTGAGTCCATGGATTATACGCACTCTCACCCTTCCACCTTTGCTAGCCTCTCTAGTACTACTCAACTTTCGCCGGTGCATTAAACCCACCTTCCTCAAAACAGCCACCATCCACCTTCCTCAAAACAGCCACCATACCTACCTATTATGGCATTTCCATAGCCATTCCGAGATATATTGCCATGCAACTTCCACTGTTCCGTTTATGACACGCATCATCATTGTCATATTGCTTTGCATGATCATGTAGTTGACATCGTATTTGTGGCAAAGCCACCGTTCATATTTTTTATACATGTCACTCTTGAGTCATTGCACATCCCGATACACCGCCGGAGGCATTCATATAGAGTCATATTTTGTTCTAAGTATCGAGTTGTAATTCTTGAGTTGTAAGTAAATAAAAGTGTGATGATCATCATTATTAGAGCATTGTCCCATGTGAGGAAAGGATGATGGAAACTATGATTCCCCCACAAGTCGGGATGAGTCTCCGGACTTTATGAAAAATAAAAGAGGCCAAAGAAGCCCACCAAAAGAAAAAAAAAAGAAAAAAAAATGAGAGAAAAGAGAGAAGGGGCAATGCTACTATCCTTTTTCCACACTTGTGCTTCAAAGTAGCACCATGATCTTCATGATAGAGAGTCTCCTATATTGACACTTTCATATACTAGTGGGAATTTTTCATTATAGAACTTGGCTTGTATATTCCAATGATGGGCTTCCTCAAATTGCCCTAGGTCTTCGTGAGCAAGCGAGTTGGATGCACACCCACTTAGTTTCTTTTTTGAGCTTTCATACACTTATAGCTCTAGTGCATCCGTTGCATGGCAATCCCTACTCACTCACATTGATATCTATTGATGGGCATCTCCATAGCCCGTTGATACGCCTAGTTGATGTGAGACTATCTCCTTCTTTTTGTCTTCTCCACAACCACCATATTCTATTCCACCTATAGTGTTATATCCATGGCTCACGCTCATGTATTGCATGAGAGTTGAAAAAGTTTGAGAATACTAAAGTATGAAACAATTGCTTGGCTAAAACCGGGGTTGTGCATGTTGGGTAACGCAGCAGAAAACAAAAATTTCTGACCTATGCACCAGCCCAGGACCACTATGGAGACAGCATACAAGGTTTGATCTTTTCGTTACCGACTCGTAGCGCAGCGGAAGTAGAGTCGATGACGATCGGCGGTGCAGATCCCCGCAGCTAGGATTTACAACCTCCCAACCGCGAGGATGTATACCCTCATCCGCCCCACGGACATGAAGGGTAACGCAGCAGAAAACAAAAATTTCCGACCTACGCACCAGCCCAGGACCACTATGGAGACTGCATACAAGGTTTGATCATTTTCGTTACCGACTCGTAGCACAGCGGAAGTAGAGTCGATGATGATCGGCGGTGCAGATCCCCGCAGCTAGGATTTTACAACCTCCCAACCACGAGGATGTATACCCACATCCGCCCCACGGACAGCCCTCCGGGAGGTGGTCGGACAGTCCCCCGGACGGTGTCACGGACAGCCCTTCGGGAGGACCATCGAAACTCGGACAGTCACTCGGACAGCCCTTCGGGAGGACCTTCGAAACTCGGACGGTCACACGGACAGCCCTTCGGGAGGCACTCTCGAACTAAGACCGAAACTATGATCTCTCTATAGAGTTGCACACATACGGTGTCATCTATCCGGCAGGGCTTCGCCGTCCAGAACTAGTTCCTGCCGGAACCCAGACAGCCTTTCGGCTCTACGAAACTATTTCGCTGGGAGGGAGAGAAGAAGCCAGATCATTGCAATGGCATGTGTATGTGAGAATGGAATGAGAGTGGAGAGCACCTCTCCACCTCTTTTTATAGGAAAAGCCCATGGGGAAAAATACCCAAAAAAACCATCACATGGATCCTTCATAAGGGTAAAATGGGAAGGCAAGTGGAGCTCCACATGTGTGGCCGGCCACCCCTCATGGGGCCCCCCCAAAGGGGTTCCTTAGTCCCCAAGTTCATCTAGAAGCCTTTTGGGAAAAGCCCCAAAAGGTGGCTTTCCAAAAAATATCCAAAAAGCACTTTCACTATTCACGACAACATTTTTCAGCGTCCGGTCGAACTGAAAATATTTATGTGGGCTTAGAACATTTCCAGTACCCACTAAAATAATTTTCAATGCGATCCGGAACAATTCCGGATTAGTGATTTTCATCTGCGAAAAGCATCCGAAGCGGTTCTGGCAGCTCCGGAACATTTCCGGTTTTTCTTCCAAAAAATTTCCAGAAGTTTCCAGAATGATTCTGGCACCCTCCAAGAATTATCAGGCATGTGCCGAAACCAATTTGACTTAAGGGTATCCCCTGAAACAACTTTTCAGTTTTATCGAAACTATTCCGGTGTTCTCTCTGCGGAACTTTTCCGCTGTCCGAAACTTTTCCGGTGTCCGAAACTTTTTCGGTGATTTTCTATCAGACTCCCTGTCTAGTATTCAGCAGATAGATGACCCTTAAGCATGTGACCCTATAGGTTCGGTGAAGCATAGACATGACCCGGAACCCCTTCCGATCAATGATCAACATCGGAGACGTGGACACCCATATTGACCCCTATACCCACACGAATGAATATTCGAGTGAACCTCCAGTTGCCGTGTGCTATTCCTGTTGCTTCGCGATATGTTACAAATACCCGAGGTGAGACATGTTGGCATCCCCGTGGATCAACAACTTGTCCACTATGCCAGTTACATCGTTACCGGTATTGTTCTCTTTTCTCGTTCCCGTGTTTCGGCATCCCCGTGATCAAATCACAAAGTGTCTGGCCAGACGATGATGGATACCATAACACCGAGAGGGCCCAGAGATATCTCTCCATCGTCGGAGGAGCAAATCCCAATCTTGAGCTATCAAGTTACTTGACATACTTTTCCATGAACCCGTAAGCCGCCGTAATAGCCACCCATGTACGGATGACGTTTAACAAACCCCAAAGTTCATGAAGCAAGCATGAAGAAACTCGATACTCTCATGGTCTAAGGAATTATGCAAATGTTAACCATCTCTGTGTTATTAACCATTAACTTGTGACGAATGAATCTCATAGCATAACATCAATTCGGGTCGATTCAACACAAATGTTCTTCTAACATTGTGCCCTCAAAATTGCCGGCATAGCCATGAACATGATCAGGAAAACAGGATCATCATGCAATACTTGAGCCAGTCTTAGAGGCCAGACTAGGAATACATTTTACCGTTTATTATTCCACATGTGCATATGAGTCTTCCTTCGAGCCTCGTGGTTATTGTAGACTCGAGAACCATAGCATTTATAGCATGGAACATAAACCTAATTACGAACAGGGAGATAATCAATAACATTTATTATTGCCTCTAGGGCATATCTCCTACAGGAGAGCCCTCCGGGAGGCGGTCGGACAGTCCCCCGGACGGTGTCACGGACAGCCCTTCGGGAGGACCATCGAGACTCGGACAGTCACTCGGACAGCCCTTCGGGAGGACCCTCGAGACTCGGACAGTCACTCGGACAGTCCTTCGGGAGGCACTCTCGAACTAAGACCGAAACTACGATCTCTCTACAGAGTTGCACACATACGGTGTCATCTATACGGCAGGGCTTCGCCATCCAGAACTAGTTTCCACCGGAACCCAGACAGCCTTTCGGCTCTACGAAACTATTTCGCTGGGAGGGAGAGAGAAGCCAGATAACATCAGATGGCATGTGTATGTGAGAAAGAGTGAGTGTGGAGAGTGCATCTCCACCTCTATTTATAGGAAAACCCAAGGGGTAGGGTGACACTTGAAATACCCAAGATGCCCTTCACAAGGGCACAAAGGTAAAAGCAAGTGGGCAGCCCTTATCCTTCCATGTCATCCCTAGAGATATTTGTGAGTAAAGCCCCAAAAGGTGGCTTTCCATAAAGTAATCCAAAAAGCACTTTCACTATTCACGACGACATATTTCAGCGTCCGTTTGAACTGAAAATATTCATGTGGGCTTAGAAAATTTCCAGTACCCACTAAAATAATTTTCAACGCGATCCGAAACAATTCCGGTTTAGTGATTTTCATCTGCGAGAAGCATCTGAAGCGGTTCCGGCAGCTCCGGAACATTTCCGGTTTTCATCCCGGAAAATTCCAGAAAGTTTCCAGAACGATTCTGGCACCCTCCAAGAATTATCAGGCATGTACCAAAACCATTTTAACTTTATGGTGTACTCCGAAACAACTTTTCGGTTTAGTGATTTTCATCTATGAAAAGCAACTAAAGCGGTTCCGGCAGTCCGGAACATTTCCGGTTTTTATCTCTGAAAAATCTCCGAAGTTACCGGAATAATTCTGGTACCTTCCAATAATTTCCAGGCATGTGCCGAAACCAATTTGACTTTATGGTACACTCCGAAACAACTTTTCGGTTTTACCGAAACTCTTCCGGTGTTCTCTCTCTCCGGAACTCTTCCGTTGTCTCCGAAACTTTTTCGGTGAATTTCTCTCAGACTCCCTGTCTAGTATTCAGCAGATAGATGACCCTTAAGTGTGTGACCCTATAGGTTCGGTGAAGTATAGACATGACCCGGAACCCCTTTCGATCAATGATCAACATCGGAGCCGTGGACACCCATATTGATCCCTATACCCACACGAATGAATATTCGAGTGAACCTCCAGTTGCCGTGTGCTATTCCTGTTGCTTCGCGATATGTTACAAATACCCGAGGTGAGACATGTTGGCATCCCCGTGGATCAACAACTTGTCCACTATGCCAGTTACCTCGTTACCGGTATTGTTCTCTTTTCTCGTTCCCGTGTTCCGGCATCCCCGTGATCAAATCACAAAGTGTCTGGCCAGACGATGATGGATACCGTAACACCGAGAGGGCCCAGAGATATCTCTCCATCGTCGGAGGAGCAAATCCCAATCTTGAGCTATCAAGTTACTTGACATACTTTTTCATGAACCCGTAAGCCGCCGTAATAGCCACCCATTTACGGATGACGTTTAACAAACCCCAAAGTTCATGAAGCAAGCATGAAGAAACTCGATACTCTCATGGTCTAAGGAATCATGCAAACGTTAACCATCTCTGTGTTATTAACCATTAACTTATGACGAATGTATCTCATAGCATAACATCAATACGGGTCGATTCAACACAAATGTTCTTCCAACATTGTGCCCTCAAAGTTGCTGGCATAGACATGCCCATGATCAGGAAAACAGAACCATCATGCAACACTTGAGCTAGTCTTAGAGGCCAGACTAGGAACACATTTTACCGTTTATTATTCCACACGTGCATATGAGTCTTCCTCCGAGCCTCGTGGTTATTGTAGACTCAAGAACCATAGCAGTTATAGCATGGAACATAAACCTAATTGTGAACAGGGAGATAATCAATAACATTTATTATTGCCTCTAGGGCATATCTCCTACAGACTCCCACTTGCACTAGAGTCAATAATCTAGTCAATGCTAATGCACTTTACACATATGGCATACTGGTGTAAAATATGCTTCGCATGTGGTATAGCCTGATGTCCAACGGATCTGACGACTTCAGCTCCGTGTGTAACTTTGCATATCCTCGTGTTTTCACGCTTTCACAAAATTCATATTTTGTGTGGACTTGGCTTTGCATATGTGTAAATCATTGGTCGAAACCTGATTCCTCAGACTGAGCTATGGAGCAACTATCTGCAATAGTGTCCCATACACCAAAGCCATCTTGGAACCATACTAAGTTCATGAATGAACTATATGATTCAACAACTTCTTTGTCGCTTCTCAAGCGTCAACATACTTAGCCTTTGTTATAGAATTCGCCACAGTATCTTGTTTGGAACAATTTCCAACTACCGTGCCACCATATTGTGTATTACACAAAACCCTTAACTTAAATCGAAAATCGCATGGAGCATTGATGAAGACTGTATCGATGTAATTACTTACAACGAGTACTTCATAATCTCTGCTTGCGAGGAAACATGTCATCACTACTACTCTAGTACTCAATGACATCTTTCACTGTTGTCCTATGATCAGTACTTTGATCACTTTGGTATCCATACTCGCAACAACTTTGGAGTATCGGACATATCTGGTTGTTTTACATACCATGGAATACATGATTAATCCAAACACAAGAGTGTGTGGAATCTCCATCATGTATTTCACTCATCAGTGTTTTGGGACACTGAGTCTTGCAAAAACTCTTTCCATGTGACTTCGGCAAGAATCACTCCTTGGCGTTTTAAATGCTAAAAGGTTTTAGCATCTTGTCAATATGTATTCATTGCTTAGCCCTATTAGGTAAATCTATCTCCATAGATCATCATGCCTAATATTGAGGCTATTTAGCCCAAGCACTTCATCAAAAAACTATTTTCAAATGAAGTCCTTAATTCGTGTCAAGAAATTTATTTCCAATTAACAATGTGTCAAGCACACAACGTTTTTAGAAATATTATTATGCTCCCACTTACTTTCTTGAATCACAAGCATCTTCGTTACCCATTGATGAAGTCAAAACCCTTTTGACCATTTCATCAAAACACGAAGATTCCAACTCCATTTTGCTCTCTTCTGTCCATTGCTGGAACTCTGAAGTTTGCATACTTACTAGCATCCTCTGGACTGACAAAATACCTTGGACTATAACACATGCAAATCCTTGGTTACATTTCCATCAGATGGAAATCCTTTCGTCATCCATGTTTCATATCTCATGATTGAAATATGTATTAATTGCTAGTTCAACCCGAACCGACTTTAAGCATCGTTGCGGTGAAACAACCTCATCGTAGTCAACTCCTTGAACTTGTTATTTCAACAAGTCGAGCTTTATGGATAAAACATTTTTATCCGTATCAGTTTTTAGTTCCATAAATATTCGTTAGACTCTAAGCCTTCCGAAAGGTGTATCAAGATTTTAATCTTGAAACATTTATATGGAAACTATCTCGGATTGTATTGGCATTTAGTCAATTCCGGAGTCAGGGCCCATCACCGCTTCCTTGTGTATCGTAGGTATACTGTTGTCCAACAACAATATCTCGTTTGCGCACCTGAGAGGTTTGCACGAGCCTTGCCTACGGGGTTCAGCTGCAAGTTCGACCGAAGTCCATACATTTTATTGTAGAGACTTCCGTATCAGTCGCAGTAGGAAACTCCGGAATCACTTCCAAGGTTCCTTTTCTTTGATCTGATGACGAAGATACTGGTTATCTCATCGAGTTGCACTGTCCTCACACTCACCTTTTGTAAGAACTATTCTCTTTAAAAGCATACCGTTTTGTGGCAAAACCCTTTGCCTCGGTATAGTGGTGGGGGAATACCCAATGACTTGGGATAACCTACAAAGTAGCACTTGTTTGATTTGGAATAGGTTTGTAACCTTTTACACAAGCCCCATATTCCAAATGTTTAAGAAAAGATATAACATGGTTGGGCGTACCATACCATGGCGTCATTTCAACAGACCCGATGGAGCTCTTTTCAGGGTAAAAGCCGCAGTCTCTAAAGCATCACTTTAAAAGTGACAATGGCAAATCTATTTATATCATCTTTGATCTTACCATGTCATAAATGGTTCGATTACATCTTCACGGACTTTCCACTTGCAGTGGTATTCCGGGAGGTGCAAGTTATGAAACCCCTTTCACAACTCATCAGACATTCGCTAAACTTGTAACTCAAATATTCCTTTCTGCAATCGAATTGTAGAAACATAATTTTCTTGTTACAATATTTTCTTCTTCGTTTTGAAAACCTTTCGCATGATTTCAAAAGATCCAGACTCACGTCTCATCAAGTAAATATCCATATATCTACTTGAGTCATTTCTGAAGATAGATAAATCCACTACTTGCAACAACATTTATTGGACTACACACATCATAATGTATGATCACCAATATGTTCTATGCTCGTTCCTTATGGCCTGTGAACGGTATTTCAGTCACTTCACTTTTCAGAAGAAAGTTGCAATTGTCGGATGATTCAAATTCAAACGACTTAAAAATCCATCATAATGTATGATCCACCCTAACCTTCATCCACAGACTATATGATTTTGTAGGGATAACTTTCTTTGGCCATGTTATTTTGAGAAGACATGATTGCTTTATTAGTATGCTTGAAGTATTATTGTTTTTATGTCAATATTAAACTCTTGTTTTGAATCTTATGGATCTGAATATTCATGCCACAATAAAGAAAATTACATGGATGAATATGTTAGGTAGCATTCCACATCAAAAATTCTGTTTTTATCATTTACCTACTCGAGGACTAGCAGGAATTAAGCTTGGGGATGCTTGATACGTCTCCAACGTATCTATAATTTTTCATTGTTCCATGCTATTATATTATCGGTTTTGGATGTTTTATATGCATTAATATGCTATTTTATCGTATTTTTTGGGACTAACCTATTAACCTAGAGCCCAGTGCCAGTTTTTGTTTTTTCCTTGTTTTTTAGTTTTACAGAAAAGGAATATCAAACGGAGTCCAAACGGAATAAAAATTTACGGTGATTTTTTATGGACCAGAAGAGACCCACGGGGCATCGGAGTTGGACCAGAAGAGCCACGAGGCAGCCACAAGCCTAGGGGGCGCCCCCCCCCCCCTAGGGCGTGCCCCCCTGGCTTGTCATCGCCTCGTGGCCCCCCTTGACTTGTTTCCGACGCCCAAATTTCTTACAAATACGGAAACCCCCAGAAAGAAACCTAGATCGGGAGTTCCGCCGCCGCAAGCCTCTATAGCCAAGAAAAACCAATCGGGAGCCCGTTCCGGCACCCTGCCGGAGGGGGAAACCATCACCGGAGGCCATCTTCATCATCCCGGCGGTCTCCATGACGAGGAGGGAGTAGTTCACCCTCAGGGCTGAGGGTATGTACCAGTAGCTATGTGATTGATCTCTCTCTCTCTCTCGTGTTCTTGACAGGACACGATCTTGATGTACCGCGAGCTTTATTAATATAGATGAATCATATGGAGTTTTCCCCTCTCTATCTTCTTGTGATGAAGTGAGTTTTCCCTTTGAAGTTTTCTTATAGGATTGAGTCTTTAAAGAATTTGAGAACACTTGATGTATGTCTTGCGATGGGATATCCGTGGTGACAATGGGATGTTCTATTGATCCACTTGATGTATGTTTTGGTGATCAACTTGCGGGTTCCATGACCTTGGGAATCTATGCATAGGGGTTGGCACATGTTTTCGTCTTGACTCTCCGCTAGAAACTTTGGGGCACTCTTTGAAGTTCTTTGTGTTGGATTGAACATGATGAATCTGAAATTATGTGATGCATATCGTATAATCAAGCCCATGGGTACTCGTGGTGACATTGGAGTATCTAGGTGACATTAGGGTTTTGGTTGATGTGTATCTTAAGGTGTTATTTTAGTACGAACTCTAGGGCTGTTCGTGACACTTATAGGGATAGCTCATACGATTGATCGAAAAAGATAACTTTGAGGTGGTTTCGTACCATACAATAATTTCTTCGTTTGTTCTCCGCTATTTGTGACTTTGGAGTGAACTCTTTGTCGCGCGTGAGGGATTTACATATGATTCAACTATGTCAGTATTGTTGAGAGAACGTGCACTAGTGAAAGTATGAACCCTAGGCCTTGTTTTCAAGCATTGCAATACCGTTTTTGCTCACTTTTGTTACTTGCTACCTTGCTGTTTTTATATTTTCAGATTACAAAAACCTATATCTACCATCCATATTACACTTGTATCACCATCTCTTCGCCGAACTAGTGCACCTATACAATTTACCATTGTATTGGGTGTGTTGGGGACACAAGAGACTCTTTGTTATTTGGTTGTAGGGTTGTTTGAGAGAGACCATCTTCATCCTACGCCTCCCATGGATTGATAAACCTTAGGTCATCCACTTGAGGGAAATTTGCTACTGTCCGACAAAACTCTGCGCTTGGAGGCCCAACACGAGTCTACAAGAAGAAGGTTGCGTAGTAGACATCAACAAGCAACACTTGCTTGCGATTTTTCCGCAGTCCTCCTTCTGTAGTTTTCAGCATGGCGAGCACCTCTTCCGGTGTCTTCTCCATCCCTGTCATGTTGTAGTTCATGACAAAACCGTCGTAAGACGGGGGGAGTGAAGAAAGTAACATGTCCATCATATGGCCAGGTGGAAGTGGAAATTCTAGGGCTTTAAGCCTTTCAGAATATCCAATCATTTTGACCACGTGTTCGCCAACTGAACTACCCTCAGCCATCTTGCATTCCATCAAAGCCTTCATGATATCAAATCGTTCAGACTTTGCGGTTTCCTTGTACAGAGCATCCAATTCCCGGATCATATCACGGGGTTTGTGGAATTCAAAACGTTTTTGAAGCTCTGGACTCATGCAAGCTAGCATGAGGCACTGCACTAAGTTGTGATCATCATCCTTAGTGGCCCGGACATTTTGTTCATCTTCCGGGGCCTCTGCCGCCGGTTTAGCTGGAAGAGCAGTTTCAATCACATACGATTTCTTAGCGCTCCTGAGGACAATCCTCAGGTTGCGGACCCAGTCCGTATAGTTATTTCCAGTCGCAGCTAACTTCTCTTTCTCTAACATCGGGCCTAAGTTGAACGCGTTGTTGCGAGCCATTTGATCTACAACGGTAAACACAAGTTTCACTTAGACTTTGTTCATAATGAATTTGCACTAGTGAATAAACAGTTTTATTCTAAAGTGCGCTCCCACTCAAATCAATATCTCTCAAAATTGATTACGAGTGATTCAAGATCCACATTTCAATTCAACGCCATTGATGTGGACATCACTGATGACGGGAATTTTAATCGGTAGGCAAACTTGCCAATCACATCTTTATGTGACTCTTGTTTATCTTTCGATGGGTGTGTTCCGAGCTCAAGACTATCCTGCCTGAACGTCAAAGACAACCAAGTGATCTTGCTGCGAGGTCTGACCTCACCCACCTCATTCCTCTCGATTCGTTCGTACCCATGTGGACATGGCGCACCCCGAAAAGATACGAATTTCAGACGGTGCTACACTTGGGTGAACACTAACTACTTTGATATTTTAAAGTGAGAGATAACCCTAATAAAAACCGACTACCGCGCAATCAAGAAGGGTGCATCATAAGGGATAAACATCTCAGGCAATTCATAATTAGCATGACATGGTATAGCCCCTTCTGACGGAGAAGTCAAACATTTCTTCGTCTTCGGCATTTGCATCGGTGTTCACCTTCGTGAAGATTGCCACCACCTTGTTGATGCATCAGATAATATTTCTATCTCTATAGCTAATAAAATAAGTGCATTACTCAAGGTTGACACGCAGGTCATTAAAGTGACAATCATATGGCTCCAGCCATCATGCCAAATCATGACACGCAGGTCATGTTAATTTACATCATATAGTCATCTCATCCATAATCAAATTAATATGAGCATTGCTATACCACATCACATGCTCATCCTGCAAAACCAAGTTAGACGCCTCTAATCGGTTTATGCAAAAAATTATTTTACGTGGCTTCTAAGGTTTTGACTTAAATCGCAGCTACCAATGTTTTATCATCAAGTATGATTAATTCAAGTCGCTAGTTTAACTTTCCAGGGTGTATGAAACACGAGATAATAAAATCTTGAGCCCCGTACTAAACTTCGTCATACGCATGAGCCCCGTGCAGATCATATCTGCATTGCCCTTTTGTCTATAAAATTTCATCTTTCTCTAACTATGGTGGGATTCAACGAACTGAAGCACTTCTTTGATCAGCCAGAAACACAGATTGCTAGAACTTTGAAACCCCACCATGCCGTTATCAAGATCAGAAATACGCAAATTCCAGGGAAGCAACAAGAACATCGGGTAACAGATTTCATCTGCCACCCGCATAAATAATTTTCAGGAATAGATCTCATCTACTCCAAAATTATATTATGCAATACCCATACATCTCAATGTATTCTAGATCGTAACCTGCATCTACACATAACCTGGCTCTGATACCACTGTAGGGGAACGCGACAGAAAACAAAAAAAATCAGTACAGCGAGCACGCCTAGAACCACTATGGAGACTGCATACAAGGTTTGATCTGATCCGTACTGACTCGAAGCGCAGCGGAAGAAGAGTCGGTCGAGATCGTTGGTGCAGGTCCCCGCAGCTAGGATTTACAACCTCCCAACCGCGAGGATGTACTCCCTCATCGGACAGCCCTTCGGGAGGCGGTCGGACAGTCCCTCGGACGATGTCACGGATAGCCCTTCGGGAGGCCCCTCGAAACTCGAACGGAAACTCGGACAGCCCTTCGGGAAGACACTCGAACATCCCCTTGGGCAAAATATCAAAACTACGACCTCTCTACGGGGTTGCACACATATGGTGTCAGCTATCCGGCAGGGCTTCGCTGTCCAGAACTAGTTCCTACCGGAACCCAAACAGCCTTTCGGCTCTACGAAACTATTTTGCTGGGAGGGAGAGAGAAGCCAGACAAGTTTATGGCATGTGTATGAGAGCAAGGATGAAGCATTTGGTCTGCCCCCTCCTCCTCTATATATAGGAAAACCAAGGGGTAAGGGGGGACATGAAAAACCCAAAATGCCCACACTTTATGTCACACATAAAGGTCATAAAGGGCATAAAGGGATGACAAGTGGAGCTCCATGGAGGAGCTGCACCCTTGAACGTCCCACCTTCATGGGGCCCCCCCAAAGGGGGTTCCTTCATCCCCAAGTCCTTCTAGAAGCCTTTTGGGGAAAGCCCTAAAAGGTGGCTTTCCATAAAAATATCCATAAAGTGATTTTCACTATTCACGGAACCAATTTTCCGCGACCGTAAAATCCGAAAATATTTCTGTGGGTCTTAGAATAATTCCAGTACCCACACAAATGATTTTGGATGCATTCCGAAACAATTTTCGAAAAGTGATTTTCATCTGCGAAAAGCAACCAAATCGGTTCCGGCAGCTCCAGAACATTTCCGGTTTTTATCCCGGAAAATTCCCAGAAATTTCCAGAATGATTCTGGCACCCTCCAAGAATTATCAGGCGAGTGCTAAAACCAATTTGACTTTATGGTATCCCCTGAAACAACTTTTCAGTTTTACCGGAACTATTCCGGTGTCCTCACCGGAACGTTTCCGTTGCGTCCGAAACTTTTCCGGTGATTTTCTCTCAGACTCCCTGTCTAGTATTCAGCAGATAGATGACCCTTAAGGGTGTGACCCTATAGGTTCGGTGAAGTATAGACATGACCCGGAACCCCTTCCGATCAATGATCAACATCGGAGCCGTGGACACCCATATTGACCCCTATACCCACACGAATGAATATTCGAGTGAACCTCCAGTTGCCGTGTGCTATTCCTGTTGCTTTGCGATATGTTACAAACACCCGAGGTGAGATTTTCTGCATCCCCGTGGATCAACAACTTGTCCACTATGCAAGTTACCTCGTTACCGGTTTTGTTCTCTTTTCTCGTTTTCGTGTTCCGGCATCCCTGTGATCAAATCACACTGTGTCTGGCCAGACGATGATGGATACCGTAACACCGAGAGGGCCCAAGAATATCTCTCCATCGTCGGAGGAGAAAATCCCAATCTTGAGCTATCTTGTTACTTGCCATACTTTTCCGTGAACCCGTAAGCCGCCGTAATAGCCACCCAGTAACGGATGACGTTTAACAAACCCCAAAGTTCACGAAGAAAGCACGAAGGAACTCGATACTCTAATGGTCTAAGGAATTATGCAAACATTAACTATCTCTGTGTTATTAACCATTAACTTGTGATGAATGTATCTCATAGCATAACATCAATTCGGGTCGATTCAACACAAGTGTTCTACCAACATTGTGCCCTCAAAATTGCCGGCATAGCCATGCCCATGAGTAGGAAAACAGGATCATCATGCAATACTTGAGCCAGTCTTAGAGGCAAGACTAGGAATACATTTTACCATTTATTATACCACACGTGCATATGAGTTTCCCTCCGGGCCTCGTGGATATTGCAGACTCGAGAATCATTGCAGTTATAGCATGGATCATAAACATTCATTACAAACTCGGAGATACAAAATAACTGTTATTACTGCCTCTAGGGCATATCTCCTACACTTCTTCACCTTCTTCAATTCCAATCAAATCCCAATACTCAATTGCAGATGGGTTTTCTTCTCCCTCCTCATGCATGGGTAACAGATGCAGTTCGTCTCCCCTTTAAGAATTGTCGCCTAGGCAACCAGGAGCCAACGCGTGTGCACGCGGGAGGGCGTCGTCGTGGAGGACCGGTCGGGAGCCATGGCGTCGGGTATGGCCATCCCGGAGAGCTTTGTCACGTGCGGCCGGTGGCCGCCTCTATGGCCAGGCTCGCCGGGGGAGGGTCAAGCCGTAGGGCTTCGCCACACGCAATCGTCCGCCGACAATGACGGACCCTACTGAAGATGCCACCCAACGTTGCACCTGATTCCTTGCCAGGACGAGCAACGTCGTGGTCGAGGGCCTCCGCCAAGCGGGTTGGTGCCGCCTTCGCTGTGAGTAGCGGCGTCGCCTGCTGGGCTAGCCTGACGAGTGTCGTTGTTTGAAGCCGCATGCGAAGCCGCCGTTGTTGCCGCATGCCAGGACCAAGTTGGGTGGTCCGCTGATCTTGATCGCGTCGTGCCAGATTGCTTCTTCACTGACGAACATCATCCGATTCCTTCTTGGAGTAGCACTCGGTCGATCCAGTCAATTCGTACATGCATAGACGAATATACAATACACCATTGGTCAATTGATCTTTGATCTTAATTGCAAATTTTTTTAAAGTTTTCATTGTCCACACCCATCGCCTGCTGGTGCCACACATACTGCCGGAGACACACCTGAAGAACTCGCCTCTGTCCCTCAGACATGTTTCAGTCCCTTCCGTGTACCAGGCTCTCCATGTTCGTTCATTACCAATTTTTCTCTACCCTTTGTTGCTTCCTTCCTGTTAGATTACTATCATGTATATTACATGATGATTATTTTTGCTTTGCTTACCTTGAGTATGTTCAAAGAATAAGTTATGAGTATTTGGCCTAGCTGATACATTAGCATGTTTAGTTTTTCACTGTACTTTAGACCACTTTGTTTGAATAGTTCTAATTAGCACACAGAACACAAGAAATTATTGGACCATTATTCCAGTAAATCATAGGTTTGCTTTGTATTGAACCCTTGCATTCTGCAAAGCAACTTAATAATAGTAATAAGCTATGCCTTCTAATATTTTGTCATACTCACAAAAGGTTGTCGACTAAAACGGTGTAACTGAACGCATCTCAAAGTAATGACAACAGAGTAATGCCACTAGGAAAAATTATATATCAATGTACAAGTACCATGCATCACTTATATCTAACAAATTGAATCAGCTCTTATGGATTAACCAACTCACCATCTATCCAAATTTTACAGCATGTACGGTAAGTACGGCAACATCAAATTATTCTGCAAAGAAGATACATGCTCCAATGCCTTCCATGCCAGTTACATATATAGTAATGCCTTTATCAGTAATCACTTCATTGATCTCCATCCATTGTAACTAAGAAACATTCTAGCACCTCTATGCGCTTTCAAACAAAATATATACCGGAGTGAATAAATTCTATATCATGCCCACATTGTATTACTCTTCTCTACTAAATATTGGTCCAAGCAACATATTCCCCCATTCGGTGACCATCTATTCTCATCTATTAGATATATTGTTCGGTACAAAGTGGGACACCGTATATCCATGCCACAGTGGTGAAAGAACATACCCCTCCAAATAACTTGAAATAGATTATGCCAAGATATGGTCAATGTAATCAATCCAATATATATTTATCCACTAACAATTAGAATCATTGCCTCTATATGAAAGATATTATATTGTTCTTATCATTACCTCTATATGAAATCACATATTATTGATCCCAATTGTTAACTTATTTGCTATTTGGATGTTACGTAAAAATCCACAACAAATTCCCGCTGCAACGCGCGGGGCATCAACTAGTTTACCAAGTATCTAGGGTTGTTCCGCTTCAGCGACCGCTCTCCTCATAATAGAAGCACTTAGTCTCGGGTTTGGGTTCAACCTTGGGTTTCTTCACTGGAGCAGCAACTGCCTTGCCATCCATGAAGTTTCCCTCCTTGCCCTTGCCCTTCTCGAAACTAGTGGTTTTACTAACCATCAACACTTGATGCTCCTTCTTGATTTCTACCTTCGCGGTGTCAAACATCGCGAATAGCTCAGGGATCATTATTTCCATCCCTAGCATTTTTATAGTACATCACGAAGCTCTAGTAGCTTTGTGGCAGTGACTTGGAGCACTATGTCAATCACTATCTTATCTATAAGATCAACTCCCACTCGATTCAAGCGATTGTAGCACCCAGACAATCTGAGCACATGCTCACCGATTGAGCTATTCTCCTTCATCTTGCAGGCAAAGAATCTTGTTGGAGGTCTCATACTTCTCAACACGTGCACGAGCCTGAGATCCCAATTTTAGCTCTTAGAACATCTCATATGTTCCGTGACGTTCAAAAAACGTGTTGGAGCCTCAATTCTAAGCCGTAATGCATGATGCACTGAACTATCAAGTAGTCATCAAAACGTGCCTGTCAGATGTTCACAACATCTACAGACGACGCTTGAGGGGGTGGCGCACCGAGCGGTGCATTAAGGACATAAGCCTTCTGTGCAGCAAATGAGGACAATCCTCAGATTACGGACCCAGTCCGCATTATTGCTAGCATCATCTTTCAACTCTATTTTCTCTAGGAACGTATAAAAAACACAGGGGAGCTACAGCGCGAGCTACTGATCTACAACATAATTTGCAAAGACATTTTGACTATGTTCATGATAATGAGTTCAATTAATCATATTACTTAAGAAATCCCACTCAAATCAACATCCCTCAGGTTGTCTAAGTGTGACATGATCCAAATCCACCAACCCAAGTCCGATCATCACGTGAGATGAGGTGGTTTCAATGGTGAACATCTCCATGTTGATCATATCTACTATATGATTCATGCTCGACCTTTCGGTCTCTTGTGTTCCGAGGCCATGTCTATACATGCTAGGCTTGTCAAGTTTAACCCGAGTGTTCCGCATGTGCAACACTGGCTTGCACCCGTTGTATGCGAACGTAGAGTATATCACACCCGATCATCACATGGTGTATCGAAACGACGAACTTTCGCAACGATGCACACTCGGGGAGAACACAATTTTATCTTGAAATATTTAGTGAGGGATCACCTTATAATGCTACCATCGTCCTAAGCATAACAAGGTGCATAAAAGGATTAACATCACATGCAAATCATAAGTGACATGATACGGCCATGAACTTGTGCTTTTGATCTCCATCTCCAAAGCACCGGCATGATCTCCATCGTCACCGGCATGACACCATGATCTCCATCAACGTGTCGCCATCAGGGTTGTCGCGCCAACCATGCTTCTACTACTATTGCTACCGCTTAGTGATAAAGTAAAGCATTACATAGCGCTTAATGAGTGACACGCAGGCCACATAATAA
This sequence comes from Elymus sibiricus, assembly GCA_039707655.1. Taxonomy (NCBI): domain Eukaryota; kingdom Viridiplantae; phylum Streptophyta; class Magnoliopsida; order Poales; family Poaceae; genus Elymus; species Elymus sibiricus. The sequence continues at coordinate 60,973,070 of CM077665.1, forward strand.
TTAAAGACAACCCTATGGCTCCTGCCGGTTGCCATACTCATCGACATGCAAGTCGTGATTATCTATACAAAAACATGATCATTTCATACATCACATATATCTCATCATGTCTTTGGCCATATCATATCACAACATACCCTGCAAAAACAAGTTAGACGTCCTCTAATTGTTGTTGCATGTTTTACGTGGCTGCTATGGGTATCTAGCAAGAACGATTCTTACCTACTCAAAACCACAACGGTGATATACAAGTTGCTATTTCACCTTCTACAAGGACCGCCTCTGTCGAATCCGATTCAACTAAAGTCGGAGAGACATACACCCGCCAGCCATCTTATGCAACAAAGTTACATGTCAGTCGATGGAACCGGTCTCTCGTACGTGGACGAGTAAGGTTGGTCCGAGCCGCTTCATCCCACAATACCGCTGAATCAAGAAAAGACTAAGGAGGGAAGCAATCTGAATATCAACGCCCACAAAATCCTTTGTGTTCTACTCGTGATCTCATCTACGCATAGACCTAGCTCATGATGCCACTGTTGGGGAACATTGCATGGGAAACAAAAAATTTCCTACGCACATACAAGATCTATCCATGGTGATGAGCATCTACGAGAGGGAGAGTGGATCTACATACCCTTGTAGATCACTAAGCAGGAAGCATTAAGAAACGCGGTTGATGTAGTCAAACGTCTTCGCGATCCAAATCGCAATCCGTCCCGCGATCCAATCACGATCCGTCCCGCGATCCAATCACGGTCCTTCCGATGTAGCGCCGAACGGACGGCACCTCCGCGTTTAGCACACGTACAGCTCGATGACAATCTCCACCTCCTTGATCCAACAAGCGAGGGTGGAGAGGTAGATGAGTTCTCCGCCAGCACAACGGCGTGGTGGCGGTGGTGGTGGAGCTGTCCCGACAGGGCTTCGCCAAGCACGACCGAGACGATCTAGCGGAGAACAGATCTAGAGGGAGAGAGAGGCAGCCGTGGCTTTTCAGGTTGGGGGCTGCCCTCAAAATCCCTCAATATATATAGGAGGAAGGGGAAGGGGGGAGGCAGCCCTAGCCCCTCCAACAAGGAGGGGTTCGGCCGAACTAGGGGAGGAGTCCACCTCCCACGAGGGAGGTGGACTCCTAGTAGGACTCCTCCCTACTTGGCCCCTCTCCCACCTCCTTGCATATGGGACCTTAGGGGATGGTTGCCCAGACCACCAGGGGTTGGTGCACCACCTCCTAGGCCCATGTAGCCCCTGGGGTGAGTGGGCCCCTCCCGGTGGACCCCCGGAACCCTCCCGGCACTCCCGGTACACTACCGGAAATACCCGAAACTTTTTCGGTAACCAAAACGGGACTTCCTATATATCAATCTTTACCTCCAGACCATTCCGGAGCTCCTCGTGACGTCCGGGATCTCATCCGGGACTCTGAACAACTTTCGGTCACCAACATACATAACTCAATACTACCGAAACGTCACCGAACGTTAAGTGTGCAGACCCTGCGGGTTCGAGAACTATGTAGACATGACCGAGACACCTCTACGATCAATAACCAATAGCGGGACCTGGATGCCCATATTGGTTCCTACATATTCTACGAAGATCTTTATCGGTTGAACCTCTATGTCAAGGATTCAGCTAATCCCGTATGCAGTTTCCTTTGTTCTTCGGTATGTTACTTTCCCGAGATTCGATCGTCGGTATCTCTATACCTAGTTCAATCTCGTTACCGGCAAGTCTCTTTACTCGTTCCGTAATACAAGATCCCGTGGCTATCTCTTTAGTCACTTTGCTTGCAAGGCTCATTGTGATGTTGTATTACCGAGTGGGCCCTGAGATACCTCTCCATCACACGGAGTAACAAATCCTAGTCTTGATCCATGCCAACTCAACAGACACCCTCGGAGATACCTGTAGAGCATCTTTATAGTCACCCAGTTACGTTGCGACATTTGATACACACAAGGTACTCCTCCGGTGTCAGTGAGTTGCATGATCTCATGGTCATAGGAACAGATACTTTGACATGCAGAAACAATAGCAATAAACTGACACGATCATATGCTACTTTCATAGTTTGGGTCTTGTCCATCACATCATTCTCCGAATGATTTGATCCCATTATCAAATGACATCTCATGTCTATGGCTAGGAAACCTTGACCATCTTTGATTAACGAGCTAGTCTATTAGAGGCATACTAGGGACACAGTGTTGTCTATGTACCCTCACATGTATTTGAGTTTCCAATCAATACAATTATAGCATGGATAATAAATGATTATCATGAACAAGGAAATATAATAATAACCATTTTATTATTGCCTCTAGGGCATATTTCCAACACATAATTCATATTGGCATCTTGGCCACAGGCATAGCAAGCATCAAGTTCATCAAAAAGGATATTTCAAAAGAATCCATGGGATCATAGCAATTATCATAGCATTCATCCTTCGGTAAGCATGAAGGGAAATTAAATAATGTATGAGTTGAAGAGTTACTCTCATTAGAAGGTGTGCACGGGTAGCTAATCTGCTCTTCCTCCTTTTGGTCTTCCCTCTCCTCCTCATCTTCTTCATCTAATCAGCTCACAGTTTCAAAAATTTCTTCTTCCATAGATTCCTGCAAAATATTAGTCTCTTCCAAGGCAGCGGTCATTCTCTCAATAAATTCAATAATATCATAATTGTATTCATAATTATCATAGCAATATTGAAGTATGGATAAATTTTCAGATTTGTAAGGAACATCATCATACTTTTCAAGCAAAGAAGAAATTTCATAAGCACATTTAAAAGCAACAAATTCTTCTATTCGTTCCACATCATAGTAATCATAAATACCTTTAGCATAAGAAGACAAGGTTTTATTATCATTAAATTTACATTGAAAGGGAAGGTGAAGACCCTCAATCTTAGAGCAACAAGTGTAATCACATTTCAAACATGCATCCCAAGCAAACCATTGCAATATTCTAATTTGATCCCATAAGTGTTTCCCTTTTTGAGATAAGCGATAATCCCTAAAGTACTCATGTTGATCCAAAGTGTCTCCCATTACAAAGTTCAATGAGGATTTCTAAGGATTTTCAAAGGAGTAATTAACGTGTTTCACATAACTAGCATCGAGAGTTTTAGGAGGTTCCCCATCTCCATGAGTAGCAAGTACCACTAATTTTTTTGGTGTTTCGTGTTCCATATCCATAACTAAAGATATAAAACAACTAATAATAGAAAATAAAAATTACTTAGTGATAAAGCAAACAAGCACACATGAGAATATTCACCCCCACGCTATTGCTCCCCGGCAATGGCGCCAGAAAAAGGTCTTGATAACCCACAAGTGTAGGGGATCGTTTGTAGCCTTTTCGATAAATAAGAGTGTCGAACCCAACGAGGATCTAAAGGTAGAACAAATATTCCCTCAAGTTCTATCGACCACCGATACAACTCTACGCACACTTTAACGTTTGCTTCACCTAGAACAAGTATGAAACTATTTTGTAGGTGATAGGATAGTTTGCACAAATAAAACTAGAAGTACTTTGCGGGAATAAAACTATGAGTAAAAATCAAGATAATAAAAGTTAGTTGTTTAGTAGAAAGCTTTTGTCAAACAAGAAGGTTATTTGTCCCTAGGCAATTTATAACTTGACCGGTAATCATTCTTGCAATTTTATATGAGGGAGAGGCATGAGCTAACATACTTTCCGTACTTGGATCATATGCACTTATGATTGGAACTTTAGCAAGCATCCGCAACTACCAAAGATCATTAAGGTAAAACCCAACCATAGCATTAAGTATCAAGTCCTCTTTACTTCCATATGCAACAACCCACCTACTCGGGTCTATGTATTTTGTCACTCACGCCACCCACCATAGGCAAATCATGAACACATTGCAACACCCTACAGCGGGGATCATCCATGTTTGCGCGAGACGGAGGGCACCGTAGGACAGCACCATAATAAAATATACACTCATAGCAACCACGATCACCGATTAGTCCATAGGACAAAACGAATCTACTCAAACATCATAGGATAGCCACATATCATTGGGAAATAGTATATGGAGTTGAGCACCATGTTTAAGTAGAGATTACAGCGGGAAAGAGAGGTGTTACACCGCTGCATAGAGGGGGAGAGAGTTGGTGTTGACGGCGGCGAAGTTGTTGGTGTAGATCGCCGTCACGATGATTGCCCCGGCGGTGTTCCGGCGCCACCGGGAGAGAGGGGGAGAGAGCCCCCCCTCCTTCTTATTCTTCCTTGGCCTCCCCCTAGATGGGAGGAGAGTTCCCCCTCTGGTACATGGCCGCCATGGCGGTGGAGGGGCAGGAGCCCCTCCAAGATTGGATCTCCCTCTCTGTTCTCTTCTGTTTCGCGTTCCTGTTTTCTGGCCGAAAACCGTTTCTTAATTCCCGAAGATCCGTAACTCCGATTGCGCTGAGATTTTAGCATGATTTGTTTCCGGATATAAGCTTCCTTGCGCCCGAAGTAGAGCTCCAACCGACTTACAAGGTGACCACAACCCACCACCCCGCGCATGGGCCCTGGGGCGCGCCCTGGTGTTTTGTGGGGGCTGAGTGCCTCCTTTTGCGTTGATTCCAACTCCCAAAAATCACATATATTCCAAAATAATTCTTCGTAAATTTTTATCGTGTTTGGAATTCATTTGATTTGGATATTCTGCAAAACAAAAAAACATGCAACAAACAGGAACTGGCACTGGGCACCAGATCAATATGTTAGTCCAATAAATCATATAAAATGTTGCCAAAATATGTGAAAGTGGTATAATATTGGCATGAAACAATCAAAAATTATATATACAACGGAGACGTATTACCATGCTTAAATAGCTAGGAGTGAATAATGATTTATAGTGTGTGTAAACATGCATTAAAATGGTTGTGATGTAGTATGTTAGTATGGTATCCTCCTCTGAGTAATTCGAGTGGCTTGACTTGGCACAAGTGCAAACATGTAGTTGATTCAAAACCAATGCAGCCTTCATAATATTTAAATTCAGAGTGTTCATATCCTATTCATGCTAGCGTTCAATGTTAATTATTCTCAATGCATAATAATGACTGTTTTCGCTCTCTAGCTGGTCGCTTCTCAATTTATTGCTAGCCTTCACCTGAACTAAGTGGGAATACTGTTTGTGCATCCAAAATCCCTAAATCCAAGTTGTTACAAATGAGTACACCATACCTACCTATATGCGGTATTACCCTGCCATTCCAAGTAATTTTGCACGTGCCACCTCTCAACATTCAAATAAAATATTTGTTTTGTGTGCTCGTACCGCTCATGGAACGACAGGGCAGTTAGTATCTTCCATGCTAAGCGGATTATTCTCAAGATGGGCGTTTATCCTCATGTCATTGCACGAGAGAGGCTGGTGAAAAGGATTTCCAGTCCTGTATAATCAAAAATAAACTAAACAAACTCCCTTGGAAAGTTGATTGTTGGATGGCACCCGTGGATTCGGTCAGCCATGGCTTGTGTATGTATGATGGATGGGAGTAAACTTACATTTTCGCTTGGGAACCGCCAATAATGTGTTTAACATGGAAGATACTGAAATCTTTGTCGTAACGTTGACAGGAAGAACACCACCCAAAGTTACAATTTCATCTCAGTTTTAAATCTTGAGCTTTGTCACCTCTGCAAGTCAATACTTCCCTCTGTGAAGGACCTTTCTATTTACTTTTATGTTATTTACTTTCATGCTATATTATTTTTATTATTGAGTCATCATCTTCTCATTAAAGCACCATACCTGAGAGCACTATTATCATTCTTATGCATTGAGTCTAGTTAATGTTGGATTTGAGCATGAATGGATCTTTTCTACCTTGAATTAAAAAAATTAGTCGTCGCTTGAACCTTAGAGGTGCTCTACATTTATGTTTTGCGGTCTCAGAAAGGGCTAGCGAAATACCATATCATCATATTATATCATGATTGTTTTGACGAAGTGTTGGCATGTGTGATATTTTGTTATTGCTCGCTAGCTGGTTATGTTACTGTCATGAGTAAATATAATACCTAAGTGTTGTCATTGATATGGTTATTTATGATCTTTGCTGAAAACCTGAACACTACCTAAGCATATATATAGCAACGAGAACAAAAGAGTTTGTAAAAGTTTTCTTTATCACTTTCAGTTTATCAACTGAATTGCTTGAGGACAAGCAATGAGTTAAGCTTGGGGGAGTTGATACATCTTCAACGTATCTACTTTTCCAAACACTTTTGCTCTTGTTTTGGACTCTAGTTTGCATGATTTGAAAGAAACTAATCTGGACTGATGATGTTTTCAGCAGAACTGACATCGTGTTGTTTTTGTGGAGAAATAAAAGTTCTCAAAATTGGACGAAACTTTCTGGAGATTTTTTATGAAATAAATAAAAAATACTGGAGCAAAGATCCACCAGAGGAGGGCCACCAATTGCCCCCAAGGAAGCAGGGCATGCCCACCCCCTAGGACGCACCGTGATGCCTTGTAGGGCCCACGTGCCTCCGCTGACCCTAATTCTAAGCCAATATATTCCTATTCCCCGAGAAAAAATAAGATAGAAGTTTTCATGGCGTTTTACAAGATGGAGCCATCGCCACCTCATGTTCTTCCTCGGAGGGGGCTGATCTGGAATCCGTTTGGGGCTCCGGAGAGGGGTTTCGTCATCGTCGTCATCATCAACCCTTCTACATCAACAATTCCATGATTCTCTCCATTGGGAGTGAGTAATTCCTTTGTAGGCTTGTTGGACGGTGATGGGATTAGATGAGGTTTATTATGTAATCGAGTTATATTGATAGGGCTTGATCCCTAGTATCCACTATGTTCTGAGATTGATCTTGCTATGACTTTGCTATGCTTAATGCTTGTCACTAGGGCCCGAGTGCCATGATTTCAAATCTGAACCTATTATGTTTTCATAAATATGAGAGTGTTTTGGATCCTATCTTGCAAGTTGTATGCACCTATTACGTGTTATGATCTGCATACCCTAAGGTGACAAGAATTGGGATTCTTTTCGGTGATTACCGTAGTTTGAGGAGTTCATGTATTCACTATGTGTTAATGCTTCGTTCTGGTTCTCTATTAAAAGAAGGCCTTAATATCCCTTAGTTTTCTTATGGACCCGCTGCCACGGGAGGGTAAGACAAAAGATGTCATGCAAGTTCTTACTATAAGCACGTATGACTATATACGAAATACATGCCTACATTACATTGATGAATTGGAGCTAGTTCTGTGTCGCTCTAGTGTGTAAATGTTACATGATGAATGTTATCCAATTTACTTATGCATCACTGATCCAATGCCTACGCTTTTCTTATATTGATCCTGGCTAAGTTACTATTGATGTTGTTGCTGTTTCAATCATTACAAAAAAAATTGTTGTTACAGTTATTGTTCCTACTACTATTTTGATGTGCTACTAAACTTTTGTTGCAGAGAGAAATCCTAGGTGTGGTTGAATTGACAACTCAACTGCTAAGGCCAATAAATATTCTTTGGCTCCCCTTGTGTCGAATCAATAAATTTGGGTGAAATACTACCCTCGAAGACTATTGCAATCCCCTATACTTGTGGGTTATCAGATACTGGGCATAAAAGTTTTTGTTTCTGCACCGTATCAATTCAACTATCATCCAAATCATCTCAAAGGCTTTACTTGGCACAAACACTAACTAAAAGATAAAAACACGGTAATTACAGTAGCAATAATCATGTTATCACACAAGAACAGAAAATAAAAGTTGCAAATAAGATAAATATTGGGTTGCCTCCCAACAAGCGTTATTGTTTGATGCCCCTAGCTAGGCATAATGCAAATTTTCACGTTTTCTCATTATCGTTCAATTCCTCTATCAAGCAAAGAGACTTCTTAGGAGGTTTAGCAAGCATGTTATGAATCATAATACTCCTAGGTATGAAGTCAAAGAATTGTTTGTCAAGCATGGGTTCCCTTAATTTATCAATGTGGTTGGGGTGAACACTAATCATTTTCAAATCTGCTCTCTCTTTATTGGATGAGTCACCCTTGTTCTTAGGAACATACATAAGCTTTCATTATTTTTTATAGGAGTCTTTTTTATTGTCTCGACGGAGGAAAAAGCGGAGCCCAAGTTATTAATAATTTCTTCCAATTTATCAATTCTAGTGGGACTTTGCTCCACCCTTTCGGAGATTGGTTCTTTATCCTTTAATAGTTTCAAAGTGGTTTCTATGGAGATTCAAGTTTCGAACCTTGGTTATGTAACTTTTCATCAAGATTTTTGATATGTTCAATAGTTTGCATCTTGTTCTCAATCATTTCTAACCTCCGCATAACATGTTCCAAAGTCAAGGATGTTTCATTAATAATGATAGGTGGTGCACCCATTAGATTTCCCATAGCATTGAAAGCATCCATAGGGTAACTACTTAGAGAATTTCCTCTGGTAATAGTGTCAAGCACAAATCTGTACCAAGTAGTAACACCCACATAAAAATTCCGAAATAAGATGGTATTGGATTTCTTACGAATGGATCTATTTTGAGAATTACAAATCATAAGCCAAGCATCTTTCAAACTATCTCCTTCCCTTTGTTTAAAATTAAGCACTTCATTTTCGTGGTGCAAGTAACAAGCAAAAAACTAGTGAATGTTGCAACAGCCAGAGTCCCTTTGCGCTCGGGTTTTTGGGGCTAAATACTTCCCCGGTGGAAATTTGTTGAATGTGGAGGAAACGAGCAACATGTCATACACTTGGAGGAGCATTTTGCAAGGAATCAAAATTCTAAAGAAGGGGCTCATCTGGCGTGTTGGCGACGGGCAATCAATCAATATGTGTGGAAGGATCCATGGATACCTAGGGGAATAACTAGGCGGCCAACTACACCAAGGGGCACAAATATTATGTCAAAGGTTAGTGATCTTATCAACCCAGCTACTGGTTCATGGGATGAAGCACTGGCTAGGGCCACTTTCAATACAGATGTTACCCCCTGGATACTTGCAATCCCCATAAATTGTGACCTTGAAGATCTGCCGGCTTGGCACTTTCATAGGAGGGGCAAATTTTCAGTAAAATCTGCATCTTGGGTTCATATGCAAGACAAAAATTTAGAGGGGCCGAGAGGTGTTGCTTCGGGAGCTGAGGAGGCGAACAATTTGTCCCCATGGAAGAAGATCTGGCGGATGACGGTCCCAGGCAATATCAAACATTTTATATGGAGGCTGGCTCACAATTCGATGGTTGTTTGTGTGAACCTTCAAAGAAGAGGACTTGATATTTCCCTGTCTTGTCCTGTGTGTCAAGCTAATGGTGAGGATGGGGGCCATCTGCTCTTCAAATGCAAACAAGTAAAGGAGGTATGGAGGTTGTGTGGGATGGAGGAGGAGAGACTGTTGCTTATGGATTAGCGTACGGCATCAACAACGATGGAGAAATTGACAAAGTTGGATGGGGAGAAGCAAGCTTTCATTGCCACCCTTATGTGGAATTGGTGGGGCGAGCGCAATAACCGCAGAGAAGGGAAAAAGGAAAACTGAGTGAGGAGCTTGCTTGGATTATAAAGCATCAAACAAGCGAGTTTCGCGACCTCCAGCTGGAACCAATGAACGCTAGGCCGACTCCAAAGCAACGATGGAAACCACCGCCGGCTGAATGGATTAAAATGAACATCGATGGCTCGTTCAAACCAAACGAATTTAATGGCGGCTGGGGGGGCTGTGTTCAGGGATCATCTGGGAGAGGCAATGGTTTGTGCTGCTGGTTTCCTGCCAAACTTGTTGAACCCGCTACATTCAGAGTTGTTGATTGCTGAAGCTGCACTTCACTTGGCGTCAGACTTTGGTATGGGCAAGGTCTACTTGAAGTCAGCCTGGACACGGTCCGAGCCGGTCCGGTCCCGGTCCGAGCCGGTGTTTGGACCGGCCGCCGGCGGTCCGGACCGGACCGGACCGAGCAGCGTCGCGGTCCTGTTTCCAGGGACCGGACCGGCAATGGCGGGCCACGAGCCGGACCGAGAGGACCATCGGGACCGATCAAGACATGGCCAGAGCGCGCTCTGGAGCTCCGGCGAGAGCAGCTCATCAGGGACGCAATGCTAGAGGAAGCGCAGCTCATCGAGAAGATGTCTGGGAGCTTCAGAAGAACTAGAGGGAGCTACATGACCAAGAAGAACACCAAAGGGAGCTCATCGGCGACGAATCTGGCACAACGGCCGGTGAACGGAGATGAAAGAGACGATGGCCGATGCGGCGTTGTAGGACCTACCAGGTCGATTTCTTTGGCGGGGACGACGGATCCGAGTGTGGCGCGTCTAATGGACATAGTCTCCAGGGCCAGTGAGTCCAGTGGTCGCGCGGACGATGGCCACCACGCCGGCGGACGTACTCGACGGCAGTTTCTTGCGCCTCCGCAATGCCTGGGTCGCCACCCTCTCGCCATGGGCCTGCCACACCCCCGCCACGGCCCCTCCATGCTGCGGGCACGCCTCCGCCATGCTCCCGCCACGCCCTCGCCCCGCCCCGGGCCCCCGCCATGCCGCCGGCTGCCTTCTTCGGTCCTGCGAGCGATCCCGGTCAAAGACCGGACCGGACCGACGAAGTTTCGGGCCGAAATCGGCAGCCCGGACCGGTTGGAATTTTTACCGGGCCAGGACCGAGCAAGCTCAGACCGAGCAGGCCACGAAGCCCGCTCGCCACGTCCAGGCTGAACTTGAAGGAAGCGCTAGATGATACTGATATTGATCTCTCTTGCCTGGGCGTTGTGGCTGACCGCTTGAAAACTTTTATCCTGTGTAATTTCATTGAGTGCAAAATTATGCACCTGCTCTAGAACATGTAATTAGGTAGCGCACACCCTTGCGACAAAGGGCTCGCTGATGGCCGGGGTGCCGAACAGTATAACTGATGGTCCTGAACCATGTGTATCCGTTTTAGTGGCGAGCGATTTGGCTTCGCACTTTAATGCAATTGCACTGAGTTCAAAAAAAGAGCAGTACTATCAACTGGATTGTCCTTCAGCTTGGTGGGAACATGGCACATCAGTGATTGAACTCGAAGCCAGATGTGACGTATAAATAATTTAGAGTAGAACCCAACATAGTGGATGAAACAGAGAGTAAAGCCTAAGATGACAGAAATAAAGAGTCAAAAATGAAGTGCCAACACTTAATTTTCAACTAATCAGTATGTGAAGCTGATGTAAGTGGGGAAATCATTTAAGAATGTTAATGGCATGATTTAGCTTCGGACCCACAGGCCCTCCATTCTTTGGTCATCAACTTCAACAACTTTATGTTTCGCAAAAAAAAAAACTTCAACAACTTTATGTTATGCATTGCCTGGATCAAACATGAAAGACAACACAAATTGCAAGCAGATGTATAGAACAAAAGGTTTTAATTTAAGAATTAAATTGTGACTATATAAATGTACTGTGGACATCATGTCCATGTGCAGTGCAGCAAACCCGAATTCTGAAGTTTTGGGCAACCATGACACCTCTGATTTGTAGAATGTTACCGTGATCCAAGAGCAGCAGTTCTTGTAAGCTTGGACTGTTGACAATATTACCGTTGTCTTCGCACGTAAAATGGAGGCCGGTTACATGGAGTTGAAATGTCATGTGAAGACCTTTGGGCCGACATTGTCGTCTTCAGTCGCTGTACCTAGATGATGATCGTCTCACGTCGAACAAGACCTACAGTTTCAACCACGACTCGAGCATTGCTCCGTGCATGGCAATGGTATGGCTTGACAAGCAGGCACCTTGCTTTGTGCTCCTCGCATCTTATGGCACAGCCGCTAACCTGCACGCGACACAACTAGAAGAGCTAGGCCGTGGTTGTGCAACTCTGGACAAACTTTCCTTTGGGTGTTGAGGTCCAACGAGGAAGATAAGTTGCCAGAAGAACTCCATGACAAATGCAACATGAAAGGCTTGATTGTTCCTTTTTGCCCTCAGCTGGATCGGAGGTATGGACTCATAGAGCCTTGGGCATGAAATGAATCAATTTTTTGCGCATACAACAACAAGGCTAGCAATTTTAGTGGAATTTGTCAACGAATAAAAGTTAAGCTTGCACCACCGTAATGCAGGTTGTTTCTTCACACACTACGGATGGAACTCGACAACCAAAGCAATTGTCACCGGTATACCCATGGTCGCAATACACAATGGGCGAACCAATCAACCAACAGCCGCAAAGTATGTGGAGAGCGCGTGGGGGTGGGGGGGCTGGCTTGCGTCCATGTCGAGATGAGAAGGACTTGGTGAGAAGGGAAGGATTGAGGAGGTGCATCAAGGAGGTGATGGGTGGGGAGGAGTACAACAGGAATGTTTCTAAGTGGATGTAGGCGCCAGAAGGCCAAAGAGGCTATGCAAGAACAAGGGGCTTCTGACAAGAATATTGCAGATTTTTCAGGCAAGTATTTATAGAACTAAGACAATTTTTCAATTAGAGAGATCTTCCCAACTTCCTTATAGCTTACACAGAAGTTAGAGTCCCTTGTAATTAAATCGATTGATAAATCGATCTGTATAATAAAATCAAGCAGTGGCTGAAAAATCCTTGCTGTAAAATCAAGTTACTTTAATCTCAAGAAAAAAATGAGTTATTTTTGTTTAAAATCAAGCAGTTGCTAAGAACTACTACTTGTTGGAGATAGGAAGGAGCAAAAATGAGATCAGCTCATTCCGTATAGCACTGTTGTGGGATCCAGACTTTTGAGGCCTGAATTTGTGATTTTCTCACGTGTACCTAGCAGAGCATATATGAAGATAATAAATTAGCACATGTTGGTTTACAGAATCATGCAGGTCGTTCATATGTACCTAGAAGATGTCAAAGGATTCATATGCAAAGTAATGGATCCTTAAGGCCAAAAAAAAATATTACACAGCACATCGGTACACTTCCTCTTTGGCATGTCAAGAATCAATGCAATGTGAAATTAGAAATCAAATAATGTTGACAAGCTCAATCAGACATGCAAGGGAAGGCCTGAAATGAAATGGCGCCTCCTGAAGTTCAACGACATATATGATCAAAACAATGCATGCCTAAAGACCATAGAGTTCTGATGATAATTGACCTGCATGGCGATCAGGACGACATGATCCACAAAATACAGTTAAAACATGCTGCTACAATCAAAAAGTTGCAAGGAGCATATAGTATGGGAAAGCGGCAAGCAAGCTATCATCAGCCCATAGTATTTCTGATTCTCATCAAACATCGGACGACGAATCTAACACAAAAAGTCTGCGATGTAAGTACCACTAAAGTCAGGTACCAAAAGAAGCAGATGCAGATATTAAGCTATGTTGGGAATCTGCACCACTGAGAAAGGGTCCTCAAAGGAGTAATCCGTCCCTCTCTTGAAGCTCCAGGGGCTACCTCCTTCAGGACCTGTGCTCCCGAGAAGCACCATTTCACAGGACATACTGGTCATCTTGTTAGAAGCTTCCTGCGCTTTACGAGTCGCCTCATCCTTCGAGAATGACGTGAAGCTCGGGTTAGCCATGCAGATGGACGCAGACCTCAGCGCCCTCGCGTTCCGGAAGAAGAAGTTGAGGAAGGCAACCTCCCCGAGCTCCCCTCGGAATTCTCTGTAGGAGAACACCTTGATGCACGACTTGAAGCTTTCAGTGGGCTTGGCCAGCTTCCATAAGTTGAGGTTCCTCCTGGCACTGCCAGCTTGATAATCACATTTTTCAGACTGCAATAAAAAAAAGCAATTAAATCACTCGCAGTTCAGCTATGATGAATCATGCTGGTACACACACACACACACACGATGCAAAGTAATACCACACAGCACTTCATATTAATTGAAAAGCGGCAGATATTGTCCCCATGAAACAAACATTATAGCATGCATACGGGAGAGATGTGAGATGTCAATGCTTCCCATGCATGAAGCTAGACAAAGTACCAACTATCCTAGTAGTACAGATAAACAGCAACTAAGGTGGTCTCATGATTACAGTTCATGTATAACAAATTAAGAAGTGAGGCTACAAATTCGAGCTGCGGTGTAGCTCTCCTAACACGTGCACAATTTACCAAATACATTCTTTGTAATTAGTTAATCAAACATGCCTGATACGACGCAACATAGAAGCAAAGCATCAATGTGGCATTATGGCATGCTACACGGACCTCCAACAAATTGTAGGCAGCGATGAGCAACCCCCAGAATTCATAACAAACATATTCAAGGCTGTCAGTGAAGAAAGCAAACATATTCTGCATGGAAAAAAAATACCATAATGTGCAGTGCCTCCAAATTGGGAAAGCAGACGAGGAAGGAGGGAACCATCTCGGCATGTGTGTGGTTTCCAAAACGCACATTCAGACTCAGAACCTTGACACTGGTTGCCATGGTGCTTGGGCTGGCCTTCATCCCGGCCTGGAATGAACCCAAATGAACAAAAAAGAAGTCACACAAAAAGAAACATCAGCTGGACATTTTGCTAACTGAACAAACTGTTAGACTGCAGATATATAGGAGATGTATGTACCATAACGATGGTGTCTCGGATCTCTAGGATGGTGTTCCCTGGCTCCAAGATTCCTAATGCGTGCAGCTTGGGAGCATCGCCAATCCTGACTCTGGTGCACAAGCCACCGGCGTTGCTCCGAATGCCCTCCAGGATGAGCCGCTCGAGGCGAGGAGCCTTCACCACGGCAATGTCCTCCAGAACAGAGCTGCAAATTTGGACGCACCGGAGGCTCTGGCTGGCGAGGCGAAGGCGCAGCCCCTTGTTGCATCCATGGATGTTGAGCGTCTCCAGGATGGGGCTCTTGGCGACGACAAAGTCGATGTCCCCGTCCTTCATGACGACGCTGCAGATGCCGAGCTCACGGAGATGGGGGAAGGAGGTGCGGGTCGGTAACCTGGCCACGTCCGGGAACTTCCAGAGGCCGATGTAGAGGCAAACGAGGCTGGTGATGCCGAAGAGCGCGGGCGGGAGGGGCACGTCCAGCGGCCACGGGCGGTTGACGAGGACGAGCTCCTGGACGCCCTTGGTGGCGAGGAGCTGGAGCCAGCGCGCGAGCTGGCTCTGGTACGCGTTCGCGTGGCTGCAGGTGAGGTGGACGGTGGGGATGGCGCCCGTGTGCGCTTGGAGGATGTTGGAGACGGCGGCGACGATGGCCGGCGAGTCGGCGGGCGTGGGCGGCAAGCTGCAGCCTTTGGGGCGGAGGTGGGCGTCGGCGAGGACTTGGGGCGTGGAGAGCCAGACCCGGCGCCAGCGCGAGGCGAGGACGGAGGTGCGCGCGCCGTCCTTGACGGGGAGGCGGCAGACGATTTCGCGCAGGAGCGCGTCGGGGAGGAGGCTGATGCGGTCGACGCCGTCGGGAGCGGGGAGGGCGGGGCTGCGCGCGGGGTCCGTGACGACGAGGCGGGAGAGGATCTTGTGCAGGGGAGTGTGCCGCCGGGGGTCGGAGAGCGGCAGGGCGGGGACGAGCTCGGTGCAGATGTAGGTGAGAAGCTGCTCCGTGGATCGGTCCACCTCGTGCGGGTCGAGGCCCCTCCGCCGCAGATCGGCCTCCGTCGCGGGGTCCACGTTGGTGAACGGCGGCTGCCCGGCCATGGTCGGCGGCGAGGGTTTGGGGATTTGGGGGTGGCCAGTGAAGCGGAGAGAGTGGTCTGTGTGGCTGACTGTGGAGCGTATGGCCATTGCACTTGTACAGGGCTTCGTTGTTTAGTTGGGCCGAGATCCCACGCAGGCTTGTCGCAGGCCCACCAGTCAGTTACTTGCATCTCATTTCTCAATGCATATGTCTCAAAAGAAAAATTCTCAATGCATCTCCTCCCCTCAAAAAAAATAGTCATCTTGATCACTTAAAGCCATTCTCATTTATCAATGCATTTCTACTACGTTCCTAATAACTTGGGTATTCATTAATAATCTTGACTCCCAATTTTTCACTCGCAATGACAAATGGGTCCACACTCGTGGCCACACAGCCCATTTCTCACCAATCCCCTTCTTTTCTACTCGCTAGCACGCACGCAGCTGGCGGCCACCGTTGCGCCCGCAACCAGCGTCTTCGTGCTAGTGTCACCCGCTCCTCATCAGGAGGAGTGGTGGTAAATGGAAGGGAATCGAGAATGTGGGGAGTCTATTCTTGGTCGTGACAAAGCTCGAGCACGCAGAGGCTTGGTAACTAGATAGGGCCGGGGAGGCAGGCTCTGATATCATACCGACGATGATGGTAGCTCCCTAGATGGTTGCGCCCACGAAATTGGAGACGAGAGAGAGCTATGGGTCGATGCGCCTGTGAAGACTTTGACTAGATTGCGACAGCAGTCTGGCGTCTCCGATGGTAAGGAAAGGTAGGAAAGGACAAGGAAGTGGTGACGCCGATTGCTGGATGTGCCGGTGGTAGAGAAGTGCTAGGACATGAGGTGGCGGTTGGGAGAGGAAAGTTCTGCCCGTCAAAATATCGTGATGGGAGGAACTAGCAACCGAATGTGGTGGTTGCTGTGATAGAATGTGGTCGGACTAGCACTTAATAGAAGGATAGAAGATGAACTAGCAAGAGAAGAAACTGATGCACACAAGCTGTTTGTTAAAATGTCAAAGAGAGAGGATGAGGAAGAATGTTAATGATGACGTGTGGGCCGCACCTGTCATAACGGTCAACTTAACAGTCCAAGCTAATGTAATTGACTTCTCTGCCACGTTAAACATGTTTAAATCGTCTAAAACAGTCATCAATCTTTTTTGGTAGATTTTAGGCACAAGATTAGGACACTAGTAGAAAACAGGCCATTAGTCCCGGTTCCCCAACCGGGACTAAAGTATAGAGACTAAAGGGTCCAAGCCTTTAGTCCCGGTTGGCTACGAACCGGGACTAAACCCTGGCCACGTGGCCGGCAGCGCGCGCCAAGGCATGGGGACCTTTGGTCCCGGTTGGTAACACCAACCCGGACTAAAGGTTTAGCGGTTAAGGCTTCATTGTTTATTTTTCCTTTTCATTTTGTGTTTTCCATTTAATTTTTTCCTCTAATTCAACATGATCACTTGCATCCATCCACTTTAATCAAATATATGTCATATAACTCATCATCATCTTACTCATCTAACAACTCATCATCATCTTAATCATACCAAGTTAAAATCTCATAAAACAAAAAAACATCATAATAATAATCATCCTAATCGATCATGCAAGTTAATATAAACAAGAAAAACTTCTCTCTCATAGGACCTAGTCCTCCCTCCTAGGTAAAATGACATAAAACAGAATAACACCTATGTCTCCATGATGAAGCAAAGAGATCCAATGGTCTCCAACTTGTGGCTTGCGATCCTTCTTTATTTGTCCTCATGCTTCAATTTGGAGCCGTCTTGGTGATTTGCGCTCAGTCGAGTATGTAAAAGAGAACTCGGGCTGGAAGGGGCTTTTAATTGTCATATTACCTTCGGCTTGCATCAACGGAGGCACAACTTCATTGGCAGTTTCTATTGAAGAACATAATGGTATCCTAGTTAGCAATGTAATCAATACCATTTACGCAACAGTAGTGTACTTAATTAGCAACTCTTACCAAGATATTCGGCGAATGTCATCCGCCCTCAACCTATGCACTAGTGTCCTGTACAATGTATAATTTGGGCCAGTTCCCAAATTATACGGGAAGATCTCCCTACCAACTAGGACACCAATAACAAAGTTGATAAGATCATCCTTCTCCTCCCAAGTTAGATGTGATCCATAAGTGTAGTGTGTCGTGTCAATTATGTTCTGTGTTTCACTCAAAGAAACGAAATAAGCTGTAAATTAAATTAACAAATTTAGTATGGATGAACACCAACTATTTTTAAATATAGAATGCAAATTACTTGACAAATATGCATGGTTGATAAACTCACATGGAGGTAAAACAGGAAGCATATCGACATCCACCCAAATGTCGATGTTACCTTCAATATGATCTTTAGGACGAAGATCGAAGGTTGTTTTCATATCCTCCTGAAATCCATATACCTTGCAAAGAGCTTCCCAATTTGAGCACCCTAATTCTGTGTTATTAACTGCATTCATTACTTTGACTAGAAATGTGTGACCATGTTTAGTCCTCAGGTTGGCTCTCCTCGTCTCGAAACTCTCGTGCTCTTCGAAACCGAGCCTCTCCAAGAAATACCGTCTTGCATGACAGAGGATGAACTAGTCGAATTGTATAAAACAGAAATTACACGTTGAAGCAAAGAAACAGAAGTCGTGCTTAATTACGAAAAAACAGTTGTCATCGTTGCGTACCGTAGAAATATCGAAGTCCTCGTAAAGCTTCATGGTGAAGAACCTGCCGTCTCGCAGCCCAGGCTGGTCGCAAAGACCCTTATCTTCACCGCAGAGTTCACACGCTTGGATCCCATCGTCGTCATCAGGCGACGACATTTCCTGTGTTCATTATTCAAAAATTACGGCATGACCATTGCTAATGTAAGACATATTGAGCGCCTAAAATTTGCCGGAACGGAAATAAATCAACATTCCGGCAAAACATAGGCACAAGGAGGTGTTCCCTGCAATAACATACGCACATGACCAAATAGACCTAATTGCAATAACATACGCACATGACATATAAATTGATTATTACTTTCAGTCTGTCGAGGCTTTCCTTAAATAACTCTCATATCTCATGGCACTAGTAGAAAACAGACCTTTTGTTCACATCATTAGTCCCGGTCTGGTTTTGAACCGGCACTAATGTGACCATTAGTCGCGGTTCGTGGCGGGCATCATTAGTGCCGGTTCGTTCCGGACCTTTAGTCCCGGTTCGTTCCGGGACTAAAGGGGTGGTGGCAGGCTGGTGTCAGCCTGGGGCCCCACGATAACCTTTAGTCCCGGTTCGTGCCACGAACCGGGACTATAGGCTAACCTTTAGTCCCGGTTTGTATCTCGAACCGGGACTAAAGGTCCCCTATATGAACCCATCGGCCAGCCCGAGCTCTTTGTTCTTCCCCTTTCCTCTCCTCTGGTTCTTACTCTCTTCCCCGAGCTCATCCTCCATTTTTGCCAAAATTTGTCAAGATTTGGAGGCACCCCATCCATCCAAGTGTTCACAAAGGTTAGCAACTTTGTCCTTTCATCTCTCATTGCTAGATTAGCTCTTGCAATGCACTATAAGTATAGTGATTTGTGGGTTTTAGTTTGGGAGTATTTATATGTGGTACTTTATTTGATTTATATGCAATTTGAGCTCAAATTAACTTCTTACTTTGCATGTGTAGGTGTGGTTTACTTAGTGCCTTCCCGTCCCCGTCCTAACCACCGTCGATCGCCCGCACCGTCCCATCGCCGGCACCACCTTGGTGAGCCTCTTGTTCTTATCCTTTTTTTATAAAAAAAATCATGTTTGTAAGATTTAGTTAGTTACTTGTATAGTTTTCTTACCTATATGGTTGTTTGTTATACATAGTGGCATTGTTTTCATATCCGTCCCTGTCGTCCCTCGTCCGGTTTATGATTCGGATGTGGTATATACTCTCTTTTATAACTATTTGTTGCATTTCGTGTTTATGACAATTATGCCCATCAAGTTGACATAGATATTTTTATCTAGGAGGTATGTGAACCGGAAATTCCAACCGACATAGATATTCTTGTCAAGAAGTTAAATTTAGTTGAAAAAGAAAACGAGTATTTGAAAGAAAAATTGAAAAGAGTTGAAGAAGAGAAGATGAAACTGGAGTTGTATGTTGCCAATGTCGTCGATGATCACAAGATCAAGATGGATGCAATGCGCTTGAAGATTAGAAAATTTAAAAAATATGCCATTGATAGTGAGGCTTGGTATCACTATGATGTTGGATCAATTGTTACCTTAGTTGCGATCTTGATCGCATTTGTTGTTGCATTTAAATGCTTTAGCTAGAGAGTTGTATGTTGTTTTATGAGAACAAGTGTGTATGAACTTTATGTATGAACTTGTATTAATTTGGTCTTTTCGGTGTTGTGTAATGAAGATGAGCCGGCAATGGATGTACGATGACCGATGCTCTCCCCAGTTCATTAATGGCGTGAATACTTTTCTGGTTGCGGCTGAGGCAAACAAGCGGGCGGATGGTTTTATGTATTGTCCATGTGCTGGCTGTAAGAATGATCGAAATTACTCTAACTCAAGAACCATTCACGTCCACCTGTTTGAGTCCGGTTTCATGTCCGGCTATAACTGTTGGACCAAGCACGGAGAAAGAGGGGTCCTAATGGAAGAGAATAAAGAAGAAGAGGATGACAACAGCTATCCTGGCCATGGGTTCCATGAATACGATGGTACAACAATGGGGGAAGAAGCTGAGCCGGCAATGCGGGAAGGAGCTGAAGAAGAGGCATCAGATGAGCCCGCTGATGATCTTGGTCGGGCCATTGTCGATGCAAAGAGAAACTGCGCAAGTGAAAAGGAGAAGCTGAAGTTGCAACGCATGTTAGAGGATCACAAGAAATTGTTGTACCCAAATTGCGAAGATGACAAGAAAAAGCTGGATACCACACTGGAATTGCTGCAATGGAAGGCAGAGAATGGTGTACCTGACAAGGCATTTGAAAAGTTGCTGAAAATAATGAAGAATAAGCTACCAAAGGACAACGAATTGCCCGACAGTACGTACGAAGCAAAGAAGGCCGTCTGCCCTCTAGGATTAGAGGTGCAGAAGATACATGCATGCCCTAATGACTGCATCCTCTACCGCAGTGAGTACGAGGATTTGAATGCATGCCCGGTATGCTGTGCATTGCGCTATAAGATCGGCCACGATGACCCTGGTGATGTTGAGGGCGAGCGCCCCAGGAAGAAGATTCCTGCCAAGGTGATGTGGTATGCTCCTATAATACCACGGTTGAAACGTTTGTTCCAAAACAAAGAGCATGCCAAGTTGATGCAATGGCACAACGAAGACTGTAAGAAAGACGGGAAGTTGAGAGTACCCGCTGACGGATCGCAATGGAGAAAAATCGAGAGAAAGTGGAAGGACTTTGCAAAGGACGCAAGGAACGTATGGTTTGGTTTAAGTGCAGATGGCATTAATCCTTTTGGGGAGCAGAACAGCAATCATAGCACATGGCCTGTGACTCTATGTATCTATAACCTTCCTCCTTGGTTGTGCATGAAGCGGAAGTTCATTATGATGCCAGTGCTCATCCAAGGCCCCAAGCAACCCGGCAACGACATTGATGTGTACCTAAGGCCATTAGTTGAAGAACTTTTACAGCTGTGGAATGGAAAAGGTGTATGTGCGTGGGATGCGAAAGAACAGGAGGAATTTGACCTACATGCGTTGTTGTTTGTAACCATCAATGATTGGCCTGCTCTCAGTAACCTTTCAGGACAGACAAACAAGGGATACCACGCATGCATGCACTGTTTAGATGATACTGACAGTATATATTTGGATAAATGTAAGAAGAATGTGTACCTGGGGCATCGTCGATTTCTTCAGAGCAGGCATCCCGTAAGAAAGAAAGGCAAGCATTTCAAAGGCGAGGCAGATCACCGGAAGAAGCCTCGCCACCGTACTGGTGATGATATACTTGATGTGGTCAAGGATTTAAAAGTAATCTTTGGAAAGGGTCCTGGCGCACAATCTGTTCCGAATGATGCTGACAATCGCGCACCCATGTGGAAGAAGAAATCTATATTTTGGGACCTACCCTATTGGAAAGACCTCGAGGTCCGCTCTGCAATCGACGTGATGCACGTGACGAAGAATCTTTGCGTGAACCTGCTAGGCTTCTTGGGCGTGTATGGGAAGACAAAAGATACACCGGAGGCACGGGAGGACCAGCAACGTATGCACGGAGAAGACGACATGGATCCAGAGCAGTTTCAGGGTCATGCCAGCTACGCTCTTACCAAAGAAGAGAAGGAAATCTTCTTCGAATGCCTGCTCAGTATGAAGGTCCCGTCTGGCTTCTCGTCGAATATAAAGGGAATAATAAATATGGCAGAGAAAAAGTTCCAGAACCTAAAGTCTCATGACTGCCACGTGATTATGACGCAACTGCTTCCGGTTGCATTGAGGGGGCTTCTACCGGAAAACGTTCGATTAGCCATTGTGAAGCTATGTGCATTCCTGAATGCAATCTCTCAGAAGGTAATCGATCCAGAAATCCTACCAAGGTTAGAGAATGATTTGGTGCAATGTCTTGTCAGTTTCGAGTTGGTGTTCCCACCATCCTTCTTCAATATCATGACGCACGTCCTATTTCACCTAGTCGAGGAGATTGCCATTCTGGGTCCTGTATTTCTACACAATATGTTCCCCTTTGAGAGGTTCATGGGAGTCTTAAAGAAATATGTTCATAATCGTGCTAGGCCAGAAGGAAGCATCTCCAAGGGCCATGGAACAAAGGAGGTCATTGAGTTTTGTGTTGACTTTATTCCTGACATTAAGCCGATTGGTGTTCTTGAATCGCGGCATGAGGGCAGACTGGGTGGAAAAGGCACGCTAGGAAAGAATTCACTAATATGCCGGGACGGGCATTCTTTGGCGCAAGCACACTACACAGTTCTACAAAGTTCCACCTTGGTGGCTCCGTATATCGAGCAACACAAGAATATTCTACGCTCCAAACACCCGGAGCAGTCTGACGACTGGATTACACATGAACAAACGGTGACTTTCGCCGGTTGGTTGCAGACACGTCTCATGCATGACGACACTGTTGAAGATGACCTGTACTTGCTGTCCAAGTTACCATCTTCGACTATATTGACTTTCAAAGGGTACGAGATAAATGGGAATACATTTTACACGATCGCCCAAGATAAAAAAAGCACCAACCAAAACAGTGGTGTCCGCTTTGATGCAGCAAACATCAATGGGCCAAAGGTCACATATTATGGTTACATAGAGGAGATATGGGAACTTGACTATGGACTTGATTTGAAGGTCCCTCTGTTTCGGTGCAAATGGGTCAATCTGACAGGAGGCGGGGTAAAGGAAGACCCGCAGTACGGAATGACAACAGTGGATCTCAACAATCTTGGGTACGCAGACGAACCATTCGTCCTAGCCAATGATGTGGCACAGGTTTTCTATGTGAAGGACATGTCTACCAAGACGAGAAAAAGAAAAGATAAGGAAGCGAATACATCATACGATGATCCAAAGCGCCACATAGTTCTTTCAGGGAAAAGAAACATCGTGGGAGTGGAGGACAAGACAGACATGTCAGAAGATTATGAAAAGTTTCATGAAATTGCTCCCTTCACAGTGAATGTTGACCCGAGCATCAAGTTAAACGATGAAGATTGTCCATGGTTACGACGCAAAGGGACACACGCGAAGAAAAAGTTTTATACCCAAAGATCCCACTCTGGGATGTGACCGGCTTCTCTAGTTAGTTTCCGGACTTATATACCTGGAAAGTCCCACTTCAGACAAACTGGAGGGAATCTTTGTAATAGTAGTGTACTTATGTGTTTTGGCATTTGAAACGCGAAGAAATATTATGTCGAAGTATCAGGGTTTCGGACGAAAACTTGTCTGTTACAAAGGCATTTCATTTTTTTAAACTTATTTCAAATCCAGACTTTTTGTGCATTCAGTATGCACCATTCGAAGCCACGCCATCAATTTTCAACCCTTTCTGACTTCATTTGCTATTTTTCATGCATTTACTGATTTTTTTGAGCTAAATGACCCTGAAATTGAAAAGCACTACAAATGAACTCTCAAAAGGTTGAAAGTTGGCATGGTATCATCATTTCACCCACATAGCATGTGCTAAAAAAGTTGAGAGGGTTACGGCAAAAACTGGATGCACTTCGTGTACAAAATGGACAATCTCTTTCGAAGTATCAGGGTTTCAACCGAAAACTCGTCTGTTACAAAGGCATTTCATTTTTTTTAAACTTATTTCAACTCCAGACTTTTGTGCGTTCAGTATGCACCATTCGAAGCCACGCCATCAATTTTCAACCCTTTCTGACTTCATTTGCTATTTTTCATGCATTTACTGATTTTTTTGAGCTAAATGACCCTGAAATTGAAAAGCACTACAAATGAACTCTGAAAAGGTTGAAAGTTGGCATGGTATCATCATTTCACCCACATAGCATGTGCTAAAAAGTTGAGAGGGTTACGGCAAAAACTGGATCCACTTCGTGTACAAAATGGACAATCTCTTTCGAAGTATCAAGGTTTCAGACGAAAACTCGTCTGTTACAAAGGCATTTCATTTTTTTAACTTATTTCAACTCCAGACTTTTTGTGCGTTCAGTATGCACCATTCGAAGCCACACCATCAATTTTCAACCCTTTCTGACTTCATTTGCTATTTTTCATGCATTTACTGATTTTTTTGAGCTAAATGACCCTGAAATTGAAAAGCACTACAAATGAACTCTGAAAAGGTTGAAAGTTGGCATGGTATCATCATTTCACCCACATAGCATGTGCTAAAAAGTTGAGAGGGTTACGGCAAAAACTGGATCCACTTCGTGTACAAAATGGACAATCTCTTTCGAAGTATCAGGGTTTCATACGAAAACTCGTCTGTTACAAAGGCATTTCATTTTTTAAATAACCTAAGAATTACCAAATTGAATATAATGATAAAACACGCTAATATTAAACAGCAGAAAAAAGAATCACTGCAAAATCTATTTTTAAAGTAAAGTTATTCACAAACTAGTGATTCACACAAATTTCAAATAATTCGAATTTAAACTATTCAAATTTGAAAACTATTGCCACTAACATAAAGTTTATAAATTTTTTGACCTAATGCAAAAAAGATTCATTCATTAATTCTAAATAAAGCAAAAAAAACTCAGACACAAAAGAAAATAAATAAAACAGAAATTTAAAAAATGAAAAGTAAATAAAAAAATGCCCGCCTACTGGGCCACCACGGCGTATTGGGCCAGGACGCAGGCCCAGTAGGCCCAACAGGGCAGAACAGGTGCGGTAGGCCTAGAAGGCCTGCATTAGAGAGGAGCTCGACACGGTAGCCGCGTCGGGGCTTATAAACCGGTGCGAGCTCCTCTCAACTAGCGAGGTGGGACTAAACATTCGACACGGGAAGCCAGACCTTTAGTCGCGGTTGGTGGTTCCAACCATGACTAAAGGCCTGCGCTTCCCGTCGCTTCGGCTGGGTGAATTCACCTTTAGTCGCGGTTGGTGGCTCCAACCGCGACTAAAGGGGGGTCTTTAGTCGCGGTTGGAACCACCAACCGCGACTATAGGTGTTTGTATATAAGCTCCAGTTTGCAAAATTTCAGAACTCATCGCTTTTCTCCCCTCGACGACGCCGAACAGGACGCCGCCAGGCTGCCGGATCAGCACCCCGCCGTCGTCGCCGTCGACTCGCCTCGCCGTCGAATTGCCTCGCCATCGCCGTCGCGCGTTGACCTCGCCGCCCCCCTCGATCTCCTCCTCGACCTCTCGCGCGCCGTCGCCGTCGTCGTCGCCGTCGCAGTCGTCGTCGCAGTCGCCGTCGCCGTCGCCGTCGACTCGCCTCGCCTCGCCGTCACCCCGCTGTGAGCCCCTCCCCCCTCTCCTCTCCTTGCCGCGCGCCATGTAAGGGTTCAGGGCTTTACACACACACACACACACACACACATGATGCATGAACACACACACACACACACACTTCACACATATGTTAGAATGATGTATTTTTGTGTAGATGAATGTTATGTTAGAATGAATGATATGTCAGAATGATGTATTTTTGTGTAGATGATGTATTTTTGCAAATTTATATGTATATTTGTGTAGATGAATGTTATGTTAGAATGATGTATATATGTAGAATGATGTATATATGTTAGATGAAATGTTAGAAATATAAATGTTAGATGAAATTTTAGATATATAAATGGTAGATGAATGTTTCTTAGTTTTTTATACTTTTAGTTATAGCTAGATAAATGTTAGATATAAAAAAGTTAAAGAAATGTTTTTTAGTTTTTTATACTTTTAGTTATAGAAATGTTAGATGAATGTTAGATATATAAATGTTAGATGAATGTTTTTTAGTTTTTTATACTTTTAGTTATAGCTAGATAAATGTTAGATATAATAACGTTGAGGAATTTTGACATTTGATCCAATGTATAGCAATTAGTATTTGCAAAAGTTGCATATTTTAATGTTGTATTTGCAATAGATTTTCTTAATCCTTTAAGGGATTTATCAGTAATGCCCCCATTATGGATGTGCACAAGTTGATCCAATTTTTTTCTGATCTCATGCATCTACCCTTCTATATGTCACGTTTTGTCTAGCTAGTGTCAAAGGATTCAAGAAAACCATGGCTTCATCATTAGCCGGAAGTAACAGGCGCATGATGGTACGAAGCTTTTCAAAGTTGTTTTGGAGCGGAGTTCTTGATAGAATAATTAGCTTTTTTGGTACGAAGTTCAGCAAAAAGGCCTTCCAAATAGCGAGATTCGGAAGGCTCTTGCTGAACTTCGTACCAAAAAGCTAATTATCCTATCTGGGACTCCGTTCCAAAACAACTTTGGACAGCTTCGTACCATCATGCGCCTGTTACTTCCGGCTAATGATGAAGCCATGGTTTTCTTCCTTTGACACTAGCTAGACAACGTGACATATAGAAGGGTAGATGAGATCAGGAAAAATATAGACCATTTTCTGCACATCCACAATGGCGCTATTTTGTTAAATCCCTTAAAGGTTAAGAGAATCCGTTATGATTCTGAAGGTTCCTCGTATATAAGAAATCACAATCAAGCATTTAAAAAATGTTAAATTTGCATAGAATTTCTTCTCGGAGTCAACGATGCCCGGCCCGCATCCTCATCGTCGACTCGTTCGCGATGACGTCCTGCTTCAGAGGGGCAACGTTCAGGACTGGGCTCCGCCGGGCTGGCACTGGGAGGTGCTACCTTCAGGGGCGCGCAGCTTGGTGAGGAACCCGGCCCCGGGTCCCGTCGTCGACCCGGAGCTTCTTTGGTGGCGTTCGCGTGGGCCACTTTTGGTGCGGAGGCAGCCGGCCCCGCCGGAGGTGGTACGTCGCCGTGTCAGGGAGGAGGACGAGCACGTCCGTCGCTACATGGATGTGTTGGACGTCAGGTTCTCCAATACCTGGCAGGTTCTTCAGGAATCTCACCCGAGCTATGATCCTGTGATGGTTCCTTCTCTTTGGGTGTCCACCGCCCGCGCCTCAGGAACCGCGAGTGAACTAGATTCTTCGATAATATTCGATCTGTATTAGCTAGTGATAATACTCGAGATGTATTCGAGATTATATTCGATAATATTCGAGACGATTTATTCGAGATTATATTCGATGATGCATATTATATGAATTATTCGAGATGCATATTATGTACTATGATTCAGTTTTTCCTTATTGATTGCATGCATTCTAATTTGAATACTAAATTGTTTTATCTTTCTTCTGGATTAGTTAAATAAAAGCTATGGACAATACCGGCAGAGAAGGAGAAGAGGCTCTGTTCGACCTCATACGACCCACGAGCCCAGAGCATGAACCTGAAGATGATGACAGCTCGCAATATCTGAACAATTCCGGTGAGGGTTGTATGATATTTGATGAAGACGAACGAATAGATGAAGGGGACGACAACGATGTTGACGAAGAAAATGTTCTTCAAATAACAAAGACCAGCGAGGTATATTTATTATATAAGCCATCCGGTGATCATTACATGTCTTAATTGATTTGTATGTATTAACGAATCGATATTTCTTCTTTTAGGCCTCCGGATCGAGCAAATCTTCTACAAGCGACAGGGTAGTTCGAGGCCCGGCCAAAAAGTTGGATAAAGGCGTAAAGTTCAACATCGATTCCATCAAAAATCAACTGGCGAACCGCTTGAACCTAGGAAAAATGCGACCAAGTTCAAGAATCAATGCGGAGTTATTGTCAGGGACCAAATCCTGATCTCCGTTCAAGAATGGAAAAAGCCAGCAAAGGGAGATCGAGCATGCCGAGTTACTTTTGTCGACGAAAGAGCAAAAGATGTGCTTTGGACTACGCTCATGGAACATTTCACCCTACCAGATAATTTGACAGATGCAGATCTAAAGAAAGTCAGAAACTATGCTCTTAAAAAGATGGCGATCGCATTCAACACCTTCAAGAAAAATACATGGACTAAGTACGTCAAATCCGGAAAGAAGACTCCAGAATTCACGGGAGCACTGGTGAAGGCAAAAGATCACTGGGACGCTTTCGTGAAGTTCAAGGAATCGGAAGAAGCTAAGGAACGGTCGAGAAAAAACAAGATTAATGCTACGAAAAAGAAGTGGCACCATCATATGGGGCCAGGTGGCTACCAGGTGGCCCTGCCTAAGTGGGATAAATCTGAGCAAGGGATGATTAGTGCAGGGGTCAGTCCAGTTACATTGACATGGCCCCCCAGGTGCAGGACATGGTTTTATGCGCATGGGGGGAAGTTGGACCCAGAGACAGGGCTGGTTATGGTGAAGGCAAGTCTTAAAGAAGCGACAGACGAAATACTTATTGCAATAGAAGAAGCTCGAACGGGGGTGTTCACGCCCAATAGAGAGAACGACGAGCTTACGCGCGCCCTGAAGAATCCTGAACACCCGGGAAGAACATGAGGCAAAGGCGTTGTTCCGTGGTTTGAGGGGTTTGCGGATTGGAACGACGACTATAGAAGCCGTGCGAGAAAGAAGATGCAGGAGGAGAAGAAGAAGAAGGAGGAAGCACTCCGCCTTGAAGGCCTAGAATCAAAGCACCTGGAGTTGGAACGATTTGTGAGGCGGCAGCAGGAGCAGATCGACTCACTCAACCAAGAAAGGGAGTCTCAGCGGCAGCATGAGCAGATCGATCCAGCATTGGATAGCACCGTCCCATCTATGCCGAGAAGCAGCGTGGGTTCCGCCCCGGCCGATATCGATAATGCACTGCTAGCTAACTACCCTGTGGATGATATCAAAGACAGGACTAAGTGTGAACTACACATGAAAGTGAAGAACTTATCCATGAAGGTGGCGGACGGCTATGCTTTAGCAAATCCCCCTGAAGCAATCTTCCATTGCAATCCCATTCCAGCAGGCTATGCTCGTGTTGGGGTTGATGAAGTGATGTCAGGATATAACGAGCTACAACTTGACATTATTGGAGGTGACGAGGAGAGAACACTGGGAGAGGCCATACATCGTATCATTCTATGGAAAAAGGATTGCATCGTCTTCCCAAGGCCACCGACTCCTCCTCCTCCAAGTCCGCCGCCGCGTCAGTCGACTCCTCCTCCTCCAAGTCCGGCACCGCGTCAGCCAACTCCTCCTCCAAGTCCGGCACCGCGTCAGCCAACTCCTCCTCCTCCAAGTCCGCCGGCACCGCATCAGCCGACTCCTCCTCCAAGTCCGGCACGGCGTCAGCCTAAGCAACAGCGGAAGAGAGAGGCCGCAGCTACGACGGCTAGCGGTACAACAGGCAAGAAATTCAAATATGGTCTAGATCTCAAGCCTCTTCCGAAGTTGTCTTACCACCTGACTCAGGAGGAACTCGACGACGCATGTGATGCCCAATTGAAGGCCCATTTTGCACCGAAACCGCCCGCGCCGCCAAAGGAGAAAGTACCTGAGCATGTCTCACAACACTTTATTGATATGGCTCGACCGTCTGACAATCAGAAGGACTCCGACTATGTGCGGTCTATCAAGAAGTCATATTTAGCAGGGCAAAAGGAGTCGAGCTCGAGCTCGAGCCAAGCAGTTGGCAAAAAAAGTGGGAAAACTGTTCCCCAGCTGGGAGAACAGGCAGTGCAATCGATCCCCCCGCTCATTGTACAAACAACTGTGAGTACCGCCGATCGGCTGGTAATAACCGACGATCTTAGAAGGCAGGCTAAAGAGGCCGGTGTTACTGTTGAACAACTCCTAGGCCTTGAGGAAATCCCCGGGATTACAGAGGAGGAAGTAAAATGGCAATATGTCCGCGGCAAACCTCTGGTCAAGCCTGACGAAGTCAAGCTTCTACCAACGAGAATGTATGATTTGCATACATGGTACATGCAACAAACAGCAAATACCAATGAAGAGTCCCTCATGGTGAAAGTCAAGAAAAGGCATTACTTCCATAAAAAAGATGTGTGGATTCATTATTCAGAGTTGTTACAGTTATTCAATCAAGACGCACTCGACAAATCTATCGTCAGTTGCTATTGTCTGTAAGTGATTTCTTTCTGTAATTTAAGTCTCTAGCTAGCTAGCTGTGCTATCGTTCATTACCTGTAATTATCCTCACTATATTCTTTTCTGTGGTATTATGCAGAATGAAGATGTATGAAATGAAAAAAGCTGGACGCTATGGCATTGGGTTCATTGACCCAAATACGGTTAATCAGGCGATATGGGAAGATAAATATTCGAGAAAAGACCCAGAGAAATCCCTACTAGAGTTTTTGAAGCAACTAAACACCCAACCAGAAATACTACTTCCTTACAACTTCGGGTGAGTGTTACTATATCTTGTACTACAAATTCTATTTTTTGCTTAATTACTAGATGTTAATAAGTGTAGTTGATGAGTTATGCACGTGCCCGCTTATTTATACAAAACGTGTGCGCATGCAGTTACCACTGGATCTTGTTAATCATTGAAGTTGACAAGGGAAAAGTTGAAGTACTGGACTCACTATATAAGAATCCATCCGAATACGCAACCGTGAGGGGGATGGTCGACAGGTAATTTCAATCATTATCGCACTATGTCGGCCTCTTTACTTCATTTCCTGATATCAACTAGTTAATAACTCCTTTATTCATTTTCTTTGCCGGCGGGCAGGGCTTGGGCCAAGTTCGTCAAACAGGTCCCAGGCGACTGGGAACAAAAGCTGACTTGGGTGCGACCCAAGGTAATTAAGTAGTACTAGCTAGCTACGTCCGTGCATCTCTTTAATTCTAGTTTCAATACCATTATCATGCTTGATTAATTATTACCTGATTGAATTTTATTCTCGTAAAGTGCATGAAGCAGGAGCAGTGGAATGCTTTATGCGCATACTACGTTTGTGAGAACATTCGCATGATCATGTCTGAAAGGAGCAGAAACGAAAGAAATCTTTGGGTACGACGTTTGCCAGAACACTATCCATAATTTTTTTACGATCATGATCTAGCTAATATATATACACACACAAATAATATATTCATCTTGATCTCCTGATTATAGCTGAACGAGATGCGGGGCCAGCTCCTACCAATGGCTCGCGTACGAGCAATTCAAGAGGAAATAGCTGGATTTCTGGTCGACCAGGTCATAAATCCCAAAGGAGAATACCATTACAAGATCAAGAAGTAATGCCCTGCATATATGTAATGATCCGCAAATTGTAGGAGAAATCGTATATACCAAATTGTATATATATATATATATATATGTATGTATGTATGTATGTGAATGGTCGTCGTACGAGAAATTCGATGATATATATATATGATCGGTTCTACGAGAAATTCTATTTATATATATATGCACAACGTGTACAGTATGTAGTAGCGTAATATATGTTTGAAATGAAAAATAATTAAATGGAAAACACAAAATTAAAAGGAAAAATAAACCATAATTAATTCATAAACCCCTGAAGGATTAAAAGGAAAAATAAACCAAAATTAAAAGAATTAAATACTTTTAGTCCCAGTTGGTATTACCAACCGGGACTAAAGGTCCCCCAGCCCACGGCGCCGGTAGGTGCCACGTGGTGGGCCTTTAGTGCCGGGCCGTGTTGAACCGGCACTGAAGGGGGGGGGCTTTAGTCCCCACCCATTAGTGCCGGTTGGAGAACCGGCACTAAAGGCCCTTATGAACCGGCACTATAGGCCGATTCTGCACTAGTGTGGTGTGTTGGTGCGCACTCTCTCACCGGCGATCATCGGGGACTCCTCACCGATGATCGTCGGGGACTCTCCCTCACCGACGATCGTCGGGGACTCCTCGATATCGCGTCACCGACGACCGACGATACTACATTATTTCCAACTAAAATAACTAAAACATAAAAAAAACTAAACAGCTAAAACATAAAACAACTAAAACAACTAAATTAACTAAAACATAAAAAACTAAACAACTAAATTAACTAAAACAATATGAACACTTAATTACCTAAAACAACTAAAACTAAAACATGAAAAGCATCATAATTTAACAAAATCATCTAACAATATCAATCTACTTATCCATCTACTACAATTTTCTTAACACATTGTTTAATGAAAAAATGTTGCATACCAACCACAAAAAAATTCATAACACTAAAAAGATGTTCTAACAATTAGAAAATATTTGCACATTTTTAAACACAATGTGTGTGTGTGTGTGTGTGTGTTTGCGGCACCGGCGGGGCTCCTACGTCGGAGATGGACGGGGCGGCGGGGCTCCTACGCCGGAGATGGATGGGGCAGCGGCTCTCGGGCATCTCCGGTGGTGGCTAGGTGGGGGATGGGCTCGGGGAGGGGCGGCCATGGCGGCAATGGCGGACGGGGAGGGGGGCTTCAGGAGGAGAGGGAGGAGAGTGGCTCACAGCGGGCTCGGCGGCGAGGTCGAGGTGACAGCGGGCTCGACGGCGAGGTCGAGGCGACGGTGAGGTCGATGGAGAAGAGGGGCCGGAGCGAGCGGGTCGGGGACGGCGATCTCTGGCGGGAGGTTGAAGACGGGCAGCCTGGCAGCGCGACGGCGAGGTCGAGGGAGAAGAGGCGCGCGGGGAGCTCCGACAGCCTGGCGGCGTCGGGGCAGGGGCGTCAGCGTCGGGGGGCGGAATGGGAGAGGTTGGGGCAGAAACAGCAAAGTCCTGCATATATAGAGGGACTCTTTAGTCCGGGTTGGTGGCTCCCACCGAGACTAAAGACCCTTTAGTCCCGGTTGGTATCACCAACCGGGACTAAAGGTCCTCCCTTTAGTCCCGGTTGGATCCACCAACCGGGACTAAAGGCCCATCTTTTCGGCGGCCAAAATTCCGCGTGGGAAGGGACCTTTAGTCCCGGTTGGTAGGACCAACCGGGACTAAAGGTGTATTTTCCCTTTTTTGTTTTGTTTTTCTAATTTCTGTTTTTAGATTTGGAATAACTGTTAGAATATTTATAGTTTTTTAATAAATCTTTTTTTCTTTAGGTCAAAACAATTACAAACTTTCTGTTAGTGCCAGTAGTTTTCAAATTTAAATAGTTTAAATTTGAATTCATTTGAAATTTGTGTGAATCACTAATTTGTGAATAACTTTAGTTTAAAAATAGATTTTTGAGTGATTGTTTTTCCTGTTGTTTAATATTAATATGTTTTATCATTATGTTAAACTTGGGAATTTTTAGGATAATTTAAATAGGTGTTTTAATTAAAACCAGATTCTGTTTAACTCTTTTAGTTGTATACCTTCATTTGTTTTAATCAAAATCACCCAAATGAACTCCAGACTTTTTGTGCATTCAATATGCACCATTATAAGCCACATCTTCAAATTTTAACCCTTGCTAACTTCATTTGCTATTTTTCATGCATTTAATGATTTTTTTAGCTAAATGATCCTGAAATTAAAAAGCACTACAAATGAAATCTAAAAAGGTAGAAACTTGGCATGGTATCATCATTTCACCCACATAGCATGTGCTAAAAAGTTGAGAGGGTTACGGCAAAATCTGGATGAACTTCATGTACAAACTGGACCATCTCCTTCGAAGTATGAGGGTTTCGGACGAAAACTTATCTGTTACAAAGGCATTTAATTTTTCTAACTTATTTCAAGTATAGACTTTTTGTGCATTCAATATGCACCATTATAAGCCACATCTTCAAATTTTAACCCTTTCTAACTTCATTTGCTATTTTTCATGCATTTAATGATTTTTTTAGCTAAATGATCCTGAAATTAAAAAGCACTACAAATGAAATCTAAAAAGGTAGAAACTTGGCATGGTATCATCATTTCATCCACATAGCATGTGCTAAAAAGTTGAGAGGGTTACGGCAAAATCTGGATGAACTTCGTGTACAAACTGGACCATCTCCTTCGAAGTATGAAGGTTTCGGACGAAAACTTATCTGTTACAAAGGCATTTAATTTGTTTAACTTATTTCAAGTATAGACTTTTTTGCATTCAATATGCACCATTCAAAGCCACATCCTCAAATTTCAACCCTTTCTAACTTCATTTGCTATTTTTCATGCATTTAATGATTTTTTTTAGCTAAATGACCCTGAAATTAAAAAGCACTACAAATGAAATCTAAAAAGGTAGAAACTTGGCATGGTATCATCATTTCACCCACATAGCATGTGATAAAAAGTTGAGAGGGTTACGGCAAAAACTGGATGCACTTCGTGTACAAACTGGACCATCTCCTTCGAAGTATGATGGTTTCGGACGAAAACTCATCTGTTACAAAGGCATTTATTTATTTTTAACTTATTTCAAGTATAGACTTTTTGTGCATTCAATATTCACCATTCAAAGCCACATCCTCAAATTTCAACCATTTCTAACTTCATTTGCTATTTTTCATGCATTTAATGATTTTTTTGAGCTAAATGACCCTGAAATTAAAAAGCACTACAAATGAAATCTAAAAAGGTAGAAACTTGGCATGGTATCATCATTTCACCCACATAGCATGTGCTAAAAAGTTGAGAGGGTTACGGCAAAAACTGGATGCACTTCGTGTACAAACTGGACCATCTCCTTCAAAGTATGAGGGTTTCGAACGAAAACTCATCTGTTACAAAGGCATTTAATTTTTTTTAACTTATTTCAAGTATAGACTTTTTGTGCATTCAATATTCACCATTCAAAGCCACATCCTCAAATTTTAACCATTTCTAACTTCACTTGCTATTTTTCATGCATTTAATGATTTTTTTTTGAGCTAAATGACCCTGAAATTAAAAAGCACTACAAATGAAATCTAAAAAGGTAGAAACTTGGCATGGTATCATCATTTCACCCACATAGCATGTGCTAAAATGTTGAGAGGGTGACGGCAAAAACTGTATGCACTTCGTGTACAAACTGGACCATCTCCTTCGAAGTATGAGGGTTTCGGACGAAAATTCATCTGTTACAAAGGCATTTATTTTTTTAACTTATTTCAAGTACAGACTTTTTGTGCCTTCAATATGCACCATTCAAAACCACATCCTCAAATTTCAACCATTTCTAACTTCATTTGCTATTTTTCATGCATTTAATGATTTTTTTGAGCTAAATGACCCTGAAATTGAAAAGCACTACAAATGAAAAATGATAAGAACAATTAACTATCTACATAAGATTTTTTTACAAATTAAAAAGGATAAGAACAAGAGGCTTACCTACACCTACACATGCAGTAAACCACACGTACTCATGCAAACTAAGAAGAGGATTTGAGCTCAAATTGCATGCATATAAATCAAATGTTATTAACTTGTAATTAAGGTGGTGTTCCCTGTAATAACATTGACACATGTCCAAATAGACCTAATTCTGGCTTGACTTTCGGTCTGTCAAGGTTTTCCTTAGAAAAACTCTCATGTCTCATGGTGTGTGTGGTGCGCACTCTCTCACACTTATATGGTGGTGTATGTTGGTGGACACTACCTCACACTAATATTTCGACCGTCGGTGCTGGTCGTTTACCCTTCTTCTATCGCGCAATATACCAATGTATATATCGCGAGAAAGAAGAAGAGAGAAACGACATGCGCGACAACAGTCGGGATTCCTCCATCAAGAAGAGACATGAAAGTCAGACAAGGAGCTCCGACAGACCGAAAGTACGTAATTTTTTTTTACTAAAAATTTCTAGTCCTATTTTTTATTAAAAATTTATAATGCATGATGTATTTATAATGAAACTTCTTATTTTAAAACTTCTGAAATTTCTATCTCAATTTATAATGAAACTTCTGAAATTCTATCTCAATTTATAATAAAACTTCTTCAAACTTCTTATCTTAAACGAAGTGTGTCGGAAGTCCCTCGGTCACCGTACATCCTGCATTATATAATTAAGTATATCAAAAACAATTATAGAACATCATGAATAGAGAAATGACCGAATTAATAGTGATCAAAATGTTATTACTGCAAAAATAAATACATAGAGTTCATACATAGTTCTCATAAAACAACATATAGTTATGTCATATCTGCCGAACATTTAGACTGAGGATTTCGTCCAGACATAATACGTCGCCTACACATGCAAACTAAGAAGAGGATTTGAGCTCAAACTGAGGACGGGGACGGGAAGGCACTAAGTAAACCACACCTACACATGCAAACTAAGAAGAGGATTTGAGCTCAAACTGAGGACGGGGACGGGAAGGCACTAAGTAAACCACACACCTACACATGCAAACTAAGAAGAGAATTTGAGCTCAAATTGCTTGCATATAAATCAAATGAACTCCCACATAATTATTCCCAAACAGTAATGAGAGATGAAAGGATGAAGTTGCTAACCTTTTAGAACGATGGGGTGCCTCCAATCTTCACAAATCTTGGCAAAAATGGATGGGTGCCTCCAATCTTCACAAATCTTGGCAAATCCTCATGAGCTCAGGGGAAGGAAGAAAACAAAGAGGATAGAAAGGAGAGCTTGTTGGGCTCGGGCTGGAAGAAGCATCTATATATAGGAATTTCTATAGTCCCGGTTGGTGGTACCAACCGGGACTGGAGGGTCTCGCATGGGCCCTAGCCCACCGCAATCCTGCCACCACCCCTTTAGTCCCGGTTGGTAACACCAACCGGGACTAGAGGTTCCTCACGAACCGGGACTAAAGCATAGGCTCATGAACCGGGACTAGTGGGCGCATTAGTCCCGGTGCAAAACCCGACCGGGACTAATGCTTCGGTCCAAAGGCCTGTTTTCTACTAGTGGGAAAAGGAGATATTTTTTGTCAAATTTTTAAAATAATTAGTTCAATGGGACGACGGCCGCAATTGTGGTAGTTTTTCGTCAAATACTCCATCTAACTCCTATACACCATTTGATTAATTGTAAAAAAAGAATCGGCACGATTTTTCACGTAAATCAAATGGTGTACTCCCTCCGTCCCAAAATAAGTGACTCAAAAATGACTCAACTTTGTACTAAAGTTAGTACAAACTTGAGTCATTTTTGAGTCACTTAATTTGGGACGGAGGGAGTAGGAGTTAGATGTGGCTTGGTTATTTCTCATCTGGATGAGAGCTTTTTTATGGAGTGTGTTGACGCTCAAAAGTGACACGATCATAAAGATTAGCTTGAAGTATCAAGATGAAGTCAAAATTATGGTTGTAAGTCACCATTGGATGACCCTTTTAGAGAAGATCAAAATTCATATGAAGATGGTCCAAGACGGAGCTCTTACGCAATAGTTATGACAAGTTCAGAGATGCTCATGTTGACACCAGATTAAAGAATGGCATGAAACTCAATTAAGATGGCCTCTGATGGAAAAGTACTCAAAGTGAGAAAGTTCTGTATCGTCAAAAGGAGAAACTTTGGTATTTGGGCCATAGCCATCCGATCTCATCTCTAAGGCCGAAGTTGTGTTCGAAGTACTGGGATTTTGTATCCAGAACACTATTCGGCTGATTACGCCCTCAAGATGATCTCATCTGAGAAAACCTTCTACATGAATTGTCTTCGTCTCGTCGAATCGGTCGATTTTGATATAAAAATCGTCTCAATCCGAGGTCGTATGCAAAAGTTAGAGCTATCGGAAGGAAGCCCTGTCAGGCGGCAAAATATGGCGCGCCCCATCAGACGCATGTCTGATAGGTAGCGCGAATAATAGCCTGTTTTGCGCGAGAGATTCGGCCCTGAAGCTGGCCTCGAATCGAAAAACGTTCAACACGAAAGTTGTTCGTCTCGTCGAAACGGTCAAGTTTGCTTTTGGTCTCATCTTCATCCGAGGTCGTTTGTGGCCTGTGGCGCCTAAAAACCGAACTGTTGTCCCAGACTTACCTAAATCCGAGTTCGGTTAATTTTGGAAAGTTCGGACAAAAACCATCCGAATTTGACTAGGGTTTTGGACGTGAATCCAAGATTTTTCCTTGCACGGGAAGTCCAGCCGCCTCTTATATACCTAAGGGGTGACGGCCGATTGAACAACACACAATCGAACAAACACATCTACTACTTTTTCGTGTTCATCCATCTCCTACCCCTGTATCTTTCTTCTCGTTCTTCGTTCGTTCTTCTCTTGAAGGCCAGCGATCCACGAGGCCCTAGGGGCGATCAGGTCGACCTAGGGCAGCCCATAGCCGCCGCGCGCCCTGACGGGGTCCCTCCCGGGCGTGTGGGGTTTCGGGTCTGCAAAAGCGCCCGCCGGATTGCTTGCGTACCGCGCTTCCGGACGGGTCTCCTTCGACGTGAGCTGCGGTGCATCACCCTCGACGTTGGAGGTACACGGTGACGTGTTCGTGTGTCAACACACTTTTTGGCGACTCCGCTGGGGACGAAGCTTTGAACGGTCTCCAGCCCGTTCTTGCTACGAAGAGATCGTCATCTAGGGTTTGCAATCTACAAAGGTAATATGAATACCCAACTCACTTATGTAGATACAAATAATTCATATGGTGTTACTAGATCGTTCAATGAGTATACTCTATCGGCCAGCCCTAGTTTTTTCAATCATGCATCTAACTACGTGCAATGGCCGATTCAAAGTAATTTACATGCTTCAACTTCTTATGATACTAGTAACATGCACCATATGTATCCCAACTCTCATGCATCGGCAACCCCTCAAATCGTTATGCCGATGAACAACATGGTGAGTTCGGTTAATAAATTTGAAACACCTCATGTTAGAATTTCCAATGCCAAGCAAGAAAGTGTTTCACCCTTTTATTCATCGGCAACTAATTTGAAATATACTAGTTCAACCATGCCGATGGATGGGAGAATTGGCCATGCTACTGCTAGCTATTCGGCCAGTTACTCTCAACCGTCATATGCTACACATCATGTTAGTAATTTTTTGGCACCATATACAACTGTAGATGCTCATAATTCGGCTTTGCACCTTCATGGTCATAGCCGAATAAGTGAAAATTTTGCAGGAGTGCACATGCCATCATCTAATATTGTAGCATATAATGCATCCTCTACGCAATTGCATAATTTCGGCAACACCTCATTGCCGAAAGAGTCTAAGAGTATTGTGGAGCAATCCCTTACAGAATGGGAAGTGGCTGCATTAAAAAGGGATATAGCCCGAAATAACAAGATTAGTGCTCTTTGCCTTGAAGAACATGATAAGGGGCTAGTTCCTGATTATAACGCAATAAGAGCTAGAGTTTTGCAAGAAGATGAATCTTTGCCAATTGATAGAATTGGCGAGCAAAAATATGGTTCTACAACAATGCATATGCCTTCACCTAGTACTACATCATATTATACACCCCCTACACAATTGCAAAGTTTTGGCAACACCCACGTGTCATTGCCGAAAGAGTCTAATAGCATTGGGGGGCAATCATATCCGGAGTGGGCTGAAATTGAGAAAAAGCTTAAAGCCAATTTTGCCGCTCGCCGCCAGGAACAAAAAGAAAAAGAATTGGCTCAAGTAAAAGAAGCATTGCCAATTGGTAGTATCAATGAAAAGAAGGATAATTTGAAACATGGAAGTGCCTCGGTTGAAAAAGGCGAATCAAGTAGTATACATTCTGAATCCATCAAATCTAAAGAGGCAAGCATTGTTGAGAAAGGGCATGGAAAGTATACCAAAACAGCCATACTTGATTTTTCTGAAGTTAATGGAACCTACTTTCTGTCCTATGAGTTTCGTGCCATAGAAATTGACGAGCTTCAAGAACAAGAACAAGTAGCCGAACAAAGTTTGGTGAACAAAGATCTTCAAACTAATGATGCACGAAATCAAGAAAAAGATGATGACAAGGCGTTGGGGAGCTATCCGAAGGCGGAGCAAGATATTCTTCAAGTCACACCACCATCATGCTCTCCCAACATATTTGAAGAGGTATGTCTAGCAAGTAATTTACCTGTTTTCAGATTTGGTCACAACTTTATTGTTGATGCATCTATTAGAAAAATACTCATAAGTAATTTTGAAAGACCAATGAATAGGGTAATTTACTTGTTAGCAATAAAATTGTTATTGAGCATATCGGTCAACCCATTGCGCCATTTATAAAAACCGATAGTGACTTATTGTTGCAGCCAAGGCTTTCCCCATTGCTTTATCTAAAGTTCATATCTAATTGGGTAGCTTTGCTTATTTATTACTTGGCTTACACTTGTTCTCAGTTAAGACATGTGTGTTCTAACTATTTTTGTTTCAGAAATTTAAAGCCAAGGTTAAAATATTTTGAGAAAACCGATGCTAGTATAGTTTCTTATTTAAAGACATCGGAGATAGAGTGCAAAACACGATGCATGGCCGAATGGGGGGATGCAAAATCTGAACCATTCGTTTGCTTACTTCCAAAGCCGTTCTCACAACAAGATCGGCTAGAGAATGAAAAGTATACCTTCAATTCTAACATGTGTGATCAAATCTTTGATTTGTTGTTGAGAAATAATTATATTAGAATTCTTGATCACAATATCGAGCCATCTATCCATGGACGAATGTATTATAGGTTGCATGATTCGTTCAAGCATAATTTTGAGGATTGCAACATGTTTCGTCAAATAGTTAAATCGGCCATTGAAAAAGGACGATTGAAATTTGTTGAAACACCAAGAGATGACCAGTCCATTCCAATTGGTCCGGATGGCAAAAAGTTTATGCATCGGCTACTTCAAGCCGATCCATTTAAAGAGAAGGTAAAAACTGCAGGTGGCGGGATCAAGCTTTCAAGAAGAGAAATTGTTGAAGAGCATAATGCACATAATCTTGAGGGCAAGAATTCTGTCGAAGCTACAATGAAGACGCCAAGGACTGGGGGGCAGCAAGCAAATCCAAAGATCGGTGCAAGCACAACCAAAGAAAGCAAAGGCCGAGGTAAGCACAAAGATAAAAAGCCGAAAGTCACTTTCGCGCAACTATTGAAAAAATATCAGAAAATAAGTGAGGAGAACATTGCTTATCGGCCAAGTAATTCAAGAACATCAAGACCACCCCCTAGGCGCAAACCCGAGGATCGGTATTGGCAAAATGAGAATTCTAATGCAGTATATTCATATCCATATTTTGGGCCGCCAATGCCAATGCCGTGGATGCCTCCCTGTGCTCATGTAGATCCATATCCATCATGGGACAGGTATGATACAAGGGCACATTATCCATCTTATTTTAGATCATCTCACCAATATTATGCAGCTCCGAGAAGATCAACATTTGAACAATCATATTTTAAAGACCGTTTCAATCATAAGGTATCGGTCCGGACCCTATGGACGAAGAAAGAGGTGGTCAAGCAAGTATACTGGGTCAAGAAAGATGGTCGTAAGAGTGCTATTTCAGATTTGATCTCAAATGAAAAAGAGCCAATGAAAGTGTTGACATTGGCTACGAAAGGCAAAGAAGTGAAGCAATCAATTGTTAAAAATCAAAGTGCCAAATCTGAAGAAAAGAAGTTGAGGGTGCATAAGGTAAAACAAGAATTGCCATTGCTTCAAACAAAATCACAGCCGGGGTGCTCACTCGGCTTATCGTATTGGCAAAAGAAGAAGTTGCAAAAACTTAGTGCA
Organism: Elymus sibiricus; assembly: GCA_039707655.1. NCBI lineage: Eukaryota > Viridiplantae > Streptophyta > Magnoliopsida > Poales > Poaceae > Elymus > Elymus sibiricus. The sequence continues at coordinate 61,014,699 of CM077665.1, forward strand.
CAAGAATTGAGAAAGAAGAACATGGCATGGGTTCCCAAGGGTGGCAATCAAAACAAAAATGATGTGCAAGATTCTATTGCAACAAGTACAATACAAGTGAAGAAGGAGAAGAATGAAATCAGTAAACAATTCAGTCGGAGGTTTCCATCACCCCGTCAAAATCTTCGGTTAGCACATCATCCATATTCATCAAACATGCCATTGATTCCTATGCCATGGAACTCATCTTCAGGTATGATTGGTTACCCTCCATGGGCTTATTTTGATCCAGGGTTGCAATATAATTTTGTACATCATGAAAGGGTATTACCAAATCACTATACATTTGATTAGCTACAAGTTTGTTACTGATCCAAAGGGCCGAAATTCTTGATTTGCCATTTCATTTGTTTATTTCGGCTATACGTGCTTTGTTGGATGAAGTTTACATGGACCTTATGCTAATGGCCGATATTTATCTATCGTCCTAAGAGTATGTCAATGCATGGCCAGTGTAGTATTCTAACATCGTTCTTAGTTCGATTGGAGGGCGAGACAAGGTTCATGCTCATGTAAATTTATATGTATGCCTATATCATGCTTGCATGGAATTGATACATTACTTATTACGTGCTTGTATGATAATTTGTCGAACCGATGTCATTGAATATATGTTGCATAGACCAATTCATAGTTGCAGAATTGGTTAGTGGGCTTATACTTTGTTTGGATATGATTTGGCTTATGCATCTTTGAAATCTATAAGAGGCCAAATCATAGCTGATTTTATTACTGAACATCGGATTAATGACATGCATAATATTGATATTAGCCTTGTCTCTCTAGTACCATGGAGATTATATTTTGATGGTTCAATTCGTAGCAATGGCCAAGGTGTTGGTGTTGTTTATATATCTCCTTATAGTACTATTTTTGAAGCCTCATGCCGCTTAGAATATTTTTTTGCACAATTAATCAAAGCCGAATATGCATTGTTATTCGGATTAAATCTTTTACTTGCTATAGGTGCTATACATATTGAGGGTTTCGGTGATTCGTTATTAGTAGTGCAATGAGTATCGAAAAGTTATCAATGTTTTGACGAATCACTTATAATTTATCTTGAGGCATGTCTAGATGTAATTTTCTCCTTGCGTTACTTTCAAATTTTCATATATCTAAACATGACAATTGGAGAAAGTTTGCACTGCAAGCATCCGGCTACCATGTTGATCATAGTGTATTGCATATTTATCAATAGCCGATGCTTAGTCTCGTCAACATAGGTAAGGCCGAACTAAAGCCCACCGCTTCGGCCACTAATAGAATTTTCATGCAGGCGAAATCAAGGATTCGAGAAAACTCATTGTTGATTACCTGCAAGAACCTAGCAGAAGGGTGAACAATATGGTTCGGAGAATGGCTTTGAGATACATATCTATGGAACTTTATCACCAGATTGTTAATGAAATTGAGAGGGTTTCACCCAAGTTTGCATCAAGGATTCAAACAAGTAATGGCCGATATATACTTATCGCCCTAAGCACATGTAAAATGGCCGATGGAGTGTTGACATCGTCCTTAGAACCAACATGGTACAAGTTATTTTTCGGCACGCTTGCTTTGCCGAAAAACAGGGGGGCATGTGTTGACGCTCAAAAGTGACACGATCATAAAGATTAGCTTGAAGTATCAAGATGAAGTCAAAATTATGGTTGTAAGTCACCATTGGATGACCCTTTTAGAGAAGATCAAAATTCATATGAAGATGGTCCAAGACGGAGCTCTTACGCAATAGTTATGACAAGTTCAGAGATGCTCATGTTGACACCAGATTAAAGAATGGCATGAAACTCAATTAAGATGGCCTCTGATGGAAAAGTACTCAAAGTGAGAAAGTTCTGTATCGTCAAAAGGAAAAACTTTGGTATTTGGGCCATAGCCATCCGATCTCATCTCTAAGGCCGAAGTTGTGTTCGAAGTACTGGGATTTTGTATCCAGAACACTATTCGGCTGATTACGCCCTCAAGATGATCTCATCTGAGAAAACCTTCTACATGAATTGTCTTCGTCTCGTCGAATCGGTCGATTTTGATATAAAAATCGTCTCAATCCGAGGTCGTATGCAAAAGTTAAAGCTATCGGAAGGAAGCCCTGTCAGGCGGCAAAATATGGCGCGCCCCATCAGACGCATGTCTGATAGGTAGCGCGAATAATAGCCTGTTTTGCGCGAGAGATTCGGCCCTGAAGATGGCCTCGAATCGAAAAACGTTCAACACGAAAGTTGTTCGTCTCGTCGAAACGGTCAAGTTTGCTTTTGGTCTCATCTTCATCCGAGGTCGTTTGTGGCCTGTGGCACCTAAAAACCGAACTGTTGTCGCAGACTTACCTAAATCCGAGTTCGGTTAATTTTGGAAAGTTCGGACAAAAACCATCCGAATTTGACTAGGGTTTTGGACGTGAATCCAAGCTTTTTCCTTGCACGGGAAGTCCAGCCGCCTCTTATATACCTAAGGGGTGACGGCCGATTGAACAACACACAATCGAACAAACACATCTACTACTTTTTCGTGTTCATCCATCTCCTACCCTTGTATCTTTCTTCTCGTTCTTCGTTCGTTCTTCTCTTGAAGGCCAGCGATCCACGAGGCCCTAGGGGCGATCAGGTCGACCTAGGGCAGCCCATAGCCGCCGCGCGCCCTGACGGGGTCCCTCCCGGGCGTGTGGGGTTTCGGGTCTGCAAAAGCGTCCGCCGGATTGCTTGCGTACCGCGCTTCCGGACGTGTCTCCTTCGACGTGAGCTGCGGTGCATCACCCTCGACGTTGGAGGTACACGGTGACGTGTTCGTGTGTCAACACACTTTTTGGCGACTCCGCTGGGGACGAAGCTTTGAACGGTCTCCAGCCCGTTCTTGCTACGAAGAGATCGTCATCTAGGGTTTGCAATCTACAAAGGTAATATGAATACCCAACTCACTTATGTAGATACAAATAATTCATATGGTGTTACTAGATCGTTCAATGAGTATACTCTATCGGCCAGCCCTAGTTTTTTCAATCATGCATCTAACTACGTGCAATGGCCGATTCAAAGTAATTTACATGCTTCAACTTCTTATGATACTAGTAACATGCACCATATGTATCCCAACTCTCATGCATCGGCAACCCCTCAAATCGTTATGCCGATGAACAACATGGTGAGTTCGGTTAATAAATTTGAAACACCTCATGTTAGAATTTCCAATGCCAAGCAAGAAAGTGTTTCACCCTTTTATTCATCGGCAACTAATTTGAAATATACTAGTTCAACCATGCCGATGGATGGGAGAATTGGCCATGCTACTGCTAGCTATTCGGCCAGTTACTCTCAACCGTCATATGCTACACATCATGTTAGTAATTTTTTGGCACCATATACAACTGTAGATGCTCATAATTCGGCTTTGCACCTTCATGGTCATAGCCGAATAAGTGAAAATTTTGCAGGAGTGCACATGCCATCATCTAATATTGTAGCATATAATGCATCTTCTACGCAATTGCATAATTTCGGCAACACCTCATTGCCGAAAGAGTCTAAGAGTATTGTGGAGCAATCCCTTACAGAATGGGAAGTGGCTGCATTAAAAAGGGATATAGCCCGAAATAACAAGATTAGTGCTCTTTGCCTTGAAGAACATGATAAGGGGCTAGTTCCTGATTATAACGCAATAAGAGCTAGAGTTTTGCAAGAAGATGAATCTTTGCCAATTGATAGAATTGGCGAGCAAAAATATGGTTCTACAACAATGCATATGCCTTCACCTAGTACTACATCATATTATACACCCCCTACACAATTGCAAAGTTTCGGCAACACCCACGTGTCATTGCCGAAAGAGTCTAATAGCATTGGGGGGCAATCATATCCGGAGTGGGCTGAAATTGAGAAAAAGCTTAAAGCCAATTTTGCCGCTCGCCGCCAGGAACAAAAAGAAAAAGAATTGGCTCAAGTAAAAGAAGCATTGCCAATTGGTAGTATCAATGAAAAGAAGGATAATTTGAAACATGGAAGTGCCTCGGTTGAAAAAGGCGAATCAAGTAGTATACATTCTGAATCCATCAAATCTAAAGAGGCAAGCATTGTTGAGAAAGGTCATGGAAAGTATACCAAAACAGCCATACTTGATTTTTCTGAAGTTAATGGAACCTACTTTCTGCCCTATGAGTTTCGTGCCATAGAAATTGACGAGCTTCAATAACAAGAACAAGTAGCCGAACAAAGTTTGGTGAACAAAGATCTTCAAACTAATGATGCACGAAATCAAGAAAAAGATGATGACAAGGCGTTGGGGAGCTATCCGAAGGCGGAGCAAGATATTCTTCAAGTCACACCACCATCATGCTCTCCCAACATATTTGAAGAGGTATGTCTAGCAAGTAATTTACCTGTTTTCAGATTTGGTCACAACTTTATTGTTGATGCATCTATTAGAATAATACTCATAAGTAATTTTGAAAGACCAATGAAGAAGGGTAATTTACTTGTTAGCAATAAAATTGTTATTGAGCATATCGGTCAACCCATTGCGCCATTTATAAAAACCGATAGTGACTTATTGTTGCAGCCAAGGCTTTCCCCATTGCTTTATCTAAAGTTCATATCTAATTGGGTAGCTTTGCTTATTTATTACTTGGCTTACACTTGTTCTCAGTTAAGACATGTGTGTTCTAACTATTTTTGTTTCAGAAATTTAAAGCCAAGGTTAAAATATTTTGAGAAAACCGATGCTAGTATAGTTTCTTATTTAAAGACATCGGAGATAGAGTGCAAAACACGATGCATGGCCGAATGGGGGATGCAAAATCTGAACCATTCGTTTGCTTACTTCCAAAGCCGTTCTCACAACAAGATCGGCTAGAGAATGAAAAGTATACCTTCAATTCTAACATGTGTGATCAAATCTTTGATTTGTTGTTGAGAAATAATTATATTAGAATTCTTGATCACAATATCGAGCCATCTATCCATGGACGAATGTATTATAGGTTGCATGATTCGTTCAAGCATAATTTTGAGGATTGCAACATGTTTCGTCAAATAGTTAAATCGGCCATTGAAAAAGGACGATTGAAATTTGTTGAAACACCAAGAGATGACCAGTCCATTCCAATTGGTCCGGATGGCAAAAAGTTTATGCATCGGCTACTTCAAGCCGATCCATTTAAAGAGAAGGTAAAAACTGCAGGTGGCGGCATCAAGCTTTCAAGAAGAGAAATTGTTGAAGAGCATAATGCACATAATCTTGAGGGCAAGAATTCTGTCGAAGCTACAATGAAGACGCCAAGGACTGGGGGGCAGCAAGCAAATCCAAAGATCGGTGCAAGCACAACCAAATAAAGCAAACTCCGAGGTAAGCACAAAGGTAAAAAGCCGAAAGTCACTTTCGCGCAACTATTGGAAAAATATCAGAAAATAAGTGAGGAGAACATTGCTTATCGGCCAAGTAATTCAAGAACATCAAGACCACCCCCTAGGCGCAAACCCGAGGATCGGTATTGGCAAAATGAGAATTCTAATGCAGTATATTCATATCCATATTTTGGGCCGCCAATGCCAATGCCGTGGATGCCTCCCTGTGCTCATGTAGATCCATATCCATCATGGGACAGGTATGATACAAGGGCACATTATCCATCTTATTTTAGATCATCTCACCAATATTATGCAGCTCCGAGAAGATCAACATTTGAACAATCATATTTTAAAGACCGTTTCAATCATAAGGAATCGGTCCGGACCCTATGGATGAAGAAAGAGGTGGTCAAGCAAGTATACTGGGTCAAGAAAGATGGTCGTAAGAGTGCTATTTCAGATTTGATCTCAAATGAAAAAGAGCCAATGAAAGTGTTGACATTGGCTACGAAAGGCAAAGAAGTGAAGCAATCAATTGTTAAAAATCAAAGTGCCAAATCTGAAGAAAAGAAGTTGAGGGTGCATAAGGTAAAACAAGAATTGCCATTGCTTCAAACAAAATCACAGCCGGGGTGCTCACTCGGCTTATCGTATTGGCAAAAGAAGAAGTTGCAAAAACTTAGTGCACAAGAATTGAGAAAGAAGAACATGGCATGGGTTCCCAAGGGTGGCAATCAAAACAAAAATGATGTGCAAGATTCTATTGCAACAAGTACAATACAAGTGAAGAAGGAGAAGAATGAAATCAGTAAACAATTCAGTCGGAGGTTTCCATCACCCCGTCAAAATCTTCGGTTAGCACATCATCCATATTCATCAAACATGCCATTGATTCCTATGCCATGGAACTCATCTTCAGGTATGATTGGTTACCCTCCATGGGCTTATTTTGATCCAGGGTTGCAATATAATTTTGTACATCATGAAAGGGTATTACCAAATCACTATACATTTGATTAGCTACAAGTTTGTTACTGATCCAAAGGGCCGAAATTCTTGATTTGCCATTTCATTTGTTTATTTCGGCTATACGTGCTTTGTTGGATGAAGTTTACATGGACCTTATGCTAATGGCCGATATTTATCTATCGTCCTAAGAGTATGTCAATGCATGGCCAGTGTAGTATTCTAACATCGTTCTTAGTTCGATTGGAGGGCGAGACAAGGTTCATGCTCATGTAAATTTATATGTATGCCTATATCATGCTTGCATGGAATTGATACATTACTTATTACGTGCTTGTATGATAATTTGTCGAACCGATGTCATTGAATATATGTTGCATAGACCAATTCATAGTTGCAGAATTGGTTAGTGGGCTTATACTTTGTTTGGATATGATTTGGCTTATGCATCTTTGAAATCTATAAGAGGCCAAATCATAGCTGATTTTATTACTGAACATCGGATTAATGACATGCATAATATTGATATTAGCCTTGTCTCTCTAGTACCATGGAGATTATATTTTGATGGTTCAATTCGTAGCAATGGCCAAGGTGTTGGTGTTGTTTATATATCTCCTTATAGTACTATTTTTGAAGCCTCATGCCGCTTAGAATATTTTTTTGCACAATTAATCAAAGCCGAATATGCATTGTTATTCGGATTAAATCTTTTACTTGCTATAGGTGCTATACATATTGAGGGTTTCGGTGATTCGTTATTAGTAGTGCAATGAGTATCGAAAAGTTATCAATGTTTTGACGAATCACTTATAATTTATCTTGAGGCATGTCTAGATGTAATTTTCTCCTTGCGTTACTTTCAAATTTTCATATATCTAAACATGACAATTGGAGAAAGTTTGCACTGCAAGCATCCGGCTACCATGTTGATCATAGTGTATTGCATATTTATCAATAGCCGATGCTTAGTCTCGTCAACATAGGTAAGGCCGAACTAAAGCCCACCGCTTCGGCCACTAATAGAATTTTCATGCAGGCGAAATCAAGGATTCGAGAAAACTCATTGTTGATTACCTGCAAGAACCTAGCAGAAGGGTGAACAATATGGTTCGGAGAATGGCTTTGAGATACATATCTATGGAACTTTATCACCAGATTGTTAATGAAATTGAGAGGGTTTCACCCAAGTTTGCATCAAGGATTCAAACAAGTAATGGCCGATATATACTTATCGCCCTAAGCACATGTAAAATGGCCGATGGAGTGTTGACATCGTCCTTAGAACCAACATGGTACAAGTTATTTTTCGGCACGCTTGCTTTGCCGAAAAACAGGGGGGCATGTGTTGACGCTCAAAAGTGACACGATCATAAAGATTAGCTTGAAGTATCAAGATGAAGTCAAAATTATGGTTGTAAGTCACCATTGGATGACCCTTTTAGAGAAGATCAAAATTCATATGAAGATGGTCCAAGACGGAGCTCTTACGCAATAGTTATGACAAGTTCAGAGATGCTCATGTTGACACCAGATTAAAGAATGGCATGAAACTCAATTAAGATGGCCTCTGATGGAAAAGTACTCAAAGTGAGAAAGTTCTGTATCGTCAAAAGGAGAAACTTTGGTATTTGGGCCATAGCCATCCGATCTCATCTCTAAGGCCGAAGTTGTGTTCGAAGTACTGGGATTTTGTATCCAGAACACTATTCGGCTGATTACGCCCTCAAGATGATCTCATCTGAGAAAACCTTCTACATGAATTGTCTTCGTCTCGTCGAATCGGTCGATTTTGATATAAAAATCGTCTCAATCCGAGGTCGTATGCAAAAGTTAGAGCTATCGGAAGGAAACCCTGTCAAGCGGCAAAATATGGCGCGCCCCATCAGACGCATGTCTGATAGGTAGCGCGAATAATAGCCTGTTTTGCGCGAGAGATTCGGCCCTGAAGATGGCCTCGAATCGAAAAACGTTCAACACGAAAGTTGTTCGTCTCGTCGAAACGGTCAAGTTTGCTTTTGGTCTCATCTTCATCCGAGGTCGTTTGTGGCCTGTGGCACCTAAAAACCGAACTGTTGTCCCAGACTTACCTAAATCCGAGTTCGGTTAATTTTGGAAAGTTCGGACAAAAACCATCCGAATTTGACTAGGGTTTTGGACGTGAATCCAAGCTTTTTCCTTGCACGGGAAGTCCAGCCGCCTCTTATATACCTAAGGGGTGACGGCCGATTGAACAACACACAATCGAACAAACACATCTACTACTTTTTCGTGTTCATCCATCTCCTACCCTTGTATTTTTCTTCTCGTTCTTCGTTCGTTCTTCTCTTGAAGGCCAGCGATCCACGAGGCCCTAGGGGCGATCAGGTCGACCTAGGGCAGCCCATAGCCGCCGCGCGCCCTGACGGGGTCCCTCCCGGGCGTGTGGGGTTTCGGGTCTGCAAAAGCGCCCGCCGGATTGCTTGCGTACAGCGCTTCCGGACGGGTCTCCTTCGACGTGAGCTGCGGTGCATCACCCTCGACGTTGGAGGTACACGGTGACGTGTTCGTGTGTCAACAGAGTGAACCTTCACTTACACATCAAAGAAGTAGCGTACGAGCAGCAGCAGTGTCTTTTATTTCTTCTTGTCGCTAGTGACCAATATATAAAGTTTCTTTTGGAACTGAAATAATATACTGTATGTAATATGCTGCACTCTCATGAGTGTGATTTGAGTAATACAATGATATTTTTTGGCGCAAAAAGAATTTTGGTATTCATTCAGCAGTCTTTTTTCATTGCACTTCTTTTTTTTTTGAGACAATCTCGCGAAGCTTTTATTAAGTCGTCACAATGTTTACAAGGACGAAAGAAAGTCCACCAGGGTGGCCTAACCAGACATGGCGGCCTACATCATACACCCTAGATGGGCCTCATCGTCATCACCGCTAGCTTTCATGTCAGCCCTTGGTCCTTGTCTCGGCATCGCCATTAGCTTTCGTTTCAGCTCTAGCTACTCTGTTACACAATACACATAATCTGAAAAACTTGCAACATCATGTGCTGCTAAATAACTCTCTCAGTGTACCCAAAGTTTAACATGGGTCAACAAATATCAGAAAGTTGCCGCTGGAATACCATTTTTTTTCTTGGCTAATGTCAACATTCAGTCTTAACATGTTACACTAGTAGAATTTTGGAGATGCTCAACATAAACTTTAAGGTGGTAAGATATCTGAACGTTTACATTATACGACGTTGGAACAAATCTTGCTATCTGAACATAAATTTTAAGGTGGTAGATTTTCATCATGTTTTATTTCCGAGTTGTGCATGTAGGCGAAGCTGAGGTGGTGTGTGCACGTTAGAGTTGTGTTTCACGTGTGCACACAATGCAAAGCAAATTAGTTAGTGGGAGGAGTGATTCACACGCACATGCATGGATGGATAGAGTTAGCCGTTGGAGTGGCTTAGATGTTTTTGAAGGTCACCGGGGGAGAGTGGCTTAGATGTGGACCTGGTAATCACGCATCCCCACGCACGAGGAGATGGGCCGAAACTGGTGTGGCCGGAGACGTGGTTACTAGCTGCCGTTTCTACCGGCTAGTGGAGATTCCCTAGTCGTGTGGCTTGACTGCGTGTGTGCACTAGTTAAGAGGAGGGGCTTTGTAACAAGTTTGTTTGAGTCGAGAAGAAACCGTGAAAAGGCACGGGTGTGTGCGGTGCCGCAAACTCCCCGTGTGCTCTTCATCTACCTTAAGCTCTTGTGTGTGTGTGTGAGTGGAATCTTTAAAATGACTTATATTTAGGAACGGAAGGAGTACTGCACACAAGAGAGAGGGAGCAGACTATGGATAAAGAGGGAAACACTTTTTCACAGCTGCACAACGAGCTTTCCTAGCCCTTCTTGGCCGGCCGGTGTCTCTAGCTAGCTAGCACAGGCGACCAGCAGTTCGCCTCCAGCGTATTGTACAAGCGTTGAGTGCTCCTCGGCCGGCCACTCCTCATCGCCAGCAGCAGCATTCAGAGGTGGGAGCAGAATGAGTCCAGGCCTTCTTTCTTTCATACACACACGACACGCCACATCTTTTGCCATCTTTTGCCAACCCTCTTCTCAGCATCTTCTCTTCCACCAAACCTATTTAAATGCCCATCCAGTAAACATTGTCAACACAAGAAAATCATGCTGCTCCTACATTTCCAACCACGCCATACGACCGAGCAACCAACAACTGGGTTAAGCATGAGCAGCAGGTGCTTCTTATTGCCAAACCAAAATGCTAGCAACCACATGATGATTCAGACGAGCCACCAATAGAGACGTTGAGAAATCACCGACCAAAGCTCGTTGGCAGCCACACAATCACAGAAAAGATGCTCAACTGAATAGATCCACGCATGCTCAGTGCAAAACATGCAATCTTCAGGCCTTCCTCTGTCATGAGCTTATTATTATTCGCCAGCGCCCACAGCAAGATATATGGATCCTGGGAGGAACACACAGCTTCCAAGCAGCAGGTGCCTGCACACCTCTAAAATCAATAATCTTATATAAAGAACTAGTACTAGTTGAATAAATGCTCTTATCCGCAAGATGCCAAACTAAGGAATCCGTGTCAGCAGATAAAACAACACTGCTAGCTATTTGCTCTAATTCATGACATTTCTCCGTCGTCGTATCTGACAAGACTCTCCTCAAAGTAAGTTTCAGGGTAGAGCCACCCAAACTTTTTGAACGATATAATTCTTCTCATTAAAAATAACATAGATATCCCAAAATTGAGCAGCCAAGGGGGAAGAACCAAACCAGGCATCTTCCCAGAATCATGGTTTTAGTTGAACTAAAACCATGACAATAACTATGGAACAGAGGGAGTATGTTCTATCCAATCCACCAACCCCCCTGCACTTTCTAGATGACAAACAACATCATCTCGCACCATTGAATGAATCCTGATCCATATAGGAAGGTGAGAAAACTGAACTCTGTTTTAAGGACTCTGGAACTTCTGAACATTCAGAACACACTTTAAGTTTGAAGCTGGCCAAAACAGGAGAAAAGCACCATTCGGTTCGCCGACTTCACTCAAGGTTCACCGACGGTTCAGGAGTGACCAAGTGTAACCAACGGCATGATTCTACGCGTCATTTACCATTTCCTTGTTGTCTATAGTATGCTGTTTAAGCCCAGTTTAAGCCGCTAATCTTATCTGAACTAACTGCCAAGTGCCTAATGTGATTGTTGCAGAAGTATATAGCCCCAGCATATCTTTGGCAGAGAATTCATTTTGGGTCACTCGGTCCTCCTTGAGGCCTTCCTGTTCGATTTTGAGCCACAATAATGAAGCATTTTTTTCGTAAATTTTAGACTGTCTCGTGCTTTGGTAACTGTTCTGACCATACTCAGTACACGGAGCAAATATACAGGTGGTATAAACAATTTCTTGTAGGAAGACTATTTTTAGTTTTTTAATAACAAAACCAAGTTGGATCACAGTATTTGCTTTCCCATTTTTACCATTGTGGAGATCAACGTCAGGCAAAGCCTGGAATCTAAAAATGCACACAGTGCAACAATTCCGATTAAAAACTGAATAAGTACAAGATAAACCACACAGAGATCGATAGGTTCTGACAAAACAAAAGGAGCAAATGTGGAAACAAGCTAGTTACATGTGCTCAGAAAAATTACTAAGGTATAGAGTTGTGATTCTCACTGACCAAGATAAAGGGGCCATTATTTTGTCAATGAGTTGTGCGCTGCTTCTCTCCACTGAAGTTATCTGTTAAAAACCCAGACAATGTCCATGGTCAAACCTTGCAATAGTAGACTGCACGTATATGGAATGCCATCCCCTCATACGTAAAATGTAAAAGTCCAACCAAAGAAAATTGCAAAGACGATTAAATATACATTTTGCAACAGGACAATAACTGATTTGGACCTATCATGAACATTACAAATACTGGTTGGTTAATTCTTTTTCAAGCTGCTTGGAGAGTTGACAAGTCCCGGTCACGTCTTTGGGCCTTTAACTACTCCATGTCTTTCACCCACCAACTCATTCATAGTTTGTTTAAATGCACGAATACTTCAAGACTTGGCAGAGGCCAGCTTAGTTAAATTTGTCCAGAGATCAATCAGCAGCTTATCTCATGAATCCTGGGCATGAAGGTTGCCATATCTGCACTTACAGGTGAACTTGTAAGTCAGTTCATCTCCTTCCGGATGAACAATTACCACTCCTCCAGCCATGCATGATCAGAGGAGAAGGTGGGGGAGAGGTTGCAGCATCTCCTGATCAGAGTTGGCACCATCGTCAAGGAAGCGGACACTCGATACATTACCAACTCTAGGATGATGACGCAGCTCAAGATGCTCTCAGAGGCCATGAGAGGACACCGTCTGCTCGATACCTCAAGGTACTGAGCCCTCCAAGACGATGCAGGCAATCGCTTTGCCACCTTCACTCAAGGTTCATCGACAGTTCAGGAGTGACCAAGTGTAGCCAGCGGAATGATTATACTTGTCATTTATCATTTCCTTGTTATTCCTAGTTAGCTGTTAAAGCCTGGTTTAAGCTGCTTATCTTATGTGCACTAACTGCCAAGTGCCTAATGTGACCGCTGCGGAAGTATTATAGCCCCAGCTTGGGTGAATGAAACGCAACAAGAATTAACCTTTTCCTTTTGCTGATCTTTACTTTCTTACACTAGAGGTAGCCTAATTCCCCTTGTATCCTCATCTCAGATCCACCATATCACTACAGCAAACATGCATTTAGCGGCATGTACATGTAGTGATTGGAGTACATTTGGATTATAAAGTTACAAAACTACCAAGTGCTGCTTGACAAGTTGCACATGACCTGCTTCTCCAGAGATGAATACAAATAGTAATATGTTCGGTACAGTTATCTTAGCAGTTTCTCTCATCTTTACTACAAAGGCAAGTCTGCGGTCTTGATGGATCGATATCCCTCGCACTCTCCTGCAAAATCAGCCCACCTCTTGTCCCATCCCCGCTCAACAAAAACAGCAGAAAAAAAACATGGAAAAAAGCAAACAGACACGACCCACCAAACGCAGGTCCCAAGTCCCCCATCTCCCCCAATCCCATCGCTCCTGATCTCATCTCCAGAGTAAAAATCGCCACAGCCTGTGCTTCACGGCCTGCCCTCCCACTCCTCTGCACGCCACCTCACCGGCCCAGATCTCTATCTGCCGCTGTGTGCCCCACATGGCCAATCCATGCCTCCCGCCGCCACTCCCTCCTCGTCCACCTCATGGTCGCGGTGGCCGCAGTCCTGGTGTGGATGACGCTGCCCTGCCCCACCCACCACTCTCATCTGCACGACGACCTGCCCTTCACCATCGTCGTCCTACGTTTGTCTCTGTCCCCGTCGTGCCGCCCTCATCTAGGTCGCCATCGCTTCCCCAGTGGTGACAATGGCGGCAGTGGCAACTGATGGCTTGTTGGACGGAGAGAAGAACGACAATGAACTCTTTGCCTGACAATGACCTGGCCCTTATTCGCAGCGTTATTATCATACCATGAATTACTGCTGGTTATTGTGGGTAAATATTTAGAATGAACTCTTTAACTATCTCTTGCCAAGAGGCACAACATATGTCTGCATGTACTCTGCTGTAGCTGAATATTTGGATTCCCTGCTTGGTTAAGAAATATTTCCACTTTCTAACTCTTCTTTCTGCTTAATTTGATCAATTTTCATGGATATTCATTTTGTGTGTGTGCGTGTGTGTGTCTGTGTGGGCAGAGCAACTACCCTGGGAATGACAAAACAATTCGATCCACAGAATCTTTTGAATTCATTCTGTATCTTTGGTGCTAACTTGAGCGGTCCGAATAAGAATGTCTGGATTTTAAAATCGAGGATTTTATCCTATTCAGCGAAGTTGGATCAACGCCTAGGCTTAGATGATAAGCGGACACATAAGAGGCAAAGAACAAAAGATTCAGCAGAGGACTGCTTGACTTGACAATGGCACAATAGCGTGCAGCCTGTCGGTTTCAGTTATGCTTCTTTCTCTCAGAACATAATGATTTTGTTTCGTTCGAGTCACCTCAACCTCATCTCTGGAGTTGATGACATTGATCGGATGATGGTTCAAGAGGTTGCTATTGGAGGTGTTGACGATGGATTGAAATGCGGAGGTGGGAAGATTTGTGAGCAAACAAAGAAAGTCTGAGATAAGTCTGTGGGAAGGATGAGACAGGACAACCAAAAGTTGTCGCGATGGGAGTGGAGATGAAAGGGTCTTTGTGGATGGGAACAATTTTAGGTCTGTGAAAGATTAGGGTAAGTGAGTTGTTTCCACCCCGCATTAGTTAGACGTCGATAATGAATCGGAATACTCAAATATTTAATCGGGAATTGGCCTTGCACACAACTAAACAGGTAAGCATACTCAGCCGCTGCCTCATTGGCTTCTCCAAAGCAAACCAATTCATTTTTATGAAAGTTAATTTTAAGGCCTGGCATCTGCTCAAACGCTGAAAGCAATAATTTCATGTTTCGAGCCTTATCCAAGTCATGTTCCATAAAAAGAATTGTATCATCTGCATATTGAAGAATAGAGAGACCACCATCCACAAGGTTGGGCGCTACTCATGCAATTTGACCGTTCTACTTGGTGCGATCAATCAGAATAGCTAACATGTCTACTTGAAACTTTAACTCCTTACATTTGAGGAGTTAAAAATGTGGTTCTTAGCCGGACTCTCAAATTTAACTTCCTACAAAAATCACACAAGTTAAACATCGCTAGCTCAATTTGGTTCAAACAACTTTGCATAACATGTCCCCTAAAAAAACTTTTGCATAACATGAATATAACCATAGATAGCACAGCGCGGTTCAAACTACATTGCATAACACGAATATAAACATAGATAGCACAATTCGATTCAAACTACATTGCATAACACGGATTTAAAGTAGTTGATTCGAACAAAAACAAAACTAAAAGAACTAGTTGTAGTCTTTTCCCGCCAGGGTTTTCTTCCAATTCACACCGCCGCAGTCGGGGTAAGAATCGATGGACGAAAGATCGATCACTTCCGGTCCAGCCTCCCCATCGAACGGCCCGACCTCGTCCTCGTCGGTATCCCCACTTCTTGTACAGCTTGAGCCACCGATGCTCCTCGGCGACGAGCTCGGCCATGTACTCATCATTGGTGTGCGCGCTCAAAGGCCTCCTGATCAAGGTTTTTAGTTTCGGAAACAAAATAATATCAGACCTATTTCACATATTTCAAAAATTATTTTGGATGTTGAGAATTCAAATTCCACTTAATTTTAATGAATTCCAACATAATTTAAATTTATTTTGAAACTAGTTTAACTCTGCCTCGAAATTTGAGGGTTAAAAATATTTCGGACTACGCAAAAATTCTGAAATTTCACTGAAATTTTCAACCCTGTTAGTCGACGGATGTCAGGACCTCGGGAGTATTGGCGCGCGTCGGGCGCGGACGGAGACGAAATCGCCGTGACCGACGCGGTATTGGCGAATGGCACAGACGCTGCCGATGTGCTCCTCCAAGTAGTATAGTCGAGCCGTCCCCCGCCCGCAGTGTGCGACGCCTCGGTCTAGGGCAGGCGAGGTCGTGGAAGGAGACGATGGACGGACCGGTTGCCGGCGTGCCCAAGGAGCAGAGGATGCCCGTCACCGCGACGTACGGGCGGGCTGACACGGTGCGTGGGTAGAGCGTCACGGGTGTAGGTGGTGCAATGTGCATGGGCATGGGCTTGGCTAGGCTAGGCTAGGTGAGCGAAGCTGAGGCGTGCAACCTCACCTCAAGCACGACGGCACGAGACAGCGGGGTGGGCGGCGGCGAGGCAGCGGTAGCGAGACGCCGGGTCTCTGGCCGGTGCTCACCCGGGCATGGCCAAGTGCGTGCCGGGGTAGGGTAGGTGGGTGGGTAGGCTTTCGCCGGCGGTGGGCGACTGTAGCTGCGGAGGTGACAACTGACAAGGCAAGGCGTGGACGAGGCGCACTCAAGTGCATGCAAGACCGGCATGCATGCAGGCACGACGTCAGCGGCAGGCGTAGGCGTAGGGTAGGTGGGGCGTGGCCCAGTCGCAGGGAGGGGCGGAGCATGGACCGGGCGCAGGGACGGGTCCGAGCCTCATTAAAATCGGCGGTGGAGCGCGGGGATCGAGACGCGCCGCGGGGGTGCGTGCGTGCGTGCGTCTCATGTGTCTATCTATGGATCGTATCCACAGAGCGCGACGTCGGTCGCGTGCACCATCACCCGCAGCGGTCAGTCAGTCAGCGGCATGGCCGGCCGGCCGGCCGCCGGGGCGCACGCCACGGGCAGCTAGCGAGCACGAGACAGGTCGGGATGGCAAGACCGATCGAGGTCTCCTGCTTCGTTTCTTCTTCCATGTGCACAGGCAGCCCGTCGCATGAATGTTTCTCTAACTTGCAGTTATATGGGACTCACAAGGAAACCATTTAACTATGATGTGTCATGGCATGGCAAACAAACAAAAAAATACTATTCGGTCATACTATGATGTGTCATGGCATGGCAAACAAACAAAAAAATACTATTCGGTCATACTATGATGTGTCATGGCATGGCAAACAAACAAAAAAAATTTACTATTCAGTCATCCTTCTTCATTAAAATAAAATACCGCGGGGCTCCCTCCCCCATGACGGAGCCGTACGTGCAGCAGCATGCATGGCCAGCCACACTGCCAAGTGCCAAGCCGGACGTGACCAAGAGTGTCGACGACGTGTCTAGCGGGGTAGTGCATGCATGGCTGCCGGCGTCCACCACTGGAAGAGGGGAAGATGAAGGCACATACGGGGCTGGAGTTGGAGGGAGGGACCCGATTGCCTTTTTTTTTAGGAGTCTTTCTGCAAAAGAAACTTAGATATGTATGGAATTGATATATTTTTTGCCACATCAACATTTACAAGCGGGCCCGGCCTGTCAGTCCGGTGATTAACAGAGCCAAAAAATCGAGAGATTGATGCAATCTGCAAAAAAAACAAAAAAACTGAGAAAATTTTTTCTGCTGGTGATGGCGCAAATGTGGTGGTTTCTTGCCCTTGACTCGTTTTGATTCGGTACACCACCTCAAAAACCACCTAAACAGATAACATGAATCTTAGAATTAACTTTAACTTTCAAAAACCACCTAAAAAGATAACATGAATCTTAGAATTAACTTTAACTTAAAAGGGTATTTTCAGACATTCACAATCACTAATTCTAATCTCTTTTTTTACAAACGATATTTTCTTTAATTATTTGTGGACCAGCGTATCAGATACAATAGACGAGACCACCTCAACTAGAGGTGACTCCATCCAGGTATCGGGGTTAGAAAATCTAGCTAATTTACCTATTCCATGTTTAACTTGATTGTTGTCCCCATTACGATGAGCGGACTAAACATGGTTAAAGTCTTGAGTCATATAAGTAGCAATCGTCAAAGATATATAGGTCCCACCATTGAACTCGGTCTTCCCTCTTGCAAGGCCGAAACCACCTTTGCCTTATCAGTTTCTAGCTCTAGCTTGTTACTCCCTACGGTCTTTTTTAGTCTGCATATTAGTTTTTGTCCAAAGTCAAAGTATCTCTATTTTGATCGAACTTATAGAAAATTGTATCAACATTCACAATGCCAAATCAATATTATTAGATTCATTACGAAATGTAGTTTCATAGAATGTATATTTGATATTGTAGATGTTGATATTTTTCAATATATATTTGGTCAAACATTGTAAAGTTTGACTGGACACAAATCTAATATGCGGAGTAAAAATGACTGGAGGGAGTACATCCATCTGTTCCAGCCAAGTTTAGCCGAAATCCAGCCGTCGTCACCTTCGCAACGAAAGCATCGGAACAGAAGCTCACTTCTCATTGGTTGCCGCTATATAAACTTTCCATTATGATCATGGATTATAGCACCAACAATCCCTTCTGGCTGATCCTCGTTCTTCCAAAGGGTCGAATAAGAGATATGAACAGTCTATTTTTTGTTGTTGTCCTTTCCAAGTAGAGGATGCCTCCGTTTTAAAAAACTTGCATTAGGCATTGTTTCGTCTAGCCTTTCCATCAGTGGAGGCAGGCCATGCACGTACCGAAGAGGCACGCACGCACGCACGCACGCAAGGGCAGTGCAGTGCACACTTGGTTGCAACGTGCAAATGTTCACTCCGATCCGAGCTCCGGGAAGCCCGGGCACACGTTGCTGGCTCCCTCACGGGGCTTGACAGGTGCGCTGCGCGACGGGGTCAGGTCTCTGAACACCTGCGTGGCCGGCCGGCCGGCCGGCCAGCAGACTGGTACGCAGACTGCATACCAAATCCTGCGAGCTCCTGTGCGTTGCGATCGCGTTGCGCCTCGGCCGCCGCCCCGGTCCGTCCTTGCATGCACGCCACCCCGCCCCCACTCCCTTGCCGTCGCATCCACGAGCACGCACGCACGCACGCACACGCCGGGCTTCCTCCTTCCAGCCCCGCCAACTCCACGCCACAGCGAGGCGCTGTGAACCGGGCGACCGAAATTGTTCGCCGTGTCCGTGTGAATTGAAACGGATCAAAACGTCGGCATAAAGTGCGGACCCAAATTTAAAACGCGCCCGTTCGATGTTGGTCTGAACGCATTTTAGGTTCAAATTTACGTTAATACAGACGCGCCCCGCGTTCGCTTGGTGTCCGCCGCGGCTCCAACCACCGCCCGCAGTCGTATTAAACGCTGTCTACCACGGGCCCGCATGGCAGCGGGTCGCCGTCTTTTTTAATGCAAGTGTGTGTGTGGTGGGGGGGGGGGGGGGAGACCTCATCCACTTCCCTCCCCCCGCTCGTCGTCGACTACCAAACCCTACCTCGCCATGGGGTTCTTCAAGGGAAAGCGGAAGGCCACCCCCGGCGCTAGCTCCTCCCGCGCTCCCTCCTTCGTCATCATCGTCGGCTGCTTCACGGGACTGGCTGTACATTTCGGTGCACCAGGCACGCTAGCATTAGGAGTACTGCCAGCCGCTGTCGTACGCGGATGTCAACCTGCCCCACAGGTGGCATCTGGATCCGCAACGCATCCTGGTGTCGGCGGTGTCGCGGTCACAACGGGCTCACGCCGAGGAGGTATGCAGGCTCCACGAGCTCCTGACGCTGGCGTAGCGGCGGCTCCTTGCCGACGCCCCAAACTCTCCCAATTGGTGTCCAACACAACCACAACAACCCCCCGCTGCCCCTAGAGGTCAAGCCAGAGGAGGAGGAGCAGGCCACCTATCAGGCCACGTTGAAGACGGCCATGCAGAGATCCTTCGAGGAGACCCGTCACAAGGAGGAGGAGGAGGCTACGTACCAGGCGAGGGTGGCGGAGGCTCTCGCCTGTCTCCTCCCGCTGTCTGGCGGCCCAATCATGTTGTTGTGTGCCCGTGTCGGTCTGGGTATATGACTGTTGTGTGCCGACTGGGTGTATAGTCCTGCTGCGTGTGGGTGTAGTTACCGGACTGAGTGGGATCTGAGTCTTCCACGTGCCCGTTCTCATAGCCACCTCCTCCTCTGCCTCCATCGTGGATGGCCCAAATGATGGCGCAAATGTAGTGGTTTCTTGCCTTTGACTCGTTTTACTTCAATACACCACCTTCAAAGTTTACACGAATCTTACAGTTATGTGAAAGGGTATTCTCGGACATTCACAATCAACTAATTCTAATCATTTTTTTGATTGATAAATGGTACTTGATTTAATTATTTATGAGAACCAACGTATCAGATACAATAAACGAGACCACCTCAACTAGAGGTGACTCCATCCAGGTACCGGGGGGTAGAAAATCCACCTAACTTAGCTATTTCATGGGCAACTTGATTAATCTTCCTGTTACAATGAGTGAACAAAACATGCTTAAAGTCCCGAGTCATGTAGTACGTAGCAATCATGAATGATAGGCCCGGTCACTGGACTCAACGACCTTTCATTTTGCAAGGCCAAAACCACCTCGGCATTAGATCGTAAAAGGGTCAAGTCGACAAGGTTTTCCTCCCAAAATCGCCGCCTCGCCCTGCCGGCCTCGCACAGGGACGACGGTGCAGGAGTCCCCCGCGTTGGCCACCACCAGCGTCTCGCCGTCGAGCAGGATCACCATTCTTGAGTGTAGCCTGCCTGCCCTCTCCATCAAACCAAATGGAGGCAGGGCATGTACGTACGTACGTGCGTGCCGGGAGAGGCACGCAGGAGAGGGAAGGCAGGGCACGGCCGAGGCACAGCTAGCTGCTTGGTTCTTGCAACTTGCAAACGGCCACTTTGAGCCTCCTCCATGAAGCCCGGGCACGCGTTGCTGGCTCCCACCCTCACGGGGGGGCTAGGCTTGTCACGTCTCTGAACACCTGCGCTGCGCTGCGCTGCGTGGCCGGCCGGGCAGCAGACTGCGTACCAAAGCCTGCTACTGCAAGCTCCTTCCTGTGCGGTGCGATCGCGTTGCGCCTCGGCCGCCGCTCCGCTCGGTCCTTCCTTGCATTGCATTGCATGCATGCATGCACGCCGCCCCGCTCCGCTCCCTTGCCGTCGCATCCACGAGCACGCACGCACGCACGCACACGCCGGGCTTCCTCCTTCCAGCCCCGGCCGCCGAGCGCCAACGAGGCACCAACGGCGATGCGACCGCGAGAGGAGCCGGTGCCGGTGTCTCGCCTACGTACGGCGACGTTCATCGGCGGTGCTGCATACCTGCGCTTGGCTGCGTCGCGTGGCCTCCAGCCCCGTGCCGGGTATCGTATCAGGCAATCAATCAATCAAGAAAACACAAGCGATGCAAGAATCAGACCGAGGATGCATGGGATGGGGGTCTCTGCGGGCTCTGGCGAATGGCGATCATGTGATTTGGAGATGGAGAGAGAGAGAGAGGCTGGGTGAGAGCAAAAAGCAGGCCGAGATTCGAGGAAAATGTGTATAGAGAGAGAGAGAGAGAAAGAGGAGGGGCTGACCTTGTTTGCCGGTTTGAGACAGGCAAGAGCTCTACCGCTCCGGTAAACAGGCGTACCATCTACCATCTACTAGGAGTCGTGCCCACTTTTGACGGGATGACCGTATACGTGTGTGGGTGTTGACCCCATCTGTCCTGTATCACGGGTGTGCATATGGACAAGTGTTTGTTTATTTTCACATTTGATTGAATGAGAAAATTGGACTTCAAAAACCCAGAAAATTTGAGATATAAAAATGCCACAGATTATATTATATGAAAATTTTAAAAAGTACGTATTTTGAAAAATAACCCAACTTATTTTGCTTTTTCAATAGGGAAACGTTTGTGACCGGAGCGCCGGCCGAACCGTTGCGTCGACCGGGAAAAGCTTCAACCGGCGGTGACAAAAATAGACGACGGAAGCCATGGACGAAGAAGAAAAGCTGAAAACCGGCTTCGTTGTTTGCTACAAACGGCTTCTTTTTTCTACAAACAGAGGATGGGCGAGCATGATGATCACGCACGACTTTTTTTTTTCTACATACAACCGACTCGTTTATTGCTACGACCGGCTTCGACTTTTGCTACAAACAGAGGCTGGTGAGCGTGATGACCGCGGGCGACGAGGACAGACGAATGACGACGAGGACGGCCAGCGAGGCGGCAAACGGCGATGAGGACAGACGATGAGGATGGCCGACGAGGGGCGGCCATCCGAGAGTGTGTGCGGCCGACGAGATAGAGAGCAAGATGCAGGAAAAATCCTTCATTAGCGTGTGTGAGGAAGACGAAGATATCCGACGGTTACAATCCACCAGATTGGATGTCTGCAGGGCCGACCAACCCAAATTTGGGCCGTGGCACCCGCCTTTTCATTAAGCCTTCAAAGGTGACTAATCTGCAGTACTCACTACAGTTCTAGAAAGTTTACATTATTCTTTTTTGCATTAAATTAATCATACACTGATTTTCTTCTAAAAAAGGGAAATAAAAGCCGAAGATTACACAAAATAAATAAAGTACAGTGCCTTGGAGAGCAGGCACTAACCCATTAGCCAAAGATAATTTGCCGCGAGTCGACACCACGATTCATACCTTATGAGGAGCAGGCACCTTCACAGTGCCTTGGAGACGATGCGTTTGTCGTCCAATGACCTACTCGTTCAAATATGTGATGTTTCTCCTCGAGGGAGCATAGAGTTTTTTAGGACGAGTAGAGAAGTAAAAACACACTCGAAAATATAGGCCTAGAAGTAGTGAGATTCAAATGTTTTATTGCTAAATAAAAGTCGCCCAATATTTTTGCGGAAAATATCTACATGAACCATTGTGAGTTGTGAACAACCCTTGTGAAAATAGTCGAAGATGAAAAGAAATAGAAAACACTAAAAACCGCAGTTGCATATTATATTTTCATAGTTGTGGCCTTGGGAATGTGCAATTCATTCACACAGAAAATACGGACCAGATGTTTGGCTGCCCAAACAAATAAGAAAAGGTTCATAGGTCACCGGAGAGCACCATGCCCGCTCTCCCTCCAATTCCGCCCATCCCGGATCGGAGTCATTTTGCCTCCTTTCGTGTCCTACGGGCCATGGGTAGGGTTTCCCCTGCGTTAACTTGTTGATGATGGTGACCACCATCTTGCTTCACCAAAGTCGTAATGCGGTTTTTGCTTGATACACATGAGAGACTCAATGTAGCTATTCAAAAGTCTACTTGAGCTTTCAATTGGCGGCACCGCCTTATGTGGCATTGGTGGGTGACTTCGTCCTTGCAATGCCACATGCGCCAAAACTTCATGAGGAAGAACAAATGATTTGTCTCGATACATTTATCCAGTAGGTGGAAAGGTCATTCGGAGCCCGTGTTCTCGATGCTCTCTAGTTTGGGTAGCGCCATGCTCCCTCACGTCTTCCCACATAGCTCCGTCCCAAAGATTCGTGTCTTAAGAGGAGAAGGGCATCTACAGTCTGCATTGGCCCTTGGAAAGGACGCGAATCGTCGTCCGGTGACCTACTTGTGGCGCACGCAGAGGTCCGAAGTTTCTCCTTGAGTGATCATATATAGAGTTTGGAAGAGTGGCTAGAGAAGTAGGTAATAAAAATGCACATTTGAAAAAATTGGCCTAGAACTAGCAAGATCCAAAAGTTTTAGTAAGTACTAGTAAAAAAAACGTAAATAAAAGTTTTGGGAAAAAAAAAGATGTACTCCATGATGAACCCGGGCTGTTCCCATGATTTGAAATGAAATCCTACCGAAGCAGCACAAGGAAAGAAGAATTTTCGGTTTGGAGGAGGTGGTGGAACAGCCGAGGCCTACATGTACGTACGTGCCCGTCTTCCCCTTGTGTGTAGGCCTAGCCCTGGTCCACCGCAGACACCGGGCTGTGATTGGAGGGTACGCTGGGGGGTCGATACGTGGCGTGAGGAGAGCAGGTGTTGGCTCCACTCCCCGCCCCTGCGCGGGAAGACCCTAGGCCGCGTCCACCAAGCCCCACGCGCCGGCGGCGCACAGAATCCTGTGCCTCCAACGCAATCGGACGGGCAGGAGCGCCCGCGGCGCCGCGCACCGGGTCCAGGCAGCTGAACCGAGTGGCGTGTCCACGGCCCATCCCGGGTTTGATCGTACGCTGCCCTCTCTACTGGGTTCATACACCAGGTGCACCTAGCGGACGCCCCACCCGCACCCCGCGGCACCCACACCCGCCCCCCAAAGCCAGCTAGCGGAGCGATAGCGACAGACTCCGAGTCACCCGGCCTCCTCGCCTTCGTCTCCTCGGGTTCTCGCCTTGCTAGGGTTTTGGCCTTTTGGGGCGGAGGAGGAGAGGTGTCGATGGCGCCGTCAGAGGGACCCGGCGGCGACCCGGCGGCGGAGGAGGGGCCGACCGGCGTCACCCGCTCCTCCCGATCCGGCCCGACGACCACGCGCTACTTGGGTGACAGGCCCGCCGCGGCGACGAGGGCGGGCGAGTGCGACGCGGACGGCGTCGAGGAGGAGGAGGAGGAGGAGGCCGTCGCGAGGCGCGGCTACTACCCCAACCCCGCTCCCCGACGCTCTACACCGGCGGCTGGTGAGGGCGGGAGCCGGTCGCTCGGCAAGCGGGTCCTGAGCGGCAAGGAGGCCGTCCCGAGGTGCGGGTGCTACGGCGACACGCCTCCCCGACGCCCTCGACCCTTCGGCGAGGGCACGTCCGCAGCCGGCGCCGAGGCGGCCGTGCTGACGTGCGGGTGCTACCGCGACACGCCTCCCCGACGCCTTCGACCCTTCGGCGAGGGCACGTCCGCAGCCGGCGCCGAGGCGGCCGTGCTGACGTGCGGGTGCTACGGCGACACGCCTCCCCGACGCCCTCGACCCTTCGGCGAGGGCACGTCCGCAGCCGGCGCCGAGGCGGCCGTGCTGACGTGCGGGTGCTACCGCGACACGCCTCCCCGACGCCTTCGACCCTTCGGCGAGGGCACGTCCGCAGCCGGCGCCGAGGCGGCCGTGCTGACGTGCGGGTGCTACCGCGACACGCCTCCCCGACGCCCTCGACCCTTCGGCGAGGGCACGTCCGCAGCCGGCGCCGAGGAGGCCGTGCTGACGTGCGGGTGCTACCGCGACACGCCTCCCCGACGGCTGGTCGGCGCCAACTCCACGCGACTCGGCCACAAGGGCGGGGTCCCGAGGTGCATCCCGACGCTGGTGCGGCCAGGGAGCGACCCGACGCCGTGCGTGCAGAATCAGTTGGCCAGTGGAGGGGGTCGCGGCCATGCGCCCACCGCGGATCTGCACTTCTACGACGGCACTTCCGAGCCCCATGCGCCCACCGCGGATCTGCACGCAAAGGTATATACGTGGCAGCTTTGTCTTAGGGGTTTTGGCGGCTCATCTCGTTTCCTTGGTTATTCCTTAATCTCCTCCAGGATTATCTCGTTTGGTACAACACTGTGTTCGGTTTTAGCCTGAATTCCTCAGTTTTACTATCCTCACCATGCGCATGTACTTGTGAAAATTATATGCATTTCATTTGCAATGCTGACCAATTTTATTCTACTTGTGCCTTGTGCGCAGATTGGGTCAGAGATGGACGCCACGTTCTGCATACCTGTGGTGGCTGGAGGGCGAGGAGATGGAGGGGGTCGCGGCT
This sequence comes from Elymus sibiricus, assembly GCA_039707655.1. NCBI lineage: Eukaryota > Viridiplantae > Streptophyta > Magnoliopsida > Poales > Poaceae > Elymus > Elymus sibiricus. Next base: position 61,040,118 of record CM077665.1, read on the forward strand.
GCAGGGACGGGTACATCTACGGGTGCACCGCAAGGCCGCATACTTTCATGCCCGCACCCACAAGCGATCTCGCGCCCAAGGTATGGGGCTCGCCGTCTCTCTCTTGCTTGTGCTGCGCGCGTCCCTAAAACCGCGCCAGAGTTCCTAGATGACAGTTTACAGCTGCAAGTTGCATGTTCTTGGTCTGTACCTGAAGCTAAATAACATATGTATGCACTTCATCTAATTAGGATAAAGCCACATCACAGACGATAGAGTGCATGGAAGAGGGCTATCTTGCTAAGATTGTTCCTGCTAATGCTCCTGAGCCGAAGGCCCCAAAGGCTAACGCTGTAAGTCCCCTTGCAAGAAAATTCGGAGACGATAGCAATTAGCAATGAAAGTCTGTATTTGAGCTAGTATAGCTAGATAGTTGCTGTAGGTAGCGCGCAATCAATTAAGACATGTGTACCTGTTCTCTTAAACAGGTCCAACTGTCAAATGTAAAAAGCGCTGATCCTGATGGTCGTATTCTGAAGGCAGACATTGAAGATTATTCGGGTATGCTATTTTCTCTCCTGTCGCATTCCTGAGATTGATGAAAGGTTCTTTGACGTAATCTACTACTTCTTGCTTGTAGAAACTTAAATAGTGACAGCTTGAGTAAATCTTCAGCATTGATTATTATACAAACTGAATTTTAGCAAGGTCTCTTCCTGGCTAGTTTTGGTTGTTTTTTGGTTGTAAATCCCTGCTAATTGTTGTTGACTTGCTGTGTAGTTGTGTGATCTTGTTAAATGTGATTTTCTATAGCTCTTGGGAATTACTCCCTCTGATCCAACATAAGTGTCACAGTTTTTTAACTAAGCTTAGTTAAACCTTACTTCAAAGTTGCAACATTTATTATGTGCCATTCTTGATTGTTTATCTCACTCAGACCTCTATCCCTGTCTCATAAAAAAATAACTCCATGCTTTTTTTTGTGGCATTCTTGATTGTTTCCTTTTTCTTTTCGTGTTAGTTCTCTACTCCAAAATGTGTGCGTGAATTCCGTAATAATAATTTTTATCAGCATTCTAGTGAGATCCAAGTAAAAGTTCTGCTCTAAGCTTGAGCCTTCCTCTCTAAGCGCATGGAGCTCATTAGGTCATGCAGTTGGCTTGCACTTTCCTTCTGTTATGTGAATCAAATGGAACCCAAGCAGCGTCTAATGATTATTTTTTCTTAACAAAGCTTCTGTAGCCAAGGGTGGCAAGTGCAAGTCTTCTGCAGCTTCAGGATTAGATTGCACGTCTTTTGCAGCTTCAGGATTAGATTGCAGTGATATTCCAAATGCGCAGATAAGAAAGGTATTTTTCAACAGCAAATAATGCTGATGGGACTTTGTTGGTTTCTCCTATCTGCCTTGTAGTGTTTTAACTCCTGTTCTTTTCAGGTTACTGCGAATTGTCTCTTAGCCTCTAAACAAACCATCCCACAATACTACTTGACAGTTGAGACACGCGCCGACGAACTTATCAAGTATGTTTCAGGCCTGTTGTTGAAAGCATGCAATTGACCATTTTAGTACTGAACTTTTGTGTAAAGAAGAGCTCTTCATTTTGTTGTGATACAGGTTGCGAGGGGAACTGAACCCATTGCAGGAAGCATCTGGTGGAAAGAAGATATCTAAAGATCTTGTTATAAAGGTAATCACCGGTTATTATACGTATATTGTTGTGTTTTAAGTCGCTCATGTGGAAGGGTTGCCAAAGGGATTAAAGTTGGCGGGGTATACATTTTCTGCCCAAAGAACGTATAGCCATCTACGTATTGTTTCTTTCTCTTTTCTAACTCATTACTTGAGTTGCAGGATGCAGACAAGAAAAGACTTGGTACACTCGGTGAGGAGGTGAAGCAGTTGGCTCAAAGAGCAAGGGATAACAACTTAAAACCACAAGATTACGAGGTAGCAAGGGATATCAGGCATAGTATATGATAAGTATGAAATCAATATCAATTTTCATTGACACTTTTTGTTCTCTGTTTCAGGGTGGCACGTTCACACAATCCAACCTTGGAGGTCCTTTTGGAATTAGACAGTTCCCTGCTATCCTAAATCCTCCTCAGTCAGCAATCTTGGCCATTGGTTCTGGTAAGAACCCATATTCCCTTCCGGCATGTATTGCTAATATGTTGGCCATATAAAAATGCTGTTGCTACTTAGTTTGCACTGTGTAGAAGTAACAGAGCAGTTTAGCTTTTGTCACTGTTTTTCCGTTGTTCTAGAAAACATAGTCTTGTCGACCTTGTACTGGAATCTGCTATTGGAAGCCCAGTACGTCGAAACAGACATACTGCTTGATCACCTTCTCATTATTACCTGCATTCTTCGAAGCAAACTATCTTTGTCTTGAGATTAAATTTTCACTTATTAATTATATTCTCGTGACCATTTTATGTCATTAGGTGGACATGATGATAAGAAGGTGATGATTCCTACTCAGGTGATTTTGGCGAACACGTTCTTCTCAAATTTATAATAATTATGTTTTTTTTTCTTATTTCAAAGGCAGGCATATTGTAGTTGCCTGAACTTAAATATCATCATATTAATGTTGTAAATTGTGGTTCATCTGAGAGTCTAATTTAATTTTTCAGAGTAATTTTGCAATTATCTTTCTCTTTTCTAACTCTTTATTTGTGTTGCAGGATGTAGACAAGAAGGGACTTGGTACAATTGGTGAGGAGGTGAAGCAATTGGCTCAAAGAGCAAAGGAGAGCAGCTTAAAACCACACGATTACGAGGTATGTGTCCCATAGTGGTTATGTCAAATCCATTTTGTTAAGTGTCCACTAAATTTTTTCCCCTTCAATGTAGGGTTTTGGTCCGAGTGACAAGAGTATACTTGATGCAGTTGACAAGAGTATACTTGATGCAGTTGATGTAGTTGACCCAAGGTTTTGTTGTGATTCATGCTTCAGTCTGCAGTCCATTTATTATAGAAATATTGATAATATTTGCCTTTTTTGCAGCGAGTTACTGGAGTTTGTTGATGGGGCCTTCGTATGCAGTGACAGGGGAGGCTGTCTCCAGTCCAACAAAATGACATCAAAGGATCACTACCTAGTGAAGGTATTGTCGGCACTAATTATGTGAAAGTTTTTGAACTACTTGTCATGTTTTTACATTTTGGTTGATAAATTTCTACAATTGCTTGTACCTGTATTGTGTGTAGATGAATTTATATCTTAGAACTGGTTCTATGAGGGATGTGAAGCTTTTTGATGAAGGAGAAGGAAGGAATTCTTCTCTTCGATTCGAAGAGTTGAAGGTAAAATTCTGAAATAACATTTCATCTTCAAGATATAGTCTAGCTTGTTGCTAATTTGGATTTTCTTTGGACCCGTGCATATGTTAAAATTTCCTGATCATTGCAGAATGATAAAATTTTATAGGAATTTACTTGCTCATGTCGAATGCCGTTGCTATATGTAGGAAAATGCAACTGTTGTTTGGTGTTATTATCTGTACCATGCGTGGTAGACTGGTAGCACCTTTCAATTAATAACAATAAATATGTGATATTAAAGGTGATATTTTAGAAACAATACCTTAAATGACATTGGGTGTGTTATGTTTCTTCGTACTTATTGCATTGTATGTTTGTCTGTTTATTTCATTGAGTTGTTGCATGTTTTCATCAATTGCTTATGTTATGTCAGGGTTTTAAGAATTTCTCCAACAGCTCGAAGGGCCTAGTGCAGAAGATGGACAATGACTATTATACCGAGGTAATTTTGCGTTGCAATGCTTCATGGTAGTATTTTGGCATGTTGGACGGTGAATCAAATGTTTGTTGTAAAGGCGGGCAGTGGGTTCAACTTGATCTGGAACAATGTGATCTTGTCACCAAACCGTCAGCTCTGTATAGATTATCAGGGTTATGTCCATCCATTCTATGGTTGCCATTTGTGCATGTAACTACTATGGCTCAAAGTTTTTACTAATTTGATTTGTTCAGAAGCTTGCTACCTTCATGTCTTCTGTCAAGTATTTGTGAACAATGCATCTCCTTGCTTTTCAAGAAAGCAGTCACTTAAATGTTTTGTCTATTTGATGTATTCATTGTACTTCTGTCAAGTACTACCTCCCTTCTAATTTAATTAATGTCCTAGCCGTCAATTATTTGCAGGGAGTTTCCCAGGTGTTTATAGATTTCTGTGGCTCAACCATTTCTCATCAGCAGAATCTTAACACGTCAAATGTGAATATGCTACTGAAGGCGGCATGTGATAGAGCGGGAGTAAAACCAAATGATATTTACTCAATTTTTTGTGGAAAAATTTTGGATCCGGAGAAACTTCTATCCCATTATCACATAAAGAAAGATTCCACAATCATAATTAATTCAAGACTCAGAGGTGGCTGGTATGTAATAAATTGAGCTAGCCTAAATTTCAGTAAGTTTGTATTTGGTCATTCGATGCTATGGTATCTTGCGTAACAGCCAGACTAATTTTTTTGTTTAATATGGTACTATGCACATAACCAAATCAGTAAGAAACCACAAATTATGGTCCCAACATTTTTGTTTAAGCTGCGGCATGCAAAATCTCACTCATCGTTGCGAGCCTAATATGTTGTTTTATTTAGTGATGCAATATTAGTTTTTTTTTTGTTGATATGCGTTCAGTTTCAAGTCTTTGATTGTAAAACATTGTCAACTAGCCATCTTTGATTGTAAAGGTTAATTTGGTAAAAGGAAAACTATTAGGTTCTGTAGGATTCTAGTCATCAATCATTTCTGGTCATATACAGACAAACCAAACTTCTGTTATTTTTACCTTAGATTATGCTATGACATTTCACAATTTAAACATTTTTGTGACAGTATTAGGCCTTTATCACGGCTTAATTTTATTTGTTTGCAATACTTTTGTTCCTTGTATTAGAAAAGCACTTATTATGTTTGTTTCACAGTTACCCAAACTGGGATGCAATGATCAGTGGTTTGGGTCACTTCCGCTTCCACACAGTGTCTTTACGACAAGCGCTATGTCCCCCGCAGCTGGCCACTGGGATGCAAGGTCAAATAGTACAGGTGAAGTACTTGGGAGAAGTTCTGCAATTCCATACTCGAAAGGCGTTGATCCACTTATGCAGACGGCATTTCAGTGGGGAATGCTTCGGAGGACAATTTACTTCGGAGCAAATTGCGTTTGATGAGGATGGTAATGCCAAAATCAATGCTCCCCGGCAACAGTTCACTGAAGAGTTGGCTTTGCTTGACTACAAAAGATTATATTGCATATTTGAAGAAGCGTTTAATGAAGGCAACGCATATCCTATGCATACCATTCATTTACTTAGTTTTCTGCAAGGTCCTCCTGCTGACATTGACCCCAAAAGCGAGTCCGTCATCGCAGTTTTGACCAATCACGTGTCGCTCCTATCCCACACTGAGCGAATTGCTATCAGCGGTCTGCTGGATCTCTTGTTCGAAAGGCTTGATAAAGATGATAAGAAGCTGTTCAAAACTTATATTGCTTTTGGTCGATGGGGTTTTAAGGTGCGACGGGTTCCAGCAATGAAGACTGTATACTTGCACTTTCAATACATGAAGAAAGGGAAACAATGTGTCCCTTATAAGGAAAACAGAGTCAGTTTACTCCGCTTCTCCACCAACTTCTTCAAGCATTCACCATCTGTACGTCAACCTTCTTCTTTGGATACAATTGCTCATATACTTTGTGATAACTAGTGAATACAACAATGTTTATGACTTGTCTTGATGCAGTTCACTCCAGAGGAGCTAGAGGCTGCGTTCTCCTATGTCATGGCATCGGATAGTTTCATACCTCAGCTGGTGTACGATGCACTAGTTACTTTTAAAGATGCGAAGAAACCCTGTACTGCCTCAGTCCTTGAATTTGTCAAACAAGCTGTTGCGATGTAAGTTACGAGCTTGTAGTTTATAATTTTACATTAATATGATAATTGTAGCTGATGTATTTTTAATTATTTGCAGGCTCGGAAAGAACACGATTGGCTGTACCAAGGGTTGAGTTGCTCTCTTTTGACTGGAGAAGATGCATCATGCGCATGTAGGGTCGTCTCCCCTGTGTTGCCTTTTGCTTCTGGTGTCTGTTTGGTGGACCTATGGTGCAAGTTAGAGCTTCGTTTTTCTTTTTTGATACAACATCCCTCATTTATTCAGTTGTGATCGAAATACAAGTAGTTGGGTGATTGTCACAGACTAAAGAAGAAAAAACAAGCTGCCCTATGGGCTGATAGCGCAATTGACATCAGGTTCAACGTATGTGTTGTAATCTGCACACCACCTGAGATTCATGAATGATAAAAGGTGCCGTTAGTATAAAAAATGCGTAAATCTGCCATAGTATAAAATTTGCGTATGATGCTCTAGAGGCATGGAAAAACCAACAAAACAATCCATGGTACGTGAAAGAGGGTGTCTTAGGGCAACTCCAACACAGTTCACCAAAATGGACACATCAGATGTCTGAGGACACATCTGGAATATTCACGGACAACGGTTAGGGGGGCGACCATCCAACCCTATACACTAAATGTTTACCCCATTTTTTTAAGAAAGAATAAAACCGAACCGAATGTCTGTCATGCAGGCTCAGTTTTAATCATCTTTAGATCCTAAAAGTGCCGGATGTTTAACATGTTTTTTAAATTTATCAATCCCAAATTCAACCATACTCCTCAAAAGCGGCCTTCATCTCAACCTTTCCTTCCTCTAGCTTGAACTTCTTCATCGACACATTTGGTCGAACACTTGTCAGGGACGGTGTTTGTCATGGACGATGTCGACAGGGATCGTACGATACATGGGTTGTGCCGGATCCGAGGTGCAACGACGACGTAGTATAAGGCGCCTGAGTAGAGCAACAGAAGTCCCGCAAGGCCCGGGCGGCGACCAGAGTGGTATAGCGTCGACGACGGTCTTGATGGGTTACAGAGCAAGGGGGAGGGACGGAGTGGGGTAAAACCCTTCAGGAGAGGGGGTTTGGTGTTTCGGAGTCCGACATGGCAGACGTCCTAACTCTTCTAAACCTCCCACGAGTTTTTGTCTAGCATGCTAGATTTTAGATGTCCAGACCTACCGCAGACATTTGGTGCATGACGTTGGAAGTGTCCGAATCGCATGATCCGAACATTTGAGTGCGCTTTGGTGAAGCGCGTTGGAATTGCCTTTATCCAATAATTAAGAAAACAAAATTGCACTGAATTGATAGCAAGAAAAAGGGACACCATGTGTTGAAAAGAAACACCTGCAAATGCCCTCATCGTATTAGGCTTTGAATTAGTCACTCACCTCTAGAAATGAGATTATGTGAGGATTGCATTCATCAAGATTACATAACCACCAGTCCAAAGGGTTGGCAAAACCAAAGCCATGTCACAAACCAAACCAAACGAAAGAACAAAACTTATTAAATGCATATTATCTTGTTTTGAAATCCAGACTTATATATCATGTTGGGTTTGTGACCAAGTCAGTGTGATGGTCAAGCAAAGCAAACATCCAGGTGCCTCTGGCTCATCTAATATTACTTTTTAAACAACGTCACTTAAGACAAATTAGACGTAGTAAAATAGTAGAAGACACACGCACACCCTTTATACGGGTATAAGTATTAAGCCAGAATCAACACAATCAAAACAATAACCAAACATAACATTTAATATACAAAAAAGACAAATAATACACCCGGAACGGCCACAACCAGCTAGTACAATCCAAAAGAAGCACTCGAATAGCAATAAAGTCATGACTGATAAGTTTAACCATGCACAGTTACAATCCAAAAGAAGCCACTCAATAGGCATAATGCCATGACTGATAAGTTTATAACTACTAATAATCGATGCAGATGACATTAAATGTCTTCACTGGACCAAAGCAAAAACAAGTGGCGGCCATCGGTCCAAATTTCCTCATGATATGCTTCCAAGATCTCAAGGCTTCATCCGCTTTCCCCTTGCAAGAAACTCGCTTGCTTCTATCTCTCCCTGCAAAAATAAATAAAGATGCCTGTCAAGTATAATACTTCTAATGTGACCATATTTGCCATTTCCTATTCAAATGTGTTACTGATATTAATAAATTGGGCAACACCAACACAATGTCTAAGGTCAGTCCAAGATGACCTTATTAAAAAAATTGTTGAAACAGATGTATGTGTCAAAGGTACATTTTTTTTTCTTCTTTTGATTGACATCTTTCATTCAGACACTTGCAACTGTTCATCTCTAGTTTGAAATTATGCTTCATCTGCTATGTGCATCCTTGAATGGCCTTGGCTCATACAAATTCCAAGTTCAGAAACGACCACTAAAGTTTAACACATACCCTACCATATTCACCGAATGGCCATGTCTTCAAATCTTAAAGAGAAGAGGTGAAGCTAATGATAACACTATCTCCATCAAGCAAAACAGGAAGAGAAAACAGTCCTAAAACCTGAATAAGTGTCATCATGATGCGCAAGAAGTTGGGTCCTAATATGACAATGGGGCGGAGTAATTAGGTAGTGACAATTGATTAAAGAATCATGATTGCGGATGAGCATCAATATCTCTATTTTTCAACATGGGAAGGCAGCCAAATATGTTGATTTCTATTAGCAAGTAATGAAGCAAACTGGATGTGATAAACATGCATTGGAATTTTAATCATTTGAAAACCTAAGCATAATTACATTAGTATACAAATGAAAGCGTGTTCAATGACAGTGAACATAACTAAAATGGCAGTAATATGCAAATGAAACGATGCTTAGTGGTGGTAGTAATACCGGGTGATCCCGTAAATGCTGTCGGTGCGCACTGAACTCAATGGCAAAGAGCTGGGAATTAACAGAAGTCCTTTCATCCTGTGGATAGAACTGGACCTTCTCATTGCCTATGTCGACACGAAGCATCCACTGGCCTAAGTACTCTAGTCCATGGTTCAACTCCCTGAGATCATTTAAGACTAGGTAGACGACACCATCTTCATGGTTGCTCAGGACAGGGAACGACGGAGGAAGATTTCTTACACCAGCAGGCTTGTAGGCCTCGTTTGCCCAGATGTTTTCAACATTGTACTTGTGGCTTTCCTTCCACCCTGAGAGGTCATGCGACAGAGTCCAGATGGTCAGATACAATCCTTTGCCGGGCTGGAGTTCAGGCTGGTGTTTATCATATTCATCCAGGGCGACGAACATGATTTCACCATCAACACAGGCCATGGAACGGAACTCCTCGGCAGAGCCGTATGTATACTTGTTGCTGTAGAGATTATAGGTTGGACAATCTTTGGGCAACTGAATAAAGCTGAACTTGCAGTTTTGTTTCAGATCACAGAGCAGCATGCCTTTGAGCAGATCCACCCAGCAGAGGATAGAGCCCCGACAAGAGAAGCACAAGTTAGCGTAGAAGTGGCTGGTGGTGCTGGATGGGAGGGGCAGGCGACTGGAATGCAAGGCCCATTTTTTGACGGATGACCTCCACAGCCAGAGCGCAGCTTCGGAGCCTTCTGGACATACCCTGACGAGTTCGGCAAGGAAGTAGTCGTCGTTCCCGGCGGCTTCCTCGCACATGACGACGGCCGACTCAAACCCGATGGCTCTATGCGAGCGGTCGTAGGGGAGCTCGGGGATCACAGAGATGGAGTCGTTCCTGGCGTCGTAGATGAGGTAGCCTCCCAGAAAAGGGGAGCCAGGGCGGTGCCCTCCGGCGTACATGGCGACCAGATGCTTGTCCGCGCTGGAGATGCTGGCCGAGGTGAGGTAGTGGATCTGCATCGGGAGCCCGACGGATGCCGGCGGCCGCAGTATGTGGAGGAAGGAGGGCAACGGCGGATCAGCGACGACTGCGTGCGCCTTGAAGGTCCGCAGGTAATCGGCGACGGCATCGCTCATCTCTTGGCGGCTTGGTGAATCACCTCGTCCTACCCACGGGTAGCGGGTTGACACTCGGCCGGACACCGCCTTGTCCTTGGAGATGTAAACCTCGCGGTGGAGCAGAGCCATCGAAGGGGCCATGGCGGCTAGCTAGCTAGCTAAGGTAGGGATTAGGGTTGGGTGGAGGGCGGAGCGGAGAAGGGATTTGGGGATGGATGGTGGCGGCGCGGCTAGGGTTAGGGTTAGGGTTGGGTGGAGGAAGCAGGCATCGATTTGATTTGGGGATCGAGCGAGGAAGGACAAAGGTGGGTTTGTTTGCCTTGCCTGGTAGATCTAAAATAGTACTGTACGAGTAGCAGGGAAACCGGGGTCTCGCCCGGACCGATCCCCCCTCGGGCTTTTAGAATCCTCCCTGAACCGGGTTTTTCCTTTGGAAAACACTTCCTTTTCGTCTGGCTCCCGTTGATAACGCGCACGCATCCGCCTCCTCGGAACCTCCTATCTGCCGCATTCTGCAGCAGACAGGCGGGGCTTCGCACAAGGCAGTCTTTGCCTGGGTCGGCCCACACAGGGTAGTCAGTGGTGTAAAACTCAACGCAAAAAAAGATTTGTTTCGGTCAGGATTCGATCCCGCGGCAAAAATCCCGAACAAAATTTTAAAACACGAACATTTTTTTAAATACGGAGAACATATTTTAAAAAATCCTGAAAAAATTCATAAACACGAACAATTTTGGAAAACATGAACAAAATTCCTCAATTCTATACAAAATGTGAACAGTTTTTGGAAAAACGAACAAATTTCAAAAACATAAACCATTTATTGAAATTAATAATATGTTTTAAAATTCTCCCGAACATTTAAAAGTATTTGAGAACAAATTTTGTGAACATGAATATTTTTTGAAAAACAAATTTTGGGAACTTGAACGTGAACAAATATAAAACCTTTTTTAAATTGGCGAACAAATTTTGGAATCATTATTTTTTTGAATCTGAATACAAATTTATAAATTGAGAGCATTTTTTGAAACATCTGAACATTTTTTTAGTAAATGAACAAAATTTAAAGTTTGAACATTTTTTGAAACATAGGAATAAATTTTGGACACATGAACTATTTTCTAATTTGAGAACAAAGTTTGTAATCATGAACATTTCTTGAATATAAGAACACATTCTATAATCGCAAACATTTTTTGAAATTCCGATCAAAATTTCAAGGACGCAAACATTTTTTGAAAAATTATTTTTATTTTTCTTATAGTTTTCTGGAAAAGAAGCAAAGAAACAAGGGAAAGAAAAAATTAAACAAAACACCAAAAAAGAAAAAAAAATAGAAATAGAAAACCCAGAACAAACCGGTTCAGGAAACCCTTAGAAGGTTTCCGAAACCGATTAAAACCACTTGGACCTTAGAAGGTTCCCAAAACAAAAAACCTACAAACCTTTCTTGCAGAAAATATTTTATAACAAACTTTGTTCGCAAAACCAGAAACCTACAAACCTTTCTGTCGTAAAAAATAATTCTACAAGTGTTTCCGCAACACGACCTTTCTTGCAGAAAATATTCTATAACAAACTTTGTTACAAAATAAAAATCTACAGACGTTTTCACAACATGATCTTTGTTCCAAAAAATTCTAAACCATAATCTATGTTGCAAAAATTAAGATGCCCGTCAACCACTTGATTACGCTAGATCCGGCGGCTAGTGACCCGGCCGATCCTTCAAAAATATCAGCCGTCGGATACGTAGCAGTGCCCTTTTCCTTTATTTTTTATTTTTCCCTTACCTTTTTGTTCCTTTTTCTGTTTTATTTTCTTTGCTATTTTAATGTTTTCATTTTCATTCATGTTTTTTTAATTTTTGAAATCTTTTAAATTCGTGAATATTTTTGAAAATTGCAAATAAATATTTTTTTATATGAACATTTCTTAACAAAAAAGTGATTTTGTTTTTACAAATTCATCAACAGTTTTTGGAACCTTGATTTGCCTAAAACTACAAACATTTTTTCGAAATCGTGAACATGTTTTAAAATTTACTACATTCTTTTTGAAATCTTTAACATATTTTGAAACATGAACATTTTCTAGATTGACAGACACTTTTTATGAAATCATGATTTAAATTTTTTTACTGATGATTGTATACAAATTTCTGAACATTTTTTGAATTCGTGAACATTTTTTAAATTGAGAACAATTGTCATGAACACTTTTTCAACTGTGAATTTTGAATCCCATTTTTTTAAATCATGAATATTTTTATGGATTCACGATTATTTTATTCAAAATTCGCAACTTTTTCTGAAGTCTAGAACTTTTCGATATGCCAAAATATTTAAAAAGGAAAAGCAGGAAAAAAACAGGTGTCGTCCCGGCCATGCACATTGGCCGGCCGAGATGGGCGCCAAGGGGAGCGGGGGGGGGGGGTGCGTGCTCGCTTGATTGGCAGCGCATTATGCACCCAATAGGAGCTCCCGATCGATCAACGGACGGTGGATATGCTATCGCGGCAGACACACGGGGAGGGCTTTAAGGATGTCATTTAGCAAAGCGCAGAGTTAGGCGCTGGTTGGCAAAAAAAATCACACCATATATCCTGTAAATGGAAAAGATAACGCCCGCCGCATACCTCACACCATATATCCAATCTAAACACCATCATGGAGGGGTTCATCTTCCTCATAGGTGCCTCTCCGATGATGCGTGAGTAGTCCACCATAGACCTACGGATCCGTAGGCAGTAGCTAGCTGGCTTCTTCTCTCTCTCTCTTATGATACTCAATACAATGGTCTCTTGGAGATCTATTTGATGTAAACTTTTGCGGTATGTTTGTTGGGATCCGATGAATTTTGAGTTCATGATCAGTTTCTATCCATGAATATTATTTGAGTCTTCTTTGATCTCTTATATGCATGATTACTTATAGCCTCGTATTTCTTCTCCGAATATTTGGTTTAGTTAGGCCGACTAGATCGATTTTTCTTGCCATGGGAAGAGGTGCTTTGTGATGGGTTCGATCTTGCTGTGTTCTTTCCTAGTGACAGAAGGGGCAGCAAGACACGCATATATCGTTGCTATTAAGGATAACAAGATGGGGTCTATTCCTACATGAATAGATCTTGTCTACATCATGTCATCGTTCTTATTGCATTACTCTATTTTTCCATGAACTTAAGACACTAGATGCATGCTGGATAGCGGTCGATGTGTGGAGTAATAGTGGTAGATGCAGGCAGGAGTCGATCTACTTATCTTGGACGTGATGCCTATATAATGATCATCGCCTTGGATATCGTCATGACTATTCGATTTTCTATCAATTGCCCAACAGTAATTTGTTCACCCACCGTGCGCTATACTCATGAGAGAAGCCACTAGTGAACCCTACGGCCCCTGGGTCTACTTTTCCAACATATTGCTTTCCGATCTATCTTTTTGTAATCTTTGTTTTCAGATCTACAAAAACAAAAACCGAAAAACATATTGCTAGATATTTACTCTTTTTATTTGTGTTCTTGAGAGATCTATCTCTCCTATCTATCACTACATAATCTATCGTTTTACCGTAGAGAGATTGACAACCTCTCTTTCGTGTCGGGTTGCAAGTATTTGTTGTTTGTGTGCATGTGCTGCTTATTGGGTGGTGGTGATCCTCCTAATGGTTAGATAACCTTGATTTCATAACTAAGGGAAATACTTACCGTCGCTGTGCTGCATCATCACTTCCTCTTTGGGGAAATACCGACGCAGTCTCAAGCCACGTCAGCACCTCATCCTCAAAGTTGATCTTCAGGGCTGAAAGTTGATTTATATGGCATTGAAGGACATTCAAGTGCTCAATCACACTTGTGCCATCTCAGTACTCAAGCTTTGCATGTCTTTTGATCACCGATGCCTTGTTCATTGATGTCTTCCTCTCATACATAGACTCCAACTTATGTCACATCTCATACGCATTTGTGTCATTTGCAACATGGTGGAATATATTGTGGTTGATGTACAACCGAATCATATCTACTGCTTTTCTGTGTAATACTCTCCATTCTTCTTCCGTGACACCCATGGGTATCTTGTCTTTCACAATTTGCTCATACAAATCCTTGCCATAAAGGATGTCTTCCATCATGGGCTTTCATAATGAGTAATTGGTAGAATCAAGTTTTATCATGCCACTTGTAGCAGCGCTTTCTTCCAAAGCCATTGTGTGCAGCACTTCCAGCAACAATCAAGCAACTGAGATTAACAACCTCCTAAGCAACCAAGGCTCTGATGCCACTCAATTGGGAATTAGCACACAAATGCACTTGTGGTTAACTGAAAACTGCAGCGGAAACAAAGTAATCTCAGCACCAAATCATGTACTAATTCAAGGATCGTTGCTTAGCATGGAAGGAAACATATGCATCAGCATATATGGAGGTAAAATGTTTCGTAGCAGGCAAGACACTCCTCTCTGAGTGTCTTGTGGTAGGCGAAACTTTCTGGACAGCAGCAAGCATCAACAATGAGACACCAAATTTTTACATGGAAAGCCCCTCAACTTGAGGGGAAAAACCACGAGCCAAAGCCACCCAAATCCTCTTCCACTATTATCAAATGTGGGATACAACAAGTTCTTCTCTAGGTAGCACTAGAGGATCTCATACATCAAGATTCCTGAATCTTGGATGAACACAACGAGATTTGGGGATCAAGAGCTAGGGATTGGAACAATCTCACCAAAGATGGTGCAACCGGACCTTGAAGGAGACAAGGTGGTGGATCTAGAGCATCACAACCTTGGGGAAGAACTCCCTTTGCTTCTTCCTTCAATCTTCCTCTTCTTCCCTTTCTCACTTGGTTCTCTCTCTTCTTCTCCAATGAAGGCTGAACTGATTTTCGTCACCCTTGGTGGTGGCTTCTGGATGGAGGGTAAAGCATCCCCCTCCTCTCACGTGCAAAGACCAAAATGACCCTAGGTCATAACCCTAATGGGTAGCTGCACCTCTTTGGGCTGCCTAAAAGGCTTCAAATGGTCATCTCCTCACAGCCCACATCAGGAGGATATCCCAACACTAATCACTACACATACATGAAAAAGTTAGAATTAGATGGGAAAGAAAACAGTAAAGAAAATTTACAAATCCTTGGTATGGCGTCACCTACTTGACTGCCCCATGTCCATTGCTTGCATCAGCGTCCATGGAAGGAGAACAGTCTGTGTGGTGGTGGTGAGGAGGGACAGGGCTACCATGCGGCCGTAGCCTAGACCAAGGATTTGTTCCCACAGAGGGAAGGTGGAAGAAAAACGGGGGAGATGAGGCACTGGAGGAAGAGGAAGGAAGGTGGCAGTGCCTCCTCTCTCCTGCTGCAACCTCCCCTCTCCGCCGGTGGGCTTGGTGGCTTCCACCTCAGAGTGGGCCTTCCGCTGGTGATAGGACTTAGACGTCGCCACCGCTCCTTATGAGTCATGACTTCTCCGATGTGCGATTCATCTTAGTTTGGTTTGCTGTATTGGAAGGATGATGTAGGAGTTGGAGAAGGCAAAGGAGCACATCCTAAACTTCAGGGGTTCCATTAAGGTCCGGAGACTTATTCCCTGTGATAGGATTGCCGGTGCACGACTTTTGTACATGAACTACTTCACAACAGTCCCAAAATTCCATGAAACTTTCTTTCGTCGTCGCTGCCCGATGAGCAAAAAGTTGTTTTTGCGGGTAGTGGAAGGAGTGGAGACGGCTAATGACAACTTCAAGGTGAGGAATGATAGTTGCGAAAAGCTTTCCTTCTCTCCTCTACAGAAATGCACGACAGCTCCCAAGATGCTTTCTTATAGTAAACCAACAAATGCAAATGATGCAGAAATCTACAGGGGAGAACGGTTCTGAATACGATGTTGCAATTTGCATGCACTATAGTGAAGGTGTTCGGACCAGAGTACCTGAGAGAGCTAACTATGGAGGACACGGGAAAAATTGTAGGAAATTGGAGAATCAAGAGGATTTCCATGTATCTTAGGATTAGTTGATGGCATGCACTGACAACGATAGTACTTCTCAAAAGGTTTGCGTGCGCAATACCAAGGTCATGTTAAAGAAGCCACCATTATACTTGAAGAACTGGCATCACATGACTTGTGGATTTGTCATGCTTTCTTTGTCACATCAGGTTCATGCAATGACATCATTGTGCTCCAAAGATCTTGTTTGTTCTAGAGACTGTGATGGAGAAGCCCTACCGCGCAAATATACCGTCAACACACACAACTACAACATGGGGTACTACCTTGCCGATGGTATCTATCCTTAGTGAAAAGCGTTTGTGAAGACCATACTTGATCCCCCCAAGGCAACAAAAAAATTTATTTTGCAACAATGCAAGAGGAAGCTCGGAAGGATCTGAACAAGGCATTTGCAGTGCTCCAATCTCGTTGGGGTATTTTTCGTGGAGCAGCGATGATGTGAGAACTGTAGACACTTTGGAACCTCATGACATGTTGTGTAATTTTGCACAATATGATTGTCGAGGATGAGGGTTAAAGGATAGCGTGCACACATTATTTTTAGAAGCCTGGAACTCATGCCCGCCTCCCAAAACAAGAGGCAAAGAGCATTGTCAACTTTCTGGAGATGCATCGCCAACTACGAGATCAACAGGTGGATATGCAATTTCTGGATGATCTTCTGGAGGTGCATATGCCCGCCTCCCAAAAATCCGTCGTACGCGCCAGCCATAGACCAATATGAAGATGTGTAAAGATCGTTACCAACTCTTAGAGGAGCGGAATTATAAAGTCAGTGGTGTAAAACTCAACGCAAAAAAAGATTTGTTTCGGTCAGGATTCGATCCCGCGGCAAAAATCCCGAACAAAATTTTAAAACACGAACATTTTTTTAAATACGGAGAACATATTTTAAAAAATCCTGAAAAAATTCATAAACACGAACAATTTTGGAAAACATGAACAAAATTCCTCAATTCTATACAAAATGTGAACAGTTTTTGGAAAAACGAACAAATTTCAAAAACATAAACCATTTATTGAAATTAATAATATGTTTTAAAATTCTCCCGAACATTTAAAAGTATTTGAGAACAAATTTTGTGAACATGAATATTTTTTGAAAAACAAATTTTGGGAACTTGAACGTGAACAAATATAAAACCTTTTTTAAATTGGCGAACAAATTTTGGAATCATTATTTTTTTGAATCTGAATACAAATTTATAAATTGAGAGCATTTTTTGAAACATCTGAACATTTTTTTAGTAAATGAACAAAATTTAAAGTTTGAACATTTTTTGAAACATAGGAATAAATTTTGGACACATGAACTATTTTCTAATTTGAGAACAAAGTTTGTAATCATGAACATTTCTTGAATATAAGAACACATTCTATAATCGCAAACATTTTTTGAAATTCCGATCAAAATTTCAAGGACGCAAACATTTTTTGAAAAATTATTTTTATTTTTCTTATAGTTTTCTGGAAAAGAAGCAAAGAAACAAGGGAAAGAAAAAATTAAACAAAACACCAAAAAAGAAAAAAAAATAGAAATAGAAAACCCAGAACAAACCGGTTCAGGAAACCCTTAGAAGGTTTCCGAAACCGATTAAAACCACTTGGACCTTAGAAGGTTCCCAAAACAAAAAACCTACAAACCTTTCTTGCAGAAAATATTTTATAACAAACTTTGTTCGCAAAACCAGAAACCTACAAACCTTTCTGTCGTAAAAAATAATTCTACAAGTGTTTCCGCAACACGACCTTTCTTGCAGAAAATATTCTATAACAAACTTTGTTACAAAATAAAAATCTACAGACGTTTTCACAACATGATCTTTGTTCCAAAAAATTCTAAACCATAATCTATGTTGCAAAAATTAAGATGCCCGTCAACCACTTGATTACGCTAGATCCGGCGGCTAGTGACCCGGCCGATCCTTCAAAAATATCAGCCGTCGGATACGTAGCAGTGCCCTTTTCCTTTATTTTTTATTTTTCCCTTACCTTTTTGTTCCTTTTTCTGTTTTATTTTCTTTGCTATTTTAATGTTTTCATTTTCATTCATGTTTTTTTAATTTTTGAAATCTTTTAAATTCGTGAATATTTTTGAAAATTGCAAATAAATATTTTTTTATATGAACATTTCTTAACAAAAAAGTGATTTTGTTTTTACAAATTCATCAACAGTTTTTGGAACCTTGATTTGCCTAAAACTACAAACATTTTTTCGAAATCGTGAACATGTTTTAAAATTTACTACATTCTTTTTGAAATCTTTAACATATTTTGAAACATGAACATTTTCTAGATTGACAGACACTTTTTATGAAATCATGATTTAAATTTTTTTACTGATGATTGTATACAAATTTCTGAACATTTTTTGAATTCGTGAACATTTTTTAAATTGAGAACAATTGTCATGAACACTTTTTCAACTGTGAATTTTGAATCCCATTTTTTTAAATCATGAATATTTTTATGGATTCACGATTATTTTATTCAAAATTCGCAACTTTTTCTGAAGTCTAGAACTTTTCGATATGCCAAAATATTTAAAAAGGAAAAGCAGGAAAAAAACAGGTGTCGTCCCGGCCATGCACATTGGCCGGCCGAGATGGGCGCCAAGGGGAGCGGGGGGGGGGGGGGGTGCGTGCTCGCTTGATTGGCAGCGCATTATGCACCCAATAGGAGCTCCCGATCGATCAACGGACGGTGGATATGCTATCGCGGCAGACACACGGGGAGGGCTTTAAGGATGTCATTTAGCAAAGCGCAGAGTTAGGCGCTGGTTGGCAAAAAAAATCACACCATATATCCTGTAAATGGAAAAGATAACGCCCGCCGCATACCTCACACCATATATCCAATCTAAACACCATCATGGAGGGGTTCATCTTCCTCATAGGTGCCTCTCCGATGATGCGTGAGTAGTCCACCATAGACCTACGGATCCGTAGGCAGTAGCTAGCTGGCTTCTTCTCTCTCTCTCTTATGATACTCAATACAATGGTCTCTTGGAGATCTATTTGATGTAAACTTTTGCGGTATGTTTGTTGGGATCCGATGAATTTTGAGTTCATGATCAGTTTCTATCCATGAATATTATTTGAGTCTTCTTTGATCTCTTATATGCATGATTACTTATAGCCTCGTATTTCTTCTCCGAATATTTGGTTTAGTTAGGCCGACTAGATCGATTTTTCTTGCCATGGGAAGAGGTGCTTTGTGATGTGTTCGATCTTGCTGTGTTCTTTCCTAGTGACAGAAGGGGCAGCAAGACACGCATATATCGTTGCTATTAAGGATAACAAGATGGGGTCTATTCCTACATGAATAGATCTTGTCTACATCATGTCATCGTTCTTATTGCATTACTCTATTTTTCCATGAACTTAAGACACTAGATGCATGCTGGATAGCGGTCGATGTGTGGAGTAATAGTGGTAGATGCAGGCAGGAGTCGATCTACTTATCTTGGACGTGATGCCTATATAATGATCATCGCCTTGGATATCGTCATGACTATTCGATTTTCTATCAATTGCCCAACAGTAATTTGTTCACCCACCGTGCGCTATACTCATGAGAGAAGCCACTAGTGAACCCTACGGCCCCTGGGTCTACTTTTCCAACATATTGCTTTCCGATCTATCTTTTTGTAATCTTTGTTTTCAGATCTACAAAAACAAAAACCGAAAAACATATTGCTAGATATTTACTCTTTTTATTTGTGTTCTTGAGAGATCTATCTCTCCTATCTATCACTACATAATCTATCGTTTTACCGTAGAGAGATTGACAACCTCTCTTTCGTGTCGGGTTGCAAGTATTTGTTGTTTGTGTGCATGTGCTGCTTATTGGGTGGTGGTGATCCTCCTAATGGTTAGATAACCTTGATTTCATAACTGAGGGAAATACTTACCGTCGCTGTGCTGCATCATCACTTCCTCTTTGGGGAAATACCGACGCAGTCTCAAGCCACGTCAGCACCTCATCCTCAAAGTTGATCTTCAGGGCTGAAAGTTGATTTATATGGCATTGAAGGACATTCAAGTGCTCAATCACACTTGTGCCATCTCAGTACTCAAGCTTTGCATGTCTTTTGATCACCGATGCCTTGTTCATTGATGTCTTCCTCTCATACATAGACTCCAACTTATGTCACATCTCATACGCATTTGTGTCATTTGCAACATGGTGGAATATATTGTGGTTGATGTACAACCGAATCATATCTACTGCTTTTCTGTGTAATACTCTCCATTCTTCTTCCGTGACACCCATGGGTATCTTGTCTTTCACAATTTGCTCATACAAATCCTTGCCATAAAGGATGTCTTCCATCATGGGCTTTCATAATGAGTAATTGGTAGAATCAAGTTTTATCATGCCACTTGTAGCAGCGCTTTCTTCCAAAGCCATTGTGTGCAGCACTTCCAGCAACAATCAAGCAACTGAGATTAACAACCTCCTAAGCAACCAAGGCTCTGATGCCACTCAATTGGGAATTAGCACACAAATGCACTTGTGGTTAACTGAAAACTGCAGCGGAAACAAAGTAATCTCAGCACCAAATCATGTACTAATTCAAGGATCGTTGCTTAGCATGGAAGGAAACATATGCATCAGCATATATGGAGGTAAAATGTTTCGTAGCAGGCAAGACACTCCTCTCTGAGTGTCTTGTGGTAGGCGAAACTTTCTGGACAGCAGCAAGCATCAACAATGAGACACCAAATTTTTACATGGAAAGCCCCTCAACTTGAGGGGAAAAACCACGAGCCAAAGCCACCCAAATCCTCTTCCACTATTATCAAATGTGGGATACAACAAGTTCTTCTCTAGGTAGCACTAGAGGATCTCATACATCAAGATTCCTGAATCTTGGATGAACACAACGAGATTTGGGGATCAAGAGCTAGGGATTGGAACAATCTCACCAAAGATGGTGCAACCGGAGCTTGAAGGAGACAAGGTGGTGGATCTAGAGCATCACAACCTTGGGGAAGAACTCCCTTTGCTTCTTCCTTCAATCTTCCTCTTCTTCCCTTTCTCACTTGGTTCTCTCTCTTCTTCTCCAATGAAGGCTGAACTGATTTTCGTCACCCTTGGTGGTGGCTTCTGGATGGAGGGTAAAGCATCCCCCTCCTCTCACGTGCAAAGACCAAAATGACCCTAGGTCATAACCCTAATGGGTAGCTGCACCTCTTTGGGCTGCCTAAAAGGCTTCAAATGGTCATCTCCTCACAGCCCACATCAGGAGGATATCCCAACACTAATCACTACACATACATGAAAAAGTTAGAATTAGATGGGAAAGAAAACAGTAAAGAAAATTTACAAATCCTTGGTATGGCGTCACCTACTTGACTGCCCCATGTCCATTGCTTGCATCAGCGTCCATGGAAGGAGAACAGTCTGTGTGGTGGTGGTGAGGAGGGACAGGGCTACCATGCGGCCGTAGCCTAGACCAAGGATTTGTTCCCACAGAGGGAAGGTGGAAGAAAAACGGGGGAGATGAGGCACTGGAGGAAGAGGAAGGAAGGTGGCAGTGCCTCCTCTCTCCTGCTGCAACCTCCCCTCTCCGCCGGTGGGCTTGGTGGCTTCCACCTCAGAGTGGGCCTTCCGCTGGTGATAGGACTTAGACGTCGCCACCGCTCCTTATGAGTCATGACTTCTCCGATGTGCGATTCATCTTAGTTTGGTTTGCTGTATTGGAAGGATGATGTAGGAGTTGGAGAAGGCAAAGGAGCACATCCTAAACTTCAGGGGTTCCATTAAGGTCCGGAGACTTATTCCCTGTGATAGGATTGCCGGTGCACGACTTTTGTACATGAACTACTTCACAACAGTCCCAAAATTCCATGAAACTTTCTTTCGTCGTCGCTGCCCGATGAGCAAAAAGTTGTTTTTGCGGGTAGTGGAAGGAGTGGAGACGGCTAATGACAACTTCAAGGTGAGGAATGATAGTTGCGAAAAGCTTTCCTTCTCTCCTCTACAGAAATGCACGACAGCTCCCAAGATGCTTTCTTATAGTAAACCAACAAATGCAAATGATGCAGAAATCTACAGGGGAGAACGGTTCTGAATACGATGTTGCAATTTGCATGCACTATAGTGAAGGTGTTCGGACCAGAGTACCTGAGAGAGCTAACTATGGAGGACACGGGAAAAATTGTAGGAAATTGGAGAATCAAGAGGATTTCCATGTATCTTAGGATTAGTTGATGGCATGCACTGACAACGATAGTACTTCTCAAAAGGTTTGCGTGCGCAATACCAAGGTCATGTTAAAGAAGCCACCATTATACTTGAAGAACTGGCATCACATGACTTGTGGATTTGTCATGCTTTCTTTGTCACATCAGGTTCATGCAATGACATCATTGTGCTCCAAAGATCTTGTTTGTTCTAGAGACTGTGATGGAGAAGCCCTACCGCGCAAATATACCGTCAACACACACAACTACAACATGGGGTACTACCTTGCCGATGGTATCTATCCTTAGTGAAAAGCGTTTGTGAAGACCATACTTGATCCCCCCAAGGCAACAAAAAAATTTATTTTGCAACAATGCAAGAGGAAGCTCGGAAGGATCTGAACAAGGCATTTGCAGTGCTCCAATCTCGTTGGGGTATTTTTCGTGGAGCGGCGATGATGTGAGAACTGTAGACACTTTGGAACCTCATGACATGTTGTGTAATTTTGCACAATATGATTGTCGAGGATGAGGGTTAAAGGATAGCGTGCACACATTATTTTTAGAAGCCTGGAACTCATGCCCGCCTCCCAAAACAAGAGGCAAAGAGCATTGTCAACTTTCTGGAGATGCATCGCCAACTACGAGATCAACAGGTGGATATGCAATTTCTGGATGATCTTCTGGAGGTGCATATGCCCGCCTCCCAAAAATCCGTCGTACGCGCCAGCCATAGACCAATATGAAGATGTGTAAAGATCGTTACCAACTCTTAGAGGAGCGGAATTAGAGTTGGTAAAGATCGTTGGTGCAGATCCCCGCTGGTAGGAATTTACTTCCTCCCAACCGTGAGAGTTTTCTCCCTCAAACAATCCATTGATTAGTCCCTGAGACAGATGATCAACTTTCTCCCTCAAACAATCCTTAGATTAGTCCTTCAGACCAGATCAAACATACAACCTCTATACTGGATTGCAAACAATAACGTATCACCTATCCAGTAGGGCTTCGCCGTCCGAAACTACTCCCTGCCTCAAAATATGTACCTTTTGTTGGTTAAGACAAGAGTTTAACGAGCACTTACAATATTAAATATGTATGCTTTTCTTCGAAAAAATGCTGCATCTAGAATTTATGTTGTTTGTCACATTTGTGTTGTCAATATTATTGCCTCCTACGTATCATGCATTTGCTTGTCCTATCAACATTATCTAAATGATGGGCAAGTAAAGCAAAAATCATGGTGACTATCAAATAGTTCGAAACATCTAATATTGTTTTAAAATTACATCCATTAAAAATGATGCATGTAACGTTAATCATCACAATGAAAAATACAAGAACATAACATAAAAAGGGAAATACACAAGAAATGAACTAACATTAAATTACAATCCGAAAGATCCTACTCAGTAGAAATAACCATTCTGTTTAACTACTAACACTAAATGTCTCAAGTGGACCTAGGCCAAATTTCAGCATGATATGTTGCCAATACCTCATATATCAAAGTATCATCAGTAAATGCTTTCGGTAGAAGGCGACTCCAACCTTCTCGCCTTGCCCTTTCGGTGGGTTCCTCGCCAGCTGAAGGTTGGGACAACCTTGGATCCACGTTTGGTATGTACAAAGGCCAGGATGGCTCATCACATCGGGTGTTGACGACACACTATTTCAGTGTTCGTGGCGCCAATGCCAGTAAGGAGTGGGATGTGGTACTCGAAATAAGGGCCTCCCAGCCCTCGCTCTTTCTCGTAGGAGGCTTAGGCGTCACCAACGAGGGGCTTGTGGCATTTGGCTTTTTCCAGCATCAGTGGTCCGACGCCTCGGCATGGTGCTATGGTAACGACAAGCTACTCGGTGAGGACCGGGCGGTTGCTGTTGTGGGCTAGAGGAATAGGCAAGAGGACTTGGTCACCTCTTTGGAAGCGGTTTGACTTCGCCCACTGATCCGATGCTCGAGAAGCTAAGGGAGCAAGTCCGAGAGGAAATATATTTCCAGTCGGTGTTGCAGCTCACTAATACCTCTAAGCAAGGGGTTTCTTCTGCTATGGAGTTTCGTTCAGCCAGCGGTGCTCTCCTCCACTGACAGAGGAGGTCTTGGATGCCTGGTGGCCGTGAGGAAGATGGGCCCCTCTGAGGACCTTTTCTGTCTTCTATTTTCTGAGGGGCTTCTTTGTTGTCAGGATGCAATGGTGTCAGCATATGTATCCTTCTCTCGAACTATTTCCTTGCTCATGTGAATACAAGTAACATATGCGTACCGACGCACATCTTAAAAAGAAAGATCTCAAAGCTTCATCCTCTTTCCACATACCACCAACTCACTCTGAAAAAACAAATAGAGATGTGTCAAATATAATACTTTTAATGTGACCATCATCCCCGATTCACCCATCGCAATCTTTACTAAGGTGCGATCTTCCACGTTATTCTCTTGCCCACGTTTTCTTCAGTCTTCACTCTGTACACCCACTTGTTCTTGAGTGCTTTCTTGCCCTTTGTCAGATTTACTAACTCAAAAGTATCATTCTCATACAGGGATTTCATCTCATCCTGCATGGCTTCTGGCCATTCATCCTTGTTCTCATCAGACATTGCATCATAATAGCATGAGGGCTCACCTACATCAGTCATCAACACATATTGATGTGCTGGATACTTAGAAGAAGGAATGCGACCTCTTTAACTTCTTCTTTGCTGCTGCACTGGTGGTGAATCAGGTGGATTTTTGTTGGAGTCATCATTACCAACTTCATCATCATCATCACTTGATGGCTGCTTGTCACTTTGACTTGTACTGCCTTGGTCAGTTGCATCTCCATTGTCTTCAGTGTCATCATCTCCCCCATGATTGTCATGCATGAGAGGAGGACGGATTGGATCCATGTCAACCTGAGGTGTGTTGGTCATTGGCTTCTGTGGTTTCCCAATACTTTTATTGTTTCATCTTCAATGAACACCACATCTCGGCTTCTCACAATCTTCCTATTGCCTGGACCCCAAAACCTGTAGCCAAACTCTTCACTTGGTTGACTGAGGTAGATGCACTGCTTTGTCTTGCTATCAAGCTTGGATCTCTCGTCCCTTGGGACATGTAAAAATGCCCTGCAACCAAAAGCCTTCAAGTGCTTGTATGATACCTCCTTCCCTGACCAAACTCTCTAAGGAATATCACCTGCAAGAGGAACTGAGGGAGATAGGTTAACCACATACATAGCATTCATTAATGCTTCAGCCCAAAATGAATTAGGTAAATGAGCATGAGAGAGCATAGCTGTGACTCTCTCTGTGAGTGTCCTGTTCATTCTCTCTGCAAGACCATTGAGCCGAGGAGTTTTTGATGGACTCTTCTCAAGCCTGATGCCAAATTTTTGCAATACCTTTCAAAAGGACCTCGGTATTCACCACCATTGTCTGATCTCACGCACTTCAATTTCCTGCCAGTTTCTCTCTCAACTTTGACATGGAACTCCCTGAAGGCTTCAAGCGTTTGGCATTTGTGTTTCAGCACATACACAAAAACCTTTCTGGAATGGTCATTAATGAAAGTCACAAAGTATAATGCTCCACCATAGGATTTCTCAGTCATGGAGCAAACATCAGTGTGCACAATATCTAGAACATTTTCTGCACGATGTGGAGGGAGTGTATGAAATGCAACCCCTTGTTGTTTGCCAGCAAAGCAATGTGCACAGGGTTTCAAGGATATACCTTTCAACTCAGGGAGGTACTCCATGCGAGCAAGAGCATGCATGCCCTTCTCACTCATATGCCCAAGCCTCTTGTGCCACAATTCCACCGAAGTGTCTTTTTCAGTAATATTCAACACCTCATTGCAAAACTTGGTTTTAGTCACATAGAGATTACTTGCCTACTTCCTCGAACCACAATCAAAGAACCTTTGGTGAGCTTCCACTTTCCTTCACCAAAATAACTAGGATGCTTGATATCATCAAGCTTGCCCACTGAAAATAAATCCAGCCTTATGTCGGGAACATGCCTCACATCATCGAGCACCAACCTGCAACCTGTGTTTGTTTCAATGCATATAGATCCCTTGCCAACAATTGTTGACGAACCACTATTTCCCATCCTTACTTGGCCAGTGACACCAGTAGTGTAAGATGTGAAATACTCCTTGTGTGATGTGATGTGGAAGGACGCACCTGAATCCAAAACCCAACGCATGGCCGAGATGGGCGCCAAGGGGAGCGGGGGGTGCGTGCTCGCTTGATTGGCAGCGCATTATGCACCCAATAGGAGCTCCCGATCGATCAACGCACGGTGGATATGCTATCGCGGCAGACACACGGGGAGGGCTTTAAGGATGTCATTTAGCAAAGCGCAGAGTTAGGCGCTGGTTGGCAAAAAAAAATCACACCATATATCCTGTAAATGGAAAAGATAACGCCCGCCGCACACCTTCCACCACCATAACTCCTCCTCTAAAACTGCCTCCACTCAGGTTAAAAAAAAACCGAACGCACCGTATCCCCATGATCGTGTCACCGGTGTAGAACCTGCGCCTGTCCGACTATTCTTTTGTGGGAGAATACTAGAGAGATAGAATACAAAAACATCCCTCCAATGTTTCAATATATACCTTTTACACCAAAAGCATATGTTAGTGACTCTTATCTCCATATAGAAAATCTCATCCGCTCAATACAATAATTTAAATCATTATTCATGCGTCAAAAGAAAATCATTACTTCATTATTAGTGCATTATTATGAGCTATTGATTTTTTTAATATTTAGTAGTACATCACTAAACTTATATTATTTATTTTTGTTGAATGTTTGCCTGTTAACTAGGATGAACATGTTTTTTCTTAGTAAGGAATACGTGCATTACACGTGCATGCTAATTAGTTCGGAAAAAAATGGTGTAGCAAAAAGAATAGCGAGTTCCAGCAAAGCATAAAGCTGGTTCTAGCAACAACCACGTGGGCCGTGGGAGGCGCGTCCGGTTCCAGCACCGGTGGACGTTGGTTCCAGCACTACAACACATTGGTTGCAACTCCACCGGCGAATATTGCAGCAAAAAAAACCCTATCCCGGTGGTGGCGGCGAGACACAACACTGGTACTCTGCGGTTCCAGCACCGCCGCCCAACGGTTGCAACTCCATCAGGCGCGGGTTGTAGCACCACCGTCCCGCCGCGTGTTCCCCCGTCGCCGCCCATAGGCATCACCATCACATCTCTGCGCTGGCCGCCTCGCGCACCATTAGGCATAGCGCTCGTCCATACGACAGGGGGGGTGAGCTGGGAGGGAAGAGATGAATGGGTGGAAGGCTGGGTGCGATGCGATGGAGAGGTGCAGTCAGTTGTGTGGCTGCCGGAGAGCGGCATGCTGGCGGAGATGGGAGTCTATGAGTAGGTAAGGCGAAAGAGATAAAAAATGATGGGGAGGGAGATGTAGCGCATGGGCCCCGGTACGTGGCTACGTGGAGGTTGTTGCACGAAGCGAGCGAGGAGATGTAGCGCATGGGCCCCGATGGGTTACGTGGCTATGTGAAGACTGTTGCTTGAAGCGAGCGAGGAGATGTAGCGCATGGGCCCCGATGGGGTACGTGGCTATGTGGAGGCTGTTACACGAAGCGAGCGAGCCGGGGCGACCGACGCATGCTTCAGCCGGTAGCCCGACAAGAAACGTTTCCCTTTAGCAAATCTGTACCTTAATTTGTTGTTGCTTGTGTTCTCTACTAATAGTTTATGGTGTTTTAGTAAGTGCAAATAATATAATAGTGAACAGTATGGATCACTTAGTCAATTACATGACTTAGGCATAAATGATGAATAAAAAGCAAAACAGGGTGATCACTGATTTAAGAGAGTACACTATCAGCCGCAGACTGTGTAGGATCAACCGGCCACGCGAAATCAGTAATGCATGATGCCAAATGTCGATCCCCCCTCGGGCTTTTAGAACCCTCCCTGAACCGGGTTTTTCCTTTGGAAAACACTTCCTTTTTGTCTGGCTCCGGCTGATAACGCGCACGCGTCCGCCTCCTCGGAACCTCCTATCTGCCGCATTCTGCATCCGACAGGCGGGGCTTCGCACAAGGCAGTCTTTGCCTGGGTCGGCCCACACAGGGTAGTCAGTGGTGTAAAACTCAACGCAAAAAAAGATTTGTTTCGGTCAGGATTTGATCGCGCGACAAAAATCCCGAACAAATTTTTAAAACACGAAGATTTTTTTAAATATTGAGAACAGATTTTAAAAAATCCTGAAAAATTCATAAACGCGAACAATTTTGGAAAATGGGAACAAAATTCCTCAATTCTATACAAAACGTGAACAGTTTTTGGAAACACGAACAAATTTCAAAAACATAAACCATTTATTGAAATGAAGAACATGTTTTAAAATTCTCCCGAACATTTAAAAGTATTTGAGAACAAATTTTGTGAACATGAATATTTTTTGAAAAACAAATTTTGTGAACTTGAACATGAACAAATATAAAACCTTTTTTAAATTGGTGAACAAATTTTGAAATCATTATTTTTTTGAATCTGAATACAAATTTAAAAATTGAGAGCATTTTTTGAAATGTCTGAACATTTTTTGAGTAAATGAACAAAATTTCAAGTTTTGAACATTTTTTTAAACATAGGAATAAATTTTGGACACATGAACTATTTTCTAATTTGAGAACAAAGTTTGTAATCGTGAATATTTCTTGAATATAAGAACAAATTCTGTAATCGCGAACATTTTTTGAAATTTCGATCAAAATTTCAAGGATGCAAACATTTTTTGAAAAATGATTTTTATTTTTCTTATAGTTGTCTGGAAAAGAAGCAAAAAAAGAAGGGAAAGAGAAAATTAAACAAAACACCAAAAAAGGAAAAAAAAAGAAATAGAAAACCCAGAACAAACCGGTTCAGTAAACCCTTAGAAGGTTTCCGATACCGATTAAAACCACTTGGACCTTAGAAGGTTCCCAAAACCAGAAGCCTACTAAACGCTGTAAATGGGCCGGCCCAACCCGTCGCTCGCTCGCACCTCCTTTGCGAAACGTCGACAATCTGCCGCAGAATGCGGCAGATAGGATTTCCCGCGTCCTCCGCTGCCAACCACCTGTTCTGATGAGGCCCACTATCGCGTCTACTCCTCCTTCCTGATGCCAGCCCACGCGCCACTTGCTTCATATTGTGCTGCAACTAATTTCTACTGTAAAATGAATCTACAAATATTTCTACAACATAATCTTTGTTGCAGAAAATATTATATAACAAACTTTGTTGCAGAAAAAAATTCTACAGATGTTTCTGCAACATGGTCATTGTGGCGGAAAATATTCTATAACAAACTTTGTTGCCGAAAAAATTATACAGGTGTTTCCGCAACATGATCTTTTCTACGAAAAATATTCTATAACAAACTCTGTCGTAAAAACAATTCTACAAGTGTTTCCGCAACACGACCTTTCTTGGAGAAACTATTCTATAACAAACTTCGTTGCAAAATAAAAATCTACAGACGTTTTCACAACATGATCTTTGTTCCAAAAAATTCTAAACCATAATCTATGTTGCAAAAATTAAGATGCCCGTCAACCACTTGATTATGCTAGATCCAGCGGCTAGTGACCCGGCCGATCCTTCAAAAATATCAGTCGTCGGATACGTAGCAGTTCCCTTTTCCTTTCTTTTTAATTTTCCCTTTCCTTTTTGTTCCTTTTCTGTTTTATTTTCTTTGCTATTTCAATGTTTTTATTTTCATTCATGTTATTTCAATTTTTGAAATCTTTTAAATTCGTGAATATTTTTCAAAATTGCAAATAATTTTTTTATATATGAACATTTCTTAACAAAAACGTGGTTTTGTTTTTACAAATTCATCAACAGTTTTTGGAACCTTGATTTGCCTAAAACTACAAACATTTTTTCGAAATCGTGAACATGTTTTAAAATTTACTACATTCTTTTTGAAATCTTGAACATATTTTGAAACATGAACATTTTCTAGATTCACAGCCACTTTTTATGAAATCATGATTTAAATTTTTTTAGTGATGATTGTATACAAATTCCTGAACATTTTTTGAATTCGTGAACATTTTTTAAATTGCGAACAATTGTCATGAACACTTTTTCAACCGTGAATTTTGAATCCCATTTTTTTGAGATCATGAATATTTTTATGGATTCATGATTATTTTATTCAAAATTCGCAATTTTTTCTGAAGTATAGAACTTTTCGATATGCCAAAATATAAAAAAAGGAAAAGCAGGAAAAACACAGGCGTCGTCTCGGGCCCGCACATGGGCCGGCCGAGATGGGTGCCAATGGGAGCAGGGGGTGCGCGCTCGCTTGATTGGCAGCGCATTATGCACCCAATAGGAGCTCCCGATCGATCAACGGACGGTGGATATGCTATCGCGACAGACACACGGGGAGGGCTTTAAGGATGTCATTTAGCAAAGCGCAGAGTTAGGCGCTGGTTGGCAAAAAAAAAATCACACCATATATCCTAAATGGAAAAAATAACGCCCGCCGCACACCTTCCACCACCATAACTCCTCCTCTAAAACTGCCTCCGCTCAGGTAAAAAAAAACCCGAACACACCGTATCCCCATGATCGTGTCACCGGTGTCGAACCTGCGCCTGCCCGACTATTCTTTTGTGGGAGAATACTAGAGAGATAGAATACAAAAACATCCCTCCAATGTTTCAATATATAACTTTTACACCAAAAGCATATGTTAGTGGCTCTTATCTCCATATAGAAAATCTCATCCGCTCAATACAATAATTTAAATCATTATTCATGCGCCAAAAGAAAATCATTACTTCATTATTAGTGCATTATTATGAGCTATTGATTTTTTTAAATATTTAGTAGTACATCACTAAACTTATATTATTTATTTTTGTTGAATGTTTGCCTATTAACTAGGATGAACATGTTTTTTCTTAGTAAGGAATACGTGCATTACACGTGCATGCTAATTAGTTCGGAAAAAATGGTGTAGCAAAAAGAATAGCGAGTTCCAGCAAAGCATAAAGCTGGTTCTAGTAACAACCACGTGGGCCGTGGGAGGCGTGTCCGGTTCCAGCACCGGTGGACGTTGGTTCCAGCACTACAACACATTGGTTGCAACTCCACCGGCGAATATTGCAGCAAAAAAAAACCCTATCCCGTCGGCGGCGGCGAGACACAACACGTGGTAGAAGGCGACTCCAACCTTCTCGCCTTGCCCTTCCGGTGGGTTCCTCGCCAGCTGAAGGTTGGGACAACCCTGGATCCACGTTTGGTATGTACAAAGGCCAGGATGGCTCATCACATCGGGTGTTGATGACACACTATTTCAGTGTCCGTGGCGCCAATGCTAGTAAGGAGTGGGATGTGGTACTCGAAATAAGGGCCTCCCAGCCCTCGCTCTTTCTCGTAGGAGGCTTAGGCGTCACCAACGAGGGGCTTGTGGCGTTTGGCTTTTTCCAGCATCAGTGGTCCGACGCCTCGGCATGGTGCTATGGTAACGACAAGCTACTCGGTGAGGACCGGGCGGTTGCTGTTGTGGGCTAGAGGAAGAGGCAAGAGGACTTGGTTACCTCTTTGGA
Organism: Elymus sibiricus; assembly: GCA_039707655.1. Classification (NCBI taxonomy): domain Eukaryota; kingdom Viridiplantae; phylum Streptophyta; class Magnoliopsida; order Poales; family Poaceae; genus Elymus; species Elymus sibiricus. The sequence continues at coordinate 61,071,786 of CM077665.1, forward strand.
AGCGGTTTGACTTCGCCCACTGATCCGGTGCTCGAGAAGCTAAGGGAGCAAGTCCGAGAGGAAATATATTTCCAGTCGGTGTTGCAGCTCACTAATACCTCTAGGCAAGGGGTTTCTTCTGCTATGGAGTTTAGTTCGCCATCGGTGCTCTCCTCCACTGACAGAGGAGGTCTTGGGTGCCTGGTGGCCGTGAGGAAGATGGGGCCCTCTGAGGACCTTTTCTGCCTTCTATTTTCTGAGGGGCTTCTTTGTTGTCAGGATGCAATGGTGTTAGCATATGTATCCTTCTCTCGAACTATTTCCTTGCTCATGTGAATACAAGTAACATATGCCTAACGACGCACATCTTAAAAAGAAAGATCTCAAAGCTTCATCCTCTTTCCACAAACCACCAACTCACTCTGCAAAAACAAATAGAGATGTGTCAAATATAATACTTTTAATGTGACCATAATCCCCGATTCACCCACCGCAATCTTTACTAAGGTGCGATCTTCCACGTTATTCTCTTGCCCACGTTTTCTTCAGTCTTCACTCTGTACACCCACTTGTTCTTGAGTGCTTTCTTGCCCTTTGGTAGATTTACTAACTCAAAAGTATCATTCTCATACAGGGATTTCATCTCATCCTGCATGGCTTCTGACCATTCATCCTTGTTCTCATCAGACATTGCCTCATAATAGCATGAGGGCTCACCTACATCAGTCATCAACACATATTGATGTGCTGGATACTTAGAAGAAGGAATGCGACCTCTTTAACTTCTTCTTTGCTGCTGCACTGGTGGTGAATCAGGTGGATTTTTGTTGGCGTCATCATTACCAACTTCATCATCATCATCACTTGATGGCTGCTTGTCACTTTGACTTGTACTGCCTTGGTCAGTTGCATCTCCACTGTCTTCAGTGTCATCATCTCCCCCATGATTGTCATGCATGAGAGGAGGACGGATTGGATCCATGTCAACCTGAGGTGTGTTGGTCATTGGCTTCTCTGGTTTCCCAATACTTTTATTGTTTCATCTTCAATGAACACCACATCTCGGCTTCTCACAATCTTCCTATTGCCTGGACCCCAAAACCTGTAGCCAAACTCTTCACTTGGTTGACTGAGGTAGATGCACTGCTTTGTCTTGCTATCAAGCTTGGATATCTCGTCCCTTGGGACATGTAAAAATGCCCTGCAACCAAAAGCCTTCAAGTGCTTGTATGATACCTCCTTCCCTGACCAAACTCTCTGAGGAATATCACCTGCAAGAGGAACGGAGGGAGATAGGTTAACCACATACATAGCATTCATTAATGCTTCAGCCCAAAATGAATTAGGTAAATGAGCATGAGAGAGCATAGCTGTGACCCTCTCTGTGAGTGTCCTGTTCATTCTCTCTGCAAGACAATCAGGCTTGAGAAGAGTCCATCAAAAACTCCTCGGCTCAATGGTCTTGCAGAGAGAATGAACAGGACACTCACAGAGAGGGTCACAGCTATGCTTTCTCAGCTGAGGAGTTTTTGATGGACTCTTCTCAAGCCTGATGCCAAATTTCTGCAATACCTTTCAAAAGGACCTCTGTATTCACCACCATTGTCTGATCTCACGCACTTCAATTTCCTGCCAGTTTCTCTCTCAACTTTGACATGGAACTCCTTGAAGGCTTCAAGCGTTTGGTATTTGTGTTTCAGCACATACACAAAAACCTTTCTGGAATGGTCATTAATGAAAGTCACAAAGTATAATGCTCCACCATGGGATTTTTCAGTCATGGAGCAAACATCAGTGTGCACAATATGAAGAACATTTTCTGCACGATGTGGAGGGAGTGTATGAAATGCAACCCCTTGTTGTTTGCCAGCAAAACAATGTGCACAGGGTTTCAAGGATATACCTTTCAACTCAGGGAGGTACTCCATGCGAGCAAGAGCATGCATGCCCTTCTCACTCATATGCCCAAGCCTCTTGTGCTACAATTCCACCGAAGTGTCTTTTTCAGTAATATTCAACACCTCATTGCAAAACTTGGTTTTAGTCACATAGAGATTACTTGCCTACTTCCTCGAACCACAATCAAAGAGCCTTTGGTGAGCTTCCACTTTCCTTCACCAAAATAACTAGGATGCTTGATATCGTCAAGCTTGCCCACTGAAAATAAATCCAGCCTTATGTCGGGAACATGCCTCACATCATCGAGCACCAACCTGCAACCTGTGTTTGTTTCAATGCATATAGATCCCTTGCCAACAATTGTTGACGAACCACTATTTCCCATCCTTACTTGGCCAGTGACACCAGTAGTGTAAGATGTGAAATACTCCTTGTGTGATGTGATGTGGAAGGACGCACCTGAATCCAAAACCCAACGCATGGCATCATCACGAACAACACTATAGCATTCATCATCCTCAATGACTAGATAATCCTCATCTGTTGCAGTCATGGCTGAGCTGCTCTCAGCCTTTTGCTCGGTTTTCTTTGCAAGTTTCCCCTCTGCAAGCTCTCTTTTGTACTTCCTGCACTCGCTCTTTATGTGTCCTGGATTGCCACAATGAAAGCAAGCAATATCTTTTCTTTGTTTTGACTTTGATCTCCCCCTGGATTTATTTTTGCCTTGCTGAAATCTTGTATAGCTGCATCCACGGTTCTGATTCTTTCCGTGGGTTTCAGCCACATACTCATCAGAAGAAGAGGCATCGCCCTTTTCCTTCTTTCTGGCTTCTTCATTCAGCATACTGTTCTTCACCATCTCCAAAGTCAGTTTTCCATCCGGAGCTGAATTGCTAAGTGACACAACAAGCGTGTTCCAACTATCAGGCATGGAACTCAGCAGCAACAATGCTTGCACCTGATACGTCTCCAACGTATCTATAATTTTTGCTTGTTCCATGTTGTTATATTATCATTCTTGGATGTTTTACAATCATTTTATAACAACTTTATATCATTTTTTGGGACTAACCTATTGACATAGTGCCAAAGTGCCATTTGCTGTTTTTGCTTGTTTTTTACTTCGTAGAAAATCAATACCAAACGGAGTCCAATCGCGACGAAACTTGTAGGAGATGTTTTTGGACCAGAAGACACCCAGTGGGCCATAGAAGTGCCAGGGGAGTGGGCCGAGGAGACCACAACCCACCAGGGCGCGCCCTGATGGGTTGTGCCCTCCTCGGGGCCCCTCTCCATCGCCTCTGATGCGTATAAATTCCCAAATATTCCAAAAACCCTAGGGGAGTCGACAAAACACAATTCCAGCCGCCGCAAGTTCTAGAACCTCGAGATCCAATCTAAACACCATCACGGAGGGGTTCATCTTCCTCATAGGTGCCTCTCCGATGATGCATGAGTAGTCCACCATAGACGTACGGGTCCGTAGGCAGTAGTTAGATGGCTTATACTCTCTCTCTCTTATGATTCTCAATACAATGGTCTCTTGGAGATCTATTTGATGTAAACTTTTGCGGTGTGTTTGTTGGGATCCGATGAATTTTGAGTTCATGATCAGTTTCTATCCATGAATATTATTTGAGTCCTCTTTGATCTCTTATATGCATGATTACTTATAGCCTTGTATTTCTTCTCTGAATCTTTGGTTTAGTTAGGCCGACTAGATCGTTTTTTCTTGCCATGGGAAGAGGTGCTTTGTGATGGGTTCGATCTTGCGATGTTCTTTCCCAGTGACAGAAGGGGCAACAAGACACGCATGTATCGTTGCTATTAAGGATAACAAGATGGGGTCTATTCCTACATGAATAGATCTTGTCTACATCATGTCATCATTCTTATTGCATTACTCCGTTTTTCCATGAACTTAATACACTAGATGCATGCTAGATAGCGGTCTATGTGTGGAGTAATAGTGGTAGATGCAGGCAGGAGTCGGTCTACTTATCTTGGACGTGATGCCTATATAATGATCATCGCCTTGGATATCGTCATGACTATTCGATTTTCTATCAATTCCCCAACAGTAATTTGTTCACCCACCGTGCGCTATACTCATGAGAGAAGCCACTAGTGAACCCTACGCCCCCCGGGTCTACTTTTCCAACATATTGCTTTCCGATCTATCTTTTTGCAATCTTTGTTTTCAGATCTACAAAAACAAAAACCCAAAAACATATTGCTGCATATTTACTCTTTTTATTTGTTTTCTTGAGAGATCTATCACTCCTATCTATCACTACCTAATCTATCTTTTTACCGTAGAGAGATTGACGACCTCTCTTTCGCGTCGGGTTGCAAGTATTTGTTGTTTGTGTGCAGGTGCTGCTTTTTGGGTGGTGGTGATCCTCCTACTGGTTCGATAACCTTGGTTTCATAACTGAGGGAAATATTTACCGTCGCTATGCTGCATCATCCCTTCCTCTTTGGGGAAATACCGACGCAGTCTCAAGCCACGTCAAAGGAATTTCTGGTGCCGTTGCCGAGGAGGAAGTGGTCTCTTATACGTGCCTATCGTAGGCGCCGAGGGGACTCCATCATCATCTACCAGGTTCCTAATCACAAATCTCATCTCCTTGCAATTACATTATTTGCCATTTGCCTCTCGTTTTCCTCTCCCCCACTTCACCAATTTGCCATTTTATTCGCCCTCTTTTTCGTTTGCCCTTTTCTTGCTGGATCTCTTCCTTGGTTGCAATCTTATTTGCGTAGTCATGATGCCTCAACGAAAGTACTATGAAGTTTCTTACGCCAATATTTTGCTTGAAATTGAGAAAAGTACTAAGGAATATATGACTACGCAATTTGAGCATAACAAATATTTTACCGATGAGCTTAGAGAACACTCTACTGTACTAGATGCCATAACGAAGCAACTTGATGATATTAGTAGAGAAGTTTGTAATCTCCAATCTAAGTATGCTCATGCTGAAAATCTGCTTGGTAAAATCTCCGATGCGCAAGCTACTTTGATAAATCAAATGGCCGCCAAACCGATCTCCTTAGAGGATAAAAAAAGATGAAGATCTTAAAGTGATTGGTGTTTCTTCTATTGATTCCTTATTTAGTAATGTTAAAATTGATAATGAAGGGACTGGAGTAGAGTCAACTTTAGCTAGAAGGCGTCCCAATAATTTGGAGGGTGAAAATCTTGACGAATTTTTTGATAAAAGTGGGTTTGAAGAGGTCAAAACTTTAACTAGTGATGTGCCCACTATTTTGGATTGCAAAGACTTTAATTATGATAGTTGCTCTTTGATTGAATGTATTTCGTTGCAGCAATCCATGTTCAATTCACCCCATTCTTATGAGCAAAATAAAGCTTTTACTAAACATATCGTTGATGCCATGATGAAATCTTTTGAAGAAAAGTTGGAGTTGGAGATTTCTATTCCTAGAAAATTACATGATGAGTGGGAACCTACCATTAAGGTCAAGATTAAAAATTATGAATGCTTTGCTTTGTGTGATTTGGGTGCTAGTGTTTCCACGATTCCGAAATCTCTATGTGATGTGCTTGGTCTTACCAATATTGAAGAATGTTCTCTCAATTTGCACTTGGCGGATTCTACAATTAAAAAGTCTTTGGGAAGAATTAATGATGTTCTTATTCTTGAAAATAGAAACTATGTGCCTATTGATTTTATTGTGCTTGATATTGATTGCAATCCGTCTTGTCCCATTGTACTTGGTAGACCGTTTTTACGCACTATAGGTGCCGTGATTGATATGAAAGAAGGCAATATTCGTTTTCAATTTCCCTTGAGAAAGGGTATGGAACACTTCCCTAGAACAAGAATTAAGCCACCATATGAATCAATCATGAGGGCATCCTATGGATCTAAAACCAAAGATGACAATACTTGAATCTATGCGTTATGCCTAGCTAGGGGCGTAAAACGATAGCGCTTGTTGGGAGGCAACCCAATGAATAAATAAATTTTTGCTTTTTCCTTTATGTTTTTGAGTGTTGACACAATTATGCCTCTGTTATTATTGTGTTTTTATGGTTTATTTAGTGTTTGTGCCAAGTAAAGCCTTTAGGATGATTCATAGGATGAGTAGAAGCGGTGCTGAATCTGAAACAGAAACTTTGCGTCCAGTATATGAATTTTGATTTTTTGTTGGAACGTGATCTTGAGTTGAACTTTTAACACAGTGTTTATATACAAATTCCTTACGTTTTCATAATTTTTCAGAATTTTTAGAGTTACAGAAGTATGGGTAGAGTACAGATTACTACAGAATGTTCTGTTTAAGACAGATTCTGTTTCGTTGCATTGTGTGCTTGTTTTGATGAATCTATGGGTTATATTGAAGGGTATGAGCCATGGTAAAGTTAAAATACAGTAGTTATAATGCAGTAATAAAATATGAATGGGTTTGCAACAGTACCTAAAGTAGTGATTTGCTTTATTATACTAACGGATCTCACGAAGATTTTGTTGAGTTTTGTGTGATTGAAGTTTCAAGTTTTGGGTGAGATCACGATGGATGAAGGAATAAGGAGTGATAAAAGCCTAAGCTTGGGATGCTACCGCACCCCCAAGATATATCTAAAGAGTAACAAGCAACTAAGCTTGGGGATGCCCCCCGAGTGGCATCCCCTCTTTCTTCTAACGACCATCGGTATTTTACTTGGAGCTATATTTTTATTCGTCACATATCATGAGTTTTACTTGGAGCGTCTTGTATCTTTGCTTGCTTTGTTTGTTAGTTTTTCCTTTGTATCCTTGCTGGACACACCTATTTGAGAAATCCAAAATCATGCTATGATTTGTTAGAATTGCTCTATGTGCTTCACATAAACTTTTTGAGCTATAGAATTGCTCTAGTGCTTCACTTATACCTTTTTGAGCACGGTGTGCTTGGAAATTTTTGTACAAATACTCTCATGCTTAACTTAGATTAATTTGAGAGTAGGTAAATTTTGAAGAAATCCTCTCATGCTTCACTTATACCTTTTTGAGAGATGAAATCTTTATGCTCATGTGCTTCACTTAAATTTGTTTGAGCTTGCCAAAAAGCAATGTCAATATATGAAACTAGTCCCAAAGTGATAGATATCCAAGGAGGATATAATAAAAACTTTCATGAAGATCATTGGGCAAATTAAACTTTATTCTTTGTAATAGTTTTGAAACATGGTGATAGTAATATGTGAGCCATGTTAGTGAGTAATTATGCTTAGTAGGAATGTTGGTGTTAAGGTTTGTGATTCCCTATGCATGCACGAAAGTCAATAGTTATGCAATGAAGTTACATCCTACTTGTGGTGCATTATTCGGTGTTAGTTATGCTCAATTCTCGCTTATGTGAATTTTTGTTTCTTGGTTTGGTTGCTTCCCAATCTATTTGCTAGCCTCCATTTGTACTAAGTAGACATACTACTTGTGCATCCAAAATCCTTAAACCAAGTTTTGCCTTATGAGTCCACCATACCTACCTATATGCGGTATTTCCATGCCGTTCCAAGCAAATTTGTATGTGCCATCTCTAAATTTTCAAAATAATTTTTCTCTTTTGTGTGCCCGTACTGCTCATGAAACGGCAGGGAGTGTCCAATATTTTTCCATGCTAGATGTGTTATTCTCAAGATGAGTGTTTATTCACTTGTCATTGCACGAGAGTGCGGCGGTAATAGGGATGCCCATTCCCGAAATGAAAAAGAAAAAATATTTACTTTATGTTGTCAAATAATAAATTCCTTGGAAAGTGTTGGTATGGAAGGCAACCATGGATACGGCCCGCCATGGAAAGTGAAAGTTTGGTGGAAAAAGGAATAAACTTTATTTTCTGTTTGGGAACCGCCTATGATATATCTAGCATGGAAAGGATTGTGAGCTACTTTGTCATTTTCGTTGACAGGACAAGCATGCCACCCAAAATATTTTTCTCTCTCAATTTAAACCTTGAGCTCTGGCACCTCTACAAATCCCTACTTCCCTCGGCGAAGGGCCTATCTATTTACTTTATGCAATTTTTATTTTTACTTTGAGTCTGCATCTTCTCTTATAAGCAGCAACTAGGGGGCATTATGATTGTACTTGAGCATTGGGCATAGTTAATATTCGAGTGTGTTTCATGAATGGATCAATGATTGAGCATGATGGGTTAGGGATAACTTTCTTTAGTTTTGATATTTTGAAAGACATGGTTGCTTGTTGACATGCTTGAGTATTGAAGTCATTATGTTAAAACTAGACTATTGCTTTGAATCATTTACAAGTCCAAATGTCCATGCTATATAAAAGAAAAGAATGTGATGAACATGTTAGGCAGCATTCCACATCAAAAATTCTGTTTTTATCATTTACCTACTCGAGGACGAGTAGGAATTAAGCTTGGGGATGCTGATACGTCTCCAACGTATCTATAATTTTTGCTTGTTCCATGCTGTTATATTATCATTCTTGGATGTTTTACAATCATTTTATAACAACTTTATATCATTTTTTGGGACTAACCTATTGACATAGTGCCAAAGTGCCAGTTGTTGTTTTTGCTTGTTTTTTACTTCGCAGAAAATCAATACCAAACGGAGTCCAATCGCGACGAAACTTTTTGAAGATTTTTTCTGGACCAGGAGACACCCAGTGGGCCAAAGAAGTGCCGGGGGAGTGGGCCGAGGAGACCACAACCCACCAGGGTGCGCCAGGGGGGCCCCGGCATGCCCTGATGGGTTGTGCCCTCCTCGGGGCCCCTCTCCACCGCCTCTGATGCCTATAAATTCCCAAATATTCCAAAAACCCTAGGGGAGTAGACGAAACACAATTCCAGCCACCGCAAGTTCCAGAACCTCGAGATCCAATCTAAACACCATCATGGAGGGTTTCATCTTCCTCATAGGTGCCTCTCCGATGATGCGTGAGTAGTCCACCATAGACCTACGGATCCGTAGGCAGTAGCTAGATGGCTTCTTCTCTCTCTCTCTTATGATACTCAATACAATGGTCTCTTGGAGATCTATTTGATGTAAACTTTTGCGGTGTGTTTGTTGGGATCCGATGAATTTTGAGTTCATGACCAGTTTCTATCCATGAATATTATTTGAGTCTTCTTTGATCTCTTATATGCATGATTACTTATAGCCTCATATTTCTTCTCCAAATATTTGGTTTAGTTAGGCCGACTAGATCGATTTTTCTTGCCATGGGAAGAGGTGCTTTGTGATGGGTTCGATCTTGCGGTGTTCTTTCCTAGTGACAGAAGGGGCAGCAAGACACGCATGTATCGTTGATATTAAGGATAACAAGATGGGGTCTATTCCTACATGAATAGATCTTGTCTACATCATGTCATCGTTCTTATTGCATTACTCCATTTTTCCATGAACTTAAGACACTAGATGCATGCTGGATAGCGGTCGATGTGTGGAGTAATAGTGGTAGATGCAGGCAGGAGTCGATCTACTTATCTTGGACGTGATGCCTATATAATGATCATCGCCTTGGATATCGTCATGATTATTCGATTTTCTATCAATTGCCCAACAGTAATTTGTTCACCCACCGTGCGCTATACTCATGAGAGAAGCCACTAGTGAACCCTACGGCCCTTGGGTCTACTTTTCCAACATATTGCTTTCCGATCTATCTTTTTGTAATCTTTGTTTTCAGATCTACAAAAACAAAAACCCAAAAACATATTGCTGGATATTTACTCTTTTAATTTGTGTTCTTGAGAGATCTATCTCTCCTATCTATCACTACATAATCTATCGTTTTACGGTAGAGAGATTGACAACCTCTCTTTCGTGTCGGGTTGCAAGTATTTGTTGTTTGTGTGCATGTGCTGCTTATTGGGTGGTGGTGATCCTCCTAATGGTTCGATAACCTTGATTTCATAACTGAGGGAAATACTTACCGTCGCTGTGCTGCATCATCACTTCCTCTTTGGGGAAATACCGACGCAGTCTCAAGCCACGTTAGCACCTCATCCTCAAAGTTGATCTTCAGGGCTGAAAGTTGATTTATATGGCATTGAAGGACATTCAAGTGCTCAATCACACTTGTGCCATCTCGGTACTAAAGCTTTGCAAGTCTTTTGATCACCGATGCCTTGTTCATTGATGTCTTCCTCTCATACATAGACTCCAACTTATGTCACATCTCATACGCATTTGTGTCATTTGCAACATGGTGGAATATATTGTGGTTGATGTACAACCGAATCATACCTACTGCTTTTCTGTGCAATACTCTCCATTCTTCTTCCGTGACACCCGTGGGTATCTTGTCTTTCACAATTGGCTCATACAAATCCTTGCCATAAAGGATGTCTTCCATCATGGGCTTTCATAATGAGTATTTGGTAGAATCAAGTTTTATCATGCCACTTGTAGCAGCGCTTTCTTCCAAAGCCATTGTGTGCAGCACTTCCAGCAACAATCAAGCAACTGAGATTAACAACCTCCTAAGCAACCAAGGCTCTGATGCCACTCAATTGGGAATTAGCACACAAATGCACTTGTGGTTAACTGAAAACTGCAGCGGAAACAAAGTAATCTCAGCACCAAATCATGTACTAATTCAAGGACCGTTGCTTAGCATGGAAGGAAACATATGCATCAGCATATATGAAGGTAAAATGTTTCGTAGCAGGCAAGACACTCCTCTCTAAGTGTCTTGTGGTAGGCGAAACTTTCTGGACAGCAGCAAGCATCAACAATGAGACACCAAATTTTTACATGGAAAGCCCCTCAACTTGAGGGGAAAAACCACGGGCCAAAGCCACCCAAATCCTCTTCCACTATTATCAAATGTGGGATACAACAAGTTCTTCTCTAGATAGCACTAGAGGATCTCATACATCAAGATTCCTGAATCTTGGATGAACACAACGAGATTTGGGGATCAAGAGCTAGGGATTGGAACAATCTCACCAAAGATGGTGGAACCGGAGCTTGAAGGAGACAAGGTGGTGGATCTAGAGCATCACAGCCTTGGGGAAGAACTCCCTTTGCTTCTTCCTTCAATCTTCCTCTTCTTCCCTTTCTCACTTGGTTCTCTCTCTTCTTCTCCAATGAAGGCTGAATTGATTTTCGTCACCCTTGGTGGTGGCTTCTGGATGGAGGGTAAAGCATCCCCCTCCTCTCACGTGCAAAGACCAAAATGACCCTAGGACATAACCCTAATGGGTAGCTGCACCTCTTTGGGCTGCCTAAAAGGCTTCAAATGGTCATCTCCTCACAACCCACATCAGGAGGATATCCCAACACTAATCACTACACATACATGAAAAAAGTTAGAATTAGATGGGAAAGAAAACGGTAAAGAAAATTTGCAAATCCTTGGTATGGCGTCACCTACTTGACTGCCCCATGTCCATTGCTTGCATCAGCGTCCATGGAAGGAGAACAGTCTGTGTGGTGGTGGTGAGGAGGGACATGGCTACCATGCGGCAGTAGCCTAGACCAAGGATTTGTTCCCACAGATGGAAGGTGGAAGAAAAACGGGGGAGATGAGGCGCTGGAGGAAGAGGAAGGAAGGTGGCAGTGCCTCCTCTCTCCTGCTGCAACCTCCCCTCTCCGCCGGTGGGCTTGGTGGCTTCCACCTCAGAGTGGGCCTTCCGCTGGTGATAGGACTTAGACGTCGCCACCGCTCCTTATGAGTCGTGACTTCTCCGATGTGCGATTCATCTTAGTTTGGTTTGCTGTATTGGAAGGATGATGTAGGAGTTGGAGAAGGCAAAGGAGCACATCCTAAACTTCAGGGGTTCCATTAAGGTCCGGAGACTTATTCCCTATGATAGGATTGCCGGTGCACGACTTTTGTACATGAACTACTTCACAACAGTCCCAAAATTCCATGAAACTTTCTTTCGTCGTCGCTGCCCGATGAGCAAAAAGTTGTTTTTGCGGGTAGTGGAAGGAGTGGAGACGGCTAATGACAACTTCAAGGTGAGGAATGATAGTTGCAAAAAGCTTTCCTTCTCTCCTCTACAGAAATGCACGACAGCTCCCAAGATGCTTTCTTATAGTAAACCAACAAATGCAAATGATGCAGAAATCTACAGGGGAGAACGGTTCTGAATACGACGTTGCAATTTGCATGCACTATAGTGAAGGTGTTTGGACCAGAGTACCTGAGAGAGCTAAGTATGGAGGACACGGGAAAAATTGTAGGAAATTGGAGAATCAAGAGGATTTCCATGTATCTTAGGATTAGTTGATGGCATGCACTGGCAACGAAAGTACTTCTCAAAAGGTTTGCGTGCGCAATACCAAGGTCATGTTAAAGAAGCCACCATTATACTTGAAGAACTGGCATCACATGACTTGTGGATTTGGCATGCTTTCTTTGTCACATCAGGTTCATGCAATGACATCATTGTGCTCCAAAAATCTTGTTTGTTCTAGAGACTGTGATGGAGAAGCCCTACCGCGCAAATATACCGTCAACACACACAACTACAACATGGGGTACTACCTTGCCGATGGTATCTATCCTTAGTGAAAAGCGTTTGTGAAGACCATACTTGATCCCCCCAAGGCAACAAAAAAAATTATTTTGCAACAATGCAAGAGGAAGCTCGGAAGGATCTGAACAAGGCATTTGCAGTGCTCCAATCTCGTTGGGGTATTTTTCGTGGAGCAGCGATGATGTGAGAACTGTAGACACTTTGGAACCTCATGACATGTTGTGTAATTTTGCACAATATGATTGTCGAGGACGAGGGTTAAAGGATAGCGTGCACACATTATTTTTAGAAGCCTAGAACTCATGCCCGCCTCCCAAAACAAGAGGCAAAGAGCATTGTCAACTTTCTGGAGATGCATCGCCAACTACGAGATCAACAGGTGGATATGCAATTTCTGGATGATCTTCTGGAGGTGCATATGCCCGCCTCCCAAAAATCCGTCGTACACGCCAGCCATAGACCAATATGAAGATGTGTAAAGATCGTTACCAACTCTTAGAGGAGCGGAATTAGAGTTGGTAAAGATCGTTGGTGCAGATCCCCGCTGGTAGGAATTTACTTCCTCCCAACCGTGAGAGTTTTCTCCCTCAAACAATCCTTTGATTAGTCCCTGAGACAGATGATCAACTTTCTCCCTCAAACAATCCTTAGATTAGTCCTTCAGACCAGATCAAACATACAACCTCTATACTGGGTTGCAAACAATAACGTATCACCTATCCAGTAGGGCTTCGCCGTCCGAAACTACTACCTGCCTCAAAATATGTACCTTTTGTTGGTTAAGACAAGAGTTTAACGAGCACTTACAATATTAAATATGTATGCTTTTCTTCGAAAAAATGCTGCATCTAGAATTTATGTTGTTTGGCACATTTGTGTTGTCAATATTATTGCCTCCTACGTATCATGCATTTGCTTGTCCTATCAACATTATCTAAATGATGGGCAAGTAAAGCAAAAATCATGGTGACTATCAAATAGTTCGAAACATCTAATATTGTTTTAAAATTACATCCATTAAAAATGATGCATGTAACGTTAATCAACACAATGAAAAATACAAGAACATAACATAAAAAGGGAAATACACAAGAAATGAACTAACATTAAATTACAATCCGAAAGATCCTACTCAGTAGAAATAACCATTCTGTTTAACTACTAACACTAAATGTCTCAAGTGGACCTAGGCCAAATTTCTGCATGATATGTTGCTAATACCTCATATATTAAAGTATCATCAGTAAATGCTTTCGGTAGAAGGCGACTCCAACCTTCTTGCCTTGCCCTTCCGGTGGGTTCCTCGCCAGCTGAAGGTTGGGACAACCCTGGATCCACGTTTGGTATGTACAAAGGCCAGGATGGCTCATCACATCGGGTGTTGACGACACACTATTTCAGTGTCCGTGGCGCCAATGCCAGTAAGGAGTGGGATGTGGTACTCGAAATAAGGGCCTCCCAGCCCTCGCACTTTCTCGTAGGAGGCTTAGGCGTCACCAACGAGGGGCTTGTGGCATTTGGCTTTTTCCAGCATCAGTGGTCCGACGCCTCGGCATGGTGCTATGGTAACGACAAGCTACTCGGTGAGGACCGGGCGGTTGCTGTTGTGGGCTAGAGGAATAGGCAAGAGGACTTGGTCACCTCTTTGGAAGCGGTTTGACTTCGCCCACTGATCCGATGCTCGAGAAGCTAAGGGAGCAAGTCCAGTCGGTGTTGCAGCTCACTAATACCTCTAAGCAAGGTTTTTTTTTTCTGCTATGGAGTTTCGTTCGGCCAACGGTGCTCTCCTCCACTGAGAGAGGAGGTCTTGGATGCCTGGTGGCCGTGAGGAAGATGGGGCCCTTTGAGGACCTTTTCTGTCTTCTATTTTCTGAGGGGCTTCTTTGTTGTCAGGATGCAATGGTGTTAGCATATGTATCCTTCTCTCGAACTATTTCCTTGCTCATGTGAATACAAGTAACATATGCGTACCGACGCACATCTTAAAAAGAAAGATCTCAAAGCTTCATCCTCTTTCCACATACCACCAACTCACTCTGAAAAAACAAATAGAGATGTGTCAAATATAATACTTTTAATGTGACCATAATCCCCGATTCACCCATCGCAATCTTTACTAAGGTGCGATCTTCCACGTTATTCTCTTGCCCACGTTTTCTTCAGTCTTCACTCTGTACACCCACTTGTTCTTGAGTGCTTTCTTGCCCTTTGTCAGATTTACTAACTCAAAAGTATCATTCTCATACAGGGATTTCATCTCATCCAGCATGGCTTCTGGCCATTCATCCTTGTTCTCATCAGACATTGCCTCATAATAGCATGAGGGCTCACCTACATCAGTCATCAACACATATTGATGTGCTGGATACTTAGAAGAAGGAATGCGACCTCTTTAACTTCTTCTTTGCTGCTGCACTGGTGGTGAATCAGGTGGATTTTTGTTGGCGTCATCATTACCAACTTCATCATCATCATCACTTGATGGCTGCTTGTCACTTTGACTTGTACTGCCTTGGTCAGTTGCATCTCCACTGTCTTCAGTGTCATCATCTCCCCCATGATTGTCATGCATGAGAGGAGGACGGATTGGATCCATGTCAACCTGAGGTGTGTTGGTCATTGGCTTCTCTGGTTTCCCAATACTTTTATTGTTTCATCTTCAATGAACACCACATCTCGGCTTCTCACAATCTTCCTATTGGCTGGATCCCAAAACCTGTAGCCAAACTCTTCACTTGGTTGACTGAGGTAGATGCACTGCTTTGTCTTGCTATCAAGCTTGGATCTCTCGTCCCTTGGGACATGTAAAAATGCCCTGCAACCAAAAACCTTCAAGTGCTTGTATGATACCTCCTTCCCTGACCAAACTCTTTGAGGAATATCACCTGCAAGAGGAACTGAGGGAGATAGGTTAACCACATAGATAGCATTTATTAATGCTTCAGCCCAAAATGAATTAGGTAAATGAGCATGAGAGAGCATAGCTGTGACCCTCTCTGTGAGTGTCCTGTTCATTCTCTCTACAAGACCATTGAGCTGAGGAGTTTTTGATGGACTCTTCTCAAGCCTGATGCCAAATTTTTGCAATACCTTTCAAAAGGACCTCGGTATTCACCACCATTGTCTGATCTCACACACTTCAATTTCCTGCCAGTTTCTCTCTCAACTTTGACATGGAACTCCTTGAAGGCTTCAAGCGTTTGGCATTTGTGTTTCAGCACATACACAAAAACCTTTCTGGAATGGTCATTAATGAAAGTCACAAAGTATAATGCTCCACCATGGGATTTCTCAGTCATGGAGCAAACATTAGTGTGCACAATATCTAGAACATTTTCTGCACGATGTGGAGGGAGTGTACGAAATGCAACCCTGTGTTGTTTGCCAGCAAAACAATGAGCACATGGTTTCAAGGATATACCTTTCAACCCATGGAGGTACTCCATGCGAGCAAGAGCATGCATGCCCTTCTCACTCATATGCCCAAGCCTCTTGTGCCACAATTCCACCGAAGTGTCTTTTTCAGTAATATTCAACACCTCATTGCAAAACTTGGTTTTAGTCACATAGAGATTACTTGCCTACTTCCTCGAACCACAATCAAAGAGCCTTTGGTGAGCTTCCACTTTCCTTCACCAAAATAACTAGGATGCTTGATATCATCAAGCTTGCCCACTGAAAATAAATCCAGCCTTATGTCGGGAACATGCCTCACATCATCGAGCACCAACCTGCAACCTGTGTTTGTTTCAATGCATATAGATCCCTTGCCAACAATTGTTGACGAACCACTATTTCCCATCCTTACTTGGCCAGTGACACCAGTAGTGTAAGATGTGAAATACTCCTTGTGTGATGTGATGTGGAAGGACGCACCTGAATCCAAAACCCAACGCATGGCATCATCACGAACAACACTATAGCATTCATCATCCTCAATGACTAGATAATCCTCATCTGTTGCAGTCATGGCTGAGCTGCTCTCAGCCTTTTGCTCGGTTTTCTTTGCAAGTTTCCCCTCTGCAAGCTCTCTTTTGTACTTCCTGCACTCGCTCTTTATGTGTCCTGGATTGCCACAATGAAAGCAAGCAATATCTTTTCTTTGTTTTGACTTTGATCTCCCCCTGGATTTATTTTTGCCTTGCTGAAATCTTGTATAGCTGCATCCACGGTTCTGATTCTTTCCGTGGGTTTCAGCCAGATACTCGTCAGAAGAAGAGGCATCGCCCTTTTCCTTCTTTCTGGCTTCTTCATTCAGCATACTGTTTATCACCATCTCCAAAGTCAATTTTCCATCCGGAGCTGAATTGCTAAGTGACACAACAAGCGTGTTCCAACTATCAGGCATGGAACTCAGCAGCAACAATGCTTGCACCTCATCCTCAAAGTTGATCTTCAGGACTGAAAGTTGATTTATATGGCATTTAAAGACATTCAAGTGCTCAATCACACTTGTGCCATCTCGGTACTCAAGCCTTGCAGATCACCCATGCCTTGTTCGTTGATGTCTTCCTCTCATACATAGACTCCAACTTCTGTCACATCTCATACACATTCGTGTCATTTGCAACATGGTGGAATATATTGTGGTTGATGTACAACCGAATCATACCTACTGCTTTACACGTGTGGGTATCTTGTCTTTCACAATTGGCTCATACAAATCCTTGCCATAAAGGATGTCTTCCATCATGGGCTTTCATAATGAGTAATTGGTAGAATCAAGTTTTATCATACCACTTGTAGCAGCGCTTTCTTCCAAAGCCATTGTGAGCAGCACTTCTGTGACACCCTGATTTGGCAAAATTTTCTTTCCAAAATAATTTGGGCTTTATTTGCAATTTAGCTGATTTTCAAAACCTTTTCAGTGGAGTTAACCTATGCCTTGCTAAAATTTTCTTCAAGCATCTTCAAACCTTTGCCATCTTGATAAAACCTTTCCATGCCTCTCCTGGATAATTTTTCAATATTTTTACCTTTTCTTTAAAAGCATTTTCCTAATTTGGGAATTTAGGTCACCACTATGGGTTGTGAAGCAACTTATAGTTTGGTTGGTCCATTAATTCTCAAACTTTTTCCTTATCTTCTCACCAGCATGGGATTTCATATTCTTCAAAAATATTTTATTGCCCAATGGGAAATTTTGGCCAGAATAATTATTTTGTTTCTGACCAGAATCTGTCCATTGTGAAGCAACCCTATTATTTCTGTTCCAGAAAATTCCCAGTAAATTCCTCTAGCTCCTAGGGATCCTATCTTGCTTCAATATCCAAAAATATCATCTTGGCCAGTACAACTTTTGAGCAGCAGGGCTCTGACAAGTTTCTGCATTTTTGAAACCTCTGTGAAGGAAGTGCTAGCTAGAGATGCCTAATCACCCTGAGATTTTTATGGCATCTGCTATGTGCAAAATAACTCCCTTCCACCAAGTTTCACCATTTGCAGAGCAATTGTTGAGTGCCACAAGCTCATTTGTGTTCTAGGCCAGAATGGTAGCTTCCAAAGGAACCCTATCCATTTCTTCTTCAAATCTCCTCAAATTTTGCCAGAAGATAGTCCTTCCAACCCTGATAGCCCTAGACATCTCCTCTGGCTCCATCCCTATCTCCTTTTCTCTCTAGAATCTCCTCAAGATTGCTGGCAGAATCTGTAGCTGAGGCTACACCTCATGGAAGGGTGAACCTGGTCGAGCCAGTGACCCAAGGAGGCTAAATGGTCGAGGGTCGACCCCATGGACAAGGTGCGCCAGGCGGGCGTGTCCTCCTGGTGGCCACACCAGTGGTGACCACGGGGCTGGCATGCCACATCGCATGCTCTGCGCAGCGCCAGAGACGGGTCAGCTCGCCCGAGCCGTCCATCGCCGCTCCCTCCTTGTCCTCTGGTATCGACATCGTTGCAGGTAGACGCGTGGATCCTCCCGAACCCTCCCGGTCGCCGGAGAAGGCCGCCGTCGCTTCCGGCCAAGCGACGCCATGGGCAGAACAGTGGGCGTCGGTCACTGTGGTCGTCCGCACGCCATTGATGGCTCCGGAC
Organism: Elymus sibiricus; assembly: GCA_039707655.1. Classification (NCBI taxonomy): domain Eukaryota; kingdom Viridiplantae; phylum Streptophyta; class Magnoliopsida; order Poales; family Poaceae; genus Elymus; species Elymus sibiricus. Next base: position 61,090,173 of record CM077665.1, read on the forward strand.
CCGTCCCGTCGCCCCTGCCTGCTCTCTTCTATCCCGTCGACGCTCCCGGCCAGCCAGCGCACCGTACGGGTGCCGGCGACGTGGCTGAGCATCGCCGCTTCGGGAGAAATCGCCGCGCCTCGCCTCCGCCTATTTAAGCCCTCCCCGTCCCTCCGAGCTCGTCAGCCACCTCCTCATCCTCTCAATCGCTTCCCTGAGCCGCGAGCCAAGGCCGAGAGGCCCTCTGGCCTCGAACCTCGCCGGAGCTCCGACATCGGAGGTCTCCCCATTGCCAGCAGTCCTCGCCTTCCCGAGCCCAGCCGACCTCTCCATCGAGCTCAGGGTAGTCCCCTGGTGCTCCCCATCCTCCTGCCCGAGCCTCCCATCGCCGGAATCGCCGTCTCCGATCCCACCCGAGCGCCGCCGCCGCCGGAGACGAAGGGGACGACGTCGTCCGGCCATCTTTTACCATTTTGTGGGTACATGCATGATCGCCCTTAAGTGCCCGATCTATTCTCGTAGCTCCCCGACCCTATCGTTGCCTCTGCCGCCGGCGACCGTCGCCCTCCTCTGTTTCCTCCTCCCTCCTTCTGTTTAAATGGAGCTGACCCCACCCGTCAGCGGCTCAGCTGCGCGCGGGCGAGGGGGTAAGTGAAGGCGTACTCTGGTAATACGCCTTCGACGTCAGCCCCTGGGGATTTTCTGATTTTCTATTAAATCTATTTTAAAACAGAATTTTGACTGAACTTTGACCATCAATAACTTTTTATCTACAACTCCAATGCAGTTGATTCTTTTTGCATTGTGTTTGTCTTAAGCCCCTTTATTTTCTTGTAAATTTTGGTATTTTTCCAATGATCACAGAATTTCTATTTAATAGAATTGCTTTATGTGACATTTTCCAATTGTATTTGAAAATACTTTCAGAAGGAGAATTTGGTGGTTGTGAAGACCCAGAGTGTTTGAACCACCCAACAGAACAAGGCAAGCCATGATACCCATTTCATGCATGCATTCCTATAGCATTGCATTTTTATATGCATTAGGTTACTTTAATTAATATAGATAATTCATAGTAATGATGAAATAGTTAAGTATTGAGTTGAACCACTATAGTTATTAAGTGACTTAGTGGTTGATCTTGAGTCACCTGTCCGGGCATACTCGTGCAACCACATTTGCCGGTATGGGATGGCCCTGACCGGGTCTGACTGTGTGATCTTTCACCGGTACCTCCAAAGAGGGAGGGTTATGCACGGCGTGCTACCCTGATCAGGTAAGCGGTGATAACCCTGTGAGCCCAGTTGATAGATGAGTTTGTGCCGGCGTCCCCGTTTGGGTCTATAGAGTTTGGCCACGACGGTGGCAGGTGTCATGAGGACACAGGGGCCACCCAAGGCTGACCTCCGGGGGAGGAAGAGTGCCGGTGGTACGATGAAAGGTCACAGGTCAGGCAGGTTTTGTTGAAGCAATGCTGGTCCACCCGAGTGGTCTCGAGGCTAGGGCCAGGTGCTTCATGGTGTGGGTAAAGTGCGTAACCTCTGCAGAGTGTCAAATCTATTCGAATAACCATGTCCACGGTATTGGACAGCTCGTCCAGACCTCAGTAGATGGTCAACCAGTATAATGATGTTAATGATGGAAGAACTCATCTTGTGTTCGGAAGTACTCGATGAGTATTCCGAGGGTTGTGGAACAACCCGGAGAAGAGTAAGTTGATGATCAGTGCAGTAAGTGAATTACTTTGATGATATCAGATTGATTGCCATGCTATAGTTTGCTGCATTATTTGGTTGTTATGACCTTGCGAGTACATTCAAAGTACTCACCTGGCGTATCATGCCAGATGCAGGAGAATCCGAGGACGGAGGTCCTGAGGGTGCTGACTATGCTAACTAGGATGTGTCCACAGCAGTGTCCCTGTGGATGGAGTTGCGCTATGTTCCGCTACGCTGTAGAAGTATTCAGTATTCCGAGGCCCTGCTATGTGACATAAATAATGTAGATACTGTCATAGCACCGAGGGTGCCTTTGGCCTCATCTCCATTGTAAGATATGCGCTTGTACTCGACTCCTATCAATAAAGTTCAGTTCTGTTCTGTGCCAAGTTGTTGTGTGTTTCCAGAAGACATGATCTCTGGGTTGGAAACACTGGTAATCCGGTTCTCTGAGCCGGGGTGCCACAACGCTTTGTATCAGAGCCGTGCTGACTGTAGGACACCCTAGTTAGCCAGCGCTAGCACCGCGATTAGCATAGGATCCTGAGTGTGCATCTTGATTGCTGCATATGATTGTTGCATTTGATTGTTGCATGGCATGCATCATAATTCATTATTCCACTAACGGTGGTCTTGTGAGTGTAGATGGCACCGGTTCCATTCCATTATCATTTTGAGCCTGCACCATCCACCTTTCCAGTACTGCTCCGGAACGTCTGGCTTCGACTGTACCCTCACGGCGAAGATCCAGTGTACCAGGTGTTTCGGGAGCAGCTTGCTGAGTCGGTGTATGAGTACCATGCAGAGGCTTTCATGATCGCGAGCTCGGACCTTGGTTGCTACTCTCGCTCTACCAAGGGCGGAACGGCTTCCACTCCGGAGCTGGTGATTGAGTTTGCCGCAATGGAGGCTCTCACCGACTTGCGCTTCCACGAGGTTGAGATGCAGACTCACCCAGGTTTTCTCTATTATCCCATCCTGTCGCCTACGACAGGGCGAGTCATCTTCGCTCCTGTTGACCCGGCATGTGACCGTGCGACTGCTGTGCTGTCTCGCTACCTGAACGCCAGCTATCGTACAATCATATCCCTGGCTGAGGACTTGTCCCGTGTCTTAGCGGCGCTTGCAGCCATAGCCCCAGTGCCACCTCCACCACAGACTACCCATCCACCCACGCATCCACCACCAGTTCCACCTCCACCCAGATTTGAGGCTCCTTCTACCTCCACTGTGCCACCAGGCTTTCTGTCTGGTAGCCGTCGTGAGACCCCAGCTGAGTGGGTCTCACTTCTTGCCACTCCAGCAGCTCCGATGCTAAGGCGTCGTGCTCCTTCTACCCCAGAAGGAGAACCGTCCCAGCAGCGTCGTCGTGTTTCCTTTGATCCGGAGGATGAGATCCATATCATCAGTTCCGACTCCGACTCAGGATCAGATGACGAAGAGTCTGTGGTCTGGCAGTGTTCGTGCCATCAGCGCCATTAGAATGGAGGCTGGAGTTGTTGAGCATGCATCTTTGCATATGTCAACTGCCGTATGAGCAGTCTAGCCATGATATCCCCCTACTAGCTTGCCATGTATAATGTTGGGTTATCTTGTATAATTACGTGGTTTGCTTTATTCGCCTTCTTTTCGCATATTTTCCTTCTGGTGTCACGTAACTGTGTTCTCCTGATGGATGTTGCTCATCAATCCGGTATTTTGCAATGGGAACAAATTTAGGATGAAGAGAAGTTGTAGCCAAGGCGGCGATGGAACCCCCGTCCGTCGATCCGCTAGACAAGCAGGTCAAGCACCAGAAGATCTACCGCCCCCACCACCCCAAGCACCTACTACGGATCAGATTATGAGGATGTTTGAGGAAAAGAGAAACCAGAACCTTATGGAATTCTTGAAGAGTATGCAGACTATGGTAGGTCAGAACCACAATCATAATGGGTCACACTCCAGGCTGTCCGATTTCCAGCGCACCAAGCCACCCAATTTTGGTCAAGCTGTGGATCCAATAGAAGCAGACGATGGGCTAAGGACCATAGAAAAGAAGTTGGAGATAGCCCGTTGTGAGGATTCAGACAAGGTTCCGTTTGCCACTCATTACCTGGAAGGGCCAGCAACCATATGGTGGGATAACACAAAGGCAACATGGTCTTCTGAAGAAGAAATTACCTGGGAGAAGTTTAAGGAATTATTTTGCAAATATCATATTCTTACCGGCATCATGAAGGTGAAGCAGAGGGAATTCCTTGCCCTGACACAAGGAAGTATGTCGGTAGTGGAGTACCTTAACAAGTTCAACAATCTATCACGATACTCTACTTATGATGTGGCCACTGAAGAGAGAAAGATAGATCGGTTCCTGGGAGGACTGAACCACTCTCTCCGTTGTCAGCTATGCATGTTAGACTTCCCTGACTTCCAGACGCTGGTGAACAAGGCCTTTATAGCCGAAAGGGAGCACAAGTCCGGACAAGACACCCATAAGCGGAAGTTCGAACCCAAGAAGGACAACCGGGAGGCGTATGCTCAGAAGCCGCACACCTGGCAACCAGGCACCTCTGAATATAAGCCTACCTGGAGCAATGGTAGCAACAATAACAAGACAGTGAGCCAGACCAAGACCTTCGGCAAACAGCCCGTGATAGAAGACTGCCGCCGCAACAATACTTGTTTCACGTGCGGCCAAAGTGGACACTACTCCAAACAGTGCCCCACCAACAATGGGAAGTCGGCCACTGACGTCAAGCCGCAGGTCAACACCATAGGACGCCGCCCCAATCATAACCTCTGCCATGGACGCGTCCACCATATCTCCGCCGAAGAAGCCTGCGCGGCCCCAGAAGTAGTTCTTGGTATGTTTTCTATTAACGACATACCTGCAGTTATTTTATTTGATTCCGGGGCTTCCCACTCGTTTATTTCGCGGAGTTTTGCCACCTTGCACAAATTTTCGCCGTCGCTTTTAGGCAAAATCATGGTGATACAATCCCCTGGCTCCCTGCTCAAAACAAATCTGATCTATAGAGATCTGGAAATTTCAATACATGGAGTAAAGTTTCCAGCTGCCCTCATTGCCATCGAATCCTCGGGATTGGATGTAATACTGGGAATGGACTGGTTGACACCACATAAGGTGTGCATCAATTGTGCCAGCAGGACAGTAACCTTGGTTAACCCAACCGGACAAACCGTCCAATTCCTTGCCAGCAAGATGATATCAAAGGAGGGAATGGCATATCAAGCTACCGCCATGGATATGAACTTGATTCCGGTAGTTTGCGAGTTTCCGGACGTATTTCCCGAAGAGTTACCCGGAATGCCACCAGACCGGGAATTGGAGTTTGCAATCGAAGTAGTTCCCGGCACTGCTCTAATTTACAAGAAATACTATCGTATGCCAGGACCAGAGTTGGCAGAGTTAAAGAAGCAACTGGATGAATTGCTGCAAAAAGGGTACATTCGCCCAAGCATCTCGCCATGGGGATCACCCGTGCTCTTTGTCAAGAAGAAGGATGGAAGTCTACGTATGTGCGTAGATTATCGTCAGCTGAATGAGGTCACTATTAAGAACAAGTACCCGCTTCCTCGTATTGATGACTTGTTCGACCAGTTGAATGGAGCCCGGGTATTTTCAAAGATTGATCTTCGAACTGGATATCATCAGCTAAAGATTCGAAAAGAAGATATCCCCAAGACAGCGTTTACCACCCGATACGGACTGTATGAATTCACAGTTATGTCATTTGGACTAACGAATGCTCCAGCCTACTTCATGAGCATGATGAATAAAGTCTTCATGGACTTTCTGGACAAATTCGTGGTGGTATTCATCGATGATATCCTGATATACTCCAAAGATGAAGAGGAGCATAAGAAGCATCTCCGAGCTGTCCTAGAAAGGTTGAGAGACCACCGCCTGTACGCCAAATTCAGTAAGTGTGAATTCTGGCTAAAAGAGGTGGGATTTCTGGGGCACATTTTGTCAGAACAAGGAGTAGCCGTCGACCCCAGCAAGGCTATTACCGACGCTTCATAGAAGGCTTCTCTAAGATAGCCAAGCCTCTGACGGAGTTGCTCAAGAAGAACCAAAGGTTTGTCTGGACGGCGGAATGTGACAGTAGTTTCCTGGAATTGAAGACCAGACTCACTACCACCCCCGTTCTAGTTCTTCCATACATACACAAGAGTTTTGACATCTACTGCGATGCTTCCAGACGTGGAATCGGCTGCGTATTGATGCAAGAAGGGAAGGTTGTAGCCTATGCATCCAGACAGCTACGACCTCATGAGGAGAATTACCCTACGCATGATTTGGAGCTAGCAGCCGTAGTGCACGCCCTGAAGATTTGGAGGCATTATCTCATTGGTCAACACTGTGAAATATACACGGACCATAAGAGTCTTAAGTATATTTTCACTCAGCCTGATCTGAATCTTAGGCAACGAAGATGGCTTGAGCTAGTCAAGGACTATGATATTGGGATAAATTATCATCCGGGGAAAGCCAATGTGGTCGCGGACGCTCTCAGCAGAAAGCAAGGCACCATGAATGCCCTAATGGGAAGGATGCACCCGAGGTTACAAGAGGAGTTCGCTGAGCTCAACATGGTGCTATGCAGACCAACTGCCTCGGACGCATTGGAAATTACCCCCACCCTTATGGAAGAAATCAACAAGGCCCAAGAGCCAGATGAGGGAATCAGAAAGATCAAGGAACTGATTCCGAAAGGAAAAGCCAAGTCCTTCCACGTGGATGATCAAGGCACTGTATGGTTCGAGAAGCGGATATGCGTGCCCGATCAAGATAATCTGAGGCAGCGAATTCTCAAGGAAGCTCATGAGTCTTCATATTCCATCCACCCGGGAGGAACAAAAATGTATCAGGATCTGAGAGAGACATTTTGGTGGCCAGGAATGCGAAGAGATATAGCCTACTATGTCGCATGCTGCGACATCTGCAACAAAGTCAAGGCGGAACACCAGAAACCCGCTGGGCTACTACAACCCTTACCGGTACCCCAGTGGAAGTGGGATGACATCTGTATGGACTTTATTGTTGGACTACCCAAGTCAGCAAGGGGCAACGGCGCTATTTGGGTCATTGTGGACATACTCACGAAAGTGGCTCACTTCATTCCAGTAAATACCACTTTCAACGCAAATCAGCTGGCACAGCTCTACATGTCCCGAATAGTCAGCCTTCACGGAGTCCCTAAGTCCATCACCTCAGATAGAGGTTCCTTGTTCACCTCAGCATTCTGGCTGCAACTACACCAAGTCTTGGGAACCATGCTGAAGCATAGCACGGCATACCACCCGCAGACAGACGGGCAGACAGAAAGGGTGAACCAGATACTGGAGGATATGCTTCGGTCATGTGCCCTCACCCATGGGCCTAAGTGGGAAGACAGTCTACTTTATGCGGAATTCTCATACAACAACAGCTATCAGTCAAGCTTGAAGATGTCACCGTTTGAGGCATTATACGGGCGGAAATGCCGCACTCCTTTGAACTGGTCTCAGACGGGGGACAGTCGAATCTTTGGTACAGACTTGATGCTCGAGGCTGAGAAGCAAGTTAAGGATATCTAGGAACGTCTTCGGGCAGCCAAGTCTCATGAGAAGAGTTACTATGATCCAAAGCATCGGGAAGTGACCTTTGAGCCCGGAGAATATGCATATCTCCGAGTAACCCCTATGAAAGGAGTGAAGAGATTCAATACTCGAGGAAAACTTGCACCAAGATATATAGGCCCATTTCTAGTGGTTGCTAGAAGAGGTAGAGTGGCATATCAGTTGGAATTACCGCCAGAACTGTGAGAAGTGCACGATGTGTTTCACATATCACAACTAAGGAAGTGCATTGCACCACCGGTCAAGCAAGCAGACATGAGTGAGTTAGAACTGGCTAAATACCTGACCTACGAAGAGAAACCTGTTAGGATCCTGGATGAGATGGAAAGGACCACCAGAAGCAAGGTAATCAGATTTTACAAGGTGCTGTGGGAACACCACACAGAGGAAGAGGCTACATGGGAAAGAGAAGACTTCCTCAGATCCGCATATCCATACTTGTTCCCTGAGCAACCAAATCTCGAGGACGAGATTCATCCTAAGGGGGGTAGGTTTGTGACACCCTGATTTGGCAACTTTTTCTTTCCAAAATAATTTGGGCTTTATTTGCAATTTAGCTGATTTTCAAAACCTTTTCAGTGGAGTTAACCTATGCCTTGCTAAAATTTTCTTCAAGCATCTTCAAACCTTTGCCATCTTGATAAAACCTTTCCATGCCTCTCTTGGATAATTTTTCAATATTTTTACCTTTTCTTTAAAAGCATTTTCCTAATTTGGGAATTTAGGTCACCACTATGGGTTGTGAAGCAACTTATAGTTTGGTTGGTCAATTAATTCTCAAACTTTTTCCTTATCTTCTCACCAGCATGGGATTTCATATTCTTCAAAAATATTTTATTGCCCAATGGGAAATTTTGGCCAGAATAATTATTTTGTTTCTGACCAGAATCTGTCCATTGTGAAGCAACCCTATTATTTCTGTTCCAGAAAATTCCCAGTAAATTCCTCTAGCTCCTAGGGATCCTATCTTGCTTCAATATCCAAAAATATCATCTTGGCCAGTACAACTTTTGAGCAGCAGGGCTCTGACAAGTTTCTGCATTTTTGAAACCTCTGTGAAGGAAGTGCTAGCTAGAGATGCCTAATCACCCTGAGATTTTTATGGCATCTGCTATGTGCAAAATAACTCCCTTCCACCAAGTTTCACCATTTGCAGAGCAACTAGTTGAGTGCCACAAGCTCATTTGTGTTCTGGGCCAGAATGGTAGCTTCCAAAGGAACCCTATCCATTTCTTCTTCAAATCTCCTCTAATTTTGCCAGAAGATAGTCCTTCCAACCCTGATAGCCCTAGACATCTCCTCTGGCTCCATCCCTATCTCCTTTTCTCTCTAGAATCTCCTCAGGATTGCTGGCAGAATCTGTAGCTGAGGCTACACCTCATGGAAGGGTGAACCTGGTCGAGCCAGTGACCCAGGGAGGCTAAATGGTCGAGGGTCGACCCCATGGACAAGGTGCGCCAGGCGGGCGTGTCCTCCTGGTGGCCACACCAGTGGTGACCACGGGGCTGGCATGCCACAGCTAGCGCTCTGCGTAGCGCCAGAGACGGGTCAGCTCGCCCGAGCCGTCCATCACCGCTCCCTCCTTGTCCTATGGTGTCGACATCGTTGCAGGTAGACGTGTGGATCCTCCCGAACCCTCCCGGTCGCCGGAGAAGGCCGCCGTCGCTTCCGACCAAGCGACGCCACGGGCAGAACAGTGGGCGTCGGCCACTGTGGTCGTCCGCACGCCATTGATGGCTCCGGACCCGTCCCGTCGCCCTTGCCTGCTCTTTTCTATCCCGTCGACGCTCCCGGCCAGCCAGCGCACCGTACGGGCGCCGGCGACATGGCTGAGCATCGCCGCTTCGGGAGAAATCGCCGCGCCTCGCCTCCGCCTATTTAAGCCCTCCCCGTCCCTCCGAGCTCGTCAGCCACCTCCTCATCCTCTCAATTGCTTCCCCGAGCCGTGAGCCAAGGCCGAGAGGCCCTCTGGCCTCGAACCTCGCTGGAGCTCCGACATCGGAGGTCTCCCCATTGCCAGCAGTCCTCGCCTTCCCGAGCCCAGTCGACCTCTCCATCGAGCTCAGGGTAGTCCCCTGGTGCTCCCCATCCTCCTGCCCGAGCCTCCCATCGCCGGAATCGCCGTCTCCGATCCCACCCGAGCGCCGCCGCCGCCGGAGACGAAGGGGACGACGTCGTCCGGCCATCTTTTGCCATTTTGCGGGTATGTGCATGATCGCCCTTAAGTGCCCGATCTATTCCCGTAGCTCCCCGACCCTATCGTCGCCTCTGCCGCCGGCGACCGTCGCGGGAGCGCCGCCCTCCTCTGTTTCCTCCTCCCTCCTTCTGTTTAAATGGAGCTGACCCCACCCGTCATCGGCTCAGCTGCGCACGGGCGAGGGGGTAAGTCAAGGCGTACTCTGGTAATACGCCTTCGACGTCAGCCCCTGGGGATTTTCTGATTTTCTATTAAATCTAGTTTAAAACAGAATTTTGACTGAACTTTGACCATCAATAACTTTTTATCTACAACTCCAATGCAGTTGATTCTTTTTGCATTGTGTTTGTCTTAAGCCCCTTTATTTTCTGGTAAATTTTGGTATTTTTCCAATGATCACAGAATTTCTATTTAATAGAATTGCTTTATGTGACATTTTCCAATTGTATTTGAAAATACTTTCAGAAGGAGAATTTGGTGGTTGTGAAGACCCAGAGTGTTTGAACCACCCAACAGAACAAGGCAAGCCATGATACCCATTTCATGCATGCATTCCTATAGCATTGCATTTTTATATGCATTAGGTTACTTTAATTAATATAGATAATTCATAGTAATGATGAAATAGTTAAGTATTGAGTTGAACCACTATAGTTATTAAGTGACTTAGTGGTTGATCTTGAGTCACCTGTCCGGGCATACTCGTGCAACCACATTTGTCGGTATGGGACGGCCATGACCGGGTCTGACTGTGTGATCTTTCACCGGTACCTCCAAAGAGGGAGGGTTATGCACGGCGTGCTACCCTGATCAGGTAAGTGGTGGTAACCCTGTGAGCCCAGTTGATAGATGAGTTTGTGCCGGCGTCCCCGTTTGGGACAGTAGGCCCCGTTTGGGTCTACAGAGTTTGGCCACGACGGTGGCAGGTGTCATGAGGACACAGGGGCCACCCAAGGCTGACCTCCGGGGGAGGAAGAGTGCCGGTGGTACGATGAAAGGTCACAGGTCAGGCAAGTTTTGTTGAAGCAATGCTGGTCCACCCGAGTGGTCTCGAGGCTAGGGCCAGGTGCTTCATGGTGTGGGTAAAGTGCGCAACCTCTGCAGAGTGTCAAATCTATTCGAATAGCCGTGTCCACGGTATTGGACAGCCCGTCCAGACCTCAGTAGATGGTCAACCAGTATAATGATGTTAATGATGGAAGAACTCGTCTTGTGTTCGGAAGTACTCGATGAGTATTCCGAGGGTTGTGGAACAACCCGGAGAAGAGTAAGTTGATGATCAGTGCAGTAAGTGAATTACTTTGATGATATCAGATTGATTGCCATGCTATTGTTTGCTGCATTATTTGGTTGTTATGAGCTTGCGAGTACATTCAAAGTACTCACCTGGCGTATCATGCCAGATGCAGGAGAATCCGAGGACGGAGGTCCTGAGGGTGCTGGCTATGCTAACTAGGATGTGTCCACAGCAGTGTCCCTGTGGATGGAGTTGCGCTATGTTTCGCTACGCTGTAGAAGTATTCAGTATTCCGAGGCCCTGCTATGTGACATAAATAATGTAGATACTGTCATAGCACCGAGGGTGCCTTTGGCCTCGTCTCCATTGTAAGATATGCGCTTGTACTCGACTCCTATCAATAAAGTTCAGTTCAGTTCTGTGCCAAGTTGTTGTGTGTTTCCAGAAGACATGATCTCTGGGTTGGAAACACTGGTAATCCGGTTCTCTGAGCCGGGGTGCCACAACTTCCAGCAACAATCAAGCTACTAGGACTAACAGCCTCCTAAGCAACCAAGGCTCTGATGCCACTCAAATGGGAATTAGCACACAAATGCACTTGTGGTTAACTGAAACCTGCTGCGGAAACAAAGTAATCTCAGCACCACATCATGTACTAATTCAAGGATCGTTGCTTATCACGGAAGGAAACATATGCATCAGCATATATGGAGGTAAAATGTTTCGTACCGGGCAAGACACTCCTCACTGAGTGTCTTGTGGTAGGCGAAACTTTCTGGACAGCAGCAAGCATCAACAATGAGACACCAAATTTTTACGTGGAAAGCCCCTCAACTTGAGGGGAAAACCCACGGGCCAAAGCCACCCAAATCCTCTTCCACTATTATCAAATGTGGGATACAACAAGTTGTTCTCTAGATAGCACTAGAGGATCTCATACATCAAGATTCCTGAATCTTGGATGAACACAATGAGATTTGGGGATCAAGAGCTAGGAATTGGAACAATCTCACCAAAGATGGTGGAACCGGAGCTTGAAGGAGACAAGGTGGTGGATCTGACCTTGGGGAAGAACTCCCTTTGCTTCTTCCTTCAATCTTCCTCTTCTTCCCTTTCTCACTTGGTTTTCTCTCTTCTTCTCCAATGAAGGCTGAACTGATTTTCGTCACCCTTGGTGGTGGCTTCTGGATGGAGGGTGAAGCATCCCCATCCTCTCGCGTGCAAAGACCAAAATGACCCTAGGTCATAACCCTAATGGGTAATGGGCTTCTGCACCTCTTTGGGCTGCCTAAAAGGCTTCAAATGGTCATATCCTCACAGCCCACATGAGGAGGATATCCCAACACTAATCACTACACATACATGAAAAAAAGTTAGAATTAGATGGGAAAGAAAACGGTAAAGAAAATTTACAAATCCTTGGTATGGTGTCACCTGCTTGACTGCCCCATGTCCATTGCTTGCATCGGCGTCCATGGAAGGAGAACAGTCTGTGTGGTGGTGGCGGTGGAGGAGGGACAGGGCTACCATGCGGCAGTAGCCTAGACCAAGGATTTGTTCCCATAGAGGGAAGGTGGAAGAAAAACGGGGGAGATGAGGCGCTGGAGGAAGAGGAAGGAAGGTGGCGGTGCCTCCTCTCTCCTGCTATAACCTCCCCTCTCCGCCGGTGGGCTTGGTGGCTGCCACCTTAGAGTGGGCGTTCCGCTGGTGATAGGACTTAGATGTCGCCGCCGCTCCTCATGAGTCATGACTTCTTCGATGTGCGATTCATCTTAGTTTGGTTTGCTGTATTGGAAGGATGATGTAGGAGTTGTAGAAGGCAAAGGAGCACATCCTAAACTTCAAGGGTTCCATTAAGGTTCGGAGACTTATTCCCTGTGATAGGATTGCCGGTGCACGACTTTTGTACATGAACTACTTCACAACAGTCCCAAAATTCCATGAAACTTTCTTTCGTCGTCGCTGTCCGATGAGCAAAAAGTTGTTCTTGCGGGTAGTGGAAGGAGTGAAGACGGCTAATGACAACTTCAAGGTGAGGAATGATAGTTGCGAAAAACTTTCCTTCTCTCCTCTATAGAAATGCACGACAGCTACCAAGATACTTTCTTATAGTAAACCAACAAATCCAAATGATGCAGAAATCTAGAGGGGAGAATGGTTCTGAATATGACGTTGCAATTTGCATGCACTATAGTGAAGGTGTTCGGACCAGAGTACCTGAGAGAGCTAAGTATGGAGGACACGGGAAAAATTGTAGGAAATTGGAGAATCAAGAGGATTTCCATGTATCTTAGGATTAGTTGATGGCATGCGCTGGCAACGAAAGTACTGCGCAAAAGGTTTGCGTGCGCAATACCAAGGTCATGTTAAAGAAGCCACCATTATACTTGAAGAACTGGCATTGCCTGACTTGTGGATTTGGCATGCTTTCTTTATCACATCAGGTTCATGCAATGACATCATTGTGCTCCAAATATCTTGTTTGTTCTAGAGACTGTGATGGAGAAGCCCTACCGTGCAAATATATCGTCAACACACACAACTACAACATGGGGTACTACCTTGCCAATGGTATCTATCCTTAGTGGAAAGCGTTTGTGAAGACCATACTTGATCCCCCCAAGGCAACAGAAAAATTTATTTTGCAACAATGCAAGAGGAATCTTGGAAGGATCTGAACAAGGCATTTGTAGTGCTCCAATCTCGTTGGGGTATTTTTCGTGGAGCAGCAATGATGTGAGAACTGGATACACTTTGGCAGCTTATGACATGTTGTGTAATTTTGCACCATATGATTGTCGAAGATGAATGTTAAAGGGTAGCGCGCGCATTTTTTAGAAGCCTGGAACTCATGCCCACCTCCCAAAACAAGAGGCAAAGAGCATTGTCAACTTTTTGGAGATGCATCGCCAACTACGAGATCAACAGGTGGATATGCAACTTCTGGATGATCTTCTGGAGGTGCATATGCCCGCCTCCCAAAAATCCGTCGTACGCGCCAGCCACAGACCAATACGAAGATGTGTAAATATGGTTACCAACTCTTAGAGGAGCGGAATTAGAGTTGGTAAAGATCGTTGGTGCAGATCACCGCTGGTAGGAATTTACTTCCTCCCAACCGTGAGAGTTTTCTCCCTCAAACAATCCTTTGATTAGTCCCTGAGACAGATGATCAACTTTCTCCCTAAAACAATCCTTAGATTAGTCCTTCAGATAGAAGATCAAACATACAACCTCTATACTGGGTTGCACACAATAACGTATCACCTATCCAGTAGGGCTTTGCCGTCCGAAACTACTCCCTGCCTCAAAATATGTATCTTTTATTGGTTAAGACAAAAGTTTAACGAGCACTTATAGTATTAAATATGTATGCTTTTCTTCGAAAAAACGCTGCATCTAGAATTTATGTTGTTTGGTACATTTGTGTTGTCAATATTATTGCCTCTTACGTATCATGCATTTGATTGTCCAATCAACATTATCTAAATGATGGGCAAGTAAAGAAAAAAGTCATGGTGACTATCAAATAGTTCGAAACATCTAATATTGTTTTAAAACTACATCAATTAAAAATGATGCATGTAACGTTAATCAACACAATGAAAAATACAAGAACGTAACATAAAAAAGGGAAATACACAAGAAATGAACTATCATTAAATTACAATCCGAAAGATGCTACTCAGTAGAAATAACCATTCTGTTTAACTACTAACATTAAATGTCTCAAGTGGACCTAGGCCAAATTTCTGCATGATATGTTGCCAATACCTCATATATCAAAGTATCATCAGTAAATGCTTTCGGTAGAAGGCGACTCCAACCTTCTCGCCTTGCCCTTCCGGTGGGTTCCTCGCCAGCTGAAGGTTGGGACAACCCTGGATCCACGTTTGGTATGTACAAAGGCCATGATGGTTCATCACATCGGGTGTTGACGACACACTATTTCAGTGTCCGTGGCGCCAATGCCAGTAAGGAGTGGGATGTGGTACTCGGAATAAGGGCCTCCCATCCCTCGCTCTTTCTCGTAGGAGGCTTAGGTGTCACCAACGAGGGGCTTGTGGCGTTTGGCTTTTTCCAGCATCAGTGGTCCGACACCTCGGCATGGTGCTATGGTAACGACAAGCTACTCGGTGAGGACCGGGCGGTTGCTGTTGTGGGCTAGAGGAAGAGGCAAGAGGACTTGGTCACCTCTTTGGAAGCGGTTTGACTTCGCCCACTGATCCGATGCTCGAGAATTTAAGGGAGCAAGTCCGAGAGGAAATATATTTCCAGTCGGTGTTGCAGCTCACTAATACCTCTAGGCAAGGGGTTTCTTCTGCTATGGAGTTTAGTTTGGCCAGTGGTGCTCTCCTCCACTGACAGAGGAGGTCTTGGGTGCCTGGTGGCCGTGAGGAAGATGGGGCCCTCTGAGGACCTTTTCTGTCTTCTATTTTCCGAGGGGCTTCGTTGTTGTCAGGATGCAATGGTGTCAGCATATGTGTCCTTCTCTCGAACTATTTCCTTGCTCATGTGAATACAAGTAACATATGCCTACCGACGCACATCTTAAAAAGAAAGATCTCAAAGCTTCATCCTCTTTCCACATACCACCAACTCACTCTGAAAAAACAAATAGAGATGTGTCAAATATAATACTTTTAATGTGACCATAATGCCCGATTCACCCACCGCAATCTTTACTAAGGTGCGATCTTCCACGTTATTCTCTCGCCCACATTTTCTTCAGTCTTCACTCTGTACACCCACTTGTTCTTGAGTGCTTTCTTGCCCTTTGTCAGATTGACTAACTCAAAAGTATCATTCTCATACAGGGATTTCATCTCATCCTGCATGGCTTCTGACCATTCATCCTTGTTCTCATTAGACATTGCCTCATAATAGCATGAGGGCTCACCTACATTAGTCATCAACACATATTGATGTGCTGGATACTTAGAAGAAGGAATGCGACCTCTTTAAATTCTTCTTTGCTGCTGCACTGGTGGTGAATCAGGTGGATTTTTGTTGGCGTCATCATTACCAACTTCATCATCATCATCACTTGATGGCTGCTTGTCACTTTGACTTGTATTGCCTTGGTCAGTTGCATCTCCACTGTCTTCACTGTCATCATCTCCCCCATGATTGTCATGCATGAGAGGAGGACGGATTGGATCCATGTCAACCTGAGGTGTGTTGGTCATTGGCTTCTCTGGTTTCCCAATACTTTTATTGTTTCATCTTCAATGAACACCACATCTCGGCTTCTCACAATCTTCCTATTGGCTGGATCCCAAAACCTGTAGCCAAACTCTTCACTTGGTTGACTGAGGTAGATGCACTGCTTTGTCTTGCTATCAAGCTTGGATCTCTCGTCCCTTGGGACATGTAAAAATGCCCTGCAACCAAAAACCTTCAAGTGCTTGTATGATACCTCCTTCCCTGACCAAACTCTTTGAGGAATATCACCTGCAAGAGGAACTGAGGGAGATAGGTTAACCACATACATAGCATTCATTAATGCTTCAGCCCAAAATGAATTAGGTAAATGAGCATGAGAGAGCATAGCTGTGACCCTCTCTGTGAGTGTCCTGTTCATTCTCTCTGCAAGACCATTGAGCTGAGGAGTTTTTGATGGACTCTTCTCAAGCCAGATGCCAAATTTCTGCAATACCTTTCAAAAGGACCTCGGTATTCACCACCATTGTATGATCTCACGCACTTCAATTTCCTGCCAATTTCTCTGTCAACTTGAAAGGATGTGGATGTCACCTAGAGGGGGGGCGGGCGTGAATAGGCGCTTTAAAATAATTATGGTTTAGGCTTGAACAAATGCGGAATAAAACTAACGTTTAATATGTCAAGCACAAAACGTAAAACAACCAGGCTAACCTATGTGCACCAACAACTTATGCTAATCAAGATAAACAACTAAGAGATAGCAAGATATATAGCAGGGAACAATATGGCTATCACAAAGTAAAGTGCATAAGTAAAGGGCTCAGGTAAGAGATAACCGAGGCACGCGGAGACGACGATGTATCCCGAAGTTCTCACCCTTGCGGATGCTAATCTCCGTTCGGAGCGGTGTGAAGGCACAATGCTCCCCAAGAAGCCACTAGGGCCACCCTAATCTCCTCACGCCCTCGCACAATGCAAGATGCCATGATTCCACTAAGGGACCCTTGAGGGCGGTCACCGAACCCGTACAAATGGCAACCCTTGGGGGCGGTCACCGGTACCCATACACTTTGGCAACCCTTGGGGGCGGTCACCGGTACCCGTAAAAATTGCTCGGGGCAATCTCCACAACCTAATTGGAGACCCCGACGCTTGCCCGGAGCTTTACACCACAATGATTGAGCTCCGAGACACCACCAACCGTCTAGGGCACCAAGGCACCCAAGAGGAACAAGCTCTAGGGTGCTCAAACACCCAAGAGTAATAAGCTTCTCAAACTTCACTTCCACGTATCACTGTGGAGAACTCAAACCTATGCACCAAATGCAATGGCAAGGGCACACAGAGTGCCCAAGTCCTTCTCTCCCAAATCCCACCACAACAACTAATGCTATGGAGGAAAATGAGAGGAAGAACAAAGAAGAACACGAAGAACTCCAAGATCTAGATCCAAGGGGTTCCCCTCACATAGAGGAGAAAGTGATTGGTGGAAATGTGGATCTAGATCTCCTCTCCCTTTTCCCTCAAGAACTAGCAAGAATGATTGGAGGGATTGAGAGTTAGCAAGCTCAAAGAAGGTCAACAATGGGGGGCAAAAACGAGCTCAAGAGTTGGGGAACCATTGGGGAAGAAGACCCCCTTAAATAGGTCTCCACGAATCTGCCCGTTATGTGCAGAATAACATAGGAGCGGTACAACCGCTATAAGCACCGGTACAACCGGTAAAAAGCAATAAGCGGTACAACCGGCCCACAACCGCCCAAGAACCGCACCACAACAGAAACTAGTCCGGTCATAGAGCGGTACATGTCCGGTACAACCTTCAGACCAATTCTGGAGCGGTACAACCGCTCCAAACACCGGTTGTACCGGTCAACCGGTACAACCTCTCTATGGGGCGGTACAACCTCTCTATGTAAAACAGGTAAGACTAAAACAGCCATAACTTTCGCATATGAGCTCCGATTTGAGCAAACTAAAGCTTGTTGGATAAAGGACAACAAGAGCTATCCAACAATGACTAGTTAAATTAAGAACAAGCAATGGAGAATAAATGCCACTAGGATAAGGAAGATGACCTTCCCAATAAATATCCGAAAAAATCTACAACACCGAAAACACAATATGATGCATACGAAATCTGTTTTCGATGAGCTTGAACTTATCATGATGAAGACCATAAGCTCAAAAACTCACATAGAGAAAAACCAAATAAGGACCAAGAAAGATGATGATGCAAGGATGCAAATGGTTTGAGCTCTCAACGAATGATACGATCAAGCTACTCACTTGAGAGCCCCCCTTGATAGTACGACAATCGATCTTATAACTCGGTCTCCCAACTACCACCATGAGACCGGTAAAATAGAAAACCTACCAAGGGCAAACCTATACCTTGCAGATAGTCCACTTGAGCAAGATGATGACGATCTTGACTTCCTCAAGATGGACCACCTTTCTTGATCACGTTGGCTCAATGAAGACTAGTTGATTGCTCCCCCATACTCCACTCTGGGTGAGCCACTCTTCGTCACACCTTCACAAGTCCATTGTCACCACAATGGAGGGCAAGCTTCAAGCATGATCTCTCCGTGATGATTCACTTGAACTTGCACACCGCAACCTTGATGACGATCACCACTTGATGTCATCTTCCATGGGTTGTATGGGATCTTCCTCTTGATGCAATCCCATGGAAATATACCTAACCCTACAAAGAACACTCACGTAGACCATGAGTTAGTACACAAAGCATAATGGACAATGCTTACCATACCATGGGATCACTTGATCCCTCTCGGTATATCTTGTATGCTTTGTGTGTTGATCAACTTGGTTCACTCTTTGACTTAGTCTTGATCTACCTTGTATTTTATCTTCTCTCTTCATAAAGATGATGTCTTGAAGGTAAACATGAGTGCTCACACAATCTTCTTCTTCAAGACATGCTTGCAATAAGCTCAACTCTCACATGACCAATCTTTGGATAAAACCTTGAAGACCACCTTGGTCACCATATAAACTCCTTGAAACCAACAGATGGACTTCAAGAAGTACCTACGGACAAATCCTTCGAATATAACTCCAGGCAATCATTAGTCCATAGGGATTGTCATCAATTACCAAAACCACACATGGATAAATGTGCTCTTACAATCTCCCCAATTTTGGTAATTGATGACAACCACTTTCAAGAGAGTTTATATAAGGAAATAAGCACAACCAAGCACACACATGGAAAGCAATAATGCATGGGTATGAGATGCAAATGCTTAGGCAATCAAACACAAAACTCTCTAAACTTTCCAAACTAAACTCTCTAAACTTCTCCCCCTTTGGCATTGATTGCCAAAATGGACGAAAAGCTTAGAAAGCCAATATAATAGGTGCTCCTCCAAAAAGTGTGTATTTCTCAAAATATGAGTGCAATGAAATACACATATCCAATTATAAGTAGTTGAAGGAAAACAAACTATATTGAGGATCCAAAGATTGCCAAAAGGATCGTATGGCACAAAGACATACAAAAGAGAAGCAAGCAATCAAAAGATACCGATTGGAACAAACAATCACATGGACCTACGAGCCACATGAATAAAAGATAGCATGAGGAAAATAATCTTCACCATAAAAGAGTGCATCAAGATGCAAGGATATAAGATCCGCACTCAAGAAAAATTCTTTCACGAAACCACCAAGGAAATAAAAAGGGAATGCAACGGTGGACGTGAAAGAAAAGAGGATATCAACTAGAGATGTAACTTCTCTCATGTGTATAAGATTCCAGGTAGAGGACAATCATGATGATATATCCACAAAGAATGATGTGCACACGAAATAGTTACAAGAAGGAACGAACAAGATATCCAAAAGGAAGTCATAAATATACCAATAAGATCTTTGCTTGAAAGCATAGCACATTGCCTAGTATTTTCTTATTGTACATAAATGAACTCCCAGCACACGACCATCAAAGATATCACAACTAGCAACATGAGATCATCGTTGGGATGCTTTGAGAAAGGAAACAGGTACCACAAGAATGACTCAAGAAATTCATGCCATGATGCAACCTGTAAAAGGTTGAATGCAAGAAATGTATGCATGAAGTAGATACTTGTTACCGAGATAGCATTGGATTGATGTAGTAGATAATGGTTCATCGATCATCCTAGCTTGGCTCCAATAAGCACATGGTGTCAACACCTTCCTTGTAAGTGAGCCGAGCATCCAATGTATCTCCAATTGTTCCTAGAACAACAACACAAACAAAGTGGTACCCAAACTCATTGGGACCAAAGAGTTAGTGGACCAACAATACATAGGACAATATCCACATAACTATGTGCATATAGATATGAAATTGAATTTCATGCACACTTTAGCCAATTTGTGACATAGTGTAGTTTCCCCCCTATATTGGGTCAAAGAAAGAAAGCATGCTAAAGAAAGTACATCGTAAATATGCATGCTCAAGACTTTCAAGAACCAAATCAACACATAGTTGATAAGATACCAAGTGAAACTAAGATACCAAACGGAGAAAAAAATCACTTGAAGGATACCACTTAAAAGATACATCAAGGAATGAGATATCCATTGACACATGCCAAATAGAAGGAAACAATATACCAATTGAAGGAAAACAAACAAGAGGTATCAAGTTCCCAAAAGAGAGCTAGGTTCCAAACAAACCAAACCCTCGGCATATTTTCATGATGGCACAAAGCACTAAAAAGAAAAGGATTGACTTCCACCAACACACACTTGATAAGGATCAAAACGTTTTATGATAAATGCATAAAGAGAGTGTTCTAAAGAAAATAGAATAGCTCCCCCAACAGATGTGATTTATATAGAATTTGCATTTGAATACAAGATGCACAAGATGGGATCATCACTTTCACTATATCTATAGAAACACTAGACATGTTCAAAAAGACCCACAAGAGGCAAGGAAGACAAACGGATAAAAAAATCCAATGTAAAGATGAGAAGCAATTTCTACCACATAAAAGGATACCAATTGTCAAAGGACAAGAAGTACTTCGAAATAATTCCTATTGGTAGATTGCAAAGATATCCAACATCATCTTCACACCTAAATCATAAGCAAATGGCACTTGTAGAGTTAATATGCCACCTAGGAACAAGATAATTTACAATATCAATGCTAAGTGGCAATACCTCAAATGTACACATTTTCTAGGCTTGTAATATGCACATAGCATATTACTCCCCCATAATGTGATAACCCAAAATGATTAACACGTGGTAAATGAAATCCAACAAGAGATAATTAATGGACCGTTTAGAATTTGAATTTCTCATGAGAAGACATACCACATAGAAGCTAGATAATCTTGTAATATCAATACTAAGTGGTATTACTCATGTACACACATTTTTAGGATTGTGAAGTGCACAAAGCACATCACTCCCCAAAATGGGATAATCCATTAATCTATCAAAAGAGCCAACTAAGATAAGACAAGATGCAAAAAGGCTCTACACAAGACTCACACATACATGATGTGCAACCCATCATACATACTTGCTTACTCAAGATAAACAAATAGGAAGCACAACATATAAAAACACATGCAAGGTACAAAACCACAACATGCAAAGGGGCAAGTAACTATCAATGTAAACAATTTAAATACAAGTTACCGTAAGGAGGCACATTGGATATAAGATAGAAACTCGATAATCCAAATGACTTGGCTTGAGATAATATGAATGTTGAAGATCCCTTATTTCTTCATGATGTAGCCAAGTCATCAATGCCCTCCAACAACACCTATTGATCAAGTTTGAGCTTGTTGGTCCCCAACCAAGTTGGGTCCAAAGAGGTTAGTCACAATAGGCTTGGCTACCCAAATGGTTCTTTTCTTGACACCACATTGAGTACCAATAAACTTGGCAAACACATTGCCAACCTTATCCTTCCCAAGAGAATAGATATCATCAACAATAATTGGGTTGGATACTTTACCATTAGTGCATGAAGAAGCAAAGTGACCCTTCTCACGACATAAGTAGCAACATCTACCCTTTACTTTCTTCTCAATTGATTTCTCAACTTGAGGAGCGTTGAGTTGGGTCTTCTTGGGAATAGGCCTTTCTTCAACTTGAGTTTGAGCATGTGATTGAACTTGTGGCTGCTTCCCTTGTTGCTTGTCACTATGGGGCTTCTTCTTCAATGGGCAAGATCTAACATGGTGCCCTTCTATTTTGCACTTGAAGCAAAAAATCTTGGCCGAATTCTTGACTTGTTCTTGGCCCTTCTTCTTGTAGCTTTTGGACTTCTTATTCTTATTGGAGTTGAATTCAAGTCCACCCTTGTCATTGGGGGATTTTTGCCCACACAAGATATTCCTGAGTGTGGACTTCCCTTCATGACTCTTTTCCAAATCTTTCTTCAAAGAAGTGACTTGGGCCTTGAGCTCTTTGATTTCCTCTACATGGTTAGTATCAACACAAGTACTAGAGGAAGTATAAGCTTCATCGTTAGAGCAACAAGGCAAGGAAAGTAATTCATCACAAGATGTACCAATGTTATGCATAGATGAGTTACGAGGACTAGCACATGACAATATAACATTTTGATTATAAGTAGTGCTAATGTCCACATGAGGCTCACTAGATGTTACCTTAGTAGTAATAGCCTCATGAGCTATCTTTAGCACAATATGGGATACTGGAAGATCACCATGAGTGCTAAAAAGCTTTTCATGACTTTCTTCCAATTTCCCATAATTGCTAGATAGCAGTTCAAGTTGAGCCCTTAGCTCAACATTTTCCTTCAAAATGGATGCTTCACAAGAAATAGAGTTAGTAGCACAAGCATCATCATTAACAACAAGAGGAGAAGGAAAGTTGGCAAGCTCTTTAGCATATGAAGCTTCAAGTTGAGCATGAGACTCGGTGAGTTCGATGAGCGAACTCTTAATGACCCTTGAGCCATTTTCGAGGTGCTCAAAGTCCTCAAGGAGTTTAGCATGAGCATCTTCAAGCTTATCATTTTTAGTACTAAAATCATTAGCCACCTCTAGAGCCCTATCATGGGATTCCTCTAATCTAGATAATTCTATAGCAAAGGTCTCCTCAAGAGATTCCTTGGTGGTTTGTTCATTTTCAAGAGCTTGAGATAGCTCCGCGATCTCATTAGCGTAATCACGCTCATGACCTTCCATTTTCTCAATGGTGGACTCATGCTCCTCGAGGTGAGCTTCCAACCCCTCAATATATTTCTTGCCCTCAATGGCAATAGACATGATTTCCATGAAGTTGGAGCGAGCAAGTTTATTCTTATGAAGAGCTTTAAAAATCATTTCACCCTTAATTTTTAAGGAAGCAATATTATCACTCTCTTCATCATTATCCTCATCCTCATTATCTTCAACATCATCATCATGAGATATATTGGGATTGAAAGTAGGAGATACCTTTGAAGCCTTAGCCATAAAGCAAACGTGAGAAACAATAGATGATGATGTAGGATCCCTTGAAGCATCATTTGTTCCATGGAGTGTTGGGTTTCCTCTACATTGTTAGCACAACAACTCGAGGAATAGATACATTTTTATCATGGTAACAAGATATAGCAAGCATATCATCATGAGATTTAGTCACGCAATTTCTAAATGATATGCAAGGACTATCAACACAAGCATGTGAAACTTGTAAGGTGCTCGAAGTGTTAAAGTCCAAAGATGGAGCATTGCAATGTGATAGTGATGAGGGATCATCAACAGTAAGCACACTATCAACATTGCAATGACCAACACTACTCACCATATCATTACCTTGTGGCAATCCACATGTAGGTGAAGTAGAAGAAGTTAAGAAGACAATACGACCGGAGGTGGAGGGAGAACAATCATCCTCACAAATCTTGGACACACCATATTTATCTTGAAGCTTTGTCCACAACTCATGAGCATCCCGGAACGCCATGAGTTGAAATATAACTACATTGCTCAAAGCATCAAAAAGCACATTAGAAGCTTGAGCATTGAGATAAGAGTTTTTATCATCCTCTAAAGATAATTTTTGAGGATCCTTCGGAGGAGAAAAACCCATATCTACAATCCGCTCTAAATTTGGGTCCATGACCCTAAAGAGATTAAGCATGCGAATTACCCAAACATCAAAATTTGTGCCATCAAAACTAAGAGTGCCAGAGAATCCTAAACCCCTAGTAGACATCCTTACACTCTAGGTGGTAAAACATAATAATGAGAGACCTAGCTCTGATACCAATTGAAAGGACGTGGATGTCACCTAGAGGGGGGGGGGGGGTGAATAGGCGCTTTAAAATAATTACGGTTTAGGCTTGAACAAATGCGGAATAAAACTAACGTTTAATATGTCAAGCACAAAATGTAAAACAACTAGGCTCACCTATGTGCACCAACAACTTATGCTAATCAAGATAAACAACTAAGAGATAGCAAGCTATATAGTAGGGAACAATATGGCTATCACAAAGTAAAGTGCATAAGTAAAGGGCTCGGGTAAGAGATAACCGAGGCATGCGGAGACGACGATGTATCCCGAAGTTCACACCCTTGCGGATGCTAATCTCCGTTCGCAGCGGTGTGGAGGCACAATGCTCCCCAAGAAGCCACTAGGGCCACCGTAATCTCCTCACGCCCTCGCACAATGCAAGATGCCGTGATTCCACTAAGGGACCCTTGAGCGCGGTCACCGAACCTGTACAAATGGCAACCCTTGGGGGCGGTCACCGGTACCCGTACACTTTGGCAACCCTTGGGGGCGGTCACCGGTACCCATACAAATTGCTCGAGGCAATCTCCACAACCTAATTGGAGACCCCGACGCTTGCCCGGAGCTTTACACCACAATGATTGAGCTCCGAGACACCACCAACCGTCTAGGGCGCCAAGGCACCCAAGAGGAACAAGCTCTAGGGTGCTCAAAGACCCAAGAGTAATAAACTTCTCAAACTTCACTTCCACGTATCACCGTGGAGAACTCAAACCTATGCACCAAATGCAATGGCAAGGGCACACGGAGTGCCCAAGTCCTTCTCTCCCAAATCCCACCACAACAACTAATGCTATGGAGGAAAATGAGAGGAAGAAAAAAGAAGAACACGAAGAACCCCAAGATCTAGATCCAAGGGGTTCCCCTCACATAGAGGAGACAATGATTGGTGGAAATGTGGATCTAGATCTCCTCTCCCTTTTCCCTCAAGAACTAGCAAGAATGATTGGAGGGATTGAGAGTTAGCAAGCTCAAAGAAGGTCAACAATGGGGGGGGGGCAAAAACGAGCTCAAGAGTTGGGAAACCATTGGGGAAGAAGACCCCCTTAAATAGGTCCCCACGAATCTGCCCGTTATGTGCAGAATAACATAGGAGCGGTACAACCGCTATGAGCACCGGTACAACCAGTAAAAAGCAATAAGCGGTACAACCGGCCCACAACCGCCCAAGAACCGCACCACAACAGAAACTAGTCCGGTCGTAGAGCGGTACATGGCCGGTACAACCTTCAGACCAATTCTGGAGCGGTACAACCGCTCCAAACACCGATTGTACCGGTTAACCGGTACAACCTCTTTATGGGGTGGTACAACCTCTCTATGTAAAACAGGTAAGACTAAAACAGCCATAACTTTCGCATACGAGCTCCGATTTGAGCAAACTCAAGCTTGTTGGATAAAGGACAACAAGAGCTATCCAACAATGACTAGTTAAATTAAGAACAAGCAATGGCGAATAAATGCCACTAGGATAAGGAAGATGACCTTCCCAATAAATATCCGGCAAAATTTCCAACACCGAAAACACAATATGATGCATACGAAATCTGTTTTCGATGAGCTTGAACTTATCACGATGAAGACCATAAGCTCAAAAACTCACATAGAGAAAAACCAAATAAGGACCAAGAAAGATGATGATGCAAGGATGCAAATGGTTTGACCTCTCAACGAACGATACGATCAAGCTACTCACTTGAGAGCCCCCCTTGATAGTACGGGAATCGATCTTATAACTCGGTAAAATAGAAAACCTATCAAGGGCAAACCTATACCTTGCACATAGTCCACTTGAGCAAGATGATGACGATCTTGACTTCCTCAAGATGGACCACCTTTCTTGATCGTGTTGGCTCGATGAAGACTAGTTGATTGCTCCCCCATACTCCACTATGGGTGAGCCACTCTTCGTCACACCTTCACAAGTCCATTGTCACCACAATGGACGGCAAGCTTCAAGCATGATCTCTCCGTGATGATTCACTTGAACTTGCACACCGCAACCTTGATGACGATCACCACTTGATGTCATCTTCCATGGGTTGTATGGGATCTTCCTCTTGATGTAATCCCGTGGAAATATACCTAATCCTACAAAGAACACTCACGTAGACCATGGGTTAGTACACAAAGCGTAATGGGCAATGCTTACCATACCATGGGATCACTTGATCCCTCTCGGTATATCTTGTACGCTTTGTGTGTTGATCAACTTGGTTCACTCTTTGACTTAGTCTTGATCTACCTTGTATCTTATCTTCTCTCTTCATAAAGATGATGTCTTGAAGGAAAATATGAGTGCTCACACAATCTTCTTATTCAAGACATGCTTGCAATAAGCTCAACTCTCGCATGACCAATCTTTGAATAAAACCTTGAATACCACCTTGGTCACCATATAAACTCCTTGAAACCAACAGATGGACTTCAAGAAGTACCTACGGACAAATCCTTCGAATATAACTCCAGGCAATCATTAGTCCATAGGGATTGTCATCAATTACCAAAACCACACATGGATAAATGTGCTCTTACAATCTCCCCCATTTTGGTAATTGATGACAACCACTTTCAAGAGAGTTTATATAAGGAAATAAGCACAACCAAGCACACACATGCAAAGCAATAATGCATGGGTATGAGGTGCAAATGCTTAAGCAATCAAACACAAAACTCTCTAAACTTTCCATACTAAACTCTCTAAACTTCTCCCCCATTGGCATTGATTGCCAAAATGGACGAAAAGCTTAGAAAGCCAATATAATAGGTGCTCCTCCAAAAAGTGTGTATTTCTCAAAATATGAGTGCAATGAAATACACATATCCAATTATAATTAGTTGAAGGAAAACAAATTATATCGAGGATCCAAAAATTGCAAAAAGGATCGTATGGCACAAAGACATACAAAAGAAAAGCAAGCAATCAAAAGATACCAATTGGAACAAACAATCACATGGACCTACGAGCCACATGAATAAAAGATATTATGATATGGGCAATAGAGTGTTTTAGAGAACCTAGGGAAGCTCCCCATGATTTGTGCACTATTAATAATTTTTTGTATTTGGATACGAGAGCACAAAATAGGATCATCACTCCCCCAAAACAAAAAAAACACAAAAAGTGCAAGCAAGTAGATAAGATAATAAGAATATCATTTGCACCAAACATATGGTTGAGAACCATGTAAAAGAGGCAATTTAAGAATAGGCTCAACCAAAATGATGTGTGTGAGTCATGGCAAAGCACTTTGAGAAGACTAGTATAAGGATGAGCATTAAGCAAAAACATAGTCTTGAAGAAATGAGACACAAAGTGCAAGCCATATCCTTCCCACAAACACAAACCACTGGCAAATGGATCCACAAGCTTACTAATAAGAAAATTAAAAACCAAAGCTTGTGACAACCCCTGCTTTGAGAAAGGAAACAAGTACCACAAGAATGACTCAAGAAATTACCAAAACCACACATGGATAAATGTGCATGCTCTTACACAACTTTGACATGGAACTCCTTGAAGGCTTCAAGCGTTTGGTATTTGTGTTTCAGCACATACACACAAACCTTTCTGGAATGGTCATTAATGAAAGTCACAAAGTATAATGCTCCATCATGGGATTTTTCAGTCATGGAGCAAACATCAATGTGCACAATATCAAGAACATTTTCTGCACGATGTGGAGGGAGTGTACGAAATGCAACTCTGTGTTGTTTGCCAGCAAAACAGTGTGCACAGGGTTTCAAGGATATACCTTTCAACTCAGGCAGATACTCCATGCGAGCAAGAGCATGCATGCCCTTCTCACTCATATGCCCAAGCAGCTTGTGCCACAATTCCACCGAAGTGTCTTTTTCAGTAACATTCAACACCTAAACTTGGTTTTAGTCACATAGAGATTACCTTGCCTACTTCCTCGAGCCACAATTTTGGTGAGCTTCCACTTTCCTTCACCAAAATAACTAGGATGCTTGATATCATCAAGCTTGCCCACTGAAAATAAATCCAGCCTTATGTCGGGAACATGCCTCACATCATCGAGCATCAACCTGCAACCTGTGTTTGTTTCAATGCATATAGAACCCTTGCCAACAATTGTAGACGAACCACTATTTCCCATCCGTACTTGGCCAGTGACACCAGTAGTGTAAGATGTGAAATACTCCTTGTGTGATGTGATGTGGAAGGACGCACCTGAATCCAAAACCCAACGCATGGCATCATCACGAACAACACTATAGCATTCATCATCTTCGATGACTAGATATCCTCATCTGTTGCAGTCATGGCTGACCTGCTCTCAGCCTTTTGCTTGGTTTCTTTGCAAGTTTCCCCTCTGCAAGCTCTCTTTTGTACTTCCTGCACTCGCTCTTTATGTGTCCCGGATTGCCACAATGAAAGCAAGTAATATCTTTTCTTTGTTTTGACTTTGATCTCCTCCTGGATTTATTTTTGCCTTGCTAAAATCTTGTATTGCTGCGTCCACGGTTCTGATTCTTTCCGTGGGTTTCAGCCACATACTCATCAGAAGAAGAGGCATCACCCTTTTCCTTCTTTCTGGCTTCTTCATTCAGCATACTGATCTTCACCATCTCCAAAGTCAGTTTTCCATCCGGAGCTAAATTGCTAAGTGACACAACAAGCGTGTTCCAACTATCAGGCATGGAACTCAGCAGCAACAATGCTTGCACCTCATCCTCAAAGTTGATCTTCATGGCTGAAAGTTGATTTATATGGCATTGAAAGACATTCAAGTGCTCAATCACACTTGTGCCATCTCGGTACTCAAGCTTTGCAAGTCTTTTGATCATCGAGGCCTTGTTCATTGATGTCTTCCTCTCATACATAGACTCCAACTTCTGTCACATCTCATACGCATTTGTGTCATTTGCAACATGGTGGAATATATTGTGGTTGATATACAACCGAATCATACCTACTACTTTTCTGTGCAATACTCTCCATTCTTCTTCTGTGACACCTGTGGGTATCTTGTCTTTCACAATTGGCTCATACAAATCCTTGTAATAAAGGATGTCTTCCATCATGGGCTTTCATAATGAGTAATTGGTAGAATCAAGTTTTATCATGCCACTTGTAGCAGCGCTTTCTTCCAAAGCCATTGTGAGCAGCACTTCCAGCAACAATCAAGCAACTGGGATTAACAGCCTCCTAAGCAACCAAGGCTCTGATGCCACTCAATTGGGAATTAGCACATAAATGCACTTGTGGTTAACTGAAAACTGCAGCGGAATCAAAGTAATCTCAGCACCACATCTATACCTATACTAATTAGGCACTCTCCAAAAATTACCACGTTAATTAGAAATTACTGGTCGTTCATCTAATGGGACCAAGTTATAATGGTGTAGATCCACCCATATAATCCTTGCAATCTAAGAAAAAACAAACATAGCGTTGTTGTAAAAAAATTGGGTACCCGTAGAAAAAACCAATCTAGGCTAGCTGTAACAAATCCAATCTATCGTACTACTATAAAATTTCAGGATCGATCCATCCCTAGGGAATCCTCACGCAATATTTTTCTTCCTATATGCCTTCTCCTTCCCTTCCATCTAGCCATGTATTCTCCTTCGCAACCACGAAGTCCGTCCCCGTTCTATCTTGCCATTTAATCTAGGTACAAGCCAGCACCAGAACCCTTCCTCACCCCTCTCGATGCGGTGCTCCCTCATGACCTGCTGTGACTGCTGCCGCAGCGCCCGACGGGAGATTAGAACAAGCTGTCTGAGGTATTTATAGCGGCGGGGATTATCAGCTGCTACAAGCCTTACCACAATAGCTACTACTTTGGAGGTGTTTCTAATCAGATTAAGCAGGTACTATTAATGCGATATTGATAAAAAGAGAAACGTATTTGGTTCCACAAATGTATCGGTAATACTCATCCATGGAGATAAGTTTGATGCGGATGAACAGGAAACTCGATTGAACATCGAGAGGAGGTAGAGGAGGACAGCGACATGACAAGGACTGAAGGACCATGGCTTTGTGAAGAGAAGAGGCTGCCGCTCGATGGCTGCTCCTCGCGTGGCTAGCTAGACACAATAAAGATCGGAGAATAGCGCGTGGATTTCTGCTTCTCCCCGCTTGAGGACGGCCAACAGAGAAAATCTGGGGCGGAGGATGGAGGGAGATGAGATTGCACAGAGGCTTGGGTAGAAGATGATGTTGCTCCTCGCCACAGGACGGTAGGAGGATCAACGAAGGAGGTCGAGGCGGATGGGATGGAGCCTGGAGGAGGAAGAACTTGCGTTGGGCATATATATGCTGCTGCAGGTCACAGCGGTAAGGGAAATCGATTATGATGGGCCTCAGAATCAAGTGTGAATAGCGTGGATTTTTTATGGTGCACTCTGTGTCTCTGTCTACAGTCTAAGATTATAAAACACATGTATCAGTTTGCCATATGGTTGTAATCAGACCACGAGGAAAAATCTGCGAAACAAACAAATCCTTCACGACCATAGTCAATCGAACATAATTGTCACTGTTCCTTCTATCTGGAGATTCCAACATAAATCTTGCGAGGCTGCAAGGTCAAAATTAGTCGTGGTTAGCCGTTTAGTCCATTGATGTGGCCATGTACACTGGCCGGTGGCCAAGGACAGCGATTACATTCCCAACTGATTGTTGTCACCTTCCAACCCAGATGCATAAAGCCATGAACTCGCATTGTACAACTTATCTAGGGATGGCGTTCCATGTTCTTGATTACGCTGATGGTGATTATCCTCATGACGCTCTTCATACCCCATGGAGTCCGGGCAATTTTTAATGCCTATAGGAGTTCAAGAGCAACAAGGATGTCAGCAAGTCTTCTTCAACAAAACGAGTAGCAGCAACTTCACAGAGAGTGGCGTCTGCAATGTAGAGTAGTGGTACGAGAGAGAAGATGCACCTTGGGTGCTCTCGTTACATTCACATGAATATATAGTACATGTACAGTGGCGCAATGGCGCGGGGAGAGAGATGGAGAGAGTGGGCGACGTGCGCAGAGAGGGAGATCGTGGGCAGGTACGTGGGAAGACCACGTATGTGCGTGGGATCGTTACGTATCTGCTAACACCCCGCCGCAGCTGCAGCGTCCGGTGGCCGGATGCACAAGCTGGACCGGAAATCTTGGAATGCAGGGGAGGGCAGTCCCTTGGTCAGAACATCGGCGAACTGCTGCTTTGTGGGGACGTGGAGGACACGGAACTCGCCGAGAGCAACCTTCTCGCGAACGAAGTGTATGTCCAGCTCGATATGCTTCGTGCGTCGGTGATGAACTGGGTTGGCCGCCATGTAGACCGAGGAGATGTTGTCGCAGAACACCACGGTGGCCTTGGGCAGCGGGATACGAAGCTCGCTGAGGAGTTGCCGGAGCCAGCAACATTCAGCCACCGCGTTGGCGACAGCGCGGTATTCCGCCTCCGCGCTCGATCGGGAGACCGTGGCCTGGCGCTTGCTCGACCAGGAGACCAGGGAGTCCCCGAGATACACGGCGTACCCGGAGGTCGACCGGCGTGTGTCGGGGCAGCCGGCCCAGTCGGCGTCGGAGTACGCTAGCAGGTCGAGCGTGGATGAGCAGTGGATGTGCAAGCCGAGGTCCGCCGTGCCGTGCAGGTAGCGCAATATGCGCTTGACCAGCGCAAGGTGGACGGCGCGCGGATCGTGCATGACAAGGCAGCACTGATGAACGGCATAGGCGATGTCCGGGCGGGTCATCGTTAGGTACTGGAGCGCGCTGACGAGGCTGCGGTACTCCGACGCATCGGGGACAGGGGCGCCGGTTGTTGCAGAGAGCTTCGAGTGGGTGTCGACTGGGGTGGACACTGGCTTGCAGTCGACCATGTTGGCGCGGTCCAGCAGCTCCTCGGTGTAGGCGCGCTGCGGCAGGAAGAAGCCGGCGGTGCTCCTCGTGACGGCAATACCCAGGAAGTAGTGGAGAGAGCCCAAATCCTTCATGGAGAACTCAGCCGAGAGTTGCTGCTGGACTTGTTGAAGGAGAGCGGGGGTCGACGCAGCAAGGATTATGTCGTCGACGTAGAGGAGCAAGTACGCCGTGCCTCCACCGCCGTGTAGCACGAACAAGGACGGGTCGGAGCGGGAGTCCTGGAACCCGAGCGTGCGGACGAACGCGGTGAACCGGGCGAACCAGGCACGCGGCGCTTGCTTGAGGCCGTAGAGTGACTTGTCGAGGAGGCAGACGTGGTCGGGGTTGGCCGCGTCGACGAAGCCGGCCGGCTGCTGGCAGTAGACGCGCTCGGTGAGGTGGCCGTGGAGGAATGCGTTGTTCACGTCCATTTGGTGGACGGGCCACGCACGGGACGCCGCCACGGTGAGCACGGCGCGTATCGTGGCCGCCTTGACGACCGGCGAGAAGGTTTCGTCGAAGTCGACGCCGGGCCGTTGGGAGAACCCCCGCACCACCCAGCGGGCCTTGTAGCGTTCCAGGCGCCCGTCAGACTTGAATTTATGTCGAAAGAACCACTTGCCCGTCACGATGTTGGCTCCAGGAGGGCGCGGAACAAGGCTCCACGTCTGGTTCTTCATCAGCGCCGAGTATTCATCCTGCATCGCAGTTAGCCAATTGGGATCGCGCAGAGCAGTACGCACGGTTTTTGGTATGGGGGAGATGGAAGAGTCGACAGCTGCATGGAGGTTTTGGTGGTACTTGGGGTTAGGGAAGAACTTGCCTGCCTGAGCCCGCGTGATCATAGTGTGACGGGGTTTGATGGGGAGCGGACGGTCTGTTTCGTGTGGTGTAGTCGGCGGCGAAGTGGCCGCCGGGGAGGTGGTGGTGCGGTCGGCCGACACGACGGAGTGGGTGGGCATGTGGTTAGCCACGGCAGAGCTTGGTTGGGTCGTGGTGCCGGTCGTGGTGAGGGGCGTGGGAGTTCGCGGCGCGGCCACGGGAGTGTGTTGAGTGCGTGGGCGACGGGGTATAACCACGGGCGGCAGGTGATCGGTGAGATCAGGCGCCGCGATGGTGGCAGTGGTGGGGGGGATTTGATGGAACGGGAAGGTGGACTCGTCGAACACGACATGTCTGGAGATGAGTACGCGGCCGGTGGTGGGATTAAGGCAGCTATAGCCTTTGTGATCTTGGGAGTAGCCAAGGAACACGCAGGGGACTGATCTAGGTGCGAGTTTGTGAGGCGTGGTCGCGGTGATGTTGGGAAAACACAGATAGCCGAAGACTCGCATGGCAGAGTAGTTAGGGTGTGCTCCATAGAGGAGGAAGAATGGCGTATGGTGATGGCGGGGGCGGCAGGGCCGGCGATTGAGGAGGAAGGTCGCCGTGCGAAGTGCCTTGGCCCAGGTGGGGTACGGCATGGACGCGTGTATTAGGAGGGAGCGTGTGATGTCGTTAAGGGTGCGAAGAGCTCGCTCGGCGCGACCGTTCTGGGGCGATGTGTACGGGCATGACATGCGAAGAACGATGCCAAGGGAGGAGAAGAGCTGTCGGGCAGCTAGGTTGTTGAACTCGCGCCCGTTGTCACTTTGAACGGTGAGGACGGGCAGGTGAAACTGGGTGCACGCCATGTAAATAAACGCACGCAGAGTGGGAAGAACATCTGACTTTTGCTTAAGGGGAAATGTCCACATGAAATGACTATAATCATCGACTACAACTAGGTAGTACTGACAACCTGACAAACTAAGAACGGGAGACGTCCAGACATCGCAATGAACGAGCTGGAAGGGTACATAAGAAATGTGATCTGAAGGACTAAAGGGCAGGCGGTGGCTTTTGCCCAGCTGGCAGGCGGTGCAGACGTCGCGGGAGTCGGCGGTGGTGGTGATGGACGACCGGCGGAGGGTGGAGTCCAGTGCGTCGTCGCCAAGGTGACCAAGATGGCGATGCCAAGTGTCGCGGGAGACGGCGGTGAGGGCATGTGGCGCTTGTTGCGGGGGCGATGGGTGGAGGGGGTAGAGGTCGTCCGGTGAGTCAGACCGGAGGATCACCGCCTTCGTGCTTCGGTCCTTTACAGAGAAACCAATGTCGTCAAACTTAACATCGACAGGATTATCACGAGCTAAAGCTTTGACAGAGATGAGATTCTTAATTAGTTGAGGTGAAACAAGAACATTACGGAGGGAGAGAGGGTAGGATGCAATGGGTAAGATGTGGTCGCCTACATACGTAACTGCAAGCGTCGATCCGTCGCCAACTATGATGCCAGGAGAAAAACTGGGGCGGGATGAGGACAGCATACCGGGGGAGGACGCCATGTGGGATGTCGCGCCCGAGTCGAGGTACCATTCCCCGCCGGAGGGCGGGTTTTGCCCCTGCTGCAGGCTCATAGCATTGAGCGCCTGGACGAGGGCGGCCTGATCCCACGCAGGCGGCTGGCTGGCCGGTGGAGCGGAGGGAGGAGCGCCGTAGAGGGGATGCGGAGGCAGCACATTCTGCCAGTGTGCGGGGGGAGTTGTGGCGGGTGGTGGAGGAGCGCCGTATTGGGCGGCGATGCCGGCGAAGGGCGACGCGCCCCCAGGACGAGGCCCGAGGATGCCCGCACCAGGAGCATTGGGCCGCCACGGCATAGGCCAGGCGTGGACCATGCCGGTCCACGGCGCAGGGGCAGGTGCAGGTGGACGAGGCGCGGAACCGCCCCCGCCGCAGTGGGACGGCTGCCCCCCGCCGGAGGCCTTGCCCCTGCCTCTGCCGCGCCCGCCGCCGTTGCCGCGGCCGTTTCCGCTGTGGCGACCGTGCTGGTCACCGCCACCGCCGGCGTTTGGTGGCGCCGGCGCGCGCCCTGCATGGAGGGCAATGTCGTGGGGGTGCTCCTCGGCGTGACGGCTCTCCTCGAGGAGGAGAAATGCACGGCAGCGGAGCAGGGTGGGGAAGGGCGACTGCATGGTGAGTATAGGCACAGCATAGCGAAAACGGGGATGGAGACCGCGGATCATGTTGAGGACCTGATCGCGGTCGTTGACGTACTCGCCGAGGTCCGCCAGGCGGTCGGCACAGTCCTTGAGCCGGGCGAAGTAGGAGAGGATGGAGGAGGAGCCCTGGTCGATGCGGCGGAATTCGGTGGCCAGGAGGACGAGCTGGTGTTCCCGGTTCTCCAGGAAGATCGCGCAGATGGCGTCCCAGACTTCGGCAGCGGTGGCGCCGCGTCGGTGCACCAGGCCAAAGATCTCCGGGCTGACCCGGTTGTAGAGCCAGGAGAGGACGTGTGCGTCGTCTTGGAGCCAGGCAGCGTCGGAGCGACGGGGCGGGCCGGTGAGGTGATCGGCGACGCCGGACTTCTGAAACTGCACCTCGAAGAGAGTACGCCATTGGGAGAAGTTGGGGGGGGGGGGGGTTGAGGTTGAGCACGATGGGCACGTGCTGGTTGATGAAGACGGCAGCGAGGGGTGACTGGGGGGGGGGGGGGGGGGGGGGCGCCGCCGTGGAGGAGCTCGCCTCGTGATCATGGCGGGCGAGGAGCGCGCCCTGTCCAAGGGCGTTGGGCGTGAGGAGTGGCATGGAACGGAGCGGGCTGGGGTTGCCGCCGCCAGGTCGGAATGATGGGGGAGGAGGCGGCGGCGGGGGAGGTGGCGGAGGGGTCGCCATAGCCGATCGGGGAAGGCAGCGGAAGAGGAGTTATTGGAGGATGAGCTTGGTGTCTGACACCATGTAGAGTAGTGGTACGAGAGAGAAGATGCACCTTGGGTGCTCTCGTTACATTCACATGAATATATAGTACATGTACAGTGGCGCAATGGCGCGGGGAGAGAGATGGAGAGAGTGGGCGACGTGCGCAGAGAGGGAGATCGTGGGCAGGTACGTGGGAAGACCACGTACGTGCGTGGGATCGCTACGTATCTGCTAACATGCAATGAGGTCAGACATGCCGTGTTAGGCAAAAATAATCCTATTCGGTTTAGAATTTTCTTAGTGTTAATCTTAGTAGACTAATTAAGATCGAGGATAAAACAATAATATACACTACCATGATCCCAGTATGTTGCTTTGATGTCAACCGAGGAGGCACTAGGGATTACATGCTAGATACCACCTATTGAAAACATGAGACACTGAAATAAGGTAAGAAAAATTATGTTTTCGAATAATCTAATAAAGGATGAGTAGGCGTTTCATTCAAGAGCTTTTTTGATGGTTCATGTACGAAGAAAGAACAAATAAAAACAGACATTATAGTCACATGATTAGTCGGTGGAACATGCTGCTCGGACATAAACCAGACTAATTGATCATGTTTGAGAGTACGTATGGAAAATGCCTTGATGGAAGTAAACAACATGGCAGCAAGGCGATTGGGATTTTCCTTCTTTTGCACAACTCATTTACATTTATTTCAATTAAGTTACCAATAACATGAGAATAACAAGGGCGAATCATATGTTTTGTAGGTATGCACGTTTTTCATGCTTTGGTGTTTCTTTTTCTTTGGCTTCAATCAGTGGTAACAGTGTGCATTCAGACCAGATTTATTTTAATCGAAGGGGTAACATGTTCCAGCATACATCATTATTAATTATGTGTTAACACAGAGAATTGCCCAGGTATATAATTCAGTGGTGTCATTAGCTTATTGTCCATGGCGAGCCCAAGTTGCCACCTGTTAACTGAAGCGCTTCCGTAACCACCTGAACTTAAACATGCTCCTGCAGCTATGGCGTACACTGCTGCATGTTTCCTGTATGGGACTATCTTCACCTTTTTTTTACGAAGTTGTCATATTCTCCCTGATCTTATTTTCTATTGAAGTGAAGTGACAGAGGATGGTAGGATGATGAACACGCATTCAACGGCCAAGCCTATATGATTTGGAAAGCATAATAGTAGGTACTCTGACGGAAGGTACAAGTATGATAAAACATTGCTATTGTTTATTCGTTTGTCTACAGGAATACAAAACACGATAATTTCCTCAAATTTGGATCACGCATGATGATTCATGAATTTATAACACAATCACAGATATGCGAATGTTTTATTAGCCACCACATGTATTGATATAATTATATTTTAGTAATATTTGTTAGACTTAATATTCATAATGTTTTTGTACATGTAATTCGAATGTACAAAATAAAGCTCATACCATAGTTTTTTTTTGAAAAGGGGAATATATTAATATCAAGAAGATACCAATTACATCCGGCCTCTGCAACAACAAGATGTCTAAAAACATCTAGGATGCACACAGCCAAAAAAAGATAAAAGAAATAGTTAAAAGAAAGATCATAAACATATCAAACAGTATATTATAAGGCAAGAGAGATCATAGCCCAGATATTTCTATTGTGTACATTGAATGGAAGTCCTGTGTGCTACACCATGACATTTCTGCATCAATTCTAAAATTAGTTATTCTATGTTTTAATAAAAAGGTTTACCATGATTCAAATTACTAACCAGTAAAAGTATGCATTTAATGTTATATGTACCTCTCTCCATTTCTTACTAGCCCGTGCGAATGCACGGGTGGGCGACTAGTCATGTACTAATTCAAGGATCGTTGCTTAGCATGGAAGGAAACATATGCATCAGCATATATGGAGGTAAAATGTTTCGTAGCGGGCAAGACACTCCTCTCTGAGTGTCTTGTGGTAGGCGAAACTTTCTGGACAGCAGCAAGCATCAACAATGAGACACCAACTTTTTACGTGGAAAGCCCCTCAACTTGAGGGGAAAAACCACGGGCCGAAGCCACCCAAATCCTCTTCCACTATTATCAAATGTGGGATACAACAAGTTCTTCTCTAGATAGCACTAGAGGATCTCATACATCAAGATTCCTGAATCTTGGATGAACACAACGAGATTTGGGGATCAAGAGCTAGGGATTGGAACAATCTCACCAAAGATGGTGGAACCGGAGCTTGAAGGAGACAAGGTGGTGGATCTGGAGCATCAGAACCTTGGGGAAGAACTCCCTTTGCTTCTTCCTTCAATCTTCCTCTTCTTCCCTTTCTCACTTGGTTTTCTCTCTTCTTCTCCAATGAAGGCTGAACTGATTTTCGTCACCCTTGGTGGTGGCTTCTGGATGGAGGGTAAAGCATCCCCATCCTCTCACGTGCAAAGACCAAAATGACTCTAGGTCAAAACCCTAATGGGTAGTGGGCTTCTGCACCTCTTTGGGCTTCCTAAAAGGCTTCAAATGGTCATCTCCTCACAGCCCACATGAGGAGGATATCCCAACACTAATCACTACACATACATGAAAAAAAGTTAGAATTAGATGGGAAAGAAAACGGTAAAGAAAATTTGCAAATCCTTGGTATGGCGTAACCTGCTTGACTGCCCCATGTCCATTGCTTGCATCAGCGTCCATGGAAGGAGAACAGTCTGTGTGGTGGTGGTGGAGGAGGGACAGGGCTACCATGCGGCAGTAGCCTAGACCAAGGATTTGTTCCCACAGAGGGAAGGTGGAAGAAAAACGGGGGAGATGAGATGCTGGAGGAAGAGGAAGGAAGGTGGCAGTGCCTCCTCTCTCCTGCTGCAACCTCCCCTCTCCGCCGGTGGGCTTGGTGGCTGCCACCTCAGAGTGGACCTTCTGCTGGTGATAGGACTTAGACGTCGCCGCCGCTCGTCATGAGTCATGACTTCTCCGATGTGCGATTCATCTTAGTTTGGTTTGCTGTATTGGAAGGATGATGTAGGAGTTGGAGAAGGCAAATGAGCACATCCTAAACTTCAGGGTTTCCATTAAGGTCCGGAGACTTATTCCCTGTGATAGGATTGCCGGTGCACGACTTTTGTACATGAACTACTTCACAACACTCCCAAAATTCCATGAAACTTTCTTTCGTCGTCGCTGCCCGATGAGCAAAAAGTTGTTTTTGCGGGTAGTGGAAGGAATGGAGACGGCTAATGACAACTTCAAGGTGAGGAATGATAGTTGCGAAAAGCTTTCCTTCTCTCCTCTATAGAAATGCACGACAGCTCCTAAGATGCTTTCTTAATTATAGTAAACCAACAAATGCAAATGATGCAGAAATCTAGAGGGGAGAATGGTTCTGAATACGACGTTGCAATTTGCATGCACTATAGTGAAGGTGTTCGGACCAGAGTACCTGAGAGAGCTAACTATGGAGGACACGGGAAAAATTGTAGGAAATTGGAGAATCAAGAGGATTTCCATGTATCTTAGGATTAGTTGATGGCATGCACTGGCAACGAAAGTACTGCTCAAGAGGTTTGCGTGCGCAATACCAAGGTCATGTTAAAGAAGCACCATTATACTTGAAGAACTGGCATCGCATGACTTGTGGATTTGGCATGCTTTCTTTGTCACATCAGGTTCATGCAATGACATCATTGTGCTCCAAAGATCTTGTTTGTTCTAGAGACTGTGATGGAGAAGCCCTACCGCGCAAATATACCGTCAACACACACAACTACAACATCGGGTACTACCTTGCCGATGGTATCTATCCTTAGTGGAAAGCTTTTGTGAAGACCATACTTGATCCCCCCAAGGCAACAATTTTTTTTATTTTGCAACAATGCAAGAGGAAGCTCGGAAGGATCTGAACAAGGCATTTGCAGTGCTCCAATCTCGTTGGTGTATTTTTCGTGGAGCAGGGATGATGTGAGAACTGGAGACACTTTGGCAGCTCATGACATGTTGTGTAATTTTGCACAATATGATTGTCGAGGATAAGGGTTAAAGGGCAGCGCGCACACATTATTTTTAGAAGCCTGGAACTCATGCCCGCCTCCCAAAACAAGAGGCAAAGAGCATTGTCAACTTTCTGGAGATGCATCGCCAACTACGAGATCAACAGGTGGATATGCAACTTCTGGATGATCTTCTGGAGGTGCATATGCCCGCCTCCCAAAAATCCGTCGTACGCGTCATCCACAGACCAATATGAAGATGTGTAAAGATCGTTACCAACTCTTAGAGGAGCGGAATTAGAGTTGGTAAAGATCGTTGGTGCAGATCCCCGCTGGTAGGAATTTACTTCCTCCCAACCGTGAGAGTTTTCTCCCTCAAACAATCCTTTGATTAGTCCCTGAGACAGATGATCAACTTTCTCCCTCAAACAATCCTTAGACTAGTCCTTCAGACAGAAGATCAAACATACAACCTCTATACTGGGTTGCACACAATAATGTATCACCTATCCAGTAGGGCTTCACCGTCCGAAACTACTCCCTGCCTCAAAATATGTATCTTTTGTTGGTTAAGACAAGAGTTTAACGAGCACTTACAGTATTAAATATGTATGATTTTCTTCGAAAAAATGCTGCATCTAGAATTTATGTTGTTTGGTAGATTTGTGTTGTCAATATTATTGCCTCCTACGTATCATGCATTTGCTTGTCCTATCAACATTATCTAAATGACGGGCAAGTAAAGCAAAAATCATGGTGACTATCAAATAGTACGAAACATCTAATATTGTTTTAAAACTACATCAATTAAAAATGATGCATGTAACGTTAATCAACACAATGAACAATACAAGAACATAACATAAAAAGAGAAATACACAAGAAATGAACTAACATTAAATTACAATCCGAAAGATGCTACTCAGTAGAAATAACCATTCTGTTTAACTACTAACACTGAATGTCTCAAGTGGACCTAGGCCAAATTTCTGCATGATATGTTGCCAATACCTCATATATCAAAGTATCATCAGTAAATGCTTTCGGTAGAAGGCGACTCCAACCTTCTCGCCTTGCCCTTCCGGTGGGTTCCTCGCCAGCTGAAGGTTGGGACAACCCTGGATCCACGTTTGGTATGTACAAAGGCCAGGATGGCTCATCACATCGGGTGTTGACGACACACTATTTCAGTGTCCGTGGCGCCAATGCCAGTAAGGAGTGGGATGTGGTACTCGAAATAAGGGCCTCCCAGCCCTCGCTCTTTCTCGTAGGAGGCTTAGGCGTCACCAACGAGGGGCTTGTGGCGTTTGCCTTTTTCCAGCATCAGTGGTCCGACGCCTCGGCATGGTGCTATGGTAACGACAAGCTACTCGGTGAGGACCGGGCGGTTGCTGTTGTGGGCTAGAGGAAGAGGCAAGAGGACTTGGTCACCTCTTTGGAAGCGGTTTGACTTCGCCCACTGATCCGATGCTCGAGAAGCTAAGGGAGCAAGTCCGAGAGGAAATATATTTCCAGTCGATGTTGCAGCTCACTAATACCTCTAGGAAAGGGGTTTCTTCTGCTATGGAGTTTAGTTCGGCCAGCGGTGCTCTCCTCCACTGACAGAGGAGGTCTTGGGTGCCTGGTGGCCGTGAGGAAGATGGGGCCCTTTGAGGACCTTTTCTGTCTTCTATTTTCTGAGGGGCTTCTTTGTTGTCAGGATGCAATGGTGTCAGCATATGTATCCTTCTCTCGAACTATTTCGTTTCTCATGTGAATACAAGTAACATATGCCTACCGACGCACATCTTAAAAAGAAATATCTAAAAGCTTCATCCTCTTTCCACATACCACCAACTCACTCTGCAAAAACAAATAGAGATGTGTCAAATATAATACTTTTAATGTGACCATATGTCAGGCCAGAATTACCCAAAAGCAATTTTGAAAAGAAAAATGAGTGAGGCGTGTACATCTGTAGCGACCTCTCTAATTTGTTGTTTATGTTGTTTAAACCGCTGACCTTTGCCATTTCCTATTCAAATGTGTTACCAACATTAATTAATTGGGCAACACCAACTCAATATCTAAGATTGAAATTGTTGAAACAGCTATATGTGTCAAGGGTGCGTTTTTCACTTCTGACATCTTTCATTCAGACACTTGTCAGTGCACAGCTCTAGTTTGAAATTATGCTTCATCTGCTATGTGCATATATGAATGGACTTGGCCCATACCAATTCCGAGTTCAGAAACAAACTACACGTACATCTGCTATGTGCAGATTTCGAAGTCCCCCAACTCACTTGCTTCTCTCTCTCTCTGCAAAAGCAAATAGAGATGTCTGTTTTTTTTTTTTTTGAGGAAAACCTAGTGCTTTATTTAAATGAAGTTCTCAGAGATCTCTGAGGAGATAGCTTGTAGAATACAATCCGGTGGGGCATCCCACCTAACACTACCATCAACCCATAGCCCTTCTCTAGCTAACGAGTGAGCAGCTCCATTTGCTGTCCGTTGAATCCAGCTAATTTTAGCCTCCTCGAACTCCCGTATACTCTTCTTCAGGTCCTCAATCAATGGTCCATTGATTGACAGATTTTTCTCACTTTGCTTCAGCATCATTACGAGCCCCTTACAGTCTAGCTCAACGTGAATCTTTGTGATGTTTCTCTCCTTCGCCATCTGCACTCCCGACCGACAAGCTAGTATCTCAGCCACTTCAGGATCATTGATCGCTGTGTATCCAAAGCTAGCTCCCGCCTGGATGTCTGTTAAATATAGTACTTTTAATGTGAGCATATGTCAGGCTATAATTACCATAAAAACAAAATTTTAAAAGAAAAAGGTCTATCAGATTTGTGGTTTAAACTATAAACATTTATCATTTCCTATTAATTCAAATGTGTTACTGACATTAATTAATTGGGCAACAGCACAAGAAGCTCTGAATTAAAATTGTTGAAACAGCTATATGTGTCGAGGGTACATTGTTTGTACTTTTGACATCTTTCATTCAGACACCGTCAGTGTTTAGCTCTAGTATGAAATTATGATGCATCTGTTATTATCTGTGTCTGTAAACGGACTAGGCTCATAGCAATTCCGAGTTCAGAAGATGTAAAGGTGAAGTTCAACACGTACCTTGCATGAACCCCTATTCAACATGTTTAGGTGAAGCTAATGACAACACTATCAGGAAAAAAAGAAGAAGAAAAAACAGCCTTAAAACATGCAAAAGAGTGCCATCATGATGCGCAAAACCTGGGTACTGATATGACAAAGGGGCAGAGTAATTTGGTAGTGACAATTAATTCATTACAAAATCATGATTGCGTATGTGCATCAATATCAGACATCTACTGTTCCA
This sequence comes from Elymus sibiricus, assembly GCA_039707655.1. Lineage (NCBI taxonomy): Eukaryota > Viridiplantae > Streptophyta > Magnoliopsida > Poales > Poaceae > Elymus > Elymus sibiricus. Next base: position 61,133,326 of record CM077665.1, read on the forward strand.
CATGGGGAGGTGGCCAAATATCGTTATTTGTATTAGCAAGTAATGAAGCAAACTGGATGTGATAAACATGCATTGGAATTTTAATCATTTGAAAACCTAAGCATAATTACATTAGTATACAAATGAAAGCATGTTCAATGATAGTGAACATAACTAAAATGGCAGTAGTATGCAAATGAAACGATGCTTAGTGGTGGTAGTAATACCGGATGATCCTGTAAATGCTGTCAGTGCGCACTGAACTCAATGGCAAAGAGCTGGGAATTAACAGAAGTCTTTTCATCCTGTGGATAGAACTGGACCTTGTCATTGCCTATGTCGACACGAAGCATCCACTGGCCTAAGTACTCTAGTCCATGGTCGTCCAACTCCCTGAGATCATTTAAGACTAGGTAGACGACGCCATCTTCATGGTTGCTCAGGACAGGGAACGACGGAGGAAGATTTCGTACACCAGCAGGCTTGTAGGCCTCGTTTGCCCACATGTTTTCAACATTGTACTTGCGGCTTTCCTTCCACCCTGAGAGGTCTTGCGACAGAGTCCAGATGGTCAGATCCGATCCTTGTTCGGGCTGGTGTTCATCATATTCATCCAGGGCGACGAACTTGATTTCGCCATCAACACAGGTCATGGAACGGAACTCCTCGGCACTGCCGTATGTATACTTGTTGCTGTAGACATCATAGGTTGGACAATCTTTGGGCAACTGAATAAAGCGGAACATGTTACAGTCTTGGTCCAGAAGATCACAGAGCAGCATGCCTTTGAGCAGATCCACCCAGCAGAGGATAGAGCCCCGACAAGAGAAGCACAGGTCAGCGGAGAAGTGGCTGGTGGTGCTGGATGGAAGGGGCAGGCGCCTGGGATGCAAGGCCCATTTTTTTACGGACGAGTGCCACAGCCAGAGCGCAGCTTGGGAGCCTTCTGGCCAGACCCTGACGAGTTCGGCAAGAAGGTAGTCGTTCCCGGCGGCTTCGCACATGACGACGGCCGACTCGCACCCGATGGCTCTATGTGAGTGGTCGGAGGGGAGCTCGGGGATCACAGAGATGGAGTCGTTCCTGGCGTCGTAGATGAGGTAGCCTCCCAGCAAACGGGAGCCAGGGCGGTACCCTCCGACGTACATGGCGACCAGGTTCTTGTCGACGCTGGAGATGCTGGCCGAGGTGAGGGTATGGAGTTGCATCGGGAGCCCGACGGATGCCGGCGGCCGCAGTATGTGCAGGAAAAATGGCAACGGCGGATCGGCGACGACTGCGTGCGCCTTGAAAGTCCGCAGGTAATCGGTGACTGTATCGCTAATCTCTTGGCGGCTTGGTGGATCAACTCGTCCTACCCACGGGCAGCGGATTGACGACACTCGGCCGGATAACGCCTTGTCGTCGGAGAAGTATATCTCACGGTTGAGCAGAGCCATCGAAGGGGCCATGGCGGCTAGCTAGCTAGCTAGGGATTAGGGTTGGGTGGAGGGAGGAGAAGGTATTTGGGGATGGATGGTGGCGGCTCGGCTAGGGTTAGGGTTGGGTGGAGGGAGCAGGCAGCGATTTGATTTGGCGATTGGTCAGCGGACGGTGGATATGTTAGAGCAACTCCTGCAAAAGTTGTTTGCAGACTCCTCTAAAAGGATTTTATAGGACGGCCGATGCTCAAACAGATAGATCTTCAAAACAAAGTTCGCGCCACTTTAAAAATCATCAGAGTTCATACATTAAAAACGCTAGCAAAAATGCCCGTGCGTTGCAACGGAAGAAACAAATCTTTGCAGATGACTGCATAACACTGATAATGCTAGTGGCATAAAAAAGTCATACCGAACAATTATATACATGCATATTAGAAGAACACCGAGCTGATCAACATAAATAACTATGTAGTAAGAGTGCTTAATTTGTGCGATCTAATTAGCATAATAATCATGCTTTGGTAGAGGGATAATGGAACACAGGGAAAAATTTCCTCCTATTATTATGAATAATGGTCAACAACCCGCGTATTCACACAGGGCAATTACGTAGATACTATACTATTTAATTATTATTTATTTTTATTGTCCTAAATAAGCAATGGAATTTCATAGGAGTAGCTAATCGGTACAAGAAGAATACAATGGGTGCAAATAGAAATTTGAATGCAATGCAACCAAACAACTTCCAGGACCAAAAAAATTACAAAACTCATTCTGAACAAACGGTATACACCTGCAAGTATTTCATGTTAACAGAAATCTTTCATTCACTCATGATGGACGAATACATAGTAGACGAGCTGAATACCACAAAAAAGGATGATGAAGCCTACCTTCACCTAATACCATAACTGATTGGCATACTTGATAATTTGAATTACATGTCTTATTTTATTTCTATCAACATAGACACATAATAAAATTAGGAGGTGCATGCGTCCGATTTTGTCCGGGTGTTTAGAACTGCAGGGTGAGAAGCACGATCTGGCTAGGCAACTTGGTTTGAAGCCGAGGCAGGTGGAGGTATGGTTCCAGTACTGATGGCACGGACCAAACTCAAGCGCACAGAGCTCCACTGCGAGCTTCTTTGTCGGTGGTGCGAGCATCACTAGTAGGAAAACCTCCATTTGTCCCGGTTCGTAAGGGCCTTTTGTCCCGGTTCCGGAACCGGGACTAAAGGGTCGGGACTAAAGCCCAAAACCTTTAGTCCCGGTTGGCTTACGAACCGGGACTAAAGGCCCTCCACGTGGCCGGTGCTGGGAGCCCAGGCAGGAGGACCTTTAGTCCCGGTTGGTAACACCAACCGGGACCAAAAGGCAGGACCTTTAGTCCCGGTTGGCAACACCAACCGGGACCAAAAGGCACTGGGGTTTTTGTTTTTGTTTTTTTCAAATGGGGGGGGGGGGGGGGGGGTTGGAGGGTTAATTTAGGGTTTCATATTGTGTTAGCTAGCTAATAGAGAGAAGTGTCCCGATCATCATCATCATAGTCATCTAACCAACCATACTTAATTGTTCTTAGAACTACTCGTTATCATAATAACAAGTCATACTCGATCATCATCATCATAGTCATCTAACCAACCATACTTAATTGTTCTTAGAACTACTCGTTATCATAATAACAAGTCATACTCGATCATCATCATCATAGTCATCTAACCAACCATACTTAATTGTTCTTAGCACATGATCATGAGTATTAGCTAGGACCTAACTACCCGGCCTCTCTTAGGTAAAATAGCATAAAACAAGATAGGCCCTGACTCTCCATTATGGAGAATGGAGATTATCCTGTCTCCAATTCTTGCACGTCGCACAATGTTGCTTCCAAGTAGCTCCCTACGATCGACCATACAATTTTTCCAATCTTTGATTGTCACGTCTTCATCGGTTTTAGAAATCCGGTATGGACAACAGTGATGCATATGATGACCTGGCAGTAAGCTCATAACATCAAGGTGACCTTTCGGAAACATCAGATGAGGCACACAATCATTCGGGATTTTCTATTGAAAAACATAGTAATAACTTCGTAGTTAGCAATGTAGTTTAGTTTTAAAAATAATTTATGCAAAATATGCACGGATGTCGTAATAGTAAAAAATCTTACCATGCGATCTCCATGGATGTTACCGTAGTTCAACACATGCACTAGTGGCACGTATTGACCATAATGTGTAGGAGTTTGATAATAGGTATTGTAATTCTGAAGATCATTAATAAATGTGATAAGATGATTTTTCTCCTGACAAGTTAATTCTGCGCCATCGGTGTAGTAGGTTCTGTCTACCATCTTTCGTACATTTTTTGAAGAATGAAAATAAGCTGTCAATGAAAATAAGCTGTCAACTATTTTGAAATAAACAATATAAATTACATAATAAATATGTTTAACAAACTCACAAGGTGGCAGAATCGGAATCATAATAAATATGGTTGAGAAACTCACATAATGGTAGAACTGGAGGCGTCTGCACATCGACCCAGATGTCGATATTACCTTCAATTTCATCTTCCGGACGAATATCAAAGGTGATAAGCATATTAGGCTCAAATGCATAAGCCTTGCATAGTGCTTGCCAACTTTTGCATTCAAAATAGGAGTAGGTGTCTGCATTGTACAATTTTACGGCAAAAGTATAACCATGCTCGGTCCTCAAGTGAACTCTTTTTACCTCCATACTTTTTTTAGTATTGAAACCAATCTTATCCAAGACATAAATTCTTGCATGGTAGGGGATACGCTAGTAGAATAGTAAAAAATTAAAATTATAAGTTCAAGCAAAAGAAGCAGAAGTCATGCTTAATTACGAAAAAAGACTTGTCGTTGTGACTTACTGTATCCACTTCGAAGGTCTCATCCAGCACGATGCTGAAGCGCCTACCATCAACTAGGTGAGTCGTGTCGCACAGACCGCGCTCGTCTTCGCAGTATTCGCACATACCGAATTCCCTTTCGCTATCGTCGTCAGACATTTCCTATGTTCATAGTTGAAACATTTAAAATCGATCGAAGGCAACTACCAGGAAACTGATCAACACACATATCACTATTACTCAAAATATGCAACGGGTTGACTTTAGGTCTGTCGAGTCTTTCCTTCCTAAACTCTCATCTCACGTATATGGTGGGCACTCCCTCTGATATTGCGACCGTCGGTGATGGTGGCTCCTCCATTCGTCCCCGAGTGCATTACACCAAAATATCTAGCACACGGGAACGAAGGAGAAGCGACCCCCACGACAACAGTCGGGATTCTTCCTCTCTCATATTTCGACCGTCGGTGATGGTCGCTACTCCTTCTTTCCCGTGTGCATTACAAATATCTAGCACAAGGAAAAGAAGGAGAAGCGACCTCCACGACAACAGTCGGGATTCTTCCTCTCTCATATATATATATGGTGGGCACTCTCCCTCACTGAAAGACGCACAAGGAGCCGAAACAGACCTAAAGTCAACCCGTTCCATATATCGAGCAATGACATAGAAAAAATGCCCTATGTTTTGCCGGAATATCATTGAATTCCCGTTCTGGCAAATCACAAGCACTCGATATGTCTTACATTGTAGCACAAGTCATGAAAAATATGAGGCATTACCTTTGCTAAAAACAGGACATATCGAGCGCTTGTAAAAATTCCTATATATGCAATGTCATTTTATTAGGAAATCTAATTAAGCATATATACTAATTAAACACTAATTATAGAAAAACAACATTATATAAAAAAATAGAACATGTGTGTGTGTGTGTGTGTGTGTGTTCATGCGTGTGTGTGTGCGCGGGATCGACCCCCCCTCATGTCGAAGTTATCGGGGAGGGGGTATATCGACCCCCCCATCATGTCGAAGTTATCGGGGAGGGGGTATATCGATAACGACATACATTCCGGATCCGTTGGAAAGCTCTCGGGGAGCCGATGCCAACGTGATGATAGGATTTCCTTGTAAATGTTTCCTTGTAAAATTTCAGTAACCCTAAAATTTCAGTAACCCTAAGATTTTTTTCACTCAGCTTGTTTTCACTCTTGTTGTAATTTCCTTGTAAATGTTTGTTCGACAAATCACAAACAAAACTTTTATCAAATTAAAAAATTTATGATTTTTTCCCTATACAAGAAACCTAATAAGAATGCACTAAATCGATCCCTAAAAGAAAAAACAACAATTTTTGGTGCTACAACCATACACACACTACTATTTTTCGCATCAAGATATCGACAACACCACAAAAACCCCATAAAATGTGAAGGAATTATCCTAATCGTTATACATCTACGTATGAAGAAACATATGTAACTAAACATAATTAATCTTGCAACATCATTGAAAAAAGAAACATGTAACTAAACTTATAATTTCTATCTTGTATTGATCTATTGGACCAAGAAAAACTGATTAATCTTGCAACATCATTGCAAGCAACTCCTGATGATTTTTTGCAGATAAGCAAGGCAAAGACGACGACGGCGACGTTGCCGCCGCCGCTGCCGTCCACGGCGATGGTGGCGCACGCGCGCGCGGAGGGAACGCGTGCGGGGAGGAAATGGGGTCGGCCGGACGGCTCCAGGGTGGAAGAGGAGCTCACCACAGCGCGCGGAGGGAGAGGGCGGCGACGGGGCGGCGACGGGGACGGCGGGCTCAGGGCGGCGACGGGGCGGCGACGGGGCGGCGACGGGGACGGCGGTGACGGGGCGGCGACGGGCTCGGGGCGGCGACGGGGACGGCGGGCTCGGGGCGGCGACGAGGACGGCGGCGACGGGCTCGGGGCGGCGACGGGGCGGCGGGTTCGGGGCAATGGCATATGAAAACTGAAATTTTCCAAGTGTTTACTTATATAGAAGAAGCATTGGTCCCGGTTCAGGGAACCAACCGAGACCAATGCCCACCTTTAGTGCCGGTTGGTGCCACCAACCGGGACCAAAGGTCTCTTTTCAGCAGCCCAAAGGGCGGGAAGCAGAGACCTTTGGTCCCGGTTGGTGGCACCAACCGGGACCAAAGGGGGGCATTGGTCCCGGTTGGTGGCATCAACCGGGACCAAAGGGTGATTTTGCCCGGGGCCAAATTTTTAGTCCCACCTCGCTAGCCGAGAGAGCTCGAGAGTGCTTTATAAGCGCTGCTGCGCATACCCTCTCGAGCTCCTCTCTACTGCAGGCCTTCGGGCCTAATCTGTCACTGCCTGTGGGCCTTCTGCGGGCCTGAATCCTGGCCCAACAAGCTGGTTCGGTTTCAAGTCGTATTCAGGCCGTGGCGGCCCAATAGGTGGCATTTTTTAAAAAAAAATTCCAGTTTTTTGTTTTGTTTTTTTCTTTATTTATTATATTTTGTTCCTACTTATTGTTTTTTAGTTCATTCTTTTTTGCTTTTAGGTCACAAAAATTATAAACTTTCTGTTAGTGCCTTTAGTTTTCAAATTTGAATAGTTTAAATTAGAATTTTTTGAAATTTGTGTGAATCACTAGTTTGTGAAGAACTTTACTAAAAAAAGAGATTTTTGAGTGATCCTTTTTCTTTCTATTTAATATTACTGTGTTTTATCATTATATTCAATTTGGTAAGTTTTAGGTTATTTTAAATGTCTGTTTTAATCAAAAACAGATTTGGTTATTTTAGTTTGCTATTAAAGTTTCTAACAAAAAAATTCTTTATGAAAATTCTTTTTGCTATTAATGTTTTGAACAAAAAATTCTTTGATAATTTTAGTTGCATAAATTTTACATAATTTTTGTTTCAAAAATACTAGAGGTTTATAAAAGCTTTTTAGTTGATTCCTTTTGATATTACAGTTTTATAAAAGCTTTTTAGTTGATTCTTTTTGCTATTGAAGAATATTATAGTTTTGTTTTAGTTGATCATAACAGAATATTTTAATTGATTATTTTTAGTTCATTCTTTTTGCTATTAGAGTTTCATAAAAGTTTTCTAGTTCATTCTTTTTGCTATTAGTTCATTCTTTGAGCTAAATGACCCTGAAATTAAAAAACACTACAAATGAACTCTGAAAAGGTTGAAAGTTGGCATGGTATCATCATTTCACCCAAATAGCATGCGCTAAAAAGTTGAGAGGGTTACGGCAAAAACTAGATGCACTTCGTGTACAAAACGGACAATCTCTTTCGAAGTATGAGGGTTTCAGACGAAAACTCATCTGTTACAAAGGTATTTCATTTTTTTGAACTTATTTGAACTCCAGACTTTTTGTGTGTTCGAAATGAACCATTCAAAGCCATATCATCAATTTTCAACCCTTTCTGACTTCATTTGGTATTTTTCATGCATTTACTGATTTTTTTGAGCTAAATGACCATGAAATTGAAAATCACTACAAATGAACTCTGAAAAGGTTGAAAGTTGGCATGGTATCATCATTTCACCCAAATAGCATGTGCTAAAAAGTTGAGAGGGTTACGGCAAAAACTAGATGCACTTCGTGTACAAAACGGACAATCTCTTTCGAAGTATGGGGGTTTCGGACGAAAACTCATCTGTTACAAAGGTATTTCATTTTTTGAACTTATTTGAACTCCAGACTTTTTGTGTGTTCGAAATGAACCATTCAAAGCCACATCATCATTTTTCAACCCTTTCTGACTTCATTTGGTATTTTTCATGCATTTACTGATTTTTTTGAGCTAAATGACCATGAAATTGAAAATCACTACAAATCAACTCTGAAAAGGTTGAAAGTTGGCATGGTATCATCATTTCACCCAAATAGCATGTGCTAAAAAGTTGAGAGGGTTACGGCAAAAACTAGATGCACTTCGTGTACAAAACGGACAATCTCTTTTGAAGTATCAGGGTTTCATACGAAAACTAATCTGTTACAAAAGGCATTTCATTTCTTCACATGTAACTGCAGTGATATTCTAGATCAAAGGCATCATCATACTAGTTGTGGAGAGAAAGTCTTCACTTTTTCTTCGCTTGTGTCCTTTGCTTATTGCGCCGTAACCATGGATAATCTTCATCGTTTAACAGGGTGCTTGGGTCAGCCTTGACTTTGAAGGGAGGAATTTCATGAAACTTTTCATAATCTTCAGACATGTCTGTCTTGCCCTCCAATCCCACGATGTCTCTTTTTCCTGAAAGAACTATGTGGCGCTTTGGCTCATCGTATGATGTATTCGCTTCCTTATCTATTCTTTTTCTCGGTTTGGTAGACATGTCCTTCACATAGAAAACCTGCGCCAAATCATTGGCTAGGACGAATGGTTCGTCTGTGTACCCAAGATTGTTCAGATCCACTGTTGTCATTCCGTACTGTGGATCTTCCTGTACCCCGCCTCTTGACAGATTGACCCATTTGCACTGAAACAAAGGGACCTTCAAATCATGTCCATAGTCAAGTTCCCATATGTCCACTATGTAACCATAATATGTGTCCTTTCCCCTCTTGGTTGCTACATCAAAGCGCACACCACTGTTTTGGTTGGTGCTCTTTTGATCCTGGGCGATCGTGTAAAATGTATTCCCATTTATCTCGTACCCTTTGTAAGTCATTACAGTCGAAGATGGTCCCCTGGCCAACGAGTACAGCTCATCAGAAACAGTGTTGTCACGCATGAGACGTGTTTGCAACCAACTGCCGAAAGTTCTGATGTGTTCACATGTAATCCAGTCGTCACACTGCTCCGGGTGTTTGGAGCGCAGAATATTCTTGTGTTCATCAACATACGGGGTCACCAAGGTAGAATTCTGTAGAACTGTGTAGTGTGCTTGAGACCAAGAATGGCCGTCCCTACATATTATTGAGTTCGCTCCTAGCGTGCCTTTTCCAGTCAGTCTCCCCTCATACCGCGATTGAGGGAGACCAATCTTCTTAAGGTCAGGAATGAAGTCAACACAAAACCCAATGACATCCTCTGTTTGATGGCCCATGGAGATGCTTGCTTCTGGCCTAGCGCGGTTACGAACATATTTCTTTAAGACTCCCATGAACCTCTCAAAGGGGAACATATTGTGTAGAAATACAGGGCCCAGAACGACAATCTCGTCGACTAGATGAACTAGGACGTGCGTCATGATATTGAAGAAGGACGGTGGGAACACCAGCTCGAAACTAACAAGACATTGCACCAAATCACTCCTTAACCTTGGCAGGATTTCTGGATCGATCACCTTCTGAGATATTGCATTGAGGAATGCACATAGTTTCACAATGGCTAATCGAACGTTTTCCGGTAGAAGCTCCCTCAATGCAACCGGAAGCAGTTGCGTCATAATCACGTGGCAGTCATGAGACTTTAGGTTCTGGAACTTTTTCTCTGCCATATTTATTATTCCCTTTATATTCGACGAGAAGCCAGACGGGACCTTCATACTGAGCAGGCATTCAAAGAAGATTTCCTCCTCTTCTTTGGTAAGAGCGTAGCTGGCAGGACCTTCATACTGCTTTGGATGCATGCCGTCTTTTTCATGCACATGTTGCTGTTCCTCCCGTGCCTCCGGTGTATCTTTTGTCTTCCCATACACTCCCAAGAAGCCTAGCAGGTTCACGCAAAGATTCTTCGTGACGTGCATCACGTCGATTGCAGAGCGGACCTCTAGGTCTTTCCAATAGGGTAGGTCCCAAAATATAGATTTCTTCTTCCACATGGGTGCGCGTCCCGCATCGTCAGTCGGAACAGATAGTCCGCCAGGACCCTTTCCAAATATTACTTGTAAATCATTGACCATATCAAGTATGTGATAACCAGTACGGAGGGCGGGCTTCTTCCGGTGATCTGCCTCACCTTTGAAATGCTTTCCTTTCTTTCGACATTGATGGTTGGTCGGAAGAAATCGACGATGCCCCAGGTACACATTCTTCCTGCATTTGTCCAAATATATACTGTCAGTGTCATCTAAACAGTGTGTGCATGCGTGGTATCCCTTGTTTGTCTGTCCTGAAAGGTTACTGAGAGCAGGCCAATCGTTGATGGTTACAAACAGCAACGCATGTAGGTCAAATTCCTCCTGTTCGTTCTCATCCCACACACGTACACCTCTTCCATTCCATAGCTGTAAAAGTTCATCAACTAATGGCCTTAGGTACACATCAATGTCATTGCCGGGTTGCTTAGGGCCTTGGATGAGCACTGGCATCATAATGAACTTCCGCTTCATGCACAACCAAGGAGGAAGGTTATACATACATAGAGTCACAGGCCATGTGCTATGCTTGCTGCTCTGCTCCCCAAAAGGATTAACGCCATCTGCACTTAAACCAAACCATACGTTCCTCGGGTCACCTGTAACCACTTTCTCTCGATCTTTCTCCACTTCGACCCGTCAGCGGGTGCTCTCAACTTCCCGTCTTTCTTACGGTCTTTTTTGTGCCATTGCATCAACTCGGCATGCTTTTTGTTTCTGAACAGACGTTTCAACCGTGGTATTATAGGAGCATACCACATCACCTTGGCAGGAACCCTCTTCCCGGTGCGCTGGCCCTCAACATCACCAGGGTCATCTCTTCTGATCTTATACCGCAAGGCACCGCATACCGAGCATGCGTTCAAATCCTCGTACGCACCGCGGTAGAGGATGCAGTCATTAGGGCATGCATGTATCTTCTGCACCTCCAATCCTAGAGGGCATAGAACCTTCTTTGCTTCGTACGTACTGCCGGGCAATTCGTTATCCTTTGGAAGCTTCTTTTTCATTATTTTCAGTAGCGAACTAAATCCCTTGTCAGATACACCATTGTCTGCCTTCCATTGCAGCAATTCCAGTGTGGTACCGAGCTTTCTGTTGTCATCTTCGCAATTTGGGTACAACCCTTTTTTGTGATCCTCTAACATGCGATCGAACTTCAACTTCTCCCTTTCACTTTCGCATTCTCTCTGTGCATCAACAATGACCCAGCGAAGATCATCATCGGGCACATCGTCTGGTTCCTCTTGATCTTCAGCTTCCCCCATTGCAGCATCACCGTATTCAGGGGGCGGGTAGTTGTCGTCATCCTCTTCTTCTTAGTTGTCTTCCATCATAACCTGTCTTTCTCCGTGCTTGGTCCAAACATTATAGTGTGGCATAAAACCCTTCTCAAGCAGGTGGAAGTGAAGGGTTTTAGAGTTGGAGAAAGCCTTCGTATTCTCACAGATAGTACATGGACAATGCATAAAACCATTCTGCTTGTTTGCCTCAGCCGCTTCGAGAAAATTATGCAGGCACTCAATATACTCGGAGGTGCGTCGGTCACCGTACATCCATTGCCGGTTCATCTGCGTGCATATCATGAATAGAGAAGTGACCAAATTAATAGAAATTCATCATCACATTAAAGCCAAAGTACAGTAGTGACCAAAATAAATACATAACGATCATACATAGTTCTCATTATTGAACAACATATAGCTCTCTAGAGCATCTAATTAAAACATACATTGAAACTATAAAATTTCTATGTCGGTTGGAATTTCCGGTTCACATACCTCCTAGATTAAAAAATCTATGTCACGTTGGTCGGCATAATTGTCATAAACACTAAATAAAACAAATAGTTATAAAAGATAATATATACCACATCCGAATCATAGACCGGACGAGGGCCGACGTGGGCGGATACCATGACCATGGCACTATATAATAACAAACAATAATAAAAGTAAGAAAATTACACAAGTATCTATCTAAATGATACAAGTAAGAACTTTTTTCTTTTAGAAAGAAGATAAGAAGAAGAGGCTAACCACGGTGGTGCCGGCGCCGAGATGGACGCGGGCAATCGACGGCGGTGAGGACGGGGACGGAACAGGACGGACCGCCAAACCTAAACAAATCTTGAGAAAAATGGAGATTGGACAAGGAGCTTCGAGAGGAGAAAGCTTAAGTGTGGCTCGGGCATTTCATCGAACACCTCATGTGCATAGGAGGTGAGCTAGAGCACCACAAAGCTCTCCCCTCGCCGGCCAGAAAAACAGAGCAATGTGGAGTGCTCTGCTCGCTCGCGGGGGGTATATATAGGCATCTCATTGGTCCCGGTTCGTGGCTGGAACCGGGACTAAAGGACCCCCTTTGGTCCCGGTTCCAGCCACGAACCGGGACCAATGGTTGTGGGCCAGGAGCGAGGCACACTGGTCCCGGTTCGTGTCTGGAACCGGGACCAAAGGGTCCAGACGAACCGGGACCAATGCCCCACGAGGCCCGGCCGGCCCCCTGGCCTCACGAACCGGGACCGTTGCCCCCATTGGTCCCGGTTCGTGACTGAACCGGGACTAATGGGCCGGCCCGGCCTGGACCAATGCCCTGTTATGTACTAGTGCATGTTAGTGATGACAACATCATCACGCGTCTCGGGAGCGAGCTCGCCGAGGCACGTGCGCTCCTCCTCGTCGGTCATGCCCAAGGTTCGATGCTCACGTTGGCGAGTAACAATGCTGGGTGTCTGTCTTGCAACAGGTGTCTCATGGCGGCATCGTGCTGACTTGGAGTGCAGTAGAGGAAGACCGGAAGAACGTAACATGTGCTGCCGGCGAGCGTGGAGCTTACAACCAGACGAACATTGTTGCCGGCAGCAATCGCAGCGAGAGACACGCGGATGAGTATACATGCATTGAGCATACGCCGTCTAGGAGGTCTGACACAAAGGAGCGGAGGCCAGACCCGAGCATTAACCGTGACGCCCGGATGAATACCTCCAGCGAATCGTAGTCCACGAAGTCCACGCGGATGAACGAGTACTCGTCGTCCTCGCTCCATGGCACCGTTGTTGGGCGAGGAAGTCGAGTACGAAGGACGGGTGGGCACACACATCTCCGACCGTGGTTGCACAACATGGTGGCGATGGCAGACAGATGGTTCACCGGAGCTACGTTGTGCATTATTTTAATCGCGATGGTGTGGTGGAAGCATGAGCGCAACTTCAAAGTTTTGGCAACGCGAATAAACTATGGTGCTCGGGCGAGATGGTGCAGTCAAGGTGGTGACGGCGATGATGGTAGACACCCTCTTGCGTTGCATGATGTGATGGGACTTCTTGTTTGGAATCCTGCAGACGTCCGAGCGGCAGTTGTAGTCGGCGAAGTAGTCGGAGCTCAAGCTGCCCCAACGATACGATTCTGGATTAAATATATATTGATCTATATATATTGATACATCCATCTCGGTGTAATTCAGGAGCTATCAATCCTTTGAATCAGATATGTAACACGACTTGGACACAAACTTGACTTGGGAAGCAATTTCAATGACTGCTGATGAAACATAAGGGGCTACTTATTAAACCTTTTTTCATTTACGGACGGGGCTATGGTGGATTGTGGGTTATTTCTCGAAAAGAATAGGGACTTTTGTGCGAAATATACATGACGGACCAAGAATACCTATTTCTTTTATTAGTGGGTATACATAGTTCATACTACATACCGAAGTTCATACTTAATAAAAATAGAAATTGAAACATAGTCATACTTAAAGCATACAACATCTACTCATCGTCGTGGTCGCCGTCGTCGCCGACGTCGCGGGATGAGTTGCCTTGGAGGTGGTACTCCATGAGGGTGCTCGAGAGGACTTGGGCGAACTGGTACTCCTCGAGCCGCCCTAGGACCCGCGCCGCTGCAGCTTCATCTCTGACGTTGGTGGCCTCCTTAGCCTCGAACCACGTATTCTCCGCCGTCCGAAGACGCTGGATCGCGGGGGAGAATATGCGGTCGAGGAGGATGAAGTTTCTCCATGCCCGTGCACCGGCGCTGCGGGAGCGGGCGCCGCGCGTACGCGCTTGCTCGCGGCAACGCTCGTCCAGCGGCGGGCAGATGGAGGAGCTCCTGGTCTTTGCGTCGTACCGCCGCTTGCGAGAGGGCTCACCGTCGAGCCTGCCACGGCCGTCGTCCCCCCATAGCCGCCATTGCCCCCGCGGCCGTCGAGCCCCGCTCGGTCAGACGGCCACCCCTCCGGCCGTCTGCGCCCGACATCTCCTCTCACCTGGGGTGGCTAAACTCGCCTGAAAACGACGCCGGAGCTTGCGGGATTTGTCACCGGAGTAGATGAGATGCGGCGGAGGAGGATGTGGGGAATAGAGTATGGGAGCCGTAAACACCCCTCGAGCCGGCATATATACTGTAATTGGGCGCGGTTTACGGGCTTCTCTTAAAGATTTTACAGACGGGACCCTTATTACCGGACCTGGTCGGGCCGGTTTTTTTTACCGTCCTGTAAAACCGCCGGAAAAAAATGCCCCGAAGAGGTTTTACGGAATCTGCTAGAGTTGCTCTTATGCCACCAAACACACCAGGAGGCGTGCAGTTCAGCGCTTCGCTTCCAACACCCACCATGGGGGACCCAAACAATGAAACAACATCATCACATACCAAAGGTTATATTATGGAAATGCAGGTAGAAAATTGTTATTATAACGGATGAAATGTGACGATCATGTCACAATGGTCACCCAAGTACACCGCAAGTGCCACTCCCAAACTAGTGGTGGTGCCCACGGTCACAACACTGTAGTCGCGGTGCGGCTTGGAAGTAGTGCATTGGTGGCACCCTCGTGGCACCAGAGGTGGGCTCACGAGACAGAAATGCGTACACATGATAAGTTACGACGAAATCAGTTTGTTTCTAGGGAACTTTGTCCATGGAATATTGAATACATGATTGTTGGTAAATATAAATGTATTCATATGTATATGGTATGATACAGGGAGCCGGAGGCGTATGCATGTACAGGATTGAAGATTCATTAAAGCTCTCTATCACATATCGTACGTCATAAGGAAGTGTGAGTCGGGCTTAGTTAGGTATGAGTTTTAGTTCTGTTCCGTTCCACCCTATCTTGGAGGTAAATACATGACGTGTATATAAAGACTCAAAGGCCTAAGTCGGAACCTCAATTTGTTCAACCTATTCTGTTTCTGAGATAGTAATAGACCGATAAAGACATGACCATTTCTCTGAAGATTTCGTTTACAACACAACATCAAACTCCAATTTCATGAATTGATAGGTAAGGATCGCTGTCCAACAGCTCTCCTTCATTTCTTCTGGAATTCTTTCTTCTCCCGAGATGGCCAGAGACAACAAAGAGGGGAGTTTTGCTCGCCTCAGCTATGGATAAATCCAAGCTTTGAAGCAAACAGGTTATTACCCACCTCAAAGGTCTCTTGTTAAATCATGTATTTTCATCTACATCATTGTTGCTAGATATGTAAGCGAGATCCTTCTATCATTCCAACCTCCACGTTTCGAGCTACATATACCCTCGTATGTGTAGGGACTTTTGTGCATCGATAGTTGGCGCATGTCCACACATGTAAGCATATTTGCACGAATACATTATGCACTTGCGAATGGAGCGGACCACAAACATCACACAAGCTCACCGCCTAGCACTCAAGAGCCGGTTGGATCAATGACAAGGGCATGTGCGAAGGCGATACAACACTAGGTGTATACATATTATCATGAATATAGTATGCACATGTGATAGGGAGCGGCCACAAACATCACATGAGCTCACCGCCTATCACTCAAGAGTAGGTAGGACCAATGACAAGGGCATATGCGAAGGCGATACGACACTAGATCAATATTTTCCTCGTCAAGTGCATGATGCGCCCAAAATTCACCATGTTTTATTGCTAATCTGTTGCATATCCTCGTACTAAAATTCAACATATCATGGTCCATCAAGTCTTTTTATGATGTTTTTCATAGTTACTAGTTTTCATACCCTTTAACATGAGCATTGCATATTACTTAGTTGTTGTAGGTTTTTGTTTGTTTCTTCTGTGTGTGTGTGCTTTGAGACTCCA
The DNA here is from genome assembly GCA_039707655.1 of Elymus sibiricus. Lineage (NCBI taxonomy): Eukaryota > Viridiplantae > Streptophyta > Magnoliopsida > Poales > Poaceae > Elymus > Elymus sibiricus. The sequence continues at coordinate 61,149,533 of CM077665.1, forward strand.
ATGAATTTACCATGATGAATGGAGCTAATTAAGTTGGGATCAATCAAGGGAAGGTACAAAGCACGAGATGCAAGGACGTTTGAGTGTTTGATATTTGAATGTCCCACAAAATGCTCAAAAGTAAGACCTAGCACTTTGAAATTAATTACGTGGCTCGTCATACAAATCCACGGAGCCCAAAAACACCTTAGTTGGACTCCATATGAAGAAAGGGCAGTCGTTTACTGGATACAACGCATGGGTAGAACCAAAGCCAACCACCAGTATGAATGTGTGAATAGTACCAGCAGTAGTACCGCGGTATTGAGCTATAAAAATCATGACAACTTTCAGGTTAGGAAGAGCTCTTCAAGAGCCAGTGCTTTCGCACAGGGAGCGGCCTTAATGCGCCAGCCCATTTAGAGTTGCCATACAAGCAGAAAACCCCCCAAAAATTGAGCTCTTCAGGGAATCAAACTAGCTATCCCTCGGAGAGGGCACAGTGTTCCTTACCACTTGAGCTGCTGAGTGTAAGCAATTGATACGCTGCGCGGACATTTAGGAACTAAATGCAGCGGCAGATTAAGAAAAAATCAAAATGTTTCAACCATTTGTTGGAAAATTATAAACATTTTTTCTAAAAAAATGCGAATAATGTGAGCAATTTTTGAAATTCGAAAAAATAAAAAAAACGTGAGCAATTTTTGAAATTCGAAAAAATAAAAAAAACGTGAGCAATTTTTGAAAAAAGTGAACAAAAGTTGAGAAACATGAAAACAAATTAAAACCTCAACATCCTTGAAAAGGTGAACAAAATAAGCATGAACAATTAGTTGAAAACTTGGTTTTTTTTAAAACTTGAACAAATTTTGAATATATATATTTTTTAAAAATGTGAAGCAAAATTTGAAAACATGAACCAAAAATTTCAATGAAATTGTGAACAAATTTCGATTCCCGAATAATTTTTTCAAGTATAAACAATTTTATGAAAATTCAATTCAATGTATGGTGAACAGATTTTTTGAACTTCCTTGCAAAAAAAAGCTTTTTTGAACGATGAATATTTTTTATACACAATGAACCTTTCTTTAGTGTAACGTGAAATTTTCTTATACACAGTGAACATTTTTGCAATGGACGATGATGTTTTTTTAATGTATGGGAACATTTTCCATGCATTTTTAAATATGAACAAAATTAGGAAAATACTAACATTTTTTTAAAGCATGAGATTTTTTTTGAATTCCAAACAATTTTTGAAGTTTTTTTTTTGAAAAACCTTATAAAAAATTCGAATTTATGAGAAAAAAGAAAAACAAACCAAAAGGGAAAAAATAAATGAAAAGAAAAGGCAAAAATTGAAAAAAGGCAAATAAATCAGAAAACATGAAGCAAACCGGAAAAAAGAATAGAAACAGGAGAAAACCGTTCTAGCTTCGCTTCTGAAGTGGGTCGGCACGTGTGGCGTCGTCGCCAGCTCGCTTCAGCGAAACCGCGGCTCCTTGATGCACGCATCAAATAGGATCCCGCCTGGTTAGGTCGTGGCCGAACTGTTTTTTTTTTCTCGACGGGATCGTGCCTAGCTCGGTCTAGGCTGTTTGCTGAGCTGAGCCACGGGCCCATAGAAAAATATAGGTAGGTATATAGCTACTCGAAAAGGCCCCGCCCCGGGCCCGGGGTGTAGATCCACCCCTGCTTTCACACATGTGTCTTGGGATGTAAATCCGCCTCTGCTTCCACACATGTTTTCGATATAATTAGGGTGTTTCCATATGCATGATGCTTCATTGCATTTCATACTTCTTTCCATTATATAGTTAATATGTTTCCAATGGTGCAAACCATGCTTCATAATTCATGGTCACGTTTTTCTCCAAGCATTGTCATGATTCGTTTTTTTTAATGTATTCTGAAGCACAATTTTATTATGGTTGAAGCATACGAAATGTAGTAGCACTCGAATGCTACTTTCTGGGCACGGCTCTCACTGATATGCATATCGCGTCCGTTGTGTAGCATCGTGATCGAACGAAAGTAGTTGGGATGGGCCCACGGCAAGACTTTCGCGTGCTAGTCCATCTACGCATTCTCCCGTCTGTAACAAACTTGTTAGAGTATCTCTAGCAGATCCCGCAAACCGGGCCGTCCGTTATAATAACCGTCGGTTTGAGGGATGGATCTCGTATACCCGTCCCAAATAGATCCTCGAAATTCGGCCGTCCCGAAAAAAATATTATGGGATCCCGAATCCGCGACCCTAGTTCCTTCATATCTATGGTATTTCACCCGATTTTGCTGGTTTCCCTTTCGGTTGATGTGAACCCACTTTCACCGGCTTCAGTTCTCGCCTCCCGCCCCACCGCGGCACCCAATCTATCCTTCGACCTAGCGGCGCCGGAATTCGGCCAGCTGGAGTACCTGTTGCCCCGGCTGCTCTACTACCCCGCCCGCCTGCCAAGCCCTTCGACTTCCGCTGCTACACCCGGTCGCCATGCCGCTTTTCCCACGACGTTGGTCCACACCTCTCATCCGTACACCATGCATGTGCCATCCGCCCCTACAGGGGTCACCACACCTGGCAAGTGTTTGGTGAAATGTTCGCGCTATGAAACGGCGATGATGCACGCGGTCCTTGCAGGTGCGTAGCATGCGGAAGATCATGCTCTCAATTTCAAGGGGTCGATCGAGGGTTATCGAGTGCTGAATTGGAATATGGCATGGGGGCATTTGACACTGATGGACGATTAGATTGCCCTCGATGCCTTATTCACGGACAATTTTCCCTGGGGCTTTCGGATAAAAAAAGATATCTTTGATTGCCACAACAATGGCATCCGGTCCTATGATGACTACTTCATCTTGAAGAAGGATGTCGTAGGCAGGATTGAATTCGCTAGTTACCAGAAATGCACGGCTGCATTGCGGATACTTACATATGGCATGGCCTTAGATTCATGGGCCGAGTACCTCTAGATGTGTGAGAGCACATGCGGAGATGCCATCGTCAGATTTGCTACTACGGCGGTTGAGGTGTTTGGACCTCAGTACTTGACAGAACTAACTGTCACAGAACTGAGAGGCTCTTTCCAATGTTCGAAGCAAGTGGATGGCAAGGTTTGCTCGGATCTCTTGATTGCATGCACTGGAGATGGAAGAACTGCTCAAAAGCTCTACCGAAAGCAACTCATGAAGCTTTGGGAAATTTGGAATAGGTCCACTCGAGACATTTAATGTTAGTAGTTAAACTGAATGGTGATTGCTAGGTAATATCTATTGTCTACTGAGTGGCTTCTTTTGGATTGTAATAACTGGTCATGGTAGTTTCATGTGTATTTGTATTTTTTATTATGGTATGTTTATATTCTTCTGATTGTGTTGATTAAGGTTGCATGCATAATTTCCAAGTGACGCATTTTTATAGCAATATTAGATGTTCCGAACTATTTGATGGCCACCTTGATGTTTGCTTTGCTTGCTCATCATTTGACTAATGTTTTTTTTACAAGATCATTTGAATAAAAAAATTACATGATCATTTGAATAATATTCACCGGACAAACAAATGCAAATTATAGAAGGAATAATATTGACAAGCTAAATGTGGTAGAGCAAAATAGTAGCCATGAATTCCAGACGGAGTGTTTATTTTTTGTATGGTAAAACATATGATACAGTAAATGTTGGTTAAACTCTTTTCTTCTTATAACCCAACAAAATATGGTTTTTGAGACTGAAAGTGTATGAAAAGTCCAAATTGTTCGTGCCGTCTTGTTGCCTCTTTGATCTCGGCTACATGGTGCAGATTGGTTTATTAACCCATTGGGTAGCTTGTTTTGCTTTTTATTAGGTGTGCACTGCAGTCTACGTGTATGCGTGTGTTCTACACGGTACGTGTATGCTCCTCAATGAGCTGAGATGATTCCACGTGTGTGGTTCTGAATGAGCTGAGATGATTCCATGTGTATGGAATGTGCTCTCCACGCCTAACCCCGACAAAGTCCATAATATGAGGTTTATAGATATGCTCAAGTGCGCCATAGAAATTAATAGAAGTATAATAGTAATGAACAAGAAAACAAACTGGTCGTATATCTTTTTAACCAACTAGACGTGTACGGTATACCACCTTGCCGTGAGAGGCGAACTACCAGGCGACTAGGGTTTTCGCTGGTCCGCCGCCGGCCGCCTCCTTGGCGGCGGCGGGGTGGCCGGCGTCTTGCTGTCCCAGGTCGGCGTCTGAGGCATCGGCGCTGGTCTCTCTACCCGGGACGAGTTTGATGGCTGAAGAGGTTCACATGAAGTAGAATCAGGTTTCTACTCCGTTGGCTTTTTGATCGGATCGGCAGATTGGATCATGAGAGTTTGAGGGCTGGAGATTGTGCTGTTGTCCTTCCCCGAAGGGTGTTCTGTCTTTAGAAGTTGCCGTCCCCTAGCGATTGAAAGCTAGGGTGTTTCTGTCGTCCGGCGGCGGCCGCCGACCAAGAGTTTTTCTGTTCTCCGGTTACCGGTGTGTGATATCGGCGGTCTCCGAGAGTTTACATACCGAGGGTTCTCAGCAGAATTCAGGTATATCGGCGGCCTCCCAGAGCGAGGCTGACCGGGCGCAATGAAAATATTGAGTTGGAATTGTCGTGGCTTAGCTAAAGCCGAGGCAATAAGGGCTCTTTTGGCTGTCCAAAAGCGCAGGAGTCCGGATATGATGTTCCTGATGGAGACGCATCTGGACGATTACCCTGCAGAGTGTCTTCGGCGTCGTCTGAAGATGGACCATAAATATGTAGTACGAAGTGATGGTCGAAGTGGAGGTCTCTTACTGTTTTGGAAGAAGGAGTTTGCTGTGTCTTTAAGGCATAAAACAGATAATTATATAGATGTTTTCATTGGTGCTGGACAAGAAAACATTTGGAGAATGACCGGTTTGTATGGGGAGCCAAAGTGGAAGGACAAACACAAAACATGGGAAAGACTCAGGGAACTTAAAAACGTATGTGATATGCCTTGGATGGTAATTGGGGACCTTAATGAAATCTTATACTCTTTCGAGAAGGAAGGAGGGAATGATCGTCCAGCACATTTTATGCGGGCTTTTGGAGATGCTCTGGAGGACTGCAATTTATCTGATCATGGGTACGTGGGTGATAAGTTCACTTGGCATAGAGGCCTCATTCGAGAAAGACTGGATCGAGCACTGACGAATGAAGGCTGGAATGTAAAATTTCCTTTTGCAAAACTGGACCATCTGGACTATTATAGGTCCGATCATAGGCCTCTCCTCCTGAGTCTAATGGAAGAAGAAGTACAGGATACGGCAGGACCTACTGTACTTCGGTTTGAAGCACGCTGGCTTCGAGAGGCAAATTTCAGAGAGGTGGCTGAAGGTGCTTGGCAGAACTCGGGCACGGACTCACAGGATCAGAGCCTGGCGACCCGGCTAGGTAAGATGCATGCTCATTTGCATAAGTGGGACAGGATAGTCCTAAAAAAGAACTCCAGAAATTTGAAGAAAGTGCAGCATGATCTGGAACAAGTGGCTAGGAGTGATTTGTCGCCGGAGAATGTGATGAAACATAAGGAGCTCGCAAAGGAGGTAGAGAACTTATTAGAGCTAGAAGAGATTCACTTCAGCCAACGATGTGGGCTGGACTGGTTGAAATTCGGGGATAGAAATACCTCGTATTTTCAAAGGTATGCATCAGCAAGAAAAAAGAAAAATCGTATCAATCGGTTGCTCAATGACCAAGGGGTCTGGCAGGAGGGTACAGCCTACTTAAACCCAATGATCTCAAACTATTTTGCGGGCCTTTTCTCCACAGAGATAGAGGAACCAGACCCTAATTTGTTGGATAAGGTGGTGCCACGTGTTTCAACCGAGATGAATGATATGTTCTTAAAACCGTACACAGCCGAGGATGTTAGGAAGGCGCTCTTCTCTATTGGGGATCTGAAGGCCCCAGGGACGGATGGACTCCACGCAATTTTTTTTAAGAAATGCTGGAACTTTTTGGGAGATGCCATTACCGCGGAGGTTCTGGATGCAATAAATAACAAAACCATTCCAGAAGGTTGGAATGACACGGTCATTGTTCTCATTCCTAAAGTGGACACTCCGGAAAAAATATCTCAGTATAGGCCCATCAGTTTGTGCAATGTCTTGTATAAGGTAATATCAAAAATGATTGCGTTACGATTGAAATCTTGCCTTGATGAAATAATTGCGCCTGTCCAAAGTGCCTTTGTTCCAGGCCGTCTTATTACAGATAATATCCTGTTGGCTTACGAGTGTATACACACAATCAAGAATAAGAAGAAAGGGAAGGTGGGGTATTGTGCGGTCAAGTTGGATATGCACAAAGCATATGATCGTGTGGAGTGGATTTTTTTGGAGAGAATGATGCTCAAGCTTGGTTTCCATGGGGAGTTTATGGAGCTACTGATGGCTTGTGTGAGATCCGTTAAGTATAAGATACGGTTTAATGATCAAGAAACAGATGGTTTTATTCCCACTAGGGGGCTCCGGCAGGGAGACCCTTTGTCACCTTATTTGTTTCTTATGTGTGCAGAAGGATTGTCTAGTGCTCTGGCTCATAAAGAGGAGGTTCGTGGCATTGAAGGGGTGAAGGTGTGCAGGAATGCACCATCAGTATCACATTTATTATTTGCTGATGACTCTTTAATCCTTATGAAAGCTGATATGAATAATGCAACCTCATTGAGACAAGTGCTAGATGAATATTGTGCTAGCTCGGGACAGTTGGTCAGTGAAGGAAAAAGCAGTATATTTTTCAGTCCAAATGTTGATGTTGATGTGAAAGCTGAGATGTGTGCTGAATTAAATATTATGACAGAGGCAATTTCAGATAAATACTTGGGCCTCCCTGCTATGGTAGGCCTGGATAGAAGTGACAGTTTCACCCACCTTGTGGAAAGGATTGTGAATAGACTAAAGGGGTGGAAGGAGAAACTCCTCTCTTTGGGGGGCAAAGAAATTTTACTTAAGGCTGTGATTCAGTCTATTCCCGTTTTTGCCATGGCTGTTTTTAATATTCCCAAAAAAATTGTAGAGAGATCACAGATGCAATGTCAGGTTTCTGGTGGGGTGACATAGAGGAGGAGAAGAAAATGCATTGGCTAGCATGGTGGAGAATGTGTTTCCCAAAAGATAAAGGTGGTATGGGGTTTAGGGACCTACATGCTTTTAACCTAGCTATGTTGGCAAAACAGAGTTGGAGAATGATCACCAACCCAGAAACTTTGTGTGCACAAGTCTTGAGAGCAAAGTACTTTCCGGATGGGAATTTACTAAAGGCCGGTCCAAAAAAGGGATCATCCTATACTTGGCAGAGTATTGTTGCTGGTCTACAAACTTTCAGGAGAGGATATATTTGGAGAGTTGGATCTGGGGAGAAAATAAATATCTGGGAAGATCACTGGGTGCCAAGCAGTCCCACAAGAATGGTCTATACCAGGAAAGGTAACATTCTTCTCAGAACAGTGGATGAACTCATTGATCCATGCACAGGATCATGGGACGAGCAGTTGATAAGAAGCATTTTTATAACAGTTGATGCGGAAAGAATCTTGAAAATTCCACTCTCAGAACATTTGCAGGAGGACTTTGTGGCGTGGCACAGGACAAAATCTTTTACGTTCTCAGTTCGTTCAGCTTATTACACAGAATGGGAACACCAATTTGGTTCCCGCAGTATCAGTACTGTGGGGTCAGCTAGTGCTAATCCGGTCTGGGCTATGATTTGGAAACTCAAAGTCCCTAGCAAGGTTAAAATATACATGTGGCGGGCTCTGCGTGGAGTGATCCCGGGCATGGGGGTTCTGGCACACAGACACATCAAAGTGTCTCCCCAATGCCCTATTTGTCAGCAAGAAGCGGAAGACATTCGTCACTTGCTTTTCACATGTATGCGCGCACAAAGAGTATGGTCTGCCCTTGGTATTTCGGATTTGATAGATAGAGCTTTGGCTGTTGATCGTTCTGGATCTGTGGTGCTTGAAGAACTATTAAGATGGCCCAAGCAGAAATCTCCGGTCCTCGGACAGCTTGGTTTTCAAGAAACTGTGGCCGTTGGTGCCTGGTACATTTGGTGGGAGAGAAGAGAGGCATTGAAAGGAGTTCGCATCAAGACTCCGGCGAGCTCAGCTTTTTCGATCCATGCAATTACAGCAAACCATGCGGGACATTTGCCAGAGGAGGCCTCGAAGAGGGTTAGATGGAGTAAACCACCCGCCGGCATGTACAAGGTAAACACTGATGCCTCTTTTTTTGAGGATGGATCGGGTGCAGTTGCAGCAGTGGTCCGAAACTCCAGAGGGCAAGTTGTGGCTGGCGTAGCAGAACCTGTACAGACTTCTGACGCTGCCTCGGCGGAAGCTCTAGCTCTTCAGCGTGGTCTACAGCTGGTTCATCGGTTAGGATGTTCAAAGGTGATCATTGAATCGGATTGCATGGAGATCATTGAAGCTTGCAATGGTGTGACGGAGATTAGAGCACCATACTCAGCTATAATGGCGGATTGTTTCCAGCTTGCACATGAAATATCGGATCTTAGGTTTGTTTTCTGTCCTAGGGATGCTAATCGCTTGGCACATACAGTAGCTAGACATGCTTACGATTTTAAGCTCGTTTTGTCTTGGGAGGATGAGCCCCCCGATTTTATCCTAAAGCATGTACTCAGCGATGTAACCCTGTCGATTATTGAATAAAGTGCCAACTGGCTTCCCTTCAAAAAAAAAAAAAAGAAAGAAAACAAACTGGTCCATCGCAAAAAAAGGAAAGAAAATGATGGTGCGGGAGATAATCTCGCCTTGGCACCAGAAACACTCAAACAATATACTCGTCTTGAAAATAACACACATTACAAAGTGACGCAACGACAGTGGACACACATACTAGTACGATGTAAAAGCACCTGCGATGTACCAGGAATGAGCCAAACAAACGACCCAAGACAGGAAGATGTGCATGACTCAGACATGCATTGCAATTCTCATATTATCGAAAAAACACATCAGCGTTACCAATTGTTAATACTCCCTCCATTTTTATTTATTCCGCATATTAGCTTTGCCTAAAGTGAAATTTTATATAGGTTGACCAAGTTTATAGAAAATAATATGAACAATGACAACTGATAAACCTATATGACGTGGAGGGCAACTCCGAAAGCATGCACTACTAGGAGAAAGGCTAGTAGTAGCGCTGGAAATAGGTCTAGCAGTAGCGCGGGTGCCCGCGCTACTGCTACGGTGCTATAGCTAACTTTTAGCAGTAGCGCCGTTTGCCTAGCGCTACAGCTAAAGTTAAGCAGTAGCGCATCTTAACAAGCGCTACTGCTAACTGATGCTTTTCCAACCCGCGCCACTATTAAATGCACATATTTATGTTTATGTTGTATTTACACACAGTTATACATATTAATATACAACATCAACAATTATTGTGCCAGCAACAACATTTAGATTAAAGTGGATTAATGTTTTACTTTCTGGTTATCTTCTTAGAAATATGCGAACAATTTCTTTTTTCTCATAAAAACATTATATAAAACATGTCCGAAACTCATTTTTGACTCAGTTTTCTTATTAACTATCTAATTTCAATAACAATTTCAGAAACCCTAGCAAGAACCCTAGCAATCAGCACTAGCAATGTGCTAACCACAACCCTAGCAATCCACCGAAATTAAACCTAGCAATCAAACGGGCGGAGGAGGCTGGGGATGTCTTACCAGAGAAGGAGACGGCCGGCGCGCGGAGGAGACGGCCGGAGGAGAAGCAGAGGCCGGGGTCGGGGTCGGGGCCGGGGTCGGGGTCGCCGGGGTCGTGGTCGGGGTCAAGGTCGGGGGCAGCAGAGAGTGGGAGGACCGGCGGCGGCGGCGAAGTCGAGAGGGAGGGAGTGAGGAGGGAGAGAGGGAGAGAGTGCGCGCCGGGCATGCGCGGGGAAGATGATATGTCCACGAGGGGACCGATTAGCAGTTGCGCGGGGCAGAGAAAAGCGCTACTATTATTCTGTTAGCAGTAGCGCGGTTTGCAGAAGGGCGCTACTACTATACCTAGCCTGTCGGTAACGGTGTGGCAATTATATTAGTAGCACGTTTTATTCCCACCGTGCTACTGCTATGTGGATACCAATAGCGCCCTTTGTGACCACGCGCTACTGCTCATTAGCAGTAGCGCCTCCTTTTAACAAGTGCTACCGATAAGATTCTGTGTATAAGGTTTTCCCTAGTAGTGATAAGCGGGCGGGCCATTGCCGAGGCCGAGTTGGCCGTCACGGTAGCGGCTACGACAAGGGCCGGCTCGTGGACGATCCTTAGCATGAGGAGGGTGGCTTGTGCAGCTTTGGTGGTGATGGCCTTGGCGTCCACAGCGGGTGGCCTGTGCCTGAGCGGCTGTGTTTTCTTCTGTTGTCTTGACCTCCCTCCTCTGGTTGACCCGTTTCATCGTCTCGGCAGCTTTGTATTTCAGGATGAGATTTTTCGTCGGCTTCAGCAGGGCCCCGGTGCAGGCAGGCATGACGGGGATGGGGGACGGGGCTCCGCCAGCCATGAAGTTTTTCTAGGGCCGGCACAGGATTTGGGAGAGAAAAAGATGAAGTGGAGATGGTGTGCCACTAGTGGACGAGCCACTTGAGGACAATGCAAGTGTCCGCGGCAAGTCCGTGCGGACGCAACTGACATCGGTCCGTTTGCGTCTACGCGTTAGGTCGTGATTTTTATCTGTGCAGACAAAAAGTAAATGCGGGCGGACGAAATACGTTGGCCGTTGGAGTTGACCTAATCGTATGCACCGTCCGCTGATCGATCTAACAGTGCGAGCAAGTCCCCTCTTCCCCTTCATGCCCGTTTCCCTGCTATATTTTGGATCTACCAGGCAAACCCAGATCGCTGCCTGCTTCCTCCACCCAACCCTAACCATATACCCGAGCGTCCATCCTTGATCCCCAAATCCCTTCTGCCTCCACCCTAATCCTAACCCTAGCTACCAAGCCGCCATGCCCATTCGTTCGTTCTGCTCGACCGCGAGGTTGATTTCTCCTACCACGACCACGAGGCGGCAACCGGCCGAGAGTCAATCCGCTCCGCGTGGGAAGGAATACAAGAGCTACAGAGCCCGCAAGAGTTGAGTGATGCAGTCACCGAGTACATGAGGACCTTCAAGGCCCGAGCAATCATCGCCGATCCGCCGCAACTCTCCTCCCTCCGCATACTGGTGCCGACGGAATACGTCGGGCTCCCGCCGCGACTCCAAGACATGCACTCGGGCCGCATCTCCAGCGCGGACAAGAACCTGGTCGCCCTCTGCGCCGGCGATTGCCGCCCTGGCGCCTGTATGAGGATGGTAGGAGGCTACCTGATCTACGACGCCAGTAAGGACACCCTCTCCGTGGTCCCCCAGCTTCTCGACGACGACTTTCATGTCGCCATCGGGTGCCAGTCAGCCGTCGTCATGTGCAACGGGGACGGCGGCGGCTATTTTCTTGCCGAACTCGTCTGGGTCAGGCCGGAACTCTCCCAAGCAGCCATCTGGCTGTGGAAGTCGTCCTCCCCAGGATGGGCCTTGCAGACCGCGCGCGTGCACCTTCCGCCGGGCTTCTGCTGTCACCTGTGCTTCACTTATCGTGGGTATATCCTCTGCTGGGTGGATCTGCTCAGTGGCATGGTGGTGTGCGATCTGGGCAAAGAGTGCAGCAACTCGGACGGCCCGGAGCTACGTTTCATTCCGTTGCCCAAAGATTGTCCATCCTATGATAGCAGCGACACCTGGAATCGATACCACCTCTGCCCCGAGAAGTTCCGTTCCATGGCATGTGTTGGTGACACCATCAAGTTCGTCACCATGGATGGCAGTGTTAAACATGTGCCCAGCAAAGAATTTGAGCTGATTGTCTATACTATGTTGCCTGACCTGTTAGACTGGAAAATAAGCAGCAAGTACAATGTTGCAAACATATGGGCAAACGAGTCCTACCATTCTACTGGCATGGCAAAGATTGCTCCGTCGTTCCCTGTCCTCAGCATCCATGAAGACGGCGTCGTCTACCTAGTCTTCACTGATGTCAGGGCGGTGGTGGATAAAATACTGTACGCAAGCGCAAACCGTACACTAGATTACAAAGGCCAGTATTTGGTTCGTGTCGACATTGAGAACAACAAGGTCCACTTCTATCCACCGACTACAAAGTTGTCTATTGGTTCCAATCTCTTGGGCAGTGATTTCAGTGCGTACAGGCAGTGTTTACAGGATCACCCGGTAGGTACTACTGTCACTACTGAGCGTAGTTCCATTTGCATACGACTGTCAATTTACTTATGTTCACTATTACTAAGCATGCTCTCATTTGCATGCTATTGTAATTATGCTCAGGTTTTTAAATGATTAAAATACCAATGCTTGTTTATACAATCCAGTTTGAGTCGTGATTGCTAATAATAATCAATATATTTGACCACCTACCTATATTTGATAGTCATCCGCAATGATGATTCTGAAATCAATTGTTACTACAAAGTTACTATATCCCCTTGTCATATTAGGACCCAACTTCTTGCACATCATGATGACATTTTTTTTCATGTCTTACGGCTGTTATTTATTTCCCTTTTTTTATTGATGGACATACAATGTTATCATTGGCTTCGCCTCTCCACTTTAAGCTTTGATGACGTGGGCATTTGGTCCTTATAGCAGGGTACGCGTAGTTGGCATTTGAACTCGGAATTGGTATGACCCAAGTCCATTCAAAGATGCACATAGCAGATGAAGCATAATTTGAAACTGGAATTGAACACTGACAGGTGTCTGAATTGAAGATGTCAAAAATAATAATGGTACCCTTGACACATATAAGATGTGTTAACAATTCTAATTAAGATCATCTTGGACTGACCTTAGACATTGTGTTGGTGTTGCCCAATTAATTAATATCGGTAACACATTTATATGAATAGGAAATGGCAAATATTGACAGTTTAAACCACAAAACAGACAGGTCGCCGCAGATCTACTCTGTTCATTCTTTTTCCTTCTTAAAATTGTTTTATGCTAATTCTATCCTGACATATGGTCACACTAAAAGTATTATATTTGATATACATCTCTATTTCATTTTGCAGAGAGAGATAGAAGCAAGTGAGTTGGTGGCAGGTGGAAAGAGGTTGAAGCTTTGATGGTTTTTTTAACACGTACGGCCATGGGCATATGTTACTTGTATTCATACGAGTAAGGAATATTGCAAATACGCATACAAGTATATAAACCTGAGAAGGATACAAGATATGACACTATCGAATTGTAATAACATAGTAGCCAAGACCCATAGAAAACAGAAAACACAAAAGGGTCCTTGGAGGGCTCCATCTTTGTCATGGCCACCAAGCACCCAAGACCTCTGCAGTCGCTAAAGAACGATAGCACCGCTGGTCGAACCGAACCCTTGGATGTAAAGAAACACATTGCCTAGAAGCATTAGTGAACCACAAAAGCCACCAAATCAGAAGAACTGGATCTAGATTGATTGAAAATATCGGCCGAAGGAAAAGTCCCTTCGGACTTGCTCCCCAAGGCTCTTCAGCGTTGGATTTGGGGACGAAGCCAAACCACCCCAAAGAGCCGGAAAGAATTTGCCTCGTCCTCTAGCCCACAACAGTTGCCGTTGTCCTTCTCATGTGGCTTGCAGTCGCCACTGCAGCATGCCAAAGAATTGGTCAACCATTGCCAAAAAGTCAAACTCTACATTCCCCTTGTAGTGTCGGCTAAGCCTCCACGAGAAAGAGCGAGGGTCGGGAGACACTTATTTCGAGCACACCATCTCACTCCTTATAGATCGTGATGTCAACACCGGCAAAGCCCAAATCCGACCTGACGAGGCACACCGACCTATCTAAGTGCCACACCTAGATCCAAGGTTTGGAGGCGATTGATGAGAAGCACGGAGTTGCTTTCCACAAAATTCCATAGAAAAGGGCCCCGAGGCGGTCACTCATGAATTATTGAAGTGTTGGTGACATATCATGCGGATATTTGGTCCGATACCACCATGTTTTTATGCTTAGTTCCACTGGAGATTATAAACCTAATGATGGGTAATATGTATTGTGAGCTTTATGTCTACTGAGTGCCTTATTTTGGATTGTAAATGGTTATGGCCGTTTCATGTGTATTTGTCCTTCTATCATATGTTTATATATTATTCTAATTGTAGTGATTCTTTTTACATGCATCACTGTCATCTATAATACCTAATAGTTCATCCCTGTTAAGCTTCATGCACTAGCCAACGCAACCAAAAGTCCGAACTGATGGAAAGGGCTAGTGTAATCCACATATACTGTAACACCCCCCTCTCACGTGTGACGGGGAAGACAAGTCAACACGTGCAACCGGAAGAGAGCGACGGCGCGCGAAGCTCACGTATCTTACCAACGAGGATGATGAACCCCTCCGTGTTGGTGTTAGATTGGATCTCGAGGTTCTGGAACTTGCGGCGGCTGGATGTGTTTTTCGTCGACTCCTCTAGGGTTTCTGGAATATTTGAGAATTCATAGGCATCAGAGGCGGTGGAGAGGGGCCCCGAGGAGGGCACAACCCATCAGGGCGCGCCGGGGCCCCCCTGGCGCGCCCTGGTGGGTTGTGCTCTCCACAGCCCACCTCTCTGGCACTTCTTTGGCCCATTGGGTGTCTTCTGGTCCAAAAACAATCTCCAAAAACTTTCGTCGCGATTGGACTCCGTTTGGTACTTATATTCTGTGAAGTAAAAAAAACAAGCAAAAACAGCAACTGGCACTTTGGCACTATGTCAATAGGTTAGTCCCAAAAAATGATATAAAGTTGCTATAAAGTGATTGTAAAACATCCAAGAATGATAATAAAACAGCATGGAACAAGCAAAAATTATAGATACGTTGGAGACGTATCAGCATCCCCAAGCTTAATTCTTACTCATCCTCGAGTAGGTAAATGATAAAAACAGAATTTTTGATGTGGAATGCTGCCTAACATGTTCATCTCATATTCTTTTCTTTTGTAGCATGGACATTTGGACTTTTAGATGATTCAAACAATAGTCTAGTTTTAACATAATGACTTCAATACTCAAGCAAGCCAACAAGCAACCATGTCTTTCAAAATATTAACACTAAAGAAAGTTATCCCTAGCCCATCATGCTCAATCATTGATCCATTCATGAAACACACTCAAATATTAGTTACACCCAATGCTCAAGTACGGTCATAGTGCCCCCTAGTTGGTGCTTTATAAGAGAAGATGGAGACTCAAAGTAGAAATAAAAATTGCATAAAGTAAATAGATAGGCCCTTCGCATAGGGAAGTAGGGATTTGTAGAGGTGCCAGAGCTCAAACTTTAAATTGAGAGAGAAAAATATTTTGGGTGGCATGCCTTTCCTGTCAACGAAAACGACAAAGTAGTTCACAATACTTTCCATGCTAGATACATCATAGGCGGTTCCCAAACAAAAAATAAAGTTTATTCCTTTTTCCACCATTCTTTCACTTTCCATGGCTGGCCGTATCTACGGTTGCCTTCCATACCAACACTTTCCAAGGAATTTATTATTTGACAACATAAAGTAAAAAAAAATCTTTTTTTCTTTTTCATTTCGGGAATGGGCATCCCTATTACCGCCGCACTCTCGTGCAATGACAAGTGAATAAACACTCATCTTGAGAATAACACATCTAGCATGGAAAAATATTGGACCCCCCCTACCGTTTCATGAGCGGTACGAGCACACAAAAGACAAATTTATTTTGAAAATTAGAGATGGCACATACAAATTTGCTTGGAACGGCATGGAAATACCGCATATAGGTAGGTATGGTGGACTCATAAGGTAACATTTGGTTTAAGGATTTTGGATGCACAAGTAGTATTTCTACTTAGTACAAATGGAGGCTAGCAAATAGATTGAGAAGCAACCAACCAAGAAACGATAATTCACATAAGCGAGCATTGAGCATAACTAACACTGAATAATGCATCATAAGTAGGATGTAACTTCATTGCATAACTATTGACTTTCGTACTTGCATAGGGAATCACAAACCTTAACACCAATATTCCTACTAAAGCATAATTACTCACTAACATGACTCACATATTACTATCATCATGTCTCAAAACTATTACAAGGAATCAAGTTTAATTTATCCAATGATCTTCATGAATTTTTTTATTATATCCTCTTTGGATGTCTATCACTTTGGGATTAGTTTCATATATTGCCATTGCTTTTGACAAGCTCAAATAAATTTAAGTGAAGAACATGACCATAAAAATTTCATCTCTCAAAATAGTATAAGTGAAGCATGAGATGATTTCTTAAAAATTACCAACTCTCAAATTAATCTAAGTGAAGTATGAGAGTATTTCTACAAAAGTCACCAAGCACACCGTGCTCAACAAGATCTAAGTGAAGCACTAGAGCAATTCTATAGATCAAAAAGTTTCAGTGAAGCATATAGAGCAATTCTAATAAATCATAGCATAATTTTGGCTCTCTCAAATTGGTGTGTCCAGCAAGGATACAAGTGACAAACTAACAAGCAAAGCAAGCAAAGACTCAAATGATACAAGACGCTACAAGAAAAACTCATGATATGTGACGAATAAAAATATAGTTCCAAGTAAAATACCGATGGTCGTTAGAAGAAAGAGGGGATGCCACTCGGGGGCATCCCCAAGCTTAGTTGCTTGTTTTTCTTTGGATATATCTTGGGGTGCTGTAGAATCCCAAAGCTTAGGCTCTTTTCACTCCTTATTCCTTCATCCATCGTGATATCACCCAAAACTCGAAAACTTTAATCACACAAAACTCAACAAAATTTTCGTGAGATCAGTTAGTATAATAAAGCAAATCACTACTTTAGGTGCTGTTGCAAACCCATTCATATTTTATTATTGCATTATACCTAATGTATTTTAACTTTACCATGGTTCATACCCTTCAATATAACCCATAGATTCATCAAAACAAGCACACGATGCAACGAAAACAGAATCTGTCTTAAACAGAACAGTCTGTAGTAATCTGTACTCTAACCATACTTGTGTAACTCTAAAAATTCTGAAAAAATAGGAGAACATAAAGAATTTGTATATCAACACTGTGTTAAAATTTCAGCTCAATATCATGTTCTGGTAAAAAATAAAAATTCGAGCATTGGACGCAAAGTTTCTGTTTCAGATTCAGCATCGCTTCTACCCATCTTATGAATCATCCTAAAGGCTCTAATTGGCACAAACACTAAATAAACCATAAAAATACAATCATAACAGAGGCATAATTGTGTCAACACTCAAAAACAGAAAGGAGAAGGCAAAAATAAATTTATTCATTGGGTTGCCTCCCAACAAGTGCTATCGTTTTACGCCTCTAGCTAGGCATAACGCATAGATTCAAGTATTGTCATTTTTAGTTTTTGCTACTTTTGTGAGGGCTTTCTCGAATCCGGGGGGCTCTTTACGCTTCCCCAAATTTTCAGGAGAAGAAACCATCTTGAGATCCAAAATATCCAAACGCTTGTTGAAAAGAGTAATCAAAGTATTCAAGCGATTGAGGTTCCCACTAATATGTTTGAGAGGTTCATTATATTTTTGTAACTCGACCAAGTGCTTATGTAAGCCACCCAATTTGTCGAGAATTTCAACCCCCTCTTGTGTAAAATAAGGCCCCTTCTTTGATGGAGGAACCTTCAATATCCCTTCCAAAACTTCATAAGCGGTGTTTGCATCAAGCTCAATAAAATTCCCTTTAGCGGCAAAATCCAACAGTTCTCTATGATGCAAAGCTAATCCAATGTAAAAATTTCTCAACCAAATTTTTGCGTCTCCTTTTTGATTGGAAATACGATAGGATTCCATTAGCCTATCCCAGGCATCTTTCAAATTTTCCCCTTGTTTTTGTTTGAAGTATAGAACTTCAAAATCTGGTGACAAAGGGGGGGGGGGGATAGTAACGCCAGCCATAGCAACAAGATTGGCAAACAAGAGATCTGACGAGAAAAAGGCAAATGAAAAAGAGGGCGAATAAAACGGCAAATTGGTGAAGTGGGGGAGAGGAAAACGAGAGGCAAATGGCAAATAATGTAATTGCAAGGAGATGAGATTTGTGATTAGGAACCTGGTAGATGATGATGGTGTCTCCTCGGCGCCAGAGATTGGCACACAGAAGAGACCGCTTCCTCCCCGGCAACGGTGCCAGAAATACCTTTGACGTGGCTTGAGACTGCGTCGGTATTTCCCCAAAGAGGAAGGGATGATGCAGCACGGCGACGGTAAGTATTTCCCTCAGTTATGAAACCAAGGTATCGAACCAGTAGGAGGATCACCACCACCTAATAAGCAGCACCTGCACACAAAGAACAAATACTTGCAACCCGACGCGAACGAGAGATTGTCAATCTCTCTATGGTAAAAAGATAGATTAGGTAGTGATAGATTGGAGAGATAGATCTCTCAAGAACACAAAATAAGAAGTGCAGCAAGGTATTTTTGGGGTTTTGGAATAATAGATCTGAAAACAAAAGAGGCAAAAAGATAGATCGAAAAGCAATATGTTGGAAAAGTAGACCCGGGGGCCGTAGGTTTCACTAGTGGCTTCTCTCATGAGTATAGCACACGGTGGGTGAACAAATTACTGTTGGGCAATTGATAGAAGATCAAATAGTCATGACTATATCCAAGGCGATGATCATTATATAGGCATCACGTCCAAGATAAGTAGACCGACTCCTGCCTGCATCTACCACTATTACTCCACACATCGACCGCTATCCAGCATGCATCTATTGTTGGAAATATGCCCTAGAGGCAATAATAAAAGTAGTTATTATTATATTTCCTTATTCATGATAATCGTTTATTATCCATGCTATAATTGTATTGATTGGAAACTCAAATACATGTGTGGGTACATAGACAACACTGTGTCCTTAGTAAGCCTCTAGTTAACTAACTCGTTGATCAAAGGATGGTAAAGGTTTCCTGACCATGGACATGAGATGTCATTTGATAACGGGATCACATCATTAGGAGAATGATGTGATGGACAAGACCCAAACTATAAACATAGCATATGATCGTGTCAGTTTATTGCTATTGTTTTCTGCATGTCAAGTATCTGTTCCTATGACCATGAGATCATGCAACTCACTGACACCGGAGGAATACCTTGTGTGTATCAAACGTCGCAACGTAACTGGGTGACTATAAAGATGCTCTACAGGTATCTCCAAAGGTGTCCGTTGAGTTGGCATGGATCAAGACTGGGATTTGTTACTCCGTGTGACGGAGAGGTATCTCAGGGCCCACTCGGTAATACAACATCACTATAAGCCTTGCAAGCAATGTGACTAAGGTGTTAGCCACGGGATCTTGTATTACGGAACGAGTAAAGAGACTTGCCGGTAACGAGATTGAACTAGGTATAGGGATACCGACGATCGAATCTCGGGCAAGTAACATACTGAAGAACAAAGGGAACAGCATACGGGATTAACTGAATCCTTGACATAGAGGTTCGACCGATATAGATCTTCGTAGAATATGTAGGAACCAATATGGGCATCTAGGTCCCGCTATTGGTTATTGACCATAGAGGTGTCTCGGCCATGTCTACATAGTTCTCGAACCCGCAGGGTCTGCACACTTAACGTTTGGTGACGATTAGTATAGTTGAGTTATTGTTGGTGACCGAAGGTTGTTTGGAGTCTCAGATAAGATCCCGGACATGACGAGGATCTCCGGAAGAGTCCGGAGGTAAAGATTGATATATGTGATAATAGTGTTTTGATCTCCGGAAGGGTTCCGGAATTCACCGGAAGGGGTTCCGGATGTTTACCGAAGTGTTCGGGTGCAGCAACACTTTATATGAGCCAAAGGGATAAAACCCATGAGGTATTGGAAAGTGCAAAAGGGAGTTTTGCTGCTGCCTTAAGCAGTAAGGCAGTACTGCCGCTTAAGCGGTACTACCGCTTGTGTAAAGCGGTACTACCGCTCAAGCGATACTACCGCTTGGGTGAAGCGGTACTACCGCCCAAGCGGTACTACCGCTCCCGAGCGGTACTACCGCTTGTGCGCGGTGCTGCAGGGATCCGAGTTGGACTCTTTCCTTGCGGGCCAAACCGACCTTGTGCGGGCAAAACCGAGCTGGTGGAGGCTTTTTGTCCAAGTTTAGACCCCAGGGCTCAACATATAAATAGAGGGGCAGGGCTAGCACACGGGACACATCAGGATTTCCCAAGCCGTGTGCCGGCAACCCTAGCCCTCTAGTTCCTCCGTCATAATCTCTGTAGTGCTTGGCGAAGCCCTGCTGAGATTGCTACTCATCATCATCACCACGCCGTCGTGCTGCTGGAACTCATCTACTACTTCATCATTGCTCGCTGGATCGAGGAGGTGAAGGCGTCATCAAGCCGCACGTGTGTTGAACGCGGAGGTGCCGTCCGTTCGGCACTAGATCGGAAGGATCGTGATTGGATCGCGGGACGCTCGGCGATTTGGATCGCGAAGACGTTCGACTACATCAACCGCGTTTATTAACGCTTCCGCTTAGCGATCTACAAGGGTATGTAGATACAATCTCCCTCTCGTAGATGCTCATCACCATGGATAGGTCTTGCGTGTGCGTAGGAAAATTTTTGTTTCCCATGCAACGTTCTCCAACAGTGGCATCTGAGCTAGGTCTATGCGTAGATGAGATCTCGAGTAGAACACAAAGGAGTTGTGGGCGTAGGTGTATACATATTGCTTGCCGTTACTAGTTGATACTTGATTCGGCGGTATTGTGAGATGAAGCGGCCTGGACCGACATTACGCGTACGCTTACGCGAGACTGGTTTCACCGCTGCGTGCACTTGTTGCATAAAGGTGACTGGCGGGTGTCTGTCTCTCTCACTTTAGTTGAATCGGTTCAATGAAGAGGGTTCTTTTAGAAGATCAAAAAGCAATCACTACACCACGTTGTGGTTTTGCGTAGGTAAGAATCGTTTTTGCTAGATACCCGTAGCAGCCACGTAAAACTTGCAACAACAATTAGAGGACGTCTAACTTGTTTTTGCAGGGTATGTTGTGATGTGATATGGCCAATTACATGATGAGATATATGTGATGTATGAGATGATCATGTGTTGTATAGAATATCACGACTTGCATGTCGATGAGTACGGCAACTGGCAGGAGCCATAGAGTTGTCTTTAATTATTTTCGCCGTTTTGCTTTACTTTATCGCTATGAGTTAGCAATAGTCGTGGAAGCAACAGTCGGCGCGACAACCTCATGGCGACACGTTGATGGAGATCAAGATGATGGAGATCATGGTGTCATGCCGGTGACGATGGAGATCATGCCGGTGCTTTGGAGATGGAGATCAAAAGCACAAGTTCATGGCCATATCATGTCACTTATGATTTGCATGTGATGTTAATCCTTTTATGCATCTTATTTTGCTTAGGACGACGGTAGCATTATAAGGTGATCCCTCACTTAAATTTCAAGATAAAATTGTGTTCTCCCCGAGTGTGCACCGTTGCGAAAGTTCGTCGTTTCGAGACACCACGTGATGATCGGGTGTGATAGACTCTACGTTCGCATACAACGGGTGCAAGCCAGTGTTGCACGTGCGGAACACTCGGGTTAAACTTGACGAGCCTAGCATGTACAGACATGGCCTCGGAACACAAGAGACCGAAAGGTCGAACATGAGTCATATAGTAGATATGATCAACATGGAGATGTTCACCATTGAAACCACCTCAACTCACGTGATGATCGGACTTGAGTTGGTTGATTTGGATCATGTGACACTCGAATGACCGGAGGGATGTCAATTTGAGTGGGAGTTTTTAATATGATTAACTAAACTCATTATCTTGAACAATAGTCTAAGTTGTCTTTGCTATATTTATGTTGTAGATCATGGCTCGCGCAGTAGCACCCCTGAATTTTAATGCGTTCCTAGAGAAAGCTAAGTTGAAAGATGATGGAAGTAACTTTGTGGACTGGGCCCGTAATCTAAGGATTATCCTTACGGCTTCCCAGAAGGCTTATGTCCTTGATGCACCACTTGGTGATCCACCCGCTCCAGTTGAGTCTCCAGACGTTGTGAACGCCTGGCAGGCTCGTTCTGATGATTACTCAATAGTTCAATGTGCAATGTTGTATGGCTTAGAACCGGGACTTCAAAGACGTTTTGAACGTCATGGAGCATATGATATGTTCCAGGAGTTGAGGTTTATCTTTCAGAAGAATGCCCGGATCGAGAGGTATGAGACCTTCGATAAGTTCTATGCTTGCAAGATGGAGGAGAACGGGTCTGTCAGTGATCACATACTCAGAATGTCTGGGTACTCCAACCGTCTGGCTGAATTGGGGATGCCCCTTCCACCAGAGGCTATCACTGACAGAGTTCTTCAATCATTGCCGCCTAGCTACAAGAGCTTCGTGTTGAACTATAACATGCACGGGATGAACAAGTCAGTCGCCGAGCTGTTTGCGATGTTGAAAGTCGCTGAGTCTGAGATTCAGAAGGAGCATCAAGTGTTGATGGTCAATAAAACCACTAGTTTCAAGAAGAATGGCAAGGGTAAGAAGGGTAACTCCAAGAAGAGTGGCAAAGCAGTTGCCCCTCCCGTGAAGAAACCCAAGGCTGGACCCAAGCCAGAAACTGAGTGCTTTCATTGCAAGGGAACTGGTCACTGGAAGCGGAACTGCCCCAAGTATTTGGCTGACAAGAAGGCGGCCAACAACAAACAAGGTATATATGATATACATGTTATTGATGTGTACGTTACCAACTCTCGTTGTAGTGCCTGGGTATTTGATACCGGTGCGGTTGCTCACATTTGCAACTCAAAACAGGAACTGCGGAATAGACGGAGGCTGGCAAAGGATGAAGTGACGATGCGCGTGGGAAATGGTTCCAAGGTTGATGTGATCGCCGTCGGCACGCTCGCTCTTCGATTGCCATCGGGATTAGTGATGAACCTGAATAATTGTTATTTAGTGCCTGCGTTAAGCATGAACATTATATCTGGATCTTGTTTATTGCGAGACGGTTACTCATTTAAATCTGAGAATAATGGTTGTTCTATTTATATGAGTAATATCTTTTATGGTCATGCACCCAATGTGAGGGGTTTATTTTTATTGAATCTCGATAGTGATGATACACATGTTCATAACATTGATGCCAAAAGATGTAGGATTGATAATGATAATACCACTTTCTTGTGGCACTGCCGTTTAGGTCATATTGGCATAAAACGCATGAAGAAGCTCCATGCTGATGGACTTTTGGAGTCACTTGATTTTGAATCACTTGACACATGTGAGCCATGCCTCATGGGCAAGATGACTAAAACGCCGTTCTCTGGAACAATGGAACGGGCAAGTGACTTGTTGGAAATCATACATACTGATGTGTGCGGTCCGATGAGTATTGAGGCGCGCGGTGGTTATCGTTACTTTCTCACCTTCACTGATGACTTAAGTAGATATGGGTATATTTACTTAATGAAACACAAGTCTGAAACGTTTGAAAAGTTCAAGCAATTTCAGAGTGAAGTTGAGAATCATCGTAACAAGAAGATTAAATTCCTACGATCTGATCGAGGAGGAGAATATCTGAGTTATGAGTTTGGCAGTCACTTAAGACAGTGTGGAATTGTTTCACAATTGACACCGCCTGGAACACCATAGCGTAATGGTGTGTCCGAACGTCGTAATCGAACCTTATTGGATATGGTGCGATCTATGATGTCTCTTGCCGATTTGCCACTATCGTTTTGGGGTTATGCATTAGAGACAGCTGCATTCACTTTAAATAGGGCACCATCGAAATCCGTTGAGACGACGCCATATGAACTGTGGTTTGGCAAGAAGCCAAAGATGTCGTTTCTTAAAGTTTGGGGATGTGATGCTTATGTCAAAAAGCTTCAGCCTGAAAAGCTGGAACCCAAAGCGGAGAAATGCGTCTTCATAGGATATCCAAAAGAGACAGTTGGGTATACCTTCTATCTCAGATCCGAAGACAAAGTGTTTGTCGCTAAAAACGGAACATTTCTTGAGAAAGAGTTTCTCTCGAAAGAATTGAGTGGGAGGAAGATAGAACTTGATGAGGTTATTGAACCTTTACTTCAACCAGAGAGTAGTGCAGCGCAGAAAGATGTTTCTGTAGAGCCTACATCTGTTGAAGAGGAAGTTAATGATGATGATCATGAAGCTTCGGATCAAGTTGCTATCGAACCTCGTAGGTCGACAAGGACGCGTACTGCTCCTGAGTGGTACGGCAACCCTGTCTTAGAGGTCATGTTGTTGGACAACGATGAACCTACGAGCTATGGAGAAGCGATGGTGGGCCCGGATTCTGAGAAATGGTTAGAGGCCATGAAATCCGAGATGGGATCCATGTATGAAAACAAAGTGTGGACTTTGGAAGTATTACCTGAAGGGCGTAAGGCCATTCAGAACAAATGGATCTTCAAGAGGAAGACGGACGCGGACGGTAATATCACCGTCTATAAAGCTCGACTTGTGGCAAAGGGTTTTTCACAAGTTCAAGGAGTTGACTACGATGAGACCTTCTCACCCGTAGCGATGCTTAAGTCTGTCAGAATCATGTTAGCAATAGCTGCCTTTTTCGATTATGAAATTTGGCAGATGGATGTCAAAACAGCGTTCCTTAACGGTTTCCTTAAGGAAGAGTTGTATATGATGCAACCAGAAGGTTTTGTCGATCCAGAGAATGCTGACAAAGTTTGCAAACTCCAGCGATCCATTTATGGACTGGTGCAAGCATCTCGGAGTTGGAATCTTCGCTTTGATGAGGTGATCAAGGCGTTCGGGTTTATACAAGTTTACGGAGAAGCTTGTATTTACAAGAAAGCGAGTGGGAGCTCTATAGCGTTTCTAATATTATATGTGGATGACATATTGCTGATTGGAAACAATATAGAAATGTTGGAAAGCGTGAAGGAATATTTGAATAAGAGTTTTTCAATGAAGGACCTAGGAGAAGCTGCTTTCATATTAGGCATCAAGATCTATAGAGATAGATCAAGACGTTTAATAGGACTTTCACAAAGCACATACCTTGATAAGATTTTGAAGAAGTTCAAAATGGATCAGTCCAAGAAGGGGTTCTTGCCTGTTTTGCAAGGTATGAAGTTGAGTAAGACTCAATGCCCAATGACTGCAGAAGATAGAGAAAAGATGAGTGTCGTCCCCTATGCTTCAGCCATAGGTTCTATCATGTATGCAATGCTGTGCACAAGACCCGATGTCAGCCTTGCCATAAGTATGGCCGGAAGGTTTCAAAGTGATCCAGGAGTGGAACACTGGACGGCGGTCAAGAATATCCTGAAGTACCTGAAAAGGACTAAGGACATGTTTCTCGTTTATGGAGGTGATCAAGAGCTCGTCGTAAAGGGTTACGTCGATGCAAGCTTTGACACTGATCCGGATGACTCTAAGTCGCAAACCGGATACGTATTTATTCTTAATGGGGGTGCGGTTAGCTGGTGCAGTTCCAAGCAAAGCGTGGTAGCTGATTCTACATGCGAAGCGGAGTACATCGCTGCCTC
Organism: Elymus sibiricus; assembly: GCA_039707655.1. Lineage (NCBI taxonomy): Eukaryota > Viridiplantae > Streptophyta > Magnoliopsida > Poales > Poaceae > Elymus > Elymus sibiricus. The sequence goes on from CM077665.1 coordinate 61,175,130, forward strand.
GGAGGCGGCGAAGGAAGGTGTCTGGATGAAGGAGTTCATGACAGATCTTGGAGTAGTGCCTAGTGCACTTAACCCAATGACTCTGTTCTGTGATAATACTGGTGCCATTGCTCTAGCCAAGGAACCGAGATTTCACAAGAGGACCAGACACATAAAGCGACGTTTCAATTCCATCCGCGATTACATCAAGGAGGACGACATAAATATTTGCAAAATACATACGGATCTGAATGTTGCAGATCCGATGACTAAACCTCTTCCAAGGGCTAAACATGAACAATACCAGAACTGCAAGGGTGTTCGATTCATTACAATGTAAATCACATAGTGATGTGAACTAGATTATTGACTCTAGTGCAAGTGGGAGACTGTTGGAAATATGCCCTAGAGGCAATAATAAAAGTAGTTATTATTATATTTCCTTATTCATGATAATCGTTTATTATCCATGCTATAATTGTATTGATTGGAAACTCAAATACATGTGTGGGTACATAGACAACACTGTGTCCTTAGTAAGCCTCTAGTTAACTAACTCGTTGATCAAAGGATGGTAAAGGTTTCCTGACCATGGACATGAGATGTCATTTGATAACGGGATCACATCATTAGGAGAATGATGTGATGGACAAGACCCAAACTATAAACATAGCATATGATCGTGTCAGTTTATTGCTATTGTTTTCTGCATGTCAAGTATCTGTTCCTATGACCATGAGATCATGCAACTCACTGACACCGGAGGAATACCTTGTGTGTATCAAACGTCGCAACGTAACTGGGTGACTATAAAGATGCTCTACAGGTATCTCCAAAGGTGTCCGTTGAGTTGGCATGGATCAAGACTGGGATTTGTTACTCCGTGTGACGGAGAGGTATCTCAGGGCCCACTCGGTAATACAACATCACTATAAGCCTTGCAAGCAATGTGACTAAGGTGTTAGCCACGGGATCTTGTATTACGGAACGAGTAAAGAGACTTGCCGGTAACGAGATTGAACTAGGTATAGGGATACCGACGATCGAATCTCGGGCAAGTAACATACTGAAGAACAAAGGGAACAGCATACGGGATTAACTGAATCCTTGACATAGAGGTTCGACCGATATAGATCTTCGTAGAATATGTAGGAACCAATATGGGCATCTAGGTCCCGCTATTGGTTATTGACCGTAGAGGTGTCTCGGCCATGTCTACATAGTTCTCGAACCCGCAGGGTCTGCACACTTAACGTTTGGTGACGATTAGTATAGTTGAGTTATTGTTGGTGACCAAAGGTTGTTTGGAGTCTCAGATAAGATCCCGGACATGACGAGGATCTCCGGAAGAGTCCGGAGGTAAAGATTGATATATGTGATAATAGTGTTTTGATCTCCGGAAGGGTTCCGGAATTCACCGGAAGGGGTTCCGGATGTTTACCGAAGTGTTCGGGTGCAGCAACACTTTATATGAGCCAAAGGGATAAAACCCATGAGGTATTGGAAAGTGCAAAAGGGAGTTTTGCTGCTGCCTTAAGCAGTAAGGCAGTACTGCCGCTTAAGCGGTACTACCGCTTGTGTAAAGCGGTACTACCGCTCAAGCGATACTACCGCTTGGGTGAAGCGGTACTACCGCCCAAGCGGTACTACCGCTCCCGAGCGGTACTACCGCTTGTGCGCGGTGCTGCAGGGATCCGAGTTGGACTCTTTCCTTGCGGGCCAAACCGACCTTGTGCGGGCAAAACCGAGCTGGTGGAGGCTTTTTGTCCAAGTTTAGACCCCAGGGCTCAACATATAAATAGAGGGGCAGGGCTAGCACACGGGACACATCAGGATTTCCCAAGCCGTGTGCCGGCAACCCTAGCCCTCTAGTTCCTCCGTCATAATCTCTGTAGTGCTTGGCGAAGCCCTGCTGAGATTGCTACTCATCATCATCACCACGCCGTCGTGCTGCTGGAACTCATCTACTACTTCATCATTGCTCGCTGGATCGAGGAGGTGAAGGCGTCATCAAGCCGCACGTGTGTTGAACGCGGAGGTGCCATTCGTTCGGCACTAGATCGGAAGGATCGTGATTGGATCGCGGGACGCTTGGCGATTTGGATCGCGAAGACGTTCGACTACATCAACCGCGTTTATTAACGCTTCCGCTTAGCGATCTACAAGGGTATGTAGATACAATCTCCCTCTCGTAGATGCTCATCACCATGGATAGGTCTTGCGTGTGCGTAGGAAAATTTTTGTTTCCCATGCAACGTTCCCCAACATCTATTGTATTAAGTTCATGGAAAAACGGAGTAATGCAATAAGAACGATGAAATGATGTAGACAAGATCTATTCATGTAGGAATAGACCCCATCTTGTTATCCTTAATGGCAACGATACATGCGTGCCTTGCTGCCCCTTCTGTCACTGGGAAAGGACACCGCAAGATCGAACCCATCACAAAGCACCTCTTCCCATGGGAAGAAAAATCAATCTAGTCGGCCTAACTAAACCAAATATTCGAAGAAGAAATACGAGGCTATAAGTAATCATGCATATCATAGATCAAAGAAGACTCAAATAATATTCATGGATAGAAACTGATCATGAACTAAAAAGTCATCGGATCCCAACAAACACACCACAAAAGTTTACATCAAATAGATCTCCAAGAGACCATTGTATTGAGAATCAAAAGAGAGAGAGGAAGCCATCTAGCTACTGCCTACGGACCCGTAGGTCTATGGTGGACTACTCACGCATCATCGGAGAGGCACCAATGAGGATGATGAACCCCTCCGTGATGGTGTTAGATTGGATCTCGCGGTTCTGGAACCTGCGGCGGCTGGATGTGTTTTTCGTCGACTCCCCTAGGGTTTTTGGAATATTTGGGAATTTATAGGCATCAGAGGCGGTGGAGAGGGGCCCCGAGGAGGGCACAACCCATCAGGGCGTGCCGGGCCCCCCCTGGTGCGCCTTGGTGGGTTGTGCTCTCCACAGCCCACCTCTATGGCACTTCTTTGGCCCACTGGGTGTTTTCTGGTCCAAAAAAAATCTCCAAAAAGTTTCGTCGCGATTGGACTACGTTTGGTACTGATATTCTGCGAAGTAAAAAACAAGCAAAAACAATAACTGGCACTTTGGCACTATGTCAATAGGTTAGTCCCAAAAAATGATATAAAGTTGCTATAAAGTGATTGTAAAACATCCAAGAATGATAATATAACAGCATGGAACAAACAAAAATTATAGATACGTTGGAGACGTATCACCGATGGGTACGAAATATATTCTATCTATTAAATTTGGAAGTCTTCATATGGTAATGATGCTTCTCTCATTTGTAGTATTTATAATATTTGTCATCTAGCGCGCTATCTTCTCTTGCCCTGTCCAATTATATTTCTTCAACTATTTACCATCTATCTCATCCCGTCAACCAGATCATGTAGTTGTTCAAACAAAGTAAAAAGAAATAGCTCTTTTCACTGATAATAATCCGAGTACAACACCTATTTGTAGCAGTGTTATTTATATGAGTGGCAATAAACAAAATAAGAATGTACACTCTTCTTTTATAGGACTAGAAGAAGATACAAGTGGCCAAAGGGGATTTTGATTTCAGGTGTCGACACACTTTTCTCTAATACTTGCTGGTAGCATTTTCCTTTTTAGTTTCATATATGGCATCCATCTAATATTTCTCACAGCAGTTAGATCACACTGGAGGCGGGAAAAAACTTGATACACCGTTGACACTAGTAGAAAACAGGGCTTTGAAACGGGCCAGAATATTGCATTAGTCCCGGTTGTGTAAATTTGGTACTCATCCCGACTAAATTTCTTTATTTTGAATTATCAGCTTATTTCCATGCTACAAGAACTACCCGACAGATAATAGATCAGACGTACTATAGTCATGACTCCAAACTTACTTGTTCGGAGATAAATCATCTCATCTCATTTATTCATGATGTTGAGGATCATGCTAAACATTACCGGACTGGCAACATTTATAATGGATATGTGCCACTAGTGCACAAGTTGAACCATCATAACATCACTTCAAACAACTTTGTAAGAATTTTTTTGCCATTGCATCACCAGTCCATTTTTTTCATATATACATTGTTCTTATGCAAAACTAGTTTGCTAACTATGTTATTATTACTAATGTTTTTCAATAGGTACCCCCCCAGAGACCGTGCCTAGATGGATGTTCACAAATGGTGATTTGCAAATGGTTATCTTACGGCCACTCCCGATTAATTATAGTGGTAGCTACAGGATATCTAAAAGTGAAGAAACCCTGAAAATCACAGGATGGAGAAATGCAATACAAGCATTTACGCTACCACTTGGAGAGGAATACTTGCGCATCCCACAAGATGGAGATAGGTTGATATGTGTTCTTCAATCGGGAGATGGCGGAGTTCGCCTTTATTTGACTTTTTTACCTAGCAGTAGTTAGTGTTTCAACCTTTTGATAACTATAATAATGAGGATCGTTGATTAAGATGATGATGAGTTGTTGGATGTTGAATGATGAAGAGTTGATTAAGATGATGATGATGAGTTGTTATATGACATATACGAGTACAAATTAGATGGATGCAATAGACCAAGTTGAATTAGAGGAAAATATTTCCTCTAATTCAACTTGGTCTATTGCATCCATCTAATTTGTACTGATGTTGGTTGTTTTTTCCATAATTTGTACTGATGATGTTGTATATTAATATGTTTAACCGCGTGAAAATACAATATAAATATAAAAGAAAATGAAAACAAAAAATGAAACACGGCCCTTTCCAAAAAAAACCCCCAGCGCCGCATTGCGGCCACGTGGAGCACCTTTGGTCCCGGTTCGTAAGCCAACCGGGACTAAAAGTGATAGGCATTAGTCCCGATCGTGTTGTCCCGGTTGCAGAACCGGGACTAAAGGCCCTCTGGAACCGGGTCTGTTGCCCTGTTTTCTACTAGTGTGATTCCAATTTTAGGTTGTCTGTCATTCAAGTTTGCAAGCTGCTGACTGTACTTCAGGAAGAACATTTAGTCATTGCAAAAATCTATGTATATATGCATGTACAAAGTATCAGTAGCTGTGCACAAGATTTAAATTGCCTCAAATTGTTAAATATTTGTATGTTTGTACAAAACTGTATTTATTCAATATTATAAATGTAATTCTCAATTTCCACCGGATCTTTAGTTGACGTTACACCTCATTTTTGTTTATCTGATTTTCATTTTCTTTGAAACTGTATATTGAAGGTGGAAAGTCCCGTTGCAATGGTGCGGGCTATCATCTAGTTTTCTTGAATGAATACTACCGGTGCCCTACCGGCAGTGGGCGTGTTCTCTCATATTTGAGTTGGTTTGTTTTTATGTGACGTTTTTTAAAGAAATATTGGATATTAGATGTTTTGAACTATTTGATGGTCACCTTGTTCGGCTGTAATTTGCTATCCAACATTGTCCCGCATAGGTCCGCAGACTAGTCCGCTAGTAAGTCTCCCGCAAACCGTAAGCAAACTAGGGGGCTTAGCGAGAATCTGGGCTGCCGCCATGTAGGACTCCAGCACCCTCGGTCCACCCAAAACCCCTCCTAGACTCCCCGTCTCCATCCCTTCCCTCTTTCTATGCATCCGCTTCCTCCCTCATCGATGCCGCTGCTCTACCACCCCGCCCGCCTGCCAAGCCCTTCAACTTCCACTGCTACACCCGGTCGCCATGCCGCTTTTCCTACGACGTTAGTCCACACCTCTCGTCCGTACACCATGCATGTGCCATCCGCCCCTACGGGGGTCACCACACCTGGCAAGTGTTTGGTGAAATGTTCGCGCTAGTTTTTTGTCCCTTCTTTAAAGCAATCCATTCAGATATGAAGTACATATATGAGCACTATATTGAGCTATTCGACGACTTGTGTGACGAGGAGGATTATGCGGATGAAACGGCGATGATGCAAGCCGTCCTTGCAGGTGCGGAGCGTGCGGAAGATCATGCTCTCAATTTCAAGGGGTCGATCGAGGGTCATCGAGTGCTGAATTGGAATATGGCATGGGGGCATTTGACACTGATGGACGATTACATTGCCCTCTATGCCTTATTCACGGACAATTTTCCTTGGGGCTTTCGAATACAAAAATATGTCTTTGATTGCCACAACAATGGCATCCGGTCTTATGATGACTACTTCATCTTGAAGAAGGATGTCATAGGCAGGATTGAATTTGCTAGTTACCAGAGATGCACGGCTGCATTGCAGATACTTACATATGGCATGGCCTTAGATTCATGGGACGAGTACCTCTACATGTGTGAGAGCACACGCGGAGATGCCATCGTCAGATTTGCTACTACGGCGGTTGAGGTGTTTGGACGTGAGTACTTGACAGAACTAACTGTCACAGAAACTGAGAGGCTCTTTCCAATGTTCGAAGCAAGTGGATGGCAAGCTTTGCTCGGATCTCTTGATTGCATGCACTGGAGATGGAAGAACTGCCCAAAAGCTCTACAAAGGGCAATATGATCAGGACCATGTTAGGAAGCCCATAATCATTCTTGAAGCAGTTGCATCACAGGGCCTCTAGATTTGGCATGCTTTCTTTGGCATGCCTAAGTCTCACAATGAGATCAATGTGTTGCAACTGTCTCCATTGTTTGCTAGGTTGACAGAAGGGAAGGCTCCTCGCACCTATACTATCAATGGGCATCTGTACAACATGGTCTACTATCTGGTTGATGGTATCTATCCTCCATGGTCTACCTTCGTCAAGACCATCTCTAAGTTAGTTAATCAAAAAAGATCTCATTTCTCCCAAAGATAAGAAGGAGATAGAAAGGATGTGGAAAGGGCAATTGGAGTACTCCAAGCCTATTTTGCATTTGTTCGTGAAACTGCTAATCCGGAGGCCTTATGGGAAGTTATGATATGTCGTGTGATCGTGCACTGACATGATCGTGGAGGATGAGGCTGAACTTGCTTCCAGAGATCTGGAATTTGATAACATGGATGATCATATCCAACTTCTACATTAGAATCTGACCAGGTTTGATGAGTTTTGTTCAAATCCATCAACAAATTCGGCAACAAGCAAATCATGAGCAGCTCAAGGAAGATTTGATTGAGCATATACGGGTGGTTCAATGGGACAACGAGAAGATATGTGCGAGTTGAATTCAAGTTTGAACTATTTTATTTCAAAATTTAAATGCACTATAATATTTAAATTAGAACTGTTGCCACATTTTAATATTTTCAATCATTATGATTTGATATGCTATTATTTTCATCCTGCGGACTTAAAAAAGGCAAAAGTTTTAGGTGACATGGTAGGATGGTTGGCTCAAGCATCATTGTTCGTGACTAATCCAGACCGGTCCGCGGACAAATAATGTGTACGTATTGAGGGTCAACACTGGAGATGCCCTAATATCAACAAGATAGATGAGCTAGAGAAGGGGAGCCAAGAAGTTGGTGACTAAACAAATTCTGGATAAAGTATTTAAAACAACAATGTGTATTTGATACAGTAATTGTTGGTTAAATTCCTTCTTTAACCAAACAAAATAGCCTTGCCATATTTTGAGGCTCATAAGAGTGTGAAAGTTCAATTTGTATCCAACAGATGACAGTCTTGTTGCCTCCTTGATGCATGTTTGATCTATGCATGCTCCATAATAAATTTGGCACCACATGTTCAACAACAGATTAGAAACTTCCGTGTTGTTGTTTCCCATAAAAAACTAACCTCTTTCACTTAGCATGGGTATTTAGTTAATTTTTACATGCCTTGAAGCATCATGTGCTTTATATGCAATATATACGTCATCAACAATTGAGCCGAGCTGATTCCATGTGGGCGCATGCTCCCAACGATGTAGCATGGACAATGTCCATGTTATGAGGTTTAGAAATATGCTCAAGAGAGCCAAACGTATTAGCAAAAATAATAATGAGCAAGGAAAAACTGGTCCCAATAAAATTATGGTGCAGGGGAGTAAGTGGTCCCAAAATTCAACTTTGACCGTAAATTAGTTCAAAAGTGTATATTTTTGTGATTTGAAAATTGTAACCTCAAAACCTTATTTACAATATGAATTCAATGATATAACTTTTTTCCACAAATAATCCACATTTGGACTCAGACGTACCTTGCATTTGTAAGACTATGGAAAGAAACCCATTACTAACCGTAAATACATGAGAACATTCTAGAAGGTTAATGTGCACTCATAATATCTACATATTTGGTATGGCAGACCTAAAAGTTCAGGCAGGATGACAATGTAAATAAGCTTCTAAAATATATTGGATTATCATACAGGGGTAAGGATATTTGATAATGTTCTAGAAGCTTGAAGGATAATCATGGAAACGATACTTTGGAATTAGGGAAAATTCTAGAGCAGGATATTTTGAGTGTAGTGAGAAATATCCAAGGTTTGATAGTAATTCTAGAAGCTACATATTTGCAACGGGATGGTTAAGATGTTGCCACTTGGCTATGATCCAACAAAGCAATATCTATGAGAACATTTCTTTTGGGTTTGCACCATGGATCTCGCAAGTATTATCAAGCATGGAGAAATATCGCATCACTTAGGTTTGACTTACCTAATGTGATTTATAAGGGAGCTGTCATTCCTAATAATATTAGTCCATCAATCATGAATAAAAGATTTTAAAGGTCGTATCAGATCTAACAATTTAATTTGGAAAACTACTAACTATTAATTAACTGTGTTCTTCTATGTCAAGTTGAAACCAAATCTATTTTTTATCAGACAACAAATGATTCATAATTTATCAACTACCCTCTAAATTTAATAACTTACAATATGGACTAAGAAATATAAACTAAAGATAAGAAATTTTAAGATAATAACCATGTCAATTATATGTTCTCCCTCAAGCAATATTTTTATGGAAAATAGGAGGTTGCCAAAATCTAGCACATTTAACAACACTATACTGTAAAAAACAAAATGATCAAGTGAAGATAATTAAACGGACACGACAACTAAATCAAGCCTTTCAATCAGCAGAACCAGAATTTCACTAATTTTCATCCTCTCATAATGGGACAATAAGGAAATATGGTTCGTCACAAATGTTATGATGGCTTCACTTTGGCAGTTAAGACCAGGACCATGTGATTATAAGTCAACCAGTTGATATAAATGCATTGGACAATATTTATTTACATCGTCTCATAAAGAATTTTCAAATATTATACCAAGTACAACATAGTGTGATAAGGTCGAACCTTGACTAAACTTTTCTGGGACAGAATCAATGTGAACATTCCCATCACGGTCAAATAAGATATTCTTGGAAGTGATTTTACCTCTATAGTCCCATTATAATGTTTTATGCACATTTGGATAAAAACTTTTCTAGAACAAACTTGCATACGCGATGACAAGTACTTCACAACTACTGGACCTTGCTTGGTCGGGCCGCTCGGCATGGGAAAACTAGGTTTGGTGGCAATGGCACTATCTTGTATCGTTCCTAGTCACTGATTATGTCATCCCATGTTCTGTCACCAGCACTTGAAAACAAACACAATTAGTGCTTTTCCCATACACAAGGAAACAAAAGTATTGCAAAAAAACTAGTTATGCCATGATAGCAGCCTAGAACTATCACAAAAATGTCTAAAATTTGAAATAACATGGCACATTTAACAATAGTCTCATGTAAAAAACAAAAGTTCATTTGTCAGAAACACCACTTCCAGAATCACTGATTCAGAAATATGTTATCGTGAAAGTAGAATGACTAACATCCAATAGAACCTAATTATTTCCTTCTACTGAATTAACATGTTGCACGAAAGATGGCTAGTTGAGATTATGCTAGTATAGATTATTTGGAAATTAGCCGCATCCAAATTAGACTTTAACTTAACTTATTTACACCAAAATAACTAAAAGATTAAGTAAATCTTGCATGATTGTAAAATAGATCTTACAAAAACTACGTGCTTCACTACCAAGGCTCCTCTCGGGCCATGCAAGCATATTATCAGTGTTGAAATAGAACGCGTTTGTGGTTTCTATAGGATTCGATTATGTGAGTAGTACATATTATTACTACCTTTAAATAAAAGGCATCATTGTTGTTATGCAAAATACATTATCATCACATTACCAATTACTCCCTTCGACCCATAATATAAGACATATTTCTTATATTATGGGACGGAGGGAGTAAAACATTTCTTAAACTCGGTACAAAGAAGAGCATATGTCCCCGAATGTATAATGATGTTTTCAGTCTAACACATACCAGCCACCTCGCAGTCAAGTGTTCACTTTGATAGTTGAATCTTTTAGTAGTTGATAATACGAGATAAGTTGGTTGTGCTCCAAACAATTTGCAGCAAAAGTTGAATATAAGTCGATGGGTTTGACTCGCTCTCTAACAAAGACAGCCTCAGTAAACATGCTTATATATGTCCAGTTTGCTCAGATTCCTCTGAAGTGAAATAGTTGATTGATATGTCTCAAATATATCTATAATTTTTTATTGTTTCATGTTATTATATTGTAATTTCTATATACTTTTTATATCACTTTATATTATTTTCGCAGACTTACATATTTATTTAGTACCTAGTATTAGTTCCTTTTTTCCGTTTGTTTTTTGGTTTCGCATGAAATCAATATCTACGGAGGCCAAAATTAAATGCCAATTCAATATGATTTTTCCGAACCAGAAGGAACTCTAGAAGCTTCCGGAGCCATTTATCATATCGTCTTAGCCCAACATCACGTTTTAAAATCCCTGCTAAAGTTAATCAATGATCACAGGCCCCAAAGAAGGAATGAAAACCTTTTGTTACAACAATTTGGTGCAGATGCTACTCAAAAGGATTTGCGGGTACCCCATTTTCTAAACTGAAGACAAAGATATCCTATGCTAGAAACAGGCAAAATCAGGTATAGCTACCACTCAAAGTGCCTATAGAGAAGTTTGTGAATTACAAAATCATTTAGTTAACCGATATACTGTACCTAAACTATCTAAACATAGACACCATGAGCCATGTTTGGAACAATAAAAATTTTATTCCTAAGACTCAAGCCTTCATTTCTCATCTCCTCTCAAATTCCCTTGCTACTGCCAGCGGAGTTCAGATGTTTATGCACAGCTGCCAGCGGATTAAAATTGGCCAGGGCTTAAGGTTTCACCCACAGCTGTGCATAAACAATATGGGATAATAAATATGGTATTAAGAACTGTTTGTAATATACAGAGAAAGGCATTAAGTTCAATGGCATCATTGTTCTCCAGAGAATCACTTCCGACCATAGTATTCCCCTCACTCTCACCGGGTTTCACACATGGCCTTCCATTATCCTCTACTCGTGCATCTACCTTGATTACTCTTCAGTGTCTTGGGGACCTGACAAGTCCTAGGAGCGAGGCATAGACAACAGAATATACATACACTACATATAGAAATACTTAAACTAATATCCCATGAATAAAAGATGCGCAAACTTTGCCAGACTAGGCCTCAGCCCTTAGCCCGAGTGGACTACTCACAAATCGCGATCGGATCAACAAAATAAAACATTATATAAATTGTACTTCAAGAGAAATGATTGATAGTTCTTACAATGTTACCAATCTAGATCTGGATCCCAGCGGCAACCAATGGGATGGCTGATCCTAGAGGCGGCTGACCCATGGGATGTCTTGGTCAAATCTGCAGGGAGATGGTGGCGGGGCTGCGGCATTCACCGGCAAGCGGCGACGTGGTGTCAGAGGCGCTAGGAGGCACAGATGTGTGGTATCGCGTCGCGGCGACTGAACGGTGTGCTCGAGGTGGCGGTGCTCCGGTGGTTCAGTGTGGCGTCTTCTTCGGGCGGCGTGTTCGCAATCTGATTCATATCTCACCAAGGCATGCCTCGGGATTATACGTCCTGGATGGATCCAATCCTCATGTTGTGGTCGTCTTGCGGTGTAGAAGGTAAACATGATGGTGTGATACGTCTTCAACGTATCTATAATTTTTTTATTGTTTCATTCTATTATATTATCATTCTAGCATAATTTATATGCATTTATATGTTGTTTTATATCATTTTTTGGGAACTAATCTATTAACCTAGTGCCAAATGTCAGTTGTTGTTTTCTGCGTGTTTTTGGCTTTTCAGGAAACCAGTACCAAACGAAGTCCAAACGCTATGAATTTTTTTGATGATTTTTTCTGGACAAAAATAAGACCTGGAAGCTTTGAAGAGAGTCCACGCGCCGCACGAGGAAGCACCAAGGCAACATGGCGCGCCTAGGGGCCTTGGGACCACCTCGTGGCTCCGTTTGACCTAACTCCGTCTCTATAAATTCTCAAAAATCGGGAAACCAACAGGGAGCCACCCGAAACACCTTTTCTGTCGCTGCAAGTCTCTTTTCCGCCGTGAGCCCATTTGGAGCCTTGTTCCGATTCCCTGCCGGAGGGGGGGGGGTCAATCACGAAGGGCCTATACATCAACCTTGTTGCCTCCATGATGTTGTGTGAGTAGTTCGTCATAGACCTACGGGTCCATTGCTAGTACCTAGATGGTTTTCTCTCTCTCGCTTTGATCTTCAATACAAAGTTTACGCGATTCCCGCGGAGATCTATCCAATGTAATCTTCTTTTGCGGTGTGTTTGTTGGGATCCGATGAATTGTGGGTTTATGATCAGATTATTCATGCATATTAATTCCGTCTTTTCTGAATTCTTTTATGCATGATTGTTATAGCCTCATATTTCTCTCCGATATATTAGTTTGGTTTGGCGAACTAGATTGATTTATCTTCAGTGGGAGTGGTGCGTTGTGATGGATTCAATCTTGCGGTGCTCACTCCCAGTGACAGAAAGGGACATGACACGTATTGTATTGCTGCCATTAAAAATAAAACGATGGGGTTTATTCATATTGCCTGAGTTTACTTTGTCTACATCATGTCATCTTGCTTTGAACATTACTCTATTTCATATTTAATACTCTAGATGCATGCTGGATAGCGGTCGATGAGTGCAGTAATAGTAGTATATGCAGGCAGGAATCGGTATACTTGCTTATGGACGTGATGCCTATATACATGATCATTGTGTTGAATAAGATATCATAACTATGAGCTATTATATCAATTGCCCAACAGTAATTCGTTTGCCTACCGTATGCTATCTTCGAGAAAGAAGCCTCTAGCGAAAACTATGCCGCCCCGGGGTCTACAAAAATTATATTACTAAAAACCTAAAAATATTGCTGCCATTTATTATCTGTTATTATCTATCAGTATTTAATCCTTGCAAGTAATGAGTTCAAGGGGCTTGACAACCCTCTTGCCCGCGTTGGGTGCAAGTGTTTGATTCTGTGTGTGTAGGTGTTGGCGATGAGAGTTTGCGTGATTGTCCTATTGGTTTCATAACCTTGGTTCTCGCTGAGGAAAATACTTATCTTTAATGTGCTGCATCTCCTCTCCTCTTCGGGGGGAAAACCCAACGCAGTTTACAAGTAGCATGGTGCAGCTAGGCTCATTTTTCTGGAGGGACCGAGACTACCGGTGAAAGCCAGACTCCGACTGTCGTCGCGCCTACGGGCGTCGCTACCTTGTTGAAGGCGTCGACCAAGGTTGTTAGAATCGCGATTCTGTTGTACGATTCTACGACTTTACGATCCGAACTAACTCCTCTGATTCTACGATTTTGGTTCATAGAATCTACGTTTTTACGATCCTGATAGTGACTATTCTACGATTTGCGATCCCGCCATCGGAGCTCCGATCCGATTCAGAATCGCGATTCTGACAACCTTGGCGTCGACATGTAGTCCTCGTCTTCCCACCCAAAATACTTCAGGCAAAACCCAAGGTCTAGGCCTTCCTAGTTTGGATGATGGCGGCGCTCAGGGTCGTGTTCCACGTTGGGGGCGTCATCTTGATGTTGGGCCTGGCTGCCGAGACTAGTGGTTGGTGGGGGTTAGCCTATTGCTTGTGTGCCGATGGGTAGCGAAGATCCGTTGTTGTGGTGTGGCCTTGCAAATGTGGTGCGAGGTGGCAGTGACAAGGATGTTGATCGGCGGTGCAGATGGTCGGGTGATACGTCTCCAACGTATCTATAATTTATGAAGTATTCATGCCATGTTTACAATAATTTTATATGATTTTGCTATGATTTTATTAGAACTAACCCGGACTGACGCTGTTTTCAGCAGAACTACCATGGTGTCGATTTTTTGTGCAGAAATAAAAGTTCTCGGAATGGGCTGAAACTTTACAGAGAATATTTTTGGAAAATATAAAAAATACTGGAGCAAAAAGATACCGGAGAGGAGTCCCGAGGCAGCCACAAGCCTAGGGGGCGCGCCCCCCCTAGGGCGCGCCCCCCTGGCTTGTGGGTCCCTCGGGAGTCCCCCTGACTTGATTCCAACGCCAATTATTCCAATAAATACCAAAACCCCCAGAAAGAAACCTAGATCGGGAGTTCCGCCGCCGCAAGCCTCTGTAGCCACGAAAAACCAATCGGGAGCCTGTTCCGACACCCTGCCGGAGGGGGAAACCATCACCAGAGGCCATCTTCATCATCCCGGCGGTCTCCATGACGAGGATGGAGTAGTTCACCCTCGGGGCTGAGGGTATGTACCAGTAGCTATGTGTTTGATCTCTCTCTCTCTCGTGTTCTTGAGATGACACGATCTTGATGTACCGCGAGCTTTATTAATATAGATGAATCATATGGAGTTTTCTCCTCTCTATCTTCTTGTGATGAATTGAGTTTTCCCTTTGAAGTTTTCTTATCGGATTGAGTCTTTAAAGGATTTGAGAACACTTGATGTATGTCTTGCGATGGAATATCCGTGGTGACAATGGGATGTTCTATTGATCCACTTGATGTATGTTTTGGTGATCAACTTGCGGGTTCCGTGACCTTGGGAATCTATGCATAGGGGTTGGCACACGTTTTCGTCTTGACTCTCCGGTAAGAACTTTGGGGCACTCTTTGAAGTTCTTTGTTTTGGATTGAACATGATGAATCTGAAATTGTGTGATGCATATCGTATAATCAAGCCCATGGGTACTCGTGGTGACATTGGAGTATCTAGGTGACATTAGGGTTTTGGTTGATGTGTATCTTAAGGTGTTATTTTAGTATGAACTCTAGGGCTGTTCGTGACACTTATAGGGATAGCTCATACGATTGATCGGAAAAGATAACTTTGAGGTGGTTTCGTACCCTACAATAATTTCTTCGTTTGTTCTCCGCTATTTGTGACTTTGGAGTGAACTCATTGTCGCACGTGAGGGATTTACATATGATTCAACTATGTCAGTATTGTTGAGAGAACTTGCACTAGTGAAAGTATGAACCCTAGGCCTTGTTTTCAAGCATTGCAAAACCGTTTTTGCTCACTTTTGTTACTCGCTACCTTGCTGTTTTTATATTTTCAGATTACAAAAACTTATATCTACCATCCATATTGCACTTGTATCACCATCTCTTCGCCAAACTGGTGCACCTATACAATTTGCCATTGTATTGGGTGTGTTGGGGACACAAGAGATTTCTTGTATTTGATTGCAGGGTTGTTTGAGAGAGACCATCTTCATCCTACACCTCCCACGGATTGATAAACCTTAGGTCATCCACTTGAGGGAAATTGGCTACTGTCCTACGAAACTCTGCGCTTGGAGGCCCAACACGAGTCTACAAGAAGAAGGTTGCGTAGTAGACATCAAGCTCTTTTCTGGCGCCGTTGCCGGGGAGGTGAGTGCTTGAAGGTATATCTTTAGATCTTGCAATTAAATCTTTTAGTTTCTTGTTTTTCACTAGGTTGGTTTTATAAAAGAAAACTACAAAAAAATGGAGTTTAGGTTGCATCAATTGGTTCGTCTTTTTAATGTCTTTCGTGAAAATGATGGTTTGGAAAATTGTGCTCAATTGGTAGAGGAAGAATTTATGAAAATACTTAATGAGAATTCCTTGAATGATGAGCATGATTGCAATATTGCTAGTATGAATTCTCTAAATATTCATGATGCTAATGATATGCAAAGCCACAAGCTTGGGGATGCTATGTTTGATGAAGATGATATTTTTAGTCCCCCAAGTTTTGAGGAGCAAATTCATTATGATTATGGCATGCCTCCTATCTATGATGATTATGATGATGACATGTATGCTATAAAGAATGATAGTAACTATGAAACTTGTCATCAAGATTTCAATATTCAAAGTGGTTATGTCAATCAAGTATCTCATGATAGTTATTTTGTTGAGTTTGCTCCCACTACGATGAATTAGAAGAAATATGCTTATGTGGAGAGTAATAAATTTTCTATGCTTGTAGATCATGAAAAGGATGCTTTATGTGATAGTTATATTGTGAAATTCCTTCATGATGCTACTGAAATTTATTATGAGGGAGGAACATATGCTTGTAGGAATTGCAATAATATCAAGTTTCCTCTCTATGTGTTCAAAGTTTTGAAGTTATGCTTGTTTTGCCTTCCTATGCTAGTTGATTCTTGCTCCCATAAATTGTTTGCTCACAAAATCCCTATGCATAGGAAGTGGGTTAGACTTAAATGTGCTAGTCATGTGATTCATGATGCTCTCTTGCATGTTTCAATTACTATTCTTATGTGAGCATCATTGAAATCATCATGACTAGCTAAAAGGCATTCAAGAAAAGCGTTTGTTTGGAGACAACCCAACACTTTTACTTTCTGTTTTTGTGTGTTCACATGATTAAGCTACTGTAGTAATCATGTTTTGTGCCTTTCATTTAATAAAGTGCCAAGTAAAGCCTTTGGGATGACTCACAAGATGAGTAGAATTGATGCTGAACCAAAACAGAAACTTTTGACTCCAGTACAGGAATTTTCATTTTTTACTGGAGCGTGATAATGATCTGAAATTTTGACAAAGTCTTGATATACAAATTCTTCAGGTTGTCCTAATGTTTCAGAATTTTTATAGACAGGTAAGTATGGTTACACTACAGATCTTCACAGACTGTTCTGTTTTTGACAGATTCTGTTTTGCATGCATAGTTTGCTTGTTATAGTCTTTACATAGCTTATATTTAGTGGTATAAATTATGGTAATGGTAGAATACAGTAGGTATCATGTGGGAACAATTCTGAATCTTGTCTTGACAGTACCTAAGTGAATGATCTATCTTTATTATACTAACCAAACTCACGAAGTTCCGTTAAGTTTTGTGTGATTGAAGTTTTCAAGTTTTGGATGAGACACCGATATGAGGAGAATAAGGAGTGGAAATAACCTAAGATTGGGGATGCCCAAGGCTCCCTCAAGGTAATATCCAAGGAAGACTCAAGCGCTTAAGCTTGGGGATGCCCCGGAAGGCATCCCCTCTTTCGTCTTCAACACTATTGGTATATCTTACTTGGAGCTATATTTTTATTTGTCACATAATATGAGTTTTTGCTTGGAGTATCATATTATTTTATTGTTTTATGTTAGGTGTTATTTATAATCTTGTTTTTCAATAAAAAGTTCCAAGAATTGCCTTAGGATGCTTGCATTGCATGTTTTGATGAGTGCTGTGTAAAAACAGAAACTTTTGCTGTAGTGTTTGAATTTTCATATTTGACTCGAAAGTGGAAAGTTCCTGAAATTTTTACACAGTGTTTTAATATAAATTATTTAGCATTTCCTAAATTTTCATAATTTTTTGAGTTACAGAAGTACACTGTTTTCATAAATTTCTATAGACTATTCTGTTTGGACAGATTGCTGTCATAGTTTCGTTATCTACTTATCCTATAGTTTCCATAGCCTATATTGGTAGATATAAATTGTGGAAATGATAGTATAGAATAAATGATGTTTGAAAATTATTGTGCAACATGTCTTGGCAGTACATGAAGTGTTGATTTGTTATTATGTGTACTAACCTATCTCACGAGTTCTTTTCAAGTTTTTTGTGGAAGATGTTTTTGAGAATAGGTGAAACCATGATATGAGAGGATTGAACGAGATACAAAAGCTCAAGCTTGGGGATGCCCAAGGCACCCAAAGTAAATATTTCAAGAAGTCTCAAGCATTTAAGCTTGGGGATGCTACGCATCCCACCTCTCTTCATCAACAATTATCGGTTAGCCTATGTTGAGCCTACATTTTTATTCGTTCACATGATGCGTGCTATTCTTGGAGTGATATTTTTCTTTTGCTTGCTGTTTAATAAAATACTTAAGGTCTGAAATTCTTAGATGAGAGAGTCTTCACATAGTTATTTAATTGTTGGCTACTCATTGATCTTCACTTATATCTTTTTGGAGTAGTTTGTCATTCACTCTCGTGCTTCACTTATACCCTATGAGTAAATGGTTGAATGAATTGAATATCATAAATCTGAAATTAAATATGCTTCATATACTTATCCCATGGGGAGTAATGACTTCACACATAATAAGTATAGGTGATAAAATTTATTGAAAGTTAGCAAACACCGCATTGGTCACTTGAACAATTCATGAAAGAATATTGAAGGAAGAGAGATTCCACATATAAATATACTATCTTGGACATCTTCTATGATTGTGAGCTCATTAATTATTTTCAAACTCGAGCAAATTAGTTAAAATTGGACAAGGAAGACAACTTAATGAGTTATGTTTGGGTATATTTGTATAGAAGTTATATTGTTATGGATCCTCCAACATGTGGTGCTTGCTTCCACCTCATACTAGCCAAAACTTCCGCACCAAGTAGAAATACTACTTGTGCATCCAAACACCCTTAAACCCAAAGTTGGTCCATATGAGTCCACCATACCTACCTATATGCGGTATTTTCCTGCCGTTCCAAGTAAATTTGCATGTGCCAAACTCTAAACCTTCAAATAATATTCTGTTTTGTATGCCCGAATCGCTCATATAGTGACTAGGGGCTGTCAGTATCTTCCATGCTAGGTGGGTTATTCTCACGATATGTGTTGATTCACTATCATTCACGAGAAAGTGGCTGGTATTCGGGATGCCCAGTTCCATGCTCAAAAATCAAATCAAAATATAATGAAACAAAACTCCCCCAGGATTGTTGTTTGTATAGACGGTACCCGTGGATTCAGCTCGCCGTGGAGTGTGATTGATTGGTGGAGGGGGAGTAAAAACTTTACCATTCTGTTTGGGAACCGCCTATAATGTATCTAGCATGGAAGATACCGAGATCTCTCGGTTGTTATGTTGACAATGAAAGCATACCTTTCAAAATTATTATTCATTTCTGTTTTAAAAACTCGAGCTCTGTCACCTTTGCAAATCAATGCTTCCCTCTGCGAAGGGCCTATCTTTTACTTTCTAGTACTTACCTTTATGCAAGAGTCATGGTGATCTTCACCACTTCCTATATTTCGCCTTTTTCTCTTGGCAAGCGTCATGTGTTGGGGAATGATCTAGACATATATATCCAAACAAATATATTTGATCATGAATTATTATTGTTGACAATTATCTATATGATAAATAAGTTGGGAGGCTGTCGGGGATATACCCCGTGGTATAACCCGGCCAGAAGTATGACCCGGCCAGGACTTGGAGACTCACTGGTGACCCGGTCGAGACTTGGCGGTTCATTGGTAACCCGGCAGGCGGGTCAGACGAGCGACAAGGACCAAGGCCCAGCGAGCAAGCCGGCGCAAGTCGGCTCATCGACGGGCTTGGAGGGGCGGCTCACAGAGAAGACCCAAGGAGAGGAAAGACTCCATCAGGAAGGAAACAAGACCCGGATTAGGATTCATGAAAGACTAGTCCTAGTCCTACTCCCAGTAGGACTCTACATGTAAACCTACCCCTTCCACTTATATAAGGAGGGGTAAGGCGCCCCAAGAGGGACAAGCGAAGAGAGACTCAAGTCATTAGAGATAGACAGATTAGAGGCTCTCGAGATTAGAGGTAACAAGACAGCACCCTTGTAATCGAGATCACCCTCATCATCAATATAGACACAAAGCAGGACGTAGGCTTTTACCTCTACCCGAGGGGCCGAACCTGGGTAAACTCGCGTCTCTCGATTCCGACCAACCCCTCTCAAGCCGCCACATAGTTGCGATGGCCTCACACCTAAGTCCGTTAACCCGGACATCTTGCCGTGACAAATCCACGACAGTTGGTGCCCACCGTGGGGCGACGCACGATGGTATTGTGTTCTTGGAGGGATCTCTTTCAGGGATTGAGAAGCTCGTGATTGGCTAGATGAACAACAGCCGGCACGAAACAATTATGCAGGCTAGCCCGGCAGAAGACAACCTTGGGTAGAGTTGACAAATTCATTGTTTTATGAATTAGAGTTGCAGTCATGAATTCCCGGCCACAATTGTTTTCGGCGATACGTCGAATCTCACAAGAGATCAATTTCGCTGATGCTCGCCGCCGCACGTCGCGAGTCCGACAGGAGTTTAGTGCGCAGCGGGATTGGTCCAGTTACACTTTCGGCAAAAACAAATCGCTGCTGGTACGAGTCAAATTAGTTGGATTTTTCTCGGCGTATTGGTCGAGTTGTTTCCACCGCTGCTCCATGTACTCCGAGGGAAGCAAGAGGAGATGAGAGTCACTGCAGCTGCTACTTTTTCCTGAAGTAAAGACAAATCCAAAGGATCATCAAGCACTTCCATACGTGACCAAGGGTAAGAATCGAATTTGGTGTCTTATCTGATTACTGCATCCGAGGCTAATACAAAGCGTGATATGGATTACAAAAAAAAAGGAGCAGGCCGCCTCGGATTTGGTCTTCCCCGCCGCACCTGCCGGTGCGCCCCAACCGGATCCATCACGCCTCAGTCTCTGCGCCTGTCCACACGCGACGGCTTGCCGCTGCACCTCCTCGCACGCCAGATCGACGCTGATGCCGGCCACTCCGCTCCTTGCGTGCCGCCGACAACCGCGACCCGGCTTGCTCAGCCGCCGCAAGTCCGAGCCGCCTTGCATCGCCCCTCCACGCTCGTGCAAGTCGCCGGTCTTCACGCTCGCGCAAAGTCGCCGATCTCCACTCACCGGCGACCGCGCCTTGCTCCGCTCGCCCCGCCTGGCTTGCTCCCGGGCCAGCTGCCGATGTGGCTCCGCTTCGCCCCGCTCGAGCGCCTCGACCTGGCCAGTTTCACCTCATCACCACGCCCTCACGTGCCTCCTCCCGCTCCGCCACGCGCTTCGCCTCACCTTGAGTCGCCGCGCACCTCGCCACTCCAGAGCCGCCTCCGCTCTGCTTACCGGCTCTACCTCGCCTTTGTCGCCCACGTCGTAGGTTTCTCCTCAAAGCCATCTCGCGCCGGCCTCGCCTCAGGCCACCTCGGGCCGGCCTCGCCGCTACCGCAGCCAGCCATCCACTACGGCTCCCTCTCCACCGCGGCCTCGCGCACCTCCGTACTCTACGCCGCCGCGTAGGCCTGCGCCCGCCTCACTTGCCTCCCTCGGCCCCCCTCGTGCGTGCCTTCGCCAGACCGCGCCTGCCGCCGCTGTGACTAGCCGCCGTCACCTCGCAGCACATCCGAGCACCGCGCGTCGGCTCCCCTCCGCCGTAGCCGTGCCTCGCCTCCGCGCGCCGGCCGCCGGCTCTCGGCCGTGCGCATGCTTCGCCGCTGTTCCGGCTCTCCCGCCTTTGGCCGGACGAGCCCCTACTCCACTACGCGCTAGAGCCGCTAGGCCACTCCGTCGCCGGGCTGCTCCGTCTCACCTCCGTGCGCCAACCTTGAGCCAGCCCTGCTCGCGCGTCCGCCTCGCCAAGTCGGCCCGCCTCCATGGGCGCCACCGGAGCCGGGCGGCGTCTTCGCCTCCGCCTCGCCTCGCCTCGAGTGGTGGCAAATCCTCATGGTAGGGTAGCAGGGGATGGATGCCTACAGCGGTGGTAATTTTGTAGTGTGAAGCTCATGCCGGGAGTAATCGTTGGAGATAGTCAACGGAGGAAAGAAAGGAAGGAAAGGAGAAAAGGCCCGGCTGGATAATAAAAGAAAAAAAAAGAAAAAAAAAGAAAAAAGAAGAAGAAGCGTCTACAGTCAAAGAGTTTTTTTCAAAACTGCGTTCGTGATGGGGTGACATTATCATCAGGTGATATTTTTCCGGGTAAAATTATTCATGTGAACTTACTCTATTAAGAGTCTTTTGTACTTTGACTTGTATGAATTTACGCGCAGGTTAAATTATAAATGGGAGGCTGCTCCCGCGTCCACAATACGTTGGGTAATCCAAGGAACGGGTGAGCCGCCGCCCCGCGGTCCAGGCTACATCAACATGTCACAAATGACCCGCGCGTCCGCGCCGGTTTATAAATACCACGGGCAACTCACCGACCGCGCCGGCTTAACAACGCCACGACGACTCGCCGTTCATGCTGGTTTCCAACGCCACGGGCGACTCACCGTTTGCGCCGACCTATAACGCCGCGTCCGTCTCTTGCGACCGCACCGGCTTACAACGCCGCGGCCGTCTCTCGCGACTGTGCCATCTTCAAACGCCGCGGCTGACTTCTACGTCTACATCAACACGCCAGGGGCCGCATACACCAGTACGAGCCGCCCAACGGACGGTTCTGAATCGCCGCCCTGCGGTCCAATCTACATTGACATGCTGGTGCCGTGCTTGTTCGTTCAAGCCGCCCAACGGACGCGCGCAAGTCGCCGCCCGCAGTCTGATCTACATCAACATATTGGTGCAGTGTTCGCCTGTATGAGCCGCCCGACGGACAGGCGCACAAGTTGCCACCACTGCAGTTTGGTTAAACTTCAAACAACCTGCCGGGACGAACCATCGACCGGATTATTGAAACAATATACGGGAACGTCTACAAACCCGCCACGGTCAACCTCGACCTTCAGTGGAGATTCTCAAGCCGCTTCTTCGAGTCAACTTAAGACTCAGGGGCTACAGACATGGCTCGACACACTTGGTCGTTTTCAACGAGAGCCCCGGGTCATTGCAAGGAAGTTAACCCAATCCCGGGGGCTACCATATTATTGGCGGAAGAATTAAAAGTTGCCCAAGAGGATGAGCCGCTGTGATGCACCGTTTAAACATGAGTGCCCGGATTTATTGGATCATCATAAAAGTAACTTGGAGTTTCTGTTGTCTGTGCATTTCAGATTGTGCAAAGGTGGATACTTCAACAAAGGTCATTTGGGGGCTTCCAACCCGCCGGGTTTAGCTCGCTCACCCTCTTAATCGGCTCTTCAGCCACAATAGTAAACAATACAGCGGCTTACAAGTTGGCGGTCCACAAGACGGCGGCTTACAAGATGGTGCACAAGTTGATGTCGTCGACAAGGTCGTTTGGGGGCTTCAAACCCACCGGGTTAAGCTTCAACCCTCTCGATCAGGCTCTTCAGCCACTGTAAGGTGACCGCCGAACGCTTATCAGTTAATCTCGCCAGGAGACCCTGAGCACTGGTTAAGGTTCAAACGGCGGACTGTGTCACGTGAGAGGGGGCTTCTGGGCCCTAGGGATACTCATGCCCTGCCGTGTCTCTTGCTGGGACGCTGCGCTCATCAATCTTCGCCTGGAAACAGAGTATTGTTATGAGTTCAAGTAGCGAGTCCACCCAGCGGAACCAGTGTTCGTGTCTCTTTCTGGCACGTTGCGCTCAGCAATCCTCGCCTGGAAACCGAGTATTGTTATGAGTTCAAACAATGAGTCCACCCAGCAGAACCGGCAGATGTGTCTCTTTCTGGTTCGTTGCGCTCTTATCAGTTAATCTCGCCTAGAGACCCTGAGCCGCTCAAAGGAGTTGACGGTCACTCTCGTTAGAGACCCTGCACTGGTATGAGTTCAAGCATCGAGTCCAGCCAGGAAGAACCATCATATGGGTTTTTTGAAAAGAAAAGCAAGAACATCATACATTGCATCATACATTGCATCGTGCATTCCATCATACATTACATCATGCATTTCATCATACTTACATATCATGCCGGTTTGCCAAACCGGGTCAGAGCAAGATTATGAAAGAAGAAGCAAGGCTATAAAAGATTTTAACATCTCCGGGTTGTGCTTTTTCAAGCCGCCCTTACAATAATGCAGAATATATTCTGTCTTGTTTTGGCAGGTCTTGTCTCTTAAGATGAGCCGCCGTTAAGTATGATGAAAAAACTACTGCAGGAACAAATAGATCTTTAATAGCCAACATGGCTGGATCTTTATCATGGTTTATCATAACCAGTATTAAATGATTGGGGTTTTTTCAAGCCAGCTTGGGAAATTGATTATTTTTGAAGAGCCGCCCTATCAGATATAATGCCGTGTCATTTAATTGACCGGCTATTGGATTTCTTCAACCTGTGCCCTGTAGTATACTACAACACTCATGGATTTCTCAGACATATATTTTCCGGGTTGCACCGCAACCACGAGCAGGGATTTTCATTTTCAAGGGTAAAGGCATTATTCTAGGATATTCGACAAAATACCGGGTTACAACCACGGTCAAGGATTCATTCAACAAATTATGATGAGTTATATTATTATCACACAGTCCCGAGTCGCCGCAGGCAGACGACCCGGCACTTGGGGGCTACATTATTCAAGTCATGTTTATATCAAGTATGCAAGTCCCATGTCACTGCAAGCATGCACCACGGCCCTTGGGGGCTAATGCAAGCTGTTTTTCAAGTCATTACATTGTCAACAGACCCTGTTATCTCAAGGATATGAGCCGGCCTTTATATCTTTTTCTAAGTCCCAGCCCAGTATTGTCTTACTGACCCGGCCCTTGGGGGCTACACCGCTCAGATCAAATTTTCTAAAGTCCCAAGTCGCTGCAGGCATACGACCCGGCACTTGGGGGCTACAGTATTCAGTTGGTCAAACAGATTATAAGGTCCAAATTAACGACCCGGCGCATCACATGCTGATGAGCCGGCCCTTGGGGTCTACACCAGCTGAAACTTTATAAGGTATAAGACAATTACAAGTCCCAGGTTGCTGCAGGCAAGACAACCTGACACTTGGGGGCTACACAGTCAAAAAATATTATTGCAAAGCACCAAGTCATCATGGACAGACTCGGAGCTTGGGGGCTACAGGTAATATGGAGATAAAAAATAGCAGAACATTTTCAAGCTATCAATTTTGAGTGAGCTAGGTCTCATGTCTTGGTGAAGCTGAAGCATTGAAAGCCGGCTCAACATTTCACGGATTTCTTTATGCCCAATAATTTTATCAAGTCAATTGGAGTCCGTTAGTTTTGACCTGGCAGCACCAACGATCATGACCTGGCAGAGTTTATATAAGCCGCCCGATTTCACAACAATGGAAGTCCGGCTCAACGTTATGCGGAATTCTTATTTCCAAGATTTTCATCAAGCCAAAGTATTAGAGGCCGACTCAACGGCATATGGGTGTTTTATTCTCAATATTTTGCAAAGGACACATACCTGCAAGACGATGGTGAAGACGGCTCATTCATATGAAGAAGAAACCCGGATTTTTGCTGATCCACTTCAATGAAATAAGCCGGCCAGGGGAGTGAGCCGGTCACTTAACATATTTATTATTCTTATTTCAGGAGCTTACCATGAATAAATTCAAGCTAACCTGGGGGCTAATGTCGGGGATATACCCCGTGGTATAACCCGGCCGGAAGTTTGACCCGGCCAGGACTTGGCGACTCACTGGTGACCCGGTCGAGACTTGGCGGTTCATTGGTAACCCGGCAGGCGGGTCAGATGAGCGACAAGTACCAAGGCCCAGCGAGCAAGCCGGTGCAAGGCGGCTCATGGACGGGCTTGGAGGGGCGGCTCACAGAGAAGACCCAAGGAGAGGAAAGACTCCATCACGAAGGAAACAAGACCCGGATTAGGATTCATGAAAGACTAGTCCTAGTCCTACTCCCAGTAGGACTCTACATGTAAACCTACCCCTTCCACTTATATAAGGAGGGGTAAGGCGCCCAAGAGGGACAAGCGAAGAGAGACTCAAGTCATAAGAGATAGACAGATTAGAGGCTCTCGAGATTAGAGGTAACAAGACAGCACCCTTGTAATCGAGATCATCCTCATCATCAATATAGGCACAAAGCAGGACGTAGGCTTTTACCTCTACCCGAGGGGCCGAACCTGGGTAAACTCACGTCTCTCGATTCCGACCAACCCCTCTCAAGCCGCCACATAGTTGCGATGGCCTCACACCTAAGTCCGTTAACCCGGACATCTTGCCGTGACAAATCCACGACAGAGGCGAAACATTAAACCCCTATCTTTCTCTGTGTTCGATGGATGCTATTTGTTCTAAAAATATGCTTTGAGTGTCAATAATCATGGGAGACTATATGATAGTTGAGTATGTGGAATTTTCTAAATCAAAGCTCTTACATAGACCCTTCCTGAAAATAAGATGAATTGCAATTGTTCGATGACTAGGAATATGGTTTGTTAGTTTTCAAGAAACTTTCTGGTCTATACATTAACATGTGAATATCTTGTTACTTGATCATGAGAAGTTTTATGAGATGAGCTACTGTTTATGGTTTATATTGATGCTAGAAAAAGTGATTGGAATTATCATTGATCAAACTTGTGCACTTGCTAGCATTCACACTTCATAAATTATTTCTTTTATCATTTACCTACTCGAGGACGAGCAGGAATTAACTTGGGGATGCTGATACGTCTCCAACGTATCTATAATTTATGAAGTATTCATGCAATGTTTACAATAATTTTATATGATTTTGGTATGATTTTATTAGAACTAATCCGGACTGACGCTGTTTTCAGCAGAACTACCATCGTGTCGTTTTTTTGTCCAGAAATAAAAGTTCTCAGAATGGGCTGAAACTTTATGGAGAATATTTTTGGAAAATATAAAAACATACTGGAGCAAAAAGATACCGGAGAGGAGTCCCGAGGCAGCCACAAGCCTAGGGGGCGCCCCCCTAGGGCGCGCCCCCCTGGATTGTGGGTCCCTCGGGAGTCCCCCTGACTTGATTCCAATGCCAAGTATCCCTATAAATACCAAAAACCACAGAAAGAAACCTAGATCAGGAGTTCCGCCGTCGCAAGCCTCTGTAGCCACGAAAAACCAATCGGGAGCCCGTTTCGGCACCCTGCCGGAGGGGGAAACCATCACCGGAGGCCATCTTCATCATCCCGGTGGTCTCCATGACGAGGAGGGAGTAGTTCACCCTCGGGGCTGAGGGTATGTACCAGTAGCTATGTGTTTGATCTCTCTCTCTCGTGTTCTTGAGATGACACGATCTTGATGTACCGCGAGCTTTATTAATATAGATGAATCATATGTAGTTTTCCCCTCTCTATCTTCTTGTGATGAATTGAGTTTTCCCTTTGAAGTTTTCTTATCGGATTGAGTCTTTAATGGATTTGAGAACACTTGATGTATGTCTTGCGATGGGATATCCGTGGTGACAATGGGATGTTCTATTGATCCACTTGATGTATGTTTTGGTGATCAACTTGCGGGTTCCGTGACCTTGGGAATCTATGCATAGGGGTTGGCACACGTTTTCGTCTTGACTCTCCGATAGAAACTTTGGGGCACTCTTTGAAGTTCTTTGTGTTGGATTGAACATGATGAATCTGAAATTGTGTGATGCATATCGTATAATCAAGCCCATGGGTACTCGTAGTGACATTGGAGTATCTAGGTGACATTAGGGTTTTGGTTGATGTGTATCTTAAGGTGTTATTTTAGTACGAACTCTAGGGCTGTTCGTGACACTTATAGGGATAGCTCATACGATTGATCGGAAAAGATAACTTTGAGATGGTTTCGTACCCTACAATAATTTCTTCGTTTGTTCTCCGCTATTTGTGACTTTGGAGTGAACTCATTGTCGCACGTGAGGGATTTACATATGATTCAACTATGTCAGTATTGTTGAGAGAACTTGCACTAGTGAAAGTATGAACCCTAGGCCTTGTTTTCAAGCATTGCAATACCGTTTTTGCTCACTTTTGTTACTTGCTACCTTGCTGTTTTTATATTTTCAGATTACAAAAACTTATATCTACCATCCATATTGCACTTATATCACCATCTCTACGCCGAACTAGTGCACCTATACAATTTGCCATTGTATTGGGTGTGTTGGGGACACAAGATATTTCTTGTATTTGATTGCAGGGTTGTTTGAGAGAGACCATCTTCATCCTACACCTCCCACGGATTGATAAACCTTAGGTCATCCACTTGAGGTAAATTTGCTATTGTCCTACAAAACTCTGCGCTTGGAGGCCCAACACGAGTCTACAAGAAGAAGGTTGCGTAGTAGACATCATCGGGTCATGTTTGACAATATTTATGGCTTGATGCATCCATGGTGGTGTAGTGTAGGCTTATGGTGTATTGTCTGCGCCAGTGGTCATGCCAATATTTACCATCGACAAACAGTTGCATCGGGGGTATGGGATTGCCAAAGCGTCACAACGAGAATTTGGTGGTACGGTCTCTTCTCTCCATTTGAGCTACGACTGGCGTTACTCTAGAGTCAATGAAGGTTCTGGTTCCATGGACGGGTCTTTGGCAGCTACTCAGCTTGCATAGTGTGTGTGTTTAGTACATGTGGTTGTGTCCACGTCCGGATCACGTGCGCTTGCATTATGGCTCAACACCTGCTCGGCGTGGATTATCGTTGCTCCTTTTTTTTTTCTATCCGCCTTGACATAGCTTCGTTCTTGTATGACTTTGCTAGTTGTTGGTGTGGTTTTTTTTGTGTGTGTGTGCGCGTTCGTCTTAGGTATGTGCATCCTAGTTATGTAGAGATCGGGTGTGTGCTCTTTGTGTTTGTATCATCTTGATGCTCCATATTGAGCTAATAAAATCCATCCTTTCTCGGAAAACAATGTTGCCTACTGCGAAGATATCTAAATCACATGTAGAGTATGGTCATGGAGATGTCTAGGGTAAATGGAGATGTCTAGGGGAAGTGAAGATGATGATATCTGGAGGAAATGGAGATGATGGTGGAGCGGTGACGGCGGCAGCACTTTGTGTAGGAAACAATGGTTGGCGGCTCTCTCTTGGTGGTTGTCCCCCTCCTTATAGTGGTAGTGGACGCGATTAGGTGATCGGGGCCCCTCTGATGCGAATTAGCCGCATCATGATGTGTATGTTGGGTCCTAATATGACAAGGGGGCAGAATAAGTTGGTAGTAGTAAGAATTGATTTCAGAATATCGATTGCGAATGAGCATCAATATCGGACATCTACTCTTCAACATGGGAAGGTGGACAAATATATTGATTTCTATTAGCAAGCACGACACAACCTGGATTTGGTAAACAAGCAATAGCATTTCTATTAGCAAGCATGACAGAAACTGCAAATGAAAGCATGTTTAGTGATGCCAAAATATAGGGCTCCAATGCATCCGTAATCCTAAGTGACTTTTATTGGATTTTTTGAAACCCGGGTGTATTGGATGACCTTATCTCAAATACTTTAAAAATCACATTTTAAAGTTTCAAAAAATACTGAAAATAATTCTATGTTATCATATGGATTTATATTACACATGTGTAAAGTTTGGTGATGAAATAACTAAACATGTGAGCTATAAAAAAAATAAAAAATTGTGATTCCCAAATAGTGAATAATACACGCACTGTTCATCTATCAAAAATCACGATTTTTTCATTTTTGTGCAAGTCACATGGTTACTTCATTCGGAATCAAAGTTTGTACAGGTGTAATATATATACATTCATATAGACATGTTGATTTGTTTTCAGAATGTTTTGAAACTTCAAAATAGCATTTTGGCACTATTCAAAATATAGGGCTCCAATCACCCGTCTTCCAAAGTGACTTTTTGTAGTCAACATAAATACAATGATAGCAGTATGCAAATGAAACTATGCTCATTGGTATTTGACTGGTAGTACCAGGTGATCATGTAAGCGCTATTGGTACGCACTGATCTCAGTGGCCAAGAGTTGGGAATGAATTCTGGACTCTGGTCTCTGTGGATAGAGCTGGACGTTGTTATTCTCCATGTCGACACGAATCAAATACTGGCTTGTGGACTCTACTCGACGCCGGCGTGTGCAGTGTGGTGTATCATATTCATCCACCACCCTGACACAAGTGAGAACTAGGTAGATGACGCCGTCTTCATGGATGCTCAGGACAGGAAACGAAGGAAGAAGCTTTGGCATGCCAGTAGATTGGTATGCCTCGCTTGCCCAGATGTTTCCAACATTGTACTTCCTGCTTATGGTCCACTCTGACAGGTCGGGCGACAGAGTATAGACGGTCAGATCAAAGTCTTTGCCCGGCACGTGTTCAGCACTGTCGTCCAAGCAGACAAACTTGATGGCGTCCCCGACGCAGGCCATGGAACGGAACGCCTCGACATGGTGGTGGTGGTATCGACGCCGGGGGCTAGCGGAGGGGTGATTGTGTCCATGCTGGGGGCCGCTGGTATCGTAGGATGGAGATGGACAATCTAGGGGCAACGGAATGAAACGGAGCTCCGGCTCCGGGATATCCAGATCACATGCTACCAGGCCACTGAGCAGATCCACCCAGCAGAGGATAGACCTGTGATAAGAGAAGTACAAATGACCGCAGAAGGTTCGTGGAAGGGGCAGGCGCGCGGGCTGCAAGGCCCATCCTGATCCTGGGTCGGACGACTTCCACAGCCAGACCGCTGCTTGGGAGTATCGTGGCCTGAGCCTGACGAGTTGGGCAAGAACGTAGTCGCCGTCATCCCCGCTGCACATGACGACGGCCGAGTTGGACCCTACGGCGGGATGGTCGTCGTCTTCGGGAACCTGGGGGATCGCGGAGAGGGAGTTCTTCCTGGCGTTGTA
Source organism: Elymus sibiricus (assembly GCA_039707655.1). Lineage (NCBI taxonomy): Eukaryota > Viridiplantae > Streptophyta > Magnoliopsida > Poales > Poaceae > Elymus > Elymus sibiricus. The sequence goes on from CM077665.1 coordinate 61,205,888, forward strand.
GATCAGGTAGCCTCCCATCGTCATCCTATGGGCGCCAGGGCGGTGCACGCCGGCGTAGAGGGCGATCAGGTTCTTGTCCGCGCTGGAGAGGCGGCCCTTGTCCAGCTCGCCGCATGCCCAGGGAAGCCCGACGGGTTTCGGCGGCCGCAGTATGTGGAGGGAGGAGAGTTCCGGCGGAGAGGCGTCGACGCCGTGGGCCTTGAAGGTCCGCAGGTACTCGGTGACTGCCTCAATCATCTCTTTGCGGCTTGGTCGCTCTCCTCTTGCTTCCCAGCCGTCGCAGATTGACTCGCTGCCGGACACCGCCTCGTCGTCGGAGAAATCCGCCTCGCGCTTGAGCAGAACCATTGAAGGGGCCATGGCGGCTAGCTAGCCAGGGATTACGGTTGGGTGGCGGGAGAAGGGTTTGGGGGTCGATGGTGGCGGCTCGGCCAGAGTTAGGGTTGAGTGGAGGAAGTTGAAGGAGGGTTTGCCTGGTTGATCTAAAAAATAGCAGGGAAACGGGCGTTCAGGGGATGTGGGGACTCGCTCGGGTCGCAGGATCGATCAACGGACGGTGCGTACATTATCGTCGCAAACACACGAGGGTTGCTTTTCGGCACGACTGAAAATATCATCACATACCAAGGTTATACAATGGCAATGTATTTTTTTACACGTAACAATAAAGTATTTTTTCGGAAAAAAAAACATCAGATCTCTTATAAAAGTTCATCAGAAGTACGAAGAATCCCAAACATAATAAAAGTTACATCGAGAGCAGAACGAGTCGTCGATGCGCCGCTGTCGCCACGCCCCTAACGGAGCCGGCCTGACATTCGATGACAGTCGTCGGGAAGGCTCTGTGCGTGTGCTGTTAAGGACCAGCGCCCTGGAGCCGAATTCGTCGTTGTTGAACCCTTGAATCGATCTGAAGTACCTGACAGCATAACTCGCCGCCGCACACGCACAACGAGAAACCCTAACCTCATCGCCCAAGGAGACGACAGGAATGTATGTTGGAGCTCTGTCAATTTCGTCCAAATGGACGAACTCAATGAGAATCGGGGCCCGGAAGATCAACTCGAGGAAGGAGCATCATCAACCGCCCAAACGCCGCCCTACACGGACTAAAACCCTAATATAAACTACTAGCCAGAGCCCTAGGCGTCAACCTACCGATACGAAGGGGCGGGGCGGGGGGGGGGGGGGGGGGGGGTAGTTGGCTCGCCAATCGTCTAATTGGGTCACCACATGTATCTGATCACATCGCTAACCCGGCGCTCCGACACTCATGTCCCCCTTCTCGCATGGTTTATCATCGTCGCCCCATTGTGGCAAAGAAAATATTGTAGTTGTAGATGGTGCATCAAAGAATGACCTCCTCGACAACTATAAAATCTATATTTCTATCCAAGCGGAGGAATTTTGAATTCTAAATTGTGAGAAGAAGGTTTATTTACCACGTGTAGTTTAACTACGAGTGCACTAACAGATTTTTTTGGCAAAACTAATAAATATCTCGAAACAAGCACCGCCGAAGATCTCTACTCCTAATTGCTCACTTAGTAGAATAGCTTCCAGGTTGTTTTTCAACTGGTTTTATTTCGTCTCCCCCCTCCACGTCTAATGCACGTAACAAAAAACCCATAGAAGTACGAAAAAAAAACATACTGCCATCGATCCATACTCCCATCGATCCTACACCAGAGACGGCGCTGTCTCCATCTTGCCGTCTTCATGCCATCGTCTTCGCGCCGCCGTCTTCACGGGATCGCCGCGCCGCCGTCCTCTTCTCAGCGCCGCGCCGCCGTCTTCACGCGACCGCCACGGATCACCACGATGCCGCGGATCACCAGGTTGCAGCCATCGTGCCGCCGCGGCGGCGGCCGTCGCAGATCACCAGCGACCGCGGCGGATGACCGAGACGCGGCGGCCGCCGCCAAACCACGGATCCGCACGAACGAACCGCGGGGGCGGTGAACAGTGCAAGGCATCGTCACATCGGAGATGCCGCTGCCCGCCGCATCGAACAGCTCCAAGGTCCGTCCCTTCCACTCTCCATCCCTTTCCTTACCAACGAGCAACATGTGGATACAGCACGAGCCTGCTAAAACAGAACCAAATGCCTCTGTTCGTGCATCTCTCTCTGTATGCGGATAAATGGGAGGTTGGGTTATGCAGTCCAGCTATTTGATAAATCGTAAAATGCGCACAAAGAGCATGATTCATGGTTCTATTTCTTCACAATTGGTTTCTTCCTTTCTTAAGATGCACATGAACATTTTTAGAGGATGATAGGTCGTGTTCATGGCAGCGCCATCGTGGTCATCTTGATGCACCTCTAGATCCACTGCCTTTCTTTGGTCCTGCCTCGAGCTGCGAGAGCAGGACGACACAGCAGTGGGAGTGCTAGCGAAGAACATGTAGCAGTTGCTATCCATCTGCAGAGTGGCCGGCAGAGTGGGTGGTAAACTATGCGGACAGCGGCACAGATATAAGCAAGTACGGAACATCAAGATGTTAGAGAAGAGATTTCAGATATCAACGCTAATATCATCAAGGTTCGGTCATATACATAATCATCTTCACTCTCCAGCAACATTAGATACTACACAGTGTGAAAGATTATAATTTTGAAATTGACATTATAAGTTGCAGATATTTCTTGATATGGGTGGTGCTGGTTGACAAAATCACTGTAAATTACATGGGGCAATGGAGTGAGAGGCCATTACTGTTGGCATGCCTTTGGAAGTTTGTCCGCAAAGCTGAGTCTGAAGCTTCTCGGCTATGCACATTTTGGGAGGAGCTGCTCATGAACCCAGAGTGGTATCCCTTCAAGATTGACATAGCTGGAGACATCTGTGAGGTGTGCCGGGTTCTTTTACAGACCATAACTTATGTTCAATCGATTCATGGAGGTGAGAACTGATAATTTATATGCTACACTGCTACTTGTGTGATCTGGAGACTATTAATGACGATGACGTTAAGCTACAAGGACTTTGCACTGAATGGGGGAAGATGTACACAAGGCTTTGCTAAATGGTTTCATGTAGTTAAAAGAATGTGGCAGGCTTGGTAATGTCAAAGAGGAACGGAAGGTCACTCTCAGTGAGACTATTGAGTACATGCTCAACCAAGTGAAGAGCCACGACAACAAAAATGATAGGACGACTCGCAGGTACATATGATCCTAAGGTTAAGTTTGTCAAGTGTGACTTTGCTAGAATCATACAACAGACCCTCCAGTCTTGATTGCATTGGAGGATTGAAATTGTAGTTCTCAGTTTGTGTATCTGTAATCAGCTAAATGAAACAAGCATCCTACTGGTCCAGTGTTTTAGAGGCATGGACATAATAACATGACATGGTTTAGACTAAAATTGTACCTGATTATAGTGCCAAGAAAATAGAAGACTTGTTATTTATAGTTTCAATGCATGATCTATATTTTTTGTTGTAAATAGAAGATATGTGTATAATTAAGCATGTCTAATGTATGGAGTAGGCCACGTAAGGAGATTTTGGCCAAAATTTATAGCAAGATATTATAGTATACTTTGATCTCAGTATGTGAGATGATTGGATTATCATTTGCTATTAATTTCATTACAACAATGTTATTGTCAATAATGTTCTAGTAGTGTTTTTGTAGTCCCCAAGGCATTATTTAAAATTCATGATTTTTAGATAAATGATAACTCTGAAATGTTCAAGCAAAATCATATGACCTGTTTAACTCGGAAAATAGGAGTTGTAGAAAACTGAACATTAGGAGATGAAGATGTCATGTGTCGAGGCAATGACTGCCGATGCAGGCGCTGCACCATCTCCGACGGACCGGACAGCTTGGAGGTGTCGATCGATGCCCACACCCCAATCCTCGCTGGCACCATGTGCTGAACGCGGCCGCCCGCTAGCCAACGACCGACTTTGCACGGATTGAGCTTGTATCTAGCCTCCCTTTCATTGTTCTGAGTCATTGTTAATCATCCCAACAGATGGACCAGAGGTGGACGATGCTAGAGGATTGGGATTGTATCTAGGAGCTTGTTGAGCCCTAATGTTGATGCCCTAATGTTGCTGCATCCTTCCTTCCTTCCATTCCCGATGGGTCCGTAAGAGCATCTATAGCCGGACCCCTCATACGCTCCTGAAACGCCCGGGCAGGCCGCCCGGTCACTGACCGGTCACGAAAGAGCGATCCAGACGAACCCCTCATACCCATCTCAAACGCCCGGACAGACCGGCACCCCTCATATCCATCTCAAATATGAGGACGATATGAGGGGTCGCGGACGCGCCCGGACGCGCCCGGTCAGTCCGCCATGTAGGACGTAACCCCACCCCGGACCACCTTTTCTCTTTCTTTAATCATTCTTTTCTTTCTCTCTCTTCTTCTCCACCAATCACATGCAAGTGACCGGACATATGAGGAAAAATATGAGAAATGCGGCTGCACGGATAAAAAAGTAGGGGTTCAAAACGGACACGCCCGGTCACTGACCGGGCATGTCCGCGGACGTTTGAGAGACGGGATTTGCAAGTAGTGGCTGAAGATGCTCTTAAGCCACTCCATCATCACCCACGTCAAAGGCTCCAAGAACGGTGTGATGACTGTCCTGAACCATGGTTTTGCTCTTCCCCTGGCACTTCGTGGCCTCGTAGGTGTCGACCGCTCCGGCAGCTACCTTTTTTTCTGCTCGTGGGTGCACCAGTTGTGCGCTGCGTCCCTCACCTGCTCCTGCCAGGTGCCGGCATCCGACCGGTGCTTTCTCCGGGACGTTGCCTGTCGAAGGGGCGTGCATGAGCTACGGATGCTAGCAACTACACAGTTGTGTAGACAGAAACACGGGTGAGGGATCGCATCCTCATCCCCATTCCAATTTCTGTCTATAATATTATAAATTAGGCTATATGACATTGCTTCCCTTTGCAGCTGACATGCACATGCACCCTCGGTTAATTAGTATTACAAATCATTATGATAGTTAATACCTTTTTGAGTGATCGAGTTCAAACTTTTATCATACTAACTACTACTAACTTATATTGATAGTGTACGGACTGTGACATGATCATATATTATGGTTGTGATTTTGTAATCAAACTTTTGTCATACCAAGTACTAACTTATCTATACCTACTAATAAAGGGGCTATCGCTTCTTCTTCCCTCTAAATATTCGTCCGCCCATAATTTTCGTCCGTCCGTCATCAGTCTTACCAAAAAATCCTGCATTGATTTTGGCGGCTGCTAGGCGTCATCCGGATGCAGGGAGGAAATAATCAGCCCCCTCTGTAGCCGCCTGATGCACCAACGCGTGACCGTTGGATCTTCCTCGGCCTCTGAAGTCACACGGCACTGCTCGCGCACCCAGCCCCCATCGCTCGCTCGCCTCTCCCTTGCCTTGTCGACGGTCGGCTCGCACCATGTTCGTTGAATCGCAGCCAGACCATCGATCGCAGCATCGCTGCCCCCATTGTCGAACGGTGGAAGCATCATCGGAGCAGCCCGAGCCGCCGTCGCAGCAGTTGAGCCGACATGCAGCACGGCGACGCCGTCGCAGTAACGTCGTCGGAGCCGAGATGTCGTCGCAGCATCGCTGAAGTAGCAGGCCACCGCCGCAGCATGCCTCGTATCATCTCTCCGGCGAGAGGACAAGGCCTTCACAGCTGACCGTTGCAGCAATGTCGTCGCAGCATCGCCGGAGTAGCCGGCCACCCCCGCAGCATGCCTCGTATCATCTCTCCGGCCAGAGGACAAGGCCGTCACAGCATAGCCTTGCAATATCGGCGGCAATCGTCCTAGCATAACCTTGTAGAAGACGTCGGCGAAGGCCGTCGTAGCATCGCCTCTTGTTGCAACAAACGGCGCTGCCGTGACCACCTTGCAGCGGTGATGGTCGACGGCGCCAACTCCGATTGCAGCAAAGGCGCTGCTGCAAACCACCCCGCTGCTGCGACCACACGATGAAGAACGTCCCTCATAGCAACGGCGAAGACGCCCTCCACGCAGCACGATGCACCTTCTCAAAATCCGGCTCGCAGCGGTGCGGCTTTGCGCGCTGGTCCTCGAAGGCCGTTGCAGCACCCATGATTGCTCCGACGCGGTTGCAGCGACGTCGGCGGTGGCGGTAGAGCCTTGCAATGCGCCAGTGGGGAGGGGATGCAGCAGCTCTAGCACGACGGCGCGAATCGTGAAGCGGTGTGGCGGGCTGAGCAAATGAGATGGGGAAAAGGAGTTCGGCCGGGGAAGAAACCTGTGTGGACGAACGACAGGATAAGATAAGAATACACGAGACGCTAGCAACGTGGGTTCCCACTGGGGCACGTGGCGGGCAGACGACGCGGCTGCCGAGCGAGCGAACTACATCCGGATGTATTCAATTGATTTCCATTGATTTTCCCCACGTCAAACGTAGGCCCATGGGACCTCAGCCACACGAAAAAAAAAGTGCCCCTCTGTGGATCGAACTCCTGACCTACCAATCAATTCTCAAGAACACATCCAACAGACCACGCTCATGGCCGCATAAAAGCAATAGATCTGTTTGTTTTATATTGTCCCACCTCGCTCCCTTACATAAAATCTTATCAACTTATATACTACTCCTACATGATAATCAACAAGTAGCCTAGAGAATCGGTTAAGAGTGGAGCGGTCTCTCCATAGGAAAAAATTGGGAAATTATAATGGGAGAGAGATTGGACTAAATCGGCTCATGCTTGCACGCATGCATGCCCATAGCTTGGTTAATTAAGCGGGCTATATAAGCAGAGCTCGATGAGCTAATTATAAGCGGGTTAATTGAGGGGCGGATTAATGAGAGAGACAAGAACCGATCGGCTCATGCATGCACAGGATTTGTGGGACGGATTCCTCGATGGTGTGGTGGACTGGTGGAATTAATAGGCGTGATCACATGCCAAGTATGGATAGTCTCGTGACAAAAGGGGTCCGGTTCAGGGATCACGACGCCGAACTGTTCGCGGGGGATGCTGGACAAGGCGAAGAAGGAGCTCGAGCGGGCAAACGCGAGCGGCTAGACAGCCGTCCGATACGTCGCTGGTGACCATTCATCGCAGAAACCCCACCCCATGTCTTCCTTCTCCTACTCTGATCAAATGTGTCGCGAGCAACCCAGCCTCCTCTTGTGTGCTGTGCTTCACCGGCAGCGAGCGGCCCCAACTCCAGCCTTCGTGCTGCGTTGCAACTTGCAACACTGGCAGCGAGTAGCCCGACCTCCACCGGCGAGCTTCGCATCGCAGCACCGGCGCCGACGTGCGTTAATGCTAGCGACGCACACAGGTTAGCATCACATATGCCTGGACGATTTTATACACATAAGCAAATAGAAAATAAATTATTCTAGAAGTCATGGTTATAGAGTCCGATCTCAACGAAGTTGTTGTTCCGGAGCAGAAAGAAGATGACATGCTTAAGGTCCCTGACAGTATGGAGGAACAATTGCATCCAGGTAAATTTATTACGTCACGTATAGGACATTTTTATTTTATTATGTCAGTGTGATACGTTTCGTCACCATGTATCTATGGCCCGATCTTCAATGTTGTATTGAAGTCTTTTTTTTGCGGTCATGCCGTACTGAAGTCGGACGACAAATATTGCGTGTATATCAGTGCTCTTACTTTAATATCATTTTTTTTGTTTTCTAAATTACATCCAGAAAAAACCTGACACTATCAACACATCCACCGACATTGGTTGACTCATTCATGCTTCTTTCAAATTTTGTTTAGGGATACCGCACTACAAAATATATTATTTGAATAAAAGGATATTGCAAATGAAAGTAGTTTAGTTTATTAAAACAACTTCAATAATTATGGCAATTGCAATATTCTACTACCATGATTATAACATGAGAACAATCTTGGTTTAAGACAGCAATGTAAATCATCTAACTAAGAAACAAACCGAGATAACATTTAGTGATAGGTAAGAGAAAACTTACTAATTCTATGTATGATAGTCTTATCTTAATTTATTAGAAAATTTACACACAAGTACATTATGCCTCCATGTATATTTGTATTTTTTGGAATTTTTTGAAACGTAAAATATGAATTTTGCATTTTGCAAATGGAGGCTTTCATGGAGCTCAGCCTCCAAAAGCAATTTTCGCTTAGAAACAACACATATATTCTAATGTTGATGTCCATTGTAATTAAAGTAATTTACAAGTAGGTACATGTTCTATTTATGATGTAAAATTTAATTATATTCTTCTTTTTAACAAACATAGCAGATTCATACAATATACAAAAGTCGCATGCAGCGAAACAATTTGGATCGCTATCTCCAGTCCTGGATGCGAAAGAACAAAGAAATAAAAGATATAGAGAGCGGTATGCACGGATGACCAATGAAGAAAAACATGTAAAGTTGGACAAACGACGCCAAGCCTATCAGCGAAAGAAAACAATTAAGGATTCAACTCAGATGCAAAAAAAGTGCACACGAGGGAGGAAGAAATACGCAAATATGGAGCTAGGACAAAAGACAAAAAAGTGCGGAAGAGAAAGGCAGAAATATGCAAATATGCAGCCAGAGAAAAAGAAAGCTGGGATAAGACAAATCGCAGCTAACCGTGAATTGAAGCGCAATACACCATGCAAAGAATCAATTGCGATGGAGAACCCAGCATATGTCGCAACAGAAGAGGAAGTTAGTTCATCTATACGACGAAGACTTCAAGTTAGCATATAAGCAGGCACGGTCGAAGAAGTATACGACATTTTTATTATGCTATATAATCACTCTTATGTGTTTCTTCTCATGCTTCTCCTTCAATGTTCACGTCGAGAATAAAACTAACCAGATGCTTCATATGGTTTTGTGTAATATTGAGATATGTGTGCATGCTAAATTTCTTTCCCCCGTTGCAGGATAGGAGGTTAGTTCATCTATACAACGAAGACTTCACGGTTAGCATATAAGCATGCATGGTTGAAGAAGTACAGAACATTTTTATTATGTTATGTAATCACTCTCATCTGTTTCTTCTCATGCTTTGAGAATAAAACTAACAAAATCCTTCATTTGGTTTTGTGTAATATTGAGATATGTATGCATGCTAAATTCTTTTGCCCCGTTGCAACGCACGGGCATGTTTCCTAGTATTAATAATATGTGGACTGTATGACATAATCATCTATTATGGTTGTGATTTTGTAATTATGTCCAAAAAAATCTGTACTGTACAAAAATCACAAACAAACTAATAAATATGAAAGGCTATTTTCTGTGGCGCTATATGTTTTTTTTTTGCTGGGTGAGGTGCTATATGTTTTCTTTTCACAAACAATGCTTTTATATACTTATGAAGTCATTGCATTTTGCAAGTTTTGGGAGTAATAAATGAACCAGTCGCTCAGCATATTAAATTGTGAGATGAAATTGGTGTGACATATTTCAAATAAATGTTGACATATTTTTTAACATCAGAAGACAATAAACAAGAAATTATAGCCGTTTGTTTCAGTGGAGAAGACCGTCTTGTACTATCTCCTTACTGCTCCTCTTTTTTTAATCTTTTCATGTTTCCTTTGCAGCATAAGAACTGAATGGTATATTTTTTGCTCTAAATTCTAACCACAGAAAATATTGAGTTGCATCTTCTATGTTATATCCCTTCTTTTACATTTATTCAAACACTATCTGAAAATATGCTAATCTTCTGCAAAATTGAATAGTTCTTTTGGGTAATTATTCATGAAACAAGCTATTCCTTGGTAGCACACATGCACTTTATGTACTATGCATTTCCTATATGATTTCTTCATATGTGACACGCATAGTTAAAAAGTTTGGAATGTGATTATCATTTCTTATTTACTTAGTTTTTTTTCTTATAGCAATCAGATCGGATTGAAGGTGTATCTGCATTTTCCTTGTGCAACATGAAGATTTCAGAAGTTGAAGCAAATGGGAAGATAGAGGAGGGTTTGAAAATTAGGGAGAACATCCAACAACGGGTAAGCATTCTTTGTATATTGATATTGAGAAATTACATCTTTGTTTGATTGAAAAAACTGGTTTTGCTCCTTTTAGCCGGTGGTATATTGATATTGTTTGTATATTGTCATGTGAAGTTTTGTTGTACTACTATAAAGCACCAGAAGCTGGTAGAGTTGATTTGCATGGCAAAAATTAATGAACCTAAGGAATTTTCTCAAGAAGAATGTGCATCAAAAGGTGAAGAAATTGTGATTATCAGTTATAATATAGTCCTTACTTAAGAGTTAGGGTTCACACCTATACTACTCATAATGGAGCTTCTGTTGTTAGCAATAGAATATAGTCCTTACTCTTTATCTCTGCCAATTCTCCTCTTGAGAGCCAATTTTTTCTAAATTGTGTATGGATGAAAGGGTTTGATCGACATGTGAGGGATTGGTTTTGAGAAGGCAAGTATATAAGTCGCTCAGCAAAACAAATTATGTTGTGGAGATATTACTGTACTAGAGACCCATTCCTATATTTTACTCATATATGCATGGGAACAGTAGTACTTGTGATACGTGAGGTACAATGTAAGGTGAAGTGAAACATGGTGGACATGGCTTCACGACAACACTGGCGGAGAAGATGTCTGGGGCGGCAGATGACATGTTATAGAAGATGTTGAGGGCGGCGGTGGAGAAAATCACCAAATGGGGTGTCTCGGTGCCAACGAGAAGGAGGCCGATGGGTTCCCGTTGAGCAATGTGATGCTGCAACGACAACGTATCGGGTTCCATTTTCGTTCGGAGAAGAACTAATAAATATTTGCTGCTTATAATGATACAAGTTCATGTTCCTAAATGGAGTATTATCTTCGATGTATATGAATTGAACAAAACATAAGCCCAAGTGGAATGTCAAGCCTTAATTTGTACTCCCTCCGTTCCTAAATATAAGGCTTCTTAGAGATTTTTACTCTGAACAACATACGGATGTATATAGACATATTTTAGAATGTATGTTCACTCATTTTGCTCCGTATGTAGTCCGTAGTGGAATCTCTAGAAGGACTTATATTTAGGAACGGAGGGAGTACTAATAAATGATATAGGTTTACTATATATGTAAAATAGGATATTTTTTTGTTCCATGGAGAATCTCCTAGATGAGTGGTACTATTTATAAACAAAATATATATAAGGGTTACATGCATGCAGTTTACTTGGGGCTATCTATTGTTAGAGATCCAAAAAGGTCAAAGTGTGCACAATGGTCGTGGAAGTGGTTGATAAATGATATCTTGTTATTCATTATTGTTGAACTTATGTTATCACATTCAATGAGAGTTCCTAATACTCCCTCTGTAAAGAAATATAAGAGCGTTTAGATCACTAATTTAGTGATCTAAATGATCACTAAATTAGTGATCTAAACGCTCTTATATTCCTTTATGGAGGGAGTACTTGATTGTTGTGTTTCGAATTAAAGCACACTATGTGACTATCTTCGAGTAAGTGTTGTTTTATCAAGCTATTGCCCTTGCACCCTTGATGAGGGGATGTTAAAAAGAAGATGTGGATTATAAATACTTTACTATTTAGATATCATATATGTAAACATCAAGTAATTGTAAGTGTCATTTACGATCACGAGTGATCATAGTAGATGACTCTTTCATGTATGTTGAATGTGGCTAGAGGGGCCTCAATCCTTTTGAGCCAAGAAAAATAGATGAGGTATGTCCAAAATTTTGTAAGCTATGAATACTAGTTGTGAAAGGTTGAAATATTTTGTGTTGCCATGGTTCCTAAATGGTAGGGGGTAAGCCTTTTGCCACAATAGGTCCTAACTGGTAACATGTATGGTTCCAAGTGCCTAATTTGACAAGAAGTAGTTTGCCAGGCAATTGCATAATGCACTCAACTTTTTGGCAGTAGTATCTTGTAACATTTGTTTAAAGGGAACAAAATTCTTCATGTGTTGTTTTTAATTAATTAATAATAACAATGGACATGCTTCGTGAGACGATGGGCGTTAAGCATAAAAAGGCATTCAAGTGCTATGTATCATTTGTACTTTAGTGCACAATGAAGAGTTCTATGTTTTTGTACCACTTTACTTTTTATCTTGTGCATTGGATCTAACAAGTCTTTCTATGTATACATCATCGAATTACAATTTGCTTTATCGAAATACATTGCAATTAAAGTTTTTTAAAAGTGGTTTTAAATTATTTTACGTCTATTACTGTCCATCTTTTCTATACATGTAAAATTTGACATGCATTATGTTACATATGCAACTAGAGCATTTAAAAACACATGCTACCAGTTAAAACTTTTAAAAAGCTCGTGGCAACGCATGGGCATTTTCCTAGTGTAATTAATTGTAGAGAAAAACTCAAGATTGGTCAGCGCACAAAACATGAGCGACTGGTATGAGCTTGAGCTCTCCATGTGATATCCAAAGCGCGCGGTTACATGTCTTTTACATTTTTGAATAAAAAGTGACATGCTTTCCACTTAATCCTCTACTCATTCCAAGTGGCAAACTAGCAATAGGCTATGTGGGGCTTCACCAAAGCATGCAATCTTTTCTCTTTGTTTCGGAGCCGTGAAACTTTTGTAAAAATTATTCACAAAAAAAAACTTTTGTAAAAACTGATAACATTTTTTTAGAAAAGGTGGATTACCCCCGGCCTCTGCACCTGGGCGATGCATGCAACCATTTTTTTGATTATTCACAAAGACTTTACAAAGTAGTACATCAGGTAGTCTGAAGCCACCATCTGTCGATACTCCTATCCACTTGAGGAAGGGGTGCTGATACTTGTGATCGGCGTTGGGTTTTTCGTGAAGAGTAACGGGTTATCGCAGCACAATGTGGATAAGTATTTTCTTCAGTTATGAATCCAAAGTTTATCGAACCAATAGGAACATCAATCCTCAACCGTCTTCAGCGAGTTGGAAATATGAAGATATGTTTTGCCGTGGTTAACACCAACCGGCCTCCCGTCTATTTATATAGAAGAAGCCTTGTACATTACGTACATAGGCTTGTACAACACGTACACAATAATCAGATGATTGATACAAGTGATCCTAGGATCTTCTATACATGGCAACTACTGATTACATCAGATCATATACCGGATATGCTAGGAGATATTCTCGCTAACATTCCCCCTCAATGTCAACCAGCCACAAGGTTGAGATTGCGTCGTAATTTCTCCAACATTATCTTTGTAGTAGGTTTAGTGAAAGCATCTGCCACTTGATCACCGGAGGACACAAAACGGACATCCAATGCTCCTTGCGGCACTTTTTCTCTGACGAAGTGGAAATCCACCTCAATATGCTTCGTCCTTGCATGAAATACTGGATTTGCACTCAGGTAGGTGGCGCCTAAATTATCACACCATAAAACCGGGGGCCGTGATAGGGATACTCCCAGTTCCCTAAGCAAAAATTGCACCCAAGTAGCTTCAGCTGCACCATTTGCAAGGGCCTTGTATTCTGCCTCAGTACTAGATCGTGACACTATGGGCTGTTTCCGAGCACTCCATGAAATCAGGTTAGGTCCAAAGAAGACCACAAAACCACCAGTGGAGCGTCTATCATCAAGACATCCGGCCCAGTCAGCATCCATAAAGACACTCAAAAGTGTGGAGCTTGACCGACGAATGTGAAGTTCAGTTGCCACAGTACCCTTGATATACCTTAGTACGCGCTTGACAACCTCCCAATGCACATCCGTGGGCTTGGACAGATATTGACACACCTTGTTTATAGCAAATGAAATATCAGGACGAGTGAGTGTGAGATACTGCAACCCTCCAACCATACTCCGATAACTGAAGGCGTCATTATCAGTGAGTGGAGTACCAAGGTCTGCTGCCAACTTGTCTGTGACTGACATGGGAGTAGAAACCTCCTTGCAATTCTCCATATGTGCACGATGAAGAAGATCATTAGCATACTTGCACTGAGAGAGCACCATTCCCCCGGAATTGTAGGTGGCTTCAATACCAAGGAAGTAAGCAAGACGGCCAAGATCTTTGATGGGAAAAGACCCGGAGAGTGTTCGAAGCAACCGGTCTACCGCTTGGGGACAAGAGCCAGCAATGACAATGTCATCAACATAGACTAGCATGTAAATGACCACAACTCCTTGACGAAAAATGAAGAGGGAGGTGTCAGCCTTGGAAGAATGAAACCCAAGTTGTTGCAGCCGATCACTAAGGCGAGAATACCAAGCCCGCGGAGACTGTTTCAACCCATAAATAGACTTCCAAAACTTGCAAACGTGGTGAGGGTAACGAGAGTCCTCGAAGCCAGGTGGCTACTGCATATACACATCCTCATGAAGCACACCATGAAGAAATGCATGCTGACATCAATTTGCCGTAGACACCACCCCTGTGAAACAGCAAGCGAGAGCACAAGACGAACCGTAGCTGGTTTAACAACTGGACTAAATGTGTCAAGGTAATCAATGCCATATTCCTGAGTAAACCCACGAGCAACCAGTCGAGCCTTATATTTGTCAAGAGAGCCATCAGGGTGTTGCTTTACTTTGAAAATCCACTTAGGACGCGGTTTTTTTCATTCGCGTTCCATTCACAGCAGGAATCCAAGCCGCTCTTACAGCTGACAATGTTGGTGACGAAGGGACGTGGGACGAGCGACCACGTTGCAGTACGCTGAAGAGCAGAAAACTCCTCCTGCATAGCAGCTTTCCACGCAGGATCAACAAGAGCTTGTCGGTGCGTGGATGGAGCGGATACGGCGGCACTGAAACTGCGACGGTACGAGTTGTATCGGGCAGTGCCGTCAGTGCGGGTCTTTGGGCGTCGGACATTGTTCTGCAGACGCGTGAGAGCACGCTCGACGGTAGGGGCTGCCGAAGGAGCCGGCGGTGCGGCCAGCGGCGGCGACGGCACGGCCGGCGAAGACGAAGAGGGCGACAGCGACGAAGGGGCCGGTGGTGCGGCCATCGAAGGAGCTAGCGGCGCGGCCGACGACGACGGAGAAGCACCCCGTGGAGTGGCCGGTGCAGCTACTGCAACATCGGGCCCTGAGAGCATCTACAACCGGACCTCTCAAACCCGCCTCATACGCTCGGGCAGGCCGCCCGGTCACTGCCCGGTTGATACGTCCATTTTGCATCATGTTTTTATATTGATATTTATTGCATTATGGGCTGATATTACACATTATGGTACAATACTTATGCCTTTTCTCTCATATTTTACAAGGTTTATATGAAGAGGGAGAATGCCGGCAGCTGGAATTCTGGACTGGAAAAGGAGCAAATATGAGAGACCTATTCTGCACAACTCCAAAAGTCCTGAAAAGTTACGGAGAATTATTTTGGAATATATAAAGAATATTGGGCGAAAGAAATACCCGAGTGGACCCACCAGGCGGCCACAAGCCTGGGGGGCGCGCTCTACCCCCCAGGGCGCCCCTGTGGCTTGTGGTCCCCCTGGCAGCCCTTCGGTGCCCATCTTCTGCTATATGGAGAGTTTTGACCTGGAAAAAATCAAAAGGGAGCTTTCGGGACGAAGCGCCGCCGTCTCGAGGCGGAACCTGGGCAGAAGCAATCTGGGGCTCCGGCGGAGCTGTTCTGCCGGGGAAACTTCCCTCCCGGAGGGAGAAATCGAAGCCATCGTCATCACCAACGATCCTCTCATTGAGAGGGGGTCAATCTCCATCAACATCTTCACCAGCACCATCTCCTCTTCAAACCCTAGTTCATCTCTTGTATCCGATCTTAGTCTCAAAACCTCAGATTGGTACCTGTGGGTTGCTAGTAGTGTTGATTACTCCTTGTAGTTGATGCTAGTTGGTTTACTTGGTGGAAGATCATATGTTCAGATCCTTAATGATAATTAATACTCCTCTGATCATGAATATGAATATGCTTTGTGAGTAGTTACGTTTGTTCCTGAGGACATGGGATAAGTCTTGTTCGATATTTTGATAAGATGTATGTTGTCTCTCCTCTAGTGGTCTTATGTGAACGTCGACTACATGACACTTCACCATTATTTGTGCCTAGGGGAAGGCATTGGGAAGTAATAAGTAGATGATGGGTTGCTAGAGTGATAGAAGCTTAACCCCTAGTTTATGCGTTGCTTCGTAAGGGGCTGATTTGGATCCATATGTTTCATGCTATGGTTAGATTTATCTTAATTCTTCTTTCGTAGTTGCGGATGCTTGCGAGAGAGGATAATCATAAGTGGGAGGCTTGTCCAAGTAAGGACAGCACCCAAGCACCGGTCCACCCACATATCAAATTATCAAAGTAACGAACGCGAATCATATGAGCATGATGAAAACTAGCTTTACAGAAATTCCCATGTGTCCTCGGGAGCGCTTTGCCTTATATAAGAGTTTGTCCAGGCTTGTCCTTTGCTACAAAAAGGATTGGGCCACCTTGCTGCACCTTTGCTACATTTATTACTTGCTACCCGTTACGAATTATCTTATCACAAAACTATCTGTTACTAATAATTTCAGTGCTTGCAGAGAATACCTTACTGAAAACCGCTTGTCATTTCCTTCTGCTCCTCGTTGGGTTTGACACTCTTACTTATCGAAAGGAATACGATAGATCCCCTATACTTTTGGGTCATCAAGACTCTTTTCTGGCGCCGTTGCCGGGGAGTGAAGCACCTTTGGTGAGTGGAATTTGGTAAGGAAAAAATTATATAGTGTGCTGAAATTTACTGTCACTTGTTACTATGGAAAATAATCCTTTGAGGGGCTTGTTCGGGGTATCTTCATCTCGACCAGAAGCACAAAGAGTTGCTCCTCAACCCACTGAACCTAATGAAAATATTTATTATGAAATTCCTTCGGGTATTATAGAGAAACTGCTAGCTAATCCTTATGCAGGAGATGGAACGCTACATCCTGATTTGCATCTAATCTATGTGGATGAAGTTTGTGGATTATTTAAGCTTGCAGGTTTGCCTGAGGATGATGTCAAGAAGAAGGTCTTCCCTTTATCTTTGAAGGAGAAGTCATTGACATGGTATAGGCTATGTGATGATATTGGATCATGGAACTACAACCGATTGAAATTGGAATTTCATCAGAAGTTTTATCCTATGCATCTAGTTCATCGTGATCGGAATTATATTTATAATTTTTGGCTCGTGAAGGAGAAAGTATCGCTCAAGCTTGGGGGAGGCTTAAGTCAATGTGATATTCATGCCCCAATCATGAGCTCTCAAGAGAAATTATTATTTAGAATTTTAATGCTCGGCTTTCTCGTAATGATCAATCCATGCTTGATACTTCTTGTACTGGTTCCTTTATGAAGAAAGATATTGAATTCAAATGGGATTTATTGGAAAGAATTAAACGCAACTCTGAAGATTTCGAACCCGACGAAGGTAAGGAGTCAGGTATAAACCTTAAGTTTGATTGTGTTAAATCCTTTATAGACACCGATGCTTTTCGTGAATTTAGCACTAAATATGGACTTGACTCTGAGATAGTAGCTTCTTTCTGTTAATCATTTGCTACTCATGGTTATCTCCCTAAATAGAAGTGGTTTAAATATCATCCTCCCATTGAAGTGAAAGTAGTTGAACCTATTAAAGTTGAAGAAGAAACTATTACTTATAATGTTGATCCTGTTATTCCTGCTGCTTATATTGAGAAACCACCTTTCCCTGTTAGAATAAAGGAACATGCTAAAGCTTCAACTATGGTTCGTAAGAGCTATGTTAGAACACCTACACCCCCTGAACAAATTAAAGTGGAACCTAGTATTGCTATGGTTAAAGATCTCTAGGTTGATAATATTGATGGGCATGTTATTCATTTCTGTGATGAAGCTGCTAGAATTGTCTGTTGTTTCTGTTAAAATAGGAGATCATTGTTATCATGGCTTATGTGATGTGGGTGCTAGTGTGGGTGCAATTCCCTTTACTTTATACCAAGAAATTATGAATGATATTGCACCTGCTGAAATAGAAGATATTCATGTTACCATCAAGCTTGCTAATAGAGATACTATATCACCAATTGGGATTGTTTGAGATGTTGAAGTCTTGTGTGGGAAAATAAAATATCCTACTGATTTTCTTGTTCTTGGTTCCCCACAAGATGATTTTTGTCCCATTATATTTGGTAGACCTTTCTTGAACACCGTTAATGCTAAGATAGATTGCGAGAAAGAAACTGTTACTGTAAGTTTTGGGGATGTGTCCCATGAGTTTAATTTCTCTAAATTTCGTAGACAACCCCATGACAAAGAATTTCCTAGTAAAGATGAAATTGTTGGTCTTGCTTCTATTGCTGTGCCTCCTACTGATCCCTTAGAACAATATTTGCTAGACCATGAAAACAATATGCATATGAATGAAAGGAATGAAATAGATAAGATTTTCTTTGATCAGCATCCTATTTTGAAACACAACTTGCCCGTTGAGATTCTTGGGTATCCTCCTCCACCCAAGGGTGATCCCGTGTTTGAGCTTAAACAATTACCGGATACTCTGAAATATGCTTATCTTGATGAAAAGAAGATATATCCTGTTATTATTAGTGCTAACCTTTCAGAGCATGAAGAAAAGAGATTATTGAAAACTCTGAAGAAGCACCGTGCTGCTATTGGATATACTCTTGATGATCTTAAGGGCATTAGTCACACTCTATGTCAGCATAAAATTAATATGGAGCCTGGTGCTAAACCAGTTGTTGATCACCAACGACGGTTAAATCCTAAAATGAAAGAAGTGGTAAGAAATGAAATATTAAAGCTTCTGGAGGCAGGTATAATTTATCCTATTGCTGATAGTAGATGGGTTAGTCCCGTTCATTGTGTCCCTAAGAAGGGAGGTATTACCGTTGTTCCCAATGATAAAAATGAATTGATCCCGCAAAGAATTGTTACATGATATAGAATGGTAATTGATTTTAGGAAATTAAATAAAGCTACTAGGAAAGATCATTACCCTCTACCTTTTATTGATCAAATGCTAGAAAGACTATCCAAACACACACACTTTTGCTTTCTAGATGGTTATTCTGGTTTCTCTCAAATACCTGTGTCAAAAGAGGACCAAGAGAAGACCACTTTTACTTGTCCTTTCGGTACCTTTGCTTATAGACGTATGCGTTTTGGTTTATGCAATGCACCTGCTACCTTTCAAAGATGTATGACTGCTATATTCTCTGACTTTTGTGAAAAGATTATTGAGGTTTTCATGGATGATTTTTCCGTTTACGAAACTTCTTTTGATGATTGCTTGAGCAACCTTGATCGAGTTTTGCAGAGATGTGAAGAAACTATTCTTGTCTTGAATTGGGAGAAGTGCCACTTTATGGTTAATGAGGGTATTGTCTTGGGACACAAAATCTCTGAAAGAGGTATTGAAGTTGATAAAGCTAAAGTTGATGCTATTGAAAAAATGCCGTGCCCTACGGATATCAAAGGTATAAGAAGTTTCCTTGGTCATGCTGGTTTCTATAGGAGGTTTATTAAAGACTTCTGTAAGATTTCTAGGCCCCTCACTAATCTCTTGCAAAAAGATGTTCCATTCGTTTTTGATGATGATTGTGTATAAGCATTTGAAATTCTTAAGAAAGCCTTGATCACTGCACCTGTTGTTCAACCGCCTGATTGGAACCTACCCTTTGAAATCATGTGTGACGCTAGTGATTATGATGTTGGTGCTGTCCTAGGACAAAGAGTTGATAAGAAAATGAATGTTATCCATTATGCTAGTAAAACTCTAGACAGTTCTCAAAGAAACTATGCTACTACTGAAAAGTAATTTTTAGCTATTGTGTTTGCAGGTGATAAATTCAGACCTTATATTGTCGATTCCAAAGTCACTGTTCACACTGATCATGCTGCTATTAAATACCTTATGGAAAAGAAAGATGCTAAACCTAGACTTATTAGATGGGTTCTCTTGCTACAGGAATTTGATTTGCATATTGTTGATAGAAAGGGTGCTGAGAACCCCGTAGCAGATAACTTGTCTAGGTTAGAGAATGTTCTTGATGACCCACTACCTATTGATGATAGCTTTCCTGATGAATAATTATCTGTCATCAATGCTTCACGTAATGCTCCTTGGTATGCTGATTATGCTAATTACATTGTTGCTAAATTTATACCACCTAGTTTCACATACCAACAAAAGAAAAAGTTCTTCTATGATTTAAGACATTACTTTTGGGATGATCCACACCTTTATAAAGAAGGAGTAGATGGTGTTATTAGACGTTGTGTACCTGAGCAAGAACAGGAACAGATCCTACACAAGTGTCACTCCGAGGCCTACGGAGGACACCACGCTGGAGATAGAACTGCACACAAGGTATTACAATCTGGTTTTTATTGGCCTTCTCTCTTCAAGGATGCTCGTAAGTTCGTCTTGTCTTGTGATGAATGTCAAAGAATTGGTAATATTAGTAGACGTCAGGAAATGCCTATGAATTACTCGCTTGTTATTGAACCATTTGATGTTTGGGGTTTTGATTATATGGGACCTTTTCCAAAGTCCAACGGGTATACTCATATTCTAGTTGCTGTTGATTATGTTACTAAGTGGGTAGAAGCTATTCCAACTAGTAGTGCTGATCATAACACTTCTATTAAAATGCTTAAAGAAATTATTTTCCCTAGATTTGGAGTCCCTAGATATTTAATGACTGATGGTGGTTCACACTTTATTCATGGTGCCTTCCATAAATTGCTTGCTAAGTATGATGTTAATCATAGAATTGCATCTCCATATCATCCTCAGTCTAGTGGTCAAGTAGAATTAAGCAATAGAGAAATTAAATTGATCTTGCAAAAGACTGTCAATAGATCTAGAAAGAATTGGTCTAACAAACTTGATGATGCATTATGGGCTTATAGAACTGCTTACAAAAACCCTATGGGTATGTCTCCGTATAAAATGGTCTATGGTAAAGCATGTCACTTACCTCTAGAACTAGAACATAAAGCTTATTGGGCAATCAAAGAGCTCAACTATGATTTCAAACTTGCTGGTGAGAAGAGGTTATTTGATATTAGCTCACTTGATGAATGGAGAACCCAGGCCTATGAGAATGCCAAGTTGCTTAAAGAAAATGTTAAGAGATGGCATGATAAAAGGATACAAAAGCGTGAATTCAATGTAGGTGACCATGTCTTGCTATACAATTCTCGTTTAAGATTTTTTGCAGGAAAACTTCTCTCTAAATGGGAAGGGTCTTACATTGTCGAGGAAGTATATCATTCCGGTGCCATCAAGATCAACAACGCCGAATGCACAAATCTGAAGGTGGTAAACGGGCAAAGAATCAAACATTATATCTCAGGTACTCCCATAAATGTTTAAACCAATATTATCAATACCATAACCCCGGAGCAGTACATAAGGGATGTGTACCAGAACGTTTCAGACTCCGAAAAGGAGTAGGTATGTGGTACGGTAAGTAAACCGACTCCAAAACTTTTCCAATAGCAATTTTTCTCCATTTTGGAATATTTAATAAATTAGGAAAATTTAAAGTAGTCCGAAAAGTGCACGAGGAGGCGACAAGCCAGGGGGGCGCGCCCTACCCCCCTGGGCGCGCCCCTGTGGCTTGTGGCCACCCCGTGTACCCTCCGGACTCCGTTTTCTTGCGGTATACTCCTATAGGTCGGTAAAAATTCATTATATAATCTCCCGATGGTTTTGACATTCATATCACGACAATACCTCCTGTTTTCATTTTGAGCTGTTTGTGCAGCAGATTTAGAGCAAGATGTCTTCCCAAGAGTCGGTCGGGGAGAGCCGTGTCTCTCACCTGACACCGGGTCCGGGAGCCTACAGCGAAGCCAACCACTTCGGGCAGGCCACGGAGGAAGAGATGGAGGCCGACTTGAAAAGGGTGGATGCCATGGAGGAAGACCAAGGAGTTACCTCTCATCTACAACCTGGAGCCATGTTGGAGGAACTTCAGAGCTCAGCAATTCCGAATTCGGTCATCCCTCCCAATGCTAAATGTCTTATTTATGAAAATATGAAAAATAGTGTTGCTTCTTCCCCTGCAACACTAAAATATCCATGGGTGATGGGAGCTCTAACCGTCACTGGAAAACCTCGCAAGGAAATAATGGATCTTAGACAGCAAAATAACAAGCTTGAGGAGGAGAATCGCATTCTGAGGGGCATCATCGCCAAGAATATCACATAACCACCTTAGAAGAAAGACAACTAAATACATGGGTATGGGCACTACCCTTGGCTTGTGCCAAGCTTGGGGGAGGTGCCCCGGTATCGTATCATCATCACATCTTTTACTTTTATCGTTTTTCTTAGTTCGATCCTTTTGGTTATATCTTGATCTAGTAGAATAAAGTTTTAGTGTGATCTAGCTTTGAGTTTTGCTTTATGTTCCCCCTATGTAATCGAGTCCGAGAGTTATATAATAAAAAGTAGTTTTAAGTTGAGGGCTTTGCTTGCTTGCTATGATCTTGGGAAAAAGAAAAAAAAGAAGAATAGAATAAAAGCAGAGAGTATATGTGATAACCTTATGGGGAGTGATGACTTCACATATAAGAAGTATGTCCCATGAAACTTGTTGTTAGTTGACAAACATAGTTTTGGTCATTGTTGCAATTAATAGGAAGTAATAAAGAGGGAGAGCTCTCACATATAAATATACTATCTTGGACATCTTTTGTGATTGTGAGCACTCATCAAAATATTATATGATAAGAAGTTGATGTTGGACAAGGAAGACAACATAATGAGTTATGTTTACTTATTTCCGAATAGAAGTTATATTGTCATGGATCCTCTAACATGTGACGCTTGCTTCCACCTCATACTAGCCAAAACTTCCGCACCAAGTAGAGATACTACTTGTGCATCCAAACACCCTTAAACCAGTTTTGCCATGAGAGTCCACCATACCTACCTATGGATTGACTAAGATCCTTCAAGTAAGTTGTCATCGGTGCAAGCAATAAAAAATGTTGCCCCCTAAATATGTATGATCTATTAGTGCGTGGAAAATAAACTTTATACGAACCTGTGATATGGAAGAAATAAAAGCGACAAACTGCATAATAAAGTTCTTTATCACAAGCGGCAATATAAAGTGACGTTCTTTTGCATTAAGAGATAGCGCATCCAACTATAAAAGCGCATGACAACCTCTGCTTCCCTCTGCGAAGGGCCTATCTGTTACTTTTACTTTTTAGTACTTACCTTTATGCAAGAATCATGGTGATCTTCACTACTTCCTATATTTCGCCTTTCTCTCTTGGCAAGCGTCATGTGTTGGGGAATGATCTAGACACATATACCCACTCGGATGTGGGTGATCATGAGTTATTTCTGTTGACATTACCCTCGAGGTAAATATTTAGGAGGCGAAACTATAAGCCCCTATTTTTCTCTGTGTCCGATTGAAACTTTGATCTCATAAGTATCGCGTGAGTGTTAGCAATTGCAAAAGACTAAATGATAGTTGAGTATGTGAACTTGCTGAAAAGCTCTTATATTGACTCTTTCCGATGTTATGATAAATTGCAATTGCTTCGATGACCGAGATCATAGTTTGTTAGTTTTCAATAAAGTTTCTGATTCATACTTTACCTTGTGAATGAATTCTCACTTTAGCATAAGAAATTATATGTCAATATATGTTGCTGTTCTAAAGATGATCATGATGCCTTCATGTCCGTATTTTATTTTATCGACACCTCTATCTCTAAACATGTGGACATATTTATCGATTTCGGCTTTCGCTTGAGGACAAGCGAGGTCTAAGCTTGGGGGAGCTGATACGTCCATTTTGCATCATGTTTTTATATTGATATTTATTGCATTATGGGCTGATATTACACATTATGGTACAATACACTTATGCCTTTTCTCTCTTATTGTACAAGGTTTACATGAAGAGGGAGAATGCCGGCAGCTGGAATTCTGGACTGGAAAATGAGCAAATATGAGAGACCTATTCTGCACAACTCCAAAAGTCCTGAAAAGTTACAGAGAATTATTTTGGAATATATAAAGAATATTGGGCGAAAGAAATACCAGAGGGGACCCACCAGGCGGCCACAAGCCTGGGGGGCACGCCCTACCCCCCAGGGTGCGCCCCTGTGGCTTGTGGGCCCCCTGGCAGCCTTCCGGTGCCCATCTTCTGCTATATGGAGGGTTTTGACCTGGAAAAAATCATAAGGGAGCTTTCGGGACGAAGCGCCGCCGTCTCGAGGCGGAACCTGGGCAGAAGCAATCTAGGGCTTCGGCGGAGCTGTTCTGCCGGGGAAACTTCCCTCCCGGAGGGGAAAATCGAAGCCATCGTCATCACCAACGATCCTCTCATCGAGAGGGGGTCAATCTCCATCAACATCTTCACCAGCACCATCTCCTCTCCAAACCCTAGTTCATCTATTGTATCCGATCTTAGTCTCAAAACCTCAGATTGGTACCTGTGGGTTGCTAGTAGTGTTGATTACTCCTTGTAGTTGATGCTAGTTGGTCTACTTGGTGGAAGATCATATGTTCAGATCCTTAATGATAATTAATACCCCTCTTATCATGAATATTAATATGCTTTGTGAGTAGTTACGTTTGTTCCTGAGGATATGGGATAAGTCGTGTTACAAGTAATCATGTGAATTTGGTATTCGTTCGATATTTTGATAAGATGTATGTTGTCTCTCCTCTAGTGGTGTTATGTGAACGTCGACTACATGACACTTCACCATTATTTGGGCCTAGGGGAAGGTATTGGGAAGTAATAAGTAGATGATGGGTTGCTAGAGTGACAGAAGCTTAAGCCCTAGTTTATGCGTTGCTTGGTAAGGGGCTGGTTTGGATCCATATGTTTCATGCTATGGTTAGATTTATCTTAATTCTTCTTTCGTAGTTACGGATGCTTGCGAGAGAGGTTAATCATAAGTGGGAGGCTTGTACAAGTAAGGACAGCACCCAAGCACCGGTCCACCCACATATCAAATTATCAAAGTAACGAACGCGAATCATATGAGCATGATGAAAACTAGCTTGACAGAAATTCCCATGTGTCCTCGGGAGCGCTTTGCCTTATATAAGAGTTTGTCCAGGCTTGTCCTTTGCTACAAAAAGGATTGGGCCACCTTGCTGCACCTTTGCTACATTTAATACTTGCTACCCGTTACGAATTATCTTATCACAAAACTATTTGTTACTAATAATTTCAGTGCTTGCATAGAATACCTTACTGAAAACCGCTTGTCATTTCCTTTTGCTCCTCGTTGGGTTCGACACTCTTACTTATCGAAAGGACTACGATAGATCCCCTATACTTGTGGGTCATCACCGGTCACTTTTTTTTTACCCAGACGGACCCCTCAAACGGTCCTCAAACGCCCGGGCTGACCGGCACCCCCCATATCCAGCCCAAATATGAGGCGGGTATGGGGCACCCGGACGCGCTCGGGCACGCCCGCCACGTCGGAGCCGGCCCATGTTGGCCCACCCCTACCCCACATATATTCGTCCCCATCCGCTCGCCGGACCAAACCCTAGCCACTTCACTCCCTCCCCTCCACTCCCCTTCGCCACCCGAGTTCTCCTCCGGTGGATTCCGGTCATCTCCGGCATGGCGGGCAGTGGATCCGAGTCCTTCAACTCTAGATCCATCGACCCCGAGCTCATCCCACGCGGCCCCGAGAAGGAGATGGCCGTCCGGCTTGTGCTCCGCCGCGTCCGGGAGGATGTCCGTGGACGGCTCGGCTCGGACTCTCTCCGTCGGGAATCCATTGTGTCCATCCAAATGGCGCATGGATCCGGCGTTAGGCAGGCCGCCGCAGCCTCGCCGGAGGTCGTGCGGTTCGCCTGGCGTCCGAACGCGCTGGCGGACGCGCAACCCCTTCGGTGGCGCGCTGATTTTCCGGACACTTCCGAAGAAGGCATGGCTCGGCGTGGACGCCGTGCAAGGCAGCGGGCGCGGGAGGCGGCGGAAGCCCTCGCGGCGGCGGACGTCGGCGAGGCAGAGTCGCATTCTCCGGCGCCCCGTATGGCGCATCAGTTCGGGCGCCGCAACTGCATCGTGGTGGACGTCGGGGGCTCTTCCCTAGACAGATCCATCATCGATCTGACGTCCACCGGCACCGTTCGGGTTCCGGTCTCTGACGAGGAAGAGTAGGGCATGGGAGACGGCGGGGCATCGAGTCCCGTGAGCCAGCTCATGTCCCATGCCCTACTCTACCTTGCCGGCGACCGGACCAACACTCTGGGGAGTGCAGCCGGCCGCCGGACATGCCCACGGCGGAGGGGCGAGCTGGGAGCGGAACCGGACGTGGAATGCATGTAATAATATGGATTTGAGGTTTCTAATTTGAAATGTCCGGATGTGGAATGCGTTTTATGAGGGGTGACCGGTCACTGTCCGCGGACATGCCCGGGCGCGTCCGCGGGCATTTGAGGGGTCGGTTTGCCAAGTCCAGCTGTAGATGCTCTGACGTCCTCATGGGGACATCCAGCCCAAGCTGCGAAGGATTTCCTGGAGCGGGAGCTTGATTTCGTGCGATCAGACGCGTGTTACACGCCGGCTGGGTGCATGGCGCTGTAGCATGCACGTGGGACATGTCTTGTACATCAATTGTAGATGGACGCCGCTCCTCTGGACCTGGACCTGCAGGACAAGCTTCTGGAAACAAAAATGACAGATTGTAGTTCCTCACATTAGCATCCTGAATTACTGGCTCAGTTGATGGAAACGACACGCGAGGATTTAAGGCTGATAAATCGGGACAAGCACTAGTTGCAAAGGGAAACACTTGTCCATCGAAGACAACATCGCGGGAAATATAGATGCGACCGGTGGATTTATCAAGACATTTATATCCTTTATGAAACGGACTATATCTGAGAAATACGCACATCTTGGAGCGAAACTCAAGCTTACGGGAGTTGTATTTGTGAAGACTAGGCCAACATGCACATCTGAATATACGAAGGAATGAATAATCGGGAGTGATGTCAAGAAGGCGAGTCAGAGGTGTCATATTTTTGAGCGTCCGGCTAGGCATGCGATTGATCAAATAACATGCGGTAAGGAAGGCTTCATCCCAATAATGGAGAGGAAGATTGGAGTGTGCGAGGAGAGCAAGCCTGGTTTCAACTAAGTGACGGTGCTTCCGTTCAGCGATACCGTTTTGTTGAGAGGTGTGTGGACATGACACGCGATGAGAAATACCTACGCGTTGGAAAAAGTTATGTAAGCGATGGTACTCGCCCCCCCCCCCAATCAGATTGTACCTCCCGGATTTTTGTGTTGAGGAGTCGTTCGACCTGAGCTTGAAAATTGTAGAAAACTTGTTCAACATCAGATTTATGCTTAAGGAGATAAATCCATGTAAAGCAGCTAAAGTCATCAACAAAGCTAACATAAAATTTAAAACCTCCGGAAGAGGCGAGGGTAGGCCCCCACACATCAGTGCGAATAAGCTCAAGTGGTTTCGAAGAAACACGGGAAGAATTATTATAAGGTAATTGATGACTTTAGCACGCTGACATGCATCACAAATAAAAGTATCATTACTCGATGAACAAGGGAGTTTATTTGACCGGACGACGGACTCAACTACATTATTTGACGGGTGACCCAAGCGATGATGTCAATGACTCGATGAAGAACGAACTCCGGAAAAAGCTTGACGCGATGAAGACGGTGGCCGACCATACGGGACGGGATATAGACCATTGCGGCTTCTACCGAGAAGAAGGACCCTCCTCATGATTTTGTCCTTCACACAAAAGAAATAATAGTGAAATTCCACAAACACTCGATTATCCGAAACAAGGCGATAAACAGAAAGTAGATGTTTGTGAATTTCAGGAACATGCAAGACATTTTTCAAGATGATGGGTTCACGTGAGCCAGCAAGTTTAGAATGACCAATGTGAGAAATTTCCAAACCTGCACCGTTTGCAACTTGAACTTGATCCTTCCCTATGGCACCCCGGCTCATAGAACCGGATTACCAATATTTCCAGCCCAAGGATCATGTCCTCTGGAAATACACAACAACTTGGAACAGAACTGAACAGACTTTATTGATAGGATACGGTTACAAACTCATATCTTACAATGGTGACGAGGCCAAAGGCACCCTCGGTGCTATGACAATATCCACGTTATTTATGTAACAAACAGGGCCTCGGAGCACCAAGAACTTCTACTGCGTAGCGGAACATAGCGCAACTTCATCCACAGGGACACTGCTGTGGATACATCTTAGTTAGCATAGCCAGCACCTTCAGGACCTCCGTCCTCGGTTTCTCCTGCATCTGGCATGATACGCCAGGTGAGTACTTGGAATGTACTCGCAAGCTCACGACAACCAAGTAATGCAGCAAACAATAGCATATCACATAATATCAATCAAGTAATGCACTTACTGTACTGAGTATCAACTTACTCTCACTCGGGTTGATTCACAACCCTCGGAATACTCACCGAGTACTTCCGATCGCAAGACGAGTTCTTCCATCATTAATATCAATATACTGGTTGACCATCTACTGAGGTCTGGACGGGCTGTCCATTATCGTGGACTCGGCTATTCGAATAGATTTGACACTCTGCAGTGGTTGTACACTTTACCCACACCATGAAGCACCTAGCCTCGTGATCCCATTCGGGTGGACCAGCGTTGCTTTAACAAAACCTGCCCGACCCGTGACTCTTTCATCGTACCCCCGGCACTTTTCCTCCCCCGGAGGTCAGCCTTGGGTGGCCCCTGTGTCCTCATGACACCTGCCACCGTCGTGGCCACGACCCAAACGGGGTCAAACTCTGTAGACCCAAACGGGGTTCTACTGTCCCAAACGGGGACGCCGGCACAAACTCAACTGGGCTCACAGGGTTATCACCGCTTACCTGATCAGGGTAGCACGCCGTGCATAACCCTCCCTCTTTGGAGGTACCGGTGAAAGATCACGCAGTCAGACCCGGTCAGGGCCGTCCCATACCGGCAAGTGTGGTTGCACGGGTATGCCCGGACAGGCGACTCAAGATCAACCACTAAGTTTACTTGTCAACTAAAGTGGTCCAATATAGTTCTTGAGTATTAATTAATATTATGAATTAAATATATTAAATAAACCAACCTATTGCGTATGAAAATGCAATGCTATAGATATGCATGCATGAGATGGGTATCATGGCTTGCCTTGCTCTTTGGGTGGTTTGGGCACTCTTGATCTTCAAAAGCACCAAATCCTCCGTCTGAAATATTTTGAAATACAATTGCAAATGTCACATAAAGCCATTTTTATTCACCAATAATTCTGTGAGAATTGGAAAAATGTCAAACTTGGTCAGAAAATAAAGGGTTTTATCAGGAACACAATGCAAAAAGAATCAGGTCAATAGGAATTTTCTATAAAAAGATATTAGCAGTCAAAGTACTGGTCAAATCTGCCAAATAAACAAAAATCAGAAAAATCCAGAGCGGGCCACGTCGAAGGCGTAAACCGCCCGGGCGCCTCCACTAGAAAATGGTTTGGCGCCGGCGTGTCCCACTGACGGGTGGGGCCCGTCACTTAAAACAGAGGGGGAGAGAGGGAGCAGAGAAGAGGGGCGGCTCGCCGACGGCGATTGCCGGCGATGGGGAGGATGGATGGGTCCGGCGAGGGTGGGAAGGGAACCGGCGTTCTACGGCGGTCCTCCCTGTACCAGCAGCTTCTCCGGTGGTGCTCGGAATCGGTCGTCTTCTTCCTCTCAGGCTGGCGGGGGTTCGGGCGGCGGCGGAGCTCCGATCAGAGCTCGAGACCAGAGGGCCTTTCGGCCTTGGCCCGCTCTTGGAGGGCGATTGGGCGTTGGCTGGTGGTGGTGGAGAGCTCTGGGGAGCTGGCTGCGGCTATTTATAGGGGGGGGGGCGAAGGGCGGCGAGATCTCCCGAAGCGGCGGCGCTGTGGCCACGTCGTCGGAGCAAGGACGCCCCGCTGGCTGTCGGGAGGTGGGCGACGCGATGGAGGAGGCCAGAGGCATTCAATGCTGGAGAGGACGGCTCAGGAGGAAGACGACGAGCTACACCGCCACTGTGACCGCACGGGCGGCATAGTGCTCGCGGTCGTGGCGGCCGCCGAGGGCTTCTCCGGCGAGGGAGAAGGCTCTGGAGAGGCTGCGTGGTAACCAAGGACGATGTCGGCATGCTTGGACAAACTGCAGCGGCGCCGACGTTTAGCTCGGACGAGACCCGAGCCTGGCGCTGTCCAGAGCGCGGCGATTGACCTGCCACCACCGTGCTCACCACGGTGTTGGATGCCAGGAGGCCACGCACGCCTGGCAAAACTTGTCCAGCACGTCGACCCTCGATCCCTCACCTCACCTGTACCCCTATCTTGGCTTGGTTTACGCAGAGATGAAAGATACCATCAACAACAGTTTCTGCCAGAAAACTAGAGAGGGATCTGGAGATTTGGGGAGCAATGGATAAAGCCAAAGAGAGTGTCTTGAGTGATCCTTGTTGGAAGGACTCCAAACTGGCCAAATTTGAGAAAGATTGAAAAAGAAATGAGCATAGCTCCTTTGAAAACCATCATTCTAGTCCAGAATGCAAGTTAGCTTGTGGCACTCAGCTGGTTGCTCTGCAGATGCTGAAACTTGGTGAAGATGAGTTATTTAGTGCATAGAAGATGCCATAAAATTTTCAAAGTCATTCAGCATCTCTAGCTAGCACTTCCTTCACAAAGGTCTCAGAAATGCAGAAACTAAACAGAGTCCTGCTGCTCAAAAATTGCATTGGACCAAATGATGTTTTTGCATATTGGGGCTATGCAGGATGCCAGGAAACCTGGGAAATTTTCTTAGAATTTTCAGAGACAGGAAAAATATAGTTTCTTCACAATGGACAGATTCTGGTAAGAGATAAAATAATTATTCTGGCCAAAATTTTCCATTGAGTAGCAAAATATTTTTGAAGAATATGAAATATTGAAATGATAAAAAGATTAGGAAAAAGTTTGGGAATTAATTGACCAGCCAAACTATAGGTTGCTTCACAACCCATAGTGTTGACCTAAATTCCCAAATTAAGAAAATGCTTTTAAAGAAAAGATAAAATATTGAGAAATCATCCAAGAGAGGCATGGCAAGGTTTGTCAAGAGCACACGGGTTTGGAGTTGTTGAAGAAAATTTTAGCAAAGCATAGGTCAACTCCAATGAGAAAAATTTGAAAATCAACTAAATTGCCAATAGAGTCCAAATTGTTTTTGAAAAGAAAACGTTGCAAAATTCAGGGTGTCACATTCCCACCATAGCGCTCATGCATTGTCAGGCGATCGAGGTCGTTGGTGAGATGGTCGGTGGCACCGGTATCGAGGTACCAGTTGTTGTCGCGGTGGTGGTGCGTCGCCATGTTGCCGCTGCGATGCTCATCTGACTGGTAGGCGTGGTTGTAGCGCTCGCGGCAGTCAAGGGCGTAGTGCCCCTCCTTGTGACATATCTGGCACCTGGGGAGACGGCGGTTTCTACCACCACCGCGGCCATTGTGGCGGCCACCATTGTTGCCACGGCAGCCGTTACCACCATAGTGGCCACCATTGCCAACGTTGTAGCCACCGTTACGGTTGCCATGGCCACCGTTGTTGGTGTGGTTGCCGACGCGGGACCCGGAGCCATTGCCATGGTGCACGACGTTGTTGGCCGAGGAAGAGAAATCGCCGTTGTTGGCGGCATGCTGCTCCTGACGCGCCTCGAAGCTAAGGAGGTAGGCGTAGAAGTCAGAGAGGCTCACGTCTCCTTTGAAGATGGCGAGCGAGGTCATGAGAGGGTCATACTCCTGACCCAGCCCTACGATGATGTGCCCAATGATCTCATCATCGGACAGTACGTCGCCGACGGTGGCCAAGGCATCGGCATAGCCCGTCATCTTGTGGAAATACTCCGCCGCTGACATGTCCTTCTTCTTCGTCTGGGACAGCTGCGTGCGGAGTTGGCGTATGCTAGCCCGGTTTTGGGCGGCAAACATCGCGCCGAGGGCGGACCAGACGACCGCCGAGGAGGTCGCTCGCGTCATCTGGGCGAGCACTTCCTCCATCATGGAGGATAGGAGCGCGCCGAGTACAGCCTGGTCGGTCCTCCGCCATGGCTCGTACGCGCGGTTGGGCACCGAGTGCGCAGCGTCGTCGGTGCCCTCGGTGATCATCTGTGGCGGCACGGGGACGGTTCCGTCAAGGTAGCCGAAGAGGCCAGCGTCGGTGAGGTTCGGGACGACCCGCGCTTTCCATAGCAGGAAATTGGCGTGGGTGAGCCGGACAGTGACGAGGCCGGCGAGTGACGGCATGGTGACGGTGGAGGCGGAGACGAGCGCGCCGGCGGTGGGTTGACGATCGCGCCGACGGTGGATTTGACGATCGCGCCGGCGGTGCCAGTCATGGTGACGTGAAGACGGGATCGATGCTCTGATTACCAAGTTGGAAATATGAAGATATGTTTTGTCGTGGTTAACATCAGCCGGCCTCCCGTCTATTTATATAGAAGAAGCCTTGTACATTATGTACATAGGCTTGTACAACACGTACACAATAATTAGATGATTGATACAAGTGATCCTAGGATCTTCTATACATGGCAACTACTGATTACATCAGATCATATACCGGATATGCTAGGACATATTCTCGCTAACACAGCGGATGCACACAAAAAAGCAAACAACTTGCACCCAACGCCGGCAAGAGGGTTGTCAATCCCCTTGATCTCGTTATTTGCAAGCAAGTGAGTTGTGTAAATAATTGTAGATAATTGTAAATTGCAAAATAAAATAAAAGCAAATAAATGGCAGCAAGGTAATAGTAGCATTTGTAAATATATAAGTGAATACACCCGCGGGCCGTAGTGTTCTCTAGTGGCATCTCTCGTAGAAGTAGCATATGGTGCGTAAACAAATTACCGTTGGGCAATTGATAGAAAAACAAATAGTTATGCGATTTTCACGGCAATGATTATGTGTATATATGCATCACGTCCATAAGAAAATAGGCTGACTCCTGCCTGCACCTATTACTATTACTTCACTCATCGACCGCTATCCAGCATGCATGTAGAGTATTAAGTAAAACAGAGTATGTTGGAAATATGCCCTAGAGGCAATAATAATTTAGTTATTATTATATTTCCTTGTTCATGATAATCGTTTATTATCCATGCTATAATTGTATTGATTGGAAACTCAAATACATGTGTGGGTACATAGACAACACTGTGTCCTTAGTAAGCCTCTAGTTAACTAACTCGTTGATCAAAGGATGGTAAAGGTTTCCTGACCATGGACATGAGATGTCATTTGATGACGGGATCACATCATTAGGAGAATGATGTGATGGACAAGACCCAAACTATAAACGTAGCATATGATCGTGCCAGTTTATTGCTATTGTTTTCTGCATGTCAAGTATCTGTTCCTATGACCATGAGATCATGCAACTCACTGACACCGGAGGAATACCTTGTGTGTATCAAACGTCGCAACGTAACTGGGTGACTATAAAGATGCTCTACAGGTATCTCCAAAGGTGTCCGTTGAGTTGGCATGGATCAAGACTGGGATTTGTTACTCCGTGTGACGGAGAGGTATCTCAGGGCCCACTCGGTAATACAACATCACTATAAGCCTTGCAAGCAATGTGACTAAGGTGTTAGCCACGGGATCTTGTATTACGGAACGAGTAAAGAGACTTGCCGGTAACGAGATTGAACCAGGTATAGAGATACCGACGATCGCATCTCGGGCAAGTAACATACCGAAGAACAAAGGGAACAACATACGGGATTAACTGAATCCTTGACATAGAGGTTCGACCGATATAGATCTTCGTAGAATATGTAGGAACCAATATGGGCATCCAGGTCCCGCTATTGGTTATTGGCCGTAGAGGTGTCTCGGTCATGTCTACATAGTTCTCGAACCCGCAGGGTCTACACACTTAACGTTTGGTGACGATTAATATAGTTGAGTTATCGTTGATGACCGAAGGTTGTTCGGAGTCTCGGATAAGATCCCGGACATGACAAGGATCTCCGGAAGAGTCCGGAGGTAAAGATTGATATATGTGATAATGGTGTTTTGATCTCCGGAAAGGGTTCCGGAAGTCACCGGAAGGGGTTCCGGATGTTCACCGAAGTGTTCGGGTGCAGCAACACTTTATATGGGCCAAAGGGGTATAGCCCACGAGATATTGGAAAGTGCAAAAAGGAGTTTTGCTGCTGCCTTAAGCAGTAAGGCAGTACTGCTGCTTAAGCGGTACTACCGCTTGTGTGAAGCGGTACTACCGCCTGGGTGAAGCGGTACTACCGCCCAAGCGGTACTACCGCTCCCGAGCGGTACTACCGCTTGTGCGCGGTGCTCTAGGGATCCGAGTTGGACTCTTTCCTTGCGGGCCAAACCGATCTTGTGCGGGCAAAACCAACGTTGTAGAGGTTTTTCCTCCAAGTTTTGACCCCAGGGCTCAACATATAAATAGAGGGGCAGGGCTAGCACACGGGACACATCATGATTTCCCAAGCCGTGTGCCGGCAACCCTAGCCCTCTAGTTCCTCCGTCATAATCTCCGTAGTGCTTGGCGAAGCCCTGCAGAGATTGTTCCTCACCATCATCACCACACCGTCGTGCTGCTGGAACTCATCTACTACTTCACCATCGCTCGCTGGATCGAGGAGGTGAAGGCGTCATCAAGCCGTACGTGTGTTGAACGCGGAGGTGCCGTCCGTTCGGCACTAGATCAGAAGGACCGTGATCAAGATCGCGGGACGAATCATGATGGGACCGCGGGACGGATCGTGATGGAATCGCGAGACGGATCGTGATGGGATCGCGGGACGCTCAGCGATTTGAATCGCGAAGACGTTCGACTACATCCACCGCGTTTCTTAACGCTTCCGCTTAGCGATCTACAAGGGTATGTAGATACAATCTCTCTCTCGTAGATGCTCATCACCATGGATAGGTCTTGCGTGTGCGTAGGAAAATTTTTGTTTCCCATGCAACGTTCCCCAACAGTGGCATCTGAGCTAGGTCTATGCGTAGATGAGATCTCGAGTAG
The DNA here is from genome assembly GCA_039707655.1 of Elymus sibiricus. Taxonomy (NCBI): domain Eukaryota; kingdom Viridiplantae; phylum Streptophyta; class Magnoliopsida; order Poales; family Poaceae; genus Elymus; species Elymus sibiricus. The sequence continues at coordinate 61,240,900 of CM077665.1, forward strand.
AACACAAAGGAGTTGTGGGCGTGGGTGTATACATATTGCTTGCCGTTACTAGTTGATACTTGATTCGGCGGTATTGTGAGATGAAGCGGCCTGGACCGACATTACGCGTACGCTTACGCGAGACTGGTTTCACCGCTGCGTGCACTTGTTGCATAAAGGTGACTGGCGGGTGTCTGTCTCTCTCACTTTAGTTGAATCGGTTCAATGAAGAGGGTTCTTTTAGAAGATCAAAAAGCAATCACTACACCACGTTGTGGTTTTGCGTAGGTAAGAATCATTCTTGCTAGATACCCGTAGCAGCCACGTAAAACTTGCAACAACAAATTAGAGGACGTCTAACTTGTTTTTGCAGGGTATGTTGTGATGTGATATGGCCAATTACATGATGAGATATATGTGATGTATGAGATGATCATGTGTTGTATAGAATATCACGACTTGCATGTCGATGAGTACGGCAACTGGCAGGAGCCATAGAGTTGTCTTTAATTATTTTCGCCGTTTTGCTTTACTTTATCGCTATGAGTTAGCAATAGTCGTGGAAGCAACAGTCGGCGCGACAACCTCATGGCGACACATTGATGGAGATCAAGATGATGGAGATCATGGTGTCATACCGGTGACGATGGAGATCATGCCGGTGCTTTGGAGATGGAGATCAAAAGCACAAGTTCATGGCCATATCATGTCACTTATGATTTGCATGTGATGTTAATCCTTTTATGCATCTTATTTTGCTTAGGACAACGGTAGCATTATAAGGTGATCCCTCACTTAAATTTCAAGATAAAATTGTGTTCTCCCCGAGTGTGCACCGTTGCGAAAGTTCGTCGTTTCGAGACACCACGTGATGATCGGGTGTGATAGACTCTACGTTCGCATACAACGGGTGCAAGCCAGTGTTGCACGTGCGGAACACTCGGGTTAAACTTGACGAGCCTAGCATGTACAGACATGGCCTCGGAACACAAGAGACCAAAAGGTCGAACATGAGTCATATAGTAGATATGATCAACATGGAGATGTTCACCATTGAAACCACCTCAACTCACGTGATGATCGGACTTGAGTTGGTTGATTTGGATCATGTGACACTCGAATGACCGGAGGGATGTCAATTTGAGTGGGAGTTTTTGAGTAATATGATTAACTAAACTCTTTATCATGAACATAGTCAAAATGTCTTTGCAAATTATGTTGTAGATTACTAGCTCGCGCTGTAGCTCCCTTGTATTTTTATATGTTCCTAGAGAAATAGAATTGAAAGATGATGGTAGCAATAATACGGACTGGGTCCGTGATCTGAGGATTGTCCTCATTGCTGCACAGAAGGCTTATGTCCTTAATGCACCGCTCGGTGCGCCAACCCCTCTGGCGTCGCCTGTAGATGTTGTGAACATCTGACAGGCACGTTTTGATGACTACTTGATGGTTCAGTGCGTCATGCAATACGGCTTAGAATTGAGGCTCCAAAACGTTTTGAACGTCACGGAACATATGAGATGTTCTAAGAGCTGAAATTGGGATCTCAGGCTCGTGCCCGTGTTGAGAGGTATGAGACCTCCAACAAGATTCTTTGCCTGCAAGATGAAGGAGAATAGCTCAATCGTTGAGCATGTGCTCAGATTGCCTGGGTGCTGCAATCGCTTGAATCGAGTGGGAGTTGATCTTCCAGATAAGATAGTGATTGATATAGTTCTCCAAGTCACTGTCACTAAGCTACTAGAGTTTCGTGATGAACTATAAAATGCCAGGGATGGAAGTAATGATCCCTGATCTATTCGCGATGTTTGACACCGCGAAGGTAGAAATCAAGAAGGAGCATCAAGTGTTGATGGTTAGTGAAACCACTAGTTTCGAGAAGGGCAAGGGCAAGGAGGGAAACTTCATGGATGGCAAGTCAGTTGCTACTCCAGTGAAGAAACCCAAGGTTGAACCCAAACCCGAGACTAAGTGCTTCTATTATGAGGAGAATGGTCGCTGAAGCGGAACAACCCTAGATACTTGGTAGATAAGAAGGCTGGCAATGTCGACAGAAGTATATTTGATATACGTGTTATTGATGTGTACCTTGCTAGTACTCCTAGTAGCACCTGGGTATTGGATACCGGTTCGGTTGCTAAATGTTAGTAACTTGAAATAAAAGCTACGGAATAAATGGAGACTAGTTAAGGGTGAGGTGACGATGAGTGTTGGGAATGTTTCCAAGGTTGATGTGATCACCATCGCACGCTCTCTCTACTTTCGAGATTAGTGATGAACCTAAATAAATGTTATTTGGTGTTTGCGTTTAGCATGAACGTGATTAGATCATGTTTATTGCAATACGGTTATTCATTTAAATTAGAGAATAATGGTTATTCTGTTTACATGAATAATACCTTTAATGGTCATGCACCCAATAAGAATGGTTTATTGAATCTTGATCATAGTGATACACATGTTCATAATATTGATGCCAAAAGATACAAAGTTAATAATGATAGTACCACATACTTGTGGCACTGCCGCTAAATGTCATATTGGTGTAAAACGCATGAAGAAACTCCATACTGATGGATCTTTGGACTCAATCGATTTCGAATCAGTTGAGACATGCAGACCATGCCTCAAGGGCAAGATGACTAAAACCCCGTTTTCCGGCTTGATGGAACGGGCAATTGACTTATTGGAAATGATACATGTTGATGTATACGGTCCAATGAGTGCTGTAGCGTGCGGTGGATATCATTATTTTCCTACCTTCACTTATGATTTGAGTAGATATGAGGATATTTACTTAATGAAACACAAGTCTGAAACATTTGAAAAGTTCTAACAAATTCAGAGTGAAGTTTGAGATCATCGTGACAAGAAGATAAAATATCTACGATATGATCGTAAGAGGTAAATATCTGAGTTACGAGTTTGGTGTGCAACTTAAGACAATGTGGAAGTTGTTTCACAACTCACGCCACCTGGAACACCATAGTGTGATAGTGTGTCCAAACGTCGTAGTCGTGCTCTATTGGATATGGTGCGTACTATGATGTCTCTTATCGATTAGCCACTATCGTTTTGGGGTTATGCATTAGAGACAACTACATTCACTTTAAAAGGGGGGCACCATCTAAGTCCGTTAAGATGACACCGTATGAATTTTGGTTTGGTAGAAACCTAAGCTGTCATTTCTTAATGTTTGGGGCTGCGACGCTTATGTGGAAAAGGTTTTCAACCTGATGAGCTCGAACCCAAAGCGGACAAATGCATCTTCATAGAATACCCTAACATGACAGTTGGGTAAACCTTCTATCTCAGATCCAAGCACAAAGTGTTTGTTGCTAAAACGGGTCCTTTCTCGAGAAAGAGTTTCTCTCGAAAGAATTGAGTGGGAGGAAGATAGAACTTGATGAGGTTGTTGAACCTTTGTTTCAACCAAAGAGTAGCGCAGCGCAGAAAGTTGTTTCTGTGCAGCCTACGTTAGTTGAACAGGAAGTTAATGATGATGATCATGAAGCTTCGGATCAAGTTACTATCGAACCTCGTAGGTCGACAAGGACGCGTACTACTCCTGAGTGGTACGACAACCCTGTCTTAGAAGTCATGTTGTTGGACAACGATGAACCTACGAGCTATGGAGAAGCGATGATGGGCCCGGATTCCGAGAAATGGTTAGAGGCCATGAAATCCGAGATGGGATCCATGTAAGAAAACAAAGTATGGGCTATGGAAGTATTACCTGAAGGGCGAAAGGCCATTCAGAACAAATGGATCTTTAAAAGGAAGACGGACGCGGACGGTGATGTCACCATCTATAAAGCTCAACTTGTGGCAAAGGGTTTTTCACAAGTTCAAGGAGTTGACTACGATGAGACTTTCTCACCCGTAGCGATGCTAAAGTCTGTTGGAATTATGTTAGCAGTTGCTGCATTTTTCGATTATGAAATCTGGCAGATGGATGTCAAAACAAAGTCTTCTTAACGGTTTCCGTGAGGAAAGGTTGTATGTGATACAACCGGAAGGTTTTGTCAGTCCTAAGGATGCTAAAATGTATGCAAACTCCAGCGATCCTTCTATGGACTGGAGCAAGCATCTCGGAGTTGGAATATACGCTTTGATGAGGTGATCAAAGTTTTTGAGTCTATACAAAGTTTATTAGAAACTTGTATTTACAATAAAGTGAGTGGGAGCACTATAGAATTTCTGATAAGTACATGTGCATGACATATTGTTGATCGGAAATGATGTAGAATTTCTGTAAAGCATAAAGGGTTGTTTGAAAAGGAGTTTTTTCAAAGGAAGACCTGGAATGAAGCTACTTAAATATTGGGCATCAAGATCTATAGAGATAGATCAAGACGTCTGATAAGACTTTCAATGAGTACATACCTTGACAAGATTTTGAAAGAGTTCAAAATGGATCAATCAAAGAAAGAGTTCTTGCCTGATTTGTAAGGTATGGAGTTGAGTGAGACTCAAAGCTCGACCACGACAGAAGAAAGAGAAAGGACGAAGGTCGTCCCCTATGCCTTATCCATAGGCTCTGTATAGTATGCCATGCTGTGTACCGCACCTGTGTGTGCCTTGCCATGAGTCTGTCAAGGGGTACAAAAGTGATCCAGGAGTGGATCACTGGACAGTGGTCAAAGATTATCCTTAGTAACTAGAGGACTAAGGAAATATTTCTCGATTATGGAGGTGATAAAGAGTTCGTCGTATTACGTCGATGCAAGCTTTAACACCAATCCGGATGACTCTGAGTAGCAATCCGGATACGTATAATGGAGCAGCCATTTGGAATAGCTCCAAGTGGAGTGTGGTAGCAGTGTCTACAGTATGACATAGAGATTTGCAAAGTACACACGGATCTGAATGTCGCAGACCCGTTGACTAAAGACCTCTCTCACATGCAAAGCATGATCGAACCCCAGAACTCATTGGGTGTTAGATTCATAACAATGTAAAATACATGGTGATGTGAACTAGATTATTGACTCTAGTGCAAGTGGGAGACTGTTGGAAATATGCCCTAGAGGCAATAATAATTTAGTTATTATTATATTTCCTTGTTCATGATAATCGTTTATTATCCATGCTATAATTGTATTGATTGGAAACTCAAATACATGTGTGGGTACATAGACAACACTGTGTCCTTAGTAAGCCTCTAGTTAACTAACTCGTTGATCAAAGGATGGTAAAGGTTTCCTGACCATGGACATGAGATGTCATTTGATGACGGGATCACATCATTAGGAGAATGATGTGATGGACAAGACCCAAACTATAAACGTAGCATATGATCGTGCCAGTTTATTGCTATTGTTTTCTGCATGTCAAGTATCTGTTCCTATGACCATGAGATCATGCAACTCACTGACACCGGAGGAATACCTTGTGTGTATCAAACGTCGCAACGTAACTGGGTGACTATAAAGATGCTCTACAGGTATCTCCAAAGGTGTCCGTTGAGTTGGCATGGATCAAGACTGGGATTTGTTACTCCGTGTGACGGAGAGGTATCTCAGGGCCCACTCGGTAATACAACATCACTATAAGCCTTGCAAGCAATGTGACTAAGGTGTTAGCCACGGGATCTTGTATTACGGAACGAGTAAAGAGACTTGCCGGTAATGAGATTGAACCAGGTATAGAGATACCGACGATCGCATCTCGGGCAAGTAACATACCGAAGAACAAAGGGAACAACATACGGGATTAACTGAATCCTTGACATAGAGGTTCGACCGATATAGATCTTCATAGAATATGTAGGAACCAATATGGGCATCCAGGTCCCGCTATTGGTTATTGGCCGTAGAGGTGTCTCGGTCATGTCTACATAGTTCTCGAACCCGTAGGGTCTACACACTTAACGTTTGGTGACGATTAATATAGTTGAGTTATCGTTGATGACCGAAGGTTGTTCGGAGTCTCGGATAAGATCCCGGACATGACAAGGATCTCCGGAAGAGTCCGGAGGTAAAGATTGATATATGTGATAATGGTGTTTTGATCTCCGGAAAGGGTTCCGGAAGTCACCGGAAGGGGTTCCGGATGTTCACCGAAGTGTTCGGGTGCAGCAACACTTTATATGGGCCAAAGGGGTATAGCCCACGAGATATTGGAAAGTGCAAAAAGGAGTTTTGCTGCTGCCTTAAGCAGTAAGGCAGTACTGCTGCTTAAGCGGTACTACCGCTTGTGTGAAGCGGTACTACCGCCTGGGTGAAGCGGTACTACCGCCCAAGCGGTACTACCGCTCCCGAGCGGTACTACCGCTTGTGCGCGGTGCTCTAGGGATCCGAGTTGGACTCTTTCCTTGCGGGCCAAACCGATCTTGTGCGGGCAAAACCGACCTTGTAGAGGTTTTTCCTCCAAGTTTAGACCCCAGGGCTCAACATATAAATAGAGGGGCAGGGCTAGCACACGGGACACATCAGGATTTCCCAAGCCGTGTGCCGGCAACCCTAGCCCTCTAGTTCCTCCGTCATAATCTCCGTAGTTCTTGGTGAAGCCCTGCAGAGATTGTTCCTCACCATCATCACCACGCCGTCGTGCTACTGGAACTCATCTACTACTTCACCATCGCTCGCTGGATCGAGGAGGTGAAGGCGTCATCAAGCCGTATGTGTGTTGAACGCGGAGGTGCCGTCCGTTCGGCACTAGATCAGAAGGACCGTGATCAAGATCGCGGGACGAATCATGATGGGACCGCGGGACGGATCGTGATGGAATCGCGAGACGGATCGTGATGGGATCGCGGGACGCTCGGCGATTTGAATCGCGAAGACGTTCGACTAAATCAACCGCGTTTCTTAACGCTTCCGCTTAGCGATCTACAAGGGTATGTAGATACAATCTCTCTCTCGTAGATGCTCATCACCATGGATAGGTCTTGCGTGTGCGTAGGAAAATTTTTGTTTCCCATGCAACGTTCCCCAACAGAGTAATGCTTGAAGAACGAAGATATGATGTAGACAAAGTAAACTCAATCAATATGAATAAACCCCATCGTGTTATCCTTAGTAGCAATAACGCAAAGACGCATCTTGTCCCCTTCTATCACTGGGATATAGAAACTTGCCAGGTTGAACCTACTACAACGCACCACACCCACTGAAGAAATATTAATCTAGTTGGCCTAACGATCTCAATAGATCGGAGAGCATTATGAAGCTATAATGATCATGCAAATAAGAACCATAGTAATCAGGTTTGACTCAAATACTTTTCATGAATAATCTGAACATAAACTCAGAATTCATTGGACCCCAACAAACGCACCATACAAAGTGATTACATTAGATAGATCAAGGCAAAGATGCGATAAACATTGTATTGAAGATCGAGAGAGAGAGAGAGAGAGAGAGAGAGAGAGAGAGAGAGATTGCCATCTAGGTACAAACTACGGACCCGTAGGTCTGTGGTGAACTACTCACGCATCATCATGAGGGCAGCAAGGTTGATGAAGAGGCCCTCCGTGATCGATTTCCCCTCCGGCAGGGTGCCGGAACGAAGCTCTAGATGGGCTCCCATTGGAACAGACACTTGCGGCGGCATAAAAAGTGTTTCGGGACCTCCTTTAGGGTTTTGGGGATATATGAGAATTTATAAGCCGCAGAGGGACGTCGGGATAGCCACGAGGGGGGCCACCACATATCAGGGCGCCCTTCCCAATGCATGCCCTGATGTGTGGTGGGGCCCTCGTGCGTCTCCCAGCCTCCTCCCGAGGCTTCCAGGTATTCTTTTGGTTCAGAAAAAAATGACCAATTTTTTTTTTGGCAATTGGACTTCGTTTGGTACTGTAAACCTGAAAAGTAAAAAACATGCGGAAAACAACAACTGACACTGGGCACTGAGTCAATAGGTTAGTGCTTGAAAATATTATAAATTGGTAAACAAATGCCCAAAAAGCATCCTAGAATGATAATATATCAGCATGGAACAATCAAAAATTATAGATACGTTGGAGACGTATCAGCATCCCCAAGCTTAATTCATGCTCGTCCTCGAGTAGGTAAATGATAAAAACGGAATTTTTTATTTGACATGCTACCCATTATGTAATATTTTGTATGTATGCTCATTGAGAAATGATGAATTAACAAACATTGGCATAGCAATAGCTATAAGTATAAGAAATAAAATCGTTGAATTTTTTGAAGTATACGATCCGAAAAGAATGTTTACCCCTATTCATCTTATTATATTAGCAAGGCATGACTTCGTCTTCACCACATCAATACAAATATTAAGCACCACAGTGTCCAAGTCAGGCAATTGGACCATACTTTTTTAGTATGCATTAACTTTTTATTCTTCACGCAAAACATGAGCGTGAACCATTGGACATAACATGTAGGTGGAATAGAATATGATGGTAGATATCAAAGGGGTAAAAAGTGTAGAAGATAGTCTCACATCAACTAGGCGTACCAACGAGCTATAAAGATGCTCATCGATAGATGTCAATGCAAGGAGTAGGGATTGCCATGCAAATGATGCACTAGAGCTATAAGTGTATCACTAGTAGAAAATAGGGCACTAGTCCCGGTTCCAGAGGGCCTTTAGTCCCGGTTCTGGAACCAGGACAAAACGATTGGGACTAATGCCCAAAACCTTTAGTCCCGGTTTGCTTACGAACCGGGTCCAAAGGGGCTCCACGTGGCCGCTGCGGGGCGCCCAGGCAGAAGGACCTTTAGTCCCGGTTGGTAACACCAACCGGGACCAAAAGGCAGCCATGCGTCAGCAGCTTGCAGGCGTTGGGTTTTTTTTTGGAAGGGGGGTTTTGGGGTTTTGGAGGGTTAATTTAGGGGTTTCATATTGTGTTAGCTAGCTAATAGAGAGAAGTGACCTCTCTTTCTCCGTGCTTGGTCGACGCTAGCTACTATACATATAGAGAGAACTCAACGCTAGCCAGTAAGCAAATGAAGGAAACCATTAATTACACAAGATCGTCATGAACATATATAGAGAGAAGTGACATCTCTTTCTCCGTGTTTGGTCGAACAACAAGTTTTCCTATATCTATCCGATGCTACTACATATGTACAATATAACATCCCTTACAACCATTGCAATTTCACATGGTATTCTCCGTGTTCAGGTATGCCGTGGTCAAGAAAGAATCCCGCCAATTCCTCTTGAATTGATCGTATGCGATCATGTGGTACGAGTTCATCCCGCATCTGCCAGATCTAATTTAAAGAAGGGGGTCAATACATATATATGAATGAAACTCAACACAATTGATGGTAATATATAAAATAAAATTGTGAATATTGTTTACGTACTTCAAATTGTTTCTCAGAGAAGCCCCGCTCAGAGGTATAGTGGCGAATGAACTCGCATACGTAGTATCCACATAAATGAGTCCCGGGTGCCGGGTACAAGCACTTTACGAGAATAGAGTTCAATCAAACTGATAAGCAAGCATGATAATGGTATTGATGAAACTAGAATCAATGAGAGATGTGCGGAACTAGCTAGTACTACTTACTTTGGGGTGTGTAAATCGCAGCTCCTTCTTCAGACCCGGAACCATAGTGGTGAACTTTTTCCAAACCCTGGCAGGCAAAGAAAATGATTACTTGTTATCAGGAAATGAACGAAAGTTGCCGATATGGTCCCGGTATTGATTGAACTTACTTCTGGAGCATTGCAGTCATGTCCGCATAATACTTGGGATCTTTACGAAGCGAGTCTAAGACAGTTACTAATGCCCCGTCAAGGTTAATGGATAGCAGAATATAGTGGAAGCTGCGCACGCATAACTCATCAATTACATTACTTAACCTCGAGTAAGCGAAACCAAATATGCACAAGACAGTAACACTCACTTGAAGTTGTAAGGAAAGAGTATTTCCCTTTTGTTTTGATGTCTAAGGAACGCTTCTAGCAAGTTGTCCTCGGTATCTTTGGCCTCGTTTTGTATCGACCATTCATTTACGGTATTTGGGCTAATAAACCCAATGTCATAGATTTGCTCTTTTTTGCATTCGACCATCTTCAATCTGCATAATATAGTGAGGATAATTATATATACATGCAATGAACGAGCTGAGCTAGAGACTTAATTATAGAAGTAATACTTATAGACAGTAGCAAGTCATGAGTTGTTTGTCGAGGGCCTCTTGATTGTATAACTGAAATAACTCCACAAATTCAACAGGCATCACGTCGACTCCAATGAAGTCGTGCTCTTTTTTAATTCCGATCATCAAACTGTCGGTCCCAGACTTCCTGCAGGTTTCCATGTACCACTCATGCAATTTTTGCATCATCGTTGTTAGATGAGGATGATCAGGTTTGACGAGAGGCTTCACGTGCTCGTATCTAAAGTTCTCTACTGCTACCTCAGCCGTTTCAAACTGTACATCATTGGGCAGGTAATCATCAAGAGTGGTACCGGGCAGTAGCACCGGATGATTAGCGATATCGCTAGACACCTTGAGCGGGGGGCACGATTGCTTCTCCTGTTCGCCGAGCTGGGGAATTGTTTTCCCACTTCTTCGTTTTTTGTCTCTTGCAGCACTGGAAGTACTTTCCGACCGCTGCGCTTTAGCATGTGTCTTAGTAATTATGCGGTCATAGTTGGATAGCCGAGTCCGTGGTGGTCGCTTCAGGGCATGCAGAGTGCGCTTCGCTTTCACTAGATCTACCGTTTCCTTCGGAGGTGGATCTTTCCGTGCAAAATGGGCCTTCACTTCGGCTGCATTGATTTCAGTTTTTTCCTCTTCGGTCCTGTAACTTCGGAAGAGGCTTGAGGCTTGGACGAAATTTGTATTTCCTCCCGCCTATAGTACTGCTAGCCGCCGAAGCGGCGGCGGCGACTCTCTTCCGCCGATGCTGACACGCCGGAGGAGGCTGATTGCCCTGACGCGCCGGAGAAGGAGGAGGAGGAGGCGGAGTGCCCTGACGCGCCGGAGGAGGCGGAGTGCCCTGACGTGCCGGAGGAGGAGAAGGAGGAGGCGGAGTACCCTGACGCGCCGGAGGAGGAGGAGGAGGCGGAGTGCCCTGACGCGCCGAAGGAGGCTGAGTCTGCTGAGGCGTCTAGTTTGGAAGCTTGATGTACTCTTTTCTCCATAGACAGGTACTCCTCAAAGCATTTTCCAGAAGAATAATATCCTCTTCACCTGTAGGGTTGTCAAGCTCCAGCCCCTCAAATCCATCAATTATTTCATCCACCATCACAACAAAATAGCCATGTGGAATCGGACGGCAATGGAAAATTCCCTCAGCTCGAGGAGGTACAACAGAGCCGACCGCCACCTTGAAGGTCAGGTTCTGGCATTTCGTCATTAGCTCACAATGTTCAGCCGCCGTGATTCTATCCACGGGGAGCGAGGAGCCGTGAAATCAGGCTGAACGAGCTCTGTGGAAGCAACGCTGCTTCTCCGCTGAGATGGTAGGGTAGCGTCGAAGGAAGGATCTTCGTGCCGCTCAGATGGTTGGCCGGTAGCTCGCTGGCTATCAAGTTCCTCTAGTTTTGCTAATCTTGCACTGAGCTTCTGCATTTCGCTTGCTTCATGTTTCCTTTTTCTCTCTCGTCTTCTATAACCACCGCTGTCGGGAAACCCATGCTTCCACGGAACGGAGCCTGGTGTGCCTCGTGTTCGTCCAGGGTGTTCAGGATTTACGAGGGCCTCTGTCAGCTCGTCCTTCTCTCTGTCGGGAATGAACTTCCCTTCGTGCGCTGCCTTGATTGCTGCCTGAAGCTTCCGGAAGTGTATTGCAAGTTGCTCGTCAGTCCAAACACACTCCCCTGTTTCTGGGTCCAAAGTTCCCCAAACCCCGAAGAACCAAGTCCTTGAACGATCTGGCCAGTGCAATGTCGCTGGTTGGACATTATTAGCAAGCAGGTCTTGCTCAGCTTTGTCCCACAACTGCCGGGCTTTGTAGTAGCCACCTGACCCCGTGTGATGGTGATACTTCTTCTTTGCAGCATTTTTCTTGTTTGTCAGTGACCATTTCTTACCCTTCTCCGATTTCTTGTAGGCCACAAATTCGGGCCATTGATCTCTTATCTTCTCATATCGACCGATGAATTTCGGAGTCTCCTCTTTCTCGACAAACTTTGTGTTCAACTCTTTCTTCCAGTTCCTGAATAGTTCTGCCATCTTCTTAAGAGCAAACGCCTTGACCTTTCGCTCTATAACTGGGTTATTCGGATCCCCCTCTCACGGTAAACTGAAATTTGTCATCAGCTCGGTCCAAAGAGCATCTTTCAGTCTATCATAAACATAAGAAACTTCAGGGTCCTTATTATTCTTATTCCATTGCTGGGTGTTGATCGAGACATAGTCCCTAACAACAACTCCACACTGATGTACAAATGTGTCCTTGGTCCGCTTGGGAGCAATCAGTTGGCCATCTTTTGCGACTTCTGTGATCCTGAACCTTTCATCCCGGCGCAACCTTTTCTTCGGGTCTCGTCTCCTTACCTCGTCGGACTTTGAAACAGTTGAGGCTCCCTCCTCCGTTCGGTCACCGGAGCCGTGATCATGATCTCCAGCCTCCGTGTAGAACATGTACCCATTGATATTGTATGACTGATAGGTCGCGAGTTTGGGCGCGGGGCCATGTGCTAAGGCGTGTATGAGCAATCCGTCCGAACTGCCCTCTTCCGGGGGATTTTCAAGAACTTGCTCTTTGAACCAACGCAAGAAAGTGGCGTTGTGCTCTACAGTAACTTCGTCGTCCGTCTTGTGCATCCCCTTATCACGGTACCTATTTGCGATGGTTTCTTTGTGCCGTGCCACATAATCATCTACCACATCTAGGTGTTGTAGCACTACTAAGTTAGCCCTGTCAAAGTCGTTCCGTCGATCCGAGTAGTCCACGTGCAATTCCCTCCGGCCATTGTTGTGACCTTCTCCTCCGAGCCTCCCATCGTGCTTCTTGATGGGCAAACCAACAATAGGGTCTCCGACGCCTATATAATTCTCGCAAAAGGAGATGCACTCATGGGTCAGATACCCCTGGACGATGCTCCCATCGGGACAGGACATGTTACGAACGAATCCTTTGATGACCCCATTCATCCTCACGAACGGCATCATGCTGTGAAGGAATGTCGGCCCGAGGTCGATGATGTCCTCCACGATGTGGACACACAGATGCACCATGACGTCAAAGAATGCGGGCGGGAAGTACATCTCAAGCTCACATAGTATGAGAACGATCTCTTCCTGTAGCCTTCAGAGCTGCTTCACACTTATGGACTTTCGAGTGATAACGTCGAAGAAGTTGCAGAGACCAGTAAGCGTGTCACAGACGTGCTTGTCCATTATCCCTCTAATGGCAACCGGGAGTATCTGCGTAATCATCACGTGACAGTCATGAGACTTCATCCCGCTGAACCTTTTCTTCTTGGGGTCTAGAAATCTGCTTATCTTCCCACAGTAACCGGAACTGACTTTGATTCCCATAAGGCACTTGATGAATTGATCGATCTCCTTTGCACTTAAGGTGAAGCAAGAAGGGGGGCAATAATTCTCCTCCTTCTTGTTGACTTTTCTGCCCCTTTCCCCCTCCTCCATCTCCGTCTCCGTCTCCTCCGTCGACTTTTTACGGTGGAGATCTTTCCTGATCTTCAAATCTTCCAAGTCTTTCCTTGCCTTCGGTCCATCCTTGGTCTTCTCCGGCATGTTCATTAGTGTGCCAAGCAAGCTCTCGAGGACATTCTTCGTGATATGTATTTGATCAAGGCAATGAGGCGTGTCGTGATTGGGCCAGTACTCCAAGTCCCAGAAAACAGACCTCGTTTTCCATACCTTCAGTAGCGGCTCCGGCGCCTTTTTCATCTTTCCCGGCGCGGGGCACTGTTCCCAGTTTTTCAACAGCTCGTTGATTTCGGCCCTGCTCCTCTTACGTGGAGGTCCTCGATGCTCAGCCAACCCATTGAATAGATCTCCATGCTTTCTCCACGGGTCATCCTTCTCGAGCCATCTACGATGCCCCATGTACACGATTTTCCCGGACCCGCCATCTTTCGTTGACGTAAGCTGCTGAGACGTTGTATGATCCATGCACCTCATGCATCCGCAGTATCCGTGGCACACCTGGCCTGAGGTGTGCCCGTAACGGACATAGTCGTGCACCGTCGTCATCAGCGCGGCTCTCATATAGAAATACTCTCCTTTGCTGGCGTCCCATGTCCATGCGGGTGTTTTCCATAACGTGTCTAGCTCCTCTTTCAAAAGCCCAATATACAGGTTAATATTATTTCCCGGTTGTTTCGTCCCTTGAATCAGCATGCTCATGTGTATGTACTTTGTCTTCATGCACTTCCATGGGGGGAGGTTGTACATCCATACAAAGACGGGCCCTGTGCTGTGGTTGGTGTTTTGGTTTCCAAACAGATTCATGCCATCGGTACTCGCACCAAGCACGATGTTCCTTGGATCTTCTGCAGCAAATCCATATACGGCGTTGAATGCTCTCCACTGGCTACCATCTACGAGGTGTCTCAGCTTCGGATCATCTCCATCGTCGGGCTCCTTCCTCTCCACGTGCCAGCGCATGAGATTTGCTTCCTTAGGATCTACGAAATACCGCTGCAGACGGGGAGTGATCGGAAAGTACCATACAACTTTCTGAGGAGCTTTCTTTCCTGCCTTCTTGTATCAAGAATCATTGCACACTGGACAGCTAGTTTTTTCCGCGTGCTCCCCCCGATAAATGATGCAATCGTTGATGCATGCGTGGTACCTAATGTGTGGCAAATCAAAAGGGCAAACGATTTTCTTGGCCTCATCGACACTAGTAGGACACAGGTTCCCCACGGGAAGAACTTTATTATGTAGATACTTCAAATGCTCCTCGAGGCTTTTGTCTGTCCATTTGTTTTTGGCCTTCGTCTTTAGAAGTTCGAGCGTGAAACTCAAGCGGGTCACCTCGGGATCGCAACCGTCATACAATGGAGTCTTCGAGTCTACTTGAAGTTGCGCCAGCTTGGCCTCCTCTCTAGAAGCATCTCTCTCGCTAGTCGTACTCTTGCGAAGGAGGTCTCGAACATGAGGGTCTTGCACGACTCCACTTAGTACCGGCGAAGACTGCGGCGTGACCGCCGCCTCTTCTCCGCCATGTCCGGACTCTTCTTCGCCGTGTCCGGAATCTTCTCCGCCACCGTCATTTAACTCTTCCCCGCCGCCATGTCTGGCGCCATCGTCTTCGTGTCGATCGGTCATCTCTTCGTCTAGCCCCATGTCGTTATTCCCTGCCATGTGGACGTCCTCATCATCATCATCTTCACTTATCCACCGAGTATAGCCATCCATGAAACCATTCATCAGCAGGTGCGCCTTCAACCTGCCATGATCAAAAGGGTCCAAAAGGACTCCTTCTTTGCATCTTGTACACGGACATCTAATCCTAGTCCGATTATTTGCATACATGTCCATCACCGCGGATTGCATGTATCGCTCCACCTTCCATCCACTCACCTTCATGACCGACTACATGCATGGTATAACAAGCAAAAGGGTTATAAACAAAATGCATGCATGCATCAAAGTCATATAAAATTTGGCATGACCTTGCCTAAAAATAGGACATATCGAGTTTGCTCGAAATTCACCAAAACGGAAATAAATCGACATTTCGGCCAAACATAAGCAACTCGGGGGCATGTCACTCGCACAAATCTCTCCATATCCCAAACACACATATTCCCATTCACACACATATTCCCATTCTTGAAATGAACAACTTTTTACTCACCTATCTCCCGAGATACCGATCGACCGGATGAGGCCTTTCGCTACCTATAGGGATCGAAAGTGTGGATGGCTAAATAGCTGTGTCGGGGTCGGTGGTGCCGTGTCGGGGTGTCGGGGTGTCGTGTCGGCGGTCGGTGGTGTCGTGTCCTCGGCGACCCTCGACTCCTTTTCCCCTCGATCCTCGGGGGTCGGGGGTCGGGGGTCTTCTTCTTCTTCTTCTTCTTCTAGCCTCGACCCTCGACCCCTCGATCCTCGACCCCTCGGCGACCCTCGACCCCTCGATCCTCCTCCTCCTCCTCCTCTTCTTTTTCTTCTTCTTTTCTTCTCCTCCCCCTTTTCTTCTTCTCCTCCTCCTCCTCCTCCTCCTCCTCTTCTTCTTCTTCTTCTTCTTCTTCTTCTTCTTCTTCTTCTCCTTCTTCTTTTCTTCTCCTCCCCCTTTTCTTCTCCTCCTCCTCCTCATCTTATTCTTCTTCTTTTCTTCTCCTAATAATTTTTTTTCAAGAACTAACCTAACTAACGTAGAAACTAACCTACCTAACCTAGAACTAACCTAACTAACCTAGAACTAATCTAACTAACCAAACTAACAGTAGTAACTAACCAAACTAACAGCAAAAAAAAGAAAAAAACAGGGGGGAGAGCTCACCGGAGTGGGGCGTCGGGGCGCCGGAGCGGCGAGGGCGCCGGAGCGGCGAGGGCGTCGGGGCGGCGGGGGCGGCGGGGCCGCGGGGCTGCGGGGCGGCTGGGCGTCGGGGGGGCGTCGGTGGCGGCGCGCGGCGGGAGGCGGGCCGGGGCGGCGGCGGGGTGCGGTCGGGGGCGGGGGGGCGGTCGACGGGGCGGGGGGGGGGGGGGCAGGGCGGGGCGGCCGCCGCGGCCTGTGTCCGCTGGGCAACGGGGCGGGCTCCGGGGGGCGGGGCGGCGGGGCGAGGCGGCGGAGGGGGAGGGGCGGGGGAGCGTCGGGCGGCGGCGGCGGGGGACGAAAAAGAAGAGAGGGAGGGAGAGAGAGAAGAGAGGGAGGGAGGGAGAAGAGAGAGAGGAGGTGGGGGGTAACGGCCGTTAGGGGGTTATTTTCTTTGCCGTCTGCCAGCGGACGGCAAAGTTTCTTTGCCGTCCGCTGGCAGACGGCAAAGAGGTGGGGTTGGCCGTTGCAGTTAACTGGCCTCCACGGGGCCCACCTCCACCTCTTTGCCGTCTGCTAGCGGACGGCAAAGAAAGTTTGCCGTCCGCTGGCAGACGGCAAAGAGCTGGCTGATGGCAAACAGTGTCTTTGCCATCAGCCAGCTCTTTGCCGTCTGCTTTCCCAAAGCTGACGGCAAACAACCTCTTTGCCGTCAGCCAGCAGACGGCAAAGAGCTGGCAGATGGCAAAGTCTCTGATTCCAGTAGTGTATATGCAAGGAATCAAACTTCTCATAGTATCCAATGCACTTAATATGAAAGTTTTTATTATATCCCTCTTGGATGCCCATTATATTAGGACTAAATTCACAACCTAAACCAATTACCATGCTGTTTTAAAGAAACTCTCAAAATAATATAAGTGAAGTACGAGAGTTCAATAATTTCTATAAAATAAATCACCACCGTGCTCTAAAAAGATATAAGTGAAGTACTAGAGGAACATTGCCTAGCTCAAAAGATATAAGTGAAGCATATAGATTATTCTAATAAATTCACGATTCAGCGTGTCTCTCTCAAAAGATGTGTGCAGCAAGGATGATTGTGGCAAACTAAAAAGCAAGGACTCATATCATACAAGACGCTCCAAGCAAAACACATATCATGTGTTGAATAAAAATATAGCCTCAAGTAAATTTACCGATGGATTGAAGACGAAAGAGGGGATGCCTTCCGGGGCATCCCCAAGATTAGGCTTTTTGGTATCCTTGAATATGGCTTGGGGTGCCCTGGGCATCCCCAAGCTTACGCTCTTGCCACTCCTTATTCCATAGTCCATCAAATCTTTACCCAAAACTTGAAAACTTCACAACACAAAACTCAACAGAAAACTCATGAGATCCGTTAGTATAAGAAAAATAAATCACCACTTTAGTTACTATTGTGAACTCATTCTTTATTTATATTGGTGTAATATCTACTGTATTCTAACTTCTCCATGGTTCATACCCCCCGATACAACCCATAGATACATCAAAATAAGCAAACAACACAAAAAAAACAGAATCTGTCTAAAACAGAACAGTCTGTAGCAATCTATAGACTTTGAATACTTCTGAAATTCCAAAAATTCTGAAAAATTAGGACAATCAGGGAAATTTGTATATAAATCCTGTGTAAAAATAGAAAACACAATTATTACATAGGTAATAATGTGTGGGAAACTCAAAAACAGAAGCAAAAAACAAAAGCATAAAAATAAAATTGGGTTGCCTCCCAACAAGCGCTATTGTTTAACGCCCCTAGCTAGGCATAACGCAATAGATCTAGGTATTGTCATCTTTGGTATGCAATCCATAAGTAGCTCTCATAATAGATTCATAAGGCAATTTTATTTTCTTTCTAGGAAAGTGCTCCATGCCTTTCCGTAATGGAAATTGGAATCTAGTATTTCCTTCCTTCATATCAATAATTGCACCAATCGTTCTAAGGAAAGGTCTACCAAGAATAATAGGACATGTAGGATTGCAATCTATATCAAGAACAATGAAATATACGGGCACATAATTCCTATTTGCAACAATAAGAAGATCATTAATCCTTCCCATAGGTTTCTTAATAGTGTAATCTGCTAGATGCAAATTTAAAGAGCAATCATCAAATTCACGGAAACCTAGGACATCACATAAAGTTTTTGGAATCGTGGAAACGCTAGCACCCAAATCACACAAAGCATGGCACTCATAATATTTAATTTTAATCTTAATAGTAGGTTCCCACTCATCATAAAGTTTTCTAGGTATAGAAACTTCCAACTCAAGTTTTTCTTCAAAAGATTTCATCAAAGCATCCACGATATGTTTAGTAAAAGCTTTATTTTGATTATAAGCATGTGAAGAATTCAACATGGATTGCAACAAGGAAACACAATCAATCAAAGAACAACTATCATAATTAAAGTCCTTGAAATCCAAAAGAGTGGGTTCATTGCTATCTAAAGTTTTGACCTCTTCAATCCCACTTTTATCAATCTTAGCTTTAAGATCTATAAACTCCGAATCATTGGGACGCCTTTTAACTAAAGTTGACTCATCTCCAGTACCATCTTTATCAATATTTACATTAGAAAACAAAGATTCAATAGGAGTCACATCAATCACTTTAAGATCTTCATCAATATTATCACGAGAACACACTTTTTCAAGCCATTCACGCTTAGCACGAATTCTAGCGGTTCTTTCCTTGCACTCATCAATATAAATTCTCATAGCTTTTAAAGACTCATTAATATCATGCTTGGGAGGAATAGATCTAATTTTCAAAGAATCAATCTCAAGAGAAATTCTATCAACCTTCCTAGCCAAATCATCAATCTTGAGCAATTTTTCTTCAATCATAGCATTGAAACCCTTTTGCGAACTAATAAATTATTTAATATTATTCTCAAGATCAGAGGGCATCTTATTATAATTTCCATAAGAATTGTTGTAGGAATTACCATAATTATTAGAGGAATTACTAGGAAACGGCCTATAATTGAAATTACCACTATACGCGTTATTACCAAAATTGTTCCTACCAACAAAATTCACATCCATAGATTCATTATTATTTCGAATCAAAGAAGACAAAGGCATATCATTAAGATCAATAGGAGCACTCTTACTAGCAAACAATTTCATCAATTCATCCATCTTTTCACTCAAAGTATTAATCTCTTCAATAGCATGCACTTTTTTACTAGTAGGAGATCTTTCGGTATGCCATTGAGAGTAATTTGCCATAATATTATCTAGGAGTTTAGTAGCTTCTCCTAATGTGATTTCCATAAAAGTACCACCCGCAGCGGAATCTAAAAGATTTCTAGAAGCAAAATTCAATCCCGCATAGAAAATTTGTATAATCATCCATAAACTCAAACCATGTGCGGGGCAATTTCTAATCATTAGTTTCATCCTCTCCCAAGATTGTGCAACATGCTCATGATCAACTTGCTTAAAATTCATTATATCGTTCCTAAGGGAGATGATCTTAGCGGGCGGAAAGTACTTGGAAATAAAAGCATCTTTACACTTATTCCATGAATCAATACTATTTTTAGGCAAAGCTGAAAACCAAGTTTTAGCACGATGTCGTAGTGAGAACGGAAATAGCTTCAATTTAACAATATCATTATCCACATCTTTCTTCTTTTGCATATCACACAACTCAACGAAAGTATTTAGATGGGATGCGGCATCTTCACTAGGAAGGCCGGAAAATTGTTCTTTCATAACAAGATTGAGCAAAGCGGCATTAATTTCATAAGATTCCGCACTAGTGGCGGGAGCAATCGGAGTACTAATAAAATCATTATTATTAGTATTGGAAAAGTAACACAACCTGGTATTCTCTTGAGTCATCGTGACAAAGCAAGCAATGTAGCACACAAGCAAACGAAAAGCAAACGGAAAGACGAACGGAAGAAGGGCGAATAAAAAGGCAAATCTTTTTGGAAAATCATTTTAGAAGTGGGAGAGGGGAAAACGAGAGGCAAATGGCAACTAAAGTAAATGCAAGAGATGAGTTTGTGATGGGTACTTGGTAGGCTTGATGTAGATCTCCCCGGCAACGGCGCCAGAAATCCTTCTTGCTACTTCTCGAGCATGCGTTGGTTTTCCCTTGAAGAGGAAAGGGTGATGCAGCAAAGTAGATAAGTATTTCCCTCAGTTGTTGAGAACCAAGGTATCAATCTAGTAGGAGATACAAGCAAGTCCCCAATAGGTGTACCTACACAAATAATCAAACACTTGCACCCAACGCAATAAAGGGGTTGTCAATCCCTTCACGGTTACTTGCAAGGATGAGATCTGATAGAGATAGATAGATATGATTGCTTGAAAGTAAAGTAAAACAAAAGTAAAAATAATGCAGCAAGGTATTTTTGGTATTTTTGGTTTTAGATCTGAAAATAATAGATGGAAAATAGACCCAGGGACCATAGGTTTCACTAGAGGCTTCTCTCATGAAGGAAAATAATACGGTGGGTGAACAAATTACTGTCGAGCAATTGATAGAAAAGCGAATAATTATGAAGATATCCAAGGCAATGATTATGCATATAGGCATCACGTTCGTGTCAAGTAGACCGAAACGATTCTGCATCTACTACTATTACTCCACACATCGACCAACTCCTGCCTGCATCTAGAGTATTAAGTTCATGAAGAACAGAGTAACGCATTAGGTAAGATGACATGATGTAGAGGGATAAACTCAAGCAATATGATGAAAACCCCATCTTTTTATCCTCGATGGCAACAATACAATACTTGCCTCGCTACCCCTACTTTGTCACTGGGTGAGGACACCGCAAGATTGAACCCAAAACTAAGCACTTCTCCCATTGCAAGAATTACCAATCTAGTTGGCCAAACCAAACCAATAACTCGAAGAGACTTGCAAAGATATGAAATCATGCATATAAGAATTCAGAGAAGATTCAAATAATATTCATAGATAATCTGAACATAAACCCACAATTCATCGGATCTCGACAAACACACCGCAAAAGAGTATTACATCGGATAGATCTCCATGAAGATCATGAAGAACATGGTATTGAAGAACAAAGAGAGAGAAGAAGCCATCTAGCTACTAGCTATGGACCCGAAGGTCTATGGTGAACTACTCACGCATCATCGGAGGGGCAACGGAGTTGATGTAGATGCCCTCCGTGATCGATTCCCCCTCCGACAGATTACCGGAAAAGGATCCAAGATGGGATCTCACGGGAACAGAGGCTTCCGGCGGCGGAAAAGTATTTTCGTGGCTCTTTTTGGTATCCAGGGAATATTTGTGAATTTATAGGCCGAAGAATAGGGTTAGGGGGGCTGCCGTGGGGCCACAAGCCAGGGGGGCGCCCCCCCCCTAGGGCGCGCCCCTATGGCTTGTCGCCACACGGCGGCTCTCCTGACTTCATCTCCAAGCCTTCTTGGTTGCTTCTGGTCCAAGAAAAATTATTCCGAAGATTTTATTCCGTTTGGACTCCGTTTAATATTCCTTATCTGTAATACTCAAAAACATGGAAAAAACAGAAACTGGCACTAGGCTCAAGATTAATAGGTTAGTCCCAAAAATAATATAAAATAGCATATTAATACATATATAACATCCAAAACAGATAATATAATAGCATGGAACAATCAAAAATTATAGATACGTTGGAGACGTATCACAGATCAAGGGGGGCAATAAGGACTTGGTCAAATTTTGAGCCCGCGCGGCGGGGTTAACTAAAATTAGCAGTAGCGCTGGATTAGGACCAGCGCTATAGCTAAGTTAGCTATAGCGCTGGTCCTAATATAGCGCTACTGCTAATTCTTATTATTTTCTTTTTATTATTTTCTTTTTATTATTTTCCTTTTCTAGTTTTTAGTTTTCTTTTCTTTTTATTATTTTCCTTTCCTTTTCTGTTTACTTTTCTTTTTCTTTTGTATTGCTTTCTCCCTTTTGTTTTTGTTTTTTGTTTTTCTCCCAATGGCCTAGCACGCAGTCGACGAGAACGTCTCCCTCCCACACTGCGCGAATATCACTGGAACCATGTGGTGGTAATTGAAGGGGATACGATGTATACATCAGTTGACCGATAACGGTTACTTAAGTGCGTACACAAAATAGATACATATATATAAATGATGGTTTCTCAGCTGCGTCGACGACGTTTCACATTGAGCTTCTTCCCTTTCTTGTTTGTTCCCGAATAATTGAGCCCCTCCTTGTGACTTTTCCGGAACAATGGAGTACGACCTTTCTTACGTAATGTAGTATTGATTCTTCTTTTCACGTATGCTTCATCGTCATCGTCATCTTCCCTCATCGGGTTGCCGTATTGGTCATAGTCTTCCTCGTTGGCGACTCCATCCATTCCGACGATGCTCCTTTTGCCTCTCCTCACGACAACACGGCTGGGATTGGTCGGGTCGGTTATGAAGAAGCATTGTGTCACGTGCTTAGCGTGTACCCATGGCTCAGTTTTGGCGATGACGTTAACGTTCACGGTTGCGCTCTTCGCGTCGGGTATAGACATGCTAGTGAAATACTTGTTTTCTCTTACGACGTCCTTAGCCCATCTGACACGGAACATCGTCGCATAGTGCATTCCAGCATAGTCAAGCTCCCAGATCTCTTCGACCCTTCTGTAGAATCTTTCAGTTGTGCCATTGGCATCGGTCACGCATTCAATCGTCACCCCGGAGTTCTGGTAATCACTGTCCATGTCATTGGCCTCTGTGTAGAACGTGTACCCGTTCATATCGTATGACTGATAGGTCGCGAGTTTGGGCAAGGGGCCATGTGCTAAGGCGTGTATGAGCAATCCGTCCGAACTGCCCTCTTCCGGGGGATTTTCAAGAACTTGCTCTTTGAACCAACGCAAGAAAGTGGCGTTGTGCTCTACAGTAACTTCGTCGTCCGTCTTGAGCATCCCCTTATCGCGGTACTTATTTGCGATGGTTTCTTTGTGCCGTGCCACATAATCATCTACCACAACTAGGTGTTGTAGCACTACTAAGTTAGCCCTGTCAAAGTCGTTCCGTCGATCCGAGTAGTCCACGTGCAATTCGCTCCGGCCGTTGTTCTGACCTTCTCCTCCGAGCCTCCCATCGTGCTTCTTGACGGGCAAACCAACAATAGGGTCTCCGACGCCTATATAATTCTCGCAAAAGGAGATGCACTCATGCGTCAGATACCCCTGGACGATGCTCCCATCGGGACGGGACATGTTACGAACGAATCCTTTGATGACCCCATTCATCCTCTCGAACGGCATCATGCTGTGAAGGAATGTCGGCCCGAGGTCGATGATGTCGTCCACGATGTGGGCACATAGATGCACCATGACATCAAAGAACGCGGGCGGGAAGTACATCTCAAGCTCAGATAGTATGACAACGATCTCTTCCTATAGCCTTCGGAGCTGCTTCACACTTATGGACTTTCGAGAGATAACGTCGAAGAAATTGCAGAGACCAGTAAGCATGTCACGGACGTGCTTGTCCATTATCCCTCTAATGGCAACCGGGAGTATCTGCGTAATCATCACGTGACAGTCATGAGACTTCATCCCGCTGAACCTTTTCTTCTTGGGGTCTAGAAATCTGCTTATCTTCCCACAGTAACCGGAACTGACATTGATTCCCATAAGGCACTTGATGAATTGATCGATCTCCTTCGCACTTAAGGTGAAGCAAGAAGGGGGGCAATAATTCTCCTCCTTCTTGTTGACTTTTCTGCCCCTTTCCCCCTCCTCCGTCTCCGTCTCCGTCTCCTCCGTCGACTTTTCACGGTGGAGATCTTTCCTGATCTTCAAATCTTCCAAGTGTTTCCTTGCCTTCGGCCCGTCCTTGGTCTTCTCCGGCATGTTCATCAGTGTGCCAAGCAAGCTCTCGAGGACATTCTTCGTGATATGCATTTGATCAAGGCAATGAGGTGTGTCGTGATTGGGCCAGTACTCCAAGTCCCAGAAAATAGACCTCGTTTTCCATACCTTCAGTAGCGGCTCCGGCAACTTTTTCATCTTTCCCGGCGCGGGGCACTGTTCCCTGTTTTTCAACAGCTCGTTGATTTCGGCGCCGCTCCTCTTACGTGGAGGTCCTCGATGCTCAGCCAACCCATTGAATAGATCT
The DNA here is from genome assembly GCA_039707655.1 of Elymus sibiricus. Lineage (NCBI taxonomy): Eukaryota > Viridiplantae > Streptophyta > Magnoliopsida > Poales > Poaceae > Elymus > Elymus sibiricus. Next base: position 61,265,383 of record CM077665.1, read on the forward strand.
CCACGCTTTCTCCACGGGTCATCCTTCTCGAGCCATCTACGATGCCCCATGTACGCGATTTTTCCGGACCCGCCATCTTTCGTTGACGTAAGCTGCTGAGACGTTGTATCATCCATGTACCTCGTGCATCTGCAGTATCCGTGGCACACCTGGCCTGGGGTGTACCCGTAACCGAGATAGTCGTGCACCGTCGTCATCAGCACGGCTCTCATATAGAAATACTCTCCTTTGCTGGTGTCCCATGTTCATGTCGGTGTTTTCCATAACGTGTCTAGCTCCTCTTTTAGAAGCCCCATATACAGGTTAATATTATTACCCGGTTGTTTTGGCCCTTGAATCAGCATGCTCATGTGTATGTACTTTGTCTTCATGCACTTCCATGGGGGGAAGTTGTACATCCATACAAAGACGGGCCATGTGCTGTGGTTGGTGTTTTGGTTTCCAAACGGATTCATGCCATCAGTACTCGCACCAAGCACGATGTTCCTTGGATCTTCTGCAGCAAATCCATATACGGCGTTGAATGCTCTCCACTGGCTACCATCTACGAGGTGTCTCAGCTTCGGATCATCTCCATCGTCGGGCTTCTTCCTCTCCGCGTGCCAGCGCATGAGCTTTGCTTCCTTAGGATCTACGAAATACCGCTGCAGACGGGGAGTGATCGGAAAGTACCATACAACTTTCTGAGGAGCTTTCTTTCCTGCCTTGTTGTATCGAGAAGCATTGCACACTGGACAGCTGGTTTTTTCCGCGTGCTCCCCCCGATAAATGATGCAATCGTTGATGCATGTGTGGTACCTAATGTGCGGCAAATCAAAAGGGCAAACGATTTTCTTGGCCTCATCGACACTAGTAGGACACAGGTTCCCTGCGGGAAGAACTTTATTATGTAGATACTTCAAATGCTCATCGAGGCTTTTGTCTGTCCATTTGTTTTTGGCCTTCGTCTTTAGAAGTTCAAGCGTGAAACTCAAGCGGGTCACCTCGGGATCGCAACCATCATACAATGGAGTCTTCGAGTCTACTTGAAGTTGCGCTAGCTTGGCCTCCTCTCTAGAAGCATCTCTCTCGCTAGTCGTACTCTTGCGAAGGAGGTCTCGAACATGAGGGTCTTGCACGACTGCACTTAGTAGCGTTGAAGACTGCGGCGTGACCGCCGCCTCTTCTCCGCCATGTACAGACTCTTCTTCGCCGTGTCCGGAATCTTCTCCGCCACCGTCATTTAACTCTTCCCCACCGCCATGTCCGGCGCCATCATCTTCGTGTCGATCGGTCATCTCTTCGTCTAGCCCCATGTCGTTATTCCCTGCCATGTGGATGTCCTCATCATCATCATCTTCATTTATCCACCGAGTATAGCCATCCATGAAACCATTCATCAGCATGTACGCCTTCAACCTGCCACGATCAAAATGGTCCAAAAGGACTCCTTCTTTGCATTTTGTACACGGACATCTAATCCTAGTCCGATTATTTGCATACATGTCCATCACCGCGGATTGCATGTATCGCTCCACCTTCCATCCACTCACCTTCATGACCAACTGCATGCACGGTATAACAAGCAACAGGGTTATAAACAAAATGCATGCATGCATCAAAGTCATATAAAAATTTGGCATGACCTTGCCTAAAAATAGGACATATCGAGTTTGCTCAAAATTCACCGAAACGGAAATAAATCGACATTTCGGCAAAACATACGCAACTCGGGGGCATGTCACTCGCACAAATCACTCCATATCCCAAACACACATATTCCCATTCACACACATATTCCCATTCTTGAAATGAACAACTTTTTACTCACCTATCTCCCGAGAGATACCGATCGACCGGATGAGGCCTTTCGCTACCTATAGGGATCGAAAGTGTGGATGGCTAAATAGCTAGCTAGATCTAGTTGTTGGGGAGGAGAGATGACTCTAGGTAACTAATGGAGAGGGAGAGAGATGAGCTAGCTAGATCTATATCTAATGGAATGGAGGGAGAGCCAAATAAATGAGGTAGGGGGGCATTTATTGAGCTAGCTAGAGATGAGAAGGCCATTTATGGAGGAGAGTTATGGTGGAGGCGGGCATTAATGGGGAGATAAGAGAGGTAGGAGGAAGAGAGAAGAAGGGCAACAATGGTGAGGGGAGAGGGGAAAGGAGGGGGAGAGAGAGCAAAGGGGGGGAGGAGGGGGAGGGGGTGAAAAGGTGGCACCAGCCACGCCTAGCAGTAGCGCTGTTTTCCAGAAAGCGCTACTGCTATGTTACTTAGTACTAGTGCTTTCCAGAAAGAGCGCTACTATTAAGTGGGGCCCATTAGCAGCGGTTCCACGAAAAAAAGCGCTACTACTAAAATCTTAGTAGTAGCGTTGTATTCTGGACAGCGCTGCTACTACCAATAGTGTCGGTGGGCTCGTCGGGCCCCGCTTAGCAGTAGCGCTCTTTATGTTTCCAGCGCTACTACTAAGTCTTTACTTGTAGCACTGTCGAAATCCAGAGCTACTGGTAATTACCAGCAGCGCCTGTTACTTTCCAGCGCTACTGATAGTCTCCTGCCTATAAGGTTTCTCCTAGTAGTGAAACTGTTGGTCCCAGACTTCCTACAGGTTTCCATCTACCACTCATGCAATTTTTGCATCATCGTTGTTAGATCAGGATGATCAGGTTTGACGAGAGGCTTCCCGTGCTCGTATCTAAAGTTCTCTACTACTACCTCAGCCGTTTCAAACTGTACATCATCGGGCAGGTAATCATCAAGAGTGGTACCGGGCAGTAGCACCGGATGATTAGCGATGTCGCTAGACACCTTGAGCGGGGGGCACGATTGCTTCTCCTATTCGCCGAGCTGGGGAATTGTTTTCCCACTTCTTCGTTTTTTGTCTCTTGCGGCACTGGAAGTACTTCCCGACCGCTGCGCTTCAGCATGTGTCTTAGTAATTATGCGGTCATCGTTGGATAGCCAAGTCCGTGGTGGTCGCTTCAGGGCATGCAGAGTGCGCTTCGCTTTCACCGGATCTACAGTTTCCTTCGGAGGTGGATCTTTCCGTGCAAAATGGGACTTCACTTCGGCAGCACTGATTTCAGCGTTTTCCTCTTCGGTCCTGTCATATGGTAACTTCGGAAGAGGCCTGAGGCTTGGACCAAATTTGTATTTCTTCCCGCCTATTGTACTGCTAGCCGCCGGAGCGGCGGCGGCGACTCTCTTCCACCGTTGCTGACGCGCCGGAGGAGGCGGAGTGCCCTGACACGCTGGAGGAGGAGGAGGAGGAGGCGGAGTGCCCTGACGCGCCGGAGGAGGCAGAGTACCCTGACGCGTCGGAGGAGGCGGAGTGCCCTGACGCGCCTGAGGAGGAGGAGGAGGCGGAGTGCCCTGACGCGCCGGAGGAGGCTGAGTCTGCTGAGGCATCCAGTTTGGAAGCTTGATGTACTCTTTTCTCCATAGACAGGTACTCCTCAAAGCATTTTCCAGAAGAATAATATCCTCTTCACCTGTAGGGTTGTCAAGCTCCAGCCCCTCAAATCCATCAATTATTTCATCCACCATCACAACAGCATAGCCATGTGGAATCGGACGGCAATGGAAAGTTCCCTCAGCTCGAGGAGGTACAATAGAGCCGACCGCCGCCTTGAAGGTTAGGTTCTGGCATTTCGTCATTAGCTCGCAATGTTCAGCCACCGTGATACTATCCACGGGGTAGCGAGGAGCCATGAAATTAGGCTGAATGAGCTCCGTGGAAGCCACGCTGCTTCTCCGCTGAGATGGTGGGGTAGCGTCGAAGGAAGGATCTTCGTGCCGCTTAGATGGTTGGCCGGTAGCTCGCTGGCTCTCAAGTTCCTCTAGTTTTGCTAATCTTGCACTGAGCTTCTGCATTTCGCTTGCTTCATGTTTCCTTTTTCTCTCTCGGCTTCTATAACCACCGATGTCGGGAAACCCATGCTTCCATGGAATGGAGCCTGGTGTGCCTCGTGTTCGTCCAGGGTGTTCAGCTCGTCCTTCTCTCTGTCGGGAATGAACGTCCCTTCCTGCGCTGCCTTGATTGCTGCCTGAAGCTTCCGGAAGGGTATTGCAATTTGCTCGTTAGTCCAAACACACTCCCCTGTTTCAGGTTCCAAAGTTCCCCCAACCCCGAAGAAGGGTAAGAAATGGTCCTTGAACGATCTGGCCAGTCCAATGTCGCTGGTTGGACATTCTTAGCAAGAAGGTCTTGCTCAGCTTTGTTCCACAACTGCCTGCCTTTGTAGTAGCCACCTGACCCCGTGTGATGGTGATACTTCTTTGCAGCATTTTTATTGTTTGTCAGTGACCATTTCTTACCCTTCTCCGATTTCTTGTAGGCCACAAATTTGGGCCATTGATCTCTTATCTTCTCATATCGACCGATGAATTTCGGAGTCTCCTCTTTCTCAACAAACTTTGTGTTCAACTCTTTCTTCGAGTTCCTGAATAATTCTGCCATCTTCTTAAGAGCAAACGCCTTGACCTTTCGCTCTATAACTGGGTTATTCGGATCCTCCTCTCGTGGTAAGCTGAAATTTGTCATCAGCTAGATCGAAAGATCATCTTTCAGTCTATCATGGACATAAGAAACTTCAGGGTCCTTATTATTCTTATTCCATTGCTGGGTGTTGATCGAGACATAGTCCCTAACAACAACTCCACACTGATGTACAAATGCGTCCTTGGTCTGCTTGGGAGCAATCGGTTGGCCATCTTCCGCGACTTCTGTGATCGTGAACCTTTCATCCGGGCGCAACCTTTTTTTCGGGCCTCGTCTCCTTACCTCGTCAGACTTTGAAACAGTTGAGGCTCCCTCCTCCGTTCGGTCACCGGAGCCGTGATCATGATCTCCTTCCTCCGCCATTCGGTCACCGGAGCCATCATGATCTCCTTCCTCCTCCATTGTTGGATCACCGGAGCCGTCATCCTCTCCTTCCTGATAATCGGTGTCGTCGAGATACGACAAGGGATCACCTCCGGCGAGGATTATATCCCCCAACAACTATTCTTTTTCTAAGTCTCTGTGATCCATAGTTTCTGCAAATATTATACAACATGGCAATATACAAAGATGAGATATGCAAATCAATACAAGGCAATGCAACAATACGATCATATAATATCACTAATACATCATCGAATAGTATCGCTAATACATCATCGAATATTATCATTAATACATCTCGAATATTATTATATAATATCACTAATACAGATATAGTTGACATCTCGCGGCGCAGGCGGTGGACACCCAAAGAGAAGGAACTATGATAGGATCATAGCTCGGGTGAGATCCCTGAAGAACCTGCCAGGTATTGGAGAACCTGGCGTCCAACGCAGCCATGTAGCGTCGGACGTGCTCATCCTCCTCCCTGACACGGCGACGTACCACCTCAGTGGGGGCCGGCTCCCTCTGCACCGACAGTGGTCCACGCGACCACCACCAAAGAACCTCCGGGTCGACGAGGGGACCCTCATTCCTCACCAAGTTAGGCACCCCGGAAGGCAGCACCTCCCGGTGCCAGCCCGTCGGAGCCCAGTCCTGGACATGGCGCCTCTCAAGCAGGTGGTCGCCGACGCCGAGTCGACGACGAGGATGCGGGCCGGGCATCGTCGACGTCGAGAACAAATTCTACAACTATTTAAATTCCTACTATTTAATAAACTTTAATAAAGATGATTGCATTTGACAACTATGACAATAATAACGTATTTAACAACAATGACACATTTTCTACTTAAGCGATCGTCGGGGAGTCCTCCCCGGCGATCCTCGGGGACTCCTCAGGTTCGCCGACTAAAACAACTAAAACTTTTTTACAACTAAAACAACAAATTATTAAAACAAACTAAAACAACTAATAAAACAAACTAAAACAACTAATAAAAATAGTAAAACAAACAAAAAAACTAAAACCCAGGCGAGGGCCGGGGCAGGCCAGTGGCGCGGCCGCGGTGGCCGCGGAGGAGGGGGCAGGAGCTCACCGGCGACGACGGGCTCGGGGAGGAGGCGCGGGCAGCGACGACGGGGCTCGGGGAGGTGGCGCGGGCGGCGTCCGGCGTTGGGGCGGCAACGACGTCGACGAGGACGAGGAGGCGCCTGGGGATGGGCTCGGAGCGGCGGCGAGGAGGCACGCGGGGACGGGCTCGGGGCGGCGGCGAGGTCAGGCTCGGGGGCGGTGGCGACGACGGGCTCGGGGGCGGCGGCGACGACGAGGACGTTCTCGGGGACGGCGGCGACGACGAGGACGGGCTCGGGGGTGGCGGCGAGCTCCGGCAGCCTGACGGCGTCGGGGCAGGGCGTCGGCGTCAGGGCGAATGGGATAGATTGGGGGAAATTTCGACAAGTCCCGCCTTATATGCGAACACCTTTGGTCCCGGTTGGTGGCTCCAACCGGGACTAATGCCCCCCTTTCGTCCCGGTTGGTGCCACCAACCGGGACTAAAGGTCAATTTCAGCAGCCCAAAGGGCGGGAAGCAAAGACCTTTGGTCCCGGTTGGTGCATCCAACCGGGACTAAAGGTGGGCATTAGTCCCGGTTGGTGCCACCAACCGGGACAAAAGGGCTGCATTGGTCCCGGTTGGAGCCACCAACCGGGAATAAAGGGTTGGTCCTTGCTGTGGTGGGAGTTTAGTCCCACCTCGCTAAGCGAGGGGCGCTCGCACCGGTTTATAAGCCCGCCCCTCTCTGCCTTGTTGAGTTCCTCTCAAAGTGAAAATAGATGCCCTTATACGGGAAATTTGACCTGAAATCAAAGTGAATTTCACTCTGATTTCAGGTTGAATTTTCCCTATAAGCGCATCTATGTGCATTTTTGCTATTTTTATGTTATTTTTTTGCATATTAAAAGTTCTTAACAAAAAATACTTTATGAATATTCTTTTTGCTATTAAAGTTTTTAACAAAAATAACTTTGATAATTTTAGTTGCATAAATTTTATATAATATTATGTTAAATAACTTTGATCGGATGAAAACACGTCTATTACAAAGGGATTTCAATTTTTTAAACATATTTTAACTAAAGACTTTTTCTACATTCAATATGCACCATTCAAAGCCACATCATCACTTTTCAACCCTTTTCTGACTTCATTTACTATTTTTCATGCATTTCATGATTTATTTTGAGCTAAAATGACCTTGAATTGAAAAGCACTGCAAATGAACTCTGAAATGGTTGCAAGTTGGCATGGTATCATCATTTCACCCACATAGAATGTGGTAAGAAGTTGAGAGGGTTACGGCAAAAACTGGATGCACTTCGTGTACAAAATGAACAATCTCTTTCGAAGTGTCAGGGTTTTGGACGAAAACTCATCAGTTACAAAAGGATTACAAATTTTTAAACATATTTGAACTCAAGACTTTTTATGCATTCAATATGCACCATTCAAAGCCGCATTATCACTTTTCAAACCATTTCTAACTTCATTTGCTATTTTTCATGCATTTCATGATTTATTTTGAGCTAAGATGACCCTGAATTGAAAAGCACTGCAAATGAACTCTGAAATGGTTGAAAGTTGGCATGGTATCATCATTTCACCCACATAGCATGTGCTAAAAAGTTGAGAGGGTTAAGGCAAAAATTGGATGCACTTCGTGTACAAAATGAACAATCTCTTTCGAAGTATCAGGGTTTCAGACGAAAACTCATCAGTTACAAAAGGCATTTCATTTCTTGACATGTAATTGCAGTGATATTCTAGATCAAAGCCATCATTAGAATAGTTGTGGAGAGAAAGTCTTCACTTTTTCTTCGCTTGTGTCCCTTGCTTATGGCGCCGTAACCATGGATAATCTTCATCGTTTAACAGGGTGCTTGGGTCAGCCTTCACTTTGAAGGGAGGAATTTCATGAAACTTTTCATAATCTTCAGACATGTCTGTCTTGCCCTCCACTCCCACGATGTCTATTTTCCCTGAAAGAACTATGTGACGCTTTGGCTCATCGTATGATGTATTCGCTTCCTTATATATTTTTTTCTCGGTTTGGTAGACATATCCTTCACATAGAAAACCTGCGCCACATCATTGGCTAGGACGAATGGTTCATCTGTGTACCCAAGATTGTTCAGATCCACTGTTGTCATTCCGTACTGCGGGTCTACCTGTACCCCGCCTCCTGACAGATTGACCCATTTGCACCAAAACAAAGGGACCTTAAAATCATGTCCATAGTCAAGTTCCCATATGTCCACTATGTAACCATAATATGTGTCATTTCCCCTGTTGGTTGCTGCATCAAAGCGGACACCACTGTATTGGTTGGTGCTCTTTTGATCTTGGGCGATCGTGTAAAATGTATTCCCATTTATATCGTACCCTTTGTAAGTCAATATAGTCGAAGATGGTCCCCTGGCCAACGAGTACAGCTCATCTACAACAGTGGTGTTACCCATGAGATGTGTTTCCAACCAACTGCCGAAAGTCCTGATGTGTTCACATGTAATCCAGTCGTCACACTGCTCCGGGTGTTTGGAGCGCAGAATATTCTTGTGTTCATTGACATACGGGGTCACCAAGGTAGAATTCTGTTGAACAGTGTAGTGTGCTTGAGACCAAGAATGCCCGTCCCTACATATTATTGAATTCGCTCCTAGCGTGCCTTTTCCAGTCAGTCTCCCCTCAACACAAAACCCAATGCTTTCCTTTGTTTGATGGCCCATGGAGATGCTTCCTTCTGGCCTAGCACAGTTACGAACATATTTCTTTAAGACTCCCACGAACCTCTCAAAGGGGAACATGTTGTGTAGAAATACAGGGCCCAGAATGCCAATCTCGTCGACTAGATGAACTAGGACGTGCGTCATGATATTGAAGAAGGATGGTGGGAACACCAGCTCGAAACTGACAAGACATTGCACCAAATCACTCTTTAACCTTGGTAGGATTTCTGGATCGATTACCTTCTGAGAGATTGCATTGAGGAATGCACATAGCTTCATAATGGCTAATCGAACATTTTCCGGTAGAAGCCCCCTCAATGCAACCGGAAGCAGTTGCGTCATAATCATGTGGCATTCATGAGACTTTAGGTTCTGGAACTTTTTCTCTGCCATATTTATTATTCCCTTTATATTCGACGAGAAGCCAGACGGGACCTTCATACTGAGCAGGCATTCAAAGAAGATTTCCTTCTCTTCTTTGGTAAGAGCATAGCTGACAGGACCTTCATACTACTTTGGATGCATGCCGTATTTTTCGTGCGCACGTTGCTGGTCCTCCCATGCCTCCGGTGTATCTTTTGTCTTCCCATACACTCCCAAGAAGCCTAGCAGGTTCACGCAAAGATTCTTCGTCATGTGCATCATGTCGATTGCAGAGCGGACCTCTAGGTCTTTCCAATATGGTAGGTCCCAAAATATAGATTTCTTCTTCCACATGGGTGCGCGTCCCTCAGCGTCATTCGGAACAGATAGTCCGCCAGGACCCTTTCCAAAGATTACTTGTAAATCATTGACCGTATCAAGTATGTGATCACCAGTACGGAGGGCAGGCTTCTTCCGGTGATCTGCCTCACCTTTGAAATGCTTTCCTTTCTTTCGACATTGATGGTTGGTCGGAAGAAATCGACGATGCCCCGGGTACACATTCTTCCTGCATTTGTCCAAATATATACTATCGGTGTCATCTAAACAGTGCGTGCATGCGTGGTATCCCTTGTTTGTCTGTCCTGAAAGGTTACTGAGAGCAGGCCAATCATTGATGGTTACAAACAGCAACGCATATAGGTCAAATTCCTCCTATTCGTTCTCATCCCACACACGTACACCTTTTCCATTCCACAGTTGTAAAAGTTCATCAACTAATGGCCTTAGGTACACATCAATGTCATTGCCGGGTTGCTTAGGGCCTTGGATGAGCACTGGCATCATAATGAACTTCCGCTTCATGCACAACCAAGGAGGAAGGTTATACATACATAGAGTCACAGGCCATGTGCTATGCTTGCTGCTCTGATCCCCAAAAGGATTAACGCCATCTGCACTTAAACCAAACCATACATTCCTTGGGTCACCTGTAAAGTCCCCCCACTTTCTCTCGATCTTTCTCCACTGCGACCCATCACCGGGTGCTCTCAACTTCCCGTCTTTCTTATGGTCTTCCTTGTGCCATCGCATCAACTTTGCATGCTCTTTGTTTCTGAACAAACGTTTCAACCGTGGTATTATAGGAGCATACCACATCACCTTGGCAGGAACCCTCTTCCCGGTGCGCTGGCCCTCAACATCACCAGCGTCATCTCGTCTGATCTTATACCGCAATGCACAGCATACCGGGCATGCGTTCCAATCCTCGTACGCACCGCGGTAGAGGATGCAGTCATTAGGGAATGCATGTATCTTCTTCACCTCCAATCCTAGAGGGCAGACAACCTTCTTTGCTTCGTATGTACTGTTGGGCAATTTGTTGTCCTTTGGAAGCTTATTCTTCATTATTTTCAGCACCATTTCAAATGCCTTGTCAGATACACCATTCTCTGCCTTCCATTGCAGCAATTCCAGTGTGGTACCGAGCTTTGTGTTGTCATCTTCGCAATTTGGGTACAACCCTTTTTTGTGATCCTCTAACATGCGATCGAACTTCAACTTCTCCCTTTCACTTTGGCATTGTCTCTTTGCATCAACAATGACCCGGCGAAGATCATCATCGGGCACATCGTCTGGTTCTTCCTCTTGATCTTCAGCTTCCCCCATTGCAGCATCACCATATTCAGGGGGCGGATAGTTGTCATCATCCTCTTCTTCTTCGTTGTCTTCCATCATAACCCCTCTTTCTCCGTGCTTGGTCCAAACATTATAGTGTGGCATGAAACCCTTCTCAAGCAGGTGGACGTGAAGGGTTTTCAAGTTAGAGTAATCCTTCGTATTCCCACAGATAGTACATGGACAATACATAAAACCATTCTGCTTGGTTGCCTCAGCCACTTCGAGAAAGTTATGCAGGCCCTTAATGTACTCGGAGGTGCGTCGGTCACCGTACATCCATTGTCGGTTCATCTATGTGCATTATATAATTAAGTGTATCAAAAATCATTACAAAACATCATGAATAGAGAAGTGACCAAATTAATAGAAGTTCATCATCACATTAAAACCAAAGTACAGTAGTGACCAAAATAAATACATAAAGTTCATACATAGTTCTCATTGAACAACATATAGCTCTCTAGAGCATCTAATTAAAACATACATTGAAACTATGCAAAACATTTAAATGCAACAACAAATGCGATCATAACCGCAACTAAGGTACCAATTCATCCAACGGCATAATGATATCAAGCCTCAGTATGAATGGCATATTTTCTAATCTTTCTAATCTTCAAGCGCATTGCATCCATCTTGATCTTGTGATCTTCGACGACATCGGCAACATGCAACTCCAATTCCATCTTCTCCTCCTCAATTCTTTTCAATTTTTTCTTTAAGTAATTGTTTTCTTTTTCAACTAAATTTAACCTCTCGACAAGAGGGTCGGTTCGAATTTCCGGTTCACATACCTCCTAGATAAAAACATCCGAATCATAGACAGGACGAAGGCCAGCGGGGGCGGATACCAAAACCATGGCACTATATAATAACAAACAATAATAAAAGTAAGAAAATTATACAAGTATCTATCTAAATCATTCAAGTAAGAATTTTTTTTTAGAAAGAAGATAAGAACAAAAGGCTCACCACGGTGGTGCCGGCGACGAGATCGGCGCAGGCGATCGACGGCGGTGAGGACGGGGACGGGGACGGCACCCTACACATGTGCAGACTCTAAGAAGTTAATTTTAGCTCTAATTGTGCGTCTAAATCAAAAGAACTCCTACATACACTGCTCCACTAAAACCCACAAACCACACTCTACTTCTAGAGCACTTGAAATGAGCTAAACTAGCAGTGAGAGATAAAACGATGAAGTCCTTAACCTTTTAGAACACTTGTGTAGTTGGTGCACCACCAAACCTAAACAAATCTTAGGGAAAATGTAGCTTGGAGGTCAAGCTTGGAGAGGAGAAAACTTAAGCGTGGCTGCGGCATTTCATCGAACACCTCATGTGCATAGGAGGTGAGAACAGAGAGCAACACACCTCCCAAACGCCGCCCGGCCAAAAAACAGAGGAGTGAGCGGGCAGGGGCGAGCATATATATAGGCATTGTATAAGTCCCGGTTGGTGGCTAGCACCGGGACTAAAGGTGCCTCTTTAGTCCCGGTTCCAGCCACCAACTGGGACTAAACGGGCTCGGCCAGGAGCGAGGCCCTTTAGTCCCGATTCGTGTCTGGAACCGGGACTAAAGGGGCCAGATGAACCGGGACTAGTTCCCGCCGAGGCCCGGCCGGCGCCCTGGCCTCACGAACCGGGACTGATGCACCCATTAGTCCCGGTTCGTAACACGACCGGGACTAATGCGATATTTTGGCCCGTTTCAAAGCCCTATTTTGTACTAGTGTATGAAAGATCAACTGAAGCTAAGTGGGGTGTGCATCCAACTTGCTTGCTCATGAAGACCTCGGGCATTTGAGGAAACTCGTCATCGGAATATACAAGCCAAGTTTATAATGAAAAGGTAATTCCCACTACTATATAGAAGTGACAAAACAGGAGACTCTCTATATGAAGAACATGGTGCCACTTTGAGGCACAAGTGTGGTAAAGGATAGTAGCAAAGTCCCTTCTGTCTTTTTCTCTCATGTATTCTCTCTTTTTTCATGGTGGGCTTTTCTCTTCTTTTTTTTGCCTTCCCCATTTATATATATAAATTTTTCTATGGTGGGCTCATTTGGCCTCCCCCATTTTTTTATTTATTTTTCATCCGGAGTCTCATCCCGAGTTGTGGGGGAATCATAGTCTCCATCATCCTTTCCTCACTGGGACAATGCTCTAATAAGGATGATCATCACACTTTTATTTACTTACAACTCAATATGAAAAACTGATAGGACGATATGACTCTATATGAATGCCTCTAGCAGTGTATCAGGATGTGCAAGATCTAGCGTGACATGTATCAAAAATATGATGAACGGTGGCTTTGCCACAAATACTATGTCAGCTCTATATGATCATGCAAAGCAATATGATGATGAACGAAGTAGTCACGTGAAGTGACGATGGAATTTGCATGGCAATATATCTCGGAATGGCTATGGAAATGCCATAATAGGTAGGTATGGTGGCTGTTTTTAGGAAGATATAATGAGGCTTATGTGCAACAGAGCGTATCATGTCACGGGGTTTGGATGCACCGGCGAAAGTTGCACCGATCCTCGAGGTGAGAATGGGCTATGCACGGTACCGAAGAGGCTAATAAATATGAGAATGTGAAGATGCGTATGTCCATGGTGTCACATTAGTCATAAAGAACTCATATACTTATTACAAAATTTTATTAGTTTTATCATAAATCAAAGTACTACTCGCATGCCCCAAGGGAGGAGGTTGGGAGGAGTTAACCATCGCGTGCCCCCGACTCAAAACAACACTAGGATTTCAACGAGGAATAGAAATGCTCACACATCATCACCATGCCTCTTTAATTTTTAGATGAATAACAAGTTAACACCTCTTCATATCGACACTTCTACGAATCAATAATTGTGAACTCACACCTTTTTCATATTACCACATTAATGTCATTAACCCGAAATTTCTCTATATGTGATACATGATGGTTTTGATTATCACTCATTGAATACCTATTATTTTGGACTAATCATTTGACAAATGCAAATTACCGTCACTATTCATTAACTCTCAAACAAATATAAGTGAAGAACGATAGCATATTATTTCTATTAAATCTACACGCCACCGTGCTCAAAAAGATATAAGTGAAGTACTAGAACAACTGCCAAGCTCAAAAGATATAAGCGAAGCACATATAGTATTCTAAAAAATTATGATGAAGACGTGTCTCTCTTAAATAGATGTCTCCAGCAAAATATGATTGTGACAAACTGAAAGTAAAAGCAAACAAAAGCAAACGACGCTCCAAGCAAAACACATATTATGTGATGAATAAAAATGTAGCTCCAAATGATATACCGATGGATTGAGACCACTACTAGGAAAACGGCTGTTAGTGGCGCACCTATTTTGGCTATTAATGGCGCACTATAGGTGCGCCACTATTATCACGCCACTAGTAACAAATACTAATGGCGCACCACCGGTGCGCCATTAGTATCCCAGATAATAGTGGCGCACCACATGGTGCGCCATTGATATGCCTCCTGGTGCGCCATTGATATGCCTCCTAGGGGCCCTGGTATTTAACTGGGTGCGCCATTGCTATGCCTCCTGGTGCGCCATTGATATGCCTCCTAGGGGCCCTGGTATTTAATTGGGTGCGCCACTAATATGAATTATGGTGCGCCACTAATGTTAATTCTAGGAATTATTATTTTTTGATTTTCTGGTATTTGCACAGGTTACAGAATACAATACACAGCACAGAATAAAAACAACACATAATATAAACAGCACATATATAATACAATTCATCATATTAGTCTCCGAATTCGAAATAGCGAACAAAGTTCAAATATTAGACAAGTTTAGGTCTCGAGACCGAGTAGCGAGTTTGTCGTCACATTACAAAGTCGATATCATCTAAACTACCATCACATAGAAGAGAGCTGCGGTCACGATGAGCATCATCGCGATGAAACTGGTCTTCATCCGGTTCCTCCTCCGCTCCCTCCTCTCTCCCGCTAGATAGCGCGCGTATCTAGCTTCCGCCTCCGCCCTAGTGGTGTACCCTTTGTAACTGTTACGGCTGAAACGGTGAGCCTGTTTCCGACACTCCTCCCAGTCGTCGTAGACTCCGGGAACCTCACCCTTGTACACGACATACCACGGCATCTCTATGCACTAGACAAACAAAACGTTAGTAGCAATTCACAGATAATATATAAGCAATATATAAGTATGCAACAAAAGGATCGGAAGAGAAAAGCAACACATTAATAGCACGATTCATGGTCCTACTAATAAATAGCATCGATTACATATAAGTTGAACGACTGTCCAAACTAAAGAGACATACAAGTTCATTAAAGTTTAATTACAACATGAGCTAATCGATATTTCAGAACTACATAGCATCACTACTTTCGACTCGACTCAGGGACCGGAGCGTGGATGAAGCCGCCGTCTATCGTGATGGTCATGAAATCGCGGTCGTAGTCAGCCTGCATTTGTAGCGTTGTTTCTATCTCACTGTTGGACGGTTGATATCTAAGGTAGAACTGCCCCGAGGTACGAAGGACATCTTGATGGATGATTTCCGCAAACTCCGACTGGATGCGAAAGAATTCTTGTCTGATGTCCGCGTCCTAGATTGCCGACAAGCGTGCGGCCCAATCTTTGAGATTATTTGGTAGCAGAAGGTGATTATGGTCCCGCACGATCGCCCGCATGTGATGGAGGGCGTAGTAGGCATCCTTCTGACCGCCAGGCGGCTGCTTGACGCAGGGGAACGTCGTATTGTGGGTGAACACGTGCTTGCCATACCTACAAATTGGCCTCTTGAAGGTGCCTCCAGATCTGGCGTAGCCGGGGAGAGCTTCATCAAGAACTTTCTTGATATTTGTGTAGTCTTTCTTCGACTGACGGTCCGAGTCGAAATACGTGGCCATGGAATATTTCGGGCTGAAGAGGATGAGTGTGCAATGTGTGTCACTGCACAAAACACGGAATGTTAGAAAAAAAAGAACGATCAAAATATAAGAAATCATATGTTACGGGGCGGTGAGGGGATGACTTACTCGGGAAAGTAAGGCACGAGGAAGTTATCCTTATCTGGGTTCGCCAAAATGACGCCTTCGAGGTATGAACTCGCGACTTGCCGGTCCCCAGCGCTGCCCAAGATCTTGGCACGCATGTTGAAGGGGTCGACTATCACGATGTCCGGGGTCTTGTCTCTAATGATCCGCATCTCCATACTGAGCGAAAATAGCCGAATGAAGGTGTAGTGCAGCTGATGAAGGTTAAACATAGCGAAGATGTCATCAAACCGCAGGACGATCATACCCCCGATGGTGCTATCGACAAAGCCCTTGCCCTCTGGCACCTTGGCCACGAAAACCGGGTATGCCACATCATTCTCGGAGAGACGCCGCTTCTCCAAAGAAAGAACACTGTCATGCAGACTCCGCATAGCACCGGTTGCAGCATTGAGCATATTAGTCGATAGCATCGGCCTACCCGCCACATGCACCCTCCTCGAGATATCCTTAGGTGAAGGTGGCCCGTCCTGAGCACGGATCGTACTCGGTGCCGCCTGGCACGCACCCTTAATCTTTCTTTTCCGTCCCTTCTTCTTCTGCTGTAATGGGATCGAGTTCTGCTGAGAGACCGCCTTCTTGAGTGTGTTGGGGCTGATAATATTTCGCACCTCAGCTATCTGAGGCTCGGTAAAGGCGGTAGCTGGAGGCGTCTCCTGAGAACTGAACGCCAGACGACGCCTGTTGCAATTGGGTTTCTCCGCGGTACCAGGTAGATCGCGATCGTCTTTTGCAGGGTTGGGTTCTTGAGAAGGAGGCCCCAAGAATTCGTCACCGTACCCATGTTCGTTGAAGTACTTATCGACTTTGGTAAATGTACCATCGTCATCGTCGTCGTCGTCCGGATCCTGTGCCATATGCATGTCCGGCATGTCCGGTAGCGTTGCGGCGGTCTTGCCATGGCTTGGCGCCGGCACGACTGGCGGTGTTGTCTGTGGGGTGGTGTCCCCCGCCCCCAAACGAATCTGGCTCTTCGGCCAAAGCAGGGGCCAGCTTAAGCAGGCGCTGAGGGTCATCACATCATCTTCGTCGGCCCCAGCGGGTCGAAACGGAGGTAACAAGTCGTCGCAGCCCGGCAGCACCCGAACCAGTTGAACCCTATACACGGTGGGTGGCATCGGATTACCGTGGAACACGGGGTTGCCCGGTTGAATGATTCTGGCCTTGGCGACATCGATCAACTTGCCGCCCACGAAGTGCAGGAGAGTGCATGGAACGTCGGCGGCGCCCTGTGAAAACATGTAGGGTGTCAGGGATGCCCAGTCAAAGGCAAGGAGATGAAGTCATCGGCCGAGAGGCTTAGTTACCGTGATGGCGTCGAGCTCGGCTAATGTCGAGGCATCGCCAACGGCGGGCGTGCAAGTGACGGAGGGGCCGCTTGCTGCCGAGGTGCCGGCCGGCGTATTCTTCCCACACCCGGGTGCATTAAGCTCCAATGCCCGCGCCGGCGCCGGAGACACCAATACCGCCTCCGCCGGAGACACCAATGGCGCCGCCGGCGCGTTGTGCGAGTTGCTGCCCGTGAAGCTGGGAATCGGGGGCGGCCCCTGTTGGCCGCCCGCAATCCACGCCTGCAGCCCCTCAATCAAGGTAGGCACAATGGCGGTGATCGTCGCTCCCAGTTGGTCTCGCACTTGCTCTTGGACCATCTCCGGAATCCGCGCCACTTGTGCCTTGAGTTCTTGAACCTCGCGCTGCTGGCTTTCCGAGCTGGTCTTTCTCTCCTTTCGCCCAGTGTTATAGTATTCTGACCATTTCGTGGACAAGCCTTTGCCGGCCACACGACCAGCTGACAACGGCTTACTGAACTTATCCTTGTCTTTCATTACGTTCAACGCCCTATTTAAAGTGGTGTCCCAAGGGGAGCTCTGAGACGACCCCGCGCTACTGCTTTCAGTGTCCTGCAGAAGGAACGTGAACCATTTAGAAATTTGGCTTCATTAATTAGAATGCAACCATATGGAGCTAATTATGCGGGGGTGTATTCCTTACCAGAACAAGCTCAAGCGCCTTGGTCTTCGGATCCGTGGTAAGCTCCTTTGTTACCGGGTCCACCTTGTACCGGGCCCTGACATAGTTCCTGGTCTGCTTGTCACGGTATTTATCGAAGAGGGGCGATAGGCCTTGCTCGGCACGCTCCGCGTCCTCCTTGTCCCATATAGGTTCTGCCACTCTGTAACCGCCGGGACCGAGTTTGTGGACCCCTAAGTTCAAGTCCCGCATATCTTTCCCCCACTGACTTGATTCCGCGGACCCCGGGGACTCGCACTTGGCCTTGAACTCGAGGTAGTCAGCTTCGCTGATCGAAGGATTTGTCACCTTGATCTTCTCATAACTATCACCTCTTAGAATCCTTCTCCTCACCGCGGCTCTCCAAGTAGCCAGGGTCGTGCTCATCTTCGTGAGGGCGGCACTGTTCACTTTATTCCCTGAGAGGCGTGTGTTTGCGACGTCACCGGGGAACTTGTATCGTTCGTGCAGCTTCGTCAAGAGGAGGTTGCGCAAATTCCCTCGGTCACGATGCCTTAGGTTCTCGGTGTTGATCGAGACGGTGCTCCGGAGAATGCACCCGAGTTGTCCCGAGTACCCACTGACTAATTCTTTGGGTGCCGTTGGATGCCCACTGGAGGACACTTCAGTAAATTCCTGCTTGACGGTGCCGAGCACGTTCGGGCACCGGTCCTTCCGTTGCCTCTTCGGTTGGCTGCCATCTGTGCATGCGCTGCCATCATCAGTGGTGGCATCCTCGGCGGCACCATCAGTGGTGTCATCCCCGACGCCACTAGGGGTTGTGTAGTCGGGATCGGTGTCTTCCGTGGCGTCCTCATAGCGGTGAGGTTCTTCCTCCATCTCCTGGGACAGCTCCCAGAATTGCTTGCCCGAACCGCCGGCATCGTTGTGGGCCATGTTCGCTCTAAATAGGAAAAAAGTTTGGTCAAAAAGTTGGTTATTGTCAAGGAACAAGATCTCTAAGTTGACCAAATAACCTAATTCTCGAGGAATGTCGCCAAAAAGTTGGTTATTGTCAAGGAACAATTGAGAGATGTTTGTGATATTGCCTAGGTGTTTTGGGATGGAACCTGTTAGTGTGTTGTTGCTAAGGTCCAAGTCCCTTCCTAACCCCCTTCTTCTTGTCTCCTCTCACTATCTCTCTCACACACATGGAGTAGTTTTGTGTGGAGTAGTTTTAATTAAATAAAGTTTTTAACTGCTTGAGATGAGAGAAATGAGAAGATGAGAGAAATGAGAAGAAGAGAGAAATAAGAAGAAGAGAGAATGAGAAGAAGAAGAGAGAAGTCATGCTAAATACACATACATGTAGTTTATCGAGTGATGGACAAAAAAACAGTTGATCCTACTTAATTAAGTACTAAGATACCCGGCCCATGCATTAGTCGCAAGTACCCCATATGTCCTATTTTTAGCAAAGTCATGCTAAAATTCACGGAAAATTTCAGCATGACCTTTGCTGAAAATAGGACATATGGAGTACCCGAATTTGCCGGAACGGAAGTTAATCGACATTCCGGCAAACTCAAGGGCCTCTCGGGGTACCTGCAAAATCATTATCCCACCCCCGCCCCGCTGCAACCCCACAACACCCCACAATATAAAAAGAGAGGTGCATCCCAGTAGAAAACATCACTGGCCTTCTCCAACAAAGGTGCTATGAAGGGCCCACCCGGCATAACTTGTGGTCTGCCCCTGCATGGACACTTCTCTGTCTTTCTTCAGTAGCACAGTTTAGTTTTATAAGCTTCAGATTCTAATTACTACACCATCCATGGAGTAGGTGTAGGAACAAACAGTTGTTGTTGTTGTCTAATATGCCTCTATAGTATAATAAACAAATAGTCTATCTATTTTGCATAATATAGAGGTGCTACCTTTCAACTTCAACTGAATAAAGGAGCAAGAGTTGTTGCATCAACTAAGGATTTAAACAATACCTCCATCTGGATGACATGTACATATTTGCTGTGTACATGGTTTATTCCTATTTGTTTATCGGATCACAGCCGTAGACTTTATGCGCCATAGATAATGTGAACGTGCTATTTACTACTCATAATTTATCTAAAGAGCATCAGTTCCGGTAGCACATACGCACAGCACTTGCATCAGCTACATTGCTTTTATTAGATAAAGCGGTGACGAATACAATAAATCACAGACCAAGGTATACTGCCACTAAACTATTCTGCAGTGCCAAGGTTTGTCTCAAGATCTGACAAGCAAGGCAATATTATGAGAAAAGAAAAACAAGGAAGGAACAAGCTATGCCATATTTGAATGATCTTCATGAAGGATAGATCTAACGATTCAGTCCGGTTTTGTTCTCAATAATAACTGTATTCAACCCACCACTCTTTGTAACAGAGACCCTTTATTTATTTTTGCCGAAAAGAACAATTCCTTACTCTTTCTCCTAAACCCATGCTGCATGATGCCATTTGACATCAGACCATATTAATTCTCACAAGGTTGCATGATGCCACAATTTTCGAACACTATATATTCTATAAGCCCTCGCCAACGAAAGAAAACAGTTAGCATATGCAATTATAATAACAGATGCTCCATTCTTTACCTAAAACAACATATGTTCCTTTCTTGTGTTAAAAAACAAATGCTCATTTCTCCAAGTAGCTACGGAACGGAATTACACTCGGATAAGCAACATTTTTTGCTGAAGCACATATCGCGCAATGTGTGATGTCGATAGAATATTCTATGTGATAGGCAGAGGTGAAGTTTAATTTCACTTGGAAAATCACTTATGAGTTATGACACCACTTCCTAACAGGGACTATAGCCTTTTCCTTTTTTTGACATAACAGGGATTAATCATTCAAGTCTACTACTGTACAGTACTAATGTCCATATGCAGAAATCGTACCCGAGGATGAAGTAGGGGAGCTGCGGCGGCCCGAGGGGCCGGCGGCGGTTGGTGGGCGGGGCCTCCTCCTCCTAGTGCTCCGGCGGCGACTCCGGCGGCGGAGCGGGCGCGGGGGTCGTCGGGTGCGGGGGGTCGTCGGCGGCGGTGGAGCGGGCGCGGGGGGCGAGGGGGATCTGGCGAGGGAGGGACAACGAGTGGGACGGGTGCGGGGGTCGGCGGCGGCGGTGGAGCGGGCGCGGGGGTCGTCGGGTGCGGGGGTCGTCGGCGGCGGTGGAGCGGGCGCGGGGGCGAGGGGGATCTGGCGAGGGAGGGTTAGCGATGGACAGCATACACCTACATACAGAGGGGGGAAGGTTAGCAATGGCGCACCTCCAAGGGGTCCGCCATAAGTACCTTGATAGCAATGGCGCACCTCCAAGGGGTGCGCCATAAGTATCTTTATAGCAATGGCGCACCTTCTCCTGGTGCGCCATTAGTAACTTTTTTTTTTGGATTTTTGGTTGCATTCATTTGTGAATTGGTAAAACATTTATGAATATGAAAAAATATCATCAAATTTGAAAAAATATTCATGAATTCAAAAAGTGCCCATGAAATTTAAAAATATTCATGAGTTCAAAAAATATTAACAAATTCAATACTTTTTGTGAGTTAGAAATTCAATACCAGAATAAACATAAATAAAAATTGGTATACCAGAATAAATATAAATAAATATTCATGAGGACTAGAACAGAAGAAATGTCATTTCCATATGTCGAAATACAATCGAGAAATGAAGACTACAATTTAAATACAATCGATCTTAGCTAGCTATCTTTTCACAATCTTCTTGCCCTTCTTTTTCGCAAATGGAGTTCTTCTCTTGAACGGACGTCCTTTAGGTAGGGTGGTCCTGCTTCTTCTTGTGGTGTATGGCACTTCATCATCGTCGTCATGTTCCATCTTCGGGTCGCCGTACTTGTCGAAGTCTTGCTCATTGGCGACTCCATCCATTCCGATGATCTTCCTTTTGCCTCTCCTCACGACAATACGACTGGGCTTTGACGGGTCGGTAATGAAGAAGCATTGGTCCACTTGGGAAGCCAGTACCCATGGCTCATTTTTCGCGGTGACGTTTGCGCCCGCGGTCTTGGATTTGGCTTCGGGTATAACCATGGTGGTGAAATACCGGTCTTCTTTTAGGACGCTCTTGGCCCATCTGACACGGAACATCGGGACCTTCTCTCCAGCGTAGCTCAGCTCCTAGATCTCCTCGATCCTTCCGTAGTATCTGTCCTTGTCGTTACCGGTGTAGGATTCCATCGTTACCCCGGAGTTCTGATAACCATCGCTCTTCATGTCCTTTCCCTCGGTGTAGAATGTGTAGCCGTTGATATCGTACGCCTCATACGTCATCAGGTTGTGCTCGGCGCCCTGTGACAAGGCGAATATGAGTTGTTCTTCCGCGGAAGAATCCTCATGTAAAGGGTACGACAGAAGCTTCTCCTTGAACCAACGCGTGAAACATGAGTTGTGCTCTTTGATTATATCTCCGTCCGTCCTCTGTTGGCCTCGGTCATTGTACGTCTTCTCAATAAAGGTTTTGTGCTCTACCACCCAAGGATCGACCACGTCTATGTGTTGTAGCGCAACTAGGTTTGCTCTTTCAAAGTCGGCGAGTCGACCCTCGAAGTCGACATGCATTTCGCAGCGACCCTCGCGGTGACCCCATCCAGCGAGCCTGCCGAGGTGCCTGTTGACGGGCAGACCAACGGGGTTCTCGATGCCTAGATAATTCGTGCAGTAGGAGATGCACTCTTCGGTCAGAAAGCCCCTGGCTATGCTTCCCTCTGGACGTGACATGTTGCGAACGTATCCTTTGATGACACCATTCATCCTTTCGAACGGCATCATGCTGTGCAGGAACGTCGGCCCGAGTTGGATGATATCCTCCACGATATGGACCAGCAGATGCACCATAACGTCGAAGGATGCGGGCGGGAAGTACATCTCAAGCTCGCATAGTATCACCACGATCTCTTCCTGTAGCCTTCTGAGTTGCCTCACGCCAACCGACTTTCGAGAGATGACGTCGAAAAAGTTGCATAGGCCAAATAGCGTTTCACGGACGTGCGCGTCCATGATCCCACGGATTGCAACTGGAAGTATCTGCGTCATCAGCACGTGACAGTCGTGAGAATTCATCCCGCTGAACTTCTGCTTCGCTGAGTCTAGGTATCTGCTTATCTTCCCCGCGTAACCGTAAGGAAGTTTTACTCCTACGAGGCAGGTGAAAAACTGCTCGATCTCCTCCTGACTTAGAGTGAAGCACGCGGGAGGGAAGTCATTTCCGATCTTCTTGGCCTTTTTGGCTTTGCGACGACTTTCCGTGTCCTTCGCCTCATCATCATCATCATCATCATTAGCGTGAAGCTCCTCCCTGATGCCCATTGATTTCAAGTCTGCCCTTGCTTTCGGCCCATCTTTGGTCCTCTCTGGCATGTTGAGCAGGGTACCAAGCAGACTCTCGCACACGTTCTTCGTGATATGCATGACATCAAGGCTGTGAGGCACACGGAGGATCTTCCAGTATGGCAAGTCCCAGAAAACAGACCTCGTTTTCCATACCTTCAGCAGCGGCTCTGGCGCCTTTCGCTTCTTTCCCGGCTCTGGCGCCTTTCCCGGCGGTGGGCACTCTTTCCAATTTTTCAACAGCTCGTCTATTTCCTCGCCGCTCCTCGTACGCGGACGTCTTCGGGGTTCGGTTTCACCATCGAACAGATCCTTGCGTTTTCTCCATGAGTCATCGTCGCGAAGCCACCTTCGATGTCCCATGAACACGGTTTTCGAAGACCCGGGATCTCTATCTAGCTGGCGATATGTTGTGTCATCCATGCACCTGACGCATCCAGAAAATCCGTGGACCACCTGCCCCGCGACATATCCGTAACCGAGATAGTCATGCATCGTCGTGAGCAGTGCAGCTCTCATAGGGAAATATTCTTTCTCTGCGGCGTCCCACGTATTGGCTGGCGTTTTCCACAGCGTGTCTAGCTCCTCTTTCAGCAGCCCCAGATACAGATTGATGTCGTTCCCTGGTTGTTTCGGCCCTTCAATTAGCATACTCATGTGAATGTACTTCCTCTTCATGCACAACCAGGGGGGAAGGTTGTACATCCACACAAACACAGGCCAGGTGCTATGTGTGCTTCTCTGGCTGCCAAACGGATTGACTCCATCGGTGCTCGCGCCCAGCACGATGTTCCTTGGATCGTCCCCAAATTCTGGGTGTTCGAAGTTCAACGCTTGCCACTGGCTCGCATCCTTAGGGTGACTCAGCATCTTGTCTTTTTTATTTATCTCCGGATCATTTCCGTCATCTTCTCGCTTCTTCTCCTCCCTATCCGCGTGCCAACGCAGGAGCTTTGCTACCTTAGGGTCCGCGAAATACCGCTGCAGACGAGGAGTGATCGGAAAGTACCACACCACTTTTCGAGGAGCTTTCTTCCTCTTCTTGTATCGAGTGACGCCGCACACCGGACATATGGTAGACTCCGCGTGCTCGTCCCGATAAATGATGCAATTGTTCATGCACACATGGTATTTCACGTGCGGTAAATCCAGAGGACACATGATTTTCTTCGCCTCCTCGAAACTGGTCGGGCACTTGTTCCCCTTGGGAAAACGTTCGTGCCAGAATGACATGTTCTCGTCGAAGCATGCGTCGGTCATTTTGTGTTTTACCTTCATCTCCAGAGCCATGAGCGTTACTTTCAGGCGGGTATCCTCGGGCCTGCATCCTTCATACAATGGAGTAACCGCGTCTATCTCCAGTTGATCCAGCTTGGCTTTCTCTCGGGCGGCAGCTCTTGCGTTATCCGTCTGCTTGAGAAGCAGCTCTTGAATATGAGGGTCCTGCACCCAGCCCATCGATGGTCCATCGTCGTCTGCTCCGGCATCTTCATCTTCATGATCATGCCCTTCGTCTGCTCCGGCATCTTCCTCATCATCATGTCCGACATCTTCTACATGATGACTGTGTACTACTGCATCTACTTCGTGATCATGTCCTGGAGATTCTTCGTCTTCTCGCCCGCCCTCGCCGCGGTTGTCTTGCTGCCCTTCCTCATTTCTTGCCCGACCCCCATGGACGACTTCATAATCATCTTCATCACCTTGCCACCGATAGCCATCCATGAAACCACGCAAGAGCAGGTGGTCCCGCACCTGTACGGAATCCGGGTCCATAAGGCTCTTCAGCTTGCATCTTCGACACGGACATCTTATCTCCGTCTCGTTCTTTTGAAGCATCTTGGCCTTCGCGGAGCTTAAAAACCTATTCACGATGCCTTCGGTCATCGTGCGGACCATGGTCGCCTGCGGGGTAGAGCAAAACGATATTTTAGAACCAAAAAAAATTTGGCATGACTTTGCCTAAAAATAGGACCAAAAAGAATGCATAGTGCCAAATTCTCGCCGAAACGGAAATGAATCAACATTCCGGCAAAATATTGGCAACTATCGCATTTCAAATACCGGTACCTGCAAACACAAACATATGCAACACCACAAACATATGCAACACCACAAACATACGTAGATCTAGGCCATAAGAAGTGCATGTGCACGTTGTTGGAGGGAGAAAAAAGTAGATCTACAACATAAAGAAAGCTTTCCCCTTACTTACCTATCAAAAAAAGGAAATTTAACCACTTAATTTGGGTGAATCTATGGTGAAAATAAGGTGAGGAGGAGGAGGCACCCGAGACAAGCTTGGAGGAGGAGGTGGAGAGAATGAAGTGGGGAAAGTGAGTGTGGTAGGTGGCTGTCCAAAATATCTAGCTGCTCTCAGGTTACCAATGGCGCACCACCTTAAAATGCGCCATTAGTAACCCTGGTTACTAATGGCGCACCTTTCATGTGGTGCGCCATTACTAGTTTTGCAAAAAAATATTAAAAAAATAATTGTTAGTAGTGGCGCACCGTGGTTGGGGTGCGCCATTACTAGTTTGAACTAGTAATGGCGCACTATACCCTGGTGCGCCATTACTAGTTTTGAAAAAAAAAAGTAAAAAAAAATTTGTCAGTAGTGGCGCACAGAGTGTGTGGTGCGCCATTACTAGTTAAAACTAGTAATGGCGCACTAGACACTGGTGCGCCATTACTAGTTTTGGAAAAATAAAAATAAAAAAATTTGTTAGTAGTGGCGCACCGTTGGTGTGGTGCGCCATTACTGATATGGACATTAATGGCGTACCTACACATGGTGCGCCACTGCTATATAGCAGTGGCGCACCACATATGTGGTGCGCCATTAATGTCCATATTAGCTATAGCCTTTTTCCTAGTAGTGGACGAAAGAGGGGATGCCTTCCGGGGCATCCCCAAGCTTAGACGCTTGAGTCTTCCTTAGAATATTACCTTGGGGTGCCTTGGGCATTCCCAAGCTTAGGCTCTTTCTACTCCTTATTCCGTGGTCCATCATGATAACACCCAAAACTTGAAAACTTCAATCGCACAAAACTCAACAAAACTTCGTGAGATCCGTTAGTATAAGCAACATATTGTATACTTTAGGTACTGTTATAAATTGATTATAAATCCATTTGCATAATAGGTACTGTATTATAACTTTTCCATGGCTTATACCCCCCGATACAATCTATAGCATAATAAAAACAAGCAAACTATGCAAGCAAAACAGAATATGTTTAAAACAGAACAGTCTGTAGCAATCTGTAAGAGCCCGTACTTCTATAACTCTAAAAATTGGGAAATGGAGTATGGGGACCCTAAACACCCCTGGAGCCGGCATATATACTGTAATTGGGGGCGGTTTATAGGCCTCTCGTAAAGATTTTACAGGCGGGACCCTTATTACCGGACCTGGTCAGGCCAGGGATTTTTAGCGTCCCGTAAAACCGCCGGAAAAAAAACGCCCCGGAGAGGTTTTACGGGATCTGCTAGTGTTGCTCTTATGCCACCAAGCTGAAGTTGCAGTTTTGTTTCAGATCACAGAGCACCATGCCTTTGAGCAGATCGACCCAGCAGAGGATAGAGCCCCGATAGGAGAAGCATAAATCAGTGGAGAAGTGGCTGATGGTGCTGGATGGGAGGGGCAGGCGAGTGGGATGCAAGGACCATTTTTTGATGGACGACCTCCACAGCCAGAGCGCAGCTTCGGAGCGTTCTGGCCAGACCCTGATGAGTTCCGCCAGAAAATAGTCGTTCCCGGCGGCTTCGCACATGACGACGACTGCTACTTCTTGAGCTTGCGTTGGTTTTCCCTTGATGAGGAAAGGGTGATGCAGCAAAGTAGATAAGTATTTCCCTCAGTTGTTAAGAACCAAGGTATCAATCCAGTAGGAGATACAAGCAAGTCCCCAATCTTCGCACCTACACAAACAATCAAACTCTTGCACCCAACGCTAAAAGGGGTTGTCAATCCCTTCACGGTTATTTGCAAAGATGAGATCTGATAGAGATAGATATAAAAGATTGCTAAAACAAAAAGTAAAACAAAAGTAAAAAAGATTGCAGCAAAGTATTTTTGGTATTTTTGGTTTATAGATCTGAAAGTATAATATGGAAAATAGACCCGGGGGCCATAGGTTTCAATAGAGGCTTCTTTCATGAAGGAAAATAATACGGTGGGTGAACAAATTATTGTCGAGCAATTGATAGAAAAGCGCATAGTTATAACGATATCCAAGGCAATGATTATGCATATAGGCATCACGTCCGTGTCAAGTAGACTGAAACGATTCTACATCTACTACTATTACTCCACACATCGACCGACTCCTGCCTGCATCTAGAGTATTAAGTTCATGAAGAACAGAGTAACGCATTAGGTAAGATGACATGATGTAGAGGGATAAACTCAAGCAATATGATGAAAACCCCATCTTTTTATCCTCGATGGCAACAATACAAATACTTGTCTCGCTACCCCTACTTTGTCACTGGGTGAGGACACCGCAAGATTGAACCCAAAACTAAGCACTTCTCCCATTGCAAGAATTACCAATCTAGTTGGCCAAACCAAACCAATAACTCGAAGAGACTTGCAAAGATATGAAATCATGCATATAAGAATTCAGAGAAGATTCAAATAATATTCATAGATAAGCTGATCATAAACCCACATTTCATCGGATCTCGACAAACACACCGCAAAAGAGTATTACATCGGATAGATCTCCATGAAAATCATGAAGAACATGGTATTGAAGAACAAAGAGAGAGAAGAAGCCATCTAGCTACTAGCTATGGACCCGAAGGTCTGTGGTAAACTACTCACACATCATCGGAGGGGCAATGGAGTTGATGTAGATGCCCTCCGTGATCGAATCCCCCTCCGGCAGATTACCGGAAAAGGCTCCAAGATTGGATCTCACGGGAACAGAGGCTTCCGGCGGCGGAAAAGTATTTTCGTGGCTCTTTTTGATATCCAGGGAATATTTGGGAATTTATAGGCCGAAGAATAGGGTTAGGAGGGCTGCCGTGGGGCCACAAGCTAGGGGGGCGCCCCCCCCCCCCTAGGGCGCGACCTGATGGCTTGTGACTCCACAGCAGGTCTCCTTCCTTCGTCTCCAAGTCTGCTGGGTTTCTTCTGGTCCAAGAAAAATCATTTAGAAGATTTTATTCCATTTGGACTTCGTTTAATATTCCTTATCTGCAATACTCAAAAACAAGGAAAAAACAGAAACTGGCACTAGGCTCTAGATTAATAGGTTAGTCCCAAAAATAATATAAAATAGCATAATAATGCATATAAAACATCCAAACTAGATAATATAATAGCATGGAACAATCAAAAATTATAGATACGTTGGAGACGTATCAACGGCCGACTCTGACCCGATGGCTCTATGTGAGTGGTCGGAGGGGAGCTCGGGGATCATGGAGATGGAGTCGTTCCTGGCATCGTAGATCATGTAGCCTCCCGGCAAAAGGGAGCCAGGGCGGTACCCTCCGGCGTACAGGGCGACCAGGTTCTTGTCCGCGCTGGAGATGCTGGCCGAGGTGAGGCAGTGGAGCTGCATCGGGAGCCCGACGGATGCCGGCGGCCGCAGTATGTGGAGGAAGGAGGGCAACGGCGGATCGGGGACGACTGGGTGCGCCTTGAAGGTCCGCATGTAATCGGTGACTGCATCGCTAATCTCTTGGCGGCTTGGTGGATCATCTCGTCCTAACCACGGGTAGCGGATTGACGACACTCGGCCGGATAACGCATCATCGTCGGAGAAGTAGATATCGCGGTAGAGCAGAGCCATCGACGGGGCCATGGCGGCTAGCTAGCTAGCTAGGGATTATGGTTGGGTGGAGGGAGGAGAAGGGATTTGGGGATGGATGGTGGCGGCTTGGCTAGGGTTAGGGTTGGGTGGAGGGAGCAGGCAGCGATTTGATTTGGCGATCGGTCAGCGGACGATGGATCCTTTAAAAATCCGCCATACACTCATCCCGCAAGAGTTGTTTGCAGGCTCCTTTAAAAGGTTTTTGTAGGACGGCCGACGCTCAAACAGATCAGATCTGCTAAACGTATACCGCATATTCAAAACAAAGTTCTCGCCACTTTAAAAATCACCGGACTTGATACGTTAAAAACATAGTTCATACTACATACCGAAGTTCATACTTAATAAAAATGGAAATTTAAACATAGTCATACTTAAAGCATACAACATCTACTCATCGTCGTGGTCGCCGTCGCGGGGCGAGTTGCCTTGGAGGTGGTACTCCATGAGGGTGCTCGAGAGGACTTGGGCGAGCTGGTACTCCTCGAGCAGCCCTAGGAACCGCGCCGATGCAGCTTCATCTCTGACGTTGGCGGCCTCCTTGGCCTCGAACCACGTATTCTCCGCCGCCCGGAGACGTTGGATCGCGGGGGAGAATATGCGGTTGACGGAGACGGTCCCGCCTGTAAATTCCTCCATGCCTGTGCACCGGCGCTGCAGGAGCCGGCGCCGCACGTACGCGCTTGCTCGCGGCGCTGCTCGTCCACCGGCGTGTAGACAGAGGAGCTCCCGGTCTTCGCGTCGTAGCGTCGCTTGCGAGATGGCTCACCGTCGAGCCCGTCGCGGCCGTCGTTCCCCCCATGGCCGTCATTGCCCTCGCGGCCGCCAAGCCCCCCTCGGTCAGACGGCCACCCCTCCCGCCGTCTGCGCCCGACTTCTCCTCTCACCTCGGGTGGCTAAACTCGCCTGAAAACGACGCCGGAGCTCGCGGGATTTGTCACCGGAGTAGATGAGATGCGGCAGATGAGGATGTGGGAAATGGAGTATGGGGACCCTAAACACCCCTGGAGCTGGCATATATACTGTAATTGGGGGCGGTTTACAGGCCTCTCGTAAAGATTTTACAGGCGGGACCCTTATTACCGGACCTGGTCAGGCCGGGTTTTTTTAGCGTCCCGTAAAACCGCCGGAAAAAACGCCCCGAAGAGGTTTTACGGGATCTGCTAGAGTTGCTCTTATGCCACCAAACACACTAGGGGGCTTGCAGTTCGGCGCTTCGCTTTCAACACCCAGCATGGGGGACCCAAACAATGAAACAGCATCATCACATACCAAAGGTTATATAATGGAAATGCAGGTAGAAAATTGTTATTATAACGGATGAAATGTGACGATCATGTCATGATGGTCACCCAAGTACATCGCAAGTGCCACTCCCAACCTAGTGGTGGTGCCCACGGTCACAACACTGTAGTGGCGGAGCAGCTTGGAAGTAGTGCATTGGTGGCGCCCTTGTGGCACCAGAGGTGGGCTCACGAGACAGAAATGCGTACACATGATAAGTTACCACGAAATCAGTTTGTTTCTAGCAAACTTTTTCCATGGAATATTGAATACATGATTGTCGGTAAATATACACGTATTCATATGTATATGGTATGATATAGCGAGCCGGAGGCGTATGCATCTACATGATTGAAGATTCATTAAAGCCCTCTGTTGCATATCATACGTCATAAAGAAGTGTGAGTCGGTCTTAGTTAGGTGTGAGTTTGAGTTCTGTTGCGTTCCACCCTATCTTGGAGGTAAATACATGACGTGTATATCTTTACCTCTTTACCTAATAATAATAATAATAATAATAATAATAAAGCGGCTATCGCTTCTTACCACCTGATTTTCATCCGTTTTGGTACGTCGTCGCGTCCGTTCGCTAATCTGGTTCCCCGTGTTGCAGCCCCATATGTAAACGGGCCAAAAAAATTCCTATGGCCCACTAAAAAAGTTTGACCTCACCACACGTGACCTCCCCTTCCTTACGGAGGCAGAAAACAGACGAGGCCGAGCCAAAAATATTTGCCAGTGCTGCAAATCGAACTCGCAACCTCATGTAACTACTACGCTACCAACTGAGCTAGCAGACTATTTCAAATAGTCCCACCTCGCCTTCCTTTATTCAGTCCTCCTAATTTATATAGGATTTCAATCGACGTTGCAACGTGCAGCAAGAGAAATAAGGAAAGGCTTTGAGAAGGAATTGAGAGCGGATATTATGGAAAAGCAGTCCACGCCGAATTAAAGGATTTGAGAAGGAAATTGAATTGATTGATAAATAATAATAATAAGGAAAGCAATGCAGGCCTGACTCAACGTGACAAGAAATAAGGAAGCTAATTGAAAAGGAATTGAGAAGAGGATCCAGGCTAAAATAGCTAATTGAAAAGGAATTTGTCACAGCAGGAGGACGAGGTTGGGACGAGGAAGAGGACGGCACGGGCCGGCGAGCTCACAACGGGAGGACGAGGTTGAGACGGGGCAGAGCCGCAGAGGACCCCGAGTCGTGGTCGGCCAGCGTTCTCATTGTTGGAGCTGCAGCCCATTCCGGGATAAAGGATGGCATCGAGGGCCTCACACGCTCCATCACCGGATCCTCTTAGAGCCGGAGCTGGCCAAAGTGAGCGAGGAGAGATAATACTCAGTGTTTTAAATAGCGGGCTATAGAAAATAGCCCCGACCCTTAAAATGGGGCTATAGCCGGGCTAAACGGGGCTATAGCCGGAAATTGTATCATTTAGCCCCGAGATTCTCAAAAGGTTATAGCCGGGCTATCACTAGTAGGAAAACCCCCATTTGTCCCGGTTCGTAAGGGCCTTTTGTCCCGGTTTTGGAACCGGGACTAAAGGGTCGGGACTAAAGCCCAAAACCTTTAGTCCCGGTTCGCTTACGAACCGGGACCAAAGGCCGTCCACGTGGCCGCCGCGGGGAGCCCGGACAGGAGGACCTTTAGTCCCGGTTTGTAACACCAACCGGGACCAAAAGGCAGGACCTTTAGTCCCGGTTGGCAACACCAACCGGGATCAAAAGGCACTGGGGTTTTTGTTTTTTTTTTTGAAAGGGGGGTTTAGGGGGGGGGGGTTGTAGGGTTAATTGAGGTGTTTCATATTATGTTAGCTAGCTAATAGAGAGAAGTGTCCTCTCTTTCTCCGTGCTTGGTCGACGCTAGCTACTATAGAGAGAACTCGACACGCTAGCTAGTAAGAAAATGAAGGAACCATTAAGTACACAAAATCGTCATGAACATATACACAGAGAAGTGATCGACCTCTCTTTCTCCGAGAGATTGGTCGAACAACAAGTTTTCGTATATCTATCCGACGCTACTAGCTACATATATACAATATAAGATCTCTTACAATCCCTAACATTTAATTTCAAATTCCAGATGGTATTCTCCGGCTTTATTTATGACGTGGTCAAGAAAGAATCCCGCCAATTCCTCTTGAATTGCTCGTATGCGATCATGTGGTAGGAGTTCATCCCGCATCTGCCACGTCTAATTTGAAGAAGGGGGTCAATACATATATATGAATGAAACTCAACACAAATCATGGTAATAAAATAAAGTTGTGAATATTATTGCTTACGCACTTGAAATTGTTTTTCAGAGTAGCCCCGCTTAGGGGTCGTCGCGTTGTAGATGAACTCGCAAACGTAGTATCCACAAAAATCATTCCCTTTTTCCTGTCACAAGCACTTTACGAGAAATAGAGTTCAATCAAACTGATAATCAAGCATGATAAATGGTATTGATAGAACTAGAATCAATGGGAGATGCGCGGAACTAGCTAGTAGTACTTACTTTCGGGTGTGTAAATCGCAGCTCCCTCGGCAGTGCCGGAACAATTGCGGTGAACTCTTTCCAAACCCTGCCAGACAAACAAAATAATTACTTGATATCAGGAAATGAACAAAGTTGCCGATATGACGCGATAATGATCGATTGAACTTACTTCTGGAGCATTTCAGTTATGCCCGCATATTCCTGGGGATCTTTTCGTTTCGAGTCTAAGACGATTACTACTCCCCGCTCAAGCTTAATCTCTAGCAGAATAAAGTGGTACCTGCGCACGCATGCATAACTCATCAATTACATTACTATAACCTCGAGTAATAAGGGAAACCGAATATGCACAAGACAGTAACACTCACTTGCAGTTATAAGGAAAGAGTATTGTCCCTTTGTTTTGATTTTTAAGCAACGATTGTAGCAAGTTATCCTCGGTTTCTGTGACATTGTTTTTAACCGTATACTCATGTATGATATTTGGGTTAATGAACCCAATGTCATACATTTGTGCTTTTCTGCATTCGACGATCTTCAATCTGCATAATATAGTGAGGATAATTATATATACATGCAATGAAAGAGCTGAGCTATATATAGAGAGAGACTTAATTACAGAAGTAGTACTTACAGACAGTAGCAAGTCACGATTGTTTTGTCGATGGCCTTTTGATTGTATAACTGGAATATCTCCTCAAATTCAACATTCAACTGATCCATTCCAACAAGGTCGTGCTCCTCTTTAATCTTCAGCGTCAAAGAATCCCTCCCTGACTCGCGGCAGGTTTTCATGTACCATTCATGCAATGTTCGCATCATCGTTGTTAGAGGAGGATGATCAGGTTTGACGAGAGGCCGCCCGTACCGGTAACTGAATTTGTCCACCTCCAACGGCTCAAACTGTACATCATCGCTCAGGTAATCACCAGGATTGGTACCGGGCACCATCCCCGGATGATTAGCGACGATATCGCTAGACACCTTGAGCGGGGGGCACGATTGGTTCGCCTGTTCGCCGAGCTGGGGAATTTTTTTCCCACTTCTTCGTTTTGCTAACCTTGCATCACTGGAAGTACTTCCCGACCGCCGCGCGTCTTGATATGTCTTTTTAACACAGCGGTCATAGTTGGAATCCGGCGACGGCGGTGGTGGTCGCTTCAGGGCATCGATAGTGCGCATCACTTTCACCGGATCTAGCTTCTCCTTCGGAGGTGGAGTTTTCTTTGCAAAATGGGCCCTCAATTCGGCCTGACATAACTCCTCGTTTTCAGACTCGGTCCTCTCATATGGTAACTTTTCCAGAGGCTTGAGAGATGGACCGTATCTGTATTCCCACCCGCCTCTTCTTGTACTGCTAGCCGCCGGAGCGGCGGCGTCTCTCTTCCGTCGTTGCTTACGAGGCGGAGCAGGAGGCGGAGTGCTCCGACGCGCCGGAGGAGCCGGAGCGGCGGCGTCTGTCTTCTGCCGTTGCCGACGAGGCTGAGGAGGAGGCGTACTGCTCCGATGTGCCGGAGTAGGCGAAGGAGGAGGAGGAGTGCCCTCACGCGTCGGAGGAGCCGGAGAAGGAGGCGGTGTGCCCTGATCACTCGCCGAAGGAGGAGGAGGAGGAGGAGGCGGAGAGCCCTGATTCGCCTGAGGAGGAGGAGGAGGCGGAGGAGGCGGAGGCGTCCAGTTTGGAAGCTTGATGTACTCCTTCTGCCATAGACATGTACTCCTCAGAGCACGAGCCAGCTTATTCTCTCCTTCACCTGTAGGCCGGTCAAGCTCGAGCTCCTCAAATCCCTCAATTACTTCATCCACCATCACAACAGCATAGCCATGTGGAATCGGTGAGCAGTGAAAAGTTCCGTTGGGTTGAGGAGGTGCAACAGAGCCGACAGCCGCCTTCAAAGTGAGGTTCCGCCATTTTGTCATGAGCTCGCAATGTTGAGCCTCCGTGATAGTATCCACGGGGTAGATAGGAGCCGTGAAGTCAGGCTGAACGGGCTCCGTGGAAGCGACGCTGCTTCTCCGCTGAGATGGCGGGTTAGCTTCTGGGGTAGCTTCGTGCCGCTGAGATGGTTGGCCGACCGCTCGCTGGCTCTCAGCTTCCTCTAGCTTTTGTAGTCTTGCATTCAGCTTCTGAATTTTGCTCAGCTCCGCTTTCCTCTTTCTCTCCCGGCTTTTGTAACCGCCTGCGTCGGGAAACCCAACCTTCCACGGAACGGAGCCTGGTGTGCCTCGTGTTCGTCCAGGGTGCTCAGCATTCCCTAGGGCCTCAGTCAGCTCGTCCTTCTCTCTGTCGGGAATGAACGTCCCTTCCTGCGCTGCGGTGATATACTCCTGAAGCTTGTTCATGGGTATTGCAAGTTGCTCGTTCGTCCAACGGCACTTCCCTGTTTCAGGGTCCAAAGTTCCCCCAACCCCGAAGAACCAAGTCCTTGAACGGTCTGGCCAGTTCAATGTCTGTGGTACGACGTTTTTAGCCATCAGGTCATTCTCAGCTTTGTCCCACAACGGTCGGGCTTTGAGGTAGCCACCTGACCCCGTGTGATAGTGATACTGCTTCTTTGCAGCATTGATCTTGTTTGTCTCTGACATTTGTTTACTCTTGTCCGATGTCTTGTAGGCCACAAATGCGGGCCAGTGATCACCTATCTTCTCAAATCGGCCGGTGAATTCTGGAGTCTTCCCTTTGTCGACAAACTTTGATTTCAACTCATTCTTCCACCTCCTGAATAGATCTGCCATCTTCTTAAGAGCACCCACCCACATCCCTGAATTGGTACGACCTTCACCGCCCAAGGTTATAAAGAGTTGAGACGGTTACGGCAAAAACTGGATGCACTTCGTGTACAAAACGGACAATCTCTTTCGAAGTTTAGGGTTTCATACGAAAACTCATCTGTTACAAAAGGCATTTCATTTCTTCACATGTAACTGCAATGATATAGTTGTGGAGAGAAAGTCTTCACTTTTTCTTCGCTTGTGTCCTTTGCTTATTGCGCCGTAACCATGGATAATCTTCATCGTTTAAGAGGGTGCTTGGGTCAGCCTTGACTTTGAAGGGAGGAATTTCATGAAACTTTTCATAATCTTCAGACATGTCTGTCTTGCCCTCCAATCCCACGATGTCTCTTTTTCCTGAAAGAACTATGTGGCGCTTTGGCTCATCGTATGATGTATTCGCTTCCTTATCTTTTCTTTTTCTCGGTTTGGTAGACATGTCCTTCACATAGAAAATCTGCGCCACATCATTGGCTAGGGTGAATGGTTCGTCTGTGTACCCAAGATTGTTCAGATCCACTGTTGTCATTCCGTACTGTGGGTCTTCCTGTACCCCGCCTCCTGACAGATTGACCCATTTGCACTGAAACAAAGGGACCTTGAAATCATGTCCATAGTCAAGTTCCCATATGTCCACTATGTAACCATAATATATGTCCTTTCCCCTATTGGTTGCTGCATCAAAGCGGACACCGCTGTTTTGGTTGGTGCTCTTTTGATCTTGGGCGATCGTGTAAAATGTATTCTCATTTATCTCGTACCCTTTGTAAGTCAATACAGTCGAAGATGGTCCCCTGGCCAACGAGTACAACTCATCAGAAACAGTGTTGTCACCCATGAGACGTGTTTGCAACCAACTGCCAAAAGTCCTGATGTGTTCATATGTAATCCAGTCGTCACACTGCTCCGGGTGTTTGGAGCGCAGAATATTCTTGTGTTCATCGACATACGGGGTCACCAAGGTAGAATTCTGTAGAACTGTGTAGTGTGCTTGAGACCAAGAATGCCCGTCCCTACATATTATTGAGTCCGCTCCTAGCGTGCCTTTTCCAGTCAGTCTCCCCTCATACCGTGATTGAGGGAGACCAATCTTCTTAAGGTCAGGAATGAAGTCAACACAAAACCCAATGACATCCTCTGTTTGATGGCCCATGGAGATGCTTGCTTCTGGCCTAGCGCGGTTACGAACATATTTCTTTAAGACTCCCATGAACCTCTCAAAGGGGAACATATTGTGTAGAAATACAGGGCCCAGAACGACAATCTCGTCGACTAGATGAACTAGGACGTGCGTCATGATATTGAAGAAGGACGGTGGGAACACCAACTCGAAACTAACAAGACATTGCACCAAATCACTCCTTAACCTTGGCAGGATTTCTGGATCGATCACCTTCTGAGAGATTGCATTGAGGAATGCACATAGCTTCACAATGGCTAATCGGACGTTTTCAGGTAGAAGCCCCCTCAATGCAACCGGAAGCAGTTGCGTCATAATCACGTGGCAGTCATGAGACTTTAGGTTCTGGAACTTTTTCTCTGCCATATTTATTATTCCCTTTATATTCGACGAGAAGCCAGACGGGACCTTCATACTGAGCAGGCATTCAAAGAAGATTTCCTTCTCTTCTTTGGTAAGAGCGTAGCTGGCAGGACCTTCATACTGCTTTGGATGCATGCCGTCTTTTTCATGCACACGTTGTTGTTCCGCCTCCGGTGTATCTTTTGTCTTCCCATACACTCCCAAGAAGCCTAGCAGGTTCACGCAAAGATTCTTCGTCACGTGCATCACGTCGATTGCAGAGCGGACCTCTAGGTCTTTCCAATAGGGTAGGTCCCAAAATATAGATTTCTTCTTCCACATGGGTGCGCGTCCCGCATCGTCAGTCGGAACAGATAGTCCGCCAGGACCCTTTCCAAATATTACTTGTAAATCATTGACCATATCAAGTATGTGATCACCAGTACGGAGGGCGGGCTTCTTCCGGTGATCTGCCTCACCTTTGAAATGCTTTCCTTTCTTTCGACATTGATGGTTGGTCGGAAGAAATCGACGATGCCCCAGGTACACATTCTTCCTGCATTTGTCCAAATATATACTGTCGGTGTCATCTAAACAGTGTGTTCATGCGTGGTATCCCTTGTTTGTCTGTCCTGAAAGGTTACTGAGAGCAGGCCAATCGTTGATGGTTACAAACAGCAACGCTCGTAGGTCAAATTCCTCTTGTGCATGCTCATCCCACACACGTACACCTCTTCCATGCCATAGCTGTAAAAGTTCATCAACTAATGGCC
The DNA here is from genome assembly GCA_039707655.1 of Elymus sibiricus. Lineage (NCBI taxonomy): Eukaryota > Viridiplantae > Streptophyta > Magnoliopsida > Poales > Poaceae > Elymus > Elymus sibiricus. The sequence goes on from CM077665.1 coordinate 61,303,184, forward strand.
TTAGGTACACATCAATGTCATTGCCGGGTTGCTTAGGGCCTTGGATGAGCACTGGCATCATAATGAACTTACGCTTCATGCACAACCAAGGAGGAAGGTTATACATACATAGAGTCACAGGCCATGTGCTATGCTTGCTGCTCTGCTCCCCAAAAGGATTAACGCCATCTGCACTTAAACCAAACCATACGTTCCTCGGGTCACCTGTAAAGTCGCTCCACTTTCTCTCGATCTTTCTCCACTGCGACCCGTCAGCGGGTGCTCTCAACTTCCCGTCTTTCTTACGGTCTTTTTTGTGCCATCGCATCAACTCGGCATGCTTTTTGTTTCTGAACAGACGTTTCAACCGTGGTATTATAGGAGCATACCACATCACCTTGGCAGGAACCCTTTTCCCGGTGCGCTGGCCCTCAACATCACCAGGGTCATCTCTTCTGATCTTATACCGCAAGGCACCGCATACCGAGCATGCGTTCAAATCCTCATACGCACCGCGGTAGAGGATGCAGTCATTAGGGCATGCATGTATCTTCTGCACCTCCAATCCTAGAGGGCATAGAACCTTCTTTGCTTCGTACGTACTGCCGGGCAATTCGTTATCCTTTGGAAGCTTATTCTTCATTATTTTCAGAAGCGAACTAAATCCCTTGTCAGATACACCATTGTCTGCCTTCCATTGCAGCAATTCCAGTGTGGTACCGAGCTTTCTGTTGTCATCTTCGCAATTTGGGTACAACCCTTTTTGTGATCCTTTAACATGCGATCGAACTTCAACTTCTCCCTTTCACTTTCGCATTCTCTCTGTGCATCAACAATGACCCGGCGAATATCATCATCGGGCACATCGTCTGGTTCCTCTTGATCTTCAGCTTCCCCCATTGCAGCATCACCGTATTCAGGGGGCGGGTAGTTGTCGTCATCCTCTTCTTCTTCGTTGTCTTCCATCATAACCCCTCTTTCTCCGTGCTTGGTCCAAACATTATAGTGTGGCATAAAACCCTTCTGAAGCAGGTGGAAGTGAAGGGTTTTATAGTTGGAGAAAGCCTTCGTATTCTCACAGACAGTACATGGACAATGCATAAAACCATTCTGCTTGTTTGCCTCAGCCGCTTCGAGAAAATTATGCAGGCCCTCAATATACTCGGAGGTGCGTCGGTCACCGTACATCCATTGCCGGTTCATCTGCGTGCATATCATGAATAGAGAAGTGACCAAATTAATAGAAATTCATCATCACATTAAAGCCAAAGTACAGTAGTGACCAAAATAAATACATAACGTTCATACATAGTTCTCATTATTGAACAACATATAGCTCTCTAGAGCATATTTTCTAATCTTTCTAATCTTCAAGCGCATTGCATCCATCTTGATCTTGTGATCGTCGACGACATCGGCAACATGCAACTCCAACTTCATCTTCTCCTCTTCAAGTCTTTGTAATTTTTCTTTCAAGTAATTGTTTTCTTTTTCAACCAAATTTAACTTCTTGACAAGAATTTCTATGTCGGTTGGAATTTCCGGTTCACATACCTCCTAGATTAAAAAATCTATGTCAGGTTGGTTGGCATAATTGTCATAAACACTAAATAAAATAAATAGTTATAAAAGATAATATATACCACATCCGAATCATAGACCGGACGAGGGAAAATTAATAGAGAAGTGAATAGAGAAGTGATCAAATGTTATTATTGAAAAAATAAATACATAAAGTTCACACATAGTTCTCATAGAACAACATACAGCTCTCTAGAGCATCTAATTAAAACATAAATTGAAACTAACATACAACTATGTAAAACATTTAAATGCAACAACAAATGCGATCATAATGGCAACTAAGGTAACAATTGATCCAACAGCATAATGATACCAAGCCTCATTATCAATGGCATATTTTCTTATCTTTCTAATCTTCAAGCGCATTGCATCCATCTTGATCTTGTGGTCATCGACGACATCGGCAACATGCAACTCCAATTTCATCTTCTCCTCCTCAATTCTTTTCAATTTTTCTTTCAAATCCTCGTTTTCTTTTTCAACTAAATTTAAACTCTCGACAAGAGGGTCGGTTGGAATTTCTGGTTCACATACCTCCTAGATAAACACATCTATGTCACGTTGGTCGGCATAATTGTCATAAACACTAAATAAAACAAATAGTTATAAAAGATAATATATACCACATCCGAATCATAGACCGGACGAGGGCCGACGTGGGCGGATACCATGACCATGGCACTATATAAGAACAAACAATAATAAAAGTAAGAAAATTACACAAGTATCTATCTAAATGATACAAGTAAGAATTTTTTCCTTTTAGAAAGAAGATAAGAAGAAGAGGCTAACCACGGTGGTGCCGGCGCCGAGATGGACGCGGGCGATCGACGGCGGTGAGGACGGGGACGGGACAGGACGGACCGCCAAACCTAAACAAATCATGCGTTTTAAGGCGATTTACGTGAGTATTATTGTATTAGTGTAAAGATTAGCGTGTAAGATAAGATAGAAGGCATGCTTTTCCGACCGAGCAGCATCACCATTGATCCGTGCTCCGGTTTGCCACCATGGACTGACATGGGATTCGGCCGGTTGAAAGTTCTTGCCGATGTGATGTGTTTTCGGAGAAAACAAGGTGATGGAGAATCGATGAATTGGAGGTCTATTGAGAACAGTTCACTTGAGAAAACAAGGTGATCTCAGGGTCCCAAAACTCGCCAGCTCTGTAACCATAAAACATATGTCAGTTTTCAGACCACCACTTAATTTTGAAGGGTTATTTCATCAAACAAGATAGATACGCGAGATTTTTCCAAACTTTGCGCATTTGACATAGGTTACTGTTATTGTTAAATTGGAATAGTGAGTATTTGTTTTTTTTATTAGGAAAATGAAAAGGAAGTGCATTCATGTAGGATCTATCCCCGTGGTAGTGACAACCTTTTCTATTTACTCACAAGTGGATTTTGGACATTTTGTGGATCAAACCTGCCCAAAAGTGAATTCACTCATATTTAAAATGTATTCAAGCATTTTTTAGAAGCAGCGTGATTTAAAAAGTGTTCACGCCTTTTTAAAATAATATTTATGCATTTCAAAAGTCATATACAATTTAAAAGAGAGGAAAAATGTGTATGAACCAGGTGCAGTGTGTTGCTCGCGGAAGGTGGTCCTCACATCCAAATCGACGAGATTGGTTTCAAAAGTTTTAAATGTTCTCTTGCGTTGACGTGGTTCAACGACAAGTTTGTTGTGCGGTGACCGAGATCATTGCCTTGGGATTGATCACATTCGGATGCATTATGATCAACGGAACATCATGACTACTCTCGGTTAAGGTGGGCGAAGGAGGATAAGCGGCAACATGCTGAGACACGGTATTGAAATAGAGGACGTGGAAGTGCATAAGGCTCCCGATCCGTGCTTACCAGACTAGGGGAATGTGATATTTTTCTTTCTCCCGTTGCAACGCACGGGCATGTTTACTAGTAAAGACTCAAAGGCCTAAGTTGAAAACTCAATTTGTTCAGCGTATTCTGTTTCTGAGATAGTAATAGATCAATAAAGACATGAAGCGGGTTATTACCCACCTCAAAGTTCTCTTGTTAAATCATGTATTTTCATCTACATCATCGTTGCAAGATATGTTAGCGAGATGCTTCTGTCATTCCAACATCCACGTTTCGAGCTATATATACCCTCGTATGTGTAGGAAATTTTGTGCATCGACAGCTGGCGCATGTCCACACATCTCTCCATATTTGCATGAATACATTATGCACTTGTGAACGGAGCGGACCACAAACATCACACAAGCTCACCGCCTAGCACTCAAGAGCCAGATGGACCAATGACAAGGGCATGTGCGAAGGCGATACAACATTAGGTGTATACATATTTTGATGAATACAGTATGCACATGTGATAGGGAGCGGCCACAAACATCACATGAGCTCACCGCCTATCACCCAGGTAGGACCAATGACAAGGGCATATGCGAAGGAGATATACCACTAGATCAATCTTTTCCTCTCGAGTGCATGATGCCTCCAACATTCATCATGTTTTATTTCTCATTTGTTGCATACCGTCATCCTAAAATTCATCATATCATGGTCCATCAAGTCTTTTTATGATGTTTTTCATAGTTAAAACATGAGCAATGCATATTACTTAGTTGTTGTAGGTTTTTGTTTGTTTCTTTTGTGTTTGGGTGTTTCAAAACTCCAGTCAATTTACCATGATGAATGGAGCTAATTAAGCTGGGATCAATCAAGGGAAGGTACAAGCACGAGATGCAAGGACGTTGGAGTGTTTGATATTTGAATGTCCCACAAAATGCTCAAAAGTAAGACCTAATACTTTGAAATTATGTGGCTATCCCATAGAAATCCACAGAGCCCAAAATCACCTTAGTTGGACTCCATATGGAGAAAGGGTAGTCGTTTACTGAATACTTCGCAGGGGTCAAGCCCAAGCCAACAACCAGTATGAATGCGTGAATCGTACCAGCAGCGATACCATGTGGTATTGAGCTATGAAAATCACCACAACTTTCATGTTTTAACTCCAACTCTGACATGATTTGTTTCCTCCTATTGGGAGAAGATACGAAGCTACTGCGAGGATCTAATCCACGTCATAGACCTAGGATTCAACTGAGGATATTGCTTGTTATTGAGGGTGTGTTGTGCGCGCGGGTGCATGCGAACTAGGCTTTCTCCCCGCTTTATATATAAAGCAACAGCTGCAGAACGAACATGGCCGAATGATACAAGATGATGAGGTCACCCTCTTACAAAGTCGATCCCAAGATAACCGGCTCACGCAGAACGTAAGACTGAGGTATAGGTAGGTCTAAAAAAAAGCAAAAAAAAAAGAGTCAAATCGCACCGACAACACTACAAACAAAGAACACATGAAGATCTAAACACACTATCACGCTACGACATAGTACACCTAATCTCCATGTCAACGCCCTCAATAGGGAGAACGACACAAAGCGTCGCCGTTGCCGAGTCCACGATGGACAAAGGTCTTCACCCGGAGCACTGGCACGGCGAAAAGAACCATGACGACGTCTTCAAGAAGAGAACGACCATGAGATTCCAGAGTTTGTCACCATCGACCCCCAAGGTGTCTCCCGCCGCAAGGTTTTCGTGTTCGTTGCCATCACCCATCAAGGTGTCTCCCGCTACGAGGCTTCGTTGTTCGTCGCCATCAACCCTCGAGAGGTCTCCTGCCATCAGGTGCAGGAGAATCTGGAGGCCTTCAAGCGGCTCAAGGCGGTGCATGCTAATGAGGAATACATGGCTGAGCTCCACCGGAATCATCCGAAGCTAGTCGCCGAGGAGAGGCGGCGGCTCGTACTGTACAAGAAGAGGGTAGGTCATCGACCTTTGCTAAATATGACTCTGGGTCCGGCAACGACGGCGATGACTCCGACGATGGCGACGATTGGGAATGCTCGCGAGGGAAGAAATTGTTTTTTGAGTTTTTATACCATTCAAATCTTTTAGTTTAAATAAGTCTATGTTATGCAATGTAATTTGCATCGAATGTTGTTTTCTATGTTTGAAATTTTGTTATGTAATGTAATATGAATCTAATTGTGTTATGTATGTTTAAATTTGTGTGAAAAATGTTTTGCGGAGTTAAATTTAAGAGTTCATATAGGAACCACATTTTTTTAACTCGTCAAACATAAGGGGTTAAAGTTTAAGGAAGTGTATAAGGGGCAGAATTGTAAGGCAAATGATAGGCAGACAAAGCAGACATCAAGGTGGCCATCAAATAGTTAATATTGCTTTTAAACAACGAGACTTGAAAGTGATGCGTGTAAACCTTAATCAACACAATCAGTACAATACATAAACAAAATAACATAACAAAAACAAGAATACACATGAAGCTACCATGACCAGTTACAATCCAAAAGAAGTCACTCAGTAGACATAAAGCAATTACTCACAATACATACTACCCACCATTTAGTTTAACTACTAACATTAAGTGTCTCTTGTGAACCTAGCCCAAATTTCCACATGTTATGTTGCCAATATCTCAAATCTTCACTAGTAAATTCTCTCTATAGAAGGGGACTATGTGCTTCTCACCCTTCTGGCGGTTTCCCTAGCCTCATCATTGTATGAATACAAGTAAGATATGCTTATAGGAACATGTCTTAAAAAGAAATCTCAACACCTCATCCTCTTTCCACATATGACCCCAACTCACTCTGCAAAAAAATAGAGATGTGTCAAATATAATACTTTTAAGGTGGTCATATATCCAGTTAGAATTAACGTATTTTTTTGAAAAAAAAAGGAAGGTGAGTACATCAACAGCGCTAATTTATTGTGTTGGTGTTGTCCCACTCTTTGACCCCCGTCGCCCATCGATATTTCCATTGCCTATTCATTAAAATATGTTACCGATATTAATTAATTGGGCAACACCAACACAATATCTAAGGCCATGTTGCTCTGAATATAAATGGTTAAAACAGCTATGTGTCAAGGGTTTTTTTTTTTTTTACTTTTGACATCTTTCCTTCAGACAATTGATAGTGTTGAACTCTAGTTTGAAATTATGCTTCATCCGCCATATGTGCATCTTTGAATAGACTTGGGTCATACCAATTCCGAGTTCAGAAGCGAACAATGTGTACCCTGCTATAACCACTGAATGCCCACGTCATCAAATCTGCTTAAAGTGGAGAGGCAAAGCTAATGATAACACTGTATGCACATCAATCATGTTTAGTAATAGTGAACATAATAAAATGACAGTAGCTAGTATGCAAATGAAACTATATATGTTTAGCGGTGGCAGTAATACGTACCGGGTGTGATCCTGGCTGTAAACACTGTCGGAACGCACTGAAATCACTGCCCAAGAGATGGGAACCAATAATAGAACACTTTGTGGTCGGTGGATAGAAGTAGACCTTGTTGTTGTCAATGTCGACACGAACCAAATACTGGCCTTTGTAATCTATTGTAGTCCTTGCGTGCGGTATTTTATCAACCACCGCCCTGACATCAGTGAAGACTAGGTAGATGACGCCGTCTTCATGGATGCTCAGGACAGGGAACGTCGGAGCAATCTTTTCCATGCCAGTAGAATGGTAGGACTCGTTTGCCCATATGTTTTCGACATTGTACTTGCTGCTTATTTTCCAGTCTGACTGCAGGTCAGGCGACAGAGTATAGACGGTCAGCTCAAATTCTTTGCCGGGCACATGTTTAACACTGCCATCCATGGTGACGAAGTTGATGGTGTCACCAACACATGCCATGGAACGGAACTTCTCGGGGCAGAGGTGGTATCGATTCCAGGGGTCTGCGGGCAACTGAATGAAACGGAGCTCCGGGCCGTCAGAGTTGCTGCACTCTTTGCCCAGATCACGGAGCACCATGCCTCCGAGCAGATCCACCCAGCAGAGGATAGATCCGCGATAAGAGAAACACAGGTGAGAGCAGAAGCCCGGCGGAAGGCGCACGCGTGCGGGCTTCAAGGACCATCCTGATCCTGGGGCTGACGACTTCCACAGCCAGATGGCTGCTTTGGAGAATTCCGGCCTGAGCCAGACGAGTTCGGCAAGAAAATAGCCGCCACCCTCCCCGTTGCACATGACGACGGCCGACTGGCACCCGATGGCGGCATGAAAGTCGTCGTCGAGAAGCTTTGGGACCACGGAGAGGGAGTCCTTGCTGGCGTCGTAGATCAGGTAGCCTCCTATGTCCATCATAGAGGCGCCAGGGCGGCAACCGACGGAAAGGGCGACCAGGTTCTTGTCCGCGCTGGAGATGCGGCCCGAGTGCATGTCTTGGAGTAGCGGCGGGAGCCCGGCGTATTCCGTCGGCACCAGTATGTGGAGGGAGGAGAGTTCCGGCGGGTCGGCGACGACTGCGCGGGCCTTGAAGGTCCCCATGTACTCGGTGACTGCATCACTCAACTCTTGCGGGCTCTGTAGTTCTTGTATTCCTTCCCACGCGGAGCGGATCGACTCTCCGCCGGTTGCCGCCTCGTGGTCGCAGTAGGAGAAATCAACCTCGCGGTCAAGCAGAACGAACGGATGGGCCATGGCGGCTTGCTAGCTAGCGTTATCGTTGGGTGGAGGCCGAAGGGAATTGGGGATCGAGGATGGCAGCTCGGTTATGGTTAAGGTTGGGTGGAGGAAGCAGCGATTTGGGGATCGAGGAAGGAGAAGGGGGGTTTTGCGTGGTAGATCTAAAATACTAGCGGGCGTCAAGGGGAAGAGGGGGCTCGGTTCTACCGACGGTGGATAGGATTAGGGCAACTCCAACGGGACCGACTTTCATGGACCAGTATGCATTGGTCAAAGGTCAAGAGTCAAAATGCATCACAAAAGGTGCGATTTACACATATGCTCAACAGTATGCATATTCTCAAGTGAGCCAAATTTTTTAAAAAAAAAAGGCAACCCGGTGCATGTAGCTCCCGCTTGCGCAGGGTCCGGGAAATGGTCCGGCCACTTTGGGTTTATAGTACGCAGCCTTTCCCTACATTTTCTGTGAGTCAAATCTTAAATTAGAAAAAATATAAATACTGTCAAATGACTACAAAATACTGGTGCAAGGTACGTGTATTAAACCCCGCAATAAAAGTTACATATATTAAATTTGCATCGACACGTCAAACTCTCATTGCAACTAAATAGACTTAACGCTATTAGAGCATCTCTAGCAGACCCACGGGGGGTCTATACGGGCTCAAAATCGCCGCGCTAGAGCAGAAACTGTATCACGAACTGTAAAATTTAAAAAACAGGTTTCGCGCGAGAAATTTAGCGTAAAAGCTCGCCGGAGCATAGATCATTCTTACATAGGGGCAGATCGTTCCTACAAAGCATACATATAAGTACATAGAAAGCTCACCGGAGCTACGCTACCCTAGCACTAGACAAAATGGAGCTCCTGCGGTAGCTGAACAGCGGCGACGCTCAATCGGAGTCGGTGTCGGAGGTGCGGTCGACGAAGATCCGCTCCTGCTCAGCGGCCTCGCGGTGCCACTCCTCCTTCTTGTCGCCGAACGCGAGGGCCGACGCGAGTCCCTGCTTGTAGAGCACGGTGTCGATCTCCTCGTCCCTCCGGCGGCGTTGCCGCTCCGTTTCCTCCTCCCGGGCACTGCGCGCAAGCAAAGCGGGCAAAATGGCGTCCGCCTCCGCCGAGGGGAGGAAGTCCTCCTGCCCGACGAAGCCACCGGCACGTCGCTCCGGCCCCGCCTCGGCCTGCAGCTCCCTCTTCACCGGGGGGAGCTCCTCTAGCTCCCTCTTCACCGGGATGAGAGAGGAGCGCGAGCTGGACGCCCCGGAGGAGCTGCCGGTGCCAGAGAAGAGGCGCCCGCGCGCGTGGTCGTACTCCTCCGTCTCGCGGTGGAGGAGCGACGGCGGCGGTGTCCGCCCTTGGCGTGTGTACCGCAAGGCGACGCGCTTCCGCGCCGCGTCGGATCTGACGCAACGCGCCCGCTCAGGGTCGTCGGTGTCACGGCGGTCGGAGTTGGCCACCCCGGGCGGCTTATTGGAGGCGCGGGCGGCGGATCTGAGGCATCGGCGGTGAGGGGTTGGGGATATTCGCGGCGGCGGAGAGATAGGGTTTGGGCCCATATCCAGCAGGCGAACCCGCAGATATACTGGTCGAGGGGGTGCGTTTCCGGGCCACTGCAAAAAACTTGACGGACCGGGCTACGTTTACGGTGTCTGATCTGACAGAAAAACGGTCCAAACCCGTATAATTGTCGAAATTTTACAATTCGGGCGCTTATACGGGTCTGCTAGAGATCCATGCGTTGATGATGGGTATGGCGCTCGCCCGTCAGTATACAAATCTGTCAGTTATGGTTCAGTGTGATGCTTCTACTGCCCTATCTTGTTTATTTAGTGCTAGCTTAGATCGTTCGGCTTATGGTCATTTAGTAGCAGAGGTTAAGTCTCTAATGATCGGTAGAGTGTTTATTCCCCAGAAAGTGCATAGGTCTCAGAATAGTTTTGCAGATTGCCTGGCAAGGTATAGTCGCTCTGAGCGAACTACAGCTGTGTGGCTCGATAGAGGACCTATGTATTGAGGATCTCATGCCAAAGGATTGTAATGCTACCGTATTGGAATAAACTACTACTGATCTCGCAAAACAAAAGTGGAATAAAAAGTGCCAACTCAAAATCAACTTGGACAAGTACGCATACATTTTTGCAGCACCCGTACCTTGGAGATTGGATTGTGGGTGACCGTCGTCGTGCAGCACTCGTACCTTGGGGAAGGCCGATCAGGAGAGCCTGTATGGCGATAGGCTAGTGGACTCACTATACAGTGACTCAGTTGTCATTTCATTTACTTGCCAGATCATTCTCGATTGTCAGAATTCTTAGAAATTTACTTGCCATTTCATTTTAGGCTAGCTTGTTGCTGCATGTACCACTCAGTTTGCTTAATATTTTCTTGATTAGCAGTGCCACCTTTCTCTTATTCTCTCTATTCCGATTCTAGTCTGAAAGCACTGCAATGCTAGTAATATGTGAACCACTAATTTGGTCGACAAGGACAGCCATATGTCCATTTGGAATGAATCACAGTGCCCCATCTGGCACGCCGTTTATGATATCGTCTTATCCCAACATCACTTTTTCAAAATCCCTGCTAAAGTTAATCAACAATCACAGGCCCCGGAAAAGGAATGAAAACCTTTTCTTACAACAATTTGGTTCAGATGCTACTCAAAAGGTTTTGCAGGTACCCCATTGCCTAAACTGAAGACAAACATATCCTATGCAGGAAACCGGCAAAATCAGGTATATGTACCACTCAAAGTGCCTATAGAGAAGTTTATTACAAATTACAAAATCATTTATTCAATCGATATATTAAACCTAAACTATCTAAACATAGACACCATGAGCAATTTGGAAGAATAAAAATGTTATTCCTAAAACTCGAGCCTTCATTTGTCATCGCCTCTCAAATTCCCTTGCTACTGCCAGCGGAGTTCACCATAGGATCTGTCCTATGGTGGAATGGGATGGTTCAGCTCAAACATATGGTGGCATGCATGTCTTCATATGTTACCTATCTGTGTTACATCGACAATCATAGTGTTTTCGTAGGAGGAATATATGTCTGTCACATTAAGTTAATTGTTATTACAATTTTCATTCTTAGGTCTAATTAAGGAAGGTATTGTCATTGTTGTAATATTTTGTTTGTCTGCTATTTCTAAATGTGGAATTTGAGGAAGCAGAGTTGCTGAATAAAGACACCCATGACTACGGGTGAAAGAACTTTCTACGGGATGGATTATCCAACAACAGTCGGCGTCCCGAGAGCTCTAAGAGCAATACATCAGTGTAAAGGGCTGCATCATCAAAGGTGGAATCGTAGTATGTCGTGAATGGAAGAATGACGACGAAGATGAATGTATGCCTAGCAAACGAGCGCAAGTCAGACGCAAGGGTAAGAGTGTTGGATCATCGAAGGTTATCACTAATAATTATTATTCGACTTAGAAGTTTATACTAGGATCACTGTGCAGGCCACACCAAACGCGATCGTGATGATCTTATGAGGAACCGTGTCAGCAAGCATAGTGATGATAACTTCATGTAATGTTGTGAAGCATTGTTTTGTATCTTAATTTTAGTTGTAAATGTTAATTTTGGGTCAATAGCTCCTGTGCGACGTTTTTCCTGCGAATTGGCTGCAAAGCGACATCGTTCGCAAGAACAGCTCTGCTGCGACATCTCTCTGCGCACAAATAGCCCAGGCACGACATGGCCCTTAAGCACAATCTCTGTCAGGATTAGGTGGAGCCGGGCGGGACCCACAGCTTATCCACGTCGGCGTGGGACCCAGATGGCGGCGACTACGGTTAAACCATTTTCCCCTACGCGCGCATCCTCCCTCTTCTTCTTCTCCGGCGACGAAGCACAGCAACGCCGGCAAGCTCCGATTCAGACAAGCATATTTACAAGCATTCAACCGAAATCTACCGAATTCAAACAACATAGATAGATTTTAGCAAACGTAGCAGATAATTTGGTTCGATTACACACGGAGTAGTACCCGTAGTTCTAATGGCGGGCTCGTTGGAGCAAAAGCCACACGGAGGACTTCGATTACATAAATCGACGCGGGTATCCCGCAGCTCCTACCCCTAGTTAGATATCCAAAATTGGGCTCACCTGAGCCCCAGGGGTGCGGCCCGACGAGGCGGCGGCGCCGCTCAGTCGGAGTCGGAGTCGGAGGCGCCCCACCCCCTATCGGCGCGGGATTTCTCGATGGCTTGGCGGAAGCGGAACTCGTCGAGCTCCTCTTCCATCTGCCGGCGCGCGACGAGCTGCTGCGGCTCGTCCTTGGTGCGCTCCATAATCTCGGCGATGACGCCGTCGAGGTCACCGTCGTCGACGTAGTCTCCCGGCAGAAAGCCGAGGCGCCCGGAGCGCGGTGCCAAGCCCTGCTCCTCCCCCTCCCTCTTCGGAGGCGGCAGCGGTGCGCGTGCAATGGCGGAGCTCCCCGCGCCACCCGCGCCAGAGGAGCTACCAGGCGGTCGCCTCGCGCCGAGCGAACGCACGCGGCGGCGCGAGCCCCCAGTTCGTGTACTTGCGCGCGCCGCGCTTCCGACCAGCGTCGGAAGCAACCCGCGCCGCCCGTTCGGGGTTAGAGTCGGGCGCCGGCCGCTTCGCCCCATTCCGATCCTTGTCGGAGCGGTTTCCGCCGCCGCGCGAGCTGGAAGATCCGGGCCACATGATCGTCGCACGGCGGCGCTTGATCTGCGGCGGCGGGGCTGGATTGCGTGGTTTTGGTGGTCGCCGGCGGCGAGAGTAGTGCAGATCTGGATGTGTAAATGGCTAGGGTACGACACATTTGACCGTATAAGTAGAGGATTTAACTAGTGACACTGACATCCCTGGCCCACGGGTCAGATTGACCGGTCAGCCCCCCACGTCAGCATGAATAAACCTTTTCTATTTACTGAATAATCCAGAAAATGCTATAAACTTGTAAATTCAATATCTTTTAAACCGAAACTCCAAATGAAATAAATTATATATGTAGAATGATCAGAAAAATTCAAGGATTCTGAATATGCAATTTGTTTTCATGACAAACCACTTTAAAGTGGAGGAACAGAGGCAAATGCATATATGGTTCATTTGAAATTCATACATGGAGTTTGAATTTGCAAATCATTTGCAATGCAATTCATTTAAATGGAATTGTCAACACATCAGTACCCTATACATCAAGTTTGAAATGTTGGTCAAACTTAGGTTTCACCAAGTTTGAAATGAGCATAAAAAATTCAAAAAAAATCAAATAATTGGAAAACCAGTGCACATGTTCTTACTTTGTCATATACTAACAACTCAAATTGATTTGGCTATTTTAGACATGGTGGACAAAAAAACTTGCTTAGAAATGGGTTGTTTACCCTACCTTTGGAGGTAATTTGAAACTCATGTGTGAAGACAAGTGGTTTTGGGTGTTGAACTTGAAACTTTCAAAAACCTCACAAAAGCTTCATTTTAGAGTGACTAAGAAGGATCCAGGCTTGGTTTTTCATTTTCATGTTTGAAACTTGTTGAAATGTTGGTCAAACTTAGGTTTGACCAAGTTTGAAATGAGCATAAAAAAATAAAAAAAATAAAAAAATTGGAAAACCAGTGCTTGGGTTTATCTATCTTAGTTGTAATGTGGTACGTACTATCTAGCTCATGCAATGCTACTACTTATGCTACTATATTGATGTGTTCTATCTAGTTGATATTGGTCAATTGATATATGTGCTTGATGTGCTCTATTTGGTATGTGCTATTGGTGTTACAATGAATTCTGAACTATTATTCATGTTAGTTCATTAATCGGAGAAATTTTATTATGTGAAACTCTGGACATGAAAAAAAGTGCTCCACATGAGCTCCAAACCCCCCTCGAAAGCCCCATTTGTAAGCAAGTTTTTTTTTTGACCTTCTCTAAGTGAGCCAAAAAAGGAAACTTGACATCTAATGTGTGTATACAAGAGTCCATCCTGATATGGGAGCGTTTCGATAAAATATGACATACGTAACAGCTCACTTCTCTTGAAAACTCTACAACCTCGTTCTCGATAGCCATCTTTGTGAAGGTTTTTTCATGAAAAACTCCATAGTCCAGGTTTCTTATTTTTCCTATCGAGTTAGTCACACAGAACGATGATTGGCACAAGTTTTCTATTTTTTTGATTTTTTTTGAATTAGTTATGCTCAACCCTAACCCTTGAAAACTCTACAACCTCGTTCGTGATAGCCAAGTTTGTGAAGGCTTTTTCATGAAAAACTCCATAGTCCAAGTTTCTTATTTTTCCTCGCAACTTAGTCACATAGAACAATGATTGGCACACGTTTTATATTTTTTTGATTTTTTTTGGAATTAGTTATGCTCAACCCTAACCCTTGAAAACCTCTCAAAACCCATCAAAACCCCGCACCAGTCCGGACCATTGGATCGCCGTGAATGGACGGTCTGGATCAGGCAGTAGGGCTACGTCAGCGATCCGCGGGCTGCGCTTTCATTTGCTGGTCTTTTTAGCACCTTTTTTTTGGCAGCGTTCTGAAGCAACGGTCCGCGCAGATTGAGCAGGCTTGCCAGGCGTTTTTGGGCTTAATTAAATCCGGCCCACCCGTGCTTGGGTTGATCTATCTATATAATATGATGTAACATAATGACTGGCCTGGCAATGCTAGACGCAACCGTGCGTTGCGTACGGTGCGGGGCAACCGTGCGTTGCACTACTCGTTGGCGTTTGCGTTTCCAATTGTAGTTAATACGTGTCCCCCCACCGCTCGCTCTGCCCACTAACACTCCGCACTCCCCACTCCCCTGTCCACGGTTGCCGAAAAACCCTCGCCTACAGCCAATCCACCACCGTCGCCATGGACGCGGGCATCGGCTGGCAGAAGGCCATCGAGGAGCTCGCCAGCGACCGCCAAGAGCTACGCGCGCAGTACAAGGAGATAGCGCGCTGGTTCCCAGCCATGCAGATGATGAGGAACCACGCCCGCGGCCTCGTCAAGGTGATGACGGAGGGGGAAAAGCTCCGCGCGTTCCCGGGCGGCATTAGCATCCCTCCCGCCACGGTCCTGCTGTGGGCAATGCGGGAGGCGCAGATGTCCCCCGACCCTCGCCAGCGCTCACGTTGGTGGATGTACCGCTCATCCACCCAACCGGCGGCCCAGCCGGATCCTGCGCGCGCTGCGTCGAGGGCCGAGCACGTCGCCGACGCCGTGATTGTTGTCCCAGCGCCAGTCAACGCAGCGTACTGGGATCGACTCAATCCCAGCGTGCTCGGGCCGGACGACGATTCCGACGAGGAGTCGTCTGACGAGGAGGTGGAGGAGATGGTCGTCCTCTCTGACGACGAGCCAGAGGTGCCAGAGGTGGAGATGGTGGGACAGGCAGTCGCCGCCGTGGAGGGTGACAGGGAACTGCCAATTGTCGTGGAGAACCTTCCGGATGTTGCAGATCCGCCAATCGTCGTGAAGCAAGAACTTGAGGAGGTGATGCCAGAAGAAGGGACAAGCAAGCAGAAGAAGAAGGGGGGGAAGAGGACCATCCCTCAGGCAGTGCACCGGTCCGAGCGCCTGAAGATGCTCAAGATGGACTGAAGAAGGAGTTCAATGTCAGAGGGGATTAGGTATAAGTTAGCAAATCAGCATATAAGTTAGAAGTATTTTGGGTTGTAATTAGGTGTTCTACTGATGCCTAAAATGTTATGAACTAGAGCTATGTCATGTTCCTCTTTTGATGTCCTGTTTACTTGCATTGTTTGTTTCTGCATGTGGATAGATTGCATGTGCATAGATTGCACCATGCTGGACCACTTACCAAAAGTAGGCGGTAGTAGCACTGAATGTTCAATTCTGTTAACTGAATTTTCAGTGTGGACAGCTAACTGAATGCAATTTCAGTTATCTGAATGTTGAATGTTAACAGTTAACTGAATTTTTATGCATGTGGATATTGACATTCAGTTAACTATTCAGTTAACTATTGACATTCAGTCATTCAGTTAACTATTCAGTTAACCAAAGTCAGAAACAGAATTTCTACCATTCAAATCACCAAATCAACCAAGTTCACAAAGATAGAATTCAGCAAATTCAACCAATTAGGTTACAAATTCACCTAATTTAACAAGTTCACCAAATAAGATAACCATCTGATTCATTATGTCCTCCCTCTCTTTCATTGTTTTTTCCCTCTCCTGCTTCAACAGATCAAGCTCTTCCTTCATCAGCATCCCCCAAAATTGAGCTCTTGGGTCGATGCCTCCAATTTCAACCTCTCAATGTACTCATCGAGCCACTCGAAATACCCACATTTCTTCAGAACCTGAAAAACGGGGGTAGGCGGCGCATGAACCCTAGATCCACCGCCCAAATTCAACGAAAAAGGAAATAAATCGGGAGAAATTAGACCATATGATGGTGAAAATCACAGATCTAACCTGCCCCGGCTGTGGCTTGCTCAAGCATTTCACGAACTCGTGCCCACGGTTGCCATTTTCTTCCTTCACACAAGTCAAACGCTTCAGAGGCTCCATGCGCGGGCAATCGGGGCATCTTGTCAACGGCACTGGACCGTACCGCGTCCATTGGCGGGAGGCTGAAGTCGAGCTAGACATCACTCGCCGGCGGCGTGCTTAGTTGCCGGAGAAGAGGAAGAAGAAGGTGGGGAAAGGAAAGGGGAAGGGCAAGCAATGGGGGGATGGGCTGGCTCGGGCTCGTGGCTGGCTCGGGTCGGGGCACGCTGGGGTATGAGCACGACCATGCTTATGTGGATAAGTTGTGGGCCCCGCACGCATGCGAGTAAGTGGTGGGTCCCATGTTGATGTGGATAACTGGTGGGTCCCGCGTGTCATAACTCAAATCGGTAACCCCCTTAGTTTTGCATTTCATGGTTAAACAGAGCCATGTCGCATTGCAGCTATAGTTTGCTTCAAAGATGTCGCACGAGAGCAATTGTCTTCAACTACGTCGCACCCGTTCCATTGCATCTCAAAGATGTCGCACAGGAGCTATTGACCCAACGTTAATTTCAGCATCACTAGTAGAGAGCTACACTAAGGACACCTCGCTATGGCAGCGGCAGCGAGAGAGCCCATGGTTAAATGTAATTATGTGTGGCCGACGAGGCATGCCAGAAATGGGTCACCCCCAAGGGAATTCATTTAGACACTGTCATTTCCAAATTTCAGTTGCCAACATGTTGCAAACGAGATTTATCGTCCACCGTTTGGGATGTGGGCCTTTGTGCAAACAGAATTTGAATCGGTATGTTGCTAATGGTACATGTCCTTTATGTATAGTCATGTAGCCCTGAGAGAAATCCTTCACTCTCTCCCATGCCACTATCTTCCCATCTTTACGCTGCACCGCGGCGGCGCTCGCGTTAACCAGGTGATACCTTCGATCCGCATTTCGGATGCAGTGTGTAGCGTTTTCCCTAGAAAGCTTAAATAATTTCAGTTTACCGGACCAATCTTATTCTTGAAATGGGGTTGTAACAATGGATTAAAATAGGCCAGGGCTTAAGGTTTCACCTGTGCATAAACAATATGGGATTAATAAATAAAATATTAAGTACTGTTTGTAATAAACATAGAAAGACATTAAGTTCAGTGACGTCATTGTTCTCCAGGGAGTCACTTCCGACCATAGCATTCCCCTTCCTCTCACCGGGTTTCACACATGGCCTTCCATTATCCTCTCCTCGTGCCTCTACCTTGATTACCCTTCAGTGTCTTGGGGACCTGACAAGTCCTAGGAGCGAGGCATAGACAACAGAATATACATATACTACATATAGAAATACTTAACCTAATATCCCATGAATAAAAGATGTGCAAACGTTACCAGGCTAGGCCTCAGCCCTTAGCCCGAGTGGACTACTCACAATCGCGCTCAAATCAACAAAAGAGAACATCGTATAAATTGTACTTGAAGATAAATCATTGATAGTTCTTACAATGTTACCAATCTTGATCTGGATCCCTGCAGCAACCAACGTGATAGCTGATCCTAGCGCTGGCTGCCCCATAGGATGTCTTGGTCGGATCTGCGGGGAGATGGTGGCGGGGCTGAAGTGTTCACCAGCAGGCGGCGGCATGGTGTCGGCGGCACTAGGAGGCCCAGATGCGTGGCATGGCGACGACTGAATGGTGTGCTTGAGACAGCGGTGCTCCGGTGCTTCGGTGTTGCGTCTTCTTCGGGCGGCACGTTCCCGATCCGATTCATATCTCATCAAGGCATGCCTTGGGATTCTATGGACTGGATGGATGCTAACCTCATGTCTTGGTGGTATTGTGGTGTCGAAGGTGGACATGGTGGTGCAGCTAGGCTCATTTTTCTGGAGGGACCGAGACTGTCGGCAAAAGCCAGACTTAGACCGTCAGAGCCAACAACGGTGACGCTTGCGGGCATCGCTACCTTGCTGAAGGTGTCGACATGTAGTCCTCGGCTTCCCTCCCGGAATACTTCAGGGGAAACACTACGTCCAGGTCTTCCCAGATTGGATGATGGCGGCGCTCGGGGTCGTGTTCCCCGTTGGGGGTGTCATCTTGATGTTGGGCCTGGCTGCCGAGACTAGTGGTTGGTGGCGGTTCGCCGGTAGCTTGTGTGACGACGAGTAGCAATGATCCGTTGTTGCGGTGTGGCCTTGCGAATATGGTGCAAGCTGGCAATGACAGGGATGTTGATCGGCGGTGCAGATGGTCAGGTCATGTTCGACAATATTGATGGCTTGGTGCAGCCATGGTGGTGTAGTGTAGGCTTATGGTGTATTTTCTGGGCTAGTGGTCATGCCAAGATTTACCATCGACAAACACTTGCATCGGGGGTATGGGATCGCCAAAGCATCACAATGAGATTCTAGCGGTACCATCTCTTCTCGCCATTGAGCTACGACTGACGTCACTCTAGCATCAACGGATGTTCTGGTTCCGCGGATGGGTCTTTGGCGGCTAGGCCGCTTGCATAGTGTGTGTGTGTGTGTGTGTGTGTGTGTGTGTGTGTGTGTGTGTGTGTGTTTAGTATGCCTGGTTGTGTCCACGTCCGGATCACGTGCACTTGCATTATGGCTCAACACTGCTCGCCGTGGATTATCGTTGCTCCCTTTTTTCTATCCGTCTTGACATAGCTTCGGTCTTGTATGACTTTGCTAGTTGTGGGTGTGATTCTTTTTTTGTGCGTGTTCGTGTTACCTATGTGCATCCTAGTTATGTAGAGGCCGGGTGTGTGCTCTTTATGTTTGTATTATCTTGATGCTCCATATGGTGCTAATAAAATTCACCCTTTGTCGAAAAACAATGTTGCCTATCGTGAAGAGATCTAAATCACAGTTAGAGTATGGACAGGGAGATGTCTAGGGGAAATGGAGATGTCTAGGGGAAGTGGAGATGATGATATCTTGGGGGAATGGAGATGATCATGGAGCGGTGACGGCGGCAGCACTTTGTGGAGGAAACAATGGTTGGCGGCTCTCTCTTGGTGCTTGTCCCCCTCCTTATAGTGGTAGTGCACGGGATTGGGTGATCGGGCCCCCTCTGATGCGAATTAGCCCCATGATGATGTGTAAGTTGGGTCCTAATATGACAAGGGGCCAGAATAAGTTGGTAGTAGTAAGAATTGATTTCAGAATGTCAATTGCGGATGAGCATCAATATCGGACATCTACTCTTCAACATGGGGAAGTGGCCAAATATCTTGATTTCTATTAGCAAGCACGACACAAACTAGATTTGATAAACAAGCGTTGGCATTTCTATTAGCAAGCACAACAGAAACTGCAAATGAAAGCATGTTTAGTGATAGTCAACAGAAAATAGCATTTTGACACACTATTCAAAATATAGGGCTCCAATGCACCCATCATCCAAAGTGACTTTTAGTGGATTTTGTGAAACCGGGGTGCATTGGAGGACCTTATCTTAAATACTTTAAAAATCACATTTTAAAGTTTCAAAAACTACCGAAAATAATTCTGCGTTATCATATGGATGTATATTACACATGTGTGGTGATGAAATAACTAAACATGTGAGTAGGGCGTTTTGGTGACCGAGCTCCATGGAGCCCTTTATTTTTGAAAAAATCAAAATTCAAACTTTTTGATTTAAAAAAATTCTGAAAAAAAAAATGCAACTATACAAGGATGAAATGTATGTGTGTGTAAAAATTCAAGATGAAATACTTTGAAATGCAACCTGTACAAAAAAGACAAATTTCTGGACTTTGAGGATGAATAGTATCATGTGTTAATAAGCCTCAGATTTGTCTTTTTTGCACAGCCTTCATTTCAACGTATTTCGTTCTAAAAATTTACACACATGTGTGTTATGCCTCCATGTATATCTGTATTTTTTTCAGATTTTTTTGAAATGTAAAAATTTGAATTTTCATGAATTTTGGGTTTTTCAAAAACCGGCCTCCATGGAGGCCGAGCTCCAAAAGGCATTTTCGTAAACATGTGAGCTATAAAAAAATAAAAATTCGTGATCCCCAAATAGTGAATAATACATGCACTATTCATCTTTCCAAAATCACGATTTTTTTCATTTTTGTGTATACTTTTTCATTTTTGTGTAAGTATACGGTTACTTCATTCAGAATCAAAGTTTGCACATGTGTAATATATATACATTCATATAGACATGTTGATTTGTTTTCAGAATGTTTTGAAACTTCAAAATAGCATTTTGGCACTATTCAAAATATAGGGCTCCAATCACCCGTCTTCCAAAGTGACTTTTTGTAGTCAACATAAATACAATGATAGCGGTATGCAAATGAAACTATGCTCATTGGTATTTGACTGGTAGTACCGGGTGATCATGTAAGCGCTATTGGTATGCACTGATCTCAGTGGCCAAGAGTTGGGAATGAATTCTGGACTCTGGTCTCTGTGGATAGAGCTGGACGTTGTTATTCTCCATGTCGACACGAATCAAATACTGGCTTGTGGACTCTACTCGACGCCGGCGTGTGCAGTGTGGTGTATCATATTCATCCACCACCCTGACACAAGTGAGAACTAGGTAGATGACGCCGTCTTCATGGATGCTCAGGACAGGAAACGAAGGAAGAAGCTTTGGCATGCCAGAAGATTGGTATGCCTCGCTTGCCCAGATGTTTCCAACATTGTACTTCCTGCTTATGGTCCACTCTGACAGGTCGGGCGACAGAGTATAGACGGTCAGATCAAAGTCTTTGCCCGGCACGTGTTCAGCACTGTCGTCCAAGCAGACGAACTTGATGGCGTCCCCGACGCAGGCCATGGAACGGAACGCCTCGACATGGTGGTGGTGGTATCGACGCCGGGGGCTAGCGGAGGGGTGATTGTGTCCATGCTGGGGGCCGCTGGTATCGTAGGATGGAGATGGACAATCTAGGGGCAACGGAATGAAACGGAGCTCCGGCTCCGGGATATCCAGATCACATGCTACCAGGCCACTGAGCAGATCCACCCAGCAGAGCATAGACCTGTGATAAGAGAAGCACAAATGACCGCAGAAGGTTCGTGGAAGGGGCAGGCGCGCGGGCTGCAAGGCCCATCCTGATCCTGGGTCGGACGACTTCCACAGCCAGACCGCTGCTTGGGAGTATCGTGGCCTGAGCCTGACGAGTTGGGCAAGAACGTAGTCGCCGTCATCCCCGCTGCACATGACGACGGCCGAGTTGGACCCTACGGCGGGATGGTCGTCGTCTTCGGGAACCTGGGGGATCGCGGAGAGGGAGTTCTTCCTGGCGTTGTAGATCAGGTAGCCTCCCATCGTCATCCTATGGGCGCCAGGGCGGTGCACGCCGGCGTAGAGGGCGATCAGGTTCTTGTCCGCGCTGGAGAGGCGGCCCTTGTCCAGCTCGCCGCATGCCCAGGGAAGCCCGACGGGTTTCGGCGGCCGCAGTATGTGGAGGGAGGAGAGTTCCGGCGGAGAGGCGTCGACGCCGTGGGCCTTGAAGGTCCGCAGGTACTCGGTGACTGCCTCAATCATCTCTTTGCGTCTTGGTCGCTCTCCTCTTGCTTCCCAGCCGTCGCAGATTGACTCGCCGCCGGACACCGCCTCGTCGTCGGAGAAATCCACCTCGCGCTTGAGCAGAACCATTGAAGGGGCCATGGCGGCTAGCTAGCTAGGGATTACGGTTGGGTGGCGGGAGAAGGGTTTGGGGGTCGATGGTGGCGGCTCGGCTAGAGTTAGGGTTAATTGAGTGGAGGAAGCAGCGATCTGGGGATCGAGGAAGGAGAAGGAGGGTTTTGCCCGGTCGATCTAAAAAATATAGCAGGAAAACGGGCGTTTAGGGGAATATAGGGACTCGCTCGGAATCGGATCGCATGATCGATCAGCGGACGGTGCCTACATTATCGCGGCAAACACACGATGGCTGCAGTTCGGCACGACTGAAAATAGGCATCATGTACAAGGTTATACAATGGCAATGTGTTTTTTTTAATGTAAAACTAACGTATTTTTTGAAAAAAGCATCGGATCTCTTATAGAAGTTCATCAGAAGTACAAAGAATCCCAAACATAATAAAAAATCACATCGAGAGCAGAATGAGTCACCGACGCGCCGTTGTCGCCGCGCCCCTAACGGAGCCGGCCTGACCTTCGACGACAGTCGGCAAGTCTTCATGCACGTGCTTTTAAGGACCAGCGCCGTGGAGCCGCAGTCGTCGTTGTTCAACCCTTGAATCGATCTGAAGTACCTGACATCATAACTCGCCGCTGCACATGCATGACGAGAAACCCTAACCTCACCGTCCAAGCAACGACATGAATCTATGTCGGAGCTATGTCTATTTCACCCAGATGGACGAACTCAAGGATGATCGGGACCTGGAGGATCAAATCGAGGAAGAAGCATCCTCATCCGCCCAAACGCCGTCCTGCGCAAACTAAAAACCCTACCTTTGTTCCTAAATAATTGTTATCGGAGAGAAATAGACTAGTTCTCCCCAACAACAATTATTTAAGAACAGAGGGAGTATAAACTACTACCGGAGCCCTAGGAGTCGACCTACCTATTCACGGGTGGGGGTCAGTTGTCTCGCCAATCGTCTGATCTTGTCACCATAGGTATCTGATCGCATTGCTAACACCGCGCTCCCACGCTCATGGCTGCCTTCTCCCATGGTTTGTGACCGTCGCCCCATTGTCGCAAAGAAAATATTGCAGTTGTGGATGGTGCATCAAAGAATGACCTCCTCGACAACTATAAAATCTAAATTGCTGTCTAAGGCGAGGACTTCCGAATTTTAAATTGTTACAAGAAGGTTTATTTACCACGTGTAGTTTAACTACAAGTGCACTAACACATTATTTTGGCAAAACTAATAAATATCTCGAAACAAGCACGGCCGAAGATGTAATTAATTGTAGAGAAAAACTCAAGATTGGTCAGCACACAAAAGATGAGCGACTGGTATGAGCTTGAGCTCTCTATGTGATATCCAAAGCGCGTGGTTACATGTCTTTTACATTTTTGAATAAAAAGTCACATGCTTTCCACTTGATCCTCTACTCATTCCAAGTGGCAAACTAGCAATAGGCTAGGCTTCACCAAAGCATGCAATCTTTTCTCTTTGTTTAGGAGCCGTTGAACTTTTCGTAAAACTATTCGCAAAAAAAACTTTTGTGAAAACTGATAACATGTCTTTTGAGAACATTGTATGCTCGGAGCGCATGAATGAGGTGTTGGATTTTGGTAGTAGTCTTTTGGTCCAAAATCCAACTAAAATCAGAAAATTTCATGGCCTATCCATGCATGACTGTGTGTGATAGTGAGACTAATGTTTACTACCATACTGCTAGTTGAATAGGAGTAGCACCATCTTATAAAGTGAGCTCCTTTACCACTCGTATGAGCATGAGAAGAGGAGACCCACACGCTCACTCCTCCTCGCTCACCGCGATGCGACGCGTCGGGTCAGGTCTGGTCGGATCGAGTTTTGAGAATGAGTCGAGCCGAGAACAAAGTTATGCATGTTGTCTATATTTTTGTTGCTCCGAAAAAATTAATGAGTATCTAATTAATAATTAATGGGCGCGTTAATTACTCAACCGTTTTCGATTCTTTTAGATCGCGGGGCTGTTACCGACTTGGACGGCAACAAAATTAATGAGTCTCTAATTAATAATTAATGGCGCGTTAATTACTTAGCCGTTTCTGATTCTTTTAGATCGCGGGGCTGTTACCAACTTGGACGAGGGTTTACATCCACGACCTACCCGACGCGTAATATATAAACAGGCGGACGTCTATCCTAGCCATTGCCAGAGTATATGGTTTCGCACCGTTCCAGAACATTGCGCCGCCACATAAGTCTTCTCCATCCCTCCTTTCGGCGTGTACCGCGAGAAGGGACAGCAGGCCTCCGGACCCCGCCTCTCATGATCCTGTATGGGAGAGGGGCGATCAGGTTTTTGGGGAGTGCACTTGCGCGACTGCTCGCAGCAACTACTCCCCGGACGACGACTTCTTCCCCGATCTTGGGAACCTCTTCATCAACGACGTGGCCAACGACATCAACGCTGGCGGTTCTGCTCCTACAGCACCTTATGCAATCTTGTCTTCTCTATTTGAGATCGTGCTACAAATTCTGTTTCTAGTATGTGCCTTAGATTCGATCTATTCATCTACTATACTCGTCCGTATGTTTAGTCTAGTCTCTGTTACTATCGTCATGATTTATTTACTATTTATTTGAATTAAAACTCATAGTAATTTGGTCACATGTTCAACCCGGGGATCTTTAGAAATAGAGCAGAAGTAACCACCCCCCCCCCCCCCCCCCCCCCCCCCAAAAAAAAGTTGAATTTTTTTAGTCTAGAATAAGCAAGAGCAATCCAAAACTAATATAGTACATAGATTTAGAGTGAGCCATGTGCAATCATGTTTCTATGAAAACATTATTAATTGTAGGATATGCGATAACGCTATTTTTTTCACTAGTATGAAGTGCTCATCGACTACAAGGTGTCTCTAACAACTTCGTCAATCTCAAAATTGGACGGCTTAGTTTCTCATAAGTGCTCATAGGTGTAGGATTGAGAGTACATGAGTGTTGTGAGTGCATGTGCACGTAGTCTGTACCGTGTTTCAGAGAAAAACATGTGAAGATAAAGTACCATTTTTATTTTATTGTGAAAGGTTTTTTATGAGGTTCGCAGTTCAGCTGCCCTTTCGACGTTGGGTACAATCATACAACCGTGAGTCATCCATGTGCGTGAGAGAATATATGTTGCGAGTGTGTGCCTAGGGCCATGGTGTGTTCTGTACGTTTATGTTATGTGCCCGACTTTTTTTTTGTATATTCAAATAATAGCCTTGAAAAAATTACATGTTGATTAGGGGTGGTGGGGGGGGGGGGGGGGGGGGGGGATCTACTCAAACATTTGTGACTGCTAAATCAACAAACAAAAATATTACTTCTAACATTTATATTTCTTGTTTAGGTTTATGCCAAATATTGCTTATCTAGCTCGTCAAAATTGTTCCTTAGGAAGACTACAGCCAGGAGAGTAGGCCTAATCTGTTTTTTTTCTTGAGGAAAGCCACCATGGCTAGCTTTATTGATTTAACAAAGAGATTACATCGAGTGTCGAGACCAGCAGCCCGGGGCCTCCTCAGTCGAACTAAGAGAAGTTTTGTTACAATAAGAGTGATTAGCTAGCACACGCTCCTAATATTTCTTCTTCTTTTTTATTTTTTTATCTGAGTAAAAGAGTAGGACTAGTCACGGTCACCTATTCCGAGACCCCGACCGAGCACTAGATTTTGTTCCAAAGGCTCAAACAAAATCCAAAAAACATGTTTATCTTTTTGTGATATTCTAACAGAAAATAATTCAAAAGAAAATAACTATTCATTTCAAAATCACTAGTTAAGGGTTACCCTTTTCAAAAGCCACTTCACACTTTCTCTCCGTTTGGGAGCTTTCCTTTTTTCCACAAATCCGTTTTTCAAAACGTTTTATCCTTGAAACGCGCGTCCAAATACCGAATTATTTTCAACATTGAAGTTCTCACATTGAGATCTTCAAAATTATATCCGGTGTTAATAGATTTGGCAAAAGAAGAATCGCGAAACCAAAAACCGGGCACACAAAAAAAGAAAAAAAAATACCGAATTTTTTTGAAGGAAAAACTAGAGCCAGATAGCTCGATTATGGTTTTCACTTTCTTTTTGGAAGCACAAGATGTGCTTTTCCATTTCTTTACGAACCACAGGTTGTACTTCTCACCTAAGCACTACTATGCTTCCCATAGAGGAACAAATTGCACTTTTCCTTTTTCTTCGGGCCTTTCTCAAGTTGCACTCTTCGAAGCATAGTTTGTGCTTCTGGCGGAAGCACAAATTGTGCGTCTCGCGAAAGCAAGCCCGTGCTTTCACGAGAAGCACTGTTGTGCTTTTCTTCGAGAAACACAACTGTGCTTAAAAAAAGCAAAAATGAATTTTCTTTTCTAACCAAAACCTAGGGACACCAAGCAAAAACCGAAAAGCCAAAAAAATAAACACCCAAAACCCAAACACAGAAGAAAAAAAATCCAAAGGGGGCGCCCAACACGTGACTCAACTCGTGGCGGTGGTTGGGCGCATCACTTGCCGCGCTCCTAGGCCAAAATGTGACCCTTGCGGGAGCCCCGTAATTAGTTAGTTGCTCCCCATTTATTTGCATATATATTTCAAGCCGGGCTTGGGTGTTGATTTTCTTATCAGGTTTTCAATGCCCAGCCCAGAAAATCCCGGCCCGGGAAAGGCTTAAGCAAGAGTCCATTTTCTTTCGGCCCAACTTGTTGTGCAATTGACACCCAAGTTATCCCGTGGACCCAGCCGAACCCAGTGGTCAGTCTCTACCAGCGATGAATCCTTTCCCCAATCCCCAAACCACCATGGCGGCCACCGGCGAGCCGCGCCGCCGCCCAGCACGTAGCATCCCCGTCTCGCCTCCTGCGGACACATGGTGGTCGCCGTCTTCAAGTGAGGCGTGGAGGCGCCTGGCTAGGTCGACGGCGAGCACCTCAAGGGGCTGGCGCGGATGCAGTGCGACGCCGCGGTGCTCCCGGAGTTCGTCGAGATCGATTCCTCGGTAATTTCAGTTCTAACCTGTTTCGATCTCCGAAATTTTGCAAGAAGATTACTGTTTTTTTGGGAGGGTCCGATTTTCCCTGCGCCTGGCAGACCGTAGTCTGATCTGATCTGATTTTTGTGGCGTCCGCATCCACACCACAGCACAGGACAGATCAGCACTGGCCGTTGTGCCATTCTTTTATATAAGCGTTTCCGTTGCTTGATTAGATGGAGTTTACACACACACAAACACACACGTAGGTATTGTTGCTTGGTCGATTGCAAGCATGTATGCACTGGTAACAGCAACACACATACTCCCTCCGTTCCTAAATATAAGACCTTCTAGAGATTTTAATATGAGCTACATACGGATGTATATAGACTTATTCTAGAGTGTACATTCACTCATTTTGTTCCGTGTATAGTCCGCAATGAAATCTCTAAAAGGTCTTATATTTAGTAACGGGGGGAGTACTATAGATGATGGTGTCATGATGGATGCATAGACCTCTTTCTTGGTAGTTTAATTCCTGTTTCACTAGTAAGCCACCTTGCTGCGACTAGCTACAGATAGTGAGCAGAGGGCATTTTTTATGATGTTGGTTGTCGAAGAAGAGCATGCGGTGGATTGTTTTTATTTGTAGGCAGTGGATTGTTGGATCTGATAAAACATACGTACTATAGTATAAAACACCTGGGGTCTGCCCCTTATTCTGAAATTTATTCAGCTGGGAAATACAGCCCACCCAGAAAAAACATACTAAAAATTTACGGTACTTTAACTGAGACCTGTAATACATTTAGTTTGATAGTATACATGAACATATCTGTTTATCATGCATAAAAAAATTACAACAAGAGTTACATTTACACGAGTTCCTAAACAAAATTATATTGGCACACCCCGTCGCTTCCTCCCTGGCAACTGGCAAGGCACTACCTTCACAAGTATCCTGAGCATGACTTGTAACAAAATAAGCAAATGATTTATGAGGGGGTATCCTTGATTCCCATGAAGTTATAATAAAGTCTCCTTCTGGTCTAACACTTGGATCTGCTAGAAGTCCTCCAAATGTCACATTTGGCAATTCCTCCTTCATTGGAAGATTAATTGTGTAACGTGTCATGCTAAGTGGATGCAAAGCAAGGTCCGTTATGTCTGCTGGACGGCCTTGTTCTAAAAGCACGCTTGGGTGCACACCATGTAGGGACAGGTTTCTTTTAACGTATCTTGTCCCCTTCTCCAATATGCAACGCCAAAACTTAACACTGAGGTTCATTCTCAGCGCATACGCAAACATATTTGTTCCGACAAGTGAACGCTGCTTGTGCAACTCCTTGGTAACTTCATCTGCTATTTGTACTAGCCGTGGATGTTCTGCCGGGTCTACGCTCCCGAATGCCATTGTCTTAATAAGGTACCTCAACTCGTCATAAGATAGAAAACTTAGGAGAATTGGTTTCACCGATCCAAATCGGGCCAATTTTTGAATCCTACTTACGATGATGACCTTGCTTCCTCTGCACATTCTCATGGCAAATGAGTGAAAAAAATTCCAGTCATCATCACATACATCAGAATTAAACTCAATAACCACCAACATCGTCATCCCGAGCTTGGCCCTTCCATGGTCAAGTATTCTCAAGAGGTTGTCTCCATTCAGGTGCAAAACAGAAGAGTAGCGTAAGCGAACCCTTTCGTCACCACACACATGAGCAACCAAAGTTTTCTTCCCAACCTTGATACCACCTATGATCGAAAGAACAGGCGGTGCATCACCAGGAGGGTTGTGCTGCAACAAGAAGCTCAAAAGCTTTTGCTTTTCAGCATGTCGGCCAAACATGAAGTTGTCGGTATAAAGATAAATATCATATGGCCTACGAGACATGCGCTCGCATCCACCCAGAAGCACAACAAATTCTGCCATGTTAGCAACAGCGACTTCTAAGCTTTCCAAGGCACCATGTGACTCGAGGCGCATTGCCTTGTCATCCTTCTCAGTTGTTGTTCGAGGACGCTTGAAAGGAATGGCTAAATACAAGCTGCTGCTAGACGAGTCGTTTATGCTAACCTTGTCGAAGCCTGCACTGTCTGGGAGAGTTTGGTACCTCAGGGTGTCTAGCACGCGGTGTCCTCTATACATGGCCTCGGAGAGCATCTTTAGCTGCATCAGCATCCTGCAGTTGGCTATGTAGCTCGCATCCGCCTCCTCGACGACGGTGCCGACTCTCATCAGGAGGTGCTGCAACCTCTGCATCAGCTTCTCCTCCGAGCGTGAATGGCTTGAGTGGTACTTGTTCATCAGAAAGGAGATGAACCGGCTCACAAGTTCACCTGCAACTGCAGATATGGCAACCTCCTTGGCCATGATTGATGGGGGAGCTGCTGGTCGGTCTCTCTGTACAAATATAGCACGCCGGTCTCTGCCAAGTCTTGCAGAGACTTGGCAAAATTTAGAAGTCTCCAAGGAACATTGACTGCAATGTGTGGGTGAGTGAGACGCGGGTACTTGTTAAAACAAGATTCTCTGGACAAGTTGGTGGGTGGGTGCCCATCATGGATACTTTGTTCAAAGGCCCAAAGACGTGTCCAGGATCAGTTTTATTTTCCAACCAGCATGAAAAAGAATTGTCCGACCAGTATTTGAAATATTCAATGTGCCGTCTACCATTGCAAAGTTTGACAATGGAAATTGTCTGGGTTTTTCCAGATGAACTTCAGCGGAGAGAAGCAGCGCAGCTCATTGACAAGGAAATGATGACAATCACAACTCTATACCTTAGTAATCTTTCTGAGCACATGTAATAGGTTGTTTCTGCATTTGCTCCTTCGGTTTCGTTAGAACATAATCAATCTCTGTGTGGCTCATTTTGTACCAATTCAGTTTTTAATTGGGAAATTACTGCACCTTGTGCGTCCTTAACTTCCAGGCTTTACCTGACGTTGATGTCCACAATGGTAAAAATGGAAAAGCAAATAGTGTGAGCCAACTTGGTTTTGTTATTAAAAAACTAAAAGTAGACTTCGTATAAGAAATTGTTTGATACCCCCTGTATATTTCCTCCGTGTACTGAGTACAGTCAGAACAATTACCGAATCACGAGACATTCTAAAATGGAACAGTAAGTCCTCAAGGAGGACCGAATGGCCCAAAATGATTTCCCTGCCGAAGATTAGCTGGTTCAGTTAAGATTAGCGGCTTAACCTGGGCTTAAACAATAAACTAGAGACAAGACAACAAGGAAATGACAAATCACGAGTAGAGTCATGCCATTGGATACGCTTGGTCACTCATGAACCGTCCGTGAACCTTGAGTGAAGGCGGAGAAGCGAATGAAGATTTTCTCCTGTTTTGGCCAGCTTCACATTTAAAGTGTGTTCTGAATGTTCATAAGTTTCCGAGTCGTTAAAATAGACAACACATGAATATTCTTTTCTTATTTCAGTTAAATTTTCTCACCTTCCTATATGGATCAGGATTCATTTGATGGTGCGACATGATGTTATTTTCTATTGAGATCTCCAGAACATTTAGTTAACCACTCTTTAAAATAGTTATAAGATCCCCAAATGTCACACTTGGTGATTCCTTCTCGACCGAAAAACTAGCACTACAAGGTGTCATGGTAAGTGGATGCAGAGCAAAGTCCGTTATGTCCACTGGGTGACCATGGTACATAAGCGTGTTCGGGTGCATGCCGTAAATGGCGAGGTTTCTTTTAACCATTCTCATCCCCTTGTCCAATATGCAACGCCAAAACTTAACATCGAGATTCCTTCTCAACACATCAGCATACGCCCTCTGTATCGTGGAACCTCTTGACAAATTCATCTGCTATCTGTACTAGCTGCGGATGTTGTGCGGGGTCCTCGCTCCCGAAGGATAGTGTTTTGAAAAGGTATCTCAACTCGTCGTAAGACATGGCACTTAGGAAGATCGGCTTCACCGATCCAAATCGGGCTAATCTTTGAAGTCTGCTCACAATGATGATCTTGCTTCCTCTGCCCATTCTTCTTGTGACCAATGAGTGAAACATTTTCCAGTCATCATCACCTACATCAGAAGCAAACTCAATAACTACCAACATCTTCGCCCCAAACTTGCTCCTTCCATGCCTCAAAAGGGTGTCACCATTTAAGTGCAAAACAGAAGAAAAGCGTGCGCGAACTCTTTCATCGCCACACGCATGAGCAACCAAAGTTTTTTTCCCAACTTTGGCGCCGCCTATGATCGGAAGAACGGCCGTTGTTGCCTGGTCGCCAGGAGGGTCGTTGGGCTGCAACAAGAAGCTCAAGAGCTTTTGCTTCTCAGCATGCCAGCTGAACATGAAGTTGTCGGTGTAAAGGTAGGTGTCATAAGGCCTGCGCGACATGCGCTCGCAACCGCCCAGAAGCATAACAAACTCTGTGATGTTAGCAGCAGCAGCATCTAAGGTTTCCAAGGCACCGTCCGACTCGATCGAGGCACCTGGCCTCCGAGAACGCTTGACTAAAGAAAGATGGCTGTTGAATGAGTCGTTGCCGCTAACCTCGTCGAAGCCTGCGCTGTTTCGGAGGGCGCGGTACATCAAGGCGTCCAGCACACGGTACCCTCCATACATGGCCGCGGAGAGCATCTTGAGCTGGGCCAGCATCCCGTCCGCCTCCTCGACGACGCGCATCAGGAGAGAGATGCTGCAGCCGCTTCGCCAGCTTCTGCTCCTTTGATTGTGCTTGTGCGTGGATGGAGGAGTGGTACTTGCTCATCAGCAAGTGAGGAGATGAACCGGCTCACGAGTTCGCCTGCAACTGCGGACATGGCAACCTCCATGGGCAAGGAAGGGTCGATGAGGTAAGCTTTCTGGTTGGTCACTGTACTAATTTAACTAGGCTGGCATCTTGCCAAGTCTTGCACAGACTCTTGGGAAAATGGTGAAAAAATAATCTCCAGGGATGACTAAGACTGTTGACCGGGACTTGAGTGGTTGTGTGTGCAGTGATATTTTTTCTAATAAACGTCCAAACGCGTGACAAGGAGAAGCCAACTCGTCCAAACGCGATCGGGCTGTGTGGACCGAGCAGAGGAAGCAGTGCGTGCAAGGGAGGCAGTGTACCGGCCGCATCCGCATGCATGCATGCATGTACCGGCCGGTCCGCGGGTGCGTCGTCGTTCGGCCGAGTACTACGTCGATGCGTTGGCTGACCATCGATGGTCAGCTTGGTTAGCCATCAACAAAACATTACTCGCTCCGTTTTTATTTACTCCGCATGCATATTACTCTACGTTTGTATAACATCAAACCTTACAAACGTACAGAATATATATATATATATATATATATATATATATATATATATATATATGACTCCTCTTTTATACTCCCAAGAGTATGTACTCCCATTGCTAATTATCAGAAAAGACTAACTGATTTAGTTTGCATGCGCAGGTACTCCCTAAAAAGAAGGAACCATGCATGCTAATCTATTTGTTTAATCTGGTTGTTAGTTGTTTGGACGGGGCCATAATACTCTGATCCTATCGTTGAGTATTACACCTTTTCTATTTTTGTAGATATGGGAGTATATGCTTCTGTCATGAGATAGTATATACTATACTTATCTACAAGGTAGTATATACCACATTATTTCTAAGAAGTATATGCATCTTTTTTATGAAAGTGTATATACCTCATCTTTTGTGAGGAAGTATATACTACACCTTTTGCGTGTGAGTGCGTACAACTTCATTTCTGAGGAAGTATATACTTCATATCTTATGGGAGAGTATGCAACACATCTTTTGGGAGGAAGTATATACTTCTCAATTTTAGAAGCGATCATATGGTACATGGCTTGTGGGGAAATAAACTTCATCTTTTACACTAGTATATACCACTTTTTCTAAAGAAGTATATACTACATCACCCGTGAGCAATATACCACAAGAGAGTATATACAATATAATTGTGATAACATATCTTTTTATTTTTATGAAGAGATTATATACCACATTATTTATGAAGAACTATATACAATATTTTAGAGTATATAAATAAAAAAATGCACGTGCATAAGGAGTATACACGTCTTTCACCATTAGTAGCAACACATGACAGAATTGTACACATGCAAAGGAAGCCGCTACAGTCATTCTCATACAAATAGTACGTGATAATGAATAGATATATACATCATAAGTTGCGAAGTGTATGTTCATGCATGTGTTCTTCCACCCAGCATCTTTTTTGCATCTCTGGCGTGTCCCAAACCGGACGCGGGGCAGCCGGACTGGTGATTTCAGGGTGTTGAAGTCCAGTTGGGTTGTCACTTTTATGCAGGAAGTGAAGAACTTGCTTCACCATGGCCGCGCCACCATCCATGGTTGCCGTCGTCTTCCTGTTGACCA
Source organism: Elymus sibiricus (assembly GCA_039707655.1). Lineage (NCBI taxonomy): Eukaryota > Viridiplantae > Streptophyta > Magnoliopsida > Poales > Poaceae > Elymus > Elymus sibiricus. The sequence goes on from CM077665.1 coordinate 61,336,697, forward strand.
CAGAAGCATGAATATTAAGGAGCATTCATACGTCAGTTGCGTGGTAAAAAAAATTGGAGTATGCATAATACCATGAATCAATATAACAGCAAGAAAACACTCATGCATGAACCTGACCAAAGTTACTTACATGTTGTGAAGATCTACAGAATGGTAATAAGCTACTGAATGAAAGAGGGCCCCAGTGAGAGAATCTGCGAGATGTGGTTGACCATCGGGAAGAATATGCCTGTATAGAGGTCGATTTGCTGCTAATTAATTAGGGGATGAGTTGCTGCCATGGAGGAGATGACAGGAGTTCTCCGCCGTGCTGCCCTTCCGCCGTAACCTTCAAATTGCTAGAAAAAAAAATACACCGGTCAATAAATCATTGCATGAAAAGACTAGTTGCCATGGGACAAAAAAGATCAGCCACAACATACGGTAGTAGATCATCTAATTCTTTTGAATCTCACCTACCTTTGACTATCCACTGTGTATGCATACTGCCGGCAACGTTGGCACAGTTGGAGTCGCTGCACCAAAAGGCTCATCGCAACTGAGTTCTTGCCGATGCATGACGGTGCCGCGCGAGCCGTCGTGTCGCCGCCGTCGGGTGCCGACGCAGCGGGAGGGAGGAACGGATGTGTACATGGCAAATGAGTTGGCCAACATATACTGAACAGAAACCCAACAAAAGAGGATCACCAACGTCCTGGTTTAATTCTTTTTTATTTTCACTTAAAATCCAAACGGGTCTAGCGTGAGCGTAGGTGAGAGCCAAATAAATGCCACGTGTCCTAGGAGTACATACTCCTAGGAGTATAGACCTATTTTCCTATATATATATATATATATATATATATATGACAAATTTTATCTACCACCGGTGGTAGTTACCACTGCTTGCGTTTTGTATATTGTATGTAGTATTTATCAAATCGGAGAGTATGTACACGTAGTATGTAGTATATAATAATGTTTAGCTAGTATATATACTAATTTTTTGGTAGTATGTCTCGTATTTTGAGTATGCTCCTTTTTACATATAAATATATACGTATTTCACAAATATAATAAAAATCATGGGCCAACTTATAATTTTTTCCATGTAACTCAGTTTGAAGTATTTTATAAACAGTATATGAACATACTTAAAATGATAAATTAGTATAAATACTACCACATGATAGTATATGGGATATGTGGGGTAACTACCCCTAGGTGGTAGGATGTATTTTTCCTATATATATATATATATATATATATATATATATATATATATATATATATATATAGGGTCGCGCTATTCGTCACCCTGGGTGAGGAATAGTTATTCTTCACCCCCCCCTTAATTTTAACATCAATACACCGTAATTTTACGTTCCGTAATTTTTGTCTCATTTCATACGTAAAAGGAGACCGTAAGAAAATTTATAATCAGCGTAAAAAAAAATTTATGTTAGGTAAAATTACAAACATAAAAAACAGTAGAAAATATACAATAAATTCAAAAAAATTGGTCTTCTGATCTATATATTTGTTTTCTTATGTCAAATTTTACATTATGATTCAATATAAACGTAAATTTTTTGTATTCCAAATGTAATTTATTTATGAATTGATCGTAAAATTATCTCGGATGAAGAATAACTTATTCTGCACCCTGGGTGATGAATAGAGTTTCTATATATATATATATATATATATATATTCACAACCAAATCAATACAATTGGATTCATTGTTACAAGCACAACCAAACCGAAAGAATCGCCGATTCCAAAGGATCAAGGTCTTCACCCGGAGCCACCCGAAGGACTGAGAGAAACCACGACGCCGCATTCATCAAGGATACGACGTCCACGTACACCGCCACCATCCGCCTGCCCACGACCACACAACCCATCGGTACCGCCGCCATCCGCCTGCCCACGACCACACAACCCATCGGTACCATCACGACCCCTCCTGATTTTCGTCCCTCCCCCGATCGCCCCTGCCCCAACGGTCAGCCACCGACGCACCATGCGTTCAGCTGCCATCACCACATACCAAGAGCAGTCGTCGACCGACACACCAACTACCCGCGCAAAGGAGGGGAAGCTCACCACCACCGCTGCACCGTCACCCCACACCTCACCAAGGCCAGATCTGAGCGCCCCGTCAACGGAACCCTGCCGCAGACGACGCCCCCACCCCCACTAGGACGCCCGTCATGAGGCCGACAACCGCTACCGCTACCCTTCCACACATCGCCCTGTAACGCCAGTCGCCCAGCATCGCAAGCCCCACCAGCCACCAAGTCCCGCGCCGAGGCCGCTATGCGGGGAGACGAGACAGTCCCGGCCGCGCCCTTAGGCGGCGGCGAGGGAGGAGGGAGAGGTGGAGGGGGGAGGGGGGCTAGCTGCTGCGGCGACTAGGGTTCCCCCTCGCTCGCGCACAAAGCGACGCGTGGGGAAGGGGTGGCCCCCAGCAAACTTCTTCACACGTCCGCGCACATATTTGAACTCTTCAGCTTACAAAGGAGGACCACTATATGTTGGGGATATGTACCTAGGGTAGGGTCTTAAGCCTGACCTACATACCCTACCTAAGGACACCACATTGGAGAACTTAAAGATTACAAGATTACAAGGAAGACTCCGACTGAAATCACCATGACGCATGAGTCACTCGACAGACAATCCACTCGGTTGTGTGGCTCACTCGGATATGCGAAGACCGACAGTCGACAAGGCAGTCGAAGCACCTTCTGGCGTTACGGCATCAATGCCCCACTTTGTAACATAGGAGGTGAAGGGGTGGCGCACTCTATATAAGCCACCCCCCACCACTAGACAGGGGGGCAGATTCTTCTCTCATCTCTCTCATCTCTCTCTACTAGTTTCCGGACTTAGCTCAGGCAGGGGATCCGTTCTTCGCTCTCTCCCACACACATTGTAATCTCCGGATATATACTCAGATAAAACAAAGCCTCTCCGGAGCACGAGACGTAGGGTTGTTATCTCCACCGTGAGAGGCCCGAACTCGCTAAAACCACCGTGTCACCCATTTGCATCTCGATAGATCATGCTCCCTTACACTACCCCTCTCTATTGTCAGAATCATTCCCACGACAGTTGGCGCCCACCGTGGGGCAAGGCGTCTATTGAACCATGGTGCAAATGGTTTTTTTCTTCAATCTTCGACAGCGGATCAACGACCATCCCCAAAGAAATTGGCAGTCGGAATTCTGGCCATTACGCCATTCTTACAAACAAAAGGACCAGGGAAGTATCTATTCCATCTAGTCTTTTTGCATAAATTTTCTAATAAGGAGTTTATCTTTCCTCCTGTAGGATCAGACACACCCATGCATGATTGATCATGCAGAAGAGAAGAAGAAAAGAAAGGACAAGTCGTTTCCCATATTTCTTGGCTTCTCACATGATCATCACCAATGGTGATCGTGAAAACGGCCACCGGCGGTCCTCGTCGTCATCTCCGGACTCGTGTATGACATCGTCGTCGAGCTCTTCCACACGGCCACCGGAGCGGTCTGTCCCGTCGTCTTCGGCCTTGTGTGTGACGTCGTCGTCGAGCTCCTCCACACGGCCACCGGCGCGGTCTGTTCCGTCGCCTTCGGCCTCGTGTGTGACGTCGTCGTCGAGCTCCTCCACACGACCACCGACGCGGTCCGTCCCGTCGTCTCCGGCCTCGCGTGTGACGCCACCGTCGAGCTCCTACGCGCGGCCACCGGTGTGGTCCGCCCCGCCGTCTCCGGCCTTGTGTACGACGCCACCGTCGAGCCCTCACGCACGGCCACAGATGCCGTCTTCCCGGCGCCGTCTACGACGATGTTGTTGTGCCCCATGCATTGCGACTCCTCCCACCGACACTCAGCCTGGCCGCGATATATTTCTCCTCGACGGCAGCATAACGTGGAGCAAATATTTGGCCATTAGGGGAGAGAAATCGAGCGGCTTGATGTGGGCCTCGTAACTTCTCGGGGAATTGATTGACTGCCTCATTAAGCGGTCAGTTAATGGAAATCTTCAACACCGGTAACGGCGGCCAGAGCAAAACGCGCTTCCACCACTACCATCATCCTTTAATCTTTCCAAGTGACGTCAATGCAAGGACACTTTGGTCCAGCAAAACATTTTGGTGCATGGTTGTACTTGCCAACGGGCAAGGCGGACTCGGTCGCTTCGTCTCTCCATCAACAGTACCCGGCACTCGGCAACGAGTCCCTTCAACATCGTCTACTCGACAACAACAGCAACGTGGCACAGGCACGCGACACCTCCTCCCCCGGCGTCGGGCTCGATGCACGGCACACGACTGCTCCCACCGTTAACTCGGATAGGATCTGCTCACTCGGAAACGTCTTCGTCAACTTGTGTGACTCGGCCATCCCGCGCGTCGTCGCTCAACCGGAGGAGCTCGCAGACGGTGTCATACTGCAACGATGCTAACCCCCGCCTACAAGCAATGCACGGCACTCCGAGCAATCAGGTCCATGCATTATAAATTTATAACTAACGTTTCCAGTTTTGCATGCACGGACTAACTAGTAATACTCCACGTCATGCATAGACTTAATTCGTTTTGCATGCATGGAGTAACTAGCTATTAACGCCTTCAATTTTGCATGCATGTACTGACTAGCTATACCCCACGTCGTGCAATTCCTTCAGTTTTGAATGCATGAAGTGACTAGCTATCAACGCCTTCAATTTTGCATGCATGGACTAATTAACTAGCTTATATGCCCACACCATGCATCGAGTAAACTCGATCGGTTTCACATGCATGGAGGGGAGTCGCAGGTCTGGTGCGCTTGGACGCCCCGGCGGCTCCACCCGCCGGCAGCGTGACTCGGCTACGGTCGATTCCCCTCCATGACAACAGAGGATCTGTTCGTCTTGTCGTGGGATGTTTGTGCCGGTGGTGGAGACGAGTCACTTCTGCAACATTGGTTTTCACTTCGCCAGCGATCACTCGGGAAACTAAACGTCCACGATAACAACTAAAACGTCCAGCTCCGCGTATCGTCACTCGGCGAGACACTTCTTCGTCACTTGGCAGCTCCGCGCATCGCCACTCGGCAAGGCGCTCCATCGTCACTCGGCCGCCCCGCACGCCGTCACTCTACTGGACGCATCGTCATCACTTGGCAGCTCCGCGCATCGTCACTCCGCCGGATGCTCCATCGTCACTCGGCCGCCTCGCGCGCCGTCACCCTGCTGCACGCTCCGTCGTCACTCGGCAGCTCCGCGCATCGCCACTCGGCGAGACGCGTCGTCATCACTCGGCAGCTCCGCGCATCGCCACTCGGCGAGGCGCTCCATCGTCACTCGGCCGCCCCGCGCGCCGTCACTCTACTGGACGCGTCGTCGTCACTCGGCAGCTCCGCGCATCGCCACTCGGCGAGACGCTCCATTGTCACTCGGCCGCCCCGCACGCCGTCACTCTGCTGCACGCTCCGTCGTCACTCGGCAGCTCCGCGCATCGCCACTCGGCGAGACGCTCCATCGTCACTCGGCTGCCCCACACGCCGTCACTCTGCTGCACGCTCCGTCGTCACTTGGCAGCTCCGCGCATCGCCACTCGGCGAGACGCTCCATCGTCACTCGGCTACCCCGCACGCCGTCACTTTGCTGCACGCTCCGTCGTCACTCGGCAGCACCGCGCATCGCCACTCGGCGAGACACGTCTTCGTCACTTGGCCGCCCCGTGCATCGCCACTCAACCGGACGTGTCTACTTCGCTCGACCGCCCCGTGCGTCGTCAGACAGCTAAGTCATTCTTCACAGACTGCATTCAATTAATTAATTATTTATGCATTACCGAGTGTCAAGTAAGTCGCACATGATGTTCACTCGGAGGCCACGCCACCGAGTGTACCCCTGCGCTCGGTTCTTTATCTTCACGTCGGATCCTTCACTTTCACAAGTTCACTCGGATCCTTCACTATTTAGACTCTTGCTGGTTCCGGACCAGCAAGCACCTGGCACACCCAGCGGGTGTCTATGGGTGTAATTTACACGAATCATTTCAACAGACATTAAATTACTTCAAGAATTTTTTATGTTAGCTTGTGTTATTTTTCATACATAGGTTACCTGGACGCCTCTGTGCGCCATTCTCGACGACATGCTCGACTCGGTCGCCCCGCGTGCCGTCACTTGTTCGGACACCTCCTCGACGACATGCTGGACTCGGCCGCCCCGCGCGCCGTCACCTGGTCGGACGCCTCCGCGACAACATTCTCGACTCGGCTGCCCCGCGCGCCGTTACTTGACCGTCCCGTCGCCATTCAGCCAGAGACATCTACTTCACTCGGATGCCCCGCACATCGCCACTCCGTGCGGCACGTCATCATCACCCGGCCGCTCCGCGCGCCATCACTCAACTGGATGCTCCTTCGTCACTCGGTCGCTCCGGGCGCCGTCACTCAGCTGGACGCTCCTTCGACACTCGGCCGCTCCGCGCGTCGTCACTCAACTGGACGCTCCTCCGTCACTCGGTCGCTCCGCGCGCCGTCACTCAGCTGGACGCTCCTTTGACACTCGGTCGCTCCGTGCGCCGTCACTCAGCTGGACGCTCCTTCGACACTCGGTCGCTCCGTGCGCCGTCACTCAGCTGGACGCTCCTTCGACACTCGGTCGCTCCGTGCGCCGTCACTCAGCTGGACGCTCCTTCGACACTCGGCCGCTCCGCGCGCCATCACTCAGCTAGACGCTCCTTCGTCACTCGGCCGCTTCGCGCGCCGTCACTCCGCTGGACGCTCCTTCGTCACTCGGCCTCTCCGCGCGCCGTCACTCCGCTGGACGCTCCTTCGTCACTCGGCCTCTCCGCGCGCCGTCACTCCGCTGGACGCTCCTTCGTCACTCGGTCGCCCTGCGCGCGCCGTCCCTCAGCTGGACACTCCTTCGTCACTCGGTCGCTCCGCGCACCGTTACTCAGCTGGACGCTTCTTCGTCACTCGGCCGCTCCTGCGCCGTCAGACAGCTAAGTCATTCTTCATACGATGCATTCAATTAAATAGTTATTTCCATATTACCGAGTGTCGAGGAAGTCGCACATGACGTTCACTCGGAGGCCATGCCACCGAGTGTACCTCTGCGCTCGGTTGTTTATTTTTATGTCGGAACACTTCACTTCCGCTTCTTTTGGGTCCAGTACTCAAGTGAGTTCAGTCGGATCCTTCACTTGCACAAGTACAGTCGGATCCTTCATTCTTTTAGACCCTTGCTGGTTTCGAACCAACAAGCACCTGGCACACCCAGCGGGTGTCTATGGGTGTTATTTACACAAATTATTTCAGCAAAGATCAAATTACTTTGATAAATTTTTATGTTGGCTTGTGGTATTTTTCATACACAGGTTACGCGATCACTCGACGCATCTGTGCGCCATCTTCGTCGCTACTCAGGCTCAGTCGCCGCAACGATCATTCGTGTGTTTCCACTTGTTCGGATGCCTCCGCGATGACATGCTCGACTCGGTCGCCCCGCGCGTCGTCACGTGTTCGGACGCCCCCTCGATGACGTACTGGACACGGCCGCCCCGCGTGCCGTCACTGGGTCGGACGCCTCCTCGACATACATGACTTGGCCGCCCCGCGCGTCGCCACTCAGCCGGACTCGTGTACCTCACTCGGATGCCCCGCGCATCGCCACTCCGTGTGGCACGTCTTCATCACTCGGCCGCCCCGCGCGCCATCGCTCAGCTTAGCTGCGACTCCGTATCGCCTAAGTCAAAAACTACTCCGAGTGCGGACATCCTCCACATTCAGGGGCTTAGCTGCGAACCTGACTTCGCCTAAGTCAAAAACTACTCCGAGTGCGGACATCCTCCACACTCGGGGGCTTAGCTGCGAACCTGACTTCGTCTAAGTTAAAAAAACCACTCCGAGTGAGGACATCATCCACACTCGGGGGCTTAGCTGCGATTCTGTATCGCCTAAGTTAAAAATCACTCCGAGTGAGGACATCATCCACACTCGAGGGCTTAGCTGCGATTCCGTATCGCCTAAGTTAAAAACCACTCCGAGTGAGGACATCATCCACACTTCGAGCTATGTCTATTCTGTATGTCGGCCATCGAGTCATGGTCTATTCTGTAATGGTGGTTGACTCTAGCTTTTGGTTTATAGCTTTCGAGCTATTTTGATGTATAGCCTTCCATCGAGCCGTGCTTGATTCTGTATTATTGCCTGGCTGCAGTTTCAACAACTCCCCCCGTTACGCTGCCTGTGCTTCTTCTCCGGTACAACTCACTTGATGAGCTGAGTCACCGGTGTGCCACTGATAGGCAAGGTGCGTGGTGCTAGGCCTCCGTCTCCGGCCTCGGTGGCGTCTTTCGACGACCCTGCTGCCGTGCCGCAGCGGCGCTGTTTGGCGTCGGCTACAATACATCCAATGTGAGCTCCTCTCCTCCGTTTGCTCTGAGCCTGACTAATGGTGCCCTCTGCCTGCCTGCTCAACAATACTTGCTACAGGTTGATCTTTTTTGGTATGCAATTTGGCTTCCTGAATCCAGTCCATAATTTAGAGGTACCAAGTAGTACTGAATGGTGGATGGTGTATAAATCAAAACAGAACATACTACATTTGTTAATTAGTTTACGGTTTGAAAAAATCGTAACGATTGTATGATGGATGCCTCCTCACCGCTCACCCGCCAATTTAATTAATGCCTTCTTTGTTCTTCCTGTATACACTCGCGATGTATGATTGTCAATGGGCCAGCCAGTCGTGCGTGATGTCATGTGAAAATTTCCTCGTTTTCATTTATGTACATATATATGGATGGATGCAGACCAAGACAGGTTGTCCTTGGTTGTTTGCCAAGCTCCTTTTAGTAGTAAAAGCCTTTTTTCATTGATGATTAATTGGTTGTAACTCAAATGAAACCTTTTTGCAGGTGCTTGCTGACCACAAGGGTCAACTTCGAGGTCCTCTCTGCCCCTGCAGGTGACTAATCACCTTCCTGTGGCAGCCACCTGGGGAGCAGCAACGGATGGGATCCCTCTCAGAGCAGGATGCCTGCTGCTCCAACACCTTCTTCTGCTCCGTCAAGTAGTCCACATCAAGTTCCCTCCCTCACGAGCACCCTCCCTTCCCTATCCAGCACGCTCACTGACAGTGGTCATCACCTGTGGCCGATCTGTTTGTGCTAAATTTCCTGGGTAGAGAGGTAATTAGAAAGGTAATAGTCTCACCATAGTATGCAATTAGTGTTGAGCTTATATGTCGACCGAAACAGGCTTTCGCCCCGCTTTATAGATAAAGCATACGTCCATACAACCACAACGCAAGCACAGTCATAAAAGGGAAATGTTGGGGCCACAGCACAAGGACGCCCAAATGAAGGAAGAAGAAACAAACGGCCACCAGGGGCAAGCTACGAAGCAGGCGAGCGGTCGGAGAGCCGACGCGCGGTAGACACCAGGGCGTCTAGGAGTAGCTGAAGACGATCACGATCCCTCGGCCTAGCAAGCGGATGCCAGTGCTGCAAGAAGGCAAGAAATTTGAAGAACGAGTCAGAGGCACGTCGCGGGAACACCCGCTCAATCACCATCTTGTTGCGAGTAGTCCAGAGAGTCCACATCATAGCCGCGAAGATGAGCCAGAACAGTCGGCGCTTACGGCCAACCTGGGTGGCCCTAACCTGCAGAAACCCTGCAAGGTCATGGGCCTCCCACTGTGGCCCTAGGGCCTCAGGAACAAAGCACCAAAGTGCCTGCGCTGCTACGCAAGATACACAAAATGTGCGTTCCCGTTTCCGGGACATGGCACAAAGGGCAAAGGCCATTGCCCGGGCCATGGCGTTTCAACACCTCTGTCCCCGAAGGAAGACGGTCTCGGAGAAGCTGCCATACAAAAATCTTAATCTTCAAGGGCAACGGTGCCTTCCACAGTGGGGATAGCCACTGTAAAACCGGCATACGACATAATGCCTGATAGGCCGAGCTAACGGAGAGTTCACCCGAAGGGGAAAGACTCCAAGAAACAGTGTCAGGGTCCTGGGACAGAGGAAGAGGGACTATTTCCCTCAGGTCGGACCATTCCCGTACCTCCTCCGGACCAAAAGAGCGGCGGAACGCAATGTTCCATCCCTCCTCCAAAGCACCGCAGAAACTAGAATGGTCGGGTCCTCACAAATCGCAAAGAGCCTCGGGAACCGCAAGCGTAGGGGTTCGCCCTCAAGCCAGGGGTCCAACCAAAATTGGGTCCCAGACCCATTGCCAACCGAGAAACGCAAACCCAGCCTAATCTCTTCCTTGATGACCTGAATAGATTTCCAGAACTGGGACCCAGCCGATTGTGAGCAAGCCAAGAGGGGTTGGCCCTGCAAGTACTTGGACTCAACCAGCTGCAGCCACAACCCCCCATCTGTAGGAGATATGCCCTAGAGGCAATAATATATGTTATTGATTATCTCCCTGTTCATAATTAGGTTTATGTTCCATGCTATAACTGCTATGGTTCTCGAGTCTACAATAACCACGAGGCTCGGAGGAAGACTCATATGCACGTGTGGAATAATAAACGGTAAAATGTATTCCTAGTCTGGCCTCTAAGACTGGCTCAAGTATTGCATGATGATCCTGTTTTCCTGATCATGGGCATGGCTATGCCGGCAATTTTGAGGGCACAATGTTAGAAGAACATTTGTGTTGAATCGACCCGAATTGATGTTATGCTATAAGATTCATTCGTCATAAGTTAATGGTTAATAACACAGAGATGGTTAACGTTTGCATAATTCCTTAGACCATGAGAGTATCGAGTTTCTTCATGCTTGCTTCATGAACTTTGGGGTTTGTTAAACGTCATCCGTAAATGGGTGGCTATTACGGCGGCTTACGGGTTCATGGAAAAGTGTGTCAAGTAACTTGATAGCTCGAGATTGGGATTTACTCCTCCGACGATGGAGAGATATCTCTGGGCCCTCTCGGTGTTACGGTATCCATCATCGTCTGGCCAGACACAGGGTGATTTGATCACAGGGATGCCGGAACACGGGAACGAGAAAAGAGAACAATACCGGTAACGAGGTAACTGGCATAGTGGACAAGTTGTTAATCCACGGGGATGCCTACATGTCTCACCTCGGGTATTTGTAACATATCGCGAAGCAACAGGAATAGCACACGGCAACTGGAGGTTCACTCGAATATTCATTCGTGTGGGTATAGGGGTCAATATGGGTGTCCACGGCTCCGATGTTGATCATTGATCGGAAGGGGTTCCGGGTCATGTCTATGCTTCACCGAACCTATAGGGTCACACGCTTAAGGGTCATCTATCTGCTGAATACTAGACAGGGAGTCTGAGAGAAAGTTTCCGGGAAAAAGTTTTTCGGAGACAGCGGAAAAGTTCCGAAGAGAGAGGTCACCGGATGAGTTCCGGTGAAACTGAAAAGTTGTTTCAGGGGATACCAAAAAGTCAAATTGGTTTTGGCACATGCCTGATAATTCTTGGAGAATGCCAGAATCGTTCTGGAAACTTTTTGGAATTTTCCGGGATGAAAACCAGAAATGTTCCGGAGCTGCCGAAACCGCTTCAGATGCTTTTCGCAGATGAAAATCACTAAACCAGAATTGTTCCGGATAGCGTTGAAAATTATTTTGGTGGGTACTGGAAATGTTCTAAGCCCACATAAATATTTTCAGTTCGATCAGACGCTGAAAAATGTCGTCGTGAATAGTGAAAGTGCTTTTTGGGATATTTATGGAAAACCACCTTTTGGGATATTTCCAAAAGGCCTTCTAGAAGGCTTGGGGACCAAGGACCCTCCCTTGGGGGGGGGGCTTGGGTGTGGCCGGACAAGATGGTGGAGCTCCATGGAGCTCCACATGGCACACCTTTTTGCCTTTTATTCTTTTATGTATGACATAAAGTAGGGGCACTTTGGTACTTTTGTATGCCAATTTTGCCCCTTGGCTTTCCTATAAATAGAGGTGGAAGGGGCAGCCCAAAACTCATCCATTCTCACATACAAGTGCCATTGCAATGATCTGGCTTCTTCTCTCCCTTCCAGCGAAATAGTTTCGTAGAGCCGAAAGGCTGTCTGGGTTCCGGCAGGAACTAGTTCTGGACGGCGAAGCCCTGCCGGATAGATGACACCGTATGTGTGCAACTCTGTAGAGAGATCGTAGTTTCGGTCTTAGTTCGAGAGTGCCTCCCGAAGGGCTGTCCGTGTGACCGTCCGAGTTTTGGAGGTCCTCCCTAAGGGCTGTCCGAGTGACAGTCCGAGTTTCGGAGGTCCTCCCGAAGGGCTGTCCGCGACACCGTCCGGGGGGCTGTCCGACCGCCTCCCGGAGGGCTGTCCGCGGGGCAGATGAGGGTATACATCCTCGCGGTTGGGAGGTTGTAAATCCTAGCTGCGGGGATCTGCACCGCCGATCGTCATCGACTCTACTTCCGCTGCGGTACGAGTCGGTAACGAAAAGATCAAACCTTGTATGCAGTCTCCATAGTGGTCCTGGGATAGTGCGTAGGTCGGAAATTTTTTGTTTTCTGCTGCGTTACCCAACAGTGGCATCAAGAGCCGTGCTATGCGTAGATGCAGGTTGCGATCTAGAATACATAGAGATGTATGGGTGTTGCACAATATAATTAGGTAGTAGATGAGATCTATTACTGAAAATTATTTGTGTGGGTAGCAGATGAAATCTGTTACCCGATGTTCTTGTTGCTTCCCTTGAATTTGCATAGTCCTGATCTTGACGGCATGGTGGAATCTCACAAAGTTCTGGCAATCCGCGATCCTTTCGTGCTGCTCCTGAGTATGCTGATTGACAAATCAATGAAGTGCTAACAGTTCTTTGGGTTCCACCATAGTTGAGAAAGATGGATGTTTCGCAGACGAAAGGGCAATGCAGATATGATCTGCACGGGGGTCACGCGTATGACGAAGTTTAGTATGGGGCTCGAGATTTTATTATCTCGTGTTTCATACACCCTGGAAGGTTAATCTAGCAACTTGGATTATCATGCTTGATGATGGACGTTGGTAGCTTCGGTTTGTTTCGAAACCTTAGAAGCCACGTAAAACAAGTTTTTGCATGAACCGATTAGAGGCGTCTAACTTGGTTTTGCAGGATGGTTTGCATGTGCATATAATGTGGTATAGCAGTGCTCATATTAATTTGATTATGTATGAGATGACTATATGATGTAATATTAACATGACCTGCGTGCCATGATTCGGCATGATGGCTGGAGCCATATGATTGCACTTTAATGACCTACGTGTCAACCTTATGTAATGCACTTATTTTATTAGCTATAGAGATAGCAATATTATCTGGTGCATCAACAAGGTGGTGGCAATCCTCGCGAAGGTGAACACCAACGCGAATACCGAAGACGAAGAAATACAAGACTTCTTCGTCAGAAAGGGCTATACCATATCATGCTATTATGAATTGCCTGAGATGTTTATCCCTTATGATGCACCCTTCTTGATTGCGCGGTAGTCGCTTTTTATTAGGGTGATCTCTCACAAAAATATCAAGTAGTTAGTGTTCTCCCAAGTGTAGCACCGTCACGGCACCTAACTTTTCGGGGTGCGCCATGCTGACATGGGTACGAACGATTAGGGATGTGTGAGGCGGGTGAGTTGAGACCTCACAGCAAGATCACTTGGTTGTCTTGACGTTCAGGCATGAAAGTCATGAGCTCGGAACACACGCATCGAAAGATGAACAAGAGTCACATAGAGATGTGATCGGCAAGTTTGCCTAACAATTGAAGTTCTCGTCATCAGTGATGCTCACCATCAATGGCGTTGAATTGAAATTCGTGTCTTGAATCATTCATAATCAATTTTGAGAGATACTGATTTGAGTGGGAGCGCACTATAGAATTAACTTGTTTAATTCTCAGTGCAATTAATTTTGAACACTGTCGAAGTGTGGTTTGCATCATAGTTGTAGAATAATGGCTCGCGTTTCCACCTTCCCTATTAAAATTGAATAGCTATTAAATATCTGGTTAAAACTTTACGGTTGGTAACGTAATGTGAGGATTGTCCTCTAGAGTGCCGAGAAGGATTTTGTCCTATCGCATACTTTCGGTATTCTCCCGCTAATGCTATGGATCATGTGACTCTCGTCCTTCGATCCAAAAGCTAGAATTCCTTTTCAGTCAAAGTGCAATATGTTTGCTTCCATGAGACCCGAACTTCGAAAGTTTGGATAGTTATGTGATATTCATGGAATCTGAAAATCATTTTCACAGACAGACAAAAGCTAAAAGATATGAGATATCCAAAGCAATGTTTGTTTGCAAACTGTTAGTAAAGGAGTTTACTATGCATTAGACTGATAAGAGAGGGATCCAGGAGAACGCCTATCATATGATGAAAGGTGAATAAAACAACAACTTAAAGAGAAAAGAAGTGTCCGAAGGGTGTTAGTGAGACTTTCATGCCTAGGAAGTCCGGGGCTAACGCCACTCTTAAGTTGGATGCTTCTTCTGAGAGTAGGAGAAATACTGAAAGTTAAACTGTTAGAAGTATAATGGCAGAAAGAAAGAAGACTGGAATATCCAGCTCATGTATGAATGTCATACAAGTTTTTGATGTATAGGAGGCTGGTCAAAGATATAGTTCTTGGGAATTATGATTAAATTGTTAATCACTGATTCTTGGGTATTGTGAGTTAATCACAAAGATACCCGCTCGATTGCATTCTGTTGCAACTCGATGTAAGAACTACTATGGCCTGAAAGACTAGCCCGGAATGAGGTTAAGATACACATAGGGAACATAGTAAATGTTACTATGCCTTCCATCGGTGTATTCCCTATGTATTTACTTTCATAATTCATTTTAGAGTTTCATACTCTAGCCCTTTGCATAAGGTATCTTGCAAGAAGGTTGTTCATAAGAGAACTTTTGATGTTCGATGTTATGAATAACATAAGGGCCATACTTTCATTATGAATGAGACATGTGTTATGAATATTGATAATAATACATTACCTCTGGGTTTACTTTCATAATTCATTTTAGAGTTTCATACACTCTAGCCCTTTCCATGACGTATTTTGCAAGAAGGTTATTCATAAGAGAACTTATGATGTTCGGTGTTATGAATAACATGAAGGGCCATGCTTCCATACAGGATGGGATGTATGCTATGAATATTGATGGTAATATGATACATCCATAACACTGACGCTAAATGTCGCAAGACTAAAAGAATACCACACAAGTGTGGCACTGCATTTGGTCACATTAGAGAAACCCGCATGGAAAATTCCATTATGATGGATTTTGAAGTCATTTGATTGTGAATCATCTGACACTTGCAACTTTCCTCTGAAAAGTGAAGTGACTGAAATACCGTTCACAGGCCATAAGGAACGAGCAAAGAACATATTGGTGATCATACATTATGATGTGTGTAGTTCAATAAATGTTGTTGCAAGTAGTGGATTTATCTATCTTCAGAAATGACTCAAGTAGATATATTGATATTTACTTGATGAGACGTAAGTCTGGATCTTTTGAATTCATTCATAAGGTTTTCAAAAATGAAGTAGAAGTTATTGTAACAAGAAAATTATATTTCTACAATTCAATTGCAGAAAGGAATATTTGAGTTACAAGTTTAGCGAATGTCTGATGAGTTATGAAAGGGGTTTCATGACTTGCACCTCCCGGAACACCACTGCAAGTGGAAAGTCCGTGAAGATGTAATCGAACCATTTATGACATGGTAAGATCAAAGATGACATAAATAAATTTGCCATTACCCCTTTTTAAAAGGTGATGCTTTAGAGACTGCGGCTTTTACACTGAAAAGAGATCCATCAGGTCTGTTGAAATGACGCCATGGTATGGTACACCCAACCATGTTATATCTTTTCTTAACATTTGGAATATGGGGCTTGTGTAAAAGGTTACAAACCTATTCCAAATCAGACAAGTGCTACTTTGTAGGTTATCCCAAGTCATTGGGTATTCCCCCACCACTATACCGAGGCAAAGGATTTTGCCACAAAACGGTATACTTTTAAAGAGAATAGTTCTTACAAAAGGTGAGTGGGAGGACAGTGCACCTCGACGAGATAACCAGTATCTTCGTCATCAGATCAAAGGAAAAGAACCTTGGAAGTGATTCCAGGGTTTCCTACTGCGACTGATACGGAAGTCTCTACAATAAAATGTATGGACTTCGGTCGAACTTGCAGCTGAACCTCGTAGGCAAGGCTCGTGCAAACCTCTCAGGTGCGCAAACGAGATATTGTTGTTGGACAACAGTATACCTACGATACACAAGGAAGCGGTGATGGGCCCTGACTCCGGAATTGTCTAAATGCCAATACAATCCGAGATAGTTTCCATATAAGTGATTCAAGATTAAAACCTTGATACACCTTTCGGAAGACTTAGAGTCTAACGAATATTTATGAAACTATAAACTGATGTGGATAAAATGTTTTATCCATAAATCTCGACTTGTTGCAATAACAAGTTCAAAGAGTTGACTACGATGAGATTGTCTCACCGTAGCGATGCTTGAAGTCGGTTCGGGTTGAACTAGCAATTAATACATATTTCAATCATGAGATATGAAACATGGATGACAAAGGGATTTCCATCTGATAGAAATGAAACCTAGGACTTGTATGTGATACAGTCCAAAGTAATTTGTCGTTCCAGAGGATGCTAGTAAGTATGCAAACTTCAGAGTTCCAGTGATGGACAGAAGAGAGCATAGTGGAGTTGGAATCTTCGTCTTTGATGGAATGGTCAAAGGGGTTTGACTTCATCAAATGGGTATCGAAGATGCTTGTGATTCAAGGAAGTAAGTGGGAGCATAATAATATTTCTAAAAACCTTGTGTACTTGACACATTGTTAATTGGAAATAAATTTCTTGACACGAATTAGGACTTCATTTGAAAATAGTTTTTCGATGAAGTGCTTAGGCTAAATAGCCTCAATATTAGGCATGATGATCTATGGAGATAGATATACCTAATAGGGCTAAGCAATGAATACATATTGACAAGATGCTAAAACCTTTTAGCATTTAAAACGCCAAGGAGTGATTCTTGCCGAAGTCACATGGAAAGAGTTTTTGCAAGACTCAGTGTCCCAAAACACTGATGAGTGAAATACATGATCGAGATTCCACACACTCTTGTGTTTGGATTAATCATGTATTCCATGGTATGTATAACAACCAGATATGTCCGATACTCCAAAGTTGTTGCGAGTATGGATACCAAAGTGATCAAAAGTACTGATCATGGGACAACAGTGAAAGATGTCATTAGGTACTAGAGTAGTACTGATGACATGTTTTCTCGCAAGCAGAGATTATGAAGTGCTCGTTGTAAGTAATTACATCGATACAGTCTTCATCAATGCTCCATGCGATTTTCGATTTAAGTTAAGGGTTTTTGTGTAATACACAATATGGTGGCACGGTAGTTGGAAATTGTTCCAAACAAGATACTGTGGCGAATTCTATAACAAAGGCTAAGTATGTTGACGCTTAAGAAGCGACAAAGAAGTTGTTGAATCATATAGTTCATTCATGAACTTAGTATGGTTCCAAGATGGCTTTGGTCTATGGGACACTATTGCAGATAGTTGCTCCATAGCTCAGTCTGAGGAATCAGGCTTCGAC
Source organism: Elymus sibiricus (assembly GCA_039707655.1). Lineage (NCBI taxonomy): Eukaryota > Viridiplantae > Streptophyta > Magnoliopsida > Poales > Poaceae > Elymus > Elymus sibiricus. Next base: position 61,354,324 of record CM077665.1, read on the forward strand.
CAATGGTTCACACATATGCAAAGCCAAGTCCACACAAAATATGAATTTTGTGAAAGCGTGAAAACGCGAGGATATGCAAAGTTACACACGGAGCTGAAGTCATCAGATCCGTTGGACATCAGGCTATACCACAAGCGAAGCATATTTTACACCAGTATGCCATAGGTGTAAAGTGCATTAACATTGACTAGATTATTGACTCTAGTGCAAGTGGGAGTCTGTAGGAGATATGCCCTAGAGGCAATAATATATGTTATTGATTATCTCCCTGTTCATAATTAGGTTTATGTTCCATGCTATAACTGCTATGGTTCTCGAGTCTACAATAACCACGAGGCTCGGAGGAAGACTCATATGCACGTGTGGAATAATAAACGGTAAAATGTATTCCTAGTCTGGCCTCTAAGACTGGCTCAAGTATTGCATGATGACCCTGTTTTCCTGATCATGGGCATGGCTATGCCGGCAATTTTGAGGGCACAATGTTAGAAGAACATTTGTGTTGAATCGACCCGAATTGATGTTATGCTATGAGATTCATTCGTCATAAGTTAATGGTTAATAACACAGAGATGGTTAACGTTTGCATAATTCCTTAGACCATGAGAGTATCGAGTTTCTTCATGCTTGCTTCATGAACTTTGGGGTTTGTTAAATGTCATCCGTAAATGGGTGGCTATTACGGCGGCTTACGGGTTCATGGAAAAGTGTGTCAAGTAACTTGATAGCTCGATATTGGGATTTGCTCCTCCGACGATGGAGAGATATCTCTGGGCCCTCTCGGTGTTACGGTATCCATCATCGTCTGGCCAGACACAGGGTGATTTGATCATAGGGATGCCGGAACACGGGAACGAGAAAAGAGAACAATACCGGTAACGAGGTAACTGGCATAGTGGACAAGTTGATCCACGGGGATGCCTACATGTCTCACCTCGGGTATTTGTAACATATCGCGAAGCAACAGGAATAGCACACGGCAACTGGAGGTTCACTCGAATATTCATTCGTCTGGGTATAGGGGTCAATATGGGTGTCCACGGCTCCGATGTTGATCATTGATCAGAAGGGGTTCCGGGTCATGTCTATGCTTCACCGAACCTATAGGGTCACACGCTTAAGGGTCATCTATCTGCTGAATACTAGACAGGGAGTCTGAGAGAAAGTTTCCGGGAAAAAGTTTTTCGGAGACAGCGGAAAAGTTCCGAAGAGAGAGGTCACCGGATGAGTTCCGGTGAAACTGAAAAGTTGTTTCAAGGGATACCAAAAAGTCAAATTGGTTTTGGCACATGCCTGATAATTCTTGGAGAATGCCAGAATCGTTCTGGAAACTTTTTGGAATTTTCCGGGATGAAAACCGGAAATGTTCCGGAGCTGCCGAAACCGCTTCAGATGCTTTTCGCAGATGAAAATCACTAAACCGGAATTGTTCCGGATAGCGTTGAAAATTATTTTGGTGGGTACTGGAAATGGTCTAAGCCCACATAAATATTTTCAGTTCGATCAGACGCTGAAAAATGTCGTCGTGAATAGTGAAAGTGCTTTTTGGGATATTTATGGAAAACCACCTTTTGGGATATTTCCAAAAGGCCTTCTAGAAGGCTTGGGGACCAAGGACCCTCCCTTGGGGGGGGGGGGCTTGGTTGTGGCCGGCCAAGATGGTGGAGCTCCATGGAGCTCCACATGGCACACCTTTTTGCCTTTTATTCTTTTATGTATGACATAAAGTAGGGGCACTTTGGTACTTTTGTATGCCAATTTTGCCCCTTGGCTTTCCTATAAATAGAGGTGGAAGGGGCAGCCCAAAACTCATCCATTCTCACATACAAGTGCCATTGCAATGATCTGGCTTCTTCTCTCCCTCCCAGCGAAATAGTTTCGTAGAGCCGAAAGGCTGTCTGGGTTCCGGCAGGAACTAGTTCTGGACGGCGAAGCCCTGCCGGATAGATGACACCGTATGTGTGCAACTCTATAGAGAGATCGTAGTTTCGGTCTTAGTTCGAGAGTGCCTCCCGAAGGTCTGTCCGTGTGACCGTCCGAGTTTTGGAGGTCCTCCCGAAGGGCTGTCCGAGTGACAGTCCGAGTTTCGGAGGTCCTCCCGAAGGGCTGTCCGCGACACCGTCCGGGGGGCTGTCCGACCGCCTCCCGGAGGGCTGTCCGCGGGGCAGATGAGGGTATACATCCTCGCGGTTGGGAGGTTGTAAATCCTAGCTGCGGGGATCTGCACCGCCGATCGTCATCGACTCTACTTCCGCTGCGCTACGAGTCGGTAACGAAAAGATCAAACCTTGTATGCAGTCTCCATAGTGGTCCTGGGCTGGTGCGTAGGTCGGAAATTTTTTGTTTTCTGCTGCGTTACCCAACACCATCTCCCCGCAAGATCCGCCAAACCCAACGCAGCATAAGCGCCACGTTCATCCGGCGAGATGCAGGGATTCCCAACCCACCTCGGTCCTTCGGCAAGCAAATGCCAGCCCACTTCACCATATGGTACTTGGGCCGACCATCCCCTGCCTGCCAGAAGAACCTAGCCAGCTCCTTGTCAAAGGAGCTATGCACACCTTAGGGTAAGATGTACATCCCCATCATATACATGGGGAGGCTGGCAAGGTTAGAGGTAATGAGGACAGTTTTGCTAGCTTTAGAAGTGAACCTACCGCACCAGGGCTCCGCACGGGACGCTACTCGTCCCACAAGCAGATCATACCCACTCACCAAAATCCTGGACTCAGCCAGGGGCATCCCCAAGTAAGAAATGGGGAATGACGCCAACCTACAGTTGAGATTATCTGCGATCCGAAGCTGCTCAGCCTCAGAATAGCCAAGGACCACCACCTCGCTCTTATCAAAGTTAATCTTAAGTCCAGACATTTCCTCAAAGCAGAGCAAAAGGAACTTAAGATTAACAATGTCCGAGTCCGAGCCTTCCACCATAATCATGGTGTCATCCGCATACTGTAAGTGAGTAACCCCCCCCCCCCCCCATCCGGGATGAGGTGACTAACTACACCCTTAAGGTGGCCGGCCAACTTGGCCTTATCTAAGATGCCCGCAAGGGCATCAACTGCGAGGTTGAAAAGCAAGGGGGAGACAGGGTCCCCTTGCTTTACCCCTCTGGAAGCCTGAAAAAAGGGTCCCACTTCGCCATTGATGTTGATCGCCGTGTTCCCAGATCTAACCAGTTGCATGATCCAGGAACACCACCTCTCGTTAAATCCTCGTCGCTCCATCACCAACCTAAAAAAGGACCAGTCCAGACGGTCATATGCCTTCTGGAAGTCCAATTTGAGGAAGACCCCCTTAAGCCCCTTCGACGCCACCTCGTGGACGATCTCGTGGAGGGCAAGAATTCCGTCATGGATCCGCCGGCCCTTCAGGAACGCGGACTGAAGGGGGTGAGCAATCCTTTCTGCCACCGGGGATAAGCGAGTTGCGCAAACCTTCGCAAAGATTCGCTCCAACACGTTGATCACCGTGATGGGGCGGAAGTGCCGAATATCCGTCGCCCCAACTACTTTGGGGATCAGGGATATGACACCATAGTTAATCCTAGCCATGTCCAAGGTTCCAATATAGAACTCATGAAACATGGGCATAATGACCGGGCGTAAGATCTCCCAGAATTTCTGGAAGAAGACTACCGGGAGGCCATCCGGCCCCGGGGCCGAGCAGGCTTTCATAGACACAATGGCTCGCCCCACTTCCTCAGGGGAGAATGGGAGAGTAAGTTCCGCATTCTCCGCATCGGAGACCTGGTCAGCAAGCGGCCAGAAGTCAGCGCAGAGAGAGACGCCTCCGCGCGGCTCAGCCGAGAACAGCTCCTTGTAAAAGGAGTAAATATGGGTGGAGATGTCATCTGGGCTTTCCAGAAGAACATCCCCATCCCAGAGGAAAGGGATGGCACACTTCCGCCTGCGGCCATTAGCAATCGCCTGAAAGTAGGCAGTGTTCGCATCCCCCTTAAGGAGCCAGTTCTGGCCCCCTCGACGCTGCCAGAACAGCTCCTCGCTCTTGTAGATGTCCATGAGCGAGGCCTCGAGGGCGTATCTCCTAAGCCAGTCGTCAGGTGACAAGCCCTGCCCGTCAGCAAGGTCATCCAACACCTTAATCTGATCCAGCAGGGCCCCTTTACGGGCCCGGAGATCAGCACCAAGGTTCGCCCCCCAGCCCTTCATGGCCTGACGAGACAATTTAGCACAGTGATGCCAGACATCCACAGCACAAAACACATGAGGCGGGGACGCGACTGCCTCAAGCCAGCGGTCGCGAACCATCTCAAAGAAACCCGGTTGCTCCAGCCAAAATGTCTCAAAGCGGAAGCGACGGGTCCTAGGGGGGGTCTCATCCCCCGACGAGAAAAGCAGGGGGGTATGGTCGGAGCCAATCCGAGTGACCGCCTTGAGCGAGCACAAAGGGAACATCACTTCCCACTGAGCCGACACAAAGACCCGATCTAGAACACTCCGGATGGGGTCTGCCTGCTTATTCGTCCACGTGAACCTAGCCCCTACGCGGGCTATCTCACGGAGCGCAAGGTCCGCAATGCAGTCGTTAAATAGACGCATGCGGACCCGATCAACATTAGGCGAGCTTTTATCAGAAGCCCACCTAATGAGGTTGAAGTCCCCGGCCACCACCACCGGAGTGGTGCACCTCTCCACCTTATTTTTAAGCTCAGCGAGGAAGTCAGCAGAGCGAGCATGATCCGCAGGACCATAGACGAAAACCACCTCCCAACTAAAGTGGACTCGTCGGTCAGTGACGGACATGCTCAAGAAGAATTCCCCTCGGTCCATATCCTCAACCGAGAAAGCATCCTCCCGGACTCCGAGCAAAATGCCCCCAGATTGCCCCGTAGCAGGCAACCACTGCCAGGCAAACTGGTGGCGGGAAAGCCCCTGGAGCTCATGCAAACTAAAGTCCTGGCGAATCGTCTCCTGCAGTCCCACAATGTCAATCTCCTCCTGACGCAAATACTCGATGAGTTGACGCCTCCGGCCAGTGAGGCCGAAGCCCCTAATGTTCCAACATAGGAGCTTCATTTAATAACCTCAGTGGAGTTCCTAGGCCCCTCAAGCGGGGCCGAGCTAGCCCGCCCGTCAATCGCGGGTCGGGGATATGTCTGTCTATGCTATATAAGGTCTTGGCTTCATGATGGTCGCCCCTATTTTGACGACTATGTGCATTGCTCGTGTTTTGTGCCTGGTCTGATGCTTACGTGCCCCACTGGTACTCATCACCTGGGACCGTACTGTTCATGCTAAGTCTCTTGGGTGCAGAGGAAGAAGAACGAATTTAACTCTACTTGTAATGTTTTTCAGTCTCACTAGAGTATGCAATTAATTTAAAATGATTAGAGAACAATCCTGGAGATAATATGTTTCCTTAAAGTTTTGATTTTTGCATGTTTCCTTTCACCTTACACGTGGCATAATCTCTAGAGATGACCTGAAATCTGATTGTTGGTCGTGGTTTCATTTTTCCATTAGTTAGTTCATTGCTCCTCTCTTTCTTCTGCTCGAGAGCTTTCCTTCTAGGATGATGTTTCTTCAAAAAAGAACATTATCCTGTCGATTGTGTGAAATCATTAGCTTACGTGTTAAATTAACTCTGTATTGGTTTCACCATTTTGTTTGCTCCTTTTGTAAAATGTGATTTTGCTGCTACTTATCTTTTGTTTCCTGGTATCTGCATGCAGCCATGAATATCATTTTTTTTCTTTCTCGAGCACAAGTTATCTGCTTTCTCAATTGCACAAGCTCAAATGTCTGGCTTGTGGGTAATAATCAAAGGAGAAACAAAAAAAGCTTGTTTCCTGGTTCTTGCCAATTCACTACTGCATTAAAGCACAATGAAGCATTTCAACACTTCAATAATGGATAGTAAAAATGTGTTTTTTTGTGTGGGATAAAATAGAAGTCTTCTTTACCCTGCTTGATTCAGCATTTTAGTACAGGCTACTCATTAAAAATTCTACTGTGGTAACAATTTGACCAGAGGACTGCTGGTAGTTGCAATTAACAAACATATGATGTGACACCTAGTTGACCAGAGGCCTTCCTTTTTCGAAGGCATGATTTTTTTTCTTGTCTCTTGGGTTTCTCTCCTCTGTGTGTTTATGAAAGGTTTTCTAGATGTCATTATCAGAAGGCCTTTGAGTTTCTGGTTCTTGCGAAGTCACTAACATTAAAAAAATGAAGTATTACAACACTTCAAAAATGTATAGTAAAAATGTCTTCTTTACCCTGCTTGATTCAGGATTTTAGTACAGCCTACTCACTGAAAACTCTACCACGGTTTCAAATTGACCAGAGGGCAGCTGGTAGTGGCAATTAGCAAGCACTTAGGAGTAGGACCGACATTTTTGAAGGCAGGATTTTTTTTCTTGTCTCCTGGGTTTCTCTCCGCTGAGAGTTTATGGATGGATGTTTCAATTCGATTGCTAGCACATATCAAGGGCTTTCTAGATGTCATTATCCAAAGGCCTTTGATTGTTTGTGCCAAATCAAATTTCTTCATCTCCTTGCCATGTGATCTCCAGCACTAGGAATGATTTGTCCTTTTGGTATAGAGACCGGCTTTTTAGCACCCGGGTGTCTAGGCACCCGGCTATCACGCCGTTCAGGCAATACATGTCTCATTGGGATGTGTGTGTGGTCATGCACCACCGTTTCTATTAGCAGGCAAGGTGAACAGTAAACGGATGCGACAATACAACTTTACCATGGTCTTTTGCTATAAACAATTCTCCACTCACCTGTCACTTCGGAGTGGTCTGTGTGCTTGTCCCTCAAATGAGAGAGGCTGTGGGAGGAGAGAGAGCCTTTCTTTTTTTGTGAGCCTGTTTGTAAGAGAGCAGGAATGTCATAAGAGAGAACGAGAGAGTCAGAGATAGAAGGGAGGAGGGAGAGCGATGGTGAATCTCTTGATATTATTCAAAATGTTTTTTAGGTGAGAGAGAAAGTGCAGCGTTGAGTTTCATCGGTGCCAACGAAAAAGCATTGGTAGCTGTCAAATAGTACCGACCATGAAGGACAGGCCTCTTTCACGTGTCATACAACACTGTAGAGCAGTGGCCGTCCTATCATGCTGTCAAAGACAAGCTACTAGTCAGTACGCGTCTGCATGCATCGCTATTAGATAATTCAAATGAGCTGAGAAAGCTGGCAGGTCCTGCAAATGGTCTGATTTGAGTCAGGCCTTAGCACGAATCGCAAAGGGATTGGACGGGGCTGATAAGGGGGTGCCGGGAGTCCCGGGTGCTACCACACCTTTTCGTTTGGTATAGCATTATACAACTTAGTATCTAATTTTATTGCTATGTACTCCCTACGTAAAGAAATATAAGGACATGTAGATCACTATTTTAGTTACATCCATTCGCTCTAGCTGGAATTAAATTTCCAAATCATTGTGGATAAGACGTGCAGTTACTTTAAATGTCTTTGTAAAAGTTCTGTTTGTTTTCGTGATTGATGTGTCCTCTGTTAAAAATGCTTCTAGAAGGGTGATTTTCTGATAGTTTTGTAAGACTATCTATTTTTGTGACATTTAGTCTAGATTCGGTAAAATTGGACTTTTATTTCTATTGGTTGGGTCCTGAAGCCTTTATGTGTTTTGTGGTGACTCTTTTTTTACATATGTGGCACAGTGTGCAGGCACGAAACAATTATGATACAAATTTTAACTTAGTTTCCATCTGTTTTCTCTTTTCAGTATAGATTGTTACATACTGCACTTGTTGGGCTTAATTAAGTAATCCTACAATTTCATCTTAAAAAAAAGTAAACCTACAATTCTTGATGTTTTTTTGCAGATAGTGCAGTGTGTGGTGGTCCCTGGAAATTCTTCTTCCACTCTGATGCCTTCGGCGCTGTGTCGGGTGGCCCTGATTTTTCTTCCACTCCTGCACGACGACGTCCACCAGCAGCCGGGCCAATCTTCATTCGACTTCGAAGCTGCGAGCGGTAATTACTGTCACCTTCTCAGCAAGTAGCGACTAATCACGACATGGCAAGTAATTGTGTCTGATGGTGAAATGCATGCGACCCTGCTGGCTGGGATCATATGGCATGGGCATGGTGATGTTTGTGCTCAGTTAGACGATTTTTGCTCGATTTTGACCAGGCTGTCTGCAATAATCAATCCGTTGTTGATGTTTGGTTATAATTCCTTCGTAGAGAGATCCAGTGCTGCTGAAACTTGAGTTATATGCTTAGACAATAAGAGGCACATACCAGTTATTTGTTTGCTCAAGTAGCCACTGTCCGCTACTACAACAAGTCCGTTCCAGCTTGCTCATATACTTCCATTGCAGCCAGTATATTATTGACAAATTGTATTCCTTGTACTAGTAGATACGTGATGAAGGTACTAGTAGGACAGAATCATTGTGTATCTCTGTTGCCTATTTGCTGCTCTATGTTTATTGTTCTACAAACCGAGCTTCATTCTCCTTGTTGCATTGACACCCGGTCCAGTGCTTGTTGGAAAACTGAACTCTCTGTTTGGTGCAGCAAAGAGCAACCCTGCCAACTTGGCCCAGCACCAAGAAGATCAGCCCGATGATGGCGGAGGTCATCGGGAAATTCCCCGTGAGCAAGCTGCTCTCGTGTAATGGGCAGGACACTTGTTGGACAGCAGCACCTCATCAAACTTCTCAATGCTGTAAGTAATCCCATATAGTGTTGGTTATGGATGTGTCCCCACGCCCATCGTGTTGTGGTAAATTTTATGCCATGGCAATTTCGAGGGTTATGGTTGTGCTGCTCATGACAATTATGGTAGTATATTTTTTTTTCTCGAATACGCAAAGCTTGCGTATCATTTCATTGATAGAAGAAGAGTGAGTACAGGGAGTGGTACAACCCATGGCACGAACGCAAGAGGCGTGAACATGGTTGCCGAAGCAGAGATACATGAGATGCTCGACCCAAACAAAGAAAAACACAGCTAAACTTGCCAACCAGGGAAGCAACCCAAGCAACTACTAGACTACCTGCATCTCCAAATCTAGCACCGAGGACACCGCGAGCAAACAAGACAACGCCTTCACGAAGGAGAACGACACCAAGACGCCGTCGTCGTCCGATCCGGAAAACCGGACCTAGGGTTTCCCCTGATGCTCGAAGAGGGGCACAGATACCGGCCATGGCAGCGCCTTCAAGAAGGAGACGGCACCCGTGGGTGTCGCCGTTGCCAGCATAAGATGCAGGGATTTCGCCCTGGTCATGTACCGAGCAAACCCAAGCCGTCGGAGTACGAGTCGGAGAAGAGGAAGTCGGGCATGAGCCGGGACTGCGACCGCCGGAAGGGGAGTTACGCCCAACGCCGAAGGCATCGGGCGCTGCCGGACGTGCGAGCTCCGAAGGAGGGCGAGGTTGCATGGCTGAGCGGAATGTGAGGATGCGACGGTGGCCAAGCCCTAGACGAGCCAAGATCTGGAAGAGAGCGCAGATCTAGGCCACAGGGACCGGAACAGCAGGGACGCCGGCGGACCCAAGGAGCTGGAAGGGGACGCAGCTCACGGAGGGTGCCGGAATCGGAGATGCACCGGGGTGGACGGCCACCAAGGGCGCCAGCAGGGTTGTGGTGGTGCGGAGACGCCGAGGATCCCTCAAGCCAAAGAAGCCGGAAAGAGCGCAGCTTCCGAGGCAGGTCAGATCCGAAGCCGCGCCGGCCGGCCATGGACACAGGAGGGGGCGCAGGTCCATGGCTGCCGGGCCGAAGCCGCCCCTGCGGGGTGGTGGTGGTGGTGCAGAAGACACGCGCGCAGCCAAAGCTCCCGGCCGCGCGCTGCGGGAACAGCCGCCGCGGGACACAACCAAACACCTCCATGGCATGAAGCTCGAACACGGGGTGGGGGGTCGGTGGAGGGGTGAGACGCAGCGAGGAGGGCGCGCGCGGCCGCCACGACAGCCGGCCGGAGAGCACCGCAGCCGGCAGGGCGAGGAACCCCCAGATCGCATCTGGGGAGGGGCAGAACCGCGCCGCCTAGGGGAGCCGCAGCCGGCGGAGGCCACCCGCAACGCCCAGCGAGCCGGAGAGGAGACAGCAGGGGGTGGCCGACCCCGCCGTCGGAGGAGGCCGCCGGCGCCGCCGGGGACCGGATCTGGAGTGGAGCGGGCGGAGGGGCGGGAGGGGGCGACGGAGGAGAAAAAGAGGGCCCCGCCGCCGCCATCCCAGGGTCAGGCACGGCTTCGCCGGCCAGCCCTCCGGCGACGGCGACGCGGGGTGGGCGGGAGGTGGTGGCCGGGCCGCCGGTGGCTGGGGTTTCCCCCGTGTCGCCCGGCTCGGGCGACGCGGGGGTCGGGCGGGGCCTCTGTTGGTGTAGCAGCACAATTATGGTAGTATAACAGTTAAGCTCTGATTTTATTATCTGTTAGTGACTAGTGATATGGTTTGATTCCTAGCGCTTTTGCACATGGGACTCAAATGTAGGAAATGTGATAATCTTGTGTGTGCCCAAGAGAAAGATGCTAGTTGAGATGGTAAGCCATCTCAATTTGCTGCAGTGATGTGTATAAACTGCATTCAAATTCCAAACCAATTAATGTCCAACTTTAATTTAAGCCATGAGATGATGGCAAGTCATCTCAGTTTGCTGGAGTTTGTTGTAGAAACTCACTCACCCTTCATTACTTGAGGTTATAATGAACTGGAGAGGTATATAGCAATCATGGAGGCATATAGTAGGGAGCTTGGATGTGTTCGGTATGTTTGACTAGTTGACAAGTTTTCGTCATATTTCTCAACTAGCTAGCATGCCTTGCATCTAACAATTGTTCAAAGAACTCTACTCTTGGTGTCATGATCTTGGACACATAATTTGTTAAGAAAATTGTGCAGTTTTAACAGAGTTGATTGATCTTGCATGTCTGGTACCATATTTCTCTGGACTCATTTGTGACTCGGTCCTTTTGATGAGTTTTATTACTGAAACAATGCAAACTAGGAGTGGGATTACCGAATGTTATTAGATGACTGAAAGTGATTTGTGGCAGCTGCTCCATGGCCAATTGACTGTTTTTTGGCACTGATGTGATCTTTCCACCCTAAATTATCCATTTCCTGTATGCCCAGTTTTTGTCCGTGAGGAGGCCTGGTCCGTGCCCGTGACGCCATGGAGCTTACTCTGCTCATCAAGGTGCACTACCTCGACGCTATGGGGATGTTCGTGAGAGCATCTCGTCACCAAGAGCATGGATGGGCAGAGGTGGAGGAGCTCTTTGCCCCTGCCTGCTCCCTCTCCAGCGACTGATGGTTGCTTCCTCTTCCCCTCCCAGCGGACACACGAGGTGAGCTTCTCCCCCCCCCCCCCCCCCCCCCCCCCCTCTACCCCAGATCTCAATAGCACTTGCATTTTACCGATGTTCCCTTTTGGATGTTATACACATCATGTTTTGGTTCAGTTGGTGCTGGAGCATCCCTTTTGGATGTTCATTTTCTTCTCTGAATGAATATGCAACGACATTTATTGGTTCAAGCTAACTCATCCCTGTTTGTGTATGACGAGCACTCTCTTGTGATGATCTTACCCCTGTTATATATATTTATTGCACATCATGTTGTGGTGGAAAACATTATATGCAAAGCATGTCATTTATTTTCATTGGGTCATAATTAAACCATGGACACATAATTGTTCAAAGAACTCTACTCTTGGTGTCATGATATTGGACACATAATTTATTAAGAAAACTAGCAGTTTTAACCGAGTTGATTGATCTTGCATGTCTGGTACCATATTTCTCTTGACTCGTTTATGACTTTCGATCCTTTTGATGAGTTTTGTTACCGAAACAGTGCAAACTAGGAGCGGGATTAGATGGCCGAAAGTGGTTTGTTGTGTACATACTAGTGGACATTGCTTGTAGTTTCATGCTATTAGTTTGTTTGGCATGCAAATTAACATGTGTTGGCAGTTCTTTTCTATGTTTTGTTTAGACGAAGAGCTATGAAAGGGAAGAGAAGATGGTCTTCTCTCCGAAGTTGAGCTTAGCTCTGGTGGCCAGCTCAGCTCAGCGCGGGAAGAGAAAGGTTTTCGGACTCTTGAGGCAGAGGGATCACCAAGAGCAACTAGGGTGGTTGTCCACAACAAGGGACCTGGAGCTGCCCAGCACAATATATGTTTCTTTTCTTGGTGTAGTCGACTAGACTGGTTGTTGTACAAGCTGTGTTAGGCGGCAACCCTGCATGCTTGACCTCTAAACTTTCGCGGCGACTGTAATTAGGTAGAGTCGTTGTAATGTTCTCCTTCCATGTGAAATACAAAATGGCCGATTGTAGTGCCTTTCTGAATGCATTTCTTTCCGCCTGTTATGCTGCCAAAATTTCAAGCCAAAATTTCTTCCGGACTTGTCAAAAACTGGGCCCTTTTTTGTCAACTTTTCATTCTCTAGGGGGTTTGCTGCAAGTAAATAGGCCCTTTTCTGATAATGTTTCATATCTCTAGGGGCGTTTGAGGTAAGTCTGACACATTTGCAGGTTCAGCCTGAGCAAATGAAGTTAGAAAGGGTTGAAATTTGAAGATGTGGCTTGTAATGGTGCATATTGAATGCACAAAAAGTCTGGAGTTCATTTGGGTGATTTTGATTAAAACAAATGAAGGTATATAACTAAAAGAGTTAAACAGAATCTGGTTTTGATTAAAACACCTATTTAAATTATCCTAAAAATTCCCAAGTTTAACATAATGATAAAACATACTAATATTAAACAACAGGAAAAACAATCACTCAAAAATCTATTTTTAAACTAAAGTTATTCACAAATTAGTGATTCACACAACTTTCAAATGAATTCAAATTTAAACTATTTAAATTTGAAAACTACTGGCACTAACAGAAAGTTTGTAATTGTTTTGACCTAAAGAAAAAAGATTTATTAAAAACTATAAATATTCTAACAGTTATTCCAAATCTAAAAACAGAAATTAGAAAAACAAAACAAAACAAAACAAAAAAGAGAAAATACAGCTATAGTCCCGGTTGGTGCTACCAACCGGGACTAAAGGTCCCTTCCCGCGCGGAATTTGGGCCGCCGAAAAGATGGGCCATTAGTCCCGGTTGGTTGCACCAACCGGGACTAAAGGGTAGTCCTTTAGTCCCGGTTGGTAGCACCAACCGGGACTAAAGGTCTTTAGTGTATATAAGCACACACTTGGAAAAATTCCCCAACCTCTCCCATTCTCCCCAGATCGACGCCGACGCCGCCAGGCTGCTGCTCGTCGCCGTCGCCGCCAGGCTATCGCTCGTCGCCTTCGCCGTCGCTGCTTGTCGCCGTCGCCCTGCCCCGACGCCGCCAGGCTGCCGCTCGTCGCCGTCGCGCCGCTCTCGTCAGCCCCCCGGTGAGCTCCCCCGCATCGATAGATGATAGATGATGATGATGGAGGATAGATGATGATGATGGAGGATAGATGATGATAGATGCTTTTCTGTAGTAATTTTGTTAGATATGATGATAGATGATCTGATAATAGATGATTTTGTTAGATGATGATGATTTTCTGTAGTAATTTTGTCAGATGATGATAATTTTTTCTGTTAGATGATTTTGTTAAATTATGATGATTTTCATGTTTTAGTTTTAGTTGTTTTAGGTAATTAAGTGTTCATATTGTTTTAGTTAATTTAGTTGTTTTATGTTTTAGTTGTTTAGTTTTTTTCTATTAGATGATTTTGTTAAATTGTGATGCTTTTCATGTTTTAGTTTTAGTTGTTTTAGGTAATTAAGTGTTCATATTGTTTTAGTTAAATCTCCTTCTGGTCTAACACTTGGATCTGTTAGAAGTCCCGCCAATGTCACACTTGGAGCAGCACGACGGGCGATGAGAGCCGCGACGAACGCCTTCAAGAAGGGAACGAGCTTCGCCGCTGCCGGTCCGTCCAAAGATAGAGCAGGTTTTCACCCCGGCCAACACTCACCGCCGCCGATCGCCACACCCCGGCTACCACGCCGCCCACACGTCCATGGCCATCCAGCAGCACCAAGCCACGGGCTCTGTCCATGATCACCACGCAACCACCTTCAGGGTCGCCGCCCCGGCATCCAAGACCTTAACACCACCTTACCCGAGATCCGCCGCTACCCCAACCAAATAGATGAGCGACAAGGTCCTGCCTTTTCCACCCCTAGCCAGCCCCCAGCGCCGATACCCAAAGGCCGGCCAAAATTGGCCTCCATTGACTCGTCCTGCAGCACCGGGCGCGAGACGAGTTCGGTCCTGCGGCAACGTGTGCGAGACGAGGTCGGTCCTGCTACATCGTGTGTGAGACGAGCTCGGTCCTACACACCGTGTGCGAGACGAGATCAGTCCTGCCGCATCGGGCGCGAGACGGGCGATGGACCGCAGCTGGGAGCGTGCCAGCCCTTCGACAGAAGTAGTGCCCGAACGACGAGGAGATGAAGCGAAGGTCAACACGGTCCAACCGCAGATGAGCCGACGCCGGAATAGAAGCCGGCCGTCGTCGCGGGCATAGCCGCCGAGCCACCGTGAACTGTCGCGCCACCAAGAGGCCACCGCCCATGCGCCGGACCTCCCCGCGCCGCTGCCCATTGCGGGAGCAACAACCACGCCAGGATGCTGCCCAACCCGCGCCGCCCACCTAGATCTCGACGCCAGCCAGGACATCGGGCACGCATCCGCCGCCACCCGCCGCCACGGCCGGCCAACCTCCACCGTGCCGCTCCCCGCACCAACTCCAGAGGAGTGACGCCCGCCGAGCACACCTCCTCCACGCGACCCCGCATCCTCTGCCGCCACGGCCCGCGCCTCCCACGAGCAGCCGGCCGGAGGCGCCCCCGATCCAAATCTGGGTCGAGATGCACGCCACCGCCGCCCCGCGCGGGACCACACCACCAGCCCCCCACTGCGTAGCCACCGCAGCAAGGGCGCATGACCACGTCGCCAGCGAACCCGCGCACCTCGCCGCCACGCCGCCCCATGTCGAGCGCCGCCCCATGCCGCGCGCCTCGCCAAAGCGTCTCCGTTGTTCCCTCTCTTTAAAGTGTGTTCTGAATGGTAGGAAGTTTCCGATCCTTAAAATAGACAACACTTGAATATTCTTTTCTTATTTCAGTTAAATTTTCTAACCTTCCTATATGGATCAGGATTCATTCAATGGTGCGAGATGATGTTGTTTGTTATATATCTAGAGAGTGAATGATCAGGATTCATTTGATCTGATCGTACAGTTCTTTTTTCTATTGAGATCTCCAACATTTAGTTAATCACTCTTTAAAATGGTTTGTCCATGGCCACACGAACACATCTGTTTTTCATGTATCAGAAAGTACAACGAGGGTTACATTATGGAAGCTCTGAAAAAAAATAGATTGGCACTCCTTGTCGCTTCCTCCCTGGCAAGGCATTTTTGTGCTCCCTTCGTTCCTCGAAAGATGGCCTCTGTGCTGTTCGATCCTTGGTGGGCTGCTCATTTTTCCTAGTTTGGCAGGACATGAACGATTGCGATGGTATATACACTATGCCTGCACATGATGGGTCAGGGGCAAGAGCGGCAGGGGGATTGTTGGATGGTAGAACATACACTAGTAGAAAACAGGGCTTTCGTCCCAGCTCGATCTACACATTAGTCCCGGTTGCATTACGAATCGGGACTAATGTGAGCATTAGTCCCGGCTCGAGCGGCTAGGGCGCCGGTCGGGCATCAGTCCCGGTTCAAATGGGACCTTTAGTCCCGGTTGGACACCAACCGGGACTAAAGGGACCGATACCCTTTAGTCCCGGTGGGAGGAGACGTTTCCGTCAATGCCGGCTCAGTCTATCGATGGTGTTCATAGGGGTAGGGTGTGCGTGTGTGCGTTCATAGAAGTGAGTGTATGCGCGTTTATATAAGCGCTTGTGTCTGTACTGTGTTAAAAAAAAAAGTAGTAACTGAACTAGCTAATAAGTCAATCTGCAGGCCAGCTTCAGTTATTCTTAATAACCACGCAAGTAGGGGTAACTGAAATTAGATCCCTACCTTCCTCACAGTTTGCGCCTTTCGCTTCAGAAATTTTGATCATTGCGTTTGTCCTACATTTTTGTAGGAAGAAAACGTAATACCGTATCCGACATATACCGTAAATCCTTTCGTGACTTCGGTGCTGAAAATCTAGAAACCATTATATAATTGACTGGTCAAAAAGGTTGACTGTACGCATTCTACGGTGGCAAATAAAAGAGAACAGAGATTGTAGTAACCTCACTGTTTTGTAACCCTTTCCCTTGTTTTTTCATGGTTCGGTAATGGGAGCGCAACCACATGATTGACCTGCTAATTAGAGTGGTATATGTAGCACAGCTAGAATGTGAATGTGTTGAACTTGGACACAGCTGTTCACATGGACAAGTGCTGGATGACAGTGGTACACTCATTGTCAGCTCTGCCTAACCAAGCCTTGGATTCTTACATGAATATTGTGGATCTGATATGTCGACGACACGGTTGTTAGAGCCTGATCGACAATCGAACGACTTCCGTCCGGTTCTCACATGACGAGCATGAGCCCAGCAGAAATTGTTTGATTTCCCCTGCTAGGAAGCACATTGAACAAATGAGATAACAATAACAAGAAAGTAAACCATAGTCCCTGAATTGTCAACGAAACCACCACCCTTATTCCAAGGGTTAAACCACCGCATGCTATGATTTGCACCTCTCCATGTTACATTGATCAGACCCTCTCCATGTTAGTCGTCTGAAGTTCCACCTGAGAGGTATCCCTGCTTGCTACCAACTCATAGCTACACATACTCCTAAGCACGAGCCATGCATGAGATGTACTCCCTCCGTTCCTAAATGTAAGTCTTTTTAAAGGTTTCACTAGAAGACTACGTACGAATGTATATAGACATGTTTTATAATGTAGATTCACTCATTTCGCTCCGTATGTAGTCCCTAGTGAAATCTCTAAAAAGACTTATATTTAGGAACGGAAGGAGTATATAGTACTGTATATTTCTAGTGGCATGTACTATGCAGGTTTGCATGCACGCATGCAACTTTCGTTCCCCTGATTGCAGAGGCAGCTGGTGCTACATTTACATGTGAAAATGACATCTCAGACGCAGCTAGCTTCCCCCATTGCAGCTCAGATGCACGAGATGCTCGAAATGGGCACGTCTATATGTCACTCGCAGCGAGCGAGAGCAGCGCGTTGCTCCAAGCCGCACGTAAAATCATTTAATAAAGGTCCAGGTTTTACTGTCAAATATGGAAAATTATCTTACTGACCTATATATAATAAACTTAAATTAACTAGTAATAAAAAGTAGTGAATACCGTGTTCCACAAAAATTATTGCAGACATAAAATATCAAAGTATTCATATAATTCTAAACAATGCTCATGTTTTTTAAAGAGTTTATGTATTTTAAAACATGCACATCCATGTGTTAATTGTTCTTGTATTTAAACAAAATTTATGTACTTTAAAAATGTCCTTGTATTTAGTTTCCTATTATGTATATATAATTGGAAAATGTGTCCGGCACATTTAGAAATTACATGTATTTAAAAAAGTGTTTGATGCATTTTTTAAATGGTCATGTAATTAAAAATTGTTTGATGCATTTGTTTTAAATGTTCACATAATGTAAGAAAGTGTTTGATGCATTTTATAAATTTTCATGTAATTAAAAAGTGTTTGATAAATTTTTCTTTAATGTTCATATAATAAGTTTCAATTATAGCCAACAGAAACGAGTGAAGACCGTGTGTTATAAAAATTACTGCAAACATAAAAAATTGAAATATTCATATAGTTCTAAAACATATCCATGTTTTCCACAAAAGTGTTCATAAAAATTTAAAATATGTCATCTATTTTTTAAATGTAAATGTATTTAAAAAAGTTTATATACTTTACAAATGCTCGCGTATTTTGTTTCTTATTAATGTTCATAAAATTAGAAAAGCTTTCTGACACATTGCAATAAGTACATGCAAATAAAAAAAAATGTTTCTGCATTTTTTATAAATTTTCATGTAATTAAAAAGTGTTTGGACCCTTTTTTACAAATGTTCATGTAATGTAAAGAAGTGTTCGATACTTGTTGTTTAGGAAAATGTTAATCTAATTAAACAAATGGTCAATGTATCTTTTTAAAATGTTCATGTAATGTAAGAAAATGATTGAGGCATTTTTTTAAATGTTCATGTAATTACAAAAGTGTATGATATTTTTTTCAAATGTGCGTCTAATGTAAGAAAGTGTTCGATGCATTTCTAAAAGACAGTTCATCAAGGTGTTTGACATTTTTTTTCAAATTGTTCGTCTAACTTAAAATTGATCAATATGTCGAATGTGTATGTAACTTGAAAAAAAAATCCCATACTAGAAAATATTTATGGGATCTTAAAAATGTGTCCATGCCTTTTAAATAAAATATTTATGTACTCTTAAAAACGCAATTCAAAAAATGTTCATTTATTGTTAAAATAATTTTTATGTATGTATAAAAACAAAAGGCAGGAAAAAGGGTGGAATGTTCAACACGTTTAAAAATCATCATATAATTAAATATAAAATGATCAAATGAAAAGAAACAAAAGAGCGAAGAAAAATAAAAGGTAAAAAAGGAGGAAAGAGAAGAACTTGAAAAAAATGGAGCTACCACACGAAAACCATATGAAATACAAAAGCTTTTGGAACACGTGAAAACAAGATAATAGCCAACGCACAAAGAAAAGAATTGGGACTGCTCCTTGTCAGTCCAGCGCTACTCAGCCGGCGAGTGCCGCAATGATTTTAGGTGAGTCGTCGCTATATCTCGCCAAATATGCGAGATATAGGGAAAGTTATATTCTTCACTTGTTTATAAGAACTAGCACAAGGCCATGAGCTATAACTACATGGCATTCACTTGACATGATAGAATAAAAACACACAAAAATTGCCATTGCCTTGCAATAAACAGGGCCGGTCCTGAGATTTTGGGGGCCCGGGGCGAAACCAAAATTCGGGCCCCTCAATGCTAATAGTGGTACATAATTTTCACGTATAGAATTATAGTATCACATCACCTCATTTACTTCAAAAGTAAACTTCTAAAAGAAGCATAATTTTCTTTTCTCCTTTCTTTTGAGGGCATGGATTCTAGAATGCAAGAAAACATTTAATACCACGGCTTTCTTAATTTCGTAAGAATCCAAAGAACTTGAATTTGTAATGATGTGACTGAGTATGCATATAGTAAACATAATGACATTTTGTAAGAGTTTTCAAATCAACTGAAAATAAATGTGTAGCAATGTTCTAGAGAAATCATACGAAAATGTATCATTTGTTTGTGGGATATAGGAAAATATTTCAATCAAATCTAAGAAGCACTCAGCTTTAAAAATCTACAGGGTATTATAAATTGAAAGCTAATCACTCCATCATTGGTTTAATTAATTATTTCTAGCATATAAGTGGTTGGATTTTTTCAGTATGATGAACAACATGTATACTCAGAAGTGGTTTAATTTCAAAACGGTAACATACCTCGGATCGGCGTCGGTCGGTCGGCGATTGGGCGTTCGACGTTGAACCGATATGGAGTAGACATCTAGCAGGAGGTGCTCGGCGATGTAGTCTAGCCAGCATGCACGTACATCCCGTGCTTGGAGATCGGAGTTCGTGGGTGTCCTCGTGTTGCGACTTCTGCTCGAGATTCGTGATTGGAGCGACGGGGCCAAATAGAATTAGGGATCTTAGCCATGGATGGAAGGAAAAGAAGGCAAGACGATATCCTGGCGTCCTGAGATCGTGGGCAATCTGCATGCCAGCTTTTTTTCCTTTTTAGCGAAGCGTCTACGCGCGCACCGTGTATACTTGAACATGCCCACAATTTTACATAACTTGAACGTCAATATACCCTGCTGACTGCCGGCCATGGGCTAGTGTGAACCTGAGGAGGGGCCCCTGCATCTTGGGGGGGCGGGGCGTCCCCCCCCCCCCCCCTCCCCCCACCCCCCACCCTCAGGGCCGGCCCTGGCAATAAACACACATGTTACAATGATTCATCATCCAGGAGTAGGACTAATTAAATTCTTAAATGAAGAGGCTTCGAAGTTGAGAAATAATAGTTGAATCCTCCACGCGTCCCTCCCTATCCATCCACAGCCCTCCCACCGTCAGTTTCCATGCACCCCTCCTCTTTTGTTAGAGGGCAGCTGGAGGACCGTCATAGGACATTAGGACATGGGTGAGGTTTCCTCACCTATACGCTCCATTGTCTAGAGGAAGACAATCTTGAATGGGCAAATGGGCGAAAATGAAGACTCGACTTAGAAAAAAGTTTGCATGGCCTGAAGAAATTAACATAATATCTTGATTACTTAGAGCATCTACAACCGGACCCCTCATACCCATCTCAAACACCCGGGCAGGCTGCCTGGTCACTGACCGGTCACGAAATTTCGACCCAGACGGGCACCCTAAACGGGCCTCAAACGCCAGGGCTGACTGGCACCCCTCATATCCAGCCCAAATATGCGGCGGATATGGCACTACTAGGGAAAACCTTATACACAGAAGCTTATCAGTAGCGCTCTTTAAAAGGAGGCGCTACTGCTAATTATCAGTAGTGCGTGGACGGCAAGGGTGCTACTGCTATCGACATAGCAGTAGCGCGTCGACTATAAAACGCGCTACTACTATAATTGCCACACCGTTGCTGACCGGCTAGGTGTAGTAGTAGCGCAGCTCCCAGAAACGCACTACTGCTATCGACATAGCAGTAGCGCCTCGACTATAAAACGCGCTACTACTATATTCGATCTCGTCTACTGCTATCCCCCACCGTCTCCCTCTCTCCATTTGATCCCGTCTCCCTCTCATCACTCCCTCTCCCCCGACCGCCGCCATCGCCATCGCCTCGACCCCCGAGCCCCGACCCGGACGCCACCACCGTCATGCCGCCTCCCTCACTGCCGCGCCCCCTCTCTCCGTAGGTAGCCACCACTCCCTCCTTCCTCCCTCTTCCCTCTCCCCTCAGTCCCTTCACCCCCCTCTCGCATCCGGACGTCCAGGTTCATAGGCAGAGCAGTTTGATTCTTGGGTTAGGGGGGTTAGGTTGATTCTAGGGTTAGGTTTTGTAATATTAGGAAAAATCTCTCTACGGATGGTGGTGGAAAAAATTAGTTTAGAGCAAAAAATCAATATAGAAATAAGCTTGCTTTGGACCCAATGTAGTTTTCTTCATCTTCACGCTTGAATTAGTGATTTTTTCTTGATGGTTGTAGTGGAAAAAATTAGTTTAGAGCAAAAAGTTAGATTAGTGAATTTTCTTCATCTTCACTTTGAATTGTTCGATAATTGTGCCCAAGTGCCCTATATATGAATGTGCCCAAGTGGCCTTTTGTTGTTTGCAGGCTAAATGATTCGAGTGGCCTATCTTTCGCCGAAATGTTGATTCATTTCCGTTCCGGTGAATTTTAGGCGCTCGATATGTCCACTTTTTAGCAAAGGTCATGTCGAAATTTTGGCATGACTTGTGCTAGAAAGTAGGCATATCGAGTGCTAGCAAAGGTCATGTCAAAAATGAGTCTAAAATGAGTTTAAAAAATTAGTGATTAAACGATAAGAAAATGTTCTCATAGGAATTTGTCTCGACGTCGACGATGCCTGGCCCACATCCTCGTCGTCGTCGAGTCGGCGGCGACATCCTGCTTGAGAGGCGCAATGTCCGGGACTGGGCTCCGCCGGGCTGGCACTGGGAGGTGCTACCTTCCCGGGCTTAGAGCTTGGTGAGGAATCCTGGTCTCGTCGTCGACCCGGAGCTTCTTTGGTGGCGGTCGCGTGGGCCACTTTCGGTGCAGTGGGAGCGGGCCCCCGCGGAGGTGTGATGACCCACAAGTATAGGGGATCTATCGTAGTCCTTTCGATAAGTAAGAGTGTCGAACCCAACGAGGAGCAGAAGGAAATGACAAGCGGTTTTCAGTAAGGTATTCTCTGCAAGCCCTGAAATTACCAGCAACAGATAGTTTTGTGATAAGATAATTCGTAACGAGTAGAAAGTAACAAATGTAGCAAAGGTGCAGCAAGGTGGCCCAATCCTTTTTGTAGCAAAGGACAAGCCTGGACAAACTCTTATATAAAGCAAAGCGCTCCCGAGGACACATGGGAATTTCTGTCAAGCTGGTTTTCATCATGCTCATATGATTCGCGTTCGTTACTTTGATAATTTGATATGTGGGTGGACCGGTGCTTGGGTGCTGCCCTTACTTGAACAAGCCTCCCACTTATGATTAACCTCTCTCGCAAGCATCCGCAACTATGAAAGAAGAATTAAGATAAATCTAACCATAGCACGAAACATATGGATCCAAATCAGCCCCTTACGAAGCAACGCATAAACTAGGGTTTAAGCTTCTGTCACTCTAGCAACCCATCATCTACTTATTACTTCCCAATGCCTTCCCCTAGGCCCAAATAATGGTGAAGTGTCATGTAGTCCACGTTCACATAACACCACTAGAGGAGAGACAACATACATCTTATCAAAATATCGAACGAATACCAAATTCACATGATTACTTATAACAAGACTTATCCCATGTCCTCAGGAACAAACGTAACTACTCATAAAGCATATTCATATTCATGATCAGAGAAGTATTAATTACCATTAAGGATCTGAACATATGATCTTCCACCAAGTAAACCAACTAGCATCAACTACAAGGAGTAATCAACACAACTAGCAACCCACAGGTACCAATCTGAGGTTTTGAGACTAAGATCGGATACAAGAGATGAACTAGGGTTTAGAGAGGACATGGTGCTGGTGAAGATGTTGATGGAGATTGACCCCTTCTCGATGACAGGATCGTTGGTGATGACGATGGCTTCGATTTCCCCCTCTGGGAGGGAAGTTTCCCTGGCAGAACAGCTCCGCTGGAGCCCTAGATTGCTTCTGCCCAGGTTCCGCCTCGAGACGGCGGCGCTTCGTCCCGAAAGCTCTCTTCTTATTTTTTTCCAGGTCAAAACCCTCCATATAGTAGAAGATGGGCACCGGAGGGCCGCCAGGGGGCCCACAAGCCACAGGGGCGCGCCCTGGGGGGTAGGGCGCGCCCCCCAGGCTTGTGGCCTCCTGGTGGGTCCCCTCTGGTATTTTTTTCGCCCAATATTTTTTATATATTCCAAAATAATTCTCCGTAACTTTTCAGGACTTTTGGAGTTGTGCAGAATAGGTCTCTCATATTTGCTCCTTTTCCAGTCCAAAATTCCAGCTGTCGGCATTCTCCCTCTTCATGTAAACCTTGTAAAATAAGAGAGAAACACTACTGGAATCTGGCAATTTGCCATCTGTCCACTCTTTGCCGTCTGCCAGCGGACGACAAAGAGAGTCTTTGCTGTCTGCTTTGGAAAAGCAGACGACAAAGAACCAGCTGATGGCAAATAGAGTATTTGCCGTCAGCTGGTTCTTTGTCGTACGCCAGGTGACGGCAAAGAGGAAAATGGCAGATGGCAAAGAGCCTGGTGGGCCCCACGGGGGTACGGCGTTGGCTAGGTCACATCTTTGTTGTCTGCTGCCTATTTGCCGTCTGCTAGCAGACGGCAAAGAAAGGCTAGGCGGACGGCAAAGAGGGTAGGGGGGCCATCGGTGCACGCCGTTGACTAGCTAACGGGCACCCTCTTTGCCGTCTGCTAGCAGACGGCAAAGAGGGGGTTTAACTTAACAGCTACCCCCGCGCCCGAAACCCGGCCCCACTCCCCCCCCCCCCCCCCCGTGTGCGCCTCTCTCTCTCTCACACACACAGCCCGCCGCCGCTGCCCCGTCGCCGCCCCCTCCCTGCCACCCCGCCCCGTCGCCGCCGCCTCGCCGCACCCTCCCTGCCACCCCGCCCCGTCGCCGCCCCCTCCCTGCCACCCCGCTCCGTCGCCGCCGCACCGCCCCCCCCCCCTCTCGAGCCTCCCCGCCCCCCCTCTCGAGCCTCCCCGCCCCCCTCTCGAGCCACCCCGTCGCCGCCTCCCCGCCGCCCCACCGCCCCGTCGCCGCCACCTCCCTGCCACCCCGCCCCGTCGCCGCCGCACCGCCCCCCCTCTCGAGCCTCCCCGCCCCCCCCCCCCTCCCGAGCCTCCCCGCCGCAGCCGCCGGCCGGCCGCCCAGCCGCCCCCCGAGGAGCGCCGCCCCGTCGCCGCCCCTGCCACCCCCGGCTCCGCCCCGTCGCCGGCCAACCCACGGTGAGCCCCACTGCCACCCCCTTTTTCTGTTTATTCGGTTTTTTTTCTGTTTTTTCTTTTCTGTTTTAGATATTAGATATAGTTTTATATAAATATTTGATAGTTTACATATTAGATAGTTTTAGATATTTGTTTTAGATAATAAATAGTTTTAGATAGTTTACATATTAGAAAAGAAGAAGGAAAAAAAGGAAAAAGAAAAAAGGAAAAGAAGAAAAAATAAGAAGAAGAAGAATAAGAAAAAGAAGAAGAGGAGGAGGAGAAGAAAAAAGAAGAAGAAGAAGAAGAAGAAAAAAAGAGGAGAGGAGAAGAAGAAGAAGAGGGAAAAGGAAAGGAAGAAGAAGAAGAGGAGGAGGAGGAGAAGAAAAAAGAAGAAGAAGAAAAAAGAGGAGAGGAGGAGGAGGAGAAGAAGAAGAAGAAGAAGAAGAAGAAGAAGAAGAGAAGAAGCAGAAGAAGAAGAAGAAGAAGAAGAAGAAGAAGAAGAAGAAGAAGAAAAGGAAGAAGAGGAAGAAGAAGAAAAGGAAAAAGAGAAAAAAAGAAGAAGAAGAGGGGAAGAAGAAGAAAACGACACCCCTACACCCCGACACGGCACCCCGACCCCGACACGGCACCCCGACAGCCCGACACCCCGAAACCCCAACACCCCGACACCCCTACACCACGACACCCAGACACGACACCCCCGACACCCCGACCCCGACACGACACCCCGACCCCGACACGGCACCCCGACACCACGACACCACGACACCCCCGATACCTCTTCGGCCTCCTGTTGACCGAAAAGGTGCTCTTCGGCCTTCCAGAGGCCGACGGGGTCATATATTTGTGAATTATGAGTTAGGTCATATATTTTTTGATTTTGTTATAAAAAACATCATATTTGTGTTGATCGGCTGGATTTAAATGTGCAGTTGTTTCGTCGTTGCGAGGGTCTTGTGTTCGACGACCTCCCCGTGCGTTCGACGAGCTTCGCCCCTGCGTTCGTGGGTGAGCACAAATGACATCTCCTCCTCCCCCCTTAATTATTTGCTCTGTTTCGGTCTTCGTGCCGATGAAACTTGCTAGCTATAGGTGTCTTCAATCATCAGTATGCGTGACCAGTATGCGTCTCCCGTTCGAAAGGGCGGCATCTATAAATATGCATGTCTTTGCATATTTATAACCGCCATCCTTTTGAATTGTCCAACGTTATCCATGGACAGCCCGAATATGTGTAGATTGGGTTCGTTTTCCCGTATGCTCTGCTCCGGATCCGATGCGGAATTTCGTCAGTGCCTCCCTGTTGTTCTCCGGGTACACATCCTCTCTGCTTATTGCCGAGACATGTATCAGGAGAACAGCGGGGGGTGCTGCCGAAATTCTGCGTCGGATCCGGAGCAGAGCATGGGAAAACGAACCCAATCTACACATACTCGGGTGGGATTAGGACCTATCTCTACCTATTAGCGTGTAGGTTGCATGGAAGTAATAAAACTGACAAACTTGGTTAACGGATGAATATAGATGATGAATTATATATATATTTCTTGTGTGTTTAGTAGGTAGGCAAGATGAGTGATCGTGCTTGGATGTACACCGGTCACCCTATTCAGAAAGAAATGACCATTGAATGGTTAACAAAAACCAAGGGATTTCTGAGCGCCGCATTTGCAAATGGCTAGGAAATAACCTGGTGCCCCTGTGTCCGTAGCGACAACCATAAAAAGTGGACACGGAATGAAATGGGTAAACACTTGTAGAAGTGGGGTTTTACGCCTGATTATATGGTGTGGAGATTTCATGGTGAGTCTGCCCAACGTGCCAGAGCTGAGGTTGTTCGTCGTCGCACCAACGAGCATGGTACCAGGATCGAAGACATGGTGCAAGACTTTGATGATGCTCGGGATTCGGACAATGAGATGGAGGAATCTGCAAAGGCCTTCTATGAAATGTTGGAGTCTTCAAAACGTCCTCTCCACGAGCACACTGAGCTTTGTCAGCTGGATGCCATCGCGCAAGTAATGGCTCTGAAGGCTCAGTTCAACCTAGGCAGAGAATGCTACGACGCGATGATGACGATATTTGGACGCTTTCTACCCAAAGGCCATGTATTGCCAGCAAACATGTACCAGTCGGACAAAATCCTACGTGCGCTTAAGATGCCCTATGAGAAGATAGATGCCTGTGAGAATGGATGTGCCTTATTTAGGCTTGAGTATGCGGGCTTGAACTATTGTCCCATTTGCAAGTCTTCCAGGTATGTTGTGGTAGACAACGGTATGGGTGAGAAGAGTCAGACCAAAATCCCAGTTACTGTTCTTCGGTATATGCCAATCATACAAAGACTTCAACGTCTTTTCATGGTCGAAGAGACGGCCAGACAGATGACGTGGCATAAATTGGGCAAAAGAACCGAATTAGATATAGATGGGAATCCGATGTTGGGACACACTTCAGACGCTTTTGCGTGGAAGCATTTTGATGCATTACATAAGGATAAAGTGTCCGCGGGAGAGGTAGGAAGGCTGCTACGCCTTCCTCGCCGCCACCCCAAGTTGATTCACCCGAGCACAGGACTGCTACGGTGGACTCGTCTGAGGTGGAGGCTACAAGGACTCCTGTCCACGAGCCTCGGGTCGACGATCCTTCTGTCCCAGACGCTTCGACACGCGAGACTCCTGTGCCAGACGCTTCGTCTCGCGAGACTCCTGTGCCAGACGCTTCGTCCTACGAGACTCCACAGGCTTCCACCGGATGGGATACCTGGCCGGATCTGCATCAGCCGGAGCCGAGTGGCCATGCTGATGGTGGTGGGGATCGGCTTTCTGATAGCGGGGACGAGGTGGTTGAGTGCACCGTCTACCAGCGTGGGTGTACATGGCTCCCGCCCATGCCAGCGACCCGTGAGCAGAGGTGGCTGATTAAGCCTGAGTCGCTGAAGTAACTGCATTTACTCTTTTTAAACCTTTTGCCTTCATGTTTCTTCACATATCTAATGCGTTGGCTTTGTCATACTGCAGGGGTTGGATTCACGCCAAGGATGTCCGCAGGCCCAACTCCATCCTTGGTGTGATTTTACGGCATAACTTCCCGGGGTTTGTCACGTTGCCCGGCGAGGGTCAGCAAGAAGAGGTAGGATTGAAATGGGAGCACTACTTGGCTGCCCCTGCCCCGCCGGAGGAGATGATCGACGATGTGTTGTGCCACACGAGGGCCGACATGGTTATCAGGAAGTTCTGGGTAATTTCTCCTTTACACAATTAAAAATCAATAATAGCTTGTTATTGTACTAATCAGTGTTGTCTCTTTTTATTGCAGGCCTTCTACAGGTGTGAGGAGGGATACGAGGAGGCCGCGGCAAAGCTTATCGATTACGAGTGCAGGCGCCTACTACAGAACTTACGGCATGAGGCTCGGGTACAGGCTATTCGAGACTACTACGCCTCGCAGCGTATTAAGAAGGCCAAGTCGTCGTCCCGCCGAAAGTTTCTGGACAAGGAGCAGTACATGAAGGTAATTACCTATTCTTAAGGCCTTGTACTTAGTTTCCTTTGCTTTGATTCGTAGGCATAGCTCTCAAATTTCTCTTTATTAACTTAGGTGCCCCCGAGATGGTGTGCGGATAAGATGGGTTGTTGGGAGGCGTTGGTGAATGAATGGTGCTCTGACCAATGGCGAGTCGTCCACGACGATGCCAAGGCACGGCGTGCCCAAATGGAAGGTGTGCCACACCATCAAGGCAGCGCCAACATTTATCAGTTCGGGCGGAACTGGGTATGTGGTTTGCTTCATGATTCCTGCAATTCATTCTTGTAGTGCTAGGTTTACCCATTATTAATACTTTGTTCCTCTCTTGTAGGCTCATCACAATAAGACGGAGGTGCCAGCGGTGTATGACCTCTATGCCATGCCCATGCTGCCTCATGCAAGAAGGTCAAGGCATTCTCTGAGTCTGACCTCGAAAATCCCGACAACTTCACCAATATCTCCTCCCACCACAAGCTCGTGAGGTACAGAGATGTGGGGAAGGCGGTGAATGGGGAGGACTTCAACCCGAGCCAGCATCCACTTGATCCAGACCTGGTGATGATAGCTGGCCACGGGAGGCCCCATGGCTCGATAGCCATTGGAGATGGACATATACGGTCTTCGAGCACTCTCTGGCAGATCAAGGCGAGCCAAACGAGCTCCTGTCCTGAGATGCCGCCTCGTCCACGGCCAGTCCAGCTCGCCATCGAGGTTAGTCATACGGACTCAGATAGGTTCCCTCCATTACATTGTGTGTGCGAACAAAGATGATTACAATGCTAACGAGGAGTTGTGTTGCAGGCTGCTCTGCAGAAAGAGAGAGAGACAACCCAGGCGCTTCTGGCGGAACAGGCCCGGCAGGCGGCGGAGGAGAAGAGGGATCTGGAGGAGAGGACGGCTAGGTTGTTGGAGGAGGAGAGGGCACGGAACGATGCGTCTAACCGGGCCATGTAGGAGCTCATCGTGGTAAGTTTCTTCTTCATATTAGCCCAATCATGCACTACATGTTCTTTTCATTAATAACCAATATGATTGACTTGGCAAAACCAAATGTGCAGACTTTGTGCGAGAAGAACGGCCAGACCCCTCCGCTTTTATTTCTTCCATAACACAAGTTTGTATAAAGTTTGTTTTCCTCACACTAATAGATCATACATATTTAGGGAGCAAAAAAAAATTTAGTGCTTGCACCGATGACAACTTACTTGAAGGATCTTACTCAATCCATAGGTAGGTATGGTGGACTCTCATGGCAAAACTGGTTTAAGGGTGTTTGGATGCACAAGTAGTATCTCTACTTGGTGCGGAAGTTTTGGCTAGTATGAGGTGGAGGCAAGCGTCACGTGTTAGAGGATCCATGACAATATAACTTCTATTCGGAAATAAGCAAACATAACTCATTATGTTGTCTTCCTTGTCCAACATCAACCTTTTATCATATAATATTTTGATGAGTGCTCACAATCACAAAAGATGTCCAAGATAGTATATTTATATGTGAGACCTCTCCCTCTTTATTACTTCCTATTAATTGCAACAATGACCAAAACTATGTTTGTCAACTAACAACAAGTTTCATGCGACATACTTCTTATATGTGAAGTCATCACTCCCCATAAGGTCATCATATATACTCTTTGCTTTTATTCTATTCTTCTTTTTATTTCTTTTTTCCAAGATCATAGCAAGCAAGCAAAGCCCTCAACTTAAAACTACTTTTTATTATATAACTCTCGGACTCGATTACATAGGGGGGACATAAAGCAAAACTCAAAGCTAGATCACACTAAAACTTTATTCTACTAGATCAAGATATAACCAAAAGGATCGAACTAAGAAAAACGATAAAAGTAAAAGATGTGATGATGATACGATACCGGGACACCTCCCCCAAGCTTGGCACAAGCCAAGGGGAGTGCCCATACCCATGTGTTTAGTTGTCTTTCTTCGCAGGTGGTGATGTTGGAGTTGTTGATGAGGTTGGAGGCTTGTCCTCCGTCTTCCAAGGCATAGGCTCACCATCGTAAAAAGATGAACGAGTCTCCGGGATCCTCAAATCTGCAGCAAAACTCATTCTCTTAAATTTGTATTCATACTCACAGTTTTGGTTTTGCAGGTCATAGATCTGGGCTTGGAGATGCTCGATTTTCTCGTAAAGCTGGAAGATGTCCTCCCCGATGTCCTTGGCGTCCAGCTTGTGCTTATGGGTAAACTCCCCCGATCATCATGTGATTGGCATTGAGTCCACGTTCCACCATCCCTTGACACTTGAAGACTTACTGCTCCATTGCTTCGAGCCTTGTCTTCACGCTTCCGGTCTTCTTTGGCCCCTCAACATCACGGATGTGCAGCACCCCCTCACGCATCTCAATGGTTTGAGGGTGTCACAGCACCTCCGCAAGGTAGGGGTTGATGACCTTCTCGAAGAACCTGTCCTTCGAAGCACTTGGGGACGTCATGGCGATCTAGATCTGTCCGGAAAGCAATTAAAAACAAAAACAGGAGATATTGTTGTGATATGAAGGTCAAAACCTTCGGGAGATTATATAATGAATTTTTACCGACCTAAAGGAGTATACCACAAGAAAACGGAGTCCGGAGGGTACACGGGGTGGCCACAAGCCACAGGGGCGCGCCCAGGGGGGTAGGACGCGTCCCCCTGGCTTGTCGCCTCCTCGTGCACTTTTCGGACTACTGTAAATTTTCCTAATTTATTAAATATTCAAAAATGGAGAAAAATTGCTATTGGAAAAGTTTTGGAGTCGGTTTACTTACCGTACCACATACCTACTCCTTTTCGGAGTCTGAAACGTTCTGGTAGACATCCCTTATGTACTCCTCTGGGATTATGGTATTAATAATATTGGTTTCTACATTTATGGGAGTACCTGAGATATAATGTTTGATTCTCTGCCCGTTTACCACCTTCGGATTTGTGCCTTCGGCGTTGTTGATCTTGATGGCACCGGAACGATATATTTCCTGGACAATGTAAGGCCCTTCCCATTTAGAGAGAAGTTTTCCTGCAAAAAATCTTAAACGAGAATTGTATAGCAAGTCATGGTCACCTACATTGAATTCACGCTTTTGTATCCTTTTATCATGCCATCTCTTAACCTTTTCTTTAAACAACTTGGCATTCTCATAGGCCTAGGTTCTCCATTCATCAAGTGAGCTAATATCAAATAACCTCTTCTCACCAGCAAGTTTGAAATCATAGTTGAGCTCTTTGATTGCCCAATAAGCTTTATGTTCTAGTTCTAGAGGTAAGTGACATGCTTTACCATAGACCATTTTATACGGAGACATACCCATAGGGTTTTTGTAAGCAGTTCTATAAGCCCATAATGCATCATCAAGTTTCTTAGACCAATTCTTTCTAGATCTATTAACAGTCTTTTGCAAGATCAATTTAATTTCTCTATTGCTTAATTCTACTTGACCACTAGACTGAGGATGATATGGAGATGCAATTCTATGATTAACATCATACTTAGCAAGCAATTTACGGAAAGCACCATGAATAAAGTGTGAACCACCATCAGTCATTAAATATCTAGGGACTCCAAATCTAGGGAAAATAACTTCTTTAAGCATTTTAATAGAAGTGTTATGATCAGCACTACTAGTTGGAATAGCTTCTACCCACTTAGTAACATAATCAACAGCAACTAGAATATGGGTATACCCGTTGGACTTTGGACAAGGTCCCATATAATCAAAACCCCAAACATCAAATGGTTCAATAACAAGTGAGTAATTCATAGGCATTTCCTGACGTCTACTAATATTACCAATTCTTTGACATTCATCACAAGACAAGACAAACTTACGAGCATCCTTGAAGAGAGTAGGCCAATAAAAACCAGATTGTAATACCTTGTGTGCAGTTCTATCTCCAGCGTGGTGTCCTCCGTAGGCCTCGGAGTGACACTTGTGTAGGATCTGTGCCTGTTCATGCTCAGGTACACAACGTCTAATAACACCATCTACTCCTTCTTTATAAAGGTGTGGATCATCCCAAAAGTAATGTCTTAAATCATAGAAGAACTTTTTCTTTTGTTGGTATGTGAAACTAGGTGGTATAAATTTAGCAACAATGTAATTAGCATAATCAGCATACCAGGGAGCATTACGTGAAGCATTTATGATAGCTAATTGTTCATCAGGAAAGCTTCATCAATAGGTAGTGGGTCATCAAGAACATTCTCTAACCTAGACAAGTTATCTGCTATGGGGTTCTCAGCACCCTTTCTATCAACAATATGCAAATCAAATTCCTGTTGCAAGAGAACCCATCTAATAAGTCTAGGTTTAGCATCTTTCTTTTCCAAAAGGTATTTAATAGCAGCATGATTAGTGTGAACAGTAACTTTGGAATCGACAATATAAGATCTGAACTTATCACATGCAAACACAACAGCTAAAAATTCCTTTTCAGTAGTAGCATAGTTTCTTTGAGCACTGTCTAGAGTTTTACTAGCATAATGGATAACATTCAATTTCTTATCAACTCTTTGTCCTAGGAGAGCACCAACAGCATAATCACTAGCGTCACACATGATTTCAAAGGGTAGGTTCCAATCAGGTGGTTGAACAACAGGTGCAGTGATCAAGGCTTTCTTAAGAATTTCAAATGCTTCTACACAATCATCATCAAAAACGAATGGGACATCTTTTTGCAAGAGATTAGTGAGAGGCCTAGAAATCTTAGAGAAGTCTTTAATAAACCTCCTATAGAAACCAGCATGACCAAGGAAACTTCTTATACCTTTGATATCCGTAGGACACGACATTTTTTCAATAGCATCAACTTTAGCTTTATCAACTTTGATACGTCTCCAACGTATCTATAATTTTTTATTGTTCCATGCTATTATATTATCTGTTTTGGATGTTTTATATGCATTAATATGCTATTCTATATTATTTTTGGGACTAACCTATTAATCTAGAGCCTAGTGCCAGTTTCTGTTTTTTCCTTGTTTTTGAGTATTGCAGATAAGGAATATTAAACGGAGTCCAAACGGAATAAAATCTTCGGAATGATTTTTCTTGGACCAGAAGAAACCCAGAATACATGGAGATGAAGGCAGGAGACCTGCCATGGCGTCACAAGCCACCAGGGCGCTCCCTAGGGGGGGGCGCCCCCCTGGCTTGTGGCCCCACGGCAGCCCTCCTAACCCTATTCTTCGGCCTATAAATTCAAAAATATTCCCTGGATACAAACAAGAGCCACAAAAATACTTTTCCGCTGCCGGAAGCCTCTGTTCCCGTGAGATCCAATCTTGGAGCCTTTTCCGGTAATTTGCCGGAGGGGGATTCGATCACGGAGGGCATCTACATCAACTCCATTGCCCCTCCGATGATGCGTGAGTAGTTTACCACAGACCTTTGGGCCCATAGCTAGTAGCTAGACGGCTTCTTCTCTCTCTTTATTCTTCAATACCATGTTCTTCATGATCTTCATGGAGATCTATCCGATGTAATACTCTTTTGCGGTGTGTTTGTCGAGATCCGATGAATTGTGGGTTTATGATCAGCTTATCTATGAATATTATTTGAATCTTCTCTGAATTCTTATATGCATGATTTCATATCTTTGCAAGTCTCTTCGAGTTATTGGTTTGGTTTGGCCAACTAGATTGGTAATTCTTGCAATGGGAGAAGTGCTTAGTTTTGGGTTCAATCTTGCGGTGTCCTCACCCGGTGACAAAGTAGGGGTAGCGAGGCACGTATTTGTATTGTTGCCATCGAGGATAAAAAGATGGGGTTTTCATCATATTGCTTGAGTTTATCCCTCTACATCATGTCATCTTACCTAATGCGTTACTCTGTTCTTCATGAACTTAATACTCTAGATGCACGCAGGAGTCGGTCGATGTGTGGAGTAATAGTTGTAGATGCAGAATCGTTTCGGTCTACTTGACATGGACGTGATGCCTATATGCATAATCATTGCCTTGGATATCGTCATAATTATTCACTTTTCTATCAATTGCTCGACAGTAATTTGTTCATCCACCGTATTATTTTCCTTCATGAGAGAAGCCTCTAGTGAAACCTATGCCCCCCGGGTCTATTTTCCTTATTATATTTTCAGATCTATAAACCAAAAATAACAAAAATACCTCGCTGCATTATTTTTACTTTTGTTTTACTTTACGTTTTAGCAATCCTATCTATCTATCTCTATCAGATCTCATCCTTGCAAATAACCGTGAAGGGATTGACAACCCCTTTATAGCGTTGGGTGCAAGTGTTTGATTATTTGTGTAGGTACATCTATTGGGGACTTGCTTGTATCTCCTACTGGATTGATACCTTGGTTCTCAACAACTGAGGGAAATACTTATCTACTTTTCTGCATCACCCTTTCCTCTTCAAGGGAAAACCAACGCATGCTCAAGAAGTAGCAAGAAGGATTTCTGGCGCCGTTGCCGGGGCGATCTACATCAAGCCTACCAAGTACACATCACAAACTCATCTCTTGCATTTACATTATTTGCCATTTGCCTCTCGTTTTCCTCTCCCCCACTTCTAAAACGATTTTCAGAAAAAACCAAAAAGATTTGCCTTTTTATTCGCCCTTCTTCCGTTCGTCTTTTTGTTTGCTTTTCTTTTGCTTGTGCGCTAGATCGATTCGTTGCCATCATGTCTGAATCTGGGGAGGTTTTCATTGAAAAGGATAGTAATAATCTTGAGGGGAATTTTGACAATCTTGCTAATAACGACTCTCATGAAGAACCTACTATCATGCATACAAAAAAATTCCGCATAGGTAGCGGTAATATTATTGGAAAAGGTGTTATTCGAGATTTCTTTACTTGTGCTGGTACGCTACCTACCTTAGGAGGGTCTATTCTCAATAAAACTAATAGTCTTGCGGATGCCATAACACTTCTAATAATTGAACTGGAGAGGCAATTTGTTCATATGCATCCTTGCATACAAAGGATTTTCCTTGAGTTCTCTAATATTCAGTATTCTTCTGTTAAGCGTGCCGCCACTATATTTCTAGCCCACGAGTTTAGATTCATCATGAAAGAGGCTAGTGAAATATTTGCTCATTATAAAATTAATGGTGGATGTCCCCCTATAGAGGAGATCCTTTTTAATCAAGAAGAAGTAATGAGATTGCAATCCCCGGATTACGTTGCTTATAATGAAATTTTGAGAAAAAGGGTCCCTATCGAGGTTTTGATTGATAAGATTTCTAAACTCAATGATAATTTTGCTATACAAAATAACGGATTGGAGTTCATATTAAGAGATAGACTTATGACTTTCCACCAAAGGAAAGCCTACAATGATAAATTGATTATACACTATAGGGGGCTGAAGGAGGAACCTATCCCTCCCGCACTTGATCTTAAGGATCCTTATCCTATTAAATTTAGCCCTTTTGATTACTTTTGCTTGCCACAAAGAAAACTTGCCGCTGAAAGAAGGGAGTATGAGATGAGCATGGATGATCTCCCTTATTATTATGACAATACCTAGATCTATTGCGTTATGCCTAGCTAGGGGCGTTAAACAATAACGCTTGTTGGGAGGCAACCCAATTTTATTTTTATGCTTTTGTTTTTGCTTCTGTTTTTGAGTGCTTGACACATTATTACCTCTGTAGTAATTGTGTTTTCTTGTTTAAATTAGTGTTTGAGCCAAGTAAGACCTTTGGGATGGTCTACGGTGTTTGTGATTTGATTTTGCTGAAAAATAGAAACTTTTGCTCTCAGTCCAGGAATTTTGTAAATTCACTGGAACGTAGTTTTGATCTGAAATTTTTACAAAAGATTGATAGGCAAATTTCCCTGATTGTCCTAATGTTTCAGAATTTTTGGAGTTATAGAAGTATTCGAAGTCTATAGATTGCTACAGACTGTTCTGTTTTAGACAGGTTCTGTTTTCTTTGTGTTGTTTGCTTATTTTGATGTATCTATGGGTTGTATCGGGGGGTATGAACCATGGGGAAGTTGGAATACAGTATATATTACACCAATATAAATAAAGAATGAGTTCACAACAGTACCTAAAGTGGTGATTTATTTTTCTTATACTAACGGATCTCATGAGTTTTCTGTTGAGTTTTGTGTTGTGAAATTTTCAAGTTTTGGGTAAAGATTTGATGGACTATGGAATAAGGAGTGGCAAGAGCCTAAGATTGGGGATGCCCAAGTCACCCCAAGCCATATTCAAGGATACCAAAGAGCCTAAGCTTGGGGATGCCCCAGAAGGCATCCCCTCTTTCGTCTTCAATCCATTGGTAAATTTACTTGAGGCTATATTTTTATTCACCACATGATATGTGTTTTGCTTGGAGCGTCTTGTATGATATGAGTCTTTGCTTTTTAGTTTGCCACAATAATCCTTGCTGCACACATCTTTTGAGGGGGACACGCTGAATCGTGAATTTATTAGAATACTCTATGTGCTTCACTTATATCTTTTGAGCTAGGCAATGTTGCTCTAGTACTTCACTTAGATCTTTTTAGAGCACGGTGGTGTTTTATTTTATAGAAATTATTGAACTCTCATACCTCACTTATATAATTTTGAGAGTCTTTAAACAGCATGCTAATTGGTTTAGGTTATGAATTTAGTCCTAATATAATGGGCATCCAAGAGGGATATAATAAAAACTTTCATATTAAGTGCATTGAATACTATGAGAAGTTTGATTCCTTGCATATAGTTTTGAGATATGAAGATGGTAATATGAGAGTCATGCTAGTGAGTAATTGTGAATTGGAAGAAATACTTTTGTTAAAGTTTGTGATTCCCGTAGCATGCACGTATGGTGAACCGTTATGTAACGAAGTCGGAGCATGATTTGTTTAATGATTGTCAACCTTTGTGTGAGGGTCGGGAGCGCGCGATGGTTAACTCCTACCAACCTCTCCCCTAGGAGCATGCGTCTAATACTTTTCTTCGATAACTAATAGACTTTTGCAATAAGTATGTGAGTTATTTATGACTAATGTTGAGTCCATGGATTATACGTACTCTCACCCTTCCACCATTGCTAGCCTCTCTAGTACCGCGCAACTTTTGCCGGTGCATCAAACCTACCTTCCTCAAAACAGCCACCTTATATTTTCCTCAAAACTGCCACCATACCTACCTATTATGGCATTTCCATAGCCATTCCGAGATATATTGCCATGCAACTTCCACCGTCCTGTTTTTCATGACACGCACCATCACTTTCATATTGCATATAGAGTCATATTTTGTTCTAGGTATCGAGTTGTAAGTTTTGAGTTGTAAGTAAATAAAAGTGTGATGATTTTCATTATTAGAGAATTTGTCTCGTGAGAGAAAAGGATGATGGAAGCTATGACTCCCTCACAAGTTGGGATGAGTCTCCGGACTTTACAAATAATAAAAGAGGCCAGCGAAGCCCAAATAAAAAAAATAAGAGGCCAAAGATGCCCACCAAAAAAAAAGAAAAAAATGACAGAAAGAGAGAAGGGACAATGCTACTATCTTTTTCCACACTTGTGCTTCAAAGTAGCACCATGATCTTCATGATAGAGAGTCTCCTATTTTGTCACTTTCATATAACTAGTGGAATTTTTCATCTTTTGCACAACCACTTAGTTTTCTTTTTTGAGCTTTCATACACTTATAGCTCTAGTGCATTCATTGCATGGCAATCCCTACTCACTCACATTGATATCTATTGATGGGCATCTCCATAGCCCGTCGATACGCCTAGTTGATGTGAGACTATCTTCTCCTTTTTCCTCGCAACCTCCACCATATTCTATTCCACCTATAGTCCTATATCCATGGCTCACGCTCATGTATTGCGTGAGAGTTGAAAAGGTTTGAGAACATAAAAAGTGTGAAACAATTGCTTGACTTGTCATCGGGGTTGTGCATGATTTAGATACTTTGTGTGGGGAAGATGGAGCATAGCCAGACCATATGACTTTGTAGGGATAACTTTCTAAGGCCATGTTATTTCGAAAGGACACAATTGCCTTGTTGGTATGCTTGAAGTATTACTGTTTTTATGTCAATATTAGACTTTTGTTTTGAATCTTATGGATCTGAATATTCATGCCACAATAAAGAATATTACATGGATAAATATGTTAGGTAGCATTCCACATCAAAAATTCTGTTTTTATCATTTACCTACTCGAGGACGAGCAGGAATTAAGCTTGGGGATGCTTGATACGTCTCCAACGTATCTATAATTTTTGATTGTTCCATGCTATTATATTATCTGTTTTGGATGTTTTATATGCATTAATATGCTATTCTATATTATTTTTGGGACTAACCTATTAATCTAGAGCCTAGTGCCAGTTTCTGTTTTTTCCTTGTTTTTGAGTATTGCAGATAAGGAATATTAAACGGAGTCCAAACGGAATAAAATCTTCGGAATGATTTTTCTTGGACCAGAAGAAACCCAGAATACATGGAGATGAAGGCAGGAGACCTGCCATGGCGTCACAAGCCACCAGGGCGCGCCCTAGGGGGGCGCCCCCTGGATTGTGGCCCCACGGCAGCCCTCCTAACCCTATTCTTCGGCCTATAAATTCCCAAATATTCCCTGGATACAAAAAAGAGCCACGAAAATACTTTTCCGCCGCCGGAAGCCTCTGTTCCCGTGAGATCCAATCTTGGAGCCTTTTCCGATAATCTGCCGGAGGGGGATTCGATCACGGAGGGCATCTACATCAACTCCATTGCACCTCCGATGATGCGTGAGTAGTTTACCACAGACCTTCGGGTCCATAGCTAGTAGCTAGATGGCTTCTTCTCTCTCTTTGTTCTTCAATACCATGTTCTTCATGATCTTCATGGAGATCTATCCGATGTAATACTCTTTTGCGGTGTGTTTGTCGAGATCCGATGAATTGTGGGTTTATGATCAGCTTATCTATGAATATTATTTGAATCTTCTCTGGATTCTTATATGCATGATTTCATATCTTTGCAAGTCTCTTCGAGTTATTGGTTTGGTTTGGCCAACTAGATTGGTAATTCTTGCAATGGGAGAAGTGCTTAGTTTTGGGTTCAATCTTGCGGTGTCCTCACCCAGTGACAAAGTAGGGGTAGTGTTGGGGATATAACCCCGTGGTAAGACCCGCCCAGGAGGGGCCAGGTCACACCAGGCGGCTCGTAAGCCCAAGACCTGTGAGGTGGGCCGAAGGATCAAGGCCAGGCTGTGTGGCGGCTTACCAGACGGGCCAAGACGGAGGCCCAGAGACGGAAGATGGCGTGATGACCCGGGTGGCTAAGCTGCCCGGTGGCGGCTTACCCAAGATGGTATGGCGGCTTAGAGACAGAGTAGGACACGTTGTGTGAGTCGGTTTGAGACTCGTGTAACCCGGGGCCTTGACCTCTTATATAAAGGCTAGACCCCGGGGCGGCTTAGACAGGAAACCAAGTAATCGAGAACTAGGTCAAGCAATCCGCTCCCTTGTAATCGATACTCCAGTTAATACAACACAAGCAGGACGTAGGCTTTACCTCTACTTGAGGGGCCGAACCTGGGTAAACTCGTGTCCTTCGTCCCGATCAACCCCTTTGAGTCCACTGCTATGGCGATGGCCTCGAACCTAAGTCTTCGGACATCTGCCGTGACAAAACCACGACAGTTGGCGCCCACCGTGGGGCTAGCGCTCGGTGGTGTTGAGTTCTCAAAGGGCTCTCTACCAGGGATCGAGGGATACGCGGTTGGCAGGATGACCAAGAGTCGCTGCGGCCGGCTCTACATCGACGACGCCGGCTGGGGCCCCGAGGCTGACTCCATTGAGTACGGTTTCCGGGTCCCCTTCGGCGGGATTCACGTCTTCATCGGCAAGATCGGCGGATCTGGACCCGGGCCGGACATCTGCATCGACATCGTCGAGCCGGCTCGGCGCAAGCAACCCGCCCGACGCATGCAACCCGCCCGTGCTAAACCGGGCCGGAAGCATGTCTTCGTCGGCTTCACTCAGGGCATGGATCTGGAAGGATCTATGTTACAGGAGGAAACTCTCATCTGCTCCGAAGATGGATCTTCGAGCGGAGAGACGGAATCAATCTACCAGCTCCATGATGGCGGACTCGGGGGTTACGTTGAGCCTTACCCCGAGTCGGATTTCCATGAGCCGGAGGAGTATGAGCCGCCGAACCGCGCCGCCGTCTTCATGGCGGGTTCCGCGCCGGCTCATAACAGCACAGCTGCTGAGGCAACCGGATCTGGAGCTGGCAGGCAGCCGGCTCAGGTCCTTCTGGATTTGATGGGTGAGCTTTCAACCCTGATGGCGACTGAGGTCACAGCTGAAAACCAAGCAGCCCGTAACACGGAGATTGCGAGGTTGAAGAATCAGATGACTGAAGTCCAGCAGGAGATCAATGAACTGAAAACTCAGATGGACGCTGAGGCGGAGCGCCTTAGGGCGGATGCTTTTCGTCTTGCGCTGGAGCAGCAATCAGCAGCGGCGGTTCAGCGGATGAGACATCAGTCCCGCTTGCCGGATCAGTATGAAGCAAGGAAT
This sequence comes from Elymus sibiricus, assembly GCA_039707655.1. Taxonomy (NCBI): domain Eukaryota; kingdom Viridiplantae; phylum Streptophyta; class Magnoliopsida; order Poales; family Poaceae; genus Elymus; species Elymus sibiricus. Next base: position 61,394,515 of record CM077665.1, read on the forward strand.
CTTTTTAACACGCCAGGAACGGGACAGAATGTGCCTTTGGCCGTAACCCGGACGGCGGAAACACCTAGAAGCCGGGCGGCGGTTCAGCATCAGCAGGTTAACCCGCCCCGACGAAACCAGATTGCACCAACCTCTTTTCCCACACCGCCGGGTCATTACTCTAACCCGGCGGAGAACATGGTAGCGGCAGCAACTCGGCTGACTGCTATCCCAATCCCCGATGAGTCACCATTCGCAGAAACGGTGCGGAACGTTGTTGGATACCTGCGAACGGCGATGGCCCAGCAGGAGAAGTATGCTTACAGCCGGAGTCGCGTGCACTCAACCCCCATCCCCAGTCGCAGTTACAGCCGGCGTTATGAGTCGTCGGCGGTGTCTAGCAGTGAACGACATCGGAACCCGCCGCGGACTGATCGGACGGCTCTGGATGCTCAGGCACTGGTGGATCGAGCGAGAGCACAGCGAGAGGCGGCGGCTCTGGCGGCAGCGGCGGCCTATCAGGAACCCACAGCTGCGCCCTCCGTCTCAACAGGAGCAGGGTTAACTTCCAGGGCTGTGGGGGTGCCGTGTTTAGTGCCAGCTTTGCGGAATGAGCGCTTGCCGAAAGATTTCAAGGGCCCTCGTAAGGTGCCCAATTACACAGCCGACCTACCTCCGGAGGCTTGGATCGAAAGTTATGAGCTGGCCATGGAGATGTTGGATGTTAGTGATGCGGTATGTGCCAAGTATTTCATCATGATGCTAGAAGGGCCGGCCTGCACGTGGTTGAAAGGATTGCCACCCAACACCATTACTTCCTGGGCCGAGTTGAAGGCGAAATTTATCAAAAATTTCAAAGGAACGTGCAAGCAGCCCATGACGATCATGGATTTGGATCATTGTGTGCAACAGGCGGATGAGTCGGCCCATCATTGGGTCCGGCGGGTCTCAACTATCATCCACTCTTCAGAACAGATCACGGCGGCTCAAGCAGTTTTGATTCTAGAGAAGAATTGCCACTTTACACCTCTGAAGCAGAAGCTTGGCCGGCTCAAATGTTCGTGTCAAGACATGGGGGAGCTCATGGCGGCTCTAACCAAATATGTAGACTCTGACAACACGAAAGACCCGGGCTCTGATGATGAAAAATCAGGTCAAGGGAAGAAGGGTAACAATGGAAAGGGTCAGCAGCAGAACGCGGCTGGAAACGGCAACTCCGGCAAGCGGAAACACCCGGACGGCGGGTCGGAATTGGTGGCGAACACCAGCGCTGGGAACAACCATGCTAAGGGCAATGGGAACTTCAAGCAGAATTTTAACAAAGGAAAGGCTCCTTTCAACTTGGAAGCGATGCTCAATAAGCCTTGTCCGGAGCATAGTCGACCCGATAAGCCGGCAGGGCACACATGGAGGAATTGCCACATTATGCGGCAGTTTCGAGACTACAGCCTTCAGCAGCATCATAACAACGGTAATGGTCCGTCCGGCGGCTCAGGGCCAGGCGGGTCAGGAACCGGCTTTGGTCCTGGCGGCTCAGGGTCTGGTTACCAGAATCAAGGCAATCAAGGAGGTCATCATCAGCAGTCTGGAGGTGGTGGCCAACAACAGCAGCATAACCAGTCAGGTTTTCAGAGCAACCCGAAACAGCTTAGCGGGGGTCAGTATCATGTTTTCACAACCAGCTTTGACAAGCGAGACCAGAAGGTACGCAAGCGGGCGGTTAATGCGGTCATGCCGGCTCTCCCGCAGTATTTGAAGTGGTCTGAGTATGATATCACTTGGAGCAGGGCGGATCACCCGCCGCGGGTTGACAACCCGGGGCAACTAGCTTTGGTGGTTGCCCCCCAAGTTGGTGGATACATGTTCACGAAGGTGCTTATGGATGGTGGTAGCAGCATCAACATCCTGTATTACGATACTTTCAGCCGGATGGGTCTGCTTGACAAGGATCTTAAGCCGTCCTCCATAGTCTTTCATGGTGTGGTGCCTGGCAAGTCGGCTTATCCAGTGGGCAGGATTTCGCTGGAAGTCGCCTTTGGTGATGAGTACAATTACAGGGTGGAGTCCCTGTGGTTTGAGGTGGTTAAGATTAAAAGTCCATATCATGCTTTATTCGGACGGCCGGCTTATGCCAAGTTCATGGCTAGGCCTTGTTATGTCTACTTACAGCTCAAGATGCCCGGGTTAAGAGGAACGATTACTGTGCACGGTGATCGGAAGACGGCTCTTGAATGTGAGGAAGGTGATGCAGCTTATGCAGAGTCAAGTTGTGCAGAGGCAGAGCTTAAGTTTTATAAAGAGAATGTCGACCCGGAGGATATGACTCCTTTGAAGAAGCCCACGACGGAATCAGAGCCGCCCCTCAAGTTTGCGGCGGATGATACCAAACAAGTGGATTTCACGGAGGGCGACTCATCTCAGCAGTTTACCATAGGGGCTAACATGGACCCCGCATAGGAAAGCGCGCTCATCAAATTCATCCGTGAGAATCGGGACATCTTTGCATGGAAGCCGTCTGACATGCCGGGTGTACCGAGAGAGTTTGCTGAGCACCACCTTAATGTGGATCCTAAGTTTAAGCCGATCAAGCAATTCCTTCGTCGTTTCAATGAAGAGCGGCGCAAAGCTATTGGTGAAGAGGTGGCCCGGCTCTTAGCAGCAGGGTTCATTGTGGAGGTCTTTCACCTGGAGTGGTTAGCTAACCCGGTGCTAGTGCTTAAGAAGAACGGCACTTGGCGTATGTGCGTGGACTACACGGATCTTAACAAAGCCTGTCCAGTTGACCCGTTTGCTCTCCCCCGGATTGATCAAATCATTGATGCGACGGCGGGTTGTGAGAGTTTATGTTTCCTGAACGCCTATTCAGGTTATCACCAGATCAAGATGGCAGTCAAAGACCAAGAGAAGACGGCTTTCATCACGCCTTTTGGTGCTTTCTGCTATGTGTCTATGCCTTTCGGGCTCAAGAGTGCTCAGGCGACTTATCAGCGTTGTGTGCAGAACTGTCTTCACAGTCAAATTGGGTGCAACGTTCATGCTTATGTGGATGATATAGTGGTCAAGTCAAGGAAGAAGGAAACTTTGCTGGACGACCTGAAGGAGACTTTCGATAACTTGCGGGTTTACAAGATGATGCTTAACCCGGCCAAGTGCGTTTTTGGAGTTCCTGCAGGCAAGCTTTTGGGGTTTCTGGTCTCTGAGCGTGGAATCGAAGCTAACCCGGACAAGATCAAAGCAATTACTTCTTTGTCTGAGCCGGCATGCATAAACGACGTTCAGCGCCTGGCGGGTCGAATCGCCGCGTTAAGCCGGTTCATAAGCCGCCTGGGCGAGAAGGCAATCCCTTTATATCAAATGATGAAGAAGACAGACGATTTCGTCTGGAGCAAGGCGGCGGGTGAGGCGTTTGAGGCGCTTAAAAGGCAGTTCACTGAGCCGCCCGTTTTGGCTGCTCCGGCTGAGAAGGAACCCTTACTCCTCTATGTGGCGGCTAACAACAGGGCAGTTAGCGCTGCGGTTGTTGTGGAGCGCAAGGAGGTAGGGAAGGAATATCCGGTTCAACGGCCGGTTTATTATGTCAGTGAAGTTTTGATTGAGTCCAAGCAGCGATACCCACATTGGCAGAAACTGATTTATGGAGTGTTCATGGCAAATCGTAAGCTCAAACACTATTTCTTGGGACACCCAATCACAGTGGTTAGCTCTGCCCCGTTGGGAGATATAATTCAAAACAGAGAAGCCACTGGCCGGATTGCTAAGTGGGCGTTGGAGCTTGGACCTCTTAATTTAAAATATGTGCCTCGCACGGCAGTTAAGTCTCAAGCTTTGGTGGACTTTATAAACGACTGGACAGAGTGTCAGTCGCCAGAGGAGAAGCCGGACAACACTTATTGGACGATTCACTTCGACGGGTCTAGACAGCTGGAAGGCTCGGGGTCGGGCTGGAGTTGTCTTAACTTCCCCCAAAGGTGATAAGTTCTGTTACATGTTAAGGGTGATGTTTCCTTGTACTAACAATGCAGCTGAGTATGAAGCTTTGCTTCATGGCCTCCGGGTTGCTAAGGAGATGAATCTGATCCGGGTTAGATGCCTCGGCGACTCAGACCTTGTGGCTCAGCAAGTCTCAGGCACGTGGGACTCCAAAGACCCACGGATGGCGGCTTATCGTCAGGCGGTAGACGTCATTGCGGGTCACTTTAAGGGTTATCAGGTGGATCACATTGATCGTCGCAAGAACGAGGCGGCTGACGCATTGTCAAGACTTGGCTCTCAGCGTAAGCCGGTGCCGCCTAACGTTTTCTTGGACGTGTTATATCACCCCTCAGTTAAGTTACCTTCGGAGGAAGATCTGGCTATTCCTGACCCGGAGGGGCAATTGGTGGCGGCTCTGCGTGCTATTCCTGACTGGACATTGCCTTACATGGCGTATCTCACTCGTGGCTAGTTACCTGAGGAAGAAACCTTGGCAAGGCAAATCGTCAGACGATCTAAGTCCATGACAATCATCAATGGCGAGTTGCATAAACGCAGCGTTACGGGCGTCTTTCAGCGTTGTGTTTCACCTGAGGAGGGCAAGGAGATCCTGAATGAAATCCACGCCGGAGACTGTGGTCATCATGCCGGCTCAAAATCTCTGGTGGCCAAGGCTTTTAGACATGGTTTTTTCTGGCTGACGGCTCATAAGGACGCAGAAAACTTAGTTCTCAAGTGTGATGGCTGTCAAAAGTTTGGACGACGTGCTCATGTGCCGGCTCAGGAGTTGCGCATGATCCCAATTACTTGGCCGTTTGCGGTCTGGGGGCTTGATATGGTCGGGCCCTTCAAGAGATCCAAAGATAAGAAGACCCATCTTTTGGTAGCGGTTGATAAATTTACAAAGTGGGTGGAGGCTGAGCCGGTCAGCAAGTGTGACGCAGCTACGGCGGTTTAGTTTGTCAAAAAATTGATCTACCGCTTTGGTTACCCCCACAGTATAATCACAGATAATGGCACAAACCTATCCAAAGGGGCTATGCAAGCTTTCTGTGAAGAAGAGCACATCCGGCTTGACGTCTCTGCTGTTGCTCATCCACAGTCCAATGGTCAGGCGGAGCGTGCTAACTAGGAAATCTTGAGAGGTATCAAGCCCCGACTTATGGTTCCTTTGCAGAGAACGCCGGGTTGCTGGGTTGAGGAGTTACCATCAGTCTTATGGAGCATCAATACAACTCCCAACAGATCCACTGGCTATACGCCTTTCTTCATGGTTTACGGCGCAGAGGCCGTATTACCAAGTGACATACGTCATGACTCGCCACGGGTGGCGGCTTACGTTGAGGCAGACAATGAGACGGCGCGTCAAGACGCGTTGGATGCTTTGGCTGAAGAGCGTGATCTGGCGGCGGCTCGATCGGCGATTTATCAGCAAGACCTGCGCCGCTATCACAGCCGCCGAGTCAAGACCCGGACGTTCCAAGAAGGCGACTTAGTGTTGCGCCTGATTCAAGATCAGACGGACGCGCACAAGTTGTCTCCTCCATGGGAAGGGCCTTTTGTGGTTAGCAGAAACCTTAACAATGGGTCATACTATCTCATTGACGTACGGGACGAATCACGCACTTCTGGGCAGGAGACCCTCCGGCCGTGGAATATCGCTCATCTGCGGCCTTACTACACCTAAGTCATCGACTTCCCTCGTTGTATATTATCATTGTATATATCACATATATATATATATAATAAAGTTGGCATCCCTGCAAACCGGGGCCTCTGCCGTTTTTACATCTCACATTGTCCAAGATGGCTACAATCATATGATCACTTGGGGGCTTTCAACCTGCCGGGTTAGGCTACAACCCTCTTGGTCTGGCTCTTTAGCCGGAGTTACAAGGTCATTTGGGGGCTTCTAACCCGCCGGGTTAAGCTTCAACCTTCTTGATCGGCTCCTTAATTACAAATGTCACCACCAACTGGCGGCTTACAAGACGGCGGCTTATAAGTTGGTGTGCAAGTTGATAATACCAACAAAGATTACTAGGAGTGCAGCGAGTCATGAACTCACCTCCTCTAATCTGTGAAACCGGGTTATGCCTGCCTGTATGCAGATGCGCTTTGTCAGGGGTGCAGCGAGTTCTAAAACTTGCCCCCTGCAAAGGCCTCTTACAGCGGCGAGGCTAACTCTCATCTGTAAGGCCGGGTTATACCTGCCTGTATGCAGATGCGCTTTGTCAGGGGTGCAGCGAGTTCTATAACTTACCCCCTACAAAGGCCTCATACAGCGGCGAGGTTAACTCTTATATTTATAACTACGGGTTATACCTGCCTGTAAGTAGCTGCGCTTTGTCAGGGGTGCAGCGAGTTCTATAACTTACCCCCTGCAAGGGCCTCTTACAGCGGCGAGGTAAACTCTCCTATTTGCTGCGTCTCTTTCTGGGTTGCTACGCTCTTATCAAGAGTTCAAAGTAGCTAAGACCACCCAGAAGAACCGGCTTATATATTCGGAAAGAAAGGCAAATGAGGTTTCACACCTCCGGGTTAGGCTTTTTAAGCCGCCCTTTACAGCACTACAGAACATGTTTCTGTCTTATCTTATTTTGCCGGGTTTTTATCTATAAGGTAAGACGCCGTGTAAATTGGCACCATAAGCCGCTTGAAGAAAAGCAAAGAATATATTACGATTGACAAAAGATTTATACGTGCACGATGGCACGGGTCAGACGGTGAAAGGGTTTTTCTACAAGCCTATTACAAAGCTCTCTTTGAGAGCCCAACAGGCAACAGCCAAAAGTTTTATACAACGCAATTGGCGGCTCAGGAGGCCGGGTTATCAAATATAAAGTTCAGCTTGGTGGTGGGTCATCCTGCTCTGGGTCTTCGACTTCTTCGATCTGAAGATTGTCCACGTCCCAGTTGCAGTGTGTTAGCGCTTCAAACTGGGCGTCTTCAAACATAGGAGACGGGTCAATCTCAGGGACGAAGAGATGCTTACGGCGAGCAGGAGTTAAATCTCTGCATTCAAAAGTGGGACCGCGTATTTTCTTGGACGTCTCGCTATAAGCCGCCTGGTAAGTTGACATATCAAGGTCCTCCACCAGCTTGGAGGCAAGCACCCTGGAAGACCTTCTGCATTGAGCATAGTCTTCTGTCGTGAACTCAGAGCCGTCATCTTTCTTGGATGGGAACCCGTCCATCATCTCGTCAGCAGTTAGCTCAGGAGCGAAAGCCAAGCACCGGCTTAGCGCGGATAGAGCCCCCTGCCTGGCGGCTGATCGTTTGAGCTCGTCAATCTGCTTGGGCAGCGTGGACAGCAGCTCTATGACTCCTTTCATGTGTTTGGGGATGCTCCTTTCAGTCAGCATGGCTTTAATGGTCAGGAGAGTCCCGCAGTAGAGTTGTTCAGCTAAGGAGTACACTGCCTTTAGCTTCATCACGCTGTCAGAGGATAACTGGCGGCTCCTTTCACCTGCAAGGAAAGGTTCGGTGGTATAAGCCGCCAGAAATATTATTTAGCATGGACAGGAAGATCACCAAGTACCATACACTTACCAAAGATAGCAGAAGTCATCCTTGATATATGCTGTTTCAGGGTCTGCAGCTCGGCTGATACAGTTGTAAGCCGCCCTTCAGCATCTTCTGCACGCTTGGTCAGGGCGGCTTGATGTGTTTCAGTGTTTTTCTTGAAAAGCGCAAAGTCAACTTGTGTCTTTTCAAGATCTTCGACGGCAACCCGCCATTTGGTTTCTGCCTCTGACCGGGCGGTTTGTTGCAAAGCAAGATTTTTCTTTAGGCTGGCCATTTCAGACTCAGCCGCCTCCAGAGCATCCTGTGACAATACAAAAACAGAAAAAGGGGTTTAATGAACACGATAAGTTATCAGTAAGGCAATTATGCTACAAGTCTCAAGCAGATTGCAAGCAATATACTCGACACTTGGGGGCTAATGTCTGTTTGCTCTCAAGTCTTTCAATTAAGTCCCGGCTCATCTTTGAAAAGATAAGCCGGCCCTTGGGGGCTACAGATCACGCGCTCAAGTCTTTCCATGAAGTCCCGGCTCATCTTTGAAAAGGTAAGCCGGCCCTTGGGGGCTACAGGCGACGTTCAAATCCTTCATTAAAGTTCCGGCTCATCATTTCATGTTAACCCGGACTTGGGGGCTATCATTGATCAAACTCTACAAATTAAGTATCGGCCTACTATCTATACTAACCCGATACTTGGGGGCTACAGCTCAAGTTATAAAGTGTGTTGCTAAGGAAAGACCCGGTTTATTATTTGAAATATTAATCCGGCTCTTGGCGGCTAAGAAAGGGTATAAGGGACAAGCTGGTAATAGTATTACCTCATATTTTTTCTTCATAAGGCTGACAAGCTTCAGCTCCATCTTCCAGCTTGACTCCAGGCGGTTTAAAAACCCAGCGTGAAGCTCGTCAGCAGTAAACTTTTCCAGCACAGTGGGTTCAAAATTAAACTCCTCAAGCGAAGAAGTTTCAGCTTTGCCAGAGTGCCTTGACAGAACACGGGGTTCAGGGGTTTGGTAACCTGCCCCAGTTATAGCAACGTCTGGAAGGATTGTATCGTCAACAGCCATTGAAGGGCTGGGCGGCTTGGGGTCATCCCTAGCAGGGTTTTTAGCGGTCGTGTCATGACCCGCCGGCTCAGGTGGCTGGTGAGTATTTTTCACAGTATCTGTAGCTGGTGAAGGAGAGGCCGGCTTAGCAAACACCGGCTCTTTGGCAGTAGGGGCGGCAGTAGACCCGCCAGTCTTCCTTCATTTTGCTTGGGCCCTGGAAGATGCAGACGATGGTTATATATACGTCAAGGACATTGAAAACATTCAGTACAAAGTAAATGTACGCACTCCGGGTTGATCTTCATTGGAGGCAGCTTGGATGTGGTTGAGTCGCCAGAAGAAGGTGGAGAATCCTGTAGGCAGTCAAAATAATATAAGACAAAGTAAGGTTACAATACAAGGTTGATGAAAGCTATGTTTCAGTTAAAAGATACCTCAGCTGGCCGTTTTCGTTGAGCCGGGGAATGTGGTAACCCGGCCACGAGATCTTCAGAGCCGGCGCTCCGGGTCTGACGTCGGGAGTTGTGCTGTTGCTTTTTCAAAAGGAAATTGGGATCTAAGTGAGCAAGAGGATGAGAGAAGGGGACTTTCCGGACGACCCGCCGTACTCTGTCTTGTGGAAAGATCTCTGAGTCAGAAATGTCAATTACCTCAGGAGCGTTTGCGTGGCTTGCTTCCGTTTCGTCCTGTGAGTAATTATTGTTAATAAGCTACATAAAGAGACGGCCAAGGGAATCAAGTTCTACCTCCGAGTCATCACTTTCAGGCGGTTCTGGAGTGGCGGCTTTCTTCTTCTTCTTGGCAGGGGTTTTCGTCTTAGGCTTCCTCACTGGCGGGTTGAACTTCTTCTTCCAGAACGGGGAGTTGGCCTATACATAAGCCGCCGGCAAAGGTTAGAAGGTTCAAGACAAATGTGATCAATTGAAGGAAAAGAGACTTACGTCTGGAGCCGGATTCTTGGCGTAGAAGGGCTTTAGCCCAACCTTGTTGCAAGCTTCCTGACTTTCGCCAAGGAGTCCCTTGACGCCAGTGTTGATATCTTCGTCAGTCAAGGGAGTGCTCTTGAAACAAAGGGGGTCATTGGGTTCACCCGTGTATTCGCACATGAGCCGGTCACGCCGGCTCAGTGGCATGATCTTCCAGCTTACCCAGCAGCGGGTTAGGTCAACGCCTGTCAAGCCGTTTGCCAGTAAAGCCTTGACTTTGGTGTAAGCAGAGGCATACTTTGCTCGCTCGGCGGCTGTCATCCGTGCTGGGAGGGGGTTGTCATTGGTAAAGCAGAGCCGGGTTGGACGATAACCCGGCAGAGGATTTTCGCCTTCAGGGGAAGTATCCTTACAGTAAAACCAAGTTTTATTCCAGTCTTTAGGATGACTTGGCAAGGTAGCTGAAGGGTATGGCAGGTCTCTCCGTCTCTGGATGGTAATACCACCAAGCTCCAAGCTGGGACCAGCCGCCATTTCAGTCTGGCGGTTTGCGTAGTGGTACTCGTAAAAGAGGTCAACAGATGGTTCTTCTTGCATATAGACCTCACTTAAGACTTGGAATTGACAGATGTTGGTGACTGAATTAGGGCCTATATCTTGGGGATGGATCTTGAAGAAGTGAAGAACGTCCCGAAAGAACTTTGACCCGGGAGGGTAGAACCCACGAAGGATGTGGTCAGTAAATATGATGATCTCCCCCTCTTTGGGTTCAGGTCTCTTCTCCGGTCCTGGGACCCGCCAGTGTATTTCATCTTTACCCGGCAGCATGCCAGATTCAACAAAATTAACTAGGAGCTCTTCAGTAACTCCAGAGCTGACGCAGTCACAGGATGATGGAGTCCTTGTCATGACGGCGGATTATGCTACAAAGATAAAAGGAATGGCGGGTTAAAAGAGCACTTGCTGTGTAATGCAGTTATGATCAGCGTAACAGTGGAAGAGCTAAGCCGCCAGAATGATTGGCGGAAAGCCGCCAAGACAAATGGCGAGTTACGGAGCCAAGGCAATATGGGCAGAAAAATGGCTAAGTGCAGAAACAGATTTTGCATATTATCTCTTCATTGCAAGATCTACAGGCGAGGAAAAATGAAAATGTATATAACCTAGAAATAACAGAGGAAGAACAAGATCAATCTATCCGCGGCAATGAGTGTCATATGGACCTAAAAACGCATGGGGATTGACCTCGGAGGAGTACCCGCAACAAGTGAGCAATATCACGAGGCCTAGGGTGGAGCTTGATGCCTCGATGACTGTTGAACCGCGGTGAACTCTCAAGAACTCCGATGAACTCGAGAAACCCCAATGGGGGAGATGCGGATTTGAGCAAAGGGTAGAGGAAGATACCTTCTGGATGCGGAAGCCGCCGGCGAAGGGTCTGGTCCGTTTCGAGCTGATGCGGTGGCCGGCGATGAGAGCAACGGCGAGGCTTCGGTTGCAGGCGGCGGAGCTCTGGAGAGAGGAGTCTTCGCGCGAGGAAGAAGACGACAGCGACAGGCGGAGAAAGAGAGGAGGCGCACGTGTCGCTATTTATAAGGGGAAGGACAACCGTGCGCGCGAAAATTGGGGAGCTACAGTAAATTGGCGCCTCGATTATCGGGATGACCTTTCAGTGACAAAGATCCGTTGCAAACGTCATGGAATCTTTTCCGAATATTCGGTGTGACGTCATGGCGGGTTACAAATTGTTCTTCCAAATGACAGCGCTAAGAGGGCTCGCCGCTAAGTAAGTTAAAGTTTGACATGAGCTGGCTCAAATCAACCTGGGGCCTAATGTTGGGGATATAACCCCGTGGTAAGACCCGCCCAGGAGGGGCCGGGTCACACCAGGCGGCTCGTAAGCCCAAGACCTGTGAGGTGGGCCGAAGGATCAAGGCCAGGCTGTGTGGCGGCTTACCAGACGGGCCAAGACGGAGGCCCAGAGACGGAAGATGGCGTGATGACCCGGGTGGCTAAGCCGCCCGGTGGCGGCTTACCCAAGATGGTATGGCGGCTTAGAGACAGAGTAGGACACGTTGTGTGAGTCGGTTTGAGACTCGTGTAACCCGGGGCCTTGACCTCTTATATAAAGGCTAGACCCCGGGGCGGCTTAGACAGGAAACCAAGTAATCGAGAACTAGGTCAAGCAATCCGCTCCCTTGTAATCGATACTCCAGTTAATACAACACAAGCAGGACGTAGGCTTTTACCTCTACTTGAGGGGCCGAACCTGGGTAAACTCGTGTCCTTCGTCCCGATCAACCCCTTTGAGTCCACTGCTATGGCGATGGCCTCGAACCTAAGTCTTCGGACATCTGCCGTGACAAAACCACGACAGTTGGCGCCCACCGTGGGGCTAGCGCTCGGTGGTGTTGAGTTCTCAAAGGGCTCTCTACCAGGGATCGAGGGATACGCGGTTGGCAGGATGACCAAGAGTCGCCGCGGCCGGCTCTACATCGACGACGCCGGCTGGGGCCCCGAGGCTGACTCCATTGAGTACGGTTTCCGGGTCCCCTTCGGCGGGATTCACGTCTTCATCGGCAAGATCGGCGGATCTGGACCCGGGCCGGACATCTGCATCGACATCGTCGAGCCGGCTCGGCGCAAGCAACCCGCCCGACGCATGCAACCCGCCCGTGCTAAACCGGGCCGGAAGCATGTCTTCGTCGGCTTCACTCAGGGCATGGATCTAGAAGGATCTATGTTACAGGAGGAAACTCTCATCTGCTCCGAAGATGGATCTTCGAGCGGAGAGACGGAATCAATCTACCAGCTCCATGATGGCGGACTCGGGGGCTACGTTGAGCCTTACCCCGAGTCGGATTTCCATGAGCCGGAGGAGTATGAGCCGCCGAACCTTTGAGTCCACTGCTATGGCGATGACCTCGAACCTAAGTCTTCGGACATCTGCCGTGACAAAACCACGACAGGTAGCGAGGCACGTATTTGTATTGTTGCCATCGAGGATAAAAAGATGGGGTTTTCATCATATTGCTTGAGTTTATCCCTCTACATCATGTCATCTTACCTAATGCGTTACTCTGTTCTTCATGAACTTAATACTCTAGATGCAGGCAGGAGTCGGTCGATGAGTGGAGTAATAGTAGTAGATGTAGAATCGTTTCGGTCTACTTGACATGGGCGTGATGCCTATATGCATAATCATTACCTTGGATATCGTCATAATTATTCGCTTTTCTATCAATTGCTCGACAGTAATTTGTTCATCCACCGTATTATTTTCCTTCATGAGAGAAGCCTCTAGTGAAACCTATGGCCCCCGGGTCTATTTTCCTTATTATATTTTTAGATCTATAAACCAAAAATACCAAAAGTACCTCGCTGCATTATTTTTAATTTTGTTTTACTTTACGTTTTAGCAACCCTATCTATCTATCTCTATCAGATCTCATCCTTGCAAATAACCGTGAAGGGATTGACAACCCCTTTATAGCGTTGGGTGCAAGTGTTTGATTATTTGTGTAGGTACATCTATTGGGGACTTGCTTGTATCTCCTACTGGATTGATACCTTGGTTCTCAACAACTGAGGGAAATACTTATCTACTTTGCTGCATCACCCTTTCCTCTTCAAGGGAAAACCAACGCATGCTCAGGAAGTTGCAAACTTCAATACCTCTTTCGGAGATTTTGTGTCCCAAGACAATACCCTCATTAACCATAAAGTGGCACTTTTCCCAATTCAAGACAAGATTAGTTTCTTCACATCTCTGCAAAACTCGATCAAGGTTGCTTAAGCAATCATCAAAAGAAGTTCCGTAAACGGAGAAATCATTCATGAAAACCTCAACAATCTTTTCACAAAAGTCAGAGAATATAGCAGTCATACATCTTTGAAAGGTTGTAGGTGCATTGCATAAACCAAAAGGCATACGTCTATAAGCAAAGGTACCGAAAGGACAAGTAAAAGTGGTCTTCTCTTGGTCCTCTTTTGACACAGGTATTTGAGAGAAACCAGAATAACCATCTAGAAAGAAAAAGTGTGTGTGTTTGGATAGTCTTTCTAGCATTTGATCAATAAAAGGTAGAGGGTAATGATCTTTCCTAGTATCTTTATTTAATTTCCTAAAATCAATTACCATTCTATATCCTGTAACAATTCTTTGCGGGGTCAATTCATTTTTATCATTGGGAACAACGGTAATACCTCCCTTCTTAGGAACACAATGAACGGGACTAACCCATCTACTATCAGCAATAGGATAAATTATACCTGCCTCCAGAAGCTTTAATATTTCATTTCTTACCACTTCTTTCATTTTAGGGTTTAACCGTCGTTGGTGATCAACAACTGGTTTAGCACCAGGCTCCATATTAATTTTATGCTGACATAGAGTGGGACTAATGCCCTTAAGATGATCAAGAGTATATCCAATAGCAGCACGGTGCTTCTTCAGAGTTTTCAATAATCTCTTTTCTTCATTCTCTGAAAGGTTAGCACTAATAATAACAGGATATATCTTCTTTTCAACAAGATAAGCATGTTTCAGAGTATCCGGTAATTGTTTAAGCTCAAACACGGGATCACCCTTGGGTGGAGGAGGATCCCCAAGTATTTCAACAGGCAAGTTGTGTTTCAAAACATGCATTTGATCAAAGAAAATATTATCTAATTCCCTTCTTTCATTCATGAACATATCATTTTCATGGTCTAGCAAATATTGTTCTAAAGGATCAGTAGGAGGCACAGCAATAGAAGCAAGACCAATAATTTCATCCTTACTAGGCAATTCTTTATCATGGGGTTGTCTACGAAATTTAGAGAAATTAAACTCATGGGACACATCCCCAAAACTTACAGTAACAGTTTCTTTCTCACAATCTATCTTAGCATTAACATTATTCAAGAAAGGCCTACCAAATATAATGGGACAAAAATCATCTTGTGGGGAACCAAGAACAAGAAAATCAGTAGGATATTTTATTTTCCCACACAAGACTTCAACATCTCTAACAATCCCAATTGGTGATATAGTATCTCTATTAGCAAGCTTGATAGTAACATCAATATCTTCTATTTCAGCAGGTGCAATATCATTCATAATTTCTTGGTATAAAGTAAAGGGAATTGCACTCACACTAGCACCCACATCACATAAGCCATGATAACAATGATCTCCTATTTTAACAGAAACAACAGGCATGCCAACAACAGGTCTATGTTTATCTTTAGTATCAGGTCTAGCAATTCTAGCAGCTTCATCACGGAAATGAATAACATGCCCATCAATATTATCAACCAAGAGATCTTTAACCATAGCAATACTAGGTTCAACTTTAATTTGTTCAGGGGGTGTAGGTGTTCTAACAGAGCTCTTACGAACCACAGTTGAAGCTTTAGCATGTTCCTTGATTCTAACAGGGACAGGTGGTTTCTCAATATAAGCAGCAGGAATAATAGGATCAACATTATAAGTAATAGTTTCTTCTTCAACTTTAATAGGTTCAACTACTTTCACTTCAATGGGAGGATGATATTTAAACCACTTCTCCTTAGGGAGATCAACATGAGTAGCAAATGATTCACAGAAAGAAGCTACTATCTGAGAGTCAAGTCCATATTTAGTGCTAAATTCACGAAAAGCATCGGTGTCTATAAAGGATTTAACACAATCAAACTTAAGGTTTATACCTGACTCCTTACCTTCGTCGAGTTCCCAATCTTCAGAGTTGCGCTTAATTATTTCCAATAAATCCCATTTGAATTCAATATCTTTCTTCATAAAGGAACCAGTACAAGAAGTATCGAGCATGGATTGATCATTACGAGAGAGCCGAGCATAAAAATTCTGAATAATAATTTCTCTTGAGAGATCATGATTGGGGCATGAATATAACATTGACTTAAGCCTCCCCCAAGCCTGAGCGATACTTTCTCCTTCACGAGGCCAAAAATTATAAATATAATTCCGATCACGATGAACCAGATGCATAGGATAAAACTTCTGATGAAATTCCAATTTCAATCGGTTGTAGTTCCATGATCCAATATCATCACATAGCCTATACCATGTCAATGCCTTCTCCTTCAAAGATAAAGGGAATACCTTCTTCTTGACATCATCCTCGGGCAAACCTGCAAGCTTAAATAATCCACAAACTTCATCCACATATATTAGATGCAAATCAGGATGTAGTGTTCCATCTCCTGCATAAGCATTAGCTAGCAGTTTCTCTATCATACCCGAAGGAATTTCATAATAAATATTTTCAGTAGGTTCAGTAGGTTGAGGAGCAACTCTTAGTGCTCCGGTCGAGGTGAAGATACCCCGAACAAGCCCCTCAAAGGATTATGTTCCATAGTAACAAGTGACAGTAAATTTCAGCACACTATATAAATTTTTCCTTACCAAATTCCACTCACCAAAGGCACTTCACTCCCCGGCAACGGCGCCAGAAAAGAGTCTTGATGACCCACAAGTATAGGGGGTCTATCGTAGTCCTTTCGATAAGTAAGAGTGTCGAACCCAACGAGGAGCAGAAGGAAATGACAAGCGGTTTTCAGTAAGGTATTCTCTGCAAGCCCTGAAATTACCAGCAACAGATAGTTTTGTGATAAGATAATTCGTAACGAGTAGCAAGTAAAAAATGTAGCAAAGGTTCAGCAAGGTGGCCCAATCCTTTTTGTAGCAAAGGACAAGCCTGGACAAACTCTTACATAAGGCAAAGCGCTCCCGAGGACACATGGGAATTTCTGTCAAGCTAGTTTTCATCATGCTCATATGATTCGCGTTCGTTACTTTGATAATTTGATATGTGGGTGGGCCGGTGCTTGGGTGCTGGCCTTACTTGAACAAGCCTCCCACTTATGATTAACCTCTCTCGCAAGCATCCACAACTACGAAAGAAGAATTAAGATAAATCTAACCATAGCATGAAACATATGGATCCAAATCAGCCCCTTACGAAGCAACGCATAAACTAGGGTTTAAGCTTCTGTCACTCTAGCAACCCATCATCTACTTATTACCTCCCAATGCCTTCCCCTAGGCCCAAATAATGGTGAAGTGTCATGTAGTCCACGTTCACATAACACCACTAGAGGAGAGACAACATACATCTTATCAAAATATCGAACGAATACCAAATTCACATGATTACTTATAACAAGACTTATCCCATGTCCTCAGGAACAAACGTAACTACTCACAAAGCATATTCATATTCATGATCAGAGAAGTATTAATTATCATTAAGGATCTGAACATATGATCTTCCACCAAGTAAACCAACTAGCATCAACTACAAGGAGTAATCAACACTACTAGCAACCCACAGGTACCAATCTGAGGTTTTGAGACTAAGATCGGATACAAGAGATGAACTAGGGTTTGGAGAGGACATGGTGCTGGTGAAGATGTTGATGGAGATTGACCCCCTCTCGATGAGAGGATCGTTGGTGATGACGATGGCTTCGATTTCCCCCTCTGGGAGGGAAGTTTCCCTGGCAGAACAGCTCTGTCGGAGCCCTAGATTGCTTATGCCCAGGTTTCGCCTCAAGACGGCGGCGCTTCGTCCCGAAAGCTCTCTTCTTATTTTTTTTTCCAGGTCAAAACCCTCCATATAGTAGAAGATGGGCACCGGAGGGCCGCCAGGGGGCCCACAAGCCACAGGGGCGCGCCCTGGGGGGTAGGGCATGCCCCCCAGGCTTGTGGCCTCCTGGTGGGTCCCCTCTGGTATTTCTTTCGCCCAATATTTTTTATATATTCCAAAATAATTCTCCGTAACTTTTCAGGACTTTTGGAGTTGTGCAGAATAGGTCTCTCATATTTGCTCCTTTTCCAGTCCAGAATTCCAGCTGCCGACATTCTCCCTCTTCATGTAAACCTTGTAAAATAAGAGAGAAAAGGCATAAATATTGTACCATAATGTGTAATAACAGCCCATAATGCAATAAATATCAATATAAAAGCATGATGCAAAATGGACGTATCAAGGTAGTACGTCGCCGTGTCAGGGAGGAGGACGAGCACGTCCGTCGCTACATGGCGGCGTTGGACGCCAGGTTCTCCAATACCTGGCAGGTTCTTCAGGGATCTCACCCGAGTTATGACTCGGTGATGGTTCCTTATCTTTGGGTGTCCACCGCCAGCGACTCAGAGACCGCTAGTGAACTGAGTTCACCGTCCTCCACTTTGGATTCTAGGATATTCGATCTGTATTAGTGATCTTATATGATAATATTCGAGATGTATTATTTAATATTTGATGATGCATTAACTGGATTATTCGAGATGATGTATTAGTGATATTATATTCGAGTTCATTATAAATGTATTAGTGATATTATATTCGAGTTCATTATAAATGTATTGGTGATATTATATTGGTAAAATGCGTGTGTGACTTTCGGTCTGTCGTTGCTCCTTGTGTGACTTTCATGTGTGTTCTTGATGGAGGAATCCCGACTGTTGTCGTGGGGGGCGCTTCCTCCTCTTCTCTTCTTACGATATATACCTCGGTGTAATGCGCAAGGAGAGGAGAGGAGGTGCGCCCATCACCGACGGTCAAACTATTAGTGTGAGAGAGTGTCCACCAACATATATACACCATCATATCAGTGTGAGAGAGTGCGCACCAACACACCATAAGATATGAGAGTTATTTAAGGAAAGCCTCGACGGACCGAAAGTCAACCGATATTGAATTAGGTCTATTTGGACATGTGTGTATGTTATTGCAGGGAACCCCTCCTAGTGCCTATGTTTTGCCGGAATGTTGATTTATTTCCGTTCCGGCAAATTTTGGGCGCTCAATATGTCTTACATTAGCAATGGTCATGCCGTAATTTTTGAATCATGAACACAGGAAATGTCGTCGTCTGATGACGACGATAGGATCCAAATGTGTGAACTCTGCGACGAAGATAAGGGTCTTTGCGACCAGCCTGGGCTGCGAGACGACAGGTTCTTCACCATCAAGATTGACGAGACCTTCATTGTTTCTATGGTACGCAGAGATGACAAGTGTTTTTTCGTAATTAAGCATGACTTCTGTTTCTTTGCTTCAACGTGTAATTTCTGTTTTATACAATTCGACTAGTTCATCCCCTGCCATGCAAGACGGTATGTCTTGGAGAGGCTCGGTTTCGAGGACCACGAGAGTATGGAGACGAGGAGAGCTAACCTGAGGACTAAACATGGTCACACATTTCTGGTCAAAGTAATGAATGCAGTTAATAACACAGAATTAGGGTGCTCAAATTGGGAAGCTCTTTGCAAGGCATATGGATTTCAGGAGGATATGGAAATAACCTTCGATCTTCGTCCTGAAGATCATATTGAAGGTAACATCGACATTTGGGTGGATGTCGATATGCTTCCTGTTTTACCTCCATGTGAGTTTATCAACCATGCATATTTGTCAAGTAATTTACATTCTATATTTAAAAATAGTTGGTGTTCATCCATACTAAAAAATTTAATTTATAATTTACAACTTATTTCGTTTTTTCGAGTGAAACACAGAAAATAATTGACACGACACACTACACTTATGGATCACATCTAACTTGGGAGGAGAAGGATGATCTTATCAACTTTGTTATTGGTGTCCTAGTTGGTAGGGAGATCTTCCCGTATAATTTGGGAACTGGCCCAAATTATACATTGTACAGGACACTAATGCATAGGTTGAGGGCGGATGACATTCGCCGAAATATCTTGGTAAGAATTGCTAATTAAGTACACTACTGTTGCGTAAATGACATTGATTACATTGCTAACTAGGCTACTATTATGTTCTTCAACAGAAACTGCCAAATGAAGTTGTGCCTCCGTTGATGCATGGCGAAGGTAATATGACAATTAAAAGCCCTATGAGGCCCCAGTTCTTTTTTGCATACTCGACTGATCGCAAACCACCAAGACGGCTCCAAATTGAAGCATGGGGAGAAATAAAAAAGGATCGCACGCCACAAGTTGGAGATCGTTGGATCTCTTTGCTTCATCATGGAAACATAGGTGTTATTCTGTTTTATGTCATTTTACCTAGCAGGGAGGACTAGGTCCTATGAGAGAGAAGTTTTTCTGGTTTATATTAACTTGCATGATCGATTAGGATGATTACTATTATGATGTTTTTCTGTTTTATGAGATTTTAACTTGGTATGATTAAGATGATGATGAGTTGTTAGATGAGTAAGATGATGATGAGTTATATGACATATATTTGATTAAGGTGGATGGATGCAAGTGATCATGTTGAATTAGAGGAAAATATGAACATCATATTTTCCTCTAATTCAACATGATCACTTGCATCCATCCACTTTAATCTAAATGTAGTTGCTGGCACTATAATTATTGATGTTGTATATTAATATGTGTAACCGTGTGTAAATACAACATAAATATAAAAAAGGAATATGTGTGTTTAACAGTGGCGCGGGTTAGAAAAGCACGCTACTGATAACTCGGTTAGCAGTAGAGCTGGTTAAGAGGCGCTACTGCTAAACTTTAGCTGTAGCGCTGGGTAACCAGCGCTACTGATACAAGTTAGCTGTAGCGCTTTATCAGTGGCGAGGGTGCCCGCACTACTGATACACCTAAAAACCACGCTACTGCTAGGCTTTTCCCAAGTAGTGTGGGGGCGCTCGGGCTTGCCCGACACGCCCGTCACGTCGGACCCGACAGCCCGACCCCACCGCAAATTGCACCAAATCTCAGTCTCGTTTCTTCTTGGAAAAAAAGGCGAATCTAAAACTGCTGGCCCATTTGCAAGTGGTAATGGGTTTAACTGGGCAGGGAAAATTGAGATTCTAGATTGGTTTTGGGTTGAAAAACTACCACCCAGCTGAGCTAGCCTCATCCATTCATGTGCCTTTCGGATCCTCCAAACTGCCCTCTTTTTTGAACTCTTCGTTGGAAAGGTTCTCTCTTGTTCTAACTTTGAAGCATCATCACAGTTCAACTCGACTTTAGTCGCTTATAGGGAGTACTGAATGTTGCCTTGAATGTAAACTAGCCCACTGATCCAGAGAGCGCAACTCGGATCGGTTACATGAAATTTTGTGACTACAAAGAAACACGCACCAAATTAATGTCTTTCCCTTGCTTCTTCATGTGACATGCTTCTGCATATTGAAGAAAATGGCATGCCCCTAATAACTGACCACGTTGTATTGTTGACCTACACATATATATAGGGAAATAGGCAAGAAGATAAGGCTGTGCACTGCAGCCACATTGTCAGATGGGCTGGACAAGGATGCATGGAAAGCCACCCAGAAACTGGCTTGACCCTTTTAATTTATTTCTCGCTTCATGGATCACACAAGCCATCAATCTGAACGATGTTGCAAGAAATCAAGATAATCAGGCGGAGAACATGCATATAGGAACAAACCACGGGGATCCATGGGAATGTATGAAGAAAGTGACCATATAGTTGACGAATTTAAGGTTACTTCTGCGTCTGTCTATGTATAGCATTAATGGCGACACCATCATCTCATGGGTTATTCCACAAGTTGTGCAGGTATGCACGATTCTACCAGTTGAAGTAGATAGGTGTGGCGCTTCTAGAGTTATTAAAACTTAAAAGTATAGATCGAATAGCTGAAAATGCAAGATACCTAGCTACTTGGGGTCTTTGTAGTTCTTGGAAAACGACCAAATGAGGATGTACCATAATTGTTGCAGTATATAAAAGCCAGGACATATGCTTGTCACAGATATCGCAAGTGTCCATCAAAGATATGGGTTGATATACACTGACGGGTACATATATAATGAAATGTCACAAAAATGAGATAGCTACCTCCAGCCAATCAGAAAGAAGATACTGATTCCTGTACACACAGTGACAAACCGGAGCTAGCAGTGGATATACACGTATCTGCTCCATTCAATTCGACCATGTAAATACGTGTGGTGGCCAGACCATACGGTATCTAGAACTTGAAGTAGATGTGTGTATGCCAGAGTTGCAAAATCAAAACATGGTGAACAATTAACCAAGACAGAGTTGAGGTGTACATTTGACATGGCACGTTGTGAGCACATGTAGTAGTTTGCATGCATGCATATGTATGGTGCAATTGGCCTAACTTGCACGGATCCAATTCTAGTGATGTCTCGACAAGATTAGGCATGGAAAACCCGGGCATTTGCATGCATGTTACCCATAGGTTGTGTGCACATGGCCTGATTGCCATTTGCAAGTTTGCATCATCCATCGCACTCACATGAACATGTACATCTGGTCGTCCACGCATTAGTTTTCTTGCACCGTGAAACTGATGGCCGCCCGTCACACTGTGAGACTACCCACAATGGAAAGTAACATAGAGCAGTAACATGCATATGTTACTAGTCTAATTTACTACCTCCCGGTTCACCAACCGAGACTGGCCTTTAGTCCCGGTTGGCCATGACCCGGGACTAAATTCCTGCCAAATGGCCGGCAGCGCGCGCCGGGGGCTGGGGACACCAACCGGGGCTAAAGGTTTAGGGGTTTGGGGGTTTAGAGGTTTAGGGTTTATTGTTTATTTTTCCTTTTCATTTTGTGTTTTCCATTTAATTCTTTTTTATTTCAAACATATTTTACGCTACTACATACTGTACACGTTATGCATATACAATAGAATTTCTCGTAAAATGGATCATATATCATAGAATTTCTCGTACGACCATGCATACACACATATATATATATATAATTTGGTATATACAATTTCTCCTACAATTTGCAGATCATTACATGCAGGCATTAGATGAAATGGTATTCTCCGTCGGGAGATATGACCTGCTCAAGCAAAAATCCCACCATTTCCTCTTGAAGTGCTCGTATGCGGTCCTTTGGTAGGAGCCTATCTCGCATCTCTATCATCTTTAAAGAAGGAGATCAATATGAATATATTAGTTGTGTGTATATATATTAGATCATGATAAAAAAATGTGGATAGTGTTTACGTATCCAAAGATGTCTTGCATCTCCGCTCCTTTCGGTCATAAAACGAATGTTCTCGCAAACGTAGTATGCACATAAATTAGTCCCCTGTTCCTGGCTCATACAATTTACGAGAATAGAATTCAATCAGATAATAATCAAGCATGATAATGGTATTGAAACTAAAATTAAAGAGATGTGCGGACGTAGCTAGTACTACTTAATTACCTTGGTTCGTCGCCATTTCAGTTGTGGTTTCCATTCACCGACAACCTCTTTGGTGAACTTTTTCTAAACCCTGCCCGGCAAAGAAAATGAATAAAGAAGTTATTAATTACTTGATATCAGGAAATGAACTAAAGAGGCAGACATAGTGCGATAATGATTGAAATTACATGTTGAGCATAAAAACAGGCTTTTGTATTCTTCAGGGTCTTTACCTAGTGAGTCCAGTACTTCAACAGTTCCCTTGTCAAATCTAATCATTAGCAAGATCCAGTGGTATCTGCGCACACGTTTGTATAAGCGGGCATGCATAACTCATCAACTACACTTAACATCGAGTAAGCAAAAATAGAATTTGTAGTACAAGACAGTAACACTCACCTGAAGTTGTAAGGAAAAAGTATTTCTGGTTTGGTATTTAGTTCCTTCAAAGACATTAGCAAGCTATTCTCTGTGTCTTGTTTGTACTTATTTAACACCTCTTCATTAATGGTATTTGGGTCAATGAACCCAATGCAATAGCCTCCATCTCTTTTCAATTCAAAAATCTTCATTCTGCATAATACCACACAAAATAATATAATGAGGATAATTACACGCAATGAACTAGCTGAGCTAGAGACTTAAATTACAGAAAGAAATCACTTACAGACAATAGCAACTAACGAGAGATTTGTTGAGTGCGTCTTGATTGAATAACTGAAAAAAATCTGGAAATTCAATCCACACATATTTTCCATGGAAGTAATGCTCTGGCTTGACTTTCACCATGAGGTTCTCTCGCCTGACCTTTATTTCTCTCAGGTACCACTCATGCAAACTGTGCATTTGCGTTGATAGAAGCTTCTCCTCGCCAGGACTGACCAGAGGGTTCCCGGGGACATATTTCCTTGCTAGTTTCTTCGGATCGATCGTGGGGACTTCCTCGATGCCTAGGAGTTGTTCAACAGTGATACCCATCTCTCTAGCCATCTCTCTATTAGCGTCGGTTACCGCCTTATCGGTACTCACCTTGAGCGGGGGTATCGATTGCACTGCCTGTTCTCCGAGCTGGGGAACAGTTTTCCCGCATTTATTACTACCTGTAAGGCTCGACTGCTGATTTATTTGTTGATAATATGACTTGCTAATAGAGCGTTCATAGTCTGGTCGCCTTTTCTCCACAGCCGGTTTAGCGAGATCCACAAAGTGTTGTACGACTTTCTCAGGTATTTTCTCCTTTGGCGGCGGGGGCGGTTTCGGTCCAAAATGGGCCTTCAATTCGAAAGCCACTTGGGCATTGTTTTCCTCCTCGGTCATCTCGTAAGCTAACTTCTTTTTGGCATGAGGCTCGGGTTTCTTCTTTGGTGCTCTCTTCTGCTTTGGAATCGGCTGACGCGGCGGAGATCGATATTGCGGACTCGCGCTAGGCTCTGTCTCGGGGTGGGGTGGATTCGGCTGACGCGGCGGACTTGCGCTGCGCTCCATCTCGAGGTGGGTTGGAGTCGGCTGAGGCGGCGGACTTGGAGGAGGAGCCGGTGGCTTTGGCACCGACTTTGGAAACACAATGCATTCCTTTCTCCATACAATGAGACCACGTATGGCTTCTCCCAGTGTATGCTCCCCTTGACCTCCATGAAAGTCAAGCTCTAGTGAGTCATATCCCGATAGAACTTCATCCACCCCGACACGAGCATAACCAGGTGGAATCGGATTGCCATGGATGGTTGCTTCAGGTGCATTTGGTAAAGCAAAGCCGTCCGCCACCTTCATGGATATGTTCTTCATTTTCATGTGTAACTCACGAGTTGTCATGTCTTGGATATCATGGTTGCTTCAGGTGCATTCGGTAAAGCAAAGCCGTCCCACACACGTACACCTTTTATGTCTCACAGCTGTAAAAGTTCTTCAACTAATGGCCTTAGGTACACATCAATGTCGTTGCCGGGTTGCTTAGGGCCTTGGATGAGCACTGGCATCATAATGAACTTCCGCTTCATGCACAACCAAGGAGGAAGGTTAAAGATACATAGAGTCATAGGCCAGGTGCTATGATTGCTGCTCTGCTCCCCAAAAGTATTGATGCCATCTGCACTTATACCAAACCATAAGTTCCTTGCGTCACCTGCAAACTCCGGCCACTTTCTCTCGATTTTTCTCCACTGTGACCCATCAGCGGGTACTCTCAACTTCCCGTCTTTCTTACGGTCTTCTTTGTGCCATCGTAACAACTTGGCATGCTCTTTGTTTTGAAACAAACGTTTCAACCGTGGTATTATAGGAGCATACCACATCACCTTGGCAGGAATCCTCTTCCTGGGGTGCTCGCCCTCAACATCATCACCAGGGTCATCGCGACTGATCTTATAGCGCAATGCACCGCATACCGGGCATGTATTCAAATTCTCGTACACCTCACTGCAGTAGAGGATGCAGTCATTAGGGCATGCATGTATCTTCTGCACCTCTAATCCTAGAGGGCAGACAGCCTTCTTTGCTTCGTACGTACTGTCGGGCAATTGTTGTCCTTTGGAAGCTTATTCTTCATTATTTTCAGTAACTTCTCAAATCCCTTGTCAGATACACCAATCTCTGCCTTCCATTGTAGCAATTCCAGTGTGGTACCCAGCTTTTTCTTGTCATCTTCGCAATTTGGGTACAACAATTTTTTGTGATCCTCTAACATGCGCTTCAACTTTAACTTCTCCTTTTCACTTTCGCAGTTT
The DNA here is from genome assembly GCA_039707655.1 of Elymus sibiricus. Taxonomy (NCBI): domain Eukaryota; kingdom Viridiplantae; phylum Streptophyta; class Magnoliopsida; order Poales; family Poaceae; genus Elymus; species Elymus sibiricus. The sequence goes on from CM077665.1 coordinate 61,419,848, forward strand.
TTCTTTGCATCAGCAATGGCCCGACCAAGATGTTCAGCTTATCTGATGCCTCTTCTTCAGCTTCTTCTTCTTCATTCTCTTCCCACATTGTAGTACCATCGTATTCAGGGACCCAGGATAGTTGTCATCATCCTCTTCTTCTTCATTCTCTTCCATTAGAACCGCTCTTTCTCCGTGCTTGGTCCAACAGTTATAGCTGGACATGAAACCGGACGTAAACAGGTGGACTTGAATGACTTTTGAGCTAGAGTAATTCCTATCATTCTTACAGACACCACATAAAACCATTCCGCTTGTTTGCCTCAGCCGCATGCAAAAAACTATGCACGCCATTAATGAACTGAGGAGAGCGTCGGTCACCGTACATCCATTGCCGACTCATCTTCATTACACAACACCGAAAAGACCAAATTAATACAAGTTCATACATAAAGTTCATACACACTTATTCTCATAAAAACAACATCAAACTATCTAGCTAAAGCATTTAAATGCAACAAGAAATGCGATCAAAATCGCAACGAAGGTAATCATTGATCCAATAGCATAATGATACCAAGCCTCTTTATTAACGGCATATTTTCTAATCTTTCTAATCTTCAAGCGCATTGCATCCATCTTGATCTTGTGATCATCGACGACATCGGCAACATACAACTCCAATTTCATCTTCTCTTCTTCAATTCTTTTCGATTTTTCTTTCAAATACTCGTTTTCTTTTTCAACTAAATTTAACTTCTCGACAAGAGGGTCGGTTGCAATTTCCGGTTCACATACCTCCTAGATAAAAATATCTATGTCAACTTGATGGGCATAATTGTCATAAACACGAAATGCAACAACTAGTTATAAAAGAGAATATACCACATCCGAATCATAAACCGGACGAGGGCCGACGGGCACGGATATCAAAACCATGGCACTATGTATAACAAACAATCATACAAGTAAGAAAATTATTCAAGTAACTATCTAAATCATACAAATAAGAATTTTTTATAAAAAGGATAAGAACAAGAGGCTCACCAAAGTGGTGCCGGTGACGGGACGGTGCGGGCGATCGACGGTGGTTAGGACGGGGACGGGAAGGCACTAAGTAAATCACACCTGCACATATGCAAACTAAGAAGTTAATTTGAGCCCAAATTGCATATAAATCAAATAAACTCCCACATAATTACTCCCAAACTAAAACCCACAAATCACTATACTTATAGAGCATTGCACGAGCTAATCTAGCAATGAGAGATGAAAGGACAAAGTTGCTAACCTTTGTGAACACTTGGATAGATGGGGTGCCTCAAATCTTGACAAATCTTGGCAAAAATACAGGATGAGCTCGAGCAAGGGGAAGAGAACAGAGGAGAGAAAGGAGAAAACAGAGAAAGGAGAGCTTGGGCTCGGGCTGGACGAAGCACTAAAGGTCCATCTCTAGTCCCGGCTGGTTTATCAACCGGGACTAAAGGGGCTCGCAGGGGCCCCAGCATGACGCCAGCCTGCCACCACCCCTTTAGTCCCGATTGGTGACACCAACCGGGACTAGATGTCACAAATGAACCGGGACTAAAGCCTAGCCGTTGGAACCGGGACTAGTGGTCACATTAGTCCCGGTCCAAAACCCGACCGGGACTAATGCTCCGGACGAAAGGCCTGTTTTCTACTAGTGATGGGTGCTACCGTATATTTTCTCTATTGTTTTGTGGGAATCTGAAATTATATTTAATATACTGGAAACACACATGCTTGAAGAGAATAGTGTAGGAAACAAATATTGAGCGCAACAGATCAAACAAGCCTACGTAAACGGATAGTCGCTGGAACACACAAAAAGTAGATCCAACGATGCCCCAAAAAAAATTGAAACCCAATAGACTAGTTCATTCTGTGAATGTGGTCGATGTTAGAAGTACCAAATCTTTTCAGTGACTGGTATGCCTGACTACCGTCGTTGCTAGTCTCTTGTTGCCGAGGTACACATATATAGAACAACTGACCATACTAGAAATTAGAAGATGCTCGAGGGTGGAGTTCGGGCGAAGCCTACATCTCGAAGAGCCCTTGCTCGACTACTCCTCCCTATTGTATTAAATCAACGTGATATAAGCAGCGCGATGAAACTCGTAGATGGTCGGCCCATCTCAAAGTACCACCGCGGTTAGTCTATCAGTCCTCTCGCAATCCCGTTCTATGTACTTAATGGTATGTTTTGGTTATATGTGATGCCATTGTGTACTAGGCACGGGTTACACATATGTGTTTAGCCTTTACACCTAACCCTCTTTCAACTCAACACAAATCGGATAATAACCCCATGATATTCAACATAAATACCAACATCCGGTCGACAGAACTTGACATCACATATGACATGTTGTGGACGGTATATATGAAGAACCATTGTGATAAAGCTTACTCCAAACCTCTCTCAATAAGAATAATCTGAGTTTAACTCTATCGCATATAGTTTATCATGCATCTGTGAGGAAAGGGGATGTTAAATAACAAATACACCCTATCATAGATGGCAAGGAAAGTCGCCTGGGATATGGATTTTCTCAACCATGGGCGATTCGGGAATTATGTATCTAGAGGGAGTAGTGTAGTGGCAGCAAGAGAATGACACACCATGACAAAGTTTCATATGTAAGAAGACGGTAACCCAAACCACACACACACACACACACACAAAGACGGTCCAAAGACCGGAGGCCGTAGAAAAATCCAGTTGCCTGAAAAATAGCAAGAGCGGAATAGAAATTACCTCCTCAAAGGAAGCTGAAATGCGCCGATTAATCAACCCTATATATCTACTGGCTACCGCGTCGACCAGCAATCCAGCATCCACCACCTATAGCCCGTCGAAAAACCGAAAAAGCTTCAAAGGTGACATGACCTTCATACAATTATTGTGACACAAAGAAAATAACACATGCGCACATAACCAACAACACCAACCAAACGATCTGAACATATCGCCGGCCGGAGGAAGATGGCAATGAGAAAAGGTGGTGCATGACCAACCACGAGTCCACGACCAAGCATGCATGCAAACAGTACGTACCAAAAAACGAGCGAAGGTACGTCGGTTGGCGGTTGGAATTACATGCAGAAACTTTGAGCAGCACAACAGTCTCTGTAAAGTCGAAAATGACGTTGACGTTGGTCGTTGGTGTAGAAAATAAGTTGAGGTCTCCCTTTCCGTGTCCCCCAGCTGTTGGTTCATACACCGATCGATCGAGCCTACACATGAATGCAATGCAACTACTACTTTTCGAAAAGAAAATAAGTCAGGTTTGTCGCAGAGTACGCACAGCTGCATGCACAACCGCTGGTTGGTACGTACGTACGTACGTATAGTTGTAAGCTTCCGATCTTACGTGCACGTGGTATGTGGATGCATGCCTATGTAATCTAGCTGCTTGTTTTTCTTCGTACACATGCATGGCTGCTGTGATTGTGACGTGAATTGCATGCAATTGAACAGTCTTGTTGGTCAATTCGGACGGTGTGATACGGAGGGCGACTACCTAGCTGCCTGCTAGTAGCCTACTCCCAGCATGCACAACTGCCGATCGACCGGTTCATCTTGAATCCAGGACACTGCCCAACTGAAATCGGGTTTAAAAGTTTCGAATCCGGTGGTTGCTGCACAGGTGCACATGGCTATGCTTGTGCAAACGACTTTAATAATCGGGTGATATTGAAGGCCCAGCCGCCTAGATATTGCACATGGTGAAATTTAAAGAAGAAGAACACATTGCTGATAAATAAAAGGAGGGTTATTTGAAACGGGCCATTTACATAATCTTTTTACTGCTGGGACTGCAGGCAAAGAAGAAGAAGAATATATTGTAGTAGCAAGGCCTGAGCGGCGACGAGGTAGAGATGAAAGAAAAAGCAAACTAGGTTAATGCATGCTAGTCAAATTTTGGATGGTTAGGCGCATCGAGGGTGACTCCTCGCCTATTCCTATCATGCATAACTGCCAATCTATCGGTTGGTCTTTAATCCAAGATACAAGGGTTGAGATCCTCTACAGTACTGCAAGATCTGATTAAAAAGTTTTGAGCCTGGTGGTTGTTACACACAAGGATGGGTGGTGAATAAACACATATAGTTATCTGAAAGAGGACCCTCTTTGCTGCTTCTCCAAGTCACCCGACTCTGTAGGTAGTAGTGAGAGACTTTTTTGCTAGCCTTGGACTTTTTGAACAGATGAAACTGCTGATTGTACATTGTAGTAAGGACTGATGAGGATCGAGGAGGGGACAAATTCACTGTTTTGACCTTTTTTGGAAAGTTCAGCCCGATCTGACCCCGGTTTGGAAAAAAATTCGGATCTGACCCTTTTTCCTACCGCCAGATCAGACGGCGGTAGGGTTACACGGGCTACCGCCAGGTCCCTTGGCGGTAAGAGACTTTGCCACGTCAGCGCCGCAACTGACGGTCGCCGTTGCTCTGCACGGCCATACCGCCAGAGAGGCTGGCGGTAGCCCTCGTTAACCTACCGCCGCAGGGTTCGGCGGTAGGGTCTGTAACTTAACTAGCCGAACCGCCGGCTCGCCCTCCCCATCTCTTCCCCCACCCCACCCGCGGCCTCCTCAAGAACAGAAGAGGGGAACCTCTCTCGCCCCCTCCACTCTCTCCCTCGGATCTCTTCTGATTCTTGACCATTTTTGCGGATCGAGATGGCTCCGAAACGAGAAAAGTTAGCTCCTCCGATCCCTCCAATTCGTTTTAGTCAAAAAGCTTCCGATTTGTCGCATTATTCGATTCAAATCCCCTCCTATTTTCGAATTAGATTTTTTTTTGCACGATAGGATTGTTTTAGGTTGATTCTAGCTATTCTAGGGGGTTGGATTTGTACTTGTATTTACTTGTTGGAAAGATTGTTCGTATTATCATGATGAACCCTAGTTCATGTGAAAAAAATCTTGATATGATGCATGCATGTTGAAGGAATGAATCCATATGTTTGTTTTGATGTGAATCTTTGTGATATGATGCATGATGCATGTAATGCATGTGATGAACCTTTGAGAAGGAATAAATTGTATGTATTTACTTATTTTTTTACAAATTGAAGAAATAAATGAATAATGTTAAAACAATCTTATGCAAAATGAAATAATGAATCATGCTTATCAGAATCATGTTTACGGATGAATTATGCTAATGTTATTTTAATTATGGCTATGCTTATGCTTATGCTTATTTAGGAGGCCACCTCTTCCGGACACCATCGGTACTAAGTATACCATGCTTGACCCCGCGTTCGACAAGGGTCATCGTGCTCGTTTCATTGAGAATGGAGTGGTAATTATCATCATTGAACCAAATCTTTCATATTGATGAAAATAAGTTACTAAATATTTGGTTCTTCATTTTGACAGATGCTCCCGCCACTGCGGATGAGAGCTCACGGGACAACCGCTAAGATGGTGTATGACGATCGCTACGCGCAGTACTACAAGAGAGCCGGGCTGTTGGGTTTTGTCCTGCAGTTCAAGCGTAAGCCGCCGACACTCGTCCACTCAGCTCTGTCAGCTTTGATCGACCGGTGGCGGCCAGAGACACATACTTTCCATCTTCCATGTGGAGAGATGACGGTGACCCTCCAGGATTGGGGGATGATTACGGCCCTACCGATCGAGGGTCATGCTCTCACTGGCCGAGTTGACAGGGCTCACTGGGAGGATAGGGTTACCGCCCTCATCGGCGACTGCCCCCCTGCTAAGGCTAACCGTACTTCCGGCGTACCGCTGCCCTGGCTCCTGAAGCACCGGAGCAAGTGCCCGGATTTTGTCAAACCCCGGGTGGTCACTACTAGGAAAAGGGCTATAGCTAATATGGACATTAATGGCGCACCACATATGTGGTGCGCCACTGCTATATAGCAGTGGCGCACCATGTGTAGGTACGCCATTAGTGTCCATATCACTAGTGGCGCACCACACCAACGGTGCGCCACTACTAACAATTTTTTTTTCCAAAACTAGTAATGGCGCACCAGGGTCTAGTGCGCCATTACTAGTTTTAACTAGTAATGGCGCACCACACACTCTGTGCGCCACTACTGACAATTTTTTTTTTACTTTTTTTTTTCAAAACTAGTAATGGCGCACCAGGGTATAGTGCGCCATTACTAGTTCAAACTAGTAATTGCGCACCCCAACCACGGTGCGCCACTACTAACAATTATTTTTTTTATTTTTTTTTGCAAAACTAGTAATGGCGCACCACATGACAGGTGCGCCATTAGTAACCAGGGTTACTAATGGCGCATTTTAAGGTGGTGCGCCATTGGTAACCTGAGAGCAGCTAGATATTTTGGACAGCCACCTACCACACTCACTTTCCCCACTTCATTCTCTCCACCTCCTCCTCCAAGCTTGTCTCGGGTGCCTCCTCCTCCTCACCTCATTTGCACCATAGATTCACCCAAATTAAGTGGTTAAATTTCCTTTTTTTGATAGGTAAGTAAGGGGAAAGCTTTCTTTATGTTGTAGATCTACATTTTTCTCCCTCCAACAACGTGCACATGCACTTTTTATGGCCTAGATCTACGTATGTTTGTGGTGTTGCATATGTTTGTGGTGTTGCATATGTTTGTGTTTGCAGGTAACGGTATTTGAAATGCGATAGTTGCCAATATTTTGCCGGAATGTTGATTCATTTCCGTTTCGGCGAGAATTTGGCACTATGCATTCTTTTTGGTCCTATTTTTAGGCAAAGTCATGCCAAATTTTTTTTGGTTCTAAAATATCGTTTTGCTCTACCCCGCAGGCGACCATGGTCCGCACAATGACCGAAGGCATCGTGAATAGGTTTTTGAGCTCCGCGAAGGCCGAGATGCTTCAAAAGAACGAGACGGAGATAAGATGTCCGTGTCGAAGATGCAAGCTGAAGAGCCTTATGGACCCGGATTCCGTACAGGTGCGGGACCACCTGCTCTTGCGTGGTTTCATGGATGGCTATCGGTGGCAAGGTGATGAAGATGATTATGAAGTCGTCCATGGGGGCCGGGCAAGAAATGAGGAAGGGCAGCAAGACAACCGCGGCGAGGGCGGGCAAGAAGACGAAGAATCTCCAGGACATGATCACGAAGTAGATGCAGTAGTACACAGTCATCATGTAGAAGATGCCGGACATGATGATGAGGAAGATGCCGGAGCAGACGAAGGGCATGATCATGAAGATAAAGATGCCGGAGCAGACGACGATGGACCATCGATGGGCTGGGTGCAGGACCCTCATATTCAAGAGCTGCTTCTCAAGCAGACGGATAACGCAAGAGCTGCCGCCCGAGAGAAAGCCAAGCTGGATCAACTGGAGATAGACGCGGTTACTCCATTGTATGAAGGATGCAGGCCCGAGGATACCCGCCTGAAAGTAAAGCTCATGGCTCTGGAGATGAAGGTAAAACACAAAATGACTGACGCATGCTTCGACGAGAACATGTCATTCTGGCACGAACATCTTCCCAAGGGGAACAAGTGCCCGACCAGTTTCGAGGAGGCGAAGAAAATCGTGTGTCCTCTGGATTTACCGCACGTGAAATACCATGTGTGCATTAACAATTGCATCATTTATCGGGACGAGCACGCGGAGTCTACCATATGTCCGGTGTGCGGCATCACTCGATACAAGAAGAGGAAGAAAGCTCCTCGAAAAGTGGTGTGGTACTTTCCGATCACTCCTCGTCTGCAGCGGTATTTCGCGGACCCTAAGGTAGCAAAGCTCCTGCGTTGGCACGCGGATAGGGAGGAGAAGAAGCGAGAAGATGACGGAAATGATCCGGAGATAAATAAAAAAGACAAGATGCTGAGTCACCCTAAGGATGCGAGACAGTGGCAAGCGTTGAACTTCGAACACCCAGAATTTGGGGACGATCCACGGAACATCGTGCTGGGCGCGAGCACCGATGGAGTCAATCCGTTTGGCAGCCAGAGAAGCACACATAGCACCTGGCCTGTGTTTGTGTGGATGTACAACCTTCCCCCCTGGTTGTGCATGAAGAGGAAGTACATTCACATGAGTATGCTAATTGAAGGGCCGAAACAACCAGGGAACGACATCAATCTGTATCTGGGGCTGCTGAAAGAGGAGCTAGACACGCTGTGGAAAACGCCAGCCAATACGTGGGACGCCGCAGAGAAAGAATATTTCCCTATGAGAGCCGCACTGCTCACGACGGTGCACGACTATCTCGGTTACGGATATGTCGCGGGGCAGGTGGTCCACGGATTTTCTGGATGCGTCAGGTGCATGGATGACACAACGTATCGCCAGCTAGATAGAGATCCCGGGTCTTCGAAAACCGTGTTCATGGGACATCGAAGGTGGCTTCGCGACGATGACTCATGGAGAAAACGCAAGGATCTGTTCGATGGTGAAACCGAACCCCGAAGACGCCCGCGTACGAGGAGCGGCGAGGAAATAGACGAGTTGTTGAAAAATTGGAAAGAGTGCCCACCGCCGGGAAAGGCGCCAGAGCTGGGAAAGGCGCCAGAGCCGGGAAAGAAGCGAAAGGCGCCAGAGCCGCTGCTGAAGGTATGGAAAACGAGGTCTGTTTTCTGGGACTTGCCGTACTGGAAGATCCTCCGTGTGCCTCACAGCCTTGATGTCATGCATATCACGAAGAACGTGTGCGAGAGTCTGCTTGGTACCCTGCTCAACATGCCAGAGAGGACCAAAGATGGGCCGAAAGCAAGGGCAGACTTGAAATCAATGGGCATCAGGGAGGAGCTTCACGCTTATGATGATGATGATGATGATGATGATGATGAGGCGAAGGACACGGAAAGTCGTCGCAAAGGCAAAAAGGCCAAGAAGATCGGAAATGACTTCCCTCCCGCGTGCTTCACTCTAAGTCAGGAGGAGATCGAGCAGTTTTTCACCTGCCTCGTAGGAGTAAAATTTCCTTACGGTTACGCGGGGAAGATAAGCAGATACCTAGACTCAGCGAAGCAGAAGTTCAGCGGGATGAACTCTCACGACTGTCACGTGCTGATGACGCAGATACTTCCAGTTGCAATCCATGGGATCATGGACGCGCACGTCCGTGAAACGCTATTTGGCCTATGCAACTTTTTCGACGTCATCTCTCGAAAGTCGGTTGGCGTGAGGCAACTCAGAAGGCTACAGGAAGAGATCGTGGTGATACTATGCGAGCTTGAGATGTACTTCCCGCCCGCATTCTTCGACGTTATGGTGCATCTGCTGGTCCATATCGTGGAGGATATCATCCAACTCGGGCCGACGTTCCTGCACAGCATGATGCCGTTCGAAAGGATGAATGGTGTCATCAAAGGATACGTTCGCAACATGTCACGTCCAGAGGGAAGCATAGCCAGGGGCTTTCTGACCGAAGAGTGCATCTCCTACTACACGAATTATCTAGGCATCGAGAACCCTGTTGGTCTGCCCGTCAACAGGCACCTCGGCAGGCTCGCTGGATGGGGTCACCACGAGGGTCGCCGCGAAATGCATGTCGACTTCGAGGGTCGACTCGCCGACTTTGAAAGAGCAAACCTAGTCGCGCTACAACACATTGACGTGGTCGATCCTTGGGTGGTAGAGCACAAAACCTTTATTAAGAAGACGTACAATGACCGAGGCCAACAGAGGACGGACGGAGATATAATCAAAGAGCACAACTCATGTTTCACGCGTTGGTTCAAGGAGAAGCTTCTGTCGTACCCTTTACATGAGGATTCTTCCGCGGAAGAACAACTCATATTCGCCTTGTCACAGGGCGCCGAGCACAACCTGATGACGTATGAGGCGTACGATATCAACGGCTACACATTCTACATCGAGGGAAAGGACATGAAGAGCGATGGTTATCAGAACTCCGGGGTAACGATGGAATCCTACACCGGTAACGAAAAGGACAGATACTACGGAAGGATCAAGGAGATCTGGGAGCTGAGCTACGCTGGAGAAAAGGTCCCGATGTTCCGTGTCAGATGGGCCAAGAGCGTCCTAAAAGAAGACCGGTATTTCACCACCATGGTTATACCCGAAGCCAAATCCAAGACCGCGGGCGCAAACGTCACCGCGAAAAATGAGCCATGGGTACTGGCTTCCCAAGTGGACCAATGCTTCTTCATTACCGACCCGTCAAAGCCCAGTCGTGTTGTCGTGAGGAGAGGCAAAAGGAAGATCATCGGAATGGATGGAGTCGCCAATGAGCAAGACTTCGACAAGTACGGCGACCCGAAGATGGAACATGACGACGACAATGAAGTGCCATACACCACAAGAAGAAGCAGGACCACCCTACCTAAAGGACGTCCATTCAAGAGAAGAACTCCATTTGCGAAAAAGAAGGGCAAGAAGATTGTGAAAAGATAGCTAGCTAAGATCGATTGTATTTAAATTGTAGTCTTCATTTCTCGATTGTATTTCGACATATGGAAATGATATTTCTTCTGTTCTAGTCCTCATGAATATTTATTTATGTTTATTCTGGTATTTATGTTTATTCTGGTATACCAATTTTTATTTGATGATATTTTTTCACATTCATAAATGTTTTCAAATTTGATCGTCATTTTCTAAAAAATTATTAGATGCAACTAAAAATAAAAATAAAAAAAGTTAGTAATGGCGCACCAGGGGAAGGTGCGCCATTGCTATCACTGTGTTTATGGCGCACCCCTAGATGGTGCGCCATTGCTATCACTGTGTTTATGGCGCACCCCTAGATGGTGCGCCATTGCTAACCTTCACCCCTAGATCGTCATTGTTCTGTCCATCTCGCTGTCCCTCCCTCGCCAGATCCCCCTCGCCCCCCGCACCCGCTCCACCGCCGCCGACGACCCCCCGCACCCGACAACCCCCGCGCCCGCTCCGCCGCCGGAGTCGCCGCCGGAGCACTAGGAGGAGGAGGCCCACGTCCACCAGGAGAGGAGGCCCGAGCACCTCGCGACCTCCCCGCCGTCTATCCCCGCCTCCACCAAGCTCGACGTCTCCGCCCTCCGTCGTCTCCGCTCCGGCCACCACCTCATCGTGGTCAGGTAATCTTCATTGCCCTCCTCCCTCTGCCCCTCTCCTCCTCTCTTCCTCCTCTCCTCCCTCCCGGCCATGCCCTCTTCTTCTCTCTTTTGCTAGGTTTAGGTCAAATCCCTCTCGAATTTAGGTCAAATTAGGTTCTTGAAATGGAAAATAAGATTGAGACATTGAACAGGAGTATTGAGTATATATACCTTCACAATAGTTAGAAGAATGAAATGCATACATTCATCTTGTTCAGGTCCTCCTCTTCAGCAATTCCAGTTTCATCGGCCTAGTTGAAGAGCACCCCTTGAGTCGGCCGCAATAAGCTCACGAGCTCAACGAATTTACCTTCAGAATCGCATTGCAGCACTTGTTCAGACAAGAGCGTCCATCATCTGAACCATGCATGTCCAATCCAAATGCAAAGAAGTTTCAGTTCTTTTATTTCATTAAACTGAAATGGTTGTAACAATATATGTACGGCACTGGAGCTGAAACTTATTTTCACAATGTCTAATGATTCCAAGTACTAAGAAGGAAAAAGAACATATGACATGCCCTAAATTATAGCTAATGGCATCAGCAGATAATTCTGAAGCTTATAAAACAATCATTTGTAGATATTTTTTGACAAAAGCAAATCACACATGTGAAGTCCGGAATGGTCTTAAAAGCATGAACCATGAATATCACATTTTTCAGATCATAAAACATGCTCCACAAATACTACTTTACATAATTTTCAGAGCATGAACCACTTAGAAAACTGAAGGAACAAATTATAAAAGAAGATCTAACAAACAGTTTTTCCAGCAGCGACTGCATCCCTAATACACAAAACATGAGTATTCAGAAGACATAATGTCGGTCATAGCCAGAAGAGTGGCATCCCAAGAACTAAACTGTGCTACCGAAGAAAGACAGAGAAGTGTCCATGCAGGGGCAGACCACAAGTTATGCCGGGTGGGCCCTTCATAGCACCTTTGTTGGAGAAGGCCAGTGATGTTTTCTACTGGGATGCACCTCTCTTTTTATATTGTGGGGTGTTGTGGGGTTGCAGCGGGGCGGGGGTGGGATAATGATTTTGCAGGTACCCCGAGAGGCCCTTGAGTTTGCCGGAATGTCGATTAACTTCCGTTCCGGCAAATTCGGGTACTCCATATGTCCTATTTTCAGCAAAGGTCATGCTGAAATTTTCCGTGAATTTTAGCATGACTTTGCTAAAAATAGGACATATGGGGTACTTGCGACTAATGCATGGGCCGGGGTATCTTAGTACTTAATTAAGTAGGATCAACTGTTTTTTTGTCCATCACTCGATAAACTACATGTATGTGTATTTAGCATGACTTTTTTTAGGCAACACAGTGGGTGATCTTCCAACTGCATTTTTCAAAGAAGATGCAAATGAATGAAATTGGCTCACCGTGCCAAGGGAAATCAGGCTCAATGTAGGACAGATGCAGTTGATTTGCTGTTCTTATGGAATAAATAATAGATGTTTAACTGAAACCATTTACTGTAGGACTTGCAAGCAGCTGTGCTTGCAAGCAGTAGCCCTTCTCTCTTCTTCTCATTTCTCTCATCTCAAGCAGTTAAAAACTTTATTTAATTAAAACTACTCCACACAAAACTACTCCATGTGTGTGTGAGAGATAGTGAGAGGAGACAAGAAGAAGGGGGTTAGGAAGGGACTTGGACCTTAGCAACAACACACTAACAGGTTCCATCCCAAAACACCTAGGCAATATCACAAACATCTCTCAATTGTTCCTTGACAATAACCAACTTTTTGGCAACATTCCTCGAGAATTAGGTTATTTGGTCAACTTAGAGATCTTGTTCCTTGACAATAACCAACTTTTTGACCAAACTTTTTTCCTATTTAGAGCGAACATGGCCCACAACGATGCCGGCGGTTCGGGCAAGCAATTCTGGGAGCTGTCCCAGGAGATGGAGGAAGAACCTCACCGCTATGAGGACGCCGCGGAAGACACCGATCCCGACTACACAACCCCTAGTGGCGTCGGGGATGACACCACTGATGGTGCCACCGAGGATGCCACCACTGATGATGGCAGCGCACGCACAGATGGCAGCCAACCGAAGAGGCAACGGAAGGACCGGCGCCCGAACGTGCTCGGCACCGTCAAGCAGGAATTTACTGAAGTGTCCTCCAGTGGGCATCCAACAGCGCCCAAAGAATTAGTCAGTGGGTACTCGGGACAACTCGGGTGCATTCTCCGGAGCACCGTCTCGATCAACACCGAGAACCTAAGGCATCGTGACCGAGGGAATTTGCGCAACCTCCTCTTCACGAAGCTGCACGAACGATACAAGTTCCCCGGTGACGTCGCAAACACACGCCTCTCAGGGAATACAGTGAACAGTGCCGCCCTCACGAAGATGAGCACGGCCCTGGCTACTTGGAGAGCCGCGGTGAGGAGAAGGATTCTAAGAGGTGATAGTTATGAGAAGATCAAGGAGACAAATCCTTCGATCAGCGAAGCTGACTACCTCGAGTTCAAGGCCAAGTGCGAGTCCCCGGGGTCCGCGGAATCAAGTCAGTGGGGGAAAGATATGCGGGACTTGAACTTAGGGGTCCACAAACTCGGTCCCGGCGGTTACAGAGTGGCGGAACCTATATGGGACAAGGAGGACGCGGAGCGTGCCGAGCAAGGCCTACCGCCCCTCTTCGATAAATACCGTGACAAGCAGACCAGGAACTATGTCAGGGCCCAGTACAAGGTGGACCCGGTAACAAAGGAGCTTACCACGGATCCGAAGACCAAGGCGCTTGAGCTTGTTCTGGTAAGGAATACACCCCCGCGTAATTAGCTCCATATGGTTGCATTCTAATTAATGAAGCCAAATTCTAAATGGTTCACGTTCCTTCCGCAGGACACTGAAAGCAGTAGCGCGGGGTCGTCTCAGAGCTCCCCTTGGGACACCACTTTAAATAGGGCGTTGAACGTAATGAAAAACAAGGATATGTTTAGTAAGCCGTCGTCAGCTGGTCGTGTGGACGGCAAAGGCTTGTCCACGAAATGGTCGGAATACTATACCGCTGGGCGAAAGGAGAGAAAGACCAGCTCGGAAAGCCAGCAGCGCGAGGTTCAAGAACTCAAGGCAAAAGTGGCGCGGATTCCGGAGATGGTCCAAGAGCAAGTGCGAGACCAACTGGGAGCGACGATCACCGCCATTGTGCCTACCTTGATTGAGGGGCTGCAGGCGTGGATTGCGGGCGGCCAACAGGGGCCACCCCCGATTCCCAGCTTCACGGGCAGCAACTCGCACAACGCGCCAGCGGCGCCATTGGTGTCTCCGGCGGAGGCGGTATTGGTGTCTCCGGCGCCGGCGCGGGCATTGGAGCTTAATGCACCCGGGTGTGGGAAGAATACGCCGGCCGGCACCTCGGCAGCAAGCGGCCCCTCCGTCACTTGCACGCCCGCCGTTGGCGGTGCCTCGACATTAGCCGAGCTCGACGCCATCACGGTAACTAAGCCTCTCGGCCGATGACTTCATCTCCCTGTCTTTGACTGGGCATCCCTGACACCCTACATGTTTTCGCAGGGCGCCGCCGACGTTCCATGCACTCTCCTGCACTTCGTGGGCGGCGAGTTGATCGATGTCGCCAAGGCCAGAATCGTTCAACCGGGCAACCCCGTGTTCCACGGTAATCCGATGCCACCCACCGTGTATAGGGTTCAACTGGTTCGGGTGCTGCCGGGCTGCGACGACTTGTTACCTCCGTTTCGACCCACTGGGGCCGACGAAGATGATGTGATGACCCTCAGCGCCTGCTTAAGCTAGCCCCTGCTTTGGCCGAAGAGCCAGATTCGTTTGGGGGCGGGGGACACCACCCCACAGACAACACCGCCAGTCGTGCCGGCGCCAAGCCATGGCAAGACCGCCGCAACGCTACCGGACATGCCGGACATGCATATGGCACAGGATCCGGACATGCATATGGCACAGGATCCGGACGACGACGACGACGACGATGGTACATTTACCAAAGTCGATAAGTACTTCAACGAACATGGGTACGGTGACGAATTCTTGGGGCCTCCTTCTCAAGAACCCAACCCTGCAAAAGACGATCGCGATCTACCTGGTACCGCGGAGAAACCCAATTGCAACAGGCATCGTCTGGCGTTCAGTTCTCAGGAGACGCCTCCAGCTGCCGCCTTCACCGAGCCTCAGATAGCCGAGGTGCGAAATATTATCAGCCCCAACACACTCAAGAAGGCGGTCTCTCAGCAGAACTCGATCCCATTACAGCAAAAGAAGAAGGGACGGAAAAGAAAGATTAAGGGTGCGAGACAGCCGGCACCGAGTACGATCCGTGCTCAGGACGGGCCACCTTCACCTAAGGATATCTCGAGGAGGGTGCATGTGGCGGGTAGGCCGATGCTATCGACTAATATGCTCAATGCTGCAACCGGTGCTATGCGGAGTCTGCATGACAGTGTTCTTTCTTTGGAGAAGCGGCGTCTCTCCGAGAATGATGTGGCATACCCGGTTTTCGTGGCCAAGGTGCCAGAGGGCAAGGGCTTTGTCGATAGCACCATCGGGGGTATGATCGTCCTGCGGTTTGATGACATCTTCGCTATGTTTAACCTTCATCAGCTGCACTACACCTTCATTCGGCTATTTTCGCTCAGTATGGAGATGCGGATCATTAGAGACAAGACCCCGGACATCGTGATAGTCGACCCCTTCTACATGCGTGCCAAGATCTTGGGCAGCGCTGGGGCCCGGCAAGTCGCGAGTTCATACCTCGAAGGCGTCATTCTGGCGAACCCAGATAAGGATAACTTCCTCGTGCCTTACTTTCCCGAGTAAGTCATCCCCTCACCGCCCCGTAACATATGATTTCTTAGATTTCGATCGTTCTTTTTTTTTTCTAACATTCCGTGTTTTGTGCAGTGACACACATTGCACACTCATCCTCTTCAGCCCGAAATATTCCATGGCCACGTATTTCGACTCGGACCGTCAGTCGAAGAAAGACTACACAAATATCAAGAAAGTTCTTGATGAAGCTCTCCCCGGCTACGCCAGATCTGGAGGCACCTTCAAGAGGCCAATTTGTAGGTACGGCAAGCACGTGTTCACCCACAATACGACGTTCCCCTGCGTCAAGCAGCCGCCTGGCGATCAGAAGGATGCCTACTACGCCCTCCATCACATGCGGGCGATTGTGCGGGACCATAATCACCTTCTGCTACCAAATAATCTCAAAGATTGGGCCGCACGCTTGTCGGCAATCCAGGACGCGGACATCAGACAAGAATTCTTTCGCATCCAGTCGGAGTTTGCGGAAATCATCCATCAAGATGTCCTTCGTACCTCGGGGCAGTTCTACCTTAGATATCAACCGTCCAACAGTGAGATAGAAACAACGCTACAAATGCAGGCTGACAACGACCGCGATTTCATGACCATCACGATAGACGGCGGCTTCATCCACGCTCCGGTCCCTGAGTCGAGTCGAAAGTAGTGATGCTATGTAGTTCTGAAATATCGATTAGCTCATGTTGTAATTAAACTTTAATGAACTTGTATGTCTCTTTAGTTTGGACAGTCGTTCAACTTATATGTAATCGATGCTATTTATTAGTAGGACCATGAATCGTGCTATTAATGTGTTGCTTTTCTCTTCCGATCCTTTTGTTCCATACTTATATATTGCTTATGTATTATCTGTGAATTGCTACTAACGTTTTGTTTGTCTAGTGCATAGAGATGCCATGGTATGTCGTGTACAAGGGTAAGGTTCCCGGAGTCTACGACGACTGGGAGGAGTGTCGGAAACAGGTTCACCGTTTCAGCGGTAACAGTTACAAAGGGTACACCACCAGGGCGGAGGCGGAAGCTAGATACGCGCGCTATCTAGCGGGAGAGAGGAGGGAGCGTTGGAGGAACCGGATGAAGACCAGTTTCATCGCGATGATGCTCATCGTGATGACCGCTTCTCTCTTCTATGTGATGGTAGTTTAGATGATCGATATCGACTTGTAATGTGAAGACAAACTCGCTACTCGCGGTCTCGAGACTTGTAATGTTCTAACTTTGTTCGGTATTTTGAATTCGGAGACTAATATGATGAATTGTATTCGTAGACTAATCTTCTATTGTATTCGATAAATCTGCTGTTTATATGTTGTGCTGTCTATATTCTGTGCAGTAATATATTTTGTAACCTGTGCAAATATCAGAAAAGAAAAAAAAATTCCTAATATTCATACTAGTGGCGCACCACACTGCACTTTAGTGGCGCACTGCAATAAACACACTAGTGGCGCATTATCTAGAAGTGCGCCATTAGTAACCCAGAGCACAAGGTAAATATGGCCCCCTGGGAGGCATAGTAATGGCGCACCAGGGGACATAGTAATGGCGCACTGCCAGGTGCGCCACTATTGTCTGGTATACTAATGGCGCACCAGGGGTGCGCCATTAGTACTTGTTACTAGTTGCGTGATGATAGTGGCGCACCTATAGTGCGCCATTAATGGCCAAAACAGGTGCGCCACTAACATGCCTTTTCCTAGTAGTGGGTGGAGCAGTATGCCAGGGCCTACCTGTGGTATCTTCTCACAGAGGTCGTGTTTCCAGACTGCTCTGGGGACACAGCCCTATGGATGTATCTCGACTTCCTAGCGGACTGGGATGCAAGGTACAGCTGGGGGTCCGCTGGCCTCGCCTACCTATACCGTTCGGTAAGTAAATATCTCACTGTTTTTCATTGAAGCATGCTGATTTAGTTTATGTCATCTGATCATCAACTTGTGTTCTGTAGCTTGACGACGCAACCCAGAGGACGGAAGAAAAATCTGGCATGTGCGGATGTGCATGGGCTCTCTCCATTTGGATGTGGGAGCGGATCCCAGTGGAGCGTCCGGAGAAACTAAAACCGCGGGAATGGAAAGACTATGGCGAAGATGACGATGGTACTCGGTGCCCGACCGTCGCGTACGCTTGGGACGTGGTGGGTGTCTACTCTGGCACATCCAAGGCTTTGTACAAGGTCTTCACCAACGAGATTGATGCTCTGACTGCTTTCC
Organism: Elymus sibiricus; assembly: GCA_039707655.1. Classification (NCBI taxonomy): domain Eukaryota; kingdom Viridiplantae; phylum Streptophyta; class Magnoliopsida; order Poales; family Poaceae; genus Elymus; species Elymus sibiricus. Next base: position 61,437,925 of record CM077665.1, read on the forward strand.
AGGTATACGAACTAGATTTTGAAAATTTCCGACGGTACTTTCACTTGAGCTTACCATTTTTTGGTACCAGGTTAATTGGCAACCGTATGATGAACGAGATTGGGGGTTCGAGCTGAACGTGATGTGCACGCGGGACATGCTTTTCTGGCGGTACAAGGTGCCCATGATTTGTGTTTATGCTGTCGAGTACCACATGCCACATCGCGTTGCCGCACAGTTTGGTAAGGCGCAACGTACCCCACCGGACAATCGCATTGACACCGGTGGCTTGGACCTACACCTGTGAGTGCACTGCATTGTTCTGTATTTCCTTGTTTTTGTTATGATGTTTTACATACGTTCTTATGATGTTTCCTATGCCTTGTAGTATGAGCAGACAGAAGAATCAGTCGATCGTAAACTGGGGAGAGACACATGAGAAATACGTGATGGAATGGAACGAGTGGAAATGTCGCAAAGATACCGAGAGGAGAGTGCTCGACTGGAATGACTTCGAGGATCACCTTCGGTGGTACGACGATGGCACGAAGCACATTGTTGAAGCATTCCACCATGTTGCTTGTCATGTCGCCGTATCTCCAACCTCCGTCATCAAAAGCGCGTGCCCACTTATGTTTTTCCTCATAATGCCTAGTCAGGAATGCGCTTCCCTTTTGGTTCTTTTTCAATGCCTTCAAAAGATTATCATAGCGGCTTGTGAATGCATCACAGGAGAATGCCGTGCACACATGAGTAAGGTCTTTGCAAAACTCTTTGCTCTTGCATGCCCGGTAAAAGTTTGCCACGAAATGCCTCATGCACCATCGGTGCTGAAGCTTTGGGAGGCCGGGAATGGACACGGCTATCGCCTGGAGAATCCCATGATGCCGGTCCGATATGATGCATACCTTCCTGTTGCCAATCACCTTGGTTCTCACATGCCTCATGAACCACTCCCAGTTGTCGTCATGCTCGGAAGGAACCAAAGCAAATGCAACCGGCAACACGTTATCATTGGACGAGTGAGCCATTGCCACCATTAGAGTACCCTTGTACTTCCCAGTCAAGAATGTGCCATCGATAGACAACACCAGACGACAATGCTTGAATGCCTCGATGCATTGCCCAAAAGTCCAGAACGCACGGTGAAACACTCCGTCATTTTCCTCCACCGCATGACACATGCCAGGGTTCCTATGTGCGATTGCTCCCAACATCCTTGGGAGAATATTGTATGCGGCCTCATAATCACCATGCAACATCCTGATTGCATTTGCCTTCGCCTTCCATACCTTCCCATAGTTGACCGGGTATCCGAATTGTTCGTCAGCCATACTCATGAGAAACTTCACCTTCACGGTTGGATCATGGGCTATATGAGGCAACAATTTGTATCCTAAAAATTCTGACGTGAGTTGACGGTGTCCCTTGCTTTGGTCAGCTTTGTCCGGCGGTACGCACGTGTGAGTGGCCACACAACTCTTCAGCACCCATTGCCCGGTTTGTTGGATTTTTCTTCCATGAACCTTCCAACGACAACCTTCTTGGTCACATTTGATGATGTACCGCAGATTTTGGTTGGAATGACAAACAACAAACGGCCTATGGTTCCTAATAGCATAGTCACTCAACCATATCTTGAATTCTTGCAAGCAACTGGACTTGATGCCTTTTTTCAAATGAGCATTCTCGTCCTCATCCTTGGATTTAGGGTCACCGATCTTCGGGCACGGTGTTGGTTCAAGCAAACCCAATCTCATGCCACCATCAACAACAGCCTTGTCGGCAAGAGTGAGATCACGAAACAATGGGGGGCCTCTTTCCTTCCCCGTAACCCTCTTGAAAATTGCATTCTCTTGTGCAGTGAATCCATTCTCGTCCAATTCCTCCGTCGGACCCTCGTGATCCGAGTCATACCCATACATACGGCGGTACGGGAGGTCACGATCCATGTCTTGCTGATGCACAAACACATCCAGGTCTCCAATGGGAGTATAATGAATCTCTTCGGCTTCCTCATAAACATCAACATGGCCGTCTTCAGCATCAACATGGCGTGCTTCAGCATCAACATGAACCTCTTCCTCGTGAATTACCATGGCTCCATCATTAATATCAGCTTCATTTGGTGGTTGACTAGAAGAATTGGGGACATACACCTCCACCCTTGCATCAAGGTTTGGGGAAGAGGCATGTCGGTTCAAGTCAATTTGCAGCAAAGGAGCCTCAACCTTTATCCTTGTCTTGGTGGCAAACAATTCAAGGGATTTGTCTTGCGATTCAAATACTTTATCCTTGTAAACCTTCCAATGCAATTCCGAGGTGATAGGCAAACTCTTCAATCGAGACTTCACCCCCACTCCAACATCATACCTTCCAATGAGTTTAACATCAATATTTGGATCAATCCAATTCAACACACTCCTAACTTTCACAACCACCTCCTCATAAGTTGGGCTTGAGTCAAAAACCATGGATTCTTCCCCTTCATCGGCATTGCCTTTCATAAATGTCCCCTTATCCAAATAGTATTAACGAGCCTATCCATCTAAATGCATTGAAAAAATTGTCAAGAGAATAGGATGGCAACCTAATATGAACACTAACAATAATATCACAATAACAATGATATGAACCATAACTATATTGAAACAACAACAATAATATCACAATATCATTAATTAACCCTAACTACTAAATAATAACAATGCCTAACCCTAACCCTAACCTTGACCCTAAACCTAACAATAACTATAGATCGGTGTTACAAACATGATAATTAGTCATACTAAAGCATACAAACAACCCGATAATCTATCAAATCCATTGATTTCAAACACAAATGACATGAACTAGGGTTTCTATAAAAGTAAACCATGCCACCAAATGAGATGATTCCAACCAACCCAAAAAGAAGAGAGTGAGGGAGGTACCTTGAGTGATGAATTTGGCCTCGATCAACCGGAGAAAACTCAACCAATGGAGATGGATTTGATGGAGGCAAGAATGGGGGAGGGAGAGGGGAGAGGAGCTCAGCTCGGGGAAGGAGAAGGAGTTGGGGACGAATGGGTGGCTGGTGGGGCCCACAAGCCACACTCTCAATGTTTTAACTGGACTAGAGACCCTACCGCCAGGTACTCTGGCGGTAGGTTTTTAGAGGCTACCGCCATAGATTGTGGCGGTAGGGCACTTATACATGTCAGCACGACAGACGGCGCCGTCAGCCTAACGGGATCCCTACCGCCAATGGTCCTGGCGGTAGCCCTTCCAATCCTACCGCCGAGGTGTGTGGCGGTAGCAAAAGGGTCAGATCCGGAAAAAAGTTCGAACCGGGGTCAGATCGGGCTGAACTTTCCAAAAAGGGTCAAAACAGTGAATTTGTCCTCGAGGAGGTGAAAGGCTAGAAAAGGCAAAGGTTTGTTGGTCAGTTTTTGGTCTGGGTCTCTGGGAGACACATGCATGCATTGATGCATCGAGAGTGTCGACCACTCGCCAACTCGAAGATATAGCTAGGGTACCAACCTTATCATTAAGGTTTGAATTAACGTGTCGTTTCTTATCGATTGATCAATGCATGCATGATGCATGGAAGCACATGTTGTGGCAGCTAGCGGACAAGTGACCAGCAATAACCAACTAACGGTCACACCGCACGCACCCACTGTAGTGAGTGCGACCAAATTTAAGCTTGAACGAGTCTGGACGTCGGTTGTATGCTCGGGTGCACGATCTACATCATCATCTATTCATCTAGGACGGGGTTGGACGTCCAGGTCACACTGATCAGTGATGCGCATTACTACATTGTATGCTCATCTCATCTCACGGCTAGGAAAGAGATGCTAGACTTACGGACAAGTTGTTACGGAAAGATTTTACCGACAGGCGTGGATGAGCAAGATTGAATTCACGTCGCTATATTTTAGGGGTACTTCTTTTTAGGGGCGTGAAAAAGGACATGCATTTTTTAGCGTATTACTAAGGTTGAGATATTTATTTTAGGACGAATGGCAGTATTTTGGGAATGCGTCGTTTACTTTTTAAAAAAAGCATTTGGTTTAAGTTGTCGGCGACCGAATATATACTCGCCCAATTTCAATTTTTGTTAGTTGGACAGCCACCCAATGGTGGAGAGACTGAAAATAATTTTTTTTTCCTTTGTCATTATATAGGAGTATATAATTGTATTGGTTTCTATAAACGGATCAAAAAAATTGAAGTCTCGCTTAGGACAAAGCTAATATGGCGGGCAAATCACTAGTAGAAAATGAGCCATTAGTCCCGGTTTTGAAGGGCCTTTAGTCCCGGTTCTCTAACCGGGACAAATCAATCGGGACTAAAGGCCCTCACTTTTAGTCCCGGTTGGGTTACGAACCGGGCCTAAAGGGGCTACACGTGGCCGCTGTCGGGCGCCCAGGCAGGACTAAAAGGCAGCCACGCGTCAGCACCAGTAAGCGCTGAGTTTTTTTTTTGGAAAGGACCGTGTTTCATTTTGTGTTTTCATTTCCTTTTATATTTATATTGTATTTTCACGCGGTTACACATATTAATATATAACATCAGTACAAATTATGAAAGAACAACATCCAACATCAGTACAAATTAGATGGATGCAATAGACCAAGTTGAATTAATTAGAGGAAAATACGATGTTGCGGATTCGCAACATCGTATTTTCCTCTAATTCAACTTGGTCTACCGCATCCATCTAATTTGTACTGGTATATGTCATATAACAACTCATCATCATCATCTTAATCAACTCATCATCATTCAACATCCAACAATTCATCATCATCTTAATCAACTCCGATCCTCATCATTGTAGTTATCTCACAAGGTTGAAACGTACGAACTACTGCTCTCCTCTCTTAGCTAAAATAGCATAATAAAGGCGAACTCCGACATCTCCCAATTGAAGAACACAGAACAACCTATCTCCAACTTGTGGGATGAGCAAGTATTCCTCTCCAAGTGGTAGCGTGGATGCTTGTATTGCATTTCTCCATTCTTTGATTTTCAGGGTTTCTTTACTTTGAGATATCCTGTATTTACCATTGTAATTAATCGGGATTGGCCGTAAGCTAACCATTTGTAAATCACCATTTCGAAACATCCATTTAGGCACGGTCTTTGGGGGAAGTACCTGTTGAAGAACATTAGAAATAATAACATAGTTAGCAAACTAGTTTTGCTTAAGAACAATGTATGAAAAAGGTGGACTAGTGACGCAATGGTAAAAAAAATCTTACAAAGTTGTCTGAAGTGATGTTATAACGATTCAACTTGTGCACTAGTGGCACATATCCATGATAAATGTTGCCAGTCTTGTAATATTTAGCATGATACTCAACATCACGAATGAATGATATCAGATGATTTTTCCCCAACCAAGTAAGCTCGGAGTCATAACTGTAGTAGGTGCGATCTATTATCTGTCGGGTAGTTCTTGTAGCATGGAAATAAGCTAATAATAAAAAATAAAGAAATTTAGTCGGGATGAGTACCAAATACTTTTCAATAATCAATATAAATTACCTAACAAATCTGTTGACAAACGCACCTGGAGGTAGAACTGGAATCAAGTCATCCTCCGCATGCACCCAAATTTCTATATTATTATCACGAACATCGTCATTACCAAGATCGAAGGTAATGTTCATGTCCTCATCCAACCCATACGCCTTGCAAAATGCTCTCCAATTAGAACAACCAAAATATGTGTGATCTTCGTTATTTTTCACCTTAACAACAAAAGTGTAATGCTCCGTTCTTAGGTGAGCTATCTTAGGCTCTGTACTACCCTTCTCTTTGAAATGGAACTTGTCCAACACAGCGAATCTTGCATGGCAGGGAACGCACTAGTCGAATTGTATAAAAGTAGATTAAAGGTTAATTAAAGCAAAAAAACACACATCATATACTACATTAACAAAAAAAATACATGCCGTCTAGACATACCGTAATAATACTAAATTCTTCTGTTAGCTTGACGCTAAAGGATGTACCGTTGTCTAGGTGAGGACAAACGTCGCATATACCCATGTCATCCCAGCACAAAGGGCACTGAGGGATCATATCGTCGTCAGACGACGTCGACATTTCCTGTGTTCAGGATTATAAGATTAAAAGTCGACGGCAATTTTTTTAGCAAGATCATCATATAATATCACAAATACATATAATATCATCGGCGATCGTCGAGGACTCTTCATATAATATTATCATATAATATCACTAATACATCTCGAATAACCCAGTTAATGGAGCATTGAATATTATCGAATATTATCACTAATATAGTTCTAATGGAGACACTTCATATAAGTGTTTTACTCTACATATCAACATTTTCTATATACATCAATCCATCCATCTATACATACATACATACATGGACAAAAAAATTCTATGAACAAAAAAAATCATCATATCAACATTTTCTATATATATACATCCATCCATCCATCGATCTTGAGCAGAGTAGAGTATATGCCACAACATTCCTAAAGTTTGCCACAACTTTGCCATATAATTAAGGTCAAAAGCTCTAAATTTCATAACTTTGCCACAACAAAAAATTCTTCAATGAACATCAAAATGAACTCTAAATAAACTCTAAAGACAAAATGATCATCCATCCATCTAAACATATATATCTATCCATCTAACATCTCATACATATTTGATGCAACAAACATAGCATGGCATGGCAGAAACATAGCAAAGACAAAATAAACTCTAATGCAAAAAAAATGTTCTTTGATTTGCAAAGGAGCTATATTCTCTCCAATTCTTTTGCACCCACAAAAATTACTCCATCTATTTGACAGTACCCACAACCCATTCCACCAAAAACATTTGGTTCCATAGTTCAAAAATTTCAAATTTCATTCAGTTCAAATTTGGACCAGATTCGAACTCCATGGTCAAAGCCCAATTTAAATTGCTCCAAAAATTCTGAAACTTTGCCAGACTCTCTTTTGTGCATCAACACCTCACCACAAAAATTCGCAAAAATTCCTAAAATTCCTAGAGCCCTCTAGCATTTCATCATACACTTGATGTGCACTGTTTACCACTGTCAGGGGAGGGCTCGGGGACGGCGACGAGGAGCAGGCTCGGAGAGGAGCGCGAGGAGGTCCGGCGACGAGGACGGCGGGGAGGTCCGGCGATGAGGAGCGGGCTCGGGGACGGCTCGGAGGCGACGGCGACGCGATGGCGTCGGGCAGGGCTCGGGGACGGAGTCGGGGGCGGCGACGAGGAGCGGGCTCGGGGAGGAGGGCGAGGAGGTCCGGCGACGAGGACGGTGGGAAGGTCCGGCGACGAGGAGCGGGCTCGAGGATGGCTCGGAGATGACGGCGAGCTCGGGCAGCCTGGCGGCGTCGAGGTGGTCTTCGGCGTCGTCGGGGGAACTGCAGATGGCTTTTGGAAATTTTCCAATGTGCTGCTTATATACAGAGACCTTTAGTCCCGGTTGGTGGCTCCAATCGGGACTAAAGGGGGGGCATTATTCCCGGTTGGTGGCACCAACCGGGACTAAAGGTGATTTTCAGCAGCCCAAAGGGCGAGAAGCCCAGCCCTTTAGTCCCGGTTGGTGGCTCCAACCGGGACTAATACCCCCCCCCCCCTTTAGTCCCGGTTGGAGCCACCAACCGGGACTAAAGGGCTGGTGCTGCCATAGCCAAAAGTTTAGTCCCACCTCGCTAGTTGAGAGGTGCCCACACTAGTTTATAAGCCGCGCTGCACCTGAGCTGCCGAGCTCCTCTCTAATGCAGGCAGTACATGCCTAACCTTTGACTCTGCCATGTTGGGCCTGCTGGGCCCGCGAGCCTGTATCCTGGCCCATGTACAGATGGGTTTCTAGTCGTATGCAGGCCGTGGTGGCCAAGTAGGCGGTATTTTTTATTTTTTATGTTATTTTAGTTTGCTATTAAAGTCTCTAACAAAAAATACTTTATGAAAATTCTTTTTGCTATTAAAGTTTTTAACAAAAAACACTTTGATAATTTTAGTTGCATAAATTTTATATAATTTTAAGTTAATATTATTTTGATAATAACTAGAGGTTTATAAAAGTTTTTTAGTTGATTCTTTTTGCTATTGAAGAATATTATAGTTTTGTTTTAGTTGATCATAACAAAATATTTTAATTGATTCTTTTTAGTTCATTCTTTTTGCTATTAGAGTTTTATAAAAGCTTTTTAGTTCATTCTTCTTGCTATTAGTTCATTCTTTGAGCTAAATGACCATGAATTTGAAAAGCACTGCATATGAACTCTGAAAAGGTTGAAACTTGGCATGGTATCATAATTTCACCCATATAGCATGTGCTAAAAAGTTGAGAGGGTTACGGGAAAAACTGGACGCACTTCGTGTACAAACTGTACAATCTCTTTCGAAGTATCAGGGTTTCGGACGAAAGCTCATCTATTACAAAGGGATTTCAATTTTTTTTAAAAAAAATTAACTTCAGACTTTTTCTGCATTCAATATGCGCCATTCAAAGCCACATCATCAATTTTCAACCCTTTTTGACTTCATTTGCTATTTTTCATGCATTTCATGATTTATTTTGAGCTAAAATGACCATGAATTTGAAAAGCGCTGGAAATGAACTCTGAAAATGTTGAAAGTTGGCATGGTATCATAATTTCACCCACATAGCATGTGCTAAAAAGTTGAGAGGGTTACGGGAAAAACTGGATGCACTTCATGTACAAACTGGACAATCTCTTTCGAAGTATCAGGGTTTCGGACGAAAACTCATCTATTACAAAGGGATTTCATTTATTTTAACATATTTTAACTTCAGACTTTTTCTGCATTTGCACCATTCAAAGCCACATCATCAATTTTCAACCCTTTTCTGACTTCATTTACTATTTTTCATGCATTTCATGATTTATTTTGAGCTTAAATGACCATGAATTTGAAAAACACTGCAAATGAACTCTGAAAATGTTGAAAGTTGGCATGGTATCATAATTTCACCCATATAGCATGAATAGAGAACATGCATTATATAATTAAGTGTATCAAAAACCATTACAGAACATCATGAATAGAGAAGTGATCAAATTAATACAAGTTCATCATCACATTAAAACCAAAGTACTGTAGTGATCAAATGTTATTACTGAAAAAATAAATACATAAAGTTCACACATAGTTCTCATAGAACAACATACAGCTTTCTAGAGCATATAATTAAAAAAACTAACATACAACTATGTAAAACATTTAAATGCAACAACAAATGTGATCATAATCGCAACTAACACTACTAGGGAAAACCTTATACACAGAACCTTAGCAGTAGCGCTGGCTAAAAAGAGGCGCCACGTGCTACTGCTAACTACTTAGCAGTAGCGCGGCAGCAAAAAAGCAACGCTACTACTAATATTGCCCCACCGTTGCCGCCAGGCTAGGTTTAGTAGTAGCGCGCCCCAGGTAAACGCGCTACTGCTAATATGATAGTAGTAGCGCGTGTTTTTGGTAAGGCGCTACGGCTAAGTTTGAACCTAAAACGCGCTGTAGCTATGTCTACTTTAGTAGCGCAAAACGCGCTATAGCTACTTTAGCTATAGCGCGTCTTATAGAAACGCGCTACTGATATCTTGACATAACCCCCACGTGGGCTTCCTCCTCCATCCCATTCCCCATTCAATCCCTCTCCTCCGCGCGACGCCGTCGTCGCCCTCCGTCGCCGCCCGCGCGCCCTCCGTCGCCGCCCGCTCCTCCACCCGCACCCGTCACCACCGAGCTCCACCTCGCCGCCGGCATCTCCCCCGAGCTCCACCTCGCCACCGACGTCTCCCCTAGCCCCTTGTAAGTCCTCTGCCCCTCCTTCTCTCTCTCTGTCTCTCTGCCTAAGGGTTCTAGGGTTCTAGGGTTCATGTAGTTAGGTTTTGTAGTTAGGTTCTAGGGTTCTAGGGTAAATGATCCGAGTGGCCTATGTTTCGCCGGAATATTGATTCATTTCCGTTCCGGTGAATTTCAGGCGCTCGATATGTCCACTTTTTAGCCAAGGTCATGCCAAAATTTCCCGTGAATTTTGTCATGACTTGTGCTAGAAAGTAGGCATATCGAGTGTCGGGATTTGCTGGGAAATGGCATTCCGGCAAACCATAGACCTTTTTTTATGTCTTATTTTAATAATGTGAAAAAATAAATTGTTCGCTTATTTGTAAGAAGATAACTAGAAAGTAAAACATTAAATTATAAGAAAATGTTCTCATAGGAATTTGTTTTCGACGTCGACGATGCCCGGCCCGCATCCTCGTCGTCGAGTCGGCGGCGACATCCTTGAGAGGCGCAATGTTCGGGACTGGGCTCCGCCGGGCTGGCACTGGGAGGTGCTACCTTCCCGGGCTCGGAGCTTGGTGAGGAATCCGGGTCTCGTCGTCGACCCGGAGCTTCTTTGGTGGCGGTCGCGTGGGCCACTTTCGGTGCAGAGGGAGCGGCCCCCCGCGGAGGTGGTACGTCGCCGTGTCAGGGAGGAGGACGAGCACGTCCGTCGCTACATGGCGGCGTTGGATGCCAGGTTCTCCAATACCTGGCAGGTTCTTCAGGGATCTCACCCGAGTTATGATCCGGTGATGGTTCCTTATCTTTGGGTGTCCACCGCCAGCGACTCAGAAACCGCTAGTGAACCGAGTTCACCGTCCTCCACTTTGGATTCTAGGATATTCGATCTGTATTAGTGATCTTATATGATAATATTCGAGATGTATATTAGTTAATATTTGATGATGCATTAACTGGATTATTCGAGATGATGTATTAGTGAGATTATATTCGAGTTCGTTATAAATGTATTAGTGATATTATATTGGTATAATGCGTGTGTGACTTTCGGTCTGTCGTTGCTCCTTGTGTGACTTTCATGTGTGTTCTTGATGGAGGAATCCCGACTGTTGTCGTGGGGGGCGCTTCCTCCTCTTCTCTTCTTGCGATATACCTCGGTGTAATGCGCAAGGAGAGGAGGGGAGGTGCGTCCATCACCAACGGTCGAACTATTAGTGTGAGAGAGTGTCCACCAACATATATACACCACCATATCAGTGTGAGAGAGTGCGCACCAACACACCATAAGATATGAGAGTTATTTAAGGAAAGCCTCGACGGACCGAAAGTCAACCGATATTGAATTAGGTCTATTTGGACATGTGTGTATGTTATTGCAGGGAACCCCTCCTAGTGCCTATGTTTTGCCGGAATGTTGATTTATTACCGTTCCGGTAAATTTTAGGCGCTCAATATGTCTTACATTAGCAATGGTCATGCCGTAATTTTTGAATCATGAACACAGGAAATGTCGTCGTCTGATGACGACGATAGGATCCAAGCGTGTGAACTCTGCGGCGAAGATAAGGGTCTTTGCGACCAGCCTGGGCTGCGAGACGATAGGTTCTTCACCATCAAGCTTGACGAGACCTTCATTGTTTCTACGGTACGCAACGATGACAAGTGTTTTTTCGTAATTAAGCATGACTTCTGTTTCTTTGCTTCAACGTGTAATTTCTGTTTTATACAATTCGACTAGTTCATCCCCTGCCATGCAAGACGGTATGTCTTGGAGAGGCTCGGTTTCGAGGACCACGAGAGTATGGAGACGAGGAGAGCTAACCTGAGGAATAAACATGGTCACACATTTCTGGTCAAAGTAATGAATGCAGTTAATAACACAGAATTAGGGTGCTCAAATTGGGAAGCTCTTTGCAAGGCATATGGATTTCAGGAGGATATGGAAATAACCTTCGATCTTCGTCCTGAAGATCATATTGAAGGTAACATCGACATTTGGGTGGATGTCGATATGCTTCCTGTTTTACCTCCATGTGAGTTTATCAACCATGAATATTTGTCAAGTAATTTCCATTTTATATTTAAAAATAGTTGGTGTTCATCCATACTAAATTTGTTAATTTCTAATTTACAGCTTATTTCGTTTCTTCGAGTGAAACACATAAAATAATTGACACGACACACTACACTTGTGGATCATATCTAACTTGGGAGGAGAAGGATGATCTTATCAACTTTGTTATTGGTGTCCTAGTTGGTAGGGAGATCTTCCCGTATAATTTGGGAACTGGCCCAAATTATACATTGTACAGGACACTAGTGCATAGGTTGAGGGCGGATGACATTCGCCGAAATATCTTGGTAAGAGTTGCTAATTAAGTACACTACTATTGCGTAAATGGTATTGATTACATTGCTAACTAGGCTACTATTATTTTCTTCAACAGAAACTGCCAAATGATGTTGTGCCTCCGTTGATGCATGGCGAAGGTAATATGACAATTAAAAGACCTATGAGGCCCCAGTTCTCTTTTGCATACTCGACTGAGCGCAAACCACCAAGACGGCTCCAAATTGAAGCATGGGGAGAAATAAAGAAGGATCGCAAGCCACAAGTTGGAGACCGTTGGATCTCTTTGCTTCATCATGGAGACATAGGTGTTATTCTGTTTTATGTCATTTTACCTAGGAGGGAGGACTAGGTTCTATGAGAGAGAAGTTTTTCTGGTTTATATTAACTTGCATGATCGATTAGGATGATTACTATTATGATGTTTTCTGTTTTATGAGATTTTAACTTGGTATGATTAAGATGATGATGAGTTGTTAGATGACTATGATGATGATGAGTTATATGACATATATTTGATTAAGGTGGATGGATGCAAGTGATCATGTTGAATTAGAGGAAAATATGATATTGCGATTGGCAACATCATATTTTCTTCTAATTCAACATGATCACTTGCATCCATCCACTTTAATCTAAATGTAGTTGTTGGCACAATAATTATTGATGTTGTATATTAATATGTGTAACCGTGTGTAAATACAACATAAATATAAAAAAAGGAATATGTGCGTTTAATAGTGGCGCGGGTTAGAGAAGCGCGCTACTGATAACTCGGTTAGCAGTAGCGCCGGTTAAGAGGCGCTACTGCTAAACTTTAGCTGTAGCGCTGGGTAACCAGCGCTACTGATACAAGTTAGCTGTAGCGCCTTATCAGTAGCGCGGGTACCCGCGCTACTGATACACCTAAGACCCGCGCTACCGCTAGGCTTTTCCCTAGTAGTGTAAGGTAACAATTGATCCAACAGCATAATGATATCAAGCCTCATTATCAATGGCATATTTTCTTATCTTTCTAATCTTCAAGCGCATTGCATCCATCTTGATCTTGTGATCATCGACGACATCGGCAACATGCAACTCCAATTTCATCTTCTCCTCCTCAATTCTTTTCATTTTTTCTTTCAAATACTCGTTTTCTTTTTCAACTAAATTTAACCTCTCGACAAGAGGGTCGGTTGGAATTTCCGGTTCACATACCTCCTAGATAAAAACATCTATGTCACGTTGATCGGCATAATTGTCATAAACACTAAATAAAACAAATAGTTATAAAAGATAATATACCACATCCGTATCATAGACCGGACGAGGGTCGACGGGGGCGGATACCAAAACCATGGCACTATATAATAACAAACAATAATAAAAGTAAAAAATTTATACAAGTATCTATGTAAATCATACAAGTAAAAAAGAAGATAAGAACAAGAGGCTCACCACGGTGGTTCCGGCGACGAGATCAGCATGGGCGATCGACGACGGTGAGGACGGGGACGGGACGGGACGGACTGCCAAACCTAGACAAATCTTGGGGAAAATGGAGCTTGAAGGTCGAGCTTGGAGAGGAGAAAGCTTAAGCATGGCTCGGGAATTTCATCGAACACCTCATGTGCATAGGAGGTGAGAGCAAAGCAGCACACACCTCCCACACGCCGGCCGGCCAAAAAACAGTGGATTGAGCGGGCAGGGGCAAGCATATATATAGGCATATCTTTAGTCCCGGTTGCTGGCTAGAACCGGGACAGAAGACTTCCCTTTAGTCCCGGTTCCAGCCACCAACCGGGGCTAAAGGGGCTGCGCCAGGAGCGAGGACCTTTAGTTCCGGTTCGTGTCTGGAACCGGGACTAAAGGGGTCAGACGAACCGGGACTGGGGCCCACCGAGGCCCGGCCGCCGTCCTGGCCTCATGAACCGGGATTGATGCACCCATTAGTCCCGGTTCGTAACACGACCGGGACTAATGCAATATTCTGGCCTGGACCAAAGCCCTGTTTTCTACTAGTGAATAAAAAAAAGTCTGACAAAAAAAATTCAAGTCTTAATTTCACCCACGGTTCGAGTAAACTTTTTATCTCGTATCGAATTTATAGAACGCATATAGAGAATAACAAAGATGTCGACGCTCACATGAGATGTGGTAGCAATAGCATGCATGCAGCCCGCATGCGATGCACTGTGTGTTCGTCAGGCACAGTACGTGACGACGCATTGTGTCGTTGCCAGAGCCACGGCCGTTTTCTCGTTGCCCGCACCTATTAACTGCATTGCACCGCACTGCACACACACCCACGGGCCGTTGATCGTGACAAGTCGCCAGCTGTAGCTCCGACACATTGCATGCATGCAAGCACCAACAGCAGCTAACCACCGTCGGATCGACCGTGAACTTAGCTGGGGCGCTCCAACTTACAATAATTAGAAGGTTTGAATTTCGTGTATACTGTAATGTGTGCTTTGATCTGGAATGTGGATGGATGGATCGAGCAATGCAATGCATGTCAGTGACTCAGTGTACGTACGTACTGGCAGCTAGCTGACAAGCAACCAGCGACCTGCTAACGGGCACACCGCACGTACGTCCCCGCTGTAGCGAGTGCCAACTAAATTAAGCTCGAACGACTCACTTACTCTGGACGTCGGCTGCACGATCTGCATCATCTTGTAGCTCGACAGGTCACGCTGATATGATATGCATTAGTACGTAACGTACATTATTTGGTCGTCTCGCAGCTGAGCTGGGCTGGGATGCGAGAGATTGTGACCGGAGAGCGATTTGGACGGTGAATGAGTGAGGCCCGGCCGGGGTCCCCAAGAAAGAATGGCCCATGCAATTGCATGCATCACGTGGCTCGTCAAACGTCGGACGTCGGAGATCGCGCGTGAGGAATAGCGTTGACCTGTTTTCATCACGCCTCCCAGTACTCAGTAGTGTGCCTGCACGAGACAGCAGTGGTACCACGTTAAAGTCAGAAGCTCAAGGCGTGCGGCGTGCGCATCGATCGGGTCGAAAAGAGACCGAGCACGTTGAATTTGACAGTGCAAATCCCGCGCGCGAGGGCATGCGCGCCACTCGACTTGGGAGAGTGGCCTCAAGAACCGGACGTGCAGTTTTTACACCTGGACACAAACGCTCATGGTGTGAGCAGTAATATACAAAAAATAGAATAACATTTCAGAAAATTCTGAATTTTTTGTGTGACATACTTTAAGAAATGTTTGGTGTGCATGTAAAATTTCATCATAAAATCACGTTGGTGGAAGGCGTGGTAAAAAAATATCGACGATCTGAAAATGTTGCTTTCAAACGCATTTTGAAGCTTTGATTTTGTTTTTTCTGCCACGATTTCCACGAATATGATTTCGTGATCAAATTTTGCATGCACAACAAATATTTTTTAAAGTATGCCACAACGAAATTTCAGAACTTTTATAAATTTTCTTTATTTTTTTATTGTACCGTTCACATCAGGAGCATTTGAGTTCAGGTGTAGTCGTGTAGAAAAGTACTTTCGTCAAGAACCATCATGTCAAACGAGAAACCAGAACGGATCGCCATAATAACCATTGATATAACTATTAGAGTAGGCATATCCCTCTTGACATGCATAATGTATTGAGAGTGTTTCCAATGGAGTTTGCTTGTTGGGGGGTGTTTATGAAGTGGTATTCCTCCGCAACCACTTGCGCATAAGGGAAGTTTCAGCTCGGACTCTTCCTCTCACGTAGCATGGTCAATGGCAAACTTGTCCGTACCAGTGGCGACGATTCTTTGAACAAGCTTTGGGGTTCACAGCTTTTGAAAAAAAAAATAGCTTAAATTTACTTTACAATTACTCTACATTATGAACAAAAAAATCCTAAAAAAAGCATTGACCACACAACTTTTTTCAGCTGGCTTCGCCAATGGTCCGTACGACAACTGTTTTCATCACAGCCAATGATGCAACCGCTTTTCTACTGGAAGAGCGCCAATTAATGGCAGCCGTCGCGTTTCAGAAATGTTCCCTACCCACGCGGAATCCATCCATGTCTCCCGTCAGAACGCGCCTATTAGCGGGTATATAACTCCCATCCCCCATCTAAGTCGGCACTACCATATCCGCCCTATATTCCCTCATCGCCTTCGCACGCCGCCACCTCGCCCTTCTCTTGTCCCTCCCCTGTCAACACCACATTCGTTCCATTACCCCCCTTCGTCGGCCGCAACCGTGCCCCTCTTTTCCCCTACCCGATCGCTGTCATACTCACCCCATCACCATGTAGGTGCGGTCGCGCCGTCCCTTCACCGCCGAGACCAAAAATGGATACGTTGAGAGAGAGAGATAGTACTGAAGGAGATCGTAGGACTACTCCGAGTGGGTCGAGGACGGCGCGTTGTAAGGCTGAATCTACCGTCGACCATGCAACTGGGTCGACTGCGTGGCCATGAAAGTCGTGGCAGCCAAACCATCTCCTGCCTGCAAGGTCGCTTCCAAAAAGAGAGAGAGAACGTGGTTCAATTAGTAGAGAATCATGGTTATAAGAGCCTGCAAAGTCATTTTATAAATCTATAAAATCCTAGTAGAAATTTTTTGTGTTGTTGAGGTGGGAAAAGGAAGTGCTTTCTACTCCCTCCGTTCCTAAATATAAGTCTCTTTAGAGATTTCAATAAGGGACTGCATACGGATGTATATAGACATATTTTAAAGTGTAGATTCATTCATTTTGCTCTATATGTAGTTCCTAATTGAAATCTTTAAAAAGACTTATATTTAGGAACGGAGGGAGTAGAAAGGAACAGAAGGGTGCCTTTTGACAATTTTGAGTTCACAATTTTGCCTCGTCGGCCCCTGAATGCAGTGAGGCCATACGTCTACACGCAGGGGCGGAGCTTTGTTGGGGCCGACCCGGGCCGTGGCCCGCCCAGGATTTTAGCAAACTTTCTAATACCTATGCTTTGTAGCTCAATCAACTAACAAGCCGGTGCCTATTCGAGCTATTTCCCACTATCGATCCAAAACCTGCAAGGGCCGGCAGCCAGCAGCAGCAGCCAGCAGCGTATGATGAGGCACAGAGTCCTCCACCCCAACGAGATGAGGCTGCAACAACCCGTCTAGGTTTAGTATGGGCAGAACCGCAGAAGCACACATCATGGAGTAGCTGCGGCCCCGTGCCATCTCGTGCAGATCTCGCGTACACAACCGGAAGGAGGCTGCGACTCGCAGTATGGGCACCGACCAGGCCGCCAAAGGTCCAGCAGCCAGCCAGGAGCAGCATCACAACGAGCAGCGACCGGCCGGCGGTCTACGCAACGAGCGATCTAGCATTGCATCTCTAGTTTCCTTACAATTGCAAATCTACACACCATAGGTAATCCTTTTTTTTTTCATTTTGAGTAAGCTATTACGCACAGGCCAAAGACCATACTGAAAATCAACCGAGCAACAAAAAAAAACCCTAAATAACAAAGAAACAAGGGTAGTTGCAGATTGGATAGTTGTGCTCTTATTGAACTTGCCCGCCCAGTTTTTTCTTCCAAGCTCCGCCACTGTCTACACGGGACTCTTGCTAGAGAGTTGCTCTTACTTGTCGAAACGGCGGGTGAAATCTAAAAAAAAAAAAAAGACTAGCCCGCAGAAGGGTGCGTGCATGTACGCCTGCTGTGGGGTTGTGCAGGGCACGCACCGTACGTCAGGTCGTCAGGCACAGTACGTGAAAGACGCATGGAGCAGCATAGGATCCGCTCGTGTCGTTGCCACGGTGCCATGGCCGTTTTCTCGTACCCCGCGCCGATTAACTGCACTGCACACACCCACGGTGCCGTCCGGCGGGCCGTTGATCGGTCGGTCGGACGGACGGCCACGTAGCAGCGAGCGAGCGTCACGTCAGCATATCCACCAGGCGGTCAACCTTGGGTTCATATGCATGCGAAAGCGAAGCACCGGCCAAGGCCATACAGCATACATGCAGATTTGGCACGTGACCACATCTCGGATGTGATATCCATCTACAGCCGGCGTCTCGTTGACTTGGCCGGTGTGCTCCGCCTCGGCCGGTATGAAATCCAACTCCTGCGAAAACTCAGACGTGCGTCTCTAGATCTCATCTCCCATCATTCTCACTTAAATTGACCATTTTTTTTTTTGCGAACACACTTAAATTGACCTAATTCCACCAAATCTTTTTTAACACTAAGAGCATCTACAGCCAGCTCCCTAAACACGCCTCATACACACGGACGGACGGCTCGGTCAGCGAATGGTCAACAAACACGATCCAGACGGACGCCTCAAACCCGCCTCAAACGTCCGGGCTGACCGGCATCCCTCATACCCAGCCCAAACACGAGGCGGATATGGGGAGGCCTGGGCGCGATCGGGAGCGTCCGTCGCATCGGACCTAGGCCATGCTGGCTCATCCGACCCCACATATATTCGTCCCCATCCCCTCTCATATCAAACCCTAGCCACTCCACCATCAAGCTTTCGTCGGGCGATCTCCGACCTTCTTTGTCATGGTGGGCAACGGATCTAACTCCGGCCTGTCCAGAACCATCGACTGGGATGCCGCCCTGTGCGGATTGAGGAGGCAATGGCCGTCCGCATTGCATTCCGCCGCTCCTAGGAGGACAGCTCCCGATCGACTGCGGGATCTGTCCGGCACGACTCCATAGTGTCGGCGCATCGAGCGCTCTGATCCTCCGCGGCTGGATCATCGTGCTCCTCCGGTGAACCTTCAAATCTCCATTTCCCCATCATCGGGCCGTCGGAGTATGAGTTCCACCGGACCGGTGTGCCTGCTGTGGGAGGGAGAGGATGAAGGCGACCGATGCCCGCCTCGCTGTCGACATGGCGGCGACGGCGGCTGATGCCGTGGCGCGGGTGGCCGCAAAGGAGGAAGTCGTCCGCGCCCACATGCTAAAGAAACGGCAGCGGAGGAACACAAGCGCCCTCGCCCGGGAGCAGAATTGGGCGGTCTGTACCTTGGCTGGACTGCCACCCAAGGATGAGAAGGAGGACAGTGACGGGTTGGACAGCTCCGACGATGAACAGATCCGGCTCGATGTGTGTAATGCATCGTTTATGTAGATGCATGAGTTTGTATGGATTTGAGGTATACTAATTGAGCTGTCCGGTTGTGAGAAGAGAAATTTAAAACTTGACACGTCACTGTTCACGGACGCACTGGCGCGTCCATGGGCTTTTGAGGGACCGGATTTGTCAAGTCCGGTTCTAGATGCACTCAAAGGGTCAAGAGGACCCGACACTGAAGTAGATCAAAGCGGCGGAGCAGTACAACTTACAAACGGGACCCTAAGAGACTAAAAAATCACACATAGTTCCCTAAAGTTGCAAAAAGGACCCCCACAAAGATATTCAAGAATGTAATTGGGTTTCGAAATTGCTCCCAAACAGCATCAATCTTGCCGGCGCCGAGGACGAGACCACTTGGTCCGACAAGACATCGCTACACGCAATGGGTACCACCCTCAAGCAATACTGCCTCCCCTTTGGTATCATGATTAGGTTCACAAATACAAGCTCCTTTGATTCAAATATTTTTCATAGGAGTTCTGTAGGATTAGAAATTAAGTTTTTTTTTCCTATGTTGGTCGATTGATTTATATGATTGATGATTTTTTCTAAGGATTTCTTTGTAATACTTTTCATATGACTATCAAATGAACCCGTGCGTTGCAATGGGTGAAAAAAACACTCCCTGGCCTATTAACCATGACTCCAAACTTTAATAGGTCCATCTCCTTTATTTCAACACATGGCATCTCATATGTATTTCTATTTAACCTTTTTACCACTTGTCGACGATGGCTTTAGTGTTCACACAATTACACACGTTTGAATGTTGTCAATCTTAAGACGTCTCCCTCTCGGCATAGGATGAAAAACTATTTTTTGTGTGAGGTTTTGATGAGACGTGCATGCGTGGTTATATATATTGTTTTTGTTTACTATTCTGGTTTTGCCGAAGTGTTCATTTTCAATTCGGATCGGTACCAGTGAAAGAAAGATTTATCATACGCTATTGGTTAATGTTTCATCTTAAATAGCATTTTAAATGCTTAATAGAAAAACTAATATCATATTCAGATTGTACATGTTTTTCTAATTAAATTTCATATATAACATGTTAAATTCGGAGTTAGGATTAAAAAGATATGGAATTTTAAGAAATCAATTAATATGTATTGTGAGTTGATTAGCAGAAATTTGAGGTGATTTCTACAAAATAGCATGACGTATCAAGAATACATATTTTTTTATTAGTAGGTATAGATTTCTACCATTCACTAGAATCTCTTTGAAAGATGTTTTTTTTCCATGATGCAATCAAACAACTCAAAATCCGGTAGGCTGAGATGACCATGACATTCAAATTCTACGTCATTTCTTATTCTCATGTTTTTAGAATATTGCGAATCAAATAGCCCCTAAATATGGGCAATCCGAACCACGAGATTTAATATTGTAAGCTCATTATGATTTTTAACCAAATACAACCTCATCCGCAAAAAAAAAAAAAAAATAAACAAAACAAATACAACCTGTTGCTGGGAATGGTTCTCCTGTCCAAAATCTGCTTAACCTGGCCAACCGTTGGTCGAGAAGCGGGCAATATTCTCTGACACATCGTAGTAGAATTAAAACATAATCCATAGTAAGGGCAATTTATCAAGTATTTGAAGCATGTGTGTGCACGTGAGATCGATGATCATGTGATGTGGCGAGCATCAACATGACAAGAGGTCCCTGATTAGCCCGTACGCCCGCCGGCCACCTCGTACCTTTCTGCTTCTTCTTGTTTAACTAGTAATCATGTACGTGCAATGCACGTATTTAATCTTTCTTATTCCAGTTCATCTCCTTGTTCAATAGTGGACATATATGTGAGCCCTCTTAACACTATGTGCAAGCTAGATTATGTAGGGGATTACAACACCTCTTGCAAATTTATTTGCCAAGCTAGTCCAGGTAAGGATGACGAATCTATATACCGATCATCCACTAATTGAGACCTTGGTGCAACAAATATTTTCATGATTCATATCACAGAAAAAATGAAGTGTTACTCTAAGAGGCCGACAAATTAAGTCACCGCATGACCAAGGTCTATTGCAATGTCAGATGAATTAATCATCACTGACTGTGTCATCACCTCATGTAAAGTTTACAAGATAATTCACGAATAGAGAATAAATTAATAATAAAATATACGTACAATAGTGCAGATGAATCTTCAAGTACAACAAGTTAAATGCATAGAATGGTTTATAAACTTACAGACTCTTACATAATTTTACTTGTACAGAGCTCATCACATTTCTCTCGGTACTTTGCCTCCAGAAGTTGTTTAATATGTAATCTGCATGACAGTAAATAATTTTCTACGTCGAGCTTCCAAATCATCTTCTATATAAGAAACCAGGATAACTGCAATGGTGGGAGGGAACCAGCTTATGAGATGATAAGCATGTTGTAGCATTTGACAGAAGTCCTCTGAAACTTGTACTCGTAACTCGGTACAAAAATCAACAAGAAAGCACTCTCAAGAAAGCATTAGTCAAAAGCCAAAATATCATCAATCTGACCTCAAATTTATTGACAGCACTGCATCAGTCTATCTTAGAGCTCACATACAAATATAGTAACAAAAGTTTACCTTGTATTCAGTAACTGGACTCTAATCTCCAACATTTACCTTGAAAAAATAATATGGTTAACATGTTTTTTTGATATAAAAAACAGGAACCTGGTCACATGGCGCAAAAAATACTTGTAGACACAAATCATCAGTGGAGAATACTCAACGATTAAACATCAAATATCACATGGAGCAAATCTGAACTTTTTCTAAATAACTGTCCATAAGAGCAATTCTGAATCTCAATAACTATCCATAATTCACTGGATGACATTTTGAAGTCGTCAATTTTTGCCAACTCAACTATGGAGCAAATTAGGCAATGAAAAAGGCCACTGCAAAGAAAAGGTTATCAACTGTGAACATCTAGGAATCATAGTACATATTCATCTTTACACAAAATCTTACGTCCTCATCAAAAATATCTTCCCTGGTGTCTTTAGTATGTTTCTCACTAACCTCTAGAAGGGCTTTTCCTGATAAGAGAAGGTTAGTAATCAGTGAATAGCACATCTTCTAAAACTCTGAAGCGTGAACTTTGGCAACTCATGATTTCAAATCAAAAGCTCCCCTCGCACATCCTTTTATCTACGGCACATGTCGTTATTGACCGCAAATCAGTACTGGAAAGATATTTAGCTGTGACAGCCTGGTTCACATCACCATAAAGAATTGACCAATGGGTTGACCCGTATTATGGATGATTTGACAGCGATCTTTGCCCTGTAGTACAACACATCCCCTTTTATTTTCTTGTGTTCAACAATGGCAAGCTTGTGGCATAGCTGAAGCATTGCAATCTACAGAGCTAAAGTATCACCTTTGTGAAAAAACAAACATCTGAATGTGTAAATGTGTTCAAGCAAAATATGCGGATCCTTAGGGCATCCATAGTGTGTTGCTGCCAAATTTACCCATTATTCGGAATTTGGCATCGACGTTACATTTGGCATCGTCTCCACAATGTGTGTGGTTTCCAATTTTTGGAGAGTGGGTCCCGCCACCGAATAGAATGGGATTAAAAAAAACTGGCCACCTCTCCTTATCCAGAAGACCAGAACGCTCGCGCGAGTTCTGTGAAATTCCCCACCTCTCTCTCTAGTTCTTCCCGTGAGATCTATTCCATGGCAAATTCTCTCCGGCCCTTCCACTCCGGCAGCGCGTGGTCTTCGCTTCAAACCCTGCTCTCCTGCCCGCCTTGCTGTGTCCGCCTCACCGATGTGCCGGAGCTCGAGAGGATGCCGTAGGGAATGGGAGATCATACAGACTGCCGATCTGCCGGGACGCGGCGGTGCAGGCGGCTTCGGAGACTGCAGTGGTGGATTTACGCGGGCAGCAACTCAAAGCGGCGGCGCGCGACAAGAGCGGACCTGTGCTCGAGCTGCAGTCGCCGGCCTCCCGCTGTAAGCTGTGTCTGATGCGTCTTCTGGACAAGCCTAGGTTTGTTACGTATACGAATTCTTTTCCTCTAAGCACCTGTACGTGTGAATTTTGCAATCATTCTTCTTTGTGTGTGGCTGTATCATTCGTGCATATTTTTGTTTTCCATATTACAACTCAACGAGGCAGTACAAATTTATTAAGGAAATGCAATACACGGTTCAGGGAAATTATCTAGTACAATAGTAGGGAATTACTACTGAATGACTATAACAATACATGGAGAAGCATACATAAGATAAATATATACGTTTATCCATATTTTTGCCAAATATGCTCTATTAAGTCAGCCTTCAGACGATGGTGTGTTGGTCGATCACGAATTGCAGCGTCCGCCTCGAGGACCATGTCAAATCCATGAATTGGCCCTTCTTCAAGTCCTTCCAGCGGTACAATATAACTTCCCGCTTCATAGTCGTAATCATAACGAACCCCATAGGAGTCCCTCTCATCCTCGACGATCATGTTGTGCAGTATGATGCACGTATACATGATCTCGGCAAGTGTTTTTTCATGCCACACACGTCCTGGGTGACGTATAATGGCGAAACGAGCTTGCAAAACACCAAAAGCACGCTCTACATCTTTCCTTGCTCCTTCTTGATGTTGTGCAAATAACTTGTGCTTCTCACTTTGAGGCAGGGGAATTGTTTTCACAAATGCTGCCCACTCGGGATAAATACCATCTGCCAAGTAATATCCCAGCTTGTACTCATTACCATTGACCATAAACTCAACCTCTGGAGCCCTGCCTTGTGCTACTTCAGTAAACAAAGTTGATTGGTACAACACATTGAGATCATTATTTGACCCAGCAATGCCGAAATATGCATGCCATATCCATAAGTCATGAGATGCAACAGCTTCAAGCATGACAGTTGATGTCCCTTGATCACCACGGGTGTATTGCCCCTGCCACGCAACTGGACAGTTCTTCCATTCCCAATGCATGCAGTCGAGGCTTCCCAACATTCCAGGAAAGCCACGAGCATCTCCTATGTGAAGTAATCGATGTGTGTCTTCACTAGTGGGCCTTCTTAGGTACTTTGAACCAAAATTAGACATCACACCCTTGCAAAAATGACTCAAGCACTGAATGACCGTGCTTTCACCCATTCGCAGATTTTCATCAAGGGCATCAGCCGGTGTGCCATATGCCAACATACGAATAGCAGCAGTACATTTGTGCAAGGGAGAAAAGCCAACCTTGCCAAATGCATCACTTCGTTGATGAAAAAATGGAGACCAATCACTAAGGGTTTGTACAATGTGTAGAAATAGATCTCGTCGCATGCGAAATCTTCGACGAAACTGCTTACCATTGTACATTGGATTTTCTGAGAAGTAATCCGCCATCAACCGGACTCGAGCAGCTTCACGGTTTCTTTCCATATGCCGGCGGGACTTTCTTCTATGCTGATTAGACATACCATTTTGTTGCGCTTCAATCTGAGCTCGAATTTGTTCTTCTATCTGAGCTTCAGCTGGATCATTGATGAAGTCCCAAAAGAATTCACTGAGGATAGCAGAACTGATCGAATCATCAGGCTGGTTTGGTGGAGAGTTTGAGTCTGTGGACATGGCTTGGTTGAGAGTTTGAGTGTGTGTGTATAGGATGGTGTGGACTGGAACTCCAGCCTCTCTATTTATAGTCTGGGGTTCCAACGGCTAGTTTCCAACGGCTAGTTTCCACTGGCTAGTTTCAGTTTTTAAATATATTGTACAACCGTGCCACTGAGAAACAGTGCAGTGCATATTGATTAACTACAGATACATTTCCTCTTACAAATACTTCTAATTAGACAACTACAGATACATTTCCTCTTACAAATACTTCTAATTAGACAACTACAGATACATTCCCACATAGGGCATAACATTTGCATCTGTTATGTATTTCACACGAACTTTCTCCATCAACTGATTTTCGGATTGTCCACTTGCATATACACTTTTCAATTCATTGTACACAGCATTGAACTTTGAAACTTTTGGTGTATGCTTGTTCCAGTGGTTTTTGCATTGCTGAACTGACTTTTTCAACTCCGGAGGTGCATTCATGTTGTACTCTGCTGTTATTTCCTTCCAAAAGCGATCTGACTTCTTTGATCTCCCATCAACTGAATCAATGGAATTGTGCAACCAAGCACTTACCAGCCATTCATCCTGCTTCTTACTCCAATTCTTGCCTTTTTCTTTCTTTGCAGATTCATCTGGGCTGCTGCCACTTCCTTCTTCACTGAAAACAGGGGATTCTACTCGGTGTGCAGCAGATAATGGAGTACCTGAACCAGCAGCCGGACTATTGTCACCGCCTCGTGAACCACTACCCGCAGAAGCTCCGAAATATGCCATGGATGCAACCGGAGAAGCAGGGCTAGAGCTTCCATATCCTCCATACACTCCATGTGAGTATTGACCAACATTTCCTTGGTAATGAACACCCTGGTAGCTTGATGGTGCTGGTATGAACTGTTGATGGCTTGTGTGAGGCAGAAACTGATTGACATCATCTGGATGATATTGTTGCAGGGCAGGACCAAACTGGGCTGGTGGATGGTTCATGAAAAAATGGGATGGATGGATGTTTACTGGTTGGCTGCTTGTGTTTTGTGGATCAGAAGCTGGAATTGATGAGTTCAACATGTGTGTGTAGCTCATGGAGCTTGAGTGGTCCATGGCTGGGAGTTGGTTTGTTTGTTGCTGCTGCTGGTGCAAAGTGGTGCAAAGCTGGTGCAAGCTGAATATATAGGACTTCTGATTGTAACGGTCATATTGTTGTATCTATGCCTCCAACGGTTGTAAATTTATTGATGTTGGTGGCAGTTGAAAGATGTGTGTGCACGTCTTCACAACGGTTGGGAAATCTGACTGTTGCATTTGGCAGTTGGGCAAATATATAATATTTTATTGATTTGGGTCAGTTGGCATCGGCGCCCGGAGAAGCATCGGTTCCCTTCTCTTACAATTTGGCAGCACCCTCCACAATGGGCCAAACTAGTGCCAAAAGCTATTTTGGCATTTGGCACCATCCTTTTGGCATACATTGTGGATGCCCTTAAGGCAACATGATTCTCAATTCATTTTTCAGAACCTACAATTGAATAGACTAAAGTTCAATTTACTGCTGCGGCATGACCTGAAACATAAGAATACATCCAGGTTTTGTAAATACAATTTTGAGTGGCATCCTATACAGGGTCACTTGTGCAAACAGGAAGAAGCCTGCAAACATGAAACAATAAATATTTCAGAGGCCTTATTTGGTACAGGAATTAAATCTTTAAGATTATTGGTATTATACCAGGTGATACTTGTGGGATCGATGACTCAGGTTCCTCGACGTTCAAATTGAGACCTGCAGTTTCACATGTTGGGGATCTGAGGAGACATCTGCAGCTTCTGTACGGGATATAATGATCTGATTTTTTAATCTAAAACCTGGCATGCAGATCAAGGAGGCGTTTCATCAAACAAAAAAAGGGCATCTGAAATTCATGTTGTGCACAATGGGGAGGGGAGGGGAGGAGGGGCTGGAGCGGTTTAGCGCTGCGTAGCCGCTCGTGGGGCTTCGTGGCGGTGTTAACGAAAGATTAACGAAGGATTTCGTTAACGATGATTTAAGACCTTTGATTATCCAATTAGATGGTCCAGATTTAAAGTTGGATTAGTCCTCTCTTTCTTTTATAGGGGTAGTAGATTAACGTTCGTTTTGTAGCAAAGGCCAGAGTTGTGATGACTCACCACTCCCATGGGATAAACAAAACAATACAGGGGGGTTGATTAAGTTAACTCTGCTACCGTGTGGCTAGTTCGGATAAGAAGACAGAGCAGAGCAGAGGAAGGCCGTCGTTGCGTGTGCCAGAGATTCCTCGGCCCCTGACCAGACCAGACCAGGCCAGGCATGTGTGTGTCATGAGCGGGCATCGTCAAAAGCTAATTACTTTTGCCGTAAAAGAACTACTAACTTACATTACCACTTCAGATGCTTCTAGATTAGTACTAGCGCACAGGTACTCGTAGGTTTTCGGTCAAATAAACAAGAGCAGAAATTTCTACCAGTACTGGAAGTACGTTACAAAGCAGTTCGTATCGCGTTGCCCGGTGCCGACACCGAATTACGTACCTGCTGAACACCAGTGCTATGCTAGGCAGGCTGTTCATCTTGGTTCAGTTCAAAGAGCAATCTCTTTATTTTTTGAAGAAAAGGGGTTTCCCCCTGCTCCATATATAGAATGAAGCAACAAACGGTTCACAATATCCGATTCTGCCTACCGGGACAGAACAGGGAACAAGAAAATAAAAGCATATACGATTATGTTGTTGAATTCCATCCCAGTATGTTCCAAGATGATAAGCACACACAGTTCCTTGTGGAAACTAAAAAGAAACCAAGGCTGATCTGTGTTGAGGAAGAAACATCTACTGTTGATAGCCTTAGGCAGGGTGATACTATGGGAGCAGAGGTGGTGTTCACAACAGCCTCTCTCGCTGATCAGATGGACTACTGCTCTGCCCAGCTAAGCAAATTTGAAGTGGCTAACATAGATGAGGAGAAAGAGGAGGCTCTTCAAGATGTGCAGGCTTTGCCTGATGAGTTGATAGACAAGTTTGCTTCAGTTAAAAGATCCCTATTGAACTCTCTAGACCAGGCCAAGTCTGAGAAAAAGAGAAAGGAAACCAGCAAGGTGGCCAGCCCAAAAAAGTGGGGTCCTGTCTTATCTCACAAGCACAACACTAGGAACCATGGAGATATCAAGATCATGGATAAAGCTGCAGCCTACAAGCAGAAGAAAAACCTGGAGATCCCAAATTCTTTCAAAGGTAATTCCTATGCAGTTTTAGAACCTTGTGTTCTGTTGGATCATGTGGAAAAAATTGATTTATGCATGGGTGATTCTACTTCTGAACAATATGATATTTTAAATAATTTGATAGAATCTGAAAAAGCTAGATGTCTAGTTTTTGCTGATAAACACCCTGAGGAGGTTCTCCCTGACAACATAGATATTGTGGAGTCTTCTGACTCTAACTTTGCCTCACCTAAAGTTGTGGCTGCTGAATTGCTCCCAGTTGGCACTGCTGGATCAATTTGTGCCTGCCAGACTGTTTGTACCAAAGCCAAACCTTGTGGTTTATCTCACCCTTTTAAGATTCAATGATAGGAGCCTTTTGGAATGTTAGAGGACTAGGAAAACCTGGTAAAATACAGTGCCTTGCAGAATTTATTGTGAATAACCATCTTGATTTTGTTGATTTCTTTGAGACCAAGAAAGAGAATATTCCTGATGGTATGTTAAAATCTCTAGCTGGGAAAACCAATTTTTGTTGGCACTTTCTCCCTGCTATTAACACTGCTGGTGGGATCCTTCTGGGCCTTAATTCTGACCTCTTTGAAGTTATAGGTTTTGTGGACAGAAAATATTGTATTATTGCCACCATTAAAAACAAAGGTGATAACTTCATTTGGCACCTAGTGGTGGTTTATGGTACTGCCTATACTGAGCTTAAGGTGGAGTTTATTGAGGAACTGCATGAAGTTATGGAATCTTTATCCTATCCTGCCTTGTTGGGAGGTGACTTTAACTTGGTTCGATCCAGTTTGGATAAGAATAATGGTATTATTAACAACCATTTTTCCTATCTTTTTAATGACTGGATCAATAAATGGGCCTTAGTGGAGGTGGTTATTTCTAACCGGAACTACACTTGGAGCAATAATCAAAGCAATCCCATCTTTGCTGCGATTGATAGAATCTTTGCCACGACTGAATGGGATATCCACTTTCCCCTTTCAGCCGTGAATGCTCTCCCACGGATTGGTAGTGATCACACACCGCTTATTATTGATACGGGAGCCCGGAGGGTTACTTCCCCGAAACTTTTCAGATTTGAAAAATGGTGGCTCGATCACCCTGATTTTAAAAACCTGGTGCAAACCGTTTGGAACACCCCTGCCCCTGGTACGAAAGCCATCGATGTATGGCAATTTAAGACCAGGCTCTTTCGAAAGAAAGTGAAAGGCTGGAGCATCAATCTTGAAGCTGCTATGAAAAAGAAAAAGAGAGAATTGATGACAGAATTTGATATTTTGGATGTATTTTCTGAGAAAAATCTTCTTAGTGATGATGAGAAGCTAAGGATGGAGGCCATTAGGAAAGAGCTTGAGGGGATCTGGCATAAGGAGGAAACGGCCTTGTGGCAGAGATCCAGAGATCGTAGAATTGTGGATGGTGACAAGAATAATGCTTATTTCCATACCTTAGCTAATCATAGACATCGTAAGAATCACCTTCTGGTGCTGGATGGTCCGGAAGGACCTGTCACTGATACTTCAGATATGCTGGAGGTGGCTACTTCCTTCTACAAAAATCTTTTTCACTCCGAAGAAAGACATAACATTAGGTTAGGTGATTCCTTCTGGAATGAAGATGAAATGGTTTCTGAAGCAGAAAATGAAATACTGCAGAGAGATTTCTCTGAGGAAGAGATCAAGAAAGCAGTCTTTGAGTCCTATGCTCATGGGGCCCCCGGTCCCGATGGCCTGTCCTTTCTCTTTTACCAAACCTTTTGGGAGGTTATTAAAGAGGACTTCATGGCTCTGATTAGGGATTTTGAGAGAGGGGAACTGGATCTGTATAGACTTAACTTTGCTCTGATTATCTTGATCCCAAAAGAACCCAATGCTAGAGAGATGAGGAAATTCAGACCTATTAGTCTTATCAATTGTGTGGTGAAAATTATATCTAAAGTCTTAAATAATAGGTGTGCTCCTATTGGGGACAGATTAATTTCACATAACCAAATAGCCTTTATTAAAGGGAGATTTATTTTGGAGAGTGTGGTTATGGCTCATGAGGTCATCCATGAGGTTAAAAAATCAGGCACTGAGGGTCTGATCCTCAAACTGGACTATGAAAAAGCTTATGACAGAGTCAGTTGGGGATTTCTTTTTGAAATGTTGGCTTCTCGAGGCTTTGGTGTTAAATGGATTAACTGGATCAAAAGTACTTTAGTCCAGAGCTCTTCCTGTGTTAGAATTAATGATACCAATGGCCGTTACTTTATTAGTAAAAAAGGTTTGAAGCAGGGTGATCCCTTCTCACCGCTGCTATTCAACTTAGTGGCTGATGTGTTCACTAAGATGTTGATCAAGGCAGAGAGGCATAATCTGATCTCGGGGCTTCTGCCCCATGTGATTCAGGGAGGGGTCATCAGCTTGCAATACGCTGATGACACCCTCCTTTTCCTCGAAAACTCTGTTGAGAAGGCCAGAAATTTCAAGTGGATACTGTCTTGTTTTGAAAATCTTTCTGGGATGAGAATCAATTTTCATAAAAGTGACCTCATGACGATTAACATAGATGATGAAACCGCGAGATCCTTT
Source organism: Elymus sibiricus (assembly GCA_039707655.1). NCBI lineage: Eukaryota > Viridiplantae > Streptophyta > Magnoliopsida > Poales > Poaceae > Elymus > Elymus sibiricus. Next base: position 61,468,532 of record CM077665.1, read on the forward strand.
GCTCAAATTTTTTGCTGTCAGCTGGGGGCTTTCCCTATTAAATACCTGGGAGTGCCTTTGCACTTTGACAAACTTAGAAGAGAAGACCTACAACCTATCATTGATAGGATTATAAAAGGGATCTCTGGGTGGATGGGTAGAACTCTTTCTTATAGAGGGAAGATTATTCTCTTATGTGCTTGTATTGTTAGTATTCCTGCCTATCTCATGGCTATTATTAAATTCCCCAAGTGGGCCATTAAAGCTATCAATTCCCAGATGGCACACTTCTTTTGGGGCAATCTGGGGGATGAGCACAAGTACCACTTAGCCAACTGGGTCTGGTTTCCAGACACAAAAGCTTTGGGGGGGCTTGGGATCCCTAATATGAGAGACTTCAATATGGCTCTATTGGCCTCCTGGGGCAAAAGATACTTTGAGGCAGGAGACAAAAACTGGAAAAAGTTGTTAGACTACAAATATAACACTAACAGTCCAAATGTGCTATGGTCTAGGAATAATGTGGGATCTCCTTTTTGGAAAGGTTTTACGTGGGCAATCTCGGGGGCTAAAGTGTTTTATAAATGGAAAGTTGGTAATGGTCGTAATATTAGTTTCTGGCATGATATATGGTTGGGGGATTGTTCCCTCAAAGTGCAGTTTTGGAGGTTATTCTCCATCTGCAATCAGCAAAATTGCTGTGTGGCAGAAGTGTGGGATGGAGAGGAGCTCAAACTATCTTTTAGGAGGAATGTTGATCAGGAAGGACTTGCCCTTTGGCATCAACTAGTTGCCAGTGTCAAGCAGGTGCAGCTCTCAGATGCACCTGATTGCCCCATTTGGACCTTGGAGGCCAATGGCAAATACTCTGTTAAATCCTTCTATAAGGCCATCAACTTTGGGGGTGTGCGCTCGAGGGTTGGGGACAAACTATGGAAAATCCTTTGCCCCCAAAAAATACATGTTTTCGTTTGGTTGCTTGTTTACAACAAAGTGCTTACCCGTGATAACCTGAACAAGAGAAGAAACGTAGATGATCTCACTTGCTTGTTCTGCGCGGAAAATGAATCAGTCCAGCATTTGTTCTTGGACTGTATTGTAGCTAAACATATCTGGAAATTTGTGGCTATGTGCTTTGATATTGATATACCTGTCCAGCTTGATGATATTATTGCCTTGTGGCAAATGCATAAAACCAAGAAAGTTTTGAATTTGGTTGTTGTTGCCTCCTTATGGAGCTTATGGACACTAAGGAATGATTTTTGCTTTCAGGGGAGAAGCTGGAGAAGTATGGGCTGCGTGTTTGCTCGTCTAAAAAGCTTTCTGCAACAATGGAGTGTGCTCTGCGACGCCACTCAATCTGTGCTTCTACGGCGCTGTATTCTTCTGCTGGACAAATGCAAAGGGGAGCTGCTCAGGATCGCTTGGAGATGATTGATTCGCTGGGAGAGTTTTGAGTTGTTGGATGTAGTTTCTTTCTCTTCCCAGTGAGCTCGCCTTGTAATAAAAAGTACTGTAGACCTGTTATTTTCTTGTTCCGTAGGCAGAATCGGATACTGTGAACCATTTGTTGCTTCATTCTATATATGGAGCAGGGGGGAAACCCCTTTTCTTCACAAAAAAAAAGACCCTTCACTCCTTTAAAAAACGGCCGTCGTCCGAGGTCATACCTCTGGATGAAGATCTAGTCCGCAGACATCCTGAAGTACCCGCCAGCTGCTCGATGTAACGTGGTGTTGGTATTCTGACCGCCTAATAGCCTGGCTCCATGGTGTCTGGTTTGCATGTATCATAGTTTGTTTTTCGGCGGATTTGGGAAAGATCAAAGGACATGTACTTGGTCTACTTTTGCGTGGTACGATCTATTTTGCTTGTGGTGTTCAAAATTATCTTTTTTTCTTTGGGGAGGCGAGCCAAAGGACCCGTGCATGATGGACTCCGCAATAGAAGCGTTTAGAGCAAGCGTGATGTAAGCGGGCTCTAAAGACTTTTAGTATTTATTTTTTATGAGGTTGGAGAGAGATAAGAGAAGCGGGTTGTAGATTTAGAGCCAACTACAGTAGATACTCCAAGAAACTATGTGAGAGTGTTAGACGAGTCATGTATTCATAAAATAATATATATTTGCAGGTAACTACTATACATAGTGGCTATAGATGCTATACATGACATGACAATAATATATAGTCGGCAGTTGGCTTTACTACTGTCCTTGCTCATAGGGAGCTACATTCGGCTTCAACACAATCTAGAAAACCTTATAGTTATCTCATGTTTGTTTTGATTTGTGTTATCTTTGCGGCCATGGGACTATAATACTATTAATTGCTTCTTTGTGGGCCTTTCTTGACGATAAAGTCCAGTATATTGTGACAGTCCTCTAAATAAGTTGGTCAAATATCACAATATATTGCAGTGATAATTAGCTACCAAGCTTGACGCTTGTGATGAGGAACTTGTCGTGAAAAGCTATATGGTGGAGAATAATCGGTCATTGATTTCTCAGTACCAAAAAATAAACCCGCCACGCGGCCATGATGTTAGTTCTTAGATGCACCATGCTCAACTTTGTAAGGAAAATACGTAGAGAGGAGTACCGTTACATGCCTAGTTCTGGAGATCTAATGTCATTGCCATAATTGAGACGACTTGTATATTTTGCATCAAAAGTCATGTTTTGTGATATTTTATATATTTGAGTTTTTGGTGGCAAGACCTTCATAGTAAGATCAAACTTTGATACATTTTATCCAGTTTATATTTGTTCCAACCACATTTCAAATCAACTTAAGAAACATTTCATACAAGTGCCAAACATTTCATTGTTTCAAACGAATTACTTTCACACAATGGGAAGTTTTATTCAATTTTGTACAACTATATAAGTGCATTTAGAATTTTTATTTCTTTATTTTTTGAATTATTTTAGTGAGATTCATTGTTCGAAAAACAAACAACAATGCGTTTCATAAATAATTACACCAGTTTGAATTATTTTTAATCTTATTCCAACCGACCTCACAAATGTTTCATTGAGTTTCGAAACAAAATTCAAGTATTTCAATAAAAAAATGATAAATTTTGGAAACACTCGCATATAATTTATCTAAATGTCTATTATTTCAGACATATATTAATTAGGTTAGAAAATTTCACAGAGATTTCATATAAATTACAATTACTTTTAGTCGGGTTCCAATAAAATGAATAAATGTTTCAATAAAAATAGAAAATAGAATAATATTTCAATTTGGAAACACTCAATCACAAATGTGAAACAAATTATTATTATTTAAATTGGTATAAAATGTACGCTAAATGTTTGTCAAGTGGGTTGAAAAAAAGGAAAGAATCGGAATTTTGTGTTAAGTGTATGTTGAATGTTTCTACAATTAATTGAAATATATTGAATTAATTAAAATATTCTAAGTCATATCAATTTGTTTGAGAAATTATTGAAACTTTGTTAGCAAAAAACCTAAATTTCACTGGAACAATACCGGAAACTAAAATTAATTGAAAGATACGTGGAGCGAATTTACATATTTGACATGTACCAATAGAAAAAAAAAGTGTGTAATATATATTTTATATTCCTTAATTTTATGAACATGAATACTTTTATTTGTTTCGATGTATTTGAACTCTTTAACATCTTTGATTTTGAAGTTTTTGAATTACTTTTATTGTTTGTTAAAAACTGTTTTGAATTTGATTGAAATATTATTTTTGGAATTAACATTATTTGTATAATATACTAATGCATATAAATGCTGAAATTTGGGAGATACACATCAAGGAATATTGGCTAGATAATAATTGAAAAAGTAGCACACGCGCCTAGTGTTAGCCAGTTATCCGCTACGTAGCAGCTTCATTCATCAGAAGACTTTTCGCACACACCTGATCTTAGCCAGTTAACTGCACGGGCACCCACAAATTTCTCCGGCTCGTCAGACGTCAGGGCTGTTCCTCACGTTGTCATCATCGAAGTACCAACAGTCACCATTGCACACTCCATTGGGAGATGGAGCGACAAACGGCACGGAGGTTCCGGTGGCCACGTCGCACACCATCGGGACACGCTGCCGGTTGATCCAGTACACACAGTTTGGTCGAACCCCAGGGACGGCGCCGGCACCGGCGGCTCGCACCACCGCCGGGTTGCTATTCTTGCCGACGAACTCGGAGCTGCCTCCCAGATCCTTCACCACTTCCCAGGCCGGCGGCCAGCGTCCCGGGTCATACCCCACGGAAATCCTAAATCCGATGGCCAGCTTGACAGCGGCGCCCGTGTTCTGCCAGATCTGGTGCAGGCTGCCATGGCAGAAGAAGAGATGCTTGGTCCTTGTCAGCTTGAGCACGGCGTCGTAGGGCGCGGGGAAGACGGTGGGCAGGCGGGTCAACGTGGGATCGTTGGCCACGGGCGCCGGGTCCTGGCAGTTGTGGGGGATGCCGAGCACGCGCACGGCCCCGCGTGAGTCGAGGCAGTACAGCTTGCCGCCTCCGGCGTCGAAGGCCAGGTCGGTGAGGTGCCCCGCGTCGCCCTGGACAACGTCGACGGCCGTCCACGCCATGTTTCTTCCCCTCGCGCTCCCGGTGTCGATGTAGGCCACCTTGCTGCCGTTCCACGTGGCCACGACCGTGCCACGACCGGCGTCTGGCGTGAACACGACCTTGCGCACGCACCGGTAGCCGCCCCTGCTGGTCGGCGGAGGTGGGAGCTCGCCGACGTCGCCGCCACTGCGGGGGTCGAGGAGGAAGACCCTCACCGTCCGCCAGCCGCAGATGGTGACGAGGCCGTCCAGATCGTGCCGCGGGCTGCCGTGGTCGACGGCCACGGCGAGGCGGCCGTTACCCGAGCCGATGACGCGGACGCGCCGCTGTTGTAGACGGTGCTCGAGCCGACGAAGCGAATAAAGCGGTTGCCTTCGCGGCGAATACGGTCGAGCGCCTCGGACGGCGTGTGGAGGTGGAACGAGCACCGCATCGGGAGGGAGTACACGGAGGTGCTGCGGTCGGCGAGGGAGAGCAGGCAGGGGTAGGGCGGCGCGAGGGCGGAGCGCCACGCCGCGCAGACGGCGCGGAGGCACTGGTAATCTTGTAGAGACAAGCCGTTGTCCGCGGCGGCGGCGATGCATACGAGGAGCTCGCCGCTGAGATCGGCCCGTGAAAAATGACAAAATTGGCCTTTTGGGCAAAGTTCAGCACAAAATGAACCCATTTCGAAAAAAATTCACAAAATGGCCCTTCCTTCATGACGCCCGCACCCGGGGTGCCATGGTTGTTTGCTCAACGCCCTGGTCACCGGTGGGCGGGCCCGTCTGCAGGCACGCATGACGCCCCAGGTCGGGGCGCTATGCTAGAAAGCACTACGCCCTGGGCCGGGGCGCCATGCCCCTTCGCTGTAAAAACGGGCTAGGCCCTCTGTTTCGCTCCTAACCCTCTCATTTCCCCCTTTCTTCACCCCGAACGCCCCACTCATGTCCCTCCCTAATGCCAACAATATTTCTCGGATCGAAGCTCGAAATCGGTGATTTATCCTCCCTCCCAACCCCTAAAGGTATTCTCCCTCATTCCTCCTCTTTTTGTTGGTTGAAATCTCCGCATTGTGGCGATTTGGGAAAGCCCTAGGTCATCAAATTGTTGCAATTTTAATTGATGCACTTAGGTGTTTATGATTGTAGATGGCGAGGATCGTGAATGTGCATCATGTGGACTTTGTCTCCTTTGAGAAGGGAGGCCCAGATTATGGTGACCCGAAGAAGAACCCAATAGTGATGGTGTTTCCCACAAGTCCTAGCCTTGAGGAGGTTGTGGTTGATCTTCGAAGAAGGTTAAACTGGATGGAAGAAAGTGATGGGGTAGACTTAATCGGAAGGTATAATGTTGGGTATGGGCAACACATTCGTTGGAAGATAATGCCTCTTGACTCCGAGTTTCATTGGGAAGCATATAAGGAGAGTGTGTTGGCCTCACAAGAAAAATCATTTGATTTATTTGCCAGAAAGGTTGTTCATGCTCGGTTGCACATTGATTTGAATCGGTGTGCATCTTCATGTGATGTGAGTAGCCCGTTTCGAGATTCAACACATGTCAATCCAGATGTGCATGACACAACAATGAGCCAACCTCCAATGACCCAACCTTTGAGCCCCGTCGGGAATGTCCAACTTGATAATCAAGACTTGCATATGAATGGTGATGAGTTTGAGGGTGATGAAATCGGAGGCTTATCTTCGTGACCATTATGTGGGCGATGTGGAGGCAAATTGCACGGAAGAGGACATGGACCATGACATTCCATACAATAGGTCCTATGCGGGGGACTCGGAGGACGAAGGCCCGGATAAAGAAATAGATGAGGATGGTTTGACGGCTAAAGAGGGCAATGCTTTCAAGAAGGTAATAGGCCGTGGTCACAATATGTCATTGTTCCGTGATCTAAGCCTAGCCGATAAGGCGATTGTTGATGGTGGCACAAGTAAAATTCTTGCACCAAGGTTAACTTCAAAGCGAGATACCAAGGCAAGAGTGTATGGTGTTAGTGAAGGAACAATCTTTGATAGCTTGGTAGAACTTCAAATATGGGTCAAGGACTATGTGGTTAAGTTTCATCGACCATTCTTTGTGGAGAAGTCAAACTCCAAATTGCGTTATGTGGTCAAATGTGAGGAACACAAGAATCATTGCCCTTGGGTTATCCGTGCAAGATGTGTCAAAGGCGGACCACAATGGAAGATTACAAGTTCTGTGTTTCACCACCGATGTAGTGGCAAGGATATTGATGATGCTAATGTAAAGGATGATCATCGTCAATTGACCTCCAAATTCATTGCACATCGATTTTCACACTCCATAAAGATACTCCCGACATATCCCATTAGGGCACTGATGGAGATGGTGAAGGAGGTATTTGGATACACGGTGAAGTATGGGAAGGCATGGAAGGCCAAGCAAGCCGCCTTTGAGATATTGTATGGTGGTTGGGAAGAATCATACAATCGCCTCGCGATGGTGTTGAAAGCGATGGCGGCAGAAAATCCGGGCATGTACTATGTGGTGGAGCCAAATGGTGTGAGAAGAAGGATATACAATGATGCAACCATTCGAATATTTGGACGTGCCTTCTGGACTTTCCCCCCATGCATTAGGGCCTTTAAGCATTGTAGGCCGGTTATGGCCGTGGATGGCACATTTCTGACCGGCCAGTTCAAGGGCACATTGTTGATTGCCGTTGCTAATGATGGTGGTGATAAATTGGTTCCATTGGCTTTCGCTTTGGTATCGGCTGAGAACAATGACAATTGGGAGTGGTTTCTTAATCTGGTGAGGACCAAAGTAATTGGACCTCAAAGAGAGGTTTGCATCATCTCAGACCGCCATCAAGGGATACTCAATGCAGTGAAGATTGACATTCCAGGACATCCTCGCGTGCATCATAGGTGGTGCATGAGGCATTTTGTGTCTAACTTTTATCGGGCATGTGGAGACAAAGAATTATCTGACCTTCTCCATGATTGTTGTCTCGCATTCACCATTAGACATTTCGAGAAATTGTGGGACATGGTGTATGCCAAAGCAAATAATGGTGGCAAAGATTTCCTAAATAGGCACCTTGCCGATAAAGAAAAGTGGGCACGGGCTTTCGACAACGACGGAGTGAGGTACGGTGACATGAAAAACAACATGGCTGAATGTTTCAACATGGTGCTAAAGGGTATCCGTGCATTGCCGGTGACAGCAATTGTAGAGTATACATTCCGGAAGTTGAATGTCTATTTTCATAAGTATAGTGAGGAAACTGCCAATTTGATATCCGGAAAAAACAAGGCAAAAAAGATGTACAGGTATCCACAAAAGATTGATGATTGGATGGAATACCAAGCAAGGAAGGCAGATTCACACAAAATCCAGTCCTTTGATAACATAGAATTGATTTACCAAGTTGATGAGCGCGGGGGAATGTCGCGTGACGGTGTGCCATATGGAGGTGGCTCATTCAAGGTTTATCTTAAGAGGGGCGCGTGCCGTGATCGCACAGGGGTTCATCTTAGGCATCGAACGAGACACGAGTGAGATAAATGGGAGAAGCCCGGTCTTCCGGATATACTCCGTGTATCGCTCGCCATATTTCATCTTGTCATGAACCGCACCGGACCTCAAGTGAAGTTGATCGAAAACCCTTCTTTCATCTGCCATGAACCGTCCACGATGAAATAGATCGTACGATGGATGGATAAGAGAAGCCATCCTACAAAATTACAATGTATATCATAAGCCTCATTGTCATTTGTAAATATCCGGAGTATTGCAAAATCAAAATACATACATGTGCAAATATCCATATCCATACAACAAATGGATACATACAAGTGCAAATATACATCTAAGACAAATCATTCATGCAAGTGAACATGCATACACACATTTGCAAACAACCTAATTTTTTCCTATGTCAAATTTAGTACAAAGAAACAAAAAAAAACCTACTATAAGTACCAAATCCTAGTCATAACATACAAATCCCTACTCATACCTTTCTAAAACAAGTGCAAATATCAACAAATTTGAAAAAAAAGAGCAACTAGGGTTTCTATACATGGGTCAATGCAACAAAATTAACCAATAAAAAGAGGAGAAAGTTAGGGGAATACCTTGAGGAATGGGAGGGGAAGAAGATCCACCAATTTTCCCCTTCGATCCGGACTTGTTGGCCACGAATCTGGAGGGCGGAGAGAGGGGCGACCGGGTGGGGGGGAGATAGAACTCACGAACAGAGCCCTCTGGCTCGGGTCTGAGCCTCCTCGAGCTGCCCAGCCCATTTTTACAGCGAAGGGGCATGGCGCCCCGGACCAGGGCGTCGTGCTTTCTAGCATAGCGCCCCGACCCGGGGCGTCATGCGTGCCTGCAGACGGGCCCGTCCACCGGTGACATGGCAGGTCAGCGCCGTATATGGCGCCCTTGACCAGGGCATTGTGCAAACAACCATGGCGCCCCCGGTGCGGACGTCATGAAGGAAATGCCATTTTGTGAATTTTTTCCGAAATGTGTTCATTTTGTGCTGAACTTTGCCCAAAGGGCCAATTTTGTCATTTTTCACGATCAGCCCAGGACGGGGAGCGCCTACTCGCGGCCGCCGCCATCGCCAGGGCGTCCCAGCGGTTTGCGTGTGGATGATCTTGAAAGTTGGCATGATGCACGTACTCCGATATGTTTGTACGCAGTCCCGCCGAAAAAAAAACGTATGGGATTTGTTTCCTCGTCAAATAAGATCACTAATTTGTTTTGATTTTGTCTCTAGATTTTCGCTAGGTATTTTATCTTATATAGATCTTTAAAAATCATGTCAATAGTAGTATGTACTCTCTTTGTTTCTAAATATAAGTTTTTTTAAAGATTTCAATAAAAACTACATCCATGTAAAAAATAATATAAGGACTACATACAAATGTACATATTTTAAAGTGTAGATTTATTTATTTTGTTCTGTATGTAGTCCGCATTGAAATCTCTAAAAGACTTATATTTAGAAACGGGTGGATAACATTTCAAAAAGGAGTCACTAGTAGGAAAAGGGCTATAGCTGATATAGACATTAATGGCGCACCATGTATGTGGTGCGCCACTGCTATATAGCAGTGGCGCACCAGATACAGGTGCGCCATTAGTGTCCTCATTACTAATGGCGCACCAGACACACGGTGCGCCATTACTAGCAATTTTTTTTTCCAAAACTATTAATGGCGCACCAGGGCACAGTGCACCATTACTAGTTTTAACTAGTAATGGCGCACCACACGCTCCGTGCGTCACTACTAACAATTTTTTTTTTACTTTTTTTTTCAAAACTAGTAATGGCGCACCCCTAACTGGTGCGCCATTAGTAACCAGGGTTACTAATGGCGCATTTTTAGGTGGTGCGCCATTAGTAACCTGAGACCAGCTAGATATTTTGGACAGCCACCTACCACACTCACTTTCCCCACTTCATTCTCTCCACCTCCTCCTCCAAGCTTGTCTCGGCTGCCTCCTCCTCCTCACCTCATTTGCACCATAGATTCACCCAAATTAAGTGGTTAAATTTCCTTTTTTTGATAGGTAAGTAAGGGGAAAGCTTTCTTTATGTTGTAGATCTACTTTTTTCTCCCTCCAACAACGTGCACATGCACTTTTTATGGCCTAGCTAGATCTACGTATGTTTGTGGTGTTGCATATGTTTGTGGTGTTGCATATATGTTTGTGTTTGCAGGTACCGGTATTTGAAATGCGATAGTTGCCAATATTTTGCCGGAATGTTGATTCATTTCCGTTTCGGCGAGAATTTGGCACTATGCATTCTTTTTGGTCCTATTTTTAGGCAAAGTCATGCCAAATTTTTTCTTGGTTCTAAAATATCGTTTTGCTCTACCCCGCAGGCGACCATGGTCCGCACGATGACCGAAGGCATCGTGAATAGGTTTTTAAGCTCCGCGAAGGCCGAGATGCTTCAAAAGAACGAGACGGAGATAAGATGTCCGTGTCGAAGATGCAAGCTGAAGAGCCTTATTGCGGACCCGGATTCCGGGCAGGTGCGGGACCACCTGCTCTTGCGTGGTTTCATGGATGGCTATCGGTGGCAAGGTGATGAAGATGACTATGAAGTCGTCCATGGGGGCCGGGCAAGAAATGAGGAAGGGCAGCAAGACAACCACCGCGGCGAGGGCGGGCGAGAAGACGAAGAATCTCCAGGACATGATCACGACGGTGATGCAGTACACAGTCATCATGTAGAAGATGCCGGACATGATGATGAGGAAGATCAAGACGAAGGGCATGATCATGAAGATGAAGATGCCGGAGCAGACGACGATGGACCATCGATGGGCTGGGTGCAGGACCCTCATATTCAAGAGCTGCTTCTCAAGCAGACGGATAACGCAAGAGCTGCCGCCCGAGAGAAAGCCAAGCTGGATCAACTGGAGATAGACGCGGTTACTCCATTGTATGAAGGATGCAGGCCCGAGGATACCCGCCTGAAAGTAACGCTCATGGCTCTGGAGATGAAGGTAAAACACAAAATGACCGACGCATGCTTCGACGAGAACATGTCATTCTGGCACGAACGTCTTCCCTAGGGGAACAAGTGCCCGACCAGTTTCGAGGAGGCGAAGAAAATCGTGTGTCCTCTGGATTTACCGCACGTGAAATACCATGTGTGCATGAACAATTGCATCATTTATCGGGACGAGCACGCGGAGTCTACCATATGTCCGGTGTGCGGCGTCACTCGATACAAGAAGAGGAAGAAAGCTCCTCGAAAAGTGGTGTGGTACTTTCCGATCACTCCTCGTCTGCAGCGGTATTTCGTGGACCCTAAGGCAGCAAAGCTCCTGCGTTGGCACGCGGATAGGGAGGAGAAGAAGCGAGAAGATGACGGAAATGATCCGGAGATAAATAAAAAAGACAAGATGCTGAGTCACCCTAAGGATGCGAGCCAGTGGCAAGCGTTGAACTTCGAACACCCAGAATTTGGGGACGATCCAAGGAACATCGTGCTGGGCGCGAGCACCGATGGAGTCAATCCGTTTGGCAGCCAGAGAAGCACACATAGCACCTGGCCTGTGTTTGTGTGGATGTACAACCTTCCCCCCTGGTTGTGCATGAAGAGAAAGTACATTCACATGAGTATGCTAATTGAAGGGCCGAAACAACCAGGGAACGACATCAATCTGTATCTGGGGCTGCTGAAAGAGGAGCTAGACACGCTGTGGAAAACGCCAGCCAATACGTGGGACGCCGCAGAGAAAGAATATTTCCCTATGAGAGCCGCGCTGCTCACGACGGTGCACGACTATCTCGGTTACGGATATGTCGCGGGGCAGGTGGTCCACGGATTTTCTGGATGCGTCAGGTGCATGGATGACACAACGTATCGCCAGCTAGATAGAGATCCCGGGTCTTCGAAAACCGTGTTCATGGGACATCGAAGGTGGCTTCGCGACGATGACTCATGGAGAAAACGCAAGGATCTGTTCGATGGTGAAACCGAACCCCGAAGACGCCCGCGTACGAGGAGCGGCGAGGAAATAGACGAGCTGTTGAAAAATTGGAAAGCGTGCCCACCGCCGGGAAAGGCGCCAGAGCCGGGAAAGGCGCCAGAGCCGGGAAAGAAGCGAAAGGCGCCAGAGCCGCTGCTGAAGGTATGGAAAACGAGGTCTATTTTCTGGGACTTGCCGTACTGGAAGATCCTCCATGTGCCTCACAGCCTTGATGTCATGCATATCACGAAGAACGTGTGCGAGAGTCTGCTTGGTACCCTGCTCAACATGCCAGAGAGGACCAAAGATGGGCCGAAAGCAAGGGCAGACTTGAAATCAATGGGCATCAGGGAGGAGCTTCACGCTAATGATGATGATGATGATGATGATGATGATGAGGCGAAGGACACGGAAAGTCGTCGCAAAGGCAAAAAGGCCAAGAAGATCGGAAATGACTTCCCTCCCGCGTGCTTCACTCTAAGTCAGGAGGAGATCGAGCAGTTTTTCACCTGCCTCGTAGGAGTAAAACTTCCTTACGGTTACGCGGGGAAGATAAGCAGATACCTAGACTCAGCGAAGCAGAAGTGGGATCATGGACGCGCACGTCCGTGAAACGCTATTTGGCCTATGCAACTTTTTCGACGTCATCTCTCGGAAGTCGGTTGGTGTGAGGCAACTCAGAAGGCTACAGGAAGAGATCGTGGTGATACTATGCGAGCTTGAGATGTACTTCCCGCCCGCATTCTTCAACGTTATGGTGCATCTGCTGGTCCATATCGTGGAGGATATCATCCAACTCGGGCCGACGTTCCTGCACAGCATGATGCCGTTCGAAAGGACGAATGGTGTCATCAAAGGATACGTTCGCAACATGTCACGTCCAGAGGGAAGCATAGCCAGGGGCTTTCTGACCGAAGAGTGCATCTCCTACTGCACGAATTATCTAGGCATCGAGAACCCCGTTGGTCTGCCCGTCAACAGGCACCTCGGCAGGCTCGCTGGATGGGGTCACCGCGAGGGTCGCCGCGAAATGCATGTCGACTTCGAGGGTCGACTCTCCGACTTTGAAAGAGCAAACCTAGTCGCGCTACAACACATAGACGTGGTCGATCCTTGGGTGGTAGAGCACAAAACCTTTATTGAGAAGACGTACAATGACCGAGGCCAACAGAGGACGGACGGAGATATAATCAAAGAGCACAACTCATGTTTCACGCGTTGGTTCAAGGAGAAGCTTCTGTCGTACCCTTTACATGAGGATTCTTCCACGGAAGAAAAACTCGTATTCGCCTTGTCACAGGGCGCCGAGCACAACCTGATGACGTATGAGGCGTACGATATCAACGGCTACACATTCTACACCGAGGGAAAGGACATGAAGAGCGATGGTTATCAGAACTCCGGGGTAACGATGGAATCCTACACCGGTAACGACAAGGACAGATACTACGGAAGGATCGAGGAGATCTGGGAGCTGAGCTATGCTGGAGAGAAGGTCCCGATGTTCCGTGTCAGATGGGCCAAGAGCGTCCTAAAAGAAGACCGGTATTTCACCACCATGGTTATACCCGAAGCCAAATCCAGGACCGCGGGCGCAAACGTCACCGCGAAAAATGAGCCATGGGTACTGGCTTCGCAAGTGGACCAATGCTTCTTCATTACCGACCCGTCAAAGCCCAGTCGTGTTGTCGTGAGGAGAGGCAAAAGGAAGATCATCGGAATGGATGGAGTCGCCAATGAGCAAGACTTCGACAAGTACGGCGACCCGAAGATGGAACATGACGACGACGATGAAGTGCCATACACCACACGAAGAAGCAGGACCACCCTACCTAAAGGACGTCCGTTCAAGAGAAGAACTCCATTTGCGAAAAAGAAGGGCAAGAAGATTGTGAAAAGATAGCTAGCTAAGATCGATTGTATTTAAATTGTAGTCTTCATTTCTCGATTGTATTTCGACATATATATGGAAATGATATTTCTTCTGTTCTAGTCCTCATGAATATTTATTTATGTTTATTCTGGTATTTATGTTTATTCTGGTATACCACTTTTTATTTGATGATATTTTTTGAACTCATGAATATTTTTAAATTTCATGGGCACGGCCATGCCCTCTTCCTCCTCTCCTCCCTCCCGGCCATGCCCTCTTCCTCTCATCCTCCTCTCCTCCCTCTGCCTCTCTTCTCCTCTCTTCCTCCTCTCCTCTTTATCTCAAATCTTAAATTATTACATGCAAGTAAAAATTCAAAAAAATAAAAAAATGTTAGTAATGGCGCACCAGGAGAAGGTGCGCCATTGCTATCACGATGTTTATGGCGCACCCCTAATAGGTGCGCCATTGCTATCACGATGTTTATGGCGCACCCCTAAGAGGTGCGCCATTGATATACCTGTTGTTATGGCGCACCCCTAAGAGGTGCGCCATTGCTATCATTCTACCCTAAATTAGGGTATCCCGCACACCCGCACGCACCAGTCCACCATCCCGAAACCCTCCCCTGTCTCGATCTCTCGACCGGCGGCGGCGACGCAGCTCCCGGCCCCGACGCTCGTTTGCCCCCTCGATCTGACGAGCGACCTGCTGCTGGGGCTGGAGAACCGCGTGAACCTGACCGCCGCCGACGTGCTCGCCGGGGACTGCCGCCTGGACCAGGCCCTCGTCCGCCACCGCTCCCTCCGGGGCCTCCACCTGCTCTGCCTCTCCAAGCCCCGCTCCAAGCTGCCCCTCGTCTTCGGCTCCAAGACCCGCCGATGCCCTCCGCCGCTCCGCCGACCCGCCCGCCTTCATCCTCATCGACTGCCCCGCAGGTCCGGCCGCCACTCACCACCTTTTTCTGTTTTTGTTATTTTTTCTGTGTTGCTTGTTTGCCAGACGCGGTAGATCAGAGTGTATGTTCGTTAGGGTTGCATTTTGTGTTTCTGCATCAAGTCCACAGTACTAGTCTGAAGCACAGTAGTTTTTTGGATGCTTTGATTCATGCTTTTGGTGAATTCTTGCTGATGCATGTTTGTTTTTCGTGATAACTGAATGATGTAAATGCAAACCTAGTTTGGTATTTTTATTTTCTGAATGATGTAAATATAGTTTGATAAGTAAGTGCTTCCCCTTCTATTTGTTATTTTATTTATGTGTTGTTTGTTGCTCAAACGCGATAGATGAGTGTATCTTTGCAGCCGTTTGGCAGACTAGAATGGGGGTGCTGGAGCATACATGACCAGATGGTTTGAATCAACAGGACCATATACTAGTTTGAAAAATAATGATGCACTTTTTCTTTTGTATCAGTGATTTTGATTTTTACTAGATGGTTTGAATCAACAAGTTCATTTTTCACTATATTGAGAAATAATGGTGCACTTTTTTGTCTGTGGTGCATAACCGAACTGTTTGCCTTGCCATGTCCTGTTTCTTGTTTTTGTTATCCAGTATTCTGCAATTAGTATACCAACAACTCGTTTTTTTAGCGGATTCAAGTGAAGATCTAGATTTTGTTTGTGTGTTTAACTGAATGTAACAGCTAGTACCAAGTTTTGTAATATAGAGTCAGAAATGCTAGCTTAGCACATACTAGCATATAGACAGCAGACTCGAGTTGATCATATTATACATGAATTGGCTCCCATAAGGCCCAGCATTATTCATCTCAAGCTCAAGCTCGCCTCTTGATCATATACATGAACAAAGAAATAAATATGAGATGTCTTACTTCTGGCAATCAACAATCAAGTGAGCAAAGAAATACTGACAAGATATATATTGACCAGCTAGCGGGGCGGGGGTGGGATAATGATTTTGCAGGTACCCCGAGAGGCCCTTGAGTTTGCCGGAATGTCGATTAACTTCCGTTCCGGCAAATTCGGGTACTCCATATGTCCTATTTTCAGCAAAGGTCATGCTGAAATTTTCCGTGAATTTTAGTATGACTTTGCTAAAAATAGGACATATGGGGTACTTGCGACTAATGCATGGGCCGGGGTATCTTAGTACTTAATTAAGTAGGATCAACTGTTTTTTTGTCCATCACTCGATAAACTACATGTGTGTGAGAGAGATAGTGAGAGGAGACAAGAAGAAGGGGGTTAGGAAGGGACTTGGACCTTAGCAACAACACACTAACAGGTCCAAACTTTTTTCCTATTTAGAGCGAACATGGCCGACAACGATGAGGTCGGCGGTTCGGGCAGCAAGCCATTCTGGGAGCTGTCCCAGGAGATGGAGGGAGACCCTCACCGCTATGAGGACGCCGCGGAAGACACCGATCCCGACTACACAACCCCTAGTGGCGTCGGGGATGACACCACTGATGGTGCCGCCGAGGATGCCACCACTGATGATGGCGGCGCATGCACAGATGGCAGCCAACCGAAGAGGCAACGGAAGGACCGGCGCCCGAACGTGCTCGGCACCGTCAAGGAGGAATTTACTGAAGTGTCCTCCGAGGGGCATCCAACGGCGCCCAAAGAAATAGTCAAGGGGTACGCGGGACAGCTCGGGTGCATTCTCCGGAGCACCGTCTCGATCAACACCGAGAACATAAGGCATCGTGACCGAGGGAATTTGCGCAACCTCCTCTTCACGAAGCTGCACGAACAATACAAGTTCCCCGGTGACTTCGCAAACACACGCCTCTCAGGGAATAAAGTGAACAGTGCCGCCCTCACGAAGATGAGCAAGGCCCTGGCTACTTGGAGAGGCGCGGTGAAGAGCATGATTGAAAAAGGTGATAGTTATGAGAAGATCAAGGAGAAAAATCCTTCGATCAGCGAAGATGACTACCGGGAGTTCAAGATCAAGTGCGAGAGCAACGCATCCGGGGAATCAAGTCAGTGGGGGAAAGATATGCGGGACTTGAACTTAGGGGTCCACAAACTCGGTCCCGGCGGTTACAGAGTGGCGGAACCTATATGGGACAAGGAGGACGCAGAGCGTGCCGAGCAAGGCCTACCGCCCCGCTTCGAGAAATACCGTGACAAGCAGACCAGGAACTATGTCAGGGCCCGGTACAAGATTGACCCGGTAACCAAGGAGCTTACCACGGATCCGAAGACCAAGGCGCTTGAGCGTGTTCTGGTAAGGAATACACCCCCGCGTAATTAGCTCCATATGGTTGCATTCTAATTAATGAAGCCAAATTTCTAAATGGTTCACGTTCCTTCTGCAGGACACTGAAAGCAGTAGCGCGGGGTCGTCTCAGAGCTCCCCTTTTGACACCCCTTTAAATAGGGCGTTGAACATAATGAAAAACAAGGATAAGCTCAGTAAGCCGTCGTCAGCTGGTCGTGTGGCCGGCAAAGGCTTGTCCACGAAATGGTCGGAATACTATACCGCTGGGCGAAAGGAGAGAAAGACCAGCTCGGAAAGCCAGCAGCGCGAGGTTCAACAACTCAAGGCACAAGTGGCGCGGATTCCGGAGATGGTCGAAGAGCAAGTGCGAGACCAACTGGGAGCGACGATCACCGCCATTATACCTACCTTGGTTTCTGGGCTGCAGGCGTGGGTGGCGGGCGGCCAACAGGGGCCGCCCCCGATTCCCAGCTTCACGGGCAGCAACTCGCGCAACGTGCCGGCGGCGCCATTGGTGTCTCAGGCGGAGGCGGCATTGGTGTCTCCGGTGGAGGCGGCATTGGTGTCTCCCGCGGCGGTGCCGGCATTGCAGCTTAATGCACCCGGGTGTGGGAAGAATACGCCGGCCGGCACCTCGGCAGCAAGCGGCCCCTCCGTCAATTGCACGCCCGCCGTTGGCGGTGCCTCGACATTAGCCGAGCTCGACGCCATCACGGTAACTAATTAAGCCTCTCGGCCGATGACTTCATCTCCTTGCCTTTGACTGGGCATCCCTGACGCCCTACATGTTTTCGCAGGGCGTCGCCGACGTTCCATGCACTCTCCTGCACTTCGTGGACGGCGAGTTGATCGATGTCGCCAAGGCCAGAATCGTTCAACCGGGCAGCCGCGTGTTCCACGGTAATCCGATGCCACCCACCGTGTATAGGGTTCAACTGGTTCGGGTGCTGCGGGGCTGCGACGACTTGTTACCTCCGTTTCGACCCCCTGGGGCCGACGAAGACGATGTGATGACCCTCAGCGCCTGCTTAAGCTGGCCCCTGCTTTGGCCGAAGAGCCAGATTCGTTTGGGGGCGGGGGACACCACCCCACAGACAACACCGCCTGTCGTGCCGGCGCCAAGCCATGGCAAGACCGCCGCAACGCTACCGGACATGCCGAACATGCATATGGCACAGGATCCGGGCATGCATATGGCACAGGATCCGGACGACGATGACGACGGTACATTTACCAAATTCGATAAGTACTTCAACGAACATGGGTACGATGATGAATTCTTGGGGCCTCCTTCTCAAGAACCCAACCCTGCAAAAGACGATCACGATCTAGCTGGTACCGCGGAGAAACCCAATTGCAACAGGCGTCGTCTGGCGTTCAGTTCTCAGGAGACGCCTCCAGCTGCTGCCTTCACCGAGCCTCAGATAGCCGAGGTGCGAAATATTATCAGCCCCAACACACTCAAGAAGGCGGTCTCTCAGCAGAACTCGATCCCATTACAGCAGAAGAAGAAGGGACGGAAAAGAAAGATTAAGGGTGCGAGCCAGCCGGCACCGAGTACGATCCGTGCTCAGGACGGGCCACCTTCACCTAAGGATATCTCGAGGAGGGTGCATGTGGCGGGTAGGCCGATGCTACCGACTAATCTGCTCAATGCTGCAACCGGTGCTATGCGGAGTCTGCATGACAGTGTTCTTTCTTTGGAGAAGCGGCGTCTCCGAGAGAATGATGTGGCATACCCGGTTTTCATGGCCAAGGTGCCAGAGGGCAAGGGCTTTGTGGATAGCGCCATCGGGGGTATGATCGTCCTGCGGTTTGATGGCATCTTCGCTATGTTTAACCTTCATCCGCTGCACTACACCTTCGTTCGGCTATTTTCGCTGAGTATGGAGATGCGGATCATTAGAGACAAGACCCCGGACATCGTGATAGTCGACCCCTTCTACATGCGTGCCAAGATCTTGGGCAGCGCTGGGGACCGGCAAGTCGCGAGTTCATACCTCGAAGGCGTAATTCTGGCAAACCCAGATAAGGATAACTTCCTCGTGCCTTACTTTCCCGAGTAAGTCATCCCCTCACCGCCCCGTAACATATGATTTCTTAGATTTCGATCGTTCTTTTTTTTTCTAACATTCCGTGTTTTGTGCAGTGACACACATTGCACACTCATCCTCTTAAGCCCGAAATATTCCATGGCCACGTATTTCGACTCGGACCGTCAGTCGAAGAAAGACTACACAAATATCAAGAAAGTTCTTGATGAAGCTCTCCCCGGCTACGCCAGATCTGGAGGCACCTTCAGCAGGCCAATTCATAGGTACGGCAAGCACGTGTTCGCCCACAATACGATGTTCCCCTGCGTCAAGCAGCCGCCTGGCGGTCAGAAGGATGCCTACTACGCCCTCCATCACATGCGGGCGATCGTGCGGGACCATAATCACCTTCTGCTACCAAATAATCTCAAAGATTGGGCCGCAAGCTTGTCGGCAATCCAGGACACGGACATCAGACAAGAATTCTTTCGCATCCAGTCGGAGTTTGCGGAAATCATCCATCAAGATGTCCTTCGTACCTCGGGGCAGTTCTACCTTAGATATCAACCGTCCAACAGTGAGATAGAAACAACGCTACAAATGCAGGCTTACAACGACCGCGATTTCATGACCATCACGATAGACGGCGGCTTCATCCACGCTCCGGTCCCTGAGTCGAGTCGAAAGTAGTGATGGTATGTAGTTCTGAAATATCGATTAGCTCTTTAGTTTGGACAGTCGTTCAACTTATATGTAATCGATGCTATTTATTAGTAGGACCACGAATTGTGCTATTAATGTGTTGCTTTTCTCTTCCGATCCTTTTGTTGCATACTTATATATTGCTTATGTATTGTCTGTGAATTGCTACTAACATTTTGTTTGTCTAGTGCATAGAGATGCCGTGGTATGTCGTGTACAATGGTGAGGTTCCCGGAGTCTACGACGACTGGGAGGAGTGTCGGAAACAGGTTCACCGTTTCAGCGGTAACAGTTACAAAGGGTACACCACTAGGGCGGAGGCGGAAGCTAGATACGCGCGCTATCTAGCGGGAGAGAGGAGGGAGCGGAGGAGGAACCGGATGAAGACCAGTTTCATCGCGATGATGCTCATCGTGATGACCGCAGCTCTCTTCTATGTGATGGTAGTTTAGATGATCGATATCGACTTGTAATGTGAAGACAAACTCGCTACTCGCGGTCTAGCTCGAGACTTGTAAATGTTCTAACTTTGTTCGGTCTTTTGAATTCGGAGACTAGCTAATATGATGAATTGTATTCGGAGACTAATCTTCTATTGTATTCGATGAATCTGCTATTTATATGTTGTGCTGTCTATATTCTGTGCAGTAATATATTTTGTAACCTGCGCAAATATCAGAAAAGAAAAAAAAACAATTCCTAATATTCATACTAGTGGCGCACCATACAGCACATTAGTGGCGCACTGCTATAAAAATACTAGTGGCGCATTATCTGTTAGTGCGCCATTAGTAACCCAGAGCACCAGGTAAATATGGCCCCCTGGGAGGCATACTAATGGCGCACCGTGTGACTTACTAATGGCGCACTACCTGGTGCGCCACTATAGTCTGGTATACTAATGGCGCACCAGGGGTGCGCCATTAGTATATGTTACTAGTGGCGTGATGATAGTGGCGCACCTGTAGTGCACCATTAATGGCCAAAACAGGTGCGCCACTAATAAGCCTTTTCCTAGTAGTGAGTAAGTAATTGAGAGGAAGAAAGATCAAGGAAGGTTTTTTTTTTTGAGAAACTCTTGAAAGGTAACTAGCTAAATAGTCGTGTGTTGTTGCAACAGGATTGAACAATATTTTTTAAATTAAAAAATTAAAAATATGCAAGGTTCCATCTTCCCTCTCCCGTCTTACATTCGTCCAACCTCCCGTTACGAACGACCTCCTCCTTCCCTAATCTGACGGAATTTCCGTCACCTCTTTTTCTCCTGTCTTATTTTGTCCCTCCCCCTTACGTCGAACTACTCTTACGTGATGTTGTGTCGTCGCTATAGGTGATACGAGGTCCCGAGAAGATGCAAAAGCCACACATGGGAATGGTAGCTATGTGAAAGCGATGTCCTCGCAAAGGGGAATCAAGAAACGACGGACGTGGAAGATCAGACGGCTGACCCCTAGCGTTGCCATGTCTGCTCACATTGCAAAACAACTCATTTTCATGGTAGAATTTCCGTAGGCTAGTGTTTTCTTCCACATGAGTCGAGATGCATTATCATGATAGTTTTTTTTTGCCGCGGGCAGATCATATTTGCTGTAATGATATGGTATTAATAGTGTATCCTGCAATTTCCAAGTATTTAAAATATGGTGTCGTGTGCCAGATTGTCCTAGGTTGTGACCGTTATACTCGAAGGCGCGGTCGGAGCACTCGACTGTTAGCACTTAGTCGTCCTCGAGCGAGCGATCGTCGACCTTGCCAACGAAATTCAACAACCGTCAGCATGTGGACGTCTTGCAGAGCATGGCCGTCATCCATCTTGGCAAACGCTTGATAGAAAGAAGACTTCCTGAGAGCATCTCCAACCAATCCCTAAAAACCTATAAAGGAGTAAAAGTCTGAGTTTACTCCTCTAAACCGGACCTAGCCAAAGTCCTAAAACCTACTCCCTCCGTCCTTTAAAGAGTGTACTTCCAATTTTGTTGGAGGGTTAAACTATCTCAAAGTTTGACCGAGTTTGTGTAAAAATGTATCATTGTTTGTGAAACCAAATAGGTATATGATGAAAATACATTTTATCATGAATCTAATGCTACTAATTTGATGGCATAAATATTGAGACTACCCACAATGGGAAGTAACATAGAGTAGTAACATGCATATGTTATTAGTCTAAGTTATTACCTCCACAGTGGGTAGTAACATAGAGCTAGTAACATAGAGCCTTTCATTTATTAGCTTATAGACTCATCTTGTCTTGGTATGTGTTATGTTACTCATAGTAGTAGTAACATAGTATTTTATTCAATTTCTCTCTATTCTCATTAATTAGCTGCCACATCATATTTTTTGCTTAGGTGGCATCTATGTTACTATCTATGTTACTCTCATTGTGGGTAGTCTGATGTATTATTGTATAAATAAGGTCAAACATGAAAATTTTGACTTCCAACAAAGTTGGAAGTACACTTTTTAAAGGATAGAGGGAGTATAGAGGAGTACTCCCTCCGGTCCTTTTTACTTCGCGTATTAGATTTGTGTCAAGTCAAACTTTATAAAGTTTGACCAAATTTATACTAAAAAATATCAACATCTATAATGTCAAAGGGTGGGTCTATTCTAATAACACCCCTTAAGAGTCTATTCTAATAACACTCCTTCCCACCCACCCAGTCATCTCTCTCTCCCACGACATCCTCATCCAAGCCGCACACCAATCCCCCCCCCCCCCCGGGCTCGGGCCGCCGGGCCTCCTCTCATCCCCGTCCACCTCCCACTCACGACGGCACCCCCACCCTGACTACTTCCTACCCGCGGTAGCGCCGCCACCCCCGACCACCTCCCACCACCCCGCGCCGCCCCACCCCCAATCACCTCCCACCACGCGGCGGTGCTCCCCATCCCGACCACTACCTACCCGCAGCAGCGCCGCCACCCCCGACCACCTCCCACCATGCAGCGCCGCCCCCACCCCCGACCACCTCCCACCATGCAGTGCCGCCCCCCACCACGACCACCTTCTGGCGCATCACGGTCTACCACCAGCATCTCCGGCCAGATCTGGCATGGCGCGACGCGGCATGCTCCGACCCTCTCCATCTCCGGTCCACCACCTTCTAGCACGACGCGGCGTGCTACCGACCCGCTCCATCACCGGCGTCTCCCTCGAGATCTGGCGCCTGTGACCACCCCCTTCCCTCCTCCCGTCCCACTCCAGCGCAAACCAGCTGTGTGGCATGCAGTCCGGAGGAGCCTGAAGTGCAGTCGGCGATGGGGATGGATGCGCAGGTGGCCATGCTCGCCCGTAGGAAGACGACACACTCGGGCCCCGTGCAGTTCGTGCGGTGCACCAATGCGGTGCGGATCAAGTGTGGGTGCAATTCAGTCGTTTTTTGTACTTTTACAGTGCAGTTTGCTTTTGGGAGTGCTCCGGTGCTGGTTTTGTCGTGCGATGGTCGTATACATGTCTGTATGTACGATTTACTTGCAGTTCGGGCATTGTGTTCATGTGGTTCATGGTGGTTCGCCTGCAGTCCGTTGTGCGGGTGCAGGATGAAATATTACACTAAGCCGTTCAATTTTCGGTAGCGCTGCGGTTCACTTACGTCGGGCGTGAAGTGCGGTCCACTTCCTCATCTTGAAAATTCACGTCTGACAAAAAAGAAATCATGCAGTCCGTTTGCCCGTAGGATGCAGTGTGGTTTTTCGTCTAAAGCAGTGTGTTCTTCTGTCTGATGCAGTTCACGCGTGGATTTTGGTGTCGCGAAAAAATAGTGTCGTGCAGTTTTTTCCGACACGAAGTTCACTAGTCTCTGTATTGCAGTACTTTTGCTACAGAAAGTGCAGTGCCCTCGCGTTGTGCGTGCAGTTCGGAAGTGTTAGCAGAATAACTATTCTGCTAATATTAGCATAATATGAAACTATGTTTTATAATGAATTTAGCAATATTGATTTGACATTGTGAATATTGATACTTTTTTCTATAAGTTTGGTCAAAGTAGAGATACTTTAACTTCGGACAAAACTTATATGCAGACTAAAAAGGACCGAAGAGAGTACAACTTTAACTCCGAGCCGCGGACGACGAGTAAAAATCCCTGTCCGTCTTGGGTTGGAGTAAAAATGTCTCCCACGTGGTGCTCCCACTCGCCTCCCCCACTGGCTGCGTGCTCGATCCCTAGCGCCGCCAGGGATGCTCCCATTCATGTATGACCGATCCGGCCGGGCCTTCGACCGCTGCTCCGTCGCCCTTGTCGTTGGTTGGTTTGGTTTCTCCGACATCATCACCGGGGTGCCCTGCCACGTCCTGTCATCGGCCATTGAGGGGATGGAGATGTGGACACAGTGGCAGTGGTGGATGGTGGCCGCCGACGTGCTCTGTGTGGTCCATCCACCCCCATAAACTAGTTCCTAGGACGGTGCCAGAACTACGACACCTAGCTGAAGGGGGAGATGGCCATCGTGTCGGCGACGGCCGGTGGCGCGAAGGCGAACAAGGAGAAGACGGAGACCATGTGCAAGGTGACGCTCTGGTGCTCTAGTTCCAGCCGTCGGTGCGCCCGACCATGAGTAGCGTGGTGCGGATGCTGGAGGGGGAGATGGCCATCGTGTCGTTGGTGAACCCATTCCACTACATGATGAGCGGCGGCAGCTCCAGCGGTTGGGCACTATCGAGCGGCATGAGCATGTGAACGTACACGAGTAGCAGCCTGAACATGATAAGGGCATGTACAATGGTTAATAAGATAGTCTTATCTTAAGTCTGGCATGTAATTTAGAGATTACAAAACAAATGTCTACAATGGGTCATCTCTTAGCCTTATCTTCAATAACTAGCTATTCCTAAAAACGTGGTGAGACATATTATGCTAAGAGATCATCTCTTGCCTTCTCTTAAATAAGAGAAGACAAACATTTTCTTATGAGTTCTCTCTCCTCCACCTCATCATTTATCCTACGTGGCACTTCTAAGATAGCACCATAGTACATGCCCTAAGGGACAATGAGGTCTCGGGAGCAAGTACTCCTCCTAAGCCGTTGATACGTCTCCAATGTATCTATAATTTTTGCTTGTTCCATGCTGTTATATTATCATTCTTGGATGTTTTATAATCATTTTATTACAACTTTATATCATTTTTTGGGACTAACCTATTGCCATAGTGCCAAAGTGACAGTTGCTGTTTTTGCTTGTTTTCTACTTCGCAGAAAATCAGTACCAAACGGAGACAAAACGTTGCGGGGATTTTTGTGGATTTTTTACGGACCAGAAGAAAGAAGATGGGCCAAAGAACACCAGAAGAGGGGGCCCAGGCTGGCCAGCACCCACCAGGGCGCGCCAGAGGCCCCCTGGCGCGGCCTGGTGGGGGCTGGGCACCTCGGGCACCCCTCCACCGCCTCTGACACCTATAAATTCCCAAATATTCAGAAACTCCAAAAAATAACCCTAGACTCTCCGCTCCGCCGCCGCAACTCTCTGTATCGACGAAAAACCAATCTGGAGACGTTCTAGTACCCTGCCGGAGAGGGGAATCCATCTCCGGTGGCCATCTTCATCATCCCGGCGGAGGTCATGACGAGGAGGGAGTAGTCCACCCTCGGGGTTGAGGGTATGTACCAGTAGCTATGTGTTCAATCTCTCTCTCTCTCTCTCTCGTGTTCTTGAGATGTCACGATCTTGAAGTATCACGGGCTTTGTTAATATAGTCGGATCATATGATGTTTCCCTTGCTATCTTGTTGTGATGAATTGAATCTTTCCCTTTGAGATATCGTTATGTTGGATTGAATATTGGATTTGAGAACACTTGATATATGTCTTGCATGTGGATACCCGTGGTGACAATGGGGTGTTCTATTGATTCACTTGATATATGTTTTGGTACTCAACTCGCGGATTCCCGCGGTGACATTGGGGTAATCTATGCATAGGGGTTGATACACGTTCTTGTCCTACTTTCTCCGATAGAAATCTTGGGGTACTCTTTGAGGTTCCTTGTGTGGATTGAGTATTATGAATCTGAAATTGTTTGATGCGTATCGTATAATTAACTCATGGGTACTTGTGGTGACATTAGAGTTGGTTGATGCGTATCATATGGTGTTATTCTAGTACGAACTCTTAGATAGATCGAACGGAAAGGATAATTTTATGTTATCTTAGTACGAATCCTTGAATAGATCGATCGGAAAGGATAACTTTAAGGTGGTTTCGTACCCTACAAACAATTTCTTCTTATGTTCTCCGCTAGATAAGAACTTTGGAGTGATTCTCCGTTGCACGTTGAGGGATGGTTATGTGATCCAATTATATTAGCATTGTTGAGAGATTGCACTAGCGAAAGTACGGACCCTAGGCCTTGTTTTCAAGCATTGCAATACCGTTTGTGCTCACTTTAGTTACTTGCTACCTTGCTGTTTTTATATTTTCAGATTACAAAAACCTATATCTACCATCCATATTGCACTTGTATCACCATCTCTTCGCCCAACTAGTGCACCTATACAATTTGCCATTGTATTGGGTGTGTTGGGGACACAAGAGATTTCTTGTATTTGATTGCAGGGTTGTTCGAGAGAGACTGTCTTCATCCTACACCCCCCACGGATTGATAAACCTTAGGTCATCCACTTGAGGGAAAATTGCTACAGTCTTACAAAACCCTGCGCTTGGAGGCCCAACAAAGTCTACAAGAATAAAGTTGCGTAGTAGACATCAAGCTCTTTTGTGGCGCCGTTGCCGGGGAGGTGAGTGCTTGAAGGTATATCTTTAGATCTTGCAATTAAATATTTTAGTTTCTTATTTTTCACTAGTTTGGTTTTATAAAAGAAAACTACAAAAAAATGGAGTTTAGGTTGCATCATTTGTATCGTCTTTATAATGTCTTTCGTGAAAGTAAGGATTTCGAAAATTGTGCTCAATTGGTAGAGGAAGAAACTATGAAAATACTTAATGAGAATTCCTTGAATAATGAGCATGATTGCAATGTTGTTAGTATGAATTCTATGAATATCCAAAATACTAATGATGATTGCACTAGTCATGATAAAAATGTTTCTTATAAGCATGTCAATTTTTGTGGAGTGCATAAAGTTTGTGAAGACGTGCCTTATAGGGATGATAGATTTTGTAAGAAGCATAAACATGATAGAACCAACTCTTTGCTCAAAGTGATAGATGAATTTGCTACAAAATTATGTTCTCTTTGTCCTGTTACTTGTGAACTTTGCTATAAAGTTGGTCATCTTAATTTCCAATGCAAATATTTCATGATCAAATCATGGCCAAATATTGTAATTACTTGATCACCCTTGAACTTTATGATGAGCTTTCTCTATTTTTGGGGAGTGAAGAATTGACACATAAAAATAGTTGGTTTGAAGTATTCATTCTCACGAACGACATTGAAACTAATCTAAAAAATATCTATATGTTTTGCATGGTAAATTGCAATGAGAATGCTTATATTGCCAACTATAGAAAGATGGGAAAACCAATAGAATATAAAAGGAATACTAATGAAAGGGTAAAGAATTCCACTTTCCCTCCTATTGTCTCTCATGATGTAATAGGTGACGATGAGGAGCTCCCTATTCAACCAATCTCATCAATAAGAAGCTCGAAAAAATTAATTAAACCCACACATGATGTGTTGAAGAAGAAGAAAAGAAGAAAGAGTAGAGGTAAAAAGGTATCTCTTCCAAATGATGTTGCCCCTATTATTCTTGTGCCTCACGAGGACGAATCAAAAATAATTATGGAAGATGATACACTTGATGATGATTTTGTTATGCCTATTGCTTGTTGTGATGGCTATGATTGGGAACACAATGATACTTCTTATAATCTTGAAAATCTTTTTGGCACCAACTTGGTAAATTATGATGATAATAATTGTTATACTATTGGTGCTATTCATACTATTAATGATGAGAGTGATTATGCTTATGATGTGCCAAACCACAAGCTTGGGGATGCTATGCTTGATGAGAATGACATGTTTGAGAATTTATTTGCTGCAATTAATGTTTGTCCCAAGCTTGGGGATGCTATGCTTAATGAAGATGATCTTTTTAGTTCCCCTACTTCGAATGATCAAATTTGTTATGATGATTGCATGCCTCCTATTTATGATGATTGTGATATTTATGAAAGTGGGTTTGGAAGAGTGTCAACTTTAGATAATTATTATCCCACTATTTTGGAGGGTGTTGAACTTTATTATAATGATAAATGTGGATTTGGAGAGGTCATGACTTTATTTAGTAATGATTCCACTATTTCGGAAGAGGTTTCACTTGACTATGATGAGAACAAAGTTGCTACTTATGATGATTATTGTGATGATACCTATGTTATAAAAAGTAGTGATAATTATTGTCATAACTTTGAATACCCTTTTTATGAACATTACTCTTTTAATGTGGAAACAATATATAGTATTCGAGTTTCATTTGATGCTCCCACTATTATGAATGAGAAGGAATTTGCTTATGTGCAGAGTAATGAAAACTCTATGCTTGTGCATCATGAAAAGAATGATTTATGTGATAGTTATATTGTGAAATTCCTTCATGATGCTACTGAAAATTATTATGAGGGAGGAACATATGCTTGTAGGAATTGCAATAATATCAAGTTCCCTCTCTATGTGTTCAAAGTTTTGAAGTTATGCTTGTTTTGCCTTCCTATGCTAGTTGATTCTTGCTCCCATAAATTTTTTGCTCACAAAATCCCTATGCATAGGAATTGGGTTAGACTTAAATGTTCTTGTCATGAGATTCATGATGCTCTTTTGCATGTTTTAATTATTATTCCTATGTGAGCATCATTGAAATCATCATGCCTAGCTAAAAGGCTTTAAAGAAAAGCGCTTGTTGGGAGATAACCCAACACTTTTCCTTTCTGTTTTTGTGTGTTCACATGATTAAGCTACTGTAGTAATCATGTTTTGTGCCTTTTATTTCAATAATGTGCCAAGTAAAGCCTTTGGGATAGTATGGGTACTTGTTGATTTGATGCTGTGCAAAAACAGACACTTTTGCCTCCAGTAAATAATTTATCTGATTTTACTGGAGCATCAAAAAATTCTGAAATTTTTACAAAGTCTTGATATACAAATTATTCAGGTTTTACTAATTTTTCAGAATTTTTATAGACAGGGAAGTATGGTTACACTACAGATCTTCACAGACTGTTCTGTTTTTGACAGATTCTGTTTTGCATGCATAGTTTGCTTGTTTTAGTGTTTCCATAGCTTATATTTAGCGGTATAAATTATGGGAATGAGAGAATAGAGTAGGTACCATGTGGGAACAATTATGAATCTTGTCTTGACAGTACCTAAGTGAATGATTTATCTTTATTACACTAACCCTTCTCACGAAGTTCCGTTAAGTTTTGTGTGATTGAAGTTTTCAAGTTTTGGGTGAGACACCGATATGAGGAGAATAAGGAGTGACAAGAACCTAAGCTTGGGGATGCACAAGGCACCCCCAAGGTAATATCCAAGGAAGACTCAAGCGCCTAAGCTTGGGGATGCCCCGGAAGGCATCCCCTCTTTTGTCTTCAACACTATCGGTATATCTTACTTGGAGCAATATTTTTATTCCTCACATAATATGAGTTTTGCTTGGAGTGTCATTTTATTTTGTTATTTTCTGTTAGGTGTTATTTATAATCTTGTTTTTCAATAAAAAGTTCCAAGAATTGCCTTTAGGATGCTTGAATTGCATGTTTGATGTGTGCTGTGTAAAAACAGAAACTTTTGCTGTAGTGTTTGAATTTTCATATTTTACTGGAACGTGGAAAGTTTCTGAAATATTTACACAGTGTTTTCATATAAATTATTTAGCTTTTCCTAAATTTTCATAATTGTTTGATTTACATAAGTACACTAGTTTAATAGATTACTACAGACTGTTCTGTTTGGACAGATTGCTGTCATAGTTTTGTTATCTACTTATCCTATAGTTTCCATAGCCTATATTGGTAGATATAAATTGTGGAAACGATAGTAAACAGTAGATGGTGTTTGAAAATTATTGTGCAACTTGTCTTGGCAGTATATAAAGAGTTGGTTTATTATTATGTGCACTAACCTATCTCACGAGTTCTTTTCAAGTTTTGTGTGGATGAAGTTTTTGAGAATAGGTGAAACCGGGATATGAGAGGATTGAACGAGATACAAAAGCTCAAGATTGGGGATGCCCAAGGCACCCCAAGTAAATATTTCAAGAAGTCTCAAGCATCTAAGCTTGGGGATGCTATGCATCCCACCTCTCTTCGTCAACTATCGGTTAGCCTATGTTGAGCCTAATTTTTTATTCGTTCACATGATGCGTGCTATTCTTGGAGTTCTATTTTTGTTTAATTTGCTGTTTGAATACAATACTTAGATCTGAAAATCTTTATTGAGAGAGAGAGAGTCCTCACATAGCTACTTAATTGTTTGACTACTCATTGATCTTCACTTATATCTTTTGAGAGTAGCTTGTCATTTACTCTAGTGCTTCACTTAGATTAATTTGAGAGTTAGTAAATTTTGAAGAAATCCTCTCATGCTTCACTTATACCTTTTTGAGAGATGAAATCTTTATTCTCATGTGCTTCACTTAAATTTGGTTGAGCTTGTCCAAAAGCAATGGCAATACATGAAACTAGTCCCAAAGTGATAGATATCCAAGGAGGATATAATAAAAACTTTCATGAAGATCATTGGATAAATTAAACTTGATTCCTTGTAATAGTTTTGAGACATGATGATAGTAATATGTGAGTCATGTTAGTGAGTAATTATGCTTTAGTAGGAATATTGGTGTTAAGGTTTGTGATTCCTTATGCAAGTACGAAAGTCAATAGTTATGCAATGAAATTACATCCTACTTATGGTGCATTATTCGGTGTTAGTTATACTCAATGATCGCTTATGTGAATTTTCATTTCTTGGTTTGGTTGCTTCTTAACCTATTTTCTAGCCTCCATTTGTACTAAGTAGAAATACTGTTTATGCATCCAAAATCCTTAAACCAAGTTTTGCCTTATGAGTCCACCATACCTACCTATATGCGGTATTTCCATGACATTCCAAGCAAATTTGTATGTGCCACCTCCAAATTTTCAAAATAAATTTTCTCTTTTGTGTGCTCGTACCGCTCATGAAACGGTGGGGAGTGTCCAATATTTTTCCATGCTAGATGTGTTATTCTCAAGATAAGTGTTTATTCACTTGTCATTGCACGAGAGTGTGGCGGTAATAGGGATGCCCATTCCCGAAATGAAAAAGAAAAAAATATTTACTTTATGTTGTCAAATAATAAATTCCTTGGAAAGTGTTGGTATGGAAGGCAACCGTGGATACGGCCCGCCACGGAAAGTGAAAGTTTGGTGGAAAAAGGAATAAACTTTATTTTCTGTTTGGGAACCGCCTATGATATATCTAGCATGTAAAGTATTGTGAGCTACTTTGTCATTTTCGTTGACAGGAAAAGCATGCCATCCAAAATATTTTTCCCTCTCAATTTAAACTTTGAGCTCTGGCACCTCTACAAATCCCTACTTCCCTCTGTGAAGGGCCTATCTATTTACTTTATGCAAAAAAAAATTTTGCTTTGAGTCTCCATCTTCTCTTATAAGCACCAACTAGGGGGCACTATGATCGTACTTGAGCATTGGGCATAGCTAATATTTTAGTGTGTTTCATGAATGGATCAATGATTGAGCATGATGGGCTAGGGATAACTTTCTTTAGTGTTGATATTTTGAAAGACATGGTTGCTTGTTGACATGCTTGAGTATTGAAGTCATTATGTTAAAACTAGACTATTGCTTTGAATCATTTACAAGTCCAAATGTCCATGCTATACAAAGAAGAAAAGAATATCATGAACATGTTAGGCAGCATTCCACATCAAAAATTCTGTTTTTATCATTTACCTACTCGAGGACGAGTAGGAATTAAGCATGGGGATGCTGATACGTCTCCAACGTATCTATAATTTTTGCTTGTTCCATGCTGTTATATTATCATTCTTGGATGTTTTATAATCATTTTATTACAACTTTATATCATTTTTTGGGACTAACCTATTGACATAGTGCCAAAGTGCCAGTTGTTGTTTTTGCTTGTTTTCTACTTCGCAGAAAATCAGTACCAAACGGAGACAAAACGCTGCGGGGATTTTTGTGGATTTTTTACGGACCAGAAGAAAGAAGATGGGCCAAAGAACACCAGAAGAGGGGGCCCAGGCTGGCCAGCACCCACCAGGGCGCGCCAGAGGCCCCTGGCACGGCCTGGTGGGGGTTGGGCACCTCGGGCACCCCCTCCACCGCCTCCGACGCCTATAAATTCCCAAATATTCGGGAACTCCAAAAAATAACCCTAGACTCTCCGCTCCGCCGCCGCAACTCTCTGTATCGACGAAAAACCAATCTGGAGACGTTCCAGTACCCTGCCGGAGAGGGGAATCCATCTCCGGTGGCCATCTTCATCATCCCGGTGGAGGCCATGACGAGGAGGGAGTAGTCCACCCTCGGGGCTGAGGGTATGTACCAGTAGCTATGTGTTCAATCTCTCTCTCTCGTGTTCTTGAGATGTCACGATCTTGATGTATCACGGGCTTTGTTAATATAGTCGGATCGTATGATGTTTCCCTTGCTATCTTGTTGTGATGAATTGAATCTTTCCCTTTGAGATATCGTTATGTTGGATTGAATATTGGATTTGAGAACACTTGATATATGTATTGCATGTGGATACCCTTGGTGACAATGGGGTGTTCTATTGATTCACTTGATATATGTTTTGGTACTCAACTTGCGGATTCCCGCGGTGACATTGGGGTAATCTATGCATAGGGGTTGATACACGTTCTTGTCCTACTTTCTCCGATAGAAATCTTGGGGTACTCTTTGAGGTTCTTTGTGTGGATTGAGTATTATGAATCTGAAATTGTTTGATGCGTATCGTATAATTAACTCATGGATACTTGTGGTGACATTAGAGTATCTAGGTGACATTAGAGTTGGTTGATGCATATCATATGGTGTTATTCTAGTACGAACTCTTAGATAGATCGAACGGAAAGGATAATTTGATGTTATCTTAGTACGAACTCTTGAATAGATCGATTGGAAAGGATAACTTTAAGGTGGTTTCGTACCCTACAAACAATTTCTTCTTATGTTCTCCGCTAGATAAGAACTTTGGAGTGATTCTTCGTTGCACGTTGAGGGATGATTATGTGATCCAATTATATTAGCATTGTTGAGAGATTGCACTAGCGAAAGTACGGACCCTAGGCCTTGTTTTCAAGCATTACAATGCTGTTTGTGCTCACTTTCGTTACTTGCTACCTTGCTGTTTTTATATTTTCAGATTACAAAAACCTATATCTACCATCCATATTGCACTTGTATCACCATCTCTTCGCCAAACTAGTGCACCTATACAATTTGCCATTGTATTGGGTGTGTTGGGGACACAAGAGATTTCTTGTATTTGATTGCAGGGTTGTTCGAGAGAGACCATCTTCATCCTACACCTCCCACGGATTGATAAACGTACCTTAGGTCATCCACTTGAGGGAAAATTGCTACTGTCCTACAAAACCCTGCACTTGGAGGCCCAACAAAGTCTACAAGAATAAAGTTGCGTAGTAGACATCAGCCGTCGGATGCAATGGTAAAATGTGTCAAGTCCACTAATCAAGTGACGACATAGAGTTTGTACCAGTAATGCTACATCAACGGAGTTTTATGGGGATTTCACGGGATGGTCATTACTCGACAACTTATGATTGGATTAGGGGGGGGAGGGGGTCCAACCACGTGAAATTCAGGGGGGGCTAAAGATAATTAGGGAAAGGCTCCATAAACGTCATGTAAAATGCAAATTTAGCATTTTTGAGTTTGGACATATGATGTCCATGTGAAGGCTAGTGTTTAGGTCAATGCCAATGCGCGACCCCATTTCGTCTGTGCGCGTCTGTTTGTGCCAAAACGGACAGAAACAGCGGCCCAACGCGTGCACTCATCCGCAAAATCGGTTCGCTTGGTGTTTGTTTGGACGCATTTCCGGATCAATTTTGTGCCCGGTTTGCGTCGACATGAACACGAAATGGACACCCGCTCGTCCGCTCATCATCTACGTTACCCAGCTTTAACCGTCCACCTACCGCCGACCGTCATATTAATTACACGCGTGGGCCTGGCCCCGCATGTTAACGAGAGTTCGAGGTCCTCGGGCATCCTTTTTTAAGTCAAAGTGAAGGGGCCACCAGATCGGTGCAGTTCTTCTTGTATCCCTCTTGCCCCCCTAGTCGCCCGACAAGCCAGAAACCCTAGCCGCCATGGGCTTTCATGACAAGTTTGGTCGCGGTGGCAAGCACGACCTTGAGGCGTCCTCTTCAAGGGGAGCACAAGTGGCGAACTTCATCGTTGCTCCGCCGCCGCCCCACGCCAGCCTCGCCCCCAACGCTTGCGCTTGTAAATTCCCATCCACTGCATGACATCCCGATGTCCTGGGTGATGTGAACCTGCCGAGAGGCTGGCATCTCAAACCCGATAGGGTGCTAGTGCTGGCAGTGCTACGGAGTGTTTGATCACGGCTGGAGGAGATCCGTCGCCGTCGTGCTGAGATTGACACGGAGCTACGCGCCCACCCCGACTAGGTGGTGGACTCCCCGTACTGGACGCATGGTTCACCAACGAGCACGAGGCCCGGCGACGTCACAGCTTGGGTCCTTGATACGTCTCCAACGTATCTATAATTTATGAAGTATTCATGCCATATTTACAACAATTTTATATGGTTTTGGTATGATTTACATGGAACTAACCCGGACTGACGCTGTTTTCAGCAGAACTACCGTGGTGTTGTTTTTTGTGTAAAAATAAAAGTTCTCCAAATGCAACAAAACTTTTTGACGATTTTTTGGAACAAAAGAGGCACTATAAGCTTCGTGGGAGGGCCAGAAGAGACACGAGGTGGCCACAACCCACCAGAGCGCGCCAGCCCCCTCTGGCGCGCCCTGGTGTCTTGTGGGCCCCTCGTGGCCCATCTTCGCGTGAAACTGACGCCCAAAAATCCTATATATTCAGAAACCCCCAGAAATAACCCTAGATCATAAGTTCCGCTGCCGCAAGCCTCTGTAGCCATGAAAAAACAATCTAGACCCCGTTTCGGCACCCTGCCGGAGGGGGAAATCATCACCGGAGGCCATCTTCATCATCCCTATGGTCTCCATGATGAGGAGGGAGTAGTCCACCCTCGGGGCTGAGGGTTTGTACCAGTCTATGTGTTTAATCTCTCTCTCTCTCTCGTGTTCTTGATTTGGCACGATCTTGATGTATCGCGGGCTTTGTTAATATAGTTGGATCATATGGTGTTTTCCCCTCTCTATCTTGTTGTGATGAATTGAGTTTTCCCTTTGAGATTTCGTTATTATCGGATTGAATACTTTTATGGATTTGAGAGCACTTGATCTATGTCTTGGCACTCAACTCACGGAATCCCGAGGTGACATTGGGGTAATCTATGCATAGGGGTTGATGCACATTTTCGTCCTACTTTCTCCGGTAGAAATCTTGGGGCACTCTTTGAGGTTCTTTGTGTCGGATTGAGTATTATGAATCTGAAATTGTTTGATGCATATCATATAATTAACTCATAGATACTTGTGGTGACATTGGAGTATTTAGGTGATATTAGAGTTGGTTGATGCGTATCATATGGTGTTATTTTAGTACGAACTCTTGGATAGATGGATCGGAAAGGATAACTATAAGATGGTTTCGTACCCTACAAACAATTTCTTCTCATGTTCTCCTCTAGATAAGAACTTTGGAGTGATTCTTCGTTGCACGTTGGGGGATGGTTATGTGATCCAATTATATTAGCATTGTTGAGAGATTGCACTAGCGAAAGTACGGACCCTAGGCCTTGTTTTCAAGCATTGCAATACCGTTTGTGCTCATTTTTGTTACTTGCTACCTTGCTGTTTTTTATTGTTACTATTACAAAAATCAATACCTACTATCATTACTACACTTGTATCACCATCTCTTCGCCGAACTAGTGCACCTATACAATTTACCATTGTATTTGGTGTGTTGGGGACACGAGAGACTTTTTATTATTTGGTTGCAGGGTTGTTTGAGAGAGACCATCTTCATCCTACGCCTCCCACGGATTGATAAACCTTAGGTCATCCAATTGAGGGAAATTTGCTACTGTCCTACAAAACTCTGCGCTCGGAGGCCCAACACGAGTCTACAAGAACAAGTTGTGTAGTAGACATCAAGCTCTTTTCTGGCGTCGTTGCCGGGGAGGTGAGTGCTTGAAGGTATATCTTTAGATCTTGCAATTAAATCTTTTAGTTTCTTGTTTTTCGCTAGTTTGATTTTATAAAAGAAAACTACAAAAAAACTGGAGTTTAGGTTGCCTCAATTGTTTCGTCTTTTTAATGTCTTTCGTGAAAATGACGGTTCGGAAAATTGTGCTCAATTGGTAGAGGAAGAGTTTATGAAAATACTTAATGAGAATTCCTTGAATGATGAGCATGATCGCAATGTTATTAGTATGAATTCTCTGAATATCCATGATGCTAATGATATGCAAAGCCACAAGCTTGGGGATGCTATGTTTGATGAAGATGATATTTTTAGTCCCCCAAGTTTTGATGAGCAAATTTATTGTGATGATGGCATGCCTCCTATCTATGATGATTATGATGATGACATGTATGCTATAAAGAATAATTATAACTATGAAACTTGTCATTATGATTTTTATTTTCAATTTGGTTATGTCAATCATGTATCTCATGATAGTTATTTTGTTGAGTTTGCTCCCACTATTATGAATGAGAAGAAATTTGCTTATGAGGAGAGTAATAAAATTTCTATGCTTGTGGATGATGAAAAGAATGCTTTATGTGATAGTTATATTGTTAAATTTATTCATGATGCTACTGAAAATTACAATGAGAGAGGAACATATGCTTTTACATATTGCAATAATATCAAGTTTCTTCTCTATGTGTTGGAAATTTTGAAGTTATACTTGTTTTGCCTTCCTATGCTAATTGATTCTTGCTCCCATAATTTGTTTGCTCACAACATCCCTATGCATAGGAAGTGGGTTAGACTTAAATGTGATTTCCATGTGATTCATGATGCTCTCTTTATGTTTCAATTCTTTACTTTTATGCGAGCATCATTGAAATCATCGTGCCTAGCTAAAAAGGCATTAAAGAAAAACGCTTATTGGGAGACAACCCAACACTTTTACCTTCTGTTTTCGTGTGTTCGCATGATTAGGCTACTTTAGTAATCATGTTTTATAGATTTTGTTTCAATAAAGTGCCAAGTAAAGCCTTTCGGATAGTGTGGATGATAGTTGACTTGATTCTGCGCAAAAACAGAAACTTTTGCGCCCAGTCCAGGAATTTCGAAAATTCACTGGAACGTGCTTTTGCTCTGAAATTTTTACACATGATTGATATAAAAAAATTCTACGTTGTCCTAATTTTTCAGAATTTTTTGAGTTGTAGAAGTATGGTCTCTATTCAGATCTTTACAGACTGTTCTGTTTTTGACAGATTCTGTTTTCAATGCATAGTTTGCTTGTTTCCTAGTTTCTATGGCTTATATTGCTCAATATAAATTGTGGAAATGATAAGGTGCAGTAGGTATTGTGTGAGAACAATTATGAATCTTGTCTTTGACAGTACCAAAGTGAATGATTTGTTTTATCATACTAACCTATCTCACGAAGTTCTGTTAAGTTTTGTGTGATTGAAGTTTTCAAGTTTTGGGTGAGATATCGATATGAGGAGAAGAAGGAGTGAAAAGAACCTAAGCTTGGGGATGCCCAAGGCACCCAAGATAATATTCAAGGAAGATCCAAGCAACTAAGCTTGAGGATGCCCCGGAAGGCATCCCCTCTTTCGTCTCCAACATTATCGGTAACCTTACTTTGGGCTATATTTTTATTCGTCACATAATATGTTCTTTGCTTGGATCGTCATTATATTTTGTTATTTTATGTTAGGTGTTATTTATAATCTTGTTTTTCAATAAAAAGTTCCAAGAATTTCCTTAGCATGCTTGCATTGCATGTTTGATGTGTGCTGTGTAAAAACAGAAACTTTTTCTGTAGTGTTTGAATTTTTATATTTTACTGGAACGTGGAAAGTTTCTGAAATTTTTACACAGTTTTTTCATATAAATTCTTTATCACTTCCTAAATTTTCATAATTTTTTTAGTTACAGAAGTACATTGTTTTCATAAATTGCTACAAACTGTTCTGTTTGGACAGATTGCTGTCATAGTTTTGTTATCTACGTATCCTATAGTTTCCATAGCCTATATTGGTAGATATAAATTGTGGAAACGATAGCAAACAGTAGATGATGTTTGGAAATTATTGTGCAACTTGTCTTGGCAGTACAAGAAGTGTGGACTTATTCTTATGTGTACTAACCTATCTCACGAGTTCTTTTCGAGTTTTTGCGGATGAAGTTTTTAAAATTTAGGGAAACCGTGATATAAAAGGAATTAAGGAGACACAAAAGATCAAGCTTGGGGATGCCCAAGGCATCCCAATATAATATTTCAAGAAGTCTCAAGCATCTAAGCTTGGGGATGCCCCGGTAGGCATCCCACCTTTCTTCACCAACAATTATCGGTTAGTAGCGGTTGAGCCTAAGTTTTTGCTTCTTCACATGATGTGTGCTATTATTGGAATGTCATTTTATTTTGTTTTTCTTGCTGTTTTAATAAAATACTTAGATATGAAAGTTTTTAGATGAGAGAGAGTTCTCAAATGGCTACCCATTTACTTAACTACTCGCTTGATCTTCACTTATATCTTTTTGGAGTAGCTTGTCATTTACTCTTGTGCTTCACTTATATCCTA
Organism: Elymus sibiricus; assembly: GCA_039707655.1. Classification (NCBI taxonomy): domain Eukaryota; kingdom Viridiplantae; phylum Streptophyta; class Magnoliopsida; order Poales; family Poaceae; genus Elymus; species Elymus sibiricus. The sequence continues at coordinate 61,507,248 of CM077665.1, forward strand.
TGAGTAAATTGTTGAATGAATTGAATACCATGAAGTTGAAATTATATTTACATTGGGTTTAGAAAGTGAAATCTTTTGAAGCTTGACAATCACAATATTGGTCATACAAGCAATTCGTGAATGATTAGTATAAGGAAGAGAACTTTCACATACAAATATGTTATCTTGGACATCTTCTGTGATTGTGAATACCCATTAATTATTTTCAAACTTGAGCAAATTAGTTGAAGTTGGACAAGGAAGACAACGTAATGAGTTATGGTTGTGTATATTTGCATAGAAGTTATATTGTTATGGATCCTCCAACATGTGGTGTTTGCTTAGGATCTTTTGCTAGCCAAAAATTCGTATCAAGTAGAGATACTACTTGTGCATCCAAAAACCCTTAAACCCAGTTTCTTGCCATGAGTGTCCACCATACCTACCTATGGATTGAATAAGATCCTTCAAGTAAGTTGTCATCGGTGTAAAAAGGCAATAAAAATTGCTTCTAAATGTGCTTGGTCATTTAGTGTAAGAGAAAATTGAGCGTTGTATGAACTTGTGATGGCAAAGTAATAAAAGCGACGAACTGCATAATAAAGGTTGCTATCATAAGGGGCAATATAACGTGACGGTCTTTTGCATTAAGGGATTGTGCATACAAAACCAAAAAGCACATGACAACCTCTGCTTCCCTCTGCGAAGGGCCTATCTTTTACCTTTCAGTATTTACTTTTATGCAAGAGTCAATAGTATGCATTCTCATTTCAACCTCAATTATTCTCTAGTTGGCAAGCATCATGTGGTGGGGAAAGATCTAGGCACATATGGCCAGTCAAATATATTTGATCATGACTTATTATTGTTGACAATTATCTCTATGATAAATGAGTTGGGAGGCGAAACATTAAGCCCCTATCTTTCTCTGTGTTCGATGGATGCCATTTGCTCTAAAAATATGCTTTGAGTACTAGCAATCATAGAAGACTATATGATGATTGAGTATGTGGAGCTCTTGCTTAGACTTTGTTGAGAATAAGTTGAATTGCAATTGTTTGGTGACTAAGAACATAGGTTGTTAAGTTTCAAGAGAATTCATTGTTTGAACCATAACATGTGATTGGTTGCTACTTTATCATGATGAGTTTTATGAGAAAGAGTTGCTGTTATGATGCTAGGAAAAGTGGTTGAAATTATCATTGATCGAACTTATGCACTATGCTAGCACTCACACTTCATAAATTATTTCTTTTATCATTTACCTACTCGAGGACGAGTAGAAATTAAGCTTGGGGATGCTGATATGTCTCCAACGTATCTATAATTTAGGAAGTATTCATGCCATATTTACAACAATTTTATATGGTTTGGTATGATTTGCATGGAACTAACCCGGACCGACGTTGTTTTCAGCAGAACTACCGTGGTGTTGTTTTTTGTGCAGAAATAAAAGTTCTCCAAATGCAAGGAAACTTTTTGACGATTTTTTTGGAACAAAAGAGGCACTAGAAGCTTCGTGGGAGGGCCAGAAGAGCCACGAGGTAGCCACAACCCACCAGGGCACGCCAGCCCCCTCTGGCGCACCCTGGTGTCTTGTGGGCCCCTTGTAGCTCATCTTCGCGTGAAACCGACGCCCAAAAATCTTATATATTCAGAAACCCCCAGAAATAACCCTAGATCGGAAGTTCCGCCGCCGCAAGCCTCTGTAGACACGAAAAACCAATCTAGACCCCGTTCCGGTACCCTGTCGAAGGGAGAAATCATCACCGGAGGCCATCTTCATTATCCCTATGGTCTCCATGATGAGGAGGGAGTAGTCCACCCTCGGGGCTGAGGGTTTGTACCAGTAGCTATGTGTTTAATATCTCTCTCTCGTGTTCTTGATTTGGCACGATCTTGATGTATCGTGGGCTTTGTTAATATAGTTGGATCATATGGTGTTTTCCCCTCTCTATCTTGTTGTGATGAATTGAGTTTTCCCTTTGAGATTTTGTTATTACCGGATTGAATACTTTTATGGATTTGAGAGCACTTGATCTATGTCTTGGCACTCAACTCGCGGATTCCCGAGGTGACATTGGGGTAATCTATGCATAGGGGTTGATGCACGTTTTCGTCCTACTTTCTCCGGTAGGAATCTTGGGGCACTCTTTGAGGTTCTTTGTATTGGATTGAGTATTATGAATCTGAAATTGTTTGATGCGTATCGTATAATTAACTCATGGATACTTATGGTGACATTGGAGTATCTAGGTGACATTAGAGTTGGTTGATGCGTATCATATGGTGTTATTTTAGTACGAACTCTTGGGTAGATCGATCGAAAAGGATAACTTGGTGTTATTTTAGTACGAACTCTTGGATAGATCGATCGGAAAGGATAACTTTAAGGTGGTTTCGTACCCCACAAACAATTTTTTCTTATGTTCTCCCCTAGATAAGAACTTTGGAGTGATTCTTCGTTGCACGTTGAGGGATGGTTATGTGATCCAATTATATTAGCATTGTTGAGAGATTGCACTAGCGAAAGTACGGATCCTAGGCCTTGTTTTCAAGCATTGCAATACCGTTTGTGCTCACTTTTGTTACTTGCTACCTTGCTGTTTTTTATTGTTACTATTACAAAAATCAATACCTACTATCATTACTACACTTGTATCACCATCTCTTCGCCGAACTAGTGCACCTATACAATTTACCATTGTATTTGGAGTGTTGGTGTCGGTGTACTAAAAACGGGTCCCTTAGTACCCCGTACTTATGCACAGACAGTTGTAGCCACACCTGCGGCAAGGCCTATCGGAGAACGATCGAATGCTAGTTCATAAAGTCAAGGAGGCATCCAAGACAAGGCAATAACCAGTAAATAGAAGACTAGAGGCTGAAGCACCGGCAAGATCTTGCCGGGATGGCTTGCAGTCCCGGCAAGGCTCGCACCCGGCAAGCCCTCGCTGCCCTGTCACCGCTCCAGTACGGTCACCAGCTTGTCTTTTAGCTGTTGTCCTCCTGGTAACGTGTCAGGTGCTAGCGGTGGATGGGCTTAAGCGGTGCGATGGGACGGCCCCTTTTTCCAGCCCCAAGAAAGCTAGGGACACCTCAACGGAGCATTTAATGTTCTTGTCCTAAACCGTCAGTGTTAGGTATGATAGCACTGTAGTTACTTTTACACCTCATGTATGCACTGTACGCCACTGTTGGTGACCCCTTCGAACGTATAAAAGGAGGCCCAAGGCGTAGCTACAGGGGGATCGTATCTTTTTCAACCTATTCTGCATGTGTAGCTGCTACTGTAGCGCTCCCAGAACTTGAGCTAGAACACACTTAATACAACCAAGCAGGAGTAGGGTTTTACGCATCTTTGCGGCCCGAACCTGGGTAAAATCCCCGCGTGTTGATTGCTTGATCTGCTCTTTGTGCAAACCTTCTCCCTGCCGAATCGTAAAGGGATCCTCTCGGTCCCATAGGTGTCGTTTCTCCGACAGTTGGGGACACAAGAGACCTTTTATTATTTGGTTGCAGGGTTGTTTGAGAGAGACCATCTTTATCCTACGCCTCCCACGGATTGATAAACCTTAGGTCATCCACTTGAGGGAAATTTGCTACTGTCCTACAAAACTCTGCGCTTGGAGCCCAACACGAGTCTACAAGAACAAGTTGTGTAGTAGACATCAGTCCTCCTGTTGCGCCGTCTGAACGCCCCGCCAGTGGTGGTGAAGGAGGAAGAGAAGGAGGAGGAAGTCGCCTACATGGACGCCCTCAAGGAGGCCAGCCGGCGCCAGATCGAGGAGTCCTGCTAGCCTAACATGGCGCGGGCGTTGGCTGAAAGCGTTGCCGGCGTGAAGGCCAATGCGCCGCCGGCACCTCCCGTGGCAGGCGTGGAGGCTAACACGCTGCCTCCACCACCTCCTCCGGCCGAGGGCCACACGTACCGATGAACGGCCAATGTGCCCGTGTACGTGTCCGCTCGGCTTGTTTGGCTGGGCGAGACGGAGGAGTAGGAGCGCCAACACCTCCTGGAGTGGGAGTCGCGGGCACTGGTGGTGAAGCGGGCAGAGGGGGAGCAGCTCATGGAGGTGAAGAGCCAGCTAGAGCTCGACGCGGAGGCCGAGCACCGTGAGCTCGCGCAGGAGGCGACCCAGAGGGCGGCGACACGGGCGCAACAACCACCTGCCGCGTCCCAGCAGGCGACGACTCTGGCTGCATACGAGAAAGCCTTTCCGTGGGCGCAGGGCGTTGGAGTATGTCGACCTCACCAACGAGAACGACGACAAAGACGACGCCTAGATGCCCCCCTAGATCCGCCAACCGCCGTAGTTTTTTATATGTTTTTAAGTTATTATTAATATAAGTGGACTTTAGGAGACGTTTAAATTATTAAGTTTATCTCTTTCAATTTTTATTAGGATTTTTTACCTTCTTTTTTTTCTCAAATTTGGAGATGCACCAGTCGCGTCGCGCCGTCCGGGCCAAAACAAAACACACTTGTCTGTCGGGCCGGCGCAAATTAACACAACCCGAACAAATCGGACGCCCGTTTGCGGCCGCGCATTGGAGTTGGCCTTATACCATGCAATGGTGGAAGTATTAGTTCATACATTTGTTGCACCAACCTCGATTAAGTGCAGGCCGAGGTGCGACGTAAGGCGTGTCCGACATGCTCACCAGCGTTGCCGGCACCGTTATATCGTCGCGGAGGCGCATAGCAGGTGTTCGATGAAACGTAAGAATAAAATGTAAGTTTTATTTCGCTAAATTCAAGGGGTCGGCTAGAAATAACCAAAATTGAATGAAGTCAGAATACTCAACTAAAATTCACTCGGAGCGGGCTTCAAAAAAAAAATCACTCGGAGCGTTTACCCCTCTATTTTTTTTTTTATCTTTCGGGGGATTCAAGCAGAGATGCTCCGAGCAACCAAGCACGCTGTAGGTAACTTCAAGTACAGTAGCAAACGCGGATAGATAAATCGGTGCCAAGCGCGACTCGTCCACCACCACCACCACTGAACTCAACCCATCAAACAATCAATTGATCACCCTGGAATAAGACAAACCAAGAGAGAGAGTAGAAAAGCAATAAAACAAGTAGCCAACCATGGCATGCCATAGATTTAGAATAGATCACACTGACACACATATCCATGGAGGGAATCCTCATGGATATGCTTCGCTTCATGGGATCCAGTCAAGTCAACCAGCCAGTAGATGCTTAATCCGTTGGAGTAGTATACTCGATCACTGCAGCGGTAGGGTACCACATCATTAGCCATTTCTTTAGCTGGATTAATTACGTATATTTGGGTTAGAGGGGAAGTAAGCTGGGTATATTAGCCGCATATGCTCTTGGCGAGCTCGCGTTGACTCCATGGATCCCGGCATATTCTTCGCCTCTAGCCCATTTTCTATTGCTCCATCCTGAGAAAAATGGTTTCTTTCGCCCCATCGGAGCCACCACTAGGCGCTCTGCCGATTTTCTTACTAGTTCCGTCCGTTTCTTCGACCCTGCTCCGGCGCAAGCGACACACCAGCGCTCAGGATTTGATTGATTGATGACATCGCCTTGACCGCGCAGCCGCAGCACAGCAGTATAAGGAAGAGAGGGAGACCCGTGGAGAGGGGAGAGGTTGAGGAGAGGAGGCAGAGAGAGAGAGAGAGAGATCAGCCGGTCGGCTATGGAGATCCTGAGCCCGTCGCCGCCGCCCAGCCCGGCCAGGAACCAGTTCGTCTACGGCGGGGCCGGCGCGCTCCTGCGCCGCGACCAGGCCGGCGCCGGCGCGCTGCTCCACGTCGCCGTCGGGAGGTCGCCGGAGAAGACGCTGCTGCTGCTGCGCTGGGCGTTCCGCCGGTTCGGCTGCGCGCGCGTCGCCCTCGTCCACGTCCACCAGCCCTCCCCGGTCATCCCCACCCTCCGTACGCGCCCCAATCCCACCCCTTTCCCCTTTCTTTTCTTGCACGAACGAGATCTCCTGACAGCAATTCGCACTCCAGTGGGAAAGATTCCGGCGGCGCAGGCGACGGAGGAGCTGGTCCTGTCCCACCGCAGGTCCGAGAGGGACGAGAGGAACCGGATCCTCCTCGCCTACCTCGCCTTCTGCCAAAGGGCGCAGGTACCCTTCATTTCCCTGCCAACCTTGCCCTTGCCTTCACACATCAACCACTAGTTTTCATCAAGCACCAGCACAGATCAATTAGGTTCCCAAGCTGAGTAAGTAGCAGTAACAGTTTCCTTTGGCCGCACACAGGTGCAGGCAACTGTTCTTGTCACGGAGAACGAACAGATCAACGACGGCATCGTCGCCTTGGTCAGGGATCATGGGGTCACAAAGCTTGTCATGGGTTCGATACCGGATAAGTAAGCACCGCTCCGACTGTCGTCAGCTACGATTTAGACACGATATGATCTTATTGCCCGTGCTACACAAGGAATTGTGTACTGTTGAAACATGTTAATCACCAAGTGGGTATACATGATGAGAAAAAATGAATGTATTCTGCCAACCTGCCTCGGAGACCTGAACATGTTCAGTTAACCATGAAAAAGCACTGATAAAACTAGAATAGACAAGTGATTTGGGAGCAAGTAAACACCGGCTAGTTAAGTCCTCTCATACTACTCTGTTTTGCAATCACATTAAACACAAGTTCCTGGTAAGACGTGAAGATGCTTCATTGTTCACTAAAACAAGAACAATGTTGTGTATATGATGCTGCTACTGCCAAAAGAATGGCATCCACATGCCTGTTGTTATTGTTGTCTTGGGGTGTTCTTCATCAAAATGTGAACAGTGACCATTATCCAGTTGCTGGGTTTGTGGAGATGTAGTTTTTCGGTTGTCTCCTTTTGTCACTTTCCTAACTTCATTGCTCTCTATCCATAAATGCAGCTGCTTCAAGTTAAAGGCAAGCTACAACAAAGAATATTTTATGGCAAAGAACGCTCCAGCGTTTTGTGAAATTTGGTTTGTATGGAGAGGAAGACACATCTGGACCAGAGAAGCAAGTGCAGCCATTGACAACAGCATCTCAATCTACAACCAAGATGATATTATGATGACCAGAAAGAGGACTAGGTTCAGCCCAAATAGCAACGACGCTGAATCCATGCTTGGTGGGGGAAATAGTTCGTGTGGGACATCAACAGTAGCTGATCTTCATCAAGGCACCATGTCAGATAATGGTCGAGTGAACAATTATGGAGCTCTTGGAGCAAATGCCAACCATTTCTACAATATGAGAATATCAAATTTACAGGATGCAGAATCTGCATTCAGCTCAACCCTCCTCTGGCCTCATTCCTCTGTACATGGGGGAGCATTGCAGTTACATTCTAAGGTGGCCCTTCTGCTTCATTTCTATTTTTCTAGTTTTGTACTTGGAGTTGATCTTACTGTGTTAAACTTAAAGTTAATGCTATCTATCAGGAAAAGTTGGATACAGATCTCAAGCAAGTCATGGTTGAAGCTGAGAGATCAAGGAAGGAAGCTTTTCTTGAGCTTCTCAAGCGCAAAGAAATAGAGTCAAAAGTGGCCAGTGCTTTTGTCAGGGTATGCAGCCACCTATTGTCACCATCTAACTATAAGCTGTCTTTTTTCACTAAATTGCTCGATTCCTTTTACAGTGCAACTCCTAACATCCCATTTTGAGTACCGTGAAGGAAACTGTGCATTTATTTCTTTGTTTACCTAGCTTCTGCTCTTTTATCAGGTAAAAGCTTCTGAGTCTTCTAAAAAACGAGAAATGAAAATAAGGGAGGAACTTGAAGGTTTATTCCTAGCCACGAGAAAGCAGCATGAAGATCTGGCAAGAAGCAAAGAAAAAGCTACGGCTGTGTTGGACTCTTCTATGAGAAGATTGGACATCCTAAATGCTCGTGCTAAAAACATGAGCCTTCGGATGGATGAAGCTGCGGCGGAGCTCGGGGTGATTCAATCTTCAATAAATATTCTCAAGCAGGAAAGAACAAAAGCGCATAAGCTAGAAGATAGACATACCAACCACCTCGAAGAAGGGTGCACATACAGCCATTCCAAGTTTCCGAACCGCAGTTCAATTGCTCTTGGTGATGACTTCAAACAATTGACACTGTTAGATGTGCAAGCTGCAACATGTAAATTCTCAGAGAGCTTCAAATTACGGCCACAGGTTCATGGGTGCATTTACAAAGGAAAAATTATGAACAGGAGTGTGATGAGTCATAAGTTGCACGCACATAGCATTAAGAGCTCGATGCAATTCCAGCGAGAGGTACTCCCATTACCCTGCTTCTTACGCTGTTATATTTGAAGCATTGCTGATTAGTCAACTATTGAACATGGCACCATGATAATTTTGAAAATTAATATGCAGTCACATTCATGAAATGGAACTATACATGTCTCGGTGAATAATATGAGGATGCATTTTTCTCTAGATTTATCCAGAACTTTGCAATTTTAGGATGCATTTTCTCCAGTTTTTTATCCAGAATGTTGTAGTTTCATGTCTGCTGTCATGAACTGAAACAACCCAATAATCTAATCAGTGGATATATATCTTTTTCTCTGGGACATAATTGATCTTGAAGTATTGTGGCCACTATACAATAGGTATGGTCTACTGTGCTTGAGCCATTTACTTCTTAGGATATGGCTACATTACATGCTTGTTTGTCACATATATATTTTATGCCTGTGACAGCTAATATAATAAGTAAATTCCTTTTAAAGGCGGTCTTTAATTTCAGATTTTCTTCAATGGTTGTAATAAACTAGGTTTGTGTGCTACTAAGTAGCTATTATTTGGCTGAAGGCATTTGTTTCTTTTTTGTATGGCAGGTGTACATCCTAAACAAAGTAAGACACCCTCATCTAGTGACACTGATTGGGGTATGCCCAGACGCACTCTGTCTTGCCTATGAGTATCCGAAAAATGGGAGCCTTCATGACCATCTCTTTGGCGAACTCAACAGTACCCCGCCGCTGCCATGGAAAATCCGTGCACGCATCGTGGCGGAGCTCTCAAGCGCTCTGCTGTTCTTGCATTCGTGTAAACCACAGATGATGGTTCACGGTGGCTTGAGTCTCGAGAATGTCCTTTTGGATACCGACTTCCACTGCAAGATAGCCGACTTCGGTACATTGACAGAGGAAGACTCGAAGGATCATCCAGCATTTGATTCTGGACTGCTGGCACACAAGTCTGATATCAGCTCCTTCGGTACCGTGATACTGCAGCTACTAACTGGTAAACGGCCTGGCCCAGGCCTTGCCAGCGAAGTAAGTTGCGCTCTGTCCCGCGGAAACCTGTCGTCGATCTTGGATCCAACGGCCGGGGAGTGGCCAATGGAGGCGGCTCGAAGGATAGCGGAGTTCGGGCTCGAGTGCAGCGGGGACAGGCCGGAACTGACCCCGGACACGGTACGAGAACTGGAGCAGCTGCATCTGATCAGGGGCCGGCCAGTGCCGTCCTTCTTCCTCTGCCCGATCCTCAAGGAAACCATGGATGATCCTCAGGTGGCCGTGGATGGGGCGACGTACGAGGGGCGCGCCATCCGCGAGTGGATCGAGGATGGCCGGGCCGTGAGCGACCTGAAGCTGAAGCACCTCGGCCTCACCCCCAACCACGCCCTCCGGTTCGCCATTCAGGACTGGCTCTCTCAGCCCCAGTGGTGAATGATGATGATGATGATTCTCCAGCTGCTGCCTTCAGCTTGCAACTAGCTAGATATGTAGAGCCCTCCTGTGTATATACATGCTTCTGCTACTTCTGTACAGCAGTGTACTACTTCCTCTGTAAAGAAATATAAGAGCTTTTAGATCGCTACTTTAGTGATCTAAATGCTCTTATATTTTCTTTACGGAGGGATAGCTTAGTGTAGGTCAGTGCAGTGAATGGAATTTTTGTTTTTGTCTAGTTTTTTTTGGTGTACGAATTATTATTATTTCTGTTCATTGGTGGTATTTTGGTGCGGTCTGAGTTTTATTTTGTTTTGATTTTTGGGATGGAACATCAAGGATTCTTCCATTTATTTTCTTTCTTTCGGGATATCGAGGTTTCTTCCGCTGAACACGGCCAGTCTGATACTGGGGAGAGTCTGGTATTGTACTTTTTTTTTTTTGAGAAACACTTGTAACTTTATTCATACTCATAACAATTACAGGTACATTGATTTGGACCTAAGATCCAAGAAAATACAAAGTAACTCCTATGACTAAGAATTACAATGAAATCTCTTGAAAACATCTTCTTCGCGGTATCAATCTCTTCTCGAAGAAATACTCCAAAGACTTCGGTAAAGAGGCTGCGATTGTACTGGGCTGCTAGGCCGAATAAGTTACATGGGCTGTGCTCTCGGCTGCACCGGGAGGACGAAAGCCCAGCCAGGCCCATCCAGCCACCCGCTTCCCTTCTCGAATTTCGAATTGGATTTTGCTGCGAGCGAGAGTGCGGCAATCCCCAATTCCCATTCCGCCTCCCACCTCCACCACCGCCATGGACGACCAGGACCTCGACGACGCGGCGCTCTGGGCCTCCGTCGACACGGCCGTGGCCGAGGCCTCGCGCCGGGCGCTGCCCAGGCCGCCGCCCTCCCCCGCCGTCTCCCTGTGGCCCGCCCCCGACGACGACCCCCACCGCGGCGAGGCGCTGCAGCCCGCCCGCCCCTTCAAGCTCCCGCGCGTCGCCTCCCACGCCCACGGCCGCGGCCGCGCCACGCCGCCCCCGCCCCCGCCGTCGCCCTCTTCTCCCCCGCCCTACATGACGCCCGACGCCTCCAGGCCGCTGATGCTCGTCCAGAGCCCGCACCCCGAGCTGCCCTGGGTCACGGAGCCCAGCGCGGCGGGGAGCCCCGTTGCCGCCGCGCACGGCCTCTTCCCCTCCGCCGCCGCGTCCGTCGCCAGCTTCAGGAAGTACCAGGAGGTAGCCGTCTCGGTACGGTATCATTTCTCCCCATCCCATTCCATACCTAGATACTTCTCTCTGCCTGCCTGCCTGCCTGCCTGCTTCATCGGAACAATACACTCGTCTCGTGAGAGATTTATTGTGGCGATGATTCTTCTCGTTAGGGGTTGTAAATTCGCCGAGAAAGCTTGATTGGGTCACTACCCACTTACCCAGGCATATTTGAGATGCAGATTATATGCTGCTGTTGATCGAAAATTGTCTCGGGTGATACATTACATTGGGGAAACAAGCATGATTCCCTGATGTGCGATTGTCGTCGTGGCATTCCGTACATTACATGCTAGTGTAGTTTCTTCCCCATTTTTTACTTGCCATGGAAAGCTCAGATCTATGGTTTACTCTTCTCCTTTGGAGTTGCAAATTATTCGAGAGAGCTTGATCAGATCATTACTCTGCACTATTGGAGATAAAAATTATATAACACTGATAGAAATTATTCCAAGTAATACATTACATGGGGGCATATGTTTCTCTTTTACTACATTACATGCTAGTGTGGTTTCTTCGCCTTTTTTACTTGCGAGGAAAACCCCGGAGTCTATGGTTTACACTTCTCTACCAACTTTTTTGGTTTCAGATTCTAGATAAAAGCGACTACACCGTGATCAGTGGGAACCCATACATAAAGAAGTCAGGTCCGTGCTTGTACACTGCTGTGACTGACTGTGAGTTCTGATTATAGAGTTAATCTTCATTGTCTAACTTCTCTAACCCATCTCAGGGTGGAGAAAAATATCGTGCTTCTACAATATCTCATTTGAAATCAAGGACCACTCTATTGAATTTGATGACAGCCACAATGTCAACCGTGCCGAATTTCTTGTCAGAGCGTCTATGCAGTATGTCATTTTGTATGCATTTGCAACTCATTCTGTTTTTGCAGATCCTCCAGTCCTTGATGCTATTAACTTGTTATTTTCTTTTCTTCTGTGGGTGAAGAAGTGGCAGGTTCTCAGATGGTTGGGGTTCATGTGATCGACGGGAAAAGAGATTCAACAAGCCAAACCATGATATCCCCAGCACAGCTGAAACCAGAGCTAAGAACAAAGCTTGTCAGGTAAGGAAGAGTCCATCCTTTGTTTTGTCACCTGTTGCTTCATTAAGACTTGGATAATGGTTTGTGGACTACAAAATCTGTTATCGTATGTTCTCCTAGGTGTTTTCACATAAGAAGCTTTGCAGTTTATTACTTGATGAATTGATGCCGAAGTGTAAAAACTTCCTGAATAAGCAAATGTTTTATTTAGAATCTTCCCAATGGAAAGAATGTTACATTGGCACTATATATGGGAGTCTTGTTTGATGAAGAAACGACGAATTTCAAGGTACGCACACAATATGTAGTTCCAAACCAGATTACCAATACGATACAATGTCATGTTAATCTTGGAGGTCTGGCCAGGCCACGGGAGGTCACAGAACATTGTGAGATCTGTACTAACTCAAGGTTGCTACAAAAATCAAAATAAACTAGAAATCTTGCAGAAAGGGCCATGTGCTGCTTCCAGTGCTTACTGACATGATGGTTAAGGTTTTTGAGTCCTCCCAAGTGTTTGATATGATTTCTGACTGGTTTCATACAAGTTCTGAGATGCAGGTTTTATCCACGCACATGACGCATTCAGAATTTATTTTCCTGAGCTGCGCGTTTATGTTTGGCACCTAGCTATATAACACATATCGCGTTCAGTTGAGAAGTCTATTAATGCATAGTTTTGTTTTATTTCTTGATATAAAGCTATACGTAGATGTCTAATCGCTCCCGTTGTAAATGTCTTCCCTCAGGATCTTCTTGGCATCGGCCATAACCGTCCAGGATGATGAGGCGTTGGTCCAAGGTCTGACTGAGACACTAGCAACTCTTCTGTCCTGGTGAACTGAAGACTGTATATACACTGTAAGCTGAAGACTGTAAACAGTGGGGTACAAGTGCCTTAACGCAGGGCCAGGGATGATAGAACCATCAGATGCGAGTTCACTCGTTTCGGAAGCTTCTAGAAAATGCGCCGTGTTGATAGTTGCGTTGCTGACTGTACATTCCCATCAGCAGCTGAACTTCAGCGGCAACCATGAGGCTGTCATCACTTGCTACCTCAGCCAGCCGCTGTGGATTTCTGTAGATCTGGCTTGTGGATCTCAGCTTAGCCGTAGTACGTGTGGGAGGTTAGATTACAAGCAGATACTACGTAGTCATACGGAGTACATGGGAAGAGTCTGGCTTCACGTTTTGGTTGTCATACGGTTCTTCGACACGGATGCGCGATGCCCGGTGAATCAGAAGGTAGGGCTGTGACGGCTGTCCATTGTTTGGATGCGTCCTTCAGAGATGCAGTGGGCATTGTGTAGACTTCTTCTCTGTCATTTTATTACGTGTGAGGGGACATTTTGTAGATTTCAGTATCGTCCTCTGAAACCTTTTTGTCAAGTCAACTGCAGATTTGTTAAACAAAGTTGGCACGTTAATGAATTGTGCAAGGGACGGATAACCCTTGGCTCCACCCTTCATCCACATCAAAAACTGGAGCCAGCAAAGGTGATGTCACTGAGAATTTGACAAAGTGACAACCCAAAACCCAAAGCATGGAGCGAGCAAGTCTAAGAGCATCTCCAGCCGTTCGGCCCCCCGGGGTCCGAAATAGCGCCGTCTGGGGGCCAACCGGCGATATAATCGGCTTGGGGGGCTCGAGTTCCCAGCCGCCGCCCCATGGTCGCCCCCAAGCCGGCGATTTCGGCCCAGTATCGGCGCAGATTCGGCTCAATTTCGACGCTCTTTCGGCATAAATTCAACAAAATCGGCGCTCTTTCGGCATGTATTCAACAAAACCGGCGCTCTTTATGCCAAAGTTCATCACAGAAATTAATACAAATCAAATAGTTCAACGATACAACCTCATAATTGCGACATAAATTAAAACAAATCAAAATAAGCGTTGCCCTTGAGCCTCCGTAGGTGCTCCACCAGATCGTCCTGCAGTTGTTGATGCACCTGTGGGTCTCGGATCTCCTGGCGCATATTGAGAAAGGTAGCCCATGTTGCTGGTACCTGGTGATCAACAACTGCAAGAGGTCCCTGCCTGAAATATGGTTCAGTGCCAAACATTGGCTCTTCCTGCTCGCTCTCAATGATCATGTTGTGCAAGATGACACAGCAATTCATGACCTCCCACATCTGAGATTTCGACCAGGTCAGAGCGGGGTACCGGACAACAGCAAATCAAGATTGAAGCACACCAAATGCTCGCTCGACATCTTTCCTGCAAGCCTCCTGACACTTAGCAAAGTGTGCCTTCTTTGGCGCCAGAGGTTTTGAGATAGTCTTCACAAATGTGGACCATCTTGGATAGATACCCTTGTTGTACTAGCGCCCATTGACCTCAAAGTTCACCGGAGGAGCATGACATTCAACAAGCTTGGCGAAGACATTCGAGCACTGCAATACGTTGATATCATTGTGAGTTCCTGGCATACCAAAGAAGGAGTGCCAAATCCATAGGTCATGTGTGGCTACTGCCTCAAGTACCACACTGCAACCTCCTTTGACGCCTTTGTACATCCCCTGCCAAGCAAATGGGCAGTTTTTCCATGCCCAATGCATGCAGTCGATGCTTCCAAGCATCCCAGGAAATCCTCTTGCTGCATTCTGTGCTAGGATCCGAGCAGTGTCTTCAGCATTGGGTGATCGCAAATACTGTGGTCTAAACACTGCCACCACTGCCCTGCAGAACTTGTACAAATACTCAATGGTGGTGGACTCGGCCATGCGTCCATAGTCTTCCTGTATATCACCAGGAGCTCCGTATGCAAGCATCCTCATAGCCATGGTGCACTTCTGGAGTGAGGAGAATCCAACTGTGCCGGTGCAATCCTTCTTGCAAATGAAATAGCTGTCGAACTCCCGGATGGCATTCACAATCCTGAGGAAGAGCTTCCGGCCCATCCGATAACGGAGCCGAAATACTTTCTCACCGTGCAAAGGAGCGTCGGCGAAGTAGTCGGCGTAAAGCATGCAATAGCCCTCCATCCGATGCCTCTGCTTGCTCTTGCGTCGGCCCGGCGCCGAGCCACCTCGCCGAGGCTTGTCGTTGTTCACGAACAGGCCGGCCAGCGAGGCGAGGATTATGAGGTGTTCCTCGTCGGCGGTGTCGGCCTCGGCTTCCTCCTCCATCAGAGCCGCGAACGCCTCCTCGTCGTCCGAGTCCATGGCCGAACAGCAAAATGCCGAACACCTTGTGGGCGTGGTGGGCGGACAGCCGCCGGTGCACTGCCGGCGTGGTGGCCGTCGGAGAGCGGGGATGGGCGGGGGATGGAGAAGCGAAATCCGGCGGGGAAATGGAGGAGGCGCGAGGAAACGGCCTTTTCTAGCGGCGGTGGGCAGGCGGGAGGCGCCGGAATCGGCATGGTGGAGAGGCGCGAGGGGCGAGTCGGGCGAGGAAAAGGCCGAGATTCGCCTGACAGTGGTGTCCCACACGCCGCTTTTGTTTCCGCCGGAGCCCCCAAGTGCCCCCCCCAGCGCGCTGGGTTCGGCCTGGGTTCGCCGGCCCAAAAAAAGGGCCCAACCGGCGGAAAACGGCATCCTGGGGGCGCCACTGGGGCGATTTTTCGGCGCCGGCGATTAAAAAGTCGCCTGGGGGGCTGTTGGGGGCGCGGCTGAAGATGCTCTAAATAACGAGCGCTAGGAATTGATCGGGTGATGTTTTCGCCCGATTGGTCGCCTCTCCCCTGCCGCCGATCTAAAATGCGAGATCCAAATTGTTCCGTCATTGCAAGCATGAAAAATCTCGCATGCAATGTATTTTCGTGTGTATGCAATAGCAGGCGCAACAGCTTGTTTTTTTTAAGAAAAAAAACTTTAGAACATTTTAGACACAGTCATGCACACAACATTGTTAATGTATGCAACAAATCCACACTGGTTGTAACAAAAGTTGTTGGCGAAAAAAGAAAGATTGCAATATATATAGTATAGAACCCTGCATACGGAAGAACACAAGAAGGTAATTCTACGACATGACCACAACATTTTAGGCATACGCTTCGACAATGAGGCCAATGGTGTTCTTCGTGGCTCACCAAGAAGATGGACTCCAATATATTTCATTCAGAGTTGCCTACGAGGCTTTACAACCTCTAGAAGATAGGTTAAAATGAACTAGAGAACGTAGGGGCTACATGAGAAGAGGAAGTAAAGAAAAACAAACACACGCACGCGCCAACAACACAACAAAAAGGAGAGGGAGAAAATGGGTGAGCCTGACAATCCTTAGACACAATTGATTGAAGAGAAAAGTCATCACGACACGCGGGTGGTTTGTTTTCCTCGACGTTTATATGATATATAATGAAAAATGGAGTGGGTGTTTGAAAATAGGCAGGGAAGACATCTTCCTTTGGACATGTATATTTCATTGAAGACATTTATACAAGATATATTTTCTCAAAAAAGAAAGATATCTTCTCTTGGTCATGTATCTTCCATTTAATTTTTATCATCGCCAATGGGTAGAGAAGATCTCAGTAATCTGAAGATAAGTTGACGTATCCTAGAGAGAAGACATTTTTTTAGGGTTGAGAGAAGACATTAAGATTCCTCGATGTCTCTAGGGGCGTGTTTGGCGGCCGCGTTTGATTGCTCGCATCTAGGTCTCTCGCATTAGGGGAGCAATTTTGACATAGTGTTTGGTTGCCTGCATTGGCTCGGCTCACGCAACTACACGGTGATTGGTTGTATACGCGAGGTATGATTAAGAGCTAACACTTATACATAACGCACATAGTTCCACCGTGCCTCGCGACTGCGGTGGACGGTGACCGCGGCACCGCGTCCGACAAGACGAGCACAGAGTCTCGGGCGAGCGTTCCTACCGCCGCGGCAAACTAGTTGCTAGCGTCGCTGTCGTAAAGAAAGTTCGTGCAGAGGAGCGTTGAGGCAGAGGACGAGGGAGGAGAAATGCAGTGTGTGTCAGACCATGACGAGTGCGGTGGACGGTGACCGCGACGCCCCGTCTGACATGACAAGCACGGAGTCTCGGACGTGTGTTCCTGTCGGCGCCGCGGCGAACTAATTGCTAGCGTCGTCGATGCAGCGAAAGTCTGTGCGGAGGAGCGCTGAGGCAGAGGACGGGGGAGGAGAAATGCAGTGCGTGTCATGGACCATGGCGACTGCGGTGGACGGTTTCATGGCGTCGCGTCTGACACGACGTGCATGGAGTCATGCGCAAGCGCCCCCGTCGGCGGGCACGATGAACTAGTTGCTAGCCTCGTTGACGGGGGGATAACCCCGGGGTAGCCTCAGAGGGGCCATTGCTCCCACTTTCAAAAAACGACTACAGGGCGAGCCGCCTCCCCCTGTAGACCGGCTCCGCAAGGCCGGCTGCGATGAGCCGGCCGGCTCGAGGCGGAGCCGCCAGGACCGCCTGGCCGGCAGGTCAGCACCCGTCATATCGCCATGCTCCACAGGACGGTGACTTGACGGGCGGCGTACCAGCGGTACAGGGGGCACCGCGGTCAGGGCACACGTGGCTACAGTGGCCTCCGTCGCGTCGGAGGTCAGCGCCCGCATGGCCACAGTGAAGACAACAGTGCCTCTCACCCCGGCCGACTGCGACCGGGCGGTCGGCACAGTGCCCGCACGCCTCCAACCACTCCATTACCTGCCCCGGCGTGGCTACAGCGCGGCCGGCCGTACCGCTGACCACGGCCGGCTACCACAAGACGACGCCATGCCAGGCGACCCGTACTGCGGCGTGACAAGCACGCGCCAATGGCGATGCACAACCGGTGGGCCCCCCTCCGGCTCCCGATGGGACCCTGCAGCTGGCGGGCCCTACCGACGACAAGACTCTTCGACCAGGGGGCCCCTGGCCGGCTGGAGAGGCTGCCAGCCGGGTCCCCCCCGGTGCCGCGTATGCATACTGTAATCCGGGGGGCTGGCCTATAAAGCCCCCCAGAGCCACCCCATGCAAGACCATCTTCACACACACACCTCCACCCACGTAGAGAGGCAGAGAGAGCCAACATGCCTCTTCTTCCTCCTCTAGCCTACAGCTCCAGGAGCACCATTGTAGCCCGCTCGGTTCTTCAACCAGACTAGCAGGACTAGGGGTATTACCTCCCACGGAGGGCCCCGAACTTGGGTACATCGTGTGTCTTGCATCGCTTGTTCCCAATCCCGTCACCGGAGCCCGCCGACGTCCTTCGGCCCCAATCACTCTCGATAAGCCACCCCATGGCATCTGTCGTGAGAAAATGACGATAGTTGGCGCCCACCGTGGGGCCGTCCGCGGCGCCGGCCGGAGTCATGCTCCGGGCGGGACCCTTCGCCACCTCCCCCGGCCACCCCGCGTCCGGGCAGACCTGCGCGCTCGTGGGGCTTCCTCCCGCGGCGCGGGACCTTGTTCCCGCCCTCCCTACGGGCGTCGCTACCAACCTCTCCGACGAGTGGCGCAGCGGCGACCCTCCGTCTGACGTCGCCACCCTCACCGAACGCTTCGGCAGGCTGAGCCTCGCCGACGAGCCAGCTGCAGATGATTACCCTAGTGAGGTGCTCGACTGCCTCGACCCGCCCTCGCTTGTGAGCGCGCTCGCCCCAGGCGACACTGACGACTCCTGCGTCCGCGCGGAGGTGATGGTCACCGGCTCCTCCACGAGCACCGGTCGCGCCAGGGCGGAGGCGCTGGCGGCCGCCGCGGCCGCCAGCACCGGCACCTCCGACCCCCTCGGCTCCGTGCTTCGGGGCCTCAGCACCCCCGTCGCACCTACGACGAACCCGGCCACGGCTACGGCTGAGCTGGAGGCAGCTCGCCAGCTGCTGTTCGCGGAAGCAACCACCCTCGCAACCACCAAGCGCCGGATGGAGTCGCGCAACGCAAGTACAACTCCGCCTACGGTCTCACCCCCGCCGGCAACGAGCCCAGCCGGCGTGGTGACGTCCGCAACCGCGGCCGCATGGTCGCGGAAATCCTTGGTGGCAGGCTCCCCACCTACGACACACCGACAACCAACATGAGGGCCGCCCAGGTGGCCTACGCCGACCTGGCCGACCCGGAGGACGAAGAGCGTGAGCAGCAGGAGTGGCACATCCAAGACCTCATCGCCGCCACCAACACTCAGCAGGCCCGGCTCGACGGAGCCAACGCCGCCTCCGAAATACCCGTCCCCGAGGGGGACGCTCCGCCGGCCGCTGGTCAGCGCCAGCCGGCCCAACAAGCCTCTTCCCCCCGCGGCTCCGGTCGGCGGGGTGCTGGGTCTCGCAACGGGCGCTCCCATCAGGGAGACGAGCCGTCGGCTGTCACGAGCCGGCACAATGACGCCGCGACAGGAGGCGGCCGGCGCAGTCGCGCCCACACCCCGCCCCCCGCGGCGGGAGCGCACGCGCTCGCCCGCCCCGACTGTCCGCCCCGAGCTCGCCGCTCGGCTCGGCCCGCGCGTCCCGCGGAGCGAGAACGACGCCCGGACCCGCATCGACTGGCTGGCGCAATTCGCCCTCTTGGAGGAGGAGGGTCCGATTGGTCCGGCGTGCTTCGGCCCCCGGATCCATGAGGAGCCGTTTCCCACCGGCTTCACGCTCCCCCGCGACACTCCAAAATACAACGGCACCGCCAAGACGGAAGATTGGCTGATCGACTACACCACCGCAGTTGGCATCGCCAGGGGGAACAAGCGCGTCGCGGTGTGCTACGTTCCTCTCATGCTGATCGGTTCGGCCCGGACTTGGCTTAACAGCCTGCCGGTCGGCAGCATCAACGCTTGGACGGACTTCGAGGAGGCGTTCGTCCGCAACTTCACCGGCACCTACAAGCGGCCCGGCCGCCCCCGCGAGCTGGCCATGTGCGTCCAGGGGCAGGAGGAATCCCTCCGTAACTACCTCACGCGGTGGACCGAGCTCCGCAACTCCTGCGAGGGGGTGCACGAGGTGCAAGCCATCCAGTACTTCTCCGAGGGCTGCCGGGACGGCACCCTCCTCAAGCACGAGCTCATGTGCTCGGAGCCGGCCACCTTGGCTGAGCTCATGGCCAAGGCGGACAAGTACGCCACGGCCGACTCCGCTATGCGGATTAAGGTCAGCGCAACCGGCAAGGCCATCCCGCCGCCTACCACGCCACGGCCGGCTGTCGACAACCGGCAGCAACAGAACAACAAGCGGAAGGCCGACCAGCTCGAGCCCCGCTACAGGAGCAAACAGGTCACCTCCGTCGAGGAGGAACAGCCGGCTGCCCAGGCACCCAGCCAGCGCCAGCGCACCGGCAAGAACACCTGGCAGCCCAAGCTCACCTTCGAGCAGATGCTCGACGCTCCGTGCAAGATGCACTCTGGGGCGAAGCCGGCCACACACACGTTGCGGCAGTGCAGCTTCTCCCAGCGGCTAGCCCGGGGCGAGGGCCTTCCGGCTCCTCCCCCGCCGGCTCCCCGCGCTCCGGCTCCGGCCCCACCGCCGGCTCAGGCTCCCAACGATGGCCGTCTCCACGACCAGTTCCCCGACCAGGACGGGGCCTACGTCGTCTTCACCAGCGAGGGAACCGACAAGCATAGCCTGCGCCAGCGCCGGCATGAGGTGAACGCCACCGTCCCCTCGGTCCCCCGGTTTATGCACGGGTCCGAGAAGCCGGTTACCTGGAGCCGGGCGGACCACCCGGCGGTGATGCCAAACCCCGGCAGCTACGCCCTCGTCCTCGATCCCACCATCGCCTTCGAGAGGCTCACCTGCCGCTTCTCGCGGGTGCTGATCGACGGGGGCAGCAGCATCAACATCCTCTACCGTGATACGCTGCTCAAGCTAGGGCTCAAGGAAAAAGTCCTGCAGCCGAGCCGGACAGTCTTCCACGGCATCGTGCCAGGGCAGTCTTGCTCTCCCATCGGCAAGATCCGGCTCGACGTCCTCTTCGGCGACAAGAGCCACTTCCGCCGCGAGCCGATATGGTTCGAGGTGGTGGACCTCAACAGTCCCTACCACGCGCTGCTGGGCAGGCCGGCCCTCGTCAAGTTCATGGCGGTGCCCCATTACGCCTACCTCAAGATGAAGATGCTGGGTCACAAGGGCATCATAACCGTCAGCGGAGACTACAAGAAGTCGATCGCGTGCGCGCGGGACGACAGCCGGCTGGCCGAGGCACTAGTGATCGCGGAGGAGAAGCGGCAGCTCGACCGGCTCGTGGCTCAGGCCACCGAGGAGCCGGCCGTGCCCACTCCCCCATCCCAGCCGGCCAGTGAGGCGACGTTCCAGCCGTCTAAAGATACCAAGCAGGTGTCGCTCGACCCGGCCAACCCCAAGCAGTGCGTCACCATTGGCACCAACCTCAGCAGCAAATAGGAAGGCGAGCTCGTCGACTTCCTCCGTGAGAATCGGGACATCTTTGCATGGTCTCCAAAAGACATGCCGGGTGTTCCGAGGAAGTACGCCGAGCACAAACTTCATGTGCGGCCGGATGCTAAGCCGGTCAAGCAACCCCTACGCCGTTTCTCCGAGGAGAAGCGGCGCACTATAGGAGAGGAGATCGCCCGGCTGCTCGCAGTCGGCTTCATCATGGAAGTGTTCCACCCGGACTGGCTGGCCAACCCAGTCCTGGTGCTGAAGAAGAACAAGACCTGGCGCATGTGTATCGACTACACTAGCCTGAACAAGGCTTGTCCCAAGGACCCTTTCGCCCTGCCCCGGATCGATCAAGTCATCGATTCCACGGCCGGCTACGACCTGCTGTCCTTCCTGGATGCCTATTCCGGCTACCACCAGATCAAGCTGGATCCAGCCGATCGGCTGAAGACCTCCTTCATCACCCCCTTTGGGGCCTACTGCTACATCACCATGTCCTTCGGCCTGAAGAATGCAGGCGCCACCTTCCAGCGCTGCATGCAGAAGTGCCTCCTGCCCCAGATCGGCAGGAACGTCCACGTCTACGTGGACGACATCGTCGTCAAGACCAAGAAGCATTTCAGCCTTCTTGACGACCTCCGGGAAACCTTCTCCAACCTGCGCGAGTACAAGGTCCGGCTCAACCCGGAGAAGTGTGTTTTCGGCGTGCCAGCCGGCCAGCTCCTGGGTTTCTTCGTGTCCACACGCGGCATCGAAGCCAACCCAGAGAAGATCAGAGCCATCGAGCGCATGCATAAGCCGGCCAAGCTCCGCGACGTCCAGAAGTTCGCCGGCTGCCTCGCCTCGCTCAACCGGTTCGTCAGCCGGCTGGGCGAGAAAGCGCTGCCCCTCTATCAGCTCATGAAGAAGACGACCAAATTCGAGTGGACCGACCAGGCGGACGAAGCGTTCCGCGACCTCAAGCGTGCTCTTTCCAGCGCACCCGTCCTGGCGGCTCCGGCTGAGAAGGAGCCTTTGCTCGCGTACATCGCGGCGACCACGCGCGTGATCAGCGTCGTCCTCGTAGTGGAGCGACCGGAGGAAGGCAAAGCGCTGCCGGTCCAGCGCCCCGTCTACTACCTCAGCGAGGTCCTCTCCGCCTCCAAGCAAAACTATCCCCACTACCAGAAGATGTGCTACGGCATATACTTCGCCGCCAAGAAGGTCAAGCGGTACTTCCAGGAGCACACCATCACCGTGGTGAGCACGGCGCCGCTCGGAGAAATCATGAGCGGCCGGGACGCCACCGGCCGGATCGCCAAGTGGGCCATCGCCCTCGCCGACTACGAAATCTGGTATGAGCCGTGCACCGCCATCAAGTCGCAGACGATGGCCGACTTCCTTGTCGACTGGGCAGAGACCCAGTTCGTGCCCCCGCCTCTGGACTCCACGCACTGGCGCATGCACTTCGACGGCTCGAAGATGCGGACCGGCCTGGGAGCCGGCATCGTCTTGTCGTCCCCGAAAGGGGACTAGCTCAAGTACGCGCTCCAGATCCTCTTCGCCGCCTCCAACAACGTAGCCGAGTACGAGGCGCTCGTCCACGGCCTCCGGCTCGCCAAGGAAATCGGCATCTGGCGCATTCTCTGTTTCGGCAACTCGGATCTTGTGGTGCAGCAGGTCTCTGGCGAATGGAACGCCAGGGACGCCAACATGGCCAGCTACCGCTTCCTCATCCAACAACTCACCGGCTCCTTCGAGGGGTGTGAGTTCCACCACGTCCCCCGGGCAGACAACGAGGCAGCGGACACGCTGGCCAAGATCGGCTCCACCCGGCAGGCAATCCCAGCCAGCATTTCCCTCGAGCGGCTACTCAAGCCGTCGATCAAACCCTCCGCTGAATCGGAGTCCATCTTCGTGCCGGCTGACCCCGCCGGCACCTCATCAGGCCCGGCGGCTCCGTCATCCCCGCCGGCTCCAACCGCCACATCAGCTCAGCCGGCTCCGACGACTGACGCCCCCATGGTCGTCCTAATGGCGACTGATCCGCCGGCCCCGAGGACTGACGGCTCGGTCCCGGGGACTGACGGCTCGGGCCCGGGGGCTCCGGCTACTAACCCGGAGGCTACGTCTGGCCCCGAAATCCACCCGAGCCGGGGCCGGCTCCTGTCACGGCCCCCACCTGGGCCCAGCCCATCCTAGCCTTCCTCCTGCGCGGCGAGCTCCCTCCCGACGAGGCAATGGCCTGGCAAATCCAGCGCCGGGCTCCCGCCTACAGCATCATCAACCACGAGTTGGTCCATCGCAGCGCAACCGGCGTGTTCCAACGCTGCGACGAGCCGGAAAAGGGGCAAGAGATCCTCCGAGACATCCACCAGGGCGAGTGCGGGTATCACGCTGCCTCCAGAACCCTGGTGGCCAAGGCGTTCCGCCACGGTTTCTACTGGCCGACGGCCTTGGAAGAAGCAAAGCAGCTGGTCGACAAGTGCGAAGGGTGCCAGCGCTTCAGCACGCAGAGCCATCTGCCGGCTACGGCGCTCCAGACCATCCCCCTCTCCTGGCCCTTCGCGGTCTGGGGCCTCGACATGGTGGGACCATTCAAGACCGCTCGAGGCGGCATGACGCAATTACTGGTGGTCGTCGACAAGTTCACCAAGTGGATTGAGGCCAGGCCAATCAAGAAGCTGGACGGCCCCACGGTCGTCCGGTTCATCAAAGACATCACGGTCCGCTACGGCGTCCCCCACAGCATCATCACCGACAACGGCACAAACTTCGCTAAAGGCGCAATGGCGTGTTTCTGCTCCCAGGAGGGCATCCGACTCGACCTCGCATCGGTGGCCCACCCACAGTCGAACGGCCAGGCGGAGAGAGCAAATGGCTTGATCCTGGCCGGCCTCAAGCCCTGGCTCGTGGCGCCACTCGTGCGATCATACGGCTGCTGGATCAAAGAGCTGCCGGCTGTCTTGTGGAGCCTCGGGACCACGCCTAACCGGTCAACCGGCTTCACCCCCTTCTTTCTCGTGTACGGGTCCGAGGCGGTCATCCCTACGGACATTGAGTTCGATTCGCCTCGGGTCACCCTGTACACGGAGAAGGATGCAAAGGAAGCAAGAGAAGACGGCGTCGACCTACTCGAAGAAGCACGCGAGCTGGCCTTGAGCCGAACAGCCATCTACCAACAGAAGCTCCGACACTACCACAGCAAGCGGATCCGGCCCCTCTCCTTCCGCGAGGGGGACCTGGTGCTCAGGCGGATCCAGCGGACAGCCGGCCAGCACAAGCTCTCCTCCCCATGGGAGGGCCCATTCATCGTCAGCAAGGCACTGCACAACAACGCGTACTATCTAATAGACGCCTAGAAGCAGCAGAAGCGCAAAAGAGACGCCTCCGGCGAGGAGACGGAGCGCCCGTGGAACGCGGCGCTCCTTCGTCCGTTTTACTGCTAAACCAGTGTATGTATGTATCCTCCCTTTTGGGCTTATGAATGCAACAGGTGCCCCAAGCCAGCTCTTGGGGGCATACCCTTCTCATTTCCATCAAGTACAGTTCGTTGCAAAGAACCGGCTCCCAAAATCCGGCTCCCCGGACCCGAGGACTCGCCGGCTAGCCATGGCACCACTCCCCGAAAACGGTCAAAGTAATGTGAGCTAAGCAAAACCCCTCCTGCCTCGCCCGGCTACAGACCGGCTCCCGGCTGTCCGGCCGGCAGGTTGTTGGGGCAAAAACTTAGCAGACACGAACACCGTTGGCGGGCGGGTTGTCGTCTATGGCTAGCCGGGTCATCTACCTTTTCCAACTGGCCTCTGACGTACTCACCCTGGCCGAACGTTCTCGCGACTCCAAAAAAAAACCACGACCGAATCCCCAGAGGTTGACGCCCCGTCACAGCTACAGACCGGCTCCCGGCTCTCCGGCTGGCGGGGCCGAAGCCGAAGGGAACGAAGTTTTGGGCAAAAAGGAGTCAAAGGAACGATAAGCCAGGGGCGAGTCGGCACGCATTAAAATTCCTCAGCACAATGAAAAGCATAAGTTCATACACAAAAGCATAAAGGCCCGAGGCCACATGTTCATAACATTACACCCCCAGTGGGTGGAACTGCAGTCTAACAAAAAAGCAGGAAAACAGAAGGACCCTAACTAGTGGCGGCACCGTCTCCTCCCCCTGTGCTCTCCGCGGCGGCTGAGGTAGAAGCCCCGTCCTTGGCCACGGCTGTTGGAAATATGCCCTAGAGGCAATAATAAATTAGTTATTATCATATTTCCCCGTTCATGATAATAGTTTATTATTCATGCTAGAATTGTATTGACCGGAAACTAAATACATGTGTGGATAATAGACAAATACTATGTCCCTAGTATGCCTCTACTAGACTAGCTCGTTGATCAAAAGATGGTCAAGGTTTCCTGACCATGGACATGAGTTGTCATTTGATAACGGGATCACATCATTAGGAGAATGATGTGATGGACATGACCCAACCGTTAGCATAGCAAATGATCGTTCAGTTTATTGCTATTGCTTTCACTATGTCAAATACACGTTCCTCTGACCATGAGATCATGCAACTCCCGGATACCGTAGGAATACTTTGAGTGTATCAAACATCACAACGTTACTGGGTGATTATAAAGGTGCACTACAGGTATCTCCGAAAGTGTTTGCTGAGTTGGCATGGATCGAGATTGGGATTTGTCACTCCGACTATCGGAGAGGTATCTCTGGGCCCTCTCGGTAATACAGCATCACAGAAGCCTTGCAAGCACCGTGACTAAAGAGTTAGTTGCAAGATGATGTATTACGGAACGAGTAAAGAGACTTGCCGGTAACGCGATTGAACTAGGTATTAGATACCGACGATCGAATCTCGGGCAAGTAACATACCGCCGGACAAAGGGAACAACGTATGTTGACATATGAGGTTCACCGATAAAGATCTTCGTGGAATATGTAGGAACTAATATGAGCATCCAGGTTCCGCTGTTGGTTATTGACCAGAGAGTCGTCTCGGTCATGTCTACATCATTCCCGAACCCGTAGGGTCCGCACACTTAAGGTTCGATGACGATATAGTATTATATGAGTTATGTGATTGGTGACCGAATGTTGTTCGGAGTCCCGGATGAGATCACGGACATGACGAGGAGTCTCGGAATGTCCGAGAGGTAAAGATTCATATATTGGAAGGCTATATTCGGACGTCGGAAAGGTTCCGAGTGATTCGGGTATTTTTCGGAGTACCGGGGAGTTACGGGAATTCACCGGGAGAAGTAATGGGCCTTATTGGGCCATACGGGAAAAATGAGAGGCAGGCCACGTGAGGAGGCGCGCGCCCCCCCCCCCCCCCCCCCCTTGCCCAAACCGAATTGGACTAGGGGAGCGGGCGCAGCCCCCTCTTTCCTTTCCCTCTCCCTTCCCCCTTTCCTACTCCGTATGGGAGGTGGAATCCTACTAGGACTAAGGAGTCCTAGTAGGACTCCCCACACTTGGCGCACCCCTAGGGGGCCGGCCTCCTCCCTCCCTCCTTTATATACGGAGGAGGGGCACCCCTTGGAGACACACAATTGTCCCATAGCCGTGTGCGGTGCCCCGATCTCCGTTTTCCACCTCGGTCATATTTTCGGAGAGCTTAGGCGAAGCCCTGCCGGAATCACTTCACTGTCACCGTCGCCACGCCGTCGTGCTGACAGAACTCATCTACTACCTCGACGTCTTGCTGGATCAAGAAGGCGAGGAACGTCACCGAGCTGCACGTGTGTAGAACTCGGAGGTGCCGTACGTTCGGTACTCGATCGGTGGAGCTCGAAGGATTGTTCGACTACATCAACCGCGTTGTGAGACGCTTCCGCTAAACGGTCTACGAGGGTACGTAGACACACTCTCCCCTCTCGTAGCGATGCATCTCCATGGATAGATCTTGCGCGAGCGTAGGAAATTTTTGAAATTCATGCTCCGTTCCCCAACAGTGGCATCCGAGCCAGGTCTATGCGTACATGTGATTTGCACGAGTAGAACACAAGTGAGTTGTGGGCGTGGGTGTATACATATTGCTTGCCGTTACTAGTTGTTACTTGATTCGGCGGTATTGTGAGATGAAGCGGCCCGGACCGACATTACGCGTACGCTTACGCGAGACAGGTTTCACCGCTACGTGCACTCGTTGCATAAAGGTGACTGGCGGGTGTCTGTCTCTCTCACTTTAGTTGAATCGGTTTCAATGAAGAGTGTTCTTTTAGAAGATCAAAAAGCAATCACTACACCACGTTGTGGTTTTGCGTAGGTAAGAACGGTTCTTGCAAACCCGTAGCAGCCACGTAAAACTTGCAACTACAAAGTAGAGGACGTCTAACTTGTTTTTGCAGGGTATGCTGGTGATGTGATATGGCCAAGACATGATGTGATATAAGTTGTTGTATGAGATGATCATGTTTTGTAAATTATCAGGCAACCGGCAGGAGCCTTATGGTTGTCTCTTTATTGTATGCAATGCCAACGCTATGTAATTGCTTTACTTTACCGCTATGAGTTAGCAGTAGTAGTAGTAATAGCAATAATTGGCGAGACGACCACGACGCTATGATGGAGATCAAGGTGTCACGACGCTACGATGGAGATCAAGGTGTCACGACGCTACGATGGAGATCAAGGTGTCAACCCGGTGACGATGGAGATCATGACGGTGCTTTGCTGATGGAGATCAAAAGCACAAGACGATGATGGCCATATCATGTCACATATATTGAATTGCATGTGATGTTAATCCTTTTATGCATCTTATTTTGCTTAGGACGACGGTAGCATTATAAGATGATCCCTTCACTAAATTTCAAGATAAGTGTTCTCCCCTAGTATGCACCGTTGCGAAGGTTCGACGCTTCTAAACACCACGTGATGATCGGGTGTGATGGATTCTTTCGTTCGCATACAACGGGTGTAAGCCAGTTTTACACACGCAGAATACTTGGGTTAAACTTGACGAGCCTAGCATGTACAGACATGGCCTCGGAACACAAGAGACCGAAAGGTCGAACATGAGTCATATAGTAGATATGATCAACATGAAAGATGTTCACCATTGATAACTAATCCACCTCACGTGATGATCGGACGTGGTTTAGTTGATGTGGATCATGTTACACTTAGACAACTTGAGGGATGTTAATCTAAGTGGGAGTTCTTAAGTAATTTGATTAATTGAACTTCAATTACCATGAACATAGTCTAAATAATCTTTGCAATTTTATGTTGTAGATCAATAGACCGCGCTGTAGTTCCCCTGTTTTTATTATGTTCCTAGAGAAAACGAAGTTGAAAGTTGATGGAAGCAACTATGCGGACTAGGTCCGTGATCTGAGGATTGTCCTCACTGCTGCACAGAAGGCTTATGTCCTTAATGCACCGCTCAGTGAAATACCCCTACGGCTTCGTCTGAGGACGTTATGAACGTCTGGCAGACAAGAAAAGATGACTACTCGATAGTTCAGTGCGCCATACTTTACGGCTTAGAACCGGAGCTCCAAATATGTTTTGAGCAACACGGAGCATATGAGATGTTCCAAGAGCTGAAAATTTGTTTTTCAAGCTCACACCCGGGTCGAGAGGTATGACACCTTCGACAAAGTTCTATAGCTACAAGATGGAGGAGAACAGCTCCGTTAGTGAGCATGTACTCAGAATGTCTGAGTACTTCAAACACTTGAATCAAATGGGAGTTAGACTTCCGAATAAAGTGGTGATTGATAGAGTTCTCTAGTCACTATCACTAAGCTACTGGATCTTCGTGATGAACTATAAACATGCAAGGGATAGAAGATCCTTAAGCTATTCGCGATGCTACAATCAGCGGATGTAGAAATCAAAAAAGGGAGCATCAAGTGTTGATGGTTAATAAGACCACTAGTTTCAAGAAGGGCAAGGGAAAGAAAAGGGAACTTCAAGAAGAACGGTAAAACAGTTGCCGCTCACGCGAAGAAACCCAAGGCTGAACCAAACCCGAGACTTAGTGCTCCCATTGCAAAGGGAAATGTCACAAGGAGCGGAACTTCCCCAAAGTAACTGGCAGATAATAAGACTGGCAATGTCAACATAGATATTTGATATACATGTTATTGATGTGTACCTTACTAGTACTCGTAGGAGCACCTGGGTATTTGATACTTATTCAGTTGCTTGCAACTTGAAACATGGAGCTTCGGAATAAACGAGGGCTAGCTAAAGAACGAGGTGACGATGTGCATTGGAAGTGTCTCCAAGGTTGATGTGATCACCATCGCCACGCTCTCTCTACCTTCAGGATTAGTGATGAACCTAAATAATTGTTATTTGGTGCTTGCGTTAAGCATGAACATTATATCTGATAGTGTTTATTGCAAAACGGTTATTCAATTTCAGAGAATAATTGTTATTCTATTTATTTGGATAATATCATTGATGATCATGCACTTAAAATGAAAGGTTTATTGAATCTTGATCGTAGTAATACACATGTTCATAACACAAATGCCAAAAGATAATGATAGTACCGCATATTTGTGGCACTGCCGCTTAGGTCATATCAGTGTTAAACACATGAAGAAACTCCATGCAGATGGGTTTTTGGAATCTCTTGATTATGAATCATTTGAGACATGTGAACCGTGCCTTATTGGCAAGATGACTAAAACTCCGTTCTTCGGAACAATGGAGCGAGCAACCAACATATTGGAAATAATACATACCGATGTATGCGGTCCGATGAGTGTTGAGGCGCGCGGTGGATATCGTTATGTTCTCACGTTCACAGATGATTTGAGTAGATATGGCTATGTCTACTTGATGAAGCATAAATCTGAAACATTTGAAAAGTTCAAAGAATTTCAGAGTGAAGTAGAGAACCATCGTAACAAGAAAATAAAGTTCTTACGATCTGATCGTGGAGAAGAATATTTGAGTTACGAGTTTGGCAATCACTTAAGACAATGTGGAATTGTTTCACAGCTCACGCCACCTGGAACACCACAGCGTAATGGTGTGTCCGAACGTCGTAATCGTACTCTATTAGATATGGTGCGTTCTATGATGTCTCTTACCGATTTGCCACTATCATTTTGGGGTTATGCATTAATGACAGCTGCAGTCACTTTAAATAGGGCACCGTCTAAATCCGTTGAGACGACACCGTATGAACTGTGGTTTGGCAAGAAACCTAAGCTGTCGTTTCTGAAAGTTTGGGGATGCAATGCTTATGTCAAAAGGCTTCAGCCAGATAAGCTCGAACCCAAAGCGGATAAGTGCGTCTTCATAGGATACCCAAAGGAGACCGTTGGGTACACCTTCTACCACAGATCCGAAGGCAAAGTATTCGTTGCTAAGAATGGATCCTTTCTAGAGAAGGAGTTTCTCTCGAAAGAAGTGAGTGGGAGGAAAGTAGAACTTGATGAGGTAATTGTACCTCCTCTGGATAGTAGTACGCCACAGAAAGAAATTTCTGTGACACCGACACAGACCAGAGAGGAAGTAGATGATGATGATCATGAAGCTTCGGATCAAGTTGCTACAGAACCTCGTAGGTCAACTAGGACACGCTCCGCACCAGATTGGTACGGCAATCCTGTCTTGGAGGTCATGTTGTTAGACAACGGTGAACCTACGAACTATGAAGAAACGATGGCGAGCCCGGATTCCGACAAATGGCTTGAGGCCATGAAATCCGAGATTAGATCCATGTATGAGAACAAAGTGTGGACTTTGGTAGACTTGCCCGATGAACGGCGAGCTATTAAAAATAAATGGATCTTTAAGAAGAAGACGGACGCTGATGGTAATGTCACCGTCTATAAAGCACGACTTGTTGCTAAAGGTTATCGACAAGTTCAAGGAGTTGACTACGATGAGACTTTCTCACCCGTAGCGATGCTAAAGTCTGTCAGAATTATGTTAGCAATTGCCGCATTTTATGATTATGAAATCTGGTAAATGGACGTCAAAACGGCATTCCTTAATGGATTCCTTAAGGAAGAATTGTATATGATGCAACCGGAAGGTTTTGTCGATCCTAAAGATGCTAACAAAGTATGCAAGCTCCAGCGATCCATCTATGGACTGGT
This sequence comes from Elymus sibiricus, assembly GCA_039707655.1. NCBI lineage: Eukaryota > Viridiplantae > Streptophyta > Magnoliopsida > Poales > Poaceae > Elymus > Elymus sibiricus. The sequence goes on from CM077665.1 coordinate 61,538,539, forward strand.
GCAAGCATCTCGGAGCTGGAATACTCGCTTTGATGAAGTGATCAAAGCGTTTGGGTTTATGCAAGTTTATGGAGAAACTTGTATTTACAACAAAGTGAGTGGGGGCTCTATAACATTTCTAATAAGTATATGTGATTGGAAATGATGTAGAATTTCTGGAAAGCATAAAGAATTAATTGAAAGGAGTTTTTCAATAAAAAAAACCTATTTTTGAGTTATCCACGGTTTGGGCATCGAGATCTATAGAGATAGATCAAGACACCTGATAAAAGATTTTCACACACCTTGATGAGATTTTGAAGAAGTTCAAAATGGATCAAGTCAAAAGAAATAAGTTCTTGGCTGGTGTGAAGTGGAGTAAGACTTGAAGATTTAGGTAAAGGTTGTTTACATGTTAGGCATCAAAATCTATAGAGATAGATTGAGACGCCTCATATGACTTTCACAAAACATATACCTTGACAAGATTTTGAAGAAGTTCAAAATGGATCAGTCAAAGAAGGAGTTCTTGACTGTGGTGAAAGGTGTGAAGTTGAGTAAGACTCAAATCTCGACCACGGCAAAATAAATAGAATGGATGAAGGTTATCCCCTATGCCTCGGCCGTAGGTTCTATAAAGTATGCCAAGCTGTGTGCCTTGCCATGTGTCTGGCAAAAGAGGTACCAAAGTGATCCAGGAGTAGATCACTGGACAGCGGTCAAATTATCCTTAAGATGACTAAGGAAGAATTTCTCAGGAATAGAGATGATAAAGAGTTCGTCGTAAGGGGTTACGTCGATGCAAGCTTTAAACACTGATCCGAAAGACTATGAGTCTCAGACCGGATAAGTATAGTGGGGAAATCTTTTGGAGTAGCTCCAAACAGATTGTGGTAGCAGCATCTACATATAACATAGAGATTTGCCAAAAACACACGGATCTGAATATTGCAGACCCGTTGACTAAAACCTCTCTCACAATCAAAACATGATCAGCTTTAGAACTGATTAAGTGTTAATTACATGGAGATGTAATCTAGATTATTGACTCTAGTGCAAGTGGGAGACTGTTGGAAATATGCCCTAGAGGCAATAATAAATTAGTTATTATCATATTTCCCCGTTCATGATAATAGTTTATTATTCATGCTAGAATTGTATTGACCGGAAACTAAATACATGTGTGGATAATAGACAAATACTATGTCCCTAGTATGCCTCTACTAGACTAGCTCGTTGATCAAAAGATGGTCAAGGTTTCCTGACCATGGACATGAGTTGTCATTTGATAACGGGATCACATCATTAGGAGAATGATGTGATGGACATGACCCAACCGTTAGCATAGCAAATGATCGTTCAGTTTATTGCTATTGCTATTGCTTTCACTATGTCAAATACACGTTCCTCTGACCATGAGATCATGCAACTCCCGGATACCGTTGGAATACTTTGAGTGTATCAAACGTCACAACGTTACTGGGTGATTATAAAGGTGCACTACAGGTATCTCCGAAAGTGTTTGCTGAGTTGGCATGGATCGAGATTGGGATTTGTCACTCCGACTATCGGAGAGGTATCTCTGGGCCCTCTCGGTAATACAGCATCACAGAAGCCTTGCAAGCACCGTGACTAAAGAGTTAGTTGCAAGATGATGTATTACGGAACGAGTAAAGAGACTTGCCGGTAACGCGATTGAACTAGGTATTAGATACCGACGATCGAATCTCGGGCAAGTAACATACCGCCGGACAAAGGGAACAACGTATGTTGACATATGAGGTTCACCGATAAAGATCTTCGTGGAATATGTAGGAACTAATATGAGCATCCAGGTTCCGCTGTTGGTTATTGACCAGAGAGTCGTCTCGGTCATGTCTACATCATTCCCGAACCCGTAGGGTCCGCACACTTAAGGTTCGATGACGATATAGTATTATATGAGTTATGTGATTGGTGACCGAATGTTGTTCGGAGTCCCGGATGAGATCACGGACATGACGAGGAGTCTCGGAATGTCCGAGAGGTAAAGATTCATATATTGGAAGGCTATATTCGGACGTCGGAAAGGTTCTGAGTGATTCGGGTATTTTTCGGAGTACCGGGGAGTTACGGGAATTCACCGGGAGAAGTAATGGGCCTTATTGGGCCATACGGGAAAAATGAGAGGCAGGCCACGTGAGGAGGCGCGCGCCCCCCCCCCCCCCCCCCCTTGCCCAAACCGAATTGGACTAGGGGAGCGGGCGCAGCCCCCTCTTTCCTTTCCCTCTCCCTTCCCCCTTTCCTACTCCGTATGGGAGGTGGAATCCTACTAGGACTAAGGAGTCCTAGTAGGACTCCCCACACTTGGCGCACCCCTAGGGGGCCGGCCTCCTCCCTCCCTCCTTTATATACGGAGGAGGGGCACCCCTTGGAGACACACAATTGTCCCATAGCCGTGTGCGGTGCCCCGATCTCCGTTTTCCACCTCGGTCATATTTTCGGAGAGCTTAGGCGAAGCCCTGTCGGAATCACTTCACCGTCACCGTCGCCACGCCGTCGTGCTGACAGAACTCATCTACTACCTCGACGTCTTGCTGGATCAAGAAGGCGAGGAACGTCACCGAGCTGCACGTGTGTAGAACTCGGAGGTGCCATACGTTCGGTACTCGATCGGTGGAGCTCGAAGGATTGTTCGACTACATCAACCGCGTTGTGAGACGCTTCCGCTAAACGGTCTACAAGGGTACGTAGACACACTCTCCCCTCTCGTAGCGATGCATCTCCATGGATAGATCTTGCGTGAGCGTAGGAAATTTTTGAAATTCATGCTCCGTTCCCCAACAACGGCATGCTCCGTGTCGGCCCCCGCGTCCAAGTCCTGAGCCGGCTCGGAGTCGACGTAGTCGTCGGTGCTGGACTCGGCGTCTTCGTCGTCCGTCTCGCCGGCGCTACCCTCCGGGTCGTCGAAGGCAAGCGCGTACTGATCCTCTGGGATCACCTCGCCGTCTGCCGTCCGCTCCGGGATGTACTCGTCCCACGGAGCAAAGGACGCGAGGCACTGGCCCGCACGGCCAGCGCGTCGGCAGCCGCCTCCAGCTCCGCATCTGTGCCGGCACGCTGGGCCGCAAGCAACCCCAAGTCCAGCCCGGGGTACCACGACTTCGCGACGCGAAGCGCCATGGCCGCCCCGGCACGCGTCGCGGAAGCCCTCCAGGCGTTCACCCGCGCGGACCCGGCTTCCAGCCACCTCGACAGCCGGCTCATGGAGACCGGCTCCACCGCGCCCGGCCAAAGGGTGCGAACCAGTGCCGAGCTGCCCCCCTGAAGCCGCTTCATGGCCCGGACCACCTCGTTTAGGCGCACCTTGGCGGCGATCCCCACCTCGTCCACGGTCCAGGCGGCAAGCCGCCGGACGTGGACTCCCTGCGCCCGTTGATCCTCGCGATGGGCCTCCACGGCCACCTCCGCGGCCTCCTGCATACCCGGAAAGAGCCCTGGGGGAGAAAGGGGCGCACGGTGTAAGGCAAAGGAAACGTCGGCCCCAAGCCGATGCTCGAAGACAAGCAAGGCAACAAAACTTACCGGCCAGAAGCCGGTCCACCGCGTGCGCCTCCTCCTGCAGCGCAGCCTGCCTGGCCTACCACTCCTGGATCCGGCGGTCGTGCTCGGTCTGCGCCGCCTCCGCCTCTGTGGCCGCCTTCGCCAGCAAGGCGTCCTTGGCCTCCAACGCCTCACGATGAGCCGCCTCCCGCTCCTCCAACTCGCGCCGATGGGCCGCCTCGAGCTCGTCCTTCTCCGCCTGCGCACGGTTGGCCGCCTGGCACAGCCGGTCACACTCCACAGTCTGAAGGTCCCGCTGCTCGCCAAGTTGTATCACTTGGCGACGGAGGCAGACCGCCTCGGCAGTTGAGGCTTCGCAACACGAAGACGCTCCCGTCAGAAAGAAAGTAAACACAAGGATTTGACCCGCCTGCAAAGCAGCCGGCACGAATCCCAGGGACTACACCCAGTGGGTGCGCTCGCGCGCCACCACTGAAAATTTACAAAATCCACGTACCTCGTAGGTCCGCGGACATAATGGTCAGCCGGTTCTCGGCCTCCCGATACATGCCCAGCAGCGCGTTGTACGCGGCCACCCGGCGGTCGTGAACGGCCTGCAAAGAGCAAAAGCGAAGAGGCGTCGTGATTAGACTTGACCCGCCTGCGTCCCGGCCGGCCCGAGTCTCGGGGACTACACCCAGTGGGTGCGCTAGCGCGCCCCCACTGGAAAAAACTGAAGCAAGAAAGACTAAAAAGGCAAGAACGCCGGGCCCTTACCGCAACAGATTGCTCGAGACGCACCAGCCGGCTCCTGGCTGCCTGGGCCTCCTGCGCCGTCTGGGCGCGGCAGTCGGCGAACTCGGCGATGAGTGCGGCCACCGCGGCTCCAAGGACGCTCGGTGCGTCGTCCCATGGCGTGCCGCCGGCCGCGGCCCAGGACTCCTGCGGCTGGTTCCCGCCGGCGGGGCCAGGTGGCCTCCGCGCCGCGGCAACCAAGGGACCTGCTCCCCCTGGCGGCGTGGCCCCAGGCGCCCCGGCTGACGAGCCGGCGGCGGCTGCTCCTCCAGGCGCCGCAGCCTCAATCTCCGGCACGCCGCCTCCAGTGGCACCTCCCCGGCTCACCTCCGGAAGCGGGACCTCCGGCTCCAGAACGACGACCTCCGGTGGCTCGTCGTCGGTCCCCGGTGGCACGTCGTCAGCCCCCGACGGAGCGCCGCTGCGGTCCGGCTCCGCCTCCTTGGCAACGTCCGCCGCGCGCGCTTCCTCTTCGGCCTGCGCATCCTCCTCCGCCCGCCGTGCGGGGTCGTGCGTGCTCTTGGACCTCCTCTCCCGGCCAGGGGGAAACGACTCCCAAGACTGGCCCGCTGCCTCCGCGCGGGCTCCCCCTGGCGGTTGCTTCTGCGCCGCCTCCTCCCACGGGCGGCGCTCCTCCTCGAGCCACTCCTGCTCGACTGCCTCCCAGTCCCGCCACGCCTCGCGCTCCCTCTCGTCGGCGGCGGTCTTCTACGCCATCTCCGTTGTCTCGTCGGCCGTGGTCCTCCCCAGGGCACGCGGCTCCCTGGACAACGGAATGAGGAAAGAAGGCCGACTAGAAACCAATCAGAAACCCAAAATAAACTTACCCGATGCTAACGGGGACCGTCCGCCTGACGGGGCCCGCCGGGGCAACCCGCGGCTTCTTCCCGCCGCCTCCACGGCTGCCGCCCGGCTGCCCGCCGGCTGCCCGTTTGGGAGCCGGCCTGGAGCTGGCCGGCTGCTTCCCCCGTTCGTCCACGGCCCTGTCGCCCCGTCCCGGCTCGCGGTCGACCCGGTGAACGCGCCTCCTCGGTGCAGTGGCGTCGTCTCCCGAGACTTTGGGGTCCTCCGGGGCCGCTGCATTGCGCATCTCCCCCGGCTCAGCATCGTCATCGGACTAGTCCCGCAAAAGAGACTGGGGGAGGAACTCACCCTCCGACTCGGTTCCCTCCGCTTCCGTCCCGCCGATCCCTGACGCGCCGGCTCGCTCCGATTCGGCCGGCTCCACGTCATCAACGTCTTCGACCTCCTCGGGGTCCGACTCCGCCACGTCGGCAGCCGGCTCCCCGTACTCCTGCAGCAAAGGGAAGACCTGCGCGCAGAGGAAGCCCCTCCGTCATCACGCTGGAGGGGAGCGCCGGCTTCAGAAGAAAAAGGGGGGGCGGCTCATCACGTACCCGCGGAGCCGGATGGTCCCGGCTATACGGGGCCTTCCCCCATTGCCACCCGCCTTCGTTCATCTTGGCGGCCGAGATGGAGTTCACCCTCCTCGCCACCTGCACCGCCTTCAGCTCCTTGGTGGAGAGCCGGCACGGGCCACGCCGCCCTCCCATCTGGCATATAAGGTGCGGCCGGCGCTGCAGCAGTTGCACCCGGTGCGCCACCATCGTGGCAAGGAGATCCACAGCCGTAAGCCCCTCCGTCTTGGTCATTACGAGCAGCCGCTCGCAGAGCCGGTCCGCCGTCTCGGGCGCCTGGGGCGGAGGCATCCGCCAGTTCAGCATCGCGACTGGCAGCTGGTTGACGAAGTCGGGGAGGTTGATGTAGTCCTTGGCCGGCTTCACGTTCTTCACATAGAAGAACCCCTTTTGCCAACTCTTCATCGAGTCCTGCAGGAGAAGCTGAGGGAAGCCGGCTCCGGGGCGATAATGAACAAGGGCGGCTCCGCAGGCGGTCATGGCCGTCTGGCCGGAGGCCCTGTTCTTCGTCGTCTACCGCTTCAGGTAGAAGAGCCGGCACCAGAGGTCGAGGCGCGGCTCCACTCCCAAAAAGCCCTCGCAGAGGGCGACGAACGCCGCCAATTGCAGAATGGCGTTGGCGCTGAGATGATGCGGTTGAAGCCCGAAGCGCGAAAGGAAACGCCGGAAGAACGTGCTCGCCGGCAGGCCGAGCCCGCGGGCGAAATGCTCGGCGAAGACCACCACCTTGCCTTCTCGCGGGGCCGGCGCGTTCTCCGCCCGGCTATGCGCGCCTCCACGTTCTCCGCCGGCGGCAGCTTGCAATGGTGGCGGAGGTGCTCGATGTAGGCCTCGTCGACATCGCTGCCGTCCCAAACGCCTTTGCCCGCCATTCCGCCTCGGAGGTGTCTCGGCAGCGGCGGCGAGGCGTGCGGGCTCGGTCGCGTCGCGGTTTACGGCGGCGGCGAGCGGTGGCGCGGCGGACGCGTGACCTTCGCTCTCTCTCTCTCTCTCTCTCTCTCTCTCTCGATGCGGGGAGGGGGACGGGCGACGAGGGCAATGTGCGGGGGCAGGGGAGTGACATGGCTTGAGACTGCGTCGGTATTTCCCCAAAGAGGAAGGGATGATGCAGCACAGCGACGGTAAGTATTTCCCTCAGTTATGAAACCAAGGTTATCGAACCAGTAGGAGGATCACCACCACCCAATAAGCAGCACCTGCACACAAACAACAAATACTTGCAACCCGACGCGAAAGAGAGGTTGTCAATCTCTCTACGGTAATAAGATAGATTAGGTAGTGATAGATAGGAGAGATAGATCTCTCAAGAACAAAAATAAAAAGAGTAAATATGCAGCAATATACTTTTGGGTTTTTGGTTTTGTAGATCTGAAAACAAAGATTGCAAAAACGTAGATCGGAAAGCAATATCTTGGAAAAGTAGACCCGGGGGCCGTAGGGTTCACTAGTGGCTTCTCTCATGAGTATAGCGCACGGTGGGTGAACAAATTACTGTTGGGCAATTGATAGAAAATCGAATAGTCATGACGATATGTAGGGCGATGATCATTATATAGGCATCACGTCCAAGATAGATAGACCGACTCCTGCCTGCATCTACCTCTAAGACTCCACACATCGACCGCTATCCAGCATGCATCTAGTGTATTAAGTTCATGGAAAAACGGAGTAATGCAATAAGAACAATGACATCATGTAGACAAGATCTATTCATGTAGGAATAGACCCCATCTTGTTATCCTTAATAGCAACGATACATGCGTGTCTTGCTGCCCCTTCTGTCACTGGGAAAGAACACCCCAAGATCGAACCCATCACAAAGCACCTCTTCCCATGGCAAGAAAAATCGATCTAGTTGGCCTAACTAAACCAAAGATTCGAAGAAGAAATACGATGCTATAAGCAATCATGCATATAAGAGATCAAAGAAGACTCAAATAATATTCATGGATAGAAACTGACCATGAACTCAAAATTCATCGGATCCCAACAAACACACCGCAAAAGTTTACATCAAATAGATCTCCAAGAGACCATTGTACTGAGAATCATAAGAGAGAGAGAGAAGAAGCCATCTAGCTACTGCCTACGGACCCGTAGGTCTATGGTGGACTACTCACGCATCATCAGAGAGGCACCTATGAAGAAGATGAACCCCTCCGTGATGGTGTTTAGATTGGATCTCGCGGTTCTGGAACTTGCGGTGGCTGGAATTGTGTTTCGTCGACTCCTCTAGGGTTTTCCGAATATTTGAGAATTTATAGGCATCAGAGACGGTGCGGAAGGGGGCCGAGGAGGGCACAACCCATCAGGGCGCGCCGGGGCCCCCCTGGCGCACCCTGGTGGGTTGTGCTCTCCATAGCCCACCTCTCCGGCAGTTGTTTGGCCCACTGGGTGTCTTCTGGTCCAGAAAAAATCTCCAAAATGTTTCGTCACGATTGGACTCCGTTTGGTATTGATTTTCTGCGAAGTAGAAAACAAGTAAAAACAGCAACCGGCACTTTGGCACTATGTCAATAGGTTAGTCCCAAAAAATGATATAAAGTTGTTATAAAATGATTGTAAAACATCCAAGAATGATAATATAACAGCATGGAACAAGCAAAATTTATAGATACGTTGGAGACGTATCAGCATCCCCAAGCTTAATTCCTACTCGTCCTCGAGTAGGTAAATGATAAAAACAGAATTTCTGATGTGGAATGCTGCCTAACATGTTCATCACATTCTTTTCTTTTATATAGCATGGACATTTGGACTTATAATGATTCAAAGCAATAGTCTAGTTTTAACATAATGACTTCAATACTCAAGCATGTCAACAAGCAACCATGTCTTTCAAAATATCAACACTAAAGAAAGTTATCCCTAGCCCATCATGCTCAATCATTGATCCATTCGTGAAACACACTCAAATATTAGCTATGCCTAATGCTCAAGTACGATCATAGTGCCCCCTAGTTGGTGATTATAAGAGAAGATGGAGACTCAAAGCAAAAAATAAAAATTACATAAAGTAAATAGATAGGCCCTTCGTAGAGGGAAGTAGGGATTTGTAGAGGTGCCAGAGCTCAAGGTTTAAAATTGAGAGAGAAAAATATTTTGGGTCGCATGCTTTTCCTGTCAACGAAAACGACAAAGTAGCTCACAATACTTTCCATGCTAGATATATCATAGGCGGTTCCCAAACAGAAAATAAAGTTTATTCCTTTTTCCACCAAACTTTCACTTTCCATGGCGGGCCGTATCCACAGTTGCCTTCCATACCAACGCTTTCCAAGGAATTTATTGTTTGACAACATAAAGTAAATGTTTTTTTTTTCTTTTTCATTTCGGGAATGGGCATCCCTATTACCGCCGCACTCTCGTGCAATGACAAGTGAATAAACACTCATCTTGAGAATAACACATCTAGCATGGAAAAATATTGGACACCCCCCACCGTTTCATGAGCGGTACGAGCACACAAAAGAGAAAATTTATTTTGAAAATTTAGAGATGGCACATACAAATTTGCTTGGAACGGCATGGAAATACCGCATATAGGTAGGTATGGTGGACTCATAAGGCAAAACTTGGTTTAAGGATTTTGGATGCACAAGTAGTATTTCTACTTAGTACAAATGAAGGCTAGCAAATAGATTGGGAAGCAACCAAACCAAAAAATGAAAAATCACATAAGTGAGCATTGAACATAACTAACACCGAATAATGCACCACAAGTAGGATATAACTTCATTGCATAACTATTGACTTTCGTGCATGCATCGGGAATCACAAACCTTAACACCAATATTCCTACTAAGCATAATTACTCATCAACATGACTCACATATTACTATCATCATGTTTCAAAACTATTACAAGGAATCAAGTTTAATTTGTCCAATGATCTTCATGAAAGTTTTTATTATATCCTCCTTGGATATCTATCACTTTGGGACTAGTTTCATATATTGCCATTGCTTTTTGGCAAGCTCAAACAGATTTAAGTGAAGCACATGAGCATAAAGATTTCATCTCTCAAAAAGGTATAAGTGAAGCATTAGAGGATTTCTTCAAAATTTACTAACTCTCAAATTAATCTAAGTGAAGCATGAGAGTATTTCTACAAAATTTTCCAAGCACACCGTGCTCAAAAAGATATAAGTGAAGCACTAGAGCAATTCTATAGCTCAAAAAGTTTAAGTGAAGCACATAGAGCAACAACAACAACAACAACAACAACAACAACAACAACAAAGCCTTTAGTCCCAAATAAGTTGGGGTAGGCTAGAGGTGAAACCCATAAGATCTCGCGACCAACTCATGGTTCTGGCACATGGATAGCAAGCTTCCACGCACCCCTGTCCATGGCTAGTTCTTTGGTGATGCTCCAATCCTTCAGGTCTCTCTTTACGGACTCTTCCCATGTCAAGTTCGGTCTACCCCGGCCTCTTTTGACATTATCAGCACGCTTTAGCCGTCCGCTATGTACTGGGGCTTCTGGAGGCCTGCGCTGAATATGTCCAAACCATCTCAGACGATGTTGGACAAGCTTCTCTTCAATTGGCGCTACCCCAACTCTATCTCGTATATCATCATTCCGGATTCGGTCCTTCCTTGTGTGGCCACACATCCATCTCAACATGCGCATCTCCGCCACACCTAACTGTTGCACATGTCGCCTTTTAGTCGGCCAACACTCAGCGCCATACAACATTGCGGGTCGAACCGCCGTCCTATAGAACTTGCCTTTTAGCTTTTGTGGCACCCTCTTGTCACAGAGAATGCTAGAAGCTTGGCGCCACTTCATCCATCCGACTTTAATTCGATGGTTCACATCTTCATCGATATCCCCATCCTTCTGCAACATTGACCCCAAATATCGAAAGGTGTCCTTCTGCGGCACCACCTGCCCATCAAGGCTAACATCCTCCTCCTCCTCGTGCCTAGTAGTACCGAAAGCGCACCTCATGTACTCGGTTTTAGTCCTACTAAGTCTAAAACCTTTCGATTCCAAAGTTTGCCTCCATAACTCCAACTTCCTGTTGACCCCCGTCCGACTCTCATCGACTAGCACCACATCGTCCGCAAAGAGCATACACCATGGGATATCTCCTTGTATATCCCTTGTGACCTCATCCATCACCAAGGCAAAAAGATAAGGGCTCAAAGCTGACCCTTGATGCAGTCCTATCTTAATCGGGAAGTCATCAGTGTCGCCATCACTTGTTCGAACACTTGTCACAACATTATCATACATGTCCTTGATGAGGGTAATGTACTTTGCTAGGACTTTGTGTTTCTCCAAGGCCCACCACATAACATTCCGCGGTATCTTATCATAGGCCTTCTCCAAGTCAATGAACACCATATGCAGGTCCTTCTTTTGTTCCCTATATCTCTCCATAAGTTGTCGTACCAAGAAAATGGCTTCCATGGTCGACCTCCCAGGCATGAAACCAAACTGATTTTTGGTCACGCTTGTCATTCTTCTTAAGCGGTGCTCAATGACTCTCTCCCATAGCTTCATTGTATGGCTCATCAGTTTAATTCCACGGTAATTAGTACAACTCTGAACATCCCCCTTGTTCTTGAAGATTGGTACTAATATACTCCGTCTCCATTCTTCTGGCATCTTGTTTGCCCGAAAAATGAGGTTGAAAAGCTTGGTTAGCCATACTATCGCTATGTCCCCGAGGCCTCTCCACACCTCAATGGGGATACAATCAGGGCCCATCGCCTTGCCTCCTTTCATCCTCTTCAAAGCCTCCTTGACCTCCGACTCCTGGATTCGCCGCACAAAAAGCCTGCTAGTATCAGCAAAGGAGTCGTCCAGATCAATGGTAGAGCTCTCACTCTCCCCATTGAACAGCTTGTCAAAGTACTCCCGCCATCTATGCTTAATCTCCTCGTTCTTCACCAGGAGTTGATCTGCTCCGTCCTTGATGCACTTGATTTGGTCAACATCCCTCGTCTTCCTCTCTCGGATCTTGGCCATCTTATAGATGTCCCTTTCGCCTTCCTTCGTGTCTAACCGTTGGTAGAGGTCCTCATACGCCCGACCCCTTGCTTCACTCACAGCTCGCTTTGCGGCCTTCTTTGCCATCTTGTACTTCTCTATGTTGTCTGCACTCCTATCCAGATATAGGCGTCTGAAACACTCTTTCTTCTCCTTAATTGCCTTCTGGACATCATCGTTCCACCACCAGGTATCTTTAGCTTCTCTTCTACTTCCCCTGGACACTCCAAACTCCTCTAAGGCCACCTTACGAATGCAAGTCGCCATCTTCATCCACATGTTGTCTACATCAACTCCTTCCTCCCAAGGGCCCTCCTTAATGACCCTCTCCTTGAACGCCTGAGCTACCTCCCCCCTGAGCTTCCACCACTTCGTTCTAGCGACTTTGGCACGCTTGTCCCGCTGGACACGAATCCGAAAGCGGAGGTCAGCAACCACAAGCTTCTGAAGCACATAGAGCAATTCTAACAAATCATAGCATGGTTTTGGCTTTCTCAAATAGGTGTGTTCAGCAAGGATACAAAGAAAAAACTAACAAACAAATCAAGCAAAGATACAAGATGCTCCAAGCAAAACTCATGATATGTGACGAATAAAAATATAGCTCCAAGTAAAATACCGATGGTCGTTAGAAGAAAGAGGGGATGCCACTCGGGGGCATCCCCAAGCTTAGTTGCTTGTTACTCTTTGGATATATCTTGGGGGTGCGGTAGCATCCCCAAGCTTAGGCTTTTTATCACTCCTTATTCCTTCATCCATCGTGATCTCACCCGAAACTTGAAAACTTCAATCACACAAAACTCAACAAAATCTTCGTGAGATCCGTTAGTATAATAAAGCAAATCACTACTTTAGGTACTGTTGCAAACCCATTCATATTTTATTATTGCATTATACCTACTGTATTTTAACTTTACCATGGCTCATACCCTTCAATATAACCCATAGATTCATCAAAACAAGCGCACAATGCAACGAAAATAGAATCTGTCTTAAACAAAACAGTCTGTAGTAATCTGTACTCTAACCATACTTCTGTAACTCTAAAAATTCTGAACAATTAGGAAAACGTAAGGAATTTGTATAGCAACACTGTGTTAAAATTTCAGCTCAAGATCACATTCTAGCAAAAAATGAAAATTCATATACTGGACGCAAAGTTTCTGTTTCAGATTCAGCATCACTTCTACTCATCCTATGAATCATCCTAAAGGCTTTACTTGGCACAAACACTAAATAAACCATAAAAACACAATCATAACAGAGGCATAATTGTGTCAACACACAAAAACAGAAAGGAAAAATCAAAATTTTATTTATTCATTGGGTTGCCTCCCAACAAGCGATATCGTTTTACGCCCCTAGCTAGGCATAATGGATAGATTTCAATGATGCTCACATAAAAAGTAGTAATTGAAATATGCAAGAGAGCATCATGAATCTCATGACAATCAAATTTAAGTCTAACCCACTTCCTATGCATAGGGATTTTGTGAGCAAACAATTTATGAGAACAAGAATCAACTAGTATAGGAAGGCAAACCAAGCATAACTTCAAAACTTTGAACACATAGAGAGGAAACTTGATATTATTGCAATTCCTACAAGCATATGTTCCTCGCTCATAAAAAATTTCAGTAGCATCATGAAGGAATTCAACAATATAACTATCACATAAATCATTCTTTTCATGATGCACAAGCATAGAATTTTCATTACTCTCCACATAAGCAAACTCCTTTTCATCCATGGTAGTGGGAGCAAACTCAACAAAATAACTATCATGAGACACTTGATTGACATAACCACATTGCAAATTAAAACCATGATGATAAGTTTCATGGTTATCATTACTCATTATAGCATACGTGTCATCACCATCATCGTGAATAGGAGGCATGCAATCATCATAATAAATTTGCTCATCAAAACTTGGGGGACTAAAAATATCCTTTTCATCAAACATAGCATCCCCAAGCTTGTGGCTTTGCATATCATTAGCATAATTGACATTAATAGAATTTATAGTAACATCATTGCAATCATGCTTTTCAATCAAGGAGCTATCATGAATCACCTTATAAATCACTTCATCAAAATTTTCAGATTCATGATTTTCAAGCAATACTTCATAGAGATAATCAAGTGCACTCAACTCACTAGCAATTGGTTCATCAAAATTTGATCTTTTGAAAAGATTAGCAAGTGGATGAGGATCCATATCAATAGATTTTTAGCAAACGAAGATGCAAGCAAATAGAAGACACATGGCAACACAAGCAAATATAGCAAACAAGCAAACAAAAAGAGATCCGACGAGAGAAAAAAAAAAGGCGAACGAAAAACAGGGCGGATAAAACGGCAAATTGGTGTAGTGGGGGAGAGGAAAACGAGAGGCAAATGGCAAATAATGTAATTGCAAGGAGATGAGATTTGTGATTAGGAACCTGGTATATGATGGTGGAGTCCCCTTAGCGCCTACGATAGGCACGTAGAAGAGACCGCTTCCTCCCCGGCAATGGCGCCAGAAATTCCTTTGACGTGGCTTGAGACTGCGTCAGTATTTCCCCAAAGAGGAAGGGATGATGCAGCACAGTGACGGTAAGTATTTCCCTCAGTTATGAAACCAAGGTTATCGAACCAGTAGGAGGATCACCACCACCCAATAAGCAGCACCTGCACACAAACAACAAATACTTGCAACCCGACGCGAAAGAGAGGTTGTCAATCTCTCTACGATAATAGGATAGATTAGGTAGTGATAGATAGGAGAAATATATCTCTCAAGAACACAAATAAAAAGAGTAAATATGCAGCAATATATTTTTGGGTTTTTGGTTTTATAGATCTGAAAACAAAGATTGCAAAAACGTAGATCGGAAAGCAATATGTTGGAAAAGTAGACCCGGGGGCCGTAGGGTTCACTAGTGGCTTCTCTCATGAGTATAGCGCACGGTGGGTGAACAAATTACTGTTGGGCAATTGATAGAAAATCGAATAGTCATGACAATGTCCAAGGCGATGATCATTATATAGGCATCACGTCCAAGATAGATAAACCGACTCCTGCCTGCATCTACCTCTATTACTCTACACATCGACCGCTATCCAGCATGCATCTAGTGTATTAAGTTCATGGAAAAACTGAGTAATGCAATAAGAACGATGACATGATGTAGACAAGATCTATTCATGTAGGAATAGACCCCATCTTGTTATCCTTAATAGCAACGATACATGCGTGTCTTGCTGCCCCTTCTGTCACTGGGAAAGAACACCGCAAGATTGAACCCATCACAAAGCACCTCTTCCCATGGCAAGAAAAATCGATCTAGTTGGCCTAACTAAACCAAAGATTCGAAGAAGAAATACGATGCTATAAGCAATCATGCATATAAGAGATCAAAGAAGACTCAAATAATATTCATGGATAGAAACTGACCATGAACTCAAAATTCATCGGATCCCAACAAACACACCGCAAAAGTTTACATCAAATAGATCTCCAAGAGACCATTGTACTGAGAATCATAAGAGAGAGAGAGAAGAAGCCATCTAGCTACTGCCTACGGACCCGTAGGTCTATGGTGGACTACTCACGCATCATCGAAGAGGAACCTATGAAGAAGATGAACCCCTCCGTGATGGTGTTTAGATTGGATCTCGCGGTTCTGGAACTTGCGGCGGCTGGAATTGTGTTTCGTCGACTCCTCTAGGGTTTTCCGAATATTTGAGAATTTATAGGCATCAGAGGCGGTGCGGAAGGGGGCCGAGGAGGGCACAACCCATCAGGGCGCGCCGGGGCCCCCCTGGCGCACCCTGGTGGGTTGTGCTCTCCACAGCCCACCTCTCCGGCAGTTGTTTGGCTCATTGGGTGTCTTCTGGTCCAGAAAAAATCTCCAAAAAGTTTCGTCGCGATTGGACTCCGTTTGGTATTGATTTTCTGCGAAGTAAAAAACAAGCAAAAACAGCAACTGGCACTTTGGCACTATGTCAATAGGTTAGTCCCAAAAAATGATATAAAGTTGTTATAAAATGATTGTAAAACATCCAAGAATGATAAAATAACAGCATGGAACAAGCAAAAATTATAGATATGTTGGAGACGTATCAGGGAGCGAATGACCCTTTTCACTCCTCTCCCCTCCCATTTAAACCCCGCGCGGAGTAGTGGGGAGCGGATCCGTCGCGCACGAACCCCACTACTTCCGCCACGCGCGGGGAGGGGCGTTAAGGCGCTTCGGGAACGCCAACCGACGGCCCTGGCCGCAAAAGATCCGCGCGCGCGGGCCGAGGCCACGGCCGAAGTGGGCCCCACCCCACGGCCCGGTCTTGTCCCTCGCGTGGCCTGTCAGGCCGCGGCCCGCTGCGCTCCACACGTGGCACGTCCTCTCTTCTCCTCGGGGTGGTCGAGGCGCCCTGCGAAGCATCGACCGGCTGCGAGGCCGGCCGTCGCGATCCCGCGCTCCCCGGCTCCGGGCCTGCTGATGGCCCACGAATGCAAGATTCAAGCCGGTGAGGTCCGCCGCGGCTAGCCGGCGGGCCTCCCCTGCTTCGGGGACTACTGACGGGGGGGATAACCCCGGGGTAGCCTCAGACGGGCCATTGCTCCCACTTTCAAAAAACGATTACACGGCGAGCCGCCTCCCCCTGTAGACCGGCTCCGCAAGGTCGGCTGCGACGAGCCAGCTGGCTCGAGGCGGAGCCACCAGGACAGCCTGGCTGGCAGGTCAGCACCCGTCATATCGCCATGCTCCACAGGATGGTGACTTGACGGGCGGCGTACCAGCAGTACTGGGGGCACTGCGGTCAGGGCACGCGTGGCTACAGTGGCCTCCGTCGCGTCGGAGGTCAGCGCCCGCATGGCCACAGTGAAGACAACAGTGCCTCTGACCCCGGCCGACTGCGACCAGGCGGTCGGCACAGTGCCCGCACGCCTCCAACCACTCCATTACCTGCCCCGGCGTGGCTACAGCACGTCCGGCCGTACCGCTGACCACGGCCGGCTACCACAAGACGACGCCATGCCAGGCGACCCGTACTGCGGCGTGACAAGCACGCGCCAATGGCGATGCACAACCGGTGGGCCCCCCCCTCCGGCTCCCGATGGGACCCTGCAGCCGGCGGGCCCTACCGACGACAAGACTCTTCGACCGGGGGGCCCCTGGCCGGCTGGAGAGGCTGCCAGTCGGGTCCCCCCCGGTGCCGCGTATGCATACTGTAATCCGGGGGGCTGGCCTATAAAGCCCCCCGGAGCCACCCCATGCAAGACCATCTTCACACACACACCTCCACCCACGTAGAGAGGCAGAGAGAGCCAACATGCCTCTTCTTCCTCCTCTAGCCTACAGCTCAAGGAGCACCATTGTAGCCCGCTCGGTTCTTCAACCAGACTAGCAGGACTAGGGGTATTACCTCCCACGGAGGGCCCCGAACCTGGGTACATCGTGTGTCTCGCATCGCTTGTTCCCAATCCCGTCACCGGAGCCCGCCGGCGTCTTTCGGCCCCAACCACTCTCGATAAGCCACCCCATGGCATCTGTCGTGAGAAAACGACGACACTCATCATCGCAGAGAAAGTCCGCACGGAGACAGTGGACAGAGGAGGAGAAATGAAGTGCTCGTGCCATGGCAGCGTAAGTGCAGTAGAACGAGAGAGAGGAGGCCAAGATGACCGACACCGAAAACGACTTCAGTGTGGTAGGATGCGGGCAAGGAGGTCGAGAGGAACGACGCCGGCGTTGAAAGGGACGGATATGAGGGCTATGAGATACATGATAGAGAAGAAGAAAAATAGTGTTTGCGTAATTGCGATGTCAAGTGCAGTAGGATCGTCGAAACAGAAAACTTGCAACACGAATGTCGTGTGGAACTGCGTGACGAAGCTACCGGTTAAAGGAAATTTCAAACGGTCGACCGTACGTGACGAATTTTAAAAAAAATCGTTTAAAATAGCTCCAAATGTGAACACTAAATTAAGCATCTACGGTCGACAAAACTATGAACCGATCTAAAAATAAAACCGTAACATCGATGTGCATCTTCGTGTAGAGTTTATCTCGAATCACTGTTACATAGATTAGGGAAGAAGCACCTACAGAACTCGCATCCCTCTAAGGCCAACTCCAGCGCACGACCCCAAACGGACGTCCGTTTTGCTCGGATTCTGTCCGTTTGGGGCGGGCAATGGGGTCGTGTCCGGGCCTTTTTGTTAGGGAACGGAGCATGAATTTCAAAAATTTCCTACGCTCACGCAAGATCTATCCATGGAGATGCATCGCTACGAGAGGGGAGAGTGTGTTTACGTACCCTCGTAGACCGTTTAGCGGAAGCGTCTCACAACGCGGTTGATGTAGTCGAACAATCCTTCGAGCTCCACCGATCGAGTACCGAACGTACGGCACCTCCGAGTTCTACACACGTGCAGCTCGGTGACGTTCCTCGCCTTCTTGATCCAGCAAGACGTCGAGGAAGTAGATGAGTTCCGTCAGCACGACGGCGTGGCGACGGTGACGGTGAAGTGATTCCGGCAGGGCTTCGCCTAAGCTCTCCGAAAATATGACCGAGGTGGAAAATGGAGATCGGGGCGCCGCACACGTCTATGGGACAATTGTGTGTCTCCAAGGGGTGCCCCTCCTCCGTATATAAAGGAGGGAGGGAGGAGCCTACTAGGACTCCTTAGTCCTAGTAGGATTCCACCTCCCATACGGAGTAGGAAAGGGGGAAGGGAGAGGGAAAGGAAAGAGGGGGCTGCGCCCCCTCCCCTAGTCCAATTCGGTTTGGGCAAGGGGGGGCGCGCGCCTCCTCACGTGGCCTGCCTCTCCTTTTCCCGTATGGCCCAATAAGGCCCATTACTTCTCCCGGTGAATTCCCGTAACTCCCCGGTACTCCAAAAAATACCCGAATCACTCGGAACCTTTCCGACGTCCGAATATAGCCTTCCAATATATGAATCTTTACCTCTCGACCATTTCAAGACTCCTCGTCATGTCCGTGATCTCATCCGGGACTCCGAACAAACTTCGGCCACCAATCACATAACTCATATAATACTAAATCGTCATCGAACCTTAAGTGTGCGGACCCTACGGGTTCGGGAATGATGTAGACATGACCGAGATGACTCTCCGGTCAATAACCAACAGCGGAACCTGGATGCTCATATTGGTTCCTACATATTCCACGAAGATCTTTATCGGTGAACCTCATATGTCAACATACGTTGTTCCCTTTGTCTGGCGGTATGTTACTTGCCCGAGATTCGATCGTCGGTATCCAATACCTAGTTCAATCTCGTTACCGGCAAGTCTCTTTACTCGTTCCGTAATACATCATCTTGCAACTAACTCTTTAGTCACGGTGCTTGCAAGGCTTCTGTGATGCTGTATTACCGAGAGGGCCCAGAGATACCTCTCCGATAGTCGGAGTGACAAATCCGAATCTTGATCCATGCCAACTCAACAAACACTTTCGGAGATACCTGTAGTGCACCTTTATAATCACCCAGTTACGTTGTGACGTTTGATACACCCAAAGTATTCCTACGGTATCCGGGAGTTGCATGATCTCATGGTCAGAGGAACGTGTATTTGACATAGTGAAAGCAATAGCATTAAACTGAACGATCATATGCTATGCTGACGGTTGGGTCATGTCCATCACATCATTCTCCTAATGATGTGATCCCGTTATCAAATGACAACTCATGTCCATGGTCAGGAAACCTTGACCATCTTTTGATCAATGAGCTAGTCTAGTAGAGGCATACTAGGGACATAGTATTTGTCTATTATCCACACATGTATTTAGTTTCCGGTCAATACAATTCTAGCATGAATAATAAACTATTATCATGAACGGGGAAATATGATAATAACTAATTTATTATTGCCTCTAGGGCATATTTCCAACAGTCTCCCACTTGCACTAGAGTCAATAATCTAGATTACATCTCCATGTAATTAACACTTAATCAGTTCTAAAGCTGATCATGTTTTGCTTGTGAGAGAGGTTTTAGTCAACGGGTCTGCAATATTCAGATCCGTGTGTTCTTGGCAAATCTCTATGCTATATGTAGATGCTGCTACCACACTCTGTTTGGAGCTACTCCAAAAGATTTCCCCACTATACTTATCCGGTCTGAGACTCATAGTCTTTCGGATCAGTGTTTAAAGCTTGCATCGACGTAACCCCTTACGACGAACTCTTTATCATCCCTATTCCTGAGAAATTCTTCCTTAGTCATCTTAAGGATAATTTGACCGCTGTCCAGTGATCTACTCCTGGATCACTTTGGTACCTCTTTTGCCAGACACATGGCAAGGCACACAGCTTGGCATACTTTATAGAACCTACGGCCGAGGCATAGGGGATAACCTTCATCCATTCTATTTATTTTGCCGTGGTCGAGATTTTAGTCTTACTCAACTTCACACCTTTCACCACAGTCAAGAACTCCTTCTGTGACTGATCCATTTTGAACTTCTTCAAAATCTTGTCAAGGTATATGTTTTGTGAAAGTCATATGAGGCGTCTCAATCTATCTCTATAGATTTTGATGCCTAACATGTAAACAACCTTTACCTAGATCTTCAAGTCTTACTCCACTTCACACCAGCCAAGAACTTATTTCTTTTGACTTGATCCATTTTGAACTTCTTCAAAATCTCATCAAGGTGTGTGAAAATCTTTTATCAGGTGTCTTGATCTATCTCTATAGATCTCGATGCCCAAACCGTGGATAACTCAAAAACAGGTTTTTATTGAAAAACTCCTTTCAATTAATTCTTTATGCTTTCCAGAAATTCTACATCATTTCCAATCACATATACTTATTAGAAATGTTATAGAGCTCCCACTCACTTTGTTGTAAATACAAGTTTCTCCATAAACTTGCATAAACCCAAACGCTTTGATCACTTTATCAAAGCGAGTATTCCAGCTCCGAGATGCTTGCACCAGTCCATAGATGGATCGCTGGAGCTTGCATACTTTGTTAGCACCTTTAGGATCGACAAAACCTTCCGGTTGCATCATATACAATTCTTCCTTAAGGAATCCATTAAGGAATGCCGTTTTGATGTCCATTTGCCAGATTTCATAATCATAAAATGCAGAAATTGCTAACATAATTCTGACAGACTTTAGCATCGCTACGGGTGAGAAAGTCTCATCGTAGTCAACTCCTTGAACTTGTCGATAACCTTTAGCAACAAGTCGTGCTTTATAGACGGTGACATTACCATCAGCGTCCGTCTTCTTCTTAAAGATCCATTTATTTTTAATAGCTCGCCGTTCATCGGGCAAGTCTACCAAAGTCCACACTTTGTTTTCATACATGGATCTAATCTCGGATTTCATGGCCTCAAGCCATTTGTCGGAATCCGGGCTCGCCATCGTTTCTTCATAGTTCGTAGGTTCACCGTTGTCTAACAACATGACCTCCAAGACAGGATTGCCGTACCAATCTGGTGCGGAGCGTGTCCTGGTTGACCTACGAGGTTCTGTAGCAACTTGATCCGAAGCTTCATGATCATCATCATCTAATTCCTCTCTGGTCTGTGTCGGTGTCACATAAATTTCTTTCTGTGGCGTACTACTATCCAGAGGAGGTACAATTACCTCATCAAGTTCTACTTTCCTCCCACTCACTTCTTTCGAGAGAAACTCCTTCTCTAGAAAGGATCCATTCTTAGCAACGAATACTTTGCCTTCGGATCTGTGGTAGAAGGTGTACCCAACGGTCTCCTTTGGGTATCCTATGAAGACGCACTTATCCGCTTTGGGTTCAAGCTTATCAGGCTGAAGCCTTTTGACATAAGCATCGCAGCCCCAAACTTTCAGAAACGACAGCTTAGGTTTCTTTCCAAACCATAGTTCATACGGTGTCGTCTCAACGGATTTAGACGGTGCCCTATTTAAAGTGAATGCAGCTGTCATTAATGCATAACCCCAAAATGATAGTGGCAAATCGGTAAGAGACATCATAGAACGCACCATATCTAATAGAGTACGATTACGACGTTCGGACACACCATTACGCTGTGGTGTTCCAGGTGGCGTGAGCTGTGAAACAATTCCACATTGTCTTAAGTGATTGCCAAACTCGTAACTCAAATATTCTCCTCCACGATCAGATCGTAAGAACTTTATTTTCTTGTTACGATGGTTCTCTACTTCACTCTGAAATTCTTTGAACTTTTCAAATGTTTCAGATTTATGCTTCATCAAGTAGACATAGCCATATCTACTCAAATCATCTATGAACGTGAGAACATAACGATATCCACCGCGCGCCTCAACACTCATCGGACCGCATACATCGGTATGTATTATTTCCAATAAGTTGGTTGCTCGCTCCATTGTTCCGAAGAACGGAGTTTTAGTCATCTTGCCAATAAGGCACGGTTCACATGTCTCAAATGATTCATAATCAAGAGATTCCAAAAACCCATCTGCATGGAGTTTCTTCATGTGTTTAACACTGATATGACCTAAGCGGCAGTGCCACAAATATGTGGTACTATCATTATCTTTTGGCATTCGTGTTATGAACATATGTATTACTACGATCAAGATTCAATAAACCTTTCATTTTAAGTGCATGATCATCAATGATATTATCCAAATAGAATAACAATTATTCTCTGAAATTGAATAACCGTCTTGCAATAAACACTATCAGATATAATGTTCATGCTTAACGCAAGCACCAAATAACAATTATTTAGGTTCATCACTAATCCTAAAGGTAGAGAGAGCGTGGCGATGGTGATCACATCAACCTTGGAGACACTTCCAATGCACATCGTCACCTCGTTCTTTAGCTAGCCCTCGTTTATTCCGAAGCTCCATGTTTCAAGTTGCAAGCAACTGAACAAGTATCAAATACCCAGGTGCTCCTACGACTACTAGTAAGGTACACATCAATAACATGTATATCAAATATCTTTGTTGACATTGCCAGTCTTATTATCTGCCAGTTACTTTGGGGAAGTTCCGCTCCTTGTGACATTTCCCTTTGCAATGGGAGCACTAAGTCTCGGGTTTGGTTCAGCCTTGGGTTTCTTCGCGTGAGCGGCAACTGTTTTACCGTTCTTCTTGAAGTTCCCTTTTCTTTCCCTTGCCCTTCTTGAAACTAGTGGTCTTATTAACCATCAACACTTGATGCTCCCTTTTTTGATTTCTACATCCGCAGATTGTAGCATCGCGAATAGCTTAAGGATCTTCTATCCC
This sequence comes from Elymus sibiricus, assembly GCA_039707655.1. Lineage (NCBI taxonomy): Eukaryota > Viridiplantae > Streptophyta > Magnoliopsida > Poales > Poaceae > Elymus > Elymus sibiricus. Next base: position 61,561,492 of record CM077665.1, read on the forward strand.
TTGCATGTTTATAGTTCATCACGAAGATCCAGTAGCTTAGTGATAGTGACTGGAGAACTCTATCAATCACCACTTTATTCGGAAGTCTAACTCCCACTTGATTCAAGTGTTTGAAGTACTCAGACATTCTGAGTACATGCTCACTAACGGAGCTGTTCTCCTCCATCTTGTAGCTATAGAACTTGTCGAAGGTGTCATACCTCTCGACCCGGGTGTGAGCTTGAAAAACAAATTTTCAGCTCTTGGAACATCTCATATGCTCCATGTTGCTCAAAACATATTTGGAGCTCCGGTTCTAAGCCGTAAAGTATGGCGCACTAAACTATCGAGTAGTCATCTTTTCTTGTCTGCCAGATGTTCATAACGTCCTCAGACGAAGCCGTAGGGGTATTTCACTGAGCGGTGCATTAAGGACATAAGCCTTCTGTGCAGCAGTGAGGACAATCCTCAGATCACGGACCTAGTCCGCATAGTTGCTTCCATCAACTTTCAACTTCGTTTTCTCTAGGAACATAATAAAAACAGGGGAACTACAGCGCGGTCTATTGATCTACAACATAAAATTGCAAAGATTATTTAGACTATGTTCATGATAATTGAAGTTCAATTAATCAAATTACTTAAGAACTCCCACTTAGATTAACATCCCTCAAGTTGTCTAAGTGTAACATGATCCACATCAACTAAACCACGTCCGATCATCACGTGAGGTGGATTAGTTATCAATGGTGAACATCTTTCATGTTGATCATATCTACTATATGACTCATGTTCGACCTTTCGGTCTCTTGTGTTCCGAGGCCATGTCTGTACATGCTAGGCTCGTCAAGTTTAACCCAAGTATTCTGCGTGTGTAAAACTGGCTTACACCCGTTGTATGCGAACGAAAGAATCCATCACACCCGATCATCACGTGGTGCTTAGAAGCGTCGAACCTTCGCAACGGTGCATACTAGGGGAGAACACTTATCTTGAAATTTAGTGAAGGGATCATCTTATAATGCTACCGTCGTCCTAAGCAAAATAAGATGCATAAAAGGATTAACATCACATGCAATTCAATATATGTGACATGATATGGCCATCATCGTCTTGTGCTTTTGATCTCCATCAGCAAAGCACCGTCATGATCTCCATCGTCACCGGGTTGACACCTTGATCTCCATCGTAGCGTCGTGACACCTTGATCTCCATCGTAGCGTCGTGACACCTTGATCTCCATCATAGCATCGTGGTCGTCTCGCCAATTATTGCTATTACTACTACTACTGCTAACTCATAGCGGTAAAGTAAAGCAATTACATAGCGTTGGCATTGCATACAATAAAGAGACAACCATAAGGCTCCTGCCGGTTGCCTGATAATTTACAAAACATGATCATCTCATACAACAACTTATATCACATCATGTCTTGGCCATATCACATCACCAGCATACCCTGCAAAAACAAGTTAGACGTCCTCTACTTTGTAGTTGCAAGTTTTACGTGGCTGCTACGGGTTTGCAAGAACCGTTCTTACCTACGCAAAACCACAACGTGGTGTAGTGATTGCTTTTTGATCTTCTAAAAGAACCCTCTTCATTGAAACCGATTCAACTAAAGTGAGAGAGACAGACACCCGCCAGTCACCTTTATGCAACGAGTGCACGTAGCGATGAAACCTGTCTCGCGTAAGCGTACGCGTAATGTCGGTCCGGGCCGCTTCATCTCACAATACCGCCGAATCAAGTAACAACTAGTAACGGCAAGCAATATGTATACACCCACGCCCACAACTCACTTGTGTTCTACTCGTGCAAATCACATCTACGCATAGACCTGGCTCGGATGCCACTGTTGGGGAACGGAGCATGAATTTCAAAAATTTCCTACGCTCACGCAAGATCTATCCATGGAGATGCATCGCTACGAGAGGGGAGAGTGTGTCTACGTACCCTCGTAGACCGTTTAGCGGAAGTGTCTCACAACGCGGTTGATGTAGTCGAACAATCCTTCGAGCTCCATCGATCGAGTACCGAACGTACGGCACCTCCGAGTTCTACACACGTGCAGCTCGGTGACGTTCCTCGCCTTCTTGATCCAGCAAGATGTCGAGGAAGTAGATGAGTTCCGTCAGCACGACGGCGTGGCGACGGTGACGGTGAAGTGATTCCGGCAGGGCTTCGCCTAAGCTCTCCGAAAATATGACCGAGGTGGAAAACGGAGATCGGGGCACCGCACACGGCTATGGGACAATTGTGTGTCTCCAAGGGGTGCCCCTCCTCCGTATATAAAGGAGGGAGGGAGGAGGCTACTAGGACTCCTTAGTCCTAGTAGGATTCCACCTCCCATACGGAGTAGGAAAGGGGGAAGGGAGAGGGAAAGGAAAGAGGGGGCTGCGCCCCCTCCCCTAGTCCAATTCGGTTTGGGCAAGGGGGGGCGCGCGCCTCCTCACGTGGCCTGCCTCTCCTTTTCCCGTATGGCCCAATAAGGCCCATTACTTCTCCCGGTGAATTCCCGTAACTCCCCGGTACTCCGAAAAATATCCGAATCACTCGGAACCTTTCCGACGTCCGAATATAGCCTTCCAATATATGAATCTTTAGTCGAGACTCCTCGTCATGTCCGTGATCTCATCCGGGACTCCGAACAAACTTCGGCCACCAATCACATAACTCATATAATACTAAATCGTCATCGAACCTTAAGTGTGCGGACCCTACGGGTTCGGGAATGATGTAGACATGACCGAGACGACTCTCCGGTCAATAACCAACAGCGGAACCTGGATGCTCATATTGGTTCCTACATATTCCACGAAGATCTTTATCGGTGAACCTCATATGTCAACATACGTTGTTCCCTTTGTCTGACGGTATGTTACTTGCCCGAGATTCGATCGTCGGTATCCAATACCTAGTTCAATCTCGTTACCGGCAAGTCTCTTTACTCGTTCCGTAATACATCATCTTGCAACTAACTCTTTAGTCACGGTGCTTGCAAGGCTTCTGTGATGCTGTATTACCGAGAGGGCCCAGAGATACCTCTCCGATAGTTGGAGTGACAAATCCCAATCTTGATCCATGCCAACTCAACAAACACTTTCGGAGATACCTGTAGTGCACCTTTATAATCACCCAGTTACGTTGGGACGTTTGATACACCCAAAGTATTCCTACGGTATCCGGGAGTTGCATGATCTCATGGTCAGAGGAACGTGTATTTGACATAGTGAAAGCAATAGCATTAAACTGAACGATCATATGCTATGCTGACGGTTGGGTCATGTCCATCACATCATTCTCCTAATGATGTGATCCCGTTATCAAATGACAACTCATGTCCATGGTCAGGAAACCTTGACCATCTTTTGATCAACGAGCTAGTCTAGTAGAGGCATACTAGGGACATAGTATTTGTCTATTATCCACACATGTATTTAGTTTCCGGTCAATACAATTCTAGCATGAATAATAAACTATTATCATGAACGGGGAAATATGATAATAACTAATTTATTATTGCCTCTAGGGCATATTTCCAACACTTTTCTGGGATGCGATGGTCGTGCGCCCAACGCGCGGACGCATCCTTTGGCCCCATCCCGTCTGCCACGGCCAATATGCCCATATATTCAATATTTCAATGTTTAAAACAAGTTTGCACGTCCAAATATTAATTGTCTCAAATAAAAATAGTTTTACAACCCAATCGAAATTGTCTCGAATAAAATAGTTTTACAACCAAATCGAAATTGTCTTGAATAAACATAATGAACCAATACATCTATTGGTTGCCAATGTGAGTCCACGTGCTCAACCAAGTCATTTTGAAGCGCCACATGAGTGTGCCAATCACGCATTTCACGATGGATTTGGGTAAACTGTTCAAACGTGGCCGGTTCTTGGTGCAGGGGCTCAACATTTTCACCTTGAAAATCAAATCCTTGGTCGAAGATGCTGTCATCACGCTCATCCTCGACGATCATGTTGTGCATGATCACACAAGCAGTCATCACCTCCCAAAGCTTCCCTTGATCCCATGTCAGTGCAGGGTTTCTAACGATACCCCATCGGGATTGAAGCACACCAAAAGCACGTTCCACATCCTTTCTAGCACTCTCTTGCATTTGGGCAAATCTCTGTCTCTTCTCACCTTGGGGGTCCGAGATTGTCTTCACAAAAGTTGACCACTGAGGATATATACCATCAGCTAGGTAGTATCCCTTGTTGTAGTGGTGGCCATTGATCTCAAAGTTGACAGGTGGGGAGTGGCCTTCTGCAAGCCTTGCGAAGACTGGAGAACGCTGCAACACGTTGATATCATTGTGAGAACCTGCCATGCCGAAGAAAGAATGCCATATCCAAAGATCTTGCGAAGCCACCGCTTCTAATATGACAGTGCATGCTTTAACATGCCCCTTGTACTGGCCCTGCCAAGCAAATGGAAAGTTCTTCCACTTCCAGTGCATACAATCTATGCTGCCAAGCATGCCTGGAAAGCCTCTATCGGCGTTGATCGCCAACAACCTTTCTGTATCAGCGGCATTTGGCTGCCTCAAGTACTCAGGGCCAAACACTGCCACCACGGCCTTGCAGAAGTTGTACATTGACATCAGACATGTGGACTCACTCATGCGCACGTACTCATCCACCAGATCGCCTGGAATTCCATATGCAAGCATGCGGATTGCCGCAGTGCATTTCTGATAAGAGGAGAATCCAAGCTTGCCAAGGGCATCCGTTTTGCACTCGAAGAATGGGTCATGAGCAACCACTCCCTCTCTGATACGATTGAACACATGCCTTGCCATACGAAAACGGCGACGGAATTTCTCCGGTTTGAAGAGCGCGGCATCCTCAAAGTAATCGGCGTAGAGCAGGGCGTGGCCTCTCTCTCTGTTGCGGTTCAGGTTGGGAGCACGGCGAGGGACTGACCCCCTGTACCGAGGCCGATGACGTTCAATGTGGTCGTGAACGACCAGTGCAGCCACCACAAGATCTTCGTCATCCGAGGACGAATCATCCGATGAATAAATGAAGTGGTTGAAGAAAAAATCATCTCAACTGTCCATACCTTTGTGGGCAAAGTGTCAAACACCTTGCGGTAGTGGTGGCAAAGAGGCCGCGAAGATCACCTCGATGCAGCAGGAACGTTTGGCGGCCGGCTACAGGTCGCTCTGGAGCACCCGACGGAAGCTGCCGTGGTCCATAGGTGTCGCCGGCGGTCGTATCCTCTCTGGCACCGGATACGACGACGACTGCCAAAACTCCCCCAAACGACGGCCAAAACTCCTACGAAAGCGCGGGTGGCGGAGACGTGGTATGGTATGGACGGCCGGGGAGGTGAGCAGTGAGGAGGCGGCCGGAAAATAGTGGCGGCAGGGATGGGGCGGGGAGGGCGGGTGGAGGCGTTGGAGGTGAATGAAGCGCTAGTGTCCCCTACAGGTGGGCCACGGGAGGACAAGGGCGTGCGTCCCGCCCGTCCACGCGATGTCCGTTTCACCCCAAAGGTGGCGCATGTTTGGGCCGGGAATGAGTCGAAAACGGACGAAAACCGGACATTTGTCCGTTTGGGGCCGCGCGTTGGGCCTCGCTATTCGTCCGTTCTGCCCCAAACGGACTAGGACGGACGGATGGGGTCGTGCGCTGGAACCAACTTTTGTGGAAACCACCCATGTGCGCTCCTTGTGGCTCAGCTCACTCGCAAGGTAACTGTTTTTTTTTTTTTGAACACAGTACAGATGCAACTGTTGATCTGAATGTTCCAGCGAGCCAGACCAAGGGGTTTTAGCAGGAAACCAAACAATATGGCCACGCTTCCAAAAAAAAAAAACCAATATGGCCACGCGGCGTCGTGTCGGTGAGCGGCGACACGATTTTTCTCTGGAAAAATAAAAACAAATGCGCAGCCACGAGACGTTTTTGAACCGGAACCCTGCCCCACACCCCACCGGACCGGAGTGGCGGGCCCATCCACCACCGCTTTTGACCCGAACCCATTCCGTTCGTCCCTTTCCATCTCTCTCCCCCCCCCCCCCCTCGCCTCGTACAGCGTCGCGTAATCGCGTTCGCATCGGGGGCTGCACCCTTTCGCAAGACAAAATCTCCAGAGAGGAGGCCCGAAAAAAAGGAAAAAAGGCAAAACAATCTCGCCCTCCCCTTCCATTCCTCGATTCCGACGAGGGTTTCGCCGAACCCGCCGCCGCCGCCGCCATTGACCGCACAAGGTACTCCCCCCATCCGCATCCCCTCCCCTCCCCCCGATTCGCCGTCGCCCGGCTCCGCCCCTCGATCGATTCGCTAACCCCGCTGCGCTCGATTCGATTCAGGACCAGGAGGACGAGGAGGCGGCAATGACGTGGTTCCGCGCCGCCACGGGCCTGGCCCGCCACGCCGCGCGGCGGGCGGTCCTCGCTCGCGCCACCCCGGGCGCCTCCACCGCCCGATCCGCGGGGTTCCACACCTCCGCCATCCGCCGCAGGGCCGCGGCGCCGGTCCCGCGGGCCGTGCCGCTCTCCAGGCTCACCGACAGCTTCCTTGACGGCACCAGCAGCGTGTACCTGGAGGAGCTGCAGCGCGCGTGGGAGGCGGACCCGGCCTCCGTCGACGAGTCGTGGGACAACTTCTTCCGCAACTTCCTCGGCCAGGCGGCCGGCCCGGCCTCCGCGGGGCTCTCCGGCCAGACCATCCAGGAGAGCATGCAGCTGCTGCTCCTCGTGCGCGCCTACCAGGTCAACGGCCACATGAAGGCGGCCCTCGACCCGCTCGGCCTCGACGACCGCGCCGTGCCCGAGGACCTCGACCTCGCCCTCTACGGCTTCACGGAGGCCGATCTCGACCGCGAGTTCTTCCTCGGGGTCTGGATGATGGCCGGCTTCCTCTCCGAGAACCGGCCCGTGCTCACCCTCCGCGAGATCCTCAGCAAGCTCGAGCGCGCCTACTGCGGGCCCATCGGGTTCGAGTACATGCACATCCCCGACAGGGACAAGTGCAACTGGCTCAGGGAGAAGATCGAGACCGTCGCGCCCAAGGAGTACGACAGGGACCGCCGCCTCGTCATGCTCGACAGGCTCATCTGGAGCACCCAGTTCGAGAACTTCCTCGCCACCAAGTGGGCCACCGCCAAGAGGTTCGGCCTCGAGGGCGGCGAGACGCTCATCCCTGGCATGAAGGAGATGTTTGACAGGTCCGCCGATCTCGGCGTCGAGAACATTGTCATTGGCATGCCCCACAGGGGGAGGCTCAATGTGCTGGGGAACGTCGTCCGCAAGCCCCTGTCTCAGATATTCAGTGAGTTTGCTGGCGGGACGAGGCCTGTCGAAGGCGAGGATGGGCTCTACACTGGAACCGGTGATGTCAAGTACCATCTGGGTACCTCCTACGACCGGCCCACCCGAGGTGGCAAGAGGATCCACTTGTCGTTGGTCGCCAATCCCAGTCATCTGGAGGCCGTCGACCCTGTTGTCATTGGCAAGACGCGTGCAAAGCAGTTCTACTCCAATGATGATGACAGGACAAAGAACATGGGCATTCTTATTCATGGAGATGGTAGCTTTGCTGGGCAGGGGGTGGTTTATGAGACGCTCCATCTGAGTGCCCTTCCAAACTATACCACTGGAGGAACCATTCACATTGTTGTCAACAATCAGGTTGCCTTCACAACTGATCCAAGAGCCGGCAGGTCTTCCCAGTACTGTACGGATGTTGCTAAGGCTGTGAATGTCCCTATATTCCATGTTAATGGTGATGATCTGGAGGCTGTCGTGCGTGTCTGCGAACTTGCAGCTGAGTGGCGCCAGACTTTCCATTCTGATGTGGTGGTCGACCTGATCTGCTACCGTCGTTTTGGACACAATGAAATTGATGAGCCATCCTTCACACAGCCAAAGATGTATCAGGTAATCCCCATGCTACTGAATCTGTGTATTCTGCATATGTTGTTGATCATTTCCACTTAGGTAGTTAGGTTTCTAACCAATAAAGTATACAGCTCAATGTTCATTCCTTTTTAGCCGCACCTGATTACCCTCTCTATCGTGTTCCTGTCCAATTCCTGTCTCTATCATGCTTGTGCTTTTATGCTGATATTGATGTTTTGTGCTTAGGTTAGTTAGGTTGCTAACCAATAAAGTACACAGCTCAATGCTCATTCCTTTTTATCTGCACCTGATTACCCTCTCCATCGTGTTCCTGTCCGATTCCTGTCTCCAACATACTTGTGCTTTTATGCTGATATTGATGCTTTGTGCTTCTAGCACTCTGTGTTTCACTGTTTCTGATGAAAATTATTCTTTGGCAGGTCATTAAGAACCATCCCAGTTCATTGAAGCTTTACGAACAGAAACTGCTTGAAACTGGTGAAGTTACCAAAGAAGATGTTCAGAGGATCCACGACAAGGTGAACCGAATCCTGAATGAAGAGTTTGCTAAAAGCAAGGATTATGTTCCCAACAAGAGGGATTGGCTCTCGGCTTACTGGACTGGCTTTAAGTCACCTGAGCAGATTTCACGTGTCCGCAACACCGGGTAACATCACTGTTTGTGTTGATTATGCTTGTAGTTTATGTCTTCAACAGTTATATCATCCATCATCATTGAAATGCCTGCTTTGCAGGGTTAAGCCGGAGGTACTGAAGCGTGTTGGGCAAGCAATTACTTCTCTGCCTGAAAGCTTCAAGCCCCACAGAGCAGTGAAGAAGATTTTTGAGCAGCGCGCTGCAATGATCGAGAGTGGTGAAGGTATTGACTGGGCTGTTGCCGAAGCCCTTGCATTTGCAGCACTCATAGTTGAAGGCAACCATGTTAGGCTGAGTGGACAGGATGTTGAAAGGGGAACTTTTAGCCACCGGCATTCGGTTGTGCATGACCAGGAAACTGGGGCGAAGTACTGCCCGCTTGATCATGTTGTGATGAATCAAAATGAGGAGCTGTTTACTGTTAGCAACAGGTAAGTCTGCTAATGGAACTACTATTTGTGTCATCCTACTAGCTGCTGTAATATTATCTGCACTTGTTAAATTTGGAAGCTTATAAGATCATTTCTGTTCCCCGGTGGTCCGTAGACAAAAATGGAGAAACTATATCTGGTTCTGTAGGTTTATTTGTCCCATCTCTGCTTTTGAATATTATTGTTCAGCTTACCAGCAGAACAATAAGCTCTACTTTCCCTTGTCTTTAGGCATGAATGGATAAAAGTATCCATTATTTAGATAAGCTCTACTTTTTTTTAGAGAAAATAAGCTCTACTTTACTTGCTGCCTCGAGCCACCCACTTAATTTTATTAACTTGTCACCTTTCATATGCAAACTTAGATTATTCCAGTTATATATAGTTTTGAGATAGCTCCTGTTTTAATTTGAAAAAGGGGATTTTTCTTTTTCTTGAGATTGAGGACACAAATGTGCCTTTTGCAGTTCACTTTCTGAATTCGCTGTTCTTGGGTTTGAATTGGGCTACTCCATGGAGAACCCGAATTCGCTAGTACTTTGGGAAGCTCAGTTTGGTGACTTCTCCAATGGTGCACAAGTGATGTTCGACCAGTTTCTGAGTAGTGGAGAGGCAAAATGGCTGCGCCAAACTGGCCTTGTTGTTCTACTGCCTCATGGTTATGATGGCCAAGGTCCTGAGCACTCCAGCTCCCGTTTGGAGCGCTTCCTCCAGGTAATTCACAAAACATAGTTGTTCATGTTTTTTCTGTATCATGCAGCCAATTAGTCCTGTCCAGTCAGAAGCAGCCTCCTGTTTTGCATCCTTGTTCTTTGATAGTTCTCTAGCATGCTTTAGTTGTTTGTCGGTTTGAAATATCCTGTCACCATTCAAGAAAATACGGTTTGTTTTACAACTTTTGATAGCTCGAATTGTAATGGTGACGGCTTGGTTTTCATTAGTTGTGGATGAGTGCTATGATTGGTTCTTGAATGTTTGTTGCTTACCAGAGATTATCAATTTGTTCCACAGATGAGTGATGACAATCCTTTTGTCATACCTGAGATGGACCCAACACTTCGCAAGCAGATACAGGAGTGTAACTGGCAGGTTGTGAATGTGACAACCCCTGCAAACTATTTCCATGTGCTGCGTCGTCAGGTTAGTTTATTTTCACTCTTCTGAAGTTTTGCCAGATGCCATCATGTGACTACTAGCATGAAATAATTGTTATACTCTGTCTGTGGGGTCTAGATACATAGGGATTTCCGGAAACCGCTGATTGTGACGGCCCCCAAGAATCTACTTCGGCATAAGGAGTGCAAATCCAACCTCTCTGAGTTTGATGATGTTGAAGGGCACCCAGGATTTGATACGCAAGGAACACGTTTCAAGCGGCTGATAAAGGACCGTAACGATCACAAGGAAGTCGAGGAGGGTATCAACCGCCTTGTATTATGTTCTGGAAAAGTATGTGTTCCCTTTTAGAACAAATCAAGCACAAATTACCTGTTGAGTGCAAATATGAACTCCATTTTGAAATTGTCATATTGCAGGTGTATTATGAACTTGACGATGAGCGGAAAAAGTCCGAGCGCAGTGATGTTGCTATTTGCAGGGTTGAGCAACTTTGCCCATTCCCATACGATCTTATCCAGAGAGAGCTAAAGAGATATCCAAGTATGAATCCTTCTCCTCAAAATTTAATCCATTGTTTTTGTGAATGTCTGCATTTGCCATGTTTTTCAGTAGTTCCCCTCACATTTGCAAAATTGTCTCTGGTGGCATTGCTTATTTCACAGTGAGCTTTGGTTTTGTTACACCTGTATTGTTATTACCAGTATGCTTGTAGAGAGCATCGTCAGTTTTGGCACTTGTGGATGGTACCACACCTCACTGGGCTGGTGCTGAATAGATTAGGAGGACACTAGCACACCACTGTGAATCCTGATTTGTAGCTGATTGCTCACAGTAGCTACTGCTGGTCTGCTAGCAGTTGTTGCTGTCCAAATTTTTTATGCTGCATTTTCTGCTCTCGGGTATATTTAGTTGTACAGTTGCTCATGTCTGCACTACCTACACAGATGCGGAGATCGTGTGGTGCCAAGAGGAGCCTATGAACATGGGCGCATACAGCTACATCTCACCCCGCCTGTACTCAGCCATGAAGACCCTCGGGCAGGGCACTTTTGAGGACATCAAGTACGTGGGCAGGGCGCCTTCGGCCGCCACAGCCACCGGCTTCTTGACGGTCCATGTGCAGGAGCAGTCGGAGCTGGTGAAGAAAGCATTGCAACCAGAGCCGATCAAGTTCCCCTGATGTGGGAACCCTTGCAAAATAACCCTTTGCAGGCTCGGGGTTGTCCAGCCTGTGCACACACCGTCTTAAAAGTTTTGGCCTGTACAAGTTTTTTTTGCTCTCCTTTTGTTCTTCCGTGAGGCGTTTGGCTCCGAAGGTCGTGAATAATCAACTGTTATGAACCTTCTTGCTGTTGAGGAGGCGTGAGGCCCGTCTCAGCACGAGCAACATTCCTGAATCATGATGCTAGTTTTACTGACAGTGCTGCGTTGGTGATTGTTCTTTGCGTGAATCAGTCTTGATGCATTGGTTGCATATGTGCGTTGTTACCGGGGATGGGTTTATATAGTATCATGTGTTCCTGTATTAGTATTCCAGGAGTGGTGCTGATAGCAGATCTGTACAGTACCAAGTTGGCTTTTCCGCCGTGCCTGGGATTTTGCAGCCGCCCTTCGGATTGACTCGTTTCAAACTCCCAACATGACGCCACTCGGCTAAGGATCTGTGGTTCAATATACACGCGTGAATACATACAGATTCCGCTGAGATTTAATTCCCCCCCCCCCTCCACAACCTTTTCATCATCTTCAACAGAACACTCGAATATATAACCTAGTTTGACCATCCCAGGAAATGAAGTCAGATTCGTCTAGTGTCAGTTTACTCTAATGCATGCATAGTCTCAACTCTCAAGCAGCATCCAATCTATTGTCTATGAGTCTATCTACCTTCCCTTGGATCCATCCTATATCTGTGAGAACTGAGAAGACCCTTGCTGCTACCCAGTATCTGCGGCATCTTCAGCATCGCCACCCACTCCAGGAACACTGCCTGGAAGCTGCTCAACAACATGCGTGCTGCCGCAGCTGCTCAAATTGCTATTTCCGCTGCGCCTGGGAATTCACAGCCGGCCGTCTCAAGGAGTTTGCGCATGGCTTCATCAACTGCTTAAAATGCGGACTAGTTTCGGAAGAAACTAATACTCGTTTGGGGATTTCTGAACTTAATTCTTACAAAGTGCAGAAAAGAACATGAATCAGCCAGGTTAAAAGCTACAGCTTGGCTCAGGAAAGCAGTGCCCTGCTTGACTTGTTTTAAGCTGCCACTGAAGACCACTCAGCCTCAGAAGCTGTGTTGGTTGCAATACATGCGTGAATACATACATATTCCAGCGAGTTTCAATTTTTTTTGAAACGGAGGCAAAAAGCTTTGCTTCATCTCATTAATAAAGGAGAGACAAACATAGTTCGACGAGGTGCATTACGCCTCAGCACATGGGAAATAAAAAGCCTACTTCCGCGGCATCGAAGAACCCAAATGTTTCACCAATATATTGTGCCGCTTCCGAAGAAGGATGGGGCTGAGCGCATCTTTGATTTCAGACCTATGCAAGCCTCATCCACGCGATTGCAAAGATTGTGGCTTCCCTTCTCGCCCCCATTCATGCACACCCTCATTTCCCAATCTTAGAGCGCTTTCATGAACACCAGGAGCATTCATGACAGCTTTCTGTCTGTGCCCAACCCGGCAAGAAAATTGCACCGCACCAAGAAAACTACACTCCTCTTCAAGCTCGACATCAAGAAGGCTTTTGATTCCTTTGAAAAATGGCTCGGAGACCTTTTTCATCATCTCTCCTGCAATCACTTGAGGCATCACCATCCTACAACCAGTAATCTCGAATATTGATATATGCAATCATACTTCACAGAACACCAGCAAATTTAACAGAAAATATATAACCTAGCTTGGCCATCCTGTAGTTTAGCTTAGCTGCAGCAAAACAAGTCAGAATCGTCAGGGGTCAGGCAACTATGTGATCCACTCTCAGCCTCAGCCAGTCTGTCTATCTACCTTCCAAAGTAGTCCCAAGCAGCATCCAGAGTTCCAGACTATCTACCTCCCCTTTGGATCCAATATCTGTGAGAAGACTCTCGTTGCCACCACTGCATCCGTCACATCACCAGCAACGCTGCAGCCACCATTTCCACCGTTGCCGCCCGCCCGACCAACCCTGCCCGGAAGCTCCTGAAAGCCATATGCAATGCTGCTGCTCCCCTCGCCGCCAGAGCGCAGGAACGCCTCCTGCATCCAGAGCGCGCGCTCCAAGTTCCACAGCACGTCGCCCATCGCCGGCCGAACGACGCCGTACTCCGCGAGGCACTTCTCCGCAGTCTCGCCGAACTTGCGCAGCGAGCCGGGCGCCACGCCGCCCGCGAGGCGGGGGTCCATCGCCCGCTCCAGCTCGCCGAGCCTCTGCCGCTCCATCGCCCAGTCCACGACGCTCGCCTGCTCGCGGGGGAGCGCCGGGTCGATGGCCGGCCTGGCGCAGAGCACCTCCATGAGCACCACGCCGAACGAGTACACGTCCGACTTGTCCGTCAGCGTCTGCCGCCTGAAGTAGTCCGGGTCGAGGTATCCGAAGCTGCCTTTCACCGTGGCGGTGCCGGCGTGCGCCGCCTGCTCCTCGATGGCCGGCGCCGGCATCGACAGCCCGAAGTCGGAGACCTTGGCGGAGAGGGCGCCGTCGAGGAGGATGTTGGTGGTCTTCACGTCCCGGTGGATGATCGTCTCGGAGACGCCCGTGTGGAGGTAATGCAGGCCCTTGGCCGCCCCGATGCAGGCCTCCAGCCTCTGCTTCCACGACAGCGGCGGGAGCGCCGCGCCGGGGCCGGAGCCGTACAGGTGGCTCCGGAGCGGCCCGCCAGCCATGTACTCGTAGACCAGCGCCATCTCGTTGTCCTCGTGGCAGTACCCGATGAGGGACACCAGGTGGCGGTGCCGGAGCTTGGACAGCATCTCGATCTCGGTGCGGAACTCCAGCAGGCCCTGCTGTGACCGGGGGTTCCCGCGCTTGACGGCGACCGCGGTGCCGTTCTCCAGGACCCCTCTGTACACCTTGCCGAACCCGCCGACGCCGATCACCAGGCCCTCGTCGAAGTCGTTGGTCGCCCGCCGTATCTGGCCGATGCTGAGGGAGGGCCCTGCGGATGGGCGGCTGTGGCTTCTGGCAGCTGAGACCTTGGATGCAGAGATGCCGGTGTGCGTGTGGAGGCCTATGGAGGAGGACGGCAGCCGGCTGAGGGACCGGCGTTTCTTCCCCCGGCGGCGGTGCCTGAAGAACAGCAGCATCCCCACAACGCAGATGACGATGAGCATTGCTCCACCGGCGGTTGCAGCGGTGACAGCTGCAACCTTCTTCTTGCGTGCAGCCTTCGATGTCTGAGCAGTATTGAGGGCGTCGACACGGCGCACGGCCTCCTGGTCACCGAGCTTCATGATCTCCACGCCATTGAGGATGGCATTCGGCTTTGAGTATGACAGACGAGGTGGCCCAAGCTGCAGCAAGATTTTCTCGGACCCTGGCGGTGCATCGGCGATGAAATCCACGAAGTAAGCATTGAACAGCCCGAGCTTGCCGGACAGATCGAAGGAGCTGAGCACGGCGTCGCCGTTGATGTAGGCGTCGAACACCAGGTCGGTGGAGTTGCGGCCGACGATGTCGCAGAAGTGCAGCCTGACGGCGTAGCGGAAGCCCGGATCGACGGGGAACGCCCACGACAGGTTGAACCGCTGGTTGCCCACGCCGGCGTCGGCCATCTCCTGCGCGTCGGCGTACACCTCGGCCGGAGCGGCGTACGGCGGGGCGGCGTCCGCGGGGTAGCGGACGCTGGCCGGGTCGACGGAGACGGAGCGCGCGGCCGCGGGGTTGAGGAGGTAGGCGGCGTCGCCCTCCCAGACCCTCCAGAAGGAGTCGTTGAGCGAGGAGGCCGCTGTCTCCCCGCGCGCCGCGCCGGCATTGACGCGGTAGAAGGTCTCGGCGAGCCTGAAATCCTCTGGCGGGTTGAGCGGGAGCGGGAGCAGGGCGTCCGGCGCCGGGAAGAGCTCGACGGCGCTGAGGAGAGCGAGGGAGCCGGGGCGCGGCGAGACGCGGAGGCGCAGCAGGCCGCCGCCGCGGTGCGGCAGTAGGTACTCACGGTAGCGGTAGAGACCCGTCGTGGTACGAGAGGCCAAACGGGGGCCGGAGACGAGCTCGAGGTCACCCGCGGCGACGGCGAACTGGGCGGGCTGGGGGAAGTGGAGGCGGAGGAGGATGTGGCGGTGGGGTGAGCGGGGGACGGGGAGGGAGTAGGTGGCCTCGGCGGAGAAGACGCGCGCCGTGGAGTAGAGCGGCGAAGATGCCGTGGTGGTGGTGGTGCGGGAGGCGTGGGGAGGGGATACGGAGACATTGGAGTCCGGGAGGAAGACGCGGCCGTCGGGGAGGGTGATTGGGGCGAGCGCACCGCACGCGAGGAGGAGCGGTTCGCCGGCGACCGCCACCGCCACCGCAAGGTGGGAGATGAGGAGGAGGACCAGGCCGGCGGCGGCGGCGGCGGCGTCGGTGGTGGTAGTGGCCATGGCGTAATCTCTCGCTCACTCACTGAAGCTCAGTGCCAGCCACCGAGCTGGACTGCAAAGGGAGCCAGTGGAAATGGAGTTGGGCCGAACCCAAAGCCCATACCCATACCCAGACGGCCAGACCCAGAGCAAGCCCAACCCAACAAAAAAGGATGAGGGGAACGAGACGGTGGCCCAGCGCCACCATGCCGCCCCTGACCGCCGCCGACGCCTTCCTCGTGCTCGAGTTCGTCGCCGGCAACCGCCTTCTCCCCCACCACCTCTTCGCCGGCCTGCTCGCCGCTCTCCCGCCCGTCTCCCCGCGCACCTCCCCGCGCCTGCGCAAGGCCGTCGCGCTCCGCGCCCTCGAGGCCGCCCTGTCGGGCTCCGACGCCGACGACTCCGGCGAACTCACCCGCAAGGCGCGCGACGTCCTCGCCGACCCTGGCGTCGCGGCCTGCTTCCCCGATCACCTCGTCGCCGTCCGCGATGACCTGGCCGCCCTCAGGCGTCTCATGGACGCCGAGTGGGCGAGCCTGCCTCCCTCCGCGCTGGAGCTCGAGGCCGACCGGATCGGCGGCGCCGGAGCCCTCGACACGTGGGCCAACGCCGATCAGGACACGCGCAAGAAGCTTCGCCTGCTCGGTGAGCGCCGCATTCCCTTTCCTTCCTATGCAGATCTCCTTGAGAATTTCCAATCTCAGAATGTCCATGGATCATGTTGAAAAGAAAGCTTGGGCAAGAAAATCACTCTGGGATCTAATCTCGTTTTGAGATGGCTGAAAGAAAAATCACATTGCCGTTAAATCACATTTTTTGTTGTTGGTTCATGCAGTAGGTGAGTCGACGGAGCGTGAGATTTTAGGCAAGCTTGGGGAAGATCCATCCAAGGCTCCTCAAGTTGATGAAGTGGCCAATGCGCCCAGCACAAGCGGTGCGAACGAGGATGGCCGTGCACAGCATGATGAAGCTCATCTTGGTATGGAAAAAGGAGAAGCTAACCATGCCCAAGGGGATTGCGCTCGACATCAACAAGAGCCAGTAGAAAGAACAACGGATGCTCAAATTCCTGAAAAGCCGGTAACAAGTGCAGCAATCAGAGGCAAGGAGCAAGCTACGTCTTCTCATGCCACTGGACAGGCTGCCCCTGATCATAACAAGAGCCATTCAGTAACAGGTTCTAAGCCTAGTCTTATGGAGAGGAAACCTAGTGCAATCGTTTATGAGGTGATTTCACTTTGGCTTTTATTGACATTCTGTTAAAGATGCGATCCTGTGAGGTTTTGCGTATTTAAATTGCTCTCGCCTATAAAATCGTGCAGCTTCTAGCGATTTTGTTGTGGGCAATATATCAGCTTTCTTAGCTCTTCATCTTTGATGACAACAAAATATCAACATTTTAGCATAAATCTTGTGACACTTGAATAAGCTGGATTTACAGGAAGAATAAGTTGTATGTATGTTCTGGTTGCATGATGTTTGGTAAAATTGTTGTTTACTATCAACACTGTTAATTGTCATGC
This sequence comes from Elymus sibiricus, assembly GCA_039707655.1. Lineage (NCBI taxonomy): Eukaryota > Viridiplantae > Streptophyta > Magnoliopsida > Poales > Poaceae > Elymus > Elymus sibiricus. The sequence goes on from CM077665.1 coordinate 61,578,600, forward strand.
TCCTATTTTGGTGATCTAGGGGATGTCATGTCTGTTTTCTCAAAGTAAACCCAGGTATAAATTTAAATAAGGACATAAATGCCTGATCACAGATTTGAGTTACAGACTTCACACAATCTGCAACAAAACCGCTCGCTAAAAATTCACATGTCTTTTCGTTGATTACCCTTGGCAGTTTAACTCTGCTAGCAGACACAAAGAAAATCCAGTTTAGTATTGATCGTCTTCAAGGTTGTTTTTTGGGTTGCACATGGTGCAGTACTCCTGATGGTATGCTGTCATCTTGTAAATGCAGTGGGATGATTCGGGCGACTCCGACTCTGAAAGGCTGCCACGTAAGCGCCAGTTACCTAATTATGAAAGGAAGATGAGGCCTCCGCCGGGAGTTCCACACAAAACAAGAAAGAAATGGACCGAGATGCAAGAGAAGACCCTGATCGAAGGGGTTGAAAAGTACTCTCTCTTCTCCCGCTCTTACTTTTCACATTTGAAAGAAAACTTCCCTGAAGAAACCTTCTGTTTTCTGTTTCACCGCTCCTTGATGGTATTGACTCATTTGTTTCCGTGTGCTGCTGGTGCATGAAGCTACGGCAAAGGCAACTGGAAAGACATCAAGATTGCCTACCCGGACGTGTTTCAAGACAGATCGACGGTATGTATGTATTCTGGTTTCTGTATGTGTGGCCCTTCGCTTCGGTGACACGGTTTGTCTCCGGGTTTGCACCACGTCTGAGGCTGAACGACGGTTCCTGTGCGCAGGTGGATATGAAGGACAAGTACAGGAACATGGGGAGGCACTAACAAGGAATGTGGCTGGACATGGAGGGCCATTCGGCCGAGTAGACATTTCCGGCACATATAGCAGGCGTATGTATGTATATAGAGCGGCAAATTCACATGGTGCAAAGGGCATGAGATATCTTGCCCTTTTGGTTTGTAGCAACCCTACTTACTAGTAGGTGTGATGTGAGGGAGAGCCCAGCTCGGCACCTTTCTCTTGTACAAGGAGATGTGGGATATCTCTGCTAGCCATGATCTGATGTTCTCTGTAAGTAACTGACTGATGAGGTATGTGATGATGATTATGATGCCTGGCTGTAGCTTGAGCCTGTGTCATTCTTCTTCTTCTTCTGTCTGCATCATCCATCTGGTGCATACTGTGAGTAGCATCTTTTCTTTGTCATTAATGTCACTGATGCCAAGACTTGTTTTTGGAGGACTAGCAGACGTCTGTGTCCGGTGGGTGGGCCGGTGTCGGTGTGGCAGATGAGATCAGATGGATCCAATCCACCTCTCTGACTGGCACAAATGCCTCTCCCTTAATTCATACTGTACGTGGATGCAGATTATAGTGTCTAAGCGTGATAAAGGGGTGGCAATGGCATGCATCGCATGAGAGCTGAGCTGACGATGCATGTGATGGATACGTTTATGTCTCTTTTTTGTTTGCTTGCTGATGTTTGTTAGTTGTACCAAACCCAAACGGTCATAGATCGTCCCAGTGCAGCATTAACGGCCATGTAGCAGCAGAAAGAAAATAAATTCGTTTTATGTTTGTTTGTACTAGCAAAACAGCCTTTGCGTTGCAACGGAAGAAAAAAAAACATAATCTCTAATGGCCATGACCACATTTTGCTGCATCACCGAGATACACTATCACTCTCATTTTCGTAAAATCGTGGACAATTTTTGAAAATTATGAACATTTTTTTAAACTCGTGAACATATCTGAAATCATGAATCTTTTTCAAATTTGCGAACATTTTTACAGATTTTCAAACATTTTCTAAAATAATGAACACCTTTTGAATTCATGAACATTTTATACTATTTGCAAACATTTTTTGAATTGTGAACATTTTCTTAAACATTTTTCTTGAATAGGTGAACATTTCTAGAATCGACGGACATTATTTTGGGAATTGGTGGAACAACATTTGAAATTCACTAACATTTTTTTGACTCAAATTCCAATCCTTTTCTGGCTCCTTGTGTTTCTTGGTGCATTCACCACCTTGCTCCTTGTGTTCCTTGCTGGGTTACTAGATAGATTCACTGACTTTGTTATTTTGGTCTTCACAACATGTTCTGGCGGTGGAGGTGGTGAAGGAGTACTTCCAGTAACAGAATATGTGATGGCCAATGAGCAAACAACTTCAGGTGCCATAGGTTGAACTGATCTTTCATCGGCTTCTAGCACTTGAAAACCATCAAGAGCCGCTCTTTGAAAGTCATCATCAGATGTGGCTTCAACAGTTGGTTCACCTTAAGTTGATGTTGAATCAACTTGTGCTATGTTCCTCTTAGTCTCTTTCTTTGCCTTTGTTATATTCTTCTGTGTGCTTACCCTAGATATGTTCATAGAGAGACAACATTAAATTCTATTCAAGACAAATGAGAACAAATGCATAAAGAGAAGGCACACATACCAAGTTGTACTTGCAACCAATGATAGCTCAAGTTGTGTTTGTTCTAGTTCTTCTAGTTGTACTACAGTTGCTTGTCCTTCTACCCCTTCTTCTAGCGCTTCATGATCCTCAGCATTTTCGGCGCCCCATTGATCATCCTCTCCAAATGATGGATCCATTGGATTGGTACAAAGCCTAGCAATGTGGCCTAGTCCTCCAAATCTTTTGCACTTGCGCCTCCTACGCGTACCTCCTTCTGCACTTGATCTTATCATGTTCTTTCTCGGCCTTCCTGGTGGTCTAACTAAAATTGGAGCGTGAAGCTTAAAACCTAGATCGATGATGGTACATTGGTTTTGTCCCAACAATGCAGACGTGCATTAAACTTCGCAATAGAGAAGTATTCAGACACATACTGATCAACCTCACCAACTTCACCACCGATGAGTGTCATGAAAAATAGGGCATGTATGCATGGCTGCCCATGGATCCGCCATTGTCTACAACTGCATGTCTTTCTACTTAAATCCATTGGGTATCTTTATTCCCTGTTTTTAGTGTCAGTATATGTTACCTCGGCCTCGTGTGTTGATCGTCTAATGCATTTCGTCCTCAATCCCCTTGCCCTAGCATGCAATGCCTTTATCACAGATGGGATTATGACATCGCCAACATATTGTGTATCTGCAATTCTTATACGCAAATCCATCTTTATCATGATCATCTGCCTAATCTTGTCAGATGCTTGCCACAACATAAGCCCTTTCATTGACTTAATTTTTGAATTGAAACACTCAACAAGGTTATTGGTCACATAGTCTTACCTTGCAAATTTCATTGAATTTTCTTCTTGACCACACTGTTCCATGATGCGCTTCCATGTATTCCCGCACAACAGAATTTTCAGCATACACAACTCTCAAGTGGTGCTCATGTTTCCTCAAGCTGCAAGTGTATGATGCTAGCCGTAGGTTCTCATCATACACTTTACCTCTGAATTTATTTGTAAAATTAGTAGCTAGGTGTCTCATACATTCCCTATGCTCAACTCCAGGGAAAACTACACCTACCACAGTCTCTAAACCCTTGCAAGCATCTGTGTGTATAGCCAATCCTGGTGGCTGCCATATAATGTTGCGCAAATTCTTCAAAAACCACACCCAACTTTCCTCTGACTCCATCTCCAGCACACCATATGCCACTTGGAAAAGCCAGTTGTGTGCATCAACTTCACAAGCAGCTACTAGTTGTCCCCTAAATCTTCCATTTGGAGTTGTTGCATCCACGGCCAAATAAGGCATGCAACCATCCAGAAACCCCTTCCAGCAAGCCTTGAAACAAACAAAAGCCCTTCTGAAATGTCTTCCCCCTTATTTTGTACTCCACAATATGCTTGTCAAGCCCTACAACACTGCCTGAACTTGCCATCTCCACTTCAACTTTATAGGTGTACAACAAAGCAAAACTATCATTCCATGGACCATTAATTTTGTCTTGAGCCATTGCCTTTGCATAAAAAATCCTCATGTACGGTATGCTCATCTTATACTTATCAAACAACATCTTGTGTAGTGTTGTAGGTCCAAGTGTTGGTGTCTCTCTAAGCCAATCCATGACTGCATCTACCACCCACCTAGTTTTTGCTAATTTTGTTGTTTGGGCCTTCCCCCCTTCAGGTGGGCAAGCGTGCGTATGCGGGTTCAGTTTGACCTGAAATTCACTGAAACAAGTGTATCAAATAGAAGGGAAGCATCACTAAAACTAATGTTGTGTGCAAAATTAAATACCTGAATATATTTACTTGTACTCGTAGGGGAGGCATGCAACCTCCACCCACACCTCTCCCACCTCTCATATGGACAGTGAACAGTCAACCTTCCGTGTTTACTCTTGTTAATCACAAAATCATTTTGAGTGAGAATGCAATATGTAGTCAGTGCATTCCAACAGTTCATCATTGATTCAAATATTGTTCCTTCAGTAAGCTTAGGATCGTTCCCGTCCCACTCAATTGTTGGCATGTACTCATCATCGTATTCATCTGGAACCAACATGTCAGCGTTCTCCTCCTTCTCTTCATCATCAGTGTCATCAAATCTAGCAGGTCCGGTTGGCTCCTCCGAGTATTCATCCTGCATTGTTTGTTTGATGAATTCATCAACCCATTCAGGGTACAACCTCTCATCCTCGTCATCATTTGGAGGCATTGGCTCGTCAGGTTGTGCATCATCTTCTACATCCACTACAACACTCCCCTGGCTTTCACTGCTAGTAGGTTTAGCCGGTCCTGACCTACAAGGAGTGCGGGGCCGCTCACTATTGCAGAGTTATCAGGTGTCACACCCTTTCCCTTTTTCCATTCTTTTGGAGGCTAGAGCATGTTGATTTGGATTTTACCAAAACGACTGACAACATTCAAAGCAAAAAGATTTTCTACATGCTCGTCGCAAGTTAGTGGCACAAATTTTCGCTCACTACTATGGAAAAATTTCAGTTCAACAATATCGGCTTGGCTCCAGGGATAGTCAGAACGGAGGGAGTTGCATAAATCTTTAAATGAAATAATTATTTCTACCACCTTCGGATAGCAAAATCCAGACATATGATGCGCTTTTGTACCTCGCAGGATGCTAGTTTCCATTCTAACTGCGAGTCGAAAGGCAAGCGCTGGGTCAATCCTACAACTAGGCAGGCAATAATTCAGTCAAGCAGGCAACAATTCATGTGCCCATTGTTCAAATACTAGGCATATTATCGAGTTAGATCACACATTTCAAGGGGTGCGAGGCTTACCCAGCCGGAATCCATGAGTTCTCTGCTGCTCCTGGTTCGACCCAATCCTCCCCACGTCCGATGGGACGGAGGCTGGTGTCCCTCGACGTTGCCCAAGCCTATGCAACTCAATCTGCTGCCGCAGCTCCACCCTCCAGATCCCCTCGAGCCACTACAAGCCGGGGGCACGGAATGCGGCGGATCAGTGCACCGTAGGTGAGGGTTCATGTCGATTGTAGGCTAGATTGGGCGATGATGGTGGTTGGGTGGGTAGGGGTTGGGGGTACGTGCGGTGCAGCCTCTCCGGATATCGACGGCGGGGGCGGCTGTGTGGGAGGGGGGTATGTGCGGTGCAGCCTCGCCGGATATCGGCGGCGGCGGCGGCTGTGTGGGAGGGGGAAGGGGGTAAGGGATGTTCGAAATCTGGTCACACACAGAGAGAGAGAGAGTCGTCCACCTGCCTAGGCCCCACCTGTAGTAAGTTGCCTCCGCCCCATCTATCCGGATATCAGGCAGCCCCAATAGTCAGGACGAGACACACAAAAAACTAGTTGGGAGGTAACGGTCAAAGGTTTTGACTCGACGGCACTGCAACGTTTGGGCTTTTGTGAGCTGGTGGTGGAGGGGGAGGGCAAAAGTGAGGAAAGTTAGTTGCCTTGGACAAAACTAAGCACAACTAAGTAACCAGGGGCACAGAAATAGAAATCCCGCTAAACATACCATTACCATCTTTTGAGATGTCATATTTTGTTGCTTGGCACCCTTCGAAACATGACATCTTTTCTGTCAAGTCAGCTTATCTAGAGGTGTGGAGGAACCATTACGAACTGAAAGCTCAAGGAGAAATTCCCCAAGCACTGCTTCTCCCAATCCGATTTGGGAATTTATATGGAGACTGCCTTCCCTGCTAAGGTGAGGATTTTCCTATGGAGAACACTACATGGTACTCTTCCCCGATGTGTTAGTCTCGTGGATAGGCATCTAAAAATTACCAGAAAATGCCCGACATGTGAAAATGCTGAAAGGGCAAAGCATATGTTGTTCCAATGCAACGAACCGAAAGAAGTATGGAGGAAGCTGGGCTTGGATAACATCATTGAGAGAGGATGCACGTCCGATCGAGCGGGAGAAGCTGTTCGGGAACATCTACTATCCATTCCGGCGGACGAGACTATAGTCCTTGGTCAGAGGAATGGTAAATTGATCATAGCTATCACCTGCTTGTTTTGTGGTGGGAGAGCAGGAAATTGGTGCATGGTGAGCAGGCACGGCAACCATCCCAGATTGTTCTTTCAGTGCGAGCCCTTGCTGAGAATTTTATCGTTGCGGCTGCCAAGTAAACAAAGAAAAAAAAACCATGGACGAGACCGATGACGGGAGATGCCAAATTAAATGTTGATTCCTTATTCGACCCGTACTTGCTCGAAGGTACAATTGGAGTTGTACTGCGTGACTGAGGGAGTCCTGGACTAAGGGGTCCCCGGGCTGCCGGCCTATCTCCCATGGGCCGGACTGATGGGCCGTTTTATGGTTACTACGTGAAGGCCGAACTATCCAATAACTTCGTACTCAAGAAGGAAACCTCCGGTGACTTGGTGTGTCCTCTAAGACAAGGTAGCCGAATCACCATGTTTATTCCTTGATGTAACCGACCATATGTAACCCTTGGAACCCTTGGTGTCTATATAAACTAGAGGGTCTTAGTCCGTAGACACATTGACAGAACCATCACCTAGGGTTTAGCTCATCAGATCTCGTGGTAGATCAACTCTGTAATCGTCATACACCCAATCAATACAATCAAGCAGGACGTAGGGTTTTGCCTCCTCGAGAGGGCCCGAACCTGGGTAAACACCGTGTCTACGTTCCCTGTTCCCCATCGATCCAAGATCCACAGCTCGGGACCCCCTACCCGAGATCCACCGGTTTTGACACCGACAACGACAGTGCAGGTAATTTCCTAGCGACAAGCAATAATTTTGTCGATGTTTGCATGGATGTGTTCATGGCAGAGGCTCTAGCTCTTCGGTTTGGTCTGAACTTGGCTACATCCTTGGGTTGCAAGAAGTTGATAGTAAACTCTGATAATACTGATTTAATCTAAGCGATGCAAGACGGAGGTAACTCATGAGGAATGTCGGTAGCTATTTGATGACTGTTATCATATGTCTATGGACTTCTATCATGTGCGGTATGAACATTGTCATAGAGAAGCTAATGTTTTTGTAGATTGATATGTCGATTTTGCATCATGTTTTCCTACTGTTATTTATTATGCTTTAGAGCTATATTTCACTTTATGATGCAATTCTAATGTCTTTTATCTCTTAATTTGCAAGTTCTACCACAAGAGGGAGATTGCCAACAACTGGAATTCTGGACCTCAAAAGAGCTACAACAGAGATAGCTATTATCCGTAGCTCCAAATAACCTGAAAACTTAGGAGGATTTATTTTGGAATATGTAACAATACTGGAAGAAGAAAATACCTGAGAGGAGCCACCATGGGCCCACAAGCTCATGGGGGCGCACCATGTGAGCTTGTGGGGCCTATGGAGGTCCACCGATGCCCATCTTCCTCTATATGATGTCATTTGCCATAAAAAAAATCACAAGAAGACTTTTGGGACGAAGCGTCAGTCTTGAGAATGAACCTGGGCAGGAGCACATTTGCTCTCCCGCGGAGCGATTCCACCGGGGAAACTTCCCTCCGGGAGGGGGAAATCGAAGACATCGTCATCACCAACGGTCCTCTCATCGTGGGAGGACTCATGACCGTCAACATCTTCACCAACACCATTTCATTTACAAACCCTAGTTCATCTATTGTATTCAATCTTTGTCTCAAACTTCAGATTGGTACATGTGGGTTACTAGTAGTGTTTATTACATCTTGTAGTTGATGCTAGTTGGTTTACTTGGTGAAAGATTATATGTTTAGATTGTTAATTACATATTTATCCTCTCTGATCATTGATACGCCTCAAACGTATCTACTTTTCAAAACACTTTTGCTCTGGTTTTGGACTCTAATTTGCATGATTTGAATGAAACTAACCCGGACTGACGCCGTTTTCAACATAACTACCTTGGTGTTATTTTTGTGCAGAAATAAAAGTTCCTGGAATTGGAAGAAACTTTTTGTGAATTATTTTTGGAATATACAATGAATTATGGAGCGAAGAAGCACCGGAGGGGGGCTGCCGTGAGCAACAAGGCAACAGGGCGCGCCCACCCCCCTAGGCGTGCCATGTTAGCTTGTGGGGCCCACGTGGCTCCCTTGACCCTAATTCCACTCCTATAAATCCACATCTTCGGAGAAAAAATCTAGAGAAGATTTCATCGCGTTTTACAAGACGGAGCCGTCGCCACCTCCCGTTCTTCCCCGGGAGGGCTGATCTGGAGTCCGTTTGGGGCTCCGGAGAGGGGGATTCTTCGCCGTCGTCATCACCAACCCTTCTTCATCAACACCACCATGATGCTCACCACTAGGAGTGAGTAATTCCTTTGTAGGCTTGCTGGACGGTGATGGGATTGGATGATATTGATCATGTAATCAAGTTAATTTGATAGGGCTTGATCCCTAGTATCCACTATGTTCTGAGATTGATCTTGCTATGACTTTGCTATGCTTAATGCTTGTTACTAGGGCCCAAGTGCCATGATTTCAGATCTAAACCTATTATATTTTCATGAATATAAGAGTGATTTGGATCCAATCTTGCAAGTTGTATGCACCTATTACGTGTCATGATCCGCATACCCCAAGGTGACAATAATTGGGATTCTTTCTGGTGATTGCCGTAGTTTGAGGAGTTCATGCATTCACCATGTGTTAATGCTTTGTTCCGCTTCTCTATTAAAAGGAGGCCTTAATATCCCTTAGTTTCCATTAGGATCCCGCTACCATGGGAGGGTAGGACAAAAGATGGCATACAAGTTCTTATCGCAAGCACGTATGACTATATACGGAATACATGCCTACATTACATTGATGAATTGGAGCTAGTTCTGTGTCGCCCTAGTGCCTACATGATTGATGTCATCTAAATCATTATCCATCACCACTCCACGTGCCTACGCTCTACATATATTGAGTCTTGATAACCTACTACTGTTGCTGCTACTGTCACAACTACTACAAAACTGCTGCTGTCACTATTACTTTTACTACTTTTACTTGTCGTGCTACTAAACCTTTTCTGCAGAGAGATATCCCAGGTGTGGTTGAATTGACAACTCAACAGCTAAGGCCAATAAATATTCTTTGGCTCCCCTTATGTCGAATCAATAAATCAGGGTGAAATACTACCCACGAAGACTGTTGCGATCCCCTATACTTGTGGTTTATCAAGACCTTTTTTTGGCGTCGTTGCCGGGGAGCATAGCTATATTTATTGTGTTAACTTGAGGATATCCAATTTCTACTATGAAGAATCTGAAAGATACTCGAACTAAGATCGCCCCCTCTCGTACGAGAGCAGGTAAGGAACTGCTATATAGCTCTGCTTTTGATTCACCTACTGTTTTGAATCAACTTATAACACCACCACATAGTTGCTCGTTCTGATACATCGCATGAACTTGATGATGATGCTTCTGAAAATTAATGATGATACTACTGCTACACTTGACAAAACTGAAACTATGCCACTGAATGAATTACTTGATGCTCATATCGCTAAAGCTAGAGAACTTGACAATGCTGAAGCTGATGAAGATTTTGAGTCACCTATTACACCTCGCTCTCCTAATAGATATGAATTGCCTGATGTACCTGAGGGTTATGTTATGTTATGGATGGAGAGGTAGCTAGGGGCTTTCTTGCTTGTAATGATAGAGATGATTTGAAGAAACTACTATGAAAACCGAAAGAAAAATCTATGATGGAGAAAATGAAACATGATCCTAAATTTGCTACTTCTCCTATATTTGTTACTGATAAGGATTATGAGTTCTTTGTAGACCCTGAGTTAATACCTATAGTAGAATCTGATCCCTTCCATGGTTATGAAACTGAAACTGTTGTTGGACATCTCACTAAACTGAATGATATTGCCGCTTTGTTTACTAATGAGGAAAAGACGTGCTACTATTATATCCTTAAGCTTTTTTCCTTTCTCACTAAAAGATGAGGCTAAGGAATGGTTCCTCAATCTTGCTCCTGGTTGTGTGCGTAGCCCCCAGGATATGATATATTACTTCTTTGAAAAATATTTTCCTGCTCATAAGAAACAAGCTGCTTTACATGAAATATTTAACTTTGTGCAAGGTGAAGAAGAGAATCTCCCTCAAGCTTGGGGGAGGCTTCTCCAGTTATTAAGAGCTTTACCTAATCATCCTCTCAAGAAGAATGAAATACTTGATATCTTTTATAATGGACCAACCGATGCTTCTAGAGACTACCTAGATAGTTGTGTTGGTTATGTTTTCAGGGAAAGAACTGTTGGGCAAGCTGAAGAATTATTGAATAATATATTGCAAAATGCTAATAATTGGACACTTCCTGAGCCACCGCCATAACTTATTCAAAATAAGAGAGGTATTCTATTCCTCAGTCCTAAAGATATGCAAGAGGCCAAAAGAACTATGAAGGAAAAGGTATCCAATCTGAAGATGTCAAGAAGTTACCACCTATCGAAGAAATACATGGACTTGACACCCCGACACAGGTAGTAGAGGTAAATTCTCTCAGTACCTTTAATGAAAGTGATATACCTTATACTAAGACTCCTAGCCAGTGCATGGATGAATTTGATAATTACATTGTTAAGCAAGAACATTTTAATAACTATGTCAAAGATCAATTAAGACGTAATGCTATGATGATAGATCGCTTGAGTGACTTGATGTTTAGAATTGCTAATGACGTTAAGGTTCTAGGTAAACATGCCTCTATGGTTCATACTCAACTAGACCAAGTTGCTAAGTCACAAAATGATTTGCTTGTTGAACTAAATGAGAACATGAATGATCATGCTGTTAGAGTAATGACTAGAGGAGGAAGAATGACTCAGGAACCTATTTATCCTGAAGGTCATCCAAAAAGAGTTGAACGGGATTCTCAGAGAATTAATGATGATGCACCTAGTCCATCTAAGAAGAAAAACAAAAAATGACAGGACTTTGCATGCTTCTAGTGAACCTGTTGTAGAAAAATCTGCTGAAAAACATAATGATGTTTCTATTTCTGATGCTGAGACACAATCCGGTAGTGAACATACACCTAGTGATAATGAGAATGACAATAATAATGATGATGTTCACGTAGATGTTCAACCAGATAATAATAAAGAACATGATAATGATGTGGAAATAGAACCTGCTTAAGATCTTGAAAACCCACATCCCAAAAATAAACGTTATGAGAAGAAAGACTTTGTTGCTAGAAAAAATGGCAAGGAAAGAGAGCCATGGGTTCAGAAACCAATGCCATTCCCTCGTAAGTCTTCTAAGAGTAAGGATGATGAGGATTTTGAACGCTTTGCTGAAATGATTAGACATGTCCTTTTGCGCACTCGTTTGACTGATATTTTGAAAATGCCTCTGTATGCTAAGTATATGAAGGACATTATTACCAACAAAAGAAAAATACCTGAAACTGAAATTGCTACTATGCTTGCTAATTATTCTTTTGATGGTGGAGTGCCTAAGAAGTTGGGAGATCTGGGTATACCCGCAATACTTTGCTCTATTAAAAGAAGTTATGTTAAAACTGCTTTATGTGATTTAGGAGCCGGTGTTAGTGTTATGCCTTTCTCTCTATATAAAAGACTTGATTTGAATAAGCTTACACCTACTGAGATATCTTTGCAAATGGATGATAAATCTACTGCTATACCTATTGGAATTTGCGAGGATGTTCCTGTTAGGGATGGGAACTGGGTCCCATTTAATCCCATTTAAACCCACAAATTATCTAGTAGTTCAAAATTTTGTTTTTTTCGAGGAAAATGAACTATGGATCTAGAAAAGGCTAAATAAATGGGACTTGTGGCTGCCACTTATTTGCCATTTACATCCCTAGTTCCTGTTGTGGTTGCAAACGTTACTCTGGAGATGCCCGAGGACGACAACATGTCGATTATCCTTGGTAGACCCTTTTTAAATACTGCAGGGGCTATTATTGATTGCAACAAAAGCAAGGTCACCTTTCACGTCAATGCCAAACAACATACCGTGCATTTTTCGAAGAAGCAAACTTTGGTTAATAATATTAATGTCATTAAGCCAAGTGCCACAATCATCATTGGAGGTTTTAAATTTCCTCTTCCTATTACCAAGAAGAAATATGATATTCTTATTGTCGGGGAGATGCAAATCTCCATTGAGGTAACTTAGTGTTATAAGAAAATTCTTCGGTTTCATGTCAATCGGAAACGGTTATTAATAAGACTTGATCAACCTTATTAATGGATCCTTTTTCAAAGACATGAGGTTGATGAATTTAGTAAACACAACTTTCTGTACCATTAGTTTACCCTCTGTTATTTTTAGTTAAATAAAATAAAATAGCATGATTATCCTGTTTTCTGGTTTTCCCGTGCAATAAAAAATGACCAGAATAAAGTCTCAGATTACCACCAAATTTTAACATGATTTTTTCTGGAATATTTAAGAATTTTTTGTGCTGAAAACACATCAGGGGGAAGCACCTGTGGGCCACAAGCCAACAGGGCGCGCCCACCCCCCTGGGCGCGCCTTGATAACTTGTAGGGCCCACAGGCCCCCCTGCCTTATCTCTTCAGCCCATGGCATCCCCTACCTCCAGCAAATTAAAATTCATCTTCACTCTCTCTCTCTCTCTCTCTCTCTCTCTCTCTCGTGTTCTTGCTCCTGAAACTGAATTTTTTGATCTCTTTGCTTGGAACTCCGTTTCCGAAACTGTTTTGAAGAATTGCTCCTTGGTATGTGACTCTCCCATTCCTCCAATTAGGTTTTGCTTTAGTGGTTTATATTTTGCATATTTTGCTGCACTTGGTGCTACTGAAAATGAGCTTGCATGTTGAATTCTTTGAGTTCCAAGTAATATGAATGCTTGATATGGCCTCTAGGTGCCTATATGAGTAGTTGTTACCAATCTTGCAAAGTTTTATTAACATAATTTTGTGGCCCAAAAATTTCAGAAATTTGTGCTTAGGGAAATGAATTTCCTTAGGAGGAGTTCTTCAAGAAGGCGTTCTTCGGGAGAGTCGTCGAGCGAGGGCTCGGTACATCAAGCTTATGTTGAGCCCAGAACAAGCCTGATAGTCATGGCTAACGCTAAATCATGCCGCTGGCCATGCGATGAGTTCATGAGAGGTGCGGGTATTAAGGAGGAATTTGATCAGTACATTTACAATACCAGCCTCACCGACTTCCTTGCACATAAGTGTGTTCAACACTATAATCTTACCCGTTCATTCATGCATGGATTTCGATATCATCACCATACTTATCGAGTATTGTTTAATCTTTATGATAAATCCTTCAGTATGACTCTAGAAGAATTTTGTGATGCATGCAAACTTCCATTTTGGGATTCTCTAGAAAACCACAGAAAACCGATTATAACTTGTTCCTTGAGAGCCTTTGCGTAGGAGAAGATAGAGGAGGGACACAAGCTAGAATAAAAAGTATTCATTTCCCCTCTATTCGTTACTTTGTACTGTTTAATGGGAAATGTGTAGTAGGTAAGCAAGATTGTAATGCACTGTGCGCTCCTGATTTGAGCCTTATTCACACTGCGGTGACTGGTGAAAGACATTATAACCTCGGTGCAATTGTTGCCCGGAGGCTGCACCTTAACACGGGTGTTGGCGATTTGTATGGAGGAATTTATGTTGCCCGCGTAGCTGCGAAACTGAGAGTTGCACCCCAGCCTAATGACCCGATGTTACCTGAGCGATATTTAGACTTTGAAGCCATGCGCCGTCATGACTTTATTATGGACAGTGCTAGGGCTTATGAGTACAACCTAACGTTTTATAAATATAAGTATGTTTCTGTTACGTTGCCTACGCCTGCTCTCTTTGACTTTCAGACTAGATGAAGATACTATGTTCTCGAGGACGAGGTGCAAGAGTACAACGCTGCAGTAGAGGCCACTCACTTGGCTGAGTAGGCGGCACGGAATGCCTCTACAAGCTACCACTTCAACTATTATATAGACCAGCAGTGGTGATCACCAAGCTAGGCAAACGCCAAAGCTTGTGGGAGTACATATTTCTCACTGACATTACATTTATGTTCACACACTTCATATAAATTGTCGGTGTTCATCCTTTTTCATTGTATATCAATGTTAGCTTTATTTTTCCGCTTTCTTCTTGTGTGTTTGAAAAAGTTTGAAAATCCAAAAATATTTCTCGTTTCTTTTTGGTTTTACTTTACCGTTTAATTAGTTGTAGTATTAAATAAAATCCAAAAAGTTTTCCTTTGCATGTTGGGAGCTTTCCTGTGTAAATAATTTTTCACGTTCTTGTTTTTCTTTTGTTTATTTTGCTTTTTTGAGAAAAACAAAAACTCCAAAAATATTTCAGTGTGTTTCTCTGATTTTTTTTCTTTCTATTTGAGTCGTTGAAAGGAGAAGACCACGATGAAAATGTTGAGAGTGGCTCTCATATGCATTAATGTTGATCTAATAGAGAGCCAATATTACCTCGTCTTCTCCTTTGTATAAAACTACCTTGCAGATTTCAGCTCAGTCCACGGCACTCTTGCACTATTATTATTATCACATCATTTTGTCGTGCAAGTGAAAGGCAATAATGACGATATTTGATGAAGTGATCGTGGTAAAGGAAGCTGGTATGAACTCTTCTTGTTTTCCATTTTTGTAAATATATTTAGCTCGTTCGATCTCGATTCAGTATATCATGAGTGAACATGTTTATGATGACAATTAGAGATTATAGTTTCTCATGCCATGCTTAAATAGCTAGGAGTGGATAAAGATTTATCTCATTTGTCAACATGCACTAAAATGGTTATGATGTGGTATGGTAGTATGGCATTTCTCTCTGAGTAATTTGCGCGGCTTGACTTGCCCCATGTGCAAACATGTAGTTGATTCAAAACCAATGCATCCTTCATGATGTTTAAATTTAGAGTGTTCATATCCTACTCATGCTATGTTCAATGTTAATTGTTCGCAATGCATGATTATGACCGTTTTCGCTCTCTAGCTGGTCGCCTCTCAATCTATTGCTATCCTTCACCTGTACTAAGCAGGAATACTGCTTGTGCATCCAAAATCCTTAAACCAAGTTATTCCATATGAGTCCACCATACCTACCTATATACGGTATTACCCTATTGTTCCAAGTAAATTTGCATGTGCCACCTCTAATATTCAAATAAGCTTCTGCTTTGAGTACTCATACCGCTCATGGAGGGATGGGGCGGTCAGTATATTCCATGCTAAGTGGGTTATTCTCAAGACGTGCGTTTATTCGCCTGTCATTGCATGAGAGAGGCTGGTAAAAAGGATGCCCAGTCTCGCAAAATCAAAATTAATTAAACAAAACTCCCGGGACAGTTGAAATGTTGGAGGGCATCCGTGGATTCGGCCAGCCATGGCTCGTGTATGTATGGTGGATGGGAGTAAACTTTACAATTCTGTTTGGGAAGCGCCAATAATGTGTTTAGGATGGAAGGTATTGAAATCCTTTACCGTGACGTTGACAGGAAAAGTGCACCACCCAAAAATTATAATTTCAATCCTGTTTTAAACCTTGAGCTCTGGCACCTCTACAAATCAATGCTTCCCTCTGCGAATTGCCTGTCTATTTACTTTTATGTTATTCTTGAGTCATCATCCTCTTATTAAAAGCACCAGACCGGAGAGCACTATTGTCATTCTTATGCATTGAGTTTAGTTAATGTTGGATGTGAGCATGTCTGGATCTTTTCTGCCCTTAATTATAATATTTAGTCACTGCTTGAACCTCATAGGTGCTCTACATTTATGTTTTGCGGTCTCAGAAAGGTCTAGCGAAATACCATGTTGTCATATTATATTATATCATGATTGTTTTGACAAATTGTTGGCATGTGAGATATCTTATTATTGCTCGCTAGTTGGTTATGTATTGCCATGAGTGAATATGATGTTTAATTGTTATCATGGATATGGTTAATTATGATTTATGCTGAAAACCCGAACACTAGCTAAACATGTTGAAAGGACCGAGATGACGACTAGAGGGGGGGGGGGGGTGAATAGGCATTTTGAAACTTTTACAGATTTGGCTTTATCCTAATGCAGAATTAAACTAAATGGATACTTTTCAAGCACAAATCCTAAATATGCTAGGCTCAACTAAGTGCACCAACAACCTATGCTAAACAATATAGGCAATTAAAGAAACTAGCAAGCACAAAGTATATCACAAGATATGGAATGTAGGAGCAACTAAGCAATTCTAACTAACACAAGATATATCTATATGAGCAAGTATGAATTGCGGAAAATAAAAGGTGTGGGAATGAGATAACCACAAGTGAGTCAGGGGCGCAGATTTATCCCGAAGTTCACACTCGTGAGAGTGCTAATCTCCATTGGAGCGGTGCCGAAGCCAAAGCTCCGGAGCGCCACCAAGTGGCTCACCGTATTCTCACTTTCGAGTCACCCCCAATGGATGAGCCTCAATTCACTCGGGGTTTGTCGTGGTTTTATCACAGCAGATGTCCTAGTGCAAGGACTTAGGGGTGAAGCCATCGCTACGGCGGTTAACTCGAAGGGGTTGATCGAGACGAAAGACACAGGTTTACGCAGGTTCGGCCCCTCTCGAAGGAGGTAATAGCCTATGTCCTACTTTGAGTTGTATTGATTGGGTATCGATTACAAGGGAGCGGATTCGCTTGACCTAGCACTCGATCAAAGGTTTTCGTGGCCTAAGCCGCCCAGGGAACCCGCCTTTATATACATAGGTCGAGGCCCCAGGCTTACAAGAGTCCGGTCCGGGTTACATCTAGTAACCGACCTTATCTCTAACTATCCTTGCCTTGTTTGGCCAGCCGTCTCCCGGCGGCTTACGCCTCCGGGTCACATGTTGCCTTCTAGCTCTGGGCCTCCGCCAGGCCCGTCTGGCGAGTTACTTCCAGGCTTTGTCTTGATCTTCCAGCCCGTTTAAGGCCTCACTGTTAAGCCGCCAACTTCATGACCCGGCCCCTCCTGGGCGGGTCTTACCACGGGGTTATATCCCCAACATTAGGCCCCAAATTGATTTGAACTTGTTCATGTCAATCTTCAAGTCTTCTGGTTGGCGAGTCTTGCATTCTTCATAATCACTTGACCTGCAATAAATCTTCATGACCCGCCATGTGAAAATGGATGACGCCATTACTGATAAATCTGAAAGATCTTGAATGACATCACAACGGATCTTTGCTTTAATTAGCCAACCCGAGAATCGAGGCATTTTCTTGGTCAATCATCATTTTGTCTCCTCGATTCCCGCGCCGGACTGTTGCTGTTCCACCCCCCTTATAAATAGGCGCGTGGGGTCCTATCCTTTTCACTTTCCCCCGTCGCCACCTCTCTCTTCTTCTTCCTCCAGACGCTCGCGCAACCGAAGCTCCTCCGCGCCGTCCAGACCTCGCCACCGTCCTCAACAAGAGCCGCTGCATCACCCTGACTGTGTCCAGAGCTCGCCGGCGCGCGCCCGCATCTCCCGCACCTCTCAGGTTCCATCTTCTTCCCTCTGTAGATCTGCACTAGTTCGTCGGGTTTCTTCGAGCCCGCCGCCGTTCGTCAGAGCACTGGCCATAGATCTTAAAGGAAACACTCCTCCTTGGTTCTGAGACCATAGCAAGGAATGCGCAGCCGCTTAGCACCTATTCCGCATTCAGTATAGATTGTTTCTTCACTGGAATCCTTACACGAACTCGCCTGTTCTTCGCTGTTGTTTTTAGCTTTAGGGAATATTTTCCTATTATCTTCGTCCGTAGATCTTGAAGCGGTAGCTGTAGTCGGTGGAACCTGTTTGCCCACACTTAGCAATATTTTCAATATTTGCTGTCTATTTGACCCGCCATCATGCTACCGGCTCTCCTTGTAGTGTTGTAATCAGCCTCATTCCCGTAGTTGGCGGCGGCTCATAATTTAGTAATGACCCGCCAAGTTGCGTCGTCGTTTTATAGTCATAACTGTTTTGGTCATGCAGCGTTTTTAACCCGCCACATTCTCATGCCCTTCCACAGCCTTTTAACCTGCCGTCATGGCTAAAGCCCCCGCTTCTTGCGATTGGGTAGGCTCTGGGGTTACCGAGGAAATGCTCAACGATTTTGTAGTCATGGGAGTTTTGCCGGCTCAGGATGTTATCCACTGGCGGGTCCCAGGCAACGAAATCACTCCCGAACCCAAGGATGGAGAGGTTATTGTCTTCACAGACCATCTTCTCCATGGCTTCTCTCCGCCCGGATCAAAGTTCTTCCGGGATGCACTGCACTTTTACAAGCTGCACCCTCAAGACATTGGCCCCAACTCTGTTACCAATTTGTGTCAGTTCCAGATTTTCTGTGAAGCATATCTGCAAGAAGAGCCGTCCGTTGACCTCTTCAGGGATTTTTCTATATCAACCGCCAAACTGAAATTGCTGATGGGCCAAGCCTTGCACTCGGTGGTGTTTCTATTCAGAGGCGGAGGGATGTGTCCTTTCCTGTGGCGACTCTGCCTAGCCACCCCAAGGACTGGAATTATACTTGGTTTTACTGCAAAGACACTTCTCCAGCCGGAGAGAATCCGCTGCCGGGTTATCGTCCCTACCGGCTTTGCACCGACAGTGAACTTCCAGACCGACTAACTGCCACTGAGCGCGCCCAATACGGTCCAATGTTTTCAAAGATAAGGGCCCTGTTAGCCAACGGGTTAACTGGCGTTGATCTGACACGTTGCTGGGTTTCTTGGAGAATTCTACCGCTGAGCCGCCGCAGTGGCTTAATGTGTCAATACACTGGTGAGGTGAATGACCCTCAGCGCTTCAACCAGACACCACTGACAGACAAGGACCTTAATGCAATCGTCAAGTCACTGCTGGGAGAGCCTCAAGAAGTTTGCAACAAGACGGGGTTAAGCCCCTTTTATGCTCTTAACCCAGCTCCTGAGGTGAACTTTCTATCTCAATCTTCGCTCTTCTTCCTTTAAATACTGTATTTTATATGCCTCATTTAACCTTTCTGCAAATCCATTTATTGTACGCAGGCCGGCTCTTCCTTCTGGAAAAAGAGACTAAACACAGCCTCCACTTCCAAGAAGAAATGAAAGGCGACTAAGACCCGGGCTCCGGCTCATAAAAAGAAACCATCAGCTCAGGACCTGCTTGAGCTAAACGACTTAGAGGTAGAACTTAATTCCCTTGGCCTTCTCTTTATGCAACTTATTGACGCTGACCTCTCTCAGGATGAAGCGGAGGCAAGCCAAGCCGGCGCAGCTGAGGTAACTACCATCTCCTCCGACTCAGAACCCTTGCCAAGAGAGAAAATACGGCGGGTCATCCGGAAGGTAAAGTTTTCACACCCCCTTGCTCACTTGGATCCAAACTTTCTTTTGAAGAAGCAGCAACACGACTCCATGCGTCATACCCGGAGTGGCGGCTCTGAAGATCTAGTAGCTGGCTTACCTGACGCTCCGGCTCCGCGGAAACGCCGTAACGAGGTAACTCATAACTTTGCTTGTATTTCTTCTGCCCATTAATCTCGTGCTGTAACTTGCTCATATTTCTCAATTTTAACTTTGTCAGGAAACACCTCCTTCGTCCGGCGACTCAACCGCCTCCAAACTGCCTCCTTTTGTTATCAACCTAGGGTAAATTTCTTTGCATCCCCTTACTGCTTATTAATACGCTGTCCTTGCATATGACTAATGATGAAATCTTTGTTCACAGAGCCCAAGCTAAGAAAAGGAAGTTAAGCGGGTCATCTTCCCGTCCGGATGTCCCAGAGTCGGAGAATCCGAAGCTTGGCACTCCTGAAGTCCAAGTAGAGCCCTCTGAAGCTGACCAAGGTGCTCACGATGAGACTCCCCAGCCTACTGAGCCAGCGGATGTTGATATTGTGATTCCTGGGGCTAACCCGGAGGCTGATCCTAAGCCGCCCAGCCCTTCGCCGACAGCTCAAGAAGCAACTGCTCATGAAGAAGAGGTTACCATCACCGGAACAGCCTTCACAGCTCCAGCTCCTTCCAACGTACTGACCAAGCACATCAGCAAGGATGAGGCGCCTTCTCCTGAGAAGGAGAGGGTCAAGCTTGATCTGCCCAATCTGGAGAAGCTTACCGCTGATGAGCTGCACTCTGGCTATCTGAGCCGCCTCGCCGCAAGTCGGGACATGGAGGCCAATTTAGTTGGCATGATGAAGAGAAAATACGAGGTACTCAACCTTCCCTGCTCTCCGTATATCCGTACATAGCCCCCAAGAGCCGGCTTATTTTCTCGAAGATAAGCCGGGTCTTCAGTAATATCTAAATTTCAATAGACCAACATGTAGCCCCCAAGGGTCGGGTCATTATGTAAATAATGAGCCGGCACTTTACTGCATTGATAGAAACAAAATGCCAAGTGTAGCCCCCAAGGGCCGGGTCATTATGTAAATAATGAGCCGGAACTTTGTTGTAGATCTGATCATATAAACTTGAGAAGCAATGTGTAGCCCCCAAGGGCCGGGTTATCTTCGTGAAGATGATCCGGGTCTCTGTTTGTATTGTAGACTTTGAAAGAACTGATACACGTTAGCCCCCAAGTGTCAAGTATATTGCCTGCAATCTGCTTGAAACTTGCTACAAACATTCTTCAATGTCGCCAAGTGCTATTGTAAACCGGACTGGCGGCTTAAAATTGATAAACTTCTGTTGACAATTGTCCTGTGTAGGAGGCTTTAAATGTGGTCGAGTCTAATTTGACCGACCTGAAGAAGAATCTGGCCTTGCAACAAGACGCCCGAGCTGAGGCTGACACAAAGTGGCGGCTCTCTGCGACAGAACTGAAAAAAATCAAGACTGATTTTGAGGCGTGATACGTCTCCAACGTATCTATAATTTTTTATTGTTCCATGCTATTATATTATCTGTTTTGGATGTTTTATATGCATTAATATGCTATTTTATATTATTTTTGGGACTAACCTGTTAATCTAGAGCCCAGTGCCAGTTTCTGTTTTTTTTCTGTTTTTGAGATTTACAGAAAAGGAATATCAAACGGAGTCCAAACAGAATAAAAATTTACGGTGATCATTTATGGACCAAAAGAAGCCCACAGAGCATTGGAGGTGGGCCAGAAGAGTCACGAGGCATCCACAAGCCTAGGGGCGCCCCCCTAGGGCGCGCCCCCCTGGCTTGTCGTCGCCTCGTGGCCCCCCTTGACTTGATTCCAACGCCAAGTACCCCTATATATCCAGAAACCTCCAGAAAGAAACCTAGATGGGGAGTTCCGCCGCCGCAAGCCTCTGTAGCCACGAAAAACCAATCGGGAGCCCGTTCCGGCACCCTGTCGGAGGGGGAAACCATCACCGGAGACCATCTTCATCATCCCGGCGGTCTCCATGACGAGGAGGGAGTAGTTCACCCTCGGGGCTGAGGGTATGTACCAGTAGCTATGTGTTTGATTTCTCTCTCTCGTGTTCTTGAGATGACACGATCTTAATGTACCGCGAGCTTTATTAATATAGATGAATCATATGGAGTTTTCCCCTCTCTATCTTCTTGTGATGAATTGAGTTTTCCCTTTGAAGTTTTCTTATCAGATTGAGTCTTTAAAGGATTTGAGAACACTTGATGTATGTCTTGCGATTGGATATCCGTGGTGACAATGGGATGTTCTATTGATCCACTTGATGTATGTTTTGGTGATCAACTTGCGGGTTCCGTGACCTTGGGAATCTATGCATAGGGGTTGGCACACGTTTTCGTCTTGACTCTCCGGTAGAAACTTTGAGGCACTCTTTGAAGTTCTTTGTGTTGGATTAAACATGATGAATCTGAAATTGTGTGATGCATATCGTATAATCAAGCCCATGGGTACTCGTGGTGACATTGGAGTATCTAGGTGACATTAGGGTTTTGGTTGATGTGTATCTTAAGGTGTTATTTTAGTACGAACTCTAGGGCTGTTCGTGACACTTATAGGGATAGCTCATACGATTGATCGGAAAAGATAACTTTGAGGTGGTTTCGTACCCTACAATAATTTCTTCGTTTGTTCTCCACTATTTGTGACTTTGGAGTGAACTCTTTGTCGCACGTGAGGGATTTACATATGATTCAACTATGTCAGTATTGTTGAGAGAACTTGCACTAGTGAAAGTATGAACCCTAGGCCTTGTTTTCAAGCATTGCAATACCGTTTTTGCTCACTTTTGTTACTTGCTACCTTGCTGTTTTTATATTTTCAGATTACAAAAATCTATATCTACTATCCATATTACACTTGTATCATCATCTCTTCGCCGAACTAGTGCACCTATACAATTTACCATTGTATTGGGTGGGTTGGGGACACAAGAGACTCTTTTTTATTTGGTTGCAGGGTTGTTTGAGAGAGACCTTCTTCATCCTACGCCTCCCACGGATTGATAAACCTTAGGTCATCCACTTGAGGGAAATTTGCTACTGTCCTACAAAACTCTGTGCTTGGAGGCCCAACACGAGTCTACAAGAAGAAGGTTGCGTAGTAGACATCAAGCTCTTTTCTGGCGCCGTTGCCGGGGAGGTGAGTGCTTGAAGGTATATCTTTAGACCTTGCAATTAAATCTTTTAGTTTCTTGTTTTTCACTAGTTTGGTTTTATAAAAGAAAACTACAAAAAAATGGAGTTTAGGTTGCATCATTTGTTTCGTCTTTATAATGTCTTTCGTGAAAATAAGGATTCTGAAAATTGTGCTCAATCGGTAGAGGAAGAAATTATGAAAATACTTGATGAGAATTCCTTAAATGATGAGCATGATAGATATATTGTTAGCATGAATTTCCTGAATATCTATGATGCTAATGATATGCTCTATGTTTGATGAAGATGATATTTTTAGTCCCCCAAGTTTTGATGAGAAAATTTATTATGATGATGGCATGCCTCCTATCTATGATGATTATTGTGATGACAGATATGCTATAAAGAGTAATGACAACCATGAAACTTGTCATCATGATTTAATATTCAAAGTGGTTATGTCAATCAAGTATCTCATGATAGTTATTTTGTTGAGTTTGCTCCCACTATTATGAATGGGAAGGAAATTGCTTATGTGGAGAGTGACAAATTTTCTATGCTTGTGGATCATGAAGATAATGCTTTATGTGATAGTTATGTTGTGAAATTCCTTCATGGTGCTACTGAAAATTATTATGAGGGAGGAACATATGCTTGTAGGAATTGCAATAGTATCAAGTTTCCTCTCTATGTGTTCAAAGTTTTGAAGTTATGCTTGTTTTGCCTTCCTATGCTAGTTGATTCTTGCTCCCATAAATTGTTTGCTCACAAAATCCCTATGCATAGGAAGTGGGTTAGACTTAAATGTGCTTGTCATGAGATTCATGATGCTCTCTTTGTGTTTCAATTCTTATCTTTTATGTGAGCATCATTGAAATCATCTTGCCTAGCTAAAAGGCATTAAAGAAAAGCGCTTGTTGGGAGACAACCCAATATTTATACCTACTGTTTTTGTGTGTTCACATGATTAAGATACTGTAGTAATCATGTTTTATAGCTTTTGTTTTAATAAATTGCCAAGTAAAGCCTTTGTGATAGTGTGGATGATGGTTGACTTGATTCTGTGCAAAACAGAAACTTTTGCGTCCAGTTCTGGAATTACCATAAATCACTGGAGCATCAAAAGCTTCTGAAATTTTTACACATGATTTATATACAAATTTCCTACGTTGTCCTAATTGTTCAGAATTTTTAGAGATAGGTAAGTATTGGTACACTAGAGATCTTCACAGACTGTTCTGTTTTTGACAGATTCTATTTTGCATGCATAATTTGCTTGTTTTAGTGTTCCCATAACTTATATTCAGTGGTATAAATTATGGGAATGATAGAATACAGTTGGTATTATGTGAGAACAATTATGAATCTTGTCTTGACAGTACCTAAGTGAATGATCTTTATTTATTATACTAACCCATCTCACGAAGTTCCGTTAAGTTTTGTGTGATTGAAGTTTTCAAGTTTTGGGTGAGACACCGATATGAGGAGAATAAGAAGTGGAAAGAACCTAAGCTTGGGGATTCCCAAGGCACCCCCAAGGTAATATCCAAGGAATACTCAAGCGCCTAAGCTTGGGGATGCCCCGGAAGGCATCCCCTCTTTCGTCTTCAACACTATCGGTATATCTTACTTGGAGCTATATTTTTATTCGTCACATAATATGTGCTTTGCTTGGATCGTCATTATATTTTATTATTTTATGTTAGGTGTTATTTATAATCTTGTTTTTCAATAAAAAGTTCCAAGAATTGCCATAGGATGCTTGCATTGCATGTTTGATGTGTGCTGTGTAAAAATGAAAACTTTTGCTGTAGTGTTTGAATTTTCATATTTTACTGGAACGTGGAAAGTTTCTGAAATTTTTACACAGTATTGTCATATAAATTATTTAGCATGTCCTAAATTTTCATAATTGTTTGGGTTACAGAAGTACACTGTTTTGATAAATTGCTACATACTGTTCTGTTTGGACAGATTCTTGTCATAGTTTTGTTATCTACTTATCCTATAGTTTCCATAGCCTATATTGGTAGATATAAATTGTAGAAATGATAGTAAACAGTAGATGATGTTTGAAAATTATTGTGCAACTTGTCTTAGCAGTACATGAAGTGTTGATTTATTCTTATGTGTACTAACCTATCTCACGAGTTCTTGTTGAGTTTTGTGTGGATGAAGTTTTTAAGATCTAGGGAAACCGTGATATGAGAGGAATTAAGGAGATACAAGAGCTCAAGCTTGGGGATGCCCAAGGCATCACTAATTAATATTTCAAGAAGTCTCAAGCATCTAAGCTTGGGGATGCCCCGGTTGGCATCCCACCTTTCTTCTTCAACAATTATCGGTTAGTATCGGTTGAACCTAAGTTTTTGCTTCTTCACATGATATGTGCTATCCCTGGAATGTCATTTTATTTTGTTTTGCTGTTTGAATAAAATACTTAAGATCTGAAATTCTTAGATAAGAGAGTCTTCACATAGTTATTTAATTGTTGGCTACTCATTGATCTTCACTTATATCTTTTTGGAGTAGTTTGTCTTTTGCTCTAGTGCTTCACTTATATCTTTGTAGAGCATGGCGGTGGTTTCATTTTATAGAAATTGATGAACTCTCATGCTTCACTTATATTATTTTGAGAGTCTCTAAACAACATGGTAATTTTCTTAGGTTATGAATTTAGTCCTAATATAATGGGCATCCAAGAGGGATATAATAAAAACTTTCATATAAAGTGCATTGAATACTATGAGAAGTTTGATTCCTTATGATTGTTTTGAGATATAAAGATGGTAATATTAGAGACATGCTAGTGAGTAATTTTGGATTGGTAGAAATACTTGTGTTAAAGGTTGTGATTCCCGTAGCATGCACGTATGGTGAACCGTTATGTGACGAAGTCGGCGCATGATTTATTTATTGATTGCCCTCCTTTGTGTGGAGGTCGGGATCGCGCGATGGTTAACTCCTACCAACCCTTCCCCTAGGAGCATGCGTGTAGTACTTTGTTTTGATAACTAATAGACTTTTGCAATAAGTATGTGAGTTCTTTATGACTTATGTTGAGTCCATGGATTATACGCACTCTCACCCTTCCACCCTTGCTAGCCTCTCTAGTACCGCGCAACTTTCGTCGGTGCATTAAACCCACCATATACCTTCCTCAAAACAGCCACCATACCTACCTATTATGGCATTTCCATAGCCATTCCGAGATATATTGCCATGCAACTTCCACCATTCCGTTTCTGACACGCATCATCATTGTCATATTGCTTTGCATGATCATGTAGTTGACATCGTATTTGTGGCAAAGCCACCGTTCATATTTTTTATACATGTCACTCTTGAGTCATTGCACATCCCGGTACACCGCCGGAGGCATTCATATAGAGTCATATTTTGTTCTAAGTATCGAGTTGTAATTCTTGAGTTGTAAGTAATAAAAGTGTGATGATCATCATTATTAGAGCATTGTCCCATCTGAGGAAAGGATGATGGAAGCTATGATTCCCTCACAAGTTGGGATGAGTCTCCAGACTTTACAAAAAATAAAAGAGGCCAAAGATGCCCAAATAAAAAAAAGAGGCCAAAGAAGCCCACCAAAAAAAATGAGAGAAAAGAGAGAAGGGGCAATGCTACTATTCCTTTTTCCACACTTGTGCTTCAAAGTAGCACCAGGATCTTCATGATAGAGAGTCTCCTATTTTGTCACTTTCATATACTAGGGGGAATTTTTCATTATAGAACTTGGCTTGTATATTCCAATGATGGGCTTCCTCAAATTGCCCTAGGTCTTCATGAGCAAGCGAGTTGGATGCACACCCACTTAGTTTCTTTTTGAGCTTTCATACACTTATAGCTCTAGTGCATCCGTTGCATGGCAATCCCTACTCACTCACATTGATATCTATTTATAGGCATCTCCATAGCCCGTTGATATGCCTAGTTGATGTGAGACTATCTCCTTCTTTTTGTCTTCTCCACAACCACCATATTCTATTCCACCTATAGTGCTATATCCATGGCTCACGCTCATGTATTGCGTGAGAGTTGAAAAAGTTTGAGAATACTAAAGTATGAAACAATTGCTTGGCTAAAACCAGGGTTGTGCATGATTTAATACTTTGTGTGATGAACATGGAGCATAGCCAGACTATATGATTTTGTAGGGATAACTTTCTTTGGCCATGTTATTTTGAGAAGACATGATTGCTTTATTAGTATGCTTGAAGTATTATTGTTTTTATGTCAATATTAAACTCTTGTTTTGAATCTTATGGATCTGAATATTCTTGCCACAATAAAAAAAGATTACATTGATAAAAATGTTAGGTAGCATTCCACATCAAAAATTCTGTTTTTATCATTTACCTACTCGAGGACGAGCAGGAATTAAGCTTGGGGATGCTTGATACGTCTCCAACGTATCTATAATTTTTTATTGTTCCATGCTATTATATTATCTGTTTTGGATGTTTTATATGCATTAATATGCTATTTTATATTATTTTTGGGACTAACCTGTTAATCTAGAGCCCAGTGCCAGTTTCTGTTTTTTCCCTGTTTTTGAGTTTTACAGAAAAGGAATATCAAACGGAGTCCAAACGGAATAAAAATTTACGGTGATCATTTATGAACCAGAAGAAGCCCACAGAGCATTGGAGGTGGGCCAGAAGAGTCACGAGGCAGCCACAAGCCTAGGGGGCGCGCCCCCCTGGCTTGTCGTCGCCTCATGGCCCCCCTTGACTTGATTCCAACGACAAGTACCCCTATATATCCAAAAACCTCCAGAAAGAAACCTAGATGGGGAGTGCCGCCGCCTCAAGCCTCTGTAGCCACGAAAAACCAATCGGGAGCCCGTTCCGGCACCCTGCCGGAGGGGGAAACCATCACCGGAGGCCATCTTCATCATCCCGGCGGTCTCCATGATGAGGAGGGAGTAGTTCACCCTTGGGGCTGAGGGTATGTACCAGTAGCTGTGTGTTTGATCTCTATCTCTCGTGTTCTTGAGATGACACGATCTTAATGTACCGCGAGCTTTATTAATATAGATAAATCATATGGAGTTTTCCCCTCTCTATCTTCTTGTGATGAATTGAGTTTTCCCTTTGAAGTTTTCTTATCAGATTGAGTCTTTAAAGGATTTGAGAGCACTTGATGTATGTCTTGCGATTGGATATCCGTGGTGACAATGGGATGTTCTATTGATCCACTTGATGTATGTTTTGGTGATCAACTTGCGGGTTCCGTGACCTTGGGAATCTATGCATAGGGGTTGGCACACGTTTTCGTCTTGACTCTCCGGTAGAAACTTTGGGGCACTCTTTGAAGTTCTTTGTGTTGGATTGAACATGATGAATCTGAAATTGTGTGATGCATATCGTATAATCAAGCCCATGGGTACTTGTGGTGACATTGGAGTATCTAGGTGACATTAGGGTTTTGGTTGATGTGTATCTTAAGGTGTTATTTTAGTACGAACTCTAGGGCTTATCGTGACACTTATAGGGATAGCTCATACGATTGATCGGAAAAGATAACTTTGAGGTGGTTTCGTACCCTACAATAATTTCTTCGTTTGTTCTCCGCTATTTGTGACTTTGGAGTGAACTCTTTGTCGCACGTGAGGGATTTACATATGATTCAACTATGTCAGTATTGTTGAGAGAACTTGCACTAGTGAAAGTATGAACCCTAGGCCTTGTTTTCAAGCACTGCAATACCATTTTTGCTCACTTTTGTTACTTGCTACCTTGCTGTTTTTATATTTTCAGATTACAAAAATCTATATCTACTATCCATATTACACTTGTATCATCATCTCTTCGCCGAACTAGTGCACCTATACAATTTACCATTGTATTGGGTGGGTTGGGGACACAAGAGACTCTTTTTTATTTGGTTGCAGGGTTGTTTGAGAGAGACCATCTTCATCCTACGCCTCCCACGGATTGATAAACCTTAGGTCATCCACTTGAGGGAAATTTGCTACTGTCCTACAAAACTCTGCGCTTGGAGGCCCAACACGAGTCTACAAGAAGAAGGTTGCGTAGTAGACATCAAGGCGTACAAACAATCTGCTGAAGCCAACCAAGCCGCCTTGACCAAACGTGCAGAAGATGCCGAGGGCCGACTTAAGCCCGTTACTGAAGAGCTGAGCCGTCTGAAACGCCATGTATCTCGGATGATTGAAGCTGTCTTTGGTAAGTGTTGCTAACTATGTTATGAGCATTCCGTTTAACCAGTCTTTAGAAAAACTCGCCCGGCGACTTATATAATTTAACTGTTTGCAGGCCGTCGAACTCGTAACCTTCCAGACGAGAGCTTGCTTAAACTGAAAGCTATGTATGCTTTTACTGAGAAGCTATATGCTGGAAGCCTCTTCACCATCAGGGTTGTTTTTGGTGAAAAGGGGACTCCCAAGTTGATCAAAGACGTGCTAAATTGCCTCTCCACCGTCCCTAAGCATTTTGAAGAAATGAAGAAGTCATCCGCCCGCAAAGGCGCAATAGCTGCTTTGAGCCGGGCTTTGGCGTATGCGCCGGAGCTTAACCCGGAGGAGATGGTGGGAGGTTTTCCAGCGCTAAAGGCCGACGGGTCAGAATTCACGCAAGACGACTACGCTCTTTGCTTCAGAGCGTCTCGAGCATTGGCCAGCCAACTAGCTGCAGAAGCTGACCTGAAGGTTTACTAGGCGGCTTATGACAACAACAACGCACGAATCCGGGCGCCTACATTTGAGCCGGTGGATCTGACTCCTCAAAGCCGTAAGCACATCTTTGCCCCTGATGTTGACCCGTCTCCAATCTTGCATGATGAGGCCGAATTTGAAGCTTTAATCAACTGCAACTAGGATGTGGACAACCTTTAGATCCAGGAGACCGAAGACCCGGCGCAGGATGACCCGTCCACGAGTTAGAAGATAAGCTGGCCTCAGATGAAGTTGACCCGGGCAACACTGAGCCGCCGGGTTATAGCTTGTGCGAAAAACTTGAGTCCACACATTTTGGCCCCCCTGGAGCCTTGTAATAACCGTAGAAAAACTTGATTGCCTGTGCCGTGCCTTCGTGCACGTTTTGAGCTTTAACAACTCATATTCCAGCAGCTTTAGCGTTTCAAAATTTTTCCACAGTGTCAATTCATCAATTCCCACTGGCAGGTTACAATCCATGAGTAATACTAAGCCGGGATTTCCCAAAAACTTAGAATCTTATCATGAAAAACTCCTGCAAAATAACAAGCAAAAAATACATATATATCTTTTGTTACTGTTTAGGCGGCTTTGAAGGCACAGCCCAAAGAGATCAACTCTTATATTTTTAGAAAAAAACTCTAATTTGTTGCTTCAAAGAAGCTAGGCATGAGTGCCCAAAATCCCATAAGCCGGCTCTCACGTGACATAAATCCGTCGTTTTAACCTTAACCAGTTCAGGGTCTTAAAAAGATTGTCTGTTAAGAGTACGATCGGGCCACATAGCGGAGAGACTACAGCAGATAGGTGAGTTTATCCTCGCTCTTTGTAAGCCGGCTCTCTCGTGACATAAGCCGCCGTTTTAACTTTGACAAGTTCAGGGTCTTGAAAAGATTGACTGTCAAACGTTCGGCGGGTCACCTGGCGGAGTAGCAAGTTGCAAACAGGCAGGTTTAACTCAAATATGGCATATAAAGCCGGTCAAGAGGGTATGAAAGCTAAACCCAGTGGGTTGGAAGCCCCCAAGTGAACATATGAATAATCGACTCTTTGCACCATCAACTGTTGCATGAAAACGGCAGAGGCCCCTAATTATGGGGATGCCAACTTTATTATATTATAAAGGGTGATATACACAATGACAAAAGTATGTACATTGATGAGAGCCGGTGACTCAAGTGTAGTAAGGATGAAGATGAGCAATGTTCCGCGGCCTGGCAGTCTCCTCCCCAGAAGTGCGTGACTTGTCGCTCTCCCGCACATCAATGAGATAGTAAGAACCATTGTTGAGATTTCTGCTGATCACAAAAGGTCCTTCCCAGGGGGGTGATAACTTATGCATATCTGTCTGGTCTTGAATCAGACGAAGCACTAAGTCGCCTTCTTGGAACGTTCGGGTCTTGACTCTGCGGCTATGATAGCGACGCAAATGTTGTTGATAAATCGCCGACCGTGCGGCTGCAAGATCCCGTTCTTCATCCAAGGCATCCAACGCGTCCTGACGCGCCGTCTCATTGTCAGTTTCAACGTAAGCCGCCACCCTGGGCGATTCATGACGGATATCACTGGGGAGAACGGCTTATGCGCTATAAACCATGAAGAAGGGCATGTAGCCTGTTGATCTGTTGGGGGTGGTTCTAATGCTCCAAAGGACTGAAGGTAACCTTAAGCCGGGGTTTTATCCCTCTCAAAATTTCCTGGTTAGCACGCTCCGGTTGACCGTTAGACTGTGGATGAGCCACGGAGGAGACATCAAGGCGGATGTGTTCACTGTCACAGAACTCTTTCATAGCCCCCTTGGACAGATTTGTACCATTGTCAGTAATGATACTGTGAGGGTAACCAAACCAAAAAATCAGCTTTTTGACGAACTGAACTGCTGTTGCTGCGTCGCACTTACTGACCGGCTCTGACTCAACCGACTTAGTAAATTTATCAACCGCCACCAAGAGGTGGGTCTTCTTATCTTTAGACCTCTTAAATGGTCCAACCATATCAAGCCCCCAGACCGCGAACGGCCAGGCGATTGGAATCATCCGCAATTCTTGAGCCGTCACATGGGCACGTCGTCCAAATTTCTGACACCCATCACATCTACTGACCAGATACTCTGCATCTGCATGAGCGGTTAACCAGTAAAAACCGTGCCGAAAAGCATTGGCCAACAAGGATTTTGACCCGGCGTGATGACCACAATCGCCAGCATGTATCTCTTGTAAAATTTCACGGCCCTCTTCTGGAGAAACACATCGTTGAAAAATACCAGTCACACTGCAACTGTGCAACTCGCCATTGACAATAGTCATGGACTTAGATCGCCTTATGATTTTCCGTGCCAAGGTCTCGTCCTCGGGTAACTCGCCGCGAGTCAGATACGCCAGATAAGGCAACGTCCAATCAGGAATAGCACGAAGAGCCGCCACCAATTGTCCCTCCGGGTCAGGTATAGCAAGATTCTCCTCGGAAGGCAATTTGACGGACGGGTGATGCAGGACATCCAGAAACACATTAGGCGGCACCGGCTTACGCTGAGACCCCAAACGTGATAACGCATCAGCCGCCTCATTCTTCCGACGATCAATATGATCCACCTGATAGCCCTTAAAGTGACTAGCGATGACATCAACCGCCTGGCGATAAGCCGCCATACGAGGTCCTTAGAATCCCACGTGCCCGATACTTGCTGGGCTACCAGGTCTGAGTCGCCGAGACATCTGACCCGGCTCAAATTCATCTCCTTGGCCACACGGAGCCCATGAAGCAAGGCATCATATTCAGCTGCATTGTTAGTACAAGGAAACATTAGCCTTAAGACATAACAAAATTTGTCACCTCTAGGGGAAGTTAAAACAACTCCAGCCCCCGAGCCTTCCAACTGCCTGGATCCATCAAAGTGAATCATCCAATAAGTATTGTCCAGCTTCTCTTCAGGTGCTTGACACTCCGTCCAGTCATTTATAAAATCCACCAGGGCCTGAGGTTTGATAGTTGTTCGAGGCACATACTTCAAATTAAGAGGCCCAAGCTCAATCACCCACTTAGCAATCCTGCCGGTGGCTTCTCTATTCTGAATAATATCTCCCAAAGGAGCAGAACCGACCACTGTGATTGGATGTCCAAGGAAGTAATGCTTCAACTTGCGGTTTGCCATGAACACTCCAAACACCAGCTTTTGCCAATGCGGGTATCTTTGCTTGGACTCTGTCAAAACCTCACTGACATAATAAACTGGCCGCTAGACCGGATATTCTTTGTCTGCCTCCTTGCGCTCCACAACGATTGCAACACCGACGGCTTTGTTATTAGCCACCACGTACAGGAGCAATGGCTCTTTTTCCACGGGAGCAGCCAAGACAGGCGGCTCAACCAACTGTTTTTTGAGCGCCTCAAACGCATCATTGGCAGCATCACTCCAGACAAAATCATCTGTCTTCTTCATCATCTGATACAAAGGAATAGCCTTCTCGCCCAGACGGCTTATGAACCGGCTTAAGGCGGCAATACGACCCGCCAAGCGCTGGACGTCATTAATGCACGCCGGCTTAGACAATGTGGTGATGGCCTTTATCTTATCCGGGTTAGCTTCAATGCCCCGTTCTGAAACCAAAAATCCCAGAAGCTTGCCTGCAGGTACACCAAAGACACACCTAGCCGGATTAAGCATCATCTTGTAAACCCGTAGGTTATCAAAAGTCTCCTTCAAATCATCAAGTAGAGTCTCCTTCTTCCTTGACTTGACTACAATATCATCCACATAAGCATGAACATTGCGTCCAATTTGACTATGAAGACAGTTCTGCACACGGCGTTGATAAGTCGCCTGCACACTTTTGAGTCCAAAAGGCATGGATACGTAGCAGAAAGCTCCAAAAGGCGTAATAAAGGATGTCTTCTCTTGGTCTTTGACTGCCATTTTGATCTGATGGTAACCCGAATAAGCGTCCAGGAAACATAAACTCTCACAACCCGCCGTTGCATCAATGATCTGGTCGATATGGGGGAGCACAAACGGATCAACTGGACACGCCTTGTTGAGGTCTGTGTAATCTACACACATGCGCCACGTGTCGTTCTTCTTAAGTACGAGCACGGGGTTAGCCAACCATTCCGGGTGAAAAACCTCCACGATAAACCCTGCTGCTAAGAGCCAGGCTACCTCTTCCCCAATAGCCTTACGCCGCTCTTCATTGAAATGACGGAGGAATTGTTTGACTGGCTTAAACTTAGGATCCACATTAAGGTGGTGCTCAACGAATTCTCTCGGTACACCCGACATGTCAGACGGCTTCCATGCAAAGATGTCCCGATTCTCACGGATGAATTCGATGAGCGCGCTTTCCTATTTGGGGGCCATATTGGCCCCGATAGTGAACTGCTGCGATGAGTCGCCAGGAACAAAATCCACCAACTTGGTATCTTCTGCCACAAACTTCAGGGGCAGGTCAGATTCCGTGTTGGGCTTCTTCAGCGGGGTCATATCCGCCGGGTCAACATTGTCTTTATAAAACTTTAGCTCTGCCTCAGCACAACTTGACTCCGCATACGCAGCATCACCTTCCTCACACTCAAGAGCAATATTCCGATCACCATGCACTGTAATCGTTCCCTTCAGACCAGGCATCTTGAGCTGCAAGTACACATAACAAGGCCGGGCCATGAATTTGGCATAAGCCGGCCGTCCAAACAGAGCATGATATGGGCTCTTGATTTTAACCACCTCAAACCATAAGGTCTCCACCCTATAGTTGAACTCATCATCAAAAGCTACCTCAAGGGCAATTTTTCCAATTGGGTAAGCCGATTTGCCTGGTACCACACCGTGAAAAACTGTAGATGATGGTTTGAGATCCTTGTCAACCAGGTTCATCCGACGGAAAGTGTCATAGTAAAGGATGTTGATGCTGTTGCCGCCATCCATCAGCACTTTGGTGAACATGTAGCCTCCTACTTGAGGGGCTACCACAAGGGCCAAGTGCCCCGGGTTATCCACTCATGGCGGGTGATCCTCCTTGCTCCATGATATCATGTGCTCAGACCACTTTAAGTATTGCGGAAGAGCCGGCATGGCTGCGTTAACCGCCCTCTTGCGCACTTTCTGATCACGCTTATCAAGGCTCGTTGTGAAGACATGATACATGCCTCCATTAAGCTGCTTTGGGTTATTCTGATACCCTGATTGATTATTTTGCTGCTGACCACCATTGCCAGACTGCTGATTATGACCTCCATGGTTACCTTGACCTTGATAACCAGAGCTTGAGCCGCCTGCACCAAAGCCTGACCCATGAGAGCCGGATCCTGACCCGCCGGGCGGTCCATTGCCGTTACCGTGATGCTGGTTAAGGCTGTAGTTTCGGAACTCCCGCATGATATAACAATCTTTCCAAGCATGAGTGGACGGCTTGTTAGGTAGACTGTGCTTCGGGCAGGGGTCGTTAAGCATTGCCTCCATGTTGAAGGGCTTGCCTTTGCCAAAAGACGGTTTACCGTTGCCCTTGCCGCGGTTGTTCCCGGTGTTGGTATTGGCTACCAGATCTGACCCGCCGTCTGGATGCTTCCGTTTACCACCATTACCTGGGTTATTGTTTCCTGCCCCATTCTGCTGTTAACCTTTGCCGTTGCCATTCTTCTTACCCTTAGCAGACTTCTCATCATCAGACCCAGGGTCCTTCGTGCTATCAGAATCTGCATATTTGGTGAGAGCTGCCATGAGCTCGCCCATGTCCTGGCAGGAACGCTTGAGCCGTCCCAGCTTCTGCTTAAGTGGCAAAAAATGACAATTTTTCTCCAGAATCAGAACCGCCTGAGCCGCCGTGATATTGTCAAACGAATGAATAATGGTTGAGACCCGCCGGACCAAATGATGGGCCGACTCATCCTCACACTACACGCAATGATCCAAATCAATGATCATTATAGGCTGCTTGCACGTCCCTTGAAAATTCTTGATGAACCTTGCTTTCAACTCGGCCCAGGAATTGATGGTATTGGGTGGCAAACCCTTTAACCATGTACGAGTCGGTCCTTCCAACATCATGATGAAGTACTTAGCACAGACTGCATCACTGACGTCTACACATCTCCATGGCTAGCTCATAACTCTCGATCCAGGCTTCTGGAGGCAGATCAGCTGTATAATTAGGCACTTTGCATGGACCCTTAAAATCCTTAGGCATGCGCTCATTCCGCAGAGCCGGTGCTAAACACGGCACTCCCACAGCTCTGGAGGTGACTCCGGCTCCCACCGAAGTTGAAGGGGTCATCGGGGGCGGCTCTTGGAAAGCTGCTGCGGCCGCCGCCTCCCACTGAGCTCTAGCATTATCCACAATCGCTTGAGCATCGACAACGGGTGGGTCATGACGGGGCGGGTTTCGACGTTGCTTGCTACTGGAGACCGCCGGCGACTCCAAACACCGGCTATAACTGCGGCTTGGGATGGGGGTTGAGTGCACACGGCTCCGGCTGTAAGTATACTTCTCCTGTTGAGCTACCGCTGTCTACAAGTACCCAATGGCATTCCTTGCTTCTTCGGCGAAAGGCGTCCCATCGGTGAGGGGGAGCGCATTGAGTCTGGCAGCTGCCGCTACCATGTTCTCCACCGGGTTAGAATAATGATCGGGTGGCGTCAAAAAACGTTGCGGCGGGGTCTGGTTCCTGCGGGGCGGGCCTGGCTGCCGATGCTGATTCGCCGCCCTATTCCCAGGCACCTCCGCCGTCCGTGTCATGGTAAACGGCGCGTTCGGTCCTGCTCCCGGGGTGTTAAAAAGATTTCTGGGCTCATACTGATCAGGCAGGCGGGACTGATGCCTCATCCAGAGAACTGCCTCTGAAGCTTGTTGATCCAGACTAAGGCGAAAAGCTTCAGCCCTGAGTCGCTCCGACTTAGCATCCATCTGAGCCTGTAACACATTGATCGCCTCCTGGGCCCTGGTCATCTGGTCCTTCAACCTCGCGATCTCTGCGTTACGGTTAGCTTGGTTTTCCGCTGTGACCTTGGTCCCCATTAGAGTTATCAGCTTGTTCATCAGATCCAGCAAAACTTGAGCCGGGGGCCTGGCTAACCCGGACCCTGCCGCGCCGGCCGCCGCTGTCCTTGCCACCGTGCTGCCAAAAGCTGGCGCCGATCCAGCCATGAAGACGGCGGCTTGGCTCAGCGGCTCATAGGGCTTCGGAAAACTATCACCATCGAAGTAGCCCCCTAGCCCGCCGTTGTGAAGCTGGTAGATTGATTCCGCCTCTCCGCTCGAGGATCCATTCTTTGAGAAGATTAGGGTTTCTTCCCGTGACATAGAGCCTTCCTCAAACTCCGCGCCTTGGGTGAAGCCGACGAAGACGTGCTTCCGGCCCGGCTTGATCCGGGCGGGTTGTGCGCGTCGGGCCGACTCGACGAGGTCGGTGCAGATGTCCGGCCCGGGCTTAGATCCGCCGATCTTGCCGATGAAAACGTGAATTCCGCCGAAGGGGACCCGGTACCCGTACTCGATTGAGTCGGCCTCGGGGCCCCAGCCAACGTCGTCGATGTAGAGCTTGCCGCGATGACTCTTAGTCATCCTGCCAACGACGTATCCCTCGATCCCTGGGAGAGAGCCCTTCGAGTACTCCAAACCACCGAGCATCGACCCCACGGTGGGTGCCAACTGTCGTGGTTTTATCACGGCAGATGTCCTAGTGCAAGGACTTAGGGGTGAAGCCATCGCTACGGCGATTAACTCGAAGGGGTTGATCGGGACGAAAGACACAGGTTTACCCAGGTTCGGCCCCTCTCGAAGGAGGTAATAGCCTACGTCCTGCTTTGAGTTGTATTGATTGGGTATCGATTACAAGGGAGCGGATTCGCTTGACCTAGCACTCGATCTAAGGTTTTCGTGGCCTAAGCCGCCCAGGGAACCCGCCTTTATATACATAGGTCGAGGCCCCAGGCTTACAAGAGTCCGGGCCGGGTTACATCTAGTAACCGACCTTATCTCTAACTATCCTTGCCTTGTTTGGCCAGCCGTCTCCCGGCGGCTTACGCCTCCGGGTCACATGTTGCCTTCCAGCTCTGGGCCTCCACCAGGCCCGTCTGGCGAGTTACTTCCAGGCCTTGTCTTGATCTTCCAGCCTGTTTAAGGCCTCACTGTTAAGCCGCCAACTTCATGACCCGGCCCCTCCTGGGCGGGTCTTACCACGGGGTTATATCCTCAACAGGGTTGGTCTTGAAGGCGACCACCACACCTTTACAACTTCTTCGGAGCACACCACAAACACGGAAGCTTCCGGAGGAACTTGACCACCTAGGCCACTTCACACCCTTCCCCGGAGCACACCACAAAAGGAAGCTTCCGGGGGAACCTTGGCCACATAGACCTCTTGACAAACTCCTCAATATATCACCAAACCGTCTAGGAGGCGGAAGCCTCCAAGAGTAATAAACTCACGGGCTCACACTCGAACAAATCGATGCGGGGAGCTCAAACCAATGCAACAAATGCAATGCAAGGTCAAGCAACAAATGCTCAACTCACTCTCTCAATCTCACAAGATGCACTCTCTAAAGTAGGAGCTTGAAGAGAGGGGATGCCATGGAGGAAATCAACAAATGAATCCAAGATCCATCCACAAATCCCCCTTCACATAGAGGGGAGATAGGGACTTAGGAGAGGTGGTATGATGCTCAAAATGATGTTTAGAAAGTGTATGAACAACCCCCAAACCGGTGGGGAGGCAGGGCTCTTTTATAGCCAACCCCCAAAACTAGCCGTTGGGGCTCCAACGGACAGTTCCTGGACACCCCGTGCCCACGGGGGTTGAGACCCCATGCCCACAGGGTCCCGTGCCCATGATACAAGCCCGTGTGCATGGGGACCCCGTGCCCACGGCCTCAAAACCCCGTGCGCACGAGGTACCGAGAGACAGCCCAGAGGAGGAAACTGAAACATGCATAACTTGGGCATACGAACTCCGAATTCGATGATCTTGGGCTCGTTTTAAAGCTATGGAAAAGCCCAAGGTCCTCACATAGAGAACCACCCAATATCAACAATAAAGAATGATGCAAATCATGAAAAGGTTTGAGCTCTCTACATGCGACGTGATCAAGCTACTCGCCCGAAAGCCCTCTTGATAGTACGGCTATCAAACCTATAATCCGGTCTCGCACAAAGCACCATGAGACCGACAAAACTAGGAAAACCTAGATAAGGTATAACTTTTCCTTGCACATTCAACTTGAGCTTGATGATGACTTTTAATGCTTGCCTCAAGTTGTAATCCTTTTCTTGTCCACGATCACTTGGTGAAGATACTCGAGATGCTTCCTCATATTGCAATGAGGGAAGCCTTCACTTAATCCCATCTTCACACGCACATTACCATGATGTGGACCTCAAGCTTCAAAGCATATAACCTCCGGCTTCTCATCTTGCACTTGGACTCCTCGAACCCGATGATCATCACCACTTGATGTCATCCTCACATATGCCATTCGAAATCTTTCTTTTGATGCAAGCCCATGAGAAACACCTAACCCATATAGACATATCAAACACATAGCATGGGTTAGTGCACAAAACACAATTCACAATTACTTACCATACCACTAGATCACTTGATCCCACGCCGCACATTATTTGCGCTTGTGTGTTGACCATCTAGATACACTATTTGAGCTTCATCTAGGTCAACCAACATCTTTACTTCAAGCTTTATATTGGTTTCTTGAAAGCCATAATGAACTCTTCATTTTACTTCATTGCTTCAAGACTATATCACCAAAGCTCTTTCATGACCATATCAAGATTCACCATGAACATCATATTGGTCATCGCTTTCTCTTTTAAATGCCCCATCACAAACTCTTGAGAGACACAATGAATTCTTCACTCTAGTTTCTTGCTTCAAGATATGATCAACCAAAACCCAAGTCATGAGTTCATCATGATCTTCACTTGAACATACCACAGATTGAATTCTTCCCTTTAATTATACTCTCAAGACCTTGATTATTATAAGTCCAAATGTGACAAACTTTGAGATCCTCCAATGAAATCCACCACGAGGACTTATTGGAGAGGATTTTGATGGAACTCTTCCCACATAAATTC
The DNA here is from genome assembly GCA_039707655.1 of Elymus sibiricus. NCBI lineage: Eukaryota > Viridiplantae > Streptophyta > Magnoliopsida > Poales > Poaceae > Elymus > Elymus sibiricus. The sequence continues at coordinate 61,618,233 of CM077665.1, forward strand.
AACATGCTTCATGCATCACTATGGAACACTTCTTCGTATAAGATACAATCCCCTTATGCTCCATAGAGATTGTCATTCAATACCAAAGCTAAGAGCAAATATTCATCTCTGTGGCAATCATCCTTAAGCCTCCACCTATGTAATATCCCTTCAAATATATCTCAGTGAAAGCATTAGTCCATAGAGATTGTCATTAATTACCAAAACCACACTTAGCGGCTAGATGCCCTTTCAATCTCCCCCATTTTGGTAATTGATGACAATCTCAACAAGAGGGTTTATATAATGAATTTCAAAAGCAAGCATGCAATTTATTCGAGAATAAACTGTATACTTGAGGTGGTTTTGATAGCCTCAAATATCACAAAGATAGTTGATGTTATCAAAACCGGCTATACTAGCATCACAATACTACAGAAGAATTTGATGCTAGTAGAACCACACTATATAGAGCAAACTCCCCCACAACATATGCATGTGTGAATGAACTTGAATTTCATTGCATATATTGTATGACATAAACTTGGCGGAGTTTTCTCTATATACAAGCAACAAGCATAAACAAATGTAGATATGCATGAATGACAAGAACCAACCCACTTCTCCTAAACCCTCTAAACTTCTCCCCCATTGGCATCAAATGCCAAAATGGAAGAAATCTAGAAGGTCAATATAGTATGAGTTCCTTCTTAATTTGTGCATTTCTCATATGTGAGTGGAATCAAATGCACATACCCTTTTATGAATAAATGGAGGAGCTCAAACTACATAGGGGATCCATGGAATGAAACAAGAAGATAAAACATGAGAAAAATTTCCAAAAACTTATGAGTGCAAAGATATAAGAAATACATACAAGCACTCACTTCTCATCCTCTTACCGAATCCATCAAAGAAACAAAGAAGAGACAATCCCAAGGACCGGTAGTAAACAAAAAGATATCAAAGAGGGATATGCACTTTCTGATGTGTATAAGTTTCTTAAGTGGCCAATAATTATCAAGACGAGCATCCACAAAGAAAATTTCACACACAAAAGGGTACAACAAAATAAGAACATGATATCCATGAATGAATCCATTCTTATACAAACTTGATCTTAGCATATGAGCTTTGTCACATGACACATGGCACAAGGCACATGGCGCAAATTGATCTTATTTGATTAAAATGAATTACTAAGCGAGGGAGCAAAAACCACAACCAAAAAGAGTGTTTTTGCAATTTTATCAATATTGCACATAAGAGCACATTGAGCATTTGACATGCAACAAATTTCTTAATCGAGATATTTGGGATAAGTGAACCATGAGCATGGTTTTATAGGTCCCCATGATATGCTTTTTCTCAAATGTCTCATAGATGCTATAAAAGAGGTTCAAGCTTTTGCAAGAAACACAAACTCAACAAGTACTAAGCATGCCATGATGCAACATATATAATGTTGACTCTAATTCAAATAAATGCATGGTGAAGTACTTGTTACCGAGGGAGCATTGGTTTAAGGGGCCCTTGATCTAGCTCGGGAATATGAGGGACTTGGTCTTGTTCTTGGATATGTACATGATCTCCCATAGCATCTCGCTCTTGCATTGGGGGTGATGACTTCCCTTGTGGTCGATCCACAAGAGGGGCTCTTACTCCTTCTTCTTCTACATGGACACGGGGTTTTTCTTATGGAAAAAATATGACCATTCCCCATTGTACTTGTAGCTTGGGAAGGAGCCTCATCACCTACAACACTTGAAACAAATTGCTCTACAAGGAAGCCGTTATTCTCATCACACTCCACATTAATTGTTCCCTCAATGAATCCCGTAGATTTATTGAGAATACAGTAAGTGGGAGTTTGATGCATATCCCAAAAAAACTGACCCAAATTTTGGTTAACCCGGTTTTCATGAATAGATTAAACACTTACAACCGAACCGGGTTTTCATTTATCTTTTCCCTGAAATCATGGAATCAGCCAAACTTGGCTCTAATAGTTTCCCACGTTGTCTTCACATTCCTCATGAATAAGCCAAGCATCCAATGCATCTCCAAAGTACCTAAAACACATTAAGGTACAATTTGCTCCCCAAACTTATTGGGTCCGAAGTAGTTAGCACAACTACAATACATATGGCAAACTCCACATTTAAATAAGTGCATATGGATATGAACTCGCAATTCATGCACATCTTTAACCATTACGAATATTATGGTGTTTACCCAATATAGAGGATCAAGTAGAGCAAGGCATGATGAAGTATATAAATAAATATGCATCCACAAGCCTACCAAGGTCCAAAGAGATACAATTTGGACAAAAGAACGCATACACGATGAATGCACCAATAATAACAAAGAATTCAAGTTGTCCAAATTATATCAAAGTGGTGAATCCACACAAGACCGCACACAAAGAACAACACATGATTTAAGCAAAAAACCAATGAGCATAGGATATACACTACACACATGCTCAAAGGCTTATCTCACTCAAGTAGATAATAGATAGTGCAAGTAGTGAGATAAGGCAAGTTGAAGCACGAGCCGAGAAGAATATGATCATAAAATTTCTACCACATGAAGAAATACCAATTGTAAGAGAATAAAAAAGGTATTTGGAATTAACACTTGGTGGTAGTTTCCGAAGATGCACAAGATCAAAAACATAATCCAAAGCATAAGAAGACAGTTTCATAGTGTTCTTGGTCGGGTGGGCATTTCTACCCGTTGGACCCCGTGCGCACGGGGGTCTAGGACCCCGTGCACATGGGGTGTCCAGAGAGTTTCGCGGCACCCCATGCGCACGGGGGTTAAAGACCCCGTGCACACGGGGTGTCCAGTAAGTTTCTGTGAAACTCTAAGGACACCTCGATGAAGCACGCTACAAAGCAAATAAAAACTAACAAGAGATAATTAATGGATGCTTTGAGAATTTAAATTTCGAATGAGCTTGACATACCACATATTGACTAGATAATATTGAATATCAATACTAGGTGATATTTCTCATTTTTCACATTTCGGGTTTGTGAGGTGCACAAAACATAACACTCCCCCGTAATGTGATGATCCACTAATATCTAACAAGAGTCAAAATGATTCCAATATGATACACTAAAGGCTCAAGACTACAAACACCACTATATGATGTGCAATGCAACCTACACAGGCTAGATAACATAAATCAAGCACACTAGGAAGCACAACATATACATACACATGCTAGATACAAAACCTAAACATGCAAGGGGCGAATAACTTTCAATGTGAGCAATGGAACTACAAGTTACCGCAAAGAGGAACATTGGATAGATAATATGAAGGTAATCCACATGAGTTGGCTCAAACAACTAAATGGTGGATATTCTCTTTCTTCATGAACTAGCCAAATCTCCAATGTCCTCCACACACCTATTGATCAAGTTTGAGATTGATGGTCCCCAACCAAGTTGGGTCCTAAGAAGTTAGTCACAATAGGCTTGGCAACCCAAATGGTCTTTTCCATTTCAAAACCACTTTGGGTACCAACATACTTGGCAAACAAATTGCCAACAACATCCTTCCTAAGAAAATAATGATCATTGACTAGAGGAGGCTTAGGGATGTTACCATTTGGACAAGATGAGGATATGTGTCCCCTCTCACGACAATTGTAGCAACATGTTCCCCCCTTCTATTTTTCTTAATTTTTTCAACTTGGGGAGCATTACCTTGGTTCATCATTGGTAGTGGCCTTTCTTCAACTTGAGTTTGACATTGAGGTTTCACTTGATGTTGACCTTGAGATTGAACTTGAGGCCGCTTACCTTGTTGCTTCACATTTGAAGCCATCTTCTTTAATGGACAAGCTCTCACATGGTGTCCAACATTTTTGCACTTGAAGCATGTAATGTTGGCCTCATTCTTGACTTCGTCTTGTCCCTTGTTCTTGTTCTTGGACTTCTTGTTGTTGGAAATGAAACCAAGTCCACCTTTGTCATGAGGGGATTTTTGAACAATCAATATATTTTTGAGAGTGGAGTTCCCTTCATGACACTTTTCCAAGTCTTTCTTCAAAATAGTGACTTGGGCCTCGAGCTCTTTGTTTTCCTCTACAAGGTTAGTATCAACAAAATTACTAGAGGAAGTAGAAGCTTCATTGTTAGAGCAACAAGGAAAGGAGTGCAATTCATCACAAGAATTGGCAAAAGTATGTTTAGATGAATCACTAGGACTAGCACATGTTAATAAAGCATTTTGAGTAGAAATAGTGCTAATGTCCACATGAGGCTCACAAGATGTTACCTTAGTCACAATTGCCTCATGAGCTAACTTTAGCCTTTCATGGGAGATTCGAATGTCATCATGAGAGCCCGAGAGCTTTTCATGACTTTCTTCTAATTTTCCATAATTGCTAGTTAGCAAAGCAAGTTGAGCCCTTAGCTCAACATTCTCCTTCAAGATAGATGCCTCACAAGAAATAGAGTTAGTAGCACAAGCATCATTGACAATATGAGAGGAGCTAGTAAAAACTAGAGACTTCACATGAGTAGCTTGAAGTTCCTCATAAGACTTAGAGAGTTTAGTGAGCTCTCCTTTGACATTCTTGTACACAAGTTCAAGGTGCTCAAAATCCTCTTTAAGTTGATCATGAGCAACTTCAATCTCTTCTTTGGAAGATTCTAAGTCTCTTAGTGTTTCTAGAGCTTCAAGAAGGTTACTATCAAGTTTTTCATTTTGTTCTTGCTCTTCGTGAAGTAAATCATTACACTTTCCAAAATGAGTAATAAGATCTTTAAACATCACATAAGTGTTCTTATTTACACCACGAAGAGAATTTCCAATTTCATATATTACTTGACTCATATCCCTATCACATTCATTATCACTATCATCACTATCATTACTAAGAGTAGATGAAACCTCGGCAATACCTCTTGTCTTGAGGCACATATGAACATTGGAGGTTGATGGCGATTCTTTTGGAGAGGAAGATCCTTCATCAATAAGATTTGGAGATTCATGTCCATCCTCTTGACACTCATAGTATTTCCTCTCCAACATGGTGGTTTCCTTCTTTGCTCTTCTAGCAAATTCTCCATTAGTGACTAGTGCACTAATTTCTCTTATTTCCTCTACATAGTTAGTCAAACAACAACAAGAGGAAATAGAAGCATAGATATCATGGCAACAAGGAGCATCAAGCATATCATCACAAAAGTATTCAAGGAATCGCTAAATGATATGCATGGACTATCAACACAAGATTGTATGCCATTTTTGCTACATATGTTCAAGTCCAAAGAAGCTACAACATTAGAATTTTTGCATGAAAGATCATCAATGTTGGGCATAACATCATCATCGTAAATGACATTTCCACTCACCATGTCATTACCTTGGGACATGCCATATGATGATGAGGTGGAAGAAGTTGAAATGTCCAAGCACACGGAGGAAGAAGTAATATGGAATTCTTCATGATTTGAAGATGTGGAGAACTCCTCAATTGACTCCCCCACAAGATGATGAACCTCATCAAGATTGGACCCACCATATATTACTTCAAGTTCGGTCCACATCTCATGAGCCGTCACACAAGTCATGATTGACTCAAACACTTCGAGGGAAATAGACTGAATTATGGCATTCTTCGCACCATACCCACAAAGCATATCATCACATTCCTCACTAGTTGGAAAATTTTCAACCTTCCACGAAGAAGCCCCTACAAGAACAATTCGCACAAAATTTGGACCCATGGTCCGAAAACGACAAAGCATGCGAATTTTCCACAAGTGATAGTTTGTACAACTAAAACAAAAAGTGTCATCATGCACTATACCACTAGTCGACATCTTTACTCTCTAGGCGGTGAAGCCTACCAAGGAGAGACCAAAGCTCTGATACCAATTGAAAGGACCGAGATGACGACTAGAGGGGGGGTGAATAGGCGTTTGGAAACTTTTACGGATTTGGCTTTATCCTAATGAGGAATTAAACTAAACGGATACTTTTCAAGCAGAAATCCTAAATATGCTAGGCTCAACTAAGTGCACCAACAACCTATGCTAAACAAGATAGGCAATTAAAGAAACTAGCAAGCACAAACTATATCACAAGATATGGAAATGTAGGAGCAACTAAGCAATTCTAACTAACACAAGATATATCTATATGAGCAAGTATGAATTGTGGAAAGTAAAAGGTGTGGGAATGAGATAACCACAAGTGAGTCGGGGACGTGGATTTATCCCGAACTTCACACTCGTGAGAGTTCTAATCTCCGTTGGAGAGGTGCCGAAGCCAAAGCTCCGAAGCGCCACCAAGTGGCTCACCGTATTCTCACTTTCGAGTCACCCCCAACAGACGAGCCTCGATTCACTCGGGTTTGGTCTTGAAGGCGACTGTCGGTGTCAAAACCGGCGGATCTCGGGTAGGGGGTCCCGAGCTGTGAGTCTAGGATCGATGGTAACAAGGGACGAAGAAGACGATGTTTTACCCAGGTTCGGGCCCTCCTATGGAGGTAAACCCCTACGTCCTGCTCGATTATATTGATGTGTATGAAGGTTACAGAGTTGATCTACCACTAGATCGAATAGCTAAAACCCTAGATGAGTTTCTCTGGCCTACAATCTAAAACCCTCCGGCTTATATAGACGCCAGGGGTCCCTAGGGTTACACATGGTCGGTTGCCCACCGAAGGTAAAAACATGCCTATTCTACTATCTTAAACTTGGAAGACACGTCACGGCTCCTGAGGTCTCCTCCCTAGCGACGGGAGCTTCGATCAGTCCAATCCTCAGCAAGCGGCCCATGAGTCCGGCCTATAAGAAATAGGCCGGCAGTCCGAGGACCCCTTAATCCCGGACTCCCTCAGTAGCCCCCGGACTAGCCTCCAATGCCGAGGCATATTATCCGGACAACCTTGCGCGTCAAAGTCTTCGGCTTGCGAGGCGAGTTCCTCTATCTCTTCTTGTTTGGCAACCATCCTGCCATCGATGAACTCTCAATCGTTGAGAACTTGCGGGACCCATTGTAGTAACTTCGACGCCCCTCGATCCTTGTGCGCCGAGGGGAAACGGGCGGCCCAGCAGCTTTTTACAAGACTGCTCTTCCCACAAGGGAGGCACCACTCATTTAAACAGGCTGAATCATGGTCTAGGCCACCCCTTCCTCTTCTTCCCCATCAGAAAAAGCTTCGAACGAGAGATCACCAAAAAAACATGGCGAGCGTCCCTGGTTCTTCCTCGCGTCCTTACGGCACCCTTCCCGGGGATTGGGCAAGTTGCTCTGTATCCCTCCTTCGGCTGCGCGACCTCGAGACCCAAGGTTATCTTCCTTCTTCGGATCTGGTGGCCACCCACGCCGGATTAACTTCTTATGGCAACGAGGCCTTCGCAGAGAACTTCCCTAACCCTCACAAGGGAGAGCGGGTATGCTTCGTGCCTTTCCTCTTGCGGGGTCTAGGGTTCCCCATTCATCCCTTCTTGAGGGGATTACTGGAATTCTACGGGATCCAGCTCCATCATCTTACCCCCGGATCTATTCTGCACATCTCGGGCTTTGTCGCTCTTTGCGAGATGTTTCTGGGCTGCGAGGCCCACTTTGGATTATGGAGGAAGTACTTCTGTCTCATCCCCCGCACTCGGGGCGAGACAATTCGGGAAGTCGGAGGAGCCGAAGTATGTCGTATAGCCAGGACGGGGTATCCAGTGGGGACTCCGAAGAAGGAGTCCGAAGAATGGACCTCGGAATGGTTCTATATTGAGGACGTTCCCCTGTTCGATCCAGCTCGGAGGGGTTTGCCCGAATACTCCGACGTCCCTTTGAAGAAAAGGTATAACTGGCGACCGAAGAGTTCATCCCAAGAGGAAGGTGCCGAAGTGCAACGCCTAGCTGCCCAAGTAAGTCTGCTAGCTCATAACAAGCTGACCATTATTGATGTGATGGCTGCCGCCATCGCTCGATGCGTTCAACCCCTTCAGCAAAGGATACACCCTTTGTGGTGTTACAACGGAACAAGTGACACCACTCATTCCCAACGGTTAGGCCCCGCCAATCAAGCGGCGATGGCGGCCGTACTTGCCGACCTATTGAAAGGGGAAGAAGAAGACTTTGTTCGGCTACCGGTTAAGGAGGGCTACTCGGGTTATAGCCCCATCGAATGGGTAAGACTTTCGACTTTGTGACCTGAGTTTGGGTTTTTCACTTGCCCCCTTTGACTGGAGCTTTCAATCTGTGCGAACAGAGCTAGAGGTGCTTTGTCGAGACAATCAATTGTCCGGCGCCTCAACCAGAGAACTACTCTCGAGATGACGATCCAGGATTCCATGACGATCCGGAGCTATCAATCGAGCACGAAGACGGGGTCTTTTACCAAGAGAGCCTTGATGGTTCAAAGGTGGCTATCATAGCCGATCACCCCGGATCACTTCCTTCTTCTACTATAGGCAAAAAGAAAAATTCTCCCCATAGAAGGCAAGCGACCTTCGTCGACCCGAATGTGCCGGTCTCTGCTCCCAAGCGCCGTCGGTCCACGCGACGAACGTCGACTACGGCAACAACGCCCGGTCCGAACAGAAACAGGAATCCTTCATGTGAGCAAACCGCGGGAACGGCCTCAACCACTTGTTCAACCAAAAGGTACCTCGTTTGGCCGCTCAATCTATTGTTAACATGATCGATAGGATTTTACAGAAGATCTCATGTCGAAATACTCAGGAAACGAGTACAACCATCTTCTGTCGGGAATGTTGCCGGGGTGCCTGGCAACACTCATGAACCAAGGCCTTCTGCTCATGCTGAACCCGCTGCGGAGGCCCCTGTGGCCAATCAGGCCCCTGAAAATTCCGGGGACGTATCCGTCACTAACTCCGAGGTAGAGAGTGCGATGAACCACCGGCGGCGACAGGAAGCCTTCGCCATCAGGCGTTTTCCGGACAAGAGTTTAATGCTCTATGTTCGGTAGACGCGTATATCAGAGCTGCCCGAGCTGGGCTTGGGGAAGCCGTGAAACTGATATCGTCCAGCCTGGAGGTGAGTGATCAGTTTTAATAATCCGAACACACATATTAACCCAGTAGCCCCCGAGCCTTGAATTGGTCGGGACGGCCGAGTTAAGGATCCGCATATTGTTTTATTTATAATGTAGGCTTCAAGGCAGCAGAATGAGCAATTGGCCAATGACCTGGAGGTGAGCCGAGCGCAGGTGCAAGCCATGAAGGCCGAACTTGAACAAGTGAAGAATTTTACCCGGGAGGCGCATGGTGAGTATGTCCAGTTTGCCGATCTTAGTATATAGTCCCATGCTGACGCGAGGGTACTTTGTAGCAGCTGAGTCTATAGGGCAGTTGCAAAAAGATTTAGATGCAGCCCGAGAATCCCAGAGGTACGCCGAATCCCAATATGAGGCCGGCTGCCTTTCGTTGCAACGAAACCTTGAGGAGAAGAAACGTCTCCAGGCGGAAAACCGGCAGCAGGCCGAAGAAATTCAGAGTTTAAAAACTCAATTGGCTCAAACCCAAGAAGAGAACCAGAAATTACAGAGGGGCATGTTCGGTAAGTGCCATTATAACGTCGAAGGGTACCTCGAATACATAAAGTGTAATGCACATGCCTTGTCTCATGTATAGGTCTCCTGACCGGGTGGCCTGAAAAAGAGATCGGATCCTACCGGGGGAACCTTCTGAAGGAACTATCTGCCGTACATGAGCGGGCTCGGAAGGCTAGCCTGCCGAGAAGCCTCCGGAGGGGATGGCCGAACTGGCTGATCGGTTCAAGGGAGCCCGGTGTCGGTTCGAGCTATGGAAGACATCGGCCTGCCGAGAGGGAGCACGAGAGGCATGGGCGATGATCAAGACCCGTTATACCGGTCTTAACCCAGAGCATATGGCTCGGGTTGGGCCGGCAGGGCCGGATGGGCAAGAAGTGCCGCTTCATTTGGTGTACGACCAAGTGATGCCCGCCGCTCGTCTCTCGCAAGAAGATTGCACCATGGATGCCTTAATAGACAATCTTGACCAGCAGCCAGATGAGTGATTTTATGTAACTATGTACTTTAAATCAAAAATTGCTCCGTCTGTGCTGTAAACTTTGTCTTAACCGGCCATCGGCTTCGACCTCCCTTGCTAAGAGCTTGGGAGTGTTCCTTATCAAATATCCTTCAATAAGAGGGAATTCTTTCGTGGAACTAGGCAATGCGGCCATTTGGTGCGAACAGACAGAAAATGCACAGGGAGATATGTTATATTACTGCTTAGCGTAAGAAACATCTTCCAAAGAAAATAGTACCTCTATCGGTACCTTCCTTCAGGCTGCTACGCAAATCGTAGATAGTAAGGCCGTATACTGCTAGTATTCGACTAATAGCTTTTTCGAGGAAAGAAGCCCGAGTAATGGAGATAACAACCATAATTTATTTGTTGCTTTCGTCGTAGCCAACCAATTATCTACTAAAGATAGCTAGCTTTTGGCTTCACCCGTCTGAGGTACGTATCCGGGTGATCCGGTCGTAACAATTACAGAGGTGCTCCCTTTACCCTCTAGCCGAACAATCGGGAACGTAGAGGATAAACACAGGAGCGAGGCAACCCAGCTTGGCAAAAATCTTAGTTCTAATTGATGCATATAATGGCTTAAAAATCGACAAGGGAAACATGCATACACAATAGATGCTTAAAAATAATCATCGGCTTCGGGAAGAAGCCCCCAGGTGTTATGTTCGGATTTAACATTTGAGGATGTATGCCAAAAAACTTAACACGAGCTTGGTTTAGCCGAGCATAAATTTGGGAAAAGAAATCCGAACCTGCAAAATCAAGGTGGAAGGGAAGGAAATATGAAAAGAAGGGGAAAAAGGGAAAAGGAAGGTAGAGAGTATGACGACATCGGTCTAGCCGTAAAAGCGCCGAAGACGAGCTACGTTCCATGGGTTTGGTTCGAGGCGGTTATCCGGCGAGTTGCGAAGACAATAAGGCCCTCCAGTGAGTACTTCGTCAATTATGTAAGGGACCTCCCACTTGGGATTGAGTTTATGCTTCTGCTTCTCCGAGAGTCGTAAGACGAGTTCGCCCACATTGTACGCCTTTGCCCTGACCTCCCTGCTCTGGTAACGCCGGGCTTGCTGTTGATACAAAGTAGAGAGAGCCCGAGTTATGTCGTGCTCTCCTTCTAAGGCGTCCAAGTCGTCATGTCGATCTAACTTGGCCTCCTTTTCTTCATACATGCACACCCTTGGTGCGTCGTGAATAATATCACAGGGAAGGACTGCTTCTGCCCCATAGACCATAAAGAACGGTGTGTATCCCGTTGATCGATTCGGGGTGGTACGCAAACCCCACAGAACGGAGTCAAGCTCCTCTACCCAATGGCAGTCGGATTCATGAAGAGACCGGACCAGACGTGGTTTAATACCACTCATGATGAGGCCGTTGGCCCGTTCGACTTGTCCGTTGGTCTGCGGGTGATACACTGATGCGTAATCGAGCTTGATGCCCATGTTTGCGCACCAGTCCTTTACCTCTTGGGTGGTGAAATTGGATCCATTGTCCATTATTATACTGTGCGGGACACCGTAACGGTGTACCACGCCAGATATAAAATCGACTATTGGTCCGGACATGGCTGATTTGACAGGTTTTGCTTCGATCCATTTGGTGAACTTGCCAACCATGACCAGTAGATATTTATTCTTCTTGGTCCCCCCTTTAAGTGGTCCGACCATGTCCAGCCCCCAGACCGCAAAGGGCCATGTAATCGGAATAGTCCGAAGAGCTGTTGGGGGCATGTGGCTTTGATTTGCAAATAGTTGACATCCCACGCAGTGTTGGACAAGTGTCTGGGCGTCCGCTCGAGCGGTGGGCCAGAAGAAACCAGCTCGAAAGGCCTTGCTTACTAAGGCCCGTGCCGCGGCGTGGTGGCTGCCCATTCCTGCGTGGACTTCGGCCAAAAGTTGCCTTCCTTCTTCCTCAGATATGCACCGCTGGAGTATTCCGGTGATGCTTTTCTTGTATAACTCACTGTCGTGGACTTTATAAGCCTTGGATCGCCGAATTATGCGCCTCGCCTCTGTCTGGTCGTCAGGGAGTTCTTGGCGAAGAAGGTAAGCGAGGAAGGGCTCGGTCCATGGTGCGATTACTGCCATGACCTCGTGAGCCGAAGGCATTTCGTCCATTACGGAGTCGCCGATGATTTGGTCGTCTGGTTCATTTACAGGGGGAACAACCTCTTCCGCGCTGATGGATCCGGCACCCTTATTGTCGTCCTGCCACAGCTCCGACGGCTTGAAGAGCCGTTCAAGGAAGGTGTTTTTCGGGACAGGGTCGCGTTTGGCCCCCATGCGGGCCAGTATGTCAGTGGCTTGGTTGTTGTCTCTAGCGACATGATGGAATTCCAGCCCCTCGAACCGTGCGGATATTTTAAGGACGGCGTTTCTATATGCCGCCATCTTCGGGTTTTTGGCGTCGAATTCGCCGTTGATTTGAGAGATGGCCAGGTTGGAGTCTTCCCGTACCTCCAGCCGTTGTATGCCCATTGATGCTGCCATCTGAAGACCGTGCAAAAGTGCTTCGTATTCGGCTGCGTTGTTGGAATCGGCATACATGATTTGTAACACGTATCGGACGTTGTCACCTATGGGAGATGTGAGAATAACTCCAGCCCCCAGTCCGGCCAATGTTTTGGATCCGTCGAAGTACATCGTCCAACGAGAGTATGTACTATATTCCCTGGGGAGCTCGGCCTGTGTCCATTCAGCGAGGAAATCTGCCAACACCTGAGATTTAATAGCTCGTCGTTGCTTATAGAAGATTTTGAAAGGAAGGAGTTCAATGGCCCATTTGGCTATGCGGCCGGTGGCGTCCCTATTGTTGATTATATCGTTCAGGGGTACTTCGGATGTCACCGTGACCGAACACTCTTGAAAGTAGTGTCGGAGCTTCCGTGATGCCATAAACACTGCATAGGCTATCTTCTGGTAATACGGGTATCTGGACTTGCATTGCGTTAGCACTTCTGACACATAGTAGACCGGCTTCTGTATCCGGAATTTGTGACCCTCCTCTTCTCGTTTGACGACAAGCACTGCACTAACCACTTGATTGGTGGCCGATATGTACAATAACATTGGTTCACCGGCGCCTAGTGCTGTGAGTATGGGGTTACTTGCCAGCAGTGTTTTGATTTCCTCTAACGCAGCCGCTGCTTCATCGGTCCACAAGAAATTGTTGGTCCATTTCAGCAACCTGTAGAGCGGTAAAGCCTTTTCACCGAGGCGAGAAATAAAGCGACATAATGCCGCCACACAACCCGCCAACTTTTGGACATGCTTTAGCTCTGTAGGAATTGCAAGTTCCAATAGGGCGCGGATCTTAGCCGGATTGGCTTCTATTCCTCTATGGTGAACATTTCTCCGGATTGAGTCGTATATCATACTCATGTAGACTAGCAAAGGTTTGTCTTAGGTCGTCAATCAACTGGCTGACGTGTTTGGTTTTAATGACCACGTCGTCCACGTATGCCTCGACTGTTTTACCGACCTGTTTCTCGAGACATGTCTAAATCATGCGCTGGTATGTAGACCCTGCGTTTTTTTAGCCCGAAAGGCATTGTGTTAAAGCAGAATGGGCCGTAGGGGGTGATGATTGTGGTTGCAGCTTGATCCGATTCCTTCATTTTGATCTGATGGTATCCGGAATAGGCGTCTAGGAAGCACAAAGAGTCGTGTCCGGCTGTGGCGTCAATAATCTGGTCTATGCGTGGTAAGGGGAAAGGGTCCTTAGGGCAGGCTTTATTAAGGTCTTTAAAGTCGACGCACAGCCGCCAGGATTTGTCTTTCTTTGGTACCATCACCAGGTTTGCCAACCATTCGGGGTGCTTGATTTCCCGTATGAATCCGGCCTCTAGCAATTTGGCTAGTTCTTCGCCCATAGCTTGTCGTTTGGGCTCGGAAAAGCGGCGTAGAGTCTGTTTGACGGGCCTGAAGCCTGCGATTATGTTCAGACTATGTTCTGCTAGCCGCCGTGGGATTCCTGGCATATCAGAAGGATGCGAGGCGAAGATGTCCCAGTTTTCTCGTAAGAATGCTCGCAGTGCTTCTTCCACCATGGGGTCCAGCTGAGCTCCGATGGACGCTGTTTTATTGGGGTCCGTTGGGTGTACCTGAAATTTAACAATTTCTTCAGCAGGTTTAGAGGACGTGGGTTTGGGCCTTTTACTAAGGATCACATCGTCCTTGTCCACTGTTGACCGGAGTGCGGTCAATTCGTCTGCAGCAAAGGTCTCGGCTAGTGCCTCGAGGGCGAGCGCTGCTGTTTTGTTCTCAACTCGAAGGGCTATATTCGGGTCACTGGTAATTGTGATTACCCCATTTGGGCCTGGCATCTTGAGCTTCATATACCCGTAATGTGGTATAGCCTGGAATTTTGTGAAGGCGTCACGTCCCAACAGGGCGTGGTAGCCAATGGGGAAGGGCACGATATGGAAGAGAAGTTCTTCAGATCGGTAGTTTTCGGGCGTGCCGAACACCACGTCCAGGGTGATGCGTCCGGAACAACGTGCCTCTTTCCCAGGGATGGTCCCCCGGAAGATTGTGTTGCTATGTTCGATGCGAGACCGATCGAACTGCATTTTTCCCAGGGTGTCCTCATATATGAGGTTTAAACCACTGCCGCCGTCCATTAGCACATTTTGTAACCTAAAACCATCGACGATGGGGTTTAGGACCAGAGCGGCCGGTGTTCAGCTGGGGCGGGTGGTTGATTGGTCAGTTTCTCCGAAGGTGATGGGTATGTCTACCCATGAACTTGTTGCCGCCACATGGTAGACCTGTTCGAGTTCTCTAAGAGCTCTTTTCCTCCTGTTCCTGGAGGGAAACGTTTCGTAGATCGTCAGGACTTCAGTGTTGTAATCTGGTGGCGTTGTTGAACGTCTGTTCGGAGGTAGTGCCTCGAGGATGGCCTCTCCGCTTTTTGCGATCTGCCTAACGACCCAACAAGCTCTGAGGTTGTGAGTCGGGCTTGTATTCAGCAAGAAAGAATGTATAGGGCATGGCTTGTCCAATAATCCGTCGAGGACAGTTCGGAATCCTGTAGGGGGTCTGTTCCTTTTCTCGGCGGGTTCATGTTCGGCCAGCCACTTCGGAGGTATCCGCTTTTTCCGATCTCCTCTGGGGTATTCGGCAAAGACTGGTTCCGAAAGTAATCGTTCAGCTTGCCAGGTGCTCTCCATGGCACAGTATTTTTGTACCAGGTCCGATAGCTCGGTGAAGTTGTGAATGTGTCGACGGGCTAGAGCGTTGAGGATCCCTTCATCATGACAATTGTGGCTAAAGGTTGCCATTATCTCTTGGTCACTAGAGCCTGGTACTCTGTATCTAACAAGGAGGAGTCTAGCCCAAAAATGATGAACCGACTCCCCTGGCAATTGTTTAACATCCCGTAAGTCCGAAGACTTGGACTCTCCTGCGATGCTAGGATGCTCGACTTGGGTGGTGGGAAAACTTTTGGTTCCGCACCACGATGCGAGTCCGGAATCACGAGGTTCGGCACGGGGGAGTTGGAGTCCGTATTGACTATAGGACCCTTCCGCGCGGGGTTCGAGTTGCGCGCTAGATCGGGGATCGATCCCGAACTATTTCCGGAGCGAACTCCGGAGTCTGGGTTACAGGTGAGATCTTGACGATCGGAAACTGGGATATAAATCGTCTTTAATTCCGGTTGTTGGGAGGACGAGCCTCCAGCCGGACACTCGACGGTGGCGACTAGGTGAGTGACCGAGGGGGTGAGAATCTCCCTATCATCGGGTTTAAGCCCAATCCGATCATAGACCGGGGTCTGGTCGTCGGACATGCCCATGGTTTGAATCTGATCAAGTAGCTCGTTAAGGGACGAGACGTTGGTGGGGTACGTGTCGCCGAAGCGCACGGGATCGATCTGCAGCGCCGTGGTTCCAGGGTCGCTCGACGGCGAATCCAGGTTATGTTCGGCCGCAACGGATCCGGGCACATCGACTTGGTTGGGCGTTCTAGACAGCCCGAGGGTAGAGGGCACCTCAGAGGTGGGGCCCAATGCTCCCGGTGTCGAGGCGTCGGGATCTACGGGCTCCTCCATGAGAGCCGAGGGCCTCATCAAAACAAGTCTTCCCCGTGAATCAGCGACGAACTCTAGGTTTCTGAATCTGATTTCTTGATCGGGGAAGAGACTTCCGATCTGGACAAGATGGTCAGCCGGATCGGCACGCGACAGGATGTTGCCGCCTGCGGAGAT
Organism: Elymus sibiricus; assembly: GCA_039707655.1. Classification (NCBI taxonomy): domain Eukaryota; kingdom Viridiplantae; phylum Streptophyta; class Magnoliopsida; order Poales; family Poaceae; genus Elymus; species Elymus sibiricus. The sequence continues at coordinate 61,634,471 of CM077665.1, forward strand.
CTGACCAGGGACAGAGACATCCTTGCTGCAGATTTCATTGCTTATGAAAAGGCAAGCCATCGATTCCTTTGGCTATCACAGCGTAACTCTCAATGAAAGCACCAATGTCGGTGTCAAAACCGGCGGATCTCGGGTAGGGGGTCCCGAGCTGTGAGTCTAGGATCGATGGTAATAGGGGACGAAGGAGACGATGTTTTACCCAGGTTCGGGCCCTCCTATGGAGGTAAAACCCTACGTCCTGCTCGATTATATTGATGTGTATGAAGGTTACAGAGTTGATCTACCACGAGATCGAATAGCTAAAACCCTAGATGAGTTTCTCTGGCCTACAATCTAAAACCCTCCGGCTTATATAGACGCCAGGGGTCCCTAGGGTTACACATGGTCGGTTGCCCACCGAAGGTAAAAACATGCCTATTCTACTATCTTAAACTTGGAAGACACGTCACGGCTCCTGAGGTCTCCTCCCTAGCGACGGGAGCTTCGATCAGTCCAATCCTCAGCAAGCGGCCCATGAGTCCGGCCTATAAGAAATAGGCCGGCAGTCCGAGGACCCCTTAATCCCGGACTCCCTTAGTGACCACCACACCTTTACAACTTATCCGGAGCACACCACAAACACGGAAGCTTACTGATGACCCACAAGTATAGGAGATCAATCGTAGTCCTTTCGATAAGTAAGAGTGTTGAACCCAACGAGGAGCAGAAGGAAATGACAAGCGGTTTTCAGCAAGGTAATTTCTGCAAGCACTGCAATTGTAGGTAATAGGTAGTTTGATAGCAAGATAATTGGTAACGAGCTAGTAACGGTAACGGTAAATAAAGTGCAGCAAGGTAGCCCAAACCTTTTGTGGCAAAGGACAGGCCAGAACAGTCTCTAGTAATAGGCAAAGTGTTCTTGAGGGTACACGGGAATTTCATCTAGTCACTTTTATCATGTTGGTTTGATTTGTGTTCGCTACTTTGATAATTTGATATGTGGGTGGACCGGTGTTTGGGTGTTGTTCTTACTTGAACAACATCCCACTTATGATTAACCCCCTCGCAAGCATCCACAACTATGAGAAAAGTATTCAGATAAAATCTAACCATATCATTAAACGTTTGGATCCAATTCAGCCCCTTACGAAGTAGCGCATAAACTAGGGTTTAAGTTTCTGTCACTCTAGCAACCCATCATCTAATAACTACTCCACAATGCATTCCCTTAGGCCCAAGGATGGTGAAGTGTCATGTAGTCGACGTTCACATGACACCACTAAGGGAATCACAACATACGTATCATCAAAATATCGAGCACATATCAAATTCACATGATTACTTGCAACATGACTTCTCCCGTGACCTCAAGAACAAAGGTAACTACTCGCAAATAATATTCATACTCAAGATCAGAGGGGTATTGAATAGCATAATGGATTTGAACATATAATCTTCAACCAAATAAACCATATAGTAATCAACTACAAGATGTAATCAACACTACTAGTCACCCACAGGTACCAATCTGAGGTTCCGGTACAAAGATTGAACACAAGAGATGAACTAGGGTTTGAGAGGAGATGGTGTTGTTGAAGATGTTGATGAAGATTGGCCTCCCAAAGATGAGAGGGGTGTTGGTGATCACGATGGCTTCGATTTCCCCCTCCGGGAGGGAAGTTCCCCCGGCAGAATCGCTCCGCCGGAGGGCAAAAGTGCTCCTGCCCAAGTTCCGCCTCGAGACGGCGGCGTTCCGTCTCGAAAGTCCTCTCCTTATTTTTTCTAGGTCAAAAGAACTTATATACCACAAGATGGGCACCGGAGGTTGATACGTCTCCAACGTATCTATAATTTATGAAGTATTCATGCCATGTTTACAATAATTTTATATGATTTTGGTATGATTTGATTAGACCTAACCCGGACTGACGTTGTTTTCAGCAGAACTACCGTGGTGTTGTTTTTGTGCAGAAATAAAAGTTCTCGGAATGGGCTGAAAATTTACGGAGAATATTTTTGGAAAATATAAAAAATACTGGAGCAAAAAGATACCGGAGAGGAGTCCCGTGGCAGCCACAAGCCACAGGGGGGCGCCCTAGCCCCCCCCCCTAGGGCGCGCCCCCCTGGCTTGTGGGTCCCTCGGGAACCCCCCTGACTTGATTCTGATACCAAGCACTCCTATGAATCCAGAAAACTCCAGAAATAAACCTAGATCGGAAGTTCCGCCGCCGCAAGTCTCTGTAGCCATGAAATATCAATCTTGGCCCTCTCCGGCACCCTGCCGGAGGGGGTCACCATCACTGGAGACCATGGAGGAGGAAGACGGAGGGGCCATCACCACCATGGAGGCCAAGAACCAGAGGGAGAACCTCTCCCCACCAAGGGGGGAGGCCATGGAGGAGGAAGCACAAGGGGGAGACCCTCTCCCCCTCTCTCTCGGTGGCGCCGGAGTGCCATCGGGGGAACCATCGCCGCGGTGATCGTCTTCATCAACATCACCATCTTCATCACCTTCCTCATCTCTTTTAAGCGGTCCACTCTCCCGCACCCCGCTGTAATCCCCTACTTGAACATGGTGCTTTATGCCACACATTATGATCCAATGATGTGTTGCCATCCTATGATGTTTTGAGTAGATTTCTTTTGACCTTTGGGTTGATTGATGATCTAGATTGGTTTGAGTTGTATGTTTTACTTTGGTGCTGTCCTATGGTGCCTTCCGTGCCGCGCACACGTGAAGGATTCCCGCTGTAGGGTGTTGCAATACGTTCATGATTCGCTTATAGTGGGTTGCTTGAGTGACAGAAGCATAAACCCGAGTAGGTGGGTTGTTGCGTATGGGATAAAGGGGACTTGATGCTTTAATGCTATGGTTGGGTTTTACTTTAATGATCTTTAGTAGTTGCGGATGCTTGCTAGAGTCCAATCATAAGTGCATATGATGCAAGTAGAGAAAGTTTGTTAGCTTATGCCTCTCCCATGTATAAAATTGCAATAATGATTACCAATCTTGTTAACAATTGCCTAGGACAATTCCACACACCAACCCATCATTATTCCACACTCGTTACTTGTAATATATTGTAATATATTCTAACTTTATGATAACAGCACCTATTTTTATATTCTAGTTCTCTGATATCATGCTAAGCTATTCTCTTCATACCCACAACGTAGTTTCATTTCTCGTTTCTAGTTGGAACCAAACGTTTGGCATACGTAGAGTCGTATCAGTGGCAGATAGGACTTGAGAGAATATTGATCTTACCTTTAGCTCCTTGTGGGTTCGACACTCCATACTTATCACTTCCACCTTTGGAAATTGCTACGATGATTCCTTACACTTGGGGATTATCAAGCTCTTTTCTGGCGCCGTTGCCGGGGAGCAATAGCGTGGGGTTGATATTCTCGTGTGTGCTTGTTTGCTTTCTTCACTAAGTAGATTCTGTTTTAACTTTTTGCTTTCTTTAGTTGTGGGTGAAACATACAAAAAAATAAATAATGAAAAATACAAAAAGAATTACTTGCCTCTTATGCCTAAGAAGTTTTTCAAAAGAGAAGTGATTGGAAGGTTGTGCATTGGAGAAGTGAGGGTCGACCTTGAGCACTTGTGTTCATGCTCATGGAAACAATGTAGAATTTTTCATGGAAGTTTCTCAAAAATAATTATACCCTTGTATATATCCATTGTATTATAAAAATAATGTGCCAAGATTTGGTTTTAGGATGATTAGATTGCTTGTTTGCTTTGTGCGGTGCAAAAACAGAAACTTTGACTGTAGTGCATGAATTTACATTTCTTACTGGAACGTCAAAAGTTTCTGAAATTTTTACACAGTACTTATATACAAATTGTTTAATTTTTCCTAAATTTTCAGAATTTTTTGAGTTACAGAAGTATACGAAGTTTCCAGATTGCTACAGACTGTCCTGTTTTTGACAGATTCTGTTTTCTATGCATTGTGCTCTTATTTTGATGGATCTATGGGTAGTATCGGGGGATATGAACCATGGTGAAGTTGGACTACAGTAGATATAATGCTAATATGAATTTGGTATGAGTTCACAACAGTACTTAAAGTAGTGTTTTGCTTTATTATACTAACGGATCTCACGAGGGTTTTGTTAAGTTTTGTGTGAATGAAGTGTTCGAAGATCGAGGAGGTATCGATATAAGAAGAATACGGAGAGACAAGAGTTCAAGCTTGGGGATTCCCAAGGCACCCCAAGTAAATATTTCAAGGAGACTCAAGCATCTAAGCTTGGGGATGCCCCGGAAGGCATCCCATCTTTATTCTTCAACAATTATCGGTATACCTCGGTTTTTGTTTTGTTCACATGATATGCGTCTTTAGTGTTTTTCTTTTCCTTTTATGCACCCTTCTAGTATGAGATAGTCCTTCATTGATTTTTAGAATGCTCTTTGTGCTTCACTTAAATATTTTGAGTATGGTTTTGTAGAATGCTCTTTGTGCTTCACTTAAATCTTTTGAGTATGGTTTTGTAGAATGCTCTTTGGGCTTCACTTAAATCTTTTGAGTATGGCTTTATAGAATGCTTCGTGTGCTTCACTTATATACTTTGAGCTTGGGTATTGGTTAATCTTTATTAATTGTACAATGCTCTATGAACTTCACTTATATCTTTTAGAGTATGAATAAAATTATCGTCGGAATTAGGCTTGGAAGAGTATCATTAAAATGTCATGCCTAGCTAAAAAGGCATTAAAGAAAAGCGCTTGTTGGGATACAACCCAATATTCACCCCTACTGTTTTTGTGTGTTATCATGATTATGATACTGTAGTAACTATGTTTTATATGTTTTCTTTCAATAAAGTGCCAAGTAATGCCTTTGGGATGATGTGGTTGATAGTTGACTTGATTCTGTGCAAAAACAGAAACTTTGGTGCCCACTCCAGAATTTTTATAAATTCACCAGAGAGTCAAAAGCTTCTGAATTTTTTTACACAGTCTTGATATACAAATCCTTCAGGTTGTCCTAATTTTTCAGAATTTTTAGAGACAGGGAAGTATGGCTACATTACAGATCTTCACAGACTGTTCTGTTTTTGACAGATTCTGCCTTGTTTGCATAGTTTGCTTGTTTTAGCATTTCCATGGCTTATATTAAGTGATATAAATTGTGGAAATGATAAGTTACAGTAGACATTATGCGAGAACAATTATGGATCTTGTATTTGACAGTACCTAAGTGGATGGTTTGCTCTGTATCATACTAACCCATCTCACGAAGTTCCGTTAAGATTTGTGTGATTGAAGTTTTCAAGTTTTGGGTGATATATCGATATGAGGAGAATAAGGAGTGGCAATAACCTAAGCTTGGGGATTCCCAAGGCACCCCAAGGTAATATTCAAGGAAGATCCAAGCAACTAAGCTTGGGGATGCCCCGGAAGGCATCCCCTCTTTCGTCTTCAACACTATCGGTAATCTCACTTGGAGCTATATTTTTATTCGTCACATAATATGTGCTTTGCTTGGATCATCAATATATTTTGTTATTTTCTGTTAGGTGTTATTCATAATCTTGTTTTTCAATAAAAAGCTCCAAGAATTGCCTTACGATGCTTGCATTGCATGTTTGATGTGTGCTGTGTAAAAAACAGAAACTTTTGCTGTAGTGTTTGAATTTTCATATTTTACTGGAACGTGGAAAGTGTCTGAAATTTTTAAACAGTATTTTCATATAAATTATTTAGCATGTACTAAATTTTCATAATTGTTTGAGTTACGGAAGTACACTGTTTCCATAAATTGCTACAGACTGTTCTGTTTGGACAGATTGCTGTCATAGTTTTGTTATCTACTTATCCTCTAGTTTCCATAGCCTATATTGGTAGATATAAATTGTGGGAACGATAGTAAACAGTAGATGATGTTTGAAAATTATTGTGCAACTTGTCTTGGCAGTACATGAAGTTTTGATTAATTCTTATGTGTACTAACCTATCTCACGAGTTCTTTTCGAGTTTTGTGTGGATGAAGTTTTTGAGAATAGGTGAAACCATGATATGAGAGGATTGAACGAGATACAAAAGCTCGAGCTTGGGGATGCCCAAGGCACCCCAAGTAAATATTTCAAGAAGTCTCAAGCATCTAAGCTTGGGGATGCTACGCGTCCCATCTCTCTTCATCAACAATTATCGGTTAGCCTATTTATTCATTCACATGTTGCGTGCTATTCTTGGAGTGCTATTTTTGTTTTGTTTTGCTGTTTGGATAAAATCAATGGATCTAAAATTTTGAATAAGAGAGAGAGTCCTCACATGGCTATTTAACTAATTGACTACGCATTGATCGTCACTTATATCTTTTTCGAGTAGTTTGTCATTCAATCTCGTGCTTCACTTATATCCTATGAGTAAATGGTTGAATGAATTGAATATCATAAATCTTAAATTAAATATGCTTCATATACTTATCCCATGGGGAGTAATGACTTCACACATAATAAGTATAGGTGGTAAAATTTATTGAAAGTTAGCAAACACCGCATTGGTCACTTGAACAATTCATGAAAGAATATTGAAGGAAGAGAGATTCCACATATAAATATACTATCTTGGACATCTTCTATGATTGTGAGCTCATTAATTATTTTCAAAGTTGAGCAAATTAGTTGAAATTGGACAAGGAAGACAACTTAATGAGTTATGTTTGGGTATATTTGCATAGAAGTTATATTGTTATGGATCCTCTAACATGTGGTGCTTGTTTAGAACCTTTTGCTAGCCAAAACTTCGTACTAAGTAGAGATACTACTTGTGCATCCAAACCCTTGAGCCAAGTTTCTTCCATGAGAGTCCACCATACCTACCTATATGCGGTATTTACCTGCCGTTCCAAGTAAATTTGCATGTGCCAAACTCTAAACCTTCAAATAATATTCCGTTTTGTATGCCCGAATCGCTCATGTAGCGACTGGGGGCGGTCAGTATCTTACATGTTAGGTGGGTTATTCTCACGATATGTGTTGATTCACTATCATTCACAAGAAAGTGGCTGGTATTCGGGATGCCCAGTTCCATGCTCAAAAATCAAATCAAAATATAATGAAACAAAACTCCCCCAGGATTGTTGTTTGTATGGACGGTACCCGTGGATTCGGCTCGCCGTGGAGTGTGTTTGATTGGTGGAGGGGGAGTAAAAACTTTATCATTCTGTTTGGGAACCGCCTATAATGTATCTAGCATGGAAGATGGTGAAATCTCTTGGTTGTTATGTTGACAATGAAAGCATACCTCCCAAAATTATATTCATCTCTGTTTTAAACAATGAGCTCTGGCACATATGCAAATCCCTGCTTCCCTCTGCGAAGGGCCAATCTATTTACTTTCATGTTATTTACTATTCTTGTTGAGTCAATTTCTTATTCCAACCTCAATCTATTAGTTGGCAAGCATCATGTGGTGGGGAAAGATCCAAACATATATATCCAGTCAAATATATTTGATCATGAATTATTATTGTTGACAATTATCTATATGATAAATAAGTTGGGAGGCGAAACATTAAGCCCCTATCTTTCTCTGTGTTCGATGGATGCTATTTGTTCTAAAAATATGCTTTGAGTGTCAATAATCATGGAAGACTATATGATAGTTGAGTATGTGGAATTTTCTAAATCAAAGCTCTTACATAGACCCTTCCTGAAAATAAGATGAATTGCAATTGTTCGATGACTAGGAATATGGTTTGTTAGTTTTCAAGAAACTTTCTGGTCTATACTTTAACATGTGAATAGCTTGTTACTTAATCATGAGAAGTTTTATGAGATGAGCTACTGTTTATGGTTTATATTGATGCTAGAAAAAGTGATTGGAATTATCATTGATCAAACTTGTGCACTTGCTAGCATTCACACTTCATAAATTATTTCTTTTATCATTTACCTACTCGAGGACGAGCAGGAATTAAGCTTGGGGATTCTGATATGTCTCCAACGTATCTATAATTTATGAAGTATTCATGCCATGTTTACAATAATTTTATATGATTTTGGTATGATTTGATTAGACCTAACCCGGACTGACGTTGTTTTCAGCAGAACTACCGTGGTGTTGTTTTTGTGCAGAAATAAAAGTTCTCGGAATGGGCTGAAAATTTACGGAGAATATTTTTGGAAAATATAAAAATACTGGAGCAAAAAGATACCGGAGAGGAGTCCCGTGGCAGCCACAAGCCACAGGGGGGCACCCTAGCCCCCCCCCCCTAGGGCGCGCCCCCTGGCTTGTGGGTCCCTCGGGAACCCCCCTGACTTGATTCTGATACCAAGCACTCCTATGAATCCAGAAAACTCCAGAAAGAAACCTAGATCGGAAGTTCAGCCGCCGCAAGTCTCTGTAGCCATGAAATATCAATCTTGGCCCTCTCCGGCACCCTGCCGGAGGGGGTCACCATCACTGGAGACCATGGAGGAGGAAGACGGAGGGGCCATCTCCACCATGGAGGCCAAGGACCAGAGGGAGAACCTCTCCCCACCAAGGGAGGAGGCCATGGAGGAGGAAGCACAAGGGGGAGACCCTCTCCCCCTCTCTCTCGGTGGCGCCGGAGTGCCATCGGGGGAACCATCGCCGCGGTGATCGTCTTCATCAACATCACCATCTTCATCACCTTCCTCATCTCTTTTAAGCGGTCCACTCTCCTGCACCCCGCTGTAATACCCTACTTGAACATGGTGCTTTATGCCACACATTATGATCCAATGATGTGTTGCCATCCTATGATGTTTTGAGTAGATTTCTTTTGACCTTTGGGTTGATTGATGATCTAGATTGGTTTGAGTTGTATGTTTTACTTTGGTGCTGTCCTATGGTGCCTTCCGTGCCGCACACACGTGAAGGATTCCCGTTGTAGGGTGTTGCAATACGTTCATGATTCGCTTATAGTGGGTTGCTTGAGTGATAGAAGCATAAACCCGAGTAGGTGGGTTGTTGCGTATGGGATAAAGGGGACTTGATGCTTTAATGCTATGGTTGGGTTTTACCTTAATGATCTTTAGTAGTTGCGGATGCTTGCTAGAGTTCCAATCATAAGTGCATATGATCCAAGTAGAGAAAGTATGTTAGCTTATGCCTCTCCCTCATATAAAATTGCAATAATGGTTACCGATCTTGTTAACAATTACCTAGGACAATTCCGCACACCGACCCATCATTATTCCACACTCGTTACTTGTAATATATTGTAATATATTCTAACTTTATGATAACAGCACCTATTTTTATATTCTAGTTCTCCGATATCATGCAAAGCTATTCTCTTCATACCCACAACGTAGTTTTATTTCTCGTTTCTAGTTGGAAGCAAACGTTTGGCGTACGTAGAGTCGTATCAGTGGCAGATAGGACTTGAGAGAATATTGATCTTACCTTTAGCTCCTTGTGGGTTCGACACTCCATACTTATCACTTCCACCTTTGGAAATTGCTACGATGATTCCTTGCACTTGGGGATTATCAGAGGTGGGCCGTGCTGAGCACAACCCACCAGGGCGCGCCTGGGGGGCCTGGCGCGCCCTGGTGTCCTGTGCTCACGAGGGTGGCCCCCTCCGGTAGTTATTTACTCCAATATTTATTATATAATCCAAAATAATTCTCCATAAAGTTTCAGCTTATTTGGAGGTGTGCAGAATAGGTATCTCTGATGTGCATTTTCAGGTCCAGAATTCCAGCTGCCGGTATTCTCCCTCTTTGTGTAAACCTTGCATATTATGAGAGAAAAGGCATTAGAATCACTCCCTAAAGCATTATTATTCAACAAAACATTATAAATAACAGTAGGAAATCATGATGCAAAATGGACGTATCAACTCCCCCAAGCTTAGACCTCGCTTGTCCTCAAGCGAAAGCCGATATTGAAAAGCATGTCCACATGGTTTGAGAGAGAGGTGTCGATAAAAACAAAATACAGACATAGTAGCATCATGCTTATTAACATAACAGCAACAAACTTTATCATACAACTTATTCATATACTTTCATCATATAACTTCTCATGAATAAGTAACAATTCATCACAACATAGAAGTATAAAGCATAAACCTTATTGAAAACCAACAAACTATCTTCTCAGTCAACTTTGCAACTACAATTCATCATATTTTCGGGAAGGGTCTTGTGTCGGAGCCTTTTGGCAAGTCCACATACTCAACCATCATTTAGTCTTCCATGATTGCTAACACTCACAACATACCCATGAGCAAAAAGTTTCAACCGGACACATAGAAAGATAGGGGCTTATAGTTTCACCTCAAAATGTATTCACCTCGAGGGCGATGTCAACAATAATAACTCATCACTAGTAGAGAATAGGGTACTAGTCCCAGTTCCAGAGGGCCTTTAGTCCCGGTTCTGGAACCGGGACAAAGCAAACGGGACTAATACCCAAAACCTTTAGTCCCGGTTTGCTTACGAACCGGGACCAAAGGGATCCACGTGGCCGCTGCGGGGCGCCCAGGCAGGAGGACCTTCGGTCCCGGTTGGCAACACCAACCGGGACCAAAAGGCAGCCACGCGTCAGCAGCTCACACGCGCTGGGGTTTTTGTTTTTTTTTGGGAAGGGGGGGGGTTAGGGGTTTCATATTGTGTTAGCTAGCTAATAGAGAGAAGTGACCTCTCTTTCTCCGTGCTTGGTCGACGCTAGCTACTATACATATAGAGAGAACTCGACGCTAGCTAGTAAGCAAATGAAGGAAACCATTAATTACACAAGATCGTCATGAACATATATAGAGAGAAGTGACATCTCTTTCTCCGTGCTTGATCGAACAACAAGTTTTCGTATATCTATCCGACGCTACTACATATGTACAATATAACATCTCTTACAATCCCTAAAACCTAAGATCTAATTTCACATGGTATTCTCCGTGTTCAGGTATGACGTGGTCAAGAAAGAATCCCGCCAATTCCTCTTGAATTGCTCGTATGCGATCATGTGGTAGGAGTTCATCCCGCATCTGCCAGATCTAATTTAAAGAAGGGGGTCAATACATATATATGAATGAAACTCAACACAATTGATGGTAATATATAAAATAAAATTGTGAATATTGTTTACGTACTTCAAATTGTTTCTCAGAGAAGCCCCGCTCAGAGGTCGACTGGCGAATGAACTCGCATACGTAGTATCCACATAAATGATTCCCGGGTGCCTGGTACAAGCACTTTACGAGAATAGAGTTCAATCAAACTGATAAGCAAGCATGATAATGGTATTGATGAAACTAGAATCAATGAGAGATGCGCGAAACTAGCTGGTACTACTTACTTTGGGGTGTGTAAATCGCAGCTCGTTGTTTAGACCGGGAACCATTCCGGTGAAATTTTTCCAAACCCTGGCAGGCAAAGAAAATGATTACTTGATATCAGGAAATGAACGAAAGTTCCCGGTATGGTCCCGGTATTGATTGAACTTACTTCTGGAGCATTGCAGTCATGTCCGCATAATACTTGGGATCTTTACGGAGCGAGTCTAAGACAGTTACTAATGCCCAGTCAAGCTGAATGGATAGCAGAATAAAGTGGAAGCTGCGCACGCATAACTCATCAATTACATTACTTAACCTCGAGTAAGCGAAACCGAATATGCACAAGACAGTAACACTCACTTGAAGTTGTAAGGAAGGAGTACTTCCCTTTTGTTTTGATGTCTAAGGAACGATTGTAGCAAGTTGTCCTCAGTTTCTTTGGCTCTCTTTTGTACCGACCATTCATTTACGGTATTTGGGCTAATGAACCCAATGTCATAGATTTGTGCTTTTTTGCATTCGACCATCTTCAATCTGCATAATATAGTCAGGATAATTATATATACATGCAATGAACGAGAGCTGAGCTAGAGACTTAATTATAGAAGTAATATTTACAGACAGTAGCAAGTGATGAGTTGTTTTTCGAGGGCCTCTTGATTGTATAACTGAAATAACTCCACAAATTCAACAGGCAGCAGGTCGACTCCAATGAAGTCGTGCTCTTTTTTAATTCCGACAAACAAACTGTCGGTCCCAGACTCCCTGTAGGTTTCCATGTACCACTCATGCAATTTTTGCATCATCGTTGTTAGATGAGGATGATCAGGTTTGACGAGAGGCTTCCCGTGCTCGTATCTAAAGTCCTCTGCTGCTACTACCTCAGCCGTTTTAAACTGTACATCATCGCCCACGTAATCACCAAGAGTGGTACCGGCATTAGCACCGGATGATTAGCGATATCGCTAGACACCTTGAGCGGGGGGCACGATTGCTTCTCCTGTTCGCCGAGCTGGGGAATTGTTTTCCCACTTCTTCGTTTTTTGTCTCTTCTTGCATCACTGGAAGTACTTCCCGACCGCACCGCTTCTTCATATGTCTTTGTAATTATGCGGTCATAGTTGGATAGCCGAGTCGGTGGTGGTCGCTTCAGGGCATGCAGAGTGCGCTTCGCTTTCATCGGATCTACCGTTTCCTTCGGAGGTGGATCTTTCCGTGCAAAATGGGCCTTCACTTCGGCTGCACTGATTTCAGCGTTTTCCTCTTCGGTCCTCTCAGATGGTAACTTTGGAAGAGGCTTGAGGCTTGGACCAAATTTGAATTTCTTCCCACCTATTGTACTGCTAGCCGCCGGAGCGGCGGCGGCGACTCTCTTCCGCCGTTGCTGACGCGCTGGAGGAGGCGTAGTGCCCTGACGCGCCGGAGGAGGAGGAGGAGGCGGAGTGCCCTGATGCGCCGGAGGAGGAGAAGGAGGAGGCGGAGTGCCCTGACGCGCTGGAGGAGGCGGAGGAGGAGGCGGAGTGCCCTGACGCGCCGGAGGAGGAGAAGGAGGAGGTGGAGTGCCCTGACGCGCCGGAGGAGGAGGAGGAGGAGGTGGAGTGCCCTGACGCGTCGGAGGAGGAGGAGGAGGCGGAGTGCCCTGACGCGCCGGAGGAGGCTGAGTCTGCTGAGGCGTCCAGTTTGGAAGCTTGATGTACTCCTTTCTCCATAGACAGGTACACCTCAAAGCATTTTCCAAAAGAATAATATCCTCTTCACCTGTAGGGTTGTCAAGCTCCAGCCCCTCAAATCCATCCATTATTTCATCCACCATCACAACAGCATAACCATGTGGAATCGGACGGCAATGGAAAGTTCCCTCAGCTCGAGGAGGTACAACAGAGCCGACCGCCGCCTTGAAGGTCAGGTTCTTGCATTTCGTCATTAGCTCACAATGTTCAGCCGCCGTGATACTATCCACGGGGTAGCGAGGAGCTGTGAAATCAGGCTGAACGAGCTCCGTGGAAGCCACGCTGCTTCTCCGCTGAGATGGTGGGGTAGCGTCGAAGGAAGGATCTTCGTGCCGCTCAGATGGTTGGCCGGTAGCTCGCTGGCTCTCAAGTTCCTCTAGTTTTGCTAATCTTGCACTGAGCTTCTGCATTTCGCTTGCTTCATGTTTCCTCTTTCTCTCTCGGCTTCTATAACCACCGCTGTCGGGAAACCCATGCTTCCACGGAACGGAGCCTGATGTGCCTCGTGTTCGTCCAGGGTGTTCAGGATTCCCGAGGGCCTCTGTCAGCTCGTCCTTCTCTCTCTCAGGAATGAACGTCCCTTCCTGCGCTGCCTTGATTGCTGCGTGAAGCTTCCGGAAGGGTATTGCAAGTTGCTCGTCCGTCCAAACACACTCCCCTGTTTCTGGGTCCAAAGTTCCCCCAACCCCGAAGAACCAAGTCCTTGAACGATCTGGCCAGTGCAATGTCGCTGGTTGGACATTCTTAGCAAGCAGGTCTTGCTCAGCTTTTTCCCACAACTGCCGGGCTTTGTAGTAGCCACCTGACCCCGTGTGATGGTGACACTTCTTCTTTGCGGCATTTTTCTTGTTTGTCAGTGACCATTTCTGACCCTTCTCCGATTTCTTGTAGGCCACAAATTCGGGCCATTGATCTCTTATCTTCCCATATCGACCGATGAATTTCGGAGTCTCCTCTTTCTCGACAAACTTTGTGTTCAACTCGTTCTTCCAGTTCCTGAATAGTTTTGCCATCTTCTTAAGAGCAAACGCCTTGACCTTTCGCTCTATAACTGGGTTATTCGGATCCTTCTCTCGCGGTAGGCTGAAATTTGTCATCAGCTCGGTCCAAAGATCATCTTTCAGTCTATCATGGACATAAGAAACTTCAGGGTCCTTATTATTCTTATTCCATTGCTGGGTGTTGATCGAGACATAGTCCCTAACAAAAACTCCACACTGATGTACAAATGTGTCCTTGGTCCGCTTGGGAGTAATCGGTTGGCCGTCTTTCGCGACTTCTGTGATCGTGAACCTTTCATCCGGGCGCAACCTTTTCTTCGGGCCTCGTCTCCTTACCTCGTCGGACTTTGCAATAGTTGAGGCTCCCTCCTCCGTTCGGTCACCGGAGCCGTGATCATGATCTCCTTCCTCCGCCATTCGGTCAACGGAGCCGTCATGATCTCCTTCCTCCTCCATTGTTGGATCACCGGAGTCGTCATCCTCTCCTTCCAGACCATCGGTGTCGTTGAGATACGACAAGGGATCATCTCCCTCTCGTATTATATCCCCCAACAACTGTTCTTTTTCTAAGTCTCTGTGATCCATAGTTTCTGCAAATATTACAACATGGCAATATACAAACATGAGATATGCAAATCAATACAAGGCAATGCAACAATACGATCATATAATATCACTAATACATCATCGAATAGTATCGCTAATACATCATCGAATATTATCATTAATACATCTCGAATATTATTATATAATATCACTAATACAGATATAGTTGACGTCTCGCGGCGCAGGCGGTGGACACCCAAAGAGAAGAAACTATGACAGGATCATAGCTCGGGTGAGATCCCTGAAGAACCTGCCAGGTATTGGAGAACCTAGCGTCCAACGCGGCCATGTAGCGTCGGACGTGCTCGTCCTCCTCCCTGACACGGCAACGTACCACCTCCACGGGGGCCGGCTCCCTCTGCACCGACAGTGGTCCACGCGACCGCCACCAAAGAACCTCCGGGTCGACAACGGGACCCTGATTCCTCACCAGGCTGGGCGCCCCGGAAGGCAGCACCTCCCAGTGCCAGCCCGGCGGAGCCCAGTCCCGGACATGGCGCCTCTCAAGCAGGTGGTTGCCACCGAGTCGACGACGAGGATGCTGGCCGGGCATCGTCGACTCAACGGCTACGCTATGCAACTAAACATTTAAACATCTAATTAAACATCATATCACGTCACCGACGATCGTCGGGGACTCCTCGATATCGTCGGGGACTCCCCTCACCGACGATCGTCGGGGGGTACTCTCCCTCACCGACGATCGTCGAGGACTCTTCGATATCGCGTCACCGACGATCGACGATAAAACAACTAAACATCTAAACAATAAAAACAACTAAACAATAAAAACAACTAAATTAACTAAATTAACTAAATCAACCAAAACAACTAAAATTAACTAAATTAACTAAACAACTAAATTAACTTAAACAACTAAATCAACTCAAATCGTCGGGCGCGGATATCTAGCAAACGTGTAGACATCCATGTAAGTTGTATTGTACCAATAATAGTTTTTGAGATAACACCAAATGCATTTTTCCATGATATTAAGTACTCCATCTGTAAACAAATATAAGATCTTTTAGATCACTTTGGATAAGGTAGTTATAAAACTTTGACCTATGTACCTTGTAGCACGTATATGGAGAACATAGCATCAAGCAACAGATACTGTTTCGACATCGATGGACCCAAGAACGTCATCTGGTTATAATAAAAAATAGTTGGATCGTGGGTGATGTACCCAACATTACAATTAAAGATTTGATTTTTGTGATGAAAATTCACAGTGATCTCTCTTTGAATGTCCCTCTTTAGATTCAATGTAGTACACCTCAAATTTTCTGGATTTGCGTAACAAGTCTGACACTTTCATGGCCTTTTGTAACTTTACTAAAAAAGAGAAAAAACTTCATTTGCAGCTAAAATTTTGTCCAATTCTGAGTATGCCATTGAAAGTTACTGGTTCAGACCTTCGATACCTACACTAAACATTTGACTGGAAAATTGTATGAAAGAAAACTATATGCAAAATTCAGGAAGCTAGTTAGTTCAGTACATTACTAGACTGGACATGTACAAAATGTAGTTCTGCTTCGCCATAACTACTCTATTCCTCCCGATTACTCCATTCTATTCTACATTTTTCCCCTTCGCATCAAGTTAAAAAATGTATGGTATTTCATGACCAAACATAATTCCACACAATACAACCATATTAACTAATGAACTAAGATATCAATGTGTTTATTCTCACCCCTAGCTCTAGCTAGAGCATATGACATATCTGAAATCAGCTATAAAAGTTTGATCGACAGTGACAAGCAAACATTTCGGAATTTGCCATCTGCTCTAACACAAGGTGTCCAATATATGTATATACTCATAAGAGGATTACTGATTTGGAACAACAAACAATTTACTAGTACAATACTAGTGTCTTACTTAGTTTCACGCATCGATTGGCAAGATTGACATGGAACAAAGATCATACATGAGGAGGGGGGAGCCTTACCGGCAAGGAGTGGCGACAGTGACGGAGCGACGGAGGAGACCGGCGAGGAGCGGCGACGGCGTCGGGTCGGGGCGGCGACGGCAACGAGCGGCGATGGCGTCGGGTCGGGGCGGCGGCAGCGCAGGGCAGGGGCGGCGTCGAGGGCGTCGGGGCAGGGGCGGCGTCGGGGCAGGGGCGGTGTCGAGGGCGTCGGCGAGGGCGTCGACGGCGAGGTGGAGCAGCCTGACGACGTCGACGGGGCAGAGGGCGGCGAGGGCGTCGACGGCGAGCTCGGGCAGCCTGGCGGCGTCGATGTGCTCGGCGTTGTCGGGGGAACTGCAGATGCCTTTGGCAAATTTTCCCAACTCCCGCTTATATAGAGAGACCTTTCGTCCCGGTTTGTGGCTCCAACCGGGACTAATGCCCCCCTATAGTCCCGGTTGGTAACACCAACCGGGACCAAAGGTCAATTTCCAGCAGCCCAAAGGGCGGGAAGCAGAGACCTTTGGTCCCGCTTGGTGGCACCAACCGGGACTAAAGGGCGGCATTGGTCCCGGTTGGTGGCACCAACCGGGACGAAACGGTGGCATTGGTCCCGGTTCGAGCCACCAACCGGGACCAAAGGCCTGTGCCTGGTGTGACACCCTGGTTTTGGCAACTTTTTCTTTTCAAAATCTTTTTGAGTTTTATTTGCAATTTGGTTGATTTTCAAACCTTTTCAGTTGAATTGGACCTATGATTCTTTAAATCTTTTC
The DNA here is from genome assembly GCA_039707655.1 of Elymus sibiricus. Lineage (NCBI taxonomy): Eukaryota > Viridiplantae > Streptophyta > Magnoliopsida > Poales > Poaceae > Elymus > Elymus sibiricus. Next base: position 61,651,751 of record CM077665.1, read on the forward strand.
CCAAGTAACCCAAAACCCTCATCACCTTGCCAAAACCTTTCCACACCTCTCCTGGATCAATTCCCAATATTTAATCTTTTCCAATAATTCATTTTCTTCCTTTGGGAAAATATGACATCACTATGGGTTGTGAAGCAACCTATAGCTCTGATGATCAAAAAATTCCCAAACTTTGGTCACACCTTCTCATCATCATATAATCCTATAATCTCCAAAAATACTCCATTGTCCAATGCAAAGTTTTGGCCAGAATAATTATTTCCTTCCTGGTCAGAATTTGTCAGTTGTGAAGCAACTCCCATTTTCCCAGCTCAGAAAATTCTCAATAAATTCCCTGAGATACTAGGGATCCTATCTAGCCACAATATCCAAAAATATCATCTTGTCCAGTACAAATTTTCAGCAAAAAAACTCTGACAAGTTTCTGCTTATTCCAAACCTCTGTGAAGGAAGTACCAGCTAGAGATGGCTACATGCCATGAAACTTTTATGGCATCTTCTATATCTCAAATGACTCCCCTCCACCAAGTTTCATCATCAGGAGACCATCTATGTGAGTGCCACAAGCTCAACAAGCTTCTGGACCAGAATTGTAGTTTACACATGAGCTATATTCAAATCTTTCTCAAACCTCTCCAAGTTTGGTCAGTTTGTAGTCCTTCCAAAGTAGATCACACCAGACATCTCCACTGGCTTCATCTCCATCTCCTCTCTTCTCTGGAACCTCCTCAAGTTTGCTGTCAGAAGCTGTAGCTGAAGCTACACTTCACAGCAGAGTGAACCTAGTCAGACCAGTGGCACAAGGAGGCTAAGTGGTCGAAGGTCGACGCCGCGAACAAGGTGCGCCAGGCTTGCGTGGCCTTTTGGTGGCCGCACTCGTGGTGAGCACGGTGCTGGCATGCCAGTACACGCGCTCTGCACCGCGCCCGAACCCGAAACGACGCGTCCCTGCGGCCCCGCGTGGCCTAGCCTTGTCCCCACGCACCGACGTCTTCCCCTCCTCCCACCTGGCCGTTCTGGAACTCTCTCCTCGCCGGAAACCTCCTCGGCAGCCGCCACGGCACTCGGGCACTGTGGCGCCCGTGCGGCCACAGTGGCTCTGCGGCGCGTCGCCTTCCTCCGCTTGCCTCCACCCGCATTAACTCTTCCCCCTGCTCTCTCTCGTCTCATCAACGCTCCCGGCCAGCCAGCGCATCGTCCTGGCACCGGCGACGTGTCCCGAGCCTCGCCGCTTCGGGAGAGCTCGGTCGCGCTCGCCTCCGGCCTATAAAAGGCCTGCCCAGCCCCTCCAGAGCTCCTCACCCCACCTCACCCTCACCTAATCGCCCCCAGAGCGCCCCAGCAAGAGCCGGGAGCTCGTCTCCCTCAGCTCCGGCGAAGGCTCCGCCGCCCGATCCCCTCCTGACGCCAGCCATCTCCACTCCATCCCCGCCTCACCTAAGCCCACCGTTGAGACCAGCAAGTCTCTCCAGACCTCCTCGAGCTCTTGGCCGACCGGATTGCTGCAGGAATCGTCGCCACCGACGACACCCGTATCTGCCACCCGCCGGAGAAGAAGGGGGCGACGTCGTCCGACCATCTCTGGAGGAATTGCGGGTACGGGCATGATCGCCGTCGACTGCCCGATCCATCCCAGGTTTCTCCCGACCCCGCCGCCGTCCCTATCGCCGGCGAGCAACGCCGGTGAGCCGCTCGCCTCTGTCTCTCTCCTCTCTCCCTGTTTAAACCAGGGCCGGCCCCACCCGTCAGCGGCTCAGCCCGGGCGTGCGAGGGGGTAAGTTGAGGCACCCCTCCACTTTACGCCTTCGACGTGGCCCCCCTGGAGGTTTTCTGATTTTCTGATTTCTATTTATTCAATTCCAGATTTGACCAGAGCTTTGACCATTAATAACTTTTTATTTATAAGCCCAATTCATTTGATTCTTTTTGCATTGGGTTTGTATTGAACCCCTTTATTTTCTGACAAATTTTGGAATTATTCCAATATTCACAGAATTTTTGGTGAACAGAAATACATTATGTGACATTTTCCTTTGCATTTTAAAAATATTTTCAGAAGGGAACTTTGGTGATTTTGAAGACCAGGAGTGTTTGGACAACCCAACAGAGCAAGGCAAGCTAGGACACCCATTTCATGAAGCATTTCAATAGCATTGCATATTTTAATGCATTATGCTTATTTATTTGCTATAGGTTAATTCATAGTAATTAATTTAAATGCTTAGTTGCCTATTGTGATGAACCACTATATTTGCTAAATGAACTTAGTGGTTGATCTTGAGTCACCTGTTCGGGCTTACCCGTGCAACCACATTTGCCGGTATGGGACGGCCTTGACTTGGTCTGGCTCCGTGCTCTTTCACCGGTACCTCCAGACAGGGAGGGTTATGCGTGCGTGCTACCCTGATCAGGTAGGCGGCGATAACCCTGTGAGCCCAGTTGAGTTTTGTGCCGGCGTCCCCGTTTGGGACAGTTTAGTTTGGCCACGACGGTGGCAGGTGTCATGAGGACACAGGGGCCACCCAGGGCAGGACTCCGGGGGAGGATGAGTGCCGGTGGTACGATGGGAGAGTCACGGGTCAGGCAGGTTTCGTTGGAGCAATGCTGGTCCACCCGAATGGGATCACAAGGCCAGGTGCTTCATGGTGTGGGTAAAGTGCGCAACCTCTGCAGAGTGTAAAATCTATTCGAATAGCCGCGTCCACGGTATTGGACAGCCCGTCCAGACCTCACTAGGTGGTCAACCGTAATCATGATAATAATGATGGAAGAACTCGCCTTATGTTTGGAAGTACTCGATGGCTTATGAGTATTCCGAGGGTTGTGGGACAACCCGGAAGAGAGTAAGTTGATGACCGGTACAGTAAGTGAATTGCTTAAGAATTTAACCTGTTGTTTGCTATGCTATTGTTTGCTGCATTACTTGGTTGTCATGAGCTTGCAAGTACATTCAAAGTACTCACCTGGCGTATCATGCCAGATGCAGGAGAAGCCGAGGACGGAGGTCCCGATGGTTCGTGCTACGCTAACTAGGTTGTGTCCTCAGCACTGTCCCTGTGGATGGAGTTTCCGCTATGTTCCACTACGCCGTAGAATCACTTAGTAGTCCGAGGCCCTGCTATGTTTCATAAATAATGTAGATACTGTCATAGCACCGAGTGTGCCTTTGGCCTCGCTTTCATTGTAAATATGAGCTTGTACCCGAAATCTATCAATAAAGTTCAGTTCAGTTCTGTTCCAAGTTGTTGTGTGTTTCCAGAGGACATGATCTCTGGGCTGGAAACACTGGTAATCCGGTTCTCTGAGCCAGGGTGCCACACCTGGCACAGCCGCGGTGCGGTGGATGTTTAGTCCCACCTTGCCAAGCGAAGGGCGCCCGGACCTGTTTATAAGCCCCGTCGTGGCTGCAACGTCAAGCTCCTCTCTAAAGCAGGCCTGTGGGCTTAACCGACCTCTTTCTGCTCTGTGGGGCCTACTATGTGAAAATAGATGCGAATTTATAGAGATAATTCAACCTAAATTCAAAGTGCTGAAATTCAACCTAAATTCTGAATTTAGGTTGAGTTTCAGCACTTTGAATTTAGGTTGAATTTTCTCTATAAATTGGCATCTATTTTTACTTTTGCTATTTTTTATGTTATTTTTTTGCATATTAAAAGTTCTTAACAGAAAATACTTTATAAATATTCTTTTTGCTATTAAAGTTTTTAACAAAAATAACTTTGATAATTTTAGTTGCATAAATTTTATATAATATTAAGTTAAATAACTTTGATCGGACGAAAACACGTCTATTACAAAGGGATTTCAATTTTTTAAACATATTTGAACTCAAGACTTTTTCTGCATTCAATATGCACCATTCAAAGCCACATCATCACTTTTCAAACCTTTTCTGACTTCATTTGCTATTTTTCATGCATTTCATGATTTGTTTTGAGCTAAAATGACCCTGAATTGAAAAGCACTGCAAATGAACTCTGAAATGGTTGAAAACTGGCATGGTATCATAATTTCACCCACATAGCATGTGCTAAAAAGTTGAGAGGGTTACAGGAAAAACTGGATGCATTTCGTGTACAAACTGGACAATCTCTTTCGAAGTATCAGGGTTTGGGACGAAAACTCGTCTATTACAAAAGGATTTCAATTTTTTAAACATATTTTAACTCAAGACTTTTTCTGCATTCAATATGCACCATTCAAAGCCACATCATCACTTTTCAACCCTTTTCTGACTTCATTTGCTATTTTTCATGCATTTCATGATTTATTTTGAGCTAAAATGACCCTGAATTGAAAAGCACTGCAAATGAACTCTGAAATAGTTGAAAGTTGGCATGGTATCATAATTTCACCCACATAGCATGTGCTAAAAAGTTGAGAGGGTTACGGGAAAAACTGGATGCACTTCATGTACAAACTGGACAATCTCTTTCGAAGTATCAGGGTTTCAGACGAAAACTCATCTGTTACAAAAGGATTTCAATTTTTTAAACATATTTGAACTCAAGACTTTTTCTGCATTCAATATGCACCATTCAAAGCCACATCATCACTTTTCAAACCTTTTCTGACTTCATTTGCTATTTTTCATGCATTTCATGATTTATTTTGAGCTAAAATGACCCTGAATTGAAAAGCACTGCAAATGAACTCTAAAATGGTCGAAAGTTGGCATGGTATCATAATTTCACCCACATAGCATGTGCTAAAAAGTTGAGAGGGTTACGGGAAAAACTGGATGCACTTCGTGTACAAACTGGACAATCTCTTTCGAAGTATCAGGGTTTCAGACGAAAACTCATCTGTTACAAAAGGATTTCAATTTTTTAAACATATTTGAACTCAAGACTTTTTCTGCATTCAATGTGCACTATTCAAAGCCACATCATCACTTTTCAAACCTTTTCTGACTTCATTTGCTATTTTTCATGCATTTCATGATTTATTTTGAGCTAAAATGACCCTGAATTGAAAAGCACTGCAAATGAACTCTAAAATGGTTGAAAGTTGGCATGGTATCATAATTTCACCCACATAGCATGTGCTAAATAGTTGAGAGGGTTACGGGAAAAACTGGATGCACTTCGTGTACAAACTGGACAATCTCTTTCGAAGTATCAGGGTTTCGGACGAAAACTCATCTGTTATAAAAGGATTTCAATTTTTTAAACATATTTGAACTCAAGACTTTTTTTGCATTCAATATGCACCATTCAAAGCCACATCATCACTTTTCAAACCTTTTCTGACTTCATTTGCTATTTTTCATGCATTTCATGATTTATTTTGAGCTAAAATGACCCTGAATTGAAAAGCACTGCAAATGAACTCTGAAATGGTTGAAAACTGGCATGGTATCATAATTTCACCCACATAGCATGTGCTAAAAAGTTGAGAGGGTTACGGGAAAAACTGGATGCACTTCGTGTACAAACTGGACAATCTCATTCGAAGTATCAGGGTTTCGGACGAAAACTCGTCTATTACAAAGGGATTTCATTTTGATTCTTTTTAGTTCATTATTTTTAGTTAATGTTTTAGTTGATTCTTTTTAGTTCATTCTTTTTAGTTAATATTTTAGTTGATTCTTTTTAGTTCATTCTTTTTAACAAATAAATACTTTGATAATTTTAGTTTATATTATATTTAACTGCAGTGATATTCTAGATCAAAGCCATCATCAGAATAGTTGTGGAGATAAAGTCTTCACTTTTTCTTCGCGTGTGTCCCTTGCTTATTGCGCCGTAACCATGGACAATCTTCATCACATACATCACAATGCCTCAGAAAGCTTGCTCACATCATACTAAATATTCTTACACACAAACCGTACTTAAACAGGGACATAATAGAAATAATAGTTCAGATATCCATTACAGAAAGTACTGCATAATTGAAGATACCAATCCTACTCTTCCGGATTGCAAACCTACTCGTCCGAATCAGGAGACCCCCAAGCACTACATAATAGAGATAAAAGTGTTCGCCATTGCAAACACTACTCGTCGTCCGGATCAGAATACCCCCAAGCAGGAGACCCATGGGGCACTGGTGGTGGTACTAGCGGTACGAGGTGACGCTGCCCATAATTGAAGATTCCAATCCTGCGGTACAACTCGTATGCAACGTACCCATCTATTGCTGCATACTCAATGTTGATAGGGTCAAGTGGGGTCTTCTCCCAATGTTTGTGCCCTGACTTGGGAAATGTTGTCTTCATATCAGCATAGTCCTCGTCGATCAGGGCGGCTGCCATATCAGCCATTGAAGTCTTGTCATGCTCAAGCCTGAACCTGCCCTGAAGATCAATGTGGCATTCAGCTGGTATCTCAATACCCCAGGCGCGCCTCATCTTGATCTTGTCATTCGTTATATCAACGCTAGCAAAATATATGCCACTGCGAAGGAACTCCATGAGTTTTGGACAGTGCTTGTCACTACTGCAACAACAAAATGGAACAAATGTGTTAAATACTGCTGCAACAAGTATATTTTAGAACAAGTATAATAAGAATCATAACAAGTATATTTTAGAACAAGTATAATAAGAATCATAACAAGTATATTTCGACACAAGTATAATAAGAATCATAACAAGTATAATAAGAATTATAACAAGTATAATTTAGAACAAGTATAATAAGAATCATAACAAGTATAATTCAGAACAAGTATAATAAGAATCATAACAAGTATAATAAGAATCATAGCAAGTTTCCTATTCCTATGCATTTCCTATCCTATGAATCAAAAGAAGCCCCTAAACTATGACATGTTCTCCCACGATGGCCAATATGCAACAACAAGGAAAATTCTTATGCAATTTTCCTATCCTATTCCTATCCTCCTATTCCTATTCCTATGCAATTTTCCTAATCCTCCTATTCCTATGCAATTTTCTATTCCTATGCAATTTTCCTATGAATCAAAGAAAAGCCCCAATTTTCCTATGAATCAAAGAAAAGCCCCAATTTTCCTATGAATCAAAGAAAAGCCCCAATTTTCCTATGCATTTTTCCTATGAATCAAGGAAACTATGACATGTTCTCGACATTCCCAATCCTCCTATTCCTATGCAATTTTCCTATCCTATGAATCAAAGAAAAGCCCCAATTAAAACTATGACAAGTTTCGTATTACCTTGCCCACTGGAAGACCATGACATGTTGCTTCAAACAAAGTTGGACGACGGCAACATTGCGACCATCGATCGTGTACTCGAGATCGAGGCCCATGAACTTGTGTTTCTCCTCTTGAAGCCATTCCTCGAACATGGAAAGAAAACCCTCGACTTTGGCGCTATCGTTCGTGTAGACGACATGGAGATTGGTCGTGCCATGTGCGAGCACGTTCCCGTAGCGAGTGATTGGATTCATGGTGGAGGATGGGGAAGAAGAGAGGAGAGGGAGACGAACAGAAATGGAGGCCGGTCGCATTACTATAGCGTTTCCCATGTATGATCTCGCGCGGAACAACTTCCAAGGCGCGGGATTTGAACGGTTGGGACCTTTAGTCCCGGTTTGAGCCACGAACCGGGACTAAAAGGGCTCGCGCCAGGCGAACGGTTGCCACCACCCCTTTAGTCCCGGTTGGTGTCACCAACCGGGACTAAAGGTCCCGTTCGAACCGGGACTGATGCGTGACGAACCCCGGCCGGCGTCCTAGCCGCTCGAACCGGGACTAATGCTCACATTAGTCCCGGTTCGTAACACGACCGGGACAAAAGCTCTGATCCGGCCTGGACCAAAGCCATGTTTGCTACTAGTGCATGCTCACTCACATCCAACTAGATATATGTGCCTAGATCTTTCCTCACCACATGATGCTTACAAAAAGAGAAAAGTAAAAAGGAATAGGGGAGGATACTTTGACTCTTGCATAAAAGTAAATACATAAAAGTAAAAGATAGGCCCTTCGCAAAGGGAAGAAGAGGTTGTCATGCGCTTTTTTGGTTTGTATGCTCAATCCCTTAATGTAAAAGAACGTCACGCTATATTGCCCCCTATGATAGCAACCTTTATTATGCAGTCCGTTGCTTTTATTACTTTCCATCATAAGTTCGTATAGCGCTCAATTTTCTCTTACACTAATTGATCAAAACACATTTAGAAGAAATTTTTATTGCCTTATTGCACCGATGACAACTTACTTGAGGGATCTTACTCGATCCGTAGGTAGGTATGGTGGACTCTCAAAACATGAATTTGGGGTTTTGGGTTTTTGGATGCACAAGTAGTATCTCTACTTAGTGCAGAATTTTTGGCTAGCAAAGATATTGAGCAAGCACCACATGTTGAAGGATCTATGACAATATAAATTTTATGTGAATATGAATAAACATAAAGCATTACGTTGTCTTCCTTGTCCAACGTCAACAATTTTGGCATATAATATTTAATGGGGGCTCACAATCATAAAAGATGTCCAAGATAGTGTATTTGCATGTGAATCTTCTCTTCCCTTATTAATTCTTTCATGAATTCAATCATTGACCAATGCTATGTTTGTCAATCCCCAATAAATTTTACCACTTATACTTTTCCTTATGTGATGTCATTACTTACCATAAGATTAGCATATGATTCTTTTCATTTATTTCTCTTCCCCTTTATTTTGATTTCAACAAGAAAATAAAGAAGCAAAAGCTCAAACTAAACTTTATTATATAACTCTAACTCGATTACATAGATAGATGGATCACGAAACTAGCACATGAAAATAGATCATACTAAACTTCTATTCAACTAAATCAAGAAAAGGCTAAAGATCAAACTAAAATAGGTAAAGGTGAACAAAAGTGATGGTGATAGGATACCGGGGCACCTCCCCCAAGCTTGGCTCAAGCCAAGGGGAGTGCCCATACCCGTGTGTTCAAGTCTCCTTTGGTGGTGGTGATGATGAAGGTGGTGGTGATGATGAAGGTGGTGGTGATGAAGTATCACACTTCAGACTCAATAGGTACTCTAATTTGCGGATGACTCTCCGAAGGATGATGATGTGTTCTGACGTGGCTTGAGACTGCGTCGGCATTTCCCCAAAGAGGAAGGGATGATGCAGCACAGCGACGGTAAGTATTTCCCTCAGTTATGAAACCAAGGTTATCGAACCAGTAGGAGGATCACCACCACCCAATAAGCAGCACCTGCACACAAACAACAAATACTTGCAACCCGACGCGAAAGAGAGGTTGTCAATCTCTTTACGGTAATAAGATAGATTAGGTAGTGATAGATAGGAGAGATATATCTCTCAAGAACACAAATAAAAAGAGTAAATATGCAGCAATATATTTTTGGGTTTTTGGTTTTGTAGATCTGAAAACAAAGATTGCAAAAACGTAGATCGGAAAGCAATATGATGGAAAAGTAGACCCGGGTGCCGTAGGGTTCACTAGTGGCTTCTCTCATGAGTATAGCGCACGGTGGGTGAACAAATTACTGTTGGGCAATTGATAGAAAATCGAATAGTCATAACGATATCCAAGGCGATGATCATTATATAGGCATCACGTCCAAGATAGATAGACCGACTCCTGCCTGCATCTACCTCTATTACTCCACACATCGACCGCTATCCAACATGCATCTAGTGTATTAAGTTCATGGAAAACGGAGTAATGCAATAAGAACGATGACATGATGTAGACAAGATCTATTCATATAGGAATAGACCCCATCTTGTTATCCTTAATAGCAACGATACATGCGTGTCTTGCTGCCCCTTCTGTGACTGGGAAAGAACACCGCAAGATCGAACCCATCACAAAGCACCTCTTCCCATGGCAACAAAAATCGATCTAGTCGGCCTAACTAAACCAAAGATTTGAAGAATAAATACGATGCTATAAGCAATCATGCATATAAGACATCAAAGAAGACTCAAATAATATTCATGGATAGAAACTGATCATGAACTCAAAATTCATCGGATCCCAACAAACACACCGCAAAAGTTTACATCAAATAGATCTCCAAGAGACCATTGTATTGAGAATCATAAGAGAGAGAGAGGAAGCCATCTAGCTACTGCCTACGGACCCGTGGGTCTATGGTGGACTACTCACGCATCATCGAAGAGGCACCTATGAGGAAGATGAACCCCTCCGTGATGGTGTTTAGATTGGATCTCGCGGTTCTGGAACTTGCGGTGGCTGCAATTGTGTTTCGTCGACTCCCCTAGGGTTTTTGGAATATTTGGGAATTTATAGGCATTAGTGGCGGTGCGGAAGGGGGCCGAGGAGGGCACAACCCATCAGGGCGCGCCGGGGCTCCCCTGGCGCGCCCTGGTGGGTTGTGCTCTCCATAGCCCACCTCTTCGGCAGTTGCTTGGCCCACTGGGTGTCTTCTGGTCCAAAAAAATCTCCAAAAAGTTTCATCACGATTGGACTCCGTTTGGTATTGATTTTCTGCGAAGTAAAAAACAAGCAAAAATAGCAACTGGCACTTTGGCACTATGTCAATAGGTTAGTCCCAAAAAATGATATAAAGTTGTTATAAAATGATTGTAAAACATCCAAGAATGATAATATAACAGCATGGAACAAGCAAAATTATAGATAGGTTGAAGACGTATCAGCATCCCCAAGCTTAATTCCTACTCGTCCTCGAGTAGGTAAATGATAAAAATAGAATATTTGATGTGGAATGCTGCCTAACATGTTCATCACATTCTTTTATTTTGTATAGCATGGACATTTGGACTTATAATGATTCAAAGCAATAGTCTAGTTTTAACATAATGACTTCAATACTCAAGCATGTCAACAAGCAACCATGTCTTTCAAAATATCAACACTAAAGAAAGCTATCCCTAGCCCATCATGCTCAATCATTAATCCATTCATGAAACACACTCAAATATTAACTATGCCCAATGCTCAAGTACGATCATAGTGCCCCCTAGTTGGTGCTTACAAGGGAAGATGGAGACTCAAAGCAAAAAATAAAAATGCATAAAGTAAAATAAGATAGGCCCTTCGCAGAGGGAAGTAGGGATTTGTAGAGGTGTCAGAGCTCAAGTTTTTTAAATTGAGAGAGAAAAAATATTTTGGGTGGCATGCTTTTCCTGTCAACGAAAACGACAAAGTAGCTCACAATACTTTCTATGCTAGATATATCATAGGTGGTTCCCAAACAGAAAATAAAGTTTATTCCTTTTTCCACCAAACTTTCACTTTCCATGGCGGGCAGTATCCACGGTTGCCTTCCATACCAACACTTTCCAAGGAATTTATTATTTGACAACATAAAGTAAATATTTTTTTTCTTTTTCATTTCGGGAATGGGCATCCCTATTACCGCCGCACTCTCGTGCAATGACAAGTGAATAAACACTCATCTTGAGAATAACACATCTAGCATGGAAAAATATTGGACACTGCCCACCGTTTCATGAGCGGTACGGGCACACAAAAGAGAAAATTTATTTTGAAAATTTAGAGATGGCACATACAAATTTGCTTGGAACGGCATGGAAATACCGCATATAGGTAGGTATGGTGGACTCATAAGGCAAAACTTGGTTTAAGGATTTTGGATGCACAAGTAGTATTTTTACTTAGTACAAATGGAGGCTAGCAAATAGATTGGGAAGCAACCAAACCAAGAAACGAAAATTCACATAAGTGAGCACTGAACATAACTAACACCGAATAATGCACAACAAGTAGGATGTAACTTCATTGCATAACTATTGACTTTCGTGCATGCATAGGGAATCACAAACCTTAACACCAATATTCCTACTAAGCATAATTACTCACTAACATGACTCACATATTACTATCATCATGTTTCAAAACTATTACAAGGAATCAAGTTTAGTTTGTCCAATGATCTTCATCAAAGTTTTTATTATATCCTCCTTGGATATCTATCACTTTGGGACTAGTTTCATATATTGGCATTGCTTTTTGGCAAGCTCAAACAAATTTAAGTGAAGCACATGAGCATAAAGATTTCATCTCTCAAAAAGGTATAAGTGAAGCATGAGAGGATTTATTCAAAATTTACTAACTCTCAAATTAATCTAAGTGAAGCATGAGAGTATTTCTACAAAAAATTCCAAGCACACCGTGCTCAAAAAGATATAAGTGAAGCACTAGAGCACTTCTATAGCTCAAAAAGTTTAAGTGAAGCACATAGAGCAATTCTAACAAATAATAGCATGATTTTGGTTCTCTCAAATAGGTGTGTACAGCAAGGATACAAGGTAAAAATTAACAAACAAAGCAAGCAAAGATACAAGACGCTCCAAGCAAAACTCATGATATGTGACGAATAAAAATACAGCTCCAAGTAAAATACCGATGGTCGTTAGAAGAAAGAGGGGATGCCACTCGGGGGCATCCCCAAGCTTAGTTGCTTGTTTATCTTTGGATATATCTTGGGGGTGCGGTAGCATCCCCAAGCTTAGGCTTTTATCACTCCTTATTCTTTCATCCATCGTGATCTCAGCCAAAACTTGAAAACTTCAATCACACAAAACTCAACAAAATCTTCGTGAGATCCGTTAGTATAAGAAAGCAAATCACTACTTTAGGTACTGTTGAAAACCCATTCATATTTTATTATTGCATTATACCTACTGTATTTTAACTTTACCATGGCTCATACCCTTCAATATAACCCATAGATTCATCAAGACAAGCACACAATGCAACGAAAACAGAATTTGTCTTAAACAGAACAGTCTGTAGTAATCTGTACTCTACCCATACTTATGTAACTAGAAAAATTCTGAACAATTATGACAACGTAAGGAATTTGTATAGAACCACTGTTTTAAAATTTCAGCTCAAGATCACGTTCCAGTAAAAAACTAAAATTCATATACTGGACGCAAAGTTTCTGTTTCAGATTCAGCATCACTTCTACTCATCCTATGAATCATCCTAAAGGCTTCACTTGGCACAAACACTAAATAAACCATAAAAACACAATCATAACAGAGGCATAATTGTGTCAACACACAAAAACAGAAAGGAAAAATCAAAAATTTATTTATTCATTGGGTTGCCTCCCAACAAGCGCTATCGTTTTACGCCCCTAGCTAGGCATAACGCATAGATTCAAGTATTGTCATCTTTGGTTTTGGATGAGGTGCCTTTGTCAAGAGGTTTTGCAAATAAAACTTGAAACACATCATCCATGGCAACCTTAGCACTATCAAGTTGTCCCTCTACGTACCCCCTTTGATTACCGGCCACGATCCATGAATATTGTTGGTTCACATCATTGAAAACTTGTTGGATCATGTCTAAAACGGGGACTTCCTTTTTGAGATTCTCATCAAAAAATTGATTATTTCCAAGCAAAAATCTCATCATGTAATCACTATTGTAAAGGATTTCACGGCTCATACCATAAAAATCAAAGATTTCCCTAGCTTCCCATACTATGTGATCAAATTTATTCATAAGAACAAGGGTAGCTAACTTTTTAGCCTTGGGATTCTTTATGACGGATAGCTCATAAAACAATCTTTGCAAGGTAGGATGGGTACGAATAAATCTATTTTAAAGTTTTAAAACTAGCGCCGAGATAGCTTCCGCATAAGATTTAGTTCTTTTCAGTATAGGTGTATCATCGAGAGACAAATTCCTAACGCAATTGAAAAACTCTTGGATAGTTTCTTTTCCTATAACGTTCCCTTGCCCCAAAACAAAAGTTTTAGAATCCAGATTAACAGAACGTCCAATTTTAGGAGTCCTGCCATCATCCGTTTCTGCCATACCAAAATCACTCATGGTGACAAGCAAACAAGATTGCAAGCAAGGAAGAGATCCGGTGAGAAAAAGGGCAAATGAAAAAGAGGGCGAATAAAACGGCAAATTGGTGAAGTGGGGGAGAGGAAAACGAGAGGCAAATGGCAAATAATGTAATTGCAAGGAGATGAGATTTTGATGACTTGAGCATTCATTGTCATATTGCATTACATGATCGTAAGATAGCTAGCATGATGTTTTCATGGCTTGTCTGTTTTTTGATATCTTTGCTACGCTAGATCATTGCATTCATATAGAGTCATACTTTCTTCTACTATTGTTGTAATATTGAGTTGTAAGTAAATAGAAGTGTGATGATCATCATTATTCATTATTAGAGCATGTCCCAGTGATGAAAGGATGATGGAAACTATGATTCCCCCAAAAGTCAGGATGAGGTTCCGGACAAAGAAAAAAAAAGAGAAAAGAAAAAAAATAAAAAAATGAAAGAAGTAGAAGGGGCATTGCTAATTCCACACTTGTGCTTCAAAGTAGCACCATGTTTTTCATATAGAGAGTCTCCTATGTTGTCACTTTCATATAGAGAGTCTCCTGTGTTGTCACTTCCACAATTGCAAGGAGATAATATTTGTGATTAGGAACCTGGTAGATGATGGTGGAGTCCCCTCGGCGCCTACGATAGGCACGTAGAAGAGACCGCTTCCTCCCCAGCAACGGCGCCAGAAATTCCTTTGATGTGGCTTGAGACTGCATCGGTATTTCCCCAAAGAGGAAGGGATGATGCAGCACAGCGACGGTAAGTATTTCCCTCAGTTATGAAACCAAGGTTATCGAACCGGTAGGAGGATCACCACCACCCAATAAGCAGCACCTGCACACAAACAACAAATACTTGCAACCCGACGTGAAAGAGAGGTTGTCAATCTCTCTATGGTAATAAGATAGATTAGGTAGTGATAGATAGGAGAGATAGATCTCTCAAGAACACAAATAAAAAGAGTAAATATGCAGCAATATATTTTGGGGTTTTTGGTTTTGTAGATCTGAAAACAAAGATTGCAAAAACGTAGATCGGAAAGCAATATGATGGAAAAGTAGACCCGGGGGCCGTAGGGTTCACTAGTGGCTTCTCTCATGAGTATAGCGCACGGTGGGTGAACAAATTATTGTTGGGCAATTGATAGAAAATCAAATAGTCATGACGATATCCAAGGCGATGATCATTACATAGGCATCACGTCCAAGATAGATAAACCGACTCATGCCTGCATCTACCTCTATTACTCCACACATCGACCGCTATCCAGCATGCATCTAGTGTATTAAGTTCATGGAAAAACGGAGTGATGCAATAAGAACGATGACATGATGTAGACAAGATCTATTCATGTAGGAATAGACCCCATCTTGTTATCCTTAATAGCAATGATACATGCGTGTCTTGCTGCCCCTTCTGCCACTGGGAAAGAACACCGCAAGATCGAACCCATCACAAAGCACCTCTTCCCATGGCAAAAAAAATCGATCTAGTCGGCCTAACTAAACCAAAGATTCGAAGAATAAATACGATGCTATAAGCAATCATGCATATAAGAGATCAAAGAAGACTCAAATAATATTCATGGATAGAAACTGATCATGAACTCAAAATTCATTGGATCCCAACAAACACACCGCAAAAGTTTACATCAAATAGATCTCCAAGAGACCATTGTATTGAGAATCATAAGAGAGAGAGAGAGAGAGAGAGAGAGGAAGCCATCTAGCTACTGCCTACGGACCCGTAGGTCTATGGTGGACTACTCACGCATCATCGGAGAGGCACCTATGAGGAAGATGAACCCCTCCGTGATGGTGTTTAGATTGGATCTCGCGGTTCTGGAACTTGCGGCGGCTGGAATTGTGTTTCGTAGACTCCCCCGAGGTTTTTGGAATATTTGGGAATTTATAGGCATCAGAGGCGGTGCGGAAGGGGGGCGAGGAGGGCACAACCCATCAGGGCGCGCTGGGGCCCCCCTGGCGCGCCCTGGTGGGTTGTGCTCTCCATAGCCCACCTCTCCGGCAGTTGTTTGGCCCACTGGGTGTCTTCTGGTCCAGAAAAAATCTCCAAAAAGTTTCGTCGCGATTGGACTCCGTTTGGTATTGATTTTCTGCGAAGTAAAAAACAAGCAAAAACAGCAACTGGCACTTTGGCACTATGTCAATAGGTTAGTCCCAAAAAATGATATAAAGTTGTTATAAAATGATTGTAAAACATCCAAGAATGATAATATAACAGCATGGAACAAGCAAAAATTATAGATACGTTGGAGACGTATCATGCGCTACTTCGTAAGGGGCTATTTGGATCCAAACGTTTAATGCTATGGTTAGATTTTATCTTAATACTTTTCTCGTAGTTGCGGATGCTTGCGAGGGGGTTAATCATAAGTGGGAGGTTGTTCAAGTAAGAACAACACCCAAGCACCGGTCCACCCACATATCAAATTATCAAAGTAGCGAACACGAATCAAACCAACATGATAAAAGTGACTAGACGAAATTCCCGTGTACCCTCAAGAATACTTTGCCTATTACTAGATATTGTTCTGGCCTGTCCTTTGCCACAAAAGGATTGGGCTACCTTGCTGCACCTTATTTACAGTTACCGTTACTTGCTCGTTACCAATTACCTGCTATCAAACTATCTGTTACCTACAATTTCAGTGCTTGCAGAAATTACCTTGCTGAAAACCGCTTGTCATTTCCTTCTGCTCCTCGTTGGGTTCGACACTGTTACTTATCGAAAGGACTACGATTGATCCCCTATACTTGTGGGTCATCATAGCCCAATCCTTTTGTGGCAAAGGACAGGCCAGAACATTCTCTAGTAATAGGCAAAGTGTTCTTGAGGGTACACGGGAATTTCATCTAGTCACTTTTATCATGTTGGTTTGATTTGTGTTCGCTACTTTGATAATTTGATATGTGGGTGGACCGGTGGTTGGGTGCTGTTCTTACTTGAACAACCTCCCACTTATGATTAACCCCCTCGCAAGCATCCGCAACTACGAGAAAAATATTAAGATAAAATCTAGCCATAGCATTAAACGTTTGGATCCAATTCAGCCCCTTACGAAGTAGCGCATAAACTAGGGTTTAAGCTTTTGTCACTCTAGCAACCCATCATCTAATAACTACTCCACAATGCATTCCCTTAGGCCCAAGGATGGTGAAGTGTCATGTAGTCGACGTTCACATGACACCACTAAGGGAATCACAACATACATGTCATCAAAATATTGAACACAAATCAAATTCACATGATTACTTGCAACATGACTTCTCCCGTGACCTCAAGAACAAAGGTAACTACTCACAAATAATATTCATGCTCAAGATCAGAGGGGTATTGAATAGCATAATGAATCTGAACATATAATCTTCCACCAAATAAACCATATAGTAATCAACTACAAGATGTAATCAACACTACTAGTCACCCACAGGTACCAATCTGAGGTTCCGGTACAAAGATTGAACACAAGAGATGAACTAGGGTTTGAGAGGAGATGGTGTTGTTGAAGATGTTGATGAAGATTGGCCTCCCAAAGATGAGAGGGGTGTTGGTGATGACGATGGCTTCGATTTCCCCCTCCGGGAGGGAAGTTCCCCCGGCGGAATCGCTCCGCCGGAGGGAAAAAGTGCTCCTGCCCAAGTTCCGCCTCGAGACGGCGGCGTTCCGTCCCGAAAGTTCTCTCCTTATTTTTTCTAGGTCAAAAGACCTTATATACCAGAAGATGGGCACGGGAGGTAGGCCGTGCTGAGCACAACCCACCAGGGCGCGCCTGGGGGGGCTGGCGCGCCCTGGTGTCTTGTGCTCACCAGGGTGGCCCCCTCCGGTAGTTCTTTGCTCCAATATTTATTATATAATCCAAAATAATTCTCCGTAAAGTTTTAGCTTATTTGGAGGCGTGCAGAATAGGTATCTCTGATGTGCTTTTTCAGGTCCAGAATTCCAGATGCCGGTATTCTCCCTCTTTGTGTAAACCTTGCATATTATGAGAGAAAAGGCATTAGAATCACTCCCTAAAGCATTATTATTCAACAAAACATTATAAATAACAGTAGTAAATCATGATGCAAAATGGACGTATCGCTTACGGAGGAACTTGACCACCTAGGACACTCCACACCCTTCCCCGGAGCACACCACAAAAAGGAAGCTTCCGGGGGAACCTTGGCCACATAGACCTCTTGACAAACTCCTCAATATATCACCAAACCATCTAGGAGGCGGAAGCCTCCAAGAGTAATAAAATCACAGGCTCACACTCGAACAAATCGATGCGGGGAGCTCAAACCAATGCAACAAATGCAATGCAAGGTCAAGCAACAAATGCTCAACTCACTCTCTCAATCTCACAAGATGCACTCTCTAAAGTAGGAGATTGAAGAGAGGGGATGCAATGGAGGAAATCAACAAATGACTCCAAGATCCATCCACAAATACCCCTTCACATAGAGGGAAGATAGGGGCTTAGGAGAGGCGGTATGATGCTCAAAATGATGTTTAGAAAGTGTATGAACAATCCCCAACCGGTGGGGAGGAAGGGCTATTTTATAGCCAACCCCCAAAACTAGCCGTTGGGGCTCCAACGGACAGTTCCTGGACACCCCGTGCCCATGGGGGTTGAGACCCCATGCCCACGGTACAAGCCCGTGTGCACGGGGACCCCGTGCCCACGGCCTCAAAACCCCATGCGCACAAGGTACCCAGAGACAGCCCAGAGTAGGAAACATAAACATGCATAACTTGGGCATACGGACTCCGAATTTGATGATCTTGGGCTTGTTTTAAAGCTATGGAAAAGCCGAAGGTCCTCACATAGAGAACCACCTAATATCAACAATAAATAATGATGCAAATCATGAAAAGGTTTGAGCTCTCTACATGCGACGTGATCAAGCTACTCGCCCGAAAGTCCCTCTTGATAGTACGGCTATCAAACCTATAATCCGGTCTCGCACCAAGCACCATGATACCGGCAAAACTAGGAAAACCTAGCTAAGGTATACCTTTGCCTCGCACATTCAGCTTGAGCTTGATGATGACTTTTAATGCTTGCCTCAAGTTGTAATCCTTTTCTTGTCCACGATCACTTGGTGAAAATACTCGAGATGCTTCCTCATATTGCAATGAGGGAAGCCTTCACTTAATCCCATCTTCACACGCACATTATCATGATGTGGACCTCAAGATTCAAAGCATATAACCTCCGGCTTCTCATCTTGCACTTGGACTCCTCGAACCCGATGATCATCACCACTTGATGTCATCCTCACATAGGCCACTCAAAATATTTCTTTTGATGCAAGCCCATGAGAAACACATGACCCATATAGACATAGCAAACACATAGCATGGGTTAGTGCATAAAACGCAATTCGCAATTACTTACCATATCACTAGATCACTTGATCCCACGCGGCACATTATTTGCGCTTGTGTGTTGACCATCTAGATACACTCTTTGAGCTTCATCTAGGTCAACCAACATCTTTACTTCAAGCTCTATATTGGTTTCTTGAAAGCCATAATGAACTCTTAATTTTACTTCATTGCTTCAAGACTATATCACCAAAGCTCTTTCATGACCATATCAAGATTCACCATGAACATCATATTGGTCATCACTTGCTCTTTTAAATGACCCATCACAAACTCTTGAGAGACACAATGAATTCTTCACTCTAGTTTCTTGCTTCAAGATATGATCAACCAAAACCCAACACATGAGCTCATCATGATCTTCACTTGATCATACCACAAATTGAATTCTTCCCTTTAATTATACTCTCAAGACCTTGATTATTATAAGTCCAAATGTGTCAACCTTTGAGATCCTCCAATGAACTCCACCATGAGGACTTATTGGAGAGGCTTTTGATGTAACTCTTCCCACATAAATTCAACATGCTTCATGCATCACTATGGAACACTTCTTCGTATAAGATACAATCCCCTTGATGCTCCATAGAGATTGTCATTCAATACCAAAGCTAAGAGCAAATCTTCATCTCTATGGCAATCATCCTTAAGCCTCCACCTATGTAATATCCCTTCAAATATATCTCAGTGAAAGCATTAATCCATAGGGATTGTCATTAATTACCAAAACCACACTTAGGGGCTAGATGCCCTTTCACATGTGTATAACGATGAGAACAAAAAAGTTTGTAAAAGTTTTTCTTTATCACTTTCAGTTTATCAACTGAATTGCTTGAGGACAAGCAATGAGTTAAGCTTGGGGAGTTGATATGTCTCAAATGTATCTACTTTTCCAAACACTTTTGCTCTGGTTTTGGACTCTAATTTGCATGATTTGAACGAAACTAACCAGGACTGACGCTGTTTTCAGCAGAACTACCTTGGTGTTATTTTTGTGCAGAAATAAAAGTTCCTGAAATTGGATGAAACTTTTTGTGAATTATTTTTGGAATATATAATGAATTATGGATCGAAGAACCACCTAAGGGGGGCTGCCTGTGACCCACAAGGCAACAGGGCGTGCCCACCCCCTTGGGCGCACCCTGTTAGCTTATGTGGCCCACGTGGCTCCCCGACCCTAATTCCACTCCTATAAATTCACATCTTCGGAGAAAAAAATAGAGAGAATATTTCATCACGTTTTACGAGACGGAGCCGCCGCCACCTCCTGTTCTTCCTCGGGAGGGCTGATCTGGAGTCCGTTTGGGGCTCCGGAGAGGGGGGTTCATCGTTGTCGTCATCACCAACCATCCTTCGTCAACACCGCCATGATGCTCACCATCGGGAGTGAGTAATTCCTTTGTAGGATTGTTGGACGATGATGGGATTGGATGATATTGATCATGTAATCGAGTTAATTTGATAGGGCTTGATCCCTAGTATCCACTATGTTCTGAGATTGATCTTGGTATGACTTTGCTATGCTTAATGCTTGTCACTAGGGCCCGAGTGCCATGATTTCAGATCTGAACCAATTATGTTTTAATGAATATAAGAGTGATTTGGATCCGATCTTGTAAGTTGTATGCACCTATTACGTGTCATGATCCGCATACCCCAAGGTGACAATAATTGGGATTCTTTCTGGTGATTGCCGTAGTTTGAGGAGTTCATGTATTCACCATGTGCTAATGCTTTGTTCTGGTTCTCTATTAGAAGGAGGCCTTAATATCCCTTAGTTTCCATTAGGACCCTGCTACCACGGGAGGGTAGGACAAAGATGTCATACAAGTTCTTATCGCAAGCACGTATGACTATATAGGGAATACATGCCTATATTACATTGATGAATTGGAGCTTGTTCTGTGTCGCCCTAGTGTGTAACTATTACATGATTGATGTCATCTAAAACATTATCCATCACCGCTCCATGTGCCTATGCTTTACATATACTGAGTCTTGCTAAGTTACTACTCATGTTGCTACTGTCACAACTGCTACAAAACTGTTGATGTCACTGTCACTATTACTTTTACAACTTTTACTTGCCGTGCTACTAAACCTTTGTTGCAGAGAGATATTCCAGGTGTGATTGAATTGACAACTCAATTGCTAAGGCCAATAAATATTCTTTGGCTCTCCTTGTGTCGAATCAATAAATCAGGGTGAAATACTACCCGCGAAGACTGTTGCGACCCCCTATACTCGTGGGTTATCAATCATGAACATGCATATGATTTGTGAGTAGTTCTATTTGTTCTTGAGGACATGGGAGAAGTCTTGATATAAGTAATCATGTGAAGTCTTGTTATAAGTAATCATGGGAGAAGTCTTGTTATAAGGAATCGATGCGACATGGCGGCAGGTTAGTGCTCCTCCTTGCTAAGGAGTCAAGTTT
The DNA here is from genome assembly GCA_039707655.1 of Elymus sibiricus. Taxonomy (NCBI): domain Eukaryota; kingdom Viridiplantae; phylum Streptophyta; class Magnoliopsida; order Poales; family Poaceae; genus Elymus; species Elymus sibiricus. Next base: position 61,673,351 of record CM077665.1, read on the forward strand.
CAGGAGGGCAGGACCAGGCAAGAATCCTTTCTCCGTCTCATCTGTTCTTGAATCTTGATGGCTTGCATCAAGTCTCAAAATGAGGAATGGCAGCCTGCAACTGACAGGGAGGATCGGTAAACAAGGAAGGTTCAAGCCATCCCCCAATCTCCCTTTTTTAGTCTCGTCCATAACCGGCAATCCCATGAGGCCTGGACTGTGAGTTTCGATTCCTAGCATCTGTTTATTCTTTTCATCTATTAGGCGCCTAATATTACAAGATCCAAGTTATGTCTTCATTTAGAGCACATGAATCTGATCACCAAAAGCATAGGAAGAAACATAAAAAAATCAAAAAGGAGATATGGATAAGAAACAAAAAATCCAAGTCATGCCCTCCGATAATCAGTCACTTGATCAAGACTAAACACATGATGATATTGTTGACAATGATCCTTGCCCTAACGATGGCCAGACGGAGACATAAAATAACGTTGATGGTGAAGAATAGGTACGATTATTGATATTTCCCACTGCTATGTAACATATTATGATCATTATATTATTATAGATATATTTATGTAGTTTGTTTTTAGTAAGGTAGGGTCTATTTTAAAATTTTGCATAGGGCATCAGATTTTGCTAGTCCGTCCCTGACTCTATGCTATGGTGGGCCGCAGCCGGTGCTACAACCGACATAGGAGGATGTTGGAACCGCCACTTAACGATGATGCGGTCGACATTTGGGATGCGATGATCGACAAATGAAATGCAGGGACCACATATGAGGATGATGGAGCCGGGTGCGAGGATGCTGGAACCACCACCCGTCGATGATGCGACTAGCAATGGGGGATGCGGCGACAGACAAATGAAATGTGGTGACCACAAATGAGGATGATGAAGATGGTTGTGAGGATGATGGGGCCACGACTTACATCGCTACTACCATGGCCGACATGACTGCAAGGGGAGCGTGTGGTACTGGGGAAGGGGGATGTCAAGTTGTTGCCAGGGTGACTACCAGAGTTGGGCGCGACAAATATTAGGACGACAACGAACTTCGTTGACCCCAAATACCACCCAAACAATTTAAGATGAGTGAAATTGAACACTTTAAAGTAAGTGGGAATGTCAAATTATAAAAATACCCCCAAACCAACTGTTGTCTTAGAGTTGGTATGTTTGCATCGCTTCCATGGTTTTCACCCTTCCTTCCATCCTCTAATACGCAATCCCCTCCCACGTGTTTTTTAAGATTTTCTTCCCAAAAACCACATGCACATTAACTCAACCCCCTTCCATCGATCTCCCACATTCTGCACTAACTAAAGGTGGGTGCTAGGCGCCAGCGCGCCGGCCCAAATTTGGGCCGGTCAGCCCGCAACCGTATGATTTGGTTGCTAGGAACCATCTGATGCCCCTTGTCTTCGTCAACGTAGCACCCGTATGAGGAAATCCATTTGCATCGTCCCTTTCATTCTCGTCGGCCGCATGCGTTCTTCCGTCGCCGCCCTTCGCCTGTCATCCTCATCTCTGATCGATGCCCTCGCCGGACGTCCTCGCCGAGCATCCTAGTCGTTGGTCCCAGCTAAATCTGGGCTTTCCCCGGGCCGGGCCGGGCTTCGGGCCGGGCTTCAGAAAGCCCGAAGTGAAATTCCCAAGCCCGAGCCCGGCCCGGCTCGACCAAAAAATCAGTTTTTCAGGCCCGAGCCCGGCCCGAATGGACTATAAAGATGGATTTTGGGCCGGGCCGGGCCTCCGTGTAAAGTCGATGTTTTCCAAAGCCCGAGCCCGGCCCGAAATGGCTACCGGGCCTAGTTTTGAAGCCCGAGCCCGGCCCGAACATAAAGCCCGGCCCGGCCCGGCCCGGGTTTTTCGAGCCGGGCTCGGGCCGGGTCGCCGGGCCGGGCTGCCCATGCCCAGGTTTAGTCCCAGCCCCTCGCCGGCCGTCCTTGTCACCGACTTCGCCCATGCAACAGCGGCACCTTGCGGTTGCAGCTCATGTGACGACCGTTGTAGCTCCAATGGCGACGACTGCAGCTTGCCGACGTGGTCGCCGCTGCTCATCCCTGACGCTTGCAACATCTCGCTTGTCCCCCGTTGAGAGATGCCCAGTGCTGCAACCGGCAACCAAAAAAGCTACAACTGGTAACGGAAAGTGCTTCAAACGGCAATGAAAAAAGTTTCAACCCGTATATGACGAAAAGCTATGGAGGACCACCAAAAGTTGCAACAGTGATAAAAATGCTTCATCTGGCAACGAGAAAAGCTTCATACATCGATGAAAAAAGTTTCAACCGTAGAGACAAAAGCCATGGGCGACAACGAAAAGCTGCAACCGGCGGTTGCAAAAGCTACAATCGGCATTGAAAAAAGCTTCAAACTTCGTGTCTTAGCTGCGACCCGCGACGGCGATGATGATGTCTTGCTGCAAACATAGTCGATTTTTGCTACAATAGGCGATGGAATTTGCTACAAACCATTTTCATGGATGTCATGTTGCTAGAAGTGCGCTGACGAGCCCGACGAGGTTGATGGGGGTGGGATGTTGTGAATCACGGGCAGCGAGTTCTATTTGCAGGCGACGAGCGGCGCGGTGTTGCAATCGGGACAGGAGGAGAGTTGTGGCCAATAGGTCAGGGCTGCAATGGCGGGCGTGGCGAGCTACTACCTCGAGGAGGGGGCAGGATGTTGCACGGGCGAGGGCACGACCATGTCGAGGTATTGGAACGGCAGGGGCGCGACGCGACGTTGTGCGCTCGGGGATACGCGGGTGCGAGCCACCAACGGCCGCAGCCGAACGGGGACAATAGTTGGCGGCTCAAAAGTCCCCGCGCGCTTCTTTTGTGTTTGGACGAAGGAAGGAGACAACAGAAGGGGACGAATCAGTTTCGGAGAAGAAAAAACGGTTTGAAAAGGAGCGTTCCCGTCGCCACGATCGCGAGCGATCGCAAGGCCCGTGTGCGTCCGACGTAACGTTTCGGCCGGCGCACCGGGTAGAAACGTTTCCCTTAGCTAAATCAAATCGAATTGTACCAAGACCTCAACTAAATCAAAAAATATAATCTTGTCTTTCCCTCAAAAAAAAAAATTGTCTTCCTTACTCGTACCTAAATCAAATCAAATTTTACGAAAGACTCAACTAAATCAAAACTTTTGTTGCTTCCTTCTATTCACCTATTCATACCCAAAACAAATCAAATCATATCAAAATCTAAAATATAATGTACTATAAGGTTACATCGAGCATGATTAATGTTGAATAACTAAAATATGTACAGTATGTTTTCGTAGCAACACATGAGCAATTACTTCTACTAGATACTGTAGTTTATAGTGCAAAAATGCCACTCTACAGTTGACCTCAAACAAAATGCTTCGACCCGACTCGCCGCGCTAGTATTGTCTCGACCCACCGCCGCCGCCGCCACCACCCCGCCCAGCGCCGCCGCGGGCAGTTCCTCCGCCCCCCTCCTCCCTCCACGGGAAGCACCGGCTAGCCGCCTCCCGTTCCCCCGCCAGCTGCTCCGCCTGCGCCTGCCCCCGCTCTGCTCCGTCGCCTGCTCCTCCCTACCTCCTGACGCCGTATTCGACCGTCCCCCACGCCCCGACGCCCAGTCCCCGGCGCCGTCAGGTGGACGCGGTCGCCAACGCCAACCGGTTCCAGGTTGATGTTGAGCCGCGAGCGCGGTGTTCTTCTCCATCCTCTACGTGTTACAGTTCAATTCGTTGTCAAAACTGCATCATGCCCGACACATAGTCCACCTGTATGATTTGTTAATTTGGTCATATTGGCACATATCCTGATGAACATAGATACAACTCTATTCTAAGCGAGCTATGTTTGAACTAGTTCACTTTTCTCTCTTTATGTAAATGCTTCTTGCTCTACTCTATTTGATAATTGCTTCAACTTCTTTATGATACATTATTAACATTGATAATTGTATTCCCTTTTTTTTATAATTGTATCTTATTCTCTTAGATATTTAATTATTTCATTTATCAACCAGCGTATATACTTTTGCAAGATTTCCTTGGTAAGATATACTAATTCACCCTGCAGTTAGAGGATTGATAGTAGGAACTGATATTAAACGTTTAAATAGGAGAATATGGACTGCAACCTGGGGTAATTAGAGGTATTTATGAGAGATAAAGTCTCCTATTTTTGTGTGTTTAGTGTTTGAATTTTGTTGCTTCTATCACATAACTTGGATCACCCTTGAAATCAACACCCTCGAAGATTTTGTGGGTATCTTGTTATTGTATGGTACATGTATTTTTATTAAGTAATTCTGTATAATAATGGAAACCAATTGACATTGTTCTGCAGTTTTAACATGGATCCCAACATGAAGCAGCTTCAAGGGACTCTGATTGACATAGAAACAGACGCAGAGCAACTTCTTCTGGCAAGGCATCAGGTATGTCGGTGCTACTGGCTTTTCCTATTCATGCTAGAAGTCTCAGTATTGATTTGTTTTGATCTGTTCTGTGTATGATCAGCTAGTGGAGAACGATAGGATGAGGAATGCTAACAGGGAGGCCCTAACGGCCCTTCGGAAAAGAGCCAAGACAACTAAAACCAGTGTCCCATCTCCATTTGAGATTGTAATGAAAGAGATGGAAGGAACTTCTGCCAAACAGCTAGTAAAGGAGATATGCTCAACTTGCGGGAATCACGACCCCAAAGAACATACATGGCTAATGTTTCCAGGCTCAGATATTTTTGCCCGTGTTCCATTTCATGTAGCGCACACTGTTCTGGATAAAGGTATTTACCTTCTTGGATTTTTTTTATCCATGCAATCTGATTTATTTCAATTTATACTGAAGTAGGTTTGATATAAGTTTGTACCAACGACTCTGCCATCGATTTCAATATTCAGGTGGTTCATGCTTTCAGATTTATTCACATGTGTTGTTAATCCGCTATGAGGTTTAAATTAGCTATTGTATTTTGTTGTATTCACCAAAAATCATGTTGAGCACAAGTATGTGGGCTTTCGGTGCCATGGACATGTGAAGCAGTGATTGGAGTCCCTGTCTGTTTTAAGCTTGCATTTTGTCTGCATCCTCTTCTGAATGCAAACTGTTAACATAGTATGTTGCAAAAGCTTGTTTAGCTGAATCCCAAATGCATGTTTTATGTTCACAAATGATGCCTCTGATGCTCATAGTCTTGTTTATCACTGTGTGGACTGTTGAAATCGTTTTTGCTGAACTTTTGGGGAAATTTCTAGGATATCTTGTTGAAGCACCGTTTCCATTTTAATGTTCAAAATTGAGCTCTTTCTGTTTGAACCCTTGGATATCTTGTTGAAGCACCGCTTGTCTAGCTTGTTGACATTGGGCTGATGATTGCGATTTCGAAACAATGCAGATCAAGAGCATCTAGACTATGACACCAAGAAGCTGCAAAGCTTTGTCAAGGAGAAATCGTTTGCGATCTCCGAGAAAGGCGCCCTCGCGGACAAAATCAGCCCAGGCATCGTGAGATCCCTCGTCAGCCTGGCAGACAAACCTAAGCAGTAGGCGCATGCGACAAGGGGCGAATGAATCATGTCCGCCGGTCCAAGTCCTCAACAACTCGAGCATCTCCTGAAATGAAGCTGCTGCCGAGTCCACAAATCGTGTTTATTAACAGCCCCGATGTTTTACCCGTGTCCCGGTTCAGTTTTGCCGTGCTGTGAGATTAGGCTGTTGGTACGAACGAGAGATTGTTATCTATCATCACTAGGTGGGGTTTTGTAGGCAAACCGGAGCCCTGAACCTGAACCTGAACCTGTAACCCTGTTATCTTCATATGAATCCGTGACAGTATTACAGTGGGAAAGTTTCTTTTTATATCCGTGCACCGTCCTTGAGTGAGGACATGTTGTCGTGTTTATACGACGTGTCCTTTTTCGCTTGGACTGGATGATATGTTTATCTTTGGTTTGTAGTGAAGCTGAAATTCAAACGATGGTTTCCATGCGCAGGTGGATATGAAGGACAAGTTCAGGAACATGGGGAGGAGGCACTAAGGATGAATGTGCCTGGACATGGAGAGCCATGCGGTTGGCAGATATTGCCGGCACCTGTAGGAGACCTATGCATGCATATAGAGCGGCAATGAGGTTGCCAACTTGTAATGGTGCAAAGGGCATGGGATATCTTGCCCTTTTGGTTTGCTGTTGCAACTTGCAACCCTACTGCAGGTGTGGTGTGAGGGGGAGCCCAGCACAGCACTTTTTGTTGTACAGGGAGATGTGGGCTATATCTCAGGTGGCCATGATAATATGATATGTTGTTCTTTGTAGTTTCCTTTTTGCAAATAATGAGCTTTACTGATCAATGAAATGAATTGCAATCTTGCTGAAGAGTGCCAGTTGTTAAGCTTCATGCATTAGCCAACACAACCAAAAGTCTAAACTGATGGAAATGGTTAGTGCAATCCACATATACCGTAACACCCCCCTTTCACGTGTGACGGGAAAGACAAGTCAACACGTGCAACCGGAAGAGAGGGGCGGCGCGCGAAACTCACGTAGGACTCAAGAGGCCTCTACCTGGACACAAAGGGGGCTACCAGCAATTTTTTAAATAAATTGTGAAAGCCAGGACTTAAACTCAAGACCTTCGCTCTGATACCATGTAAAACTAAGAATTGTGAAAACTGCTCGACACCCTAATACGGGTGTGGCTCTTTATATATATAGGGATACACAACGTGTACAATACAATATACAGTTACGTACAGAAGTCCTACGTAATATACAGTCTAACAAGGCGGTTGCCAATGCCACCGCTGAGCTTATTTGGGTACAGTGTCTGTTGAGAGCAGTCACCGGTTTTTTGGTGTGATAATATTGGTGCGACGTATCTTTCATCTAATCCGGTTTTCCATGCTCGTACCAAGCACATCGAAGTTGACTATCACTTTGTGAAGGAATGTGTTGCACAGAAGCTTCTTCATATCAAGTTTATCTCTTTCAAAGATCAACTTGCTGACATCTTCACGAAGCCACTTCCACAACCTCAGTTTGAAGGTTATAGGCACAATCTTAACTTGTTTTGTACTTCAGGCCACAGTTAAGATTGAGAGAGGGTGTTAGACTGTATATTACGTAGGGCTTCTGTACGTAACTGTATATTATATTGTACACGTTGTGTATCCCTATATATATAAAGAGCCACACCCGTATTAGGGTGTCGAGCAGTTTCCCACAATTCTAAATTTTACACCAGCAAGGAAAGGAGGAATGAATTTAAGACGTAAACATCGACACCTAGACTGGCTTGCTCTCTTTACACGAAGATGCGCCGCAATATTTGCGTCCCTCCCAATAAAGCTCAAACATAAGCTAGAAAAGTTCTCACTTGGCTCCCTGATATCTTGTAAGATACTTCGAGTCTCCGATCTTCCATAATTATTTCCTTCCCGGAGCTTCACAAAATCTGTTGTGCCGTTCTCTGTACTAACTGATGAGGTTTGTGATGATGTTGATGCCTGGTTGTAGCTTGGGCCTGTGCCATTCTTCTTCTTCTTCTTCTGTCTCCATCCATCTGGTCCGGTGCGTATTGTGAGTGGTATCTTTTCTTTGTCGCTAATGTCACTGATGCCAAGTCGTCGTCTTCTTTTGTTTTCTTGGGAAGGGCAATTACGGGGCAGACGTCTGCATCCGGTGGGTGGGCCGGTGTCGGTGCGGCGGATTAGCTGATCAGATCCAACCCACTTCTCTGACTTAACACAAATGCATACACCTTAATTAATACTTGGATGCAGATTAATAGTAAGTAGTGTTGCTTTCTTTTTGCAGCAGAGCCCTTGCTTGTTAAGGTTAGAGCAACTCCAACGGCACGCCCACTTTGTCCGTTTGTCTCGACACGTCTGTTGTTCCGCCCTTTTTTACGTTTGGATCGACCGTACGCCCAACGTGTGGACCCAATTCGTGTCCGACCAAAATGCAAATGAATTCTAAAAAGTTCCACAGTCATAGATCATGCCAACGACCATGCCATCGCCCAGAGATTATGCCGGCGCCATTGCCAGCGGCCGACACACATGCCAGCCTCCGGATAGATCACCACACAGTTTGTGCTGGCGCATTTGCCAGCGGCCGGCACACATGCCAGCACACAAAAAGGGGCGAGAGTTCAACCACGCCGTCTCGGCTGTGGTCATGCCAGCATACAAAAAAAGATGACGCTCTCCGCCATACATCACTCGTCATCGAATTTGAGCATGTCGACCTGCATCTTCTCGAACTAAGGTCTCTTTCTCGGGGACACCGCGCTCAAGTCCACCTTCATGATCTTCACCCCCTTTGCCATGCAAGCGAGCGCCACTTCTTTTGCTTTGGTCTTGGCATTGGTGCCCTCGATCTCGAGCATCTTCCTTTGCTTCTCCGCCTCCAACTCGAGCCTCTTCCTTTGTATCTCCATGAAGGCCTTCATTTGTTCTTCTTTGTCTTGTCAGCGCTTCTCATCCCTTGTGTCCTTCTTGTTCATCATGCCTTCCAAAGTTGCATGCAAGGCAATCAACGTCGCATCACGCTTGTCCTCTTTCTTGGAGTTTGTCTTCCCCCTCGGCCGCGGCTTCTCTCCTTCACCATGCTCCTCGACGACCTCCTTCTCTCCACGCGTCTTGAGGGCGGGATATTGCATCTTGAACTTCTCGTCCTCGTTGATGATCAACCAAGCATGGGTGAGATTGAACGGCTTGTTCCCATGTTGGGCCTTAAATGCTTCGAAAGCTTGAAATGCCTACAAATGAGCAAATGGACAAGCAAGCATATGGGCAAAATGGACAAGCAAGCATGTATACCATGTCTTTGATGCCGAGGCCACTCACGGGACGTCCATCGATGCTCTCAAGAGTGGCACAAAACTTGTTGCACTCTTGTTGTATCACCCTCCAACGCTAGAGGGACACCCACCCACGCTTGGTCTCCATCTTGTTGTACGGTGTGAACTTGTTGCGTTCATGGTATTCAACATGTAGCCAAAACGTGGATGCCTTTTGCTCGGCGCCGACCTTAGGGTCTTGTCCAATGTCTCTCCAACATTCACAAAGGAACATGTCCTCATCCTTTGTGTATGCCTTCGTCAGTTTGCTTTGGCACTTCTTGTTTGCATTGGCTTAGGTGGCGAACTCGTCTTCGACAAATAAAGGCTTCCCGTCAGTGTCCACTTCATCTTCTTCTTCTTGGCTGTAGTCCTCCAGGAATTCGTCCACTTGGGGGAAAGTGTAGAAGGTGTTGACTTGGTCTTGATCGAAGGTGTCGGCCGTGATGGCCATGAAGGGGGCTCGGCCGTCTTGGCTTTGTGTCTCATCGGGATCGATGGTCGCAGAGGCACCCACACCATCTTCAAAGATGATGTTCTCCATGATGAAACAGTTGTGGCACTCGTTGTCCTCCGTGGCCAGCGTTCTGTCGAACAGGTTACGGGCGTCGGGACGCATGTCGGCTGGGATCTCCCGTAGTCGTTTTCGGCCTCCGGTCGACGATCCACTGGCCACAGGTGTGGCGTTGAGGTCGATGCAAATGGGCGCGGGCATGGCCGGCGCAACCACGCTGACCTCCAGCGAGCAGTCCCCGGAGAAACGGGAGGCTTGCGGGTAGGGATGACAGAAGTCGGGCATCGGCGGCCCGGTGGACGTGCGCGGCAACTAGGCATTGGCACACGAGGAAAGGCCGATGACCCCGTGCTAGCCGCGGCCACGGTGGCGGCGACGAGCCCGTGCTAGCCTGAGTTTAGCCCTAGGTAGAGTAGGGCCTCCCTCGTCGCCGCATCAAGGAGGGCCTTGTCTTCATCTTGTTGCGCGGCGGCGGCGGACGCGGCCTCGATCTTGTAGGCCTGCACGTGCCTCCGGCCCTTCCTCCAGTGAACAAAAAACGGACGTGCGTCCGTTTAGGTCGGTGTGTTGGGACAATTTTTCTGTCTGTTTCAAACTAAACGGACACGCGCGGATGAAATGGGTCGACACGCGTTGAAGTTCTTAAGTACGAGAAAGGGATGCCAATGGCATGCATCGCATGAGAGAGCTGAGCCGGGCGCCCCATGCGATCTATACGTTGACGTCTCTGTTTGTTTGCTTGCTGATGTTAGTTAGCTGTACCAAACCCCAACGGTCCAGATCGTCCGTGCATGCAGCGCGGCATTAACGTACGTGCACGCCGCGGAAGCAAAAAAACAAAATGATAATCAATGGATCTGGATGCAAACAAACCTTGGATTTTCCTTCTTCATGGGGCCACGTTCGCGCAATGAATATGCTGTACGGCCTCTTGCGGCTCATCTCATGATGCTGCCGTTGCGCTTTACCCCTTTTTCTACGTGGTGTACATTTTATGGATTGAATCGGCCAAGCCAGCCCAAAGAATCTGTGGGGTCAATGCTAATTTTTGGATTATTTTCTTTGGAATACATAGTAAATATACAGTATTTTTAGCCTAGTTTTTAAAAAAGCTATGGGGTCAGTTAACCCCACAGGTTACATGTAGAAACGCCGCTGGATCATTGCTGCTTATGGATAGTGGTGATGGAGGAAAAGCAAAGGAAACAAGGGGTTCATATTAGATGAGAAATGTGGAAATAACACCGGGTAGAACAACGCGTAGGGCCTCTTCCGATTCAAGGATTTCGATCCATAACTTCACCCTTCGGATCAATAGGACTCGGGTGATCAAATTACTATATTCCTTTGGCCTTCATTCAATAGGAATTTTATGAAATCTCTTGACACTATTCTTTTTGTGAAGAAGTCCAATGCAACTGTACTCCGTCACTCTCTCTTAACTCTCCCACATCAATCCTTCAAAACTCCCATGTTTCTTGTGTGCACCATCCAAAGACACCTCTTTGCGATTTTTTGGATTTTGATATCTCATAGGGAACTCATAGTAGATGCGGCATCTTAATCCTATGTTTTCCGCAATCCATAGGCATGGGGGAGACTAAAATAGATTTTGCCCTTTAGGTGAGATCGTAGCATGATCAAATCAGCTGAAAACTCGATCTACATTTATAGATTTCAAAAAGACAAATTCGGCGGTGAACAACGTCAAATTTGGGTGAATAGTATTGGAGGCTATTCACATCCCATTCTGTCTTCTTTGGTTTCTCTAAATGTAGATTAAATTAGGAGCTGAAAGTTGTGAGGTTGCAAATCATACATGGATGGTGTATGGATGTCCGTAAATATTTTGTATATTTTTTTAAAGACCTCAGTGATCTCATCAAAAGTCAGATCCTATACTAATTGCGAGAGAGCGAGGAAAACTCGCGAGAGAGATCAACGAGTAAGCGAGGGCTTGGGGGAGTACTGAAACCAGGGAAGGAAATCCTATGCGACTAATATCTTGCTTGGTACTGAAATCATGATCTTGCTTGCCCCACCTACTTTTGTGCCTAATTTTTGACAGCGTACTATATAGAAATAAACACATCACAACATAGTTCATCAACCGCAAATTTGAGACGTTCTACCCTGTGCCATGTGCAATTTACTCCGAATTTAATTACAAATCTCCCCGGGGACCGACTGCCGAGAAAAGACAAAGTACGAGGGCTTGACTGATAAAAGCGCAGTCCCCCCCTACCTCTTCGCTACTGGCCAGGGTCACAGGTTCAACTGAGGTGAGGAGAGAGGGAGAGAGAGAGAGAGAGAGGAGAGGAGAAGCAGAGTTTCCTTCTCCCCCGTGCAGCGCTCACTCACTGCTCCGCTCGCCTCCCCCGTCTTGTCCAAAAGATCCCTGGCCCATCCCCCCTACCCCGCCCGCCCGCCCGCCGAGATGGGGGGACTCCGCCGCGGCGGAGGCACGGACGGACTCCACTCCCACTCCCACCGCCGCCGCCACCACAACAACCCCGGTCCCAATGCCCCGCCCCATCTCGCCGCCGGTACTGCTCCTCCCTGTCCTCCCCTCTGCTCATTTTCGTCTCGTTTTATCTCCAAATCTTAGGGCCTTCTGAGAGGTTTCTTTCTTGGATTTGCTCGTGGACGCTTCAATGTTGAGTTGGCCCCTTCTGGAGATTTCATTTTTCTTTTCTTTTCCTCATATGCTTTCGGAGCGGCAGCTTGGGGTTCATGTGACCGGCCATCGGCATTAGCTCCTGGCCGCCTAAAAATTTCTGCTTTTCCTCTTACCGTTTTGCTCGTTGCCCAATCCCTCTCCCCGCTTCTCCTCCAAGCAATGCGTTCCTCATGAGCAGAGAGTTCTCATCCATCCATCCGGGAGGAGACAAGAGAAAGAAAGAAAGAAAGATTCATGCCTGCCTGCCTTGGCTTGCCTTGGCTTGCAGGCAATATCACATCACGGCATTTCTTAGTTAAATTGTCCTGCCCCACGACATTTTTGCCCAAATTCACGGTGATGTGCTTTGGATTCTTTCCTGGTCGCCGCTTAGTAAATTATTACTGCCACTAGATCACGCGAAACAAGCCGTATTTTCAGGAACATGGCGCCACTCTCAAGGTCAGAAACCGTGCCAAGAAATGTATACTATCTTAGTGACGCGCCCACATGTTCACGAAGCACTATGAAGCTTCGTTGACAATAGGGATTCGGTGTTCTAATCGGCAATGAATAAACAAATATGTCGGCTTCACTTAAACAAACCTCAGTTGTTTAGCCTCTGACAGGTACATTTTACTGTACTCGCTAGCTGGGCTGAACAGCGTTGGGGGTAGTAAAAATGTAAAATTGTACTAAAAGTAAGCTTTGTCTGGCCATTGTGTCGGATCCAAGTTAGCAGTACTGCTCGTATGTACCTACGCACTATCCGTTGGATGGTTGGTCGTGCATAGCTTAGCTTGTATTTATGTTTATCTTGCATCGTTGCTGATTCCGGATCTATCGCTGTCGTGCACCCACCCACCATTCATCAGCTCTAAGGTTTACTGGCACAGAGTGGTTTCAGAGATATCTGCAATTCTTACCACAATCCTGGCGTAGCAACTAAACATATCGGTAATAAAATGTCTGCCTAGCTAGACGTGGTTCTCCCTTTCCTTCCGTGTTACTACCTCTGATCGCGATGTGCCTCGTTACTTTTGCCACCCTGAACTGTCCCTGTGGAGTTTATTCATCGGCGTCTTTATCTTTTGTTCAGGAGTTGGATCCTCGAGGAAACAAGGAGGTGAACCTGGGATGCATTCCAATTCCTTGGTGAGTGGTGTTATTTTATCTCTAAACCTTTTTACCGTGATGTAGGTAATGCAAAATTCCTAAGCTAAGCCTATGAAAACCATATAGCAAGTTAGCAGTTGACTTCAAGTAAAAGCGGAACTAGTTACTAGTTTGTTTTGTAGTAATTAGTTTGAGCATGTAAAAAAAGAACGAGGAGATTAAACATAGATGGCGGGAGTACTTTGACAAGCTGTTCAATGGGGAGAGTGAGAGCTCTACCATCGATCTGGACGACTCCTTTGATGATACTAGCAGGCGTTTTGTGCGGCGTATCCAGGAGTCGGAGGTCAAGGAGGCTTTAAAGAGGATGAAAGGAGGCCCTGATTGTATCCCCATTGAGGTGTGGAGAGGCCTCGGGGACATAGCGATAGTATGGCTAACCAAACTTTTCAACCTCATTTTTCGGGCAAACAAGATGCCAGAAGAATGGAGACGGAGTATATTAGTACCAATCTTCAAGAACAAGGGGGATGTTCAGAGTTGTACTAATTACCGTGGAATTAAATTGATGAGCCATACAATGAAGCTATGGGAAAGAGTCATTGAGCACCGCTTAAGAAGAATGACAAGCGTGACCAAAAATCAGTTTGGTTTCATGCCTGGGAGGTCGACCATGGAAGCCATTTTCTTGGTACGACAACTTATGGAGAGATATAGGGAGCAAAAGAAGGACCTGCATATGGTGTTCATTGACTTGGAGAAGGCCTATGATAAGATACCGCGGAGTGTATGTGGTGGGCCTTAGAAAAACACAAAGTCCCAACAAAGTACATTACCCTCATCAAGGACATGTACGATAATGTTGTGACAAGTGTTCGAACAAGTGATGGCGACACTGATGACTTCCCGATTAAGATAGGACTGCATCAAGGGTCAGCTTTGAGCCCTTATCTTTTTGCCTTGGTGATGGATGAGGTCACAAGGGATATACAAGGAGATATCCCATGTTGTATGCTCTTTGCGGACGATGTGGTGCTAGTCGATGAGAGTCGGACGGGGGTCAACAGGAAGTTGGAGTTATGGAGGCAAACCTTGGAATCGAAAGGTTTTAGGCTTAGTAGGACTAAAACCGAGTACATGAGGTGCACTTTCAGTACTACTAGGCACGAGGAGGAGGAGGATGTTAGTCTTGATGGGCAGGTGGTGCCTCAGAAGGACACCTTTCGATATTTGGGGTCAATGTTGCAGAAGGATGGGGATATCGATGAAGATGTGAACCATCGAATTAAAGCCGGATGGATGAAGTGGCGCCAAGCTTCTGGCATTCTCTGTGACAAGAAGGTGCCACAAAAGCTAAAAGGCAAGTTCTATAGGACGGCGGTTCGACCCGCAATGTTGTATGGCGCTGAGTGTTGGCCGACTAAAAGGCGCCATGTGCAACAGTTAGGTGTGGCGGAGATGCGCATGTTGAGATGGATGTGTGGCCACACAAGGAAGGACCGAATCCGGAATGATGATATACGAGATAGAGTTGGGGTAGCGCCAATTGAAGAGAAGCTTGTCCAACATCGTCTGAGATGGTTTGGACATATTCAACGCAGGCCTCCAGAAGCCCCAGTGCATAGCGGACGGCTAAAGCATGCTGATAATGTCAAAAGAGGCCGGGGTAGACCGAACTTGACATGGGAAGAGTCCGTAAAGAGAGATCTGAAGGATTGGAGCATCACCAAAGAACTAGCCATGGACAGGGGTGCGTGGAAGCTTGCTATCCATGTGCCAGAACCATGAGTTGGTCGCGAGATCTTATGGGTTTCACCTCTAGCCTACCCCAACTTGTTTGGGACTAAAGGCTTTGTTGTTGTTGTTGTTGTTGCATGTAAAAAAAGGTTAAGCATGTCAAATGCTCTAATTTTTTACTCTTATGTCAATTTTTTGTTTTCAAGTTTTTGTCTGCACGACATTTTATTAGAGAACCAATTTCTTGTAATGAGCAGATTTTAGCCAACTGCTTCACGGTTCAATTATCTGTTCTCTTTTGCTACTAAAGCTATATCTTCGTTTCTTACTATGCAGTTCAGTGTGTGATATCATTTCAAGAGCAAACTAACGATTTCAGTTGTAATGTTTTTCTTTCCTCAGTTTGATGGGAGCAGGCTTTGTACACCCAAAAGAGCTGGTCGCACCCCAATGAAAATGCTAATAGATGATGATGTCTACAGAGATGTCACTGCTAGGCACACATCGCCTGGTATTGTGGGAAGGCTCATGGGCCTTGACATAATGCCTTCACTTGGAGTGCACAGCCAAGATACATGTAAC
Organism: Elymus sibiricus; assembly: GCA_039707655.1. Classification (NCBI taxonomy): domain Eukaryota; kingdom Viridiplantae; phylum Streptophyta; class Magnoliopsida; order Poales; family Poaceae; genus Elymus; species Elymus sibiricus. The sequence goes on from CM077665.1 coordinate 61,688,773, forward strand.
GGGGACCGTTCACGGGGCAGGTCGCCAGGGAGTCGCAGTGATAAATCAGGGCATTGCAGTGACAACTATGACTTCTCGGGGGATGTTCCACGTAGGGCAAGTACTGATGAGATTCCGGAATTCAAAGATGTTTTCGAAGTAATGGAGACCACCAGAATGAAGAACCGAACCCGTAACACTTGTTCTGGACATGACAGAGTTAACAGTGCTGACCTTAATTTTGTAAGGCAGAAATTTATGGATGCAAAACGTCTTTCAACTGATGAATCTTTTCAGAGATCGAAAGAGTTCAATAGTGCGCTAGAGGCATTGGTATCAAATAAAGATGCTCTCATGGAAATTCTTCAAGAATCTAACAATGTTGCTGCGAGTGATCTGTCCGGTCTCGGTTGTCCTCCATCTGGCGTAAACCGGATCACGCTATTGAAACCATCCAGAAGGAGTAAGTTTATTGATGCAGATATTGTGTATCCACCAGAAGATGACACTGTACGGTGTTTTCACTCACCAAAAGAAGCAAAGCATTCTCCAAGGAAGCCTCATATTAACTTTTCTAGTGAGCCTCCCAAAGAAGAAACCGGTTCTTTCAGACAAAAGTTGTCCAGGTCAAGCTACAGGGAGAGCATTGATAAGCGCATTTCACCCACTAGGATTGTTGTCTTGAAACCATGCCTTGATAAAAATCTGAACATGGAAGGGGCATTTCCAATAACCAATGACATGTTCTGCTCCAGTTACAGAAGGACCGAAACATGCGTAGATGATGGTATTCAAAGGCAACATGCAGAAGAATCTATGCCTCAGATCTCCACAGCACATTCCGATGCGCGACGCCAAAGAGCAAAGGGGTCCAGAGAAATTGCTCGGGAGGTTTCAACACAAATGAAGACAGCTGCTGTCAGGGGAGGTGCAAATGGAAAACAGAAACTCAGTCCAGATATTGGGACGTCCAACCGGGATGAGCAGGTGTCTTTGTTGACATCCATGGCTAAGCTAAAAAGTTCAGCAACATTGCAAAGATCTTCGGGTCTACATGATGATCCGGATGGTCCTTGCGCAGGGACTTCACCGACACATTCAGCTAAGAGATCAATCAGGAAGGAAGCAAGGAGACGCCTAGCTGACAGATGGAAGACGGCCCAGCAACATCAACATCCATCACAAGATGCTAATACTACATTCAGCACACTTGGGGACATGCTTGCTCTGTCTGACAAAGAGACCTCAAAGTTTACATCAGGGACAGCAGTTTGCCGGCCATGGCCAGAAGGCGAGTTGCATAGGGATGTGATGCCAGGATCATGTGGCTATCCTCTTGGTATCAGCAGCAATGATGGCTGGAAAGATGAGAACATATGTAGCTTAACAAGGTTTGAGTCTGTTTCTACTTCATCCATCAACCAAGGGAGTCCTAAATCGACCAGCAGAAAAACAAGTTGCACGCATGGTGAGTATTCTATGGCAGAGAACATCATCAGATCAGGGCCATATAATTCTGAAGATCTGCATCAGGACAGACCAAGGAGATCGTTAGTCAGAAGTTCGACATATCGCTCTGATGAAAGCGATGTGCAGTCTCTGGATGAAGTGCAAAGTGTCGTGACCGAGCGCGAGATCCATGTGAATTTTGAAGAACCAGCTTACACTGATGCAGTGCCAGAGCTGTCTGAAACTGGAGGAAGACTTGTGCATGGTGGAAATTCTGACCGTAGTTTATGTGGTGAACGCGATCTATATAGCAGTCGTGCAGTTCCAGAATGGCAGGGGGAGGCTCAGTCTTCTGCGCAGAAGATGATGCTGGACCAAGAGCAAGCATTCGCAACAGATGACCATTTCATTGTCCCTAGTCCTAGATATTCAGCATCTCAGGTATGTTCATTTTATGCTAGTCAAGTTTCTGCAAAGTATGATTAGAGCGTTCATTGCATGTACTATATGAATTTATGATTTCCCACCCCTCTGCTCGACAGGCTGAAGGCTCTTAGTTGGTCTATGAATTACTTGTCTAGTTTACTACTCCCTCCGTTCCTAAATATAAGTCTTTCAAGAGGTTTCACTAGGGGACTACATACGGATGTATATGGACATACTTTAGAGTATAGATTCACCCATTTTGTTTCATATGTAGCCCCCTAGTGAAACCTCTAAAAAGACTTATATTTAGGAACGGAGGGAGTAGTATTCTTTATCCTTTCAAAAACAATGATCGACGAACTGACTGTTCCGCTGCACTCAGGCCGAGAGGAATGAGCACGATCGGTGTGAAGATAATCAAGCTCCATCCGACCATCTGACAGAACTAGTATCCGTCGTGAGCTCCAACGAAGACGAACAACCGAGTCCGGTGTCTGTCCTCGGATCTTCGGTGGACGCAGAAGACTGTTGTTCAGGAGGTTTTGAGAAAATAAGTGCAGACCTTCAAGGCAAGTGGACAAAATGTACACTGCCAATCCATTTTCCTGCTACTGTCCATATCACTCACTTGGTTTACTTTCTCTGCTACAGGGCTCAGGATGCAACTTCGACTGCTCAAAATGGAGGCGACTGACGACACCGATCTCGCTCTATTCAGCGACGACGAAACCGCCGCAAGCTGCGAGCTGACCAACGAAAGCGCGCCGCCGACAACATCTTTCCGGGATGAAGAGGAAAGGGACTTCTCTTATGTGGCCGACATGCTCGCATTTCTAGTCAACCAGAGCTCTGAGCAGGACCTTCTGCTCGAAGCGCGCTATCTATCATGGGGGTCCCCGGCGTGCGGTGACGCGTACGATGAGCTCGAGAGGAAGTATGGCGAGCTTGTGCTCTGGCCGCGGCCCGAGAGGCGGCTCCTCTTTGACCTGGCAAATGATGTCCTTGTAGATACCATCACCTATTTGACACAATGTGGCGGTCAGCAGGGGTTGGCGAAGAAGTGTCGGCTGGGCATGGAATGGGACAGGGAGAGGATTGTGGAGGAGGTGTGGGAGAGGGTGCGCCGGCAACGGCGCGAGACGGAGTGCTTCCAGGAGGAGAAGCTGATGGGTGTGGGGTGGCTGGACTGCGAGGATGTCACTGATGAGATTGTGGAAGACATTGGGGGCATGCTGGGTGAGGATCTCCTGGAGGAAGCCATAGCTGACCTGTATCTGCTGGATCTTTTTGGGTAGGGAGGAGGTTTTTTCTTGGCGATTTTCGCGCACCGGGAAATGTCGAGATTTGTGAAAGTAATGCTTGTGTTTGGTTTAAGATTGAGAATTGTTAGTGAGAAGCAAAACTCTGTAGCTTGTTCATGCCAGCCCAGGTAGACAGGTGGCTGATGCGAATGTAATATTCCAGTTCCATGTATCTATATATAGCGACGATAATTGACGGTAAAGGATGTAATTATTTATATATATGGCAGCAGCCATTTTTTTTTCCTTCTGGGTGATGTGCATTTTCGAGTATGGATCCAGTAATCAGCTGGTGATATGTTGGTGTCATAAGCAAGGTTTTTTTTGCTTGTTGTGTGGTGAGCCGTTGTTCTCACCAGTTTTCTCATTACTACGCGTATATGTAACGACGAAGGATGGTCAGTACACCAAGTGACCGCATAGCGCAGTGGATTAGCGCGTCTGACTTCGGATCAGAAGGTCGTGGGTTCGACTCCCACTGTGGTCGCATATCTTTTTATTTTTTTCATTTCGATACTAAGTTAAAATTCACTTTTTTTTCATTTCGATACTAATTTAAAAATCACCAATTGCTTCCTCTACTGCATTTTTTTTGTATGTTCTTTTGCTATTTTTGATACTAATTTGCATTATAATGACCATCTGCTTCCTCTTATCGACTGCAGTTTCTTTTATGCGTTAAAGATCGCCAACTTCCTCTACTGTAAATTCTCTTTTTTTTTCAGGGGGACTGTAAACTCTCTCACTCTCTCTTCTACAGGATAACTTTTCCATGCTCTAATTTTTACCCTTTCTTGTCACTACTTTGCATTGGAAATAACCACTTGCTTCCTCTCACCACTGTGAATTCTCTCTTCTACAGAATAATTTTTTCATGATCTTTTTACTTTTTTTAGAATAATTTCAGAATAATTCTCTCTCACCACTGTGAACCTCCATGATTCACAGCGCTAGCAGTCCGGGGGCCTGGGCACAGGCTGCCACCCGGCGCAGAGCTGAATGACCTCCTTGAGCGCCGGCGACGCCGCCTCCATCGTCCACTCGTCGTAGTACTCCTCCGGCCTGAAGACGCGCTCGGCGCCCGGGCCGTCGACCAGCCACGGCAGCGCCCCCTGCAGGAACGCGTCGCCCTCCGACCTGATCCACCCGGCCACCGTCTCTTCTCTGTCGGCAGCCTGCAGCAGCATTCAGCTATTAGCTGCAACTAGGATGTATAATTGTATATGCAAAATGCTCAGTCTCGTCTCATCTTGTCTGAAACTCTGAATGCAGGTACCTTCTCCGGCATGTACTTGAAGACCGTCTTCTTGTGCCCTCCTTCGTATATGTTGCACTGGGACACAATCTGCAATTGGGAGGTATTGATTCGTTCATTCGAAATTGATGATCTTGTCTGAAATCTGCAATTGACACAGTGCATTGAAATGAGCTACTCACCTGAGCTTCGACGCTGGCGCAGACGGCGTATATGCCCCAGTCCCTGGTGTAGTTGTTGTAGAGGTGGACCTTGCCGAAGCGCAGGCGCGGGTGCCTCTGCCGCGTGCCGTCGAAGAAGCAATGGTGGATGGTGACCCTGATGCACCTGTCGTCGACGTGCGTCGGGTCCGCGCCGATGAGCATCGTCTTGTCATGCCTTGCAAAGTGGCATCTGTGCAGCACAAATGCAGTCACATATATGCAGGCACACATGTTCATCAGCACAGTTAACAAACGAAACGAGTGAGGAGCAAGGAGAAATTTAGTTGCTGAGCAGGGACGGCGGTGGAAAAGAGGGAAGGACCTGGAGACGGTGATGTCGGTGCTCTGGCGCGTGATGTCGATGAGCCCGTCGTCGTAGTCGGCGAGGGAGCAGCGGTCGATCCAGATGTTGGTGGAGCCGGGCTTGATCTGGATGCCGTCGACGTCGTGGCCCCGTCCGGCCTCGAACCGGAGGTTGCAGACGATGACGTGGTGGCAGTCCTTGAGCTGGAGCCCCTTGCCGGTGAGCCTCACCCGCTGGCCCCGCCCGTCGATGGTCTTGTGGGAGGAGACCCGGAGGTAGGTGTGGAGGTGGATGTCGCCGGACACCTCGAAGACGATCCACAACGGCTCCTTGGCCCGGCACGCCTCCCGCAGCGTCCCGTGCCCGTCGTCTGCGCGCCACCGATCAATCGGTCGGTCAGTTCATGGAAGATTCATCCCCGATTGGTGATGGAATTCAGGGGCGAGAGTGGAAGGGCGGGAAAGAGGGGACCTTGGAGGGAGGTGACGTGGTAGAGGGCGCCGTGGAGGCCCCCGATGGCGCGGCGGCCGAAGCCCTCGGCGCCGGCGGCGAGCGCGCGGAGGGTGCGGTCCGCGTCGGCGTAGGGCGTCCGCGGCTGCGGGGGGCGGGGGGCCTCCGTCGTCACCGTCCCCGGCCCAGTCCCCGTGTCCATGGCGGGGCAGGGGAGGTAGGCTGCGGCGGCGGCGGCGGCTGGAGTGGGAGGAGGGCGCGGGGGACGGGGGTCGGAGGAGGGGAAGGAGATCCAGCAGCAGCAGAGGCGGGAGAAACAGGAGGCGCGGGCGCCCATGAAATTCGGCCGTGTCGCCGTGTCGGTCGCCGCGCGCGTAGATCGGACTGGACTGGTCACTGGGGGTGGAATTCCGCCAAATGTGGTGAGGAATCCAACACTCCCTCGCTCAGTACTCAACCCAAGTCTTCTTTCCCCCTCTTTTCTGAAAGCCAATGAGTGCATTTTTTTTCCGAGAAAACTTCCTATCTATTCACGATCAATCATTAGCGGTACAACGAACACCAAAAATACTAAAAATTACATCTAAATTCGTAGACCATCTAATGACGACTAACACGCACTGGAGCGAGGCGAAGGCAGGCCGCCGTCATCACTCCTCCCTCACTAGAACCGGACAAAACTTGTTATAATAGATTGTCAGAAAGTTGTCCTGCTATCAGAATACCAACCACCGTCGATGAAGAGAAGCGTAGATCGGAAGGACTAACCTAAAGACATACTGACATAGACGAACGAAGAGCGAAGATCCAAGAGGGCCCATCAAAGACAACCACCGACCAAATCCCGCGAGATCCGTCGGAGACACCTCCACATGCCCTCCGATGATGCTAGACGCACCACCGGGACGGGCTAGGCGGGACGAACCTTATTCCATATTTGGAGAGCTGACGTCCTCTTGTCTTCCTGAGAAGGTCACAAATCCTAGAAAAACTCAAGAAACATATAAAAACAGAACCCTCCCGTCAGCAAGGCCCATGATCCATCCGCGCCTCCATGGCCCTAAGGTCACAGGAGATGAGGCAAAACCCCAGCCACCTTGTTTGCTTGAAGGAGAGGTGAAGGGGTAAGCCGTCCTCACGTACCTCTAGATAACATATTTCCTTTTTTATCGGAAAAAAGGATATAGTCATCATCTGTCATGACATGGTAGTATGAGAAACACCAGAATTAACAAAAAGGTAGATGTAGGTTTATAAACCACCTGGCGATGACTACAAGCACTTGAGTGGGTCGAAGGCGCGCTGTCGTTATCCCTTCCTCATCGGAGTCAGACAAAACTTGTTTTAGTAGACAGATGGAAAGTCATCGGGCTAAGGCACCACAAGACCAACACACCAGAACATCAACCGTCGTCATGAAGAGAAACGTAGCTCAGAAGAATCCAACCTACCGACACACGAACGAAGACTGGATCCACGAAGATCCATCAAAGACCAACACCGGCTGAATTCAACGAGAACCCATTAAAGACACACCTAAACACCTCCACACGCCCTTCAGCGATGTTGGATACACCACCGAGACGGGGGCTAAGCGGGAAAGTCCTTATTCCATTTTCAGGGAGCCACCACCGACTCGCCCATGTGAGCAGGACACAAATCCTAACTGACCAAAGAACACCTGAAACAGAAACCCTTGCGCCGACAAGGGTCGGGGTCCCCCGCACCTCCATTGCCAGCAGAGACAAGGCGACGCAAAGGGAAGCAAAGAACCCCTAATTAATTGCCTATGTAGTCATGAGAGGAGGTGAGGTACGCATCACAGGGATCAATTGAATGCCCCTCTATGTGTTCTCTCCAATATTTCATCTCCTTCACTTTCATTAGTATTTTAAAAGTATCCGCTTGTCGAAAGTGCTATTCTGCTCCCGAGCTCATATTTCATGAATTATAAAATCTAAAAATAATAAAAACAATTAGAAATGGCTTTTTCAACAAACATTGCTTAGTGTTTTACCTACGTGCAAATTATTGTGATTGACCAACATTCGTGTTGGCATGGATACAAATAAAAAAAACAGTGCTTCGAAATGCTTTCAGAAATAGTATTTTTGGAGCATCAATTTTGGTTTTTATTCAAAGCATCACCAAATGCTTTTTCACCATGAAAATCCGCATGTAAGTAGCACACTCAACAATGTTTGTTCTAAGAAAATCAGATTCTTTTGAATTCTTTTAATTTTTTTGGATTTTATACTATTCGTTCATATGTGGCCGGGGAACAAAAATCCATTGTCTTTAGAAATAAAGACATGACGCACGGGACCCTCTCTATCATTTAATTCCAACGTAGCTTTCATTCCTACAGGTCCAGTGCTTGATGATCTAACCGTTTTTTCAAGCTGATCCACTGCCATTTAATGTTTCTTTTTAGAGAAAAATAATATCAGACCTGGGGACATTCAATTCTGTTTTCGATCTCACGTGCGCCTGGGTGATCAATAAATTTTCAAAATAGCAAAAAAGATGTTTTTTCTCCGCAAAATGTTGGAATATTCTAATTGCATGCAAAAGTCCCATAAAAAATGACACCCATGGTGCTCTAAATAAAGAACCAAAATTAGTGCTAAAAACGGTTCAAAAACGTGTTCAAGATGCTCTGAACTTGCGAAAGGATGACCTGGGGGTTGGACTTTGCTTGTGACAACGCCTCGTAAAGTAATGGGGGCGTGTCTGGTTTGTATCCACACATTGCAAAATTCAGGTATGTTTGGTTCGTATCCACACGATTCGCTAAATTCTGCCACAAGAGTGGTTATGAACCAAACAAATTATGTCCCAATTTTGTTACAATGCGCATATTTATGCCAAATCTTGCCACAGTTGCCATGATCAGTATATGTTCACCACACTTTCTTTTGTCTTGCCACAACTTAGTAAAAATATTCATACGGTAATCTTTGGCTATGAACCAAACATGCCGCTAGTGTTCCCCCAAATGCAAGAATGAGAACCACTTTTGGTTCCAATGTCATCAGATGTCAGGTTGCGAGAATAGCTAATCCGGCCTGGTCACACTCGTGGTTTTCATGGTAAGATCATCAATGTCAAGCTTATTTATCAGAACTCAAAGCAACTAGTCATGATCAATAAGCTCCTCGGATCCAAAATAAGTGTCGTGGTTTTAGTTTAAATTTGAACTAAAACCACGACACTTATTTTGGATCGGAGGGAGTAATAAGTAAAAGTTGAAAAATCTCAAGACAAAGACGCAAGAGAAAGGATCCTACTAGGTGGAAGGATACACATTCGTGGCAATCCAAAGAGAACAAAGCATTACCCAGCAGGCGGTGGACACAAACTAAGAAACAACAGTCTTGCTACATGATATATAATAACAAAGTGGCCATTTTATTTACATACAGATCACACAAGAACACCGCACGGTCGGAAACTATTTCATATGTTCAGTCACATCAGGCAGCTCATGCGAGCGCTCTACGCAGGCACGGCAAAGCTTGGCTCGGTCCAGCTGGTTGGGTCGACGACGATGCACGGATCGTCCTTCTTGAACTCAGCCACCTGCAGAGTTTATCAGAGGAAAAAAAAAGGATTACACATAGAAGCAGAAGCTCAAGAAAGCAAGACATAGGAGGACAGGGATATGATGCCAAACCATTTCTCCGCAGCTGGGGCAGTAGTGCTGTTTGTGCCAGAGGCAGTCCATGGAGGGGCACAGGAAGCACACGCCCAGAAAGAACGGCATCATGCACGCCACAACTGATGCGACGCTCGGCTTTGACCTGTTCAATGTGTAACAAAAAAAAAAGGCTTAGAATCAATGATTTCAATTACATTTCACTATCACGGCGTTCATGTTTCCCTCGCCTATCTATTCACACTTCCGCACGCAAAACTACAAGAGTGCTTATTAGCAATCAAATATACAAGTAGGATAGACAGGCCAAACTGAACGACAACAAAATATTGTTTTTCCACAAAGATAATGAAAGTAGCCCCTCGCTCTTTTCATGGCTATATACTGGAGTTGAGGTAGCAGTGTCTGACATCAAGCAATGTGTGGACAGAAATACAAGATGCTACCAGAAAATGGTACTAGGCCAGATTTCTCAACACAGGATAATGCTCATTTAAGTTTGCCAGTCAACCAAAATCCCTAGAGAACACACTAATGGCATCCCCAAAAGGTGTTACATCATTGAGATAAATGACACTAGGAAATGCGAACAGAATAATCAGATACTATCAGGCTACAGGTAATATATTACTTGGAAGGTCTTTGCATAACAGAGAAATGATAGATTCAGGTTTGGTTTGCTAATTAATAAAAACGTTTTTCCAACATATCTGCTACTAGCATTCCTAAAAAATACTGACCCTGCAGGATACAAGACAACAAATAATACAAATGCATACATTAGATGTCATGGTATATGTCTCGCGGCTAATGTTATTTCAGGAAATCATTGGTTTCACCAAGCAGGATTCAACATCAATTCAAAGTCAAAGCCGATCTTGGGATCACCTTTGGATAAAGCTCATATAGTTTCAAGCTATGAGCTTGGTTTGAAGGGCTAAATAATAGTTAAAAAATAAAGAACACAACACACCATTAAATTTTAAACTTCAAGTAAGAATGATGGTGTGCCCAACTAGAATTGGAAACCAGAAGCTACAAGTTAGAAATTCCGCTTGCTGCTTGGTTCTATTCCGGATGTTCTGTTTGAAATGGTATAAGAAGTGTGATCGGGCATGAACTATACAGAGTTCAAACTGTTTCATGTATCCCTCACAACATCACTAGCCAGCATCTCCTTATCCCGTTGCCCCGCTAACACTGGAGATAACTACAATGTTTCTATGTCAGAGTCAGGTCTTTGACTTTTAGCATTCAGAAATCATTCATATGTTCTAGTGATAAGAGGAGCACAAGATGGCATAGAAGGTTGGTGACTGCGTGTCATCCTTGACTCTTTGATGATCATCAGGATATATCTTCACACAAAATTTTGTCCACCAAATTAAACTTGAATCCGTCTAAGCTAAATATTTACCCAAATGGAGGTCAGAATCACAAGAGTACAAAGAATGCGACCAGAATGAAACTCCACTTTAAGAGTTAAGGTATTCTCTAACTCAACTTCACAATAATCGTCAATCCTGATGAGTCTCCCACTAATAAACTTTTAAGAGTTTGACAGAATCAAGGAAGAGGGCCAGCTAAAACTAAATTCGGTCAGCGTTAAAGGGTTCAATCGATCCGCAAATCACTAGGTCTCATCCTCGAATCGCACCTAAACCTCATAGAGACGGTGTGCTGCTCCAATTAAACGGCGCAAATATACCACGGGGGGACGAGGAAAAAAAAAAGAGGGGGAGGGGGGAGGGGAAGGGGGAGGAGGGGAGATTAGGGGTTGGTTGGTTGGTTGCTGACCGGACGGAGGTGACGGCGGCGTCACCGCAGGACTGGCAGTGGAAGGGGGCGGGGGTGTCGCGGAACATGGTGTGCTGCAGCGGCACCCCCTTGGGCGCGCCGGCGTAGATCGCGTTCGGCGGCACCCTCCCCGCCGCGTAGGGGTCCGGCGGGTAGTAGTAGCTGCCCTGGGCCTGCGCCGGGTTGTACGGGATGCCCAGCGCCGGCTCCTCGCCTGAGGCCTTGGCCGTCGCCATGGTCGTCGCCGGCGGGCGGAGATCTGGGCTGGGCGGGGTGGGCGGCGCGCGGTCGCCGGTCGTGGTTGGGGGTTCTGTCTTCTGTGCCGTGCGATGGCAGGCAGACGCTTCGAGGCTTGATGAGGGGGCTGGAGATTGGAACGGACGGCCGGGATGATTTATATCCGGTTGTTATCAACGGAAGACCGTTCTTCTCCGTGTTGAAAAAGTATGCGATCGGTTCCGCCACCTTCCATGAAGGAGCCTCGCCCCGCTTCCACTTTCAATGTCTGACATGCTCTAGGCTCGTGCATCGTTTGCTGCATACGAATGTGACGTGTTGCAATCATCGTAGAGCAATTCTAGAAGATTTTTCAGACATAATATCGATCGCCTTCTGTCATATGGAGCGTGCTTCATGATAATTTAGAGGCTACCGACGTTGTCGCGCAAACTCAAAATCGCCGTATGTGTAGCCTAAAAAAAAAATCCCATTTGGAACCCTTTTGTCATTGATAGGAACATTCCTTCCCCACCTTAAGTTTTCCGTGTTAGATTTCAACGAGGATTTCAAATAGGGTTTAAGCAACCATTTCAAACTAGCTCTCTACTAAATTTTGAACCGCGGGCCCTTACGCCGTTTGGCATGTGGGGGAGGCTTGGCTGCGAGTTCTGCGGCCACGCGGTCGATGAAAGCCTATGTGATGCGGGATAATGGCACATTTTTATAAGGTAGAGCATGCCGTCCCCTTCTGTCCAGGCAGTCCTCAACATGGGTCGAACTAGTCGAGGACGGCGGGGAGGCGCGCGCAGCCGACGGGTGATTAAGCCATACGTCGATCGTCCGCCTCAACCCACTTGGAGTAGTCCCACACCCTCTCCACGTAACTCTCTCTCGGCGTGGTCCTCTTCGGTCTCACCAGCCGAATGTCTGCGACAAAGGCGTAGCCCCAACATGGTTGATGAGGGTGAGTGTGACTGCGATAGGGAAGCGGGATATTGGGGGTGGGGTCACAGCCGACAAAGTGGGGCGATGTGGGTGCGTGTGGCAGGCTAGCAACGACGGGGATGAGGGGAGATAGGGGGTTGGGTGGTGTCAGGGAAGGAGAGCGGTGAAGGTTTGTATACCTGTCAATGGGCATGCTCCGAGGACAAACGGGGACGGATTTCATGCGCACAGTGGGATATGGGTGTGTAACACGGCGACATCTATTAGTTGGCGTTCTTGAAAAACGCAAGGGCGGGAGCAACAATCATGCGACAACACCATTGATCGGGCTACGCGTAGGGATGAGGCCAGACAAAATCTTCCCGTCACGAATGATTACAGATGAAGGCCACCACATATTAGTGCCACAACCTTTAAATATGAAGGCTCATGGATTTGATATGAAGCGTCTTCTATACATTATACATGTCTGAGGGGTGTATGGCGATTCTTTCAACAACCTTTGAGACCACGATTGCCATATGAACGGTTATTATGGCGACGAAGTCAATATGACGTAAAAATTGCCTACGTGCCACAAATGCTATGTGCCGCCCTCTACGAGCACTAGTGAGCCATCGCTTATGTGCGCTTGCTAGTGAGCCGGACCATCATGCGCCACCGAGCGTTCCCTAAGAGCGATTTTAGAAAGGATTAGGAAACTTTCGAGCCCGTTTTTTGTGTTGATTTTCCTTTTTCTTTGGTTATGCTATGGTTTCTACTTTAACTGTTTTTCTTTTCAAATTCACGAACATTTTTTGAATTTATGAGCTTTTTTTTAACTTGCATTTGTTTTGAATTTGTGAACATTTTTAAAATTATATTTTTACAAAAACTACAAACATTTTTTTAATACGTGATGTTTTTGAATTTGGTGAACCTTTTTCAAAATCCGCTGATATTTTTGAATTTAAGCGATCATTTTTATGAATCCATGCCTATTGTTTGAAGCCACTATCATTTTTTAGAATTCACGAATATTTTTAAAATCACATTTTTTTTTCAAATTCACTAATATTTTTTGAATTCGTGTCAACATACTTTGTATTCACAACTTTTTTTAATTCATTAATTTCTTCAAATTAAAAAGAAACTCACCAAAAAAATTTAAGAACAGGAAAAGAACAGAAAAAAAATAGACATGTGTTGTTGCTGTCTCTACTTGCGATCTCTGGACCAGGCCCATGTCGAGGGGCGACCCGAGCGGTAGCAGCACCGCCGCAAATCCTCCCAATCCTATTCAGCGCCTCTGCGCCAGTTAACCTGTATTTCGAACTGGCGCCTGAACGCTTATCTAGGGTTTACAGCGGGAGAGATCTATTCCTACTTTTCCTTTTGTTTCGTTTAGTTTTTTATGTGCCTGTTTTTTTTCATTTTTTCATTCTTTTTCTTTATTATTGTTTTTTAAAATGCATGAACTTTTCGAAAATTCTAAAATTTCATCATTTTTAAAAAAAACTCCATATCCGTGATTTATTTCAAAGTCGATGAACTTTTTTAAAATTCGTGAACTTCATATTTTAAAAATCTATATTTTTAAATCTACGTTTTTGTTTCAGAATCTGATGAACTTTTTTCAAATTCGGTATTTTGTTTTCAAAATCAATGAACTTTTTCCATTTTTATTTCATAATCGATGAACTTTTTTCCATGAACTTTTTATCAACTTATCTCAAATACTTGAATTTCCAATCTTATTTCAAATACGTGAATTTCCAAACTTATTTCAAATACGTGAAAAACATGTTCTCCTTTCGTTGAGATAGCATTTTACCCCCAAGTTCTCATGTTTGGGGTTCACTGATCATGAACCTTATCACTAACTCAGTAGAATCTGGGCAACACATTTGTCGCCAACTGTTGCTGCTCATGAGTACGATAAACCTGGTGAAAAAAAATACACTATGTGTTAGTTATGGCCATATATAAGCAGTTCATGGCATTTTTTTTCCTTTTTCATTTTGCCTAGCAGAGAAGGTGCATGCTGTTGGAGCAGCAAACTGAAGTAATGAGCCAGCAAATGTCGAAATCCCAGGACTGTGCTTTGGTCATGTGTCACTTGATACAAAATTCCCTTCTCCTAATTATCTAGGTTCAGATTATACGACAGTGTTTACCCATTTGTTTACGGGTCCAAAATTGTCTTTGAGAAAGAGCCAGGCCAATCTGGCACTACGCCGTGTTCGACAGATTTCGCAAGGATTCAGGCTATTTATTTTTGAAGCTTTGTACTATTCTATCATAAGGCCTTTTTTGTTTTAAGGACTCTAAAAACACACAAAACAGCAGAACGAAAAACATGGTCAATATCTCACAAGAAGAACCCACGGCATTCTGCATTCTTCATTTCTAAAAGGAATGAAGGACCATCATCTCATTGCAAAAACTACTGTATTTTCCAGTTACATGAAATGCATGTTCCAAAAAAACTGCAGGACGATTGACTCATTGCAAGCACCCTACAGTGAAACGCTTTGTCTAGGAAGCCGTGGAAATCACATCACACGATGAATGTCAGAAGAGCTACTACATTCCAGCATCACTACAAAATTGTTCAGCCATTGGTCGCGACGCTTTCAGTAGTTCTAGAGCCGCTAAGTTTTCTGAATCTGTATCTATCCATCTATAGGCAAAAGTTGACGCCATCATATCCGAGGCAGCGAAACTTGTGAACAGGTGAACTGTTGGACTCCCGCTCTGATCTTCCTCTACTGTGCATCGACATCCGGGTATCGCAGCGCATTGTAGCCTGAATTGGCAGAAATTATGAGCGAGTTAAGTGGCAGACCAATAATCAATAACAAGATCAAGAAGGAAAAACCTGAAACAATAGAATGTGCAAGGAACTAAAGATTTTATACACTATTGTAAGATACTGTACCTAAATTTTATTCACAGTTAGAAAATTAAAATCTTCTCTGCAAAGGTGAAATGAGATGACTGACTTGATTTGGCTTTCTAGCTTCCATAATTTCTACTGCGGCAAATGTTTCAAAATGGACTGATTAAATTATATATGAATCAAGGACATAAATGTGCAAGTAGCTTGATAGATCCACATGGCACTTACTCCAAGTATTTTTTACTTTTCTACAAGACTACAACAGTTTCAGACAACTCCCAAGTCCGAACAGAACATATCATAATATCCTTTTTCCAAGCACAACTAGATTAACACTCCACTAAAGTAAGACTCCAGATATCATGTTCATGCAGAAAAATAGTATCTACACCAACATCTGTTCACTAAAGTAAGTGAAATGAGATGACTGAAATTGATTTGGCAAACATATATAATGGATGAACTGAATTGTCTGAATCAAGAACAGAAATGTCCAACTAGCTTTGATAAATCCACATGGCACCTACAATTTTCAACCAACTAGTTTTACTTTTCTACAGGACTACACCAGTTTCAGACAACTCCCAGGTTCTAACAGAATGTATCACAATATTACAGGTCATGTACAAAACCTGAATACAAATCATGTGTAGACAGACACAAGTTTTAAGTTTCCACTGTTGGAACCTGAAATTTGTTCACAGGTTATTCAACCCAAGTAAAATGGGCAAAATCAAACTGATATCACCATCTTCCGTGTTAAGGCTGAAAAGGGGTGAATCATCTGATTTGGGGTTTCAGTTTTAGATCATCTTTTACTTATCTACTGTACAAGATTACAGCAGTTGCAGGCACCTCACACTAACAGATTCAGATAACTGTTTTTCAGACTAGAACAATTTCAGTAAACTGTTCTTCAGAGCACAACAGATTCAGTCAAAGACTAGCGGTTTTTCACCATGAGGAGATGTGTACTTAGGAAGTTGGGGCATCGAGAGAGGCTCTCACCGTCAGTCCCGACCAGGAAGACGACGATCTCGAGGGTCCCGCCATAGCCACCGTCGGGCAGGTCGACGACGAGCGGGGTAAGCCTCCCGTGGCGGCCGGCTCGGACGCACATGGCGATGTTCTGGTCGTCGACGACGACGTGGGCCGCCAGGTTGCCTCTCAGGCTGAACGCGGACCTCCCCCTGAACCAGAACTGGCGCCAGGTGTCGACCTCGGGGGGGTAGTACCCGTCCTCGATCGCCCGCACGAACCGGATGCGCCGTCCGGGAGAACTGAATATGGAGGAGAATCTTGGGCCATTCTGCAGTTGAATCGCAGAGAAGCATCCATGGTTATGTTCTGGAGATCAAGAGCTCAACCGACAGGAGAAATTCAAGAAGGGGGTCATGGCGAACTCACCGGGCCATGAATGGCAGGCATGCCCGCCTCTCCCGGGATGGGCTCGACGCCTCGGATCTGCCGTTCCGCCCCCCGGCGCGAGAATATGACGGAGAATCTTGGGCGAGTCTGCAGTTGAACCATTGGCCATGGTTATGTTCGGGAGATCAAGAACTGCTCTCACTCAGGAAGCACAAATTTGGAAAGAAGAGAACTGCAACTGAAAGCAATTCAAGAAGCGGGTCATGGCGAGCTCACCGGAAGCGGGCCAGGAATGGCAGGCATGCCCGCCTCTCTCAAGGGGATGGGCTCGACGATCCAGTACATCATGGAGCTGGCGTTGTCGTCGACGCTGACGCCGGTGGAGTTCCAGGGGAGGTACCTGCCGTTGGCGCGGAGGTAGCGGTCGCCGACGTGGCGGAGCAGGACGACATCGTCCGCGAAGCCCGACCCGACGGCCTGCCACATGATGGCCTCCACCTCTGGCTGATCGTAGTCGCGCAGCTCCGCGCGGAGGCCGTCGTGGCCGGGCCGCGCCGGCCTGTCCGTGGCGGCGAGGTAGCGGCCGTAGGCGGCGCTGTGGAGGAGCAGGTACGGGCCATCTCCGTCGCCGGAGCCATCGCCGTCTCCGCCTCCGTCTCTGGAGCCGGAGCTGGAGACGAAGCCGGAGCCTTCGGAGGCTCCGCCCTGGCCGTTGTAGATGTGCACCGCCCACGCCGCGTTCATGGAGGCGCGGCGATGGCTGAGGGTGACGGTCTCCCCGTCGTCGGCGGCGTGGAGGTAGGTGCGCTGCACGCGGCTCCGCAGCCGAACGTGGTGCCCGTCGTGGAACTGGTCCATCGTCGCCGGCGCTGGAGAGCAGAGGCGGTGGAGGGAGGGCGAGGGGTTCTTGGTTTGTTGGGGACTCCGGCGAGGAAAGCTGTTGGTTGTGGCGGTTGCGTTGGGCGCCAAAGGCGATGTATTTCAAGGCGCGGCAGCTGTGGGCTGTCGGGCCGTCGGGCCGTACACTCTGCCCAGCCCACAGTAGCGAACACCGCCGTCTCTTCCTGCACAGGCCCGCACGAGCCTCTTTCCTTCTCCCCCGATGTTCTGCCGTCCACAGTGACACACCTTTTTTTTCCCTTGACAATCGGACACCTCCTTTATTCATTGTTGATCAAAGTTACATCAGCTAGCAAGAGGGAAATTAACTCACTTGGAGCCTCTTCTAACCACTCATTGCAGGGAGAAAATTTGGCAATTCTAGCCATTTCATAAGGTACTAAATTAGCTTCTCTAAAGCACTGCTCCAAAGCGAATTGCACAAAATTACACGCAACAGTCATCACATATAGCAGCAGGTGCCGCTAATAGGATGAATGTCACTCCGGACTACAAAATGGATCGAGTGTAATGCCAACAGTTAACTGGCCAGGAAATGGTCCAACTCTTGGACGGGCCGCTAAAGGGCCGAAAGATAGACTTGACAGAAAACGGCCCAAGTCCAGCAGGGGCCGCTAACAGACCGAAAACACACCGGACCGTAATTGGTCCCATATACATAGCAGACTGTTAACGGGCCGGAACCCCCGATGAGCCGCAATGATGTCGAAAGACAACGGGCCGATGATGAGCCAAATTGATACCTCCTTTTGGCCTGTGGTTGTAAATAGGTTCTGTCGCGTGCCGCCATTTCATTGGCGTGTGTCATCCATTGGATGGGCGACACCTATCGCAACGCGAAGCTGACGTGTGGTTCTGCTGGCGAATGAGAATTTGACACGTGGAAAATCGTCATTAGCCGGGGTTCCTAATGGGTATCGGGTCCAAAACCCACGCTCGATAGCTTAACGACGATCCATTATTGTGGTTGTCACGTGTCGGTTACCCTTGACGAAAACACTTCAATGACACGCCATTTATCATCACGGAAGTGAAACTTCCGTGATGATAAATGGATTATTGTCATGGAACACTCCCGCGAAAGCACATATATGACTATCTTGGTTCTGTCATAAAATCATCACACATGTACATATGTCATATGTGAAAAAATGTGACCTACTGTGACAACCGCGTATCATCAGGGAAGTGCTTTTTTTTATAGTGATGGTAGATGACAAGGAGATTAAAATTCTAAGAAGTGGAAGCAGGGGTGCCAAGCATGTCTTGATATGCTTTTTGAGAATGAGTGATTTTTGATCGTGAGAAGTAAGTCGGTGCCATGGTTGTGAAGCACATGTATCAGTTTGTTTCTAAAATGTTGAAGCCGAGACATGGAAAAACTTTGTGTTCTCATCGTCGGCAATAGCACATCTGATTTTGGTCCTTTTTTTTTAAAGGAGCATTCTATCGCGGATGGCTCTTTGAAGAGCGAGCTTCACTACTTTCATAAGGTTGGCCTTGGAAGCGATGAGAGATCGTTGTTCTTCTTTAGCATCAAGGAGTTTAATGACTTGTTTGCAACGGCTCTCTCTTACATGGATTGGCCTTATGGATTTGGACCAACATTTTAGGCAGGAGAGGCAAGTTTGAAGGGTGCGAGCTAAAATGGCAGAAGTAGACTAATGTATGAGGCCATTGGATTGGCAGGCTGGGGCCACAATTTGGTGACATGATGGGCAAAAGGCCCAGAAAGTTCAAACTGAAATTGGCGGGAGTGAGGAATGGAGGTGGACAACGCGATTACGGGTGGCACATGATCAAAGCTAAAAACGGGATAGCGAAGTGAGGCTAGAGTTAGGGAAGGCGGAGTTCCAGGCTAAGTTAAAAAGGTAAGGCCGATGTGTTCAAGAACAGGGTTTTCTCTATTGTTAGTACAAACCGTGTCACTACGATGGAAATTGGTGTTGTTCTTCTCATGTGGGTAACAAATTAGGTTGAAATCTACTACAACTAACCAGGGAATGTGATCGAGAAGGGCGGTGTTTTCTAGATCATTTAGGAACACCAATAGATTCTTGCAGAAGTATGAGATGGTGTTTAAAAGAGATCAGATAGAATTTCCTTGCATCTATCGGCATCACCCATACCCCTTACATTCCATGAACACAAGGATAACATCGAGCCATTCATGTACTACAAACGCATGAGACCACGACATCTAGAACTTCATAAGATTCGTTCATTGGAGGTTCTACTATTGGAGCTTTATCAAGAAATTGATCAAGTTCTCTTTTTGTCTTGGTCCTCGATGCAATGCGCGTGTTTTATGAAGCTTCTTTTGAACTCATCGGCCATAGCTCCAAAATGAATAGCCACTAGATGAGCTACTATTTTCTCCTCTTATTCTTCGTACTCTATGCAATAAGGTTGATTCTTGAATCTTAAAAAGAATGGAACTTTCCCTTTTCTTGTCCAAACTGGAGCGAAAGGTTTCCCTTCTCCAATTTTATGCGAAAAGTGGTATCCGATGAAAGTCATATGTACGGCTAGTCGATGTTTGCACCAAATGACGGCACCCACGCTCCAAGCCAGAGCTCCTCCAACAGGCGACAAAGAATGGTCCAGCGGGCAACGACGCACTCGGGCTCGTGGAAGGAGGGGACTTCGACATTGGACTCTGCCGTCCGTCCCACGGGGCTTTGCCTGGCAGCTCCACCTTACGGCGTCGTTTGGATGAAACGAGCATGAGCGGTAAGAAAACTTTGTTCCACACAATGGATTATTTAGTACTATCTCCGTAAACTAATATAAGAGTGTTTAGATTACTAAAATAGTGTTCTAAACGCTCTTATACTAGTTTAGGGAGGGAGTACTTAAGTAGGCACCCTTCAATGTTTTTTGGATTAGTAGAGTACTTGAAATTAAATGCCTTCGTCACCCGCAAAAAAAGAAAAATGCCTAGGAGGGTCACGCGGTGTGTGTGTGTGTGTGTTTGCAGCAGAGAGAGAGGGGTGGGCTGACTGACATGGTAGGACCTGACTTGTTGACCTCCGCCATGGCCGTCCTCCTGACCCGAAATTAGTTTTTGTTTTCCTCCGTCGGTCTCCTGCGTCCACATCTCTCCCTCCTCCCCTGCTGCTCCAGAGAAAAACCCTCTCTCCTTCCTTTCCCTCCTCCCCTCCTCCATCGTCCTCCTCGTCCGCCGGGGTCGGCATCGCCCGCTGCCATCCGCGGAGGCCCTCGTCGCCGTGCTCGCGCATTGCCGGCCGCCGACGATTATAGGTAGGTAATCGCACTGCCTTGAGTTGAGGCAACAAAAAGATAGCTCGCGTTTGATTGAATAATAGTACTGCGTACGTCTTGGCTGATGGACTTGGGGGCCGGCGAATCTGGATTCGGAGTTGGATGTCTAGGATCTATTTTTTGATCTGCTAGGGTTTCGGGGAACTTGATTTTGGGTTGCCCCGTCACTCCGACTCGTAGACGTCGGCACAAATAATGTTTCCAATTTCTTTCCTCTTCCGTTAGGCTTTCTTTTAGCAGGACTCCTATGCACCAAAGGATTGGCACTGTATCTCTGTTGGTGTTGGTCTCCAGGGCACTGTGCAGTGGGGAAGTGAGGGAAAGGGGGGAATTTTTGTAGCAGCAAACAGTGAAAACATTTTTTGAGCAATTTTTTTGAGGGGGGAATACTTTTGTAGTGTTATCTTCTAGCTTGAATATTCAATGCATCCATGATTTCGTTACTGAATTATAGTTTTCATTCCTCTGTTCATTTGGACAGAAAAAGAAACAGAAGTCGATTCTAGATTTTGCCCTTGTTTCCTCCGATTGATCGGGCAACGACCTTCTTAGTTAATGAAACAAGGCAAAGCTTTTGTCTCTGTTTCCTGAAAAACATCAACAGTGAAAACTCTTCTATTTTTAGCCTCCTTTCCCTTTCTGTATTGACGACAACAACAACAACAACAAAGCCTTTAGTCCCAAACAAGTTGGGGTAGGCTAGAGGTGAAACCCATAAGATCTCGCGACCAACTCATGGTTCTGGCACATGGATAGCAAGCTTCCACGCACTCCTGTCCATGGCTAGTTCTTTGGTGATGCTCCAATCCTTCAGGTCTCTCTTTACGGACTCTTCCCATGTCAAGTTCGGTCTACCCCGGCCTCTTTTGACATTATCAGCACGCTTTAGCCGTCCGCTATGTACTGGGGCTTCTGGAGGCCTGCGCTGAATATGTCCAAACCATCTCAGACGATGTTGGACAAGCTTCTCTTCAATTGGCGCTACCCTAACTCTATCTCGTATATCATCATTCCGGATTCGGTCCTTCCTTGTGTGGCCACACATCCATCTCAACATGCGCATCTCCGCCACACCTAACTGTTGCACATGTCGCCTTTTAGTCGGCCAACACTCAGCGTCATACAACATTGCGGGTCGAACCGCCGTCCTATAAAACTTGCCTTTCTGTATTGAGATGCAACAAAATAGCTGTAAGAATCCTATTAGTTGGTGGTTCCATGTAGCATTTATTTTTGAAGTTTATACGATTATGACCGTAGTGGTGAGTATGTGCTGCTGAGCAAACGTCAGCTCGCTAGTATTTCTGCTTTTGTTTTCGCCGTAATAGCGTACATGTTGACTGATGAACTTCGGGGAAAATCCGGATTCAATCCGGTAGGGTTTGGGGCTGATGAACGCCGGACTACCACCGAGTTGGATATCTAGGATCCCCTTTTCGATTGGCTGGGGTTTGGGGCCTTGGGGAAACATGTGACATTCCCGTTCGCCCGCTGATTTTGGGTTGCTCCGTCACGCCGATTACTAGGCTCGTAGCCATGGGCCCAGTTTCTTTTGTCATTAGTCTTTTAGCAGGACTCCTATGCACCAAAGGATTGGTATATCCATTGGCAAATATGCCCCTGCAGTGTGAAAGTGAGCTTGAGATATACAAAGCTTTTTCTCTGTTGTTGGAAAAAAGGGGCGATTTTTTGAGGAAAAAGGGTTGTCTTACCTTTTTAGCTTGAATACTGAATGCATTCTTTATTTTTTATTAAATTAGAGTTTTTATTCTTCTGTTCATTTGGACAGAAAGAAACAGAAGTTGACTCTAGGTTTTGCGCGGTTTTCCTCTGATTAATTAGGTAACAACCTTCTTAATTAACGATACAAGGTAAAACTTTTGCCTCTGTTTATTGAAAAATACCAAGAGTGGTACTGAGAACTATTATATTTCCCCCTTTAGCTTCCCATCCCTGTTTTGTATTGAGATGGAGCCAAATAATAATAAGAATCATATTGGTTGGTGGTTGCACGTAACAATTGTTTTTGAAGTGTGTACGATTATGAGCGTAGTGCTAAGTTGAAAACAAACATTAATGAGACAATTGTTTCCGCAGACAGTACCATGCTCGTGCTCTCGTGCCTGTCATGATGATCATCTGTGGTAAGTATAGACTTCTGTTTTCTCTGTTTACAAATTTTATGATTCTATAAATCATACATGTACATCTGGACACACTCAACTATTTTCGTCCGCTAATTACATGCTGGGTAAATTCTAAAGAATTTTATTTCTATGGATCTGATTACTTGTCATGACTACATAATATTATTCTACTGCATGACAAGATATTGCCTTGGGCCTTTTGATATCAGTTAATAGCGCCATACCTTAATGACAAAAGCTCTCAACCTCCGGTATATGTTATATAAAGTGTCCAGTTACGTTTTCTTTTGATTCCTTCATTGTAGTTTAGATCCTAGCTGGTTATGTTGTGAATGTTCACTTTACAAATTTTTCATTGTACAATATGACACTGATTATAGTACTCCCTCATCCATATTAATTGTCGCTGATTCAGTACAAAATTGTACTAAATCAGCGACAATTAATATGGATCGGAGGGAGTAAACATATTTCACTAATCCATGGCTAGTGAACTTGAAGTCGCCTTATTGGAAACTTTGTTGGCTTTCTTTATTAACCACATTTCTTTGGGCAGAAAATATGTGCTCTTGATTCAGGCTTTTGTTAAATATGTACCATATTTCTTTCACATTGCATTTGCTAATTTTTGGATCTCAAAAGCTTATGGTTGGATGCAATAGAAAATAGAGAAGTTATATGTACTTTTGGTATGAAACTTTATTGCGGGCTGTAAAAATTGTGAATTGTTATGCTTCATAGTAGTACATATATGAAGAAAAAACTTCTAAAACTTGTTACAAAAGATTTATTTCTGCAAAAAAAAGCATTTAATTCGTCTATGTATGACATCTAGTACCCTTGTGTCCTTGCTTGTACTTGTATCTTTATCTCTATCCACATGACAAAATCATATATTTTACATCCATCGACTATCAGAATTTGTTCACTCAACCCGCCTAACTTATAAGAAACTAGCGAGAGGTTGACTGCAAATGAATGTGGGCTTTAGCTTTGCCAATGGAGGTGGGTTGCTTTAGAGTTTGTAAGGGAGGTTCACAGTGGAGCTAACACAGGTCACGGATGAGTGGACTGCACAGATTTATAGTTTGGGGATGATAACTGGACTACGACACAAACCTAGAGTTTGGGGAGGCTTATGTTCCATGGCGATAGCTGACAACAATACCACCTCAACATATACCGCCTAATAGGATGTTGTATCAGTGAAAAACAAGGTATTTAGGTTAATTGGGTTTGCAGTTGTACAGTCCTGGATGTAAATGAAGCGGTTTTGGGGCTGAGGGTGTAAAATACTCAATGGACAGTTAGAGACCAACACTTCACCGTTCCCTGTATCTAGCAAAGGGAATTGAGAAATGGGCATTACATCATTAAACAAATACATGATTGAACAATGAAAAATTGCAGCATAACTGAACTTGCACATAAGGTAGAGAGAAATCTGATATATCACCAAAAAAGACTTCCAACCCGCTTTATATATAAAGCAACACAGCTGAACCAATGAGTAGACCCTCTTACAAAGCAGGTAAAAGGTAAAAAGGCCAAAGTACAGGAGCAGCCACACCCTACCACAAAACGACCTAGACTACTGACAATAAAAGGAACCGGACCTCCTTGGAAAACCGCCTGACCACGATATACCGCTCACACCAAGCTATCGCCAGGGAGGACCCGTTGCCTCCTGTTGCAGAGCGTGGAGCACCAATCCTGCATGTGGATAGCGAGGACCGCGAGTGGTGCCAACGAGGACCCGTGTAAAATATCAAGAGGCAAGCGAGACTGCCTCATGCCAGAGTGAAGACCCTTGAAGATAGGATCCAAATTTGCCTGTCGTTGACTGCATGGCGGTACTGGAAGGAACCTGGACTCCACAACAATGCCCTCAAGAATCTCTGTCTCCCAGACCAAAGAATGGTCAAGGGTTTTCACTCGGTGCCCTTGGGAGAAGGACCACAAGGATGCCCTCAAGAGGGGTGCGACACCCACGTGCATTGCCTGCTGGCGCCGAAGCGCAGAGCTTTGCCCCGCAGCCTCTCACCCACACTGCACGAGGAATCACAAGCACCAACCCACCCCAAGGGTAGGCCTGTTGCCACCAAAACAAATCTCCACAACACGATCTGGGAGCCATGACTGTCGAAGCACCATCAGCACCAGGATCACCCACCGACACATCTCTTGCCGCCCACATGACCAAAAAATGCAACCACCACCACTGCCAAGAAACGTACTGAAAGCCCAACCAGGCGGACCACCATGTGGAGCCGCCGCCCTGGCTTCCAAGGAACCAGACACCCTAGCCTCATCACTGACCAACATGGATACTCCCGTCAGAGAAGACACACCCCGACCCCCGCCAGTGCACCTCATCTGTCAACAAGACCGAGCAAGCGAAAACGCCTAACGACAGGAACAACACCCATGAGCAGAAGACGGCGGCCATGACCAACCATCCGGTTAAACAACCCCCACACTGCCCCATATCTGGGCAGGCATGGGCACCTTAGGCAGCCCGCCCTTGGCCCAAAGTCGGGCGAAGGTATCCACTAGTGCCCCTGGCCGAGGTGGTCGGTGTCCACATGCCCCATGGTTGCGACCCTAAATCGGGTCAGAGAGCCCCATCGGGTTCCAGATCTGGGCCGAGGCGGGCTCTATGGCGGTGAACCCCTAGGCCAAGGTGAGGCACAGCGCCAGCCCTCCTGGTCGCGAGCACCTCCGCCCGAGGCGGCCTACCTCCAGGCGCGGCAGGAAAGCCCCACCGGCAGCGACCTATGCTAGGACTAGGGGGAGAGGAGATACAGGGGAAGAAGATGGGGCTGCGAGACTGCCCTGCCGCCGCCAACCCACGCCGGGCCTTTGGCCAGCAAGGACGACGGCAGTGAGGGGGAGGGGCAAGAAGATTGCGCCGGCGGCGGGGGGATTGGGGTCACCCCTTGGGAACGACGCGGGGGCGGGGCTAAGGGCATTTTGAGATGGGTTAATAGGCAAGAGAAATCTGATTTATTAAGGGATTCCCGTCACTGAAGTCACTGATGAAGATCACCATTATATTTTCTTCCTTTTGTAGCGGACGGATCGGTTTACTATCTTGCTAAGCTGTCAGTTGTCGCCGTCCTTTTTTCTTCTTCCGTTTCATTGTGCATTACCAAAGAAGGCACAGAGTACAAGCACCAACTATGGAGCTTTAATTGTCCTTCATTTTTTTGGAGCATTACCTTGAAACAAATATTGTAGCCAACGTGTCAAAGGGTTCCTCCTCGAAACACAAAGGAGAATTTTTCAAGGACAATAAAACAACTGAGAAAGATACAGAGTGAAGATGAAGAGACAGGTTTAATCGGAATATACCGGAAAACCAAGCTACTCACTTCAGGTGGTTTGCAGGATTTATCTGGAATCTGGGAAACTGACCCTGCTGGGATGCTCTCTGATTACTTCAACATATATATGTTGAATTGATCCGTCACATGTTTAACCTATGGATTATCTAATGAAGTTTAAACACATGCATTGCATTTTGAGTGCTAACGGTCTTTAATCTAGGTAACAATAGCTAAAAATTATGAGATTGCTGCCTTTGAGTTAAGTTTGTTATTTTAGGGTCGCAAGAAAGTGAGTGTTGTTCTTTGGTTGTTTGTTAGGCATGTCGAATCATTGATAAGAGGGTCTTATCTTATACCATGCATGTCATTTAGAGAGGACAAAAACATATTATGCAGTTGATTTTCTCTTAGTGTCATCTCTAGCAATTAATGTTTGCGTGCTCCTAAATTTATGGGATGTTTAAAATTAAATTAGGAAATCTCTTAGCTAGAGAAGACAAACCTTTTTTTTCTCTCATTTCTCTCTCATTTCTCTCTCTTCCAACTTGGCAATTATCGTAGGTGGCATTGCTATGATAGCACCAATGTACACACCCTTATGTAGCAAGATACACATGCTTTTCTTCTGTTTTAGAATGTACTCATGAAATTTCTTGATCATAATTTTGTGTTTGTTTGGTGCAGGTTGACAAGTTACCTTTCTTTGGTTTACTGCATGTTCTTTGTTGTCTGGAAGTAGTATATCTCAGTCCATACTACCATGAATCTACATAATAATTTTCAGCGACAACAGCCATCGGGCTCAAATTCTGCAAGGCCGCCAACATTTTGGACCATCTGTCCAACCTGTAGCACTAAATATCAGTACCACCATGCAATTTTGAAGAAAGCTGTCCACTGCCAGAATTGCTCGAAGGGCTTCATAGCACATGCTTTAACTGAGCAACATGTTCCTTTTGGTCCACATCAACAGTTTGCTGACTTATGGATAAGTGCAGGAGTATTTTCAGAAATTAGAATGCTTCAGAAGTTCGAACCTGGGCAGATATGGGCTCTCTACAGTGAGACGGATAAGTTTCCGAATTACTATGCCTTCATAGAGAAAGTTGATCTCAAGAATAATGAAGTACATGCAAGATGGCTTGAAGTTTGTCCCGATGGAGAGGTGGAGAAAAGTTTGGTAGTAGATCGAACCGTCGGGTGTGGAACCTATAAGGTTGCCACCGCCCATGGTATTATGATTTACACTGACACGGAACGTTTTTCTCATCGTGTACATGCAATATTCACTGGTAGAAGGAACTCTTATGAAATTTATCCTAGGAAAGATGAAGTTTGGGCCCTTCTCAAGGGATGGGACATTGGTTGGAGTTCAGGTGCTCACAACCAAAAGAACTACAAGTATGAAGTTGTTCAGGTCCTCTCTGATTTCACGTCTGGCACTAGCATCACTGTCATGCCGCTTGTCAAGATAAAAGTCTTTGTTAGCTTATTTATGCAGAACAAAGAGGCTACTCCATACCTCATACCTCACGATGACACAATATGGTTCTCGCATTGTATCCCGTACCGTTTAATGGGCGCAATTGAAAATGAAGGCATTCCAGAAGGAGCTCTCGAACTTGATCCTGCGGCGCTTCCCCTTAACTTGGAACAGCCTCTTGCCTGTGTTGTTTCAGAAAGCAGTTCAGTAAAAGGCTCGGAGTTTGATGCCAAATATGATGGTTCATCCAGAGGAAATAAATCTCACAAGGAATCTGAAGGGGTTGGGGAGAGGCAGCATGCTACATGCATGAATGCAGGGATCTTTGCAAAGACATCGGTGGTAGAGAACAGAGACGATAACACTCCATCTGCTGTAGAAGGTATGGATGTTGCTGAAGAATCTGATGACACGGAAGTATTATGTCCTGAATTTTTTGACTTCGACCAACTTCGAGATGTAAGTCGGTTTAGACGCAACCAGATCTGGGCTGTCTATGATAGTCAATGCTGTATGCCAAGATTTTATGCTCGAATTACAAAGGTAAGAAGGACCCCAAAGTTTGAGGTACACTTTGTTTCGCTGGAATTTGATCCCAGAAATAAAGCAGAGGTGGCATGGTCACTTGTGCAACTGCCTGTTGCTTGTGGACATTTTAAGCATGGAGCGTCGGACACAGCTAAAGAAACTAACATCTTCTCCCATATCATTTCCTGTGAGAAAAGCAAGACAGGAAACTCGTATGAGATATATCCTAGGAAAGGGGAAGTTTGGGCCCTCTTCAAGGGTTGGGACATTGGTTGGAGTTCGGACGCTGAAAACCACACTGATTTTAAGTATGAACTTGTTCAGGTTCTCTCTGATTTCACGACAAGCACCAGCATCATCGCCATGCCGCTCGTAAAAGTAAAAGGCTTTGTCAG
The DNA here is from genome assembly GCA_039707655.1 of Elymus sibiricus. Taxonomy (NCBI): domain Eukaryota; kingdom Viridiplantae; phylum Streptophyta; class Magnoliopsida; order Poales; family Poaceae; genus Elymus; species Elymus sibiricus. Next base: position 61,717,075 of record CM077665.1, read on the forward strand.
CTTATTTACAGGGTTGAAAGAGGCAACTCCGTACGTGATACCTCAGGATAACATGCTAAGGTTTTCACATTGTGTCCTTATCATTGGATGGAGGGGAACGAAAGAGATGGCATTCCAGAAGGAGCTGTTGAACTTGATCCTGACGCGCTTCCCCCTAACTTGGAAGATGCTTTTGCTTCTGTTGTTCCAGAAAGCAGTTACACTCAATCTTCTGTACAAGGTACTGATGTTTATGAGGAATCAGATGATATTATCCAGGCAGAATTTGAATGCACTGAATCAGAATTCCATGAATTTACAGAAATGAGATCGCTTGACAAGTTTGAACCTGGGCAAATCTGGGCTCTCTACAATGATATAGATAAGTTCCCCAATTACTATGCCGGCATAAGGAAAGTCGATCTCAAGAATAATAAAGTACAAGTGAGATGGCTTGATGTCTCTCCACGGGGAGAGGAGGAGAAAAGATTGGTCAACGAAGACCGGCCTGTTGGCTGTGGAGCCTTTAGGGTTTCCGGTGACAATGATGCTATTATGACTTACACTGGCACAGAATCATTTTCTCATCCTGTATGTGGTAGACCAACCGGTAGAAAAAACGAATATGAAATAATCCCTCGCCTTCGTGAGGTCTGGGCCGTTTACAAGGACTGGAGGGCTGGATGGACTGCGCGCGATTTTAAAAATTGTGACTATGAATTGGTGGAGATATTAACCCGTACTGATTCGTCCATACAAGTTCAGCTGTTGAGAAAGGTGGATGGTCACAGGACAATATTTAGAAGAGAGCCAGCCGTGGAAACGATACGTAAGGATGAGTACCTAAAGTTATCTCACCAGATCCCTCACTTCCATCTGACAAATGAAAAAGGAGGCAAGCTTCGAGGATGTTTGGAGCTCGATCCTTTCTCGGTGCCAGAGAGGTTTCTTGGCATTGATTCAACCTGAGATAGCTCTGTTCATGGCGAATCTTCTGGAAGCCTCTTTTCGCAATGGAATTCCAAGATGGGAGGTTATGCGGAAGTTGATCACACCGTGTTTCAAGCTGCCCGGAGTTCTCTATCTTCCAGTGATGTCATTGTGTGCTTGTTTAGTCTTCTTGCAGCCGATGCCTCTAAGATCTAGTTACAGGCCTGACATTTGTTGCAGTTGCTGTTTTTTACTTTTGGTCCGGTTATTGAACGGACACTCTTCCTTCGCTCGTAGTTTAACTAAAACCCGTGGTAGTATGATTTAACTGTGATGGATTCTGGATGGGATCTGCCTATCCCAACTTGTTCGGGACTAAAGGCTTTGTTGTTGTTGTTGTTGTTGTTGGGTTCTGGATGGGATCTCCGAAAATCTCTGTCAAATGAAATTCAGCTAGAGCTTTGTGCTAAATTTACATTTTATTGTAGTGCTCATCACCATTTTTGTGTGGCTCGTTGTGCATGTCATTGACGGTACATGCTATTTAGATGTGAGACCACTATTGATGGACTAGCACCCTGCACAATCAAACCATGTGTTTTTTTTTTTTGCTGAGATCACATTTTCTCCAAGTTCTTAAAAAAAGTTTGGGGGACAGCATTCATGAAATTTAGTAACTCAGTAGAATCTGGGCAACACTGGTACTCATGAGTCATGACTATGATACACCTGGTGAGGAAAACTATTATGTGTCAATTCATGGCATTTTTTCTTTCACTCTTTCGTTTTGCCTAGCAGAGAAGGTGTATGCTGTTGTGGACCAGCAGAAAACTGAAGTAATGAGCCTGCAAATGTTGAATTCTCAGGACTTTGATTTCTTTGCACTTGAAAAAAAACCTTTTTCTAATTCTCTAGGTTCTGTTTCCCCTTTGGCAGGACATTCCTGAAAGAAATTCCTGTGTTACAATGCTATCTTGTGGGGCAAGAAAATCAAACTCAACACGCGATCGAGGCATGGCCGTGCTTTCAAAACCGACTCTTATTCGCTTCACTTCAGGTGGTATGATGGTGCTTACCCATTTGTTTATGGGGTTCAAGAAAAAGATAGCATGGTCCTGCACTGCTAGGTGATTGCTGCGACTGGACAAGGGATCTTGGATCTTCAAATCCGACGGCAGCGCTGAGTATATTTTGCCGACGGAGTATGCCGCCACAGACAAGAACGATGAGCATGAGGACGGTGTGGCCGGAGCGTTCGAAATAGGGTCCCTCAGTCTCCATCTTAATATGTGACGGAGAACTTCTTTGTTCAGAGCTTTGTCACGGCTTGACTGTCTGCTTATGCGAGCTTGGTCTTAATGTGAAATTTCATGAAAGTGAAGACCTTGTTATGTATGTAGTTACTGGGATCGCGTAAAGTGGTGGCGACATTACATGATGACTTCGATTTTGGTGGTGCTTCAAAAGTACCTGTCTCGAGCTCTGGGGTAAAAACCCTAGGTCTAAGCCTAAATTGGCTATATCTGCCAATGACAACATGTTTTGTTTCGTTACCTTGTTGAATGCATTTTTTGCGTGAGAAACTTCCGATCTATTCATAATCTTTCATGGCATTGCTCGGATTTTCTCAAACTTGATCTTCAAAGTGAAAAACCATGGTCTGGCCTTCGGTGGTTTGATCTGGCAACGTAGGTGCTCGCTTGAGCGGCTTTCCTTTTCTGAAGGCATTGCTATTGGAGAACCTTTCTCATTGTACTTGTGATGTCAATAGATGGTTGGAGCGGATATGTTCGCATTTGTAGGTTCTTGATCATTTCAGGGATTCTTTTTGGTTTTTACTCCACCAAGGCATGGCTTCTGTCTTGTATGAATTTCTATTGCCAATGTGATTTTGTGTGTGTGCGATGGTGTTGGCTGTGTGCATCCTACTTATGCAGAGGTCGGGTGTGTGCTCATTGTGTTTATATCCTTTTGATGCTTCATTATGAGTTAATAAAAATTAGCCCTTTATCGGAAAACAACAAATGGGGGAGAAGAAAGGAGGAACCTACAAACTTGCAGAGCATACAAAACATATGTTGTCATTTAATCTATATGAAGAATGAAAGAGAAGCTCATTAAAACGAGATGCCAAAATAACTTCTTTCTCTTGGTAGAATGAGTACATATTTCACGAGTAATTGAAAGACATGGTGCCCCCTGTTCTAGACATGCATACAAGATGCATGCTCGGTGGTTGGCGCTGGCAATTTGTGTGAGGGAAAGTGGACACTAGTAGATGGATGTGCATATATATATGAGTACCATTTAAGACCGAACTTCGGTTCATCGTAGGACTTAAATCATGTACATACAATATTTGTGTGATTTGAATATCTGAGAAATTGGAGGAAACCAAAAGTTGGAAAACACATGATACACTTTGTTTGCCACCGGGTCAACAATCGACCCCGCCTTCCTTTTGCTTGAATGTACTGTAGTAACCAAGGAGCCTAAAGGGATTCTTACGGGCTAGAGCCTAAAGGAATTCTCACACAAGCTAAAGCATCGAATTACTTTTTCCTAGTGCGGAAGGGTCGGCCAATGCTGAACCGGGAGCAGCGCTTCCATACAGTCAATGGGATCACACACGGGCTTCTCTACTCGCACAAGCCCTCTCGCTTGAGAGTAATACAGACCTAAAATCCAGTAATATTCTATTGGACCGTACGTGAGATGAACACCAAGATTTGCGAGGTTTATGCTCTGGTTTTCAGCTCGAATGTGACCGAAGCAACACAACCAGGATCGTGGGGTAAGTACTTCCAACTAAAATTCTAACTTTCATATAGTGTCAATTGGCGACCTTATGACACGGATTTCTTTGTGACTTAACAGTGGGTACATCGCCCCGGAGTATGCCTCCAAGGGTCTTTTCTCGACCAAGTCAGACATTTACAGTTGGCGTCTTACTTCTCGAGGTCATAAGCGGGAAGAGGAATGCAAGCTCCTTGCAAACCAGGTCCTTGGACTGATTCTTGGTTAGTGGAGGGCTTGAATCTACGGCTTTATTATGATTGATCAGGCCGAGACAGAAGAGCCATTCGATGTGGGTGGTTTTCCTTCGGTAAGTGGCGGTCAGTTTGGCTACACTTGAGCCTCGCCTAACTGCTTTGGGTCTAGGCGCTCTGGTGTCTGGCTCCGACGATGTCCCTTGATGATGCATTTGTCTTGTCTCTGTCCCCAAATTCTAGTGCCTCTTTTTTCTCATTTTCTTTTTTCTTTCTTTTTGGGTTTTTATTCGGTTTTCCCTGATCAATCGAAAATGTTAGGTTTTCGGGTCCGGTTTTCCTTGTAAACCGGACCAACTCTCTTCTTCTTAATGAAATGCAGGAACCCTCTGTCCCTCTCGAGGTGTTCTTGAAAAAAAATGTTTGCCTTTTGCTCACTTGGTGTGAAAATCGATGACAATATCAACACCGGCCTTGGTCCTTATGTTTTCAAGATATGTCAACTTGCTTATGACTGGGCTTGGTTCTCTTGGTTCCAGCACGGCATGGTTGTTTTTGGTGGCATGGTGTACACAACTATCACTTGCATCACTTCCATTGCATAACTATGCATCCTGACCATATATAAGATGTCAAGGTGCACACACTTGTCACTGGTGTGTAAAATTCAGAACATGACATGCACTCAGATTCTCTTATTTGCTTGATGCATACAAAACTGCATATATGTTCCGTGTAAAATTCAGAACTTCGCATGTTACGGGCTGCACACACACGCAAGAACAGGACATGCCATTTGTATATGTATTGCATAATTATGGCTTGCATACATACATGCTTCCAATACATTGCATGATTTTCAATTGCATACATACAACATACATACTTGTTCCTTCCAAACTATAAATTTGATCACTAAAAATATAGCTTCACAATCTTGGCAGACTGCTTTGTTGAATTCTACTACCTCTGTACCGAAATACTTGTAGCTGGAGGAAACTAGTACAAGTTTCCCAACTACAAGTATTTCGGTATAGAGGGAGTAGATTCTAGAAGCTTAGCTGCATTAAATTGTTCATGTCCTGCTCCTGTCCTTTTGTAAGCATCTCAGCTCCCAGCAAGGCAGCACGTATGGTCGCAGTCCATAATTAAATCCCAGCATCGAGCATACAATCTTTGCATCTGCTCATCCCGACAGATTTCGTGAGAATTCTGAAACTCAAACATGTTTAGTACCCTGACAAACTACACAATGAATAAGTTGTTCTGGTTTTCAGTGTCTGTCTATAAAACAAAGATTGAATCTGTCCCTCCCGTGTGTGAGGGTTTTTGTGTGAGTGGCGATCCCTAGGCGACGTTGTTGTGTATGAAAAACGCTTTTTTGCTTTGCCCTGATGGCATGGCTGCGAAGTTGTTCTGGTCTTCAGTATCTGGGTCTGAAAAACTTGTATGAATCTATGGGAAGTTCCAATGTGTTATCACCATTTTTTAAAAAGCTTCATACAACTCATCATAAGGCCTATTCGCTTTACTGATGGCTATAGTTCTTCCTGGTATGTTCAGGCCAGGAATTAAGGACTCTAAACACACAAGGCAGCACAACTAAAAACACGATCAATAGCTCTCAGGAAAAACCCACTAAATTTTCCATTTGCACGATCCATTTGTCTAAAATGAATGCAGGACCATTCGCATTTTCCAGTGACGCGAAATGTATGATCTCAAAATATCGCAGGATCGTCAACTCATTGCAATAAGCCAATAACCCCTACAGTGAAATGCTTCGTCTACGAAGCACACCAGAAATCACATCTCAGAGATGAATGTCAGAAGAGAACACTGCAACGACCTACAAAATTGTTCAGCCATTGAAAGCAACACTCTAAGCAGTTCTGAATCCAGAATGGAGCATGTTTTGCAAGCAGAAGAAACAAAGAGTTTTCTGAATCTATATCTATCTATGCAAAAGTAGGCGTCCAGTTCTGCTGTCGTCGAGGTGGCGAAACTTGTGGACAGGTGTACTTTCAGGGCTCCCGCTCCGATCTTTCTCTACTCCGCGTTGACATCCGGGTGTCGCAGCTCATTGTAGGCTGAATTAGCAGAAATTATGAGCCAATTAGGCGGAAGACCAACAATCAATAACAAGATCAAGAAGAACAAAATTTGAAACAATATAATGTACAAGGAACTAAAGATTGTACACACTATTGTAAGATACTTTTATTCACATGTTAGAAAATTAGTATCTTTTCTGCAAAGGCGAGATGAGATGACTGAACTTGATTCGGCTTTTTAGCTTCCATAATTTCTACTAGTGGCAGATGTTATGAAATGAGCCAACTGAATTATCTGAATCTACATGCGTACACAGACTGATAAATATACATGGCACCTACTACTTTTACCTTTCTACAGGACAACAACAGATAGCTCCCCAAATTCAGGTCCTAACAAAACAAATCATAATATCTTTTTTCCAAGCACGATCAGGTTGGCACTCCACTAAAGTAAGACCTCAAATAGTATGTTCATGCAGCAAAAATAGATCTAGACCAACACTGTCAGCAGTGTTCATAAGTGATCTCAAGAACAACAGTACATTTCTATACAGACAAGGTCAGCAGGAAAGCAGATGAACAATTCAAATCTCAGAGTCTTGCAAAATAGAAAGAATAACAAGACCAAGATTGCAGCTCATGTGCAGAAACAAGATTTATTTAGTATTGATGGAACCTCGATTTAGTTCACAGGTGATTCAACATGATATCACCATCTTCTCTGTTAAGGCTCAGTTACTTATCTACAAGATTACAGCAGTTGCAGACAATTCGCGACACCTAACAGTTTCAGACTTGAAAAGATCCAGTTAACTATTTTTCAGAATACAACAATTTCAGTAAACTGTTTTTCAGATTAGAGAAATTTCGGTAAAAGCTTAAGTAAGACAAGTAGATTAGCACCCCACTAAAGTAAACCCAAAAATATCTTAACAAAATTCAACCAAAGATCATCGGTTTTAACTTCTTGTCACCATGACAGTTTCAGAAATTGAACAGATTCAGTTAACTGTTTTTCAGACCAGAACAATTTCAGTAACCTTTTTGTCATACTGTAACAGCTTCAGTAAGACAAGTATATTTGCACCCCACTAAAGTAAACACAAAAAGATCTTGACAAAATTCCAAGACCATCGCTTTTCAGTTCTTGTCACCATGACAGTTTCAGACTTGAACAGATTCAGTTAACTGTTTTTCAGACTAGAACCAACAATTTCAGTAACCTTTTTGTTATACTGTAACAGCTTCAGTAAGACAAGTAGATTAGTACCCCACTAAAGTAATAAGCCTAAAAAGATGAGTAGCATCTGCACCAAAATCTGAACAAAATTCGATCAAAGACTACCGGTTTTCAGTCAGCTTTTAAGTCAGGAAGTTGGAGCATGAAGAGAGGCTCTCACCAGGGGTGTTAGCCAGTAGGACGACGATCTCGAGGGTCTCGCCACCGTCTGGCAGGTCGACGACGAGCGGGGTGAGCCTCCCGTAGCGGCCCGCTCGGACGCACATGGCGATGTTCCGGTAGTACACGCCGGCGGCGACGAGGAACCCCAGGTCGTCCCTTAGGCGGAACGCGGACCTCCCCCTGAACCAGAACTGGCTCCAGCCTTCGTCCTCGGGCTCGGGGTAGCGCCCGTCGTCGAGCGCCCGCACGAACCGGATCAGCCGTTCCGGCTCCAGGTTCAGGTAGATGAACATGAGGGGGAGGTATATGTATGGGGGATTCTGCAAAGAACCATGGTTATGTTCAGGAGATCGAATTTGGCAAGAACAGAATTGAACTACGGTTCAGGAAGAATTCGCTCAATCGCCGAGAGCAATTCAAGAAGAAGCGGGTCGGCCATGGCGAACTGAACTCACCTGAGGCGGGGCAGGAAGGGCAGGCATGTCCTCTCTGGCGGGGATGGGCTCCACGACCCAGTACATCATGGAGCTGGCGTTGTCGTCCACGCTGACGCCGGTGGAGTTCCAGGGGAGGTACCTGCCGTTGGCGCGGAGGTAGCGGTGGCCGACGTGGCGGAGGAGGACGACGTCGTCCGCGAAGCCCGACCCGACGGCCTGCCACATGATGGCCTCCACCTCCGGCTGGTCGTAGTCGCGCAGCTCCGCGCGGAGGCCGTGGTGGCCGAGCCTCGCCGGCGTGGCCGTGGCGGCGAGGTAGCGGCCGTAGGCGGCGCTGTGGAGGAGCAGGTACGGGCCGTCGTCGCCCTGGTAGATGTGCACCGCCCACGCCGCGTTCATGGAGGCGCGGCGCTCGTGGAGCGTAACGCCCACCCCGTCGTCGGCGGCGTGGAGGTAGGTGCGCTGCACGCGGCTCCGCAGCCGCACGTGGTGCCCGTCGTGGAACTGGTCCATCGTCGCCGGCGCTGGATAGCAGAGGCGGTGGGCTGCTGCGCGGTGGCGGTGGAGGGAGGGCGAGGGGGTTCTTGGTTTGTTGGAGACTCCGGCGAGGAAAGCTGTTGGTTGAGGCGGTTGCGTTGGGCGCCAAGGCGGAGGTATTTCAAGGTGCCGTCCCGGGCTTTTTCTTTGGGCGCGAGGTGGGCTTGCTGGCCTTTTCCTTGGCCCAGCCTACCGCTGTCTCTCTCTATTCAATCCTGTTCCGCAGAGGCCCGCACGAGTCAATTCCCCGAACTTGTCTCAGAAAAAAAAAAGTCCCTTCCCCGAACAGACGCGCAGGTGGCCGACAACGCCGCTCCTTCCCTTCCCCGCCGAGCCTCTCACTCCGCTCCGCCCCAACGCACCGGTACGTCGAAGTGACGGCCGACTGCATAGCTCATTCTCCTTGCCCTGCCCCGAAGCGCCGCACGTACGCCGCCAAGCCTGCCCGCCTGGCGAAGCGAGGCAGAGGCAGTGAGACGACGACGAGGGTGAGCAACTACCAACACATCCAGCAAGACTGCTAGGGTGTGCGGTGCTCGCTGGTGGCTGGCCGCTTTGAGTCTAGGAAGTTCTTAATCTGATTACCTGTTGTTTTGTTGGCCTATATTTTGTGCTCGGGTGACACCTGTTGTGGTGTGCGGTGCGGGTGTTTGTTAGTCTGGTCTAATCTTAACCGTGTAACTAAACTACTCCCTCCGTTCCTAAATATAGGGTGTATAGTTTTTGGCACAGGTATTAAAGAAAATTTCACAGGTTTTGGGCGAGATTACACCTGACTAATTGACATCAAAAAATAGAGGAGCTTGCCTAATATAAGGAAATGTAATCAAATCCCTAAAACAAATATCCAAACGAGTGGTGCAACGCAATACACCTTATATTTCGGATTTTTTCTCAAAAATCTATACACCTTATATCAAGGAACGGAGGGAGTATTATTTTAGTACATCAGGGGTGGGGGGAAAGCCCCCCCCCCCCCCGCCACCCCCAGTTCCATTGCAAGAATGAAACCAGAGCAACGATACAATCATGCCAGGCATGTTTCAAAGTTATAACTAGGCAGAGGAAACCACGTACGAAAATGAAAGGAAATGAATTGGGGATAGCTAGAAGAGGTCCCAAGAGAAAAACAAAAGGCTTAAAAGACTGCAAGCAGGCAATTAAGACACTACTCTTTTATATGCCTACTTACGAAAACAATCGATATTACACCAAAGCTTTCAACAACGCTTCAGTGGATTCCAGCGGCGCTACTTTTTTGATCCTCTTCATCGGGGCGGTGCCAGGTGAAGGAGACCACATCCCCACCTTGATGACAGAGGCAGGGCTTAGGATAGAGTGCTTCCCAGCTAGCTTGCCGACCGTTGGAGAAGTTGGCTCATCTTTCTCGATTAGGCTGAGATCGCCCAGATCAGCATGTGTGTCCAGCAAAATTAGCCACTTCCTATCCTCAGGGGTTGCTTGAGGAACTTCAGTAGATAGGCCAGAAAGGCTTCCATGTGTTCCTTCAAATGTGTTGGTACCAAGATCAGCAATGACCTGAGTGTTTTCAGGATCCTCCACCCAATCTGCTCGATATCAATCCAAGAAAGATAATCAAATAGCATGCTATTTATGTATTTCCAGACACACCAAAGAACAACAACATTGGCCGTGTTCAGAACCAGATGTTTCTTGTTTGATCCCACAATCTAGCTACTGATTCATATTTCGTGCCTACGTCCTTTTTGAAATAATTTTGCACAACTTCCCAGATAGTGGAGGAAACCACACTATCAAAGAATAAATGGGTGATATCTTCATCACATGTACCTTTATCTATATGCCTTTTGAGCAAGTTGTTTTTAGTCATTAATTTGTTATGCCCTATAAGCCAGAGAAATATATGGATCCTAGGAGGTACACACAGTTTCCAAACAGCATGGATAAAAACAGGTTGCACACCTTCAAATTAATAACATAATAGAGAGAGCTAGTAGATTAAACACCATTATTCTCCAATTGCCAGGTCAAGGCATGCGAATCACCAAAGAAAGTAATGCTCTTAGCTATTTCTACCAGTTCATACCACTTCTCCATCATTTGAGGAGTAAAGTACCTCCTAAAAGTAATCTTAGGTGTGTCCCCATCCCAAATAGTTCTGATAGTCGCATTTTTTTCTATACATATGAGGTAGAGGTCCCAGTATTGTACATCAAGAGGAATTATGTCGATCCAAGTATCTTCCCAAAACCTAACCTTATCCTCATCCCCATCCCCACCATCCATCTATAACCAAACTTGATGGCTTTGATTACAGATGCGACCCCCTTCTAGAAGGTGGAAGCATTGGTGGAGGAGCTCATGAAAATGTTTGGGGAGTTGTTGGAGTATTTGCTAGCAATTACTTGCTTCCAGAGTTTCCCCTCCCCATGGATATATCTCTTGATCCAGGAGCCTAAGAGACACATATTCACCTCTTTAAGGTTTGGGATCCCTAAACCCCCAAATTCTTTTTTCATACAAATCATCCTCAATTAGCTAAGTGAAGCTGCTTCCTGTTCCCCTCAAAATCACTTCATAAGCAGTGTGCCATTTGAGTGTTTATGAGGACCAGAGCCCAATTGGGGAATTTGAATAAAGAGAGGAGATAAATAGGGATACTAGGAAGACAAGATTGGATAAGGATGAGCCTCCCTCTATATAGAAGAAGTTTTCCCCTTCAACCAGCTATCATTTTCATTATCTTATCAATTAGGGGTTGGATATCTTCTCTCCTTAACTTTTCATGATGGATACGAACCCCTAAGTATTTTATGGATAGGGATGATAGACTTTTTTAACTTCTTCCTTTGTAAACTCAGCTTGAAGAAGAGAGTTTCCAACATCAGTGAATTTTTCCCTAGGTTTGAAAAAGTCAGTTCTAAGCTTGAAACCCTCTCTATCTTCTTTCTTAAAAAGTTTTTTGTAAAACTAGAGGCAATGTCCATCATACATTTCTCATCAAAGACCACCCCATTTGGCCTTTGTAGTTGATGGATCATTGTTTTCCTCCTCCTTTGGTTGGCTACAACATGAAACTATGATGTATTCCTACCCCCCTCTACCATATCTTTATATATAGATCTCTGTTTAGCCTTGACTTCTTCTTTCAACCAAAGTTTTTAATTTCCAAGATTGAGGAACTTAAGTCTACGTTGCTTAGCTTTAGTTAGCTCAGAGGTCTCAGACTTGATGTCAAGATCATCAAATTCAGCCATAAGATCTCTTTTAGCTTATCTAAGCCCAGCCACAAAATTCTTACTCCATCCTCTAGTAACTTCCCTAAACTTTCTAACCTTATTCTGCCAAATCTCAATGGTAGTAGAGCCTTTAACAGGTTCTCTCCAGGTTTTCTCTACTAGTTGCTTGAAGTCCTTGATACATCCATTTTGCATCATGTTTTCCTACTATTATTTATTATGTTTTAGAGTTATATTCTAATTTATGATGCAATTCTAATGCCTTTTCTCTCTTAATTTGCAAGTTTTATCACAAGAAGGAGATTGCCGGTAGTTGGAATTCTGGACCTAAAAAGAGGTACAACAGAGATAGCTATTCTCTGGAGCTTCAAATGACCTAAAAGTAACGAGGATTTATTTTGGAATATATAAAAAATACTTGACGAAGAAAATACCTAAGATGAGACATTATGGGCCCACTGTTGGGGAACGTTGCATGGGAAACAAAATTTTTCCTACGCACACGCAAGATCTATCAATGGTGATGAGCATCTACGAGAGGGAGAGTGGATCTACATACCCTTGTAGATCACTAAGCGGGAAGCGTTAAGAAACGCGGTTGATGTAGTCGAACGTCTTCGCGATCCAAATCGCCGAGCGTCCCGCGATCCAATCACGATCCGTCTCACGATCCCATAACGATCCGTCCCGTGATCCCATCATGATCCGTCCCGTGATCAAATCACGAACCGTCTCGCGATCCTGATCACAGTCCTTCCGATCTAGCGCCGAACGGCCGGCACCTCCGCGTTCAGCACACGTACAGGTCGATGACGATCTCCGCCTTCTTGATCCAGCAAGAGGGAGCGGAGAGGTAGATGAGTTCTCCGGCAGCGCGACGGCGCGGCGGCGGTGGTGGTGGAACTATTCCGGCAGGGCTTCGCCTAAACACTGCCGAAACTAGACTAGAGGAGAAAACGATCTAGAGGAAGTAGAGGGAGCACGTGGCAATTAGGGTTAGCTCTCCCCTCTAAATCCACTAGGGGCTGGCTTGACTCCTCCCACAGCCCATGAGGCCCTTTGGGTCGAGACACCCCTCCCGATGGTCCCCGGTACCCCTCCCGGCACTCCCGGTATACTACCGAAATACCCGAAACTTTTCCGGTGACCAAAACGGGACTTCCTATATATCAATCTTTACCTCCGGACCATTCCGGAGCTCCTCGTGACGTCCAGGATCTCATCCGGGACTCCGAACAACCTTCGGTCACCACCATACATAACTCTACTATACCGAAACGTCACCGAACCTTAAGTGTGCAGACCCTGCGGGTTCGAGAACTATGTAGACATGACCGAGACACCTCTACGGTCAATAACCAATAGCGGGACCTGGATGCCCATATTGGTTCCTACATATTCTACGAAGATCTTTATCGGTTGAACCTCTATGTCAAGGATTCAGTTAATCCCGTATGCTGTTCCCTTTGTTCTTCAGTATGTTACTTGCCCGAGATTCGATCGTCGGTATCTCTATACCTAGTTCAATCTCGTTACCGGCAAGTCTCTTTACTCGTTCAGTAATACAAGATCCCGTGGCTAACACTTTAGTCACATTGCTTGCAAGGCTTGTTTTGATGTTGTATTACCGAGTGGGCCCTGAGATACCTCTCCGTCACACGGAGTAACAAATCCCAGTCTCGATCCATGCCAACTCAACAGACACCCTCAGAGATACCTGTAGAGCATATTTATAGTCACCCAATTACGTTGCGACGTTTGATACACACAAGGCATTCCTCCGGTGTCAGTGAGTTGCATGATCTCATGGTCATAGGAACAGATACTTGACATGCAGAAAACAATAGCAATAAACTGACACGATCATATGCTACGTTCATAGTTTGGGTCTTTTCCATCACATCATTCTCCTAATGATGTGATCCCGTTATCAAATGACATCTCATGTCTATGGCTAGGAAACCTTGACCATCTTTGATCAACAAGCTAGTCTATTAGAGGCATACTAGGGACACAGTGTTGTCTATGTACCCACACATGTATTTGAGTTTCCAATCAATACAATTATAGCATGGATAATAAACGATTATCATGAACAAGGAAATATGATAATAACTAAATTATTATTGTCTCTAGGGCATATTTCCAACAGTCTCCCACTTGCACTAGAGTCAATAATCTAGTTCACATCACCATGCGATTTACATTGTTATGAATCTAACACCCAATGAGTTCTGGGGTTCGATCATGCTTTGCATGTGAGAGAGGTCTTTAGTCAACGGTCTGCAACATTCAGATCCGTGTGTTCTTTGCAAATCTATATGTCATACTGCAGATGCTACCACGCTCCACTTGGAGCTATTCCAAATGGTTGCTCCACTATATGTATCCTGACTGCTACTCAGAGTCGTCCGGATAGGTGTCAAAGCTTGCATCGACGTAACCCTTTACGACGAACTCTTTATCACCTCCATAATCGAGAAATATTTCCTTAGTCCTCTAGTTACTAAGGATAATCTTGACCGCTGTCCAGTGATCCACTCCTGGACCACTCTTGTACCCCTTGATAGACTCATGGCAAGGCACACACTAGGTGCGGTACACAGCATGGCATACTATACAGAGCCTGTGGATAAGGCATAGGGAACGACCTTCGTCCTTTCTCTTTCTTCTGCCGTGGTCGAGCTTTGAGTCTCACTCAACTCCACACCTTACAAATCAGGCAAGAACTCTTTCTTTGACTGATCCATTTTGAACTCTTTCAAAATCTTGTCAAGTATGTACTCATTGAAAGTCTTATCAGACGTCTTGATCTATCTCTATAGATCCCGATGCCCAATATTTAAGTAGCTTCATTCCAGGTTTTTCTTTGAAAAACTCCTTTCAAACAACCCTTTATGCTTTCCAGAAATTCTACATCATTTCCGATCAACAATATGTCATCCACATATACTTATCAGAAATTCTATAGTGCTCCCACTCACTTTATTGTAAATACAAGTTTCTCATAAACTTTGTATAGACTCAAAAACTTTGATCACCTCATCAAAGTGTATATTCCAACTCCGAAATGCTTGCTCCAGTCCATAGAAGGAGCGCTGGAGTTTGCATACATTTTAGCATCCTTGGGACTGACAAAACCTCCCGGTTGTATCACATACAACCTTTCCTCACGGATACCATTAAGGAAACGATGTTTTGACATCCATCTGCCAGATTTCATAATCGAAAAATGCAGCAACTGCTAACATAATTCCAACAGACTTTAGCATCGCTACGGGTGAGAAAGTCTCATCGTAGTCAACTCCTTGAACTTGTGAAAAACCATTTGCCACAAGTCGAGCTTTATAGACGGTGACATTACCGTCCGCGTCCGTCTTCCTTTTAAAGATCTATTTGTTCTGAATGGCCTTTAGCCCTTCAGGTAATACTTCCAAAGCCCATACTTTGTTTTCATACATGGATCCCATCTCGGATTTCATGGCCTCTAACCATTTCTCGGAATCCAGGCCCATCATCGCTTCTCCATAGCTCGTAGGTTCATCGTTGTCCAACAACATGACCTCTAAGACAGGGTTGCCGTACCACTCAGGAGCAGTACGTGTCCTTGTCGACCTACGAGGTTCGATAGTAACTTGATCCGAAGCTTCATGATCATCATCATTAACTTCCTCTTCAACTAACGTAGGCTCCACAGGAACAACTTTCTGCGCTGCGCTACTCTCTGGTTGAAACAAAGGTTCAACAACCTCATCAAGTTCTATCTTCCTCCCACTCAATTCTTTCGAAAGAAACTCTTTCTCGAGAAAGGACCCGTTTTAGCAACAAACACTTTGTGCTTGGATCTAAGATAGAAGGTTTACCCAACTGTTACGTTAGGGTATTCTATGAAGATGCATTTGTCCGCTTTGGGTTCGAGCTCATTAGGTGAAAACCCTTTTTCACATAAGCGTCGCAGCCCTAAACATTAAGAAATGACAACTTAGGTTTCCGCCAAACCAAAATTCATACGGTGTCATCTCAACGGACTTAGATGGTGCCCTTTTTAAAGTGAATGTGGTTGTATCTAATGCATAACCCTAAAACGACAGTGATAAATCGATAAGAGACATCATAGTTCGCACCATATCCAATAGAGCACGACTACGACGTTCGGACACACCATCACACTATGGTGTTCCAGGTGGCGTGAGTTGTGAAACAACTTCCACATTGTCTTAAGTTGTATACCAAACTCGTAACTCAGATATTCACCTCCACGATCATATCGTAGACATTTTATCTTCTTGTCACGATGATCTCAAACTTCACTCTGATTTTGTTTGAACTTTTCAAACGTTACAGACTTGTGTTTCATTAAGTAAATATCTCCATATCTACTCAAATCATCAGTGAAGGTAGGAAAATAACGATATCCACCGCACGCTACAACACTCATTGGACCGAATACATCAACATGTATTATTTCCAATAAATTACTTGCCCGCTCCATCATACCGAAAAACGGGGTCTTAGTCATCTTGCCCATGAGGCATGGTCCGCATGTCTCAACCGATTCGAAATCGATTGAGTCCAAAGATCCATCAGCATGGAGTTTCTTCATGCGTTTTACATCAATATGACATTTAGCGGCAGTGCCACAAGTATGTGGTACTATCATTATTAACTTTGTATCTTTTGGCATCAATATTATGAACATGTGTATCACTACGATCAAGATTTAATAAACCATTCTCATTGGGTGCATGACCATTGAAGGTTTTATTCATGTAAACAGAATAACCATTATTCTCTAACTTAAATGAATAACCGTATTGCAATAAACATGATCTAATCACGTTTATGCTCAACCCAAACACCAAATGACATTTATTTAGGTTCATCACTAATTCCGAAGGTAGAGAGAGCGTGCGATGGTGATCACATCAACCTTGGAAACACTTCCAACACTCATCGTCACCTCACCCTTAGCTAGCCTCCGTTTATTCCGTAGCTTTTATTTTGAGTTACTAACATTTAGCAACCGAACCGGTATCTAATACCTAGGTGCTACTAGGAGTACTAGTAAGGTACACATCAATAACACGTATATCCAATATACTTCTGTAAACGTTGCCAGCCTTCTTATCTACCAAGTATCTAGGGCAGTTCCGCTTCAGCGACCGTTCTCCTCATAATAGAAGCACTCAGTCTCGGGTTTGGGTTCAACCTTGGGTTTCTTTACTGGAGCAGCAACTGGCTTGCCATCCATGAAGTATCCCTCTTTGCCCTTGCCCTTCTCGAAACTAGTGGTTTTACTAACCATCAACACTTGATTCTCCTTCTTGATTTCTACCTTCGTGGTGTCAAACATCGCGAATAGCTCAGGGATCATTATTTCCATCCCTGGCATTTTATAGTTCGCCACGAAGCTCTAGTAGCTTAGTGACAGTGACTTGGAGAACTATATCAATCACTATCTTATCTGGAAGATCAAATCCCACTCGATTCAAGCGATTGTAGTACCCAGACAATCTGAGCACATGTGATGACCCACAAGTATAGGGGATCTATCGTAGTCCTTTCGATAAGTAAGAGTGTCGAACCCAACGAGGAGCAGAAGGAAATGACAAGCAGTTCTCAGTAAGGTATTCTCTGCAAGCACTGAAATTATCGGTAACAGATAGTTTTGTGATAAGATAATTCGTAACGGGTAGCAAATAACAAGTGTAAATAAGGTGCAGCAAGGTGGCCCAATCCTTTTTATAGCAAAGGACAAGCCTGGATGAACTCTTATATAAAGCAAAGCGCTCCCGAGGACACATGGGAATTTCTGTCAAGCTAGTTTTCATCATGCTCATATGATTCGCGTTCGTTACTTTGATAATTTGATATGTGGGTGGACCGGTGCTTGGGTGCTGCCCTTACTTGGACAAGCCTCCCACTTATGATTAACCACTCTCGCAAGCATCCGCAACTACGAAAGAAGAATTAAGATAAATCTAACCATAGCATGAAACGTGTGGATCCAAATCAGCCCCTTACGAAGCAATGCATAAACTAGGGTTTAAGCTTCTGTCACTCTAGCAACCCATCATCTACTTATTACTTCCCAATGCCTTCCTCTAGGCCCAAACAATGGTGAAGTGTTATGTAGTCGACGTTCACATAACACCACTAGAGGAGAGACAACATACATCTCATCAAAATATCGAACGAATACCAAATTCACACGATTACTTACAACGAGACTTATCCCATGTCCTCAGGAACAAACGTAACTACTCACAAAGCATATTCATGTTCATGATCAGAGGAGTATTAATGATGATCAAGGATCTGAACATATGATCTTCCACCAAGTAAACCAACTAGCATCAACTACAAGGAGTAATTAACACTACTAGCAACCCACATGTACCAATCTGAGGTTTTGAGACAAAGATCGGATATAATTGATGAACTAGGGTTTGAGAGGAGATGGTGCTGGTGAAGATGTTGATGGAGATTGACCCCCTCTCGATGAGAGGATCGTTGGTGATGACGATGGCTTCGATTTCCCCCTCCGGGAGGGAAGTTTCCCCGGCAGAACAGCTCCGCCGGAGCCCTAGATTGGTTCTGCCCAAGTTCCGCCTCGAGACGGCGGCGCTTCGCCCCGAAAGCTCTGTTATGATTTTTTCCAGGTCAAAACCCTCCATATAGCAGAAGATGGGCACCGGAGGGCTGCCAGGTGGGCCGCAAGCCACAGGGGCGCGCCAGGGGGGTAGGGCACGCCCCATGGCTTGTGACTGCCTGGTGGGCCCCCTGATGTATTTCTTCCGCCCAATATTTTTTATATATTCCAAAATAATTCCCCGTAGATTTTCAAGACTTTTGGAGTTGTGCAGAATAGGTATCTCAGATTTGCTCCTTTTCCAGTCCAGAATTCCAGCTGCCGGCATTCTTCCTCTTCATGTAAACCTTGTAAAATAAGAGAGAAAAGGCATAAGTATTGTACCATAATGTGTAATAACAGCCCATAATGTAATAAATATCGATATAAAAGCATGATGCAAAATGGACGTATCAACTCCCCCAAGCTTAGACCACGCTTGTCCTCAAGCGAAAGCCGAAATCGATAAATATGCCCACATGTTTAGAGATAGAGGTGTCGATAAAATAAAATACGGACATGAGGCATCATGATCATCTTTTAGAACAGCAACATATATTGACATATAATTTCTTATGCTGAAGTAACAATTCATTCACAAGGTAAAGTATGAATCAAGAACTCTATTGAGAACCATCAAACTATGATCTCAGTCATTGAAGCAATTCCAATTTATCATAACATAGGAAAGAGTCAATATAAGAGCTTGTAAAGCAAATCCACATACTCAATCATCTTTTAGTCTTTCACAATTGCTAACACTCACGAGGTACCTATGAGGTCAAAGTTTCAATCAGACACAGAGAAAGATAGGGGCTTATAATATTGCCTCCCAACTGTTTACCTCAAGGGTAATGTCAACAGAAATAACTCATGCTCGCCCACTTCCAAGTGGATATATGTGTCTAGATCATTCCCCAACACATGACACTTGCCGAAAGGTGAAGGCGAAATAAAGAAAGTGATGGAGATCACCACGACTCTTGCATAAAGGTAAGTACTAGAAAATAAAAGTAACAGATAGGCCCTTCGTAGAGGGAAGCAGAGGTTTTCATGCGCTTTTATAGTTGGATGCACAATCCCTTAATGCAAAAGAACGTCACTTTATATTGCCCCTTGTGATAGAGAACTTTATTATGCAGTCCGTCGCTTTTATTTCTTCCCTATCACAAGTTCGTATAAAGCTTGTTTTCCTCGCACTAATAGATCACACATATTTAGAGAGCAATTTTTATTGCTTGCACCGATGACAACTTACTTGAAGGATCTTACTCAATCCATAGGTAGGTATGGTGGACTCTCATGGCAAAACTGGGTTAAGGGTGTTTGGATGCACAAGTAGTATCTCTACTTGGTGCGGAAGTTTTGGCTAATATGAGGTGGAAGCAAGCGACACATGTTGAGGGATCTATAACCATATAACTTCTATTCGGAAATAAGCAAACATAACTCATTATGTTGTCTTCCTTGTCCAACATCAACTTCTTAACATATAATATTTTAATGAGTGCTCACAATCATAAAAGATGTCCAAGATAATATATTTATATGTGAACCTCTCTTTCTTTACTACTTCCTTTTAATTGCCACAATGACCAATAGCTATGTTTGTTAACTCACAACAAGTTTCCATCAATATACTTCTTATATGTGAAGTCACCACTCCCCATAAGATGATCATATAAATTCTTTGCTTTTATTTTATACTTCTTTCTATTTCTTTTCTCAAGATCATAGCAAACAAGCAAAGCCCTCAACTTAAAACTACTCTTTATTATATAACTCTCGGACTTGCTTACACAGGGGGAACATAAAGTAAAACTCAAAACTAGATCACACAAAAAACTTTATTCCACTAGATCAAGATTTAACCAAAAGGATCGAATTAAAAAAACGATAAAAGTAAAAGATGTGATGGTGATACGATACCGGGGCACCTCCCCCAAGCTTGGCACAAGCCAAGGGGAGTGCCCATACCCATGTGTTTAGTTGTCTTGCTTCGGAGACGGTGATGTGGGAGTTGTTGATGAGGTTGGAGGCTTGTCCTCCGTCTTCCAAGGCATAGGCTCACCATTGTAAAAAGATGAACGGGTCTCCGGGATCCTCAAATCTGCAGCCAAACTCATTCTCTTAAATCTGTATTCATACTCACAGTTTTGGTTTTGCAGGTCATAGATCTGAGTTTGGAGATGCTCGATTTTCTCGTAAAGCTTGAAGATGTGCTCTCTGATGTCCTTGGCGTCCAGCTTGTGCTTATGGGTAAACTCCGCGATCATCATGTGATTGGCATTGAGTCCTCGTTCCACCATCCCTTGGCACTTGAAAACTTGTTGCTCCATTGCTTCGAGTCTTGTCTCCACGCTTCCGGTCTTCTTGGGCCCCTCAACATCACGGATGTGCAGCACCCCCTCACGCATCTCAATGGTTTGAGGGTGTTGCAGCACCTCCGCAAGGTAGGGGTTGATGACCTTCTCGAAGAAGTTGTCCTTCGAAGCATTTGGGGACGTCATGTTGATCTAAATCTGCTACAGAAACAACTCAAAACGAAAACATGAGATATTGTCGTGATACAAGGGTCAAAACCTTCGGGAGATTATATAATGAATTTTTACCGACCCGAAGGAGTATTCCACAAGAAAACGGAGTCCGGATGGTACACGAGGTAGCCACAAGCCACAGGGGCGCACCCAGGTGGGTAGGGCGCGCCCCCCTGGCTTGTCGCCTCCTTGTGCAGTATTCGGACTACTTTAAATTTTCCTAATTTTTTAAATATTCCAAACGGATAAAAGATGCCATTGAAAAAGTTTTGGAGTTGGTTTACTTACCGTACCACATACCTATTCCTTTTCGGAGTCTGAAACGTTCTGGTAGGTCTCCCTAATGTACTCCTCTGGGGTTATGGTATTGATAATATTGGTTTGAACATTTATGGGAGTACCTGAGATATAATGTTTGATTCTTTGACCGTTCACCACCTTCGGGTTTGTGCCTTCGGCGTTGTTGATCTTGATGGCACCGGAACGGTATACTTCCTCGATAACGTAAGGACCTTCCCATTTAGAGAGAAGTTTTCCTGCAAAAAATCTTAAACGAGAATTGTATAGCAAGACATGATCACCTACATTGAATTCACGCTTTTGTATCCTTCTATCATGCCATCTCGTAACCTTTTCTTTAAATAACTTAGCATTCTCATAGGCTTGTGTTCTCCATTCATCAAGTGAGCTAATGTCAAATAACCTCTTCTGACCAGCAAGTTTGAAATCATAATTGAGCTCTTTAATTGCCCAGTAAGCTTTATGCTCTAGCTCAAGAGGTAAGTGACAAGCTTTACCATAAACCATCTTATACGGAGACATACCCATAGGGTTTTTATAAGCAGTTCTATAAGCCCACAATGCATCATCAAGTTTCTTAGACCAATTCTTCCTAGGTCTATTAACAGTCTTTTGCAAAATCAATTTAATTTCTCTATTGCTCAATTCTACTTGACCACTAGACTGAGGATGATAAGGAGATGCAATTCTATGATTAACATCATACTTAGCAAGCAATTTACGGAAAGCACCATGAATAAAGTGTGAACCACCGTCAGTCATTAAATATCTAGGAACTCCAAATCTAGGGAAAATAACTTCCATAAGGATTTTAATAGAAGTGTTATGATCAGTGCTACTAGTTGGAATAGCTTCTACCCACTTAGTAACATAATCAACAGCAACTAGAATATGAGTATACCCGTTAGATTGTGGAAAAGGTCCCATATAATCAAAACCCCAAACATCAAATGGTTCAATAACAAGAGAGTAATTCATAGGCATTTCCTGACGTCTACTAATATTACCAATTCTTTGACATTCATCACAAGACAAGACAAACTTACGAGCATCCTTGAAGAGAGTAGGCCAATAAAACCCAGATTGTAGTACCTTATGTGCAGTTCTATCTCCAGCGTGGTGTCCTCCGTAGGCCTCGGAGTGACACTTGCGTAGGATCTGTTCCTGTTCATGCTCAGGTACACAACGTCTAATAATACCATCTACTCCTTCTTTATAAAGGTGTGGATCATCCCAAAATTAATGTCTCAAGTCATAGAAGAACTTTTTATTTTGTTGGTATGTGAAACTGGGCGGTATAAATTTAGCAACAATGTAATTAGCATAATCAGCATACCATGGAGCATTACGCGAAGCGTTTATGACAGCTAATTGTTCATCAGGAAAGCTATCATCAATAGGTAGTGGGTCATCAAGAACATTTTCTAACCTAGACAAGTTATCTGCCATAGGGTTATCAGCACCCTTTCTATCAATAATATGCAAATCAAATTCTTGTAGCAGAAGAACCCACCTAATAAGTCTAGGTTTAGCATCTTTATTTTCCATAAGGTACTTAATAGCAGCATGATCGGTGTGAACAGTTACTTTGGAATCAACAATATAAGGTCTAAACTTATCACAAGCAAACACGACTGCTAAAAATTCCTTTTCAGTAGTAGCATAGTTTCTTTGAGCGCTGTCTAGAGTTTTACTAGCATAATGGATAACATTTAATTTCTTATCGACTCTTTGTCCTAGAACAGCACCAACAGCATAATCACTAGCATCACACATAATTTCAAAAGGTAGGTTCCAATCAGGTGGTTGAACAACAGGTGCGGAAATCAAGGCATTGTTTAGGATTTCAAATGCTTCTACACAATCACAATCAAAAACGAATGGAACATCTTTTTGTAAAAGATTAGTGAGAGGCCTAGAAATCTTAGAGAAATCTTTAATAAACCTCCTATAGAAACCAGCATGACCAAGGAAACTTCTTATACCTCTTATGTCCGTGGGACACGGCATTTTTTCAATAGCATCAACTTTAGCTTTATCCACCTCAATACCTCTTTCGGAGATCTTGTGCCCCAAGACAATACCTTCATTAACCATAAAGTGGCACTTTTCCCAATTCAAGACAAGATTAGTTTCTTCACATCTCTGCAAAACTCGATCAAGGTTGCTCAAGCAATCATCAAAAGAAGTTCCATAAACGAAAAAATCATCCATGAAGACCTCAAGAATCTTTTCACAAAAGTCAGAGAATATAGCCATCATACATCTTTGAAAGGTAGCAGGTGCATTGCATAAACTAAAAGGCATACGTCTATAAGCAAAGGTACCGAAAGGGCAAGTAAAAGTGGTTTTTTCTTGATCCTCTCTTGATACATGTATTTGAGAGAAACCAGAGTAACCATCTAGAAAGCAAAAATGAGTATGTTTGGATAGTCTTTCTAGCATTTGATCAATAAAAGGTAAAGGGTAATGATCTTTCTTAGTAGCTTTATTTAATTTCCTAAAATCAATTACCATTCTATAACCTGTAACAATTCTTTGTGGGATCAATTCATTTTTATCATTAGGAACAACGGTAATACCTCCCTTCTTAGGGACACAATGAACGGGACTAACCCATCTACTATCAGCAACATGATAAATTATACCTACATCCAGAAGCTTTAGTATTTCTTTTCTTACCACTTCTTTCATCTTAGGATTCAACCGTCGTTGGTGATCAATAACTGGTTTGGCATCAGGCTCCATATTAATTTTATGCTGACATAGAGTGGGACTAATGCCCTTAAGATCATCAAGACTATATCCAATAGCAGCACGGTGCTTCCTCAGAGTTTTCAATAATCTCTTTTCTTCATGCTCTGAAAGGTTAGCACTAATAATAACAGGATATATCTCCTTTTCATCAAGATAAGCGTATTTCAAAGTATCGGGTAATTGTTTAAGCTCAAACACGGGATCACCCTTGGGTGGAGGAGGATCCCCAAGTATTTCAAAAGGTAAGTTGTGTTTCAAAATAGGCTGCCGATCAAAGAAAATTTTATCTATTTCATTCCTCTCATTCATATGCATATCATTTTCATGGTCTAGCAAATATTGTTCTAAAGGATCCGTAGGAGGCACAGCAATAGAAGCAAGACCAATAATTTCATATCTACTAGGCAATTCTTTGTCATGGGGTTGTCTACGAAATTTAGAGAAATTGAACTCATGAGACACGTCCCCAAAACTCACAGTAACTGTTTCTTTCTCACAATTAATCCTAGCATTTACAGTGTTCAAGAAGGGTCTACCAAATATAATGGGACAAAAATCATCTTGTGGGGAACCGAGAACAAGAAAATCAGTAGGATACTTTATTTTCCCACACAAGACTTCAACATCTCTAATAATCCCCATTGGTGCAATAGTATCTCTATTAGCAAGCTTAATAGTAACATCATTTTCCTCTAGTTCAACTGGTGCAATATCATGCATAATTTCTTTGTATAAGGAAAAAGGAATTGCACTCACACTAGCACCCATATCACACAACCCATGATAACAATGATCTCCTATTTTAACAGAAACAACAGGCACGCCAACAACAGGTCTATGTTTACTCTTTGTATCAGGTCTAGCAATTCTAGCAGCTTCATCACAGAATGAATAACATGCCCATCAATATTATCAACCAAGAGATCTTTAACCATAGCAACACTAGGTTCAACTTTAATTTGTTCAGGGGGTGTAGGTGTTCTAATACAACTCTTACGAACCACAGTTGAAGCTTTAGCATGTTTTTTATCCTAATAGGGAAGGGTGGTTTCTCAATATAAGCAGTAGGAATAACAGGATCAACATTATAAGTAATAGTTTCCTCTTCAACTTTAATAGGTTCAACTACTTTCACTTCAATGGGAGGATGATATTTAAACCACTTCTCCTTAGGGAGATCAACATGAGTAGCAAAAGATTCACAGAAATAAGCTACTATCTCAGAGTCAAGTCCATATTTAGTGCTAAATTCATGAAAAGCATCGGTGTCTATAAAAGATTTAACACAATCAAACTTAAGGTTTATACCTGACTCCTTACCTTCGCCGAGTTCCCAATCTTCAGAGTTGCGCTTAATTCTTTCCAATAAGTCCCATTTGAATTCAATATCCTTCTTCATAAAGGAACCACCACAAGAAGTGTCGAGCATGGATCGATCATTATGAGAAAGCCGAGCATAAAAATTCTGAATAATAATATCTCTTGAGAGCTCATGGTTGGGGCATGAATATAACATTGACTTAAGCCTCCCCCAAGCTTGAGCGATTCTTTCTCCTTCACGAGGCCAAAAATTATAAATATAATTCCGATCACGATGAACCAGATGCATAGGATAAAACTTCTGATGAAATTCCAATTTCAATCTGTTGTAGTTCCATGATCCAATATCATCACATAGCCTATACCATGTCAATGCCTTCTCCTTCAAAGATAAAGGAAATACCTTCTTCTTGACAACATCCTCGGGCAAACCTGCAAGCTTAAATAATCCACAAACTTCATCCACATAGATTAGATGCAAATCATGATGTAGTGTTCCATCTCCTGCATAAGGATTAGCTATTAGTTTCTCTATCATACCCGAAGGAATTTCATAATAAATATTTTTAGTAGGTTCAGTAGGTTGAGGGGCAACTCTTTGTGCTTCCGGTCGAGGTGAATATACCCCGAACAAGCCCCTCAAAGGATTACTTTCCATAGTAACAAGTGACAGTAAATTTCAGCACAGTATATAAATTTTTCCTTACCAAGTTCCACTCACCAGAGGCGCTTCACTCCCCGGCAACGGCGCCAGAAAAGAGTCTTGATGACCCACAAGTATATGGGATCTATCGCAGTCCTTTCGATAAGTAAGAGTGTTGAACCCAACGAGGAGCAGAAGGAAATGACAAGCAGTTCTCAGTAAGGTATTCTCTGCAAGCACTGAAATTATCGGTAACAGATAGTTTTGTGATAAGATAATTCGTAACGGGTAGAAAATAACAAGTGTAAATAAGGTGCA
Organism: Elymus sibiricus; assembly: GCA_039707655.1. NCBI lineage: Eukaryota > Viridiplantae > Streptophyta > Magnoliopsida > Poales > Poaceae > Elymus > Elymus sibiricus. The sequence continues at coordinate 61,743,134 of CM077665.1, forward strand.
GCAAGGTGGCCCAATCCTTTTTATAGCAAAGGACAAGCCTGGACGAACTCTTATATAAAGCAAAGCGCTCCCGAGGACACATGGGAATTTCTGTCAAGCTAGTTTTCATCATGCTCATATGATTCGCGTTCGTTACTTTGATAATTTGATATGTGGGTGGACCGGTGCTTGGGTGCTGCCCTTACTTGGACAAGCCTCCCACTTATGATTAACCACTCTCGCAAGCATCCGCAACTACGAAAGAAGAATTAAGATAAATCTAACCATAGCATGAAACGTGTGGATACAAATCAGCCCCTTACGAAGCAACACATAAACTAGGGTTTAAGCTTCTGTCACTCTAGCAACCCATCATATACTTATTACTTCCCAATGCCTTCCTCTAGGCCCAAACAATGGTGAAGTGTTATGTAGTCGACGTTCACATAACACCACTAGAGGAGATACAACATACATCTCATCAAAATATCGAACGAATACCAAATTCACATGATTACTTATAACGAGACTTATCCCATGTTCTCAGGAACAAACGTAACTACTCACAAAGCATATTCATGTTCATGATCAGAGGAGTATTAATGATGATCAAGGATCTGAACATATGATCTTCCACCAAGTAAACCAACTAGCATCAACTACAAGGAGTAATTAACACTACTAGCAACCCACAGGTACCAATCTGAGGTTTTGAGACAAAGATCGGATACAATTGATGAACTAGGGTTTGAGAGGAGATGGTGCTGGTGAAGATGTTGATGGAGATTGACCCCCTCTCGATGAGAGGATCGTTGGTGATGACGATGGCTTCGATTTCCCCCTCCGGGAGGGAAGTTTCCCCGGCAGAACTGCTCCGCCGGAGCCCTAGATTGGTTCTGCCCAAGTTCCGCCTCGAGACGGCGGCGCTTCGCCCCGAAAGCTCTGTTATGATTTTTCCAGGTCAAAACCCTCCATATAGCAGAAGATGGGCACCGGAGGGCTGCCAGGTGGGCCACAAGCCACAGGGGCGCGCCAGGGGGGTAGGGCGCGCCCCCCTGGCTTGTGACTGCCTGTTGGCCCCCCTGATGTATTTCTTTCGCCCAATATTTTTATATATTCCAAAATAATTCCCCATAGATTTTCAAGACTTTTGGAGTTGTGCAGAATAGGTATCTCAGATTTGCTCCTTTTCCAGTCCAGAATTCCAGCTGCCGGCATTCTCCCTCTTCATGTAAACCTTGTAAAATAAGAGAGAAAAGGCATAAGTATTGTACCATAATGTGTAATAACAGCCCATAATGCAATAAATATCGATATAAAAGCATGCTGCAAAATGGACGTATCAACATGCTCACCGATTGAGTTATTCTCCTTCATCTTGCAGGCAAAGAATCTTGTTGGAGGTCTCATACCTCTCAACACGGGCACGAGCCTGAGATCCCAAGAACATCTCATATGTTCCGTGACGTTCAAAACGTTTTGGAGCCTCAATTCTAAGCCGTAATGCATGACGCACTGGACTATTAAGTAGTCATCGGAACGTACCTGTCAGATGTTCACAACATCTACAAACGACGCTAGAGGGGGTGGCGCACCGAGCGGTGCTTTAAGGACATAAGCCTTCTGTGCAGCAATGAGGACAATCCTCAGTTCACGGACCCAGTCCGCATTATTGCTACCATCATCTTTCAACTCTATTTCTCTAGGAACATATAAAAATTCAAGGGAGCTACAGCGCGAGCTAGTAATCTACAACATAATTTGCAAAGACATTTTGACTATGTTCATGATAATGAGTTTAGTTAATCATATTACTTAAAAACTCCCACTCAAATTGACATCCCTCCGGTCATTCGAGTGTCACATGATCCAAATCCACCAACTCAAGTCCAATCATCACGTGAGTTGAGGTGGTTTCAATGGTGAACATCTTCATGTTGATCATATCTACTATATGACTCATGTTCGACCTTTCGGTCTCTTGTGTTCCGAGGCCATGTTTTTACATGATAGGCTCGTCAAGTTTAACCCGAGTGTTCCGCACGTGCAACACTGGCTTGCACCCGTTGTATGCGAACGTAGAGTCTATCACACCCGATCATCACGTGGTGTCTCGAAACGACAAACTTTCGCAACGGTGCACACTCGGGGAGAACACAATTTATCTTGAAATTTAAGTGAGGGATCACCTTATAATGCTATAGTCGTCCTAAGCAAAATAAGATGCATAAAAGGATTAACATCACATGCAAATCATAAGTGACATGATATGGCCATGAACTTGTGCTTTTGATCTCCATCTTCAAAGCACCGGCATGATCTCCATCGTCACCGGCATAACACCATGATCTCCATCATCTTGATCTCCATCAATGTGTCGCCATGAGGTTGTCGCGCCGACTGTTGCTTCCACGACTATTGCTAACTCATAGCGATAAAGTAAAGCAAAAACGGCGAAAATAATTAAAGACAACCCTATGGCTCCTGCCGGTTGCCGTACTCATCGACATGCAAGTCGTGATATTCTATACAACACATGATCATCTCATACATCACATATATCTCATCATGTAATTGGCCATATCACATCATAACATACCCTGCAAAAAAAAAGTTAGACGTCCTCTAATTGTTGTTGCAAGTTTTACGTGGCTGCTACGGGTATCTAACAAGAACAATTCTTACCTACGCAAAAACCACAACGGTGATACAAAAATTGCTGTTCAACCTTCTCAAGGACCGCCTTTGTCAAATCCGATCCGACTAAAGTGGGAGAAATAGACACCCGCCAGCCATCTTTATGAAACGAAGTTACATGTCAGTTGATGGAACCGATCTCTCGTAAGTGTACGAGTAATGTTGGTCCGGGCCGCTTCATCCCACAATATCGCCGAAACAAGAAAAGGCCAAGGGAGGAAGCAATCCGAATATCAACGCCCACAAACTCCTTTGTGTTCTACTCGAGATCTCATCTACACATAGACCTTGCTCTGATACCACTGTTCGGGAACGTTGCATGGGAAACAAAATTTTTCCTATGCACACGCAAGATCTATCCATGGTGATGAGCATCTACGAGAGGGAGAGTGGATCTACATACCCTTGTAGATCGCTAAGCGGGAAGCGTTAAAAAACGCGGTTGATGTAGTCGAACGTCTTCGCGATCCAAATCGCCGAGCGTCCCGCGATCCAATCACAATCCGTCTCGCGATCCCATCACGATCCGTCCCGCGATCCCATCACGATCCGTCCCGCGATCAAATCATGAACCGTCTCGCGATCCTGATCATGGTCCTTCCGATCTAGCGCCGAACGAACGGCACCTCCGCGTTCAGCACACGTACAACTCGATGACGATCTCCGCCTTCTTGATCCAGCAAGAGGGAGCGGAGAGGTAGATGAGTTCTCCGGCAGCACGACGGCGTGGCGGCGGCGGCAGCGGCGGTGGAACTATTCCGGCAGGGCTTCGCCTAAACACTGCCAAAACTAGACTAGAGGAGAAAACGATCTAGAGGAAGTAGAGGGAGCACGTGGCAATTAGGGTTAGCTCCCCCCTCTAAATCCTCTAGTATATATAGGAGGGAGGGAAGGGAGGAGGCAGCCTCAAACCCTCAAGGGCTGGCCGAAATTGGAGGTGGAGGAGTCCTACTCCAATCCTATTAGGAGTAGGATTCCTCCTCTCCACTTGGAAACCCTTTCCACCTTTCCCCCTTTTGGGTTTTTCCCACCCCTAGCCGCATGGGCCTTAGTGGGGGGCTCGGCCAGCCCACTAGGGGCTGGCTTGACTCCTCCCACAGCCCATGAGGCCCTTTGGGTCGGGACACCCCTCCCGATGGTCCCCGGTACCCCTCCCGGCACTCCCGGTACACTACCGAAATACCCGAAACTTTTCCGGTGACCAAAATGGGACTTCCTATATATCAATCTTTACCTCCAGACCATTCCGGAGCTCCTCGTGACGTCCAAGATCTCATCCAGTGCTCCGAACAACCTTCGTTGACCACCATACATAACTCTACTATACCGAAACGTCACCGAACCTTAAGTGTGCAGACCCTGCAGGTTCGAGAACTATGTAGACATGACCGAGACACCTCTACGGTCAATAACCAATAGCGGGACCTGGATGCCCATATTGGTTCCTACATATTCTACGAAGATCTTTATCGGTTGAACCTCTATGTCAAGGATTCAGTTAATCCCGTATGCTGTTCCCTTTGTTCTTCGGTATGTTACTTGCCCGAGATTCGATCGTCGGTATCTCTATACCTAGTTCAATCTCGTTACTGGCAAGTCTCTTTACTCGTTCCGTAATACAAGATCACGTGGCTAACACTTTAGTCACATTGCTTGCAAGGCTTGTTTTGATGTTGTATTACCGAGTGGGCCCTGAGATACCTCTCCATCACACGGAGTAACAAATCCCAGTCTCGATCCATGCCAACTCAACTGACACCCTCAGAGATACCTATAGAGCATCTTTATAGTCACCCAGTTACGTTGCGACGTTTGATACACACAAGGCATTCCTCCGGTGTCAGTGAGTTGCATGATCTCATGGTCATAGGAACAAATACTTGACATGCAGAAAACAATAGCAATAAACTGACACAATCATATGCTACGTTCATAGTTTGGGTCTTGTCCATCACATCATTCTCCTAATGATGTGATCCCGTTATCAAATTACATCTCATGTCTATGGCTAGGAAACCTTGACCATCTTTGATCAACGAGCTAGTCTATTAGAGGCATACTAGGGACACAGTGTTGTCTATGTACCCACACATGTATTTGAGTTTCCAATCAATACAATTATAGCATGGATAATAAACGATTATCATGAACAAGGAAATATGATAATAACTAAATTATTATTGTCTCTAGGGCATATTTCCAACACCCACAAGCTCAGGGGCGTGCCCACCCCCTGGGCACACAACAACATCTACCCCACGCATCAGAACGTCGATGGTCGTCATGAGCACGGCTCACCTCCGAGAGCCTGACTATTGTGGGTACCCCTTCCTATGCTGGTCCACAACTCAGAACCACCGCACATATGTATTCCTCAATTTGGATGATTAACCGCTCTCCCGTATAAAGCCAACGCAATAACTACAACGTATCTTAGTCGAGCTCGCGTTTAGAAACTTCGTGTCTGTTGTCTAGACTATTATGGACCCATAGTCCAAGGAGTACTACTCACACATAGGCCTGGTGGTAGTCAGGATGGTAGACATGGCTTTGGTGACCGTTTCCCTCTCTGGCAGAGTACTGGAAAGGGCCTCCAGATTGGATCTTCCTTGGAACAAAGAGGTGGTGGCGCCGTGGCGGCAAAAATATCCTTTGATAAATAGTTTTAGGTCCTTTGGGGTAATATAAAGGTAGCGGAGAAAGAGGTGGTCATTTCTGTCACTCCAGCCTCGCATCCTAAACTCCATATAACACATTGCAACACCTTAAATGTTACCCAATATGCACATGTGCACTCGTATACAAGACACATATGATTTTAATAATGCCATGGAACAATTTACTACTAAACATAGACATAAAGATAGACATAAAGATGAAGTAAACCATGGCGAAGTAATTCATAGCAAAAGACATCAATATTTACCAATGGATTACAAATGTTTATGGATGGATAAGCATCTGGTCAAAGTAAGAGGTGGTGATGGAGACTGTGGTGAAGTCATTGGAGATGATGGAGTTGACGAGGGTCCTCCGACGATGTTCCTGCGCCACCCGAAGGGAGGGGAGAGAGCACTGCTTCTTCATTGTCCTCCCACCTAGGGGAAGAAGGGTGTCCCCTCTATGTTTTGGCGGCCATGGTTGTGGAGGACGAGAGCCTCTCTTGAGATTGGATCTGACTTTCGATTGAGGCTATTTCTGGGTGTTGAACTATGCCTCCTGCCACCATTTTATTAATTCCCGGATATCCGAAACTCTAAAAATCTGAAAAAATAGATCAGTTGGAAATTTTGAGGGCACGTTTTTGACCAAAGGAGTGATCCAAAAGCCTCCTAGAGTGCACTAGCGCTTGTTCTAGGCGCCCCTAGACTTAGGGAACCTACAGTCCCTGTGCGCCCCTAGCCCAAGTCCAGATGCCTTGGATGTCCCTTGGTGCAAAATTCATTATCTTGTTTTTCCTATTTTTTCCGGAGGTTAAAATACATATTTCCTTGAAATTCGAAAAGGCCAAATAAGACGAAGTAGCATTGGACACTTAATTAATAGTTTAGTCTAATAAGAATGTATACAAGAAAATATAATAGCGTGAAATATACAAAAATATAGATACGTGAGAGACATATCAATATCATGGCGCGTCTTGGTGCATGAAATGAGTTTTGGTACTGCCATCGAGCCAAAGATGATTTGTCTTCTTTTGCAGGGATTAAAAATAAGTGCCAATGTTTTGACAAAACATTTATTAATTGTATTTTTCATCCAATTTCTCACACTCAATATATCGAATTTCTAGCCGTGCTGAATTTTTAGCGAGTGGTGGAGATGTTTAAACTATGATCAAGGAGTGTTTAATTTCTGACACTCAATATGTCTAATTTTTAGCGAGTGGTAGAGATGTTTAAACTATGATCTTAGCTACTACTGTTTAATTTATGCATTCTTTACGTTTAGTGTGTAGCTAATTATGCTAGAGTGTTTAAATTATGCAATTAAATATGTGTTTTCTTAATGTTAGGTTTGGTCTTTGTGTCGACTTTAGTCCGATGGTACTCCCCTTCTAAGAGATGTTCCTCGATGAATGATCCCAACTATTGTCGTTGGGGGGGGGGGGCGATCCGCTTCACCTCCTCCTATAAAACCATGGTAACACATGAGTGGGTGGGCGAATCGACCACCACCAATAGTCGAAATACCAGTGAGGGAGTGCCCACTGTACAACCACTTGAGAGATGAGCGTTGTTGAAGGGAAAACATTCCTGACATATAGCGAGTTTTCTCTAATGGAAGAAGAGACAACTACTTGTCAGGTTTCGAGTTCTTTGTAATCCTACTCCCAAATTTCGTGAAGAAACTGGTACATCACTAGTGCAGAATCGGCCTATAGTGCTGGTTCGTAAGGGCCTTTAGTGCCGGTTCTCCAACCGGCACTAAAGGGTGGGGACTAAAGCCCCCCCCCCTTTAGTGCCAGTTCAACACGGCCCGGCACTAAAGGCCCACCACGTGGCACCTGCCAGCGCCGTGGGCTGGGGGACCTTTAGTCCCGGTTGGTAATACCAACCGGGACTAAAAGTATTTAATTCTTTTAATTTTGGTTTATTTTTCCTTTTAATCCTTCAGGGGTTTATGAATTAATTATGGTTTATTTTTCCTTTTAATTTTTTTTCCATTTAATTTTTTTTCATTTCAAACATATATTACGCTACTACATACTGTACACGTTGTGCATATATATATAAATATAATTTCTCGTAGAACCGATCATATATATATATATATATATATATATATATATATATATATATCATCGAATTTCTCGTACGACGACCATTCACATACATATATATATACAATTTGGTATATACAATTTCTCCTACAATTTGCGGATCATTACATATATGCAGGGCATTACTTCTTGATCTTGTAATGGTATTCTCCTTTGGGATCTATGACCTGGTCGACCAGAAATCCAGCTATTTCCTCTTGAATTGCTCGTACGCGAGCCGTTGGTAGGAGCTGGCCCCGCATCTCGTTCAGCTATAATCAGGAGATCAAGATGAATATATTAGTTGTGTGTATATATATTAGCTAGATCATGATAAAAAAAATTATGGATAGTGTTCTGGCAAACGTCGTACCCAAAGATTTCTTTCGTTTCTGCTCCTTTCAGACGTGATCATGCGAATGTTCTCGCAAACGTAGTATGCGCATAAAGCATTCCCCTGCTCCTGCTTCATGCACTTTACGAGAATAAAATTCAATCAGGTAATAATTAATCAAGCATGATAATGGTATTGAAACTAGAATTAAAGAGATGCACGGACGTAGCTAGCTAGTACTACTTAATTACCTTGGGTCGCACCCATGTCAGCTTTTGTTCCCAGTCGCCTGGGACCTGTTTGACGAACTTGGCCCAAGCCCTGCCCGCCGGCAAAGAAAATGAATAAAGGAGTTATTAACTAGTTGATATCAGGAAATGAAGTAAATAGGCCGACATAGTGCGATAATGATTGAAATTACTTGTCGACCATCCCCCTCACGGTTGCGTATTCGGATGGATTCTTATATAGTGAGTCCAGTACTTCAACTTTTCCCTTGTCAACTTCAATGATTAACAAGATCCAGTGGTAACTGCATGCGCACACGTTTTGTATAAATAAGCGGGCACGTGCATAACTCATCAACTACACTTATTAACATCTAGTAATTAAGCAAAAAATAGAATTTGTAGTACAAGATATAGTAACACTCACCCGAAGTTGTAAGGAAGTAGTATTTCTGGTTGGGTGTTTAGTTGCTTCAAAAACTCTAGCAGGGATTTCTCTGTGTCTTTTCTCGAATATTTATCTTCCCATATCGCCTGATTAACCGTATTTGGGTCAATGAACCCAATGCCATAGCGTCCAGCTTTTTTCATTTCATACATCTTCATTCTGCATAATACCACAGAAAAGAATATAGTGAGGATAATTACAGGTAATGAACGAGAGCATAGCTAGCTAGCTAGAGACTTAAATTACAGAAAGAAATCACTTACAGACAATAGCAACTGACGATAGATTTGTCGAGTGCATCTTGATTGAATAACTGTAACAACTCTGAATAATGAATCCACACATCTTTTTTATGGAAGTAATGCCTTTTCTTGACTTTCACCATGAGGGACTCTTCATTGGTATTTGCTGTTTGTTGCATGTACCACGTATGCAAATCGTACATTCTCGTTGGTAGAAGCTTGACTTCGTCAGGCTTGACCAAAGGTTTGCCGCGAACATATTGCCATTTTACTTCCTCCTCTGTAATCCCGGGGATTTCCTCAAGGCCTAGGAGTTGTTCAACAGTGACACCGGCCTCTTTAGCCTGCCTTCTAAGATCGTCGGTTATTACCAGCCGATCGGCGGTACTCACAGTTGTTTGTACAATGAGCGGGGGGATCGATTGCACTGCCTGTTCTCCCAGCTGGGGAACAGTTTTCCGGTTTTTTTGCCAACTGCTTGGCTCGAGCTCGAGCTCGACTCCTTTTGCCCTGTTAAATATGACTTCTTGATAGACCGCACATAGTCGGAGTCCTTCTGATTGTCAGCCAGTCGAGCCATATCAATAAAGTGTTGTGAGACATGCTCAGGTACTTTCTCCTTTGGCGGCGCGGGCGGTTTCGGTGCAAAATGGACCTTCAATTGGGCATCACATGCATCGTCGAGTTCCTCCTGAGTCAGGTGGTAAGACAACTTCGGAAGAGGCTTGAGATCTGGACCATATTTGAATTTCTTGCCTGTTGTACCGCTAGCCGTCGTAGCTGCGGCCTCTCTCTTCCGCTGTTGCTTAGGCTGACGCTGTGCCGGACTTGGAGGAGGAGTCGGCTGATGCGGTGCCGGCGGACTTGGAGAAGGAGGAGTTGGCTGACGCCGTGCCGGACTTGGAGGAGGAGTCGGCTGACGCGGTGCCGGACTTGGAGGAGGAGGAGTCGACTGACACGGCGGCGGACTTGGACGAGGAGGAGTCGACTGACGCGGCGGCGGACTTGGACGAGGAGGAGTCGGTGGCCTTGGGAAGACGATGCAATCCTTTTTCCATAGAATGATACGATGTATGGCCTCTCCCAGTGTTCTCTCCTCGTCACCTCCAAGAATGTCAAGTTGTAGCTCGTTATATCCTGACATCACTTCATCAACCCCGACACGAGCATAGCCTGCTGGAATGGGATTGCAATGGAAGGTTGCTTCAGGGGGATTTCCTAAAGCATAGCCGTCCGCCACCTTCATGGATAAGTTCTTCACTTTCATGTGTAGCTCACAGTTAGTCATGTTTTGATATCATCCACAGGGTAGCTAGCTAGCAGTGCATTATCGATATCGTCTGGGGCGGAACCCACGCTGCTTCTCGGCATAGATGGGACGGTGCTATCCAATGCTGGATTGATCTGCTCATGCTGCCGCTGAGACGCCCTTTCCTGCTGAGTGAGTCGATCTGCTCCTGCTGCCGCCTGACAAATCGTTCCAACTCCAGGTGCTTTGATTCTAGGCCTTCAAGGTTGAGTGCTTCCTCCTTCTTCTTCTTCTCCTCCTGCATCTTCTTTCTCGCACGGCTTCTATAGTCGTCGTTCCAATCCGCAAACCCCTCAAACCACGGAACAACGCTTTTGCCTCGTGTTCTTCTCGGGTGTTCAGGATTCTTCAGGGCGCGCGTAAGCTCGTCGTTCTCTCTATTGGGCGTGAACACCCCCGTTCGAGCTTCTTCTATTGCAATAAGTATTTCGTCTGTCACTTCTTTAAGACTTGCCTTCACCATAACCAGCCCTGTCTCTGGGTCCAACTTCCCCCCATGCGCATAAAACCATGTCCTGCACCTGGGGGGCCATGTCAATGTAACTGGACTGACCCTTGCACTAATCATCTCTTGCTCAGATTTATCCCACTTAGGCAGGGCCACCTGGTAGCCACCTGGCCCCATATGATGGTGCCACTTCTTTTTCGCAGCATTAATCTTGTTTTTCTCGACCGTTCCTTAGCTTCTTCCGATGCCTTGAACTTCACGAAAGCGTCCCAGTGATCTTTTGCCTTCACCAGTGCTCCCCTGAATTCTGGAGTCTTCTTTCCGAATTTGACGTACTTAGTCCATGTATTTTTCTTGAAGGTGTTGAATGCGATCGCCATCTTTTTAAGAGCATAGTTTCTGACTTTCTTCAGATCTGCATCTGTCAAATTATCTGGTAGGGTGAAATGTTCCATGAGCGTAGTCCAAAGCACATCTTTTGCTCTTTCGTCGACAAAAGTAACTCGGCCTGCTCGATCTCCCTTTGCTGCCTTTTTCCATTCTTGAACGGAGATCGGGATTTGGTCCCTGACAATAACTCCGCATTGATTCTTGAACCTGGTCGCATTTTTCCTAGGTTCAAGCGGTTCGCCAGTTGATGTTTGGATGGAATCGATGTTGAACTTTACGCCTTTATCCAACTTTTTGGCCGGGCCTCGAACTACCCTGTCGCTTGTAGAAGATTTGCTCGATCCGGAGGCCTAAAAGAAGAAAGATCGATTTGTTAATACATACAAATCAATTAAGACATGTAATGATCACCGGATGGCTTATATAATAAATATACCTCGCCGGTCTTTGTTATTTGAAGAACATTTTCTTCGTCAACATCGTTGTCGTCGCCTTCATCTATTCGTTCGTCTTCATCAAATGTCATACAACCCTCACCGGAATTGTTCAGATATTGCGAGCCGTCATCATCTTCAGGTTCATGCTCTGGGCTCGTGGAGCGTATGAGGTCGAACAGAGCCTCTTCTCCTTCTCTGCCGGTATTGTCCATAGCTTTTATTTAACTAATCCAGAAGAAAGATAAAACAATTTAGTATTCAAATTAGAATGCATGCAATCAATAAGGAAAAACTGAATCATAGTACATAATATGCATCTCGAATAATTCATATAATATGCATCATCGAATATAATCTCGAATAAATCGTCTCGAATATAATCTCGAATACATCTCGAGTATTATCACTAGCTAATACAGATCGAATATTATCGAAGAATCTAGTTCACTCGCGGTTCCTGAGGCGTGGGCGGTGGACACCCAAAGAGAAGGAACCATCACAGGATAATAGCTCGGGTGAGATGCCTGAAGAACCTGCCAGGTATTGGAGAACCTGACGTCCAACGCATCCATGTAGCGACGGACGTGCTCGTCCTCCTCCCTGACACGGCGACGTACCACCTCCGGCAGGGCCGGCTGCCTCCGCACCGAAAGTGGCCCACGCGAATGCCACCAAAGAAGCTCCGGGTCGACGACGGGACCCGGGGCCGGGTTCCTCACCAAGCTGCGCGCCCCTGAAGGTAGCACCTCCCAGTGCCAGCCCGGCGGAGCCCAGTCCCGAACGTTGCCCCTCGGAAGCAGGACGTCGTCGCGAACGAGTCGACGACGAGGATGCGGGCCGGGCATCGTTGACTCCGAGAAGAAATTCTATGCAAATTTAACATTTAAGGGATTTCTATACATACATATATATATAACATACAAAAATACATATAAATCATCTAACTTAAGAAAATGTGTGTGTGTGTATTAGATGAAATGTTAGATGTATAAAAAACATACATATATTTCTATACATACATATATACTAAATAATCTAAACCTTGCAATTTTCAGTAACTAACAGTAAATTCAGTTTTTACTCTAGGCACTTCACAAATTCAGTTTGATGCCAAAATGGTGGCAAAGGTTTAGAAAGAGTAAATTTCTCCGGGGTTCCAAGCTGGGAATCAATTTCTCTAGAATCTCTACCAACAATTTCTCTGAACTCTCTATTTCGGAACATTTTTGCACTGGTGCTTCTCTAAGTCAACAGCAATACTAATGTTAACTGGATTTCGGAGTACTACTTCTTGCAAGAAAACATACTGTACTGGACACATTAGAGCAAGCAAGAATTTAAGCAACAAGGAGTAGAGCAAGCAAAAACATCATGAATCCAAAGCAAGAATTTGCTGAGTATTTTTACTGTTTGCAGCAAACAAAAATTATCTTGGAAAATGTCCACAGAATTTCAGTCAAAGAGGCATGTCCTTTTCAAAAACATCATGAATCCAAAACCTAGGAGACAGATTTTGTGTAAAACATTCTGAATTTTTACACTGAACATTTCTGAATTACTAATTCAGTCTGAACATGTCACAACATTTCTGAAATCAACTTGAAGCTTCTTGCATTTTAATTTTGCATTGAATTTATTTGTCATACTTAGCCTCATTTATAAATCAGTGAGAGTCTAAAAAATCATACATATATTTAGGAACACAAGGTTTAGACTATACATACATATATTTCTATACATACATATATAAAACATCAAACATTCATGCATACATGTATAAAAAAAACTAGTGAAAAAAAATCGCCGGAGGCGCCGGCCGCGCGAGCTCACAGCGGACGGACGGCGGCGTCGAGGTGCAGGGGCGCAGACGGACGGCGACGGGGGCGTCGAGGTGCAGGGGCGCGGACGGACGGCGACGGCGATGGCGAGGTGCAAGGGCGCGGTGGCCACGACGTCGAGGTGCGGCAGAGGCGCGGACGGACGGCGGCGTCGAGGGGCAGGGGCGCGCGGATGGACGGCGGCGTCGAGGGGCAGGGGCGTGGACGGACGGACGGCGACGTCGAGGGGCAGGGGCGCGCGGACGGACGGCGATGGCGAGCTCCGGCAGCCTGGTGGCGTGGTGGTATTTTCGGCGTCGTCGATTTGGGGAAAAATTCGTAAGTGTTTGTATATATAGGAGGCACCTTTAGTCGCGGTTGGAGCCACCAACCGCGACTAAAGGTCGATTTCGCCAGCCCAAGCGGCGGGAAGCGCAGGCCTTTAGTCGCGGTTGGTGGCTCCAACCGCGACTAAAGGGGGGCCTTTAGTCGCGGTTGGAGCCACCAACCGCGACTAAAGGTCTGGCTTCCCGTGTCGAATGTTTAGTCCCACCTCGCTAGTTGAGAGGAGCTCGCACCGGTTTATAAGCCCCGCTGCGGCTACCGTGTCGAGCTCCTCTCTAATACAGGCCTTCTGGGCCTACCGCACCTGTTCTGCCCTGTTGGGCCTACTGGGCCTGCATCCTGGCCCAATACGCCGTTGTGGCCCAGTAGGCGGGCTTTTTTTTATTTACATTTAAGTTTTTTTGAATTTCTGTTTTATTTATTTTCTTTTGTTTCTGAGTTTTTTTTGCTTTATTTAGAGTTAATGAGTGAATCTTTTTGCGTTAGGTCAAAAAATTTATAAACTTTCTGTTAGTGGCAGTAGTTTTCAAATTTGAATAGTTTAAATTCGAATTATTTGAAATTTGTGTGAATCACTAGTTTGTGAATAACTTTACTTTAAAAATAGATTTTGCAGTGATTCTTTTTTCTGCTGTTTAATATTAGCGTGTTTTATCATTATATTCAATTTGGTAATTCTTAGGTTATTTAAAAAATGAAATGCCTTTGTAACAGACGAGTTTTCGTCAGAAACCCTGATACTTCGAAAGAGATTGTCCATTTTGTACACGAAGTGCAACCACTTTTTGCCGTAACCCTCTCAACTCATTAGCACATGCAATGTGGGTGAAATGATGATACCATGCCAACTTTCAACCTTTTCAGAGTTCATTTGTAGTGCTTTTCAATTTCAGGGTCATTTAGCTCAAAAAAATCAGTAAATGCATGAAAAATAGCAAATGAAGTCAGAAAGGTTTGAAAATTTATGGCGTGGCTTCGAATGGTGCATACTGAACGCACAAAAAGTCTGGAGTTGAAATAAGTTAAAAAAAATGAAATGCCTTTCTAACAGACGAGTTTTCGTGTGAAACCCTGATACTTCGAAAGAGATTGTCCATTTTGTACACGAAGTGGATCCAGTTTTTGCCGTAACCCTCTCAACCTTTTAGCACATGCTATGTGGGTGAAATGATGATACCATGCCAACTTTCAACATTTTCAGAGTTCATTTGTAGTGCTTTTCAATTTCAGGGTCATTTAGCTCAAAAAATCAGTAAATGCATGAAAAATAGCAAATGAAGTCAGAAAGGGTTGAAAATTGATGGCGTGGCTTTGAATGGTGGATACTGAACGCACAAAAAGTCTGGAGTTGAAATAAGTTTAAAAAAATGAAATTCCTTTGTAACAGACGAGTTTTCGTCTGAAACCCTGATACTTCGAAAGAGATTGTCCATTTTGTACACGAAGTGCATCCAGTTTTTGCCGTAACCCTCTCAACTTTTTAGCACATGCTATGTGGGTGAAATGATGATACCATGCCAACTTTCAACCTTCTCAGAGTTCATTTGTAGTGCTTTTTAATTTCAGGGTCATTTAGCTCAAAAAAAATCAGTAAATGCATGAAAAATAGCAAATGAAGTCAGAAAGGGTTGAAAATTGATGGCGTGGCTTCGAATGGTGCATACTGAACGCACAAAAAGTCTAGAGTTGAAATAAGTTTAAAAAAATGAAATGCCTTTGTAACAGACGAGTTTTCGTCTGAAACCCTGATACTTCGACATAATATTTCTTTGCGTTTCAAATGCCAAAACACATAAGTACACTACTATTACAAAGATTCCCTCCGGTTTGTACGAAGTGGGATTTTCCAGGTATATAAGTCCGGAAACTAACTAGAGAAGCCGGTCACATCCCAGAGTGGGATCTTTGGGTATAAAACTTTTTCTTCGCGTGTGTCCCTTTGCGTCGTAACCATGGACAATCTTCATCGTTTAACTTGATGCTCGGGTCAACATTCACTGTGAAGGGAGCAATTTCATGAAACTTTTCATAATCTTCTGACATGTTTGTCTTGTCCTCCACTCCCACGATGTTTCTTTTCCCTGAAAGAACTATGTGGCGCTTTGGCTCATCCTATGATGTATTCGCTTCCTTATCTTTTCTTTTTCTCGTCTTGGTTGACATGTCCTTCACATAGAAAACCTGTGCCACATCATTGGCTAGGACGAATGGTTCGTCTGCGTACCCAAGATTGTTGAGATCCACTGTTGTCATTCCGTACTGCGGGTCTTCCTTTACCCCGCCTCCTGTCAGACTGACCCATTTGCACCGAAACAAAGGGACCTTCAAACCAAGTCCATAGTCAAGTTCCCATATCTCCTCTATGTAACCATAATATGTGTCCTTTGGCCCATTGATGTTTGCTGCATCAAAGCGGACACCACTGTTTTGGTTGGTGCTCTTTTTATCTTGGGCGATCGTGTAAAATGTATTCCCATTTATCTCGTACCCTTTGAAAGTCAATATAGTCGAAGATGGTAACTTGGACAGCAATTACAGGTCATCTTCAACAGTGTCGTCAAGCATGAGACGTGTCTGCAACCAACCGGCAAAAGTCACCGTTTGTTCATGTGTAATCCAGTCGTCAGACTGCTCCGGGTGTTTGGAGCGTAGAATATTCTTGTGTTGCTCGATATACGGAGCCACCAAGGTGGAACTTTGTAGAACTGTGTAGTGTGCTTGCGCCAAAGAATGCCCGTCCCGGCATATTAGTGAATTCTTTCCTAGCGTGCCTTTTCCACCCAGTCTGCCCTCATGCCGCGATTCAGGAACACCAATCGGCTTAATGTCAGGAATAAAGTCAACACAAAACTCAATGACCTCCTCTGTTTCATGGCCCTTGGAGATGCTTCC
The DNA here is from genome assembly GCA_039707655.1 of Elymus sibiricus. Taxonomy (NCBI): domain Eukaryota; kingdom Viridiplantae; phylum Streptophyta; class Magnoliopsida; order Poales; family Poaceae; genus Elymus; species Elymus sibiricus. Next base: position 61,759,461 of record CM077665.1, read on the forward strand.
TTCTGGCCTAGCACGATTATGAACATATTTCTTTAAGACTCCCATGAACCTCTCAAAGGGGAACATATTGTGTAGAAATACAGGACCCAGAATGGCAATCTCCTCGACTAGGTGAACTAGGACGTGCGTCATGATATTGAAGAAGGATGGTGGGAACACCAACTCGAAACTGACAAGACATTGCACCAAATCATTCTCTAACCTTGGTAGGATTTCTGGATCGATTACCTTCTGAGAGATTGCATTCAGGAATGCACATAGATTCACAATCGCTAATCGAACGTTTTCCGGTAGAAGCCCCCTCAATGCAACCGGAAGCAGTTGCGTCATAATCACGTGGCAGTCATGAGACTTTAGGTTCTGGAACTTTTTCTCTGCCATATTTATTATTCCCTTTATATTCGACGAGAAGCCAGACGGGACCTTCATACTGAGCAGGCATTCGAAGAAGATTTCCTTCTCTTCTTTGGTAAGAGCGTAGCTCGCATGACCCTGAAACTGCTTTGGATCCATGCCGTCTTCTCCGTGCATACGTTGCTGGTCCTCCCGTGCCTCCGGTGTATCTTTTGTCTTCCCATACACGCCCAAGAAGCCTAGCAGGTTCACGCAAAGATTCTTCGTCACGTGCATCACGTCGATTGCAGAGCGGACCTCGAGGTCTTTCAAATAGGGTAGGTCCCAAAATATAGATTTCTTCTTCCACATGGGTGCGCGATTGTCAGCATCATTCGGAACAGATTGTGCGCCAGGACCCTTTCCAAAGATTACTTTTAAATCCTTGACCACATCAAGTATATCATCACCAGTACGGTGGCGAGGCTTCTTCCGGTGATCTGCCTCACCTTTGAAATGCTTGCCTTTCTTTCTTACGGGATGCCTGCTCTGAAGAAATCGACGATGCCCCAGGTACACATTCTTCTTACATTTATCCAAATATATACTGTCGGTATCATCTAAACAGTGCGTGCATGCGTGGTATCCCTTGTTTGTCTGTCCTGAAAGGTTACTGAGAGCAGACCAATCATTGATGGTTACAAACAGCAACGCATGTAGGTCAAATTCCTCCTGTTCTTTCGCATCCCACGCACGTACACCTTTTCCATTCCACAGCTGTAATAGTTCTTCAACTTATGGCTTTGGTACACATCAATGTCGTTGCCGGGTTGCTTGGGGCCTTGGATGAGCACTGGCATCATAATGAACTTCCGCTTCATGCACAACCAAGGAGGAAGGTGATAGATACATAGAGTCACATGCCATGTGCTATGATTGCTGTTCTGCTCCCCAAAAGGATTAATGCCATCTGCACTTAAACCAAACCATACGTTCCTTGCGTCCTTTGCAAAGTCCTTCCACTTTCTCTCGATTTTTCTCCATTGCGATCCGTCAGCGGGTACTCTCAACTTCCCGTCTTTCTTACGGTCTTCGTTGTGCCATCGCATCAACTTGGCATGCTCTTTGTTTTGGAACAAACGTTTCAACCGTGGTATTATAGGAGCATACCACATCACCTTGGCAGGAATCTTCTTCCTGGGGCGCTCGCCCTCAACATCACCAGGGTCATCGTGGCCGATCTTATAGCGCAATGCACAACATACCGGGCATGCATTCAAATCCTCGTACTCACCGCGGTAGAGGATGCAGTCATTAGGGCATGCATGTATCTTCTGCACCTCTAATCCTAGAGGGCAGACGGCCTTCTTTGCTTCGTACGTACTGTCGGGCAATTCGTTGTCCTTTGGTAGCTTATTCTTCATTATTTTCAGCAACTTTTCAAATGCCTTGTCAGGTACACCATTCTCTGCCTTCCATTGCAGCAATTCCAGTGTGGTACCCAACTTTTTTTTGCCATCTTCGCAATTTGGGTACAACAATTTCTTGTGATCCTCTAACATGCGCTGCAACTTCAGCTTCTCCTTTTCACTTGCGCAGTTTCTCTTTGCATCGGCAATGGCCCGACCAAGATCATCAGCGGGCTCATCTGATGCCTCTTCTTCAGCTCCTTCCCGCATTGCCGGCTCAGCTTCTTCCCCCATTGTTGTACCATCGTATTCATGGAACCCATGGCCAGGATAGCTGTCGTCATCCTCTTCTTCTTCATTCTCTTCCATTAGGACCCCTCTTTCTCCGTGCTTGGTCCAACAGTTATAGCCGGACATGAAACCGGACTCAAACAGGTGGACGTGAATGGTTCTTGAGTTAGAGTAATTTCGATCATTCTTACAGCCAGCACATGGACAATACATAAAACCATCCGCCCGCTTGTTTGCCTCAGCCGCAACCAGAAAAGTATTCATGCCATTAATGAACTGGGGAGAGCATCGGTCATCGTACATCCATTGTCGGCTCATCTTCATTACACAACACCGAAAAGACCAAATTAATACAAGTTCATACATAAAGTTCATACACACTTGTTCTCATAAAACAACATACAAACTCTCTAGCTAAAGCATTTAAATGCAACAACAAATGCGATCAAGATTGCAACTAAGGTAACAATTGATCCAACAACATAGTGATACCAAGCCTCACTATCAATGGCATATTTTTTAAATTTTCTAATCTTCAAACGCATTGCATCCATCTTGATCTTGTGATCATCGACGACATCGGCAACATACAACTCCAGTTTCATCTTCTCTTCTTCAACTCTTTTCAATTTTTCTTTCAAATACTCGTTTTCTTTTTCAACTAAATTTAACTTCTTGACAAGAATATCTATGTCGGTTGGAATTTCCGGTTCACATACCTCCTAGATAAAAATATCTATGTCAACTTGATGGGCATAATTGTCATAAACACGAAATGCAACAAATAGTTATAAAAGAGAGTATATACCACATCCGAATCATAAACCGGACGAGGGACGACAGGGACGGATATGAAAACCATGCCACTATGTATAACAAACAACCATATAGGTAAGAAAACTATACAAGTAACTAACTAAATCTTACAAACAAGATTTTTTTTTATAAAAAAAGGATAAGAACAAGAGGCTCACCAAGGTGGTGCCGGCAACAGGACGGTGTGGGCGATCGACGGCGGTTAGGATGGGGACGGGAAGGCACTAAGTAAACCACACCTACACATGCAAAGTAAGAAGTTAATTTGAGCTCAAATTGCATATAAATCAAATAAACTACCACATATAAATACTCCCAAACTAAAACCCACAAATCACTATACTTATAGAGCATTGCAAGAGCTAATCTAGCAATGAGAGATGAAAGGAAAAAGTTGCTAACCTTTGTGAACACTTGGATGGATGGGGTGCCTCCAAATCTTGACAAATTTTGGCAAAAATGGAGGATGAGCTCGGGGAAGAGAGGAAGAACCAGAGGAGAGGAAAGGGGAAGAACAGAGAGCTCGGGCTGGCCGAAGGGTTCATATAGGGGACCTTTAGTCCCGGTTCGAGACACAAACCGGGACTAAAGGTGAGCCTATAGTCCCGGTTCGTGGCACGAACCGGGACTAAAGGTTATCGTGGGGCCCCAGGCTGACACCAGCCTGCCACCACCCCTTTAGTCCCGGTTCGTGGCACGAACCGGGACTAAAGGTCCGGAACGAACCGGCACTAATGATGCCTGTCACGAACCGCGACTAATGGTCACATTAGTGCCGGTTCAAAACCAGACTGGGACTAATGATGTGGACAAAAGGTCTGTTTTCTACTAGTGCATGAATGAATGCTACTTGAACCACCCTACTCCCAAAGTGAGAGATTGTTCGCCAAGAATGTAATTTTGTACCAGTTTCTTCAAGGGATTTGGGAGTAGGATAATGAAGAACTCGATGCCTGAAAAGTCTTTAAAGGTTCTCTCTTTTTTTCATCGTAGCCAAACCCCTATGTGGCAGGAATGTATAATGTTTGTCATCGACATTAAGCTTTTGTTATGCAGAGAGCCTCGACGGACTAAATGTAAAGAAACATGCCGAATTTGGAGTGTTTATGCATGCTTTATGTTTTATGTGGAAATGATCGTACTAGAGTGTTTGAATTATTTCATGAAATGTGTGTTTTGTTCATGTTTCTTTGAAAATGTGTTCATCAATATCAACGGGGCAAATGGAGTTGCCCAACTGTTTTGACACTGGGGGCTTGTGCATCAATATTGGATTGGACGAGGATTGCTTCTACCTCATTCTTCAGGCATAATTCAAAAGAATGATGGTATGCTTTACGAATTATTGCACATAGTTCCGTCATAAGCATGTCTTAAGATTTTGCTTAATGAGGTAATATTTTCTTTATTTTTTCTCAGCGCATCATTTGCTTTGTAAGGGCTGAGCTCCTAAAGTAGCTAAGGGTTGCATAGATGTGGAGACCATCACCATTGCCTTCCTCAAAATTGAAATAGGGCTTCACTTCAAGGTTTCGATTAAAAATGAAGAAAATCAGACCTTTTTCGGTTGTCCTAATTGGAGAGCATTTGAAAAATCTTACACTTTTGAGGTTGGCATCGAACTGTCCCTGGATCTTGGACAAGAAATTGATCATGACATCTGGTGGGTGGACTTGGACAAGATTCCAATCCTTACTCCATGTGAGTTTCTTATATTTATATATATATATATATATATATATATATATATATATATATATATATATATATATATATATATAAATCTTGGTTCTTTATAATTGGTAACCCTTATATGACTCAAAATAAGCTGTTAAATATAACTAATTAATCTTGGTTCTTTATAATTGGACAACTTGTTTCCAAGTGCCAAGAGAAACTCAGAGGATAGTATACAAATTTATTATACTGCTGGCACCACGACTACTTAGGAGGAGATCAGGTACCTCAACTCATTTGTTGACAATATTGAGTGAGTTGTGGAGCCTTACACTGATGGAAAAAAAGGATGCAGCATGCGTGTGATACTTGTGATCTGCGTTGGGTTTTCCGTGAAGAGGAACGGGTGATGCAACACAATACGGATAAGTATTTCCCTCAGTTAAGAACCAAGGTTTATCAAACCAATAGGAGTAACACGCAACCACCATCTTCAGCGACTGCACACAAACAAGTAAACACTTGCACCCAACTCGGGCAAGAGGGTTGTCAATCCCCTTGGACTCATTATTGGCAAGCTAGTGAAGTATATGGATGAAAGTTGAATGTTGTAATTGCAAAATAAAATGAAAACAAATAAATGGCAGCAAGGTAATGAAGGCTTTTGTAAATTTATAAGTGAATAGACCCGGGGGCCGTAGTGTTCTCTAGTGGCTTCTCTCATGTAGTAGGCACACGGTGGGTAAACAAATTATTGTTGGGCAATTGATAGAAAAGCGCATAGTTATGCAATCTTTATTCACGGCAATGATCATGTGTATATAGGCATCACGTCCATAAGCAAATAGGCCGACTCCTACCTGCACCAATTACTATTACTCCACCCATCGAGCGCTATCCAACATGCATCTAGAGTATTAAGTAAAACAGAGTAATGCTTGGAGAACAATGAAATGATGTAGACAAAGATAATTCAATCAATATGAATTAACCCCATCGTTTTATCCTTAGTGGCAACAACACAAAGACGTATCTTGTCCCCTACTTTGTCACTAGGATATAGAAATCCGCCAGGTTGAACCCACTACAACGCACCCCTCTCACTGAAGAAATATCAATCTAGTTGGCCAAACAATAGATCGGAGAGATTTACGAAGCTATAATAATCATGCAAGTAAGAATCATAATAGAAATCAGAGAAGACTCAAATCTTTTTCATGAATAATATGAACATAAACCCACAATTCATCGGATCCCAACAAACACACCGCACAAAGTGATTACATCGAATAGATCACCGCGAAGATGTGGTGAACTTTGTATTGAAGATCGAGAGAGAGAGATAGCCATCTAGCTACTAACTACGGACCCGTAGGTCTGTAGGGAACTACTCACACATCACCATGGGAGCAGCAAGGTTGATGTGGAGGCCCTTCGTGATTTATCCCCCCTCCGGCAGGGCACCGGAACAGGCTCCAGATGGGCACACGGCGGAACAGAGACTTGCGGCGGCGGAAAAAGTGTTTCGGGATGCTCTCTAGGGTTTTTGGGAATAATAAGAATTTATAGGCCAGAGAAGGGCGTCGGGGGCCACCCGAGGGGGCCAGCACACATCAGGGCGCGACCAACCCCCTGGGCGCGCCCTGTTGTGTGCTGCCTCCCTCGTGCAGCCTCCGGTCTCCTCCCAAAGCTTCTAGATCTTCTTTTGGTCCAGAAAAAATCATAAAAAAAATCGTGGCAATTGGACTTCGTTTGGTATTGTAAACCTAAAAAGTCAAAAACATGCAGAAAACATCAACTGGCACTGGGCACTGGGTTAATAGGTTAGTGCTCAAAAATAATATTAATTGGTATATAAACACTCAAAAAGCATCTTAGAATGATAATATTATAGAATGGAACAATAAAAAATTATAGATTCGTTGTAGACATATCAGCGTGCCACTAGTGCACGCCTTAAACAAGACCAACATTCAGAAAAAAAACTCCTGGTAAGAATTTTATTCAGTTTCATATTCATCCTATACTCTTGGTAAAATGAATATAGTGCTTACTACGTTACTATTGTGTTCTTGCAACAAAAGCTCTCAAAATGTGTTGTACTTTTGTACCTGAGGTGATGGATGAGTATGGTGAGAGGACACTTATTTGCAATGACAAGACCAACTTCAAAGACACATACTCGACTGCATCCCAACTAGATGGGCGTGTCCTTGTTAGTGGGTGGAAGCGAATACCAAGGGAGCGCAATCTATAGACGGAAGACATATTGATCTTCGTGCTTCACCATGAGCATGCTTGGATTTTCCTATTTTTCTTCACATCCATACCAAAAAAGGACGAGTAGTTGTTGTTAATGGCCTTTCGAGCCATAGTCCCTTTTGATTATTTAATGTGGTTTAGACAAACCTAGTACGCACTATCTAGACATCATACTAATCTTGAACATGTTTGATGGTGTACTGAACCGAGGGTGACGCGTCTTCCAAGAGACCCGGCATTGGGCCGGCCTCAGGGCCTAGAAGTCCGTGGTGCGGCGATGGCCCTTCGCCCTATGAGAAGCCCTCCTTCTAGAAAGTTCTCCATCTTGGCGTGAAAGCCAATGACCCCTTGTTCGATGGGGGCTCTAGGTCGGTTAGAGAAACGTGTAACCCTAGGCCTCATCCGCCTTTATAAGGCGAGGTTAGGGGGTAGTTCGGCATCACCGGATATCTAGTTATCAGTAGCAACATACCACTCGTATTTTAACCCCTCACACAAGGCGTTTCCGCACAATCAATCAAAGCAAAGGCAGGAGTAGGGCATTACCTCAAGTCCTCAACCATGAGGGCCCAAACCTGGGTAAATTCCACATGAGTGATCCCTGCTGGAACTTCTGGTCATCCTCTCCAACCTACCGGGACTACTGATGACTTTTTGTACTGTTAATGTTGAATGGTTGATACGTCTCTATTGTATCTATAATTTTTGATTGTTTCATGCCAATATTCTACAACTTTCATATACTTTTGGCAACTTTTTATACTATTTTTGGGACTAACATATTGATCCAGTGCCAAGTGCCAGTTCATGTTTGTTGCATGTTTTTTGTTTCGCAGAATATCCATACCAAACGAAGTCCAAACGTGATAAAAACTTACGGAGATTTTTTTGGAATATATGTGATTTTTGGGAAAAAGAATCAACGCAAGACGATGCCAGAGGGGCCCACAAGCCATAGGGGCGCGCCCCAGGGGGTAGGGCGCGCCCTGGACCCTTGTGGTCACCCCGTAAGACGGTTGGTGCCCTTCTTTCACCGCAAGAAAGCTAATATCCGGATAAAAACCGTGTTAAAATTTCAGCCCAATCGGAGTTACAGATCTCCGGAAATTTAAGAAACGGTGAAAGGCCAGAATCTGGGAAGGCAGAAACAGAAGGAAACAGAGAGAGAGATCCAATCTCGGAGGGGCTCTCACCCCTCCGCCGCCATGGAGGCCATGGACCAGAGGGGAAACCCTCCTCCCATCCAGGGGGAGGTCAAGGAAGAAGAAGAAGAAGGAGGGTGGCTCTCTCCCCCTCTCTCCCGGTGGCACCGGAACGCCGCCGGGGCCATCATCGTGATGGCGATCTACACCAACAACTTCGCCACCGTCATCACCAACTCTCTCCCCCTCTATGCAGCGGTTCAACACCTCTTCTCCCCGCTGTAATCTCTACTTAAACATGGTGCTCAACGCTATATATTATTTCCCAATGATGTATGGCTATCCTATGTTGTTTGAGTAGATCCATTTTGTCCTATGGGTTGATTGATGATCATGATTGGTTTGAGTTGCATGTTTTATTATTGGTGCTGTCCTATGGTGCTCTCCATGTCGTGCAAGCGTGAGGGATCCCTGCTGTAGGGTTTGCAATATGTTCATGATTCGCTTATGGTGGGTGGCGTGAGTGATAGAAGCACAGACCCGAGTAAGTAGGTTGTTTGCGTATGGGAATAAAGAGGACTTGATACCTTATAATGCTATGGTTGGGTTTTACCTTAATGATCTTTAGTATTTGCGGATGCTTGCTAGAGTTCCAATCATAAGTGCATATGATCCAAGTAGAGAAAGTATGTTACCTTATGCATCTCCCTCATATAAAATTGCAATAATGATTACCGGTCTAGTTATCAATTGCCTAGGGACAAATAACTTTCTTGTGAAAAAAAGCTCTCTACTAAGACTAACTTAGTTGTTTCTTTATCTAAGCAGCCCCTAGTTTTTATTTACATGCTCTTTATTATCTTGCAAACCTATCCTATCACACCTACAAAGTACTTCTAGTTTCATACTTGTTCTAGGTAAAGCGAACGTTAAGCGTGCGTAGAATTGTATCGGTGGTCGATAGAACTTGAAGGAATATTTGTTCTACCTTTAGCTCCTCGTTGGGTTCGACACTCTAACTTATCGAGAAAGGCTACAATTGATCCCCTATACTTGTGGGTTATCAAGACCTTTTTCTGGCGCCGTTGCCGGGGTGCAATAGCGTGGGGTGAATATTCTCGTGTTTGCTTGTTTGCTTTATCACTAAGCAGATTTTATTTGCTGTTCTAAGTTGTTCTCTATCTTTAGTTATGGATATGGAACACGAAATACCAAAAAAATTAGGTGTACTTGCTACTCATGGAGATGGGGAACCTCCTAAAACCCTCGATGCTCATTATGTGAAAGATATTATGCACTACTTTAATAATCCTGAGAAAACCCCATTCAACTTGATAATGGGATACACGTTGGATCAACGTGAATACTTTAGGGATTATCGCTTGACTCAAAAAGGGAAATTGTTATGGGATCAAATTCATATGTTGAAATGGTATACTTGGAATCTATGCTTGAGATATGATATTACTTGTTGCTCTAGGATGAAGGCTAAACTCCTTCCCTTTTCATGTAAATTTAATGATAATGAAACCTTGGCTTCTTATGCTAATGGTATATATGATTACTATGATGTGGAACAAATAGAAGAGTTTGTTGCTTTTAAGGGTGCTTATGAAATTGAAGCTTTGTTTGAAAAGTATGAAGATTATGATGATGCTGTTTACCGATCTCAAAATTTGGCTATGCTTCGTTATTGTTATCCCAATTATGAATATAATGCCCATATTGATCAATTTATTGAGAAAGTCTCCGCTATCCAAGAAGAGACTAATATTTTGCAGGAATCTATGGAAGAAGAAATTGATGACACTGTGAGCTCATTGGATGAAAAAGATGAGGAGGAGAGCGAAGAACAAAAGGAGGAAGAGCGGATTAGCTACCCGTGCCCACCTTCTAATGAGAGTAACTCTTCAACTCATACATTGTTTAATTTCCCTTCGTTCTTACCGAAGGATGAATGCTATGATAATTGCTATGATCCCTTGGTTTGAAATATCCCTTTTTGATGAACTTGATGCTTGCTAAGCTTGTGGCCATGATGCCAATATGAATGATGCTTATGGAGATGAACTTGCTATAGTTCCTTATGTTAAACGTGAAATTGTTGCTATTGCACCCACACATGATAGTCCTATTATCTTTTTGAATTCTCCCAACTACACTATATCGGAGAAGTTTGCACTTATTAAGGATTATATAGATGGGTTGCCTTTCACTATTACACATGATGATTTTGATAGATATAATATGCATGTGCTTGCTGCTCCTACTTGCAATTATTATGAGAGAGGAACTACATCTCCACCTCTCTATGTTTCCAATATGATAAAATTGCAAGAAACTGCTTATGCTATGCATTGGCCTTTACTTGATGTGCATGAATTGTTCTTTTATGATATGTCAATGCATAGGAAGAGAGTTAGACTTCGTTGTTGCATGATATATGTTAATTTGTGCTCACTACTAAATTACAAATTATTGTTAATTAAAATTGGCTTTGATATACCTTGGGATCCGGGTGGATCAATTACTTGAGCACTTTATGCCTAGCTTAATGGCTTTAATGAAAGCGCTGCCAGGGAGACAACCCGGAAGTTTTAGAGAGTCATTTTATTCTGTTGTGTGCTTTTATATAGTTTAAAAACAAAAAAATAAAGTGGGGAACCATAAAACTTTTCAAAAAGAAAAGTGAAAGTGGGAGAGACGAGCATTGTTAAAATGGGAGCATGCCTTGAACTTTGTTCATGCCCATGGAAACTTTGTGAATCTTAATTACAGAAACTTTTCAACAAAAATAATTATCCTCTTGTATAAATCCATTGTATTATAAAAATAATGTGCCAAGATTTGCCTGTAGGATGATTAGATTGCTTATTTGGTGTGTGCGGTGCAAAAACAGAAACTTTGGCTGTAGTGCGTGAATTTACATTTTTTACTGGAATGTCAAAAGTTTCTGAAATTTTTACACAGTACTGCTATGCAAATTGTTTATTTATTTTTTCTAATTTTGCAGTATTTTTAGAGTTATAGAAGTATAGTAAATGTTCAGATTGCTTCAGACTGTTATGTCTAAGACAGATTATGTTTTTGATGCATTGTTTTGCTTGTTTTGATGAAACTACCGATTGTATCAGTGGTATAAGCCATAAAGAAGTTATAATACAGTAGCTACAATGCAAAAATAAAATGTGAATGGGTTTGAAACAGTACTTAAAGTGGTGATTTGCTTTATTATACTAACAGATCTCACGAGGGTTTTGTTAAGTTTTGTGTGATTGAAGTTTTCAAGTTTTGGGTGAGATCACGATGGATGAAGGAATAAGGAGTGGGAAGAGACTAAGCTTGGGGATGCCTGATAACCCACAAGTATAGGGGATCAGTTGTAGCCTTTCTCGATAAGTAAGAGTGTCGAACCCAACGAGGAGCTAAAGGTAGAACAAATATTCCCTCAAGTTCTATCGACCACCGATACAACTCTACGCACACTTTAACGTTCGTTTTACCTAGAACAAGTATGAAACTAGAAGTACTTTGTAGGTGTAACGGGATAGGTTTGCAAGATAATAAAGAGCGCATAAATATAAACTAGGGGCTGCTTAGATAAAGTAACAACTAAGTTAGTTTAACGAGTGTGGAAAAGTGCTGGTAGGAGTTGCGGAATTGTCCCTAGGCAATCGATAACTAAACTGGTAATCATTATTGCAATTTTATATGAGGGAGAGGCATAAGCTAACATACTCTCTCTACTTGGATCATATGCACTTATGATTGGAACTCTAGCAAGCATCCGCAACTACTAAAGATCATTAAGGTAAAACCCAACCATAGCATTATAAGGTATCAAGTCCTCTTTATTCCCATACGCAAACAACCTACTTACTCGGGTCTGTGCTTGTCACTCACGCCACCCACCATAAGTGAATCATGAACATATTGCAAACCCTACAGCGGGGATCCCTCACGCTTGCGCGACACGGAGAGCACCATAGGACAGCACCAATAATAAAACATGCAACTCAAACCAATCATGATCATCAATCAACCCATAGGACAACAAAAATCTACTCAAACATCAAAGGATGGCAACACATCATTGGATAATAATATGAAGCATAAAGCACCATGTTCAAGTACAGGGTACAGCGGGTTGCGGGAGAGTGGACCACTGTAGATAGATGGGGGAAGGTGATGGAGGTGTTGGTGAAGATGACGGAGTTGTTGGAGTAGATCGCCGTCACGATGATGGCCCCGGCGGCGTTCCGGTGCCACCGGGAGAGAGGGGGAGAGGGCCCCCCTCCTTCTTCTTCTTCCTGGTACTTCCCCCTAGATGGGAGAAGGGTTTCCCCTCTGGTCCTTGGCTTCCATGGTGGCGGAGGGGCGAGAGCCCCTCCGAGATTGGATCTCTCTCTCTGTTTCCTTCTGTTTCTGCGTTCCAGATTCTGGCCTTTCACCGTTTCTTATATTCCCGGAGATTCGTAACTCCGATTGGGCTGAAATTTTAACACGATTTTTATCCGGATATTAGCTTTCTTGCGGCGAAAGAAGGGCACCAACCGCCTTACGGGGTGGCCACAAGCCAGCCTGGCGCGCCCAGGGGGGTAGGGCGCGCCCCCCTGGCTTGTGGCCCCCTCGGGCACCGCCTTCTGTTGATTCCACTTCCCAAAATTCACATATATTCCAAAAAAAAATCTCCATAAGTTTTTATCCCGTTTGGACTTTGTTTTATATGGATTTTCTGTGAAACAAAAAACATGCAACAAACAGGAACTGGCACTGGGCACTGGATCAATATGTTAGTCCCAAAAATAGTATAAAAAGTTGCCAAAAGTATATGAAAGTTGTAGAATATTGGCATGAAACAATCAAAAATTATAGATACGACGGAGACGTATCAGCATCCCCAAGCTTAATTCCTGCTCATCCTCGAGTAGGTAAATGATAAAAAAGATAATTTTTGATGTGGAATGCTACCTAGCATAATCTTGATCATATAATCTAATCATGGCATGAATATTAAGACACGAGTGATTCAAAGCAAAAGTCTAATATTGACATAAAAACAGTAATACTTCGAGCACACCAACAAGGCAATTGTGTCCTTTCGAAATAACATGGCCTTAGAAAGTTATCCCTACAAAATCATATGGTCTGGCTATGCTCCATCTTCCCCACACAAAGTATCTAAATCATGCACAACCCCGATGACAAGTCAAGCAATTGTTTCACACTTTTTATGTTCTCAAACCTTTCCAACTCTCATGCAATACATGAGCGTGAGCCATGGATATAGCACTATAGGTGGAATAGAATATGTTGGAGGTGATGAGGAAAAAGGAATAGATAGTTTCACATCAACTAGGCATATCAACGGGCTATGGAGATGCCCATCAATAGATATCAATGTCAGTGAGTAGGGATTGCCATGCAACGGGTGCACTAGAGCTATAAGTGTGTGAAAGCTCAAAAAGAAAACTAAGTGGTCGTGCAAATGATGAAAATTCCACTAGCTATATGAAAGTGACAAAATAGGAGACTCTATATCATGAAGATCTTGGTGCTACTTTGAAGCACAAGTGTGGAAAAAGATAGTAGCATTGTCCCTTCTCTCTTTCTCTCATTTTTTTTTCTTCCTTTTTTTCCTTTTTGGTGGGCATCTTTGGCCTCTTTTTTTTATTTGGGCTTCGCTGGCCTCTTTTATTTTTTGTAAAGTCCGGAGACTCATCCCAACTTGTGAGGGATTCATAGCTTCCATCATCCTTTTCTGGGACAAATGCTCTAATAATGGAAATCATCACGCTTTTATTTACTTACAACTCGATACCTAGAACAAAATATGACTCTATATGCAATATGAAAGTGATGATGCATGTCATGAAAAACGGAACGGTGGAAGTTGCATGGCAATATATCTCGGAATGGCTATGCAAATGCCATAATAGGTAGGTATGGTGGCTGTTTTGAGGAAAATATATGGTGGCAGTTTTGAGGAAGGTGGGTTTGATGTACCGGCGAAATTTGCGCGGTACTAGAGAGGCTAGCAAAGGTGGAAGGGTGAGAGTGCGTATAATCCATGGACTCAACATTAGTCATAAAGAACTCACATACTTATTGCAAAAGTCTATTAGTTATCAAACAAAGCATTAGACGCATGCTCCTAGGGGAGAGTTTGGTAGGAGTTAACCATCGCGCGCTCCCGACCCTCACACAAAGGTTGATAATCATTAAACAAATCATGCTCCGACTTCGTTACATAACGGTTCACCATACGTGCATGCTACGGGAATCACAAACTTCAACACATGTATTTCTCCAATTCACAACTACTCACTAGCATGACTCTCATATTACCATCTTCATATCTCAAAACTATATGCAAGGAATCAAACATATCATATTCAGTGATCTACAAGTTTTATGTAGGATTTTATGACTAACCATGTGAATGACCAACTCCTGTTAACTCTCTAAATAGATATAAGTGAAGCATGAGAGTTTAATTATTTCTACAAAAGATATGCCCACGCTCTAACAAATATAAGTGAAGCAAAAGAGCATTCTACAAATGGCGGTTTTCTATGTGTAGAGAAACAGGCAATCCAAACTTCAAATGATATAAGTGAAGCACATGAAGCATTCTATAAAGCCATACTCAAAAGATATAAGTGAAGTGCATGAAGCATTCTATAAATCAACCAAGGACTATCTCATACCAGCATGGTGCATTATTAAAAGAAAAATAAAAAGCACACGACGCTCCAAAATTTACGCATATCATGTGACGAATAAAAATATAGCTCCAAGTAAAATTACCGATGGTTGTTAGAAGAAAGAGGGGATGCCTTCCGGGGCATCCCCAAGCTTAGTTTCTTGGGAGTCCTTGAATATTACCTTGGGGTGACTCGGGCATCCCCAAGCTTAGTCTCTTTCCACTCCTTATTCCTTCATCCATCGTGATCTCACCCAAAACTTGAAAACTTCAATCACACAAAACTTAACAAAACCCTCGTGAGATCCGTTAGTATAATAAAGCAAATTACCACTTTAAGTACTGTTGCAAACCCATTCACATTTTGTTTTTGCATTGTATCTACTGTAATATAACTTCTTTATGGCTTATACCACCGATAAAATCGATAGTTTCATCAAAACGAGCAAAACAATGCATCAAAAACAGAATCTGTCAAAAACAGGACAGTCTGTAGTAATCTGAACATTCACCATACTTCTGTAACTCTAAAAATTCTGAAAAATTAGGAAAAACTAAAAACATTGCATATAAGTACTGTGTCCAAAATTCAGAAACTTTTGACATTCCAGTACAAAATGTAAATTCAAGCACTACAGCCAAAGTTTCTGTTTTTGCACTGCACACACCAAACAAGCAATCTAATCATCCTAAAGGCAAATCTTGGCACATTATTTTTGTAATACAATGGATTTATACAAGGGGATAATTATTTTTGTTGAAAAGTTTCTGTAATCAAGATTTGCAAAGTTTCCATGGGCATGAACAAAGTTCAAGGAGCTCCCCCACTTCAACGGTGCTCGTCCTTCTTACTTTCACTTCTCTTTTTTGAAAAAGTTTTAGGTTCCCCTCTTTATTTTTTTTGTTTTTAAACTATATAAAAGCACACAACAGAATAAAATGACTCTCTAAAACTTCCGGGTTGTCCCCCTGGCAGCGCTTTCTTTAAAGCCATTAAGTTAGGCATATAGTGCTCAAGTAATGGATCCACCCGGATCCCAAGGTATATCAAAGCCAATTTTAATTAACAATGATTTGTAATTTAGTAGTGAGCACAAAGTAACATATATCATGCAACAACGAAGTCTAACTCTCTTCCTATGCATCGACATGTCATAAAAGAACAATTCATGCACACAAAGTAAAGGCCGATACATAGCATAATCAGTTTCTTGCAATTTTATCGTATTGGAAACATAGAGAGGCGGAGATGTAGTTACTCTCTCATAATAATTGCAAGTAGGAGCAGCAAGCACATGCATATTATATCTATCAAAATCATCATGTGTAATAGTAAAAGGCAACCCATCTATATAATCCTTAATAAGAGCAAACTTCTCCGATATAGTGTAGTTGGGAGAATTCAAAAAGATAATAGGACTATCATGTGTGGGTGCAATAGCAACAATTTCACGTTTAACATAAGGAACTATAGCAAGTTCATCTCCATAAGCATCATTCATATTGGCATCATGGCCACAAGCATAGCAAGCATCAAGTTCATCAAAAAGGGATATTTCAAACAAATCCAAGGGATCATAGCAATTATCATAGTATTCATCCTTCGGTAAGCACGATGGGAAATTAAACAATCTATGAGTTGAAGAGTTACTCTCATTAGAAGGTGGGCACGGGTAGCTAATCCGCTCTTCCTCCTTTTGTTCTTCGCTCTCCTCCTCATCTTTTTCATCCAATTAGCTCACAGTGTCATCAATTTCTTCTTCCATAGATTCCTGCAAAATATTAGTCTCTTCTTGGATAGCGGAGACTTTCTCAATAAATTGATCAATATGGGCATTATATTCATAATTGGGATAACAATAATGAAGCATAGCCAAATTTTGAGATCGGTAAACAGCATCATCATAATCTTCATACTTTTCAAAGAAAGCTTCAATTTCATAAGCACCCTTAAAAGCAACAAACTCTTCTATTTGTTCCACATCATAGTAATCATATATACCATTAGCATAAGAAGCCAAGGTTTCATTATCATCAAATTTACATGAAAAGGGAAGGTGTTTAGCCTTCATCCTAGAGCAACAAGTAATATCATATCTCAAGCATAGATTCCAAGTATACCATTTCAACATATGAATTTGATCCCATAACAGTTTCCCTTTTTGAGATAAGCGGTGTTGCACATAATAAGCATGCTCATTTAATGATTTGCCCTCAACTAAGCTAGTTGGGGTTTCAACACGAGCACAAACGGATCGAAGATGATCCATGTAATATTCTTCGGTGGTACGGAACACTAGTGGTTCCTCAACTTTTGGAGCAGCAAGTACAACTATTTTTTTTGGTATTTTACGTTTCCTACCCATATCTAAAGATAGAAAACAAGTTAATAACAGAAAAATAAAAATTACTTAGTGATAAAGCAAACAAGCACACACAAGAATATTCACCCCACGCTATTGCTCCCCGGCAACGGCGCCAGAAAAAGGTCTTGATAACCCACAAGTATAGGGGATCAGTTGTAGCCTTTCTCGATAAGTAAGAGTGTCGAACCCAACGAGGAGCTAAAGGTAGAACAAATATTCCCTCAAGTTCTATCGACCACCGATACAACTCTACGCACGCTTTAACGTTCGCTTTACCTAGAACAAGTATGAAACTAGAAGTACTTTGTAGGTGTAACGGGATAGGTTTGCAAGATAATAAAGAGCGTGTAAATATAAACTAGGGGCTGCTTAGATAAAGTAACAACTAAGTTAGTTTAACGAGTGTGGAAAAGTGGTGGTAGGAGTTGCGGAATTGTCCCTAGGCAATCGATAACTAAACCGGTAATCATTATTGCAATTTTCACTACTGGAGTTCAGTTATTTGCCGTCTGCCATAGCGGACGGCAAAGGGCAGGACCACCGACGGCAAAGCCTTTGCCGTCGGGCAGCAGACGGCAAAATTTCCGGCACAGAGAACACCGGTAAAGGAGTGCTTTGCCGTCTGCCTTTATACAGGGGACAGCAAAGTGTTTTTGCCGTCAGGCAGCAGACGGCAAAGCGACTGGACGGCCAAAAGTTGAGTTAGCCCCGTTAGTGGCTAACGGAGCCTTTGCCGTCTGCCACTCACCCTTTGCCGTCCGCATCCTATGCCGTCTGCCTCCCCTCCTTTGCCGACGGCCACTCCTTTGCCGACGGCCACGGTCGGCATAGCTTCTTTGCCGTCCGCCCCCCCCGCCACCCTTCTTTGCCGACGGTCACTGCTATGCCGACGGTGGCCATCGGCATATCTTCTTTGCCGTACGCCCCCCCCCCCCCGCCACATTCCTTTGTTGCAGTGCCACTGCTATGCCGACGGTGGCCGTCGGCATAGATTCTTTGCCGTCTGCCCCCGGACGGCAAATGTACCAAATGGCATCAGGCGCGCCTCCCAGGATGCACAGGTGGGTGCCACGTGTCGCCTTTGCCGTCGGTGCCGGACGGCAAAGAAACTATGCCGACGGTGGCCGTCGGCAAAGTGGCAATATTGCCCCTGTTTTTTCTGTTTTTTCTAATATCCAATTTTCACAGGCAAAATATGCTATATTTCACAATAACCCTAGTGATGATCATCCAACAACAAGCACAAGTATCCAACAAACATACCAAAACAAATGTCACATTGTTCACTATATTACAATAGTAACAAGTTTCACATATGTAGCAAGTTTAACATTGTTCATCGATACAAAATCACAAGCACTCCATCAATGCAAGCTTCCGTGAAGTGACTCTAATCTGCAAAATGGGAAATGCGAAAGTTAGATGAAGAAGACTAGAAGAAGAAGAAGAAGATGAAGAAGCGGTTTTCTTCTCTCTATCTTTCTCCTCTTGTTTTCTTCTTCTTATTGCTTATTTGTGTCATTCGGGCGAAAGTTAGATGAAGAAGACTAGAATAAGAAGAAGAAGATGAAGAACACTAATATTTCGGAAGGAGCTAAGTTTGTCTAAGTGCTAAGTTTGTCTAAGTGCTAAGAAGATGAAAAACGAGCTAAGTTTGTACTTACCGTCCTCGTCATCACGGAGGAGAGGCACCGCGGTTTCTCAGACCGGTTTCACCTGGAGAAGGCTGCCCTGGAGAAGGGTCGTGCGATGCGACTTCGGAGTTAAGCTGCACCAAAGATGATTTGCAATGTCTCATTAGCATGATGACACTGAAAAGATCATTGCATTGAAATGAAACTCACCGTTGCAGCCGTGGTAATGACTGGCATCGACGGAGCGGCCTGGCCGGTCTTCTCGCACATAGTCTGCACATTTGGTTTTCACAAGTCAACGATATTCATTATTAATGAAAGGAACATTATATGCAAGATTTGACAAATATGAAGAAGAATATTACCACGAAGAGCTCGTAGATGGCCCGGTAAGACGCATCGGACCGTGCCCTCTCCTCCTCCAACAACCTTGCCGTCCTCTCCTCCATCTCCTTCTCCTTCGCCGCCATAAGCGCATGTGTTGCCTCTCTCTCTTTCAGAATAGCAGCCTGCAACACAACTCCTCGTTAGCATTGTAATCATCTTTGTTCACACACACAACGTAATGAGGAAAGATATCTGAGTCCGTATAACTAACCTCGATGGAGAGCTCGACTGGCCGTGGACGAGGCCTTATCTCAGGACAAGAGCTCGTTTGGCACGCCTTGATCTCCCGGAGGTTGCTAGGACAACGTATAAGGCCATCTCCAATGGCAATCGAGCCATGGGGCCTCCCGCCGCCAGCTATCATCACCAGCTCTGGATCAATAGGCTCCTGGCTCGGGTTAAAGTCCTCCCCTTTCCTCGCCTTCCCCTCATCTCTGTACCTCACGAGCTTGTTGTGGGAGGAGATGTTGCTGAACTTCAAGGGATCATCGAGGTCAGACTCAGAGAATGCCTTGACCTTCTTGTACGAGGCAGTATGGGCCATCGCATAGAGGTCGTACATCTGTGGCACCTCCGTTTTATTGTGATGCGCCTAAAAGAGAGAGAGAGGAACAAAGTATTAGTAAAGGGCTCAAGCTAGAATCAAGAATGAATTGCATGAATCATGAAGCTAACCACATACCCAGTTCAGACCAAACTGATTTAAGTTGGCGCTCCCTTGATGGTGTGGCACACCAACCATTTTGTTACGCCGGTCCTTGGCATTGTTGTGGACGGATAGCCATTGTTCTGAGCACCACTCATCCACCAACGCCTCCCAACAATCCATCATATCCGCACACCATCTTGGGGGCACCTAAGTTAATAAAGAGATATTTGAGTGCTACGCGTAGGAATCAAATGAAGGAAACTAAGTACAAGGCCTTAAGAATACGTAATTACTTTCATGTAATGCTCCTTCTCCATCTTCTTTCCGCGGCACGTCGACTTCTCCTTCCTAATACGCCGCGAGGCGTAGTAGTCTCGAATAGCCTGCACCCGAGCCTCGTGCCGAAAGTTTTGCAGTAGGCGCCTGCATTGCTGATCGATAACCTTTGCCGCGGCCTCCTCGTATCCCTCCTCACACATGTAGAAGGTCTGCAATCAAACGACACAACACTTATTAGTACAATAACTAGCTATTGTTGATTTTTAATTGTGTAAAGTAGAAATTACCCAAAAATGTCTGATCACCATCTCCGCCCTCGTGTGGCACAAAACACCGTCGATCCTCTCCTCAGGCGGGGTCGGTGCAGCCAAGTAGTGCTCCCAGGTCAGTCCTAACTCTCGAACCTGACCCTCACCGGGCAACGTGACAAACCCCGGGAAGTTTTGCCTGACAAGGACACCAAGGATGCTGTTGGGCCTGCGGGCATCCTTGGGATGATGCCAACCCCTGCAGTATGACAAAGCCTTTGGGTAGAAAGCGTCCAAATATTGTCATCATCGCGTCGTAGCATTCTCTGCCCAGGTTGAATTGAGCCTTCAGAGCCATTACTTGCGCGATGGCATCCAGCTAACAAAGCTCAGTGTGCTCATGGAGAGGACGTTTTGAAGACTCCAACATTTCATAGAATGCCTTTGCAGATTCCTCCATCTCATTGTCCGAATCCCGAGCATCATCAAAGTCTTGCACCATGTCTTCGATCCCGGTACCATGCTCGTCGGTGCGATGACGAACCACCTTAGCTCTGGCATGTTGGGCAGACTCACCATGAAAAGTCCACACCGTATAATTAAGCCTGAAACCCCACTTCTGCAGGTGTTTAACCATTTCACCCTATGTCTGCCTTTTAAAGCTGTCGCACCAGGGACAGGGACACCATGTTTTTTCCTGGCCATTTGCAAATGTGGCTCTCACAAACCCCTTGGTATTTGTAAACCATTCTTTGGTCATGTCGTTCTGACTGGTGTGACCGGTGTACATCCACGCACGATCAGTCATCTTGCCTAGCTACTGGACACACAAGAAATATATATATATAATTCAGCATATATATTCATCAGTTCATCAAGTTTGTCAGTTTTATTACGTCCATGCAACCTACACGCTAATAGGTAAAGATAGGTCCTAATCCCACCCCAGTATGTGTAGATTGGGTTCGTTTTCCCTTGCTCTGCTCCGGATCCGACGCAGAATTTCGGCAGCACCTCCCCGCTGTTCTCCTGATACACGTCTCGGCAATAAGCAGAGAGGATGTGTACCCGGAGAACAACAGGGAGGCACTGACGAAATTCCGCATCGGATCCGGAGCAGAGCATACGGGAAAACGAACCCAATCTACACATACTCGGGCTGTCCATGGATAACGTTGGACAATTCGAAAGGACGGCGGTTATAAATATGCAAAGACATGCATATTTATAGATGTCGTCCTTTCGAACGGGAGACGCCTAGGTTACGAAACTTGACATGAAAATAAAATTAAGTGACAACGGCATGACAACAAGAACAGAGCAAATAGGAGGGTCGGGGATCGAGGAGATGACAGTAGTGCTCACCACTAGACCGTGTAGGGGACGTAGTCGCACGGGGAGGCCGTCAAACACCAGACCCTTCAAGCGACGAAAAACTGCACATTTAGATCCACACGATCAAAACGAATATTCAATCCCGATAGAAAAATCTCTCTATGTATGACTACTTTGGCACTTCTATTTTCATATTTTTCTCCTCTATTTCTTCTTCTTCTCCTCTTCTTCTTCCTTTTCTTCTCTTCTTCTTCTTCTTCTCTTCTTCTTCTTCTTCTTCTTTTCTTCTCCTCTTCTTCTTCTCCTCTTTTTCTTCTACTTTCTCCTCTTCTTCTGTTTTTCCTTTTCATCTCCTCCTCCTCCTATTCTACTTCTTCTTCTTCTTCTTCTTCTTCTTCTTCTTCTTCTTCTTCTTCTTCTTCTTCTTTTCATTTGTCCTTTTTCCTTCTTCTTTTCTTCTTCTAACAGTAGCTAGCTAGCTAATTTCTAATCTAAAAAATGAAAAAAAAAACAGAAAAAATGCGGAAGAGGGGGGAAGGGAGGAGGCACAGAGAGCTCACCGGAGGGGGCGTCCGGGCGGCGGGGCCGTCTGGGGTGCCGGGGCGGTGGTGCGCAGGGGCACGGGGGCGGCGGGGCGTCCGGTGGGTGGGGGCGGTGGGGCGGCCGGTGGGTGGTGGCGGCGGGTGGGTGGGGGTGGCGGGGCGGCGGGTGGGTGGGGGTGGCAGGGCGGTGGGCGGTCGGTGGGGGTGGCGGGGCGGGGGGCGGCCGGTGGGCGGGGCGGCGGGGCAGCCGGTGGGTGGGGGCGGCAGTCGGTGGGCGTCGGGGGGAGGGAGGGAGGGAGGCGGGGTGGGCATCGGGGCAGTGGGTGGGTGGGGGTGGCGGGGCGAGGGGCGGCCGGTGGGTGGGGGCGGCGGGCGGCGGGCAGTAGGTGGGTGGGGGCGGCGGGGCTGCCGGTGGGTGGGGGTGGCGGGGCGGCGGGGAGAGAGAGGGGAGGGATGAGGAAGTGAGGGATAGAGGGAGAGGACAGAGGGGTGGGGGACGGCGCCGTTATTAGGGCGTCTCCTTTGCCGTCTGCCAGCCTACCTTTGCCGTTTGCTGGCAGACGGCAAAGAACTGACCTAAGCGGCGCCAGCTTGCCTTTGCCCTTTGCCGTCCGCCAGCTGCCCTTTGCCGTGGGCCGTTTCTTTGCCGTCTGCCCTGCTGGCCCTTTGCCGTCAGCTGGCTGACGGCAAAGAATCGGCCTACGGCAAATTCATTCTTTGCCGTCAGCTTACCCTTTGCCGTCAGCTTTATGCCAGCATACGGCAATGACTTTCTTTGACGTCCGCCTGCTGACGGAAAAGAATCGGCTGACGGCAAAATCCCTGATTCCAGTAGTGTTTATATGAGGGAGAGGCATAAGCTAACATACTTTCTCTACTTGGATCATATGCACTTATGATTGGAACTCTAGCAAGCATCCGCAACTACTAAAGATCATTAAGGTAAAACCCAACCATAGCATTATAAGGTATCAAGTCCTCTTTATTCCCATACGCAAACAACCTACTTACTCGGGTCTGTGCTTCTATCACTCACGCCACCCACCATAAGCGAATCATGAACATATTGCAAACCCTACAGCGGGGATCCCTCACGCTTGCGCGACACGGAGAGCACCATAGGACAGCACCAATAATAAAACATGCGACTCAAACCAATCATGATCATCAATCAACCCATAGGACAACATTCCATATCAAAAATTATCTTTTTATCATTTACATGCTCGAGGACGAGTAGGAATTAAGCTTGGGGATGCTAATACGTCTCCGTCGTATCTATAATTTTTGATTGTTTCATGCCAATATTCTACAACTTTCATATACTTTTGGCAACTTTTTATACTATTTTTGGGAATAACATATTGATCCAGTGCCCAGTGCAAGTTCCTGTTTGTTGCATGTTTTTTGTTTCACAGAATATCCATACCAAACGAAGTCCAAACGCGATAAAACTTACGGAGATTTTTTTTTTGGAATATATGTGATTTTTGGGAAAAAGAATCAACGCGAGACGATGCCCGAGGGGCCCACAAGCCATAGGGGCGCGCCCTAGGGGGTAGGGCGCGCCCTGGACCCTTATGGTCACCCCGTAAGGCGGTTGGTGCCCTTCTTTCACCGCAAGAAAGCTAATATCCGGATAAAAATCGTGTTAAAATTTAAGCCCAATCGGAGTTATGGATCTCCGGGAATTTAAGAAACGGTGAAAGGCCAGAATCTGGGAAGGCAGAAACAGAAGGAAACAGAGAGAGAGATCCAATCTCAGAGGGGCTCTCGCCCCTCCGCCGCGATGGAGGGCATGGACCAGAGGGGAAACCCTCCTCCCATCTAGGGGGGAGGTCAAGGAATAAGAAGAAGGAGGGGGGCTCTCTCCCCCTCTCTCCCGGTGGCACCGGAACGCCGCCGGGGCCATCATCGTGACGGCAATCTACACCAACAACTTCGCCGCCGTCATCACCAACTCTCTCCCCCTCTATGCAGTGGTTCAACACCTCTTCTCCCCGCTGTAATCTCTACTTAAACATGGTGCTCAACGCTATATATTATTTCCCAATGATGTATGGCTATCCTATGATGTTTGAGTAGATCCGTTTTGTCCTATGGGTTGACTGATGATCATGATTGGTTTGAGTTGCATGTTTTATTATTGGTGCTGTCCTATGGTGCTCTCCATGTCGCGCAAGCGTGAGGGATCCCCATTGTAGGGTTTGCAATATGTTCATGATTCGCTTATGGTGGGTGGCGTGAGTGATAGAAGCACAGACCCGAGTAAGTAGGTTGTTTGCGTATGGGAATAAATTGGACTTGATACCTTATAATGCTATGGTTGGGTTTTACCTTAATGATCTTTAGTAGTTGCGGATGCTTGCTAGATTTCCAATCATAAGTGCATATGATCCAAGTAGAGAAAGTATGTTAGCTTATGCCTCTCCCTCATATAAAATTGCAATAATGATTACCGGTCTAGTTATCAATTGCCTAGGGACAAATAACTTTCTTGTGACAAAAAGCTCTCGACTAAGACTAACTTAGTTGTTTCTTT
This sequence comes from Elymus sibiricus, assembly GCA_039707655.1. Lineage (NCBI taxonomy): Eukaryota > Viridiplantae > Streptophyta > Magnoliopsida > Poales > Poaceae > Elymus > Elymus sibiricus. The sequence goes on from CM077665.1 coordinate 61,784,079, forward strand.
ATCTAAGCAGCCCCTAGTTTTTATTTACGTGCTCTTTATTATCTTGCAAACCTATCCTATCACACCTACAAAGTACTTCTAGTTTCATACTTGTTCTAGGTAAAGCGAACGTTAAGCGTGCGTAGAGTTGTATCGGTGGTCGATAGAACTTGAGGGAATATTTGTTCTACCTTTAGCTCCTTGTTGGGTTCGACACTCTTACTTATCAAGAAAGGCTACAATTGATCCCCTATACTTGTGGGTTATCAATGGTTAAACCTATTTTGTACTCAAATGGTTGAACCATGGCAGCAATATTTTTTTGACCGGGAACCTAACCAGTGGCGGGCAATAATATAAAACCACCAATGGTACGAAGGCTATCAGTGGCAAGTGGCGGGACGAGTAGCGCGCTAGCTACTGATACCTACATTACCAGTGGCAGGCCACACAATGCGCCCGCCATTGGTAGGCATTTTGCACCCGTCACCAGTAGCATATTTTGCAGTAGTGCGTAATTCAAGGTCACTGATACGTCCATTTTGCATCATGATTTCCTACTGTTATTTACTTTGTTTTGTTGAATAATAATGCTTTGGGGAGTGATTCTAATGCCTTTTCTCTCATAATATGCAAGGTTTACACAAAGAGGGAGAATACCGGCAGCTGGAATTCTGGACCCAAGAAAAGCACATCAGAGATACCTATTCTGCACAACTCCAATGAAGCTGAAATTTTACGGAGATTATTTTTGTATTTAATAAAAAATACTGGAGCAGAAAACTACCGGAGGGGGCCTGCCAGGTGGGCACAACCCACCAGGGTGCGCCACACTCCCCTGGGCGCTCCCTGGTGTATCGTGGCCACCTCGGCCCACCTCCGGAGCCCATCTTCTGGTATATAGTCACATTTGACCTAGAAAAAAAATCAGAGGAGGACTTTCGAGATGAAGCGCCGCCGCTTCGAGGCGGAACTTGGGCAGGAGCACTTTTGCCCTCCGGCGGAGCGATTTCGCCGGGGGAACCTCCCTTCCGGAGGGGGAAATCGAAGCCATCGTCATCGCCAACACCCCTATCATCTTTGGGAGGCCAATATTCATCAACATCTTCAACATCACCATCTCCTCTCAAACCCTAGTTCATCTCTTGTGTTCAATCTTTGTACCAGAACCTCAGATTGGTACGTGTGGGTGACTAGTAGTGTTGATTACCTTGCGTACTTGATTACTATATGGTTTATTTGGTGGAAGATTATATGTTCAGATCCATTATACTATTCAATAACTCTCTGATCTTGAGCATGTTTATTATTTGTGAGTAGTTCCTTTGTTCTTGAGGTCACGGGAGAAGTCATGTTGCAAGTAATCATGTGAATTTGATATGTGTTCGATATTTTGATGATATGTATGTTGTCATTCCCTTAGTGGTGTCATGTGAACGTCGACTACATGACACTTCACCATTCATGGGCCTAAGGGAATGCATTGTGGAGTAGTTATTAGATGATGGGTTGCTAGAGTGACAGAAGCTTAAACCCTAGTTTATGCGCTACTTCGTAAGGGGCTGAGTTGGATCCAAACATTTAATGCTATGGTTAGATTTTATCTTAATACTTTTCTCGTAGTTGCGGATGCTTGCGAGGGGGTTAATCATAAGTGGGAGGTTGTTCAAGTAAGAACAGCACCCAAGCACCGGTCCACCCACATATCAAATTATCAAAGTAGTGAACACGAATCAAATCAACATGATAAAAGTGACTAGACGAAATTCCCGTGTACCCTCAAGAACACTTTGCCTATTACTAGAGATTGTTCTGGCCTGTCCTTTGCCACAAAAGGATTGGGCTACCTAGCTGCACCTTGTTTACCGTTACCGTTACTTGCTTGTTACCAACTATCTTGCTATCAAACTATCTGTTACCTACAATTTCAGTGCTTGCAGAAATTACCTTGCTGAAAACCGCTTGTCATTTCCTTCTGCTCCTCGTTGGGTTCGACACTCTTACTTATCTAAAGGACTACGATTGATCCCCTATACTTGTGGGTCATCAAGACTCTTTTCTGGCGCCGTTGCCGGGGAGTGAAGCGCTCTTGGTCAGTGGAAATCGGTAAGGAAACACTTATACTATGTGCTGAAATTTATTGCTACTTGCTACTATGGAAAACAATCCTTTGAGGGGTTTGTTCGGGGTATCTTCACCTTGACCGGAACCACAATTAGTTGCCCCTCAACCTACTGCACCTACTGAAAATATTGGTTATGAAATTCCTTCGGGTATGGTAGAACAACTGCTTGCTAAACCTTATGCAGGAGATGGAACTGAACATCCTGATATGCACCTCTTATATGTGAACGAAATTTGTGGATTATTTAAGCTTGCAGGTTTACCCGGAGATGAAGTTAAGAAGAAGGTTTTCCCTTTATCTTTGAAGGGAAAAGCATTGACATGGTATAGGCTATGTGATGATCTTGGATCGTGGAACTGGAATCGTTTGCAATTGGAATTTCATCAAAAGTTTTATCCCATGCATCTAGTTCATCGTGATCGGAATTATATATATAATTTTTGGCCTCGTGAAGGAGAAAGCATCGCTCTAGCTTGGGGGAGGCTTAAGTCAATGTTATATTCATGCCCCAATCATGACATTCCGAGAGAAGTTATCATTCAGAATTTTTATGCTCGGCTTTCTCATAATGATCAATCCATGCTCGATACTTCTTGTACCGGTTCTTATATGAAGAAGACTATTGAATTTAAGTGGGATCTCTTAGAAAGAATTCAACGCAACTCTGAAGATTGGGAACTCGACGAAGGTAATGAGTCAGGTATAAAGCTTGAATTTGATTGTGTTAAATCTTTTATGAATACCGATACTTTTCATAAGTTTAGCACTAAATATGGACTTGACTCTGAGATAGTAGCCTCTTTTTGCGAAGCATTCGCTACTCACGTTGACCTCCCTAAGGAGAAGTGGTTTAAATATCATCCCCCTATTAAAGAAGAAATTAAAGAACATGTCATAACTAAAGAAGAAACCATCTTTTACAATGCTTATATTGCAAAACCACCTTTCCCTGTTAGGATAAAGGAACATGCTAAGGTATCAACTGTACTTCGTAAGAGTAATATAAGAGCACCTAAACCCCCTGAACCAATTAAAGTAGAACCTAGTATTGCTATGGTTAAAGATCTCTTGGTAGAAAATATTGATGGGCATGTTATCTACTTTTGTGATGAAGCTACTAGAATTGGTAAACCCGATGAAAAAGATAAACATAGACCCATAGAAGGCATGCATGTTGTCTCAGTCAAAATAGGAGATCATTGCTATCATGGTTTATGTGATTTGGGTGCTAGTGTGAGTGCTATCCCTTTTAACCTATACCAAGAAATTATGGATGAAATAGCACCTGCTGAAATGGAAGACATTGATGTTACTATTAAACTTGCTAATAGAGACACTATCACACCACTTGGGATTGTTAGAGATGTTGAAGTCTTGTGTAAGAAAGTAAAATACCCAACCGATTTTCTAGTTCTTGGTTCCCCACAAGATGACTTTTGTCCCATTATCTTTGGTAGACCTTTCTTGAGCACCGTCAATACTAAGATAGATTGTGAAAAACAAAATGTCGGTGTCAGCTTTGGTAATGTGTCTCATGAGTTTAATTTTTCCAAGTTTAGTAGACAACCCCGTGATAAAACGTTATCTAGTAAGGATGAAATAATTGGTCTTGCTTATATTGATGTGCCTCCTACTGATCCATTAGAACAATATTTGCTTGACCATGAAAATGATATGCACTTGCGTGAAAGAAATGAAATAGATCAAATTTTCTTCGAACAACAACCTCTCCTGAAACACAATTTGCCTATTGAAACTCTTGGAGGTCCTCCTCCACCCAAAGGTGATCCTGTGTTTGAATTGAAACAATTGCCTGACACTCTGAAGTATGCTTATCTTGATGAGAAAAAGATATATCATGTTATTATTAGTGCTAACCCTTCAGAACATGAAGAAGAGAGATTATTGAAAGTTCTCAGGAAGCACCGGGCTGCTATTGGATATACTCTTGATGATCTTAAGGGCATTAGTCCCACTCTATGTCAGCACAAGATTAATATGGAACCTGATGCTAAACCCGTTGTTGACCACCAACAGCGATTGAATCCTAAGATGAAGGAAGTGGTAAGAACTGAAATATTAAAACTTTTGGAAACATGTATAATCTATCCTATTGCTGATAGTAGATGGGTAAGTCCCGTTCATTGTGTCCCTAAGAAAGGAGGTATCATCGTTGTTCCTAATGATAAGAATGAACTCATTCCACAAAGAATTGTCACTAGCTATAGAATGGTAATTGATTTTAGAAAATTAAATAAAGCTACTAGGAAAGATCATTACCCTCTGCCTTTCATTGATCAAATGCTAGAAAGACTATCCAAGCACACACACTTTTGTTTCCTAGATGGATATTCTGGTTTCTCTCAAATACCTGTGTCACAATCCGATCAAGAGAAAACCACATTTACTTGCCCTTTTGGAACCTATGCTTATAGACGTATGCCTTTTGGTTTATGCAATGCACCTGCTACCTTTCAAAGATGTATGACTGCTATATTCTCTGATTTTTGTGAAAATATTATGGAGGTTTTCATGGATGATTTTTCCGTTTACGGAACTTCTTTTGATGATTGCTTAAGCAACCTTGATCGAGTTTTGCAGAGATGTGAACAAACTAATCTTGTCTTGAATTGGGAGGAGTGCCACTTTATGGTTAATGAAGGTATTGTCTTGGGGCATAAAATATCTGAGCGAGGTATTGAGGTGGATAAAGCTAAAGTTGATGCAACTGAGAAAATGCCATGTCCCAAAGATATTAAAGGTATTCAAAGTTTCCTTGGTCATGCTGGTTTTTATAGGAGGTTCATTAAAGACTTCTCTAAAATTTCTAGGCCTCTTACTAATCTTTTGCAAAAGGATATTCCTTTTGTTTTTTATGATGATTGTGTGGAAGCCTTTGAAACACTCAAAAAAGCCTTAACCTCTGCACCTATCGTTCAACCACCTGATTGGAACTTGCCTTTTGAAATTATGTGTGATGCTAGTGATTATGTTGTTGGTGCTGTTCTAGGACAAAGAGTAGATAAGAAATTGAATGTTATCCATTATGCTAGCAAAACTCTCGACAGTGCTCAACGAAATTATGCTACTACTGAAAAGGAATTTTTAGCGATTGTGTTTGCTTGTGATAAATTTAGATCCTATATTGTTGATTCCAAAGTTATTGTTCACACCGATCATGCTGCTATAAAATACCTTATGGAAAAGAAAGATGCTAAACCTAGACTCATTAGGTGGGTTCTCTTGCTTCAAGAATTTGACTTACACATTGTTGATAGGAAGGGAGCTGAGAACCCAGTAGCTGATAACTTGTCTAGGTTAGAAAATATTCTTGATGACCCACTACCTATTGATGATAGTTTCCCTGACGAATAGTTAGCTGCAATAAATGTTTCTCAAAACACACCTTGGTATGCTGATTGTGCTAACTACATTGTCGCTAAATATATACCACCTAGCTTCACATACCAACAAAAGAAAAAGAAATCTATGACTTGAGACATTACTTTTGGGATGACCCACATCTTTATAAAGAAGGAGTAGATGGTATTATTAGACGTTGTGTACCTGAGCATGAACAGGAAAAAATCCTACGGAAATGTCATTCCGAAGCTTATGGAGGACATCATGCGGGAGATAGAACTTCTCATAAGGTATTACAATCTGGTTTTTATTGGTCTACTCTCTTCAAAGATGCCCGTAAGTTTGTCTTGTCTTGTGATGAATGTCAAAGAATTGGTAATATCGGTAAGCTTCAGGAAATGCCTATGAGTTATTCACTTGTTGTTGAACCATTTGACGTTTGGGGTTTTGATTATATGGGGCCTTTTCCTTCCTCCAACGGGTACACTCATATTTTGGTTGCTGTTGATTATGTCACTAAGTGGGCAAAAGCTATTCCAACTAGTAGTGCTGATCACCACACCTCCATTAAAATGCTTAAAGAGGTTATCTTCTCGAGGTTTGGAGTTCCTAGATATTTAATGACCGATGGTGGTTCACACTTTATCCATGGTGCTTTCCGTAAGATGCTTGCTAAATATGATGTTAACCATAGAATTTCATCACCCTATCATCCTCAATCTAGTGGTCAAGTTGAACTTAGCAATAGAGAAATAAAATTAATATTACAAAAAACTGTCAATAGGTCCCGTAAGAATTGGTCTAAGAAATTAGATGATGCACTTTGGGCATATAGAACAGCTTATAAAAATCCTATGGGTATGTCTCCATATAAAATGGTATATGGGAAAGCTTGTCATTTGCCTCTAGAATTAGAACACAAAGCATTTTGGGCAATTAAAGAACTTAATTATGATTTCAAACTTGCCGGTGAGAAGAGGCTATTTGATATTAGCTCACTAGATGAATGGAGAACCCAAGCCTATGAAAATGCCAAGCTATTCAAAGAAAAAGTAAAAAGATGGCATGACAAAAGAATCCAAAAGCGGGAATTCAAAATAGGAGACTACGTTCTTTTGTTCAACTCTCGTTTAAGATTTTTTTGCAGGAAAGCTTCTCTCCAAATGGAAGGGACCATATATTATCGAAGAGGTCTATCGTTCTGGAGTGTAACGCCCAAGATGCGATCCTATCCTTATTTTGGCTCGAGGGCCTCGATAGGGATAGAAACGCATCTCGTCGTTTTGCAAGAATGGATATCATTACAAGTACATGTAAAGAAGAGATGAGTATATGGAATTGGCTTACACTCGCCACAAACTACATCAATATCACATCAATACAACAATGTATCCAAACATCATAGAGAAGAGCAGGGTCCGGCTACGGACGAAAGCAAACGATAAAATGACATCCATCCTTGCTATCCCAGGCTGCTGATACGTCTCCAACGTATCTATACTTTTTGATTGTTCCATGCTATTATATTATTTATTTTGGATGTTTTATATGCATTAATATGCTATTTTATATTATTTTTAAGACTAACCTATTAATCTAGAGCCTAGTGCTAGTTTCTAGGGCTGGGCGTTCGGTTCCCCCAAACCGTTCGGGTCGGTGCTTCGGTCTTTTAGAAAATTCGGTTGTCCAAAAGTACTGACCGATCGGTCAATGGCAAAAGCACTAACCGATGAATAACCGCACCGAGATTTCGGTCCGGTCATCGGTTCTGACCGAACGGCCCCGAATATTTAATAATGACAGGAATCGTTGCACATGCACACCACACAACCCTGAACATTTAATAATGGCTGGAATCGCTGCATACCGAAACAACCCTGATTATTTAATAAGTGCAGGAATCGCTACACTATTCTCCAGTTCCTTTTTGCCAAAACTACCCCCATTTCCCATCTATTCTTAACAATCAGGAAGAGCAAACAACTGATAATATATAACAGCATGCTATAGACTTAACACATATACGACATAATAATATCATCACCATAAAACAATAGTTTAGCGCGCCCACGAATTGAGTCTCAACATAGGAGATAACTTGTAAATTTTGACGACAAACACACTTAGTTCTCAAGACTTAAATTTAAAACATGAAATGAACGCAGCAGGCAGCGTACAATAGCACTATCGCTGCAATCCCCCAATTTATAAACTTCAAGCTTTATTGCTTCTGCTCCAGCGACTATCAGTAGTTTATTCAGAACCACGGCCAACCAAAAAGAACATCTGGAATATGAACAATAATTCAGTTGAGTTGTTCATACATAGAAACATAAATATATTATGATTTCGATTTGAATTGAAGCACCAAGATTAATTCTTATAACTCAGAAGTGGAAGCTCACCAATCGTTCAGTAGGCTTTGCGGTGGTGGGTGGCTTGGCATTGCTTTGGGGCTTGACTTTCTCCTTATATTCAGCAATTAACTCTGATAAACAACAATGGTGGAAGCAATCATTAAATAGCAACAAATGAACACATATTACATAATGCCAGATTAATTGAATCAAGTTACCTTGTTCGAGCTTGGTCAATTCTTCAGTGTTCTCTACTATGCTGACATGAGTACCATATCGAAGCCAATCCTGAGTGCACACAAGGGCTACGGATCTGAATGGAGTTAGAGAAGATCTGAACTCATCAAGAATACGCCCACTAGTAGAGAATGCAGACTCAAATGCAACCGTGGATATGGGGATTGCCAAAACATCCCGTGCCAAGCATGCCAATATAGGAAACCTAGATGAGTTAACCTTCCACCAATCTAATATGTCAAATTTTGGGCCATCGTCTAGGTAGTAAACAGTAATGGTAAATTCATCAGCCAAGTGCGTACATACTACAACAAATATTTTAGGCTGACAACAAATTATATGGACTAGACAGACATCTGAAAGTGTGATTTGAAAACAAAATAAAATCTTCATGTAATTTGTATGCCAAGTTCACTACATGAACTACAAAGGATCTGTACTTTCAGTTTTGATTGCAAGGTTGTCCGGAACAGAATAAAACAATAAGAACTGTTCCACATCTCTGTACTAGAAAATCTGAACAACAGCTACATCTCACTGTCCGGATCAAAAAACTACTACTAGAACATATGTGGAACTGTTCAGATCTCTGTACTGCAACATCTGAACCACACTCTCACTGTCCAGATCGAAAAACAACTAGAAATCTGAACGACACTCTGAATGAATAGTTAGAAAAACTAGAACATCTTAACTACACATGCGTACAAATTTTAGAAGTTTAGGCATAAAAAAATCGGCCAAGAAAGCAACAAAGTCTAGTTACGTCAATGATTAAATCGGCTATTTTTTTTTCTCTAAGCAAACCACACCATCAAATAGGTGAATCTTAAAACGATTAAATCAACACTACTACACAGGGAGTGAACACATGTACTTACGTTGTAGTTGCAGGAGGCAGGACCGCAGGAGCGTCCTATGGCTGTCAACCCGTCCTTGTTCTCAATCTCAAGAGCGGTGAATCTGCAGGGAGGTTGTGCGGCCAACGGTGCTTGAGCTCCGCGGAGCTCTCAAGGATCCATCTCCGGGCTCAGGGGAGCCTCCTAGGGTTTCGAGTGCTTCGTCTCCGGTGAGTGATTCGCCGTTGGGGCAGCAATGGCAATATATACAGGATTTGGCCATACGGAACAGTGGAAAGGGCCAGAAATTTCGGATTGGAAAGAATCGAGCATTAAACAGAGAATCGAATAGCCAAGGTAGGTCATGGCTGCAGGTCAGGTTGAGCGTAATTGGGGATTTGGGGGGATCTGTGAGTAGGGCAGGTCAGGAGCGCAATTTGGGGAAATAAGGAGCTGTGACCTGCGGGGCTATTTTTTAGTCCGTCTTCGGTCTGTTCGGGTACCCGCGGGTCAAACCCGAATCCACCGAATTAAGTTCGGTTTTCCCACGATGCTAACCGATCGTAGTACCGAATTTATCGGTTCCGGTTTATTCGGCTTCGGTCTCGGTTTTTTCGGTTCGACACTTCGGTCTTCGGTTAAAATGCCCACCCCTACCAGTTTTTGTTTTTTCCTTGTTTTTGAGTATTGCTGATATGGAATATTAAACGGAGTCTAAACGGAATAAAATCTTCGGAATAATTTTTTTTGGACCAGAAGACATCTAACAAGCTTGGAGACCAAGGCAGGAGAGCCGCCGTGTGGCCACAAGCCACAGGGGCGCGCCCAGGGGGTAGGGTGCGCCCCCCTGGCTTGTGGGCCCACGACAGCTCCCCCAACCCTATTTCTCGGCCTATAAATTCACAAATATTCCCTAGATACCAGAGAGAGCCACGAAAACACTTTTCCGCCGCCAGGAGCCTCGGTTCCCGTGAGATCCAATCTTGGAGCCTTTTCCGGTAATCTGCCGGAGGGGGATTCGATCACGGAGGGCATCTACATCAACTCCATTGCCCCTCCGATGATGCGTGAGTAGGTCACCACAGACCTTCGGGTCCATAGCTAGTAGCTAGATGGCTTCTTCTCTCTCTTTGCTCTTCAACCATGTTCTTCATGATCTTCATGGAGATCTATCCGATGTAATACTCTTTTGCGGTGTGTCTGTCGAGATCCGATGAATTGTGGGTTTATGTTCACATTATCTATGAATATTATTTGAGTCTTTTCTGAATTCTTATATGCATGATTTCATATCTTTGCAAGTCTCTTCGAGTTATTGGTTTGGTTTGGCCAACTAGATTGGTAATTCTTGCAATGGGAGAAGTGCTTAGTTTTGGGTTCAATCTTGCGGTGTCCTCACCCAGTGACATAGTAGGGGTAGCGAGGCACGTATTGTATTGTTGCCATCGAGGATAAAAAGATGGGGTTTTCATCATATTGCTTGAGTTTATCCCTCTACATCATGTCATCTTACCTAATGCGTTACTCTGTTCTTCATGAACTTAATACTCTAGATGCAGGCAGGAGTCGGTCGATGTGTGGAGTAATAGTAGTAGATGCAGAATTGTTTCGGTCTACTTGACACGGACGTGATGCCTATATGCATAATCATTGCCTTGGATATCTTCATAATTATTCGCTTTTCTATCAATTGCTCGACAGTAATTTGTTCACCCACCGTAATACTTGCCATCATGAGGGAAGCCTCTAGTGAAACCTATGGCCCCCGGGTCTATTTTCCATATTATACTTTCAGATCTAAAACCAAAAATACCAAAAATACCTTGCTACATTATTTTTACTTTTGTTTTACTTTCCTTTCAAGCAATCATATCTATCTATCTCTATCAGATCTCATCCTTGCAAGTAACCGTGAAGGGATTGACAACCCCTTTATAGCGTTGGGTGCAAGTGTTTGATTCTTTGTGTAGGTATATCTATTGGTGACTTGCTTGTATCTCCTACTGGATTGATACCTTGGTTCTCAACAACTGAGGGAAATACTTATCTACTTTGCTGCATCACCCGTTCCTCTTCACGGAAACCAACGCATGCTCGAGAAGTAGCAAGAAGGATTTCTGGCGCCGTTGCCGGGGAGATACATTGCAAGTCAAGACAAGAACTTTCCCGTCAACTTGTCAATTTCTGACGTGGTTGCCGGAGAGATCTACATCAAGCCTACCAAGTACCCATCACAAACTCATCTCTTGCATTTACTTTATTTGCCATTTGCCTCTCGTTTTCCTTTCCCCCACTTCTAAAACGATTTTCTAAAAAGATTTGCTCTTTTCCACTCTCTTTTCCGCTGGATCTCTTACTTGTTGCTATGTCTAGCGTTTCTACTTCCCCCTTGTCACCAGATTTTGAAATCCTCTACTTCAAGCAAAAACAAGGGGAAAATTTGAAAGATGCCAGGTATAGGCTAATGGAATCTTGTCGTAACTCCAATCTGAAAGGAGATGCCAAAGTTTTGCTTAGAAATTTTTACATTGGTTTGGCTTTGCATCATAGAGAGCTTTTAGATTTCGCCTCAAAAGGAAATTTTATTGAGTTAGATACGAACGCTGCTTATGAAGTTTTGGAGGGGATTTTGGGGGTTCCTCCACCCAACAAAGGGTTTGCTTTCTCACAAGAAGGAGTTCAAATCCTCGACAAATTGAGTGACTTACACAAGCACTTGGTCGAGTTACAACAATATCATGAACCCCTCAAACATATTAATGGAAACCTCAATCGTTTGAATACTTTGATTACTCTTTGCAATAAGCGTTTGGATATTTTGGACATCAAGATGGATCCTTCCCCCACGAATCCGGGGAAAAGGAAAGAACCCCCCGGATTTGAGAAGGCCCTCACAAAAGTTGCCAATACCAAAGATGACAAGACCTAGATCTATTGCGTTTTGCCTAGCTAGGGGCGTTAAACAATAGCGTTTGTTGGGAGGCAACCCAATTTTATTTTTGCTTTCTGTTTTTTGCTTCTGTTTTGGTGTGATTTGCACAATATTACTTCTGTAATAATTGTGTTTTCTTGTTTAAATTAGTGTTTGAGCCAAGTAAGACCTTTGGGATGGTCTACGGTGTTTGTTGATTTGATTTTGCTGAAAAACAGAAACTTTTTCTCTCAGTCCAGGAATTTTGTAAATTCACTGGAACGTGATTTTGATCTAAAATTTTTACACAAGATTGATATACAAATTTCCCTGATTTTCCTAATTTTTCAGAATTTTTGGAGTTACAGAAGTATTCGAACTCTATAGATTTCTACAGACTGTTCTGTTTTTGACAGATTCTGGTTTCTATGTGTTTTTTGCTTATTTTGATGTATCTATGGGTTGTATCGGGGGGTATGAACGATGGAGAAGTTAGAATACATTAGATATTACACCAATATAAATAAAGAATGAGTTCACAACAGTACCTAAGTGGTGGTTTATTTTTCTTATACTAACGGATCTCATGAGTTTTCTGTTGAGTTTTGTGTTGTGAAGTTTTCAAGTTTTGGGTAAAGATTTGATGGACTATGGAATAAGGAGTGACAAGAGCCTAAGCTTGGGGATGCCCAAGGCACCCCAAGCCATATTCAAGGATACCAAAAAGCCTAAGCTTGGGGATGCCCCGGAAGGCATCCCCTCTTTCGTCTTCAATCCATCGGTAAATTTACTTGAGGCTGTATTTTTATTCACCACATGATATGTGTTTTGCTTGGAGCGTCTTGTATGATATGAGTCTTTGCTTTTTAGTTTGCCACAATCATCCTTGATGCACACATCTTTTGAGAGAGACACGCTGAATCGTGAATTTAGTAGAATACTCTATGTGCTTCACTTATATCTTTTGAGCTAGGCAATGTTGCTCTAGTGCTTCACTTATATCTTTTTAGAGCACGGTGGTGTTATATTTTATAGAAATTATTGAACTCTCGTACCTCACTTGTATTATTTTGAGAGTTTCTTAAAACAGCATGGTAATTTGTTTAGGTTATGAATTTAGTCCTAATATAATAGGCATCCAAGAGGGATATAATAAAAACTTTCATATTAAGTGCATTGGATACTATGAGAAGTTTGATTCCTTGCATATAGTTTTGAGATAATGGAGATGGTAATATGAGAGTCATGCTAGTGAGTAGTTGTGAATTGGAAGAGATACTTGTGTTGAAGTTTGTGCTTCCCGTAGCATGCACGTATGGTGAACCGTTATGTAACGAAGTCGGAGCATGATTTGTTTAATGATTGTCGACCTTTGTGTGAGGGTCGGGAGCGCGTGATGGTTAACTCCTACCAACCTCTCCCCTAGGAGCATGCGTCTAATGCTTTGTTTGATAACTAATTGACTTTTGCAATAAGTATGTGAGTTCTTTATGACTAATGTTGAGTCCATGGATTATACGCACTCTCACCCTTCCACCATTGCTAGCCTCTCTAGTACCGCGCAACTTTCGCCGGTACATCAAACCCACCTTCCTCAAAACAGCCACCATATATTTTCCTCAAAACAGCCACCATACCTACCTATTATGGCATTTCCATAGCCATTCCGAGATATATTGCCATGCAACTTCCACCGTTCCGCTTTTCTTGACATGCACCATCACTTCCATATTGCATATAGAGTCATATTTTGTCATAGGTATCGAGTTGTAATTTTCCTTTTGAGTTGTAAGTAAACAAAAGTGTGATGATTTTCATTATTAGAGCATTGTCCCGTGTGAGAAAAGGATGATGGAAGCCATGACTCCCTCACAAGTTGGGATGAGTATCCGGACTTTACAAAAAAATAAAAGAGGCCAGCGAAGCCCAAATAAAAAAAAAGAGGCCAAAGATGCCCACCAAAATAAAAAAAATAAAAAAAATGAGAGAAAGAGAGAAGGGACAATTGCTACTATACTTTTCCACACTTGTGCTTCAAAGTAGCACCATGATCTTCATGATAGAGAGTCTCCTATTTTGTCACTTTCATATAACTAGTGGAGTTTCATCTTGCACGACCACTTAGTTTTCTTTTTGAGCTTTCATACACTTATAGCTCTAGTGCACCCGTTGCATGGCAATCCCTACTCACTCACATTGATATCTATTGATGGGCATCTCCATAGCCCGTTGATACGCCTAGTTGATGTGAGACTATCTTCTCCCTTTTTCCTTGCAACCTCCACCACATTCTATTCCACCTATAGTGCTATATCCATGGCTCACGCTCATGTATTGCGTGAGAGTTGAAAAGGTTTGAGAACACCAAAAGTGTGAAACAATTGCTTGGCTTGTTCATCGGGGTTGTGCATGAATTAGATACTTTGTGTGGGGAAGATGGAGCATAGCCAGACCATATGATTTTGTAGGGATAACTTTCTAAGGCCATGTTATTTCGAAAGGACACGATTGCCTTGTTGGTGTGCTCGAAGTATTACTGTTTTTATGTCAATATTAGACTATTGTTTTGAATCTTACGAATCTGAATATTCATGCCACAAAAAAGAATATTACATGGATAAATATGTTAGGTAGCATTCCACATCAAAAATTCTGTTTTTATCATTTAGCTACTCGAGGACGAGCAGGAATTAAGCTTGGGGATGCTTGATACGTCTCCAACGTATCTATAATTTTTGATTGTTCCATGCTATTATATTATCTGTTTTGGATGTTTAATATGCATTAATATGCTATTTTATATTATTTTTGGGACTAACCTATTAATCTAGAGCCTAGTGCCAGTTTCTGTTTTTTCCTTGTTTTTGAGTATTGCAGATAAGGAATATTAAACGGAGTCCAAACGGAATAAAATCTTCGGAATAATTTTTCTTGGACCAGAAGATATCTACCAAGCTTGGAGACCAAGGCAGGAGAGCCGCCGTGTGGCCACAAGCCACAGGGGCGCGCCAAGGGGGGTAGGGCGCGCCCCCCTGGCTTGTGGGCCCACGGCAGCTCCCCCAACCCTATTTCTCGGCATATAAATTCACAAATATTCCCTGGATACCAGAGAGAGCCACGAAAACACTTTTCCATCGCCAGGAGCCTCGGTTCCCGTGAGATCCAATCTTGGAGCCTTTTCCGATAATCTGCCGGAGGGGGATTCGATCACGGAGGGCATCTACATCAACTCCATTGCCCCTCCGATGATGCGTGAGTAGGTCACCACAGACCTTCGGGTCCATAGCTAGTAGCTAGATGGCTTCTTCTCTCTCTTTGCTCTTCAATACCATGTTCTTCATGATCTTCATGGAGATCTATCCGATGTAATACTCTTTTGCGGTGTGTTTGTTGAGATCCGATGAATTGTGGGTTTATGTTCAGATTATCTATGAATATTATTTGAGTCTTTTCTGAGTTCTTATATGCATGATTTCATATCTTTGCAAGTCTCTTCGAGTTATTGGTTTGGTTTGGCCAACTAGATTGGTAATTCTTGCAATGGGAGAAGTGCTTAGTTTTGGGTTCAATCTTGCGGTGTCCTCACCCAGTGACATAGTAGGGGTAGCGAGGCACGTATTGTATTGTTGCCATCGAGGATAAAAAGATGGGGTTTTCATCATATTGCTTGAGTTTATCCCTCTACATCATGTCATCTTACCTAATGCGTTACTCTGTTCTTCATGAACTTAATACTCTAGATGCAGGCAGGAGTCGGTCAATGTGTGGAGTAATAGTAGTAGATGCAGAATCGTTTCGGTCTACTTGACACGGACGTGATGCCTATATGCATAATCATTGCCTTGGATATCTTCATAATTATTCGCTTTTCTATCAATTGCTCGATAGTAATTTGTTCACCCACCGTAATACTTGCCATCATGAGAGAAGCCTCTAGTGAAACCTATGGCCCCGGGTCTATTTTCCATATTATACTTTCAGATCTAAAACCAAAAATACCAAAAATACCTTGCTGCATTATTTTTACTTTTGTTTTACTTTCCTTTCAAGCAATCATATATATCTATCTCTATCAGATCTCATCCTTGCAAGTAACCGTGAAGGGATTGACAACCCCTTTATAGCGTTGGGTGCAAGTGTTTGATTCTTTGTGTAGGTACATCTATTGGGGACTTGCTTGTATCTCCTACTGGATTGATACCTTGGTTCTCAACAACTGAGGGAAATACTTATCTACTTTGCTGCATCACCCGTTCCTCTTCACGGAAACTAACGCATGCTCGAGAAGTAGCAGCTGCCTCCTGGAACCCATCCTAGATCGATGATGATGAAGAAGAAGAACTCCAAATCAAACAAGCATCGCTCTCACGTCAAAGCATCGCATTACCTATACCTACAACTGTTGTTGTAGTAATCTGTGAGCCACAGGGGACTCAGCAATCTCATTTCCAACGGTATCAAGACTATTAAAGCTTAATGGGTGAGGTATGGTTAAGTGTTGAGGCTGCAGCAAGCACTAAGCATTTATTTGAGTGTCTAACATACGAGTACAAGAGTAAGGGGGGATGATCGTCGTATAAACGGACGTGAACTAGTAATGATCTCTAAGAGATCCTGAACACCGACTTACGAACAAACATAACCCCACCGTGTTCTCTCTCGGTTCAGAAATCACGAGATTAGACAGTCACGGTTACGCACACGGTTGGTGTATTTTATTCGAGTTTACTTCAAGTTTGCTATGACCGGGTGTTAAACAAAGTTTCCAAGTTGCCACTTAACCGCGGGCACGGCTTTCCAAAAGATTTAACCCTGCAGGGGTGCTCCAACTCATCCATCACAAACTAACCACACACCGCGGGAATAACCTCGACCATGACTCCCGTGATCTCCTAGGAAATTCGGTAGGAAAATCGCAACCTCGGGATAGCCCGAAGTATTCTCGGAATTCCTCGCACAAGACGTTCGAGAAAGGTAAAAGAAATCCAGCAAGGCCTCCCGGTGAGCCAGATCCGCATCTAGAGCCGTGCGCTCTCTATCTACGGGCATCATCCGTCTATGCGAAGTGGACGGTAGCCTGAAAATGCCTCGATTTGCCCCGAGGTGGCACCGCCGACTGCTAGGTAGCTGGACCAACACTCATGAGGAGCACCGGCCCGGGTTGTTGATTAAAGATCCGCGGGTGCCGGCGGGTCCCTATGCAATTTTAGTTGTTATTAGGCAAATGGTAAAACCAATGTTGGGCCTTGCCAGACGAGTTTTATCCCAAAACGAAAATCAAGGGGGTCCCCATAACAACCCCGAGCATGTTAGCAGCGCTCAATATGGAACATAACACCGGTACACAAGTAACTAGGGCGGCAAAAGTGGAACAAAACACCGAGCAAAAGGCCAAGCGGTAACATAGCCAAACAATGGTGTGCTGGGATGTGGAGGGGTTAGAGGCTTTTCATGGCATTTTGGGAGGCTTGACAAACAAGTGGTAGGTAGCGAGACAGCGATGGAAACGAGACAACTAGCATGGCAATGATAGTAGTGGTATCCAGGGAAATGATCATCTTGCCTGAGATCCCGCTTGGAAGAAGATCGAGTCCATGAAGAAGACGAACCAACGTAGTCAAACGAATCCTCACACTCCGAACGCTTTTGGAACTCTATCGAGAAGAAGCAATCCGAAAACAACAATCAACAAATGATAAACACCACTACAAATGCATGACATGATGCACAACAAGGATGATGCATGTTCGGTTTAATTATGCATGGCATGGCAATCACAACAATCAAATACTACACATTAAGTGAAGCTCAATATGCAACGAGTTGCATATTGACGAAACTCCACATTCTAATTATTTAGTTCACTCTCGTTAGGTACACGACAATATTAAATGTTATTAAACATGGCAAGAGGTGAAGCATAATTAAACTACACTATCTAGGCATCTTAAATGAGGTCGGAAACAACTTATAGTATTTCCGAAGCGACCTCATATGCAAATTATGAATTTGGTCCAGATCTGAACTAACCACGTTTTATATTTATTAAACAGGGAAATAAAGTCCACAATGCGATTCTACTCGTCATTCTAGTCGATTTACATATATAGATCATATAAAACGGAGCTACGGTCTAGAAGTTACGACACACACAAGATGAACATGTCATGAATGCAAATACATGGAAATGACAACCACAAGCACTTCAAAACGTGGATGCAACATGATAACATGATACTACATGCAATTCTAGGCAAGATTCATATATGGCACGTCCAAAACGGAGCTACGGTTCAACAAATACAAACAACACAAGTTTTGGTTAAAATCTGTCCAAAACAGCAACATGGCATATTGCACACATGAAAACAACAAGCTACAAGATTCTAAAATGCACAAACTAAGCATGGGGCAGTAGCATATAACACACACTTCATTTCATCTTCACATTTCATACTCAAAAGAGTCATGGATCACATGGTAGGAAGCTCATAACATGGCAATAAAATATAGCAGATTAGGACTTGGTGAAAATAACAGTTTTTAGCATAGCAGATTTTCATGGAGGCATACTGGCAGCACTGAAACTATATGCTACAGGGCATATCATGGCATGAAAATCTACAGCATGGTATTAGACATGATGCACTACAAATCATACCATGGTGGCAAGGTCTAATTATGCATACAATCATGGCTAGCATCAACACAATATGGCACTATGAAGAAAACAGATTCTCAGACTTGGTGAAAATTAGACTAGACATGTGCAGCAGTTTTTAACAGATTGACATGTTGGACAGTGAATATAACTATATTGCAAATCCTATACATGGCATCAAAAGACACAACCTGATAGATAACAACATGCTTAACAAAAGACTCCTTGGGAGCAACCACAAAAGACTCCTAGATCAATAGCAAATCACATGACAACATGGCAACAAAATAACAGTTTCAGACTTAGAAATATTTTAGACCCCTCAAAACAGCAATATTTTTATGGCATGTTGGCAACAAGAAAATAACACCTACACATGGATTTCTATAGCAACCAAAAATACCAGAGCCTAACACACATGTCCAAGGGCATATTTCATATTCAACAACAATTCATATCATGGATGGATTAAATCACACGAAAATAACAAAAGGGCATCATAGTAAAATAACATGCACACAAAAAATGCTCACATGACAAAACTAATTGCACAGATAAATTCTATGGATTTTTCTACCCCGAAAACATATATAATATGTGGGTTCTTATAATAAAACAAATGCCACAACATTTATGCGAGTTTAGGACATAAACCGTTTTAGCAAGTTATGTATGCAACTTAAATGCAAACACCACATCAAACATTTTTAGCATGCATGAAAAAGCGATACGATTAATCTACACATTTTACATATATGGTTTTCTTAATTCCGATGCACGGTCAAGTAATTATGCGCAATGTAAAATCATGACAAGTATGCAAATTAACAGAAAAAAACAGCATGCTAACTTTTAAACCTTTATAAAAGTGGGATATTAATAATCTACACAAAATTCTACACGTTTTACACATATAAAACATGTTGATATGATGCACGGTTTATTATATATTAGGTTTTTTTTAAGATGCATTTCCTGTAATTATTAAATGTCGTGAGAAAACTAGGAAATTCGTTCAGACGAAAAAAAACGCAATGGGCCAAAACATGCAGTGGCGACAGATACTATATTGCGTCTACGGGCGTCACATAGCGCGTGGGGGCGGGACTGCTCACCTCGCGGGCTTCAGCCCAGGTAGGGCTGGATCTGGAGACGCAAGGCGGAGCCGCAGCTGGGCTTGGCGCGGCCCACCTGGCCCACGCGCGGGACGCGGGACGCTCGTCCTCGTCCCCGAGCTCCTGCCCGAACGCAAGGCGGCGGCGGCCTTGGGACGAGCGCGACAGCGCGGCTATGGGACTCCGGCGAGGCAAGGATGGGGTGGAGGCGCAGATCCGGGCGCGGCTCACCGGATCTGCCCGTTCCCGACGACGAGGGGGCCTGGGACGGCGCCGGAAGGGAGATCCGGGGCGGGCATGGCGGGCTCCCGACGGCGGCTTCCATGGCGCGTTGGCGGCGACAGGGACGACCTGGGTCGGGGTCGCCGGCGAGGTCCCGACCGGCAGCTCCAGCGAGGGACGACGCGGTCGGCGGTGGGGCTGACGAGGGGCTGCGGGCAGCAGGCGGAGTCGGGGCGAGCTCGGAGAGGCGTGGCGGCGAGGTTGACGTGGAGGTGCGGGAGCCGAGCGGGAGGAGCTGCGGCTTGCGGCGGCTGCGGGCTCGTCGTGGCCCGGTTCGGCCCGGGGCGGGCCCGATCTGGGTTGCGACGGGCTGCGGTGGTGGGAGGCGCTGGAGGGCGACGTGGCAGGCGCGGGTTGGCTACAGGGGCGCTGCGGCGGCGGCTAGCAGCGGCGCTGGCGTGCCAAGTGGCGGCGGCAGGGTGGTGGGCGCGGATTTCGAGGAGGAGGGAGGCTAGGCGGCCAAATCTATCACGGGAGGCCTTCTATTTATAGCAGGGGCGCTAGGGTTAGGGGTTTGAGGCCGTTTTCTGGCCGTTCGATCAGGATCGGACGGTCCGGAAGCGGAGGAGCTAGGTGGGTTGTGGGCTGTGTAGGAGGGCTAGGTTTGAGAAGAGAGGGAAGAAGACAGCCCGTGACAGAGTTTTTGAAAAACCGAAAACGTCCGATAATTAACCGATGACGGTGTCGCTAGGTCGACCGTTCGGATATCAAACGGACTCCGATTGCGACGAAATTTGACAGGCGGTCTAGCTACGCTATATTAAGACCGCACGCCAACTTTCGACCCAATCCGAGAATATTTTTCGCGTGCTTTTAAAAACTTTTTTTAACGATGCCGCGGGCGCGTGCGTGTGTGGGTGGTCTCGAAATGATCGTCGACGACGGAGAGAACCGGCGACTACGAACGGATGCAAGTTTTCAAAACGACGGCAACGGAGTGCCGATGCAATGCGGGTGATGCGAATGATGCGATGATGAATGCGACAACCAAACGAATCACACGACGACAATGGAATAAAAGGGGAATCTTCTGGAGCGTCGGTCTCGGGCTGTTACATGGAGCTATCAAGATTAATAACGCCGAAGGTACTAACCCGAAGGTGGTCAATGGACAAAGAATTAAGCATTAGATCTCAGGTACGCCTATTAACGTTGAAAGCAATGTTATCCAAACCATGACAACGGAGGAATACATAAAAGAAACCTTCCGGAACACTCTAGAATTCTGAAAAATAGGAGGTACGTGATACGGTAAGTAAACGGACTCTGAAAAATCCGCAAAAATATTTTTTGTCAGTTTTGGAATATTAGAAAATTTTGAAAATAAAAATTTAAATCTGAAGGTGATCGAGGTGAGCATGATACACCAGGGCGCGCCAGGCACCCCTGGGCGCCCCCTGGTTGGTTGTGCCCACCTCGAATGCCTTCCCGACTCCGTTTTCCTTCCATATGCTTGTTTCCCAAGAATAAAAATTCTCTATATATAGCCCCGGCTGTTTTGACGACCGCATCGCAGAAAAATCCTCTGTTCTTGTTTCGTGCTGTTTCCCTGACAGATCTGAAAATATGTCGTCTCAAGATTCGAAGGGGGAGAGCCATGTTGATCCCTATGTTTCAGACCCAAAGATCTTTAGGGAAATTTACCCCTATCTATGGACCTCGGAGGAAGAAGAAGAAGATGCTACCATGAAGGAAATAAAGGATGATAGCTCTGAGGAAGAGGATGACCCATTACCTCAACTAGGAGACATGCATGTGGAGTTTAAGAAATCAAGCCTCCCTAGAAGATACAAACCTAAGGTCCAATTTATCCCATCTCGTTTTCTGCAGGAGAGCAAGGCGGCATTATGCAAAAAGATATTAAGGCTTGAGTTGGAGAACGATGATCTACGGGAGGAAAACTTTATGCTTAAATATAAGTTGAAGAAGAAGGCTTCCTCAACACCGCCACCTTCTTCATCACCACCACCAAAGGAGACTTGATCACACGGGTATGGGCACTCCCCTTGGCTTGAGCCAAGCTTGGGGGAGGTGCCCCGGTATTTTAGTTCAATCTTTAGTTTCCCTTTGCTTTAGTTGAATAAAAGTTTAGTTTGATCTATTTTCGTGTGTTAGTTTCGTGGCCTATCTATCTATGTAATCGAGTGAAAGTTATATAATAAAATTTAGTTTGAGTTTTTGTCTCGCTACTTTCTTGTTGCAATCAAAATAAAAGGAAAGAGAAATAAATGAAAAGAATCATATGCTAATCTTATGTTGAGTAATGACATCACATAAGGAAAAGTATAAGTAGTAAAATTTATTGGAGATTGACAAACATAGCATTGGTCAATGATGCAATTCATGAAATAATTAATAAGGGAAGAGAAGATTCACATGCAAATACACTATCTTGGACATCTTTTATGATTGTGAGCCCCCATTAATATTATGTGTCAAAATTGTTGACGTTGGACAAGGAAGACAACGTAATGATTTATGTTTGTTCATATCTACATAGAAGTTATATTGTCATAGATCCTTCAACATGTGGTGCTTGCCCAATATCTTTGCTAGCCAAAAATTCCGCACAAAGTAGAGATACTACTTGTGCATCCGAAAACCCAAAACCAAACTCATTCTTTGAGAGTCCACCATACCTACCTATGGATCGAGTAAGATCTTTCAAGTAAGTTGTCATCGGTGCAATAGGCAATAAAAATTGCTTTTAAAAGTGTTTTGATCAATTAGTGTAAGAGAAAATTGAGCGCTATACGAACTTATGATGGCAAAGTAATAAAAGTGACGGACTGCATAATAAAGGTTGCTATCATAGGGGGCAATATAGCGTGACGTTCTTTTACATTAAGGGATTGGGCATACAAATCAATAAGCGCATGACAACCTTTGGTTCCCTCTGCGAAGGGCCTATCTTTTACTTTTATGTATTTACTTTTATGCAAGAGTCAAAGTATTCTTCCATATTCCTTTTTACTTTTTCTTTTTGCAAGCATCATGTGGTGAGGAAAGATCTAGGCACATATATCCAGTTGGATATGAGTGGGCATGAGTTATTATTGTTGACATCACCCTTGAGGTGAATACGTTGGGAGTCAAAAACTATAAGCCCCTATCTTCCTATGTGTCCGGTTGAAACTTTTTGTTCATGGGTATGCTGTGAGTGTTAGCAATCATAGAATACTAAATGATGGTTGAGCATGTGGACTTGCCAAAAGGCTCCGACATGAGACCCTTCCTGAAAATATGATGAATTGTAGTTGCAAAGTTGACTGAGAACATAGTTTGTTGGTTTTCAATAAGGTTTATGCTTCATACTTCTATGTTGTGATGAATTGTTACTCGTTCACGAGAAGCTATATGATAAAAATGTGTTGAATAAATTTTATATTAGAGTTTGTTGTTGTTATATTAATAAGCATGATGCTACTATGTCCATATTTTGTTTTTATCGACACCTCTCTCTCAAACCATGTGGACATGCTTTTCAATATCGGCTTTCGCTTGAGGACAAGCGAGGTCTAAGCTTGGGGGAGTTGATACGTCCATTTTGCATTATGATTTCCTACTGTTATTTACTTTGTTTTGTTGAATAATAATGCTCTGGGGAGTGATTCTAATGCCTTTTCTCTCATAATATGCAAGGTTTACACAAAGAGGGAGAATACCGGCAGCTGGAATTCTAGACCCAAGAAAAGCACATCAGAGATACCTATTCTGAATAACTCCAATGAAGCTGAAATTTTACGGAGATTATTTTTGTATTTAATAAAAAATACTGGAGCAAAAAACTACCGGAGGGGGCCTGCCAGGTGGGCACAACCCACTAGGGCGCGCCAGACCCCCCTCGGCGTGCCCTGGTGTATCGTGGCCACCTCGGCCCACCTTCGGAGCCCATCTTCTGGTATATAGTCACATTTGACCTAGAAAAAATCAGAGGAGGACTTTCGGGACGAAGCACCGCTGCCTCGAGGAGGAACTTGGGCAGGAGCACTTTTGCCCTCCGGCGGAGCGATTCCGCCGAGGGAACTTCCCTCCCGGAGGGGGAAATCGAAGCCATCGTCATCGCCAACACCCCTCTCATCTTTGGGAGGCCAATCTTCATCAACATCTTCAACAACACCATCTCCTCTCAAACCCTAGTTCATCTCTTGTGTTCAATCTTTGTACCGGAACCTCAGATTGGTACCTGTGGGTGACTAGTAGTGTTGATTACCTTGCGTAGTTGATTACCATATGGTTTATTTGGTGGGAGATTATATGTTCAGATCCATTATGCTATTCAATACATCTCTGATCTTGAGCATGTTTATTATTTGTGAGTATATATGGTTTATTTGGTGGAAGATTATATGTTCAGATCCATTATGCTATTCAATACCTCTCTGATCTTGAGCATGTTTATTATTTGTGAGTAGTTACCTTTGTTCTTGAGGTCACGGGAGAAGCCATGTTGCAAGTAATCATGTGAATTTGATATGTGTTCGGTATTTTGATGATATGTATGTTGTGATTCCCTTAGTGGTGTCATGTGAACGTCGACTACATGACACTTCACCATTCATGGGCCTAAGGGAATGCATTGTGGAGTAGTTATTAGATGATGGGTTGCTAGAGTGACAGAAGCTTAAACCCTAGTTTATGCGCTACTTCGTAAGGCGCTGATTTGGATCCAAACGTTTAATGCTATGGTTAGATTTTATCCAAATACTTTTCTCGTAATTGCGGATGCTTGCGAGGGGGTTAATCATAAGTGGGAGGTTGTTCAAGTAAGAACAATACCCAAGCACCGGTCCACCCACATATCAAATTATCAAAGTAGCGAACACGAATCAAACCAACATGATAAAAGTGACTAGACAAAATCCCCGTGTACCCTCAAGAACACTTTACCTATTACTAGAGATTGTTCTGGCCTGTCCTTTGCCACAAAAGGATTGGGCTACCTAGCTGCACCTTGTTTACCTTTACCGTTACTTGCTTGTTACCAACTATCTTGCTATCAAACTATCTATTACCTACAATTTCAGTGCTTGCAGAAATTACCTTGCTGAAAACCGCTTGTCATTTCCTTGTGCTCCTCGTTGGGTTCGACACTCTTACTTATCAAAAGGACTACGATTGATCCCCTATACTTGTGGGTCATCAGTCACCCTGATTTATTTACGATCATAGGTTTTGACGGCAGTTTTGCCTCGGAAACGATGTTCCAATCAGGGCCTTACACTGCCGGTGGTCAAGGGAGGTCTCTCTCTCTCAAGCGCGTGCATTCATAGGCCACTCACTTTTCTCTGCTTAAACTTTGTCCCAATCATTCTGCCAAAGTTGAGCGTAGGCAGGCAATGATACGCACTACGCATGTATGTATGTGTCATAGGCGAGCAATGCACAATTCCCCCCCCCCCTAAACAAACACAAATCCAAAGCAACGGTGCCCGCTCGTCGACGTTGGTCTGCTCCCGGGCAAGCTTCCAGAAGTAGCCATGGAGGACGAGCTGAAGCAGTGCAGACGCCAGACACAAGCAGTTCGGCAGCTGCACATTGACCACGAAGGTTTATTCATTCACTCATTGATGTGTGGCCACTCCGTACGTAATCAGAGCGAGCTAACAATGCAAGGCTCGCATGGATGGATGTATTGTTGGTGGATAGTGTGCTTACCCCAACGTAGTTGTTGAGCTCCCCGCCATAAGCCTAGACAGGGTCGGCCCATAGGCCGGGCAAAAGGGGCGACCGCCCAAGGTCCCAAGAGGGGATGGACCCTACTACAAAGTATAGTAGTAAACACTATACAATTATACATAACATTGAAAGATTATTAAATGTATAAAATAGAGCCTCAGTTTGTAGGAGCGTAAGTTCATACCACGCACTAATAAGTTACACCATGTGAAGGAAATAAAATGTCACTCGCGAAGTTGACTTGAAATGCAGTAGTCTCTCCTTATGATGGATGTCTTAGCATCATAATGAAAATTATGATGACTAGATTTCAATGTTTAAATCGATGCAGTTTTAAATTTGAGAAACTGCTAGGACATCTCATTTACGTCAAATCAAACCAAGTGAATCTGGATAAGCATGTCAGATAATCGAATCATACACAACAGTACAATCAACATCACTTTTGGTTCTTTGATGACTCTATTACTGTACCCAAGTTGTAAGTCACATTTTCTATGTCATATAAGTTTCTACAATTATAGATGTCTAATATACACTAGAAATCACTATCCAATTTTTTTGGTATGTATATTATTTAAAAATCGCTTCCATGATATTCAATAATATTAAAGGATATATATTCAATAATGTGTGTGTGTGTGTGTGCGTGTGCAAATATGTGTGTATACACTATAGGGTTTTGACAATATTAGAGAACAATTTCGAGACATTTTTAACAATAAAGAAATTTTTTATTACATCATACAACTGATTTTTTAATAATATACATTACAATTGTATAACAGTGAATAATATAACTATTAGTTGGAAACATTGTTATGTGGCTAAGTGATAGAAAATTATATTAATTACAAATGTAATACGGTACATTAAGTTTTAAATAAGTGTAAAAAGTTATTATGAAAGAAATATATTTTAAACCGCCCCGGGCCGAGAAATGGTATGGACTGGCTCTGATTGTAAACAATCCAGAGTGGTGTGGAGATGAGCGACAACGCGGAAACAATTACATGAGATATACGCTATTGAAATATGCCTACACACCTTGGAATGTACCATCATGCACCAATATGTGTTAGAAACCACATTTAATCAAGCACACATTAGCAAAATCATCTACGGGTTTATAGTTATGGACCATGTTGCAGAACATTATGGTGAGAACGAGCCACACGTAGGGTCCATTAGGCCAAACAAGTATAAACATAGCAACACGATATAGGTGACCACGGCAACCACACACTGCACAAGGACGAGACACCACGCCGGGTTGAAGCAGATAAAGAAGACAACATACCCCGCCTGCATCACAGCCCCGGTGGTGTTGAGGCCGATGACGAGGCCATGGCGACGCAAGCATCACTGATGATGATCGCGAGTAGAACGAGCAACGTAAAGGCGTCAGCTAAAAGCACATGAAAAGGAGACATGTATCGATCGGAACATCATTGATGGAATCACATTAGACACATCTACATACATACACTACTTTACATACCGGCGATAGCAAAGCTGTCTAGCATCTGTGGCGGTAGAGCCATTGCAAGCCGCAATCACTGCTTAAGGACACTGCAAAGAGGCGCATGCCATGTTTGGTTATACTTCCGATTTATTTTATTTGAAAACTGGAAGCGCTTAACTACTCAAAGCAATACAATAACACCTGATAAATATCTCTACACTAGTACATAATAGTAATATCGATATGTGGCGTCGAAATGGATCTCCCGGGAACACACTCAGCTTCCCTATGGACATGCATACCCAAATACTCGTAAATGAGTCAAACATTTGAAAAATGTTGTAAATGTTGTGTAGAAAAAAGGGTTACTATGTATTTAAAATATGCTAAGTTTGTAGTGGAAAAACGTTCTTAAGGTATACGGAGAAAGTTGTGTGAAAACCAAAAGAAACATAGCAAAAAACAATAGAAAAACAAAAAATAGAGAAGAAAATAGAAAACCAAACAAAAAACAAGGAAACATAAAAACAGATGAGAAACCAAAGAAACAAAACCAAAAAAGAGGAAAACTCGAGAAAGAAAACCAAAGAAAAACAACGGAAAAAATAAATAAAAGAAAAAACCAATAAAAACCAGAGAAAAAACGAGATAAATTGGTGAAAAATCAAAAGAAAACAAATGAAAAAACCTTGAAAAACATAGAAGAAACATTGGAAATCCGGCTTGTTTCGACTTAAGTAGTCCCGACCTACTACTTTAACACGAATCCAAGGCTAGCCCAGTGGCTAGCCGCAATTGCTCTCATTTACGAAACCAGGGTTTGAATCACCCTGTGCTCCTTTTTCTTCAGAACTTTACTTTAAGCGTGCACGAATGGGCCGGTCTGTTACTGCAGACTCGTGCAACAAGAGTTGCTACCGTCTCGCTTAATGCCAGATATAGTCGCCGCGGAAAGAACACGCACTCATCGCGTGGCTTTGGGCCTGCCATCATCCGTAGCTAGCATTCGTGGAGCCATTACGTTGTCGACCCATTAGCACATGAGCAGATGGATGCTTCCTCATGGACATATGTGGGTGCCTGTTTTTTCTTTTTTCTTTTGTTTATGAACTAAAAAAATGTTCACCAATTTTAAGAATATGCGTGAATTCAAAAAGCGTCCATTGACACAAAAAATGTTCATAATTTTGAATAAATGTTTGTGAATTTGCAAAATGTTAATCGATTCAAAAAACTGATCCTGAATACAAAAATGTTCAGCAATAGAAAAAACATTTGTGAATTTCAAAATTGCTTGTACAATTCAAAAAATGTTAGGCATTTTTAAAACAATTGTGATTCAGTTTTTCTCACAAGTCACAAACTGTTCGTGAATTCAAAAAATGGTTACAATTTCAAAGATTGTTTGCAATTTCAAAAAATGTTTTTGAATTCCAACAACTATTCATGAATCCAAAAAATGATCAGAATTTCGGAAATTTCCTACATTTTTCGTGAATTCAGAAAATATTTTTCCATTTTAAAAAATGTTCACGAATTCAATAAAAAATATGGTTTTAATTTTTTTCATGAAATTAAAAAACCTTTTCTTGCACTTCAAAAAACTATTCATGAATATAAAAATTATTAACGAATTTGACAAAATGTGCATGATTTTAAAAAATATTCACGTATTTGAAAAAAACATTCGTAGATTTGGAAACACTTCATGAATACGGAAAAGTTCACGAGTTTTAAAAAGGTTTGTGGTGTTGAAAAACTAATAAAGAAAAAGGAAAAGGAAAAAACATAAAAGGCAAAAAAAGAAAAGGCAAAACAAAAAACATAGGAAAAGGAGAAAACACGGTTCTAGGACCTTCCCAAAACAGGAATGGGGTGGCCCATATAGAACGTGTTTGGTAGCTTATATTCCCATGTCTTAGGCTCATCCCGATGTTCCACCTTGTTATCAGTGCTAAGCCATGCCATAGGAAGAAATGATGCTAGGCACAAGATCGTATACTTCCATCCTTTATGGGTCCCCTCACCCTCATCCTCTTTATTTCCTCCTTTGTTGCCTCTTTATTGGTTCGGCTATGTTTTCCAGATTGTATATGGCATGGCGGAGTGTTTCGTTTAGGGCAGCAGCCACCGCCGTCGGAGAATTATTTGTCCCCTCGCCTCCGGTTGCCATCTTGGCACTGCGAGGTGGGGGGACCTCGCATCTTCAAGAGTTCTTTGTTCTACGTCATCGTCTAGTGATCATGGTTTTTTGTGGGAATAAATTTACCCCGTTCTTTTGGTGGTGCCATTGTAGGGTAACGCAGCAGAAAACAAAAAATTTCGACCTACGCACCAGCCCAGGATCACTATGGAGACTGCATACAAGGTTTGATCTATTTCGTTACCGACTCGTAGCGCAGCGGAAGTAGAGTCGATGACGATCGGCGGTGCAGATCCCCGCAGCTAGGATTTACAACCTCCCAACCGCGAGGATGTATACCCTCATCCGCCCCGCGGACAGCCCTCCGGGAGGCGGTCGGACAGTCCCCCGGACGGTGTCGCGGACAGCCCTTCGGGAGGACCATCGAAACTCGAACAGTCACTCGGACAGCCCTTCGGGAGGACCTTCGAAACTCGGACGGTCACACGGACAGCCCTTCGGGAGGCACTCTCGAACTAAGACCGAAACTACAATCTCTCTACAGAGTTGCACACATACGGTGTCATCTATCCGGCAGGGCTTCGCCGTCCAGAACTAGTTCCTGCCGGAACCCAGACAGCCTTTCGGCTCTACGAAACTATTTCGCTGGGAGGGAGAGAGAATGCCAGATCATGCATGGCTTGTGTATGAGAGCAAGAGATGAAGAGATGGCAGCCCTCTCCACCTCTATTTATAGGAAAGCCAAGGGGTAGGATGGGTATTCAAAATACCAAAACTCACCCATGAAGGAAACACTTTCCATGGGTAAAAGGGGAAACCAAGTGGGCAAGTGGGGCTCCAAGGTGGAGCCCCCTTCTTGGCCGGCCACAACCCTTGTGGGCCCCCCCCAAGGTGGTCCTCATCCATCCATCCCTTCTAGAAGCCTTTTGGGAAAATATCCCAAAAGGTGACTTTTCAAAAATATCCCAAAAATCACTTTCACTATTCATGACGTCATTTTTCAGCGTTCGGTTGAACTGAAAATATTTATGTGGGCTTAGAACATTTCCAGTACCCACTAAAATAATTTTCAATGCGATCCGGAACAATTCCGGTTTAGTGATTTTCATCTGCGAAAAGCATCTGAAGCGGTTTCGGCAGCTCCGGAACATTTCCGGTTTTCATCCCGAAAAATTCCAGAAAGTTTCCAGAATGATTCTGGCACCCTCCAAGAATTATCAGGCACATGCCAAAACCAATTTGACTTTATGGTATCCTCTGAAACAACTTTTCAGTTTCACCGAAACTCATCCGGTGACCTCTCTCTTCGGAACTTTTCCGTTGACCGAAACTTTTCCGGTGTCCGAAACTTTTTCGGTGATTTTCTCTCAGACTCCCTGTCTAGTATTCAGCAGATAGATGACCCTTAGGCGTGTGACCCTATAGGTTCGGTGAAGTATAGACATGACCCGGAACCCCTTCCGATCAATGATCAACATCGGAGCCGTGGACACCCATATTGACCCCTATACCCACACGAATGAATATTCGAGTGAACCTCCAGTTGCCGAGTGCTATTCCTGTTGCTTTGCGATGTGTTACAAATACCCGAGGTGAGACATGTTGGCATCCCTGTGGATCAACACCTTGTCCACTATGCCAGTTACCTCGTTACCGGTATTGTTCTCTTTTCTCGTTCCGTGTTTCGGCATCCCCGTGATCAAATCACAAAGTGTCTGGCCAGACGATGATGGATACCGTAACACCAAGAGGGCCCAGAGATATCTCTCCATCATCGGAGGAGCAAATCCCAATCTTGAGCTATCAAGTTACTTGACATACTTTTCCATGAACCCGTAAGCCGCCGTAATAGCCACCCATTTACGGGTGACGTTTAACAAACCCCAAAGTTCATGAATCAAGCATGAAGAAACTCGACACTCTCATGGTCTGAGGAATCATGCAAACGTTAACCATCTCTGTGTTATTAACCATTAACTTATGACGAATGAATCTCATAGCATAACATCAATTCGGGTCGATTCAACACAAATGTTCTTCTAACATTGTGCCCTCAAAATTGCCGGCATAGCCATGCCCATGATCAGGAAAACAGGATCATCATGCAATACTTGAGCCAGTCTTAGAGGCCAGACTAGGAATACATTTTACCGTTTATTATTCCACACATGCATATGAGTCTTCCTCCGAGCCTCGTGGTTATTGCAGACTCGAGAACCATAGCAGTTATAGCATGGAACATAAACCTAATTATGAACAGGGAGATAATCAATAACATTTATTATTGCCTCTAGGGCATATCTCCTACAGCCATGAGGTTAAAGAGTTTTCTGTCCTCGCAAATCCGATTATTCGGATCTGATGAGTTTACGTTGGTGTCTCAAACTTTGTTTGTTGGTTTGATTCTTTGTGGAGCTGAAATCTTTCATCAACATCATGGTGGAGATATTGTGATCTGGCGGCCTGCACTTCTAGGGGATCATCCTCGTCCCTGGTACGTTCATCGATCAAGACTTCCCATCTTTTTGGATTGGCGACTCAAGGCGCTTTCAAAAACCAATATTGGTAATGTTCATGCGGGTGAAAGAGTGACAACAACATTGCTCCAGTCCAATTGCAACCTTTGTACCAAAGTCTTTGGACTATTTTTTCTAGCAAAGATTGATACCGTGAAGAAGGTGTTTCCAAGAGTTTTCATTCTAATTCTTAGTCATATGAGCTTCGTTTTTTTCTTAGATTTTAGATCCAAATCAGTGTACCTGTAATTGTTATGAGTACGAATAAAAGTACAGGTGTTTCTAGAAAAAAGTACATGGCATGGCATGGCTTTTATTGGTCCGGCTATCTTTTTACAAGGGTAGTGTTCACTTTTTAGATTTTTTCCATTCCTTTTCTAGAAACTTCCATTTTTTGGCCAAATGTTGACCAAAATGGCCCCGAATGTGTATTTTTCTTCTATTTCTTTGCCTGTTTGGCAAAATGTTTTGAAATTTTCCCACATTGAATAACATGGTAGTGTTCAGTTTTGATAAAAAAAATTAAATGTTTATGGAAACGATCACTTTTGGCAAGTTTTGACCAAAAATGGTCCCATGTATTTCCCTTCTAAAGTATTATTTGTCTGGCAAAATGTTTTGAAACTTTGCCAAGTTGAATAACATAATAGAGTTCATGTTTTAGAATGTTTTAAATATTTCTGGAAACTTTCATATTTTCTTTTTGGCCAAATATTGACCCAAAATAGTCCTACATATGCTTCTAATTTTATCTGCTTGGCAAAAAAATGAAACTTTCCCGGATTTAATATCATGGTATTGTTCGTTTTTGAGAAAAAAAAACAAATATATCTGGGATGGATGACTGGGATGCTAATTAGGAAGTCAATGGTGAAAACCAATAGCTAAACTGATTTAGGGTTGGTTTTTGTTCGGTTTTGAAAGTTTGAGCTCATAAAGTAGACAATATTGAAGTTCAAGGTAGTATCTTAGACTTTGGTGATAATTCAAGGTTGTAAAATAGATTTCTCTCTTCATTAATTATTGGGCGCTTCTTCATAGGTACACCGCCAAAAAAGATTTGAAGAATGCTTTCATATTATAAGACGACAATCAAGGAGATATGCGCCAAGACATGGATGGGGCGCCACTCACAAGGAGAATTAAAAGATAAAAAACAAAGTGTTTGAATACTATGTCTTGAAATTTACTCGGCATTCATTGTGATCCTACTAATTATATGTGTCGAAAAGTGCCCCGTCTGTTGGAAGGCGATATTATGTGTGCTTGTTTCGTAAGAATAAGGATGGCCAGATCCTGTAGAACGCCTGATGGCTGGTTGTTGACTTCCTTTCATTTTTTTAAAAATCTTTGATCCTTTTGCAGTTAACGGAAATCAACGGGGACGAAAAATGTTTGTAAAAAACATGGTTAACAAATGGGCGTGTTTTTTCGGCGGCAGATGCATCCCCACCTCCCTCCCCCCCCCCCCCCCCCCTTCAGAGGTGGCGATCGACCAGCGGGCGGACTTCCTCATCTTGGGATCCTCATCTGGTGGCTATTGGATTGCATGTACACTCGTGGGTGTCCTTTCCCTTCTTGGAGGCGCTGCCATGGTCTCTCACCGTGCCCCTCTTCGAGCTTCGGGGGAAACCCTAGATCCGATTCTTCGGATCGGATGGCGACGACGTCACAACGCCGTTTCCCTTCTTGAAGGCGCCATCTTGCTCGCTCGTGTTGTCTCTGGTGTTGGCTTTGAAGATGTTTGATGTTGTGCTCGTTCGGTCCGCCTCTCTAGTTTTAGGCTTGGTGGGTTTTGATGTGTCTTTTCCCTGTTCGGGCTCAGCATCCCCCTCTCTCTCTGCTCTGGGTTCCAATGCTCATGCCTTTTTGCGTTCATGTCATGTGTTGTATTTTCTATTGTACTTCTTCCGTTCCCAAGTATAGGTATTTTAAAGGTTTCATTAAGGGACTACATATGGATGTACATAGACATGCTTTAGAGTATAGATTCACTCAATTTTGCTCCGTATGTAGCCCCCCTATTGAAATCTCTAAAAAAGAGTTATATTTAGGAACAGAGGGAGTATTCATTTTCTTTTCTTCTATCATTAAAAAGGTACGCAAACTTTACATATCCGCGAAAAGATTTAATAACGATTCCCTTTTCATGGTGAGAAAGACGATCTCTTTACATGCTCCAAAGCGGCATGTACAATCCCATTTGATACTCCCACGCGCACACGAACACGTAGCTCGGGCACCAGATTAGCAAAGCGAGGTCACCGACGGTCGGCGATCCGATCGTGGCACCCACGCCAGACGTCCCGGTGATGAATCCATCGTCTTTCTTTCCCCCTTGACGAATGACGATTCAGCCTCGCACGACCCCATCATGCGTCCACGCTCGGCCACCTGTTCCTTCCCGGCACTCTGCTTTTTTCCAAAATCAGATTTGCTTTTGCGCCCCATCACTCATTATCGATCATAAAAAATATCTTCCTGAGCAGTCTTTTCCCCTGTTTATTAACTTTGCATCCTCCATCCGCTTCGGGATTATCGCCGACCGAATAATATGTTTGCCCAACAAAATAAAAAAAAAATTAATTTTTTTTTATCGAATATATAATATATTTAAAGGCGCCCATTAATTTTCCCCAATCTGAACGCGCTCGAGCCCATTAATTTCGCCGCTGTAAATAAGCACTCATACTACTCCCTAAAAAAATCTCCTACCACCGAAATACTCTAGTAGAAGGAAATAACGTGCTGGCCTTCCACAGAAAATGGAAGGAGATAAAAGTCGGCGGAAAAGCGGAAGGAAATTGCTGTAAAAGAAAGAAAGAAGAAAGAAACGCGCAGAAGGAAACGGGAGGAGGGAGAGAGACGACTATTATATTCGATTCAATTCAATTATTATTCTTTGCCCCTTCCCTGGTCGGGCCTGGGTTCCTTCCTTGCTTTGCATCCTCTGCTTCCTTCGCTTCGGCTTTGCTCTGCTCCTTCCCCAGCAGAATAAACGCTTCCCCCGCAGCCTCGTTGGCTCCGCCCAGCTCAACCCAATCTTCTTCTCAGATCAATCCAAGGTCTTGATCTGGCTAGCTAGCTGGTCTTCAAGTCCAGTCGGGGACTCTTCTAGCTAGATGAGATGCTGCAGCGGGCGGCGAGCAACGCCTACTCGTGGTGGTGGGCGAGCCACATCCGCACCACCCAGTCCAAGTGGCTCGACGCCAACCTACAAGGTGAGTACCTGCATCACGATTTTATCAGCGTCCACTCCCTCAATCCAATCCCTACTTACCGCTGCTTGTTGCGCCCTTCTTTGCTCCGATTTAATGCTGCCCCCCCCCCCTACTAAAATTGTCTGTGTCCTTGGTTCGATGGGGAATGGCCAGCACCGTGTGCCGTACTTTATTGTCTTTTTGGATGGAATTTGTGACAAATTATACTGTTTCTCTACCAATTGCTGTGCTTGTTCTCTGAAGAAGAAAACAAACCAGGATGGTTGTCATCAGGTGTAAAATCAAAGGCAATAAGCTCCAACCAAGAATTCTTGGTGCCGTCTATTTCCTTTTATTTCTTCTAAGATGAACCGTACTAGTCATCAAAGGAAATAAGCTTCCTCTAACATCATGACTCGGTCAAATCCATGACTAACTAGTCAATTTTTTGCCGTTTTCTTTTGTTCACATATTTTTCTGACGCTGCTTTGTTCACATATTGAACTGACTCGTTTTCGTTCCGTCTTCACTGTTCACATCTTGAGGTATCTATCTGTTCCCGTGTTCATGGAAATAATTGTCAATTTTATTTGAATCCATCATTACTGAAACAAAAGCTATCTGTTTATATTTGGCAGTTAGCAATGCAGTGTTGCCACTTGTACACATCTTGTTTTCGTACTTGCCAATATATGCTTCAAAGATCGAACAGACCAGTTTTTGTTCCGACTTCTTTGTTCACATCTTGAGGTATCTATGTGTTCCAGTGTTCATGGAATGATAATTGTTAACTATGTGTGATCCCATCACTAGCAAACAAAAGCTGTTTGTTTATATTTGGCAGCAAGCACTGAGAAATGCAGCGTTTCTTCTTGTACACACGGGACGTAATTAACACCCGGTGCTCCTGTGCAGATGTGGAGAACAGGGTCAAGATCATGCTCAAGCTCCTCGGGGAGGAAGCCGACTCGTTCGGCAAGAGGGCAGAGATGTACTACCGTAGGAGGCCGGAGGTCATAAACCATGTCGAAGACGTTTACAGGGCCTACAGGGCTCTTGTTGAGCGCTACGACCACCTGTCCAAGGAGCTGCATAAGGCCAACCACACCATCGCCACTGCTTGTCCAGAGGAAGTGCAGTACGCCATGTTGGAAGAGGAGGATGACAATTTCCCCAGGGCAATCATGCCCATCAACTCGCGCAAGATACAGAAATCGACCGTCGATGACATTCTGAAGAGAAAAAGGGAAGGGACGCCGGGGCGTAACAGGGTGGTGCACGAAAGGCCTGATCCTCATATGACCAAAGAGAAGGCCGGAGAAGAGATTGGCAGGCTGCAAAAGGCTATACTTGTCATGCAGACTGAGAAAGAATTCGTTAAGAGTTCTTATGAGAGTGGAATTGCCAAGTATTGGGAGATTGAGAAGCAGATTGCAGATATGCAGGAGGAAATTTGTCACATGCAAGATGAATTTGATGCACATGCAGCCATTGATGATGATGAAGCCCGTGCCTTGATGACGATAACGGCTCTTCGCTCATGTCAGGGTACGGTTGCTAAGCTTGTGGAAAAATTCGAGGAGTTGATTAGGAGCGCAAAAAAGGAGTCAGAAAAAATAGTGTCTCTCCGAGAAAAGTTTTATGCCTTGAGCAGAATCATTGACCCGACTAAAGAAGAAGTTGACAGAGCAAACATGACAGTAAACGACAGAGTTTATCCAATTACTCAGGAAATTCTTGAGTTACAGACTATATATGATAAAATCGAGGACTTCTTTGAAAACAATTCGGAATCCTCTGTGGAGGAGATGGCATATAAAGTTGATGAGCTTGTTGATAAGATCATTAACTTGGAGCTGAAGTTCCCAAAGCAGTCTGCACAAATCAAGCAATTGAAAGAAGAGAATGAGAAGATCAACAACAAATTAGATGATTTACAAGATGAGATGGCACTCCGTGATGATCCAAGTGACTCAGGTGATGAACTCAAGCTAGTAGAAGATGAATTGAATAGAACCAGGGTTCTTGAAGGATCTATAATCGAGGAAGAAGTTCTTGTTAGCACAGCCTTTTCTGAAGTTTTTACTTGCATAACTAATATCTCAAAGGCATTTGTACCAACTAGTGCTGAAGACCTGCCTGAGTTATCAGCTGCAGCTGGAGACAGGGCAACACTGTCTGGAGATGTATGCATGGAAACTGTCACAACAGAGAACAGCAAAACGGACGGAGGAGAAATCAGTGGTATAGAGGCGCCAACTACAGGTGATAATTTGGGCAAACATAGTCCCAAAAATCAAGAGGACTCAGAAGTTGTTCATCACAATTCATCAGGTAGTACTGATGGTGTCCAT
The DNA here is from genome assembly GCA_039707655.1 of Elymus sibiricus. Classification (NCBI taxonomy): domain Eukaryota; kingdom Viridiplantae; phylum Streptophyta; class Magnoliopsida; order Poales; family Poaceae; genus Elymus; species Elymus sibiricus. Next base: position 61,821,305 of record CM077665.1, read on the forward strand.
GACTCCAAGAATGACGCCGAGGAAAGCATTCAGATGGGGAATTGCTCAATGCAGGAAGAATTCAGAGATGACGAGTCGCTACAAGCGGGCAACCATGTTGATCTGATTGTTGGTCCAGACAATGAAAATAGTCTCAACAAGCTGGCAACAGATAGCTCATCAAAAGAAGTAGACCAGAGTTCATCAGGTGGTATGAACGTTGCTCAAGGGCAAATTGTGGAAGGTGAATATTCACCAACTGCAACCAGTCCGAATCATCTCCTTCCCTCAGAAAGTCTCAATGCTTCAAATAGGAAAAATGACTCTAATGAAGAAGGGTCGTCAGTGGAAGTTGCTGAGAGTTCATTTGGTGGTGAGAACAGAACCCAAGACTTGAAGATTGATGGTGATGAAAATCCTGTTCCTGGGAACAGCTTGACCCAGGAGGAAGGATTTGGAGTTGGAGATGGCGAATCACCAAAAGTGATCGCGGAGATTAGTTTAGCTAGTTCTGCAAACTTTGATAGTTCCGGTGCAGAAGGTACCAAAGAGGAAAATACGTTGCCAGAAGGTGCTCATGGTTCCAGTGATGCAGGTAAGAATCTGGACTTGTGTCATGTGGATGAAGCAAAATCAGGTGAAGTGTTGCCCAAGCAAGGTGGCCAAGTTGTTTCTCCGGTAAGCATCCTAGGTTTGAACAAAGACGGCAAAGTCGAATCATCTGATGAAGGTGTTCAAAATTCACTTGGTCATGTGAATGCATATTCCTCGGAGGAGAGAGATGAAACCTCTCTCAGTGTACCAGCTAGAGATTCTGAGGAAACCGGAGGAATGTCTCCGGTAATATCAGAAGTACCAACATATTCAGAAGATATGGTTAATCACACTTCTGATAGTCAACTCGAAAAGAAAGATCCAAATGTCAAAATGCTTGCAAGCGAAGAAAGTATCTTGAACAACCATGGAAGCAGTAGTGGGCATGAAAAGTCCACTTTGATTTCACAAGAAGATGCACCCAGCTGGCCAGAGCTTCTTCTTAATGGGCTTGAGGGAAGAGACGCGATATTGCTAGCCGACTACACTGCAGTTCTCCGGAACTACAAAGAAACTAAGAGAAGGCTTGCTGAGTTGGAAAAGAAAAACCAGGAACATCTTGAAGATACAAAGGCGGTAATAAGGGAATTGAGGAATGCAAATTCAATGAAATATGTTGAGATCCAATCACTCAAAGGCCTACTGGACTCCTCAGAGATTCCACCCAGTGCAATGGGTACTGATAGATCAGATCAGACTTTGGTTAGAGAACTTTCAATTGTGAAGGAAACCGATTCGAGCTACACTGATGCACCGGAGAGTGCTTCAGCAGTTGAAATGAAGTTCAGAACAGAAATCGATGAGTTAGTCGATGAAAACCTGCAGTTCTTGACAAGGTATAGCATTGCTTGCCACCAGGTGCAGGACTTCAACCGCAGATATCAGGAGCTACAGAATGAAATGGAGAGTTCTGAAAATAAGAAAAGGGGAGGAGAACCTGATGATGCGTCAGAGCCTGAACCTGCCGAGAAGAAGTTGAGAGAGCTCAGGACTGAAGTGGATGTATGGTTTGAGCAGAATGTACTTCTTGACCGGGACCTGCAGCTCAAAACCGCATCTCTTTGCAGCCTGCAGGAGGAGATAGCCGAAGCCCTACGGTCCAGCACGGAGACTGATGGCGCCAAGTTTATGCCGTACGAAGCGGCCAAGCTCCAAGGGGAGGTACGGAACATGCAGCAATCCAATAAGAAGATCGAGAGCGAGCTGCAGGTAGCGTTGGAGCGCATGAGGGAGCTTGAAGGCGAGGTGAACGTCACCCTGCGGAAGCTGAGGGAGAGCTTTGAGCTCTCGTCCAGGCGCTCATCCCGTCAGGAGGCAGACAGCAGCTACCAAAACCAATTCAAGCATTTCCCGAGCAGACATAGAGTGCCGTTGCGGAACTTCCTGTTTGGTACGAAACCAAAGAAGAAATCGCTGTTTGCCTGCATCAATCCTACATACCAGAGACAGTTCAGCGATTTTTGAGGTGCACGCATTTTTCCCTCTTCGCATCGTCTTACACTTTCACGCTTGTTGCCGTAGCCTGTGTTTATCCTGGTAGCTGACGTTTCTGTATTTTGCTTGCAGTGAATAGAATGCTGGAGTAAACTTGTAGCAGCGACGATTTGGCTCATTATTTCCAGGAGGTAGTGCTGATTTATTCTTTACAGAAACTCCATTATAGTCGAGTGGCCCCGCTATTTGGATGGGAACACAGAATTACCTTGCTTTTTTTTTTTCATAGACAGAAACATTACCATTATACTGTACCATTTGAAAAAAGAACACACATTATATACCATACAATAGCTGTCATTTTAACTTTCAAGAGCTGTGGTTTTTCGATAACTGTGTTAGCTTTTGGTTTGCGAGAGTAGTACTTGCAAGAGAGCAGGTTTTGTTGAATGAATCTGCATCTGGAATGAGCATTAGTATGGTTTCTTGTTTTGCACTGTAATAAGGTTTGGTGTTTTATCCATTCATTCCTTTCATCGGTTGCCCCGCGCAGTAGATTTATACTGGTTATATGTTCCGTTTTCGTTTTGTGTTGTGACTGGGCGTTCTATATCAGATAAAGTTTACATTTAGCTATTTCCCGTTTAAATTCCATAGTGAGAACACCGGTATATGTCAGTCACACAGAGCTACGTGCGAGTGGGCCGGCCCAAGCGTATGTCCTTTCCACTTTTAGGAAGGTTCTAGAAAGTTCTCTCCGTTTTTTTCATGTTTATATTTTTCTGCTGTTTTATTTATTAGTTTTATTTTTCAGTTTTTATTCCTATTCAGTTTTTTTCTTTCTTCTTTATATTTCTTTTAAAGAAGTTGACAAAATTCAAAAAAACCTTTCATGGTTTGTGTTCCAAATTTTTAATGTTCACAAACGTTTGAAAAAACGGTCATGTTTTACAAAAAAAAACTGCTTTTGAAAATTCAAAAATATTCAGAAAATTGAAATTAAAATAAAAAACAACTGAATACTGGTTAAACAGTTTTTGCAAGAAAAGCCTAAAAAAAACACTTTTTTGAGGCTAGATACAAAAACACTCGTTACTGTAAGAAATTTTGTCGCTACACGCTACCACAAAATGGGCCAGACCAGTCATGACGCACAGAACGTCCTTAGGCTCCCATTCTAGGCCTGCAGCATACTGAAGGGGCTGTTTGGACGCGAGAGCTATATCTCGCTTGTAGCGAAACGGTAGCTCCTCCCGCTTTGAACGCTGCAGTAACGGGCCGGCCCGTTAGCACACTGCACACTTAAATGAAAAATAGTATGGAAAATGTATCGGGGATTCAATCGCAAGACCTTCTCGTTCCAACGTAGTGCTACTTGCCAATACGCCATCAACGAGTTCGTGTTTTACTACTTGGGCATGAACCACTTGAAGAGCGGGGTTTCTTTCTTTTTCTTTTGTTTTATACGGTTTTCTTTGGTTTTTTGTTTATTTCATTTCATTTCTTTTTCTTCTCCTGTTTTCTTGTTTTGGTTTTACTTTCATTACTTTTATTCGGTTTCCTTCTTTTTTGGTCTTCCTTTGTTTATTTTGGTTTTCATTCTACATTTTCCGTATATGTCGAGAACACTATTATAATACCAGTTTAACATCTTTCCAATGCAAATTTAGCATTTTTTAATACATGGTCAACATTTTTTCTATACAAAATTTTAACATCATTTCAAATTCTTCATTAACGTTTTTCAAAAATATGATTAATATTTTGTTAATACATGGTCAACATTGTTTCTATACACACTTCTAAATATTTTAAAATACTTGATTAACATTTTTCAGATACATGATTAACTTTTTTTAATACAAGGTCAATATTTTTATTATATAAACTTTTAAAAATTTAAAATGCTGATTAATATTTTTCAAATAGGATATAAATATTTTTTAACACATGGTCAACATTTTTTCGATACACATTTTAAAAATTTCAAGTGCTTGATTAACATTTTTCAAATGCAATATTAATTTTTAATATATGGTCAACATTTTTATATATGAATTTATAATTTTCAAATTCTTGATTAACATTTTACAAATACAAGTTTGACATTTTTTTAATGCCATACATGATTTTTTTGAATACAAAGTCAACATGTTTTCTACACATATATAACATTTCTAAGTGCTTGATTAAGGTTTATAAAATACTTGATCTTTTTCAAATTCTTGATTAACAATCTTTAAATACACGATCTACTTTTTCACACACATTGTATTTTTTTGTATATATTTTCATACACCTGTGAAACATTTTCTCTATAAATATCCTACGTTTTTCAATGCTTGCTTAACATTTTTGAGATGTTTAATGTAAAGTGTTTTTTGCAATATATTTACTGTTTACTGTAATAAGCTGCCGCAACCCACTAGCCACATCAGTTGGGCTCGGCCCAACAAGGTGACACATGCGTGCTTTTCTTTCTTTACGGGAACGATAATGACTTAGGGACTCTTTGATTCAAATGATTCTTAAAAGAATATTTAAGGATTTGTTTTCCTACAAAGGTTTTCTTTAATTTATGTGACTGATACATTTCCAACGTATCTATAATTTTAGATTGTTTCATGCTATTATTTTATTAATCTTGTATGCTTTATATCATTTTTGAAACTAACCTATTAACTAAGTGCCCAGTGTTAGTTGATGTTTCCTGCGTGTTTTTGGTTTTTCAGAAAATCTGAACCAAACGGAGTCATGCGACAAAACTTTTTGATGATTTTTCTGGACCAAAAAAAAAAGACCTGGAACCTTCGGAGGGACACCAAATGTCGCACGAGGGAGCGACAAGGGCAGGGGGCGCCCCTTCCCCCCTTGTGACTCTCGTGTGGGTCCAAAGCACCGCCTCTAGGGCCTATAAATTCACATATATTCCCAAAACCCTTGAAGAGAATCTCAAACATTTTTTCCGTCGCCGCAAGTCTCTTTTCCTCAGCGATCCCGTCTGAAGCCTTTTTCCGGTACTCTGTCAGAGGGGGAATCCATCACGGAGGCCGTCTTCATCAACCTTGCTGCCTCCCACATGATGTGTGAATAGTTCCTACATGACCTACGGGTCCATAGCTGTAGCTAGATCTCTCTCTCTCTCTCATTTAATCTTTAATACAATGATCTCTCCAAAGACCTGTTCGATGTAATCTTTGTGGTGTGTTTTTGGGATCCGATGAATTATGAGTTTATGTTCAGATTATTCATTAAAAGTAAACGATCCAATCTAAGATTTATTATGCGTGATTTCATATAGCTATGTATGCTTTCCGATCTTTAAGTTTGCTCTGGCCAACTAGATGGGTAGATCTTCAGAGAAAGTGGTGCATAGTAGTAGGTTCAGTCTTGCGGTGTCCTCACTCGGTGACAGGAGCTGGACCGAGGCACGTATTTGTATTGTTGCTACTAAGGATAAAACGATGGGGTCGGAACATATTATTTGCTCTTACTTTGTCTACATTATGTCATCTTGCTTAAAGTATTATTCTGTTTGTCATGCACTTAATACCATATATGCATGTTGGATAGCGGTCGATTGGTGGAATAATAGTAGTAGATGCAAAAATATTGACCATGTATTAAAAAATGTTAATCTTTTTATTTGAAAACTGATAATCAAACATTTAAAAAAATATTGATCATTTATTCAAAAAATGTTAATCGAGCATTTGGAAAAGTTAATAATTTGTAATACAAAATTATTGACCATATATTAAAAAGTGATAAATCTGTATTGTATAAATGTTAAACGTGTATTAAGAAAATGTTATTGACATATAAAAAATGTAGAATGAAAACGAAAGAAACAAAGAGAGCCAAAGAATTAAAACTGAAAAAGACACAGAAAAGTTCAAAAGAAAAAAGAAACCACACGCGTCACCCTGCAATCTTGTCTTTTCTCTCAAAATCCTCTCCTTCACTCGTTTCTTCTTCCTTCGTTTGGTGCCACGATTCCTCCTTCACTCTCTCCCCTACATGTTGCAAAGTTGTTGTCCAACTCCATGCGCCCCATTGCATCTAGCTGCTGCCCTCCCGATAACCCCCAATCACCGACATCATGGCCTCGGTCACAACCCGCTGCTACCGCGATGCCCATTGATAGGAATGCCAATGGCAGTCCCGTCAGGTGAGGGTGGAGCTTCAACTCGTGGCGACGACATGCGTCAGGGGTCCTACAACAAGCTCACAATGCCACTAGCATTGAGGTTCGTTTCAACATCGTTTTCAGTCGGTTTGGGGACATTTCGAACACCATTGAGTAGTGGGGAGACCTCACCACCATGATAGTGTCGAGATTATCGGCTGCCTTGCCGCTTTTGAAGAAAGCCAACACGTGCATGGCGTCACTTCGACGCAAATGAAGATCATTTGATGCTGATGACACGGGTCCTAGAGCAACTGATGAAGAGCAGGAAACAATGTTGAGGAAATCTTTAACCGGTAGCTGCTCGCTCGGCTTGGGAGTAGAAATTAATCGTTGAATCGGCCTATTAACTGGATTAATCAGTCGATCAATAAACGGTGTAATTTCAAACTCAATAGAAGCAAAAAAATTATGGAACAAAAATATTACATTACAAATCTGAAGAAAATAGCATCATTTTCTTTTCTCAATAGGTGACAAACATGTATACAATAACAATCATCCATGTGGGCGTAAAAATCATCAGCAAACATGTATACGACAACACCCTTTGGCTGATTTCTGCGTGGGACGCGACTTTGAGAGATGGCGGCCACGAGACAGTGATAGACAGAAGAAAAGTGTCGGCGGCCACGGAGGGCATCTGACCGGGTCGGTTGTCGGAGGTGGCAGGTCGCGAAGGAGGAGGGGAAGTAGCGACGTGCAAAGGGAGAAGATAAAGCGGCGACACACCGGGGAGGATGGGAAGCGGCGACGCACCGACGAGCACTAGTAGAAAACAGGGCATCATTCCCGGTTCCAGAGGGCCTTTAGTCCCGGTTCTGCAACCGGGACAAAACGATCGGGACTAATGCCCACAACTTTTAGTCCCGGCTGTCTTACGAACCGGGACTAAAGGAGCTCCACGTGGCTGCCGTGAGGCGCCTGGCAGGAGGACCTTTAGTCCCGGTTGGTAACACCGACCGGGACTAAAAGGCGGCCACGCGTCAGCAGCTATCAGGCTCTGGTTTTTTTTGAAAGGAGGGGTTTAGGGGTTTTCATATTGTATTTCCCCCTTTTATTTTTGTGTTTACCATTTTTATTTTATGCTTTTCATTCAACTCGACGCTAGCTACTACATATAGCAATGAAAGAACCATTACACAACATCGTCATGATCAATATATAGAAAGAACCATCAGTATCACTTGAAATTTGTTCAACTTAAGAAACAAACATCAATGTATCACATTCATCTTAACATACTAATTAATTAACTAACAGTTCTCCAGCTGATATATTCCTGACTTAGTTCTAAACATGGTCAACAACAATCATCATCTGATAGTCCTTGCGGTTGCTCTTCCTTATAGTGATTACCACAAGGGTGTCCACCCTTAGTTCTCTCTTTCCCTTGATGAACTCCTGCCAGCCGGCCTTGTGGAATGATATGCGCCCATCATCCTCTGTCTTGTATTGGACATTCGTGACAGGCCCTCTTGGTCCATGGATTACTCCAGCAGTGCCGACGGCGGGGATGTCCACTCCGGAAACCATCTTCAAAGGTAACTTCTGAAGACCCCATCATTAAGAGAAAATAGAGAGCACAGAATGTTAGACATCTCTCCATACTTGGTTATGACCAAAAAGAGATGAAAGAATATAAAACATCTCACCATAACTTTTTTGACCATGTTTGTTTTTGTTAGACGGTGCACAAAGGGCTTCCCCAAGAACGCCGAAGAGGATGGTAACATTTCTTTCACACTAGCTTTATCATCCCGAGTAAGCTTCTTCATCCTTTGAGAAAAAATTGCAGAAAGGATAGGACTATCATCTTCATCTCCGATGTCCTCCTCTTCATCTTGGTTGTCCTCATCTTCATCTTGGATGTCCTCATCTTCATCTTGGCTGTCGATGTCATCTTTGTCATCTTGGCTGACGATGTCATCTTCGTCATCGTCATCATCATCGCTTTGGACATATAATGTCCTTAACCTATTCACCTCTCCTATTAAGGAAAAAGCTACGAGTTCTCCTTTAAAATTGTTCACTGCAATGTACTGCTCCCATCCATCACCATATATGATGTTTTTATTCTTTCCTCTGCGCAGATCCAATTCGAATTCACGCTCCTCATCATCCTCAAAGTACAACACGTTACCATATGAATTCGCGCAGATCGCTTATGTTGCATGGAACACACTATGCAGCAGTTAATAATCAACAATAAAGTCAGTAAAATAGCTAAACAAATGATCAGAATTCAATACAAATTCAAGTTAAAGACCGTTACCACTGATTTTTGAAATCCCTTTCTCAAAAATACCCCGAACCGCACTGCAGTTCCAAGACTGTCCATACATGAATTTTGACAGACCTTGCAGATCTTACGCCTCATGGTCCCTAATAAGCCCAAGCAGTTGTCAAACGTAAGAAAATGCAATTAACATGATAGATCACCATCAACATATGAAAATTCGGTGAACATAAAAAATATAATGCATATGATATCACCGGCGATCGTCGGGGACTCTTCATATAATATTATCATATAATATCATTAATACATATCGAACTATCCAGTTAATGAAGCATCGAATATTATCACTAATACAGCTCGAATATTATCGAATAATCTAGTTCACTCGCGGTTCCTGAAGCGTGGGCGGTGGACACACAAAGAGAAGGAACCATCACTGGATCATAGCTCGGGTGAGATCCCTGAAGGAACTGCCAGGTATTGGAGAACCTAGCATCCAATGCAACCATGTAGCGTCGGACGTGCTCGTCCTCCTCCCTGACACGGCGACGTACCACCTCCTCGGTTGCCGTCTGCCTCCGCACCGATAGTGTCCCACGCGACCGCCACCAAAGAAGCTTCGGGTCGACGACGATACCCGAATTCCTCACCAAACTGCGCGCCCCGGAAGGTAGCACCCCCCAGTGCCAGCCCGGCGGAGCCCAGTCCCGGACATGGCGCCTCTCAAACTGGTTGTCGGCGCCGAGTCGACGACGAGGATGTGGGATTGGCATCGTCATCGAGAACAAATTGTGGCTATAGCAAATATAATTTTATTTAACAACAATAAAACAACAATACCATTTTTAATAAGAAAGCCTAGTGATGTGTATGTGTGTGTGGCGCGCGCCCAAGAGCACATATAACACTTAAAATCATGTAAGGTAGCAATTAAAGAAGCATCTTCCTCATAGATCAACAAATCAACTTAAAATGCCATCTTAATTTTCTAACTAGCCTAGGCCCTGTTTGATAGCTCGGTATTTTTAAAGTATTTTGGGAATACTGCAGTTTTTGGGATTATCATGGTTTTAATTACAACGAGGTGTTTGGCTGCCCCTAAAAACAGTAGTTTTAATACTGCAGTATTGGGTAAAACATGGTTTTTATCCTGTTTCTTGTATGCAGTAAGAATTCTAGCATGCTTCAGTTCATATGGACGCGAATGGCAAGGCTAGCCAAACCATAGTAGCTAGATTAACACAACAGAAACAGTACACTACTAGGCAGTTGCGCGCGCCCAAAGTATTTTCAAAGTATTCTAAGAATACTACGGTTTTTTAGATTACTGTGGTTTTATTTACATTGGACTGTTTGGCTGCGCCTAAAAACTATAGTTTTGATACTAGAGTATTTGCCAAACCATAGTATTTTCTCTACATAATAAAATGAACCCGAGACCTCTTTTTTTAAAACTGAGCAAGGTGAGAAAACGGGCACGGTGAGAAAACTAGAGTATTTATGTTTTACCCAAGCAACACCAAACATGTTTGCAGTATTCTCAATACTCTAGGAAATTTCTGTATGTCAAAACTGTGGTATTTTCTACCTATAGGTTAAAATGTTGTAGTTTTCAAATACTTAAGTTTTTCAATACTTTGCTATCAAACAGGGCCTAGTGTGGCCGGCGACGGACGGCGTCGGGGGCGGCGACGGACGCGGGCGACGACGGTGACCGCGGGGGGGGGGGGGGGGAGGATAGCTAGGAGGAGGAGGAGGGGAACGGCGGTGTGGCCGGCGGCTCACCTAGGAGGAGGAGGCCGGAGCGGGCTCGGGGAGGCGACGGCGTCGGGGGGCGACGACGGGGGACGGCGTTGGGGGTGGCGACGGGGACGGCGTCGGGGGCGGCGACGAGAAGCGAGCGGGCTCGGGGAGGCGACGACGTTGGGGAGGCGACAGCAAAATCCGGCAGCCTGGCGGTGTCGAGGTGGTTTTCGGCGCCGTCGGGGGAGAGGAGAGAAGAAACTGCATATGGATTTGGAAATTTTTCCAAGTCCCGCTTATATAGCCCCCCCTTTAGTCCCGCTTGGTGGCTCCAACCGGGACTAAAGGCCCCCCTTTCGTCCCGGTTGGAGCCACCAACCGGGACTAAAGGGACTAAAGGTAAATTTCAGCAGCCCAAAGGGCGGGAAGCACAACCCTTTAGTCCCGGTTGGTGGCTCCAACCGGGACTAAAGGGGCCACCAACCGGGACTAACGGCCCCCCTTTAGTCCCGGTTGGAGCCAGCAACCGGGACTAAAGGGCTGTGCTTCCCGCAGACAAAAGTTTAGTCCCACCTCGCCAGTCGAGAGGGGCTCGGAGTGGTTTATAAGCACTGCTGCCGCTGCCCTCTCTAGCCCCACTCTATTGCAGGCAGTACATGCCTATCTCACGCCCTGTTGGGCCTGCTAGCACTGCGGGCCTGCATCCTGGCCCATTTCCAGGGTTTCTAGTCGTATGCAGGCCGTTGTGGCTAGAAGGCGGGCCTTTTTTTATTTTTTGCATATATTATGTTTTTTAAATTTTAATGTTATTTTTTTGCATATGTTTTAGTTGATTCCTTTTGCTATTAGAGTTTTATAAAAGCTTTTTACTATTAAAGTTTTTAACAACTAAATACTTTGATAATTTTAGTTAATATTATTTTGATTCTTTTTAGTTGATTCTTTTTGCTATTAGAGTTTTATAAAATCTTTTTAGTTCATTCTTTTTGCTATTAGAGTTTTATAAAATCTTTTTAGTTCATTCTTTTTCCTATTAGAGTTTTATAAAAGCTTTTTAGTTCATTCTTTTTGCTATTAGAGTTTTATAAAATCTTTTTAGTTCATTCTTTTTCCTATTAGAGTTTTATAAAATCTTTTTAGTTCATTATTTTTGCTATTAGAGTTTTATAAATCTTTTTAGTTCGTTATTTTTCCTATTAGAGTTATATAAAAGCTTTTTAGTTCATTCTTTTTGCTATTAGTTCATTCTTAGAGCTAAATGACCCTGAATTTGACAAGCACTGCATATGAACTCTGAAAAGGTTGAAACTTGGCATGGTATCATAATTTCACCTACATAGCATGTGCTAAAAAGTTAAGAGGGTTACGGGAATAACTGGATGCACTTCGTGTACAAACTGGACAATCTCTTTCGAAGTAGCAGGGTTTCGGATGAAAACTCATCTATTACAAAAGGGATTTCATTTTTTAACATATTTTAACTCCAGACTTTTTCTGCATTCAATATGCACCATTCAAAACCACATCATCAATTTTCAACCCTTTTCTGACTTCATTTGCTATTTTTCATGCATTTCATGATTTATTTTGAGCTAAATGACCCTGAATTTGAAAATCACTGCAAATGAACTCTGAAAAGGTTGAAACTTGGCATAGTATCATAATTTCACCCACATAGCATGTGCTAAAAAGTTGAGAGGGTTACGGGAAAAACTGGATGCACTTCGTGTACAAACTGGACAATCTCTTTCGAAGTATGAGGGTTTCGGACGAAAACTCACCTATTACAAAAGGGATTTCATTTTTTAACATATTTTAACTCCAGACTTTTTCTGCATTCAATATGCACCATTCAAAGCCACATCATCAATTTTCAACCCTTTTCTGACTTCATTTGCTATTTTTCATGCATTTCATGATTTATTTTGAGCTAAATGACCCTGAAATTGAGAAGCACTGCAAATGAACTCTGAAAAGGTTGAAACTTGGCATGGTATCATAATTTCACCCACATAGCATGTGCTAAAAAGTTCATGGGTTACGGGAAAAACTGGATGCACTTTGTGTACAAACTGGACAATCTCTTTCGAAGTAACAGGGTTTCGGATGAAATCTCATCTATTACAAAAGGGATTTCATTTTTTTAACATATTTTAACTCCAGACTTTTTCTGCATTCAATATGCACCATTCAAAGCCACATCATCAATTTTCAAGCCTTTTCTGACTTCATTTGCTATTTTTATGCATTTCATGATTTATTTTGAGCTAAATGACCCTGAAATTGACAAGCACTGCAAATGAACTCTGAAAAGGTTGAAACTTGGCATGGTATCATAATTTCACCCACATAGCATGTGCTAAAAAGTTGAGAGGGTTACGAGAAAAACTGGATGCACTTCGTGTACAAACTGGACAATCTCTTTCGAAGTAACAGGGTTTCGGACGAAAACTCATCTATTACAAAAGGGATTTCATTTCTTGACATGTAACTACAGTGATATTCTAGATCAAAGCCATCATCAGAATAGTTGTGGAGAGAAAGTCTTCACTTTTTCTTCGCGTGTGTCCCTTCCTTATTGCGCCGTAACCATGGATAATCTTCATCGTTTAACAGGATGCTTGGGTCAGCCTTCACTTTCAAGGGAGGAATTTCATGAAACTTTTCATAATCCTCAGACATGTCTGTCTTGTCCTTCACTCCCACGATGTTTCTTTTCCCTGAAAGAACTATGTGGCGCTTTGGCTCATCGTTTGATTTATTCGCTTCCTTATCTTTTTTTTCCTCGGTTTGGTAGACATGTCCTTCACATAGGAAACCCGCGCCACATCATTGGCTAGGACGAATTGTTCGTCTGTGTACCCAAGATTTTTGAGATCCACTGTTGTCATTCCGTACTGCGGGTCTAACTGTACCCCGCCTCCTGACAGATTGACCCATTTGCACCGAAACAAAGGGACCTTAAATTCATGTCCATCGTCCAGTTCCCATATCTCCTCTATGTAACCATAATATGTGTCCTTTGCCCTATTGGTGATTGCTGCATCAAAGCGGACACCACTGTTTTGGTTGGTGCTCTTTTTATCTTGGGCGATCTTGTAAAATGTATTACCATTTATCTCGTACCCTTGGTAAGTCCATACAGTCGAAGATGGTGTCCTGGCCAACAAGTACAGGTCATCTCCAATAGTGTTGTTACGCATGAGATGCATTTGCAACCAACCGCCGAAAGTCCCGATGTGTTCACGTGTAATCCAGTCGTCAGACTACTCCGGGTGTTTGTAGCGTAGAATATTCTTGTGTTCATTGATATACGGGGCCACCAAGGTAGAATTCTGTAGAACTGTGTAGTGTGCTTGTGCCCAGGAATGCCCGTCCCTACATATTATTGAATCCGCTCCTAGCGTGCCTTTTCCACTCAGTCTCCCCTCATACCGCGATTTAGGGACACCAATCGGCTTAAGGTCAGGAAAAAAGTCAACACAAAACCCAATGACCTCCTCTGTTTGATGGCCCGTGGAGATGCTTCCTTCTGGCCTAGCACGATTACGAACATATTTCTTCAAGACTCCCATGAACCTCTCAAAGGGGAACATATTGTGTAGAAATACAGGACCCAGAATGGCAATCTCGTCGACTAGGTGAACTAGGACGTGTGTCATAATATTGAAGAAGGATGGTGGGAACACCAACTCGAAGCTGACAAGACATTGGACCAAATCATTCTGTAACCTTGGTAGGATTTCTGGATCGATTACCTTCTGAGAAATTGCATTGAGGAATGCACATAGCTTCACAATGGCTAATCGAACATTTTCTAGTAGAAGCCCCCTCAATGCAACCGGAAGCAGTTGCGTCATAATCACGTGGCAGCCATGAGACTTTAGGTTCTGGCATTTTTTCTCTGCCATGTTTATTATTCCCTTTATATCCGACGAGAAGCTAGACGGGACCTTGATACTGAGCAGGCATTCAAAGAAGATTTCCTTCTCCGCTTTGGTTAGAGCGTAGCTGGCAGGACCTTGATTCTGCTTTGGATGCATGCCGTCTTTTTCGTTCACACGTTGTTGGTCCTCCCGTGCGTCCGGTGTATCTTTTGTCTTCCCATACACGCCCAAGAAGCCTAGCACGTTCACTCAAACATTCTTCGTCACGTGCATCACGTCGATTGCAGAGCGGACCTCTAGGTCTTTCCAATAGGGTAGGTCCCAAAATATGGATTTCTTCTTCCACATGGGTGCGTGTCCCTCAGCGTCATTCGGAACAGATTGTCCGCCAGGACCCTTTCCAAAGATTACTTGTAAATCCTTGACCATATCAAGTATATCATCACCAGTAGGGAGGACGGGCTTGTTCTGGTGATCTGCCTCACCTTTGAAATGTTTGCCTTTCTTTCTTAAGGCATGCTTGGTCGGAAGAAATCGATGATGTCCCAGGTACACATTCTTCTTGCATTTGTCCAAATATATACTTTGGGTATCATCTAAACAGTGCGTGCATGCGTTGTATCCCTTGTTTGTCTGTCGTGAAAGGTTACTAAGAGCAGGCCAATCATTGATGGTTACAAACAACAACGCTCGTAGGTCAAATTCTTCTTGTTTATGCTCATCCCACACACATACACCTTTTCCATTCCACAGCTGTAAAAGCTCTTCGACTAATGGCCTGAGGTACACATCAATGTCGTTGTTGGGTTGCTTAGGGCCTTGGATGAGCACTGGCATCATAATGAACTTCCGCTTCATGAACAACCAAGGAGGAAGGTTATAGATACATAGAGTCACGGGCCATGTGCTATGCTTGCTGCTCTGCTCCCCAAAAGGACTAATGCCATCTGCACTTAAACCAAACCATGTGTTCCTTGCGTCATCTGCAAAGTCCCCCCACTTTCTCTCGATTTTTCTCCACTGCGACCCGTCAGCGGGTGCTCTCAACTTCCCGTCTTTCTTACGGTCTTCTTTGTGTCGTCGCAGCTGTTGGGGAACGTAGTAATAATTCAAAAAAATTCCTACGTGTCACCAAGATCAATCTAGGAGATGCTAGCAACGAGAGAGAGGGAGTGCATCTTCATACCATTGAAGATCGCTAAGCGGAAGCGTTGTAAAGAACGCGGTTGATGGAGTCGTACTTGCGGCGATTCAAATCGCGGAAAATCCGATCCAAGCGCCGAACGGACGGCGCCTCCGCGTTCAACACACGTACAGCCCGGGGACGTATCCTCCTTCTTGATCCAGCAAGGGGGGAGGAGAAGTTGAGGGAGAGCTCCGGCAGCACGACGGCGTGGTGGCGGTGGAGCTCGTGGTTCTCCGGCAGAGTTTCGCTAAGCACTACGGAGGAGGAGGAGTAGGAGGGGGGAGGGCTGCGCCAGGGGCAAGGGGTGAAGCTCCCATGCGCCTCCTCACTATATATAGGGGTGGAGGGGGCTGGTTTCTTGCCCTCCAAGTCCATTGGGGCGTTGGCAAAGGTGGGAGGAAAGAAATCCCATCCTTTCCCTTCCCCACCGATTGTTATCCCCCCTTTTTAGGGATCTTGATCTTATCCCTTCGGGATATGATCTTATTCCTTCTAAGGGGGGATCTTGGTGCGCCTTGAACAGGGGTGTGGGGCCTTGCCCCCACTACCCACGTTCATGTGGGTCCCCCCATGCAGGTGGGCCCCACTCCAGAACCTTCTAGAACCTTCCCGGTACAATACCGAAAAATCCCGAACATTTTCCGGTGGCCAAAATAAGACTTCCATATATAAATCTTTACCTCCGGACCATTTCGGAACTCCTCGTGACGTCCGGGATCCCATCCGAGACTCCGAACAACTTTCGGTAAGCACATACAATTCCCATTACAACTCTAGCGTCACCGAACCTTAAGTGTGTAGACCCTACGGGTTCGGGAACCATGCAGACATGACCGAGACACCTCTCCGGCCAATAACCAATAGCGGGATCTGGATACCCATATTGGCTCCCACATGTTCCACGATGATCTCATCGGATGAACCACGATGTCGGGGATTCAATTAATCCCGTATACAATTCCCTTTGTTCGTCGGTATGTTACTTGCCCGAGATTCGATCGTCGGTATCCCTATACCGTGTTCAATCTTGTTACCAGCAAGTCTCTTTACTCGTTCCGTAACACATGATCCCGTGACTAACTCCTTAGTCACATTGAGCTCATTATGATGATGTATTACCGAGTGGGCCCAGAGATACCTCTCCGTCACACGGAGTGACAAATCCCAGTCTCGATTCGTGCCAACCCAACAGACACTTTCGAAGATACCTGTAGTGCACCTTTATAGTCACCCAGTTATGTTGTGACGTTTGATACACCCAAAGCATTCCTACGGTATTCGGGAGTTGCACAATCTCATGGTCTAAGGAAATGATACTTGACATTAGAAAAGCTCTAGCAGACGAACTACACGATCTTGTGCTATGCTTAGGATTGGGTCTTGTCCATCACATCATTCTCCTAATGATGTGATCCCATTATCAACGACATCCAATGTCCATAGTCAGGAAACCATGACCATTTATTGATCAATGAGCTAGTCAACTAGAGGCTCACTAGGGACATGGTGTGGTCTATGTATTCACACATGTATTACGGTTTCCGGTTAATACAGTTATAGCCTGAACAATAGACAATTAACATGAACAAGGAAATATAATAATAACCATTTTATTATTGCCTCTAGGGCATATTTCCAACAGTCTCCCACTTGCACTAGAGTCAATAATCTAGTTACATTGTGATTAATCGAACACCCATAGAGTTCTGGTGCTGATCATGTTTCGCTCGTGAAAGAGGTTTAGTCAACGGATCCGCGACATTCAGATCCGTATGTACTTTACAAATATCTATATCTCCATCCTGAATGTAACCACGAATGGAGTTTGATGTGCTTGGTCTTCTTGTGAAACCTGGGCTCCTTGGCAATGGCAATAGCTCCAGTGTTGTCACAGAAGAGAGTCATCGGGCCCGACGCATTGGGAATCACTCCTAGGTCGGTGATGAACTCCTTCATCTAGACTCCTTCCTGCGCTGCTTCCGAAGCAGCTATGTACTCCGCTTCACATGTAGATGCCGCCACGACGCTTTGCTTGCAACTGCACTAGCTGACTGCCCCACCATTCAAAATATACACGTATCCGGTTTGTGACTTGGAGTCATCCGGATCTGTGTCGAAGCTAGCATCGACGTAACCCTTTACGACGAGCTCTTCGGCACCTCCATAAACGAGAAACATATCCTTAGTCCTTTTCAGGTACTTAAGGATATTTTTGACCGCTGTCCAGTGTTCCATTCCGGGATCACTTTGGTACCTCCCTACCAAACTTATGGCAAGGTTCACATCAAGTCTGGTACACAGCATGGCATACATAATAGAGCCTATGGCTGAGGCATAGGGGATGACACTCATCTTTTCTCTATCTTCTGCCGAGGTCGGGCATTGAGCTATGCTCAATCTCACACCTTGCAATACAGGCAAGAACCCCTTCTTGGACTGATCCATATTGAACTTCTTCAATATCTTGTCAAGGTATGTGTTTTGTGAAAGACCAATGAGGCGTCTCGATCTATCTCTATAGATCTTGATGCCTAATATGTAAGCAGCTTCTCCAAGGTCCTTCATTGAAAAACACTTATTCAAGTAGGCCTTTATGCTTTCCAAAAGTTCTATATCATTTCCCATCAACAATATGTCATCCACATATAAAATGAGAAATGCTACAGAGCTCCCACTCACTTTCTTGTAAATACAGGCTTCTCCATAAGTATGTATAAACCCAAACGCTTTGATCACCTCATCAAAGCGAATGTTCCAACTCCAAGATGCTTGCACCAGCCCATAGATGGAGCGCTGGAGCTTGCATACCTTGTCAACATTCTTAGGATCGACAAAACCTTCCGGCTGCATCATATACAATTCTTCCTTAAGGAAACCGTTAAGGAATGCCGTTTTGACGTCCATTTGCCAGATCTCATAATCATAAAATGCGGCAACTGCTAACATGATCCGGACGGACTTCAGCATCGCTACGGGTGAGAAAGTCTCATCATAGTCAACTCCTTGAACTTGTCGATAACCCTTAGCGACAAGCCGAGCCTTATAGACGGTCACATTACCATCCGCGTCAGTCTTCTTCTTAAAGATCCATTTATTTTCTATGGCTTGCCGGTCATCGGGCAAGTCCACCAAAGTCCATACTTTGTTCTCATACATGGATCCTATCTCGGATTTCTTGGCTTCAAGCCATTTGTTGTAATCCGGGCCCGCCATGGCTTCTTCAGAGTTCGAAGGTTCACCGTTGTCTAACAACATGATTTCTAGGACAGGGTTGCTGTACCACTCTGGTGCGGAACATGTCCTCGTGGACCTACGAAGTTCAGTAGTAACTTGATCCGAAGTTTCATGATCATCATCATTAACTTTCTCTCTAGTCGGTGCAGGCACCACAGAAACATTTTCTTGCGCTGCGCTACTCTCCGGTTCGAGAGGGGGTACAATTACCTCATCAAGTTCTACTTTCCTCCCACTTACTTCTTTCGAGAGAAACTCTTTCTCTAGAAAGGATCCATTCTTGGCAACAAAGATCTTGCCTTCGGATCTGAGGTAGAAGGTATACCCAATAGTTTCCTTAGGGTATCCTATGAAGACGCACTTTTCCGATTTGGGTTCGAGCTTTTCAGGTTGAAGTTTCTTGACATAAGCATCGCATCCCCAAACTTTCAGAAACGACAGCTTAGGTTTCTTCCCAAACCATAATTCATACGGTGTCGTCTCAACGGATTTAGACGGTGCCCTATTTAAAGTGAATGCGGCAGTCTCTAATGCATATCCCCAAAATGATAGCGGTAAATCAGTAAGAGACATCATAGATCGCACCATATCCAATAGAGTGCGATTACGACGTTCGGACACACCATTACGCCGAGGTGTGCCAGGCGTTGTGAGTTGTGAAACAATTCCACATTTCCTTAAGTGCGTGCCAAACTCGTGACTCAAATATTCTCCTCCACGATCAGATCGTAAGAACTTTATTTTCTTGTCACGTTGATTCTCTACCTCACTCTGAAATTCCTTGAACTTTTCAAAGGTCTCAGACTTGTGTTTCATTAAGTAGACATACCCATATCTGCTTAAGTCATCAGTGAGGGTGAGAACATAACGATAGCCACCGCGAGCCTCAACGCTCATTGGACCGCATACATTGGTATGTATTATTTCCAACAAGTTGGTTGCTCGCTCCATTGTTCCGGAGAATGGAGTCTTAGTCATCTTGCCCATGAGGCATGGTTCGCACGTGTCAAATGATTCATAATCAAGAGACTCCAAAAGTCCATCTGCATGGACTTTCTTCATGCATTTGACACCAATATGACCAAGGCGGCAGTGCCACAAGTATGTGGGACTATCATTATCAACCTTACATCGTTTGGTATTCACACTATGAATATGTGTAACATCATGTTCGAGATTCAATAAAAATAAACCATTGACCAGCGGGGCATGACCATAAAACATATCTCTCATATAAATAGAACAACCATTATTCTCGGATTTAAATGAGTAGCCATCTCGCATCAAACGAGATCCAGATACAATGTTCATGCTCAAAGCTGGTACTAAATAACAATTATTGAGGTTTAAAACTAACCCCGAAGGTAGATGCAGAGGTAGCGTGCAGACGGCGATCACATCGACCTTGGAACCATTCCCGACGCGCATCGTCACCTCGTCCTTCGCCAGTCTCCGCTTATTCCGCAGCTCCTGTTTTGAGTTACAAATGTGAGCAACCGCACCGGTATCAAATACCCAGGAGCTACTACGAGCGCTGGTAAGGTACACATCAATAACATGTATATCATATATACCTTAGACGTTGCCGGCCTTCTTATCCGCTAAGTACTTGGGGCAGTTCCGCTTCCAGTGACCGGTTCCCTTGCAATAAAAGCACTCAGTCTGAGGCTTGGTTCCATTCTTGGGCTTCTTCCCGGCAACTGATTTACCGGGCGCGGCAACTGCTTTGCCGTCCTTCTTGAAGTTCTTCTTACCCTTGCCTTTCTTGAAACTGGTGGTCTTATTCACCATCAACACTTGATGTTCCTTTTTGATCTCCACCTCCGCTGATTTCAGCATTGAATATAACTCAGGAATGGACTTCTCCATCCCTTGCATATTGAAGTTCATCACAAAGCTCTTGTAGCTAGGTGGAAGCGACTGGAGGATTCTGTCAATAACCGAGTCATCCGGAAGATTAACTCCCAGCTGAGACAAGCGGTTGTGTAACCTAGACATTTTGAGTATGTGCTCGCTGACAGAACTATTTTCCTCCATCTTACAACTGAAGAACTTGTCGGAGACTTCATATATCTCGACCCGGGCATGATCTTGGAAAACCATTCTCAGCTCTTGGAACATCTCATATGCTCCGTGTTGCTCAAAACGCTTTTGGAGCCCCGGTTCTAAGCTGTAAGGCATGCCGCACTGAACCAGGGAGTAATCATCACTACGCGACTGCCAGGCATTCATAACGTCTTGAGTTGCTGGGAAAATGGGTGCGTCACCTAGCGGTGCATCAATGACATATGCTTTCTTGGAAGCTATGAGGATGATCCTCAAGTTACAGACCCAGTCCGTATAGTTGCTTCCATCGTCTTTCAGTTTGGTTTTCTCTAGGAACGCGTTGAAGTTGAGGGCAACATTAGCGTGGGCCATTGGATCTACAAGATAGATTGTAAAGACAATTTTAGACTAAGTTCATGATAATTAAGTTCATCTAATCAAATTATTTAATGAACTCCCACTCAGATAGACATCCCTCTAGTCATCTAAGTGATACATGATCCATATTGACTAGGCCGTGTCCGATCATCACGTGAGACGGACTAGTCATCAATGGTGAACATCTCCATGTTGATCGCATCTACTATACGACTCATGTTCGACCTTTCGGTCTCTCGTGTTCCGAGGCCATGTCTGTACATGCTAGGCTCGTCAAGTCAACCTAAGTGTTTCGCGTGTGTAAATTTGGCTTACACCCGTTGTATGCGAACGTTAGAATCTATCACACCCGATCATCACGTGGTGCTTCGAAACAACGATCCTTCGCAACGGTGCACACTTAGGGGGAACACATTTCTTGAAATTTTAGTGAGGGATCATCTTATTTATGCTACCATCGTTCTAAGCAAATAAGATGTAAAAACATGATAAACATCACATGCAAATCATAAAGTGACATGATATGGCCAATATCATCTTGCGCCTTTGATCTCCATCTTCGGGCGCGGCATGATCACCATCGTCACCGGCACGACACCATGATCTCCATCATCATGATCTCCATCATCGTGTCTTCATGAAGTTGTCTCGCCAACTATTACTTCTACTACTATGGCTAACGGTTAGCAATAAAGTAAAGTAATTACATGGCGTTTTTGATTGACACGCAGGTCATACAATAAATTAAGACAACTCATATGGCTCCTGCCGGTTGTCATACTTATCGACATACAAGTCGTGATTCCTATTACAAGAACATGATCAATCTCATACATCACATATATTTCATCACATCCTTTTGGCCATATCACATCACATAGCATACCCTGCAAAAACAAGTTAGACGTCCTCTAATTGTTGTTGCAAGTTTTACGTCTGCTATGGGTTTCTAGCAGGAACGTTTCTTACCTACGCAAAAGCCACAACGGTGATATGCCAATTGCTATTTACCCTTCATAAGGACCCTCTTCATCGAATCCGATCCGACTAAAGTGGGAGAGACAGACACCCGCTAGCCACCTTATGCAACAAGTGCATGTCAGGCGGTGGAACCAGTCTCACGTAAGCGTACGTGTAAAGTCGGTCCGGGCCGCTTGATCCCACAATGCCGCCGAATCAAGATAGGACTAGTAACGGCAAGCAAATTGACCAAATGATCGCCCACAACTACTTGTGTTGTACTCGTGCATAGAATCTACGCATAGAACTAGCTCTGATACCACTGTTGGGGAACGTAGTAATAATTCAAAAAAATTCCTACGTGTCACCAAGATCAATCTAGGAGATGCTAGCAATGAGAGAGAAGGAGTGCATCTTCATACCCTTGAAGATCGCTAACCGGAAGCGTTGCAAAAAGCGCGGTTGATGGAGTCGTACTCGCGGCGATTCAAATCGCGGAAGATCCGATCCAAGCGCCGAACGGACGGCGCCTCCGCGTTCAACACACGTACAACCCGGGGACGTCTCCTCCTTCTTGATCCAGCAAGGGGGGAGGATAAGTTGAGGGAGAGCTCCGGCAGCACGACGGCGTGGTGGCGGTGGAGCTCGTGGTTCTCCGGCAGAGCTTCGCTAACCACTACGGAGGAGGAGTAGGAGGGGGGAGGGCTGCGCCAGGGGCAAGGGGTGAAGCTCCCATGCGCCTCCCCACTATATATAGGGGTGGAGGGGGCTGGTTTCTTGCCCTCCAAGTCCATTGGGGCGTTGGCAAAGGTGGGAGGAAAGAAATCCCATCCTTTCCCTTCCCCACCGATTGTTATCCCCCCTTTTTAGGGATCTTGATCTTATCCCTTCGGGATATGATCTTATTCCTTCTAAGGGGGGATCTTGGTGCGCCTTGACCAGGGGTGTGGGGCCTTGCCCCCACTACCCACGTTCATGTGGGTCCCCCCATGCAGTTGGGCCCCACTCCAGAACCTTCTAGAACCTTCCCGGTACAATACCGAAAAATCCCGAACATTTTCCGGTGGCCAAAATAGGACTTCCCATATATAAATCTTTACCTCCGGACCATTCCGGAACTCCTCGTGACGTCCGGGATCCCATCCGAGACTCCGAACAACTTTCGGTAAGCACATACAATTCCCATTACAACTCTAGCGTCACCGAACCTTAAGTGTGTAGACCCTACGGGTTCGGGAACCATGCAGACATGACCGAGACACCTCTCCGGCCAATAACCAATAGCGGGATCTGGATACCCATATTGGCTCTCACATGTTCCACGATGATCTCATCGGATGAACCACGATGTCGGGGATTCAATTAATCCCGTATACAATTCCCTTTGTCCGTCGGTATGTTACTTGCCCGAGATTCGATCGTCGGTATCCCTATACCTTGTTCAATCTCGTTACCGGCAAGTCTCTTTACTCGTTCCGTAACACATGATCCCGTGACTAACTCCTTAGTCACATTGAGATCATTATGATGATGTATTACCGAGTGGACCCACAGATACCTCTCCCTCACACGGAGTGACAAATCCCAGTCTCGATTCGTGCCAACCCAACAGACACTTTCGGAGATACCTGTAGTGCACCTTTATAGTCACCCAGTTACGTTGTGACGTTTGATACACCCAAAGCATTCCTACGGTATCCGGGAGTTGCACAATCTCATGGTCTAAGGAAATGATACTTGACATTAGAAAAGCTCTAGCAGACGAACTACACGATCTTGTGCTATGCTTAGGATTGGGTCTTGTCCATCACATCATTCTCCTAATGATGTGATCCCGTTATCAACGACATCCAATGTCCATAGTCAGGAAACCATGACCATCTATTGATCAATGAGCTAGTCAACTAGAGGCTCACTAGGGACATGGTGTGGTCTATGTATTCACACATGTATTACGGTTTCCGGTTAATACAATTATAGCATGAACAATAGACAATTAACATGAACAAGGAAATATAATAATAACCATTTTATTATTGCCTCTAGGGCATATTTCCAACAGCAACAACTTGGCATGCTCTTTGTTTCTGAATAGACGTTTCAACCGTGGTATTATAGGAGCATACCACATCACCTTGGCAGGAACCCTCTTCCTGGGACGCTCGCCCTCAACATCACCAGGGTCATCTCGTCTGATCTTATACCGCAATGCACCGCATACCGGGCATGCGTTCAATTCCTCGTACTCACCGCGGTAGAGGATGCAGTCATTAGGGCATGCATGTATCTTCTGCACCTCCAATCCTAGAGGGCAGAGAACCTTCTTTGCCTCGTACGTACTGTCGGGCAATTCGTTATCCTTTGGAAGCTTGTTCTTCATTATTTTCAGTAGCAAACCAAATCCCTTGTCAGATACACCATTGTCTGCCTTCCATTGCAGCAATTCCAGTGTGGTACCGAGCTTTGTGTTGTCATCAT
Organism: Elymus sibiricus; assembly: GCA_039707655.1. Lineage (NCBI taxonomy): Eukaryota > Viridiplantae > Streptophyta > Magnoliopsida > Poales > Poaceae > Elymus > Elymus sibiricus. The sequence continues at coordinate 61,845,655 of CM077665.1, forward strand.
TGCAGTTTGGGTACAACCCTTTTTTGTGATCCTCTAACATGCGATCGAACTTCAACTTCTCCCTTTCACTTTCGCATTCTCTCTGTGCATCAACAATGACCCGGCCAAGATCATCATCGGGCACATCGTCTGGTACCTCTTGATCTTCAGCTTCCCCCATTGCAGTATCACCGTATTCAGGGAACATAGGATAGTTGTCATCATCCTTTTCTTCTTCGTTGTCTTCCATCATAACCCCTCTTTCTCCGTGCTTGGTCCAAACATTATAGTGTGGCATGAAACCCTTCTCAAGCAGGTGGGAGTGAAGGGTTTTCGAGTTAGAGTAATCCTTTGTATTCTCACAGACAGTACATGGACAATACATAAAACCATTCTGCTTGTTTGCCTTAGCCACTTCGAGAAATTTATGCAGGCCCTCAATGTACTCGGAGGTGCGTCGGTCACCGTACATCCATTGCCGGTTCATTTGCGTGCATTATATAATTAAGTGTATCAAAAACCATTACAGAACATCATGAATAGAGAAGTGACCAAATTAATACAAGTATCTATGTAAATCATACAAGTAAGAAATTTTTTCTTTTAAAAAGAAGATAAGAACAAGAGGCTCACCACGGTGGTGCCGGCGACGAGATCGGCGCGGGTGATCGACGACGGTGAGGACGGGGACGGGAACGGCACCCTACACATGTGCAGACTCTAAGAAGTTAATTTCAGCTCTAATTGTGCGTCTAAATCAAAAGAACTCCCACATACACTCCTCCACTAAAACCCACAAACCACACTCTACTTCTAGAGCATTTGAAATGAGCTAAACTAGCAGTGAGAGATGAAACGATGAAGTCGTTAACCTTTTAGAACACTTGTGTAGTTGGTGCACTGCCAAACCTAAACAAATCTTGGGGAAAATGTAGCTTGGAGGTCGAGCTTGGAGAGGAGAAAGCTTAAGTGTGGCTGCGGCATTTCATCGAACACCTCATGTGCATAGGAGGTGAGAACAGAGAGCAGCACAACTCCCACACGCCGGCCGGCCAAAAAACAGAGGAGTGAGCGGGCAGGGGCGAGCATATATATAGGCAACTCTTAAGTCCCGGTTGGTGGCTAGCACCGGGACTAATGGTGTCTCTTTAGTCCCGGTTGGTGGCTAGCACCGGGACTAAAGGGGATGGGCCAGGAGCGAGGCCCTTTAGTCCCGGTTCGTGTCTGGAACCGGGACTAAAGGGGTCAGACGAACCGGGACTAGTTCCTGCCGAGGCCCGGCCGGCGCCCTGGCCGCTCGAACCGGGACTGATGCTACCATTGGTCCCGGTTCGTAACAGAACCGGGACTAATGATCTGATCTGGCCCGGATCAAAGCCCTGTTTTCTACTAGTGGAGGACCTGGCCAGCCGCCATCTAGGTCGGGAGGGGCTGAGAGGAGCGGTAGGTGGCCGGTGGAGGGATAAACCCTAGCTCTTTAGGAGAGGGACGAGCTAGGAGGAGTTATGGGCCAAATAGTCGGGCTTGGTTTGCCCACGAGTTAGCGGGCCAACCACGATTAATCGGCCAGACAACTGATTAATCGGTCTAACTTACCATTTAATCTGTCTACTAGACCATTTAATCGGCCTGACAAGTTAACGTGATGAATATGTGTTATTCGATTTGGCCACCCGATGAGTAGCGATTAACTGGCCAATTAACTGATTAATCGTATGAATTCTTGAACAGTGGCAGGAAAAGCACCCCATGGGTCAGTAGGAGTGGAGGTTGCCATGGTCATGGTGACGGCCGCAAGCGTGGCCGATGGCACGGTGATTGCGCCGATGGGGGCAGGATGGACGCGGCGAGAGTAGTGACCGTGCAAAGGAGAAGAAGCATCAGAAATTTAACATTAGCAAAGTAAGGTGCTTCAACTGCAATGAGATGGGAACTTCAAGTCGGACTATCAAGAACCAAAGCGTGAGAACGCAAATCTTGCGCAGCAAGATGCAGATTAAGATCCAGGCTTGCTCATGTTGGAAGCCTCTAGCTGACACCGTGTGAGGAGGTTCCTGGTAAGCAGGCGTTCCTAAATGAACATAAAGTAGTGCCTGAGCTCTCAGGGTCCCATGGCATATCGATCTGAAGCATCTGTTGTGATATCTCGCCGTTGCACACGCAGGATGAGCAACTCTAACCTCATTGCCTCAAGGAGACGTAGGAGTCTACACCCAAGCTTTTTCTACTCCATCCTGACATACGAACATGAGGACATTGTGCACTATAAGACCAGCTCAAAGATGAAGTGTCGCCATATGTCCGAACGCCGCCCCTACGAGAAGTAAAGAAAGAACAACCTAAACTACTAGCCGAAGACAAAGAAACGGGATTCCCCTCCCCACCACCGGCGTCTGAAGTCAGCATGTATAGAGGGAAGGCGAATACACCGATTTGTCGATGGTGCTTCGAGGGGACGAGTTCTTCGCCCTAGCCACAACTTTAGCGAGAGGGGAAGTAAAAGACATGTTGTACTTACCCTATAATCAATTTACCGGCCCCCCGTCACAAAGAAAAACTTATAGGGGTTATAAATTAAAGAATTTCATTCATGCGAATAAGCCTTAAAAAGTAAAAAACATGTCAAAGAAAAAGTTATAGAAAACGACACGTGTGCATGTAGTATCATATCTGAAAAAGTTATTTACGATGCAATTGTACTTTTGGTATAAAAGATAGCACTATCGACGAGGAAAAAAAACGGTAGCTTTGTTACCATTTGGTAGCTTGATAGACTAATCTGCTACATTGTTTCTCTCTCCCATTTTTTATGGGCTGGTAGCCCTGGTACACATAATTTTCTTAGCCCAGAGCATATATATAGATAGCCCATGAAGAACAAGCGGAGAGAAAAGAAAACACTACTACCAAAACTTATAAAAGGCAAAATTTGCATAAATTTCTACATATAAGATCTGACGGATACATCAATGATTGAGCTACAATTGTTTCTCAGAAATACCAAACCCGATTTATAATCCCAGCAAAGATGCTTTGTTTTCAGGAAGTGAAAAATCTTTGAGGATACGCTAATCAAATAAACCAATCTCCTCCAATCGGCATGTAATCAGCGTGCGATCCCTCTGGCTCTCTGCTGCCTATAAATACATGGCGAGAGACTCCCATTCCTCTCACGTACACCGAGCAATCGCATATTCTTCAGCGTGCGCATGGCTTCTTCTTCCTTCGTCGCTCTCGTGGCTCTAGCCAGCAGCTGCCTCCTCATCCTCCATCCGCGCAGCGTCTCTGGCTGGTCCGACGGCGGCGCAACGTGGTACGGTCCCCGCCACGGCGCCGGCTCTGACGGTAGGTATACTGGTATATACGTAGTCATATGCCTTGCATGGACATGCAGACCTCCATGCATGATGAGAGTGCTAGGACGCGTACATACAATATGTACTCCATAGTAGTACTAGTTGTTAATTTACGTGTATTTCGTAGTGATCGAGTACTGACGCGTGCATGGGCGTGCTGCAGGTGGTGCGTGCGGGTACCATGGCGACGTGGAGCAGCCGCCGTTCTCCGCCATGATCACGGCGGGTGGCTCCTCCATCTTCAATGGCGGCAAGGGCTGCGGCGCTTGCTATCAGGTTAGATGCGTCGGCAATCCCGCTTGCTCTGGGTCTCCGGTGACCGTGGTCGTCACAGACCAGTGCCCCGGCGGGCCGTGCCAGGCCGAGGCTGCGCACTTCGACCTCAGCGGGAAGGCCTTCGGCGCCATAGCCTTGCCCGGCCAGGATGACAACCTCCGCAACGTCGGCAACCTCAGAATCCAGTACAACCGGTAAGCTCTCGCTAGATAGCTAGCTAGCGCATACATTCATGCCTAGTGCTTCACCTACGTGCACGTTCGTGTGACGCATGGATGGAATTTCATCTCTTTGATTTCTTCATTCGCTCGCAGGGTTTGGTGCAACTGGGGCGGCCTGGACATCGCCTTCAAGGTGGACGCCGGCTCCAACCCCAACTACCTCGCGCTGCTCATCGAGGACGAGGCCGGCGACGGTGACCTGTCCGCGGTCGAGCTTCAGCAGCGCGGCGGCAGCAGCTGGGCGCCGATGCAGCAGTCGTGGGGCGCCGTCTGGAAGTACAACGCCGGGTCCGCACTGCAGGCACCCATATCCATCCGCCTCACCACCGGCTCCGGCAAGAAGCTCGTCGCCACCAATGTCATCCCCTCTGGCTGGCAGCCCGGCAAGACCTACCGATCCGTCGTAAACTTCCGGTGAATGATCCGTCCGTGGGATCCATCGAGCACGCTTGTTAATTAGCTGTACAGCACGAGTGCGCTAGCTATATGTAGTAGTCGATCGAGCCCGTGCCAGCTGGAATAGTATATACGTAGTTGCTTTCATGCTTTGAAAAATTGCAAAATAATGTGGGAGAAAATGATTGCTTTGAATATTTTGGAAGCTGAGCTGCTGTTTATCTCCTTAATTTTGTATAAGGATGCGACGGATATTGCTAATATAAACCCTCAAGATTGATGGCCACTGATTGTTTGTCAATCTTTCGAGTATTACATATATTTATGTTGAAAATCACGAGTCCTACAAAAATAAACTCACTCACATAATATTTTAGGAGTTCAAGAATGGTCCGAATAATATACACTTGAAAAATAAGGGACCTTCTATTTGTAAGTTGTGAGTTTTTATTTGGTGCAAGTTATGTTTTTAGTATTAAATTACCTAAGAGTATCATGAGTCCTTTTAGGTGCAGTGCAACCCCATGTCTCCATGCATGCCTGTGATCCATGCGCTCAGGCAGCTTAGGTTATGTTACGGTTGTGAAGTCTTATCTTCCCCCTCTATCTTTTGATGTAATCTTCTAGAAATTTTATTGGTGTACATAAGTGATACAAGATGCAAAATCTAACACTTTAACACTTAGTAAAAAATAAAGACTAAAACTGATACAAAACTAACTAACTAAATATTTTTTCTAAGAAAGAATGAATTGGATTATCCTAAAAGAAGAAAGAAACTAGAAAGCTTCAAATAATTGATGATAAAAATTGCACACAGTTTCCAGAGAAATTGCACCGTTCACAATAGCAAAAGAAGCCTATATTAGTTCCATTTTCAGGCAACAGTGTAATTTACACACATATTGCATCAAACTTGAATGTATATGTCAATGTTATACTAGTGTTCACGTCGAAGATTGATAATCTCTTGACACTTTGAAAATAAAAATGTATCTCTCATCGGTGATGTGGTATCGTACACACACGGCACACGCGAAGGCACAAACGCAAACGCCTGAAAACACACACACACACGCACACTAGCGCTCAATGGCGTGAACACACTCTCTCTCTCTCCATACAAATGGACCAAATGAACAAAATAAAAGCAGACTAAATAAAAGAAGAAGAAAAGGTGACTTCCATAAAATTTAAGTTCATGCAACTTTAAAATAGCAAAAGTGGAAAATAATATCTAATCTATGGAGTAATTCCTTATATTTATTCACGGATTTTGTTTTCCATGGTGGCCGCTTTGCTGTAGATTATGGCCTAAAGTTACTTGAGTTTTCATGACGGCCCTAAGTCCATGAGTTTATGATTGCTCAAAGTTACTTCACTGACCTAGTGTTTCATAGATATGGATCGACCTAAAATTTGGTATGTCTTGTTTCATAACCATATAAGGGAAACAAGACGTGCCAAAAACAAATCATTGTTGATCTATAGTGCTGACATAGCATGTCATTAAATGAGGAAATAAATGATACTAAATATTGTATCATGATAGTTTATCATAATAAATGAGGTACTAGTAGGAGACATACAAAACAATCAATGATGTCGTCTAAAGGGCAAATCTATCATAATATGCACCATGGAGGTACTACTATCATACACTACTAGTATCAATGCATAATACTCGATATGAGAGGTATAATTCATAAACTATCTTAATTTTAATCACTATAATTTTGAGGAGCATGCAGACATTAATTTCTAGAGATAAAGATAATACATTGTACAACATGTCTTTTGCCTTCTCTAAATGATGTGGAGCGCATAAGAAAATATCTTCTAATCAACAAATGTGCATGCCCTTACTCGTCTGACTTCATCCTGAAGATATATAGCAAAAAAACACCTGCATATCACTTCGTCAATATATCATGAAGGTACACGACTACAACCATCGGTAGGGCCTATCCTACATTGTAAAACGTTTTGTGATTTGTCTATATATTGTTTTGATAACTTCAGTGTCCGGTCGATGAATTGTTTTTCTGTTTCGGGGTAAAACATGTCATAATGTGTGGGGTGGTAGTCAATTATGCGCACATGCAAGCAAAATTAACCAAAGGACAATGATACTATTTATTTATAATTACCATAATAAAATGTCTACTCGAAAAGGCTACCTACCAAATCTAGGAAAATGTAACCTAAAATAACAAACTTAAGACTGGTCATATTGGGATTAGTAACATGCATACATTAATAGTCTATGTTGTTACTTTTACAGTGGGTAGTAACATATGTGTGGTTTTATGCAAACGTTATGTCATGGTAACATATTATGTCAGCAAAAACACATCTCTTCTCATTAACTAGTTGTCACAGAAGAAAAATTGTCTTAAGGTGCGTTATGTTACTAGCTAAGTTACTCCCACCATGTCCAGCCTAACAAGGGGGTTATCTACCAAAATAATTATGTCTTTATTATTCAGACCACAAACAGAGAATCACAATATGAAAGCGGTCACGGGACTGGTAGTGGGTGGGGCCATAGTCAGTGGGTTCCATGCGGTCCGCCGGAGATGCCCGCGTGGCTAGAGGTGTCACCGGCGGCGGGAATAGCGGTTAGGGAAGGAAACTTTCTCCCACTGAATGAGAAATTGCCGGACAGCGGTTTGTAATTTTTGTTACTTCAGGTGTTCTTTGTACTGCAATAACAATTGATGAAAAGATCAGAGTTTTTTCCAAAAAGATATATATAACTAATTTGTTTCATTTATTTTGAGATTTATCACGCATCCGCTACAAATGCTCGTATCTAGGGGTTCCCCGTCTGAAACAGAAGGTTAGGGTTTATGATAATTAAGGAATGAAATTTCTTGAGTAATGTTCGAAAAAAGTGAGTAATCTTTTGTGGATGCACTCATTAATTAAAAAATATCCCCTCAACTCGGCATTTTATCAGCGAGCGATCTCTCTGTCTCTCTGCTGCCTATAAATACATGGTGAGACTAGATTGCTATCACACACATCACATAACCATCTCAAGTTCATTCTCTTCTTCCTCTAGGTACGCGGAGTAACTGTTTATATATTGTTCACCGCGAGCATGGCTTCTTCCTCCTTCGTGGCTTTTGTGGGTCTAGCTAGCAGCTGCCTCATCCTCCTCCATTCGAGCAGCATCTCTGGCTGGTCCGACGGCGGTGCGACGTGGTACGGTCCCCGCGAAGGTGTGCCGGCAGGTATATAGTTGAATGGACGATGCATGCAGACCAGTGCATGCATGTTAGGACGCGTATATATTACTCCCTTTGTTTTTAAATATAAGTGTTTTTAAAGATTCCATTACAAACTACATAGGTAGTAAAATGAGTGAATCTATATTATAATGTATATTCATATACATTTGTATGTAGTTCATAGTGAAATCTTTAAAAAGATTTATATTTAGAAACGGAGGAAGTAGTCAGTGTATGTGCGTGTGGCAGGTGGTGCATGCGGGTACCAGGGCGACGTGGAGCAGCCGCCGTTCTCCGCCATGGTCACGGCGGGCGGCCCCTCTATCTTCAAGAACGGCAAGGGCTGTGGCGCTTGCTATCAGGTTAGATGCACCAGCCATGGCGCGTGCTCCGGATTCCCGGTGACCGTGGTCGTCACAGACCAGTGCCCCGGCGGGCCGTGTCTGGCCGAGGCTGCCCACTTCGACCTCAGCGGGAAGGCGTTCGGCGCCATGGCCAAACCCGGACAGGCTGACAACCTCCGCAACGCCGGCAAACTTAGAATCCAGTACAACCGGTAATACTTTCGTTTGAATAAGTAATATGTTCGTGTGATCCATGGATCGATTCTCATCTCGTTGATTTCTTCTCTCTCAGGGTTCCGTGCAACTGGCACGGGCTGGACATCGCCTTCAGGGTGGACGGCGGCTCCAACCCAAACTACCTTGCGCTGCTCATCGAGGACGAGGCCGGCGACGGCGACCTGTCGGCGGTCGAGCTTCAGCAGCGCGGCGTCAGCTGGGCGCCGATGCAGGAGTCCTGGGGCGCGGTGTGGAGGTACAACTCCGGGTCTGCCCTGCATGCACCCATATCGATCCGCCTCACCTCCGGCTCCGGCAAGAAGCTCGTCGCAAGCAATGTCATCCCCTCCGGCTGGCAGGCCGGCAGAACCTACCGATCCATCGTAAACTTCCAGTGATCGTTCGATCTGTCGGATCGAGTACCTATGTTAATTAATTATTAGTAGCTCCGTGCCTATGTATAAGAGGATCTTCAACAGGGGCGCAACGCGCGGCGCGCAAAAAACGGTTATAGCGCCCAACTAACGTTTTTTAGCGCGCATCACAGCGCTGATCCAGCGGCCGCCGCAAAATTTAGCGCGCGGCGCTCCAGCAGGGGCTGCAAATACACGGCGCGCGCCCTATACAAACAACATATGCACTCCAATAATAAAACCAAAAGATCAAACAATCAACAATAAATAGTTTAATTTTATTATTACAACTCAAACAAATAGTTTATCATCCAATACAACAAATAGTTCAACAATACAACATCAAACATACAACATCAAATAACCAAATCATCATGCGTTCTGTCAGCCATTCCATTCCAACCACTCCTCGATGAGATCGTTCTGAAGATCGTCATGCGTTTCGGCACGCCGAATAGCATGATAGGAAGCAATAAATCGGGCCACCCTCGCAGCACTCCGCCGCACTCGTATGGGATGTCTCAAGAGCTCGTACTGAGAGTAGTCTAAATCTTAGCCACGTTCATTCTCGATGATCATGTTATGCATGATCACACAAGCGTGCATGATGTACCAAAGAATCCTTTGATCCCAAAATCTAGCCGGTCCTCTCACAATAGCAAATTGGGCTTGCAAAATTCTAAATGATCTCTCCACATCTTTCCTAGCCGCCGCCCGAGCATTGTGAAAATCTAGATTTTTCTTACCTTGCGGTTTTTTCAACGGCTTCATAAATGTTTGCTACTTTGAATAGATGCCATCCGCAAGATAGTAGCCATAGTTGTATGTATGGCCATTTGCTACGAACTGTATCGGTGGCAGATCACCATTTGCAATCTTATTCATCAGTGGTGACTGATTAACAACGTTGATGTCATTCAAAGATCCAGGCATTCCAAAAAAAGCATGCCAAATCCAAGTCTCTTGATCGGCCACCGCTTCAAGGATTATAGTGGAACCCTTTTTCACGCCGTGGAATTGTCCATGCCATGCCTTAGGACAGTTCTTCCAACTCCAATGCATGCAATCTATTAAGCCAATCATACCTGGGAACCCGCGAGCTTTGTTCATCTCCAAAAGCCCTGAGGCATCTTCGGCATTGGGAGATCTCAAATACTCTGGGCCAAACACTTGCACAATTCCGACTGCAAAGCGCTTGACGCACATGATGGCTTGACTCTCACCCATGGCCAAGTGGTCATCAACTAGATCAACCAGAATACCGTATGCTAACATACGAAAAGCGGCTGTCACCTTTTGAAAGGTGCTATGCCCGAGTTCTCCGGCGGCATTCCTCCTTTGCTGAAAAAAACGATCATGGCTCGCTAGTTTCTTTGCAATGCGCCTGAACAACCCGGTGCTCATCCTAAAACGGCGCCGGACATACGATTCGGGGTATGTGGGATTCTCCACAAAATAGTGCCTCATCAATCTGTTGTCGACATCGATCTTGTCCCTCCAAATTTTCTGCCGACCCATAACCGAACCACCGTGCTTCGGTTTTTTATTGATGTGCATAGCTACGATGATTGCAAGGTCCTTTTCCTCTTCCATATCAAATTATTCTTCAGAAGAATTATATGATGAACTCATCTACAATATTGAATTTAAACTAGTCTATAAAAACTATGAACAACAAGCATCAAATTAATGTAAACAATGTGTACTTTGAGCAATATATACCTTGTGGGCGCCAAGCGGCGGTGGGCGGCCGAGCGCTTTTCGCCGGAGCAATAGCGCGCGCAAGGGCCGGCGGCGACTAGAGGGAGGGGGAGGAAGCTGCAGAGGCGCGGGGATAGGTCCGGGAAACGCCGTCGGGTCGTCGGACCAAAGGGGTGGCGCGGCGGCGGCGCGAGCGCTGGGGTGGAGGGAGGTAGGAGACGATGCGCGAGCGCTCGAGTGGTTCCGCGCGCGGGAGCGGGCGCACCAAATAAGCGGCGCGCGATGCCATTTCGCTCCGCGCGCGGAAGCACTTATGCCGTGCGCGGTTTTTTGGCGGCCGCTGGGGCGGCCGCTGGAGCGCCCGGTTTCACTGCGCGCGCGCTAAAACGCGAAATTTTGCAGCGCGGGGCGTTTTTGGGGCGCCTGTTGGAGATGCTCTAATTCAATATGGAATAGTAGTTTCTTTCATCATGCTTGAAAAACTGCAATTAAGGTGCGTATTGGAATATTTTGGCAGATCTGATCATACGATGGATGTTGCTAAACCCACAGGATTACTGTCAACTGAGTTGTTTGTCAGTCTTTCGAGTAACAAATTTATGTTGAAAATCACAACCCCTAAAGAAAACTCACTTGCTTAATTTAGGATTTAAAAGAATGCTCCAACTAATTAACTAATATACACTGAAAAATAGTGTCAGGTGTTGAAACGGAGTACGCCCATAAATTCATGCATGGATTTTGTTTGCCATGGTGGTTGATTTGCTGTAGAATACGGCATAAAGTTACTTGATTTCACGTGATGTTCATTTTTTAGAGAAAAGGCATCAACCGAGCCCGAGATGGGGCTCGAGCCTAGCCCGACTTTGAATTAACAAAGCCATCAACCGGTCAGGATTACAAGCACACCTCGAGGGGCAAAGAGAAAGACATACAATGCGGTAAGATACAAAGACATTGGACAGCGCCAAACCAAGCCTACAACGCTACGAATGACGGAGATACTCAATGAGGAGAGGAGCCGAAGACGTCGAGGTCCTCCTCCGTGAATGCTGCACCAGGAACAAGAGCACAACGGCTCGAAGGAGAGAGGGCCCGACACCAGCAAGGCATGCCATCGCCCGACAGCTACGGACCCCGGCACGGCACATCCAACACACCATACTCAAAGAAGGCCACTACCTTCTCGCCTGGATCGAAGGCGCCGCACCGTCGCAGGATGGGGTGGATGCTGCCGGAAGATGGTCACATACAGGGGGTCAGCGCATCCCCGCCGAGCCGCCGGGGACACTCCTTGAGCAGAACAACGCCGCTGCACGCATCCAACACCGGAGGAGGGGAAGCTTCACGCCAGGACGAAGACGAAGAGGGCCACACCAACGCCGCCACTCTCCACCCAAAGGCGCCCACCACCCACCGGCTCCCAAATGGGCGCCTTCAAGAAGGGAACGGCGCTGAGAGCGCCGCCGCCGCCCAACAGAGTTAGGCTTTCGCCCGGGAGACCAAGGAGATGGGGAAGTGGGGGAGCCAGGCCAAACCGACGCCTCCAAGGAGGGGAACGGCGCCCTCAGGTGCCGCCGTCGTGACCGGCCATGGCCGGCCAAGGATTTCTCCGGGCCTGAGCTCCCCACCACCACCAGCACCCCTGCCCGAAACCGTCGACCCGAGGGAGCACGGCCAAGCCAGGGGATCACGAACGCCCAGCGGGTAAGGGAGGGAGATCGCCAGATCTGGCGCCGCCGGATGCCGGAGCAGCCACCACGCGTCACTCGCAACCACCGAGCTCCCACCGCCCACGCGGCCAGGGGCATCGGGTCCAACGCCCGCCCCGCCGCTCGCCGCAGAGCCGGCAGAGCCTCACCGGGGGAGCCGCCGCTCCAGATCCAAAGCTCCCCATGGGAGAGCAGGGCAGCAGGAGGCCTCGCCGCCACCATCCTTGGCGGCACCCCGGGCTTGCCCGGCGGTAGCCTCCGGCGGCGGCGAGGGAGGCTTGGGGAGGAGGAGGGGGGACCGGCACGTCTAGGGTTTTCGCCCCCGAGTCGCCCAAGCGGGGCGGCGTGGGAGCATAGATTTCACGTGATGTTCATGAGTTTAGGATTGCTCAAAGTTCCTTCATTGTCTTACTGTTTCCTACCCGTGGATCAACCCTAAAATTTGGTAATTGCTTATGCTCTGTTTCATAAGAGCACAGTGGGAACTAGACGTGCCGAAAACAAACCATTGTTGTTCTATATAGCCAAGAGATAGATATATATGACATTGTTGGAAAAGAGATAAATGAAAAAGGAGGTTTGTATTCTCTTAGCTAAGAGATGATATCAAGATGTCATCTCTCGGTCGTACGATCTCAGGAGTGTGCAAATAATGGCTAGGGATAAAGATAATCCCTTGTATAACATGTCTTCTGACTTATCTAGATGATGTGAACCATTATGCATGCCCTTACATATGACTTCGTCAATATGTCTTGTAGACATATAGCCATAAGATAGATACATGTGACTTCATCAATATATCTTGAAGGTACAAAACTACAACCATCAGCAAGGCCTATGTTACATTGCACTCCCTCGTTTTTATTTGCTTTGCATATTAGCTTTTTCTCGAATCAAACTTTGTAAATTTTGACCGAGTTTATAGAAGAAATACTGACATCCAAATTACCAAATCGAAAATCAATACTATTTTGGGACACCAACGGCTGTGAAAAGCGGAAAAACCATCAAAAAACGACAATTGCTCGTGAAGCTTTCCACAGAAAGACCCCTTGGTTATGGCAAACATATCACAATTACAGGTACCTCGGAGCATACCGATGGAATGAACAAACTGTATGGGGAACTCAGAGACAGTTGAAGTGCTTTCCTTCACGCTGGACCTAAATAAGACGAAGCCCCTCTCCTCCCTCTGTAACTAGAGAGGTAGGCAAACCTGAGTACAGAGCCACCTCGATTCCGGATGCTGGAACACCAACTGGATCGGAAACCTCATCCTAAACTTACTTCGGAATAGGTTCGAGAGCTTCCATTTCAATGCGTCTTTCCAAAAATCTTTGGTATGCCTTTTCCTGGTCAAAAGGTTTGTTTGGGAAAGCTTCTAAATCTAGGGTTCAATGTCCCCGAATTTGTTCGACGACCGTCTGATTCTAATTCACTTCCATCCTTTAGCCACGTCTCTTGATCGATACCATCCATGTGTCTTTTATTCTTTATAAAAATAAAATGCATTGCGACTTCCTTTTTCTGATTTGCATTCAAGTAGATAAGAGAAGCTTGTGAGGATCGTCAAGAATAAACTTAGACCAGTTCATATTTGTGCCTGCACAACTGAAGAGGTCAAGAGCAATAGGCCCATACGGATGCGCTCACCTTGGCCTAGGGTTAGCCCTTGAAAAGGATACAAAAATCTGAGATAGAGTGGAATCATTCGGGAAGTTCCCCCGAGGACGACTCCCATACAATTCTTGCGAGAGCTGGAGCACGATGGAATTGTCCGATTGAAGCCCGACGCGCTGCTTCAATGGCTCGATATGAAAGACGACCAGCTCTACAACTTTTGGTGCCATATCTTCCAAAACCAAGTTGTGTACCATCCGGTTCGCGACCCCTACTACATCTGCATTTAAAATATTTACTATATTTCGTACGTTTCGGATATAGCACGTCCCTTCTTATTTTGACTATGAGATCCGCACTTTGACACCTGAAATTCCGTTACAAGTAGATACTTCCACAGGAGCATAATATATACATATACAACCAAAAGATATATACAGTTGACTTCGTCAATATATCTTGAGGATGGGTGGCTCCAGGATCATTCTCAGTTTTGGGAATGTGTCTGTCTATGTTGTACTCAGTGTTTAAAAAAACATGGAAAAATATAGAGCGAAAACAAAAATGCATATCATTGATGATCTATACAATCAAACGATAGATACATATGGCTTCATCTGTATAGTATCAAGCAATGTGACTCTAGTATTTAGTACGGGTTGTGCAAGTATGTGCATGTGTATGTATTCGTGTGTTATACCCTTCGGTTATAAAAAAGGAGAAGATAGGCATATATATAGGGCTAAACAGAAAACCTGGATAAATATAGTGGCCTTTCTATTACGGAAGGACGCGTGGAAAGGAGGAAACCTTCAATTCATTGAAAATAAGTTCCATAGACACCTCTGGTTGGAGAAATACCCCGCCCGGTAGGAACATACGAGCCTTTTTTTAATCACAAGTCACAAATTATAAAGACAGTAGATGTACTGAATTAAAAAGTAACAGTAACTCTAGCAAATCCCCTAAAAGTTACTACCTCTATAAGACCTTTTACATCACTAAAGTAGTGATCTAAAAGGCCTTATATTACTTTATAGAGGGAGTACATCCGAGGGGATTTTTTTCCCGGTTTAAGGAATTAAAACCCATCTGGCAGATCCACCAAACTGCATTTTCCTAAAAAAAATAATCTATCTTCTATCCCTTAAAAGAATTGTATCGTGCCTAATTTGTTCTAGAAGAGGGCATTCTCGAAAAAAAAAACATAGGGAGACTTCTCACCTCCTGCTTTCCTGGCATGGCGACCAGAGTGCCGGCCTATTGGCTTGACTCTGGCTATAAAACTAGGTGTCGCCGCTCCAAAACCCTAGACCACCCTAGCGCGCGTCCATTTTCTTTCTGTTTATGATGGCAATCTTATCATAAATAACCCAAGGACGACCACGTACAATGACTACATATTTATTTTGTAGTATGCATGCATCTTACTCATGTAATACTTATGTGTGAGTCTAGACCTTACCACTTAATGGGAAAAGGAGAATAATGATTGGTATTTATATTAAGTAAAAAATCAAGGAAAGTGCGCGTCAACGCAGCTGATCATCAGGCAATGCAGGACCTTATAAGCGATATTAATGTAGGAATAGGGATTGCCATACACTCGAGCTAGGAATGTATGAAAGCTATCCTAAGGACTAGTGGAGTGTGCTTCAAACTTTCATACTCGTGAAGACCTACACTAGTGCAGAATCGGCCTATAGTGCCGGTTCGTAAGGGCCTTTAGTGTCGGTTCTCCAACCGGCACTAAAGGGTGGGGACTAATGCCCCCCTCCCCCCCCTTTACCCCCCCCCCCCCCCCCTTTAGTGCCGGTTCAACACGGCCCGGCACTAAAGGCCCATCACGTGGCACCTGTCGGTGCCGTGGGCTGGGGGACCTTTAGTCCCGGTTGGTAATACCAACCGGGACTAAAAGTATTTAATTCTTTTAATTTTAGTTTATTTTTCCTTTTAATCCTTCAGGGGTTTATGAATTAATTATGGTTTATTTTTCCTTTTAATTTTGTGTTTTCCATTTAATTATTTTTTATTTCAAACATATATTACGCTACTACATACTGTACACGTTGTGCATATATATATAAATAGAATTTCTCGTAGAACCGGTCATATATATATATACATCATCGAATTTCTCGTACGACGACCATTCACACATACATATATATATATACAATTTGGTATATACAATTTCTCCTACAATTTGCGGATCATTACATATGCAGGCATTACTGCATGATCTTGTAATGATATTCTCCTTTGGAATCTATGACCTGGTCGACCAGAAATCCAGCTATTTCCTCTTGAATTGCTCGTACGCGAGCCGTTGGTAGGAGCTGGCCCCGCATCTCGTTCAGCTATAATCAGGAGATCAAGATGAATATATTAGTTGTGTGTATATATATTAGCTAGATCATGATAAAAAAAATTATGGATAGTGTTCTGGCAAACGTCGTACCCAAAGATTTCTTTCGTTTCTGCTCCTTTCAAACGTGATCATGCGAATGTTCTCGCAAACGTAGTATGCGCATAAAGCATTCCCCTGCTCCTGCTTCATGCAATTTACGAGAATAAAATTCAATCAGGTAATAATTAATCAAGCATGATAATGGTATTGAAACTAGAATTAAAGAGATGCACGGACGTAGCTAGCTAGTACTACTTAATTACCTTGGGTCGCACCCATGTCAGCTTTTGTTTCCATTCGCCGGGGACCTCTTTGATGAACTTTTGCCAAGCCCTGCCCGCCGGCAAAGAAAATGAATAAAGGAGTTATTAACTAGTTGATATCAGGAAATAAAGTAAAGAGGCCGACATAGTGCGATAATGATTGAAATTACCTGTCGACCATCCCCCTCACGGTTGCGTATTCGGATGGATTCTTATATTGTGAGTCCAGTACTTCAACTTTTGCCTTGTCAACTTCAATGATTAACAAGATCCAGTGGTAACTGCATGCGCACACGTTTTGTATAAATAAGCGGGCACGTGCATAACTCATCAACTACACTTATTAACATCTAGTAATTAAGCAAAAAATAGAATTTGTAGTACAAGATATAGTAACACTCACCCGAAGTTCTAAGGAAGTAGTATTTCTGGTTGAGTGTTTAGTTGCTTCAAAAACTCTAGCAGGGATTTCTCTGTGTCTTTTCTCGAATATTGATCTTCCCATATCGCCTGATTAACCGTATTTGGGTCAATGAACCCAATGCCATAGCGTCCAGCTTTTTTCATTTCATACATCTTCATTCTGCATAATACAACAGAAAAGAATATAGTGAGGATAATTACAGGTAGTGAACGAGAACACAGCTAGCTAGCTAGAGACTTAAATTATAGAAAGAAATCACTTACAGACAATAGCAACTGACGATAGATTTGTCGAGTGCGTCTTGATTGAATAACTGTAACAACTCTGAATAATGAATCCACACATCTTTTTTATGGAAGTAATGCCTTTTCTTGACTTTCACCATGAGGGACTCTTCATTGGTATTTGCTGTTTTTTGCATGTACCACATATGCAAATCGTACATTCTCGTTGGTAGAAGCTTGACTTCGTCAGGCTTGACCAGAGGTTTGCCGCGGACATATTGCCATTTTACTTCCTTCTCTGTAATCCCGGGGATTCCCTCAAGGCCTAGGAGTTGTTCAACAGTGACACCGGCCTCTTTAGCCCGCCTTCTAAGATCGTCGGTTATTACCAGCCGATCGGCGGTACTCACAGTTGTTTGTACAATGAGCGGGGGGATCGATTGCACTGCCTGTTCTCCCAGCTGGGGAACAGTTTTCCCGCTTTTTTTCCAACTGCTTGGCTCGAGCTCGAGCTCGACTCCTTTTGCCCTGCCAAATATGACTTCTTGATAGACCGCACATAGTCGGAGTCCTTCTGATTGTCAGCCAGTCGAGCCATATCAATAAAGTGTTGTGAGACATGCTCAGGTACTTTCTCCTTTGGCGGCGCGGGCGGTTTCGGTGCAAAATGGGCCTTCAATTGGGCATCACATGCGTCGTCGAGTTCCTCCTGAGTCAGGTGGTAAGACAACTTCGGAAGAGGCTTGAGATCTGGACCATATTTGAATTTCTTACCTATTGTACCGCTAGCTGTCGTAGCTGCGGCCTCTCTCTTCCATTGTTGCTTAGGCTGACGCCGTGCCGGACTTGGAGGAGGAGTCGGCTGATGCGGTGCCGGCGGACTTGGAGGAGGAGGAGTTGGCTGACGCCGTGCCGGACTTGGAGGAGGAGTCGGCTGACGCAGTGCCGGACTTGGAGGAGGAGGAGTCGACTGACGCGGCGGCGGACTTGGAGGAGGAGGAGTCGGTGGCCTTGGGAAGACGATGCAATCCTTTTTCCATAGAATGATACGATGTATGGCCTCTCCGAGTGTTCTCTCCTCGTCACCTCCAAGAATGTCAAGTTGTAGCTCGTTATATCCTGACATCACTTCATCAACCCCGACACGAGCATAGCCTGCTGGAATGGGATTGCAATGGAAGGTTGCTTCGGGGGGATTTGCTAAAGCATAGCCGTCCGCCACCTTCATGGATAAGTTCTTCACTTTCATGTGTAGCTCACAGTTAGTCCTGTCTTTGATATCATCCACAGGGTAGCTAGCTAGCAGTGCATTATCGATATCGGCGTGGGCGGAACCCATGCTGCTTCTTGGCATAGATGGGACGGTGCTATCCAATGCTGGATCGACCTGCTCATGCTGCCGCTGAGACGCCCTTTCCTGGCTGAGTGAGTCGATCTGCTCCTGCTGCCATCTGACAAATCGTTCCAACTCCAGGTGCTTTGATTCTAGGCCTTCAAGGCAAAGTGCTTCCTCCTTCTTCTTCTTCTTCTCCTCCTGCATCTTCTTTCTCGCACGGCTTCTATAGTCGTCGTTCCAATCCGCAAACCCCTCAAACAACGGAACAACGCCTTTGCCTCGTGTTCTTCTCGGGTGTTCACGATTCTTCAGGGCGCGCGTAAGCTCGTCGTTCTCTCTATTGGGCGTGAACACCCCCGGTCGAGCTTCTTCTATTGCAATAAGTATTTCGTCTGTCGCTTCTTTAAGACTTGCCTTCACCGTAACCAGCCCTGTCTCTGGGTCCAACTTCCCCCCATGCGCATAAAACCATGTCCTGCACCTGGGGGGCCATGTCAATGTAACTGGACTGACCCCTGCACTAATCATCTCTTGCTCAGATTTATCCCACTTAGGCAGGGCCACCTGGTAGCCACATGGCCCCATATGATGGTGCCACTTCTTTTTCGCAGCATTAATCTTGTTTTTTCTCGACCGTTCCTGAGCTTCTTCGGATTCCTTGAACTTCACGAAAGCGTCCCAGTGATCTTTTGCCTTCACCAGTGCTCCCGTGAATTCTGGAGTCTTCTTTCCGGATTTGACGTACTTAGTCCATGTATTTTTCTTGAAGGTGTTGAATGCGATCGCCATCTTTTTAAGAGCATAGTTTCTGACTTTCTTCAGATCTGCATCTGTCAAATTATCTGGTAGGGTGAAATGTTCCATGAGCGTAGTCCAAAGCACATCTTTTGCTCTTTCGTCGACAAAAGTAACTCCTGCTCGATCTCCCTTTGCTGGCTTTTCCATTCTTGAACGGAGATCGGGATTTGGTCCCTGACAATAACTCCGCATTGATTCTTGAACTTGGTCGCATTTTTCCTAGGTTCAAGCGGTTCGCCAGTTGATGTTTTGATGGAATCGATGTTGAACTTTACGCCTTTGTCCAACTTTTTGGCCGGGCCTCGAACTACCCTGTCGCTTGTAGAAGATTTGCTCGATCCGGAGGCCTTAAAGAAAAGGATCGATTCATTAATACATACAAATCAATTAAGACATGTAATGATCACCGGATGGCTTATATATTAAATATACCTCGCCGGTCTTTGTTATTTGAAGAACATTTTCTTCGTCAACATCGTTGTCATCGCCTTCACCTATTCGTTCGTCTTCATCAAATATCATACAACCCTCACCGGAACTGTTCAGATATTGCGAGCCGTCATCATCTTCAGGTTCATGCTCTGGGCTCTTGGAGCGTATGATGTCGAACAGAGCTTCTTCTCCTTCTCTGCCGATATTGTCCATAGCTTTTATTTAACTAATCTAGAATAAAGATAAAACAATTTAGTATTCAAATTAGAATGCATGCAATCAATAAGGAAAAACTGAATCATAGTACATAATATGCATCTCGAATAATTCATATAATATGCATCATCGAATATAATCTCGAATAAATCGTCTCGAATATAATCTCGAATACATCTCGAGTATTATCACTAGCTAATACAGATCGAATATTATAGAAGAATCTAGTTCACTCGCGGTTCCTAAGGCGCGTGCGGTGGACACCCAAAGAGAAGGAACTATGACAGGATCATAGCTCGGGTGAGATCCTTGAAGAACCTGCCAGGTATTGGAGAACCTGAAGTCCAACGCATCCATGTAGCGACGGACGTGCTCGTCCTCCTCCCTGACACGGCAACGTACCACCTCCGGCGGGGCCGGCTGCCTCCGCACCGAAAGTGGCCCACGCGAACGCCACCAAAGAAGCTCCGGGTCGATGACGGGACCCGGGGCCGGGTTCCTCACCAAGCTGCGCGCCCCTGAAGGTAGCACCTCCCAGTGCCAGCCCGGCGGAGCCCAGTCCCGAACGTTGCCCCTCTGAAGCAGGACATCGTCGCGAACGAGTCGACGACGAGGATGGGGGCCAGGCATCGTTGACTCCGAGAAAAAATTCTTATGAAAAAAAATTCTAATTAACATTTCTATACATCTAATTAACATCTAATAAACATTATATACATCTAATTAACATTTATAAAAAAATTCTATACATCTAATTAACATTTAACATTTCTATACATCTAATTAACATCTAATTAACATTATATACATCTAATTAACATTTATAAAAAAATTCTATACATCTAATTAACATTTAACATTTCTATACATGTAATTAACATCTAAAAAAATCTAATTAACATTTCTATAAATCTAATTAACATTATTAGTATACCCTAATATCTAACATTTCTATACATCTAATTAACATTATATACGTCTAATTAACATTTATAAAAAAAATCCATGGCGGCAGGGGCTCACAGCGGAGCGACGGCGACGGCGACGGCGACTGCGACTGCGATGGCGACGGCGACGGCGACGGCGACTGCGACGGCGACTGCGACGGCGACGGCGCACGAGCTCGAGGAGGGGCGGCGCGCGACGGGGGCGGCGACGGGGGGCGACGCGTCGGGGGCGGCGACGGCGGCGCGTTGGGGGCGGCGACGGCCTCGGGGCAGGCGGTGCGTCGGCGCGCGGCGGCGATCGCCTCTGTTCAGTGGTCGAAGAGACGAAGAAGCAGAGGGAAAATGAAAAAAATTCAACTGCTGCTTATATAGGAGGACCTTTAGTTGTGGTTGGTGGCTCCAACCGCGACTAAAGACCCCCCTTTAGTCGCGGTTGGTGCCACCAACCGCGACTAAAGGTGAATTTCACCAGCCGAAGCGGCGGGAAGCGAAACTCTTGAGTCGCGGTTGGTGGCTCCAACCGCGACTAAAGGGGGGTCCTTAGTCGCGGTTGGATCCACCAACCGCGACTAAAGACCTGTTCCTGGCACGGTGCACTGCGGTGGAATTTTAGTCTCACCTCGCTAGTCGAGGGGCGCCTCGACCAGTTTATAAGCCCCGGCGCGGGCACTGCATTGAGCTCCTCTCTAATGCAGGCCTTCTGGGCCTACCTCTGCTGCGATTCCCTGTGGGCCTACTGGGCCTGCGTGGCCCAGTAGGCGGGATTTTTTTAATTTATTTATTTTTCATTTTTTTTGTTTTCTGCTTTAATTTTTTTTATTTCTGAGTTGTTTTTTTCTTTATTTAGAGTTTCTTTGTGAATCCTTTTGCTTTAGGTAAAAAAAATATAAACTTTCTGTTAGTGCTAGTAGTTTTCAAATTTGAATAGTTTAAATTTGAATTATTTGAAATTTGTGTGAATCACTAGTTTGTGAATAACTTTACTTTAAAAATAGATTTTTCAGTGATTATTTTTTCTTCTGTTTAATTTTATTGTGTTTTATCATTATATTCAATTTGGTAATACTTAGGTTATTTAAAAAAATGAAATGCCTTTGTAACAGACGAGTTTTCGTCTGAAACCCTGATACTTCGAAATAGTTTGTCCATTTTGTACACGAAGTGCATCCAGTTTTTGCCGTAACCCTCTCAACTTTTTAGCACATGCTATGTGGGTGAAATTATGATACCATGCCAACTTTCAACCTTTTGAGAGTTCATTTGTAGTGCTTTTCAATTTGAGGGTCATTTAGCTAAAAAAAATCAGTAAATGCATGAAAAATAGCAAATCAAGTCAGAAATGGTTGAAAATTGATGGCGTGGCTTTGAATGGTGCATACTGAACGCACAAAAAGTCTGGAGTTGAAATAAGTTTAAAAAAATGAAATGCCTTTGTAACAGACGAGTTTTCGTCTGAAACCCTGATACTTCGAAAGAGATTGTCCATTTTGTACACGAAGTGCATCCAGTTTTTTGTCGTAACCCTCTCAACTTTTTTGCATATGCTATGTGGGTGAAATGATGATACCATGCCAACTTTCAACCTTTTCAGAGTTCATTTGTAGTGCTTATCAATTTCAGGGTCATTTAGCTAAAAAAAATCAGTAAATGCATGAAAAATAGCAAATGAAGTCAGAAATGGTTGAAAATTGATGGCGTGGCTTTGAATGGTGCATACTGAACGCACAAAAAGTCTGGAGTTGAAATAAGTTTAAAAAAATGAAATGCCTTTGTAACAGACGAGTTTTCGTCTGAAAGCCTGATACTTCGAAAGAGATTGTCCATTTTGTACACGAAGTGCATCCAGTTTTTGCCGTAACCCTCTCGGACATGTTCGACACTTAGTGTGTGTACTCATTCGGATTCAAATCATTCGGATTCCCTGCATACGGTCCAACGGTGCATTTCATATTTCCACCGTTGGGCTATATGCAGGGGAAACCGTGTCTTTTGTTGATCTATCTAGAAATCCTTTAGTTCATCGACCGAATACAAATCATTCGGATTCCCTGCATACGGTCCGACGATGCATTTCATATGCGGGCACTCACGAGCCACCGTCGGGCTGTATGCAGGGGAAACCGTGTGTTTTGTTGATCTATCTAGAAATCCTTTAGTTCATCGACCGAATACAAATCATTCGGATTCCCTGCATACGGTCCGACGGTGCATTTCATATGCGGGCACTCACGAGCCACCGTCGGGCTGTATGCAGGGGAAACCGTGTGTTTTGTTGATCTATCTAGAAATCCTTTAGTTCATCGACCGAATACAAATCATTCGGATTCCCTGCATACGGTCCGACGGTGCATTTCATATGCGGGCACTCACGAGCCACCGTCGGGCTGTATGCAGGGAAACCGTGTGTTTTGTTGATCTATCTAGAAATCCTTTCATTTTCCGACGGTATATTTCATTTTTCCAACTCCATTTTTACAAAGACACTTAGAAAGAAACAAAAGACAAATAGAAAGGATGATGCTCAATTGGCGGTGAAGCCGGTCACATCCCAGAGTGGGATCTTTGGGTATAAAACTTTTTCTTCGCGTGTGTCCCTTTGCGTCGTAACCATGGACAATCTTCATCGTTTAACTTGATGCTCGGGTCAATATTCACTCTGAAGGGAGCAATTTAATGAAACTTTTCATAATCTTCTGACATGTCTGTCTTGTCCTCCACTCCCACGATGTTTCTTTTCCCTGAAAGAACTATGTGGCGCTTTGGCTCATCGTATGATGTATTCCCTTCCTTATCTTTTCTTTTTCTCGGCTTGGTAGACATGTCCTTCACATAGAAAACCTGTGCCACATCTTTCGCTAGGACGAATGGTTCGTCTGCGTACCCAAGATTGTTGAGAGCCACTGTTGTCATTCCGTACTGCGGGTCTTCCTTTACCCCGCCTCCTATCAGATTGACCCATTTGCACCGAAACAAGGGACCTTCAAACCAAGTCCATAGTCAAGTTCCCATATCTCCTCTATGTAACCATAATATGTGTCCTTTGGCCCATTGATGTTTGCTGCATCAAAGCGGACACCACTGTTTTGGTTGGTGCTCTTTTTATCTTGGGCGATCGTGTAAAATGTATTCCCATTTATCTCGTACCCTTTGAAAGTCAATATAGTAGAAGATGGTAACTTGGACAACAAGTACAGGTCATCTTCAACAGTGTCGTCATGCATGAGACGTGTCTACAACCAACCGGCGAAAGTCACCGTTTGTTCATGTGTAATCCAGTCGTCAGACTGCTCCGGGTGTTTGGAGCGTAGAATATTCTTGTGTTGCTCAATATACGGAGCCACCAAGGTGGAACTTTGTAGAACTGTGTAGTGTGCTTGCGCCAAAGAATGCCTGTCCCGGCATATTAGTGAATTCTTTCCTAGCGTGCCTTTTCCACCCAGTCTGCCCTCATGCCGCGATTCAGGAACACCAATCGGCTTAATGTCAGGAATAAAGTCAACACAAAACTCAATGACCTCCTCTGTTTCATGGCCCTTGGAGATGCTTCCTTCTGGCCTAGCACGATTATGAACATATTTCTTTAAGACTCCCATGAACCTCTCAAAGGGGAACATATTGTGTAGAAATACAGGACCCAGAATGGCAATCTCCTCGACTAGGTGAACTAGGACGTGCGTCATGATATTGAAGAAGGATGGTGGGAACACCAACTCAAAACTGACAAGACATTGCACCAAATCATTCTCTAACCTTGGTAGGATTTCTGGATCGATTACCTTCTGAGAGATTGCATTCAGGAATGCACATAGCTTCACAATGGCTAATCGAACGTTTTCCTGTAGAAGCCCCCTCAATGCAACTGGAAGCAGTTGCGTCATAATCACGTGGCAGTCATGAGACTTTAGGTTCTGGAACTTTTTCTCTGCCATATTTATTATTCCCTTTATATTCGACGAGAAGCTAGACGGGACCTTCATACTGAGCAGGCATTCGAAGAAGATTTCCTTCTCTTCTTTGGTAAGAGCGTAGCTGGCATCACCCTGAAACTGCTTTGGATCCATGCCGTCTTCTCCGTGCATACGTTGCTGGTCCTCCCGTGCCTCCAGTGTATCTTTTGTCTTCCCATACACGCCCAAGAAGCCTAGCAGGTTCATGCAAAGATTTTTCGTCACGTGCATCACGTCGATTGCAGAGCGGACCTCGAGGTCTTTCCAATAGGGTAGGTCCCAAAATTTAGATTTCTTCTTCCACAAGGGTGCCCGATTGTCAGCATCATTCGGAACAGATTGTGCGCCAGGACCCTTTCCAAAGATTACTTTTAAATCCTTGACCACATCAAGTATATCATCACCAGTACGGTGGCGAGGCTTCTTCCGGTGATCTGCCTCACCTTTGAAATGCTTGCCTTTCTTTCTTACGGGATGCCTGCTCTGAAGAAATCGACGAAGCCCCAGGTACACATTCTTCTTACATTTATCCAAATATATACTGTCGGTATCATCTAAACAGTGCGTGCATGCGTGGTATCCCTTTGTTTGTTTGTCCTGAAAGGTTACTGAGAGCAGGCCAATCATTGATGGTTACAAACAGCAACACATGTAGGTGAAATTCCTCCTGTTCTTTCGCATCCCACGCACGTACACCTTTTCCATTCCACAGCTGTAAAAGTTCTTCAACTAATGGCCTTAGGTGCACATCAATGTCGTTGCCGGGTTGCTTGGGGCCTTGGATGAGCACTGGCATCATAATGAACTTCCGCTTCATGCACAACCAAGGAGGAAGGTTATAGATACATAGAGTCACAGGCCATGTGCTATGATTGTTGTTCTGCTCCCCAAAAGGATTAATGCCATCTGCACTTAAACCAAACCATACGTTCCTTGCGTCCTTTGTAAAGTCCTTCCACTTTCTCTCGATTTTTCTCCATTGCGATCCGTCAGCGGGTACTCTCAACTTCCCGTCTTTCTTACGGTCTTCGTTGTGCCATCGCATCAACTTGGCATGCTCTTTGTTTTGGAACAAACGTTTCAACCGTGGTATTATAGGAGCATACCACATCACCTTGGCAGGAATCTTCTTCCTGGGGCGCTCGTCCTCAACATCACCAGGGTCATCGTGGCCGATCTTATAGCGCAATGCACAGCATACCGGGCATGCATTCAAATCCTCGTACTCACCGCGGTAGAGGATGCAGTCATTAGGGCCTGCATGTATCTTCTGCACCTCTAATCCTAGAGGGCAGATGGCCTTCTTTGCTTCGTACGTACTGTCGGGCAATTCGTTGTCCTTTGGTAGCTTATTCTTCATTATTTTCAGCAAATTTTCAAATGCCTTGTCAGGTACACCATTCTCTGCCTTTCATTGTAGCAATTCCAGTGTGGTACCCAGCTTTTTCTTGTCATCTTCGCAATTTGGGTACAACAATTTCTCGTGATCCTCTAACATGCGCTGCAACTTCAGCTTCTCCTTTTCACTTGCGCAGTTTCTCTTTGCATCGGCAATGGCCCGACCAAGATCATCAGCGGGCTCATCTGATGCCTCTTCTTCAGCTCCTTCCCGCATTGCCGGCTCAGCTTCTTCCCCCATTGTTGTACCATCGTATTTATGGAACCCATGGCCAGGATAGCTGTCGTCATCCTCTTCTTCTTCATTCTCTTCCATTAGGACCCCTCTTTCTCCGTGCTTGATCCAACAGTTATAGCCGGACATGAAACCGGACTCAAACAGGTGGACGTGAATGGTTCTTGAGTTAGAGTAATTTCGATCATTCTTACAGCCAGCACATGGACAATGCATAAAACCATCCGCCCGCTTGTTTGCCTCAGCTGCAACCAGAAAAGTATGCACGCCATTAATGAACTGGGGAGAGCATCGGTCATCGTACATCCATTGCCGGCTCATCTTCATTACACAACACCGAAAAGACCAAATTAATACAAGTTCATACATAAAGTTCATACACACTTGTTCTCATAAAACAACATACAAACTCTCTAGCTAAAGCATTTAAATGCAACAACAAATGCGATCAAGATCGCAATTAAGGTAACAATTGATCAAACAGCATAGTGATACCAAGCCTCACTATCAATGGCATATTTTTTAAATTTTCTAATCATCAAGCGCATTGCATCCATCTTGATCTTGTGATCATCGACGACATCGGCAACATACAACTCCAGTTTCATCTTCTCTTCTTCAACTCTTTTCAATTTTTCTTTCAAATACTCGTTTTCTTTTTCAACTAAATTTAACTTCTTGACAAGAATATCTATGTCGGTTGCAATTTCCGGTTCACATACCTCCTAGATAAAAATATCTATGTCAACTTGATGGGCATAATTGTCATAAACACGAAATGCAACAAACAGTTATAAAAGAGAGTATATACCACATCCGAATCATAAACCGGATGAGGGCCGACGGGGACGGATATCAAAACCATGCCACTATGTATAACAAACAACCATATAGGTAAGAAAACTATACAAGTAACTATCTAAATCTTACAAACATGATTTTTTTTATAAAAAGGATAATAACAAGAGGCTCACCAAGGTGGTGCCGGCGATGGGATGGTGCGGGTGATCGACGGTGGTTAGGACGGGGACGGGAAGGCACTAAGTAAACCACACCTACACATGCAAAGTAAGAAGTTAATTTGAGCTCAAATTGCATATAAATCAAATAAACTACCACATATAAATACTCCCAAACTAAAACCCACAAATCACTATACTTATAGAGCATTGCAAGAGCTAATCTAGCAATGAGAGATGAAAGGACAAAGTTGCTAACCTTTGTGAACACTTGGATGGATGGGGTGCCTCCAAATCTTGACAAATTTTGGCAAAAATGGAGGATGAGCTCGGGGAAGAGAGGAAGAACCAGAGGAGAGGAAAGGGGAAGAACAGAGAGCTCGGACTGGCCGAAGGGTTCATATAGGGGACCTTTAGTCCCAATTCGAGACACAAACCGGGACTAAAGGTTAGCCTATAGTCCCGGTTCGTGGCACGAACCGGGACTAAAGGTTATCGTGGGGCCCCAGGCTGACGCCAGCCTGCCACCACCCCTTTAGTCCCGGTTCGTGGCACGAACCGGGACTAAAGGTCCGGAACGAACCGGCACTAATGATGCCCGTCACGAACCGCGACTAATGGTCACATTAGTGCCGGTTCAAAACCAGACCGGGACTAATGATGTGGACAAAAGGTCTGTTTTCTACTAGTGCTAGTGCATTTGGGAAAGCTCGTCATTAAAATATACAAGCAAAGTTCTATAATGTAAAATGCCCCACAAGTATACGAAACATGAAGTACATGAAAACTCCATATTACAGTGTAGTAGTACTCTGAAGAATTTTACCATATCTGCTAAAACTAGGTGTTACTTTGAAGCACAAGTGTATACTAAAAAGAAAAATATTATTTTACTTCTTTCATCCTCTCCATTTTCTTTCTCTTATTTTACTTTTTTTTAAATCTTTTCGCTCTTTTTTGGGTGACATCCCCATGGTGCATCTTTTATTTGATTTCTCAAGGTGGAAGCAACACTCTTAATGTTGAACCATACACCTTTTGAATTCTTTCATAACTGAACTCAACTAATCAATATGATGAACATGATGTAGAAACTCTACAGGAATGTCTCTAGTAGTGTATCAGGATGTGCAATGGTATAGTGTGACATATATGAAAATGAATGATGGTGGTTGTGACATCAATATCGTGTCAGCTATATTTGATCATGCAAAGCAAATGACAGTAAAGGATCACACCTCTAGTCATATAGTGTAATGATAGATGTTGCATGTCATTGTATCTCGGAGTGGCTATGAAATACCATTATAGGTATGTATGGTGGCTATTTTGAGAAAGATATATGGGCTTATGCGTAGGATAATAGGAGGATGTTCTCCTTGTATGTATCAGCAAAGGATGCACCATGTCTCAAGATGAGAGTGAGCAATGCATGATACCAATTTAACTAGCCATAGAGATTAAAGAAGTGTGTAAAGTTTACAAACTCACATTAATCATAATGAACTCAAGATAGTAGACAAGTGCATTGTGAATTGACATAGAACCATGCAATCAAGATCCCACGATCTCCCCCTCCATTCTATTATCAAAAACTCTAGATTGGATCGCCGCGGAACACGAGGTGGCTGCAGCGGAAAAAAACCTCGCTATTTTTCTCGGGTTTCAGATCGAATTAAAGGCGTAGAGAGGAGGGATCCACGCAGCCCCACCATGCAGCTAGGGTTTGGCACGCGTGGCCACCCCATATGGGCCCGCGGGGGGGGGGGGGGGGGGGGGCTCTGCTCAT
This sequence comes from Elymus sibiricus, assembly GCA_039707655.1. NCBI lineage: Eukaryota > Viridiplantae > Streptophyta > Magnoliopsida > Poales > Poaceae > Elymus > Elymus sibiricus. Next base: position 61,874,506 of record CM077665.1, read on the forward strand.
CCCATGGCTTGTTTGAGTGCCTTTCATCATATTGACAGTTATTATGGCGATTTGTCATTATGACAACTCTCAAAACCTACACATACGGATTGCTTATGAACTTTTTACATAGTCTTCTGACTAATTCTCCTCTCTCTGAATTTCAACGGGATGGCCCCAGTGAGTCCAATCATGGGCTGACACTTCACCCAATAACCCTCCTTACTTTGTAATCCACCTTACATCTAGCATCTCTTGCTCTTATGTCTGCAGTGTACAGTAGATGAAGGTGGAGGGAGGGGGAGTTGTTGGCAGTGTGTCAAAAGGACACATGTCAACCAAGTATATATAGAAAATTCGACCTGAACTAAGATGAAAATCAGCATACTAAGATTATTCACAATGAAATTACCATAGGTAGTATCATGCATACCATCTAGGCATTGTTGTTGAAGTGAGACACAATTAATGTAAAAAGAAAAGACGGGGTACCATGGTATGATGCCGTATCCTATTAATTAAATGATCTATCAATATGTGTCATGCATGACAATAAATAAAGTCACTATGATATCAAGATATGATATTAGATAGACAGTCGGAAAATCTTTGCTAATACACATTAAATAAATAAAATCCCCTCAAAATCCATATTTAATCATGCAATCTCCCTAGCTCTCTGTTGCCTATAGTATTTAATCATGCGATCTCTCTAGCTCTCTGCTACCTATAAATCGAAGTACATGGCGAGAGACTAGGCTTGCTATCACACATATCACCCGTTCTCTCCTTCCTCTCACGTACGAGGAGCAATCGTATATTGTTCAGTGCGAGCATGGCTTCTTCCTTCGCCGCTTTAGCGGCTCTAGCCATCAGCTGCCTCGTCATCATCCATCCGTGTAGCGTCTCCAGTTGGTCCGACGGCGGCGCGACGTGGTACGTTCCCCCCGAAGGCACAGGCACCGACGGTACGTAGGATTTATAGTCGTAAATATGGACGATGCGTTGGGGGAATACCCTTTGATTCCTGGGTGTATATACGCCCCATATAAAATTATTTTGAATAATTTAAAAAAAAGTGAAAAAAGTTTGCAAGTTTTTGTACAATAAACTTGAATTTCTTTTGCATTAGTATATAAATTTTCACGAATAGAAACCTAGCGTTGACTTCAGAGCAAAAAAAAATTATTTGCTATTAGTAGGTCACTATTCACAATATTTTGACCGATTTTTTTTAAATAAGCCAATGAGATTTTTTATTTTTGTGGAATTGTTCTTATCAGTACAATGGAAGGTCAAGTTTATTTAAAAATACTTTCAAAATTTGTTGACTTTTATTTAATTACTAATTACTAATTTATTTTCATATAAGGTGTATATACACCCATAAACTAAAACAATTTCCTCGATGCATGCAGATCTCAATGATGATAGGACCCATATATAATGTTGATGTGTACTGAAGTGTGCATGGGCTTGCTGCAGGTGGTGCATGCGGGTATCAGCGCGACGTGGAGAAGCCGCCCTTCTCCGCCATGATCACGGCGGGCGGCCCCTCCATCTTCAAAAACGGCAAGGGTTGCGGCGCTTGCTATCAGGTTAGATGCACCGGCAATGCCGCCTGCTCCGGGTTTCCGGTGACCGTGGTCGTCACAGATGAGTGCCTTGGCGGGCCGTGCATGGCTGAGGCTGCCCACTTCGACCTCAGCAGGAAAGCGTTCGGCGCCATGGCCAAGCCCGGCCAGGCCGACAAGCTTCGCAACGCCGGCAACACTAGAGTCCAGTACAACCGGTAAGCTCTTGCCATAGCATCTATCGCCGTAGTTCTCCGTCTTCGTGCATGTTCCATCGATCAGTTGTCATTTGTTTGATTTCTTCACTCGCAGGGTTCCGTGCAACTGGGGCGGGATGGACATGGTCTTCAAGGTGGACGCCAGCTCCAACCTGAACTACCTCGCGGTGCTCATCGAGGACGAGCCCGGCGACGGCGACCTGTCTGCAGTCGAGCTTCAGCAATGGAGTGGTTACGGCTGGGAGCCGATGCAGGAGTTGCGGGGTGCGGTGTGGAAGTACAACTCCACGTCCGCCCTGCAGGCGCCCATATCGATCCGCCTCACCACCGGCTCCGGCAAGCAGCTCGTCGCCAGCAATGTCATCCCCCCCATATGGCACGCCGGTAGGACGTACAGATATCCATTGATACCTACAGATATCCATTGATCGCTTTGTCGGGTCAAGTACCTATATATGGGTAGATGTGTGTCTTTGTGTAATCGACATTAATGATTCCAGATGGAAATAGTTGCTTTCATCATGCATGCTTTAAAAAAATCAAATAAAAAATTGCTTGCTTGGGATATTCTGGTAGATAAGTTGTATATATCTATCTAACATTCTAACAATATAACGAATATTGCTAAACCCTCAAGAGTTGTTCCTTCCGGTAATAAATTTGGGAAAAGGTTTTAAAACAACCGACTGATCAAGCGATTGCCCTGAACCGCCTCCTACGCCGTACACATGTCCAAGTGACACTAGTAGAAAACAGGGCTTTGGTCCAGGCCTGAAATCCCATTAATCCCGGTTCACTCACGAACCGGGACCCATGGGCCTTTGGTCCCGGTTCCAGACACGAACCGGGACCAATGGGCCTCGCTCCTGGCCCACAACCATTGGTCCCGGTTTGTGGCTGGAACCGGGACCAAATGATATATGCCCCCTGCCCGCGAGCAGAGCAGTGCACTGCTCTGTTTTTTTGGCCGGCCGTGGGAGAGCTTTGTGGTGCTCTAGCTCACCTCCTATGCACATGAGGTGTTCGATGAAATGCCCGAGCCACACTTAAGCTTTCTCCTCTCGAAGCTCCTTGTCCAAGCTCCATTTTCCTCAAGATTTGTCTAGGTTTGGCGGTCCATCCTGTCCCGTCCCCGTCCTCACCGCCGTCGATCGCCCGCGCCGATCTCGGCGCCGGCACCAGCGTGGTTGGCCTCTTCTTCTTATCTTCTTTCTAAAAGAAAAAAGTTCTTACTTGTATGATTTAGATAGATACTTGTGTAATTTTCTTACTTTTATTATTGTTTGTTATTATATAGTGCGATGGTTTTGGTATCCGCCTCCGTCGGCCCTCGTCATGTCTATGATTCGGATGTGGTATATATTATCTTTTATAACTATTTGTTTTATTTAGTGTTTATGACAATTATGCCGACCAACGTGACATAGATTTTTTAATCTAGGAGGTATGTGAACCGGAAATTCCAACCGACATAGAAATTCTTGTCGAGAAGTTAAATTTGGTTGAAAAAGAAAACAATTACTTGAAAGAAAAATTACAAAGAGTTGAAGAGGAGAAGATGAAGTTGGAGTTGCATGTTGCCGATGTCGTCGACGATCACAAGATCAAGATGGATGCAATGCGCTTGAAGATTAGAAAGATTAGAAAATATGCCATTCATACTGAGGCTTGGTATCATTATGCCGTTGGATCAATTGGTACCTTAGTTGCGGTTATGATCGCATTTGTTGTTGCATTTAAATTTTATAGTTTCAATGTATGTTTTAATTAGATGCTCTAGAGAGCTATATGTTGTTCAATAATGAGAACTATGTATGAACGTTATGTATTTATTTTGGTCACTACTGTACTTTGGCTTTAATGTGATGATGAATTTCTATTAATTTGGTCACTTCTCTATTCATGATATGCTGTAATGGTTTTTAATACACTTTATTATATAACGCACGCAGATGAATCGGCAATGGATGTACGGTGACCGACGCACCTTCGAGTATATTAAGGGCCTGCATAATTTTCTCGAAGCGGCTGAGGCAAACAAGCAGAATGGTTTTATGCATTGTCCATGTATTGTCTGTGAGAATACGAAGGCTTTCTCCAACTCTAAAACCCTTCACTTCCACCTGCTTGAGAAGGGTTTTATGCCACACTATAATGTTTGGACCAAGCACGGAGAAAGAGGGGTTATGATGGAAGACAACGAAAAAGAAGAGGATGATGACAACTACCCGCCCCCTGAATACGGTGATGCTGCAATGGGGGAAGCTGAAGATCAAGAGGAACCAGACGATGTGCCCGATGATGATCTTCGCCGGGTCATTGTTGATGCACAGAGAGAATGCGAAAGTGAAAGGCAGAAGTTGAAGTTCGATCGCATGTTAGAGGAGCACAAAAAAGGGTAGTACCCAAAGTGCGAAGATGACAACAGTAAGCTCGGTACCACACTGGAATTGCTGCAATGGAAGGCAGACAATGGTGTATCTGACAAGGGATTTAGTTCGCTACTGAAAATAATGAAGAAGAAGCTTCCAAAGGATAACGAATTGCCCGGCAGTACGTACGAAGCAAACAAGGTTCTATACCCTCTAGGATTGGAGGTGCAAAAGATACATGCATGCCCTAATGACTGCATCCTCTACCGCGGTGCGTACGAGGATTTGAACGCATGCCCGGTATGCGGTGCATTGCGGTATAAGATCAGAAGAGATTACCCTGGTGATGTTGAGGGCCAGCGCACCGGGAAGAGGGTTCCTGCCAAGGTGATGTGGTATGCTCCTATAATACCACGGTTGAAATGTCTATTCAGAAACAAAAAGCATGCCGAGTTGATGCAATGGCACATAAAAGACCGTAAGAAAGACGGGAAGTTGAGAGCACCCGCTGACGGGTTGCAGTGGAGAAAGATCGAGAGAAAGTGGAGCGACTTTACAGGTGACCCAAGGAACGTATGGTTTGGTTTAAGTGCAGATGGCGTTAATCCTTTTGGGGAGTAGAGCAGCAAGCATAGCACATGGCCTGTGACTCTATGTATGTATAACCTTCCTCCTTGGTTGTGCATGAAGCGGAAGTTCATTATGATGCCAGTGCTCATCCAAGGCCCTAAGCAACCCGGCAATGACATTGATGTGTACCTAAGGCCATTAGTTGATGAACTTTTACAGCTATGGAATGGAAGAGATGTACGTGTGTGGGATGAGAACGAACAGGAGGAATTTGACCTACATGCGTTGCTGTTTGTAACCATCAACGATTGGACTGCTCTCAGTAACCTTTCAGGACAGACAAACAAGGGATACCACGCATGCACACACTGTTTAGATGACACCGACAGTATATATTTGGACAAATGCAGGAAGAATGTGTACCTGGGGCATCGTCGATTTCTTCCGACCAACCATCAATGTCGAAAGAAAGGAAAGCATTTCAAAGGTTAGCCAGATCACCGGAAGAAGCCCGCCCTCCGTACTGGTGATCACATACTTGATATGGTCAATGATTTACAAGTAATCTTTGGAAAGGGTCCTGGCGGACTATCTGTTCCGACTGACGATGCGGGACGCGCACCCATGTGGAAGAAGAAATCTATATTTTGGGACCTACCCTATTGGAACGACCTAGAGGTCTGCTCTGCAATCGACGTGATGCACGTGACGAAGAATCTTTGCGTGAACCTGCTAGGCTTCTTGGGAGTGTATGGGAAGACAAAAGATACACCGGAGGCACGGGAGGAACATCAACGTGTGCATGAAAAAGACGGCATGCATCCAAAGCAGTATGAAGGTCCTGCCAGCTACGCTCTTACCAAAGAAGAGAAGGAAATCTTCTTTGAATGCCTGCTCAGTATGAAGGTCCCGTCTGGCTTCTCGTCGAATATAAAGGGAATAATAAATATGGCAGAGAAAAAGTTTCAGAACCTAAAGTCTCATGACTGCCACGTGATTATGACGCAACTGCTTCCGGTTGCATTGAGTGGGCTTCTACCAGAAAACGTTCGATTAGCCATTATGAAGCTATGTGCATTCCTCAATGCAATCTCTCAGAAGGTGATCGATCCAGAAATCCTGCCAAGGTTAAGGAGTGATTTGGTGCAATGTCTTGTTAGTTTCGAGCTGGTGTTCCCACCATCTTTCTTCAATATCATGACGCACGTCCTAGTTCATCTAGTCGACGAGATTGTCGTTCTGGGCCCTGTATTTCTACACAATATGTTCCCCTTTGAGAGGTTCATGGGAGTCTTAAAGAAATATGTTCGTAACCGCGCTAGGCCAGAAGGAAGCATCTCCATGGGACATCAAACAAAGGATGTCATTGGGTTTTGTGTTGACTTCATTCCTGACCTTAAGAAGATTGGTCTCCCTCAATCGCGGTATGAGGGGAGACTGACTGGAAAAGGCACGCTAGGAGCGGACTCAATAATATGTAGGGACGGGCATTCTTGGTCTCAAGCACACTACACAGTTCTACAGAATTCTACCTTGGTGACCTCGTATGTCGATGAACACAAGAATATTATGCGCTCCAAACACCCGGAGCAGTGTGACGACTGGATTACATATGAACACATCAGGACTTTCGGCAGTTGGTTGCAAAAATGTCTCATGGGTGACAACACTGTTTCTGATGAGTTGTACTCGTTGGCCAGGGGACCATCTTCGACTGTATTGACTTACAAAGGGTACGAGATAAATGTGAATACATTTTACACGATCGCCCAAGATCAAAAGAGGACCAACCAAAACAGCGGTGTCCGCTTTGATGCAGCAACCAAGAGGGGAAAGGACACATATTATGGTTACATAGTGGACATATGGGAACTTGACTATGGACATGATTTCAAGGTCCCTTTGTTTCAGTGCAAATGGGTCAATCTGTCAGGAGGCGGGGTACAGGTAGACCCACAGTACGGAATGACAACAGTGGATCTGAACAATCTTGGGTACACAGACGAACCATTCGTCCTAGCCAATGATGTGGCGCAGGTTATCTATGTGAAGGACATGTCTACCAAACCGAGAAAAAGAATAGATAAGGAAGCGAATACATCATACGATGAGCCAAAGCGCCACATAGTTCTTTCAGGAAAAAGAGACATCGTGGGATTGGAGGGCAAGACAGACATGTCTGAAGATTATGAAAAGTTTCATGAAATTCCTCCCTTCAAAGTCAAGGCTGACCCAAGCACCCTGTTAAACGATGAAGATTATCCATGGTTACGGCGCAATAAGCAAAGGACACAAGCGAAGAAAAAGTAAAGACTTTCTCTCCACAACTATATCATTGCAGTTACATGTGAAGAAATGAAATGCCTTTTGTAACACATGAGTTTTCGTCCGAAACCCTGATACTTCGAAACAAATTGTCCGTTTTGTACACGAAGTGCATCCAGTTTTTGTCGTAACCCTCTCAACTTTTTAGCACATGCTATGTTGGTGAAATGATGATACCATGCCAACTTTCAACCTTTTCAGAGTTCATTTGAAGTGCTTTTCAATTTCAGGGTTATTTAGCTCAAAAAAATCAGTAAGTGCATGAAAAATAGCAAATGAAGTCAGAAAGGGTTGAAAATTGACGATGTGGCTTTGAATGGCGCATTTTGAACACACAAAAAGTATGGAGTTCAAATAAGTTCAAAAAAATGAAATGCCTTTGTAACAGACGAGTTTTCGTCCGAAAGCCTGATACTTCGAAAGAGATTGTCCATTTTGTACACGAAGTGCATCCAGTTTTTGTCGTAACCCTCTAAACTTTTTAGCACATGCTATGTGGGTGAAGGTCGTACCAATCAGGAAGAAACACACGGATCGTGTGTTTCTTTCAAGCGCTTGTGAGCTGTTGGATCAGCACTATAACGACTAGTCCCGGTTCGTGCTAGCAACCGGGACTAAAGAGGCACACGACCCTATATATAGCCCACCTCTCGGACATGTTCGACACTTAGTGTGTGTACTCATTCGGATTCAAATCATTCGGATTCCCTGCATACGGTCCAACGGTGCATTTCATATTTCCACCGTTGGGCTGTATGCAGGGGAAACCGTGTGTTTTGTTGATCTATCTAGAAATCCTTTAGTTCATCGACCGAATACAAATCATTCGGATTCCCTGCATACGGTCCGACGGTGCATTTCATATGCAGGCACTCACGTGCCACCGTCGGGCTGTATGCAGGGGAAACCGTGTGTTTTGTTGATCTATCTAGAAATCCTTTAGTTCATCGGCCGAATACAAATCATTTGGATTCCCTGCATACGGTCCGACGGTGCATTTCATATGCGGGCACTCACGAGCCACCGTCGGGCTGTAACACATGAGTTTTCGTCCGAAACCCTGATACTTCGAAAGAGATTGTCCGTTTTGTACACGAAGTGCATCCAGTTTTTGCCGTAACCCTCTCAACTTTTTAGCACATGCTATGTGGGTGAAATGATGATACCATGCCAACTTTCAACCTTTTCAGAGTTCATTTGAAGTGCTTTTCAATTTCAGGGTTATTTAGCTCAAAAAAATCACATGAGTTTTCGTCCGAAACCCTGATACTTCGAAAGAGATTGTCCGTTTTGTACACGAAGTGCATCCAGTTTTTGCCGTAACCCTCTCAACTTTTTAGCACATGCTATGTGGGTGAAATTATGATACCATGCCAACTTTCAACCTTTTCAGAGTTCATTTGAAGTGCTTTTCAATTTCAAGGTTATTTAGCTCAAAAAAATCAGTAAGTGCATGAAAAATACCAAATGAACTCAGAAAGGGTTGAAAATTGATGATGTGGCTTTGAATGGTGCATTTTAAACACACAAAAATTATGGAGTTCAAATAAGTTCAAAAAAATGAAATCCTTTTGTAACACATGAGTTTTCGTCCGAAACCCTGATAGTTCGAAAGAGATTGTCCGTTCCGTACACGAAGTGCATCCAGTTTTTGCCGTAACCCTCTCAACTATTTAGCACATGCTATGTGGATGAAATGATGATACCATGCCGACTTTCAACCTTTTCAGAGTTCATTTGAAGTGCTTTTCAATTTCAGGGTTATTTAGCTCAAAAAAATCAGTAAGTGCATGAAAAATACCAAATGAAGTCAGAAAGGGTTGAAAATTGATGATGTGGCTTTGAATGGTGCATTTTGAACACACAAAAAGTATGGAGTTCAAAAAAATGAAATCCCTTTGTAACAGATGAGTTTTCGTCCGAAACCATGATACTTCGAAAGAGATTGTCCATTTTGTACACGAAGTGCATCCAGTTTTTGCCGTAACCCACTCAACTTTTTAGCACATGCTATGTGGGTGAAATGATGATACCATGCCAACTTTCAACCTTTTCAGAGTTCATTTGAAGTGCTTTTTAATTTCTTTCAAAACATCGTGGGAGTGGAGTTCAAAAAAGAATCAACTAATAAGCTTTTATAAACCTCTAGTATTTTTGAAACTATAATTATATAAAAATTATGCAACTAAAATTATCAAAGTATTTTTTGTTCAAAACATTAATAGCAAAAAGAATATAATGATAAAACACACTGGAAATAAATAAAGCAAAAAATAAAACAAAAATAAATAAAGCAAAAAACAAAACAAAAACAAAACAAAAATAAATAAATGCAACTAAAATTATCAAAGTATTTATTTGTTAAAAAGAATGAACTAAATAGCAGAAGAAAAATACTGGAAAAAAATTTAAAAAATAAATAAAGCAAAAAACAAAACAAAAAACTTGTTTTTTTTTTTAAAAAAATGCCACCTACTGGGCCCGCAGAAGGCCCAATAGGCCCACAGGCAGTGACAGATTAGGCCCGGAGGCCTGTAGATGAGAGGAGCTCGAGAGGGTATGCGCAGCAGCGCTTATAAACCACTCTCGAGCTCTCTCGGCTAGCGAGGTGGGACTAAAAATTTGGCCCGGGGCAGCACCACCATTTGGTCCCGGTTGGTGGCACCAACCGGGACCAATGCCCCCCTTTGGTCCCGGTTGGTGGCACCAACCGAGACCAATGCCCCTGTTTCCCGCCCTTTGGGCTGACGAAAAGAGACCTTTGGTCCCGGTTGGTGGCACCAACCGGGACCAAAGGGAGGCATTGGTCCCGGTTGGAGACACCAACTAGGACCAATGCTGTGTGTATATAAGCAGCACTTGTGAAAATTTTCATTTTCATCTCGCAGTTCCCCCCGACGACGCCGACCTCCTCGACGCGCCAGGCTGCCCTGATGCCGTCGCCGTCGCCCGTGCCCCTGCCCCGCCCCCGAGCCCACGTCGACGCCGTCCGCCGCCCACGCCGTCGCCGTCCGCCGCCCCCGAGCGCGCCCGGCCACGCCCCTGCGCCCCGGCCTGCCCCCACCGTCGCCGTCTCCCTCGTGCACCGTCCCCGCCGTCGCCCTCGCCAGCCGACACCGTCGCCGGCTCCCTCGCGCGCCGCCCCCGCCGTCGCCCTCGCCAGCCGACGCCATCCGCCGCCCCCGAGCGCGCCCGGCCACGCCCCTGCCCCGGTCCACCCCCACCGTCGCCGACGCCGACGCCCTCGCCGCCACCGCCGTCGCCCTCGCGGGCCGCCCCGGCTCTGTTTATATGATGAATTTTTTGTTCATATATATATAATGTATATATGTATGTGGCTATATGTATGTATGGATGTTCATATATGTATTGATTTTTTTGTTTTCATATATGTATTTTTTTTGTTCATATGTGTATTATTATTTTTGTTCATAGCATTTTTTGTTCATATATGTATTTTTTTTCATAGCATTTTTTTCCATGTATATATGTATGTGGCTATGTATGTATAGATGGATAGCATTTTTTTCATGTATGTATGTCGTTGTCGATATACCCCCTCCCCGATAACTTCGACATGAGGGGGGGGTCGATATACCCCCTCCCCGATAACTTCGACATGAGGGGGGGTCGATATACCCCCTCCCCGATAACTTCGACATGAGGGGGGGTCGATATACCCCCTCCCCGATAACATTTTTTTCCTAAGTTACTAAGGTAAAATGTTCACCCCCCTCTCGATATACCGGGCGACCAACTCTCGAGGCCACCCAAACCCTAGAAAAAAGCGTTGTCGATATACCCCCTCCCCGATAACATTTTTTTCCTAAGTTACTAAGGTAAAATGTTCACCCCCTCTCGATATACCGGGCGACCAATTCTCGAGGCCACCCAAACCCTAGAAAAAAAGCGTTGTCGATATACCCCCTCCCCGATAACATTTTTTTCTAAGTTACTAAGGTAAAATGTTCAACCCCCTCTCGATATACCGGGCGACCAACTCTCGAGGCCACCCAAACCCTAGAAAAAAAGCGTTGTCGATATACCCCCTCCCCGATAACATTTTTTTCCTAAGTTACTAAGGTAAAATGTTCACCCCCCTCTCGATATACCGGGCGACCAACTCTCGAGGCCACCTAAACCCTAGAAAAAAAGCGTTGTCGATATACCCCCTCCCCGATAACATTTTTTTTCTAAGTTACTAAGGTAAAATGTTCACCCCCCTCTCGATATACCGGGCGACCAACTCTCGAGGCCACCCAAACCCTAGAAAAAAAGGCGTATGATGTTACGAAGCTCTTCAAAGTTGTTTTGGAACGGAGTTCCGGATAGAATAATTCGCATTCATGAGAGAGGCGGTCCGGACGTCGGACGACATTCATGTTTGTATATTAATTGCCATGTTGTAATATTTGTAGAAACTATGGATCCAAGAGACTTGGAACAAGAACAGTTGTTGGGGGACATAATCCACGGCGGACGTGATATCTTGTCGTTTCTCAACGACACCGATGGTCTGGAAGGAGAGGATGACGGCTCTGGTGATCGAACAATGGAGGAGGAAGGACATGATCATGATGGCTCCGGTGACCGAATGCCGGAGGAAGAAGGAGACCATGATGACGGCTCCGGTGACCGAACGGAGGAGGGAGCTGTTGCAAAGTCCGGCGACGTATATATATTAATTAAGCATGTGCTGACTAGCTAATTGATGCATTAATTGTTTTGGTATGTACATATATTAATTAACTCTTCTTTCTTCTTTTATAGCCCTCCGGATCGAGCCAAACTTCGGTAACGAGACGAGGCCCGAAGAAGAGGTTGCGCAAGGATGAAAGGTTCACGATCACAGCACTCGCGCACGATGGCCATCCGATTGAACCCAAGCGGACCAAGGACGCATTTTCTGCTCAGTGCGGAGCTATTGTTAGGGACTACATCCCGATCAGCATCAAGCAATGGAATAAGCCTAAGGACGGCGCCCCTGATGGTGATTATGTCACCGATAGACAGAAAGATGATATTTGGACCACGCTGAAGGCAAATTTCACCCTACCGCCAGAGGAGGATCCGAATAAGCCAGTTATAGAGCCACTGGTCAAGGCGTGTGCTCTTAAGAAGATGGCAGATCTATTCAGGAGGTGGAAGAATGAGTTGAAATCAAAGTTTGTCGACAAAGGGAAGACTCCAAAATTCACCGGCCGATTTGAGAAGATAAGAGATCACTGGCCCGCATTTGTGGCCTACAAGACATCGGACAAGAGTAAGAAAATGTCAGAGACAAAGAAGATCAATGCTGCAAAGAAGCAGTATCACCATCACACGGGGTCAGGTGGCTACCTCAAAGCCCGGCCGTTGTGGGACAAAGCTGAGAATGACCTGATTGCTAAAAACGTCGTACCACAGACATTGAACTGGCCAGACCGTTCAAGGACTTGGTTCTTCGGGGTTGGGGGAACTTTGGACCCTGAAACAGGGAAGTGCCTCTAGACGAACGAGCAACTTGCAATACCCATGAACAAGCTTCAGGAGTATATCACCGCAGCGTAGGAAGGGACGTTCATTCCCGACAGAGAGAAGGACGAGCTGACTGAGGCCCTAGGGAATGCTGAGCACCCTGGACGAACACGAGGCACACCAGGCTTCGTTCCGTGGAAGGTTGGGTTTCCCGACGCAGGCGGTTACAGAAGCCGGGAGAGAAAGAGGAAAGCGGAGCTGAGCGAAATTCAGAAGCTCAATGCAAGACAACAAAAGCTAGAGGAAGGTAAGAGCCAGCGAGCTGCCGGCCAACCATCTCAGCGGCACAAAGCTACCCCAGAAGCTACCCCGCAATCTCAGCGGAAAAGCAGCGTCGCTTCCACGGAACCCGTTCAGCCTGACTTCACGTCTCCTAGCTACCCCGTGGATACTATCACGGAGGCTCAACATTGCGAGCTTATGATGAAATGCCGGAACCTCACTTTATTGGCGGCTGTCGGCTCTGTTGCACCTCCTCAACCCAACGGAACTTTTCACTGTCATCCAATTCCACATGGCTATGCTGTTGTGATGGTGGATGAAGTAGTGGAGGGATTTGCGGAGCTCGAGCTTGACCACTCTACAGGTGAAGAGGAGAATCGGCTGGGTCGTGCCCTGAGGAGTACATGTCTATGGCAGAAGGAGTACATCAAGCTTCCAAACTGGACGCCTCCGCCTCCTCCTCCTCCTCCGGCGAGTCAGGGCACTCCGCCTCCTCCTCCTCCTCCTCCTCCTCCTCCGGCGAGTGATCAGGGGACCCCGCCTCCTTCTTCGGCTCCTCCGACGCGTGAGGGCACTCCGCCTCCTCCTTCGCCTACTCCGGCACATCGGAGCAGTACGCCTCCTCCTCAGCCTCGTCGGCAACGGCAGAAGACAAACGTCGCCGCTCCGGCTCCTCCGGCGCGTCGGAGCACTCCGCCTCCTTCTCCGCCTCGTAAGCAACGACGGAAGAGAGACGCCGCTGCTCCGGCGGCTAGCAGTACAAGCACAGGCGGGAGGGAATACAGATACGGTCCATCTCTCAAGTCTTTGGAAAAGTTACCATATGAGAGGACCGAGTCTGAAAACGAGGAGGTATGTCAGGACCAATTGAGGGCCCATTTTGCAAAGAAAACTCCACCTCCGAAGGAGAAGCTAGATCCGGTGAAAGTGAAGCGCACTATCGATGCCCTGAAGCGACCACCACCGCCTCCGCCGGATTCCAACTATGTCCGGATTATTAAAAAGACATATGAAGAAGCACGGCGGTCGGGAAGTACATCTAGTGATGCAAGGTTAGCAGAACTAAGAAGTGGGAAAACAATTCCCCAGCTCGGCGAACAGGAGAAGCAATCGTGCCCCTCGCTCAAGGTGTCTAGCGATATCGTCGCAAATCATCCGGGGATGGTGCCCGGTACCAATCCTGGTGATTACTTGGGGGATGATGTAATTTTTCAAACGGCTGAGGTAACAAAAGAAAAATATGAATACATGCACGGGAAGCCTCTCGTCAAACCTGATCATCCTCCTCAAACAACGATGATGTACAAATTGCATGAGGTACATGAAAACCTGCAGGGAGTCTGGGAGAGACACTATGTATATGGCAGTACAACCAAAGCATGAATTCATTGGACTTACCGTGATGCATGTTGAATTTTTGGAGTTATTTCAGTTATACAATCAACTGGCCCTCGACAAACAACTCATGACTTACCGTGAGAATACGAAGGCTTTCTCCAACTATAAAACCCTTCACTTCCACCTGCTTCAGAAGGGTTTTATGCCACACTATAATGTTTGGACCAAGCACGGAGAAAGAGGGGTTATGATGGAAGACAATGAAGAAGAAGAGGATGACGACAACTACGCGCCCCCTGAATATGGTGATGCTGCAATGGGGGAAGCTGAAGATCAAGAGGAACCAGACGATGTGCCCGATGATGATCTTCGCCGGGTCATTGTTGATGCACAGAGAGAATGCGAAAGTGAAAGGCAGAAGTTGAAGTTCGATCGCATGTTAGAGGAGCACAAAAAAGGGTAGTACCCAAAGTGCGAAGATGACAACAGTAAGCTCGGTACCACACTGGAATTGCTGCAATGGAAGGCAGACAATGGTGTATCTGACAAGGGATTTAGTTCGCTACTGAAAATAATGAAGAAGAAGCTTCCAAAGGATAACGAATTGCCCGGCAGTACGTACGAAGCAAAGAAGGTTCTATACCCTCTAGGATTGGAGGTGCAGAAGATACATGCATGCCCTAATGACTGCATCCTCTACCGCTGTGCGTACGAGGATTTGAACGCATGCCCGGTATGCGGTGCATTGCGGTATAAGATCAGAAGAGATGACCCTGGTGATGTTGAGGGCCAGCGCACCGGGAAGAGGATTCCTGCCAGGGTGATGTGGTATGCTCCAATAATACCACGGTTGAAACGTCTGTTTAGAAACAAAAAGCATGCCGAGTTGATGCAATGGCACATAAAAGACCGTAAGAAAGACGGGAAGTTGAGAGCACCCGCTGACGGGTCGCAGTGGAGAAAGATCGAGAGAAAGTGGAGCGACTTTACAGGTGACCCGAGAAACGTATGGTTTGGTTTAAGTGCAGATGGCATTAATCCTTTTGGGGAGCAGAGCAGCAAGCATAGCACATGGCCTGTGACTCTATGTATGTATAACCTTCCTCCTTGGTTGTGCATGAAGCGGAAGTTCATTATGATGCCAGTGCTCATCCAAGGCCCTAAGCAACCCGGCAATGACATTGATGTGTACCTAAGGCCATTAGTTGATGAACTTTTACAGCTATGGAATGGAAGAGGTGTACGTGTGTGGGATGAGAACGAACAGGGGGAATTTCACCTACATGCGTTGATGTTTGTAACCATCAACGATTGGCCTGCTCTCAGTAACCTTTCAGGATAGACAAACAAGGGATACCACGCATGCACACACTGTTTAGATGACACCGACAGTATATATTTGGACAAATGCATGAAGAATGTGTACCTGGGGCATCGTCGATTTCTTCCGACCAACCATCAATGTCGAAAGAAAGGAAAGTATTTCAAAGGTGAGGCAGATCACCGGAAGAAGCCCGCCCTCCGTACTGGTGATCACATACTTGATATGGTCAATGATTTACAAGTAATATTTGGAAAGGGTCCTGGCGGACTATCTGTTCCGACTGACGATGCGGGACGCGCACCCATGTGGAAGAAGAAATCTATATTTTGGGACCTACCCTATTGGAAAGACCTAGAGGTCCGCTCTGCAATCGACGTGATGCACGTGACGAAGAATCTTTGCGTGAACCTGCTAGGCTTCTTGGTAGTGTATGGGAAGACAAAAGATACACCGGAGGCACGGGAGGAACAACAACGTGTGCATGAAAAAGATGGCATGCATCCAAAACAGTATGATGGTCCTGCCAGCTACGCTCTTACCAAAGAAGAGAAGGAAATCTTCTTTGAATGCCTGCTCAGTATGAAGGTCCCGTCTGGCTTCTCGTCGAATATAAAGGGAATAATAAATATGGCAGAGAAAAAGTTCCAGAACCTAAAGTCTCATGACTGCCACGTGATTAGGACGCAACTGCTTCCGGTTGCATTGAGGGGGCTTCTACCGGAAAACGTTCGATTAGCCATTGTGAAGCTATGTGCACTCCTCAATGCAATCTCTCAGAAGGTGATCAATCTAGAAATCCTGCCAAGGTTAAGGAGTGATTTGGTGCAATGGCTTGTTAGTTTCGAGCTGGTGTTCCCACCGTCCTTCTTCAATATCATGACGCACGTCCTAGTTCATCTAGTCGACGAGATTTTCATTCTGGGCCCTGTATTTCTACACAATATGTTCCCCTTTGAGAGGTTCATGGGAATCTTAAAGAAATATGTTCGTAACCGTGCTAGGCCAGAAGCAAGCATCTCCATGGGCCATCAAACAGAGGATGTCATTGGGTTTTGTGTTGACTTCATTCCTGACCTTAAGAAGATTGGTCTCCCTCAATCACGGTATGAGGGGAGACTGACTGGAAAACGCACGCTAGGAGCGGACTCAATAATATGTAGGGACGGCCATTCTTGGTCTCAAGCACACTACACAGTTCTACAGAATTCTACCTTGGTGACCCCGTATGTCGATGAACACAAGAATATTCTGTGCTCCAAACACCCGGAGCAGTGTGACGACTGGATTACATGTGAACACATCAGGACTTTCGGAAGTTGGTTGCAAACACGTCTCATGCGTGACAACACTGTTTCTGATGAGCTGTACTCATTGGCCAGGGGACCATCTTCGACTGTAATGACTTACAAAGGGTACGAGATAAATGGGAATACATTTTACACGATCGCCCAGGATCAAAAGAGCACCAACCAAAACAGTGGTGTCCGCTTTGATGCAGCAACCAAGAGGGGAAAGGACACATATTATGGTAACATAGTGGACATATTATGGTTACATCTGTCAAGAGGCGGGGTATAGGAAGATCCACAGTACGGAATGACAACAGTGGATCTGAACAATCTTGGGTACATAGACGAACCATTCGTCCTAGCCAATGATGTGGCGCAGGTTTTCTATGTGAAGGACATGTCTACCAAACCGAGAAAAAGAATAGATAAGGAAGCGAATACATCATACGATGAGCCAAAGCGCCACATAGTTCTTTCAGGAAAAAGAGACATCGTGGGATTGGAGGGCAAGACAGACATGTCTGAAGATTATGAAAAGTTTCATGAAATTCCTCCCTTCAAAGTCAAGGCTGACCCAAGCACCCTGTTAAACGATGAAGATTATCCATGGTTACGGCGCAATAAGCAAAGGACACAAGCGAAGAAAAAGTAAAGACTTTCTCTCCACAACTATATCATTGCAATTACATGTGAAGAAATGAAATGCCTTTTGTAACACATGAGTTTTCGTCCGAAACCCTGATACTTCGAAACAGATTGTCCGTTTTGTACACGAAGTGCATCCAGTTTTTGCCGTAACGCTCCCAACTTTTTAGCACATGCTATGTGGGTGAAATGATGATACCATGCCAACTTTCAACCTTTTCAGAGTTCATTTGAAGTGCTTTTCAATTTCAGGGTTATTTAGCTCAAAAAAATCAGTAAGTGCATGAAAAATAGCAAATGAACTCAGAAAGGGTTGAAAATTGATGATGTGGCTTTGAATGGTGCATTTTGAACACACAAAAAGTATGGAGTTCAAATAAGTACAAAAAAATGAAATCCCTTTGTAACAGATGAGTTTTCGTCCGAAACCGTGATACTTCGAAAGAGATTGTCCATTTTGTACACGAAGTGCATCCAGTTTTTGCCGTAACCCACTCAACTTTTTAGCACATGCTATGTGGTGAAATGATGATACCATGCCAACTTTCAACCTTTTCAGAGTTCATTTGAAGTGCTTTTTAATTTCTTTCAAAACATCGTGGGAGTGGAGTTCAAAAAATAATCAACTAAAAAGCTTTTATAAACCTCTAGTATTTTTGAAACTATAATTATATAAAAATTATGCAACTAAAATTATCAAAGTATTTTTTGTTCAAAATATTAATAGCAAAAAGAATATAATGATAAAACACACTGGAAATAAATAAAGCAAAAAATAAAACAAAAATAAATAAAGCAAAAAACAAAACAAAAATAAATAAATGCAACTAAAATTATCAAAGTATTTATTTGTTGAAAAGAATGAACTAAAATAACAGAAGAAAAATACTGGAAAAAAATTAAAAAAATAAATAAAGCAAAAAACAAAACAAAAAACTGGATTTTTTTAATAAAAAATGCCACCTACTGGGCCCGCAGAAGGCCCAATAGGCCCACAGGCAGTGACAGATTAGGCCCGGAGGCCTGCAGATGAGAGGAGCTCGAGAGGGTATGCGCGTCGGAGCACTCCGCCTCTTTCTCCGCCTCGTAAGCAACGATGGAAGAGAGACGCCGCCGCTCCGGCGGCTAGCAGTACAAGCACAGGCGGGAGGGAATACAGATACGGTCCATCTCTCAAGCCTCTGGAAAAGTTACCATATGAGAGGACCGAGTCTAAAAACGAGGAGATATGTGAGGACCAATTGAGGGCCCATTTTGCAAAGAAAACTCCACCTCCGAAGGAGAAGCTAGATCCGATGAAAGTGAAGCGCACTATCGATGCCCTGAAGCGACCACCACCGCCTCCGCCGGATTCCAACTATGTCCGGATTATTAAAAAGACATATGAAGAAGCACGGCGGTCGGGAAGTACTTCTAGTGATGCAAGGTTAGTAGAACGAAGAAGTGGGAAAACAATTCCCCAGCTCGGCGAACAGGAGAAGCAATCGTGCCCCCCGCTCAAGGTGTCTAGCGATATCGTCGCAAATCATCCGGGGATGGTGCCCGGTACCAATCCTGGTGATTACTTGGGGGATGATGTAAATTTTCAAACGGCTGAGGTAACAAAAGAAAAATATGAATACATGCACGGGAAGCCTCTCGTCAAACCTGATCAACCTCCTCTAACAACGATGATGTACAAATTGCATGAGTGGTACATGAAAACCTGCAGGGAGTCTGGGAGAGACACTATGTATATGGCAGTACAACCAAAGCACGAATTCATTGGACTTACCATGATGCCTGTTGAATTTGTGGAGTTATTTCAGTTATACAATCAACTGGCCCTCGACAAACAACTCATGACTGCCTACTATCTGTAAGTATTACTTCTATAGTTAAGTCTCTAGCTCAGCTTGTTCATTGCATGTATATATAATTATCCTCACTATATTATGCAGATTGAAGATCGTCGAATGCAAAAAAGTAGGAATCTTCGACATTGGGTTCATTAGCCCAGATGCCGTAAATGAATGGACGGTACGAAACTCAATCAAAGAGACCGAGGAGAACTTGCTAAAGTCGTTCCTTATACATCAAAACAAAAGGTAAATACTCTTTCCTTACAACTTCAAGTGAGTGTTGTTGTCTTCTCTGTATACTCGGTTTCTCTTACTCGAGGTTAAGTAATGTAATTGATGAGTTATATATGCGTGCGCAGTTTCCACTTTATTCTGCTATCCATTAAGCTTGACGGGGCATTAGTAACTGTCTTAGACTCGAGACGTAAAGATCCCGAGAATTATGCGGACATGACTGCAATGCTCAAGAAGTAAGTTCAGTCAATACCGGGACCATATCGGCATGCAACTTTCGTTAATTTCCTGATATCAAGTAATCATTTTCTTTGCCTGGCAGGGTTTGGAAGAAGTTCACCCGAAAGGTTCCCGGTCTAAACAAAGAGTTGCGATTTACGCACCCCAAAGTAAGTAGTACTAGCTAGTTCCGCGCATCTCTAATTGATTCCAATTTTCATCAATATATCATTACCATGCTTGCTTATCAGTTTGATTGAACTCTATTCTCGTAAAGTGCTTGTACCAGAAAGAAGGGACTTCTTTATGTGCATACTACGTATGCGAGTTCATTCGCCACTCGACCTCTGAGCGGGGCTTCTCTGACAAACAATTTGAAGTACGTAAATAATATTCACAATTTTATTTTATATATTACCATCAATTGTGTTGAGTTTTATTCATATATATGCATGTATTGACCCCCTTCTTTAAATTAGATCTGGCAGATGCGGGATGAACTCCTACCACATGATCGCATACGAGCAATTCAAGAGGAATTGGCGGGATTCTTTCTTGACCACGTCATACCTAAAGACGGAGAATACCATTCGAATTTGTGATTGGATCTTAGGTACATGATGTTAGGGATTGTAAAAGATGTTATATTGTATATATGTAGTAGCGTCGGATAGATATACGAAAACTTGTTGTTCGACCAATCTCTCGGAGAAAGAGAGGTCGATCACTTCTCTCTGTATATGTTCATGACGATCTTATGTACTTAATGGTTCCTTCATTTGCTTACTAGCTAGCGTGTCGAGTTCTCTCTATAGTAGCTAGCGTCGACCAAGCACGGAGAAAGAGAGGACACTTCTCTCTATTAGCTAGCTAACACAATATGAAACCCCTAAATTAACCCTACAAAACCCCCTAACCCCCCCCCCCTTTAAAAAAACAAAAACCCCAGCTCCTGCCAGATGCTGACGCGTGGATGCCTTTTGGTCCCGGTTGGTGTTACCAACCGGGACTAAAGGTCCTCCTGCTTGGGCTCCCCGCAGCGGCCACGTGGAGGGCCTTTGGTCCCGGTTCGTAAGCAAACTGGGACTAAAGGTTTTGGGCTTTAGTCCCGACCCTTTAGTGCCGGATCCAGAACCGGGACAAATGGGCCTTTTTCTACTAGTGTGAGTGCATAATCAAAATCACATGTAGCACATGAAAGAGAAATCATGGTTAATGATATTAATATGGTAATGTGCAAAAGCATGAGTGCATGATCATTGGTTAATAAAGGTATCATGAATTAGAGGTTGTTAACTTGTTGTTCATCCAAATTTTTTTATAGCATGGTGATGATGTGTGAGCATACTTATTCCTCGTTGAAATCCTAGTGCTGTTTAGGTCGGGGGCGCGCGATGGTTAAATCCTACCAACCTCCTCCCTAGGGGCATGCGAGTAGTGCTTTGCTTCGAGAGAGCTAATAAAATCTTGCAATAAGTATGTGAGTTCTTTATGACTAATGTGAATCCAAGGATATATGCACTCTCACCTCTACATATTTGCTAGCCTCTTCGGTACCGTGCATTGCCCATTCTCACCTCGACGATCGGTGCAACTTTCGCCGGTGCATCCAAACCCCGTGACATGATATGCTCTGTTGCACATAAGCCTCATTATATCTTTCTCAAAACAGCCACCATACCTACCTATCATGGCATTTCCATAGCCATTCCGAGATATATTGCCATGCAACTTTCACCGTCACATCATATGACTTGTACTTTCATTGTCATATTGCTTTGCATGATCATCAAAGATGGCATAGTATTTGTGGCAAAGCCACCGTTCATCATTTTACCATACATGTTACGCTTGATCATTGCACATCCTGGTACACTGCCAGAGGCATTCATATAGAGTCATACAGTTTCTCATGTTGAGTTGTAAGTAAATAAAAGTGTGATGATCATCATTATTAGGGCACTGTCTCAGTGAGGAAAGGATGATGGAGACAATGATTCCCCCACAAGTCAGGATGAGACTCCGGACGAAAAATAAAAGAAAAAGAAAGAAAAAAAGAGAAAAAAAAGAAAAAAAGAGAAACAGAAAAAGAAAAATAATAAGAGAAAAGAGAGAAGGGACAGTGCTACTACCTCTTATTCCACACTTGTGCCTCAAAGTGGCACCATGTTCTTCATATAGAGAGTCTCCTGTTTATCACTTCCATATGCTAGTGGGAATTTTTCATTATAGAACTTGGCTTGTATATTCCGATGACGGGCTTCCTCAAATGCCCGAGGTCTTCATGAGCAAGCAAGTTGGATGCACACCCACTTAGCTTTAGTTAAGCTTTCATACACTTATATCTCTAGTGCATCTGTTGCATGACAATCCCTACTCCTTGCATTGACATCAATTGATGGGCATCTCCATAGCCCGTTGATACGCCTAGTTGATGCGAGACTTTCTTATCCGCTTTCACCCCTTTGAAACCTACCACCATATTCTATTCCACCTGTATGCTATATCCATGGTTCACGCTCATATATTGCGCAAGTAATAAAAACTGAAGCGCGTTAAAAAGTACGATTCAATTGCCTGACTTGACACCGTGGTGCTTGACATTTGTATTTATGTGGTGAAGACAGAGCCATGCTATTCTAATATGACAAACTGAATAGGGGGTGAACATTCTTTTTGGATCGTATACTTTGAAACTTGATGATTATGTTTCTTATGTTCATAAATATTACTATGTTGATGTTTATTAATTCATCATTTCTCAATGAACAAACCTGCAATAGATTACATGTTGGGTAGCATGTCACATCAAAAATTCTGTTTTTATCATTTACCTACTCGAGGACGAGCAGGAATTAAGCTTGGGGATGCTAATGCGTCTCCAACACATCTATACTTTTTGATTGTTCCATGCTATTATATTATCATTCTAGTATAATTTTTGGGTGTTTATTTACCAATTAATATTATTTTTAAGCACTAACCTATTAACCCAGTGCCTAGTGCCAGTCGCTGTTTTCTACGTGTTTTTTGCTTTTCAGGTTTATAGTACCAAACGAAGTCCAATTGCCACGAAACTTTAATATGTTTTTTTCTGTACCAAAAGAAGACCTGAAAGCTTCGGAAGGAGACGAGAGGCCCCACGAGGGAGCGACAAGGCAACAGGGCACGCCGGGGGCCCAGGTCGCGCCCTGTTTCCTTGTGGCCCCCTCGGCCGCCCTCTGGTGCCCCTCTCTGGCCTATAAATTCACAAATATTCCAAAAACCCTAGGAGAGCTCCCGAAACACTTTTTCCGCCGCCGCAAGTATTTGGTCCGCCGTCTGCCCATATGGCGACCTTTTTCGATGATCTGCCGGAGGGGGAATCGATCACGGAGGGGCTCTACATCATTCTTACTGCCTCCATGATGATTTGTGAGTAGTTCACCACAGACCTACGGGTCCATAGTTAGTGCCTAGATGGCTATCTCTCTCTCTCTCTCTTAATCTTCAATACAATGATCATCGTATCTTCGCTTTGATCTACCCGATGTAATCCTTTTGTGCGGTGTGTTTGTTGGGATCCGATGAATTGTGTATTTATGTTCAGATTATTCATGAAAAGTATTTGAGTCACCTCTGAATATTATGATTCTTAATTGCATGATCATTATAGATTCGTAAATCTCTCCGATCTATTGAGATAGTATGGCCAACTAGATTGATATTTCTTCAGTAAGAGGGGTGCATTGTAGTGGGTTCAATCTGGCGGTGCTCTATATCCCAGTGACAGAAAGGGACAAGACACGCCTTTGTATTGCTGCCACTAAGGATAAAATGATGGGGTTAGTTCATATTAATTGAATTCTCTTTCTCTACATCATGTCATCGTTCTCCAAGCATTACTCTGTTTTACTTAATACTCTAGATGCATGCTGGATAGCGGTCGATGGGTGGAGTAATAGTAATAGTTGCAGGCAGGAGTCAGCCTGTTTGCTTATGGACGTGATGCCTATATATACATGATCATTGCCGTGAAAAAAGATTGCATAACTATCCGCTCTTCTATCAATTGCCCAACAGTAATTTGTTTACCCACCGTATGCCTACTACATGAGAGATGCCACTAGGGAAAACTACGCCCCCCGGGTCTATCCACTTATAAGTTTACAAACGCTTTCAATATCTTGCTGCCATTTACTTTATTTTATTTTATTTCACAATTTACAATTATCTACTATCATCTACACATCTCAATTACTTGCAAATAACGAGATCAAGGGGATTGACAACCCTCTTGACGCGTTGGGTGCAAGTGTGTGCTCTTTTGTGTGCAGCCGCTGAAGACGGTTGATGATCGATATTCCTATTGGTTTGATAAACCTTGGTTCTTAACTGAGGGAAATACTTACCCGCATTGTGCTGCATCACCCGTTCCTCTTCACGGAAAACCCAACGCAGATCACTAGCATCACATACTGAACATGAATTGAATATTATGAATGTAATTTCATTCAAACTATGGTGCATCTACAATTGTGCTGAAATGTACAACCCTATCAGCAAATGTGTCGGCATAAGTATTGACCATCACACTATCTGTCGGCATAGCACACTGACAGACAAACTGTCGGCGTAGCAATGGACGTCGCACTATCTGTCGGCATATCACACTGTCAGATGATCTGTCGGCGTAGAATAGTCTGTCGGTGTAGAAATGTCTGTCACCTGAGATCTCACCAACGCCGTCACACTCTCTGTCGACATAGATTTATCTGTTGGTAAAGACCTTTCCCGGCAGGACTATAGGCGACAACTCCTTTCTATCGGTAATGGTCTTTGCTGACACTAAATGTGTCGCCTTACGTGACTTATGCCAACAGATTGTTTGACGTCGCTTTGAGTGTCGTGGTGTAATGGGTGTACAGTCCCAAGAATTCTCTATGATTTTTCTAGGTCAAAATGGAATTAATAGCCAAAGAGCATCAAGAGACGAGCCATGATGCTTGTGATCTGTGTTGGGTTTTCCGTGAAGAGGAACGGGTGATGCAGCACAATGCGGGTAAGTATTTCCCTCAGTTAAGAACCAAGGTTTATCGAACCAATAGGAATATTCTTCGTCAACCGTCTTCAGCGGCTGCACACAAAAGAGCAAACACCTGCACCCAACGCGGCAAGAGGGTTATCAATCCCTTTGGTCTCGTTATTTGCAAGTAAATAAGGTGTGTAGATAGTTGTAGATAATTGTAAATTGCAAAATAAAATAAAACAAAATAAATGGCAGTAAGGTAATTATAGCGTTTGTAAATTGATAAGTGGATAGACCCGGGGGCCGTGGTTTTCTCTAGTGGCGTCTCTCATATAGCAAGCATACGGTGGGTAAACAAATTACTGTTGGGCAATTGATAGAAAAGCGGATAGTTATGCAATCTTTATTCACGGCAATGATCATGTGTATATAGGCATCACGTCCATAAGAAAATAGGCCAACTCCTGCCTGCACCTATTACTATTACTCCACTTCAAGAGCGCTTCTATACTTGCCTCTCTACGTATTAAGTTCATGACAAACAGAGTAATGCTTGGAGAACGATGACATGATGTAGACAAAGATAATTCAATTAATATGAACTAACCCCATCGTTTTATCCTTAGTGGCAGCAATACAAAGGCGTGTCTTGTCCCTTTCTGTCACTGGGATATAGAGCACCGCCAGATTGAACCCACTACAACGCACCCCTCGCACTGAAGAAATATCAATCTAGTTGGCCAAACTATTTCAATAGATCGGAGAGAATTACGAAGCTATAATAATCATGTAAATAAGAATCATAATAATCAGAGGTGACTCAAATACTTTTCATGAATAATCTGAACATAAACCCACAATTCATCGGATCCGAACAAACACACCACACATAAGGATTACATCGAGTGGATCAAAGCGAAGATGCGATGATCATTGTATTGAAGATCAAAAGAGAGACAGGTAGCCATCTAGATACAAACCACGGACCCGTAGATCTGTGGTGAACTACTCACAACTCATCACGGAGGCAGCAAGGGTGATGTAGAGCCCCTCCGCGATCGATTCCCCCTCCTGCAGATCGCCAAAAAAGGTCGCCAGATGGGTATACGGTGTAACAAAGACTTGCGGCGGCAGAAAAAGTGTTTCAGGAGCTCTCCTAGGGTTTTTGGAATATATTAGAATTAATAGGCCAGAGAGGGGCACGAGAGGACAGCCGAGGGCGTGGCAAGCCATCAGGGCGCGGCCTAGCCCTGGGCCGTGCCCTGTTGGCTTGCCGCTCCCTCGTGCGACCTCTCGTCTCTTTCCAAAGCTTCCAGGTCTTCTTTTGGTCCATAAAAAATCATATTAAAGTTTCGTGGCAATTGGACTTCGTTTGGTATGGTAAACCTGAAAAGCAAAAAACATGCAGAAAACAGCAACTGGCACTGGGCACTAGGTCAATAGGTTAGTGCTCAAAAATAATATTAATTGGTATATAAACACACAAAAAGTATCCTAGAATTATAATATAATAGCATGGAACAATAAAAAATTATAGATACGTTGGAGACGTATCAGCATCCCCAAGCTTAATTCCTACTCGTCCTCGAGTAGGTAAATGATAAAAACAAGATTTTTTTTATGTGACATGCTACCCAACATGTAATCTATTGCAGGTTTGTTCATTGAGAAACGATGAATTAATAAACATCAACATAGTAATATTCATAAGCATAAGAAACATAGTCATCAAGATTCAAAGTATACGATCCAAAAAGAATGTTCACCCCCTATTCATTTTATCATATCAAAATAGCATGGCTCCGTCTTCACCACATAAATACAAATGTCAAGCACCACGGTGTCAAGTCAGGCAATTGGATCGTATTTTTTAACGCGCTTCAGCTTTTTATTACTAGCGCAATATATGAGTGTGAACCATGGACATAGCATAAAGGTGGAATAGAATATGGTGATAGGTTTTAAAGGGGTGAAAGTGGAGAAGAAAGTCTCGCATCAACTAGGCATATCAACGGGCTATGGAGATGCCCATCAATAGATATCAATGCGAGGAGTAGGGATTGCCATGCAACGGATGCACTAGAGATATAAGTGTATGAAAGCTCAACGAAAGCTAAGTGGGTGTGCATCCAACTTGCTTGCTCATGAAGACCTCGGGCATTTGAGGAAGCCCGTCATCGGAATATACAAGCCAAGTTCTATAATGAAAATTTCCCACTAGCATATGGAAGTGGTAAACAAGAGACTCTCTATATGAAGAACATGGTGCCACTTTGAGGCACAAGTGTGGAATAAGAGGTAGTAGCACTGTCCCTTCTCTCTTTTCTCTCATTTATTATTATTTTTTCCTTTTGTTTTTTTCTTTTTTCTTCTTTATTTTTCTTTCTTTTTTTATTTTTTTGTCTTTTTTTTCTTTCTTTTTTTTTCATCCGGAGTCTCATCCTGACTTGTGGGGGAATCATTGTCTCCATCATTCTTTCCTCACTGAGACAGTGCCCTAACAATGATGATCATCACAGTTTTATTTACTTACAACTCATCATGAAAAACTGTATGACTCTATATGAATGCCTCTGGCAGTGTACCAGGATGTGCAATGATCAAGCGTAACATGTATGATATTAATGATGAACGGTGGCTTTGCCACAAATACTATGTCAGCTTATATGATCATGCAAAGCAATATGACAATGGAAGTATAAGTCATATGATGTGACGGTGGAAGTTGCATGGCAATATATCTCGGAATGGCTATGGAAATGCCATGATAGGTAGGTATGGTAGCTGTTTTGAGGAAAATATAATGAGGCTTATGTGCAACAGAGCGTATCATGTCACGGGGTTTGGATGCACCTGCGAAAGTTGCACCGATCCTCGAGGTGAGAATGGGCAATGCACGGTACCGAAGAGGCTAGCAAATATGTGAAGGTGAGTGTGCGTATGTCCATGGATTCACATTAGTCATAAAGAACTCGCATACTTATTGCAAGATTTTATTAGCTCTCTCGAAGCAAAGTACTACTCGCATGCCCCTAGGGAGGAGGTTGGGAGGAATTAACCATCGCGCGCCCCCGACCTAAACAGCACTAGGATTTCAACGAGGAATAAGTATGCTCACACATCATCACCATGCCATAAGATATTTGGATGAACAGCAACAACCTCTAATTCATGACACCTTTATTAACCAATGATCATGCACTCATGCTTTTTCACATTATCACATTAATATCATTAACCATGATTTCTCTTTTGTGTGCTACATGTGGTTTTGATTATGCACTCATTGAATACCTATTATTTTTGGACTAGTCTTATGACCCATGCAAATTACCGTCACTGTTTATTAACTCTCAAACAAATATAAGTGAAGAACGAGAGTGCAATTATTTCTATAAAATCTATACGCCACCGTGCTCTAAAAGATATAAGTGAAGTGCTAGAGCAACTGCCAAGCTCAAAAGATATAAGTGAAGCACATAGAGTATTCTAATAAATTGTGATGATATTGTGTCTCTATCAAGTGGGTGTGTGCAGCAAACAATGATTGTGGGAAATTGAAACAAAAAAGCAAACTAAAGCAAATGACACTCCAAGCAAAACTCATATCATGTGATGAATAAAAATATAGCTCCAAGTGACATACCGATGGATTGAGACGAAAGAGGGGATGCCTTCCGGGGCATCCCCAAGCTTAGACGCTTGAGTCTTCCTAGAATATTACCTTGGGGTGCATTGGGCATCCCCAAGCTTAGGCTCTTGCCACTCCTTATTCCTTCGTCCATCGTGATCACACCCAAAACTTGAAAACTTCAGCACACAAAACTCAACAGAAAACTCGTGAGATCCATTAGTATAATAAAAATATCAAATACTTTAGGTACTGTTATAAATTGATTCATATTTTATTATTGCATAAGGTACTGTATTCTAATTTCTCCATGATTTATATGACCCAATATAATTCATGGCATCATCAAAACAAGCAAACATGCAAGCAAAAACAGAATCTGTCTAAAACAGAACAGTCTGTAAAGATCTGTATAGAAACTATACTTCTGTATCTCTTAAAATTCTGAAAAATTAGGAAAACCTGGGTAATTTGTATAAAAAAGCTCTGTAAAAAATTCAAGAATTTACCACGCTCCAGCAGAGAACTAAAAATTCTGTACTGGAAGCAAAAGTTTTTGTTTTTACACAGCATCAACTATACTCATCATGCAAATTATCCCAAAGGCTTTACTTGGCACAAACACTAATTAAAACATAAAAACACAATCATTACAGAGGAAACAATCATTTTATGACACTAAAACAGAAAGTAAAAAAGCAAAATTAAAATAACTATTGGGTTGCCTCCCAACTAGCGCTATTGTTTTATGCCCCTATCTAGGCATAACGCGTATGATCAAGTGTTGTCATCTTTGACCTCAAGCTCCTAAATAACACAACCATGATTCTTAGGAACAATAGGAGGCTTGGAAATAGGGTCCTTTATTAGGTTTATAAAGTTAGGATGCACACTAATCATTTTGAGATCTTCATTCCTTTGGGTAGGAGGGGTACTTATGTTCTTGGGAACATATATGAACTTGGGACTTTTATTTCGAGAAGTACTAGCATAAGTTTTTGAGGGTGTGAAAGCAGAACCTACTTTAGCAATGACTTCCTCATTTTATCAATCATATTCAAGCTTTGTTCTACCCTCTCATCAATAATTGTATCCTTCTCCTTTAAAGTTTTCAAAGTCATACCTACTCGCGACCCAAATTGAGTGATATGATTATGAAGCTTTTTATCTAACTCCTCAATTTGTTCATTAGTAGTCATTTTCTTTTCAATAGCATCAAACCTTTGCATAACATGTTCCATAGTCAAACTAGTTTCATTAATAATAAGAGGAGGAGCTACTACCAAATTTTCCATGGCCTTAAAAGCATCCGAAGTGTGACTCGATAAGAAATCACCACCGGTGATCGTATCAAGTACAAATCTATTCCAAGTAGTAATGCCAACATAGAAATTACGAAGCAAGATGCTAGGAGATTGCTTATGAATTGATTTATTTTGAGCGTTGCACATCCTATACCATGCATCTTTCAAACTTTATCCTCCCCTTTGTTTAAAATTGAGTACCTCATTATCAGGAGTGAAGGGAACAAAAGAACATGCAGAAAACAAAACTGGCATTGGGCACTAGGTCAATAGGTTAGTGCACAAAAATAATATTAATTGGTATATAAACACCCAAAAGGTATCCTAGAATGATAATATAATAGCACGGAACAATCAAAAATTATAGATACGTTGGAGACGTATCAAGCCACCAAGACACCACACGGCCAGGGGGCGCTCCCAGGGGCTGGCCACGCCACCAGGCTGTGTGGGGGGCTAGTGGGTCCCCTTTGGTCTCTCTTTGATCCATAAATCTTCATATATTTCAAATTAATTCCTCCAAAATCCATGCTACATTTGGAGGTCCAGAAAATTGTGTTTTTTCTTTTGCTTTTTAGGTCCAGATTTCCAACCGTCTGAGAATTCCCCTCTCTTTGTATTCCTTGCATTTTAGGAGAGAAGAGACATTAGAATTGAATCTAACATGAACAACATTATAAATAGGATAAATTATAATAGAAAATAGTGATGCAAAATGGACGTATCAGGTCCCCGTAGCTTTGACTCCGCTTGTCCCCAAGCGAATACCGAGCTCGGTAAACATGACCACAAGTTTACGGAGAGAGATGTTGATAATAAAAAATACGAACATGACAACATCATATTTATTAACATCACTATATATCATAAATAGAAACATTCTCTCATAAAGCTTCTCTAGTCACATGTTAAGGTTTAAACAATAAACTCTTTTGAAACCCATCAAAGTATGTTCTTGGTCATCATACAATTATAATTCATCTCATTTTTTTACTGAGGTAACCCCGGAAGACTATAAAGGTATGAAGTTGGACAATTCACTCATGATGCGGGTAGTGTACGAGTACCGGTCGATATATAATTTGGACACATCCCCCAGTTCGTCTCGTTGCAAGCACATCTTAACAGGTGTCTTCCAGAGCAAAAAAATTAATATCGTTATGACCCTGAGCACAAATATATGGTTGTAAGAATCAAGTTCTCATATCGATGCATGTTTTAATTATAAGTTTTTACACCCTAAAGTTGTAAAGGTGTGGTTGTAAAAACTAGAATTTAATTCACTTGCAAAGACTCGGTAGAGTCTCCGTCATGGCAACCTTCCTCTTGTGGGTTCCATAAGCTGAGTGTCACTCCTGGAAGAAAGGGCATGAATACCTTATTATCCAACCAGATCGCAAAGGGCATCACATGTCCCTATATATTACCTAAAACCATCTACAATCGGACCCCTTATATTGCTCGTATACGTCCGGACGGACGGCCCGAACAGTCACCTCCCAAGAAATCGTGACCCAGCTACACCCTTCATACCGACCCTATATGTACTAGTTGACCAGCACCCTCATATCCGGCCTATATCTGGGGTAGACATGGGAAGGCACGTGCACGTCCGCCAAATCGGATCCGGTCCACGTTGCCCCCGCAAATATCACGTATAGAAGAAACCCTAGCCACTTGCCACTCCACTCCACTCCTCTTCGTGTCCACGCTGCTCTGCCCTCCCACGGTTCCTCTCCGGTGATTTTCGGCCTCCTCCAGCATGGCGGGCATATGATCCGACTCCGGCAACTCCAAATTTGTCGACAGTGACCTCGTCCCATTCGGGGACAAGGAGGAGTTGGTCATCCACCTGGATCTCCGCCGCTCCTGAGAGGAACCCCGAGCACCGCGACCGAGTCGCTCCGGCGGGAATCCATTGTGTCTATGCAAGCGGTGCTTGGATCCACAAGCATCAGTAGCTCAAGGCGCGTGTCAACGGCAGACGACCTCGAGCTGACAACGCAACCCCTGCAGTAAAGCCTCGTCCCCGGGACGTCAGACTCCGAGTCTGAGGTCAACTCTGATAGATGGCCCAACCATGGATGCGCTGAGCAGCGGTGTACCCGCCATGCGAGGAAGAGGGCGCGATAAACAGCCGAGGTGTAGTCGCACGCCACATCAAAAGTACCAAGGATGCCCTCCGAGCCCACATCCTCGTGAAGCAGCAAGCCCAGATGGCTCGTGCCCTCGGAAAGGAGCAAACCTGGTTGGTCCATGCCCTCACCAAACAGCCCACCAAAGAGGAGGAGGAGGAGGTCAGTGATGGATGGGACAAGTCCGCCAGTAAGCAGATCCGCAAGATCCATTTGTGTCGGGACAAGTCCGCCAATAAGCAGATCTGCTAGATCCATTTTGCGTCTTCGGTCGCTACTTCAGGGACGAAGACGGCAAGGGCAAGGGGTGAACTTTCTCTATAGCTCTATTATTTAAAACAAGCCAATTTTTTATAGTCTAATGGCATGTATGATGAACTTGCCCTCTGCTGTGATCTAGATGAAGTACATGTGTTTATACTGGCATTTAATACCCTCTAGAAGCATTTAATATTATCTATAGCTCTAGAAGCATCGGCTTCCTCTTTTTCAGTTTGACAATACCCTCCACAATGAGCAAGGTAGTGCCAAAAGTTATTTTGGCATTTTATAGTAGCTTCATTTTCGGAAATTCGTTGGCGTGGACGGGCTCGCCTGCTCACGGTATCGCTGGGCGTCGAGTGGCATCAGGATGTGGAGAGCGTGCGGTATTTTGAGGTTTAGATGACGGGTTAGTTATTGCGAGACGCGGACGGCGCGAGACGACGTTTACACCGTACGGGCCGACGGCCGTTCAAGTAATAGCGGGGACGTTTCCCTGCTGTAGCAATGTGTGCCGGAGGTGGGTCGTAACGCCAGCCGTTGGACAAAAAACGGCTCCGGTAGGCCACCTAGCCTACTAGGTGGGCCTCCTACATCGAGACATTACACGAAACATAAGCACGCAGGCACGAGGATGGACGCCACTTGATTTAACACAACTACGCCACCGACCACACTGAACAGGGCAAAGCAGTACAACCTTGAGTTCTTTGTCTTTCTGAACTGATCAGCTAGCAAGCTTGGTGGGTTCCCACCATCGGTGGCGGCGTCCCCTCGCACAACATGGTTGGTCATGGATTCGGCGTAGCTACCGGTCTCTGTCCAGTTGCCATCACCGGCCGAACCTTGATTTTCTGGATCGTAGTTTCAAACCTCTTCCACCGCTGCTAAACGGGATTGAACTCCAGGCTCGTCTTCGTAAGCTTCATCCACCATGGATGATTGGGTGTGCCATCAGCTCTGGTTTCCATGGAGTCCTGCGAGGATAGAGGGAATTCTTGATAGAGAAGGTCTTGCCAGCGATACAAGCTATTTGGCCTGAAAGTGATGTTGGGCAAACCATCTATATACAACAGGATAATGCTAAGCCTCATATTTTGCCTGATGACCCGGAATTTTTAGAAGTTGCTGCAAAAACTGGACTTGACATCAGAATTATACAACAGCCTGCCAACAGTCCTGATTTGAATGTGCTTGATCTTGGGTTTTTCAACTCGTTGCAATCCCTGACAGATTGCCTGAGCCCTAAAACACTACAAGACCTTATTAATGGAGTGTTGGAGGAATTTGAAGGCTATGAGGTTTACAAGCTGAACAGAATTTTCCTAACTCTACAGACTTGCATGATTGAGATCTTGAACCATGCAGGGGGAAATGAGTATAAGTTACCCCATGTGAGCAAGGAAAGACTAGAGAGGCTTGGGCAACTACCTCCAAGACTGTCATGCCCGCAAGAGGTTTATGCAAATGCCCTACACAACTTGGAGCTAATGGAGAGGGTTCAGTGATGAGGCTTGTGATGATGCTAGTGATGAGGCTACTGATGCTTGTGATGAGGCTACTGATGCTTGTGATGATGCTAGTGATGAGGCTACTGATGCTTGTGATGATGCTAGTGATGCTTCTGATGAGGCTACTGATGCTAGTGATGATGCTAGTGATGAGGCTACTGATGCTTGTGATGATGCTAGTGATGAGGCTACTGATGCTTGTGATGAGGCTACTGATGCTAGTGATGAGGCTACTGATGCTTGTGATGATGCTAGTGATGAGGCTACTGATGCTTGTGATGATGCTAGTGATGCTTCTGATGTGGCTATGTGACTTGTGATGCTAGTGATGTGGCTCTGATGCTGGTGATGCTTCTGATGTGGCTCTGTGACTTGTGATGCTAGTGATGTGGCTTTCATGCTTGATGTGTAACTCCAATTTGAGTATATTTGAATTAGTGAAATAATTTCAATTAGATTTCATTAAAGGAAAGTTTTCAATTAATTATGATTAACTCAAAAGGTTTCCTTTAGTTTTAATTAAACAGAAACCTTTCTTTAATTAAAATTAAAGGAAAAGGTTCACTTGATTTTATTTAATTGAAAATTTTCAATTTAATTAATTAAAGGAAATTTTTATTTAGTTTTAATTAACCAGAAATAGTCCATTTAATTTGGATGGAGTAGAAGAGAAAGAGAAAGAAAATGAGAAAGAGAAGAGATGAGAGAAGAGAAGTACTAGAGGAAAAGAGTCAAGTAAAAGACTTAAGGAAAAGAAGAGAGAAGAGAGAAGAAGACAGAAGATATAAGTGCTTTCACAGAAGTAAGAAGAGAGAGGTGAGAAGAGAGAAACTACAGCAGCAGTACACTGCCCCTAATTAACTGCTCCTACTCCTACTCCTATTGGACACTGAACATTGGAGTAAAACTGAACACTGAACATTGGCACACTGAACATTGGAGTATTTGTAAATCAGTCCATCACTTGTGTAATTGGAGTAGTTTTAATTGAACTCCTACTCCTACTCCTATTGCTGCTCAGACAAGAAGGGCTCTACTGCAAGAGTAAGTAAACTCGCAAACTTAGAAAAGGAGTACTCTACATTAACTGAAAAGGACTTTTCATTTAGTTTTAATTAACAGTATTAACTGAAAAGGAGTTTTAATTAAACTGAAAAGGAGTGCTCTACATTAACTGAAAAGGAGTTTTAATTAAACTGAAAAGGAGTACTCTACATTAACAGTAGCAAAAAATTCATGTGCTAAAATATTGAGTTTCCATAACCAAAAAGGAGTACTCATGATCATTCTGTGAAGAAACTGTATGCATTGAACATATTAAGTCAACACAACACTTGAAAAAACATGTTTACATAGAGTAATCCTTCTCAAAACATGTCAGCATGTTCAGCATGTTTACATAGAGCAGTTTAAAAAAAACATGTCAGCATGTTTACAGAGTGTACTCCTTCTCAAAACACGGCTAAAATAACCACATTTCGCACTCTTGTGTATACAGACATTTGGCATTCTTCTGTATACACACACATCAGGCACTGAAAATTCTGGAGCAGCAGGAGCAAATTTATACTGCTACTAGAAAAGGAACTTGCTACTGCTACTCCATCTTGTACTAGTGCAGAGCTTGAGCTCCATCTGCCACCACAAATAAGCAAGCAGACTACCACCTCTTTGATGAATGAAAGTAATCCAAATTTTAATCCAAAACAAAAGGTGCATATACTCCTTGTTCAACTGCACAGAGAACCAAACAACTGCACTGAGAACCAATAACTGCTCAGATCCCTTCGAGGCTGAGCTCATAAATCACAGTCACTAAACCATCTTTAGTCTTTACCCCTAACCTAAACGGATGAGTTTAAAGATGACACGAGAAGGGGAAAAATAGACCTTTTTACTCCGGCGACCTCCTTGGTGAGCTCCTCCACCTGCATCTTCGCCTGCAGCTCGACGCAGACCTCCCGCCGCAGGGCCGCGAGCTCGGCCAGCTGGAGCCAGTACTCTAGGCCGCGGCGTCGTGCAGGTCGAACAGTTGCTGCAGCTGCATCTCCACCGCCGACCCCATCCCCATCCCCCTCCACCGCCGCCACCCCCGTCGCCGTCCGCAGCTGCATCTCCACCGCCAACCCCGAAGAGAGAAGAAAAGGAACAGGTGGAACAGTTGCTGCAGCTGCAGTAGCTCTTCTTGACCTCCTCGTCGGTGAGGAAGCAACACGCCCTCCGGATCCAGCCGCCCAATGGAAAGGCGGCGACGACGTAAGCGACGGAGAGGGGCCGGAGACGAAGGCGAGGAAGAGGGGCCGGCGACGCAGGCGAGGGAGAGGCGCCGGCGACGCGGGCGAGGGAGAGGCGTCGGCGACGCAGGCGAGGGAGGAGCGCTGGCGGGGGCGAGCTAGGGATTCGGCGGGGGCGAGCGAGCGAGCCAGCAGCTGAGTGAGCGAGTGGCTGAGCGAGTGAGCGAGGGTAGTTTAGGAAACAGAAAAATAAATTGTATGTGACGAGGTTTGAACTAGAATCCCCCAACGACAAATATATCGGAACAGAGGGAGTAGTTTGAAAACCAAATTGACAGGGTTTCCGCTCACCGCACACGGCAGGGACATGCGTCGACGCGTGTGAGAGGGCCAGCTGTATTGAGTTACTGCTAGCAGTGAGGAGTTGTGCAGGAAATCAACTGAATTTTCCATCACACGAACCACCGGACCAGATTTATTTTTTCAACCAAGAAAACCAGTGAAATTAGAAGGGAGCTTTGTGCGGCGCCCCAAGGGTTATGTTTTATTTTCTCTCTCTTCAAGTGCCGAGTAAATAGGGAGAGTGGGGGATCTACGCACATTTTACATCGTTAACCTTAAGAACATCTCCAATAGATGGTCCAAATTTTGGCGGTCCAAAACCGGAGATGTAAAATTTGGACCGCCAAAAAGTGCATTTTGGAGCTCCGAAAAACGCTCAACTCCAACAGATGGTCCAAATTGATGGTCAAAAAGAGCAACTCCAATAGATGGTCCAAACCAAAGATGTAAAAATCTGAAAACGGCCGCGCGGCTGCTGCCAACCACTGTTCAGCCGCGGTTTTGCATTGAAATAGCATCAAAAATTTGAAAATAAAGTGCATCATCATCATAGTTTCAATCAAAATTGCAATCGTCTCAATCAAAGTTTTTCTCCCTCGAAAGTAAAATGCACATGAATATTACTCATGCGGGTCATCAACACCACCGGCGTTGTGAACCGTGGTACGATCATCATCTTCACCATCGTCTTTGTCGACGTTCTGAACAAGCGGTGAACTCTCGTTGCCGTGAGCACCACCGGAAGCATCTTCATTGCGTCCCATACCGGTCATGTTGCCGACGAAGCCAACTCCAACGCCACTCATGTTGCCGCCATAGCCACCTCCCAAGCCACCCATCATGTTGCCGCCAAAGCCACCTCCGATGCCGCCAAAGCCACCTCCCATGCCGCCAAAGCCACCTTCCATGTTGCCACCGAAGCCAGTTGTGACGCCCAGATAATTAAGCTACAGTAATCTATGTAATTAAGCTATAGTAATCCCACATGATAATGCCAGGTCACCGTGAGTAACAATGCTTAATCATCATTGGGATCTTTTCTCCTTTCAAATTCCAATTCAAATACAAAGTAGAAATAAAAGTTGTTCAAAAATGAAAACTAAAATGTTCACTTAATAGAAAATAATCCATAACTAATTCTGTTGAGGAAAACAACATCACTAAAAATCACTAGGCAACTCAACCAACAAGAACAGTAGCAAATAGCATTATTTAATACCTTTTAATTTAAATAAAATCCAAATGGAAACATATGGACTCCAAACCTTTTTATAACAGTGGTAAACATTGCATAGTATTTATTTTAGCAAGTATCATATTTAGCAAAAGTCATTTGACCACTTAATTAAATACAAACAGCAGCTAAAAGAAATAGCAGAAAAAGAAAAGAAAACTAAAAAGAAAAGGAAAAGACCCCCCGCCCTCCAGGCCTACTGGGCCGTGGCCCAGCCAGGCCGGCCCAACCGGCCCATGTCACTGTTCGTCAACCTGCTCCCCCTCCGTGTCGCCTCGCCCGCGGCTGAGCGCCCGCGCCGGCCACCGCTCGCCACGACGACGGGAGCAGGTGGCTGGGGATAAGGATCGCCCCCGAGCCTCCCCCCTGGTCGCCTCGCCCGCACTCCTCCCCCCTGGCCACCTCTCCTCCCCTCGCGCTCGCTCGCACCCTCCCCTCTCTACCCGAGCGCTGCCGCCGCCACACCTCCGTCGTTCCCACGGCCACCGGCGGCACCGTGCCCGCTGACCTTGTCAGTCCGCTCCGCCGTGGTCTGCCTCGACGGCCGGTACTCGTCGTTGGAGCTGGGAGGCCCTGCAGCGCCGGATCTCCCTCGTCCCCTTCTCCGGCCACCGTTGCTCCGCCGCTCGAATCCGAGCTCGTCTGCTGCCCCTAAGCCATCGCCGGGCCTCCTTGCGCCCCCTCGGTGAGCCTCCCCTCCTTTTCCCTCTCTCTGCGCTGCCGCTAGTCGCCCGTAGCCGCCGCGCCACGACTGCCCGAGCCATGCTCCGCCGCGAAGCTCGTCGCCGTCGTCCTAGTTGCTGTCATGCTCGTCTGAGCACGTAGACGTGCTCAGCTCCTCCCCACGAGCACAACGCACACACGCACGCCCCCTCCCGTGGCCCCTAGTACCTACCCCGACGAGCACCCGAAGCCGCCGCCGCCTCCACTCGTCGCCGGCGTCGCCTCCGACCTTCCCAGCTCACGTGACCACCCGCGTTGGATGCGGCGTTGCTCGCTCGTTCGATAGAGCCCAAAAACGCGCGAAACGGTGACCCGTACGCGAAACCCGAACGTCGCCGACGTTCGGCCGCCGCGAGGAGCTCGCCGGAGCGCTCTCCGACGCCGCCGCCTGCGTGGCACACCTGAGGCTCACCCCTGGGTCACTGCCAGTGGGCCCTGGGGCCCCCGTTGACTGGGTTGACCCAGTCAACGTGCTGACTGGGCAGCCCAGTGAGACTGACATGTGGGCCTCCCTCTGTTAATTAGCTAATTAAACATTTTTATAAATAAAAGTTAATTAGTTAAGTTAATTAGACACTGACAGGTGGGGCCTACTGACTAATTAATCTCTGTTTAGATTTAATTAAATTCTGCTAAGTCACAGAGGCTGACCAGTGGGACCCACTGGTCAGATTTGACTCTAGTCAGCCAGAGTTGACCTGCTGACGTCATGGTGATGTCATGCTGACGTCATCATTCACTAT
This sequence comes from Elymus sibiricus, assembly GCA_039707655.1. NCBI lineage: Eukaryota > Viridiplantae > Streptophyta > Magnoliopsida > Poales > Poaceae > Elymus > Elymus sibiricus. Next base: position 61,913,299 of record CM077665.1, read on the forward strand.
TCTGGATAATGTTGGATTTAATTAATTCAAATAATTCCAGAAAATCAATAAACTTTTAGAAAATCATATCTTTTAAACCGTAGCTCAGATCGAAAAACTTTATACATGAAAGTTGCTCAGAAAAATCCCACGAATCTAGCCGTGCTACCTGTTTCCATGTCGGGACCCTCTACGTAGGTAAACCCGTAGCTTTTCGCCTGTTTCCGGCAGATGAATAGTGTATAACTACCGACTATTAATTCCAACTTTAATCCTAAAATAGCTAAGATGGTTTAGACATGATTTTAGGCAACCCTGCACTGCATCCTAGCTGTCCCCTGCCTCTAACACCGCAAACCCGGAACATTTCCCCCTCCGGTCATCTGTCCGACATTTGTCCGGAACCGGGAAAACTTTCCCAAATGGGTTCCCCCTTTCTCGGTATCGTGTAACACTGCGTTAGGACACACCCGGCACTGCGTATCGCCATGTCATGCTTTGTGTTACGATTGTCTGCTCTATATTTACTGTTTCTTCCCCCCCTTTCTCTCTCGATAGACGCTGAGATTACCGATGATACTGCTGTGTACGACTACGTCGCCGACGACCCTTCCCTCTCAATAGAGCAACAAGGCAAGCAAAACCCCCTTGAGCATTCCGATATCACCCATCTCTCTCCCTCTTATGCTTGCATTAGATTTTGCTACTGTATTAGATAGCTCGTATTCTAATGCATAGCCTGATTTCGATGAACTATTACTTTACCTGAAATCATACCAATTGCTTAGCATAGGTGGATCAGTGAACCCCGGAGACCCCCCTTAGTCCCAGTTGCCCCTGCTTTCATCGACGACACCGAGGACTTGAAGACAGGAGACTCAGTTGTCATGACTGACAAGCCGTTACCGACACATCACCACACACCCCTTTAGTATGGCACTGCAGAGCTACTACCGAGTGCCGAGGGTGATACCTCACTTAGCACTCCCGGTGTTAATTCTGTAGCGTGGCTAATCGATCGTGGGTATCGAGGGTGATTCCTCCTCCCCACTTATCGGTAGCGACTCTTGTCATACACCTACCTCGAGTGGGGACTCATCGAGGGTGATTCCTCGAGTATCCTCTCGGCGTATAACCACACAGTTACTATTGACTTGACACTGTGCTAACATGACGGGAGTGAAGGGACAGGCGGTACCACTCTGTTGAGGTGGACCTGAGTTCCCGACAGTTCTGAGATGGGTCGGCCCCAAGGGTACCCGTGTGAGAAAGATTTGGTGGGATGCGCCGCAAGGCATTCGAAGACTTGGTGGAGTGCGCCGTAAGGCACCCGAGTGTTATTGGCGGGGCGACGGACTGCACTTCATGGTTCGCGCTTGCCCTGCACTAATAAATTGCTAATGGGTTGGGTACTTGATCTGAGTTAGGTCGTTGGCCTTAATACGCACTAACCATCACGTGGGAAAGTTATGGGCACTCAGCGTCGTTGTATCAGCCGAAGCTCATCGAACGTCAGCAATGGAGCGGCGCGCCGGATTGGACTGGACGGTGCAGCTCTTGGACTGGAGTGTACTAGGTCTGCTTCCGGCCGCCCACGCATCGTGCAGGTGTGCAAAGGGTGATTGGGCCCATGACCCCTGAGCGCATAGGATTTAGACCGGCGGGCTGGCCTCTTCGTTGAGTCTAGGTGGGGCGACGACGTGCTGATATCCCGAGGCTGGGCATGACCCAGGAAAGTGTGTCCGGCGGGAGGTGACTCAGGCGTGTTGGGATATGTGGTGCACCCTTGCAGGGATGAAATATCTATTCGAATAGCCGTGTCCACGGTAACAGGACGACTTGGAAATGTGCCTTGACCTTATACAACTATAATTGCAATTTAAATTTGAAATGAATTGTGGCTCCGGGATTGCTTCCTCGCAGGGAGTCGAGGAAGGATCTCTGGGCGTGTTTACTTAATAAAATTGCTACAACAATATGACTATATATGAGCTGCAGGTCTACTCTCTTCTAATGCTGCAAGATGCTAAAGATGCTAGTCTTCGATAGGACTAGGCCTTCTCCCTATTCTTGCTTTCTGCAGTCAGTCCAGATATAATCCCACCCCTTGAAAATGATGCATATCTAGCATAGTTCTGATGTAAGTCTTGCGAGTACTTTGGATGAGTACTCACGCTGCTATGCCTTTCTCTTTTCCCCCTCGATACGTTGCTGCGTTCAGTTGATGGAGCCCAGGATTAGGAGTACGCTGGAGATGTCGACTACTACCCCGACGGAGGCCCCTCCCAGCAGGATGGCGCTTACTACGATGTAGACTTCTCTGACGTCCAGGAGTAGTTAGGAGGTTCCCAGGCAGGAGGCCTCGCCTCTTTCGATCCGTGTTTATGTTTGTGCTAGCCTTCTTAAGGCAAAACTTGTCTAACTTATGTCTGTACTCAGATATATTTGCTTCCGCTGACTCGTGTTTATGTCGAGCTTTGTATTCGAGCCCTCGAGGCCCCTGGCTTGTAATATGAAGCTGTATGACTTTGTATTTGTGTCTTTTGTCGTGTTGTGGTATCAATCAGTGAGTCCCTAATCTTGGTCGTACGCCTTGTGTGCATGATTAGCGTACGGACAAGAATGGGGGCGTCACACCACCTCCCATGTTTCCGCCAAATGCACCATTAATGGAACCTCCAATCATGTTCATGTAACCACCCATGGCACCTCCCATGCCTCCTCCCATGCCTCCTCCCATGGCACCTCCCATGCCTCCTCCCATCATCATTTGCCTCATGAGCATTTGCTTCTTCATGAGCATTTCATCGCGACAAAGTTCAACATATGCCTTTGCCTTGGCATCAAGAGTTGATGTGTCCATAAACATAAACTTGAGTGTCCTCTCCTCAACCATCTTCATCTCGTCGGCCGCGGCCTTCTTCTCCTCTAGGTCTACCTTCCTCTCCTCGGCCGCGGCCAACCTCTCCTCGGCCGCCGCCCTCTTCTCCTCGGCCGCCGCCCTTCGCCGCTCGGCCTCACTCCTCTCCTCTATTTCCTTGAGCTTCAAGATTCTTTTCTCTTCGGCATACTCTTTCCTCGCCATGACAATGGCATCAAATCCTTCCTTGAGATCATTGTCTCCGGCCTTGGTTCCCTCAATGGCGACATCATCTTCATCCTCAAGCACCACACTCTTCTTCTTCAACGATTCAAAAGTCTCTCTAGTTTTCCACTTCTCCTCATCCTTGAGCTCTTTGTAGCAATGATGAAAAGTGAAAGCTTTTCCTTTCCTTTTCTTCTTCTCGCCTTTCATGTTCCTCTCTCGAAACAATCCTTGTGCAATCATTTTCTACAATAAAACAAGCAACACATCATCATCAACATGTGGAACAAAGAGGAAATATTTGACAAAGCACGCACGAAGAGGAAATATTTACCAAGTCACTATCACCGCAACCACTTGGGTTCATGCGAGCAACGTTTGACAAGCAACCAGCCCACTTTTGGCATTCGGCGTTGATGGTGGACCAACGGCGTAGAGAGTCCCTCGAACGGAAGTGGCCACTTGTGTTGCGCTCATCGAAGTACTCCTTGATGCGTTGCCAATAGGTGTTCACCGTTTGGTCGCTTCCAACGCTTGCATCTTGAGAGATTTTCTTCCAAGCGGTGCATATCAACACATCCTCCGCGGTGGTATAATTTCCACTTCTTCCCTTGACAACAAAGCCCTCATCGTCCACATCAAGATTGTCATCATCATATTGGGTTTCATATTCTTGTGACGCATACATGTAATCATCATTTGCCACATTTGTCGCGTGCATGAAAGCTTCATCATCAAGACTACAATTGGACGCACAAACAATCAAGAACACATACAATTTGAAACAACAAATGAGAGCACAACCGGAAAATTTATACCTTTGCGACATTTCGTCGAACATGTTGGAGGCGGTGGCCGTCGGCGTGGCCACATCTTCCTCCACGTCCGGCGGTGGTGGCGGGGGAGGTTGAGGAATGGATGTGTGGCTGCTGGAGGAGGCCGCCGGCCGCACCGGCTGCGAGTCGTCGCCCCGAGCCGCCGCGGCTTCACCGGCCGCGTAGAACTGTCGGTCGGGTTGCGGCTGCGGTTGGCCGGCCGTTTTCCGCCGCCTCGTCCCTTCGCCGGCTTCGCCGCCGGCGCGGTGGCCACCGGCCGGGGCGGCGCGAATCCGGGCCGGTGGGGGGGGGGGCGGCGGCATGGCAGCGGTTGCGGGCGAGATGGCAGCGGCGGTGGCCACGTGGGTCAGCCCACCGGCTGCGGCGGCGGCGGAGAAGGCGGCGGGGTCGTCGCCTTCGGCCATGGCGGCGCCGGACGGCGGGGGGCGGCGGCGGCCGGGCGGGTCGCGGGCAGGCGGACGGGCGCGGGCGGGCGGGAAAGGAAAGGAACTGGCGGTTGGGCGTTCGCGGGCGGCGGCTGGTTTTGGACCAGATGCAACTCGTGATGTAAATTTGCATCGCGAGGTGTTGTATTTTACATCACGAGGAGGCCGCGATGCAATTTTTTTTACATATGGACCGTCTGTTGGAGCAGCGTTATTTGCCCCAGACGGTCCAAAAGTTAGGTATTTTTACATTTGGACCGTCTATTGGAGATGCTATAAGAGGCGTTACCTGTAACGTTTTACGGACCGTTTAGGTTGCATCATGTATGTTCCCTCGAAAAAGAAAAAAAAGGTTGCATCATGTACCAACGGAACAGACCAAGGGGCACCGTCACGGTACCCTCTTTTTACACGGCGCCGTTCTGTATAATACTTTTCTCTATACGATCGCATTGATTTCGTGCATTGACGCGGCGATGTCTTATTGGCACTCGTTCCAGGAGCAGGCGAGACCGTCCTCTCAATCGCCGTTCTCATTTATTTTGGCATACATTGTGGATCCCTTAGGAGCACGTGGACCAAGGTAGTTGAACAATGCTTGCAATTGCAACACAGAGCACGTGGCAGCCGCTACAACGCACAAACGTTGTACGATGCTGCAACAGTGAAATCTTGTCAATAAAACAAACCTCCGGCGAAAGCTGCTCAAGAATCACAAGCAAACCACATCCACACACGGCTGCAGACACCAACGCATCGATCCAGTGTTCGCAGAGAGGATGGCAGCCGACAGCATGCACGTCGTGATGTTCCCCTTCCTCGCCTTCGGGCACATCAGCCCGTTCGTGCAGCTGGCGCGCAAGCTCGTCGCCGCCGGCGGGGTGCGGGTCACGCTGCTGTCGGCCGCGGGCAACGTGCCCCGCGTCGAGGCCATGCTGGGGCCGGCGGCCGGCGCGGTGGCGGTGGCCCCGCTGCGCCTCCAGCGCGTGCCGGGGCTCCCCGAGGGCGCCGAGAGCACGGCCGAAGTCTCGGCGGACGGTGCCGAGCTGCTCAAGGTCGCCGTCGACGGCACCAGGCCGCAGGTGGCGGCCTTGCTCGTGGAGCTCCGCCCCGACGCCCTGCTGTTCGACTTCGCCACCCCGTGGATCACCGAGCTCGCGGCGCCGCTCGGCATCAAGGTGCTCCAGTTCTCGGTCTTCTCCGCCGTTGCCGGCGCCTACCTTATGGTCCCCGCGCGCCGCCTCGGCGCCGGTGGCCATGGGCCGACCGCGGAGGACCTCGCGTCGGCGCCCACGGGCTTCCCGCCGTCGTCTTCGCTCGCCACCGTGCCGGCCTACCAGGCTGCGAATTTCACCTACGTGTTCACCAGCTTCCACGGCGAACCGTGCGTGTACGATCGCGTCCTCGCCGGCCTCCAGTCCAGCGACGCCCTCGTGATCAAGACGTGCGAGGAAATGGAAGGGCCCTACATCAACTACCTCGCCGCCCAGCTCGGCAAACCGGTGCTCCTCACCGGGCCGGTCGTGCCGGAGCCGCCGCAGGGCGAGCTCGAGGAGCGGTGGGCCAATTGGCTCTCCCCCTTCCCGGACAACGCCGTCGTGTTCGCCTCCTTCGGGAGCGAGACGTTCCTCCCGGCCGCCGCCGCGACGGAGCTCCTCCTGGGCCTGGAGTCCACCAACCGGCCGTTCTTCGTCGTGCTCAACACTTCCCCAAGGGCACGGACGCCAAGGCGGAGCTCGCCAAGCGCACGCCGCCGGGGTTCGAGGAGAGGACCAAGGGCAAGGGCGTGGTGCACACGGGGTGGGTGCAGCAGCAGCACATCCTGCGGCACCGCAGCGTGGGATGCTTCCTGAACCACGCCGGGCTGAGCTCCGTCGTGGAGGGGCTCGTGGCCGGCTGCCGGCTGGTGCTGCTGCCGATGAAGGGCGACCAGTACCTCAACGCGGCGCTGTTCGCGCGTGACCTCCGCGTCGGGGCGGAGGTGCCGCGGCGCGACGGCGACGGGTGGTTCGGGCGCGGGGACGTGCGCGACGCCGTGGACACGGCTATGGCGGACGGGTGGGAGGGCCAAGGGAGCAAGTGGAGGGAGTTCTTGATGGACGACGCCGTGCAGAAGAGGTTGGCGGATGATTTCGTCAGGGATTTTAAGAAGTTCGTGAGGGCCTGAAAAGATGTTGTATGCTTTGCTTGCTACTTGCATTGGTCTCGTATCCAAATCCGTCCATGCAGTCAAATCAAATAAATGTGTTTTTCAAAATAAAAAATGATTTTGCTATTCATCGGTTTGCTATTCCATTCCTCAATTATCCCAAGTTTTCTTTCTTTCAAAAGAACTGAAATCTACTTTACTCTATGTGCTTTTATTTTTGTTTCAAACCTATGGCAGCATCTTCCAAAAGTCCATTTATCTTTGCGGATGGAGCACTTAGCTATTTTTATATACAGTATTTCACACAAGTTTTGTGTAGTAAATACCGCACAAGCATCGAATATTCTTGAGTCATAATTTGATTTGCAATGCAACGATGGGGTAGCGTTAATAGGGTGCCAGCTGAAATGAAGGCACCAGACCACCTAATCTCACAGTTTGGTGAAGTTTTGCAGATGGCGTTTTTGCGTCCTCAGCTGGACAGTTATGCCGACAGCAGGCTTAACTACTGGCAACTGTCCTGGGCCCTGCCTATATAATGCTTTCCTACATGAGTACGAGGTCCCAACGGATTTCTCTGCTCTTTTATTAATGCTCTCATTTGCATCTATCTAAGTAAGGGCATCTCCGACGCTGATCCGTAAATGGACATCCTAAATGTCTGTTTTTTATGTTTGAATGTGATCTGTGGACATGATACATGAGAGAGTCATCCAACGCTATTCACAAATCAATCCTTATTTGTTTGGTTGGGAGGATAGGGAGAAGAGAGGATCATGCATGCATGCGGTTGCTTTGGTGTGGTGTCTGTTTGAAAGGGGAGAGAGTAGAAGGAGCTCAAGCATGTGAAGAGAGAGAGAAAAAAAGAGAAGGATCGCGTCGAAGCTTTGTGTTGGTCAAGTACATGTTCGGACCCTGCAGAGCCCCCCATTTTATTGCTAGGATACCGAAATCCGTATGTCCGGATTGCTAACCGGACATATAGGTTCGGTAAAAGTGGTCCGGACACTTCAGACATGTAGTGGAGGTTTGAGGTCCGCTCTGGAGATGCCCTAATGCAATATAGTACTCATCATTACCTGCAAAAAATCTCTTTGGACGTAGTACTCATACCCTGGTGAAATATATTATACTCGCCATTACCTAAAAAAAAATAGGCATGCTTGTTTCTACAAAAAAAAGTAGGCATGCATATAAGATTTACTTGAAGTCAAACTACATAAAAATTGACCAAATTTATAGATAGAAAATATCAACATCTACAATATAAAAGTTATAAAGTATGAAAATTAATTTCATGATGCATCTAATAATATTGATTTCATACAGTGAATGTTAATATTTTTATAAAGTTGATCAAACATTTTAAAGTTTAACTTCAGATAAATTTTATATGCAGACAAAAAAGAAATGAATGGAGTACTAACCTCTAGGACAGTTTGGTGAAATGGAGGGAGTACTAACCTCTAGGACCGACACAAAAGTTGGCAATGTTTAACCGTTACTCACGTCTCCGTGGGTAATTAATCTATCAAGGGACGGGGATGTGTCAACTTTAATGCCCACGAGAAAATTGGTGAGTCAAATACCTTACCCAACGCGCAAGACGGATATGGGAATAGGATAGCATTACACGTGCCCGTTGCCCATCTTACCCGTGAAGGCCTTACATATATATGCACTCTAAAATTAGTAGACCCTAGGTAATTTTCGCCCTTACCCACATAAAATTCCACCCATCCCACCCATTTGCCAAAAATCCCCAAGAAATCCTTAGCCTAGCCACAACATATTGTTTATGGTGCTGAAAATGCTATTTTTTTCTACTGAAATGCTATCAAAGGTTATTGTTGATTGTGTGTATGGGTTTCCTCACGGGGATAAAAAAACTCGGACGGGATGGGGATGAGAATCTTTTTATCCCTGCAGGCGGGTATGGGAATGTGGACGAGTATGAGAAGGCTATCGCGGAAACGGGGATGGGAGTCCAATATCCGCCTGGGTAATCCCCATTGCCAGCCTGAACTGACACGCGGTGTATATGAATATATAAATTGATGAAATACCATATACATAAATAAAATGGATTTTAGGTCTTTTTATGGTTAAAGCATTGTAATATATAGAAAACAGTTGTAGGACTACGATGCTACACGCATTTATTTTGGTAATATCAGCATGTGGATTCACCTCCCCTTTGCCTTGACTTCAGCGGCTAGCTGTGGGGAAGGAATACTGGTGCCTCGACTCCGACTAGTATATAAGTTGGGATTTAGTCCTCGCAAGGGCGACGCTTGGACGAATGGCGGCGCTTCTTCTTCGAGTCAGTCTTCTGGGCTCCGATCCTCCTCAAATTTGTCTGTCGGGACAGATTAGATGGAGCTCCGACGTAGATTCCTGTCAACTTCTTGGGGCGGCGAGGTTAGGGTCTGTGCGTACGCAATGGCGAGATTTGTTGTCAAGTTCTTCAGATCGATTCAAGGGTTCAGGGCGATGGTTCTTAGGGGCACATGCACGAAGACTTCTCGATTGTCATCGACAAAGTCAGTCGGCTCCGGTATAGGTGTGGCGATAGTGGAAGGTCGGCGACTCGTCTGGCGGCGACAATGGTCGCTCGTTGGTCCAGAGACCTTGATGTAATTTTCATTATGTTTGGAATGTTTTCTACTTATGACGAACTTTTGATGAAAATGTACAACAAATATGAAGCTGCCTACATTATAACCATGCAATATATAAGTGTTAATGATACATCGACACCACCTTGCAATAAAAGATAAAAGGCTGCCAACAAACTCATAATAATCATGCAAGATTTCAAAGTATACGGAAGCATAGCAGCGGCGTAGCTACGTGTTAGCTGTGGGGTCAGTTGACCCCACAGCTTTTCTGAAAATAAGCCTAAAAACACTGTTTAGTTACTGTTCGCCATGAAGAAAAAAAAACAAAAAATACCATTGACCCCACAGATACTTTAGGCTGGCCTCGCCACTGAAGCATAGAACTCTGTGCATGGTTGTAATAATGACATGCATGAATTCAGAAGCAAAATTGACGCTAAGTATGTCCACAGCAAGTCACTGGATCTCAACCCGGGAACATGGTTGAACCTAATTACTCCAGACACAAGTGTGAGTCTTGTGCCTCCATATTATAATTGTGTGATGGACACATCAGGATAATCCTTCCCCCAAGAACATTTCTGCAAACGTCTAAATGGTACTCCCGCCGTTTCAAAATACTTGTCATGATTTTAGTTTAAATTTAAATTAAAACCACGATAAGTATTTTGTAACCGGGGGAGTACATTTGAACAAACTTACCTGATGGACACATCAGGATAAACTCCTCCCCTCAAGTGATTTCCAAAGACCGGAAAAGTTATCGGAAACTCCTTTCAAACAGTCGCCTCATCTGTCAACCACGTGTCCAGGTTGAGGGACCACTGTTTGTGTCCTTTTTCCTGCAACTTGCCGGTGCCGCTCGGTCCGGTATGCGCTCTCGCGTGGCCGTGGGTTTCTTCTCCTGGCTATGCTTGCTGCTGCTGCTGCTGCCACTCACACTGACTCGTTTTATTTTTGCGAGATCTGACTTGTTATTTCTAGTACTAGTACTACCAGCTAGTCGATATAAATCCCTCAAAAAAAAGCTAGTCGACATAATAATCAACAAAAACTGCCGCTCTTTTTTAACTCACAAGATACTGTACTAGTAGTAGCAATGTATTTAACAACTATAAGTGTAACTCCAACGCGGCGATCCAAACGGACGCGCGTTTTGTCCGCTTTTTATCGGTTTGGGTCGGCCAACCGGACGGACGCGCTCGCTTTTTGATTTGGGTCGGCCGATGTGCCCAACAGATGACAAACCCATATTTTCCCGCGTAAAAAAAAAACTTTTGAAAACACACGGCCGAATTAAACATAAATGGCCGGTCAACCGCCGGCCAAAGTCCACTTAAACATTAATTAAATTTTTTTAAAGTCCACGCCCGTACGCTGCCCTAGGCCTCGCCTTTGCCCTTGCCTTTGCCGTCGTCATCGTTGCTGGTGAGATCGATGAAGGTGGGCGGCGGCCCAACCCACCCGAACGTGCTCTGCCACGTCGCCAAGGCAGCCTCCTCCGACGTCTGCTGCTGCGGCGGTAAGCACGCTCCTCCTTCTTCCCGCGGCGCGCCTCCTCCTCCTCGCGTGCCCACAACATCTGTCGCTCGCCGTCGGCCTGCTCCTTCGCGAGCCAGTGCGCCTTCCAGCGCTCCAGGTCGCCGCCTCCCCCTCCGGCGTCTCAGCGTAGTGGACGGGAGGCGCGCTCACCCACTCGCGAAGCCCGTCGGTCCATGTGTAGGACTCCTCAGGCCAAGCGGGCGGCGGCGGCGATGGCTTGCTCGTGGGCGCGGGCTCGAGGACAGGCGGTGGGGGGCATAGATAGGGACACAACGCTGCAAGCATGATGCCACTGATGCTCCAAAGGCTAGATGCCACAAGTCATAATGTGACGCTGCAAACACCAGCATCACCAAGCAACAAGTCAGACATGACACTAGAAGGTGTAGTTGCTACGAAGGCCGACCAACGTTGCAAACTATTGGACACATGATGTTGCCACGCCCATTGCAGAAGTCATAGGTACAACGCCGCAAAGTTGGGGCGTCGTGCTACAAGGCTAGTCACAGCTATTGGACGTGTAATGCTACAAGTCAAACGTGTGTCGTTGCACAATCAGTCGTCGTGCTGCAAGGTCGGCCAACGTTGCGGCTACCGGACGCGTGACGTTGCAAGTATGACACGCGATGTTGCAGAGCCACTTCGCCATGCTGCAGGACATCGAGCATGCTACAGGGTCGGCTGCCCATTGCTGCATGTCGACGCGACGCTGCGTCTATCGAACACGTGATCTTTGTGGGGGGGGGGGGGGGGTGGACCACCCACTTTTTGCAATCCGGCATGATATTGCAAGGCCGGTCAGCGTTGCGGCTACCGGGCATGTTACGCTGCAAGTCGGACGCGACGTTGCAAAGACGGTCGTCGTGCTACAAAGCCGACCAGTGTTGCAATTATCAGAAGTGTGACGCGGTAGTCGGGTGCGTGATGCTGCACAGCCATGTGGTCGTGCTTCAAGGCCGACTAGCCTGTGGGTACCGAACGCATGATGCTGGGGTTAGGCACATGTTGTTGCAAGTCGGCAGATGCTGCACCTATCAGACGGGTGATGTTACGCTGCAAGTCGGCCGCCCAATGCTACAAACCGTGATGACGGTTGACGTTATGACGCATGCTTTGATGGCGACGCCGACAATATTTCGACAACCACAACATCGACAACCTTCGACGGTGCGATGTGTGCCTCAACGTCGTACGTGCCACGACAGCGTCGACGGCCGCGGCGATGCACCGACGGCCACGACGGCGAGGCGTACATGCTACTACGGTGTTGACGGCCATGACAATATTGCTTCGACGACCACGACGACAATGTTTCGACGACCATGATGTCAACAACTGTCGACGCTGTAATGCGTGCTTCAACGGACGCGGTGATGCTTCGACCGCTACGACAGCAATGCGTATGTGCTGCAACTGCATCGGCGGTTTGTCGCGATGCTTCGATAGCCACGATCATGAGGCATGCTGTAACAACATCGACGGCCAAAACGTCGACAATCGATGATGTTGTCTGGGCGGCGGTGCTCTGGGCCGTAGCCCAGCGATGCTGCAAGTAGTGCTGCGACGCAGACGATGATGCTTCAAATAGCGCTGCTGCGAGACGACATACCAACGATGCTGCCGGAGTTGCTACGAGCTCATGAACAGTATTGTGAGTCCGCTGGCAAATTAAGCTAGAACTGCCGGGCTGGACGATGTTGCCACAGCGGCCGACCGGATGCTACGAGCATGGGCGAAGGTGCTACGACGACGTTCAACATTAATGCTTTCAAGCATTCGGCGAGGCTGCGGTGTTCTCATCTGCATGGTGTACGTGCATCCTAAAACAAGATTCGAGCTCTCCACCGGGCTCTATCAGCGATTTGGGCTTTCTGGCCGTTGGATATCGCGCTCGGAGCGATCTGGGCCGCCGGATCAGAAACCGTGTGCAGTGTTTTTTCGCCCGGAAGCGTTTATCACCGCGCACTGATCCAGCCAGCTCTCCATAATGTGTGGCCCTTTAGATGGCTGGGGCCCGCGTGTCATCGGCTGTGGCTAGCTGGGGGTACGTGCGTGTGGTTGCCGCTGCGGGTTGGCGTGCCACCGACGGTAATTACGCCTCCCCGCCGAGGGTATTCATGGGATTTCGGGTTTAGGGCCTACCTGTCATCTGTTGAGGCTTGGAGGCATATGAGGCCGTGCGCTCGGCCACATCGATTCGTGCTCTCACTCGCTCGTCTGGCTAGGGTTTCTGGATCGAGCGCTCTCGCCCCCGCACCGCCGCCGCCGCCGCTCGTCCTCCTCGACTTGCCTCCGTGCTTGGGGTGAGTCAGCCTTGAATAGGCGATGGTTCGTGGCTGTCCCGCACTCGCGCCGCCCCCTCTCTCGACCAGCCGCCTCCTCGCTCCCGCACTCGCGCGTCCACCACCCCTCCCTCCTCCTCCCGCACCCGCGCTGCCCCTGCAGTCGCGCCGCCGCGCCACCGCCACCGTGGGCGCTCGCTCCGGCCCCCATCCTCGACGTCACGTCGCCCTGGAAGAGCTCGAGCCCGGGCGCAGTGGCGAGCGCGACGGCAGCCACGGAAGAGCTCGAGCCCGGGCGCCGCGGCGAGCACGACGGCGTCCCTGGAAGAGCTCGAGCGCGGACGCAGCGGCGAGCGCGACGGCAGCCCCGGAAGAGCTCGAGCCCGGGCGCAGCGGCGAGCGCGACGGCGTCCCTGGAAGAGCTCGAGCCCGGGCGCAGCAGCGAGCGCGACGGCGGCCCTGGAAGAGCTCGAGCCCGAGCGCAGCGGCGAGCGCGACGGCGGTCCTCGAACATGAAGCCATGGGGGAGGAAGAAGGTGGATTCGCTGTGCGACGCCGGTGAAGGTTATTTCCCCCGTCATGTGTTGTTCCTTCCATTCTCCTATCCGTCCTTTGTTGATTTTTGATCTGGTCTGGTTGTAGGTCCCTTGTTCTTGTCGTCGGTGCGTTGGATCTGATGGTGCGTGCTGTTGAGTAAATAGGCAATTTTTCGATTAATTTAATCCAGGAATAAACCACTAACATGACGCTGACAGTATTAATCTCGTACTGGTACCTAACCATGCAAGCTCGTACTACGCAAATAACCGATTCATCTACGCATACAGCAAGCAAGTAGGAAACAGTAATGAATAGAAGAGGGATAAACAAGGTATACCCTCCAGTAGGCCAGTTGGCCGCAGCAGCGGCGTTGGCGGCGGCGGCGTCCTCGGCCGCCTTCTTGTCAGCTTCGGCCTTCTCGGCAGCGGCACGGTCGGCGTCGGTGGACATGGCGATGCAGACGTAGAGGAAGTAGACGGACGGAACGGCAGCGAGCAGTCGCGTAGTCGCTCCCCAAAAACCTAATCGCCCCTCTCCCGTACAGGATCTAGAGAGGCGGGGTTTCGGAGGCCTGCTCTCCCGTCGACCGTGTACGCGGCGGACGGGATGGGATCACCGGCGGCAGCAGCAGCAATGGAACGGTGGACAGGGGCGAAGCGCGTGGAGGCAGATGCGATCTGTTCCGTGACGGCTAGGGTTGGCCAACGCCTCCAATATGTAGGCGTGGCCGGGCGGAGAGACGTGGGCTGGACCCACGTCCGAGTCGGTAACAGCCCACGATCTGACGTCTCAGATCGTGGCTTGTCTGTCAAGACTTCTCCGTTCCTGACCGGTAAAAATAAAGCGCATAGGTGTGAGCTCGGCTCGGCTCAATCCCGCAACCCGCGTCGCGTCGTGACGAGGCGAGGCGTGGCGAGGCGGGCGGCGGAGGAGGAGTGCGCGAGGGCCTCTTCTCTTCTCATGCTCCAATAGCATGTGGAAGAGAATCCCTTATAAACCACTCCAACTCCCTCTCCACTAGCAAGGTGGTACTAAACTTCCCACCACCTCTCACACCCACATGGGCCTTAGGGATTTTCTGAAATTCTATATGGGCCTTAAGCCCATGGGCAGATTTCTACAATCCCCCACCAGATCCCGAAGGCCCATAGTGTTGTCCTTTGTTCCAAACACTGTTTTGATATACCAGTATTTCAGTGAAGACCGGTTAAGGTTAAACTTCACCTAGAGCAAGTAGCTACACTCCTTCACAACTGAACAATGGACTATGCCTTGAATTGTCAGTTTGGCGTAAAGAAGTTTCACCACAGATCTTACTAGTACTGGACTGCCGAAGGCTGACCCCTCGGGTGGAGCATATTAGTCACACTCCTGGCCTATTCATGAGCTTGCTAGAGATCACCCCAATCTCATAGACTGTGACCAGCAGTCGTGCTCATATAGGTGTGTTCCTCCAAAGATTGCTCTGTAGGACAGCATCTTGCTTATACACATAAGCCTTGGAACATATTAAGACAGTAGTCAACCTACCATACAGTTTCCAAGAGTATTGCATCTCCAACGGAGTGGGTTAGTAAAGTTACTCTCCTCAGTTCACCACTGACTTGTTTTCCCAGGTCCTACTTCACGGGATCTCCGATCACATAGGTTGGGTTACTACCATGGCAACTCATGTGGGTCTCATACCCATCTCCCTCGATGCACTATCTATCACAACACGTGATAGCCCTTTAGTAAAGGGATCTGCCAGATTCTTAGCCGTTTGGATATAATCCAACGCTATCACTCCGGAGTTTCTTAATTTTCTGACAGCTTTCAATCTCATTCTTATGTGTTTGTTGGACTTCATGTTGTCCTTTGAACTCTTCACCTTGACAATAACTGTTTGATTGTCACAGTTCATAAGGATGGCTGGAACCGGCTTCTCAACCACTGGCAAGTCCATCAAAAGATCTCGAAGCCATTCTGCTTCGCCACCAGATGTGTCTAATGCTGTTAATTCTGCTTCCATTGTTGATCTCGTTAAGATCGTTTGCTTGCAAGACTTCCAGGAAACAGCACCACCTCCAAGAGTAAACACATACCCTGTTGTGGCCTTCATCTCATCAGCATCATAGATCCAATTTGCATCACTATACCCTTCAAGTACCGACGGGTATCCGGTATAGTGAAGTCCATAGTTCATAGTACCTTTCAGATAGCGCATGACTCTTTCAATAGCATGCCAATGTACATCACCCGGTTTGGAAACAAACCGGCTCAGTTTGCTCACAGCAAACGCGATGTCAGGCCTCGTTGCGCTCGCTAGATACATGAGTGAACCAATAATTTGAGAGTATCTCAATTGATCTTTAGGTATACCTTCGAACTTTCGAATCAGCACACTAGGATCATATGGTGTTTGAGATGGTTTGCAGTCCGAATATCCAAAACGACTCAACACCTTCTCAACATAATGGGATTGCAGAAGTGTAATCC
Organism: Elymus sibiricus; assembly: GCA_039707655.1. NCBI lineage: Eukaryota > Viridiplantae > Streptophyta > Magnoliopsida > Poales > Poaceae > Elymus > Elymus sibiricus. The sequence goes on from CM077665.1 coordinate 61,929,236, forward strand.
CACCCTCATCATCTCTCAAAAGCTTGATGTTCAAGATAACATCAGCCACTCCAAGGTCCTTCATCTCAAAGTTCTGAGATAAAAGGGACTTAACTTCCTCAATCACTTTGAGGCTAGTTCCAAATATCAGTATGTCATCAACATACAAGCACAGTATAACTCCTTCGCCCCCACCATAGCGATAGTATACACATGTGTCAGCTTCATTAACAAAGAAGCCAACAGATGTCAAAGTTTCATTAAATTTCTCATGCCATTGCTTAGGCGCTTGTTTCAGGCCATATAAAGATTTCAGCAACTTACACACCTTTCCTTCCTGACCATCTATTACAAAGCCATCTGGCTGTTGCATATAGATTTCCTCGTCTAACTCTCCATTCAGGAAAGCCGTCTTGACGTCCATTTGATGGACGAGAAGACCATGCGAGGCCGCCAACGAGAGTAATACTCGAATGGTGGTCAGTCTGGCCACAGGTGAATAAGTGTCGAAGAAATCTTCTTCTTCTTTCTGGGCATAGCCCTTGGCCACAAGCCTAGCCTTGTACTTATCAATCGTACCGTCGGGCCTAAGCTTCTTCTTGAACACCCACTTACATCCCAATGGTTTGCAACCATAGGGACGCTCAGTAATCTCCCAAGTCCCGTTAGCCATGATGGAATCCATCTCGCTACGGACCGCATCCCTGCAGCTTGACCGTGAGTTTGACTTTGATTTTGCCCCGTTCTTGGTCATTCCCTGCAGCTTGACCGTGAGTTTGACTTTGATTTTGCTGCGGATTGATCCAGCTTTTGTAGGTGCTCGTTCTTCTCGTCAGTTCATCGCTGAATCTGTGCCGGCATGCTGCCTCTTCATCCAGGGATCTACAGGTCGACCGCTTTTCCTCTCCGTCTCTGTGCTCCTCTTCTTTCCAGACCTAGGTTTGGGTTTGTGAAGCACTGTATATTCATTGTCTTGTCTGTTTGTGTATGATGTTAGATTCGGTCTATCATGTGCATGCTAGCCAATGAGAGGCAAAGGGTATTATTCCCTGGTTGGATTTATGTGGTCTCCTTTCTTCCTTAATTGTTTTTTTTCTAGATTATAGGTGTGTGCTTCTTGTTCCTTGTCTGGATCCTGCTAGGCCCTAGGTTTTTTTTGTTCATTTGCAGATGGATTCTTGGTGCTTTTGTTCTTTTCTTTGTTTTGTTTACTATTTATTTTTGGCTTTATACCAATAGCCTGCTGATTTGTTGGTTGGTCCTGCTCGTCTTGTGTTGTGATATTGAGGCATGTAGGCTTTAGTTTAATCTGGTCCATTTGAGTTAGGCTGCTTAATTTGTGTCCACTTGGTTTGCTTGTTTCGGGTAGTCATCTTTAGGTTCGTTTACTATTTTAATTATATTCCTAATTTGCTAGGATATCAAGGAACCATGTAAGAAAACGATCGGATTATTGTCTATGTTGCAATTACCATATATTCATATGGTTGTTTTTCTGTGTTCTCTGTTAACCTGAATGTTATTATCTGACCGTTTTACCGCCATCCAGGCCATGGTTATCATACTCAAGGACTGACATGTTTAGCTATTACATGGGACTCCCAATCAATTGTTAGTGGCTCTCAGGATAATTCTGTGCACATCGTGAGCATAAAATCAGGCCAGGTGGGTGTATGTCTTGATTTTGCACTATTTTTTAAACAAAAAAGGTTCATGAGTCACTCCCATACATGCTGAATGAGCTTTGAATCCTTCTCATCCAAGTTGGCTTACAATGGAAAGTATTTGATGCAGTTTATGGCTCTACCTTTATTTATTTATTTATTTTGCATTGTAGATCATGTAAAATAAATAAATTATTGATCACCTGATTTTTCTTGTCTGCAGAGTTTTTGTTTGTGAGATACTGTGGGATTTGTTTTCTTAGGATAGTCGCATACTCAGTTGGTATTTTTTTAAACTTTTAGAAGCATGTGCCATTGTTTTGCATCTAACTCTGACGGTAAGATCTGATTAGTGTGTACCAAGTTTTGTTGGTTGTTTTTGCAGGTTGTCGGTTCATTAGTTGGCCACACTAATTCCGTCGAGTGCATTGGCATCTCACCGAGGTACTCTTTCGTGATACGTTCTTGGAAAATGTTGGAGTCTGTATGCATGATAGATCTGTTGCACAATACATATGGCCTTCCTATTGACCTAGCTAGCTTCACCCTTGTTCTCTGCAGGTACAACAACTGGGTGGCTACAGGGAGCATTGATCAGACTCTCGTCATCTGGGACCTCACTCACCAAGCAATTCGATCCATTTGCGAGCATGATGTGGGTGTAGAAATCAATTGACCTTTATGGTTGTCTTGTATATTTTGTATGTCGTTGTGAACTTACTTATTGCTGTTGGTGGTGTTTGGCAAGCAGGATGGCGTGACTTGCCTGGCGTGGATAGGTTCGTCGAGGTATGTAGCGTCAGGATGCATCGACACCAGCTCCGCATCCAAGCAGTATGAACCCTAGATTTTGTTTGGTTGACTGGTCATTTTCTTTGGTTAATCTTCCTGCACTGACCACTTGGTGTTGCTGATGGCGCAGATTGCAAAGGATGGCGAGGTTGGGCATCTGAAAGTAGAAAGCTCAGACCTGCACAAGTCCAAGTGTCAGTCGCTGGAATTGATGGAGCAGAGGAGGATATAAGGGAGAAGGATGGCGTCATTCAGAGCTATCATTATAAGACAGTGAGCTCCCCTAATGCCCTTACATTTTTACCAGTAAATATGTAGCGATCAGTGAACTGGTTGTGGAGTGAGTTGAGAGTATAGGGGCACGTGAACAAATTGTCACTTGGTGCAATCTGATAGTGGTGTTCAGGACTCGGTATCTTTTAACATCGTACATTGGTAGTACTCGGACATCTACAAGCAGCTAGGCATTCAGAGATAGTAGTGCATAGAAAAAGTTATAACGAAGAGATATTTTTTTCTGTATGTGTCTCTAGGAATTGCATATCCTGCAACTTATATTAAGTTCTCCAATGCAATTGATACAGATTTTACTAACATATAATATATGTTGACTGATTAACAGCGTTAAAGTTCATCTTGAACAAAACACTGCTCCCTGATTAACCTGGAACAAATATACTTTCAATCTCCATAGTAAGGCTGAAGTTTGAAAAACAAAATTATGTTTTTCACTGGTAAACAATGCAGTTTCATGAACAAATTCCGAAACAAGTAAATGAGTAATCTGGTAAGAAAGATACGAGTAGCACTTCTGTGAATAAGTTGTTTGTTTGTCTAAAGTTATTTCAGACCTAAGAACTCGGGGCTATTTAGAGTTTGATATTTTGTAGAAGTTTGTCGTACTGATGTACTACTGACAAGTCACAAATGATTATTAGATATTTAGATGGATCTGATTAAGTTAACTGTTATAACACTACCTTTAAGTAGCATTACTACTATATTTATTGTTTCTTTAACTGTTAATAATATATGTAATGTTCACTCTGCTTTTCTAGATGTTTGATATATGCTCATTTTGTACAGTTTAACTTTTTGCTAATTACTGAATTGTTTCCTTTTCCAATGTTCATCATGTACCTCTACAGACATGAAAAGGAACAGCCTCAAACATTCGATATATTCCTCATTTAGTTTATTTATTGTCTTACATGGCTAATTTAGTGCTTGGGGCTACTTTTTGTTTTCACGTTACTAGCCAGGTTTTTAGCCGCCAAGAGCAGTGGCTTGGGCTGTCCAGCTTTGCAGGTATACTGCACGTTCTATGATGTTTGTGTCCTTGTTTGTATTTGTTTCCTCTAACTAATATGCGTGCCTCTGTTACTTCCTGTTGTGTGTGTTGGTCTTTTTTAGTTGTTCCTTTGGATTGTTGTGCTTTCCTTTGTTTTCTGTCAGCCAGTGTGCCTTTGTTTGGGTTTGTTGCCATGGTGCTTCATAGGTTCCTCCGGTGCTGCGTTGTTGAATGCAAGCTGCTCTATCTAGGAATCCAGCAACGTTCCCTACCTTGTTTGAGAGTTTTTCTTCTTATTCTGTTCCATTGCTGCCCACTCCTTCTGCATTGTTGAATGCAAGCTGCTCTATCTGCGGATTTCGTGAGATTTCCAGTTAACAGTATTCCTACTGTTTTTTAATCCCAAATAGATAAAAAAAAATTCTACTGGCTCTTCTAAGATTCAGACATGGGGCACATACATAATATATCATCTCTTATGACTGATGATTTCCTGATTTTTATTACATGATTCATCTTCGCATTGTTATTATTATGTGAGCTGTCATTGTTTTTACATTGTATGCTATATTTATTGCTCCTTTGGCTTGGATAGTCTGTCTTTGATTCATCGTCCACTACTGTTGTCGCTGCTCCTTTGGTTCTTTGTCACATTTAGTTGTCATTGTTTTTACATAATATAGTGATGGCCTTTGGATAATCTGCCTTTGATTCATTTTTCTTGTCAGAGCTCAGTTATTGTTATTTCAAGCCAAGTATTTTTTTTTCACTATCATGATAAATTGAGGAGTGTTGAGAAGAATCTCTTTGGGTTGTTGTTGGTGAATTTCTCATTAAGGCATACTCTCAGTTCTGTTTATCAACAAGTTATGTATAATATGTATATGGTGATATGCATGGCATCACTCAAATGTGCGTATTCCTGTTGGTGAATTTTAGAATCAGCCCTCCGTTCTCTTTTCAAGCCTCTCTCGAAACCATCTTTGAGAAAACACTTTATACTAAGTAAAGATTTCTTCTTTTCTTTAGTACTCCTCAAGTTTATAAGTGAATTGATAGATTTTGTCTACTACCTATTAAGTTTGCTATGCAAAATATGTTTTCAAGTAACTGTACCCATGCATCAGTGATGAAGCTGATGATTTTCATTTTATCTCAGGGTTCCTCCGTCCACATTTTATATGTAATGGTGATGTGCTCTTTAATGTGTTGATTAGCTTTTGTATCTACTCATGTAATACTGATGCGGTGGATACTTTCCAGCAGCCACTATTCAGGTATATTTATCTTCTGCATATGGACTTCTGTAGAATTATCGACTTGGTATTGCATCCTCGACAGAATATTAGCATTGTCATCTGGTTGGCGACAACTTCTCATTTTAGTTACATCACAATTGTGATTTGGACAAGTTCCATTAAAAAAAACTATAAATTCTTCTCAATGATATTGTTCTCCAGTGATAGAAGAGGTTCTAATCATCTCCAATTAGGGGAAAATAAACTAACAAAAGTGAGTCATGTGACCATGATCCGTTTGCATGGTTGACCGTGGTGCTTGCAGGCTCACTTGCCCAATCTGCCTAGCCTGCGATCCATGTAGGCGGGCGGGTGCATAAACACAAGTGTTCAGCTGCAACTGTTGCATTCACAGTTAGTTAATTTGGCGTGTAGGTTCTAAAAGCCAGCTGGAAGTGTCTTAGATAGTCTGTGTCAGGGTCATTGCATTGTCCCCTTGGGTATGCTTTGTGACAAACACTTCTGTATATACATGGATGCTTATTATTAATTAATTTTACTCTTGTGTCTCTGGTGCTCCTGCTGGATAATTCTTTTAGTTTCCATGTACTGTGTTTACTTCTCTTTTATCTTAATATGCAGTAGAAGTTAGTTTTGCTTTGTCTCTCTCCTGTGACAGCAACCTCGCGAACATAGTATTTTCTGTAGCTTCTATAAGGACTATATATAGTTGTCTCAACTGTCAATCAACTATCTGATTGAACCGACGATGAGCTTATACTGACCCAAACAGCGAGGAGTTTGCAACTCCCAAATCATTTGTATTTTCAAGCCCGCCCTTTCTATGTATGCATGCTTGCTTACATGTGGCTGCTCACACAGGTTGGTGAAACACTGGGGAAAATTAACAATCCATGGAAAAGAGAAGTCGCCACAGCTTACCATTGCCTGATCGAACAGTCAATGCAAGAAGGTATTGCTTTTTTTCTTTTCCTATACCCAAGTGCTTTGCTTACCTTGCAGAACTCTTACACTCACCATGACATTTTCAGGTCTAAACCATCAATGCCCGCCGATGCTCGATCGAATACGAGCAAGCGGGAAAGGAAGAAAATATCCCATCATTCTGTTACCCAGACATTGTACTCACTTTGGACTCAATCATAAGTACTTTGAACTCACATGTTGGATAAAACTATCATTGATGTAGTATCCCATCATTCTGTTAGCCAAACATTGAACTGGCTGTAGACTTTATTGTTATTATCCTGTATGTATTGGTTTTGAAGTTCTATCATGTATCTCTCATGCCAGGAACATACAGGATGATCGCAATTGAATGTTTATTCCTTACTTTATTGTTATTATCATGTATGAATGCATATGCTAAACCTGGATTGCTACTGACGTAGTATTAATTGCTTGACCAAAACGTTGGTACCGGCACCCTCGCGCCAAGGCGCGATCTTGATCTAGTAGTTGGTAAAGGAGCGGATGTGTGAGGCGGATAAGACAAATCGATCAACGGGTACACACGTCCCAATCTAACGGCTATCAAGCCGGCTGCAGCCTGGCTCGCTACGGCCGGATGACGCCTAGCGCGCGCCTTATCACGTTTAAAAGGAGAGAAGTACACAATGATAGCTCATGTCGATAAGCTATTATATTTTTCAACATCCCATGATTAATGGCTCAAGTGCATAATGATGTTTAGATCATGGCAACTGCAAGTTTGTGTAGAAATCATGTGTCAAACTTTTTTATTTTGCAAGAGAAAAGAAATGGGACGTGACGAAACATATAAATCGCAATCTTGTATCAATCTTTTTTTTTTTTTCTGAACACAGTACAGACACAAGTGCTCATATACACGCGCATACACTCATCCCTATGAACGCACACACGCACACCTTACCCCTATGAGCACCTCCGAGAGACTGAGCTGGCATATCATCTTGAGATTTACGAAGTCACCGTAGGCGCCTCGTCGTCGACGGGAACGTCTCCTTCCACTGAATGCGCATCGTCGAAAATCCTGAAATAAATTCAGGAATAATGCAAGCACCAGGACTTGAACCCTGGTGGGCTGGGGATACCACTGTCCCTCTAACCATCCAACCACAGGTTGGTTTGCATCTTGTATCAATCTTTGTAGAATGAAAAAATTGTTTTTACGATTTTTAAGAAAATCATTATTTTTAGTTTTTTTTTAGATCTTAGTATATTTTTTTACGTGCAACATGGAAATGCGCCACTGAAGCCTAGTTTGGCAGGCCGGGGCGGGCCAGAAATTTCAGAGATCGCCTTTCCGGGTACACCGGCCGGGTTGCCCCGGGCCAGCCCGCCCCGATCCGACATTACGTCCCGATTGAGCCCTCGAGGGACGCGCAGTTCATTCTCCTCCGACCGACTCGCCGCAGCCGCCTCCAGCCTCCAGGACGCCGGCGTGCCCTTCTTCCCTGTACCTTCTCCCCGGAGGTATTTTCTTGCCGCCCCTCCCCTCCCCCCAGCCGTTTCTCGCCATCGCTGCCACCACAGACCCCGGCGCCGGCGCCTTGGTCGGCTTCGCCGCCGCCCTGGTTTACGCACCGCAACCGCCGAGCTCCGCCACGCCTTCTTGTTTTTTCTTTTGTTGCGACGGCGCCCTGGCGTGCTGGAATCCTTTCACGACCACTGTTTCCTGAGCTGCACTTGGTTCCCAATTTTTTTACTAGAGATCGAGAAACATGGGAACTTACTGTAGTAATTGTGTTTCCCCCTCTTTTGTGCCAAGCCCTCTCCTGTAGTCCAATTCCATCAGCAGTGTTGCTTGCATTACAAAGAACAGATATCAGCACTGAAAATTACTCAACAGCAGTTCAAAGCAAGTCCTGTTTGGCTGTTAGATAGCTGCTATGCTTGCATCATTAGTTACCTTTCCATCTCATACCGTGAACTTGTGAACACGATGCCCCCTATGAAGATCATGTTCAGTACACTGTTTCTGCAAGAACTAGTGCTACTGCCATAAAAAAAGTACAGTGCAACTGCACCTGGAAAACTTGATGTAGAGACACCATCGTGTTTGCACTGTTTTACTCTGTATTTTCATGTGAAATAATATATATTCAGAATTCTATTTTTGAGTTTCTTTTATACCATGGATGCCATGCTAGACCTTTCCTGTGGTCTGGATCTTGCCATGGAAGCATTCATAGCATAACTTTTTACAAGCTAACATTCATCTTGAGCCCCTCAAACACTAACTTCTGCATTCTAGGTTGTCTTGTGTATGTTTTGACCTGAAAATTACTTTGCTGCTGTTATAGTTGACTATGGACTGAAAAAAGAACTTTAACATCTGATCACAATACTTAAGTTAATTTACCTAGTGCTACTTGCTATTATTTTTTATCCATGTATCTAATCAAGGGCCGGCTTTATTTTGTTTTTATAGTTTGGTAAGATAACCCAGTGAAGTCTAAATCCATAATTAATGCAAGAGGAAAACCATTATAAGAGCATCCACAATGTTGCCTTTTACTGCCTCCAAAGGTGCCTCTAAGGCCTTAGAGGCCGACGGCATACACTGCAGCCGGTCGCCTCCATGTTAAAATCGCTAGCGTCGCCTCCAAGGGAAGAGGCAGCCTCTAAGCCTATTCCTTGGACTAAAATAATCCGTGGCCCTACTTGTCATGTGGCTGGTTGAGGTTCACGCACAGTAAAGACAGAAAACCAGTGAATTATTTACAGTTTTGTGGGCTCCGCATTAGAGGCTGCTCAGAACGCTATACACTGCGAGTTTTCTAGTTAAGCTTAGAGGCAACCACATGGGCCCCAGTTTAGAGGCAGCACCGCCTCTAAACACTGCTGATGCCCTAAGTATATACAAATGCATATCTGTTTGGCTATAAAGCAGTTGCACGTTGTCACCATCCCTACCCAGCTTAAAAGGTTAATCCTTGGATTTTTACATCGCCCAGCTAAAAGTCTACAGAAAGAAGCTAGCTATGAGGACTCCTGGTCATGCTAAGAAGGTAATTCCTATTGAACAACTGTCTTTTGTTCATCAGATATTGTTATCCTGATGATTAGGTTGCAGACTGGTGTCATTGGCTCTAAACAACTATACTTCCTGCTCTAAATTTGTCACTGAGAACTTTTATGTCAGTATGTATTCTGAACTACATTAACATTTTTGCAGGTGAAAAATGTGACGAATGATGTAATTGACGGCAAGCGGGGCATGATCTACATTCCAGACCAGAAGGTTTGTGTCTAATTTGTTTTATAAATAGCTGTGAAGTTTAAATTTAACCTATTGGTATACTAATCTGCTTCATTTTTTTACTGAAAGATTTCAAAGTTGACCTTAACAAAAGACATAAAGGGTCTGAAGCGTGGGCGCCGTGAAGCCAAGAAAAACAAGGGGCATTCGAAGAAGCAAAAGGTCAACCCTGAGTGAATAATACAGTCATCATATAGTGTCGAGAATATTCTGTTTTCCACCATCAACATCATTAATGCTTGTTCCAGAGTTATTGTAAGTCTGTATTGTGGTGCTGAGTTAGCTGGTAGTTTTGTATCAATTTCTAGATATTTAATGGAGCTTATGGTGCTATATGTCATGGTTCGTGTTCTTGGCTTTGGTCACCATAATATTGTCCATATTCTTTGGCTTCAGTCACGTATTGTAGTTCTGTATCATCTATCAAAATAAAGTTTCACTACGCTTGTTTCGGAGTTGATGTGAGAAGTCAGCTAAATAACATTTTGTATCAGTCTAAACGCTAATGAAGCTTGCTTCTACAGCTTAGTTTTTTACTTTATGTGTCCTTTAATTAGATTTGTATTGTATACTGTGTTCCACATTTGCTGTGATAAATCACCGATCTTCCAATTCTATAACAGTTTGTGCAATCAGTCAACGTCCCACTCGGTACAGATTCCATTGCTGCCGGCCGCCAACATTAACTCTGTTTCAACATTTTATTTTCAACTGAGGAAGAAGAAGAAGAAGCTCGCTTCCAAGGGTGCAAAATGAAAGCGAGTGAAAGTGATGACCCAAGTGACACGCACCAGCTGAACCAACTGTCTCCTTAGCGTCTTGATATCATAGAATTTAAGCTTTGTACTGGCTACATTGAAGTTGCTGCTGGGTTTTAACACCTTAATCATCCCAGCAATCTTTTGAGAGTAGTTTCTGCCAAATGCAAGGTCCTGTGTATGGGTTTGGTAGTTTTGTAGCAATTCTTTTCTTTTGTGAGTAGATTTTTAATTGTAGTACTGCCATTTGCAGCATCTTATCTCAATATAGCGGCCACTGCCTATCAAACAACAACCTTTGTAGAAAGGGGATTGAGGATGGGAAAGGATTGCAGATGAGAGGGTTAATTGGGGATTTTTACATTAAAGCAAGGCTTTATTATTACTAATCATCCTTGGGCATTTCGCCTCGTACAACTCAGCGACTAGTGTCGGAATTTCAGTTCCAAACCAAGGATGATCAACATAGCAGTTCCAAACCAAGGATGATCAACATAGCAGCTACAACCTTGGCCATTCGACCCTTGATCCCCTTGGTGCTTGAAATACTAGTCGGCGGCTACTTTTTACTTTCAGTCGGTACGATGAGTGATTGGGTGGGTGGGTGTCAAGTAAATCTGGACATACCCCGGGCCGGGCCGGGTTTCGGACCGGGCTTGAGAAAGCCCAAACTGAAAATCCTAAGCCCTAGCCCAGCCCGGCCGGACCAAAAAATCAAATATTCAGGCCTGAGCCTGGCCCGAATGGACTAAAAAGATGAATTTTGGGCCGGGCTGGGCCTCCATGTAAAATGGCTATTTTCTCAAGCCCGAGCCCGGCCTGAAATGACTACCGGGCCTAGTTTTCAAGCCCGAGCCCAGCCTGAATATAGAGCCCGGCCCGGGTTTTTCGGGCCGGGCTCGGGCCGGGCTGTCCATGCCCAGGTTTAGTGTCAAGTCATCCATGTGTGTCTAAGCCGAACACACAGATCATAACCTGATTCACCGCATCATCCTTCATATAATATACAGCTATGTTATTTCTTCTCGTGCTGTCGTAGTTACACGAGATACGTGAAGCAGGGCACGAGTGGCAGTAGCTTCTCTTACCTCTCACAGTTCACAAAGGAAAGACATGAGAAGATGAGATATGCAGTAGCCGTAGATCCGTAGCAGAATCAGTAAATTTTGGCAGATGTTGCTTTGCTCCCTGCCAATCACAACAGACACATCAGTGTAGTCCAGCACAACCCTCAAACTCTGGATGTACACCTGACGAATTCTGTAATGAAAAGAAGGACAAATACTCCCTCGGTTCATAAATATAAGTCTTTTTAGAGATTCCAATAACGGATTGCATACGAAGCAAAATGAGTGAATCTACACTTAAAAATATGTCTATATACATTCGTATGTAGTTTGTATTGAAATCTCTAAAAAGACTTATATTTAGAAACGGAGGGAGTAGTACTGTAATTTCATAAACCGATCATACATTCGTATGTAGTTTGTATTGAAATCTCTAAAAAGACTTATATTTAGAAACGGAGGGAGTAGTACTGTAATTCATAAACCGATCGAACTATAATGCCATGGGTGGTTACACTCACTCATCTGAGTGTTTGACAAAAAACTACCACTTTAGGGTTGCCGTCCCATAGAACTATCACATTTTAAAAACTGATCAAAAACTACAAAAAATTCGCAATTTTGTGACTAAAAACTACCAAGTCCAGCTGATGACCCATTTAGAGGATTTAAGCGTGTTTCTGACAGGTGTGGCCCACCGGTCAGGCCGACGGTGTGCCTATCAGCTAATGGGCTGGTTTGGCGGCCGTTAGCCGTGCCGCTCATTCGGACCGGCTCGGACCAGGTTGGACCAGGTCAAAGCGCCGGCTGACCGGCTCGCCCCCTTCCCCCCTCCTTTCACTCTCCCCCGAGCTCCTCCCTAGACCTAGCCGGCAGCGTTCTTGGCGCCCGCGGATTCGAACTCCGGTAGCGAATCGCTTGGCGGCGTACCATATCGTCCACAAGGCAACGATATCATATATAACCACAAGGCAACCATATCGTCCAAGACAAATATATAGATCGCGTGCTGAAGTTTTCTTATAGTGGGGTTACTAATGGAGATGACGGCATGGAGTTGAGGAAGTAGTGGACGAATTCGTGGAAGAGGTAAAGCAGTCGTGCGAGCACTTGGGGCTCGTGCGGTTTTCCAAGACACACCAACCTCACTTATTTTTCTTTGTGAATCCATACAGAATAAGGACTTCGTTGCGAGTCTTGAATTCCGGCTAGGTATGAAGAATGTGTTCATGGTGTCTGTCAAAGGTAAATGTGGAGGTCTTGCTATTTTGTGAGATGAGAGATGTACTCTTGAGTAAATTAATTTGATTAGTGCTTTATTGATATGTATGCATGCCAAGAATTTTGAAACAAATGGAGAAGAGAAAGAACCTTTGAGTATGGCGAATTGTGTGATGCTCTAATGTACACTATGTGGGATTTGTTGAGACGTGTGAAACCTATGGGGTTATGATGTTTTTTTTTTTTTGCGAATATATGATGTTTTTTAACCATGTAATGTGGCAGCATGAACATTTTGGGGGCGTATAGTCTTTCACGCTTCTCTTATCAATGTGGTGGCATTGTTTATAGACTATGGCATATGGTTAAACACAAATTAGGTTGTTGGTATTGCAAAGGTTAAAAATAATCAAGGGCATATGTCCTTTCACTGGGCAGCGACTGGTCCTCCAACTGAGTTTTTCAGGGTTTGCATGAAGCTTTGGAGGGCTCACGTGAAAGGAAGGTCCACCGTCCATTTGCGGTCAAGGTCCACGATCCAGCGGCCGAAAACAATCATGGCGATGTGGATAGCCCTAACGCTGATGAAGCTTTGGAGGGCTCACGTGAAAGGAAGGTCCACCGTCCTTTGCGGTCAAGGTCCACGATCCAGCGGCCGAAAACAAGGAAAATGTTTAAAATCTACCGGCTGATAACTGGGAAAGATAAACCGCGCGCACTGATCGACACGTGTCTTGCGGGCCCATCCGCTGTTTCCCAGCTGCAGCCTTATCCCTTCGCATTCTATCTCCTCCACCCGTTATTCCCCATCTCTGTTCGTAGAGAAACTTCCATGGCGACGCTAAACGCAGCAAATCCATGGAAGCGAACCAGGAGGAGTGACGGCGCTAACCACCCTACTGCATCCGGCGACATAATGAATGACGGTGGAGCTCCGCGCGGCACCGCCACGGGTGCTGCAACTCCATGGAGCACACAGGTGGGAGGCGGTAGCTCATCGGCACTGCCGGCGATGTGATGCGGCGATCGACGACGACCGTCGGTGTTGCGATGCAGCAACTCATACATGGCACAACTCTGCGGTGCAACCTCAAGGCAACGCTGCACCGGCGGCGGAGCTGCAATGGAGCGCTCGTCGCCGGCAATGCTGCATCGCAGCATCCGCCATGCCCGCCGGCGATTCATCTCAGCTTCCGTCGTTGTCACCACGCGCTGCGTCGGAACTTCCGCCATGGCCACCACGCTGCGTCGCAGCACCCGTCGCCGCCGATGGAGCTTCGCAGGGCGCCGCTGTTGCGATGAAGCTCCACCGAGGTCGTCCAGTGGTGCAACAGAGCGTCGTCGGCGCTGCGACGGTGACCGCGGCGAGCGGCCGACGAGGGCACTGCAACTCCGGCGATGTTGCCTTGAAGCTGGAATGGAATAACTCCGGTCCGTCGAAAGCATAGCTGGCGCTGAATGTAGCCTCGCCGGAGTTGCAATGGAGGTTCGCTGGACAAACCGGTGCTGCATTGGAGCTTCGACGGAGTTGCAATGGAGCTTCGCCGGACGCAACGGTGCTGCGTTGGAGCTCTACCAGACAGCCGTCGGTGCACCATGAGAGCTGCATGGCATCGCTGCGTTTGAACTTCCAACGGACAACTGTTTGAAGCTGTTGCGCGCTTGCTGCTACCGTGTTGTCGCTTGAGATCCAACGGCCACTCCCACACTGATCTGACGGTCGGCTTGATTTCTCTAAGAAATCATCCGGCTGATTTGTAGCAGCCGCCCGAAAACAATCATGGCGATGTGGATAGCCCTAACGCTGAGAACGTTGTCCAAGTCTTCTCTTGACAGATGCATGTGAAAAAAGGTATAAAATAACTCAGTTTAACGGTGTGTGCCCCTCATGAGGGTTGGCTCTAGTATCCAAAAACCACTTTCAACTCCTCCCTCACTTTCAATTCATAAGGCACACAAATATTCATAGATCATGATTTTTTTAAGAAACCTCGTCAGAGTTAAGGTGCTTCTATGATTCATTAAAAGAGATTAGTTGGTCTTATTATACAAAAAACTAGCCCAAAAAATATATAAAACTAGACCAAAACCACACAACATCATGATTGACTAGGGGACAACCATGCCAAAACCCAAACGATGAACACAAGCAACCTCTAACTAAAACTATACTCCACCATCAAGAATAAAACAACGACCGAGGGCCAAAGAGGCACAAGATAAGAGTGAAGAAGCTCTTCGACAATACCTCCAAGAAATAAATGGCGCCTGTGGCCGTCAACGCCACCAGCAGCGGCCCTCGTTGGGGCAAAACTTTCGCTGAGAGGTCCTCAGGGCAACTCCAACGCAGGACACCAAATCGTCCGCGTACATCCGTTTGGATCAAAACGGACCGATGAGACGGCCCAACGCGCGACTCCATCCTCATTTTCTGTCCATTTCGCGTCCGCCCAACCCCATTTCCAGCCCAAACTTGCGTTGGGTTTGCGGCCACACGGACGACGAACGGACGCCCACGCGCCCGCTCCGCGTCCGCCTTGGGCCCGCGTGGCAGCCGCCCACCCACCACCCACCGCCCGCATTAACCCCGCGGACCCACCTGGTAGCCACCCCGCCGAGCGGTCATCGTCCTTCTTTATGAGGAAGCCGTGGACCGGTGGGAGTCCACACTTCCACTTTCCCACTCCGGCCAGGCTTGCCTCCTCGAAGCCCGACACACCCCAAACTCTAGCTCCACCTCGCCGCCGGCCGCCATGGGTTTTCCCCTCGGCCGCAAGGGCAAGAACTACCACGAGGCCGGCTCTTCCTCGGGTCGCCGTCCTCGCCCCGCCACCCCTCCACTTCCGCCTCCACCCGCATTCCACATTGCGCCGCCAGCGGCCCCCTCTCGCCTGAGGCCGTACGTGCCGACGGAGGTGTGCCAGCGTTATTGGGAGACGGCCACGCCGGTGCCATGGCCGGACGTGCACCTTCCCAACAACTAGCACCTCTCTGCCGACCGTGTGCCCATCCCACCGATCCCGGTGAGCGGCCACGCCCGACGCGAGGAGATTGCCCGTCGCCGCGCCCGCCTGCCGCCCGATCTCGTCAACGACTGGAGGTACACGCCCTCCTCACCTCTCTATGACACATGGCTGCGCAACGAGCACGATCTGCGCCGGCAGTCGTTCTTTGCCGGTCGTGCTCGGAGCCCGCCACGCCGCGAGCGCCGCAAGCCCTGCCCAGCGTCGCGGACGTAGGCTGGTCCGCGGCCTGACGCCATCCCCTTCGCCGTCCCCGCCACCACCCGCTCCGATGATGGCCGAGGAGGAGGAGGAGGAGGAGCTGGTCAGGAGGGTCATGGAGGACTCCATGAACACCCACGACGAGGCCCAGTGGGAGGGCCTCCAAGAGATGATAGCCCTCTCCGCGGCCGGGGACGTCGCTGTTGGAAATATGCCCTAGAGGCAATAATAAAATGGTTATTATTATATTTCCTTGTTCATGTTAATTGTCTATTGTTCATGCTATAATTGTATTAACCGGAAACCTTAATACATGTGTGAATACATATACCACACCATGTCCCTAGTGAGCCTCTAGTTGACTAGCTCGTTGATCAATAGATGTTCATGGTTTCCTGACCATGGACATTGGATGTCGTTGATAACGGGATCACATCATTAGGAGAATGATGTGATGGACAAGACCCAATCCTAAGCATAGCACAAGATCGTGTAGTTCGTCTGCTAGAGCTTTTCTAATGTCAGGTATCATTTCCTTAGACCATGAGATTGTGCAACTCCCGGATACCGTAGGAATGCTTTGGGTGTATCAAACGTCACAACGTAACTGGGTGACTATAAAGGTGCACTACAGGTATCTCCGAAAGTGTCTGTTGGGTTGGCACGAATCGAGACTGGGATTTGTCACTCCGTGTGACGGAGAGGTATCTCTGGGCCCACTCGGTAATACATCATCATAATGAGTTCAATGTGACTAAGGAGTTAGTCACGGGATCATGTGTTACGGAACAAGTAAAGAGACTTGCCAGTAACGAGATTGAACAAGGTATAGGGATACCGACGATCGAATCTCGGGCAAGTAACATACCGATGGACAAAGGGAATTGTATACGGGATTAATTGGATCCCCGACATCGTGGTTCATCCGATGAGATCATCGTGGAACATGTGGGAGCCAATATGGGTATCCAGATCCCGCTATTGGTTATTGGCCGGAGAGGTGTCTCGGTCATGTCTGCATGGTTCCCGAACCCGTAGGGTCTACACACTTAAGGTTCGGTGACGCTAGAGTTGTAATGGGAATTGTATGTGGTTACCGAAAGTTGTTCGGAGTCTCGGATGAGATCCCGGACGTCACGAGGAGTTCCGGAATGGTCCGGAGGTAAAGATTTATATATGGGAAGTCCTATTTTGGCCACCGGAAAATGTTCGGGATTTTTCGGTATTGTACCGAGAAGGTTCTAGAAGGTTCCGGAGTGGGGCCCACCTGCATGGGGGGACCCACATGAACGTGGGTAGTGGGGGCAAGTCCCCACACCCCTGGTCAAGGCGCACCAAGATCCCCCCTTAGAAGGAATAAGATCATATCCCGAAGGGATAAGATCAAGATCCCTAAAAAGGGGGGATAACAATCGGTGGGGAAGGGAAAGGATGGGATTTCTTTCCTCCCACCTTTGCCAATGCCCCAATGGACTTGGAGGGCAAGAAACCAGCCCCCTCCACCCCTATATATAGTGGGGAGGCGCATGGGAGCTGCAGCCCTTGCCCCTGGCGCAGCCCTCCCCCTCCTACTCCTCCTCCTCCGTAGTGCTTAGCAAAGCTCTGCCGCAGAACCACGAGCTCCACCGCCACCACGCCGTCGTGCTGCCAGAGCTCTCCCTCAACTTCTCCTCCCCCCTTGCTGGATCAAGAAGGAGGAGACGTCCC
This sequence comes from Elymus sibiricus, assembly GCA_039707655.1. Classification (NCBI taxonomy): domain Eukaryota; kingdom Viridiplantae; phylum Streptophyta; class Magnoliopsida; order Poales; family Poaceae; genus Elymus; species Elymus sibiricus. Next base: position 61,946,444 of record CM077665.1, read on the forward strand.
CGGGCTGTACATGTGTTGAACGCGGAAGCGCCGTCCGTTCGGCGCTTGGATCGGATCTTCCGCGATTTGAATCGCCGCGAGTACGACTCCATCAACCGCGTTCTTTGCAACGCTTCCGCTTAGCGATCTTCAAGGGTATGAAGATGCAATCCCTCTCTCTCGTTGCTAGCATCTCCTAGATTGATCTTGGTGACACGTAGGAAATTTTTGAATTATTACTACGTTCCCCAACAGTGGCATCATGAGCTAGGTCTATGCGTAGATTCTATGCACGAGTAGAACACAAGTAGTTGTGGGCGATGATTTGGTCAATTTGCTTGCCGTTACTAGTCCTATCTTGATTCGGCGGCATTGTGGGATGAAGCAGCCCGGACCGACTTTACACGTACGCTTACGTGAGACTGGTTCCACCGCCTGACATGCACTTGTTGCATAAGGTGGCTAGCGGGTGTCTGTCTCTCCCACTTTAGTCAGATCGGATTCGATGAAGAGGGTCCTTATGAAGGGTAAATAGCAATTTGCATATCACCGTTGTGGCTTTTGCGTAGGTAAGAAACGTTCTTGCTAGAAACCCATAGCAGCCACGTGAAACTTGCAACAACAATTAGAGGACGTCTAACTTGTTTTTGCAGGGTATGCTATATGATGTGATATGACCAAAAGGATGTGATGAAATATATATGATGTATGAGATTGATCATGTTCTTGTAATAGGAATCACGACTTGCATGTCGATAAGTATAACAACCGGCAGGAGCCATAGGAGTTGTCTTAATTTATTGTATGACCTGCGTGTCAATCAAAAACGCCATGTAATTACTTTACTTTATTGCTAACCGTTAGCCATAGTAGTAGAAGTAATAGTTGGCGAGACAACTTCATGAAGACACGATGATGGAGATCATGATGATGGAGATCATGGTGTCGTGCCGGTGACGATGGTGATCATGCCGCGCCCCGAAGATGGAGATCAAAGACGCAAGATGATATTGGCCATATCATGTCACTTTATGATTTGCATGTGATGTTTATCATGTTTTTACATCTCATTTTCTTAGAACGACGGTAGCATAAATAAGATGATCCCTCACTAAAATTTCAAGAAATGTGTTCCCCCTAAGTGTGCACCGTTGTGAAGGATCGTTGTTTCGAAGCACCACGTGATGATCGGGTGTGATAGATTCTAACGTTCGCATACAACGGGTGTAAGCCAGATTTACACACACGAAACACTTAGGTTGACTTGACGAGCCTAGCATGTACAAACATGGCCTCGGAACACGAGAGACCGAAAGGTCGAACATGAGTCGTATAGTAGATGCGATCAACATGGAGATGTTCATCATTGATGACTAGTCCGTCTCACGTGATGATCGGACACGGCCTAGTCGATATGGATCATGTATCACTTAGATGACTAGAGGGATGTTTATCTGAGTGGGAGTTCATTAAATAATTTGATTAGATGAACTTAATTATCATGAACTTAGTCTAAAATTGTCTTTACAATCTATCTTGTAGATCCAATGGCCCACGCTAATGTTGCCCTCAACTTCAACGCGTTCCTAGAGAAAACCAAACTGAAAGACGATGGAAGCAACTATACGGACTGGGTCCGTAACTTGAGGATCATCCTCATAGCTTCCAAGAAAGCATATGTCCTTGATGCACCGCTAGGTGATGCACCCATTTTCCCAGCAACTCAAGACGTTATGAACGCCTGGCAGTCGCGTAGTGATGATTACTCCCTGGTTCAGTGCGGCATGCTTTACAGCTTAGAACCAGGGCTCCAAAAGCGTTTTGAGCAACATGGAGCATATGAGATGTTCCAAGAGCTGAGAATGGTTTTCCAAGCTCATGCCCGGGTCGAGAGATATGAAGTCTCCGACAAGTTCTTCAGTTGTAAGATGGAGGAAAATAGTTCTGCCAGCGAGCACATACTCAAAATGTCTGGGTTGCACAACCGCTTGTCTCAGCTGGGAGTTAATCTTCCGGATGACTCGGTTATTGACAGAATCCTCTAGTCGCTTCCACCTAGCTACAAGAGCTTTGTGATGAACTTCAATATGCAAGGGATGGAGAAGTCCATTCCTGAGTTATATTCGATGCTGAAATCATCGGAGGTGGAGATCAAAAAGGAACATCAAGTGTTGATGGTGAATAAGACCACCAATTTCAAGAAAGGCAAGGGTAAGAAGAACTTCAAGAAGGACGGCAAAGCAGTTGCCGCGCCCGGTAAATCAGTTGCCGGGAAGAAGCCCAAGAATGGACCCAAGCCTGAGACTGAGTGCTTTTATTGCAAGGGAACCGGTCACTGGAAGCGGAACTGCCCCAAGTACTTAGCGGATAAGAAGGCCGGCAACGTCAAAGGTATATATGATATACATGTTATTGATGTGTACCTTACCAGCGCTCGTAGTAGCTCCTGGGTATTTGATACCGGTGCGGTTGCTCACATTTGTAACTCAAAACAGGAGCTGCGGAATAAGCGGAGACTGGCGAAGGACGAGGTGACGATGCGCGTCGGGAATGATTCCAAGGTCGATGTGATCGCCGTCGCCACGCTGCCTCTACATCTACCTTCGGGATTAGTTTTAAACCTCAATAATTGTTATTTAGTACCAGCTTTGAGCATGAACATTGTATCTGGATCTCGTGTGATGCGAGATGGCTACTCATTTAAATCCGAGAATAATGGTTGTTCTATTTATATGAGAGAAATGTTTTATGGTCATGCCCCGCTGGTCAATGGTTTATTTTTATTGAATCTCGAACGTCATGTTACACATATTCATAGTGTGAATACCAAACGATGTAAGGTTGATAATGATAGTCCCACATACTTGTGGCACTGCCGCCTTGGTCATATTGGTGTCAAACGCATGAAGAAACTCCATGTAGATGGACTTTTGGAGTCTCTTGATTATGAATCATTTGACACGTGCGAACCATGCCTCATGGGCAAGATGACTAAGACTCCGTTCTCCGGAACAATGGAGCGAGCAACCAACTTGTTGGAAATAATACATACCGATGTATGCGGTCCAATGAGCGTTGAGGCTCGCGGTGGCTATCGTTATGTTCTCACCCTCACTGATGACTTAAGCAGATATGGGTATGTCTACTTAATGAAACACAAGTTTGAGACCTTTGAAAAGTTCAAGGAATTTCAGAGTGAGGTAGAGAATCAACGTGACAAGAAAATAAAGTTCTTACGATCTGATCGTGGAGGAGAATATTTGAGTCACGAGTTTGGCACGCACTTAAGGAAATGTGGAATTGTTTCACAACTCACGCCGCCTGGCACACCTCAGCATAATGGTGTGTCCGAACGTCGTAATCGCACTCTATTGGATATGGTGCGATCTATGATGTCTCTTACTGATTTACCGCTATCATTTTGGGGATATGCATTAGAGACTGCCGCATTCACTTTAAATAGGGCACCGTCTAAATCCGTTGAGACGACACCGTATGAATTATGGTTTGGGAAGAAACCTAAGCTGTCGTTTCTGAAAGTTTGGGGATGCGATGCTTATGTCAAGAAACTTCAACCTGAAAAGCTCGAACCCAAATCGGAAAAGTGCGTCTTCATAGGATACCCTAAGGAAACTATTGGGTATACCTTCTACCTCAGATCCGAAGGCAAGATCTTTGTTGCCAAGAATGGATCCTTTCTAGAGAAAGAGTTTCTCTCGAAAGAAGTAAGTGGGAGGAAAGTAGAACTTGATGAGGTAATTGTACCCCCTCTCGAACCAGAGAGTAGCGCAGCGCAAGAAAATGTTTCTGTGGTGCCTGCACCGACTAGAGAGGAAGTTAATGATGATGATCATGAAACTTCGGATCAAGTTACTACTGAACTTCGTAGGTTCACGAGGACACGTTCCGCACCAGAGTGGTACGGCATCCCTGTCCTGGAAATCATGTTGTTAGACAACGGTGAACCTTCGAACTATGAAGAAGCCATGGCGGGCCCGGATTCCAACAAATGGCTTGAAGCCATGAAATCCGAGATAGGATCCATGTATGAGAACAAAGTATGGACTTTGGTGGACTTGCCCGATGATCGGCAAGCCATAGAAAATAAATGGATCTTTAAGAAGAAGACTGACGCGGATGGTAATGTGACCGTCTATAAGGCTCGGCTTGTCGCTAAGGGTTATCGACAAGTTCAAGGAGTTGACTACGATGAGACTTTCTCACCCGTAGCGATGCTGAAGTCCGTCCGAATCATGTTAGCAGTTGCCGCATTTTATGATTATGAGATCTGGCAAATGGACGTCAAAACGGCATTCCTTAACGGTTTCCTTAAGGAAGAATTGTATATGATGCAGCCGAAAGGTTTTGTCGATCCTAAGAATGCTGACAAGGTATGCAAACTCCAGCGCTCCATCTATGGGCTGGTGCAAGCATCTCGGAGTTGGAACATTCGCTTTGATGAGGTGATCAAAGCGTTTGGGTTTATACAGACTTATGGAGAAGCCTGTATTTACAAGAAAGTGAGTGGGAGCTCTGTAGCATTTCTCATTTTATATGTGGATGACAAATTTTTGATGGGAAATGATATAGAACTTTTGGAAAGCATAAAGGCCTACTTGAATAAGTTTTTTTCAATGAAGGACCTTGGAGAAGCTGCTTACATATTAGGCATCAAGATCTATAGAGATAGATCGAGACGCCTCATTGGTCTTTCATAAAGCACATACCTTGACAAGATATTGAAGAAGTTCAATATGGTTTAGTCCAAGAAGGGGTTCTTGCCTGTATTGCAAGGTGTGAGATTGAGCACAGCTCAATGCCCGACCTCGGCAGAAGATAGAGAAAAGATGAGTGTCATCCCCTATGCCTCAGCCATGTGCTCTATTATGTATGCCATGCTGTGTACCAGACCTGATGTGAACCTTACCATAAGTTTGGTAGGGAGGTACCAAAGTGATCCCGGAATGGAACACTGGACAGCGGTCAAGAATATCCTTAAGTACCTAAAAAGGACTAAGGATATGTTTCTCATTTATGGAGGTGCTGAAGAGCTCATCGTAAAGGGTTACGTCGATGCTAGCTTCGACACAGATCCGGATGACTCCAAGTCACAAACCGGATACGTGTATATTTTGAATGGTGGGGCAGTCAGCTGGTGCAGTTGCAAGCAAAGCGTCGTGGCGGCATCTACATGTGAAGCGGAGAACATAGCTGCTTCGGAAGCAGCGCAGGAAGGAGTCTGGATGAAGGAGTTCATCACCGACCTAGGAGTGATTCCCAATGCGTCGGGCCCGATGACTCTCTTCTGTGACAACACTGGAGCTATTGCCATTGCCAAGGAGCCCAGGTTTAACAAGAAAACCAAGCACATCAAGCGCCGCTTCAACTCCATTCGTGGTTACCTTCAGGATGGAGATATAGATATTTGTAAAGTACATACGGATCTGAATGTCGCAGATCCGTTGACTAAACCTCTTTCACGAGCGAAACATGATCAGCACCAGAACTCTATGGGTGTTCGATTCATCACAATGTAACTAGATTATTGACTCTAGTGCAAGTGGGAGACTGTTGGAAATATGCCCTAGACGCAATAATAAAATGGTTATTATTATATTTCCTTGTTCATGTTAATTGTCTATTGTTCATGCTATAATTGTATTAACCGGAAACCGTAATACATGTGTGAATACATAGACCACACCATGTCCCTAGTGAGCCTCTAGTTGACTAGCTCGTTTATCAATAGATGGTCATGGTTTCCTGACCATGGACATTGGATGTCGTTGATAACGGGATCACATCATTAGGAGAATGATGTGATGGACAAGACCCAATCCTAAGCATAGCACAAGATCGTGTAGTTCGTCTGCTAGAGCTTTTCTAATGTCAAGTATCATTTCCTTAGACCAAGAGATTGTGCAACTCCCGGATACCGTAGGAATGCTTTGGGTGTATCAAACGTCACAACGTAACTGGGTGACTATAAAGGTGCACTACAGGTATCTCCGAAAGTGTCTGTTGGGTTGGCACGAATCGAGACTGGGATTTGTCACTCCGTGTGATGGAGAGGTATCTCTGGGCCCACTCGGTAATACATCATCATAATGAGCTCAATATGACTAAGGAGTTAGTCACGGGATCATGTGTTACGGAACGAGTAAAGAGACTTGCAGGTAACTAGATTGAACAAGGTATAGGGATACCGACGATCGAATCTCGGGCAAGTAACATACCGATGGACAAAGGGAATTGTATACGGGATTAATTGGATCCCCAACATCGTGGTTCATCCGATGAGATCATTGTGGAACATGTGGGAGCCAATATGGGTATCCAAATCCCGCTATTGGTTATTGGCCGGAGAAGTGTCTCGGTCATGTCTGCATGGTTCCCGAACCCGTAGGGTCTACACACTTAAGGTTCGGTGACGCTAGAGTTGTAATGGGAATTGTATGTGGTTACCGAAAGTTATTCGCAGTCTCGGATGAGATACCGGACGTCATGAGGAGTTCCGGAATGGTCTGGAGGTAAAGATTTATATATGGGAAGTCCTATTTTGGCCACCGGAAAATGTTCGGGATTTTTCGGTATTGTACCGGGAAGGTTCTAGAAGGTTCCAGAGTGGGGCCCACCTGCATGGGGGGACCCACATGAACGTGGGTAGTGGGGGCAAGGCCCCACACCCCTGGTCAAGGCGCACCAAGATCCCCCCTTAGAAGGAATAAGATCATATCCCGAAGGGATAAGATCAAGATCCCTAAAAAGGGGGATAACAATCGGTGGGGAAGGGAAAGGATGGGATTTCTTTCCTCCCACCTTTGCCAACGCCCCAATGGACTTGGAGGGTAAGAAACCAGCCCCCTCCACCCCTATATATAGTGGGGAGGCGCATGGGAGCTGCAGCCCTTGCCCCTGGCGCAGCCCTCCCCCCTCCTACTCCTCCTCCTCCGTAGTGCTTAGCGAAGCTCTGCCGGAGAACCACGAGCTCCACCGCCACCACGCCGTCGTGCTGCCGGAGCTCTCCCTCAACTTCTCCTCCCCCCTTGCTATATCAAGAAGGAGGAGACGTCCCCGGGCTGTACGTGTGTTGAACGCGGAGGCACCGTCCGTTCGGCGCTTGGATCGGATCTTCCGCGATTTGAATCGCCGCGAGTACGACTCCATCAACCGCGTTCTTTGCAACGCTTCCGCTTAGCAATCTTCAAGGGTATGAAGATGCACTCCCTCTCTCTCGTTGCTAGCATCTCCTAGATTGATCTTGGTGACACGTAGGAATTTTTTTGAATTATTACTACGTTCCCCAACATCCTCCTCCACGCCGTAAGCACCATTTTCCTTCAACTGCATGAAGTAGTTTCAGTATGTACTCAAACTGTCGAACTGTAAAGGTAGTGTGTGTGTGTGCTATACTTGTTGCATATATTGGGATTGTATTGTTTCTTCAATGAAGCAAAATGTACTGAAAAGGCTGAAGCATAAGCATCTAAATTGGCAAATCGCAGTGTGTGGTGGTATGCTCAAAACATCTTGAAGTAGTATGTTCAATTCAAAGGATTATGCGCAGAATAATTTAGTAGTTAAAAGATACAAACCTCTCTATGTTCAATGCTACTGGTGCCTCCCGAATGATATAGTATGAATGCAAATGCCAAAATGAATCCTTTGGACATCAAATGGAAGAAGCACATATAGACAGAATTCAAAATATATAAACACACACACAAAAAAGAAAGGTGAAAATCAAAGAATTATGTTAAATGGATAATCTGAACATTTTTCTTTGAAGAATACTGGCCTGATCTTGATAAGGACATATAGTAGTACCGTATCTCCTCAGTCAATTATAACAATCCAAGCTATGTTTTTCTGCCTTCTGATCTCGTAAGCAAGCTTATTAGGGAGTTACATGTTCTGTTTAGCAAGAATGGTGGTTGGATCCCAGGCTATAATATGTCTTTCATAATACAATGTGTAATACCAACTGAGCAAATCAAAAGAATGAAGCAATAAAGCAAGACAAACAACTAAAAATAGATGTGCAGGTAATCGAATGGTCTAGCACAGAAATTCGTGTACATAATGGGACCATAAGCCTTGTATTGATTTGCATATCTCCGGTTCTGCTTATTGAATGCATTCTAATTGTTTTATATTTGTTCTGGATTAGTTAAGCTATGGACGACCGTGATCAAGAGAATGCCATGTACGACCTGATACGCTCCGGAAACGAAGAGAATGAAGTAGATGATGGCTCACAATACCTTAACCCATCCGGTGAGGGAATTGAGGAAGAACAACCAAGAGACGAAGGCGAACCAGCTGACAATGACGATGGCGAAGAAATTTTTGTCCATTTAACAGAGTCCGGCGAGGTATTAATTTGCCCTCTGGTGATCATCAGATGTATTGATTGATTTGTATATATTAACAGGGTGTTTCTTCCTTTTAACCCTCCGGATCGAGCAAATCTTCTACAAGGGTTAAACGTGGCCCGACAAAAAAGTTGAAACAAGGCGTAAAGTTTAACATCGATCAAATCAGAGCAGATGGCGAACCGATTGCTCCTAAAGAGAATGCGGACAAATTTATACGTCAATGCGGAGTTATCGTTAGGGACCAAATCCCAATCACCCTACCAGAGGCTCTCACAGATCTCCAACGGGAGAAAGTCAAGAAGTGTGCTCTTAAGAAGATGGCCACACAATTCCAGTCTTGGAAGAAAAGATTATGGAAAAGTTACGTGGAAAACAAAAGGAAGACTCTAGAATTCAAAGGAGAATATGTGAAGTTAGCAGATGACTGGGACGAATTTGAGAAGTTCAAGGAATCAGAAGAAGCTAAGAAACGGTCGAGAATAAACAAGAAAAATGCCGACAAAAAAACGTGGCACTATCGTCTGGGGCCAGGCGGCTACAAGTCTGGGTTGCCTAAGTGGGATGAATCTGAGCGAAACATGAGGGCTGTAGGGGTCTCTCCAGTAACAGATACTTGGCCCGAGAGGTGCAGGACTTGGTTTTATGCACATGGGGGAAAGTTGGACCCAAAGACAGGCCAGGTTCTTGAACAGGCCAGTCTTAAAGATGCCACGGACGAGATAATTAAAGCAATAGAAGAAGCTCGAGCGGGTGTGTACCAGCCGGAGAGAGAGAACGACGAGCTTTCGCGCGCCCTCAAGAATCCTGAACACCCGGGACGAACACGAGGCAAAGGCATGGTTCCGTGGTTTCTGGGGTTTGCGGATTGGAACGACAGCTACAGAAGTCGTGACAGAAAGAAGAAGCATGAAGTAGATCGGATCCAGGACTTGGAACCCAAATATAACATGCAGCAGGAGCAAATCAACAAACTTAGCCAGCAAAGCGCGTCTCAGCAGCAGCAACAACCAGATCCAGCATTGGATGGTACCATTCCATCATCTATGCCGAAAAGCAGCGTGGGTTCCGAGGAGGTCCCGGCCGATGATGCACTGCTGGCTCACTACCCCGTGGATGATATCTTAGAGTCGACACCTTGTGAGCTACACGTGAAACTGAAGAACATATCCATGAAGGCGGCGGACGGCTTTGCTTTACCGAGTGGACATGAAGCAACTTTCCACGGCATCCGATTACACCTGGCTATGCTCGTGTCGGGGTGGATCAAGTTGTGCCAGCATACGAAACACTAGATCTTGACTACCCTGGAGGTGAAGGGGAGCGGACACTGGGAGAAGCCAGGCGTTGTGTCCTTTTATGGAAAGGAATGCATCGTGTTTCCAAACTCGGTGCCAAGGCCACCGACTCCTCCTCCAAGTCCGCCGCGTCAGCAGACTCCAACCCTCCCCGAGACGGAGCGCAAGGTGAGTCCTTCGAATCCATCTCCGCCGCGCCAGCCGAATCCATCCCACCCCGAGACGAAGCGCATGGCGAGTCCGCGATATCAAGCTCCGCCACGTCAGCAGAGTCCATCCCACCCCGAGACGGAGCCTAGCGCGAGACGTCCGCAATATCAAAAAATAGCGTCTCCAAAGCGGAAGAGAACACAAAAGAAGAAACCCGAGCCTCCTGCCAAAAAGAAGTTAGCTTACGATATGACTGCCGAGGAAATCGACGAACAAGAGGCTAAGGAATTGAAGGACCATTTTGGACCGAAAGCGCCCCCACCGCCAAAGGAGAAAATACCCGACGAGGTCGTACAACACTTTATTGATGCAGCTAAACCGGCGGAGAAAAGACCGGTATCAGACTATGAACGTTATATTACCAAGTCCTATGCATCATCCCAGAAAAGACAGAAGTCGAGCGGTAGCAGTAAATGCGGGAAAACTGTTCCCCAGCTCGGAGAACAGGCAGTCCAATCGATCAGCCCGCTCAAGGTGAGTGCCAATAACGTGGTAATAACCGACGCTGATAGAGAGACTGCTAGAATGCTCGGTATCACCGTTGAACAATTCCTAGAGATCGAGGAATTTCCACCGTTAGATCCGAAGGAAATAGAACGGCAATATGTCCCCGGGCAACCTCTGGTCAGTCCTGACGACGAGAAGCTTCTAACAACGCAAATGTACAAATTGCATGGCTGGTACATGAGAGAAATAAAGAACAGGATGGAGAGCCTCATGGTGAAAGTCGAGAAAGAGCATTACGTCCATAAAAATGCTTTGTGGATTGAAAACTCGGAATTTTTCCAGTTATTCAATCAAAAAGCACTCGACAAATCTATCGTCAGTTGCTATTGTCTGTAAGTGATTTCTTTCTGTAATTTAAGTCTCTAGCTCAGCTCGTTCATTGCCTGTTATTATACTCACTATATTCTTTTGTGTGGTATTATGCAGAATGAAGATTTTTGAATTGAAAAGAGCTGGAGTCTATGGCATTGGGTTCATTGACCCAAATACCGTCAATGAAGAAGTGTTGAGAAGGCACCCTAAAGACATGGAGAAATTGCTTCTAAGGTTTTTGAAGGCCCTAAAGTACAAACCAGAAATAATTTTACCTTGGAACTTCCAGTGAGTGTTACTGTCTTGTACTACAAATTCTATTTTTGTTTATATATATATACTCGATGTTAAGTGTAGTTGATGAGTTATGCATGCCCGCTTATACAAATCGTGTGCGCAGCTACCACTGGATCCTTCTAATCATTAGAGTTGACGATGGAACTGTTGAAGTACTGGAGTCGCTAAGTAAAGACCCTGAAGATTACATAAGCTTGCATTCTTTGCTCGACAGGTAATTTCAATCATTGACGCACTATGTCGGCTTCTTTATTAGTTCATTTCCTGATATCAAGTAATTAATAATTCCTTTTTTCATTTTGTTTGCCGGGCAGGGTTTGGAAACGTTTCATCAAAGAGGTCACCGGTGAATGGAAACCAGAGTTGAGAGGGCGAAAGCCCAGGGTAATTAAGTAGTACTAGCTACGTCCGCGCATCTCTTTAATTTTAGTTTCAATACCATTGTTATGCTTCATTATTATCTGCTTGAATTCTATTCTCGTAAAGTGCATGAGGCAGGCACAGGGGACCTAACTATGTGCATATTACGTTTGCGAGAACATTCGCTTTATGACCGAAAGCAACAGGAGTGCAAGAGATCTTTGGGTACGTAAACACCATTCATATTTTTTTATCATGATCTAATACATATACACACAACTAACATGTTCATATTGATCACCTTCTTTAAAGATGCACGAGATGCGGGATAAGCTCCTACCAACGGACTGCATACGAGCAATTCAAGAGGAAATTGCGGGATTTTTGCTTGAGCAGGTCATATCTCCCGACGGAGAATACCATTACCCGATCCGCAAATGATTTGCAAATTGTACGAGAAATTGTATATACCAAATTGTATATATATATGTGTATGCATGTGATCGTACGAGAAATTCTATGATATATGATTGCTTGTACGAAATTTTTTATGATATATGATCGGTTCTACGAAGTATTCTATTATATATGCATAACGTGTACAATATGTAGTAGCGTAAAATATGTTGGAAATGAAAAAGAATTAAATGGAAAACGCAAAATGAAAAGGAAAAATAAACAATAAACACTAAACCCCTAAGCACCAAAACCCCTAAACCCCTAAACCTTTAGTCCCGGTTGGTGTTACCAACCGGGACCAAAGGTCCCCATGCCCTGGCGCGCGCTGCCGAGCACGTGGCCAGGGTTTAGTCCCGGTTCGTAGCCAACCGGGACTAAAGGCTTGGACCCTTTAGTTTCTATACTTTAGTCCCGGTTGGAGAACCGGGACTAAAGGCCCTTCCCAACTGGGACTAATGGCCTGTTTTCTACTAGTGGGTGGAGCTATCGTACGTCGACGTTGATGGAGACTTCAACCCATGGAGGGTAACGACTGCGCGAGTCCACGGAGGGCTCCACCCACAAGGGGTCCAAGAAGAAGCAACCTTGTCTATTCCATCACGGCTTACGTCCACGAAGGACTAGCCTCACTCGGGGTAGATCTTCACGAAGTAGGCGATCTCCTTGCCCTTACAAACTTCTTGGTTCAACTCCACATGAAGTCGGAGGCTCCCAAGCGACACCTAACCAATCTAGGAGACACCACTCTCCAAAATGTAATAGATGTGGTATGAATGATGAACTCCTTGCTCTTGTGCTTCAAAAGAAAGTCTCCTCAACACTCAATCACTCTCCCACAGATTTGGCTTGGTAGAAGAGATTGATTGGGTGGAAAGCAACTTGGGGAGGCTAGAAATCAAGATTCATATGATTGGAGTGGAAGATCTTGATCTCAACACATGAGTAGGTGGTTCTCTCTCAGAAAATGGATGGGGCAAGTGTTGGCTTGTTCTGAGTGCTCTCACCACGAATGAGAGGGAGGTGGATGGGTATATATAGGCATCTCCAAAAATCCAACCGTTACAACATTATTGCCCAACTCGGTGAAACCAAAGCAAAAACTTGGTTGCACAGACTAGTGCAAAATGTGGAAACTTTTGTCATTTCGGTGAGACCGATATATAAATCTCGGTGAGTCCGATTTCAGCTGGCCTCGGCAGTTCCTCGCTTCGGTGGCACCGATTCACAAAACTCGGGAATTTCGATTTTTATAAAACAGATACCAGAAGGTTGGTCACTGATTTCGGTTCCAGCGAAATGGGACTTGGTGTCACCGAGACACTAGGGTTTGGCTCTGCATCTGTCTAGGGTGAAACTCGGTAGGGCCAATGTGGAAAAGTTAGTGGCACCGAATTTGAGTGTTAGGGTTTAGACAGAATAATTTGTGGGACAATTCATGAGTATTTTTGGTGGCTAACTCTAAGCACTTGAGCAACCAGATCATCATGGATACCTCATCCCCTTTTAATAGTATTGGCTTTCCTATGGACTCAAGTGTGATTTCTCACAAAATGCAAAATGTAGAGTCTTGAATCTTTTTGCCAATTGATGTTCCTTGCATCTAGGGAATCTCCTCACAATCCTTTGCTAATCCATTCATTGAACTTTTCCTGAAATATACTTGGTAGAATCATTAGTCCAATGAAATATATGTTGCTATTAATTACCAAAACCAGCTAGGGAGAAGTTGTGCTTTGAATCTCTCCCTTTTTGGCAATTGATGACAACATATATATCAAAGCTTCGACATAAGATATAATCAGTGAATAGCATTGTCGCTTTGAGAAGTATGTGATAAGCAAGAGCTCCCCCTAAATTTGTGCACTATTTTTGAATTTGTGTTTGAATGCAAATGCACAATCGATTAGGATCATGGGTCCCTCTTCCATGTCACATATAACTTGGTGGTGCGCATCATTGATATGAATGGATTACAATGCACATAACACCAAACATGAGTGAAAGATCATCATATGAATATCACATAGATGGGAAATAGTAGCATCAACTACAAAACGTATGATCAAACACACAAAGTTTAAGACAAACAAACGATAGACCAAATGTTTTAAAAACGAGAAGAGCAACAAAAAGCAACACTCTCTCTCTCTCTCTCTCTCTCTCTCGAAGCCCTATGATCTATAACACTTCTACCCCTTTGACAACAAGTTACCAAAAAGCTCGAAGGTATAGAGCTAAATGTCACTATGGGCATGGTCTCCTCCATGGGGCGATGAAGCTGCTCCGGTAGTCATGGAAGGAGTCGATAAGAGAGCGTCGGCAAATGCTTCAGCGAAAGTCTTCTGAGCTGGTGGAGTTGATACTGGAGGTGCTGAAGGAGGCACGGTGGATGTAGCAGCTGGAGCAGACACTGAGGGTCTCGGGTCCTGAACGGGCACGGCAGCAAATCTAGCCTGAGTGCTGAACTGGGTCCGGACGGGCAGTGTGGGGCTCTCATCATCATCATCTGAGCTGGGCATGGGCACATCATCTACCTCTTTCTTCAACTCATTGACTGTGGTGGTCAGCTGAGTCACCTTGTTTTCATGGATATGGAACTTTGTCTCCACTATCCGCTCTAGGCTCTTCTGGTTCAGCAAAATATCATTGATGTTCTTCTCCATTCCTTGGATAGTGCTAATGAGATATGCCATTTGGTCACTCTTGGTCTTGAACACTGGAGCACTAGTGGCTCTGGATGCCTCTGCCTGGGCCTCAGCCGCAATCTCAGCCTGTGTAGTAGATGAAGTGGGATGAGATGGATCCATCACCACAACATTATCCTCAAAATCTGGCTTGAGTGGCAGGTGTGGTCGATCAAGTAGATAGAGGCTCTTTCCAACTTTGGAGTTCATGAGCATCTGGATATAGGGAGCATATCCACAAGATCTTTTCTGGTCAGCAGTTGTCTTCTTGATTGTCTCTACAATCAAATCCATCACCCTTATCCTGGTGTGAGTGTCTACATGATGCAGCATGTTGATGGAATACCATCTGATCATCTTATCATCACCTGATTTTGGCATCAAAGTGTGCCTCATAATATTGTTGGTGGTGGGTAGACCTGCTTGCAAGAAGTAGACTGATCCAAGTTGATGTGTCTTCAGGTATTGCTTGGGAATGGGGTTATACATGTTGGCCATGGAGTTGTGGTTCATCTTGGCCTCAGTATACACATCAAGATCACCTTCTTGCACCTTTGGGGCTCGTAAGATGGCAGCCCACTCATCAACAGTTGACTGGTATCTGGTGCCCTCAGTCATCCATACAATCTTCCCATCAGGATAAAAATGAGCTATGGAATAGAATTGCATAATCATCTCATCATTCCAAGCTGTCAACTCTCTACCGACAAACTTATCAATTTCAATGGCCTTGAAGTTTTCTTGCACATGAGGGAAGTAGTCTTCATTTTCCCTGATGAACTTCCAGTCAACATACCTCATGTCACTGACAGCTGGACTCTTGTCTAGCAAGATAGTCTCATAGAAGTCTTGTTGCTCCTTAGTGTGAAAGCGAGCATCAACAGCAGTCCTTCTCCTAATAGCATATGGATCAGCAGCTCTTCACTTTCTTAGTCATTGATCCTTTCTTTCCTTCATATTTTCTGCCACTGGATGATCATCATTGTGTTCTGGCAGGTGAGGTCTGAGCTTCCTCAAAACAGCAATGTCCTCATCTTCCTCAGCAACATCTCTCGAGGTGTAACTCTTGTTCTTGTCTGCAGCAGGGATGTCTCTGGTTGTCCTCTTAGGTTTGGAGGCAGATGGCTTGACCTTGGGAGCAGAGGGTTTAGCCTTTGGAGCAGGCTTGCTAGGCATAGCATCCTTCATGAGCTTTCTTTGCTTAGAAGGGGGAGGGTTAGCAGGTTCCTCCTCTTCCTCTTCATCATCTAGGTATTCTGGAGTGGAGGGATGCATAACAGCACGAACATATATCATCCTCTCTCTTCTTTGCTGGCTTCTTAAACATCTTCTTTGTTTGCTTGGAGGTGTCAGGAGTTTCAAGTGTAAATGTCATTCCTCCTTTAGCAGACTCAGGAGCCCTCATAGCATCAGTGTTGGCATACTCCTTTCTGATAGGATTTCTTTTGGAGGTATTCTCCTCAGGAATGAAGTGTGCATCCTCCTCATCTGAGTTCTTCCCCTTCCTGGCCCTGGTGGCTGCCTTAGGCATATCATGAGAGCTAGGGGTGCCAGGGTCTGAAAAGCTAGCTTCGGGGCTAGTGCCTGCATCAAGATCCATGCTCTGCTCTCTGAAGTTGTTCTGACTATCCTCTGATCCTGACATGGTTGCGCTGAAAATTGTCCCTATGAATAGATGTAGATGAGTGGGAAAGATGAGCATCAACAAATTCAGATGTTTTTGCAAAAATGAACTCGAAAACTTAGTTTCAGACTTCCACTGTATGGGTTTCGGTTCCACCGAGTTTAGAATTTCGGTGCTTCCGATACAACAAACTTCATTAACGGAAACTTGGTCACCAGTTTTGGTTTCACCGAAAAGTGACTCGGTCTCACCGAAGTCGTTCTCAGAAACCCTAAAACTCCAGATTGGTAACACCGATAGGTACTTTCGGTTTCACCGAGAAGACCTTTGTGCTGTGAGAAGCCCACATCGGTGACACCGATCCGTTTCCACTCGGTGACTCCGAAACGCGTACGGCGGAAACCTAAACCTATTTTTTCTCATTCGCTTATCTCTACGGAATCTTCTAGTGGATAGACGTATTTCAATCAGTGGATAGAAGTGGAATACATCCTAATGCGCATGAATCAGAATTGGAGCACAAGAGGGGATCTAAATTTTAACCTAACTCGATGAAAACTTCGCTACGGCGGCAACGGTGGAGAGGATTCCCGTTGACGGCGGCGGACTCGTGCGGCGAAGGCGCACGAGAGGCAAGGTAGATCGTCCGTGGACTCGAGCGGCGACAACAGTGGGGTGCATGGTTTTCGTTTGAAGATGAATTTCAAAGTACGGACCCGCGAAGGTATATATACCCATCTGCTGTCGGTGACACCAAGCCAAAAGTTTTGGTTCCACCGAGATGCATAACTGCCTGTAGACAGAGCAACTCGGTGATGCCGAGACTTTGAGATCGGTGGTACCGAGATTGAAAACCTGATCAACCCTAATGCCTCGGTGGAACTGAGTTTTATAAGTTGGTCACACCAAGATGCACTTGGGAGGTTTTGGAAGTCCGCCCTTGTTGAAACGGTAGCTCCGAGTGCTCCTTACACAGAGAGTCCGAGAAGTGCTTGCTCAAATTTTGTGATGAAGCATGAATAGAATTTGAGACGAGAAAGCATAGATAGCTAGAGGGGGTACCTGTTGGAAATATGCCCTAGAGGCAATAATAAAGTAGTTATTATTATATTTCCTTGTTCATGATAATCGTTTATTATCCATGCTATAATTGTATTGATTGGAAACTCAAATACATGTGTGGGTACATAGACAAACAATGTGTCCTTAGTAAGCCTCTAGTTAACTAACTCGTTGATCAAAGATGGTAAAGGTTTCCTGGCCATGGACATGAGATGTCATTTGATAACGGGATCACATCATTAGGAGAATGATGTGATGGACAAGACCCAAACTATAAACATAGCATATGATCGTGTCAGTTTATTGCTATGGTTTTCTGCATGTCAAGTATCTGTTCCTATGACCATGAGATCATGCAACTCACTGACACCAGAGGAATGCCTTGTGTGTATCAAACGTCACAACGTAACTGGGTGACTATAAAGATGCTCTACAGGTATCTCCGAGGGTGTCTGTTGAGTTGGCATGGATCAAGACTGGGATTTGTTACTCCGTGTGACGGAGAGGTATCTCAGGGCCCACTCGGTAATACAACATCACTATAAGCCTTGCAAGCAATGTGACTAAGGTGTTAGCCACGTGATCTTGTATTACGGAACGAGTAAAGAGACTTGCCGGTAACGAGATTGAACTAGGTATAGGGATACCGACGATCGAATCTCGGGCAAGTAACATACCGAAGAACAAAGGGAACAGCATACGGGATTGACTGAATCCTTGACATAGAGGTTCGACCGATATAGATCTTCGTAGAATATGTAGGAACCAATATAGGCATCCAGGTCCCGCTATTGGTTATTGACCGTAGAGGTGTCTCGGTCATGTCTACATAGTTCTCGAACCCGCAAGGTCTACACACTTAACGTTTGGTGACGATTAGTATAGTTGAGTTATTGTGTTGGTGACCGAAGGTTGTTCGGAGTCTCGGATAAGATCCCGGACATGACGAGGATCTCCGGAAGGGTCCGGAGGTAAATATTGATATATGTGATAATAGTGTTTTTGATCTCCGGAAGGGTTCCGGAATTCACCGGAAGGGGTTCCGGATGTTTACCGAAGTGTTCGGGTGCAGCAACACTTTATATGAGCCAAAGGGATGAAACCCACGAGGTATTGGAAAGTGCAAAAGGAAGTTTTGCTGCTGCCTTAAGCGGTACTACCGCTGGTAAGGCAGTACTACCGCGCAAGC
Source organism: Elymus sibiricus (assembly GCA_039707655.1). Taxonomy (NCBI): domain Eukaryota; kingdom Viridiplantae; phylum Streptophyta; class Magnoliopsida; order Poales; family Poaceae; genus Elymus; species Elymus sibiricus. The sequence continues at coordinate 61,964,800 of CM077665.1, forward strand.
GGTACTACCGCTTGGGTGAAGCGGTACTACCGCTCAAACGGTACTACCGCTCACGAGCGGTACTACCGCTTGTGCGCGGTGCTGCAGGGATCCGAGTTGGACTCTTTCCTTGCGGGCCAAACCGACCTTGTGCGGGCAAAACCGACCTTGTAGAGGTTTTCTCTCCAAGTTTGGACCCCGGGACTCAACATATAAATAGAGGGGCAGGGCTAGCACACGGGACACATCAGGATTTCCCAAGCCGTGTGCCGGCAACCCTAGCCCTCTAGTTCCTCCGTCATAATCTCCGTAGTGCTTGGCGAAGCCCTGCTGAGATTGTTCCTCACCATCATCACCACGCCGTCGTGCTGCTGGAACTCATCCACTACTTCACCATCGCTCGCTGGATCGAGGAGGTGAAGGCGTCATCAAGCCGTACGTGTGTTGAACGCGGAGGTGCCGTCCGTTCGGCATTAGTTCGTGATCGGTTCGAGGGACGACTTGCGATTTGAATCGCGGAGACGTTCGACTACATCAACCGCGTTTCTTAACGCTTCCGCTTAGCGATCTACAAGGGTATGTAGATACAATCTCCCTCTCGTAGATGCTCATCACCATGGATAGGTCTTGCGTGTGCGTAGGAAAATTTTTTGTTTCCCATGCAACGTTCCCCAACCGTGGCATCTGAGCTAGGTCTATGCGTAGATGAGATCTCGAGTAGAACACAAAGGAGTTGTGGGCGTGGGTGTATACATATTGCTTGCCGTTACTAGTTGATACTTGATTCGGCGGTATTGTGGGATGAAGCGGCCTGGACCGACATTACGCGTACGCTTACGCGAGACTGGTTTCACCGCTATGTGCACTTGTTGCATAAAGGTGACTGGCAGGTGTCTGTCTCTCTCACTTTAGTTGAATCGGTTCAATGAAGAGGGTTCTTTTAGAAGATCAAAAAGCAATCACTACACCACGTTGTGGTTTTGCGTAGGTAAGAATCGTTCTTGCTAGATACCCGTAGCAGCCACGTAAAACTTGCAACAACAATTAGAGGACGTCTAACTTGTTTTTGCAGGGTATGTTGTGATGTGATATGGCCAATTACATGATGAGATATATGTGATGTATGAGATGATCATGTGTTGTATAGAATATCACGACTTGCATGTCGATGAGTACGGCAACTGGCAGGAGCCATAGAGTTGTCTTTAATTATTTTTGCCGTTTTGCTTTACTTTATCGCTATGAGTTAGCAATAGTCGTGGAAGCAACAGTCGGCGCGACAACCTCATGGCGACACGTTGATGGAGATCAAGATGATGGAGATCATGGTGTCATGCCGGTGACGATGGAGATCATGCCGGTGCTTTGGAGATGGAGATCAATAGCACAAGTTCATGGCCATATCATGTCACTTATGATTTGCATGTGATGTTAATCCTTTTATGCATCTTATTTTGCTTAGGACGACGGTAGCATTATAAGGTGATCCCTCACTTAAATTTCAAGATAAAATTGTGTTCTCCCCGAGTGTGCACCGTTGCGAAAGTTCGTCGTTTCGAGACACCACGTGATGATCGGGTGTGATAGACTCTACGTTCACATACAACGGGTGCAAGCCAGTGTTGCACGTGCAGAACACTCGGGTTAAACTTGACGAGCCTATCATGTACAGACATGGCCTCGGAACACAAGAGACCGAAAGGTCGAACATGAGTCATATAGTAGATATGATCAACATGGAGATGTTCACCATTGAAACCACCTCAACTCACGTGATGATCGGACTTGAGTTGGTTGATTTGGATCATGTGACACTCGAATGACCAGAGGGATGTCAATTTGAGTGGGAGTTTTTAAGTAATATGATTAACTAAACTCATTATCTTGAACAATAGTCTAAGTTGTCTTTGCACTATTTATGTTGTAGATCATGGCTCGCGCAGTAGCACCCCTGAATTTTAATGCGTTCCTAGAGAAAGCTAAGTTGAAAGATGATGGAAGTAACTTTGTGGACTGGGCCCGTAATCTAAGGATTATCCTTATGGCTTCCCAGAAGGCTTATGTCCTTGATGCACCGCTTGGTGATCCACCCGCTCCAGTTGAGTCTCCAGACGTTGTGAACGCCTGGCAGGCTCGTTCTGATGATTACTCAATAGTTCAATGTGCAATGTTGTATGGCTTAGAACCGGGACTTCAAAGACGTTTTGAACGTCATGGAGCATATGATATGTTCTAGGAGTTGAAGTTTATCTTTCAGAAGAATGCCCGGATCGAGAGGTATGAGACCTCCGATAAGTTCTATGCTTGCAAGATGGAGGAGAACGGGTCTGTCAGTGATCACATACTCAGAATGTCTGGGTACTCCACCCGTCTGGCTGAATTGGGGATGCCCCTTCCGCCAGAGGCTATCACTTATAGAGTTCTTCAATCATTGCCACCTAGCTACAAGAGCTTCGTGTTGAACTATAACATGCACGGGATGAACAAGTCAGTCGCCGAGCTGTTTGCGATGTTGAAAGTCGCTGAGTCTGAGATTCAGAAGGAGCATCAAGTGTTGATGGTGAATAAAACCACTAGTTTCAAGAAGAATGGCAAGGGTAAGAAGGGTAACTCCAAGAAGAGTGGCAAAGCAGTTGCCCCTCCCGTGAAGAAACCCAAGGCTGGACCCAAGCCAGAAACTGAGTGCTTTCATTGCAAGGGAACTGGTCACTGGAAGCGGAACTGCCCCAAGTATTTGGCTGACAAGAAGGCGGCCAACAACAAACAAGGTATATATGATATACATGTTATTGATGTGTACCTTACCAACTCTCGTTGTAGTGCCTGGGTATTTGATACCGGTGCGGTTGCTAACATTTGCAACTCAAAACAGGAACTGCGGAATAGACGGAGGCTGGCAAAGGACGAAGTGACGATGCGCCTGGGAAATGGTTCCAAGGTTGATGTGATCGCCGTCGGCACGCTCGCTCTTCGATTACCATCGGGATTAGTGATGAACCTGAATAATTGTTATTTAGTGCCTGCGTTGAGCATGAACATTATATCTGGATCTTGTTTATTGCGAGACGGTTACTCATTTAAATCTGAGAATAATGGTTGTTCTATTTATATGAGTAATATCTTTTATGGTCATGCACCCAATGTGAGGGGTTTATTCTTGTTGAATCTCGATAGTGATGATACACATGTTCATAACATTGATGCCAAAAGATGTAGAATTGATAATGATAATACCACTTTCTTGTGGCACTGCCGTTTAGGTCATATTGGCGTAAAACGCATGAAGAGGCTCCATGCTGATGGACTTTTGGAGTCACTTGATTTTGAATCACTTGACACATGTGAGCCATGCCTCATGGGCAAGATGACTAAAACGCCGTTCTCTGGTTCAATGGAACGGGCAAGTGACTTGTTGGAAATCATACATACTGATGTGTGCGGTCCGATGAGCATTGAGGCGCGCGGTGGTTATCATTACTTTCTCACCTTCACTGATGACTTAAGTAGATATGGGTATATTTACTTAATGAAACACAAGTCTGAAACGTTTGAAAAGTTCAAACAATTTCAGAGTGAAGTTGAGAATCATCGTAACAAGAAGATTAAATTCCTACGATCTGATCGAGGAGGAGAATATCTGAGTTATGAGTTTGGCAGTCACTTAAGACAGTGTGGAATTGTTTCACAATTGACACCGCCTGGAACACCACGGCGTAATGGTGTGTCCGAACGTCGTAATCGAACCTTATTGGATATGGTGCGATCTATGATGTCTCTTGCCGATTTGCCACTATCGTTTTGGGGTTATGCATTAGAGACAGCTGCATTCACTTTAAATAGGGCACCATCGAAATCCGTTGAGACGACGCCATATGAACTATGGTTTGGCAAGAAGCCAAAGATATCGTTTCTTAAAGTTTGGGGATGTGATGCTTATGTCAAAAAGCTTCAGCCTGAAAAGCTGGAACCCAAAGCGGAGAAATGCGCCTTCATAGGATACCCAAAAGAGACAGTTGGGTATACCTTCTATCTCAGATCCGAAGGCAAAGTGTTTATCGCTAAAAACGGAACATTTCTTGAGAAAGAGTTTCTCTCGAAAGAATTGAGTGGGAGGAAGAAAGAACTTGATGAGGTTATTGAACCTTTACTTCAACCAGAGAATAGCGCAGCGCAGAAAGATGTTTCTGTAGAGCCTACATCAGTTGAAGAGGAAGTTAATGATGATGATCATGAAGCTTCGGATCAAGTTGCTATCGAACCTCGTAGGTCGACAAGGACGCGTACTGCTCCTGAGTGGTACGGCAACCCTGTCTTAGAGGTCATGTTGTTGGACAACGATGAACCTACGAGCTATGGAGAAGCGATGGTGGGCCCGGATTCCGAGAAGTGGTTAGAGGCCCTGAAATCCGAGATGGGATCCATGTATGAAAACAAAGTGTGGACTTTGGAAGTATTACCTGAAGGGCGTAAGGCCATTCAGAACAAATGGATCTTTAAGAGGAAGACGGACGCGGACGGTAATGTCACCGTCTATAAAGCTCGACTTGTGGCAAAGGGTTTTTCACAAGTTCAAGGAGTTGACTACGATGAGACCTTCTCACCCGTAGCGATGCTTAAGTCTGTCAGAATCATGTTAGCAATAGCTGCCTTTTTCGATTATGAAATTTGGCAGATGGATGTCAAAACAGCGTTCCTTAACGGTTTCCTTAAGGAAGAGTTGTATATGATGCAACCAGAAGGTTTTGTCGATCCAGAGAATGCTCACAAAGTTTGCAAACTCCAGCGATCCATTTATGGACTGGTGCAAGCATCTCGGAGTTGGAATCTTCGCTTTGATGAGGTGATCAAAGCGTTCGGGTTTATACAAGTTTACGGAGAAGCTTGTATTTACAAGAAAGTGAGTGGGAGCTCTATAGCGTTTCTAATATTATATGTGGATGACATATTGCTGATTGGAAACAATATAGAAATGTTGGAAAGCGTGAAGGAATATTTGAATAAGAGTTTTTCAATGAAGGACCTAGGAGAAGCTGCTTTCATATTAGGCATCAAGATCTATAGAGATAGATCAAGACGTTTAATAGGACTTTCACAAAGCACATACCTTGATAAGATTTTGAAGAAGTTCAAAATGGATCAGTCCAAGAAGGGGTTCTTGCCTGTTTTGCAAGGTGTGAAGTTGAGTAAGACTCAATGCCCAGTGACTACAGAAGATAGAGAAAAGATGAGTGTCGTCCCCTATGCTTCAGCCATAGGCTCTATCATGTATGCAATGCTGTGCACAAGACCCGATGTCAGCCTTGCCATAAGTATGGCCGGAAAGTTTCAAAGTGATCCAGGAATGGAACACTGGACGGCGGTCAAAAATATCCTGAAGTACCTGAAAAGGACTAAGGACATGTTTCTCGTTTATGGAGGTGATCAAGAGCTCGTCGTAAAGGGTTACGTCGATGCAAGCTTTGACACTGATCCGGATGACTCTAAGTCGCAAAACGGATACGTATTTATTCTCAATGGAGGTGCGGTTAGCTGGTGCAGTTCCAAGCAAAGCGTGGTAGCTGATTCTACATGCGAAGCGGAGTACATCGCTGCCTCAGAGGCGGCGAAGGAAGGTGTCTGGATGAAGGAGTTCATGACAGATCTTGGAGTAGTGCCTAGTGCACTGAACCCAATGACTCTGTTCTGTGACAACACTGGTGCCATTGCTCTAGCCAAGGAACCCAGGTTTCACAAGAGGACCAGACACATAAAGCGACGTTTCAATTCCATCCGCGATTACATCAAGGAGGACGACATAAATATTTGCAAAGTGCACACGGATCTGAATGTTGCTGATCCGATGACTAAACCTCTTCCAAGGGCTAAAAATGATCAACACCAGAACTGTATGGGTGTTAAATTCATTACAATGTAAATCACATAGTGATGTGAGCTAGATTATTGACTCTAGTGCAAGTGGGAGACTGTTGGAAATATGCCCTAGAGGCAATAATAAAGTAATTATTATTATATTTCCTTGTTCATGATAATCGTTTATTATCCATGCTATAATTGTATTGATTGGAAACTCAAATACATGTGTGGGTACATAGACAAACAATGTGTCCTTAGTAAGCCTCTAGTTAACTAACTCGTTGATCAAAGATGGTAAAGGTTTCCTGGCCATGGACATGAGATGTCATTTGATAACGGGATCACATCATTAGGAGAATGATGTGATGGACAAGACCCAAACTATAAACATAGCATATGATCGTGTCAGTTTATTGCTATGGTTTTCTGCATGTCAAGTATCTGTTCCTATGACCATGAGATCATGCAACTCACTGACACCGGAGGAATGCCTTGTGTGTATCAAACGTCACAACGTAACTGGGTGACTATAAAGATGCTCTACAGGTATCTCCGAGGGTGTCTGTTGAGTTGGCATGGATCAAGACTGGGATTTGTTACTCCGTGTGACGGAGAGGTATCTCAGGGCCCACTCGGTAATACAACATCACTATAAGCCTTGCAAGCAATGTGACTAAGGTGTTAGCCACGGGATCTTGTATTACAGAACGAGTAAACAGACTTGCCGGTAATGAGATTGAACTAGGTATAGGGATACCGACGATCGAATCTCGGGCAAGTAACATACCGAAGAACAAAGGGAACAGCATACGGGATTGACTGAATCCTTGACATAGAGGTTCGACCGATATAGATCTTCGTAGAATATGTAGGAACCAATATGGGCATCCAGGTCCCGCTATTGGTTATTGACCGTAGAGGTGTCTCGGTCATGTCTACATAGTTCTCGAACCCGCAGGGTCTACACACTTAACGTTTGGTGACGATTAGTATAGTTGAGTTATTGTGTTGGTGACCGAAGGTTGTTCGGAGTCTCGGATAAGATCTCGGACATGACGAGGATCTCCGGAAGGGTCCGGAGGTAAATATTGATATATGTGATAATAGTGTTTTTGATCTCCGGAAGGGTTCCGGAATTCACCGGAAGGGGTTCCGGATGTTTACCGAAGTGTTCGGGTGCAGCAACACTTTACATGAGCCAAAGGGATGAAACCCACGAGGTATTGGAAAGTGCAAAAGGAAGTTTTGCTGCTGCCTTAAGCGGTACTACCGCTGGTAAGGCAGTACTACCGCGCAAGCGGTACTACCGCTTGTGTGAAGCGGTACTACCGCTCACGAGCGGTACTACCGCTTGTGCGCGGTGCTGCAGGGATCCGAGTTGGACTCTTTCCTTGCGGGCCAAACCGACCTTGTGCGGGCAAAACCGACCTTGTAGAGGTTTTCTCTCCAAGTTTGGACCCCGGGACTCAACATATAAATAGAGGGGCAGGGCTAGCACACGGGACACATCAGGATTTCCCAAGCCGTGTGCCGGCAACCCTAGCCCTCTAGTTCCTCCGTCATAATCTCCGTAGTGCTTGGCGAAGCCCTGCTGAGATTGTTCCTCACCATCATCACCACGCCGTCGTGCTGCTGGAACTCATCCACTACTTCACCATCGCTCGCTGGATCGAGGAGGTGAAGGCGTCATCAAGCCATACGTGTGTTGAACGCGGAGGTGCCGTCCGTTCGGCATTAGTTCGTGATCGGTTCGAGGGACGACTTGCGATTTGGATCGCGGAGACGTTCGACTACATCAACCGCGTTTCTTAACGCTTCCGCTTAGCGATCTACAAGGGTATGTAGATACAATCTCCCTCTCGTAGATGCTCATCACCATGGATAGGTCTTGCGTGTGCGTAGGAAATTTTTTTGTTTCCCATGCAACATTCCCCAACAGTACCTAGGCATTCTTGTACATCCAATTGGCCAGAGAAATTGAAAGCCAAAATAACAATAATTGGATGTCCTTGAATGAGTAAAAATATGCATACCAACATGCTCACACAATAAGATGTCAAATAGAATATGTCAAACATGCACAACGACTCTAGTATCTACCAAGCACTTTGGCGATGACGTAGTCATCTATATATGAGTATATTGACCCAAGGAGCCAAGCAAGAATACTTGATCATAGGTCATACTCATCATTTAAGCACAATTGGGGTTGCCACTTTTAGATAAAGCTTTCAATGTGTTCACACCTTGTGAGATGCTTTAACTCAAGTCTTAGAGTAAAGCTCCCCCTTGATGTGATATCCCCTTTTAGAGGGATAAACTAACCTTGGGTTTGTCGTTGAAGACTTCATGTAGTTGTTGTAGTAGAAGATGCTCGTAGTTGATGAAGATCATCTTGAGTTGGGAGCTATCCTTGTTGTTTTGTACTCTTCTCACCTACATGGGTTAGTCCCACACAAGAAACAAATATAAGGATATCTATGGACATGGAGTGAAACACATATGTGATGATGTCCTTCGATACATTAATTACCTTGCTCCTTGCTTACCTATGAGGGAATGTGTGACTCCTTGAACTATTACATAAGGTTGGAGTTGATTGCAAATAGTTCTTGCCAAAAATGAGTGTGAGTGAACTTTGTTGGCGGAGTCACACCTCAAGAACTTCTCTAGTTCTTCTTTGGGACCCACATCAACTTGATGGGGATCCTTGGAGTTGAAGTAGCACTTGATTGTAACACCCCCTTGTAATGGTGCACAGTAATCACAATGATCAGTGCCTAATCATTTTGCTAAATAGGATATGATCAAGTTGAAATTCATATCTCATTTCAAATTCCACTTCAAAAGGCTCTAAGATTTTATTGTGATAAATTAAGTTTGCAAACAGCAAGAATAAATTGTTGCACACTTGTGAAAAAACACAAAACAAATGTTGTTAAGAAAAACAACATCATCTTGATGTTGGTGTGGACCCCACCATCCAAAACAGCAGCATAAAGCATTTTAAAGTGCCCTTAAATTCAATTGGAAAATGCAAACAGTTTCCAAAATTCCTCAAACTTGGTGTGACTATGTAGAATATTGCAAAGTATTTTATGGGCTAGGTCACACATTTTTGTTGAAGGAAATTATAGCTAAAACTAAATGAAACAGGAGCTGTGAAAAAAATCAGAAAAAGAAAACAGGAATAAAAGAAAAGGGCTCCTGTGCACTTAAGCCTGTGAGCTAGAGGCTAGCCCAGCCCACTAAGGGCCAGCAGAGGAGGGCCATGGCGTGCGTGCCGTCCGAATGGCGATCGTCGTGCTGTCGGCCATCTAGGGGCTCCCGCGAGGATAAGATCGCGCCCACGCCTCTCTCTCTCATCCCGCAAACCCTAGCGAGCCCTAGTTTCCCCTCTGTCCCTCTCCTCGCTCAGATTTGAGCTTGGCCAAGCGCAACAATGGCTGCGCCGGGCTGATGCATGTGGCCACAGCCGCTCCCACGCCTCCATTCGACGTCCAGGAGCTGCGCATCGTCTTCCTCGTCCCTCTGGAGCTCCAGATCGAGCCGGAGCGCGCTGCTGCTTCGCCCTGGACCCCTTCTTCCACCTCGGACCCGAGCGCTCGCCGCCGTCGATTTGCTCCTCTCCGTTGACCTTATGATGAGGATATATTCTATGAATACGATGATTCTAATTGTCTCAGCTGGAAGGAAATATTAAGCCTAGCCAATGATGAACAACAGGTGAATTCTCTCTTAGTTGATAATGCCAATTATTTTGATGAGAGCTTTATACTGCCTAAATCCTTGTGTGTATGTGTCATTAGGTACATTGGAGAGGAAGGCATGGCGCAAGGAGCAACTTGGGGCAAGAAGGAGAGCAAGGAGGCAATGCAGCTGAGCTGGGAGGAGGCTTCTGCAACTCCCAGGGCGGTAGTACCGCCCCACCCCAGCGGTAGTACCACCTGATATATTCTATGAATACGATGATTCTAATTGTCTCAGCTGGAAGGAAATATTAAGCCTAGCCAATGATGAACAACAGGTGAATTCTCTCTTAGTTGATAATGCCAATTATTTTGATGAGAGCTTTATACTGCCTAAATCCTTGTGTGTATGTGTCATTAGGTACATTGGAGAGGAAGGCATGGCGCAAGGAGCAACTTGGGGCAAGAAGGAGAGCAAGGAGGCAATGCAGCTGAGCTGGGAGGAGGCTTCTGCAACTCCCAGGGCGGTAGTACCGCCCCACCCCAGCGGTAGTACCGCTTGAGGCGGTACTACCGCCCCTACTACCGTGAAAACTACTGGCATCTTTTGGCGCTAACCGGTAGTAGAGCGGTACTGAAGCGGTAGTACCGCTTGGAGCGGTAGTACCGCATGACATCAGCGGTACTACCGTGCTGCCTGCGCGCAGAGTTTCGGGCTGACAGCCCATGTACCCCTTCGATCTATCTTAGGATATAAATACTCTTCCTTAGGGTTAGTTAGAGTTAGACCACGTTTAAGATAAACCCTAGTTCATGAGATTGCTTGTAAGCATTCATCTTGAATCCTCATCACCAATTCGTATCGATCTGGTGATTATATACTGCAAGTCAAGTGTGATCTGCTGTTCCATTGGGAATTAGTATATTGCAATTCTAACCGTTCGTGGTCGACGGCTGCGTGCGCAAGTGTGTGACGTTGTGAATATCCAAAGGGTTGAGACCTTTTGCATTGGCATCAGGGATCAAGCGAGGGAGAGTTCATCGGCGACATACAAGTTATCCTACACCATCATCATCACCACCGCCGCTTACTGAGAAGATCGGGACACCCCATATCACCTTAACTGCCCCGGGCCTTTCCGTCGCCGCAAGTGAGCTCCCCCGTGTCTTCCTCTTCCCCGCATAGCTCTGTAGGCCACCGTAGCGACCTCCTGACGGAACCGAGCTCCGGTTGCCGCCATGGCCGACGTGGAGCTCACTACAGAGTTGCTCGGGTAGCTCTGAGTTGGCCAGCGAGCTCGTGCTACTCCACTGAGCTGAGCCCGCACTAGCCCCGTTCTTTTTGACCGCTAGTTTGCGCGCGCCCGTGCTGGCCGAACGCCGCCGCCGCCAACGTCGATGTAGCGCTCGACTCCGGCCACCTCCGGTCCAGCTGCTCCCACCAAACGATAAAGCTCGTCTCCAGGAGCACGTAGGACCAACCGCGCTCAATTTGGTCCACTCTGGGCGAATCTCGAGCCCGGCCGTCGTTCCTGATGCTCGCCGGAGTAGCTCCGGCGCGTCACCGGGCGAGCAAACGCCGGCGCCATCCCCCTGTGACGCTGCCATGTGGGCCCGACCAGTCAGGAAGTTAATTAGGGACTAATTAATTTTTGCTACAGTCACTGACACTGGGGCCCACCCTTCGATTATATTAAATAAAATCCTTTGTTATGATATTGAGTGTATGACAGGTGGGGCCCCTCCCTAATTAATCTGTAATTACACTAAATTTAAGCCTGGGTAAAGTCTGAGTCACTGACAGCAGGGCCCCACATGTCGGGTTTGACCAGTCAACTGAGACTGTTGACTGTTGATGCAATTTTGAGGTCATGCTGACGTCATAGTGCATTTTTCAAATTAATAATAATTCTGTAATTTCAGAAAATGATTAAAACTTTCAAAAATCATAGAAATTAATCTGTAACTCGGATGAAAATAATTTATATATAAAAAATGATCAGAAAAATCCAAAGAATCTGAGTATGCCATCCATTTGTCTGTCACATGCTCCTAGCATGATGAACATGGAACAATCCCCCTCCGGATCATCTGTCGATAAATCCTAAGACCCGGGAGATATCGTCATATATTCTCCCGCTCTGTCTTATACGTTTAGTACCGCGTTAGACCACCCCTAGCACTGCATGTAGTCATGTCATGCATCGTGATGCATCTACTTGCTTTATATTTATTGTTTCTTCCCCCTTTTCTCTCCGGTAGACACCGAGACTGACGCCCCTACTGCTTCCGACTACGCCATTGAAGACCAGCCTTTTCCAGCAGAGCAACAAGGAAAGCAAACCCGCCTTGATCATTCGGATATCACCTATCCCTTCTCCCTCCTGCTTGCATTAGATTTTGCTACTGTTTTTAATAGCACCTATTCTGATGCATAGCCTGTTTTTGGATTACTGCTACTGCTTTTCCTGCTTCATAAAATGCCTAGTATAGGTATGGTTAGTGTCCCCCTGTGGTCCCCCACTTTTATTACTGTTGCCCCTGCTCATCATCTATGACACCGACGACTTGAAGACAGAAGACTCAGTCGTCATGACTGACATGCCGTTACCGACACATCACCTCTCACACCCAGAGTGTGATACTTCGAGATTGATTCCTCGGATATCCACTTGGGGCACTGACACCCAGCCACTATGACTTTGACACTGAAATACATGTGGAAGACGGGTCGGCCCCAAGGGTACCCGTGTATGTGTGAGATGTGGTGGGATGCGCCGGTAAGGCATCCAAAGGGTTAATTACGAGGCATGGCCGGACATGTGTTGTCCTTGCCACAAGTTCACGAGACGGGGCGACAGGATGAAGGCACTGATCGTCACGCAGCCTATTAATTCACTAACGGGTTTGGATATGTTATCTGAGAAGGCCTCTGGCCTCTTTCGCACTAACCACCACGCGGGTACAAGTATGGGCATTCTGCGTCTGTACATTCGACCGAAAGCTCTTCAGATGTCACATTGAGCGACATGCGCCCGGGTGGCCCGCGACAGCACCGTCTTTGTATTAAGAGGTGTTAGGACTGACGCCGGCCGTGAGCGTAACGTGCAGGATTGCGAGGGTGATTGGCCCATGACCCCGAGCGATTAGGATGTAGACCGGCGTGTTGGCCTCTCTACTGAGCCTAGGTAGGATTGTGGCGTATCGATCGGCCGAGGCCGGGTATGACCAAGAAATTGTGTCCGGCCAGAGTTTATCGAGCGTGTTGGGTAAGTTTGTGCACCCCTGCAGGGAAGTTTTATCTATTCGAATAGCCATGTCCACGGTTATGGACGCTCAGAGATTATCCTTATCTTTGATAACTAGCAAAGATACTTGTAATTACCTTTGGATATGTTGGCTCCGAGATTGCTTTCTCGCGGGCAGTCGAGGAAGAATCTCTGGGCATTGCCTTAATATGCTTATTAAAATATGCTAATCTACACCCGTCTAATGCTGCAAGACGCTGAAGATGCTAGTCTACGATAGGACTAGGCCTTCTCCCTCTTCTGGCATTTCTGCAGTTTAGTCCACAGTTACAGCCTCATTCTTTGATAATGGTGCATGTTATCATAGTTCTGATGTCAGTCTTGCGAGTACTTTGGATGAATACTCACTGTTGCTTTGCTCCCTCTTTTCCCCTTGATACGATTGCCGCGACCAGATGTTGGAGCCCAGGAGACTGCTTTCCCCGTTGGCGACTATGACTACTACCCCGACGGAGGCCACTACTACCAGGATGGAGCCTACTACGACGTGGAGCTCGCCGACGGCCAGGAGTAGTTCGGAGGCTCCCAGGCAGATGATATTTTTAGTCCCCCAAGTTTTGATGAGCAAATTTGTTATGATGAAAGCATGCCTCCTATTTATGATGATTATTGTGATGACATCTATGCTATAAATAATAATGATAACCATGAAACTTGTCATCATGATTTTAATTTTCAATTGGATTATGCTTCACATGATAGTTATTTTGTTGAGTTTGCTCCCACTACTATTGATGAGAATAAATTTGCTGATGTGGTGAGTAGTAAAACTTCTATGCTTGTGGATCATGAAGATAATGCTTTATGTGCGGGTTATATTGTGAAATTCCTTCATGATGCTACTGAAAAATTATTATGAGGGAGGAACATATGCTTGTAGGAATAGCAATAATATCAAGTTTCCTCTCTATGTGTTCAAAGTTTTGAAGTTATGCTTGTTTAGCCTTCCTATGCTAGTTCATTGTTGCTCCCATAAATTGTTTGCTCACAAAATCCCTATGCATAGGAAGTGGGTTAGACTTAAATGTGCTTGTCATGAGATTCATGATGCTCTCTTGCATGTTTCAATTACTATTCCTATGTGAGCATCATTGAAATCATCATGCCTAGCTAAAAGGCATTATAGAAAAGCGCTTGTTGGGAGACAACCCAACACTTTTCCTTTCTGTTTATGTGTGTCCACATGATTAAGCTACTGTATACTCATGTTTTATAGCTTTTGTTTCAATAAAGTGCCAAGTAAAGCCTTTGGGATAGTGTGGATGATAGTTGACTTGATTCTGTGCAAAAATAGAAACTTTTGCTCTCAGTCCAGGAATTTTGTAAATTCACTGGAACTTTCTTTTGATCTGAATTTTTTACACATGATTGATATACAAATTTCCTAGAATTTCCAAATTTTTCAGAATTTTTAGGCACTGGGAAGTATGGTTATACTACAAATCTTCACAGACTGTTCTGTTTTTGAAAGATTCTGTTTTGCATGCATAGTTTGCTTGTTTTAGTGTTCCCATAGCTTATATTCAGTGATATAAAATATGGGAGTGATAGAATACAGTAGGTATTATGTGAGAACAATTATGAATCTTGTCTTGACAGTACCTAAGTGAATGATCTTTATTTATTATACTAACCCATCTCACGAAGTTCCGTTAAGTTTTGTGTGATTGAAGTTTTCAAGTTTTGGGTGAGACACCGATATGAGGAGAATAAGGAGTGACAAGAACCTAAGCTTGGGGATGCCCAAGGCACACCCAAGGTAATATCCAAGGAATACTCAAGCGCCTAAGCTTGGGGATGCCCCGGAAGGCATCCCCTCTTTCATCTTCAACACTATCGGTATATCTTACTTGGAGCTATATTTTTATTCGTCACATAATATGAGTTTTGCTTGGAGTGTCATATTGTTTTGTTGTTTTCTGTTAGGTGTTATTTATAATCTTGTTTTTCAATAAAAAGTTCCAAGAATTGCCTTAGGATGCTTGCATTGCATGTTTGATGTGTGCTGTGTAAAAACAGAAACTTTTGCTGTAGTGTTTGAATTTTCATATTTTACTGGAACGTGGAACGTTTCTGAAAGTTTTACACAGTGTTGTCATATAAATTTTATATCATTTCCTAAATTTTCATAATTTTTTGAGTTACAGAAGTACACTATTTTCATAAAATGCTACAGACTGTTCTGTTTGGACAGATTGCTGTCATAGTTTTGTTATCTACTTATCCTATAGTTTCCATAGCCTATATTGGTAGATATAAATTGTAGAATTGATAGAAAACAGTAGATTATATTTGAAAATTATTATGTAACTCATCTTGGCAGTACATAAAGAGTTGATTTGTTATTATGTGTACTAACCTATCTCACGAGTTCTTTTCAAGTTTTGTGTGGAAGATGTTTTTGACAATAGGTGAAACCATGACATGAGAGGATTGAACGAGATACAAAAGCTCAAGCTTGGGGATGCCCAAGGCACCCCAAGTAAATATTTCAATAAGTCTCAAGCATCTAAGCTTGGGGATGCTACGCATCCCACCTCTCTTCATCAACAATTATCGGTTAGCCTATGTTGAGCCTAAATTTTTATTCGTTCACACGATGTGTGCTATTCTTGGAATGATATTTTTCTTTTGCTTGCTGTTTAATAAAATACTCAGATCTGAAAACCTTTATTGAGAGAGAGAGTCCTGACATAGCTACTTAATTGTTTGACTACTCATTAATCTTCACTTATATCTTTTGAGAGTAGCTTGTCATTTCCTCTCATGCTTCACTTGCACCTTTTTGAGGGATGAAATCTCTATGCTCATGTGCTTCTTTTAAATTTGTTTGAGCTTGTTGAAAAAGCAATAGCAATATATGAAACTAGTCCCAAAGTGATAGATATCCAAGGAGGATATAATGAAGATCATTGGACAAATTAAACTTGATTCTTTGTAATAGTTTTCAAACATGATGGTAGTAATATGTGAGTCATGTTAGTGAGTAATTATGCTTTAGTAGGAATATTGGTGTTAAGGTTTGTGATTCCCTATGCAAGTACGAAAGTCAATAGTTATGCAATGAAGTTACGTCCTACTTGTGGTGCATTATTCGGTGTTACTTATGTTCAATGCTCACTTAGGTGAATTTTCGTTTCTTGGTTTGGTTGCTTCCCAATCTATTTGCTAGCCTCCATTTTTACTAAGTAGAAATACTACTTGTCCATCCAAAATCCTTAAACCAAGTTTTGCCTTATGAGTCCACCATACCTACCTATATGCGGTATTTCCATGCCGTTACAAGTGTGCCATCTCTAAATTTTCAAAATAAATTTTATCTTTTGTGTGCCCGTACCGCTCATGAAACGGTGGGGAGTATCCAATATTTTTTCCATGCTAGGTGTGTTATTCTCACGATATGTGTTGATTCACTATCATTCACGAGAAAGTGGCTGGTATTCGGGATGCCCAGTTCCATGCTCAAAAATCAAATCAAAATATAATGAAACAAAACTCCCCCAGGATTGTTGTTTGTATGGACGGTACCCGTGGATTCGGCTCGCCATGGAGTGTGATTGATTGGTGGAGGGGGAGTAAAAACTTTACCATTCTGTTTGGGAACCGCCTATAATGTATCTAGCATGGAAAGTATTGTGAGCTACTTTGTCGTTTTCGTTGACAGGAAAAGCATGCCACTCAAAATATTTTTCTCTCTCAATTTAAACCTTGAGCTCTGGCACCTCTACAAATCCCTACTTCCCTCTGCGAAGGGCCTATCTATTTACTTCATGCAATTTTTATTTTTGCTTTGAGTCTCCATCTTCTCTTATAAGCACCAACTAGGGGGCACTATGATCGTACTTGAGCATTGGGCATAGCTAATATTTGAGGGTGTTTCATGAATGGATCAATGATTGAGCATGATGGGCTAGGGATAACTTTCTTTAGTGTTGATATTTTGAAAGACATGGTTGCTTGTTGACATGCTTGAGTATTGAAGTCATTATGTTAAAACTAGACTACTGCTTTGAATCATTTACAAGTCCAAATGTCCATGCTATACAAAGAAGAAAAGAATATGATGAACATGTTAGGTAGCATTCACACTTCATAAATTATTTCTTTTATCATTTACCTACTCGAGGATGAGCAGGAATTAAGCTTGGGGATGCTGATACGTCTCCAACGTATCTATAATTTATGAAGTATTCATGCCATGTTTACAATAATTCTATATGATTTTGGTATGATTTTATTAGAACTAACCCGGACTGATGTTGTTTTCAGCAGAACTACCATGGTGTCGTTTTTTGTGCAGAAATAAAAGTTCTCGGAATGGGCTGAAAATTTACGGAGAATATTTTTGGAAAATATAAAAAAATACTGGAGCAAAAAGATACCGGAGAGGAGTCCCGAGGCAGTCACAAGCCTAGGGGGCGCGCCCCCCTGGCTTGTGGGTCCCTCGAGCACCCCCCTGACGTGATTCCAACGCCAAATATTCCTATAAATACAGAAACCCCCGAAAAGAAACCTAGATCGGGAGTTCCGCCGCCGCAAGCCTCTGTAGGCACGAAAAACCAATCGGCAGCCCGTTCCGGCACCCTGTCGGAGGGGGAAACCATCACCGGAGGCCATCTTCATCATCCCGGCGGTCTCCATGACGAGGAGGGAGTAGTTCACCCTCGGGGCTGAGGGTATGTACCAGTAGCTATGTGTTTGATCTCTCTCTCTCCCGTGTTCTTGAGATGGCACGATCTTGATGTACCGCGAGCTTTATTAATATAAATGAATCATATGGAGTTTTCCCCTCTCTATCTTCTTGTGATGAATTGAGTTTTCCCTTTGAAGTTTTCTTATCGGATTGACTCTTCTTAGGATTTGAGAACACTTGATGTATGTCTTGCGATGGGATATCCGTGGTGACAATGGGATGTTCTATTGATCCACTTGATGTATGTTTTGGTGATCAACTTGCGGATTCCGTGACCTTGGGAATCTATGCATAGGGGTTGGCACATGTTTTCGTCTTGACTCTCCGGTAGAAACTTTGGGGCACTCTTTGAAGTTCTTTGTGTTGGATTAAACATGATGAATCTGAAATTGTGTGATGCATATCGTATAATCAAGCCCATGGGTACTCGTGGTGACATTGGAGTATCTAGGTGACATTAGGGTTTTGGTTGATGTGTATCTTAAGGTGTTATTTTAGTATGAACTCTAGGGCTGTTCGTGACACTTATAGGGATAGCTCATACGATTGATCGGAAAACATAACTTTGAGGTGGTTTCGTACCCTACAATAATTTCTTCGTTTGTTCTCCGCTATTGGTGACTCTGGAGTGAACTCTTTGTCGCACGTGAGGGATTTACATATGATTCAACTATGTCAGTATTGTTGAGAGAACTTGCACTAGTGAAAGTATGAACCCTAGGCCTTGTTTCTAAGCATTGCAATACCGTTTGTGCTCACTTTTATCATTAGTTACCTTGCTGTTTTTATATTTTCAGATTACAAATACCTATATCTACCATCCATATTACACTTGTATCTCCATCTCTTCGCCGAACTAGTGCACCTATACAATTTACCATTGTATTGGGTGTGTTGGGGACACAAGAGACTCTTTGTTATTTGGTTGCAGGGTTGTTTGAGAGAGACCATCTTCATCCTACGCCTCCCACGGATTGATAAACCTTAGGTCATCCACTTGAGGAAAATTTGCTACTGTCCTACAAAACTCTGCGCTTGGAGGCCCAACACGAACCTACAAGAAGAAGGTTGCGTAGTAGACATCAATGTCCACCTTGCTGTCCCTGCTCACGAAGTCCCTGACTTCGCCTCCTTGGTGAACAAGGCCGTCCAGATAGAGACAGGTCTACAGAGGTACAAGGATCACACCAAGCGCAATCGTGACGTGGGTTCATCTTCGGGCTCACGCCCCCAGAAGCAAAGGGTCTAGACCCCCAACAACTATCGTCCGCCTGCTTATGCCCCAAGGCCATCCTATATGGCGCCTCGTCTGCCTCCTCCACCATCAAGGCAGCCAAGAGCTACACCAGCAAGAGCTCCTCCTCCTTCACGTCCTGAGGATGGACTATGCTTCAAGTGTGGCCGTCCAGGTCACCGTGCTAAAGATTGCAGGCAGGGTCAGAAACAGCTTGCGCTGCCGAACTATCAGCCCCGCAACAGCAATGCCAGATTCCCTTATGCTCGTGGTCAGGCCAACCACACCGATATGAATGAAGCTCAAGATCAGCCGTCTACTGTGATGGGTACACTTCTTGTTAATTCAATACCCGCATCCGTTTTATTTGATTCGGGATCATCGCATTCATTCATGTCAGAAGAGTTTGCATCTAAGCATAACCTTAAGTGCGAAACATGGACATTCTAGTAATGGTATCCACTCCCGCGGGAAATTGTCAAACCTCCGTGGTTTGCCCCAATGTTACCGTTGAAATTGAAGGGCTAGAATTCCTTGTCTCGCCCATTGTATTAGGGTCTTCCAATATTGACTTGTTATTGGGGATGGAATGGATGGTGGCACTTAGTGCTTCAATCGTGTGTGCCACTAGGACCATGCATCTTCTGCACCCTTCAAATGAGTTAGTGGTCCATACCGCTCGTCTTGTTCGAAATGCCGAGACTGAGATACATTGGATGAACGCATTGAATGCATCATCTCTTGAGGGGATTGAAAGCATTCCAGTGGTTCGAGAATTTCAAGATGTATTTTCGGAAGAACTACCAGGAATCCCTCCTGTTAGAGCAGTCGAGTTCATCATCGACTTGAAACCAGGCACCACTCCAATTGCTAAGCGGCCCTATAAGATGCCTCCTCATGAACTCCTTGAACTTAAGGAGGAAATCGACAAATCGCTTTGCAAAGGTTTTATCCGTCGAAGTTCCTCAGCTTGGGGAGCACCTTCTCTCTTCGTCAATAAGAAAGATGGCACGAATCGGTTAGTTCAAGATTACCGGCCCATCAACCAGGCAACAATCCAGAATAAATATCCGCTTCCTCGGATCAATGATTTGTATGATCAGCATGCTGGATCATCGGTGTTTTCTAAACTCGACTTGAGGTTGGGTTATCATCAGATCTGAGTTCGTGAAGAAGACATTCCAAAGACCGCATTTGTTACTCGCTATGGCTCATACGAGTACACCGTCATGTCTTTCGGCCTAACAAATGCCCCAGCAACTTTCTCTCAGTTAATGAATTATATCTTCATGGATTATCTCGACAAGTTAGTCATGGTTTATCTGGATGATATCCTGGTATATTCCAAGAATGAAGAAGAACATGCAGAACATCTTTGTCTTGTGCTAGGAAGGCTTCGAGAACATCAGCTATATGCCAAGTTCTCTAAGTGTGAGTTCTGGCTACCCGAAGTAACTTACCTTCGTCATGTGATCTCCAAGGATGGAATTGTCGTCAACCCAACGAGTTCAGGCTATTATCGACTGGCGTCCCCCGAAGACTGTCAAAGAAGTCAGAAGCTTTCTCGGACTTGCCAGCTATTGTTGTCGCTTTGTCGAGAATTTCTCAAAGATTGCAAAGCCACTGACCAACCTGCTTCACAAAGGCGTTAAGTTCGAGTGGACGGACAAATGTCAGGAAAGTTTCCAGACACTCAAGGACAAGCTGACATCAGCTCCAGTGCTTGCTCCTCCGGATTCTCGCAAGGACTTCATCATCTATTGCGACGCTTCTCGTCAAGGATTAGGCTGTGTCCTAATGCAAGAGCGCAGAGTAATAGCTTATGCCTCAAGACAGTTGTGCCCTCATGAAGAGAACTATGCAGTTCATGACCTCGAACTAGCTGCAGTTGTCTATGCCTTAATAAATTGGCGACATTACCTTCTTGGTAATCGTTGCGAGATCTACACTAATCACCAAAGTTTGAAGTATTTGTTTACTCAACCAGACTTGAATCTTCGTCAGCGAATATGGATGGAAGCTCTTACAGACTATGATTTCGGTATTTCATATACCCCCGGCAAAGCAAATGTCATGGCCGATGCCTTGAGCCGAAAAGGTTACTGCAACAATTTTATGGTGGAGAAAGCTAATCCTCGTCTTTATGAAGAGCTTCACAAGTTGAACCTTCACATTGTTCCAAAGGGTTTTCTCAATAACCTTCTTGTGGAACCGGATCTTCACAAGGCTATTGTAATTGCACAAGAGAAATACAAGGAAGTTGACCATATCAAGAGTGAACTTGCTACACAGACAATCAAAGACTTCCCGATAGGTGAAGATGGAGCTTTATATTTCAGGGATCGTCTTGTGGTCCCCTAATTTGATCTAATGACAAAGAAAGTCATGAAGGAAGCTCACGACACACCACTGTCTATTCACCCTGGAAGTACCAAGATGTACCGGGACATTCGACAGAAATATTGGTGGCCCCTTATGAAGCAAGACATTGCCCGATACATTGAAGAATGCCACGTTTGTCGTCAAGTTAAAGCAGAACATCAGAAACCTGTAGGACTTCTGCTACCACTGCCTATTCCTGAATGGAAATGGGATAAAATTCAGATGGACTTTATTACTGGTCTTCCCAGGTCGCAGAAAGGTCATGATGCTATTTTTCTCGTCATCGACCGATTCTCCAAGGTTGCACACTTTCTGCCAGTTAAAGAGTCTATCACTGCTAGTCAGTTAGCGGAATTATATATCTCCAGAATTGTGTCACTACATGGCATTCCGAAGGAGATTAGTTCAGATCGAGGTAGCATTTTCACCTCGCATTTCTGGGATAGTTTCCAAAAGGCTATGGGTACTCAAATAACCTGGAGCACTGCTTATCACCCGTAGTCTCAGGGTCAAGTTGAAAGGGTTAATCAAGTGCTTGAAGATATGTTGGGTGCATGTGTCATTTCATTTGGCAAGAAGTGGGAAGAATCTCTTCCATATGCAGAGTTCTCCTACAACAACAGCTATCAAGACAGCTTGAAGATGGCCCCATTTGAAGTGCTCTATGGACGTAAGTGTCGAACTCCTCTGAATTGGTCAGAAACTGGGGAACGTGCACTCATTGGTCCGGATATTATTCAACAAGCAGAAGAACAAGTTCGAATTGTGCGAGAGAATCTCAAAGCGGCTCAGTCCCGTCAGAAGAGCAACTATGATCGTAAACATTGGGGAATTACTTAATTCCCCGATGACATGGTTTATCTGCGTGTCACTCCTATGAGAGGCACCCATCGGTTTGGTGTGAAAGGCAAGTTAGCTCCTCGCTACATTGGTCCTTTCCGTGTTATCGCCAGACGTGGACCGGTGGCATATAAATTGGAACTGCCACCGCAATTCTCTCATCTTCATGATGTCTTCCATGTTTCGCAATTGCGCAAATGCTTCAAGGATCCGCAACGAGCAGTGAATTATGAGATGCTTGAGTTACAAGATGATCTCTCTTACAAAGAGCATCCGATCCGCATCCTTGATGAAGCTGAACGGAAGACTCGGCACAAGACTACCAAGTTCCTGAATGTTCAGTGGTCAAATCATTTAGAAGATGAAGCCACTTGGGAATGCGAGGATCATCTTCGCGAAGAATACCCCGAGCTTTTCCCTTCTACTTCTTAATTCTCGGGACGAGAATTCTTGTTAGTAGAGGAGAGTTGTAATACCCCCCTTGTAATGGTGCACAGTAATCACAATGATCAGTGCCTAATCATTTTGCTAAATAGGATATGATCAAGTTGAAATTCATATCTCATTTCAAATTCCACTTCAAAAGGCTCTAAGATTTTATTGTGATAAATTAAGTTTGCAAACAGCAAGAATAAATTTTTGCACACTTGTGAAAAATCACAAAACAAATGATGTGAAGGAAAACAACATCATCTTGATGTTGGTGTGGACCCCACCATCCAAAACAGCAGCATAAAGCATTTTAAAGTGCCCTTAAATTCAATTGGAAAATGCAAACAGTTTCCAAAATTCCTCAAACTTGGTGTGACCATGTAGAATATTGCAAAGTATTTTATGGGCCAGGTCACACATTTTTGTTGAAGGAAATTATAGCTAAAACTAAATGAAACAGGAGTTGTGAAAGAAAACAGAAAAAGAAAAGAGGAATAAAAGAAAAGGGCTCCTGTGCACTTAAGCCTCTGAGCTACAGGCTGGCCCAGCCCACTAAGGGCCGGCCTTTTCTTCCACCTCGCACCAGCAGAGGAGGGCAATGGCACGCGTGCCGTCCGAACGGCGATCGTCGTGCTGTCGGCCATCTAGGGGCTCCCGCGAGGATAAGATCGCGCCCACGCCTCTCTCTCTCATCCCGCAAACCCTAGCGCGCCCTAGTTTCCCCTCTGTCCCTCTCCTCGCTCAGATTTGAGCTCGGCTAAGCGCAACAATGGCTGCGCCGGGATTGATGCACATGGCCATAGCCGCTCCCACGCCTCCGTTCGATGTCCAGGAGATGTGCATCGTCTTCCTCGTCCCTCTGGAGCTCCAGATCGAGCCGGAGCGCGCTGCTGCTTCACCCTGGACCCCTTCTTCCACCTCGGGTCCGAGCGCTCACCGCCGTCGATTTGCTCCTCTCCGTCGACCTTAACTGCCCCGGGCCTTTCCATCGCCGCAAGTGAGCTCCCCCGCGTCTTCCTCTTCCCCGCATAGCTCTGTAGGCCACCGTAGCGGGCTCCTGACGGAACCGAGCTCCGGTTGCCGCCATGGCTGACGTGGAGCTCACTACAGAGCCGCTCGGGCAGCTCTGAGCTGGCCAGCGAGCTCGTGCTGCTCCACTGAGCTGATCCCGCGCTAGCCCCGTTCTTTTTGACCGCTAGTTTGTGCGCGCCCGTGCTGGCCGAATGCTGCCGCCGCCAACGTCGATGTAGCGCTCGACTCCGGCCACCTCCGGTCTAGCTGCTCCCACCAAACGACGCGGCTCGTCTCCAAGAGCACGTAGGACCAAACCGCGCTCGATTTGGTCCACTCTGGGCGAATCCCGAGCCCGGCCGCCGTTCCTGATGCTGGCCGGAGTAGCTCCGGCGCGCCACCGCGCGAGCAAACGTCGGCGCCGTCCCCCTGTGACGCTGCCATGCGGGCCCGACCAATCAGGAAGTTAATTAGGGACTAATTAATTTTCGCTACAGTCACTGACACTGGGGCCCACCCTTGCATTAGATTAAATAAAATCCTATGTTATGATAATGAGTGTAAGACAGGCGGGGCCCCTCCCTAATTAATCTGTAATTAGATTAAATTTAAGCCTGGGTTAAGTCTGAGTCACTGACAGCAGGGCCCCACATATCGGGTTTGACTAGTCAACTGAGACTGTTGACTGCTGATGCAATGTTGAGATCATGCTGACGTCATAGTGCATTTTTCGAATTAATAATAATTCTGTAATTTCAGAAAATGATTAAAACTTCCAAAAATCATAGAAATTAATCTGTAACTCGGATGAAAATAATTTATATATGAAAAATGGTCAGAAAAATCCAAAGAATCTGATTATGCCATCCATTTGTCTGTCACATGCTCCTAGCATGATGAACATGGAACAATCCCCCTCCGGATCATCTGCCGACAAATCCTAAGACCTGGGAAATATCGTCAGATATTCTCCCGCTGTGTCTTATATGTTTAGTACCGCGTTAGACCACCCCTAGCACTGCATGTAGTCATGCCATGCATCGTGATGCATCTGCTTGCTTTATATTTATTGTTTCTTCCCCCTCTTCTCTCCGGTAGACACCGAGACTGACGCCCCTGCTGCTTCCGACTACGCCACTGAAGACCAGCCTTTTCCAGCAGAGCAACAAGGCAAGCAAACCCCCCTTGATCATTCCGATATCACCTATCCCTTCTCCCTCCTGCTTGCATTAGATTTTGCTACTATTTTTAATAGCACCTATGCTGATGCATAGCCTGTTTTTGGATTACTGCTACTGCTTTACCTGCTTCATAAAATGCCTAGTATAGGTATGGTTAGTGTCCCCCTATGGTCCCCCACTTTTATTATTGTTGCCCCTGCTCATCATCGATGACACCGAGGACTTGAAGACAGAAGACTCAATCGTCATGACTGACAAGCCGTTACCGACACATCACCTCTCACACCCCGAGTGTGATACTTCGAGAATGATTCCTCGGATATCCACTTGGGGCACTGACACACAGCCACTATGACTTTGACACTGAAATACATGTGGAAGACGGGTCAGGCCCAAGGGTACCCGTGTATGTGTGAGATGTGGTGGGATGCGTCGGTAAGGCATCCAAAGCGTTAATTACGAGGCGTGGCCGGACATGTGTTGTCCTTGCCACAAGTTCTCGAGACGGGGCGACAGGATGAAGGCACTGATCGTCACGCAGCCTCTTAATTCACTAACGGGTTTGGATATGTTATCTGAGAAGGCCTCTGGCCTCTTTCGCACTAACCACCACGCGGGTACAAGTATGGGCATTCTGCGTCTGTACATTCGACCGAAAGCTCTTCAGATGTCACATTGAGCGACACGCGCCTGGGTGGCCCGCGACAGCACCGTCTTTGTATTAAGAGGTGTTAGGACTGACGCCGGCCGTGAGCGTAACGTGCAAGATTGCGAGGGTGATTGGCCCATGACCCCGAGCGATTAGGATGTAGACCGGCGTGTTGGCCTCTCTACCGAGCCTAGGTAGGATTGCGGCGTATCGATCGGCCGAGGCCGGGTATGACCAAGAAATTGTGTCCGGCCAGAGTTTATCGAGCGTGTTGGGTAAGTTTGTGCACCCCTGCAGGGAAGTTTTATCTATTCGAATAGCCATGTCCACGGTTATGGACGCTCAGAGATTATCCTTATCTTTGATAACTAGCAAAGATACTTGTAATTACCTTTGGATATGTTGGCTCCGGGATTGCTTTCTCGCGGGGAGTCGACGAAGAATCTCTGGGCATTGCCTTAATATGCTTATTAAAATATGCTAATCTACACCCGTCTAATGCTGCAAGACGCTGAAGATGCTAGTCTACGATAGGACTAGGCCTTCTCCCTCTTCTGGCATTTCTGCAGTTTAGTCCACAGTTACAGCCTCATTCTTTGATAATGGTGCATGTTATCATAGTTCTGATGTCAGTCTTGCGAGTACTTTGGATGAGTACTCACCGTTGCTTTGCTCCCTCTTTTCCCCTTGATACGATTGCCGCGACTAGATGTTGGAGCCCAGGAGACTGCTTTCCCCCTTGGCGACTATGACTACTACCCCGACGGAGGCCACTACTACCAGGATGGAGCCTACTACGACGTGGAGCTCGCCGACGGCCAGGAGTAGTTCGGAGGCTCCCAGGCAGGAGGCCTCGCCTTTTCGATCTAGTTTGTCGTTGTTATGCTCAGCCTTCTTAAGGCAGACTTGTTTACTTTTATGTTTGTACTCAGATGATGTCGCTTTCGCTGACTTATGTACTCAAGCTTTTGTATTCGAGCCCTCGAGGCCCCTGGCTGTAATATGAAGCTTGAATTATTTTAATTTGTGTTTAGAGTTGTGTTGTGATATCTTCCCGTGAGTCCCAGGTCTTGATCGTGCATGGTTGCGTGTATGATTAGTGCACGGTTAAACCGGGGGTGTCACATTGATGAAGTAGAACTAGTAGTTGCCATGGGAACCCACTTGACAATGGCTTGAGATTCTTCTTCAAATGAGTCAATCTCCTCTTGAAGCTTGTCTTTGCCCTTGAGCTTGTGATCTTGTGGTGGAAGGTCTTCTTGAGCTTTTCTTCCCTTAGAGAGAGTAGGATCATACTTCTCCTTTTGGGGAACAAACTTTGTCTTGGGGTATTGACCTTCTTCCCATTCAACTCCATTTGCATTGAAATAGCCAATGCTTTGTTTCTTCCGTTGCCATCCTTGCTTGCATACAATCTCCTCAAATTGCTTACTTCCGGCAAGACTCTTGTAGACACCTTTTTCTATAATTCCTTTCAATAAATCATTTTCTTGCTCAAGTGTAACTTGGCTAAGAGAATCATTAGTGGAATCAATAGAAATACTAGAAGCAACATCATTTGATTTAGCATTTTTATTGTTGCTACTAGATGAAGAACCATTCTTGCCTTTGTTACTAGTTTGCTTAGATTTAACTTGTGGAACAAAAGTAGACAAGAATAATCATTTGGCTAGATAAGAAGAACTCTTCTTTCGAAGATCGTCATTGATAGCTTTAAGAAACTCATGTTCTTGCTCTAAATTTAGCTTCTCGAAGCGTAACTTCTGATGAGTTCTTAGAAGCTCTCTATGATCTTCTTGAGTAGATTCATGAGCTAACTTAAGAGTGTTTAGTTCTTTAGTTAGGAGCTCAATCTCCTTCTTATCATCATCACACGAGTTATCTTGACTAGCATGATTATTATCAAGTTCATTTTGACTAACATCACTAGTTTTATCAAAGAGCAAGTCATCATCTCCTAATAAGTCATCCTCATCACTATTAAAGTCAATGTATTCGGGGTGTGATACCTTGGGGCCTTTAGCCATGAAGCAACTTCCAGCTCCTTCATTTGGTGAATCAAACAAGTCATAGGAGTTGGAGGAAACAAGTGCAAGTCCGGCAACACCTTCATCTTTACTACAGTCGGAGTCGGAGTGGTAGCTTCTCTTGGATTGGTTGTCGGATTCGGAGCCGGATACCCATTCACCAACACGAGCTTGATGTCTTCTTCTTGAGTAGCTCTTGGTGTACTTGTCCTTCTTCTCCGAGTCCTTGCTTCTCCGGGAGGGTCTTCATTCATAGCGATCTTCTCTACTCCTTCTCTCTCTTCGAGGTGACTCATCTCTTGAGCTTCTTCTTATAGGTGACTCTTCTCTTCTCTTGGAGGGGGCCAAGCACTCATTGGAAAAGTGTCCGGGTCTTCCACAATTGTAACAATTTTGGTCACGACTAGATGAACGCTTCTCTTCATATCTTGAGTTGGAGCTTCTCTCTTTGCCTTTATTCTTGTAGAACTTGTTGAATTTCTTAACCGTGAGGCTTATCTCTTCATTGGTAACAAGGTTGTCACTTGAGGTAGCGGGAAAATCACTTGTGGCTTTGTATGCACCACTTGATTTGTTGTGGAGCTCTTCTTTGTCTTTGAGTGATATCTCATGAGCAACAATCCTTCCAATGACTTCCGTGCGCTTGAGATCTTTGTAATTTGGCATCATTTGGATCAATGTGTGATACATCTCCAACGTATCTACTTTTCCAAACACTTTTGCTCTTGTTTTGGACTCTAATTTGCATGATTTGAATGAAATTAACCCGGACTGATGCTGTTTTCAGCAGAACTACCTTGGTGTTATTTTTGTGCAGAAATAAAAGTTCACAGAATTGGACGACACTTTTTGTGATTTTTTTCTGGAATATATAATGAATTTTGGAGCGAAGAACTACCAGAGGAGGGCTGCCATGGGGCCACAAGGCAACAGGGCGCGGCCCAGCCCCTGGCCGCGCCCTGTTGTGTGGTGGGTCCCACGCAACTCCTTCGACCCAAATTCCAGTCCTATAAATTCACATCTTCGGAGAAAAAAATCAGAGAGAAGATTTCAACGCGTTTTACGAGATGGAGCCGCCGCCACCTCCTGTTCTTCCTCGGGAGGGCTGATCTGGAGTCCGTTTGGGGCTCCGGAGAGGGGGATTCGTCGCTGTCATCATCACCAACCCTTCTCCATCGACAATTCCATGATGCTCACCGCCGTGAGTGAGTAATTCCTTTATAGGCTTGCTGGACGGTGATGGGATTGGATGAGATTGATCATGTAATTGAGTTAAGTTGATAGGACTTGATCCCTAGTATCCATTATGTTCTGAGATTTGATGTTGCTATGACTTTGCTATGCTTAATGCTTGTCACTAGGGCCCGAGTGCCATGATTTCAGATCTGAACCTATTATGTTTTCATGAATATAAGAGTGATTTGGATCCTATCTTGCAAGTTGTATTCACCTATTACGTGTCATGATCCGCATACACCAAGGTGACAATAATTGGGATTCTTTCCAGTGATTGCCATAGTTTGCGGAGTTCATGTTTGCACCATGTGTTAATGCTTTGTTCCGGTTCTCTATTAAAAGGAGGCCTTAATATACCTTAGTTTCCAATAGGACCCCGCTGCCACGGGAGGGTAGGACAAAAGATGTCATGCAAGTTCTTATCGCAAGCATGTATGACTATATACGGAATACATGCCTACATTACATTGATGAATTGGAGCTAGTTCTGTATCGCCCTAGTGTGTAACTGTTACATGATTGATGTCATCTAAATCATTATCAATCACCGATCCACGTGCCTATGCTTTTCACATATTGAATCTTGCTAAGTTACAACTGTCGCTGCTACTGTCACAACTGCTACATAATTGCTGCTATCACTGTCACTGTTACTATTGCTACTATTATTTGCCGTGCTACTAAATCTTTGCTGCAGAGAGATATCCCAGGTGTGGTTGAATTGACAACTCAACTTCTAAGGCCGATAAATATTCTTTGGCTCCCCTTGTGTCAAATCAATAAATTAGGGTGAAATACTGCCCATGAAGACTGTCGCGATCCCCTATACTTGTGGGTTATCAATGTGCACACGGTGTCATATTTTCCATCCAAGGCTCTAAGGATCTTCTTAATGATGAATTTGTCGGTCATCTCTTCACTTCCTAAGCCGGCAATCTCATTTGTGATGAGAGCGAGCCTAGAGTACACTTCAGTGACTCCTTCACCATCCTTCATCTTGAACTTGTCAAGTTGATTTTGCAGCATATCCAACTTAGATTCCCTGACGGATTCGATTCCTTCGTACATATCAACCAAAGTATCCCAAATTTCCTTCGCATTCTCAAGACGGCTTATCTTGTTGAACTCTTCGGGGCATAGGCAGTTGAATAGAATGTCGCATGCTTGAGCGTTGTATTGCAACATCTTCAATTCTTCCGTAGTCGCTTCACGATCCGGTTCCTTTCCATCACCAAAGAATTCACCTTGCAATCCAACACGAACAACAGCCCAAACGGCGGGGTTATGACCAAGAATATGCATTTTCATTTTATGCTTCCAACTAGCAAAGTTTGTACAATCAAAATATGGACCTCTACGGTGGTAATTTCCCTCACTAGACGCCATACTCTCCTAGGTTGTGAAACCAATGCAATGGAAACCTGGCTCTGATACCACTTGTAGGATCCAAAGTATGTCTAGAGGAGGGGTGATTAGACTACTTGACCAAATAAAAATCTAGCCTTTTCCCAATTTTAATTGTTGGCAAGTTTTAGCAATTATATCAAGTCAAGCACACCCTACACATGCAAGTCTAAGAGTATAGCAGCGGAAAGTAAGGCATGCACATGTAAGTAGAGGGAAGGGATAGGGTTTAGACAGAATATTTTGTGGGAGAATTTATGAGTATTTTTGGTGGCTAACTCTAAGCAGTTGAGCAACCAGATCATCATGGATACCTCATCCCCTTTTAATAGTATTGGCTTTCCTATGGACTCAAGTGTGATTTCTCACAAAATGCAAAATGTAGAGTCTTGAATCTTGTTGCCAATTGATGTTCCTTGCATCTAGGGAATCTCCTCACAATCCTTTGCCAATCCATTCATTAAACTTTTCCTGAAATATACTTGGTAGAATCATTAGTCCAATGAAATATATGTTGTTATTAATTACCAAAACCACCTAAGGAGAAGTTGTGCTTTCACCGGGGTGGGGCGGGGCGGGCGTGGGGTGCGTCCGCGGCCGCGGGGCGCCATTTAGGGGTGGGGTGAGTGCGGTGCGCGGGGCGGGGCGAGGGGCGAGCCGTTGATGTCTACTACACAACTTTATTCTTGTAGACTTTGTTGGGCCTCCAAGTGCAGAGTTTTGTAGGACAGTAGCAATTTTCCCACAAGTGGATGACCTAAGGTTTATCAATTCGTGGGAGGTGTAGGATGAAGATGGTCTCTCTCAAACAACCCTGCAATCAAATATAAGAATTTTTTTGTGTCCCCAACACACCCAATACAATGGTAAATTGTATAGGTGCACTAGTTCGGCAAAGAGATGGTGATACAAGTGCAATATGGATGGTAGATATAGGTTTTTGTAATCTGAAAATATAAAAATAGCAAGGTAACAAGTAGGAAACAGCGAGCAAAACATTATATAAATGCTTGGAAATAAGGCCTAGGGTTCATACTTTCACTAGTGCAATCTCTCAACAATGCTAACATAATAGAATCATATGATCATCCCTCAACGTGCAACAAAGAATCACTCCAAAGTTCATATCTAGCGGAGAACATAAGATGAAATTGTTGTAGGTAGTAGAACCACCTCAAAGTTACCCTTTCGATCGATCTATTGGGCTACTCCTATAGGTGTCACAAACAGCCCTAGAGTTCGTACTAAAATAACACCAATGATACATATCGATCAACCCTAATGTCACCTAGATACTCCAATTTCACCATAAGTATCCGCGGGTTAATTATTCAACAAGCATCAAACAATTTCAGATTCATCATATTCAATCCAACACAAAGAAATTCAAAGAGTACCCCAAGATTTCTATCGGAGAATAGTAGTATGAAAACGTGCAATCAACCCCTATGCATAGATCCCCAAGGTCACCGGAATCCGCAAGTTGATGCCATAACATATATCAAGTGAATCAATAGAATACCCCATTGTCACTACGGGTATCTGCATGCAAGACATACATCAAGTGTTCTCAAAACCAAAATATTCAATCCAACATAACGAGATCTCAAAGGGAAAGATTCAATTCATCACAACAAGATAGCAAGGGACAAACACCATATGATCCAACTATATTAACAAAGCCCGTGATACATCAAGAACATGCCATCTCAAGAACACGAGAGAGAGAGAGAGAGAGATTAAACACATAGCTACTGGTACATTCCCTTAGCCTCGAGGACGCACTACTCCCTCCTCGTCATGGCCTCTGCCGGGATGATGAATATGGCCACCGGTGATGATCTCCCCCTCCGGCAGGACACCGGAAAGGCTTCAGATGGGTTTTTCTTTGATACAGAGAGTTGCGGCGGCGAAGCGGAAGTTCTAGGTTAACTTTCGGGGGTTTCTGGATTTATAGCATTTTTCAGCGTTGGAATCACGCCAGCCGGAGCCACGTGGGCCCCACCACACAATAGGGCACGGCCAGGGGCTAGGCCACGCTTTGTTGCCTTGTGGCCCCCTGGCAGCCCTCCTCTGGTGGTTCTTCGCTCCATAATTCATTATATATTCCAGAAAAAAATATAAAAAAGTTTCGAGCGATTCCGAAAACTTTCATTTTCTATACAAAAACAACACCACGGTAATTCTACTGAAAACATCATCAGTCCGGGTTAGTTCTAAATAAATCATATAAAGTGCATCAAAACCATATAAAAGTATTGTAAACGTAGGTAAATATGGCATGAATATTTCATAAATTATTGATACATTGGAGACGTATCAGCATCCCCAAGATTAATTCCTACTCGTCCTCGAGTAGGTAAATGATAAAAGAAATAATTTATGAAGTGTGAATGCTAGCATAGTATATAAGTTTGATCAATGATAATTCCAATTACTTTTTATAGCATCATAAACAGCAACTATTTCTCAAAGAACTCATCATGATAGAGTAGCAACCAATTCACATGTCATGGTTTAAACAATGTATTCTCTTGAAACTTAACAACATATGTTCTTAGTTATCAAACAATTTCAATGCATCATCAAGTCTAAGTAAGAGCTCTACATACTCAATTATCATATAGTCTTCTATGATTGCTAATACTCAAAGCATATTTTTAGAACAAACAGCATCCATCGAACACAGAGAAAGATAGGGGCTTAATGTTTCGCCGCCCAACGCACTTATCATAAAGATAATTGTCAACAATAATAAATCATGATCAAATATATTTGACTGGATATATATGCCTGGATCTTTCCCCACCACATGATGCTTGCCAACTAATAGATTGAGGTTGGAATAAGAAGTTGACTCAACATGAAAAGTAAATAACATGAAAGTAAATGGATTGTCCCTTCGCAGAAGGAAGCAGGGATTTCCAGAGGTGCAAGAGCTCATTGTTTAAAACATAGATGAATATGTAATTTTGAGTGGTATATTTTTCCTATCAACGTCACAACAGAGTTTTCAATATCTTCCATGCTAAACACATTATTGGCGGTTCCCAAACAGAATTGAAATTTTACTCCCCCTCCACCATTCAAACACATTCCATGGCTAGCCGAATCCACGGGTACCATCCAAACAATCAACTTTCTAGGGGGAGTTCTTGTTTATTTATTTTTGTATTATGCAGGACAGGGCATCCTTTTTACCAGCCTCTTTCGTGCAATGACAAGTAAATAAACACTCATCTTGAGAATAACCCGCTTAGCATGGAAGACAATGACCGCCCCATCGCTCCATGAGCGGTACGAGCACACAAAACGGATGTTTATTTGAATGTTTAGAGGTGGCACGTCCAAATTTACTTGGAATGGCAGTGAAATACCATATATCAGTAGGTATGGTGGACTCTCATGGAAGAAAATTGGTTCAAAGTTTTGGATGCACAAATAGTATCTCTACTTAGTACGAAGTTTTGGCTAGCAAAAGGTTCTAAACAAGCACCACATGTTGGAGGATCCATAACAATATAACTTTTATGCAAATATACCTAAACATAACCATTACATTGTCTTCCTTGTCCAACTTCAACTATTTGATCAAGGTTGAAAATAATTAATGGGTATTCACAATCATAAAAGATGTCCAAGATAATATATTTGTATGTGAAAGTTCTCTTTCTTATAATAGTTATTCATGAATTGCTTGTATGACCAATATTGTGATTGTCAAACATCAATAGATTTTACTTTCTAAACCAAATGTGAAACTACTACTAAGAATAAAGAACATTGATAATTTCAAATTTATGATATTTCATTCATTCATGATTTATCTTAGGATATAAGTGAAGCACAACAGTAAACATCAAACTACTCTTCAAAAGATATAAGTGAAGATCAATGAGTAGTCAAACAATTAAGTAGCTATGTGAGGACTCTCTCTCAGTAAATATTTTCAGATCTGAGTATTTTATTCAAATAGTAGACAAAACAAAAATGGCACTCCAAGAATAGCACATATCATGTGAACGAATAAAAATTTAGGCTCAACATATGCTAATCGATAGTTGACAAAGAGAGGTGGGATGCGTAGCATCCCCAAGCTTAGATGCTTGAGACTTCTGGTAATATTGACTTGGGGGTGCCTTGGGCATCCCCAAGCTTGAGGTTTTGTATCTCGTTCAATCCTCTCATGTCCCTGTTCCACCTAGGTCTCAAAAACTTCATCCACACAAAACTTGAAGAGTACTCGTGAGATAGGTTAGTGCACATAAGAATAAATCAACACTTTATGTACTGCCAAGACAAGTTGCACAATAATTTTCAAACATTATCTACTATATACTATTATTTCCACAATTTATATCTACCAATATAAGTCATGAAAACTATAGAAGAAGTAGATAACAAAACTATGACAGCAATCTGTCTAAACAGGACAGTCTATAGAAATTTATTAAAATAGTGTACTTCTGTATCTT
The DNA here is from genome assembly GCA_039707655.1 of Elymus sibiricus. Classification (NCBI taxonomy): domain Eukaryota; kingdom Viridiplantae; phylum Streptophyta; class Magnoliopsida; order Poales; family Poaceae; genus Elymus; species Elymus sibiricus. The sequence continues at coordinate 61,999,193 of CM077665.1, forward strand.
TAAAAATTATGAAAATTTAGGAAATGATAAAGAATTTGTATAACCATGCTGTGTAAAAATTTCAGAAATTTTCCACATTCTAGTAAAATATCAAAATTCAAACAATACAGCGAAAGTTTCTGTTTTTACACAGCAAACATCAAACATGTATTTCAAGCATCCTAAAAGGCAATTCTTGAAACTTTTTATTGAAAAACAAGATTATAAATAACCGAAAGCAAAGTTTAACAAAATAAAATGATGCTCCAAGCAAAACACATATTATGTGACGAATAATAATATAGCTCCAAGTAAGATATACCGATAGTGTTGAAGACGAAAGAGGGGATGCCTTCCGGGGCATCCCCAAGCTTCGACGCTTGAGTCTTCCTTGAATATTACCTTGGGAGTGCCTTGGGCATCCCCAAGCTTAGGTTCTTACCACTCCTTATTCTCCTCATATCGGTGTCTTAACCAAAACTTGAAAAGTTCAATCACACAAAACTTAACGGAACTTCATGAGATGGTTTAGTACAATAAAGATAGATCATTCACTTAGGTACTGTCAAAACAATATTCATAATTGTTCTCACATAATACCTACTGTATTATACCATTCACATAATTTATATCACTCAATATAAGCTATGGGAATATTAAAACAAGCAAACTATGCATGCAAAACAGAATGTATCAAAAACAGAACAGTCTGTGAAGATCTGTAGTATACCCATACTTCCACTAGTAGAAAACAGGCCATTAGTCCCGGTTGGGAAGGGCCTTTAGTCCCGGTTCCCCAACCAGGACTAAAGTATAGAGACTAAAGGGTCTAAGGCTTTAGGCCCGGTTAGCTACGAACCGGGACTAAACCCTGGCCACGTGGGCGGCAGAGCGCGCCAGGGCATGGGGACCTTTGGTCCCGGTTGGTAGCACCAACCGGGACTAAAGGTTAAGGCTTCATTGTTTATTTTTTTCTTTTCATTTTGTGTTTTCCATTTAAGTTTTTCCTCTAATTCAACATGATCACTTGCATCCATCCACTTTAATCAAATATATGTCATATAACTCATCATCATCTTACTCATCTAACAACTCATCATCATCATCTTAATCATACCAAGTTAAAATCTCATAAAACAAAAAAAGATAAAATGACATAGTCCTCCCTCATAGGACCTAGTCCTCCCTCCTAGGTAAAATGACATAAAACAGAATAACACCTATGTCTCCATGATTAAGCAAAGATATCCAACGGTCTCCAACTTGTGGCTTGCGATCCTTATTTATTTGTCCCCATGCTTCAATTTGGAGCCGTCTTGGTGGTTTGCACTCAGTCGAGTATGCAAAAGAGAACTCGGGCTGGAAGGGGCTTTTAATTGTCATATTACCTTCGGGTTGCATCAACGGAGGCACAACTTCATTTGGCAGTTTCTGTTGAAGAACATAATAGTAGCCTAGTTAGCAATGTAATCAATACCATTTACGCAACAGTACTAGTGTACTTAATTAGCAACTCTTACCAAGATATTTCGGCGAATGTCATCCACCCTCAACCTATGCACTAGTGTCCTGTACAATGTATAATTTGGGCCAGTTCCCAAATTATACGGGAAGATCTCCCTACCAACTAGGACACCAATAACAAAGTTGATAAGATCATCCTTCTCCTCCCAAGTTAGATGTGATCCATAAGTGTAGTGTGTCGTGTCGATTATGTTCTGTGTTTCACTCGAAGAAACGAAATAAGCTGTAAATTATAAATTAACAAATTTAGTATGGATGAGCACCAAATATTTTTAAATATAGAATGCAAATTACTTGACAAATATGCATGGTTGGCAAACTCACATGGAGGTAAAACAGGAAGCATATCGACAACCACCCAAATGTCGATGTTTCCTTCAATATGATCTTCAGGACGAAGATCGAAGGTTATTTCCATATCCTCCTGAAATCCATATGCCTTGCAAAGAGCTTCCCAATTTGAGCACCCTAATTCTGTGTTATTAGGTGCATTCATTACTTTCACCAGAAATGTGTGACCATGTTTAGTCCTCAGGTTGGCTGTCCTCGTCTCGAAACTCTCGTGCTCTTAGAAACCGAGCCTCTCCAAGAAATACCGTCTTGCATGACAGGGGATGAACTAGTCGAATTGTATAAAACAGAAATTACGCGTTGAAGGAAAGAAACAGAAGTCATGCTTAATTACGAAAAAACAGTTGTCATCGTGGCGTACCGTAGAAATATCAAAGTTCTCGTAAAGCTTCATGATGAAGAACCTGCCGTCTCGCAGCCCAGGCTGGTCGCAAAGACCCTTATCTTCACCGCAAAGTTCACACGCTTGGATCCTATCGTCGTCTGATGACGACAACATTTCCTGTGTTCATGATTCAAGAATTACGGCACGCTTGGATCCTAATGCGTGTGTGACTTTCGGTCCGTCGAGGCTTTCCTTAAATAACTCTCATATCTCATGGTGTGTTGGGGCGCACTCTCTCACACTGATATGGTGGTGTATATATGTTGGTGGACACTCTCTCACGGTAATAGTTCGACCGTCGGTGATGGACGCCCCCCCCCTCTTCTCTTCTTGCGCATTATACCGACGAATATATCGCAAAGAAGAGAAGAAGAGGAGGCGCCCCCCACGACAACAGTCGGGATTCCTCCATCAAGAACACACATGAAAGTCACACAAGGAGCAACGACAGACCGAAAGTCACACATGCATTATACCGATAAAATATCACTAACACATTTATAATGAACTCGAATATAATATCACTAATACATCATCTCGAATAATCCAGTTAATGCATCATCAAATATTAACTAATACATCTCGAATATTATCATATAAGATCACTCATACAGATCGAATACTATCGAATAATCTAAGTCACTAGCGGTTCCTGAGTCGCGGGTGGTGGACACCCAAAGATAAGGAACCATCACGGGATCATAACTCGGGTGAGATCCCTAAAGAATCTGCCGGGTATTGTTGAACCTGGCGTCCAACGCCGCCATGTAGCGACAGACGTGCTCGTCCTCCTCCCTGACACGGCGACGTACCACCTCCGCGGGGGCCCGCTCCCTCTGCACCGAAAGTGGCCCACGTGACCGCCACCAAAGAAGCTCCGGGTCGACGACGAGACCAGGATTCCTCACCAAGCTCCGAGCCCGGGAAGGTAGCACCTCCCAGTGCCAGCCCGGCGAAGCCTAGTCCCAGACATTGCGCCTCTCAAGGATGTCAACGCCGACTCGACGACGACGAGGATGCAGGCCAGGCATCGTCGACGTCGAGACAAATTCCTATGAGAACATTTTCTTATCGTTTAATCACTAATTTTTTCAAAACCCAAGAATTTTTCAAAACCCAAGAATTTTTCTCTAATCTAACATACACATACTAATTTTTCCTACGACTCCTAATTAACTAAAACATAAAACAACTAAAACATAAAAAGCATCATAAACAAAATCATCTAACAATATCAATCTACTTATCCATCTACTACAATTTTCTTAACACATTGTTTAATGAAAAAATGTTGCATACCAACCACAAAAAATTTCATAACACTAAAAAGATGTTCTAACAATTAGAAAATATGTGCACGTTTTTAAACAATGTGTGTGTGTGTGTGTGTGTGTTTGCGGCACCAGCGGGGCTCCTACGTCGGAGATGGACGGGGCGGCGGGGCTCCTACGCCGGAGATGGATGGGGCGGCGGCTCTCGGGCATCTCCGGTGGTGGATCTAGGTGGGGGATGAGCTCGGGGAGGGGCGCCGGCGGCCATGCTTGGCGGCAATGGCAGACGGCAAGGGGCCGACGGCCATGCATGGCGGCAATGGCGGACGGGGAGGGGGGCTTCAGGAGGAGAGGGAGGAGAGGGAGGAGAGTGGCTCACAGCGGTCTCGGCGGCGAGGTCGAGGCAGGGGCGGCGTCGGGGCAGCTTGGCGGCATCGGGGCAGGGGCGGCGTCGGGGGGCAGAATGGGAGAGGTTGGGGAAGAAACGGCAAAGTCCTGCATATATAGAGGGACTCTTTAGTCCCGGGTCAAGGCTCCAACCGGGACTACAGACCTTTAGTCCCGGTTGGTATCACCAACCGGGACTAAAGGTCCTCCCGGGATTCCGTGCAGGAAGGTCTTTTCGGCGGCCCAAATTACGCGCGGGAAGGGACCTTTAGTCCCGGTTGGTAGCACCAACCGGGACTACAGCTGTATTTTCTCTTTTTTGTTTTGTTTTTCTAATTTCTGTTTTTATATTTGGAATAACTGTTAGAATATTTATAGTTTTTTAATGAATCTTTTTGCTTTAGGTCAAAACAATTACAAACTTTCTGTTAGTGCCAGTAGTTTTCAAATTGAAATAGTTTAAATTTGAATTCATTTGAAATTTGTGTGAAACAGTAATTTGTGAATAACTTTAGTTTAAAAATAGATTTTTGAGTGATTGTTTTTCCTGTTGTTTAATATTAGTATGTTTTATCATTATGTTAAAGTTGGGAATTTTTAGGATAATTTAAATAGGTGTTTTAATCAAAATCAGATTCTGTTTAACTCTTTTAGTTTTATACCTTCATTTGTTTTAATCAAAATCACCCAACTGAAGTCTGAAAAGGTTGAAACTTGGCATGGTATCATCATTTCACCCACATAGCATGTGCTAAAAAGTTGAGAGCGTTACGGCAAAAACTGGATGCACATCGTGTACAAAATGGACAATCTCCTTCGAAGTATCGGGGTTTCGGACGAAAACTCGTCTATTACAAAAGGATTTCAATTTTTTTAAACTTATTTCAACTCCAGACTTTTTGTGCATTCAATATGAACCATTAGAAGCCACATACTAAAATTTCAATCCTATCTAACTTCATTTGCTATTTTTCATGCATTTAATGATTTGTTTTGAGCTAAATGACCCTGAAATTAAAAAGCACCACAAATGAACTCTGAAATGGTTGAAACTTGGCATGGTATCATCATTTCACCCACATAGCATGTGCTAAAAAATTGAGAGGGCTACAACAAAAACTGGATGCACTTCGTGTACAAAATGGACAATCTCCTTCGAAGTATCGGGGTTTCGGACGAAAACTCATCTGTTACAAAAGGATTTCAATTTTTTTAACTTATTTCAACTCCAGACTTTTTGTGCATTCAATATGAACCATTATAAGCCACATACTAAAATTTCAACCCTATCTAACTTCATTTGCTATTTTTCATGCATTTAATGATTTGTTTTGAGCTAAATGACCCTGAAATTAAAAAGCACCACAAATGAACTCTGAAAAGGTTGAAACTTGATGGCAAGTGGTAAAAAGTTGAGAGAGTTACAACAAAAACTGGATGCACTTCGTGTACAAACTGAACCATCCCGGCTACTCACTAGAGAAGAAAAGTGATGACGGTGCAGCCAGTCAGATCCCAGAGTGGGATCTTGGGGTATAAAACTTTTTCTTCGCATGTGTCCCTTGATTATTGCGCCGTAACCATGGACAATCTTCATCATTTAACATGATGCTTGGGTCAGTCTTCACTGCGAAGGGAGGAATTTCATCAAACTTTTCATAATCTCTTGACATGTCTGTCTTGTCCTCCACTCCCACGATGTTTCTTTTCCCAGAAAGAACTATGTGGCGCTTTGGCTCATCGTATGATGTATCCGCTTTCTTATCTTTCCTTTTTTTCTGTTTGGTAGACATGTCCTTCACATAGAAAACTTGCGCTACATCATTGGCTAGAACAAATGGTTCGTCTGTGTGCCCAAGATTGTTGAGATCCAATGTTGTCATTCCGTACTGCGGGTCTACCATTACCCCTCCTCCAGTCAGATTGGCCCATTTGCACCGGAACAAAGGGACCTTCAAATCACCTCCATAGTCAAGTTACCATATCTCCTCTATGTAACCATAATATGTGTCCTTTTCCTTGGTGTTTCATTTTCGCAGTTTCTCTTTGCATCAGCAATGGCCCGACCAAGATCATCAGCGGGCTCATCTAATGCCTCAGCTTCTTCTTCTTCATTCTCTTCCCCCATTGTACTACCATCATATTCAGGACACCCAGGATACTTGTCGTCATCCTCTTCTTCTTCGTTCTCTTCCATTAGAACCCCTCTTTCTCCGTGCTTGGTCCAACAATTATAGCCGGACATGAAACCGGACGTAAACAGGTGGACGTGAATCTGTTTTGAGCTAGAGTAAGTCTTATTATTCTTACACACACCACATGGACAACACATAAAACCATCCCGCTTGTTTGCCTCAGCCGCACGCAAAAAACTCTGCACGCCATTAATGAACTGGGGAGAGCGTCGGTCAAAGTACATCCATTGCCGGTTCATCTTCATTACACAACACTGAGAAGACCAAATTAATACAAGTTCATACATAAAGTTCATACTCACTTATTCTCATAAAACTATCTAGCTAAAACATTTTAAATGCAACAACAAATGCGATCAAAATCGCAACTAAGGTAAAAATTGATCCAACAGCATAATAATACCAAGCCTCTTTATTAATGGCATATTTTCTAATCTTTCTAATCTTCAAGCGCATTGCATCCATCTTGATCTTGTGATCATCGACGACATCGGCAACGTACAACTCCAATTTCATCTTCTCTTCTTCAACTCTTTTCAATTTTTCTTTCAAATCCTCGTTTTCTTTTTCAACTAAATTTAACTTCTCGACAATAGGGTCGGTTGGCATTTCTGGTTCAACTACCTCCTAGATAAAAATATCTATGTCAACTTGATGGGCATAATTGTCATTAACACGAAATGCAACAAATAGTTATAAAAGAGAATATTCCACATCTGAATCGTAAACCGGACGAGGGCCGATGGGCACGAATATCATAACCATGGCACTATATATAACAACAATCATACAAGTAAGAAAACTATTCAAGTAACTATCTAAATCATACAAATACAATTTTATTTATAAAAATGATAAGAACACAAGAAGAAGCTCACCAAGGTGGTGCCGGCGACGGGACGGTGCGGTCGATCGACGGTGGTTAGGACGGGGACGGGAAGGCACACTAAGTAAACCACACCTACACATATGCAAACTAAGGAGTTAATTTGAGCTCAAATTGCATATAAATCAAAAAAAACTACCACATAATTACACCCAAACTAAAACCCACAAATCACTATACTTATAAAGCATAGCACGAGCTGATCTAGCAATAAGAGATGAAAGGACAAAGTTGCTAACCTTTGTGGACACTTGGATGGATTGGGGTGCCTCAAATCTTGACAAATCTTGGCAAAAATGGAGGGAGGAGCTCGAGCTAGGGGAAGAACAGAGAGGGGAATTCGAATGGAGAAAACAGAGAAATGGAGTCGGGCTCGACGAAGGGTTTATATAGGGAGAGCTTTAGTCCTGGTTGGTTAAAAAAAACCGGGACTAAAGGTCCATCTATAGTCCCGGTTTGTATCACAAACCGGGACTAAAAGGGCTCGTGGGGGCCCCAGGCTGACACCAGCCTGCCACCACTCCTTTAGTTCCGGTTTGTGATACAAACCGGGACTATATGTCCCAAATGAACCGGGACTAATGGGGCCCGTACCCCCTGACAGCTCCTAGCCGTTGGAACCGGGACTAATGGACACATTAGTCCCGGTCCAAAGCAAAACCGGGACTAAAGGTTGAAATGGAAGGCCTGTTTTCTACTAGTGTTCCCTGTCTCTAAAAATTCTGAAAAATTAGGAAAACGCAGAGAATTTTCATAGAACATCCGTGTAAAAATTTCAGAAGTTTTTGACTCCCCAGTAAAATCACATAATTCATACACTGGACGCAAAAGTTACTGTTTTTGCACAGAATCAAACTGACAAGTATCCACACTATCCCAAAGGCTTTACTTGGCACCTTATTGAAATAAAAGACACAAAACATAGAAAGGATATGTGTTGGGTTGTCTCCCAACAAGCGCTTTCCTTTAAAGCCTTTTTAGCAAGGTATGATGATTTATATGATGCTCACATAAAAGTAAAGAATTGAAACACAATGGGAACATCATGAAGCATATGACAAGCACATTTAAGTTTAACCCTCTTCCTGTGCATAGGAATTTTGTGAGCAAACAATTTGTGGGAGCAAGAATCAACTAGCATAGGAAGGCAAAACAAGCATAACTTCAAGATTTTCAACACATAGGGAGGAAACTTGATATTATTGCAATTCCTACAAGCATATGTTCCTCCCTCATAATAATTTCCAGTAGCATCATGAAGGAATTCCACAATATAACTATCACTTAAAGCATTCTTTTCATGATTCACAAGCATAGAAAATTTATTACTCTCCCCACAAGCAAACTTCTCATACATAGTAGTGGGAGTATCATAGGAGACTTGAATATTATAAATTGTTTCCACATTAAAAGAGTAATGTTCGTTTTTGCACAGAATCAAACTAACAAGTATCCACACTATCCCAAAGGCTTTACTTGGCACCTTATTGAAATAAAAGACACAAAACATGATTACTACAGTAGCTTAATCATGTGAACACACAAAAATAGAAAGGATAAGTGTTGGGTTGTCTCCCAACAAGCGCTTTCCATTAAAGCCTTTTTAGCAAGGCATGATGATTTCTATGATGCTCACATAAAAGTAAAGAATTGAAACACAATGGGAGCATCATGAAGCATATGAAAAGAATATTTAAGTCTAACCCTCTTCTTGTGCATAGGGATTTTGTGAGCAAACAATTTATGGGAGCAAGAATCAACTAGCATAGGAACGCAAAACAAGCATAACTTCAAGATTCTCAACACATAGGGAGGAAACTTGATATTATTGCAATTCCTACAAGCATATGTTCCTCCCTCATAATAATTTTTAGTAGCATCAGGAAGGAATTCCATAATATAACTATCACATAAAGCATTCTTTTCATGATTCACAAGCATAAAAAAATTATTACTCTCCCCACAAGCAAACTTCTCATACATAGTAGTGGGAGTATCATAGGAGACTTGAATATTATAAATTGTTTTCACATTAAAAGAGTAATGTTTAGAGAAAGGGTATTCATAATTATGACAAGTTTTGTAATAATAATCATCACTACTTTTTATAACATAAGTATCATCACAATAATCATCATAAGTAGTAACTTGGTTCTCATCATAAATAGGAGGCATGCAATCATCATAAAAAATTTGATCATTCGAAGTAGGGGGACTAAAAAGATCATATCCATTATGCATAGCATCCCTAAGATTAGAACACACATCAATTGCAGCAAATATATTCTCAAATATGTCATTCTCATCAAGCATAGCATCCCCAAGCTTGTGGGTTTGCATATCATTAGCATGATCATCAATAGCATGAATAGCACCAATAGTGTAACAATTATTATCATCATAATTTTTCAAGTTGGTGCCAAAAATATTTTCAATATTATAAGGAGTATCATTATCTTCCCAATCATCCTCATCACAACAAGTAGTAGGCATAACAAAATAATCATCAAGTGCATCATCGTCCACACTACTTTCGTATTCATTCTCAACGATTATAGGAGCAACATTATTTGGGAGAGATACCTTTTTACCTCTACTTTTCCTTCTTTTCTTCTTCTTCAGCACCTTATGTGTGGGTTTAAGTGATTTTTTCGAGCTTCTTATTGAAGATATTGGTTCGATGGAAAGCTCTTCCTTGCAACCTGATTCATCACGAGAAACAATAGGAGGGTATTGGGAGACCTTTACCCTTTCATTAGTATTCCTTTTATATTCTATTGGTTTCTCATTCTTTCTATAGTTGGCAATATAAGCATTCTCATTGCAATTTACTACGCAAAACATATAGATTTCTTGTAGATTAGCTTCATTAGTATTAGTGATAAGGAATATATCAAACCAATCATTTTTATGTGACAATTCTTCACACCCCAAAAATAAACAAAGTTCATTATAGAGTTCACCGGAGATCAAATTATCACAATATTTGGAAACGGTTTGATCATGAAAATGCATGCATTGGAAATTAAGATGACCAACCCTATTGCAAAGTTCACAAGTAATGGGATGAAGAGAGCATAATCTTGTGGCAAATTCATCTATCACCTTAAGCCACCAATTAGTTTGATCATGTTTATGCTTCTTACAAAATCTATCATCCCTATATGACATGTCTTCACAAATTCTATTCACTCCGCAAAAATTACCATGCTTATAGAAAATCTTCTTATCACGACTAGTGCAATCATCATTAGCATCATGGATATTCAGAGAATTCATACTAACAACATTGCTATCATGCTCATCATTGAAGGATTTCATATTAAGCATTTTTATAAATTCTTCCTCTAATAATTGAGAACAATTTTCTGAACCATCATTTTCACGAAAGACATTATAAAGACGAAGCAAATGAGGCAACCTAAATTCCATTTTTTAGTTTTTAGTTTTCTTTTATAAAACCAAACTAGTGAAAAACAAGAAACTAAAATATTTAATTGCAAGATCTAAAGATATACCTTGAAGCACCCACCTCTCTGGCAACGGCGCCGGAAAATAGCTTGATGTCTACTACACAACTTTATTCTTGTAGACTCTGTTGGGCCTCCAAGCGCAGAATTTTGTAGGACATTAGCAATTTTCCCTCAAGTGGATGACCTAAGGTTTATCAATTCGTGGGAGGTGTAGGATGAAGATGGTCTCTCTCAAACAACCCTGCAATCAAATATAAGAAATCTCTTGTGTCCCCAACATATCCAATACAATGGTAAATTATATAGGTGCACTAGTTCGGCGAAGAGATGGTGATACAAGTGCAATATGGATGGTAGATATTGGTTTTTGTAATCTGAAAATATAAAAATAGCAAGGTAACAAGTAGGAAACAGCGAGCAAAACATTATATAAATGCTTGGAAATAAGGCCTAGGGTTCATACTTTCACTAGTGCAATCTCTCAACAATGCTAACATAATAGAATCATATGATCATCCCTCAACGTGCAACAAAGAATCACTCCAAAGTTCATATCTAGCGGAGAACATAAGATGAAATTGTTGTAGGTAGTAGAACCACCTCAAAGTTACCCTTTCTGATCGATCTATTGGGCTATTCCTATAGGTGTCACAAACAGCCCTAGAGTTCGTACTAAAATAACACCAATGATACATATCAATCAACCCTAATGTCACCTAGATACTCCAATGTCACCACAAGTATCCGCGGGTTAATTATTCAACATGCATCAAACAATTTCAGATTCATCATATTCAATCCAACACAAAGAACTTCAAAGAGTACCCCAAGATTTCTATCGGAGAATAGTAGTATGAAAACGTGCAATCAACCCCTATGCGTAGATCCCCAAGGTCACAGGAATCCACAAGTTGATGACATAACATATATCAAGTGAATCAATAGAATACCCCATTGTCACTATGGGTATCTGCATGCAAGACATACATCAAGTGTTCTCAAACCCAAAATATTCAATCCAACATAACGAGATCTCAAAGGGAAAGATTCAATTCATCACAACAAGATAGCAAGGGACAAACACCATATGATCCAACTATATTAACAAATCCCGTGATACATCAAGATCGTGCCATCTCAAGAACACATAGAGAGAGAGATTAAACACATAACTACTGGTACATACCCTCAGCCCCGAGGGCGAACTACTCCCTCCTCGTCATGGCCTTCGCCGGGATGATGAAGATGGCCACCGGTGATGATCTCCCCCTCTGGCAGGACACCAAAAAGGCTCCAGATTGGTTTTTCTTTGATACAGAGAGTTGCCGCGGTGGAGCGAAAGTTCTAGGTTAACTTTCGGGGGTTTCTGGATTTATAGAATTTTTCAGCGTTGGAATCACGCCAGCTGGAGCCACGTGGGGCCCACCACACAACAGGGCGCGGCCAGGGGCTGGACCGCGCCCTGCTGCCTTGTGGGCCCATGGCAACCCTCCTCTGGTGGTTCTTTGCTCCATAATTCATTATATATTCCAGAAAAAAAAAGTTTCGGGCAATTTCGAGAACTTTCATTTTCTGCACAAAAACAACACCACGGTAATTCTGCTGAAAACAGCGTCAGTCCGGGTTAGTTCTAAATAAATCATATAAAGTGCATCAAAACCATATAAAAGTATTGTAAACGTAGGTAAATATGGCTTGAATACTTCATAAAATATCGATACATTGGAGACGTATCAGCATCCCCAAGCTTAATTCCTACTCGTCCTCGAGTAGGTAAATGATAAAAGAAATAATTTATGAAGTGTGAATGCTAGCCTAGTATATAAGTTTGATCAATGATAATTCCAATTACTTTTTATAGCATCATAAACAGCAACTATTTCTCAAAGAACTCATCATGATAGAGTAGCAATCAATTCACATGTCATGGTTTAAACAATGCATTCTCTTGAAACTTAACAACATATGTTCTTAGTTATCAAGCAATTTTAATGCATCATCAAGTCTAAGTAAGAGCTCTACATACTCAATTATCATATAGTCTTCTATGATTGCTAATACTCAAAGCATATTTTTAGAACAAACATCATCCATCGAACACAGAGAAAGATAGGGGCTTAATGTTTCGCCGCCCAACGCACTTATCATAAAGATAATTGTCAACAATAATAAATCATGATCAAATATATTTGACTGGATATATATGCCTGGATCTTTCCCCACCACATGATGCTTGCCAACTAATAGATTGAGGTTGGAATAAGAAGTTGACTCAACATGAAAAGTAAATAACATGAAAGTAAATGGATTGTCCCTTCGCAGAGGGAAGCATGGATTTGCAGAGGTGACAGAGCTCGTTGTTTAAAACAGAGATGAATATGTAATTTTGAGTGGTATACTTTTCCTGTCAACATGACAACGGAGTTTTCAATATCTTCCATGCTAAACACATTATTGGCGGTTCCCAAACAGAATTGAAATTTTACTCCCCCTCCACCATTCAAACACATTCCATGGCTAGCCGAATCCACGGGTACCATCCAAACAATCAACTTTCTAAGGGGAGTCTTGTTTATTTATTTTTATATTATGCAGGACTGGGCATCCTTTTTACCAGCCTCTCTCGTGCAATTACAAGTGAATAAACACTCATCTTAAGAATAACCCGCTTAGCATGGAAGATAATGACCGCCCATCGCTCCATGAGCGGTACGAGCAGACAAAACGGATGCTTATCTGAATGTTTAGAGGTGGCACGTGCAAATTTACTTGGAATGGCAGTGAAATACCTTATATAGGTAGGTATGGTGGACTCTCATAGAAGAAAATTGGTTCAAAGATTTGGATGCACAAGTAGTATCTCTACTTAGTACGAAGTTTTGGCTAGCAAAAGGTTATAAACAAGTATCACATGTTGGAGGATACATAACAATATAACTTTTAAGCAAATATACCCAAACATATTCATTACATATAAAGTGCATCAAAACCATATAAAAGTGTTGTAAACGTAGGTAAATATAGCATGAATACTTCATAAATTATCGATACGTTGGAGACGTATCAGCCGTGGCCGGAGCTGGAGCGCGCCCACGCCACGCTGGGGCTGTAGCGCGCCCGCGCTGGGGCCGAACCTCGCTCGCGGTGGGGCTAGAGCGCGCCCGCGAGCCATGGCCGTCGTGCCACGCTGGGGCTCGCGCAGGCCGGGCCGCAGTGCAGCCGCCGGCAGCGCGGGGTGCGCGCCCGCGTCGGTGCCTGGCTCCCGCCGGCTCACCTGCAATCGGCCTCCACCTATAGCAACGTGCCGCCGACTCGTCGGGGTGCGTGCACACAACGTGCTTGATGAAATGTTGAGTGAATAGCATAAAATTACCACTTTTCGCGTTAGGGTTCCAAAAAACTACCGAAATTTTGTTTGTGACTGATACCTACCACTTTTCTCGTCGACTGTCTCAAAAAACCCAAATCATCGAGTGCTTTGCAATTGATCGCAATTATGACAGTTGGGACCCGCTCATAAACAAACCGTTTATTGACCGTTTAGTTTGACCGTTAACTTTCATGTGGAGCCCACATGTCAGCTTTCTTTTTCCTCTTCTCTTTCTTTCTCTCATCTTCTCCCGTGAGCTCAATCTTCTCGACACCAGCCGGTGATCCTCTCCCCTCCCCTCGCTGCCCACCCTGCCGGCGACCCGCTCCCCTCCCCTCGCTTGCCCACCCTGCCGGCGACCCGCTCCCCTACCTCGCATGCCAACCCCGCCGGCGGCCACGACGTCCCTGAGGCGGTGAGCTCCTGGACACGGCGGTCCAGACGGCCACACTGCCTTACCCCTACGCACGACCCACCTCATCCTTGAATTTGGCCAAGCTCGTCACGGCGGGGCCGGTGGTGAGCGCGTTCGTCGATGGCCACCAGCATGACCCGCCTTCCCCTGAATCAGCGCCTAGAACACACAGCCCTAAGGCCGTCGGTGAACGCCGCGTGGCCGTGGATGGAGAGCCCGCGACCTCGGCCTCAGGTGCGGCTCCCCCGAGCTCCTCCCTCACCCTGCCTTCCCCTACGCGGCTGCCCGCAATGACGGCCATGGACACGACGCCGGAGCAGAAGGGGTTCATCGGCGGGGTGGTGGCTGCCGCCCGCAGCACAGCCAGGAGCTGGCCGCCGAGATGCTCCCGCCGCGGCCGCCCGTAGCAACGACAAGCACGGCCGGAGGAGCTCGATCTGGAGCACCGCCATGGCAGGGGCCTGATTGCTTTCAAAATATGTTTGCAGGGACCCGATTGCTTTTTTGAAATATTTGCAGGGACCAAATTGCAATTATTTGTAGGGACCTGATTGCTTTTTTTAGAAAATATATTAAAATATAGGGAAGAGACACCCGTTATGTGGGCCCCACATGTCACTTAACGGTCAAACTAAACGGTCAAACAAATGATTTGTTTAGGAGCGGGCCCCAACTGTCATAATCACCATCAATTGCAAAGCATTCGATGATTTGGGTTTTTTTGAGACAACCGACGAGAAAAGTGGTGGGTATCAGTCACAAACAAATTTTCGGTAGTTTTTTGGAACCCTAACGCGAAAAGTGGTAGTTTTATGCTATTCACTCTGAAATGTTGCATCTAAAGAGAGAATTTGAGAGCTAAAAATGAGGGATGCGATTGTTTCAGAGAGAGTAAATGAGGACAAAAACAGACGCGTCCGGATACTGACCGGGTGCGTCCGCGGGTGTTTGAGGGACCGAATTAAATACATGTGGCTGCAGACGCTCTTAACCGGACATTGTATACGAATGTTAAAAGGGCCGGATTTGCTAAACCCAGCTGTAGATGCTCTTGCCGGCAGCCGGCGGTATTGCACGGGTTGGACGAGGCTGGACGGGACGAAGCATTGTGCAGGGCAGCGGGTGGCACGAGGCAGACCGGGCGGTGGCACGAGCCGGCCCCGAGCCTGTGGGAACCGCGTGCCCGCCACGCGCTTCCTCCAGTCCCGTGCGGCCGCAGCCCAGAAAGAAATGGCGTCGGGTGGCGGAAGCCCACGCAGCGGCACGCGCCAGGCGGTGCCAGCCACGCGCCCTCGCGTGCGCCCTCTGCCTCTCTCGCCCAGACCCCATCCCCACAGACGCCTGGGCTCCATACACCCCATGCCCCACGCCTCATCGCCACGCCACCGCCCGCGCAACGGAACGGGCACGCCACGCGCTCCTCCGTCCCTGTCCTTCTTCTTTACTCTCTGCCTCTGCCCTTGCGCGGCAGAAGGAAGGACGGAGGGGGCCGAAGACGTTTGCGGGGCAAGATATGGTCGCCATGCTGCCCGCCGCGAGGGGAGACACCGCCCCAGCCACCAGCGCCGGCGCCGCCGAGAAGCCCGTCCATCGGTAAGGCCTCTTGTCTTGAGCGGTTCCAGATCTCGTTCCGTTTGGGGCCGGGTTCCAGTCAATGGATCCTTCTACTGTTTATTTCCATTGTCTGAACGCACGCCGGGATTAAATGGGTGTGGGAGCTGTGCCGGTGCTCCATTGTTTGCTGACGTGGTAGCTTCCGATCCGCAGGCCTGTCGCCGACGGCAAGTGCAAGAAGAAGGCCCCGAGGAAGATCCACAAGGCCGAGAGGGAGAAGCATAAGCGCGACCTGCTCAACGATCTTTTCATCGAGCTTGGCCAAATGCTAGGTGAGTTGAGTATGCGCGCGTCAATCACTAGCCCTGTTTCTGAATTGCTCCGGTGACCCTGTTTCTGAATTTTGGGGGGGAGTTTCCTTTTCCATGCGGTTATTCGGAATGTTACGGTTGAGCCGAGCGTGGATCTGCGTCAAGTTGCTACCATCCATGTCCAAGTCATGCTTTTGGGGTGAATAGTAGGGTTCAGTATGTGTCATGGTTTCCTTAGTAGATCCAAATGAATGTTTGTGCTGATGAAAACGTGGATGAACTCATTATAATCTCTCAAACTTCAGCTCCGACATTAACTTACGTATCAAATCAGCCTGAGACAGTGCGAATATGTGTATTGCCTGCTTGACAGTAGCATTTTGCTGGTCCTAGATTTTTTATGTCTCTCAAGTTTGCTACTCTATTAAACATTGAGCTTATTCTGATCGAATGCAACATCATTTTGCAGAAGCAGACAGGCAGGCCAATGGGAAAGCATGTATATTGACGGACACCACTCGAATCCTTCGAGATCTGCTTTCGCAGTTAGAATCTCTCCAAAAGGAGAATAGCACCCTGCAGAATGAATCTCATTATGTAAGTCGTTTCTAGAATTGTGTGTGCCTCCTTGCTGTTGTAACACTGTTTTTCTTTCTTTTCTGAACTTGATGGCTTAGATTGGTATCTGATCCTATGGACTGCAAATTATTTTGTTTATATGCATAGGATAACTAGGCGAGACTCATGCTAAAATCATCATTCTAGAATATCCTTATGTTGCTGCAATGCATTTTATGAGCGGTTGTTTATAATTCCTTCTTCATTCTGCCACAAACAGGTTACAATGGAGAGGAATGAGCTGCAGGATGAGAACGGTGTGCTCCGCAACGAAATTCTGGAGCTGCAGAAGGAGCTGACGATGCCTCATGCTGTTTCTCACTCTGCGAGCACAGTTTTCCCGTCACAGCAGCCAATGCAGCCGACCACCATCGCAAGCGCAGTATTCCCCTTGCAGCAGCCACTGCAACAGACAACCATCCTGGAGCACCCTTATGTACCACCACCACCACGGGAACTTAAGCTCTTCCCAGACACGGCATCTGATATCGAAGGCCTCGAACCATCAGAAGATCAGGAGGCCGCCAACAATATTGCGCGGCCGCTGGCAAGGTACCCGACACAGTCAGCGTCGTGGCCTGTAAGCCTGGGCCTCCCAAGGATGGAAGATGAACAATGTAGCAGTGGTACAATCGGCAGTAGCTCTGCCTCTTCTAGAGAAGATTGAGTAGATCAGTTCCAACCAGTCGGGAGGTTTCTCTTTGAGCGTAGCGAATGCACACAGCTGAGCATGTGAATGTAAATACCAGACTCCATCTTGGGTCTGGGAATGTTATATTATATGAGAAGATGACACTCCAATGGGAATCAGAATAGCACCTTTTTCTTCATCCTTTGTGTCGCAACTTGTGTTGACACCATAGCATATATGAACTGATCTAGCTAGAATCGATATTTGCAAAGCAAAACTACAGCGATAGGTCACGGATTATCATGGAGCTGTATCCAGCGTCCATTTGGTCATTGGTGTGTACAAAAAGTCAGATTGCATACTGAACTTCAGTAATGCTGCCAGTTTCCTCTGAAGGGGGAACCAGAAGAGGAACTAGAAGAGGCAATTGCAGGCGACTCCTCCCTCAACGGCTGCGTACAGGGGTCAGTCACACTTGAGAGTTTTAATGAAGCTAGTAATCTGCAACCACTGTTTTGAATGTCATTTTGGAATTTGGAGACTTGAACAAACAGGCTGTTGAGGTCAGTTACAGGAGAAAGACGGCGTATTTGAAAAGAAAATAGTTTTTTTGTACTGACATGTTGGCCCCATCTGTCATACAACCACTGTTTTGAGTGTCATTTTGGAATTTGGAGATTGAGCAAACAGACTGTTGTGGTCAGCGGGAGAGAGACGGCGGATTGGGAAGAAAAGATTTTTTTTTTTTGTGCTAAGATGTTGGCCCCATCTGTCACGGTTCAATCCAGCGGAGTTGACTGTTGTGCCACATCATTGCTTACATGCAGGCCATCCCTGTCATAATCACGTTCAACCTTAACCAACACAATCATTAGAGCCCTTTTAAATGAAAAAACCATTGAAGTGATAGGTATCGGTCATGTTTTAAGAAGTGATAGTTCTTTGGAACCGTAGCATGTAAAGTAGTAGTTTTATGCTCTTTATTCGACTCGGGACATAGTTGAGGGGTGTGCTATGCACCTTCAAATTTACATGCTAACATATGCAGTTTCTCTTCTTCGCAAAGAAGACAAGAATGAGTGCCTACAGTAGGAACATTATATGCACTGAATTTGTTCTTTTCTAGAATAACGTTTATGCACTGATTTTGTTCTTTCTCCACATGGCACAGGAATGCAAGTTTTGCACCTAACTTCACAAGAAACTATGTGTGCTCTTTTTCAAGAATTTTGACAATGTAGAATCTTTTGCTTTAAGACAGGAGCACATCTTCCAAGCTCAACTTGGGGTTACCTGTGTAAAACAATTATAATTTGTTCCAAAGTCCAAACGCATCGCAACGTATCAGAATGCATAATCCCACATCAGGCAGTGAACAAGCTCGCAGCAAATTTCATGTGAGCATCTCAATTAGACACTTCATCCAAACCTAATTCGAGTGCTGGTCATTGAACAATCATCACATGCATATTATAAGTACAGGTTCCACCTGGTAATCCACCAGCATTCAAGAAAGCATGATAACTCCCACTAAAAAGAGTGTGATAACAGAATACTACGCTAACACGAAGCTTCCACGGTACAAATGAACCTTACTGGTTACACTTAGATGTAGTCCTCCCATTTCTCATCACACTAGTTAAGACAATTTACATGATGCAACTAAAATTTTGTACACTTTCATAACTTGTCTTAATCGTTTCCCTAGAAGAAAAAAGGGGGATATCTCAATGATCTATCTTCCTTGCAAAACCTAGAAGAAGCATAGGAAAACAACACATCTAGAAAAACGTGACATAAACCCTCTAAAGAGGATGCATAGCGTGACAATTCTAGCATTTGCATAAGGAAGTAAAAAAGTCACGTCATGCTAAGAGCCTATGATATGTCACGTGCAATGGGATTTCCGTGGGAAACTAGTTCAAGAAATGTAGTGTATCACAATCATATATAACCAGGCAATATATATAATCGAGACTAGGTTGGGCATCACTTGGAAATTAGAGTTGTGGAGACGGACTTTAGAGTCCAAGGGGTTTAGGCTTAGTAGGACTAAGACCGAGTATATGAGGTGTGACTTTAGTGGTGTCAGGTGCGAGGAAGGAGAGGTTAGTTTAGAGGGACATGTAGTGACAAGAAAAAGTAACTTAAGCAAATTAAATAATAGGAAATTAAAAGAATTAAATGCAGGACCTATGAACTTGTGAAGAATCTCCCTCACAACGGCATAGAAAAGCTCTTGTTACGGATGTTCCTTGTACTTTTTTTTGAGCAAAATGTTCCTTTTACCTAAGTTCCAACAAAAATCTTATTGGGATCCCAAGCACAACGTCTGTAGCAAGGAGCAAATTTCCCTCAACGTGAGACCAAGGTATCAAGTCATGGAGTTCCCCGATGAGCCAATGATCACCCTTGCACTCAACTAAGAAACTTTTACTTGATCCCCAATACTTCTAGTTCTAGGTGAGGTTGTTAATCACACTAGTTTGCTAGTTATAAGGATTAAAGTATCGAGTGTTTGGAGTTGAGTTTTGGATGCAAAGTAAATAAAAGTTCAGAATATCAAAGAACTGTAAAAGCGTGGAACGAGGTTTTATTTATGAGAAAGAAGGGACCAGGGTCTATAATTTCACTAGTGGCATCTCTCCATAAAGCAGTGACACGGTAAAGAAAGTATAGTTGCATTTAGATTAAATTGTTGTGTTTATGTTTGATCATACATGTCTTGATTGCATATGGCCATAATTAAATTGTCGTGTTTATGTTTGATCATACATGTCTTTATTGCATATAGCCATTACGTACTTAAATCCATGATCGTTCTCCAACTGCATCTATAGCTAATACTCCTCTGCAAGACCAAAGTCCATCATGCATCTCAAAGTATTAAGTAATAAAGCAGAGTATTGCATTAAGCAAGGTAACATAATGTTGGTATTATATTCTCTTTACCTCCAGTTCATCAGCAAGACAACTAGTTAACTATCTAATCCTTACTGGCAATAACACAATACAAGATTTTTTTTCTCTCTCTTTCTATCACCGAGATAGATTACTTGCCATCTTAAACTCAACCAACATACACAACCCCCTCTCAGAGACCATTCACGATTCATCTAAACATGGCCATTGCAAGACTCATAGATCGAACAACATGTACATATATAAATCATGCAGCAAAGAACCAACACAAACCAAAGAAATATCGATATAGGATCTCATTATAAAGTGACAATTTATCACACCACAACAAGCCCACCCCCTCACCCATGTTTGGTCTGGTGGGTCCCCTGGTGATGTCTTCCAGGGACATATTCCCCTGGATTTTTATAGCTTTGGAAAATATTTGTTATGTTGCATCGAAAACAACAACTGACACTTGGCACTAGATAATATGTTAGTCCAATAAAAATTATATAAAAGGTGCCAAAACTATGTATAAATGATATGAATATAGCATGAACATAACAAAAAATATACATACGTCAGAGACGTATAAACAACTAAAACATAATGCAATTCATCACATAAATACAGTCTTTTTAACTCAACTAACAAGATCAAGAAATTATTTTATCAACAACATTAACCATCTAACTACAAGGTGTGGTGTTGCTAATTTCTTCAACCGAATGAGTAGAAATCATCATGTCATGTTGGTTCCTTCATTGGAGGGGTCCCATCCTATTCTTCTTGTGTATGCAATAATACTTTTTGTTCTTTCCTGATAGTTTCCATCTTAAATTCAATCCAAAATCTACCTTAATATACTTCCAGATTTCAGGTTTAAAAGGCCCACCATAGTGTGAAACCAGATATAAATATATACACTCGCTACATAAAAGAACATATTAACTATGTATACTTCCAGATTTCAGGTTTAAAAGGCCCACCATAGTCATACTTTGAGAATAAGATTTAAATATAAGCTCTGAAAGTTAAGATGCTCTACTATTACACAATAATTTTCAAACACAACAATACATGAATGAAATAGTCTTAATATTGTTGCCAACCATGCAACAGTTTTTGCAAAAGAAACATTTTTTACCTTTTGTCCTTCATCATACTTTCACCTTCAAAACTATTTTTCACAATTGTTTCTACTCTTCAACCCAAATTCCCTTTTCAATACATGCATTTTTATACATAGGACCTTGATCTTGCATTGTTAAAGTATATTTGAAATAATATTGAGAAAAACAAGTACAAAACAAAGAATCCTTACATTATGATCCTGCATGAACATTCATCACAAAAAAAAATGGTTTCTTATACATCAAAGACTATATTACCTGTACAAATCACATCAATAAACACTATACGATATATCATTTGCAGCTGAACTGCAAAACATCTTCAGGGGCGCAGGCTCAGGACCAGCTCACCATTGTCCCCGTGGTAGGAGCCCCCATGAGTCCCCTTCCGAAGCAAGACATCAAGAGGGCAAGGACGGCTATAGCTACGGATAAAGCGAGCGCTCAGAAGAACATCGGTGGCGGAGGGAAAAAATACCTTGGCAAAAATGGCGGGCTCCCTAGATGAGCGCCGCCAGGCCTAATGAGTCTACTCTGTTGGAACTGTCGTGGGGCTGGCAAACCCACGACAGTTCAAGAGCTTCGGCAACTATCGAAGCAGTATGCGCCCTCTATCGTTTGTATTTTGGAGACTCAAATAGAGGGTTTGAGAGTAGAAAACTTATCAAGCTCGTTAGGTTTTAATAAAAGCTTTGCTGTAAGCAGTTCTGGTAGAAGCGGTGGTCTAGGTCTCTTTTGGAATCTAGCAACATCTTTTTACAGGGATTTGTACACCTTTGAGGGGGTGGATGACATGCACCGAGTCATTGATACTATACCTGCTAAAGTTACACCTGCTATGAATGAAAGATTAAACGCCCCGTATAGTCAGGAGGAGGTAAAGAAGGCATTGTTTCAGATGTTTCCAATTAAGGCACCAGGCCCGGATGGTTACCATGTCCACTTCTTCCAACGCCATTGGGGAGTTTGTGGTGACGAGGTGACGAAAGCAGTGTTGAGGATCATGGAAGGAACTGAGTCGGCAGAATGCATCAACAATACTATTTTGGTGTTGATCCCTAAGGTAAAAAAACCGACACTCCTAACACAATTCCGCCCAATCAGCCTGTGTAATGTGCTATATAAAATTGCATCGAAGGTTATATCTAATCGTTTGAAGCTAGTGTTGCCAGAGATAATATCTGAGGAGCAGTCTGCATTTGTCCCAGGAAGGCTCATCACTGATAACATTATTGCAGCCTATAAATGCCTCCATTTTATGAAGCGGAATAAAACAAAGAAAAACCAACACTATGCTCTGAAGCTTGACATGATGAAGGCATATGACAGAGTGGAGTGGTCTTACCTTCGGGTTGTTATGTTAAAGCTGGGTTTTACAGAGAGATGAGTGAACATAGTAATGGATATGGTCAGCTCTATAAAATTCTCGGTCCTATTTAATGGTAAGAAACTTTAGGAGTTTACACCGTCACGAGGAATCCGGCAAGGAGATCCAATATCCCCGTACTTGTTCTTGCTAGCAGCAGAGGGCCTTTCGTGCATGTTAAAATCACAAAATGAGTCATCAAACCTTCATGGTATACAGGTGTCACCCACGACGCCACCGGTAAACCATTTACTCTTCGCAGATGACAGCTTGCTGTTTTTCAAGTCTAATGTTATGGGTGCTAATGAGATCTACCAGGTTCTGGATATTAATTGTAGAGCTACGGGGCAATGCATCAATTACGACAAGTCATCGATCTTTTTTAGCAAGGGTATGCCAGGCACAGTAAGAGAGGAGATCAAGGATATTTTACATGTTCCTAATGAAAATCTTAATGAGAAATATTTAGGTATGCCTTCTGACATTGAGTCCTCTAAGAATGGGGCTTTCAAATACCTTAAGGACAGGCTTTGGAGTAAAATACAAGGGTGGATAGAAAAAACAATGTCAGTTGCTGGTAAAGAGGTTCTGGTCAAATCAGTGGCCCAGTCAGTACCCGTTTTTTCCATGTTATCCTTCAAACTCCCAAGAGGTCTATGTGAGCACCTGAACATGCTAATCAGGAAGTTCTGGTGGGGTAGTAAAGAGGACAAAAGGAAACCACATTGGGTCTCCTGGAAAGTGATGACGGAACCAAAAGCTATGGGTGGTCTTGGTTTTAAGGATTTTGAATTGTTTAACTTAGGCATGTTGGCAAAATAGGCTTGGCACATCCTGCAACAACCAGATTCACTCAGTGCACGCATGTTGAAGAGTATCTACTTCCCAGACACATCTATTCTGCATGTTGAAGAGATAGTTCAGGCATGTACCTCGGCAGTTCTTCCCTGGTCATCTATGGTGTTCGAGATGTTACGACTCTCGAAGTTATAGCGTGGCGGGAGGCACTGTCTTTGG
The DNA here is from genome assembly GCA_039707655.1 of Elymus sibiricus. Lineage (NCBI taxonomy): Eukaryota > Viridiplantae > Streptophyta > Magnoliopsida > Poales > Poaceae > Elymus > Elymus sibiricus. Next base: position 62,022,963 of record CM077665.1, read on the forward strand.
CAGACGATCTACTCCTCGGCAACATCATAATAGCATCAGACTCAAAGCAGGCGGTGGAGGATATTAACAGGGGTTCTCATGGCAGGCATGGATCCATTATTAGCGAAACCAATCATCGAGCTTCTATGTTTAATTGCAAGTTTACTTTTGAAGGTCGTGCCCCGAATAGCTAAGTTTTCCCATTCGTTAGGTCAGGGGCGCCATCTATGGCTTGTTAGTCCCCATGACCCTAGGTGTATTCCACATACTGTGGCTTTTGATCAATAAAACTTAGCTATTTCCCTAAAAAAAAGCTGAACTGCAAAACATAATATCAAGTTTTTTCGGCATACCTTTTGACTTATTTGTTTTCTCCAACAAGCATGGATTGAACCCTCTTTCAGTGCAACACATGCATTTTTGACCTAACAAGGAGAACAATGTATCTGTAAATTCAATGTCTTCCTTTATTATATCATCCTTCTTAATATTCCACTCACAAATTCTTTTTACATGCCTTGTTTCAAATTCTTGAGTTACAAAATGATGCAACTTCAAATATATTTTAGTTCAGCCAGGTCAGTAATGTACTAATTGATTTTGTAATTACAAATGAGAAAAATTTCACCATTTCTGAATAAGTATCCCGTATATGATCATTGAACTTTCCATTTGAAATAAGTTGTGGATTTGTTAAAGTCAGAGAATTGCACATTCTTTTGGACGACTTCAACGTTTTTAACACTTTCATTATTTTTGAATATATCCTTTGCCAAGAATTATCAAACGCCCCAACTGGCTGTGTTTTCCGTGCAGGCATTGTCCCCTTAAACTTTATGGATGCGAACATTCAACATTAACCGTAATTCTGTCCATGGCATGCTTCTGACTATGATGATATTGTTTACTAAGGCTTAGTACGCAGTTTCTAAATCACGATTGGTTGTAAGTACTACCTTCGTACCAAAATATAAAATGTTTTTGTAGCAGTACTTTAGACTCCCTCTGTTTTTATTTACTCAGCATATTAGGTTTGTCTAAGGGCAAACTTTATATACTTTCAACGATACCACCATATATATATCATTGGATTCATCATTGCAATATATTTTCACATCATATAAGTTTGTTATTGTAAATGTTCATGTTATTTTCTACAAACTTGGTCAAACTTTATAAAGTTTGACTTCAGTCAAAGCTAATATGCGGAGTAAATAAAAATGGAGGGGAGTATTTGTTATGAAAAGCTAACCATACAAATAGACAAAGTGGGTCGGAAAAATGCTAAACTAACAAAAGCATATTAGAGAGAGCAAATGAGATTATTGCAATCCATTAGAACCACTAAAGGCTAAGAAGGCTCGGAGGAGGTTCACTCAGCACGTCCCTGAATTATCTCTCTTGTGACACATGCACTGCAGCCGTAGTATCAAGGTTTGGCATTTTGCTCTTTCATTTCGTCGTTTACCTACTTATTACTTTATTAGGATGATTTTGACTGAAAACACGTGTTGCTCGTCGCTTCTCGCCCATGAACTGCTGCTGCCAGCCTTTGGTTTTTTGGCCGGACACGTTCGTTTTGGTGACACAATCTAGTGAGGAGTGAGTGCACCGGCTGCTCTGAGCACGCATACAGGTAGGCGGCTGCTTTTCACTTTCGGCCGGTAACAGGTGAGCGCTGCCGTTCACACACATTTTGTAAGTCATCTATGGATGCATGCATGCATGTGCCAAGCCGACCACACGATCATACCCCGATTGCGTTGCATTGCATTGACCATCGCATCACCATCCTTGGTAAAGTACATTATTATGCGAGGTCACGTACTTTTTCGGTTGTCGCGTGGTACACCTGGTATGTGCAATGCTTTGTGTCTTACCAATAAGTCAAATCACATCGACCACTGCTTTCTTCGTAAAGGATGATGTAATATTCTCCCGAATTTTGAGTCTAATTTCGATCACCGGTATGGTTAACGAAAACATACAGAGTAATGTTCGCAATAAGTTTTCGGTGATATAATTTATTCGAAAGAGTTTCCAATGGTATACATGGCGGGAGCGACCCGTTGCAAGGCATGGGGACGCCGGTAAGGCCTAGGCCAGGAACGAGCCGTAGCCGGCGAAGGCGAGTTCGAAAATTGATGGTTCGGGTTGAAGGGTAAATGTTCGTCTTGGAATTGGGTGGCTCACCAGTTTAGATGTTGGAATTGGGTGGCTCACCAGTTTAGATAAATGGCCGGGGACGGTAAGTTGTCAAAGGAAAAAGAGGAACAATGCACATGCACGTGGCATGGGAAGGAGGTCGCGGGAAGGGAGGGGGACGACGAGGCGGGCACAGGAGCATCGCCGGCCTCCTCGAAAAGTTAAGGATTAGTAGTTCTTTTTCGAAATCGATTTCGAAAAAGAATGGATTCGGTCTTATACATACGCGAGGAAGGTAATCAAAAAAGAGAGAAGACGAGTTCTCAGGGGGTGGAGGCAGCCGGTGGCTGGATCGGCGGCTGTAAGATGAAGGCACAAAATGGTTTTCAGGCAACCGACCCCTAGTCCTCAAACCCTGGATAAAGGACATGAAGTTCTGTCAAATACAAGGAGAAATGGTAGTCCATAGACCGATCGAACTGTTAAAGTCATGGGTGGTTACGCCGACTGCCCCAACATCTACCTAGATACAGACTTTGACCGGAGAGCACATGCATGCATCATCTCTAGCACCATCTCCAACAGATAGACCAACTGATCAACATACATCATCGATTCACAATTCCCCCCCAACATGTAAACGAAAAGCCGCCTTGCTATCCACAAAATTCCTCTTCAGCAACATTTTGGACTCGTTCCGCGACAAAATTCAGGCTTCTTCTCCCATGGCCGCACAACCTCACTCGCTTCCTCCTCTTTGATGATCTGCACCGTCTTTCCGGGCTCGGGGCGGCGTGCCGGAAGCCGTCAGGCGCGACGGGCGGTGGACGCCGTGCACCTCCGGATCATAGGGCTGGGAAGCAAGGTAGCTCAGGGCCGTGACGACGTCGCCGATCAACGGTCTCAGGGTCGGCTGTTCTTGCACGCACATTGCGGCGACGGCCAGGGCCTGGTACAATCCTCTTGCCGGGTACCGGCCCTCCAGCGCCGGGTCTGCCATCTGGGGGAACTTCCTCCTGTCTTTGAACAAGGGACGGGCCTGAAATTGCGCACCAACAAACGTTACATCAATAGGGATTGCAAAATACTGTACGGCATCTTTAGCAAAGGCTTTGGCATGTCATGACCCTCTTCATTCCATCCTATTCAACAAACTACAATAATGTCTTTTTGGGAAGGCAAACCTAGGCCAATCCAATAATGCCAAAAAAAATGTAGTATGGAACTATTTCATTCTAGTACAGTAGCCTTTTAGTAACCCTACAACTGAAAAAATGTTGCAAGGACGATATTTTTTGAGCTGACGGAAAGGACAATCAATATGTCCTTCAAGCAAAACTAGTGCAAATTCCAAAAGTGGAAAGAAATACAGAGATGAACTGAAAATCAACCTCCTATAGTTCCCATTCAGGTAATACGGAAGATTGACGCGCTAACACTGCTTACGCATTTTCCGAGCTAAGAGGCTGGTATCTGGGTATTTTTGCAGAATAAATTAACAATCAATACTCACAAGGGGTAGCAGATTTCAGTGTGATGTTTTCTATAGTCAAACTCGCGTAGTCTATAACTGAATGGAGAAGAATAACAAGAAGAAAAGAAAAGAACGTAACAAAAAACAAATCAGCAGCTTACCCACGCAACAAGGTTTTGCTCCCCCGCGGCTCGGGTGTTGTCGATAGCCCTTCGTCCTGTGATGATCTCCAATAGAACAACACCATAGCTGTAAACATCTGACTTCAGAGTCAGCTGACCAGTCATGGCATACTCAGGAGCACAATATCCGTATGTACCCATCACTCTGGTGGAAACATGTGTCTTATCGCCAACTGGGCCAAGCTTTGCCAATCCGAAGTCAGACAGCTTTGGGTGGTACCCCTCTCCGAGCAAGATGTTTGAACATTTCAAGTCCCGGTATATGACAGGAGGATTTGTTTTGTCATGCAAATGCTCCAGCCCTTTAGCTGCACCGGCAGCTATCTTCATCCGTGTATTCCAGTCAAGGCGGGGTTTATCTGGGGAAGGATCTGAATAAAATAGGATCCAGTTGTGAGTACACAAAATTTAATTATCCAATAGAAGCTGTACCAAAGCAGAAACACATTCTTTTCTCGGCAGCATACCATGGAGGTGGTCTTCCAAAGAACCAAGCGGCATATACTCATAAACCAAAAGCCTCTGGTCGCCATCGGCGCAATAGCCAATAAGGTTGACTAGGTGTGGGTGGTGCAGCAAGCTCAGCATGAGGACCTCAACAAGAAACTCCCTGTTGCCTTGCAGTCCGTTTCGATCGAGCTGCTTTATGGCGACAACCTGTGAAGGCAACATAACATTCACCGTGTCAATTAGCTTCAGGAAATAGTTTGACAAATTCTTGCGCATAATCACAAAATTTACCACATGTTAATGTTATTGCTCAACAGCTGCGAATGTAAATCAAGCGAGGATTAACAACAACAATCCTTGGAACCTGGATAACCCCCATTTTCTATTACTTGGATAGCGAAACCCGCAGCCTAAACCCGGTCTCGGGTTCAGGCAATGTGACACGTTCACTAGGGGACAATCTACAAGTGCTCCACACAATCCTCCAAGTGGAAGCTTCTTAATAAACAAAATAGTGCTGATGAACTGGGAGGGCAGAATAATTAGCAAGAACCTCACCTGGTTGATACTCTCCAGGTACCCCTTGTAGACTCGGCCAAAGCCACCCTCCCCCAGAAGGCAGTCGGCCCTGAAGCCGTTGGTCGCCGCCGCGAGCTCCCTGAAGGTGAAGGTCTGCGCGGCAATGTGGCGGTGCTCGGATCCGTTGCTCAGGACGAACTCCTTCTTGGCCTCCGACAGCGAGTCCTGCCGCGCCGCCGCCGCCGCCGCGCTCGTCGACGACGAGGAGCACCCCGGCTTCGCTTTATTATCTGAAAGAGAACAAAACGCATGCGCGTCAGAATCGTGAGGCGGGTAAAGAAGACGGGGAAATTAGGGAAAGAGAAGTGCACGCGTTGTCTGGTGACGAAAGTGGCGAGCACGCGTCACCCCCCGCCGGAATCCCGGCACCGAGCTGCCATGTTTTGGGGGGGATTCGGCGGACTACCATGATTTTTCGACCGAGTTTACAGCAAATTTTCGGAGGGGCGAACTTTTTTCCAGTTTCTTTTGAAAACAGGGGAGGGGCGAACGAGACTGACGGGACAGCTCGTGAGCCCCGTGAGCCATGAACGGCGGCAGGGGGGGGGGGAGCCGGAGTCACAAATTGCTCCGCGGAATCTCGAAGTGAGAGGCAGAATCGGCGAACCACTCCGTGAATCCAGCGAGGACGAGCGAATCCGCGGCGGCCGGGGAGGACGGGGCAAGAAAGACGACAGCAAGAAGAAGGCAGTGGTGCGGGCGGATCACCTGGCGCGGGAGGGATCTGGGGCTTCTCGGCCGGCGCCGGCGGCTTGCGCTTCCTCTTGGCGCCCAGGCAGGGGAAGCAGCAGTCCATGGCGCCTCCGGAGACCTCCTCCGGCTTCCCGCGGGGTGGGGGAGGGGTGAGACGGAGGTTTGAGTGTGCGCCGTCCGCGTTGCGCTCCGCGTGCGCGTGGGGAAGACGGAAGGGGAGGGGGGCCGGAGCGAAAACGAGGAAGAAATGATTTTTGAGTTAATTGGGGGGCAGCCCTTCCTCGCTTTGGGCTGGCTTCTAGAACGCACGCAGCGAGTGTCAAACGGAAAGCAAAAGTCACGCACACTAGCGGGCTAGTGGCCGCACCGCGTTTCGTGCCGGGTAAACAGTAACGTGTTCGGTAATCGGTGCTACGTGGGCTATGGACTAGAAGGAAGCTCGTGGTGCTTAGCTGAGCTTAGCTTAGCCTAGGGAAACTCCGGCGCGGATCATCGGACGGACGGACGGCGTCGAATGCTCGCGGACGCGTCTGAACGCGATTGTCGACGGTGGGAGGGATGTTGGTCGGTCATTCGGTCGTAGGCGTCGGATGTTTCGCCTGTTTCGAATGGGACGTTCAGGAGCATGGGCGGAATCGGAGCGGAACGGATGGAATTTAAACAAAGTTTGATAGAGGGTGGGATCCTCCTGCACGGGCTCTAGCGTGTGACGAGGATTCTTCCCTCCTCCTCGATGATGAGGGTGGCCTTCTCCTCCGCTTGCTCCTCGACCAACATCCGCTTCTCCCCCTCTGAGAGTGGCACCCAGTCCGATCGTGGGGGAATCCGGATGGCAATTGGAGAGTGAAATCGTGGACGACGAGGCCATCACATACCGCGGACGATGGCACTAACTGGATCTAGAGCTATCCTTGGATCCGGAGTAGCGCGTCGGCGACCACTCCCTGGCGTCGGACTTGTTGCACATCACAGTGGCCGGAAAGGTGTGGTGGTGTGCGGCATGCGGTGGATGTGTGTGAGAGGATGAGGACTGTGTGTATGGGTTTGCACAGAAGGAGCCCAATCAACCTTAAAGTCGGAGTAGACTTCTCGGTCACCACGCCGCCATGAATGTGGGTAAGCGGAGTTCGGTCTGCCGGAGAGAATGCGGTCAAGCCAGAGCGGAAGAAGCAGGAGATTGGTCTTGTGTGGCTTCACGTTGTCGAACGGACTCCCCAAAACCTGGCCCTAGTTTGGTGTCGGCTTGTGGAATTTCTGATGTTCGGACTTGGCTGGAAAAATTAGGTGACCCCATTGAACGGTAAAAAATGCATGGAAGGTCTCGAACTGCATAATAATCATTAATATGGAGTTGCCTTTAGAGTAACTCTAGCAATGTTGTTGAAAGGTCTCGAACTGCATAATAATCATTAATGTGGAGACATGAGCTTAAAAATCACTCTAACATCGTTGCCATTCACCCCTCGATCTTCATAAATTTTGGAGATCCCTCCATGTTGTTGAGGAACGTTGCATGTGAAACAAAAAAATTCTTACGCACACGCAAGATCTATCCATGAAGATGTATAGCTACGAGAGGGGGCGTGTGTCTGCATATCCTTGTAGATCGCTGAGCGGAAGCGTATATAACGTGGTTGATGTAGTCGTACTCTTCACGATCCAATCCGATCCAGCGTCGAACGGACGGCACCTCCGCGTTCAGCACACGTGCGGCTCGATGACGTCTCCTCCTTGATCCAGCAAGAGAGGGGGGAGAAGTAGATGCGATCTTGACTAGCACGACGGCGTGGTGGAGATGGTGGTGGAGCAATCCCGACAGGGCTTCGCCAAGCGCTACCGTAGATGCAATCTGAGGAGAAAAACGGAGTAACGGGAGGGAGAGGGCTGCCGCGAGGGCGTGGGAATTGTTGTGTGCAGCCCTCCCATCTCCTCTACTATATATAGGAGGCAAGGGGCAGGGTTGGGGCACAACCTTGGCCCCTCCTCCAAGGAGGACCGGCGGCTAGGGAGGAGTCCTCCCTTCACAAGCAAGGGAGGAGTCCCCCTCCTCCAAGGCACCTCCGGGGTGCCTTGTCCCTTTGGGACTCTTATCCTCAAGCCCCATGCGCCTCTAGGGGCTGGTGCCCCTGGCCTAGGTTGGCTAGGGCGCCACCCCTATAGCCCATGTGGGCCCACGGGGCAGGTGGACCCCCGGTGGACCCCCCCTAGAACCCTTTCGGCACCCGGTACACTACCGGTAATGCCCGAAACCTTTCCGGTAGCCGAAATAAGACTTTTCATATATAAACCTTTACCTCCGGACCATTCCGGAGCTTCTCGTGACATCTGGGATCTCATCCGGGACTCCAAACAACATTCGGTCACCACCAACGTACATATCCCAATACTACTCTAGCATCACCGAACGTTAAGCGTGCGGACCCTGCGGGTTCGAGAATCATGTAAACATGACCGAGACACCTCTCTGGCCAATAACCAATAGCGGGACCTGGATGCCCATAGTGGCTCCTACATATTCCACAAAGATCTTCATCGGCCGAACCACGATGTCAAGGAATCAGTTAATCCCATATGCAGTTTCCTTTGTTCATTGGTATGTTACTTACCCGAGATTCGATCGTCGGTATCTCCATACCTAGTTCAATCTCGTTACCGAAAAGTCTCTTTACTCGTTCCATAATACAAGATCCCGTGACTAACTCCTTAGTCACATTGCTTGCAAGCTTCTTGTGATGTTGTATTACCGAGAGGGTCCAGAGATACCTCTCCGTCAAACGGAGTGACAAATCCCAGTCTCGATCCATGCCAACCCAACAGACACCCTTGGAGATACCTGTAGAGTACCTTTATGATCACCTAGTTACGAAGTGACGTTTGGTACACACAAGGCATTCCTTCGGTGTCAAGGAGTTGCATGATCTCATGGTCTTAGGAACATATACTTGACATGAAGAAAGCAGTAGCAATAAACTTAGTGATACGATCAAATGATATGCTTACGGTTGGGTCATGTCCATCACATCATTCTCCTAATGATGTGACCCCGTTATCAAATGATAACTCATGTCTATGGTTAGGAAACCTTAACCATCTTTGACCAACGAGCTAGTCTAGTAGAGGCTCACTAGGGACATGGTGTTGTCTATGTATCCACACATGTATTTAAGTTTCCAGCCAATACAATTCTAGCATGGATAATAAACGATTATCATGAACAAGGAAATATGTTAATAACCAATTTATTATTGCATCTAGGGCATATTTCCAACACATGTGGCCTGCCAACCTCTCCATATTTTGTGCTTATGGAACCCTCGTTTGGAGCTCACTCCAAACCCAATTGCCAGTGTTGGAAGGAACTTTCAGCTTTTCCCTCATTCCGCCACATACGAGATTTGAAGTAGTGTGTCCTCTTATGCACCACCAGCGAGGCAACCACCTGGTCATATGGCCTTGACAGTCCATCAGATTCTCGTGCCGATCTGTTGAGATAGTTGCCACGTGACAACATATCCTAGCTTGCGTGTGAGCTGAGGATGTGTGTGAAAAGGCGCGGAGGAGGCGACTTTGCTAGAGTTGCTTCTATAGCAGACATACGACCCCGAAATTACTACATAGACGACTGGTAAATATCATGAAGGCTAATTAGGGCATGAGCAAAATCAGAGTTATATAGATGTTTTGCATAAATCATCTACAACGTGAGACCCACTTGTCATTGACGGGTTGTTTCCCTCTCTTCTAGCGTTGGCTGTAGGGTAACGCAGCAGAAAACAAAAAATTTCCGACCTACGTACCAGCCCAGGATCACTATGGAGACTGCATACAAGGTTTGATCTGTTTCGTTACCGACTCGTAGCGCAGCGGAAGTAGAGTCGATGACGATCGGCGGTGCAGATCCCCGCAGCTAGGATTTACAACCTCCCAACCGCGAGGATGTACTCCCACGTCAGCTCACCGGACGGATCTCCGGGCAGCCCTTCGGGAGGCATCGGGACAGTCCCTCGGATAGTCCCACCGGACGGATCCTCGGACAGCCCTTCGGGAGGCCCCTGGACAGTCCCTCGGATAGTCCCACCGGACGGATCCTCGGACAGCCCTCCGGGAGGCCTCTGGACAGTCCTTCGGATAGTCCCACCGGACGGATCCTCGGACAGCCCTTCGGGAGGACACCCGAAACTCAAACTGTAACTCGGACAGCCCTTCGGGAGGCACTCTCGAACTAAGACCGAAACTACGATCTCTCTACAGAGTTGCACACATACGGTGTCATCTATCCGGCAGGGCTTCGCCGTCCAGAACTAGTTCCCACCGGAACCCAGACAGCCTTTCGGCTCTACGAAACTATTTCGCTGGGAGGGAGAGAGAAGCCAGAAATGTCATGGCATGTGTATGTGAGAGCAAGGATCAAGCATATGTAGCTGCCTCCTCCCCTCTATTTATAGGAAAAACAAGGGGTAGGATGGGCATATCCAAAATGCCATGTCATCCCAAAATATCTTGGGAAGATATTTGTGGAAAGCCAACTTCCAACCATATCCATAAATCTGATTTCACTATTCACGACGACATTTTTCAGCGTCCGGTCGAACTGAAAATATTTATGTGGGCTTAGAACAATTCCAGTACCCACTAAAATAAGTTTCAATGCGATCCGGAACAATTCCGGTTTAGTGATTTTCATCTGCGAAAAGCATCTGAAGCGGTTCCGGCAGCTCCGGAACATTTCCGGTTTTCATTCCGGAAAATTCCAGAAAGTTTCCAGAATGATTCTGGCACCCTCCAAGAATTATCAGGCATGTGCCGAAACCAATTTGACTTTATGGTGTACTCCGAAACAACTTTTCGGTTTAGTGATTTTCATCTGTGAAAAGCAACTAAAGCGGTTCCGGCAGTCCGGAATATTTCCGGTTTTCGTCTCTGAAAAATCTCAGAAGTTACCGGAACAATTCTGGTACCTTCCAATAATTTCCAGGCATGTGCCGAAACCAATTTGACTTTATGGAATACCCTGAAACAACTTTTCAGTTTCACCGGAACTATTCCGATATCCTCTCCGGAACGTTTCCGTTTCGTCCGAAACTTTTTCGGTGAATTTCTCTCAGACTCCCCGTCTAGTATTCAGCAGATAGATGACCCTTAAGCGTGTGACCCTATAGGTTCGGTGAAGTATAGACATGACCCGGAACACTTTCCGATCAATGATCAACATCGGAGCCGTGGACACCCATATTGACCCCTATACCCACACGAATGAATATTCGAGTGAACCTCCAGTTGCCGTGTGCTATTCCTGTTGCTTCGCGATATGTTACAAATACCCGAGGTGAGACATGTAGGCATCCCCGTGGATCAACAACTTGTCCACTATGCCAGTTACCTCGTTACCGGTATTGTTCTCTTTTCTCGTTCCCGTGTTCTGGCATCCCCGTGATCAAATCACAAAGTGTCTGGCCAGACGATGATGGATACCGTAACACCGAGAGGGCCCAGAGATATCTCTCCATCGTCGGAGGAGCAAATCCCAATCTTGAGCTATCAAGTTACTTGACATACTTTTCCATGAACCCGTAAGCCGCCGTAATAGCCACCCATTTACGGATGACGTTTAACAAACCCCAAAGTTCATGAAGCAAGCATGAAGAAACTCGATACTCTCATGGTCTAAGGAATCATGCAAACATTAACCATCTCTGTGTTATTAACCATTAACTAATGACGAATGTATCTCATAGCATAACATCAATTCGGGTCGATTCAACACAAGTGTTCTACCAACAATTGTGCCCTCAAAATTGCCGGCGTAGTCATGCCCATGATCAGGAAAACAGGATCATCATGCAATACTTGATCCAGTCATAGAGGCTTGACTAGGAATACTTTTTACCGTTTATTATCCCACACGTGCACATGAGTTTCCCTCCAAGCCTCGTTTTATTTGCAGACTCGAGAATCATTGCAGTTATAGCATGGAACATAAACATAATTATGAACAGGGAGATAATCAATAACATTTATTATTGCCTCTAGGGCATATCTCCTACAGACTCCCACTTGCACTAGAGTCAATAATCTAGTCAATGCTAATGCACTTTACACCTATGGCATACTGGTGTAAAATATGCTTCGCATGTGGTATAGCCTGATGTCCAACGGATCTGACGACTTCAGCTCCGTGTGTAACTTTGCATATCCCCGCGTTTTCACGCTTTCACAAAATTCATATTTTGTGTGGACTTGGCTTTGCATATGTGTGAATCATTGGTCGAAACCTGATTCCTCAGACTGAGCTATGGAGCAGCTATCTGCAATAGTGTCCCATAGACCAAAGCCATCTTGGAACCATACTAAGTTCATGAATGAACTATATGATTCAACAACTTCTTTGTCGCTTCTTAAGCGTCAACATACTTAGCCTTTGTTATAGAATTCGCCACAGTATCTTGTTTGGAACAATTTCCAACTACCGTGCCACCATATTGTGTATCACACAAAACCCTCAATTTAAATCGAAAATCGCATGGAGCATTGATGAAGACTGTATCGATGTAATCACTTACAACGAGCACTTCATAATCTCTACTTGTGAGAAAACATGTCATCAGCACTACTCTTAGCACTTAATGACATCTTTCACTGTTGTCCCATGATCAGTACTTTGATCACTATGGTATCTATACTCGCAACAACTTTGGAGTATTGGACATATCTGTTTGTTTTTACATACCATGGAATACATGGTTAATCCAAACACAAGAGTGTGTGGAATCTCCATCATGTATTTTACTCATCAGTGTTTTGGGACACCGAGTCTTGCAAAAACTCTTTCCATGTGACTTCGGCAAGAATCACTCCTTGGCGTTTTAAATGCTAAAAGATTTTAGCATCTTATCAATATGTATTCATTGCTTAGCCCCATTAGGTAAATCTATCTCCATAGATCATCATGCCTAATATTGAGGCTATTTAGCCCAAGCACTTCATTGAAAAACTATTTTCAAATGAAGTCCTAATTCGTGTCAAGAAATTTATTTCCAATTAACAATGTGTTAAGTACACAAGGTTTTTAGAAATATTATTATGCTCCCACTTACTTTCTTGAATCACAAGCATCTTCGATACCCATTTGATGAAGTCAAACTCTTTTGACCATTTCATCAAAAACGAAGATTCCAACTCCACTTTGCTCTCTTCTGTCCATCGCTGGAACTCTGAAGTTTGCATACTTACTAGCATCCTCTGGATCGACAAATTACTTTGGACTGTATCACATACAAGTCCTAGGTTTCATTCCCATCAGATGGAAATCCTTTTGTCATCCATGTTTCATATCTCATGATTGAAATATGTATTAATTGCTAGTTCAACCCGAACCGACTTCAAGCATCGCTACGGTGAAACAACCTCATCGTAGTCAACTCCTTGAACTTGTTATTTCAACAAGTCGAGCTTTATGGATAAAACATTTTTATCCGTATCAGTTTTTAGTTCCATAAATATTCGTTTAGACTCTAAGTCTTCCGAAAGGTGTATCAAGGTTCTAATCTTGAATCACTTATATGGAAACTATCTCGGATTGTATTGGCATTTAGCCAATTCCGGAGTCAGGGCCCATCAACGCTTCCTTGTGTATCGTAGGTATACTGTTGTCCAACAACAATATCTCGTTTGCGCACCTGAGAGGTTTGCACGAGCCTTGCCTACGGGGTTCAGCTGCAAGTTCGACTGAAGTCCATACATTTTATTGTAGAGACTTCCGTATCAGTCGCAGTAGGAAACTCCGGAATCACTTCCAAGGTTCCTTTCCTTTGATCTGATGACGAAGATACCGGTTATCTCGTCGAGGTGCACTGTCCTCCCACTCACCTTTTGTAAGAACTATTCTCTTTAAAAGCATACCGTTTTGCGGCAAACCTATTTGCCTCGGTATAGTGAGGAAGGAATACCCAATTACTTGGGACAACCTACAAAGTAGCACTTGTCTGATTTGGAATAGGTTTGTAACCTTTTACACAAGCCCCATATTCCAAATGTTAAGAAAAGATATAACATGGTTGGGCGTACCATACCATGACGTCATTTCAACAGACCTGATGGATCTCTTTTCAGTGTAAAAGCCGCAGCCTCTAAAGCATCACCTTTTAAAAGGGATAATGGCAATTTTATTTATGTCATCTTTGATCTTACCATGTCATAAATGGTTCGATTACATCTACACGGACTCTCCACTTGCAGTGGTGTTCCGGGAAGTGCAAGTTATGAAACTCTTTTCACAACTCATCAGACATTCGCTAAACTTGTAACTCAAATATTCCTTTCTGCAATCGAATTGTAGAAACATAATTTTCTTGTTACAATAACTTCTACTTCATATTTGAAAACCTTATGAATGAATTCAAAAGATCCAGACTTACGTCTTAACAAGTAAATATCCATATATCTACTTGAGTCATTTCTGAAGATAGATAAATCCACTACTTGCAACAACATTTATTGGACTACACACATCATAATGTATGATCACCAATATGTTCTTTGCTCGTTCCTTATGGCCTGTGAACGGTATTTCAGTCACTTCACCTTTCAGAGGAAAGTGGCAAGTGTCAGATGATTCAAAATCAAATGACTTCAAAATCCATCATAATGGAATTTTCCATGCGGGTTTCTCCAATGTGACCAAATGCAGTGCCACACTTGTGTGGTATTCTTTTAGTCTTGTGACATTTAGCGTCAGTGTTATAGATGTATCATATTACCATCAATATTCATAGCATACATCCCATCCTGTATGGAAGCATGGCCCTTCATGTTATTCATAACACCGAACATCAAAAGTTCTCTTATGAATAACCTTCTTGCAAAATACCTTATGCAAAGGGCTAGAGTGTATGAAACTCTAAATGAATTATGAAAGTAAATACAGAGGCAATGTATTAATATCAATATTCATAACATACGTCTCATTCATGAAAGTATGGCCCTTATGTTATTCATAACACCGAACATCAAAAGTTCTCTTATGAACAACCTTCTTGCAAGATACCTTATGCAAAGGGCTAGAGTGTGAAACTCTAAAATGAATTATGAAAGTAAATACATAGGGAATACACCGATGGAAGGCATAGTAACTTTTACTATGTTCCCTATGTGTATCTTAACCTCATTCCTGGCTAGTCTTTCAGGCCATAGTAGTTCTTACATCGAGTTGCAACAGAATGCAATCAAGCGGGTATCTTTGTGATTAACTCACAATACCCAAGAATTAGTGATTAACATGTTTAACCATAATTCCCAAGAACTATATCTTTGACCAGCCTTCTATACATCAAAAACTTGTATGACATTCATACATGAGCTGGATATTCCAGTCTTCTTTCTTATTTGCCATTATACTTCTAACAGTTTAACTTTTAGTATTTCTCCTACTCTCAGAAGAAGCACCCAACTTAAGAGTGGCGATAGCCCCGGACTTCCTAGGCGTGAAAGTTTCACTAACACCCTTCGGACATTTCCTTTCTCTTTAAGTTGTTGTTTTATTCACCTTTCATCATATGACAGGCGTTCTCCTGGATCCCTCTCTTATCAGTCAAATGCCTAGCAAACACTTTTACTAATAGTTTGCAAACAAACAATGCTTTGGATATCTCATATCTTTTAGCCTTTGTCTGTCTCTGAAAATGATTTTCAGATTCCATGAATATCACATAACTATCCAAACTTTCGAAGTTCGGGTCTCATGGAAGCAAACGTATTGCACTTGACTGAAACAGAATTCTAGCTTTTGGATCGAAGGACGAGAGCCACATGATCCATAGCATTTAGCGGGAGAATACCGAAAGTATGCGATAGGACAAAGTCCTTCTCGGCACTATTGAGGACAATCCTCACATTACGTTTACCAACCGTAACGTTTTAACCAGATATTTAACAGCTATTCAATTTTAATAGGGAAGGTGGAAACGCGAGCCATTATTCTACAACTATTATGCAAACCACACTTAGACAGCATTCAAAATTAATTGCACTGAGAATTAAACAAGTTAATTCTATAGTGCGCTCCCACTCAAATCAATATCTCTCATAATTGATTTTGAGTGATACAAGATCCAAATTACAATTCAACGCCAAGGATGTATCCATCTCAAGTGACGAGAATTGCAATCGGTAGGCCAACTTGCCAATCACATCTCTATGTGACTCTTGTTCATCTTTCGATGCGTGTGTTCCGAGCTCATGACTTTCATGTCTGAACGTCAAGACAACCAAGTGATCTCGCTGCGAGGTCTCAACTCACCTGCCTCACACATCCCTAATCGTTCGTACCCATGCATCCATGTGATACCCCGAAAAGTTAGGTGCCGTGACGGTGCTACACTTGGGAGAACACTAACTACTTGATATTTTTGTGAGAGATCACCCTAATAAAAGCGACTACCGCGCAATCAAAAGGGTGCATCATAAGGGATAAACATCTCAGGCAATTCATAATAGCATGATATGGTATAGCCCTTTCTGACGGAGAAGTCTTGTATTTCTTCGTCTTCGGCATTCGCGTTGGTGTTCACCTTCGCGAAGATTGCCACACCTTGTCGATGCACCAGATAATATTGCTATCTCTATAGCTAATAAAATAAGTGCATTACATAAGGTTGACACGCAGGTCATTAAAGTGCAATCATATGGCTCCAGCCATCATGCCGAATCATGACACGCAGGTCATGTTAATCAATTTACATCATATAGTCATCTCATACATAATCAAATTATTATGAACACTGCTATACCACATTACATGCACATGCAAACCATCCTGCAAAACCAAGTTAGACGCCTCTAATCGGTTCATGCAAAATTTTATTTTACGTGGCTTCTAAGGTTTCGAAACAAACCGAAGCTACCAACGTATTATCATCAAGTGTGATAATTCAAGTCGCTAGATTAACATCGCGGGGTGTATGAAACACGAGATAATTAAATCTCGAGCCCCATACTAAACTTCGTCATACGCATGACCCCCGTGCAGATCATATCTGCAATGCCCTTTCATCTGCGAATTTCATCTTTCTTTTGACTATGGCGGAACCCAAAGAACTGAAGCACTTCGTTGATCAATCAGGATCGCGGATTGCCAGAACTTTGTGAAATTCCACCATACTGTCTCGAGATTGAGCAAACGCAAATTCTAGGGAAGCAACAAGAACATCGGGTAACAGACTTCATCTGTCACCCGCACAAATAATTTTCAGCAATAGATCTCATCTACTACCTAATTATATTGTGCAACACCCATACATCTCTATGTATTCTAGATCGCAACCTGCATCTACGCATAGCACGGCTCTTGATGCCACTGTAGGGTAACGCAGCAGAAAACAAAAATTTTCCGACCTACGTACCAGCCCAGGATCACTATGGAGACTGCATACAAGGTTTGATCTGTTTCGTTACCGACTCGTAGCGCAGCGGAAGTAGAGTCGATGACGATCGGCGGTGCAGATCCCCACAGCTAGGATTTACAACCTCCCAACCGCGAGGATGTACTCCCACGTCAGCTCACCGGACGGATCTCCGGGCAGCCCTTCGGGAGGCATCGGGACAGTCCCTCGGATAGTCCCACCGGACGGATCCTCGGACAGCCCTTCGGGAGGCCCCTGGACAGTCCCTCGGATAGTCCCACCGGACGGATCCTCGGACAGCCCTCCGGGAGGCCTCTGGACAGTCCTTCGGATAGTCCCACCGGACGGATCCTCGGACAGCCCTTCGGGAGGACACCCGAAACTCAAACTGTAACTCGGACAGCCCTTCGGGAGGCACTCTCGAACTAAGACCGAAACTACGATCTCTCTACAGAGTTGCACACATACGGTGTCATCTATCCGGCAGGGCTTCGCCGTCCAGAACTAGTTCCCACCGGAACCCAGACAGCCTTTCGGCTCTACGAAACTATTTCGCTGGGAGGGAGAGAGAAGCCAGAAATGTCATGGCATGTGTATGTGAGAGCAAGGATCAAGCATATGTGGCTGCCTCCTCCCCTCTATTTATAGGAAAAACAAGGGGTAGGATGGGCATATCCAAAATGCCATGTCATCCCAAAATATCTTGGGAAGATATTTGTGGAAAGCCAACTTCCAACCATATCCATAAATCTGATTTCACTATTCACGACGACATTTTTCAGCGTCCGGTCGAACTGAAAATATTTATGTGGGCTTAGAACAATTCCAGTACCCACTAAAATAAGTTTCAATGCGATCCGGAACAATTCCGGTTTAGTGATTTTCATCTGCGAAAAGCATCTGAAGCGGTTCCGGCAGCTCCGGAACATTTCCGGTTTTCATTCCGGAAAATTCCAGAAAGTTTCCAGAATGATTCTGGCACCCTCCAAGAATTATCAGGCATGTGCCGAAACCAATTTGACTTTATGGTGTACTCCGAAACAACTTTTCGGTTTAGTGATTTTCATCTGTGAAAAGCAACTAAAGCGGTTCCGGCAGTCCGGAATATTTCCGGTTTTCGTCTCTGAAAAATCTCAGAAGTTACCGGAACAATTCTGGTACCTTCCAATAATTTCCAGGCATGTGCCGAAACCAATTTGACTTTATGGAATACCCTGAAACAACTTTTCAGTTTCACCGGAACTATTCCGATATCCTCTCCGGAACGTTTCCGTTTCGTCCGAAACTTTTTCGGTGAATTTCTCTCAGACTCCCCGTCTAGTATTCAGCAGATAGATGACCCTTAAGCGTGTGACCCTATAGGTTCGGTGAAGTATAGACATGACCCGGAACACTTTCCGATCAATGATCAACATCGGAGCCGTGGACACCCATATTGACCCCTATACCCACACGAATGAATATTCGAGTGAACCTCCAGTTGCCGTGTGCTATTCCTGTTGCTTCGCGATATGTTACAAATACCCGAGGTGAGACATGTAGGCATCCCCGTGGGTCAACAACTTGTCCACTATGCCAGTTACCTCGTTACCGGTATTGTTCTCTTTTCTCGTTCCCGTGTTCCGGCATCCCCGTGATCAAATCACAAAGTGTCTGGCCAGACGATGATGGATACCGTAACACCGAGAGGGCCCAGAGATATCTCTCCATCGTCGGAGGAGCAAATCCCAATCTTGAGCTATCAAGTTACTTGACATACTTTTCCATGAACCCGTAAGCCGCCGTAATAGCCACCCATTTACGGATGACGTTTAACAAACCCCAAAGTTCATGAAGCAAGCATGAAGAAACTCGATACTCTCATGGTCTAAGGAATCATGCAAACATTAACCATCTCTGTGTTATTAACCATTAACTAATGACGAATGTATCTCATAGCATAACATCAATTCGGGTCGATTCAACACAAGTGTTCTACCAACAATTGTGCCCTCAAAATTGCCGGCGTAGTCATGCCCATGATCAGGAAAACAGGATCATCATGCAATACTTGAGCCAGTCATAGAGGCTTGACTAGGAATACTTTTTACCGTTTATTATCCCACACGTGCACATGAGTTTCCCTCCAAGCCTCGTTTTATTTGCAGACTCGAGAATCATTGCAGTTATAGCATGGAACATAAACATAATTATGAACAGGGAGATAATCAATAACATTTATTATTGCCTCTAGGGCATATCTCCTACAGACTCCCACTTGCACTAGAGTCAATAATCTAGTCAATGCTAATGCACTTTACACCTATGGCATACTGGTGTAAAATATGCTTCGCATGTGGTATAGCCTGATGTCCAACGGATCTGACGACTTCAGCTCCGTGTGTAACTTTGCATATCCCCGCGTTTTCACGCTTTCACAAAATTCATATTTTGTGTGGACTTGGCTTTGCATATGTGTGAATCATTGGTCGAAACCTGATTCCTCAGACTGAGCTATGGAGCAGCTATCTGCAATAGTGTCCCATAGACCAAAGCCATCTTGGAACCATACTAAGTTCATGAATGAACTATATGATTCAACAACTTCTTTGTCGCTTCTTAAGCGTCAACATACTTAGCCTTTGTTATAGAATTCGCCACAGTATCTTGTTTGGAACAATTTCCAACTACCGTGCCACCATATTGTGTATCACACAAAACCCTCAATTTAAATCGAAAATCGCATGGAGCATTGATGAAGACTGTATCGATGTAATCACTTACAACGAGCACTTCATAATCTCTACTTGTGAGAAAACATGTCATCAGCACTACTCTTAGCACTTAATGACATCTTTCACTGTTGTCCCATGATCAGTACTTTGATCACTATGGTATCTATACTCGCAACAACTTTGGAGTATTGGACATATCTGTTTGTTTTTACATACCATGGAATACATGGTTAATCCAAACACAAGAGTGTGTGGAATCTCCATCATGTATTTTACTCATCAGTGTTTTGGGACACCGAGTCTTGCAAAAACTCTTTCCATGTGACTTCGGCAAGAATCACTCCTTGGCGTTTTAAATGCTAAAAGGTTTTAGCATCTTATCAATATGTATTCATTGCTTAGCCCCATTAGGTAAATCTATCTCCATAGATCATCATGCCTAATATTGAGGCTATTTAGCCCAAGCACTTCATTGAAAAACTATTTTCAAATGAAGTCCTAATTCGTGTCAAGAAATTTATTTCCAATTAACAATGTGTTAAGTACACAAGGTTTTTAGAAATATTATTATGCTCCCACTTACTTTCTTGAATCACAAGCATCTTCGATACCCATTTGATGAAGTCAAACTCTTTTGACCATTTCATCAAAAACGAAGATTCCAACTCCACTTTGCTCTCTTCTGTCCATCGCTGGAACTCTGAAGTTTGCATACTTACTAGCATCCTCTGGATCGACAAATTACTTTGGACTGTATCACATACAAGTCCTAGGTTTCATTCCCATCAGATGGAAATCCTTTTGTCATCCATGTTTCATATCTCATGATTGAAATATGTATTAATTGCTAGTTCAACCCGAACCGACTTCAAGCATCGCTACGGTGAAACAACCTCATCGTAGTCAACTCCTTGAACTTGTTATTTCAACAAGTCGAGCTTTATGGATAAAACATTTTTATCCGTATCAGTTTTTAGTTCCATAAATATTCGTTTAGACTCTAAGTCTTCCGAAAGGTGTATCAAGGTTCTAATCTTGAATCACTTATATGGAAACTATCTCGGATTGTATTGGCATTTAGCCAATTCCGGAGTCAGGGCCCATCAACGCTTCCTTGTGTATCGTAGGTATACTGTTGTCCAACAACAATATCTCGTTTGCGCACCTGAGAGGTTTGCACGAGCCTTGCCTACGGGGTTCAGCTGCAAGTTCGACTGAAGTCCATACATTTTATTGTAGAGACTTCCGTATCAGTCGCAGTAGGAAACTCCGGAATCACTTCCAAGGTTCCTTTCCTTTGATCTGATGACGAAGATACCGGTTATCTCGTCGAGGTGCACTGTCCTCCCACTCACCTTTTGTAAGAACTATTCTCTTTAAAAGCATACCGTTTTGCGGCAAACCTATTTGCCTCGGTATAGTGAGGAAGGAATACCCAATTACTTGGGACAACCTACAAAGTAGCACTTGTCTGATTTGGAATAGGTTTGTAACCTTTTACACAAGCCCCATATTCCAAATGTTAAGAAAAGATATAACATGGTTGGGCGTACCATACCATGACGTCATTTCAACAGACCTGATGGATCTCTTTTCAGTGTAAAAGCCGCAGCCTCTAAAGCATCACCTTTTAAAAGGGATAATGGCAATTTTATTTATGTCATCTTTGATCTTACCATGTCATAAATGGTTCGATTACATCTACACGGACTCTCCACTTGCAGTGGTGTTCCGGGAAGTGCAAGTTATGAAACTCTTTTCACAACTCATCAGACATTCGCTAAACTTGTAACTCAAATATTCCTTTCTGCAATCGAATTGTAGAAACATAATTTTCTTGTTACAATAACTTCTACTTCATATTTGAAAACCTTATGAATGAATTCAAAAGATCCAGACTTACGTCTTAACAAGTAAATATCCATATATCTACTTGAGTCATTTCTGAAGATAGATAAATCCACTACTTGCAACAACATTTATTGGACTACACACATCATAATGTATGATCACCAATATGTTCTTTGCTCGTTCCTTATGGCCTGTGAACGGTATTTCAGTCACTTCACCTTTCAGAGGAAAGTGGCAAGTGTCAGATGATTCAAAATCAAATGACTTCAAAATCCATCATAATGGAATTTTCCATGCGGGTTTCTCCAATGTGACCAAATGCAGTGCCACACTTGTGTGGTATTCTTTTAGTCTTGTGACATTTAGCGTCAGTGTTATAGATGTATCATATTACCATCAATATTCATAGCATACATCCCATCCTGTATGGAAGCATGGCCCTTCATGTTATTCATAACACCGAACATCAAAAGTTCTCTTATGAATAACCTTCTTGCAAAATACCTTATGCAAAGGGCTAGAGTGTATGAAACTCTAAATGAATTATGAAAGTAAATACAGAGGCAATGTATTAATATCAATATTCATAACATACGTCTCATTCATGAAAGTATGGCCCTTATGTTATTCATAACACCGAACATCAAAAGTTCTCTTATGAACAACCTTCTTGCAAGATACCTTATGCAAAGGGCTAGAGTGTGAAACTCTAAAATGAATTATGAAAGTAAATACATAGGGAATACACCGATGGAAGGCATAGTAACTTTTACTATGTTCCCTATGTGTATCTTAACCTCATTCCTGGCTAGTCTTTCAGGCCATAGTAGTTCTTACATCGAGTTGCAACAGAATGCAATCAAGCGGGTATCTTTGTGATTAACTCACAATACCCAAGAATTAGTGATTAACATGTTTAACCATAATTCCCAAGAACTATATCTTTGACCAGCCTTCTATACATCAAAAACTTGTATGACATTCATACATGAGCTGGATATTCCAGTCTTCTTTCTTATTAGGTAGGATATAAATTACCCGCTAATTACATGGATAGTGTATAAGTTTATATTTGATATAATATTAATTGCATGCTAAACATGTTGAACGTTCGCCATTGAAGCAATATAGATATTTGGATTGATATTGTTTGAAGGCTGAGATTTGTTGGATATGCACCTTTTGATGTTTTATATTGATATAGATATAGATAATTGCGTGTGTGTTGCAATGGGGCAATAAAACTTCTTTAGTAGGCTGCATGTGATTTACCTGTCCATATTAATGTAACTGTATTAATTTTTTTATCTGATAAGCACTTATTGGCTTACCAAAGAAAAATATACCTTTTTGTAAGTCAATAAGATGTGTGATGGTTGAGGAGATTTTCACGAAAACCGGTGAAAGAAAACTAAAGGAAAAATAACAAAATAAAGAGAAGGAGTAAGAAGGTACGTAAGTTCACACAAAGTATGAGAGGGTGATAAAACCTTACATTTTTTTAAAAAATATGAGAGAATTTGTATAATCAAAACACCTTTATACTAATCATTATCATGAGATTTTTAGTACTATAAAATTTCATGAAAGTAAAAGAGGTATACGCAGTTTCCTGCTACTCATTTTTTTCATGTGACTTTCCTCGTAGCTTTAAAACGCTTATGAAATTGTGAAGCATACTATCATGTCAAGGCAAGCAAATGAAAAGCCATAGGCTTTTAGCCAAATATAATGGATATATTCCAACATCTCCCCAAGATTTCCAATATTCTTTCTTTCCTCTCTCATGGAAATGCAGTCTAGCAGATTCATCTTTATTCCTCCCCTCGATCTTTGTCGATGAGCTCGTGAATTTGCCTCCCCTCCATCAGTTGCTCTGACGGCCGAAGGTGGGGAGAGGAATCCTGGCGCCTCAGCTCCTGCTAGTATATAAGTTAGGGTTTTTAGTCCTCGTAGGGGTAGCGATCGGACGGACGCTGGCGCTTCTTTTTGTAGCGGTCTTCCGGGCTTCGATCCTCTTCAAGTTCATCCACTAGGATGGATTAGATGGAGTTTTGACGCAGATTCCTGCCAGCTCCTTGGCGCTGTAAGGTTAATGTTTCTTGTCGTGCATGCGCGACGGCAGTATTTTGTTTTATGTTCTTTGGATTGATTCAAGTGTTGAACAAATGCGCCTCCATGCAGATGGTCCTTAGAGGTACGTGCACGATGACTTTCGGCTGTCATCGACAAGGTCAGGTCGGCTCTGTTATGAGAGCGGCGACAATGTCACGTCTGCGGCTCATGGTTGTTCGATGCTCTAGGGACCTTGATGTAAATTTTATTATTTTTGAGGTGCTTCATATGGTAAAATTTACAATCAAATATATATCGCAAGAAAAATATATACATTCCAGCATTCCACCAACATCTAAGGCCGAGTTTTACGCAGGGGAGTACCATATACTCTCTCTCATGTCTTTTTTTACTTTGCATATATGATTGATCTTAAGTCAAACTTAGTAAAGTTTGATCAAATTTACAGAAAAGAATAACAAGATTCGGATAGAAAACCAATATAATTAGACATGTCATCAATTTAATTTTCATAATGTACAACTTTATTATTATAGATATTGATATTTTTCGTATAAGCATGATCAAATTTTATGAATTTTGACTTCAGACAAATCTTATATGCACTGTAGTACCAGGAAGGACCGAGGGAGTACACTAGGATGAGAGACGTGTACGTACGGCTCCAAACCATGAGCGTATCTCATTACTGTATTTGTTAGAGCATCTCCAGCCGCGGCCCCAAAGGACCCTCCCCAGGCCCCTTTTCCGACGTCGGCGGGCGAAAAAATCCCCAGCCGTGGCCCCAAGACGCCGATTTTCGCCGGTTGGGGCCTTTTTTTGGGCCGGCGAACCCAGGCCGAACCCAGGGCGCTGGGGGTCTCCTGGGCGCGCCGGCTGAAGCGAAAAGGCGGGTGGGGCCAAGGTGTCGGCGAGACCGGCTGCCACTTCCCCCTCCTTTTCCCTCTATCCCGCCGTTTCGCCCCCGGTCTTCTCTCCATTTCCCTCCATTTCCCTTCCTTCGCCGCCATGCCGCCGAAGAAGTACGCCGCCCCTCGCCAAGCCACCGCCCCCGCCGTCGCCAAGCCACGCAGGGCCCGTGCGCCGATGGCTAGACCGCCGGGGTTGACAAACGCGGCGGCGGTTGAGCAGGAGGTGTCGTCTCGCCGCCCGATCTTCCCGGGACGACAGCCCGCGGGCCCGTTCCCCCAAGGCGTCGGCCATCAAATCGCTCCGGGCGACCCGCACTTTCCATCGCCGACCTTCCCTTCGCCGGCGTGGGCGTACGCGCCCTCGCCGGAGTACGTCGAGCGGCCGAGCGCCTGCAGGCGTCGATCGAGCAGTGCATTGCCGATGCAAAGACCCACTCTGCCCTGAGGGAGGAGAAGACGGAGGCGAGGTGGTCGGCGCTGTTGACGAAGCAGGACGCAAAGCTCGACCTCCTCAGGACCAACGTCGCCGCGAAGAAGCGCAATACCGACCTGGCGTTCCTCATGGGAGGCATCACAACCCGCTGGTCAAGGCGTGATACCTGGCAGAGCGCGACCTCATCCTCAACCGCATGCCGGCGCAGCCCGCCGCACCGCCCACACCGCCGCCGAGCCCGCCGCCCGCGTCTCCGATGTTGGACGTGCCCGCTACGCCGACAGCTCCGGCAGACGACGGGGAGCTGGCCGTTTGAGGAGTTCCACGCTCGCGTTCCCCCCGCTTTTTTTGTACGCCGGACTATTGACATGTTTTGATCGCCGAACCTGTGGCGGATCGCCGGCCGATGGCATGATGACGCCGAACTGTGGCATGATCGCCGAACCGTGTCGTTTTTTGGGCGCAGCGGGAAATGGGATGTTTAAAATTTGCAAACGCTGGGCCGAACCCCCGGGGGCGCGACTGGGAAGCCGAGCCCCCAGGCCGATTTTAGCGCCGGCTCGCCCCAGGCGGCGCTATTTTGGGTCCCTGGAAGGCAACGACTGGAGATGCTCTTACTAGTGGCTAATTTTTTTTAAATATTATCTTTTTTTATTATATTTGTCACATATTAAGCTGTTAGCAAAAATTACATAAATGTCATCCAATCGGTCTAGAGGAAGCCGACTGGAATCAGTCGGCCTAGAGGAAGCCAATTAGTTCCAGTCGGCTTCAAGTAGGCCGATAGGGCAGTCGGCCTTGCAGCAAATGGTCCAGTCGGCCTTGAGGTGACCAATTAGTCCCAGTTGGCCTAGAGGTGACCAATTAGTCCCAGTCGGCCTAGAGGTGACCAATAAGTGCCTATTGGCCTACCCGTGACCAATTAGCTGCATGTAATCATATTTTGGTTCTCCCTTATCAGTTCCCGCCGATATCTCCCGCCATAGTTTCCCGCTTGTTTGTTCCCGCCATCGTTTTCCGCTTCTTAGTTCCCGCCATCTTTCCCGCCTTTCTCTCCCGCCATCTTCTCTTGTGAACCTATATAACCACATCCGCAGTAAGGTGAGCATGTCCTTCTGTCCCCCCTTTCTCTCACGCCTTTCGCTCCCGCCATCCTTTCGTGGAGATGTCTCATCCTCATTATCCTTTTGATCATAGTTTTCACTCTGGTATGTCCGATCGTCTTCTCAAACTAGCCGCCAATTTCAAGATGGATGATAGAGTAGTTCCATGGGAGGAACTCATCGGTAGTGACACCATAATGAATGAGTTGGCTCACTCATTAGCTAGGAGTGGGTGGCCTCCCAGGACATTTGAGGAGATACGAAAAGAACTTCTCAGGTTGCATGGCAGATGGCAGAAGGTCAAACTGCATAAGAGTGAATCTTACATCAGGCTTGGGAGGAAGAATTCAGATTTATGGTCAGCAGACAGTGAGGACGAAGACGACCTCTTCATGCCGAGCAGCAAGGTCAAGACTACCTCATCGTCGAAGGCCAAGAGTTCTACTTCGACAAAGGGCAAGAGATCTGCATCGACGGAGGAGGAGGATGATGCATTCATGTAGTACTGTTGATTTAATGTTGTAGTGTTTAATTCAGTTGTACTGTTTAATTCAGTTGTACTGTTTAATTCAGTGGTAATGTTTAATTTCAGTTGGATGCATGTAGTTTGCAGTACAAGTGTTATCTCTCTAAACCAATTGCCACCGACGGCTTCTCCCTCGGCCAGCTCGCTTTTCCCTTGCTTTTTCCCATGCGCAGACGGTGATTCCGATGTCCACACTGTAGTGACTGGCCAGACTGTAGTGACGACGCTGATTCCGATGCCCACACTGTAGTGATTGGCAGACTGTAGTGACGGCGCTGCTTTGTCTGCTTTGTATGATTCCTGCTGTCTGCGGTGCGGTGCTGTTGCTGCGGCGGACGCGCGTGTTTTATTTTCTTCTACCGACAACACAGTGCTCCTCATCTTTATATACGAGATGCCGTTGCCTGCTCTCTCTCACGCTCTTCTCTTTGCTTCTGCCCACACTGCTTGCTCTTTCTCACTCTCTTCTCCATCTTCCAGCCGCACTTCAAAACACCAACGCGCTAGTCATTATGAGTTTGCCTTGCTCGGATCAAAGCATTAGGCCTACGAAAATGAAGAGTGCGACTTTGCCTCGGGGGGTGGAAGTACTTCGTTGTTGGTGTGGCGATCTCTGCAAGGTGAAGGAGGTGACGGATTTTTCAGATTGGTTGGGCATGAAGTTTTTCATGTGCGCCAATTATGAGGAAGATCCACCCGTTGCTACTTCACCGTACATCAGGCCTCCGGTATGTTAAAGTCACCAAGAATAAACACGTTGTTGATATTATTGTTGATTTGATATTTCTATTTCTATTTTTGTTGTAGTCTCCTCCGCCTCTGTGCATGTACTATCGTTGGATTGACACGAAAAAACCGGACTGGGCGGTGACCGAGATTCGTGAAAGAGGTCGTCGTGCATGGGCAAGCTTGGACGCGGAAGAGCGCCGCGCGAAGGCGGCAGCAGAGGAGAAAGCAGAGCAGGAGAGAGAGTGGCAAGAGTACTGTGTGAAGCAGAGGGCTTTTATTGATGAGATGAAGAAGAAAACCGAGAAGAGGGACTACGACTGGCGGAGGTTTACCGACAGCGACAGGAGGCCCGTGAGGCTGAGAGGCAGATGAAGAAAGAAAGGGCTCGTGCAGCCAAGGCAGCAGAAGAAGTTGGTGATGGAAAAGGAAAATATCCCCGTTGGACTCAGTAGATTTATGTTATTGTATCGTACGTAACGTTCGCATTGCAGCAAGTCGTATCTTAAAATTCGCAGCAAGTTGTATCTTAATTTTTATGTATCTTATTTTACGCATGTTATTTTCGATGCATCTTAATTATCTGTTGTAGTTTGGTTGGAAATGTTTCTCGTAAAACATTAGAGTAATGCCGATGTACCAACCTGGCCTTGAAAACAAATCAGTCTCTTACATAGATAATGACTCATACATAGATAGTAACACATACATGAAGGATGTCTGATACATAGATAAGTCCTCATACATGGAAATGTAACTCGAATAACAATGCGAATTAATAGTCAGTGTGGAAATGTAACATGATAAGTCCTCATACATAATGATTCAGATGTACTTCTATCTTACTAATTTGTTGTGTTGCAGTCAGTGTGGAAATGTAACTCGAATAACAATGCGAATTAATAGTAATATGTCTCTCGCATACATAGATAGTAATATGTCTCTCGCATACATAGGTAGAAATATGTCTCTCGCATACATAGGTAGAAATATGTCTCTCACATACAAATACGTCCCTCGCATACATAAGTATCAGCCACGTCGTCCTCGTCCGTGGCGTGGCTGTGGTGGAGGGGGCGTCGACCACCCATACCTGTTGGGTGGCCTAATGTGACGAAGAGGAACCTCAGACCCGTCCTGGTCATCCTGTGTATCCTGGGTGGGTCCTGGTGGAGGAGTCGAAAATATGTCCATCCACGTGTGTAGCTATGATAGTGGCTCACCCTCACTCCCCAACGCAGATCCGGACGCCGACCCCTGCTGATATGGATCTGTCTGAAACATTTGCTGTTGTGGTGAAGGTTCAAACGCGAAGCTGGACGAGGGATAATGCTGCTCTGGGTGCTGCCACGCCGAACTGCCAGCCTGGTCAGGAGGTGGTGGAGGTGGCGTCGGCTGCTGTGTTAGGCGAGGACGTGGTTGTTGTCGTTGCGTGGATGTCCGCGGCTGCTGGTGCTGCTGCTGCTGCTGATGCTGTTGATGCTGCTGCTGCTGGTGTTGCTGGTGGTGCTGCTGCTGCTGGTGCTGGTGCTGCTGCTGCTGCTGTTGGTAGTTGGGAACAACGTCCGAAGTGCGGGTGCACGTGATAGCCTTGTAGACAGTTCGTAGCTTCTGCTCCAGGCGCGCGAACCATGGCCGAAGCTGAGATGTGGGAACCATAAGAGGTGCAGACGACAGCGATCGTGTATAGTCCCTGACCTCACTATGAAGATCGTATGCCAGCTCAGCCTGAAATTGTCACGATGATTATTAATTATAAATAATTATGGACAGCAAAGTATGTAACCAGAAGATGAATTAGATAAAGACAATAAATGTTACCGCGTACTGCCTAGAGCCCGAAGTATCATAGCTCGGGTATGTATCAGACGTAACGGGGTCTGGTATCTCCTCTGGATGAGGGTGCTCCACGATGCGTAACCTTGTCCCGCCCATGTACTGATGCAAATAAGCATTGAATTCATCGAGATCAAACATACGAACCTCTTCCCAGAGACGTGTCGTCGCAGTATCCCAGTCTGTCATGTACGGCTGAAGCCTTTGGACCCACTGCTGTTGTGTCCTGTTTATCCCCTTCCTTGTGTTCCTGTAGTTGAGGTGTGTGTTTAACAATTAATTGCTGATTCACTGTGAACATATTTGAATGACAATGAAACATTGATTAAGTATACAATACCTGTGGACTACTGCTGGCAGTGGGTTCTCTATAGGGGGGGGGGGGTTGACCATCTGCCGAAGACCAAATTGCCTCATAACCCGTTGTTGCGCCATCTCCTCGACGCAGACATCGAAGATAATCTTCGATTTCGTCATCCAGTAACCCCGATCTCTTGTGCATAGCTGAGAAATACCGCCGGGGTACCTGGCATGTATGTTTGCTTGCGTGTACGGCTGCCATATCACCCCGGTGTACGTATCGAACTGCTCGTTTAATGCCGTGTATGCTCGCCTAGTCTGCTCAGCAGCATAGCGTCTCTGCACAAATTATAAGTGAGTTTTCAGCAGTAGTGTAGGCAAAGAACATGCATTAAATTATAACACGAGACATACCTTGCGACGCGTCCAGCATAGACCAAAAGTAGGCATGTCGATTCCGTTAGCATCGAACAAGTGGCTCGCTGGATAACCCTCCTGGACATCTATGTTCGGCCGTCCTATAGAGAACCTCTCCCAGGACCACAGCTGTAAAAATAGAGGGCATCCAAGAAGAGCTGACTTTTCCGCGGCAAGCTGGCAACCGTTGCACATACCTCGGTATGTAGCTGCTAAGACCGTTGATCCCCAACTCCTAGGTGTGATCTGATTCGGCATCTCAGCTCTCGCGATCTCGAATGCAATAGGGATGTAGCGTGCACTTACAGTGGTGACATGGTTCTCTGTGAACATAACCTTTCCGAGAAGCCACAATAGGTACGCCTCCAGGCTACGAGTGATCTGTGTCGCATTCAGATCGACATTTGGATACCCCGGGAAATTCTGTATCTGTATTGAGTAAAGAGAACGTATTAATAAACAACAAATTTAATTGTAAAACCAGATGCACGACCAACGAAAGATATGTGGTTGAGTAACTAACCCTGAAATGATGCAGCCAATCATACTTAGGTCCGTGAGGCTCCGACGCAAGAACCGGAGCCCCATCATAAACACCCAAGAAACGTTGTGTCATAGATGCCTCCCAATCAGGCGGATCAACCAACGGTCCTATGACACGACCCGCCAAGGGTAGGCCTAGCAGCATCGAGACATCCTCTAGAGTAGGAGCCATCTCTCCCCAACGAAAATGGAATGTGTGGGTCTCAGGCCTCCAACGGTCCACTAAGCAGGTGAGCAGAGAGGAGTTAATGGCGACGCGTTTGGAGGTGTCAGTGCCCTCTACTAGACGCGCGAAAGGTAAAAGTCCAGCCCATTTCAACCTGCATATCAGAATGCATACCAATTCATTTAGTGTGACACATTAAATCCAGCTTGAAATAAATAAATAAGTGAAACACGTACCTGTCTTCCCAATCCGGATGTATCTTCCAGTCCACCTTAGAAGTGCGAGTGCGAAGGGGGTTGAGCTTGCGCTCACATAATAGCGCGGCACGATGCTTACTATCAATCTCCGGTTTTAGCAACGACGGTACCTCCATTCTACAATAGTGCATTTAAAACATAGTACCACACACAATACAAATATAAAAACATAGTGCCACACACAATACAAATTTAAAACATAGTGCCACACACAATACAAATTTAAAACATAGTGCCACACACAATACAAATTTAAAACATAGTGCCACACACAATACAAATTTAAAACATAGTGCCACACACAATACAAATTTAAAACATAGTACCACACACAATACAAATTTAAAACATAGTGCCTAGCCTCTTCATCTTGCTCTCCCTCTTCCTCCTCTTCGTCCACGACTGCCTCGTCCACGCCTTGCGCCCCCCCTTGTAGTGACGAACATCGGACATTCAGTGTCCCTATGTCCAAATTCATTGCATAGAATGCATTGCATGGTGCGCCCTCCGGCATCAGATTCATCCATATCATTCCGGATGCGCTGACACTGACGTCTACCTCTACTTGTACGCATAAACTCAGGGTGTGGAATGTACCTCCGTTCAACAGTGTCGACGGTGTTGAAGTTACCCATTGATCGAAAACCAACCAACTCACCTGTCCAGGTATTGAGGACGGACTCTTTCAGAAAGTATGGAGATACGAAAGATATTGCGTCCAGTCCTAACTGCCCGCAAGCAGCAAGTACATGCGAGCAAGGTAGGTGAAGCAACTTCGGTTTGTTGCATGTGCACTCGCAAGTTGGCCAGACTTCGTTTCCAATTTTCACCTCGTGTGTCCTCGACACATTTGCACATCCAAATTTGTTGTTAGCTAACCGAACCTCATACCTATGCTCTTGATTTCCGATGGCAACAACAGTATGTGACCGGGCTTTTTCCATCTTTTCATTCATGTACTTCATAACCCTTTCACAGTAACGTGTGTTCGGGTTGTTTGTCATATGCAGGGCGGCGCTTTGACGTCTATCTCTGAAATACTTCACCGTACCATAGAAAATTCCCTCAACAATAGCTGTTAGGGGCAAAGCCCTATTTCCTCTGAGAACAAAGTTATATGTTTCAGCGAGGTTGGTAGTCATGACACCGTACCTTGCTCCATGTGTGTCATGCAGCAAAGACCACCTCTCAAGAGGCTCATGCTCTATCCACTGATCAAAGGTTTTAATTGTCCTTCCAAGCCTTCTCCTAGTGCCAGGTGGATCAAATCCTGGCAAGTCACAAAGCCCAACAGGCTCCTCCTCCACGGCTGCTGATCCTGTTGCTAACTGTGCAGCTACTGCTTCAACATGTGCCCTCACAGCTGCATCTCGTGCAGCTCTCCTGTCCCTAACATGTCTCTGCGTGCAAGTATTTAGTCTGACACGTATCAAAGTGTACTTCCATAGCTGGTTCTGTTTGCAGAGTTTCTTGAATAGATTCATGAGGTTCTTATTTCTGAACTGCGAGAAGAAATTGGCCCCAAGATGGCGCATGCACCAACGACTCTGCAAGTCCTGCCATGGAGTTTGTTCCTCAGGACCAGGGTTTGACAATGTCTTTATCGCACTGAGTATACCTGCATGTCTGTCATGAAGAATGCACACATTCGGCTTATCCTGCACAACAGCTATTTTCAATTGCTTGAAGAACCATGTCCAACTTTCAATGTTCTCGCTTTCCACAAAAGCAAATGCCAGAGGAACGACTTGATTTTGCCCATCTTGACCAATGGCGGTCAGGATCTGACCCTTGTACTTCCCTGTGAGAAAAGTGCCATCCACACATATCACTGGACGACAATGTCTGAAAGATTCAATGCACACACCGAAAGAGAAGAACAATCGGTGCAACACCTTTACATTTGGGAACTCTGGCATGAAGAAGTCTTGAATATTGACATAGGTGCCCGGATTCCGGTCCTGCAATGTGTGGAGGAGCCGAACAACAGAGTCATATGCATCAAAGTATGAACCAAATCTGGTCTCAAGTGCCCTCTTCTTAGCCCTCCAAGCCTTGCCATAGGATATTTTGTACTTGAACCTGACGAAGACTTTTGTCTGGATAGCCTTCACTTCCATAGCTTTGCCCTCCACTATCTCGCTATAAAGCAACCGAGCAATGAGGGTGGACGTAAGGTTAGGATGATCCTGAGGGATGCAGGGAATAACACAAGTGTGATGAACCAAGTCACTGATCACCCAATTTGTGCCATACTTAGGGAGATAGCCATGCACCCTCACTGGACAACCCGGGTTCCTGCATACCATTGTCAAGTTCTTCGGACTTGACACATCTGCTACAAAAACCCTTTGCGTGGACATTGCCCAACTAATTATTGCATCCTTGAGAGCTTGCTTGTTTGGATACAGCGCACCCGTCGCAACGTTGTTCTGGTGATATTGCCACGCAGAATCATGGCCATCATTCACGGTCATTGCATT
This sequence comes from Elymus sibiricus, assembly GCA_039707655.1. Classification (NCBI taxonomy): domain Eukaryota; kingdom Viridiplantae; phylum Streptophyta; class Magnoliopsida; order Poales; family Poaceae; genus Elymus; species Elymus sibiricus. Next base: position 62,056,203 of record CM077665.1, read on the forward strand.
TGAGAAGTCCCGATTCCATGATGCAGGATTAGGCACCTGCTGGACGTTCTCTTCTTCGTCTGACTCGTCAGAATCATCAGCAATATCACCATCTCTATCTTCATTTTCCATCTGGTTTTGCATGTGTCCATCTACCTCGTCAGCATCCGCCTCGCCACTAGCATAATCATCGACATTACCTCCTTCTGCATGACTGCTCTGCCCTGTTTCGTAAACTTCATCTGCAGCATGGGACACATAATTTGGCATTGAATCATGCATTCCTTCACTGCTCTGCCCATAATCGTAACCACCGTCGGCTTCAGTTGCACTCACCTGCTTCACGACGGGAAGCACTAAAGCGACAGGATTAACTCCCCTGCTCGAGCTAGCTTGTAACCAGCGCACCCACTGATCGTCCCGCGCTATTTCCTTCAAATAAAAGAAAATTTTCGAACTGGACCGGGTCCATAATGCATGAACACCCACGGTGTGTGTTTCAGTATTTAACCCTAAAGACTCGGTTATCCATTCTGTCAACTGACTAACAGACCATGTTTCAGGGGCAGTCATTGGCACTTCAATGTGCTCAAATTCACTCAGATCAGCTCCTGTCTCAGTTATTTGCACATTACCAGGGCCGTAGTAAAAAATTAACGTCACTAAATCAGACATATCTGTTGACCTAAAAAAAATTTAACAGGGATAAATATTAAGCAAAAGGCAAACTAATAATTTTACCGAACCAACTAAAATTACCACATCTACCCTAATATTACCCAAAGCTACCGGAAAAACTAAAAATATTTAACAACTACATATTGTACCGAACCAATTCTAAATTTACAGCGTGTGAAGAAACGGACGTTGAATCTTACCCTTGAAGCGTGTCAAGAAACGACGAACGCCGGCCTTGAAGGACGAAAACGGATGACGACAACCTCCACCTCCACCGCCACCACTACCTCCAGCTCCACCTCCACCACCACAACCTCCACCTCGCCGTCCACCTCCACAACCACCTCCAGCTCCTCCACCACCTCCACCTTCACAACCACCACTATGAGCTACCCCATCAAGAGATCAAGGTTTCTCTCGACTCCCCTAACCCTCTAGAATCAACCTATGGTGAAAAAGGGGGGGGGGGGAATCGGTTCAATATTTCTGGAAAAATCGGCTCTTGTTTGGGTTGACAGAGAAGTGAGCAACGATAGAAATGATAGGAGGAAGAAGAAGGTGGCTCGCGCGGCTGCGGTAGAGAAAGGGCTCCAGTCGGCTTCCCCGAAGCCGACTGGGTCCTGTCGGCTACCACCAGGCCGACTGAAAGGAGGCCGGCCGAGTGACGTGTTCCAGCCACTTATCGGTCGCCACGTGGCCGACTGGCCTGTTATCGGCTTCCACGTGGCCGAGTGGGTCTTGTCGGCTCTCTCGTGGCCGACTGGAAGCAGTCGGCTTCCCCAAGGCCGATTGGATCATATGTTTGCAATTTTTTGAACCGACAGAATATCTAACGAATTTAATAAAAAAAAGTAATATTTAAAAAAAAATAGCCTTACTACTCCCGTTGCTATTAATGTGGAAAGACATTGAAAGCACTGCCTGAAACCGCGTGCACTCCCGTTGCTATTAATGTCTGCTGGCGCCAGCGTGAAGCATTTTTTTTCTAGAAAAAAAACCTTGACTGGGCCAGCGTGAGGCCGAAGATGTGCAGATACGTAGAGTGACGTCTGAGCGGACGTAGCACTAGTACTGTAGTAGTATCACATTGGAAGGTGGGTCAGTCGATGCAGAGGGCAAGTTGAACAGCGCTAGCGCCATGCGGAAACGAACAGCGTCAACGGAGTCGACAGGTTGAATTTTTACCACATGCCACAAATTCAATAATCAGAGAAGGAGCCTCAGTGGAGTAGCATAAATTTGGATGGATCGTGGCGCCGCGTAACCACTGGCGGAGCCTCGTGGAGGCCAAAGGGGGCTGCGACCCCCCCTTCCAAATGTGCAAAATATTTTTTACTACTAATCATTTAGTAAAGCTAAGAGAAAACGATTAGTTTTGGAGGGAGATTTGCACTGGTCATGGTTGTAAGTTTGGCTGTTGACCTCACAAAACCAAGAGTCCAATATCACCTACAAGGCTACAACGCTTTGTAGCAAGTAGCAAACCTGCTATCGATGGTGTAGCCATGGCCGGAGATGGCTGGAGCAGGCAGGCTGCAGGGTCAGGTGGTGCTGTGACAGGAGCCTCCTCTAGCGTCAGCAATGAGTTCTGCCTCGAGTCGTCAATCTGGCGCGTGCTGGCTGCCGGGTCGTCGGTGCCACACCGATCATCTCCGCTCCTTATGCAATGAGATCAATGCGTCTGCGGATGTCCCTTTGGCCGCCAGGCGGTGACCTTCGAGCTCAACGTCGTTGCCGGCCGGTCGGCCGTGTCGATGCCTTGATCGACAACACACGTCGCTGCCGGCGGGTTGGCTGTGTCGATGCTTTGGTCCAGGCTGTCCAGCGCCCATTACTCCGAAGTACCCCTTTTGCATGCTCTTCTTCAGTACTTTTTTTTTTTTTTTGAGAGATTCTTCAGTACTTCTTTACAGCCTTGGGTTTCTTGAATTGCGGCTGAAAATAACTTGCTAGTCGTTCTTGCATGCGTGAGTTAGCAGGTATGCTTCCGGTTGGAAAAAAAGTCCAACTCTATACTCCTCTACTTCTATTTGTGGGCATGTATACTTGGTAGAAAGTGTGTTGAACTTGAACAACCATCACCTCACACTCTTCCTAGTCACGCTCCCTGTAGGCATGTATACATATAGGAGGAGTGGAGGTCACATATTTAGCCCTGCTTTAGATTGACCCCCCCTTGGTTGCTTGCCACGCTCCGCCACTGCGCGTAACGTGTAGAATGTACCACCAGCTGCCCACCGCATGGATACGGAAAGACAGCGCGCCGCGAGCAGGACGACGACCATGTCCAAGCGATCAAATGCGGAAACATGCAGGTGCGAACGGGATGCGAGCGAGCGAGCACGAGAGGCTGTGGGAGAGATTTTTGCTCGATTCGGAGTGGAATCGCCGGGAAGACGCGTTGTTTGGCTGGCGATATACAATGCAACGGCTGTATTAATTGGTGGTGCAGGTGCTGGTGCAGGTGCGGTGCAGACCGCAGACGAGATGGGTCTGCGTGTTCGATCGGCTCAGTGTCCATGTACGTACGTGGTACGTAGGTGCACGTAGTGCATACGATTTACTCCGTCGAGCGTATATGCGTATAGTGGCCACCGCTGCCGTACATACGAGATGGCAGGTGGTAGGGCCTCGATGGAGTAGAGGCTTATTCATACGTGCGAACCAACCTGTGGTTGGATGGTTAGAGGAAATGTGGTATCCTCATTCCATCAGGGTTCAAATCCTAGTGCTCGCATTTATTTCTGGAATTATTTTAGGATTTCCGACGATGCGCATTCAGTGGGAGGAGACGTTTCCGTCGACGACGAGGTGACTACGGTGACTTCGTAAATTTCAAGATGATATGCCGGCTCAGTCTCTCGGAGGTGCTCATAGGGGTAGGGTGTGCGTGTATGCGTTCATAGGGGTGAGTGTATGCGCGTGTATATGAGCGCTTGCGTCTGTACTGTGTTAAAAAAAAAGAGGCATATTCATACGCGAGCATTAATTACACGCACTGTACATTGCTTTGAATTTAGATGGTTAGGTTCTTTGTTCACACGAGTATATATAAATTTATTTACACCTACTCGCATATTTATGAATTTGTTTTAAACTTTTCGGCAATGTTCCTTGAGTGGAAGGAGACATGTCCGTTGACTACGGAAGCGTCGGTGCTGAACATGATGCGCTCACTCAGTCTCTTGAAGGTCCTCAGAAGGGTATAACGTGCATACGTGCGTATATATATAAACGTCTGTGTCTATACTATGTTTAGGAAATACGTTGCTTTGAATTCTATAGAAAATGCAAAATAATCCTGCACCTAAAAATACTCTCTCATAGGAGTGAGCGTGTGTTTTTCTCAAAAAAAAAAGATGTGAGGACTTACTCCGTCCGAAATTACTTTTCGTAGAATGGATATATCTCAACATGTTTTAGCTCTAGATACATCTATTTTTAATTTTCATGGAACGGCAATAATTTTGGTATGGTATTTTATTCTCAATCGAGTTAAACAAGGGTTTTCGATGGTCACACGATAATTATAGCCAATCCAAACGGCCACTAAAGAGTAAGTTAAAGGTGTGTTAAAAAAATCATTATTATTTCTTATATAACCAATTTCAGGATATTCAAATACTCCATCCGTTTCTAAATATAAGTCTTTTAAAGATTGCACTAGGGACTATATACAAAGTGAAATAAGTGAATCTACACTCTAAAATACGTCTATATCTTTACATATGTAGTCCATATTGAAATCTCGTAGAAAGACTTATATTTAGAAACAAAGAAAGTACGTAACAGTCAACCATCAGACTATTAATCTCTAGAGCAGCGACGCCAAGACCATTAATCTCGAGCTTTGAATTCTATAAAAAAAGGTTCATGGATTAAAAAAAAGATCATTGCTATTTTTTAAAAATCATCAATTTCGTAACAAAATTCATCAAATTTCAAAAAAATTGAATTGATTTTGCAGAACTTTCTTTAAAATTTATCAATTTTGAAAAAGTTCATCAAATTTTAATTTTTTTTACAAATGTGCAAAAGTTGATCGTTTCTAGAAAGGTAAATTTTAACATGCTCCCTCTTACCCCTCCTTTTACATGTGAGGTAAGAAGGTAAAAATTACTCTGAAGGTAAGAGTTAATCTGACCACTAATAAATGAGATCAACAACTCGGATTTATTATATACTCTTACCTCTTACTACCTCCGACCGGGTTTATTAGGCCCCTTTGCATTTTGTGCCACACTTTGACCATCTATAGACTACTAAAATACAAAGTATATGCTATGAAACATTATGTTGTTGGATTTGTATTTGAAAGAGCTTTTCAACATTATAATTTTTATGACATTTGGTCTACATTTTATTAGTTAAATTTATAAGTTAAACTTTAGCTCAAAATAAGCGGGGGCCTAATAAACCCGGACGGAGGGAGTATGTGAAAACAGGGGGTAAGAGAGAGCATGTTAAAACTGCTCTTCTAAAAAAACTTCACCGATTTTAGAAAAAGGTTCACAAAATTTAAGTAAAATAAGGAGAAAGAGAAAAATAAAAAAATAGCTAAATATGCTGAACCAACTTGGAGGACTTCAGACGCTGGTTTCAAAATGCACAGTAACGGACGTCTGAAGTGCCAAATAGGATATGCTCTCTCCTATTCGTCGCTTCAGGCGCTCAAAAGTGTATGGGCCCTTGCTGGGCTAGTTTGTGGGCCGCGGGCCATTTCCCCCCTCTGCCCTTTCGTTCACTCGCCAGTTTGTTTTTTATGAACTATTTTTTTGCAAATAGTTTTCTATTCACTGTTCTTCTTGATCTGACTCAATTCATTCAATTCAAACGAGTAAAAAAAATCACGAATTCACAAAACCGGCAGTTTTGGAAAATAATCAAAAAATCGATTGACCATTCACCATTGAAATATTAAAAATCATAAACAAAAATCAATATTTTGGAAAAAGTTCAATAAATTTGAAAAACATTTGATTCGTTATAAAGTTTGAAATTTTTAAAAATCTCACCAAAACTGAAAAAAGTTCAATAAATTTGAAAAAAAAATCCTGAGAATTCAAGAAACCCACAAAGTTTGGAGAAGTCCATAAAACTCGAAGAATTTTTCTTGAAACAAATTGACACAATTGAAAAAAAGTTTAGAAAATTTTAAAATCTTCACGCATTTCTAAAAATAAAAAGAAATAATGAACATGAGAAATTAAAAAAATAAAATTATATATAGACTTAGTACCAAAAACTCGAAGAAAAAAAAGAAATAAACGTCTGGGAACCATCTCCTAGCTGGCCAAAACCGGCATGAGTTCGCGCTTGTTGCATAAAGATGGGTCGGCGAATTATATTATCGAGTGATTTGGGCCTGGCCGCCATGGTCATCTCAGACCAAACAAAAAGACCGCAAGAGCTATTTCCTGCTTTTAGCGAGATGATAGCCTGCTCTCGCTGAAGGGAGTCACTCCTCCCGCAAGAAAGTGGGTCGGTTCATCGACACACTTTTAAAATAAAAAGAGAAGGGAAAAGGTGCGTAGGAGAGGGATTGATCCCGGTACCTCTGAGAAGAAGACCGTCGTCGCTAGCCAATCTGCCCACCCGTTGTTCGTGGCTGGATGTGGCGGCTCCCCTCCACGGCATCCATGTGCGCCGACGGCAGGCACCATGGTGCCGATCTGACCACCCCAAACTTTGCTCCCACAGGATCCCCTAGGTCATCCATCCCTACAAAAGTGTCGTCACCTATATCTCCTCTGTGTGTTATTTCCCATCTCTCCTGCACGAGGATACACTCACCACATCCTTGAGAAGGTAATTCCTCAATCGATATCTTATCTCCGTTCTCTGACTTGCATTTTTCTACCTTGCTTCAAATTTAATTTGATTGGGACTATGTGATTGAATGTCAAATAAAGATCAACTTTGTCTCTGATCAGTTCATGGAAGTGCATGCTTAATTATATTCTGACTATGATTATTACTTGCAAGTTGCATTCTAAGTTTTAACACACTGTGTTTTGGTTTACCAACTTGCAAGTGACGTCTGTCATGATGCTAAATCCAGAAAAATGATCACAGGAGGACATTTGCTACAAAAAATCAGTTACTCCTTTCTCAATATAAAAGTCAAATGCTCGGTGAAACTATCCAATGGATAGACTGGTTGTTTACTACTGAACCATCCACACTTTATTCTCTTCTTTCTCCTCTTCCATTAATTGAAACATATGCAATGTATACTTGTAACTTCTCTGATTGGTTGAACAGAAGGAAGATTTTATTACTTCCAGCCTCTGCATTGTCATGATCATTTTGAGAGCAAGTAATTGTCATGAATCACTGGTAGTGTATTTGTAAGAGCACATTTCTCCATCTGTGGTTTTGGGTAATTGATGACAATCCCTATGGACTAATGGTTGCCTTAAGTTATATTCGAAGGATTTGTCCATAGGCACTTCTTGAAGTCCATCTGTTGGTTTCAAGGAGTTTATATGGTGACCTAGGTGGTATTCAAGGTTTTATCCAAAGATTGGTCATAGAGAAGATAAGATACAAGGTTGATCAAGACTAAGACAAAGAGTGAATCAAGTTGATTAACACACAAAGCGTACAAGATGTACCGAGAGAGATCAAGTGATCCCATGGTATGGTAATCATTGTCCATTACGCTTTGTGTACTAACCCATGTTCCCTGTGAGTGTTCTTTGTGGGGTTAGGTATATTTCCATGGGCTTGCATCAAGAGGAAGATCCCATACATCCCATGGAAGATGACATCAAGTGGTGATCGTCATCAAGGCTGCGGTGTGCAGGCTCAAGTGAAGCATCACGGAGAGATCAAAGTTTAGAGAGTTTAGTTTTGAAAGCCTAGAGAGTTTTGCTTTTGTTGCTTAAGCATTTGCATCTCACATCCATTCATTGCTTTGCATTTGTGTGTGCTTGGTTGTGCTTATTTCCTTATATAAACTCTCTTGAAAGTGGTTGTCATCAATTACCAAAATGGGGGAGATTGTAAGAGCACATTTCTCCATGTGTGGTTTTGGGTAATTGATGACAATCCCTATCGACTAATGGTTGCCTTAAGTTATATTCGAAGGATTTGTCCATATGCACTTCTTGAAGTCCATCTGTTGGTTTCAAAGAGTTTATATGGTGACCCAGGTGGTATTCAAGGTTTTATCCAAAGATTGGTCATAGAGAAGATAAGATACAAGGTTGATCAAGACTAAGTCAAAGAGTGAATCAAGTTGATCAACACACAAAGCGTACAAGATGTACCGAGAGGGATCAAGTGATCCCATGGTATGGTAATTATTGTCCATTACGCTTTGTGTACTAACCCATGTTCCCTGTGAGTGTTCTTTGTGGGGTTAGGTATATTTCCATGGGCTTGCATCAAGAGGAAGATCCCATACATCCCGTGGAAGATGACATCAAGTGGTGATCGTCATCAAGGTTGCGGTGTGCAAGCTCAAGTGAAGCATCACGGAGAGATCAAAGTTTAGAGAGTTTAGTTTGGAAAGCCTAGAGAGTTTTGATTTAGTTGCTTAAGCATTTGCATCTCACATCCATGCATTGCTTTGCATTTGTGTGTGCTTGGTTGTGCTTATTTCCTTATATAAACTCTCTTGAAAGTGGTTGTCATCAATTACCAAAATGGGGGAGATTGTAAGAGCACATTTATCCATGTGTTGTTTTGGGTAATTGATGACAATCCCTATGGACTAATGGTTGCCTTAAGTTATATTCGAAGGATTTGTCCATAGGCACTTCTTGAAGTCCATCTGTTGGTTTCAAGGAGTTTATATGGTGACCTATGTGGTATTCAAGGTTTTATCCAAAGATTGGTCATAGAGAAGATAAGATACAAGGTTGATCAAGACTAAGTCAAAGAGTGAATCAAGTTGATCAACACACAAAGCGTACAAGATGTACCGAGAGGGATCAAGTGATCCCATGGTATGGCAATCATTGTCCATTAGGCTTTGTGTACTAACCCATGTTCCCTGTGAGTGTTCTTTGTGGGGTTAGGTATATTTCCATGGGCTTGCATCAAGAGGAAGATCCCATACATCCCATGGAAGATGACATCAAGTGGTGATCATCATCAAGGTTGCGGTGTGCAAGCTCAAGTGAAGCATCACGGAGAGATCAAAGTTTAGAGAGTTTAGTTTGGAAAGCCTAGAGAGTTTTGCTTTTGTTGCTTAAGCATTTGCATCTCACATCCATGCATTGCTTTGCATTTGTGTTTGCTTGGTTGTGCTTATTTCCTTATATAAACTCTCTTGAAAGTGGTTGTCATCAATTACCAAAATGGGGGAGATTGTAAGAGCACATTTCTCCATGTGTGGTTTTGGGTAATTGATGACAATCCCTATGGACTAATGGTTGCCTTAAGTTATATTCGAAGGATTTGTCCATAGGCACTTCTTGAAGTCCATCTGTTGGTTTCAAGGAGTATATATGGTGACCTAGGTGGTATCAAGGTTTTCTCCAAAGATTGGTCATAGAGAATATAAGATACAAGGTTGATCAAGACTAAGTCAAAGAGTGAATCAAGTTGATCAACACACAAAGCGTTCAAGATGTACCGAGAGAGATCAAGTGATCCCATGGTATGGTAATCATTGTCCATTACGATTTGTGTAGTAACCCATGTTCCCTGTGAGTGTTCTTTGTGGGGTTAGGTATATTTCCATGGGCTTGCATCAAGAGGAAGATCCCATACATCCCATGGAAGATGACATCAAGTGGTGATCGTCATCAAGGCTGCGGTGTGCAGGCTCAAGTGAAGCATCACGGAGAGATCAAAGTTTAGAGAGTTTAGTTTTGAAAGCCTAGAGAGTTTTGCTTTTGTTGCTTAAGCATTTGCATCTCACATCCATTCATTGCTTTGCATTTGTGTGTGCTTGGTTGTGCTTATTTCCTTATATAAACTCTCTTGAAAGTGGTTGTCATCAATTACCAAAATGGGGGAGATTGTAAGAGCACATTTCTCCATGTGTGGTTTTGGGTAATTGATGACAATCCCTATCGACTAATGGTTGCCTTAAGTTATATTCGAAGGATTTGTCCATATGCACTTCTTGAAGTCCATCTGTTGGTTTCAAGGAGTTTATATGGTGACCCAGGTGGTATTCAAGATTTTATCCAAAGATTGGTCATAGAGAAGATAAGATACAAGGTTGATCAAGACTAAGTCAAAGAGTGAATCAAGTTGATCAACACACAAGGCGTACAAGATGTACCGAGAGGGATCAAGTGATCCCATGGTATGGTAATTATTGTCCATTACGCTTTGTGTACTAACCCATGTTCCCTGTGAGTGTTCTTTGTGGGGTTAGGTATATTTCCATGGGCTTGCATCAAGAGGAAGATCCCATACATCCCGTGGAAGATGACATCAAGTGGTGATCGTCATCAAGGTTGCGGTGTGCAAGCTCAAGTGAAGCATCACGGAGAGATCAAAGTTTAGAGAGTTTAGTTTGGAAAGCCTAGAGAGTTTTGATTTAGTTGCTTAAGCATTTGCATCTCACATCCATGCATTGCTTTGCATTTGTGTGTGCTTGGTTGTGCTTATTTCCTTATATAAACTCTCTTGAAAGTGGTTGTCATCAATTACCAAAATGGGGGAGATTGTAAGAGCACATTTATCCATGTGTGGTTTTGGGTAATTGATGACAATCCCTATGGACTAATGGTTGCCTTAAGTTATATTCGAAGGATTTGTCCATAGGCACTTCTTGAAGTCCATCTGTTGGTTTCAAGGAGTTTATATGGTGACCTATGTGGTATTCAAGGTTTTATCCAAAGATTGGTCATAGAGAAGATAAGATACAAGGTTGATCAAGACTAAGTCAAAGAGTGAATCAAGTTGATCAACACACAAAGCGTACAAGATGTACCGAGAGGGATCAAGTGATCCCATGGTATGGCAATCATTGTCCATTAGGCTTTGTGTACTAACCCATGTTCCCTGTGAGTGTTCTTTGTGGGGTTAGGTATATTTCCATGGGCTTGCATCAAGAGGAAGATCCCATACATCCCATGGAAGATGACATCAAGTGGTGATCATCATCAAGGTTGCGGTGTGCAAGCTCAAGTGAAGCATCACGGAGAGATCAAAGTTTAGAGAGTTTAGTTTGGAAAGCCTAGAGAGTTTTGCTTTTGTTGCTTAAGCATTTGCATCTCACATCCATGCATTGCTTTGCATTTGTGTTTGCTTGGTTGTGCTTATTTCCTTATATAAACTCTCTTGAAAGTGGTTGTCATCAATTACCAAAATGGGGGAGATTGTAAGAGCACATTTCTCCATGTGTGGTTTTGGGTAATTGATGACAATCCCTATGGACTAATGGTTGCCTTAAGTTATATTCGAAGGATTTGTCCATAGGCACTTCTTGAAGTCCATCTGTTGGTTTCAAGGAGTTTATATGGTGACCTATGTGGTATTCAAGGTTTTATCCAAAGATTGGTCATAGAGAAGATAAGATACAAGGTTGATCAAGACTAAGTCAAAGAGTGAATCAAGTTGATCAACACACAAAGCGTTCAAGATGTACCGAGAGGGATCAAGTGATCCCATGGTATGGTAATCATTGTCCATTAGGCTTTGTGTACTAACCCATGTTCCCTGTGAGTGTTCTTTGTGGGGTTAGGTATATTTCCATGGGCTTGCATCAAGAGGAAGATCCCATACATCCCATGGAAGATGACATCAAGTGGTGATCGTCATCGAGGTTGCGGTGTGCAAGCTCAAGTGAAGCATCACGGAGAGATCAAAGTTTAGAGAGTTATTTTGGAAAGCCTAGAGAGTTTTGCTTTTGTTGCTTAAGCATTTGCATCTCACATCCATGTATTGCTTTGCATTTGTCTGTGCTTGGTTGTGGTTATTTCCTTATATAAACTCTCTTGAAAGTGGTTGTCATCAATTACCAAAATGGGGGAGATTGTAAGAGCACATTTCTCCATGTGTGGTTTTGGGTAATTGATGACAATCCCTATGGACTAATGGTTGCCTTAAGTTATATTCGATGGATTTGTCTATAGGCACTTCTTGAAGTCCATCTGTTGGTTTCAAGAAGTTTATATGCTGACCTAGGTGGTATTCAAGGTTTTATCCAAAGATTGGTCATAGAGAAGATAAGATACAAGGTTGATCAAGACTAAGTCAAAGATTGAATCAAGTTGATCAACATACAAAGCGTACAAGATGTATCGAGAGGGATCAAGTGATCCCATGGTATGGTAATCATTGTCCATTATGCTTTGTGTATTAACCCATGTTCCCTGTGAGTGTTCTTTGTGGGGTTAGGTATATTTCCATGGCTTGCATCAAGAGGAAGGTCCCATACATCCCATGGAAGATGACATCAAGTGGTGATCGTCATCAAGGTTGCGGTGTGCAAGCTCAAGTGAAGCATCACGGAGAGATCAAAGTTTAGAAAGTTTAGTTTGGAAAGCCTAGAGAGTTTTGCTTTTGTTGCTTAAGCATTTGCATCTCACATCCATGCATTGCTTTGCATTAGTGTGTGCTTGGTTGTGCTTATTTCCTTATATAAACTCTCTTGAAAGTGGTTGTCATCAAATACCAAAATGGGGGAGATTGTAAGAGCACATTTCTCCATGTGTGGTTTTGGGTAATTGATGACAATCCCTATGGACTAATGGTTGCCTTAAGTTATATTCGAAGGATTTGTCCATAGGCACTTCTTGAAGTCCATCTGTTGGTTTCAAGGAGTTTATATGGTGACCTAGGTGGTATTCAAGGTTTTATCCAAAGATAGGTTATAGAGAAGATAAGATAAAAGGTTGATCTAGACTAAGTCAAAGAGTGAATCAAGTTGATCAACACACAAAGCGTACAAGATGTACCGAGAGGGATCAAGTGATCCCATGGTATGGTAATCATTGTCCATTAGGCTTTGTGTACTAATCCATGTTCCCTGTGAGTGTTCTTTGTGGGGTTAGGTATATTTCCATGGGCTTGCATCAAGAGGAAGATCCCATACATCCCATGGAAGATGACATCAAGTGGTGATCATCATCAAGGTTGCGGTGTGCAAGCTCAAGTGAAGCATCACGGAGAGATCAAAGTTTAGAGAGTTTAGTTTGGAAAGCCTAGAGAGTTTTGCTTTTGTTGCTTAAGCATTTGCATCTCACATCCATGCATTGCTTTGCATTTGTGTGTGCTTGGTTGTGCTTATTTCCTTATATAAACTCTCTTGAAAGTGGTTGTCATCAATTACCAAAATGGGGGAGATTGTAAGAGCACATTGCTCCATGTGTGGTTTTGGGTAATTGATGACAATCCCTATGGACTAATGGTTGCCTTAAGTTATATTCGAAGGTTTTGTCCATATGCACTTCTTGAAGTCCATTTGTTGGTTTCAAGGAGTTTATATGGTGACCTAGGTGGTATTCAAGGTTTTATCCAACGATTGGTCATAGAGAAGATAAGATACAAGGTTGATCAAGACTAAGTCAAAGAGTGAATCAAGTTGATCAACACACAAAGCGTACAAGATGTATCGAGAGGGATCAAGTGATCCCATGGTATGGTAATCATTGTCCATTACGCTTTGTGTACTAACCCATGTTCCCTGTGAGTGTTCTTTGTGGGGTTAGGTATATTTCCATGGGCTTGCATCAAGAGGAAAATCCCATACATCCCATGGAAGATGACATCAAGTGGTGATCGTCATCAAGGTTGCGGTGTGCAAGCTCAAGTGAAGCATCCGGAGAGATCATGCTTGAGGCTTGCCGTTCATTGTGGTGACAATTGACTTGTGAAGATGTGCCGAAGAGTGGCTCACCCATAGTGGAGTATGGGGGAGCAAGAAATGTGGTCCATCTTGAGAAGGACAAGATCATCATCATCTAGCTCAAGTGGACTATGTGCAAGGCTAAGGTTTGACCTTGATAGGGTTTTCTATTTTACCGGTCTCATAGTGGTAGTTGGGAGACTGGGTTATAGGATAGATAGCCGTACTATCAAGGGGGCTCTCAAGTGAGTAGCTTGATCGTATCGTTCGTTGAGAGCTCAAACCATTGCATTCTTGGCATCATCATCTTTCTTGGTTCTTGGTTGGTTTTTCTCTTTGAGGTTTCTTGAGCTTATGGTCAGCTTCATGACAAGCTCAAGTTCATCGAAAACGGAGTCCATATGCATCTTCTATGATGTTTTCGATGTTGGAGTTCTTGCCGGTTCTTCATTGATAGAGGTTTCACATCTCTATACCATTGCAATTTTTATACTGCCTCTTTAGTTTGATGTTTGCTCAATTCGGATAGTACTTGTCGTGTGCTATCCAACAAGCTTTAGTTTGCTCAATTCGGAGCTCGTATGCGAAAGTTATGGCAGTTTCAGTGCCAGAGCTGTTTTTCTCTGAACAAGCGGTAGTACTGCTCGATAGCACGGTAGTACCGCTTGGGCGGTACTTCCGCTATGTACTACCGCTGTCACTACCGCTTATATTTGCCTTCTGGTGCCTACAGGGGTCTCTGGCCATTTTCAGCGGAAGTACCGCTCTCCCCAGAGCGGTAGTACCGCTCCAGCGGTACTACCGCCCTGAAGAGCCGCTCGAACTACCGCTTATTTTTTTAAGCGGAAGTACCGAGTGGTACTGCCGCCCTGAGGATCCGCGGCCTCTTTCGCATCCTTTTTCCTTCCAGTCTTCTGGGATTTCTGAGCGGAAGTACCGCTCCCTCCAGAGCGGTACTACCGCCCCAAGCGGAAGTACCGCTCCCTCCGGAGCGGTACTACCGCTTTGCTGTTCCAGGACAGGTATAAGCGGAAGTACCGCTTGTGTGCGGGCTGTGGGGGTAACGGTTGGATTTCCCCTCACCTATAAAAGGGGGTCTTCTTCCCCATTGCTCCTTAACTCTTAAGCTTGTGTTCTTCCCCCATTGTTGACCCTCTTTCGTGGTGTAGCTTCGTGGTGTTGTTGGGAGCCTCCAATTAAGTTGTGGAGTTTGCCCCAACCTTGTTTGTACGGGTTCGGTGACCGCCCTCAAGGGTCCCTTAGTGGAATCACGACATCTTGCATTGTGCGAGAGCATGAGGAGATTACGGTGGCCCTAGTGGCTTCTTGGGGAGCATTGTGCCTCCACACCGCTCCGAACGGAGATTAGCATCCACAAGGGTGTGAACTTCGGGATACATCGTCGTCTCTGCGTGCCTCGGTTATCTCTTACCTGAGCCCTTTACTTATGCACTTTACTTTGTGATAGCCATATTGTTTCTTGTTATATATCTTGCTATCACTTAGTTGTCTATCTTGCTTAGCATAAGTTGTTGGTGCACATAGGTGAGCCTAGTTGTTTTAGATTTTGTGCTTGACTAATTAAACGATAGTTTTATTCCGCATTTGTTCAAGCCTAAATCGTAATTATTTTAAAGCGCCTATTCACCCCCCTCTAGGCGACATCCACGTCCTTTCAGTATTGCCATGATCATATAGTTTCCTTTGGAAATTGTGAATAGTGTATTTACCTCTGGCTCGGTTTTGCTGTAGCCTTATTTGTTAAAATGTAGTGACTATCTACAAACTTCATCTTACTATCTGATTATGACAACCATACCCTCAAGGCTGCGAGGAGTAATCAATCTCTGATATATTATCGACGCAACTGTAGGAGATATGCCCTAGAGGCAATAATAAATGTTATTGATTATCTCCATGTTCATAATTAGGTTTATGTTCCATGCTATAACTGCTATGGTTCTCGAGTCTGCAATAACCACGAGGCTCGGAGGAAGACTCATATGCACGTGTGGGATAATAAACGGTAAAATGTATTCCTAGTCAAGCCTCTATGACTGGCTCAAGTATTGCATGATGATCCTGTTTTCCTGATCATGGGCATGGCTATGCCGGCAATTTTGAGGGCACAATTGTTGGTAGAACACTTGTGTTGAATCGACCCGATTGATGTTATGCTATGAGATACATTCGTCATAAGTTTATGGTTAATAACACAGAGAAGTTAATGTTTGCATAATTCCTTAGACCATGAGAGTGTCGAGTTTCTTCATGCTTGCTTCATGAACTTTGGGGTTTGTTAAACGTCATCCGTAAATGGGTGGCTATTACGGCGGCTTACGGGTTCATGGAAAAGTATGTCAAGGGACTTGATAGCTCAAGATTGGGATTTGCTCCTCCGACGATGGAGAGATATCTCTGGGCCCTCTCGGTGTTACGGTATCCATCATCGTCTGGCCAGACACAGGGTGATTTGATCACAGGGATGCCGGAACACAGGAACGAGAAAAGAGAACAATACCGGCAACGAGGTAACTGGCATTGTGGACAAGTGTTGATCCACGAGGATGCCGATGTTTCTCACCTCGGGTAATTGTAACATATCGCGAAGCAACAGGAATAGCACACGGCAACTGGAGGTTCACTCGAATATTCATTCGTGTGGGTATAGGGGTCAATATGGGTGTCCACGGCTCCGATGTTGATCATTGATCGGAAAGTGTTCCGGGTCATGTCTATACTTCACCGAACCTATAGGGTCACACGCTTAAGGGTCATCTATCTGCTGAATACTAGACGGGGAGTCTGAGAGAAATTCACCGAAAAAGTTTCGGACAAAACGGAAACGTTCCGGAGAGGATATCGGAATAGTTCCGGTAAAACTGAAAAGTTGTTTCAGAGGATACCATAAAGTCAGATTGGTTTCGGCACATGCCTGATAATTCTTGGAGGGTGCCAGAATCGTTCTGGAAACTTTCTGGAATTTTCCGGGATGAAAACCGGAAATGTTCCGGAGCTGCCGGAACCGCTTCAGATGCTTTTCGCAGATGAAAATCACTAAACCGGAATTGTTCCGGATCGCATTGAAACTTATTTTAGTGGGTACTGGAATTGTTCTAAGCCCACATAAATATTTTCAGTTCGACCGGACGCTGAAAAATGTCGTCGTGAATAGTGAAATCAGATTTATGGATATGGTTGGAAGTTGGCTTTCCACAAATATCTTCCCAAGATATTTTGGGATGACATGGCATTTTGGATATGCCCATCCTACCCCTTGTTTTTCCTATAAATAGAGGGGGTGAGGGCTGCCATATTTCCAATCCTTGCTCTCACATACACATGCCATGACATTTCTGGCTTCTCTCTCCCTCCCAGCGAAATAGTTTCGTAGAGCCGAAAGGCTGTCTGGGTTCCGGTGGGAACTAGTTCTGGACGGCGAAGCCCTGCCGGATAGATGACACCGTATGTGTGCAACTCTGTAGAGAGATCGTAGTTTCGGTCTTAGTTCGAGAGTGCCTCCCGAAGGGCTGTCCGAGTTACAGTTTGTGTTTCGGGTGTCCTCCCGAAGGGCTGTCCGAGTGACCCGCCCGAAGGGCTGTCCGTGAGGCCTCCCGGAGGGCTGTCCGAGGATCCGTCCGGTGGGACTATCCGAGGGACTGTCCCGATGCCTCCCGAAGGGCTGCCCGGAGATCCGTCCGGTGAGCTGACGTGGGAGTACATCCTCGCGGTTGGGAGGTTGTAAATCCTAGCTGCGGGGATCTGCACCGCCGATCGTCATCGACTCTACTTCCGCTGCGCTACGAGTCGGTAACGAAACAGATCAAACCTTGTATGCAGTCTCCATAGTGATCCTGGGCTGGTACGTAGGTCGGAAAATTTTTGTTTTCTGCTGCGTTACCCAACAGCAACACCTAAGTCAGAAATTATATGTGTGTGCATATGGTTATCGAATATGAACCCATAGCTACATTCGGCACTCATGACCCTCCGGATGCATGTGGGGATGAATTTTGCAATATTATCCAGGACTGTTGTTGTTTTTGTGAGGTAAACAGAGGTTGTAGAGGGAGAGAAGGAAACAATCTAACAGAGTCTGCATGGATATCAAGATTACGCAAACAGGTACTCTCAATAATAAAAACGAACAATATCAAGTGAGAATGTGGAGGAAAATTGATTTAAACAATGTTTTCTACTTTTCTGCGCTTATCTATTTCCTGGTGAGCTCATGGATGCTTTGTATGTTGTGTGGCACTATAAATAGAAATATGACAGGCATTGTATTTTCAACATTGGCATTTTATATGCCTGTTTCACTATTAAGTTAGGTCCCAACAAGGACCCCTCGACATGTGAATGTCCGGGATAGTTTATGTTTCTATGCAATTATGTTCTATTCTTTCAGAAATTGAAGCAATGGCTTCATAGAAAAGTATGCATTCTTGCAAAGTTTTGGCAACTGAGATCATCTCAGGCATCCAGAAGTTTAATTAGAAAATATTTTCTATTTCATCCTAAGAAGTGTTGCCTAATATGCCTGAAAACTTTTTAAGCTAAATGAATGTGGAACCTTGTGCGCCTTTCACCATTCAAAAAATATATATGCATGAATTTTTTTGTATAAAATAGTAAAGCGGACTTGATGAGAATTTTGTATATGTAATTCACTTTTTTCTTGAAAATTGCCAGTTATTATTTTACGCATTTTACATCGATACTATAGTGTTATCGTGACAATTTTTCCTGTAAGACATGAGTGCAATATATGCTTCCATAGTCTATCCTAATGAGTTGTACATTTTGAAGGAAGTTGGTGAGTAAGAAAAATCTATGAAGCTCATGGAAATTAAAGGGTCTCTCACATAGCATATATATACTGTATACAAGAGGTTGTCCATTATGTGTGTACTTGATGCAGTTTTCTACGAGATATATACAAGCAGATTCGAAAATAAGATACGTGCTTGCCTATAAACAAGGATGCTTCCATTTGCCATTTGTTGTTTGGACTTCTTATTACAATATCATTGTTGCGAGAAATGGGAAAAACTCTAATTATACCTCTTATTACAATAATCCTTTGTCCAGTAGATTTAAAAGGAATGATGAGATGAACTTCATGTATGTAACACTGCTACTGCTGTTGATATATTATGTTAACGGACGTGGATTACCTTTGCAATGTGATGTGACAAGGTGTTTGCAATGTCATTGCCCCATGTTGCATTGTTATAAATAAATTGATTGTATTGATCAACACATCATCTCTTATGTTCAGTTTGTACAGTGAAGTTCTCATTTCTTAGATACACGTGTATGAATGTGCGAGTCAAACCCAAGAGTTATATAAATACAATGTCCATCTGGATTGAGAGGGAAGTTTGGATATGAATTTAGGGTGGTAATTTTCTAAATATTTTACTTAGTATAATGGTTTTTTATCATTTATGCCACCAGTTGTGTTCCACTACTCAGTTTTGCCATTAGAAGTTACAACTGCTCAAAAATGCCATCGTTCCATGAGATGCTTGCTCAAAAATGCCATTAGATATCTAAAAAATGCCATCGTGCATTAGATGTTTTCTCAAAATGCCATTAGACATTTTTATTGTCGGGTCAAACTCGTTGACCATGTTATATGACGAAAATACCCCTATACCCACATGTCAGCTATCTCTATCTCACAATGATAAGTGTGGACCCCACTTGTCGGGAATAAGGAAACAAATAATTCTACAGGAAAATAAGAACGTTGTTGGGATCAAATGGGACCCAAATTTATTGTAGTGAGATAGAGGGAGAGTTGACATATTGGCCTATAGGTATTTTGGTCATTATAACATGGCAAATGAGATTTGAGCTCACACTAATGGTGTCTAGTGGCATTTTTGAGCATGCGCCTAACGAAGCGATGACATTTTTGAGTAGTTGAAATTCCTATTGGCAAAATTGAGTAGTGAGACACAACCAATGGCATAAATGATAAAACCTAATCCCTTCAGGCTTTCATTGGGGTTGTGAGACTTCCTCCATTGAAATGGCAAGTACACCCATCTTTCAAATGCTCCAATCGCAGGTAGTTTGATTCCTTTTTTCTCCAGAAAACATTGAAATTCTTGAGTATAAAAATATGTGTTTATATCCTCCCTTATAAACATAATGTTACATATATCAAGTTTGATTAGTAATATATCATATCTATACTCATAAATATTTCGTATACTTCATAATTTTTATATATTTACATGAACAATTAATGTCACAACTATGTTTTTTTTGGAGAAATGTCATAACTATGTTTTTTGGGACAAATGTCATAACTATGTTATTATTTGAAAAGTTCACCCTATAAAATAAATGGCCCATGTAGGCGCATGGCTTGATGTCTAGGGTATATGAATTCATTCATCTTAAATATTTTTTTGCGTATTTTCATTTATCCATTCATATAGTTTTCTTCCACTTGAGCAATATGATCTGTAGTGAAGTACGAACAGATGAAAACATATGTAATATTAGACAACTATTCTGAAAGTTATTTGATGACAATCAAAGTGTGTGTTGCACGTGCAAGCTTACTAGTCCACTACTGTGTGATTAGTAAATGGGCTGGAAGGCAACATGAACTTGCAAGTGTGAGTATCACATTGCATTGATGCCGCAACTTTGGCAACATCCTATAGTGGGCATGGGCGGAGCCAACTAAGGAAAATTTTGGGGCTAAGAGCTCTAGACGCCGAGCTAATATGCTAATTACTTAGTAATGAAACGCCAATCTTCAAACTATATACACCCAATGCAAAAATGTTGCCTCGGGCAGTGGTAATGGGCACCTGGTTTCCCAAACGAACTCCAAATGATTCTAAGGTTGTGTTTCTGCGAGTTATCCGTTTGGAATGCATTCCATCGCAGCAGGGCCGCGTTTACCGCACGGGTGTATCTGTGAAACTGAAGTGTGGACATGAGGCGATGATGTTTGAACAATAGCTCTTAAGAATGTTCCCGACAACTATATGTTTTACGAAACATGGGGCAAAACCTTTGCCCATTTCATTAATCAGGAAGAAGGTTTTTCCTCGGTTAAGTAAGGAAAACACGGGGAAAACCATTACAAGGGCGAAGCCCACACCCAAACATCATAACACACTGGGGCGAGCCCACACTCATTGACGGCATGGCGAATACCGCAAGAAATGGCCACCAACCAAACACACAACAATGGGAGGCCCCACCCCGCCAAGCAAACTAGCGGCCCACGAATGCCGGACATGACAAGCCGAGAGACTGCTCTAGGAGTAGTAGTCCGGGACTCTCTCACGGAGGTGAAGAGGCAAGCACTCAAAAAGCGCGCTGGTTATAATAGACGCATTCTCAACTACCAACTTCGACAACAACCTCGTTGACCACATGACCCAAGGTCAATGCACTCAAAGTTGCCAAGCTCTTGGGGTTGCCGCCCCTACAACCAGTGCTCCGCCACACCCGACGCACACAACCAGGACCGCCTTCTGGGATTGCCGCCCCGACATACCACAACTCCCCTTGAGCTGCAACGCCACACGACCTAGATACCCCATAGCCGCTGCTCAAGGCAACTGCCCCACAGACCACGACCATCGCAAAGACATCCGGGGTCGTTGCCCTGACATACTCTCCAACTGTCCCCGCTAGGATATGTCGACCGAGCAGACAACCCTACGGCCCCTTCATCCCAAGGTTTCCGTCAGCGATATTGAATCCGCAGACATGTGCTCGTTGTATATGTGAAACTTCAAGAACCAACACACTATTGATTTTATGGTTCTTCACTTGAACCACACAAGTTTGTTAGGTACATAATAGTTTCAGGTTAGTGAAGAGGAGTTTGGGATTCTTTCCTCTCTGGTTTGAATTTCATGTAACATATATCAGCTTACAAGAGTAAATATAAAATATTAAGGATCAAGAAAAACTCAACCAGTACCAAGTTAGAACAACTTTTAATTGACACTCAAACATGATTTTAGTAGTAAGAACCATGATCTGGACAGATATCCGGCCGAAAGATTACGGGATTTTCAACACTATAACGATACATGTTATCCAACCAGATCACTTTTGTTTAACCTTTCTTTTGGATGTACATCTAAAAATATAGTTGTTTGTGTTTTTCAGGTCCTCTCTAAATGTTGAGTTGCAAGCTCATATTTTCATTAAAAAATGTCACTCTTGAAGCTAATGTTGGTATTTCTTCCACTTTCTCCTTTTTAGCAATTGAAGATATCTCTTTGAACTGGCCAGGAGAGTTCCATGTTGACCAAGGTATCTATGAGAGTTGTTTGATAATATTATGTTGGAATTTGATTGCCTATGCGTGGTACAACACATCAAGTAAAACACAAAGAGGTCGTTTGGTGATTAGTTCTACACTATATATAATTAAGAATATCCCGATGTTGTTTATTTCTACAGACCTTCGTGATATTATTCATTTAATTTCTTGACACATTGTCATGCTAATTATTATGAGCATTCTGGTTCACTTCATGGCATCATGTAATCCCTGATTACATCTGTGAGCTACTATGTAATGAGGTTTCTTAGTAAATAGTATATGCCTAACGTTATCAACACAAGAAAACATAGACCGCAACTTGAGTACGCACCCCGCACGTTCTAAAGCGTAATTGATGGTGACCACAATAACTTGGCTGTCCTTCGATCATACCCCTTCACACATTTTGCCTGGCCATAACATGCCATCATTATATATAGAAGTCCCATGCAGAGCGTGCATGCGGTGATTGGGTGGTCATTTGTGATAGCGCTAGAAACTCTTTTCTTGCATAGGACTTCCAAATGGATGAACAACAGAACAAGAGGAAAATTATGGAGTGAGCAGCCGCACCCATAAAGAGGTCTCATTGTAATTATAAACTCCGGCTCCGTTGCTCTAAACTTTGTAGCGCGAACCACATTTTAATTTTGCAGTATCGTTTTAGCGGATCTATTCTGCCGAGCCGAACGCGATACCACAAAACCATTTTAGAGGATCCATGAAACAAATTTTGCGGTACACAAAAGTTGTTTCAACTCACATTCCCCTGGAACTTCATCATAGCTAGCAACTTTCAAAAGAATAGTCGCTCTCCAAAAAGACTGGGGTGTGGGCGTGAGAGCAACATGGGCCCATGACAACAAATTTTTGACTGGTGCGCCTAGTATGTTGTACTGTAGCCAGAGGCGGAGCTAGGCTAATGCAAGGGTAAGCAATGCATACCCAACATTTTTTGCAAACACAATTCAGTATATAAGCTCCTATTATGCGTTTATATAACATATGTCAGTGTAGTTGTACGTACAGGAGAAGAGAAATGAAGAGAATAATGATTCAGACCCACTTGGGCCTATATTGGGTTCTACGTTCCTAGGTAGTGCTATTGGGTTGGGCAGAATGCTGCGCGATTTGACGAAGCCGAGGAGACAACTCGACTAGGAGCCTTCGACTCGATGATTTCGCTGATTCAACCGTCGTTGCGCCGCGTCGAGGAACGGGGGCACATCGCCGCGCCGCGTCCGCATGCCCGCATCGGCCATCGAAAGCCGCCGCCAATCAATGTCCTTCGCGTCTATTCACGGCTGCCCCTTCAGGTTGCAGTGTCGCAGCGGCACACATGCATCTGCCATCTAGCAGGAAAGTCGACAACGACGGCGGCGTGGGCAGTTCTTCCATTGCCAGGTTGATTTTTGCGGGTCAGTGAGTGTTTATTCTTGATTTCTCTGAATTGTTAGCTAAGAATAGAGGATTATCTTCATTACTTAATTTTGCTTTGATTAATCTATTGTAGCATCCAATAAAGTTTGAGTTCGGTTTGCATTGGCTGGCTATAAAATTTGTGGAGAAGTCCAAGAAAAACAAGGTGAATTTTAAGCATCTTAATTTCTAAATTATGAACATTCGAATCTGTAAGACTGCCCACCATGCCACCATCACTATGTAACATGCAATTTTTTTGTATAGATGATATAAAAATGAAGAACAACGGCGGTGATTTGAAGCGTTTGGCACAGAGTTGCTTCAAAGGCACCGAAGATAAGTTCGACATCAACACCAACATTGCTATTTATCGACGTTGAAAGCTAAGTTCAAAATCAACATCAGTATTATGAACTTTTTTATTTCTTACATTGTTGTAAAGCAAAATAAATCACCATGCATACCCAGGTCGGAAATCTTGGCTCCGCCACTGACTGTAGCACACACCGCTGGTGCTTTAGACAAAACTTTTTTAATTAGATTGATCATGTCTAATATATTGATCACCATAGATTAGTTAAATACTAGATTGCACTCGACATATCATAAGAATTGTATGTTAGCATATTTGTGTTCTCTCGACTATTTACAAATTCTAAGTTAGCCTTGCAACTCTAATGTACTAGAAATTATTTGATCCCTCAAGTTTCAAATCTTGATAAATTTATCCCTTAATTTTCCTAGTAAAAAGAGGTTTAGTGATGACATGGCAACGGTTCTGCACACGAGGCTTCCTACCCAGCACAAAATGAACGAAACACAGAGATCAGGAAAGTTGTGGAAAATGAATATTTGTTATAGGGAACTCAACTAATCTTAAGATAGGAGAAAATATATTTGACTAATAATAAAAGTATGATTTTCTTATTCTTAGGAGTTTCAAAAGGGCTATCTTATATAAATATTTACAGAAGTAAAATAGTCCAAAAGAGTTATTTAAAGTGATGAAACTTATATTCAAAAATAGGAAAAAACCTTTAGTTCCAAACTCTCTGATGTTCGATTTTTTTGTAGTTCTCGTGCATTTTGGAAAAATCAAGATATTTACCAGATTTTTTGTGGGCTTCACGTATATTTTTTACTCCCCTGGTCCTAATTTTTCGATGTGTGAAAACGATGTGAACGTCACCAAGATCACGTTGATTGAAGGAGAGATAGTCACTTGTGCCTAAAATGATCCACCTTTTTGCGGGGGCGAGGGGGGGGGGGGGGGGGGGGGGGATGATTGCTTTTCCTATATACAAGGCATAATGTAGGAACACCCTTCCAAAAAAAATGTTGGAACACACTCGTCGGCGGGTATCTATAATTGTACTTAAGGTGATCATAAACAATCATCGATGCATAACAGAGCTTAGAATATCACATATAGATGTACACTTATGGATAGGCTCATATCAATGAGAGATGATTTTTTGGCTTTCGGGCTCCATAGAGTCCAAATTCCAATAATTCAGAAGTAGATATTTACGGTGACCCGGCATACCACTGCATGATGTAGTATGCATGTCATTGATATAATACCCCTAAGACATAGTCTCATGAATCTTATATCCCTCAGAGTATACATAATAAACATAGTGGGTCCAAACCATCATTATATTACATCCATTTAGTCAAACAACAATCCAACGTTCGAACGTTTCAAACTACTGGTATCAAAATGCGTGGTACCACTATTGATCCTGTGATCACTTATTGAGTCCAGATCATGTCCCACATAATCGGTCTGGCTGCTACTACAAAATGGTAATCATGTATTTCTGAAAAATGTTAGACATGCTTAAATAAATGTTCCTCATGTATACAAAAAACATGCAATGTGTTTGTAGAAAATAGACATCAAAACATGTATTAAAAAAATCCTGGTGTATAATAGTGTACAACGTGTATGCAAAAAAGTAGACAACAACACATGCATATGAAAAGATGCTAATGATGTATTTTAGAAAATAGACACAAATAAAAGAAAGGTCCTAATATATAAAAAATATACAATATCATAAACAAATATGACATCAAAACATATCTATGAAAAGAAGTTAATCATATATTTATAATATGTTAAATGTGTATAAAAAATGTTCCTATTGTAGTACATTTATTTATGTAAGTAATGTCTTTGATGTATTTATAAATAAACATAAAACATATAAATAATGTATTGATGTAAATAAATAATGATGCACTGATGAATAAATAATGATGTATTGATTTAAATAAATAAACATAAAATCATATATTTTATGAAAATCTTCATGTATTTATAAATATTAATCATTTATATAAATCATGGCTTTGATGTATACAAAAAATGTACAACGGGTATGCAAAAGGCATACATAAAAAAATATGTTTGAACATATTAATCATGTATTTGAAAAATAAAATAAACATGTGTATAAAAAATGTTCATGATGTATACAAAAATATATAATGTGTATGAAAATGTTGACATAAAAATATATGTTCGAAAAAAATATTAATCATGTATATATGAATAATGTTCAATATGTACACAGAAAAGGTTTCATATACTTTAATAAATGTTAAATATGTATAAAAAGTGTTCCTATTCTACACAAAAAGAGTTAATAAAAAACCGATGAATGAAGGAAGAAAACCAAAAAACAAAACAAAGGAAACGAAAGGAAAAAAGAAAACCTGTGTAAAAAATTGAAAATATTTGAAACCTAGAAAGAAATAAAGTAAAACAAAGAAAAGAGATGAAAACTAACAAAGAAAGAAAAGGAAAACAAAGAAAGAAAAAGGTGAAAATAAAAACCAAGCAACACACAAAGAAAAAAGAAAGGAAAATCCCGGTAACTAGCGTGAAAGAAGCGAAGTACACTAACGGAGAAAAAAATGAAAAATGAAAAAATGAAAGAAAAAAATAAAAAAGAAAACAAAAATACTTCCTCCGTCCTATAATGTAAGACTTTTTTTGACACTAAATGACCGACGAAACGGCTGCTAGCAAGCAAACAAACCCGCTAATCGGGCCAGCCCCGAAATGACGCGCGGAGAAAATTGATTCAGGCGAGCCGAGCGTAAACCAAGACTAGTAAGCGTGCACGTGCAACACACGTTATGAATGTCATAAATAATTATGAAAATAATAATATTGCACATACAAAAAGTGGTTTTACTATTATAAATTTAATAAAAAACATTACAAGCTCATTAATGGTGAAGCACCAAGTAAACATTAATATCTTTGTCAAACTCAGGTTTCCATATATCATTTCGAAGGCAGAACATTTACTCATTTAGTGATGTCGTGCAACTTTAATGGACAAGCATAAATCATCTAAGTGCCGATAAATGGAGCAAATAATCCGTCTCAACACCATGCTATATGCATCAAGAATCTTTTTTAAATGCTTCTGCTCTTATTTCATAGACAGGACACAACATTCAGGAGAAGTGTGAACAAATCATGCCTACAACTCTTGGTTCACTTAGGTCCTTAAGGTTGGACACAGATACAAAAAAAAAATGAAAATGAAAAGATCTCAAGATGCTAGAGCCTAGCATATGGGAGACGTAAATATGCAAGAAAAAAAATACCATACAATTAATCCTGAAAGAGAAAAAACATCATAAGAAGAAACTGCGAGAGACCTTTAGATGTTAAACCAATACAACTATAGCCTAGACATTTTTTTAAGCAGCATTCAGTTTTTTTGTCTTTGCACTTCAGTTAAGAAAGTTGAATGCAAGTATGCAAAAGCATTGCAGATACAGTATATACACTAACTTCGATGGACAATCTGTAGAGTATTACTATTTTAATTATATAGTAATTTTGGTTTCAGATTTTACAGATTATTGTCGCTGCATCATAGCAGGCAAGGACAAAGCTTTGAACATAAATATTTCATACTGAAGGAAGTGGAAATGCACTAACAACGTACTAAAGCTAGAGACATATAATACAGTTACATTGTATAATATAGTTTCAGATGCATGATGATTTACTTCTAATCTATCGACTCTTAACAAACATCATAATTCCTAAATATGAATCACCACCTAGGGGTTGGTGGCCAGTTTACAGAAGAGGAGACCGCATTGTGTCATTTGAAGTATCCATGGAAAGAGGAAATGAACGGATATGTCTCTAGCAAACTCTCCCAGGATGGAGACAACAGAGTGATGAATCAGAGGACATGTTGAGCCACAGCGACCCCTGCCGAGTGGAACCGTTGACACACTGAAGGGATCAGATTAACTGTGGTGTGACGCTGCCTGTGTGACACGATGGACGACGAATCTAATGTGGTCATGCCCGCGGAACGTGATGAAGGGGTCGGTGGTTGCGGATTTTGGCAGCGTTCACAGCATCAGCGGTTCCACCGAGCGGCGGTGGGTGCCTTGTGGATCGCGTCTATTGACATTTCAATTCACTTTTGTTCATGCTGAAATTCATAGGAGAATTATTTAGCTTTCACAACACAAGTGTACAAACTCTAACGACGATGAATAAGGATCCTGAAACCAGGAGTTGTCCAGAAGAGTATGAAAAGTAGTGTTTTGAGGCTAATAATTGAGATGCCAAAAAGTACCTGTTTCGTTGAAAATGGAAGTCTAGCCATTATCAATTATGCCTTACATAATTTACTTCACTGATGCAAAATGGCTACTGTTTTAAAAACAAGTGTATATAATGAGAAGAGAAAACTACACTACACTTACATAATTTAGCCCAGTGATGCAAGTGGCCACTATTTTTACAGGAATCATGGAATTTGGAGAGAGAAAATATACAATGTCGCACTGGAAGATGGGAATTTGTATATCAATCTCAATATGAAAACTGAAGCAATATACATTCACATACCAGGAAGAAGGGCAACAATACCCAGCTACAAATAGGCCATACACCTAAGAGCTATCAGCATCCATGTGACCTTGAAACTGCATAAGGAAATATTATTGTATTTATCTTCCAATTTTTAAAAGGAATTTGAAGGACATAGCAGTAATAGCCAAAATAGTAGTTTAGAATTTACATTTGAGTTTTGAACCTAATTTTCCACACACAACATTTCGTCTTCTCCACCAAATCATGGTGTTCCTTCTTATTAAATCTTTTGTTTCTGTTCATGATGTTCTCCTGCAATATTAGAGCAGGTTGTTTCAAATAAGCCCCACATAGTTTATGTGAAGCAATAAACTGGGAATTAGAAGAAAAAAATCAACAACAAAACTATGTCTTATGATTTGATAGTTTAAAAGGGATGGCACTTTATGAGTTGAAATGAAGTAACTTCCTAGAATGGTATGACATCAAGAAGCAACTTCCTGGAATAGTATGTCAGTTCTAGTACTTAGGAATCTATTATCCTTTTCATTTTCTAGGCATATATTCTATCACGTACAACCTGATCCTTCTATTTTTTTTAAAAAAAATCAACAAGCAGGAGAAAAGCAAGCATGACTAAAAGGTATTTTCGAAAAACATGACCAGAAAAATAGGAACCGTAAACTATCTCGGAAAGATTCCTCTAAATTTAAATATTTTTAGCGCACGCTGACCTGCAACTCTATGTTAGTAAGCTTGGGCCAATTTATTTTCTAGGTGATGATTTTAAAATTTTGCCCTATTTAAAGAAATACTGGAAAAATATTTGTGTTATTAGATCCACAAAAGAGGCTTTCTGTGTCACAAGCACTCCATCCATTTTAGCACTCTGAAGTGAAATAGCTGATGTACGCACTTTTCGAACTTTAAAAGTACCATGATTTACAAAAGATAGGATGATAAGTCATTTGATGACCAGACAATGCTTAGAAAATGCTAAGAAAACATATGTTTCAGATAACAGTAAGGGTTGATTTTATTAGGGAGAAATTTACCGCAGACTTATCTCTTCCGATGCTGCCTCCAAAATCCTAATATAAAACTGCGGCTGGGCTTGGACCAGATTTCCTGGGAGCAAAAGAGAAGTGAAAAGAAATATTTTATAGAGGTCAATATCTGGCCCAACAATAACTTGGAAAAGAAAATTAATCAAAAGTCACTTGAATTAGATTCAATCTGTTTGTACACACAGACACCCGAAACCTTGCAAATTGCAGAACAACCACGATATTAATACTATTTTATGATTTCCAAAAATTACCAAAACGGAAACCCATGTATATCTTCTTAACATAAAAAGGAGATATGGGGGCAATGATCATGGTGCCCAGCTGCGACGTATCTGCAATGTTGTCTGTCGTCCTGTTTATTATCTCTAAGAATTTTCCAAAAGTAACTATTGTAAAATATACCCAACATGCTACATGTGACACTCGAATTTAAGTAAATGATAACACAATCTTCAGATGGATAAAATCACATCACCGTTGGATAAATAATGTTGCTATCTGAGAGCATGGAAATTCCGTGACCTGTTGGAATCACTGAATACTAAGAGATGTTTCAGGAAGCATACCCTCATTTCATTAGTATTTTCAAACCGTGCAGATCGGAGTCCTTCTCTCTATCATAACTAATTCTACAAATCAGCATTAGCCTAAAAGCTTTCGAGGTAGTATTTTTAAAAAGAGAGAGAGAACAAGGTAATAAAAAAAGAACAGTTGCTCCCATTGGCTTGTTGTACCTGTAGTCAAATGTAGGGAAAATAATGAAGAGCATCCACTACTAAATCTACTCTGGCGATATCTATTACAGAAGTATCCATCAAGTGGTCGTGTTGAACCTGTAAGCCAAAACATGGGCTAGAAAAGTGAACGACAGACAGCAAGCTGGTTAAATTTGAACTCTGTTGTCATAATTTAAGAGTTCAAACCTAACATAACTGAACTCGAAATGACTTGAAGTCTTTTCTTATATAACAACAACCTTGACAACACTTTTTCCCCATCATGTGTTGTGGCGGCATAGAGTTGCGCAGGAGAAGCACTTCAAGTGGGACATGGTCGAATTTTGCAAAAACCTACACCAGCATGAATAGGGGGAAAGCCAACTATGTCAGAGTTTCTTCTGAACTAAAAACAAGCTGACCATAAATCCATGTTATAATTCAAGGTGAATACTCCATTGGCCAACAACTGAACTAAGCTTGCTGGGACGTGTGGTTTTACTAATCAATACAGAGTTACTTCAACAGGGTGTAGGAAAGTGCAGCAATGCAATCAAGGAACTAATAGTTTGGGGGAAATTCTCCAATTTCTTTCCTGAAAGCTCCACGGACGTACTCGTATGAGGAGACTGGGCACCTCTTGAGCATTGACGCCCTCCTCGTCTGCACATCCAAACAGAAAAATTATGCAAACAAACAAACAAGCAGCTGATCCTCATCAACAAAATTATGCAATCTTACAAACAAATAGATAAATGAACCCAAAGTGAATTCAGGTGTATCCACACAGAGTTAGGAATTCCGTTCTGTACCAGTTGTACGAGGCGCTGGCGGAGCTTGATGTAGATGTTGCCGTTGCGGAAGCAGAGCTCCTGGAGGCGGTAGGCGGAGAGGCCACCCTGCGTGCACCCACTTTGTAGGAAGGGAGGTGACCCCTGCGACCGGAGAGGCGAGGGATGCGGGCGCCACCGCGCCGCTGGAGGGCGCGCGAGCACGTTCGCCGAAGCCCGCCCCGCGTGCGCCCACTTCGTGCTTGAGGAGGAGACCGGTGCGTCTGGAGAGGAAAGGGGGGTGGGCGCCGCCGTGCCGCGGGCTCGAGCGAGGCCTCCTTCGCCGGTGGCTGCCCACTCTCGAGGGAGGGTGAGATTAGGTGGGTGGTTAGCCTTAATTTTGGGGTGTGACTACGTGGGGGCTGCTCACGGTCGCATTTTTCCACGGGGAAGAAGAAGAGGATAGGCGGGCGGTGCTGCCGAGCCAAGCCGAGAGACGGGGGAGGATGAGTGGAGCGGGAGCGGGAGCGGGAGCGGAGGAGGGCGGGGATCGATGGGCGGCGGCGGAGGATAGGTGGGCGGCCGTGCTCTGGCCTCCGTGGGGAAGAGGAGGAGCGGGCCGAAGGTCGTGGTGCGGGCGTAGTGCAGCTGTTTTTTTTTTCAAGAGGGACATAGGGTTAGCGATCGTGATCAACGGCTTAATTGCATGGCTTGCTGTGTTAAGCACCGAAGGATTTGAGGCCTTTAGATACTGTTAATAAACGTTTCTGATTGTTTGGATCTGACTACTCTATTTCTTTTATAGGGGTAGTAAATAGATGTAGCTCTGGCGCAGGAACCATTCGTTTGGTGATGTACGCCAGATATTCGGGTTCATTAATTTTTGCTAGAATGTACTCCCTCCGTCTGAAAAAGCTTGTCCCAAGCTTGTGCCTCAAATGGATGTATCTAGCACTAACTTGGTGCTAGATACATCCATTTGAGAGACAAGCTTTTTCGGACGGAGGGAGTACTAGAGTTGTTTGGAGCTAGTTGACCCGTTAAAGCCGATTGTGATTCCATCACGTGTCGTCTCGTTTCTATGGGTCACTACTCAGCAGCAGCTCTGATTTTTAAGGCGCGCGCGCGCTGATCTTGACGCGCTGCCCTCCGATTTGAGCCCCCATGCTGCCATGCATATGCACATACCGCCACAGTAGGAGTGGGCATCATCAACCACTTCAACAGCGCTGTTTCTTTCTAAAAAGAAGATAAAACTGCAGACTGCTTGGGACCTTGGACCCTGCTCTCTCCCCCGCTACAGTTAGGAGAGGCGACTTTTTTCCCCTTCTGTTCGATCCAGCTCGTCGGCGGTGATTCGCTGGTTTCCCCTCCCTCCGCCGGCCGGCCTTGGCGGCGGGAGGGTGGGGAAACCCCGGATCTCGTCTGTACATAGTCTAGGTTCGAGTGGTTTGCCTGCTGGTGGCGTCGTGGAGAGGTTGACGCGGCTGGCCCGGCGTTTTGGCGGAGGCGGAGATCCTCTCTGGTGGTGGTGCTCTGCGGAGCGTGGCCATGGATCTGCTTCCTTCCCCGTGCTCGCAGCTCGGTGGAGTTGCGGTGCGCCTACTTCCCGTGCCGGAGGCCGTGGAGCGGCGGATCCGGTGTTTGAAGCTTCTGAAGGTGACGGTGATGTGAGCCAGATCGACGGCGACGGCGGCGATGCTGGGTGGAGGCTCTTTGGAGCTGAGGTCCGTCGACTTCCCATCTGCCATGGGACTCCTTCCGATCCAAGGTTGGAGTGGAGGAGCGGCGGCGACGCGCCGGCGGCTCGTCTTCTTCGTCAACGGCGTCTTCGTTGTCCTGCAGGACTGGGTTGTAATTTCTCTTTTCTTATGGACTGTTCTATTAGGGCTCTGGTGTAATATCACTTGATCTTTCCCTGCAAAAAAAAAAGAAAAAAAAAGATAAAACTGTGTCGTGTCTTTTTCAAAACAAAAAAAAAAACTGCATCGCGACTGTTCTGCACACACATGTGCTAATCAATCCACTTCGATACCCGTATGCATGCACCCTGAACTTAACTTGGGAGTAATTTATTTATTTATAGTAATTAATAAAGAGGGAGATGCTTATGGTAATATACTGTAATATGTTATTGTAACATAACACATCCCAAGACAAAATGAGTCTACGTCTAAATAAATGAAGGTTTGCATGTTACTACCACGCATACGTTACTACTCATTATGAAGATATTAATATAAACTAATAACATATGCATATTACCACTCTAAGTTATTTTTCACTATGACCAGCCAAATCAACTCACCCAGTGTGTTGACTTGGAGCATATCTAAACGTTTTTTTTTTTGCGGGAAATATCTAAACGGTTTGGCTGCTATAATAACCGCCGTTTTACGAGACCGGGAAGAAAATCGTCCCTCGTGGGTACGGCAAAATGGCATGTCCTAACAAAAATTTAGGGAGCAGTATATTTTGGTCCTCCTAACGCATATGTTCGGTTCCCCCTTCCCTTTTTGCCGTTTCCTCTATCACTAGAATGTTTTGAGGGCCCGGAAGTTTCAGCTCATGCTCTCCCTTCCGCTGCCGCCGCCGCTGCATCTCCCCGTCAATTCTTTCTGCCCCGAGGCCACCCCGCGCGGTCGAATAGTCCCGTAGCCCTCCGTCGCATCTTTTGCATCACTTTAAGAGACCACACGGGTGGCCACTCCTCCCAGCGGGCACGTGGCCGCCGCCATGGATCCGCCTTGGAGCTTTGCGTCGGGCCTCGTTGCAGGCGGAAGCGGTTGCTCCGGGCGCGACTGAGTTGCGGATTCCTCCTCACAGCCGCCGTGCTTGTCGGCGCCACAAGTTTGGGGCCGTGTGAAGTAGGGGAGACGGATTTGCTACCGGCCGACGCTGGGAAGAGAGCTCGGTTGCGCCGATTTGCTACCGGCCAAAGGTAATTTCTCTAGAGGTGTCTGTGCGTTTTAATTTTAGGCGACGGGCGATATGTAGATATTTTAACGACGGGCGATATGTAGATATTTTAATGGCTATCGTGGATTTTTTTATATGAATAATGATTGGAGTTTGTCATCATCGTCTAAGTCGGATGATTCCTACATTGAGCATATGATTTTTGACGACGATGTCGATCACCTCATCTTGTTATATATCTTCCAAAAATTTGTGGCCGGCTATAAAAAATTATCAACACCTACAATAGTAATGTTATATGGTATGATCCCTCAAAAAAAAGTTATCTGATATGAAAGTTAATTTGATGATGCATCTAATAATATTAATTTCGTATTGTGATATTGATTTTTTTTTTATAAGTTAGTCGAACTTTATAAAGTTTGACTTTGATCAAATTTTATATCTATATCTATCTACTTCTCTCTCTCTCTATATATATATATATATATTTATATATATATATATATATATATATATATATATATATTATTATTATTATTATTACTAATAAAGCAAGGTGATATTCTTGGTTTCGTCCCGCTTAGATGTTTTTTTATATTCTTGATTTTGTCCTGTTTAGGTGATTTTTTTATATGCAAGGTGGTACTAATTTTTGAGTCTGCATATAATTTTTGGTCGTTTTTGGAGTACTGCACTTCGTTCATGTAATGAAACGAAGAAAGCCCAGCCGGCCCATATATTGTTTCTAAACGAAAAAGAAAAATAAATTAGCAGTTAGGAGGTTTGAACTCTGGTCGATGGCTCAAAAACAAGCCACTACCATTCTAACCAACTCAACCAACCTAAGTATCATGCCTTGAGATTCGTCACCCAGTTATTCTATTGGACCATACATCGTTTTGCTCATGGGCCGCTCCTGGGCTTTTAGGATCAGCGGAAAATAAGCTAGCTCGTGCCTATGTAATCATTTAGTAATTAGTCCCACATCGTCACTTTAAATCAAATCTCACCAGTTTATGTACGTGGTGAATTGTATGAGAATCAACCAGCCGCCTCAAAAATTAGTTCCATGAATTGTGACAATCTGAAAAAATGACCGAAATAAAAGGAGCAGAGGAGACATGCATAGCCTGCTGGTTAGCGCAGTTGGTTGGCTTGGGACGGATGGTTCGGAAGTTTGGGAGTGCTCGGAAAGTTGAAATCAATGGAGCAATGCTTCGTCGGATGCAGCATTTCATTTGCTAGCTCTTTGAAAAGAAATTAACGTGTCGCCTCTACGTGCGGCCCCTTTCTCCATGTTCTAGCTTGTGTCATTTCTTTCTTTCATTGAGTATAGCGTTCTGGATCATTGAGGCTTTCTATTCCATATTTTGTAGTACTTCCACATCTTAAGCAATACACATACTTTTTTCATGTTTACTTAGAAGCGAAAGCTATTTTCTCTCTCGTTGCAACGCACGGGCCTTTTTGCTAGTACAAACTAAAAAGGAATGGAGGGAGTACTTCCTTCGGTCCCATAAATCATCATGATCAAATCATGACCGTTCACTTACTATTGCGTGGCTCTAGATTCACATGGCGCCTGTCCTTGATTCTTGGCGGTACTCATGATGGGAATCGAGTTGTATAGGAGGCCGGAGCTGTTTTTTCTTTCGAAAAGTGCAGCTAATCTTTGGAAACTGCTTTGGAGTTCCTGCAGAACAGGCTGTTAGATCATCCTACAACTGTTGTGAGGTTGTTTCACGCTCCGTTTTACTACAGTCACCGGTGGGTGGGCGAGCCTAGCCCGAAGCCCGGAACAGATGAACTGCTCTAGCATTGTGATCCACAGCAGTGGCAGTGGAGGAGCTTGGAACAAAATTAAGTGAGGCAGACTGATGGCCAAATAAATCAGGCCGTATTTTGCACCGATCTTTAGCTAGAAAATCAGCTCAACTTCACACGCACGGTGCTACTTAATCAAGGGAGCAAAATGGTCGCGGTCTGAACCAATAAGACCCGCCGAAATACCGTCAATTTTGGACCTTCCATCACGTGCGCATGTCAATTCTCGGCCTTGAATGAGTCTGAAAGCAGCGGCATGGCGGGCGAATTGGCCATTGTCGACCTCGATCGTGCTGTCTCTGTTCATAGGCCGGTCCTCCGCTCCAAGTGTTTCATGGTGCGCGCCCGCCGTGCATGCGCCGATTTCGACACAGCATCCTCCGCTCTAATTAGATCCATTAACTGGCTGTCTGGTACGCTAACCCATATATACATCCTCTTAATTGGGCGCGTGTACCCGCCGTGCCATTGCCATGACCACCCACACATTTTACAGGTACCCCTAACAAAAACACATTTTACAGGTACCCCTAACAGAATCACATTTTACAGGTGAGTGGCTGCTCTGCATGCCCGGTGCGTGCACGCACATACTGTTGCATGCATCGACGATCGGTTGGCAGCGTGTCGTCTCGTGCCACCGCACGCGCGTAGAGCACGTTGGCCACCAGTAGAATCCATACACTGGAGAGACATCAAAAAGGAAGAATCTGTACAGTGGAGTGGGAGCTGGGGATGAGATGAGGCCGGTCCTTGGCGCTTCAATGCCTGGACGTCGACGGCCAACCGCATTTTCATCGCTGTCACCAGTGAAACGCCACTGCTGAATCTCCGACTAGCATCCTCCCACGCACACGCACGAGACAAGTCGCTAGCTCCTCCATCTCGTACCGCCACGTAGACTAGCCAGTAGCTTCTTCGGTCTCTCTCTATATATAGTACGTGGTTGGCCAGTATGCCCTCGATCAAGTGAGCTTGCGGTTTTGTAGCTACGACGCCATCATATATCCATTCCATCCTGTGCATAGGCCCGGCGTCCGGAGCGGTAATAATCAACGAAGATGGTGGTGGTGTCGCGGGTGGCCGGCGGGCTGGTGCGCGCCCTCCTCTTCGGCGTCTTCGGGGCGGCCGGCACGGTGGTCGGCGCCGCGTACGGCCTCCTGTCAGGCTTCGTCCAAGAGGAGGACGGCTTCATGCAGGGGACGCTGCTGGGGGCGCTCGCCGGAGCGCTCGTCTCCCTCGATCTCGCCCACTCCCTCCTCACCATATGGGTTCACCGCCGCCATGACGACCACTGCTCCCCCTTGGACACTCACGCCGGGCGAATCAAGGGCACCGTCGGCGCCGTCTTGCGGCTCACGGCTCTCGCCGACCCGCAGTACTGCGGAAGACGAGGTGATCGCGCCGTCGTGGGCTTTGAGCAACCACCAAGGTCGTCAAGCTTCGGCTTCTTTCCGCCGGTGGCAGTCGCTGCTGGAGGTGGCACTGGCAGCTGCTGCCCCATCTGCCTCCAGGAGTTCGAGGCCGGCGGCGAGCGCGCGGGCAGGCGGTTGCCGGCGTGCTCCCACGTTTTTCACCTGGAGTGCATCCGTAGCTGGCTCCTGCGCAAGCCCGACTGCCCCATGTGCCGTCATGCCGTCCACTAGCAGAGGAAACCGTCGGTCTCGCGCGCGGGAAACGAATAGGAGTTGGTAGAAGCTGGCTCAGCAGGTCAATTTGTGATTTCAAATGTTCTTTTTTGACAATTTCAATTCGTGGTCACCGGGTGTGTTTTAAGTGGGACCTGCGACCTGTATATAGGTGTGGGTCATTGTTGTAAAGCTAATTACCGTTTTCCTTCAAATGTGCAAAGTCAACCACAATACTTACTGCAAAGTGATACATGTGTGTCTCAAAGTGAGGAAATATATTTCTACTGGGAAGCGATATTTCTATCAACAGCGAGGCGTTTGGGTGCGCTAGGTGCGTACAAATTTTGTTGTGAAATAACACCCACGAGCTCTAGCAAAATAAAGGCTATTTTTCTGTGAGCAAAAATTTGTATTTTTTTCGCCACGAGCTCCTCGACTGTCCAAAGATAAAGAAAATTTGATCGTGCCTTGGTCTGGAGCATATTGAACACCAAAACATTTCAGATTTTTTGCTATTTTTTTTCAAAAATTACTGTTCACTTGGAGTAGATTTTTTTTCCCAAGGGCTCCTCGAGTGTCGGAAGACCACGAAAATTGACGCCCACCTTTCGCATGTAAGCATATTGGATGACAAAAATATCAGTTTTTATATATTATTTTGAATTACTGTTAATCCGGTCAAATCTGTTGAAAATTTGGGCGGTAAAATCCGGTCAAAGTGGTGAAAACCTGGCTTTGGATTAAACTTAAGGGATCAAGTTTATACTTTTGAGAAACTTGATGGATCAAAAATATACTTTTCTTTAAAAAATAGTGTATGTATGCATTCATAAGAGTAAATGTATGTTACGTGTCTATGTAAGCCTTCGTATTTGTTGTCTTTAAAATAAAGATAAGATAAGATCCATGGTTTCTCATCGAGCAGCTCCCGGTTGACGGAGATGGAGGCAATGTGAATTAGGATCCGGTATCCCAAATAATTGGACGTGGCAGGAGATGGACGTGCCACAACTGTTGTTATGCGGGAAATTAACTCCACGGGATGTTTTACTTTTCAGTCTTGCTAAATATTAGTCGATTGAGAATTAATTAAGTCTCCGTCGATGCTATATTTGTGAGATCTTACATTAAGATCTATGCAAAAAAAATCTTTTTTTCTTTTCTACATGTTATGTCATTTAGTAACTGAGACTTGGTTAAACCTCAGTCGCGTGAGACCTAGCCACACCCTTTAGCTTTAGCCGCCGCCTCGGGTTTAAGTTTTGGGCAGTGATCGCCGGCCGAAATTTCGGCCGGTCCAACCGCACACGTACGATTTGTTGCCGGACGATTCACACGATAGCCTTCATGTTCACTAACTGCTTCGTTAAGGAAACAAAGAAACAAAGAAACAAAGAAAAAAAAATCCATGGCGCCTCATCACATGCAGCTCATGGTCCTCCCGACGCCAGCCAGCTCGCCGGGTGTCCTCGCCCGCTTGCCTCGCCGCCGATTGCCGCTCTCTTCATCGGTGATCACCCTCGTAGGACCCGTCCTCACCGGTTCCAGCAGGACGTCGTCGTCCCTGGTAGCAAAACATCGTCGTCTTGTAGCACAACCGGCGCCTCTGTCGTTGCAACACCTAGCCGTCGTCGTCGTAGCATGTCCATCACAGCACCACCGTGCCGCTGGTCCCAACTCTAGACACTCGCATCCCGGTTGAAGCTTTTGTCCATCCCATCGAAGCCTCTTCTCATGCCCGTTGAAGCTTTTTTTTCACGTCGGTTGAACCTTTTTTTTCGTCGACGCTCCTTGCACGGGTTGCACGAACGATGGCCACCAGTCAACAACATTTAAAGGATGTAGTAAAAAAAACGCTGGTGGTAGCAAAGAACAACAAAGGTTGCGGCAAAAAACATAGTCGCCGCCTTCCGGGTCGCATCTCCTCCATGAATGGATGTAACAAATTTTCTCATTAGTCGTAGCAAAAGTAGACGATGGTTGCGGCAAATTATCGTCTCCACGATCGCGGGTCGTAGCTCCGCCATGAGTGAATGTAGCAAAAATTGTCAACGTTTCTAGCACGTCGCGACGCTCGTTCCAGCACACAACCACCATGGTCGCAACATGCGGCACCCCGCCGCCCTCGAGCTCGCAGCGCCATGATGGTGTGGCCATGGCCATCGTCGCCACGTTCACAACACCGTCGACAAACGGATGCAGCTTCGCCGAGCTGCGATTGCAGCTCCTTTCCCCACCCCACGTCGGAGCTTGAGCGAGCAATGGTGAAGATGGAGGTTGAAGAAGACATGGGGTGCGCTCCTCACGCGGAGAAGACGATATGAGGAGGGCCGTGGACGACACGCCGAAGAGGATGAGGAAAAAGAAAATGGATCGTAGTGGGCCGAGTAAATTGCTGAAAACCACCCGTTTGAAGGTTAGGTTTGCGAAAAACACTACAATACATATTTTTTTTGCAGAAAACACCATGTCTTCAGTAATCTTTTTGCAGAAAACACTGATCGGCAGATCGAGCTCTGTTAAGTGAGTTTATGACATGCGGGGCCCGTTTTTTGCCTACGTGGCGTAACTTTTCAAGCAAGATGGGTTTTAATCTAAAATCACAAACTAGACCCTAGAATTTTACATAGACACCCCTAAATAAAAAATGAAAAATGCAATTAGCCCCCCCGCCTCTCGTCCTGCTGCAGGTCGGCGGCGCATGGTCCGACTTGTCGTCGGCGGTGGGTGCAGAACGTCGTCGCCCGCATCAGCTCGTCGGCGGTGGGTGAGGAACGTCGTCACCTCGATCTGGACGTCTTTTGGTTGCTCATCCAACACTTTGTGGCCACGGCCGCAAGCAAGGGCCACGAGCTCGTCCCGGTCATGGAAGCGTTCTGGCGGTGGCTCGAGGATGTCACTCCCGCCGTGCTCCCTTACGTGCTGGCCACTGCCACAGTCACCGGAGCGTCGAGGAACAGCAGGCCGCCCATGCCGCTCTGGTCGTCGTCCTCCCGCTGTATCCCCACACGCTCACCACACCGAGCTGGACGGGCCATTCCCGCCGGATCCGGTGAAGATGGAGGCTGATGTGGCCGGATCCGGTTATGGGCACGACGCCGGCCGCCCGGGGATGGAGGGGCGGGGGACGTTGGCTCCGCTAAGACCAAGATCCACCGGCGCATGGCGGAAGGCCGCTCCTTGGCCAGGCGGGAGGGGCGGGAGGGGAGGGGCGTCTTCTGCCTCACCCTCGGTGCAACAATGGCGATGGCGGACCTCTGCCTTGGTCGGGGTCGGGATGGGGGCGGCCGAGGTTGGGACGGGTGGTGGCCGTGGTCGGGAGGGGCGACGGCGGTCGGGGTCGGGATAGGGATGGCCTGGGAAAGAGGGAGACAAATTCGGGGGGCTTTTTCGCATTAAACCTAAACTGTTATGCCACGTAGGCAAAAAAAAAATTGCCCCGTTTGTCATAAACTAGCTTAACTGGCCCCGATCCGTCGATCGGTGTTTTCTGCAAAAAGATTATTGAAGACATGGTGTTTTCTGCAAAAAAAAATGTATTGTAGTGTTTTTCGCAAACCTAACCTTTAAACTGGTGGTTTTCTGCAATTTACTCTAGTGGGCCTAGTGCACTTGGTGGGTCAAGGAAGAAAAACAACCAATGTTAAAACTGAACCTGAAGACGTGTGCGCGGCGGATCGCTGCGCGATCGCGCGGTGCGCATGCGTCCGATTAGTGTGCCGGCACGCATCGTTTCCCTTAAGTTTTTTTTGGGAAAAGACATGTCTGGAACCAAACACCTCCCGTGTGTTTTCAGTTTGGATGTGGCTAGGTCTTAGAGCATCTACAGCCGGATCTAGCAAATCTGACCCCTTAAACGTCCGCGGACGCGCCCGGTCAGTGACCGGGCGTGTCCGTTTTGAGCCCCTATAATTTGGTCCGCGCAACCACAATTCTCATTTTTCTTCTCATATGTCCGGTCACTTGCACGTGATTGGTGAAGAAGAAGAGAGAGAAAGAAAATAATGAACAAGAAAAGAGAAAAGGTGGTTTAGAGTGGGGTCGCGTCCTACGTGGTGGACTGACCGGGCGTGTCCGGGCACGTCCGCGAGCACTCATATCGTCCCCATATTTGAGATGGATATGAGGGGTGCCGGTCAGTCCGGGCGTTTGAGACGGATATGAGGGGTCCGGTTGGGTCCCATTTTTGTGAACGGTCAGTGACCGGAAGGGCATTCCGGGCGTTTGAGGAGCATATAGGGGGTCCGACTGTAGATGCTCTTAGTTAACTGAGATTTAACCAAATCTCAGTCAAGTGACATAGTATATAAAAACAAAAAGATTTTTTTTTAAATATATACGAATCTCCATGCAAGATCAAAGGCATATAGCATCGACTGAGACATAACGAAGCCTTAATCGACTGAGACTTAACAAGACTGTTTCAGTTTCGTGAAGTAACTACGAAATAAACTTCACACGGTGCTACTTAATCAAGGGAATTAGTACATGGTCCCTCACTCGTACAAATACCTCAAACAGCCACCTCGCGGTCCCGACATCTTATACTAAGACTATTCATAATGGGGAGTAACTTTAGACTGTAACATGCATATATTACCACTCCCCCCGTCTAGGTGCAGAGGGCATCTAAGACTCGCCATAGTGGGGTATCTTAGTTAGTATCATGCACTTGAGGCTAGCAAACATGCTGATGTAACAACAATTAAAGAAGAGAGAGGGGGTTAGAGTAACATAGGTAGATACCGTATCACGTTAAATGCTATACTATTATGTGTCTTGCATGTCAATAAATGAGATCACCTATCATACTAGTTTATGATACTATACATTATGAAGGTAGTATCATATGCATGATAGTACTATATGATACTCTCCACCACTATGGGTAGCCTAAAGGAGCTGCATCGTAACCTAGATGTGTGAAGATTGGATGAAGAATATTAAACCAAAAATCAATATCAATAATAACTTCTATTTAGTCCGCTTGA
The DNA here is from genome assembly GCA_039707655.1 of Elymus sibiricus. Lineage (NCBI taxonomy): Eukaryota > Viridiplantae > Streptophyta > Magnoliopsida > Poales > Poaceae > Elymus > Elymus sibiricus. The sequence goes on from CM077665.1 coordinate 62,098,150, forward strand.
AAAATTGTGAGGAGCCAACCACTAGGTTGGTTTTTCATGTCATTAATTGCTAAAGAGCAACATGCAAATCCTATTTAATGCGTCAACCAGTGAAAATAGCGGCATGCAAAATGAATATTAATGATCACAGAAAATAAAAAACTCCTACCATGTATATATTTAGAATACTAAATTTTCATTAGATTTTTTTTGCTTGGTAATATGTGTCTCATTCATATCATAAAGATCAAAGTACAAGTCACATAAAGACCGACATGACAAAACTGAAAAGATCGAAGAACATCTCTGAGTTTGACACCAACATCCGTCACCTGTCTTCGGCACCACCACAGCAGCCACCGAAGAAAAGAATGACGAATCACCTCCTCACCCGAGCTCGACGCGGCTCCATCGCTGATATACAGCTTTGCGGACCTCCAAGGTGGCTCACCAAAAGTGAAGCCATTACCGTTGAACGAATCAGACCGGGGCAACACCCCGGACACGCCATCGAACTCCAGATTTGGCACCCCACAACGACTTGGACGTCGAAGGAGGAAACCATACCTGTCATCCACGAACCACGAACCCAGCACACGTTCCGTCTTCCAGATGTCGTCGACGCAGACCACAATCTGCATCCGCTCCTGGACTACCTCCCAAGCTCCGCGCCGACGCTGGAGCAAACGTCGCCGCAACGGCGGAGCCCGAGGACACATGTGCACCACGAGGATGCCGCCGCCGCCACGCCATCCTTGCTTGAACAGACTGGTTTTCAAATCCATCCCCAACGATAGGACTGATAGCCTCGTCAAGGAAGGATCCAAAGAATCTTTATTCAGCGCCGTCATCGTTGCCGCCGAAGCCATGACGATGAACAGCCTAAAAAACTAGACTACGAAAGACTAAAAACAATCCACACACGTGGATCCGGTGACCCCCTCACCACCGATGACCGAGGTCATCAGTGGAGGGGAGCCGCCGGAGAACGTCGCTGGAAAGATTAGCCTCTCCTGGCGGTGGCTAGGGTTCCTGCCGCCAGCGAGGAGAGGAAAACGAGTCGCTCCTCCGGTCACTAGTGAAATTTTCATTAGATGGCCTATGCACCTGAACGGAGGGACTAGTTTATCACTACTAGAAAAAGCCCTATTAGTGGCGCACCTGTTTTCATTAGTAATGGCGCACTATAGGTGCGCCACTATTAACACGCCACTAGTAACAGATAGTAATGGCGCACCTCTGGTGCGCCATTAGTAATCCAGATAGTAGTGGCGCACCACCAGGTGCGCCACTACTAACCCTTAGGTGCTCCACTGGTATTCCCTCTAGGTGCGCCACTAATAGCCTTATAGGTGCGCCACTAGTAATAAAGGAAGGTGCGCCACTAATAAGGGCTGAAATGCGCCACTAGTAATGTATTTGGAAAACAAAAAAAAAATCCAAATTTACAGAAAACAACCTATAAGGAAAAATAATTTAAAAACAAAAAATGAAATAGAATCATAATTTTTATTATAATAAGAATATTACAATGTCTTTACAAGTATCCAATAACATACGTTTTCATCCATCCTCAACCAACAAAGATAGATCGTAGATGGACAGATGCCCAGGATTAGCTAGCGTGAATGAAATCAACAGCAGCCGCTCGCCGCAGCATCAGCCTCCGGCGCCTTCTGCTTGAAGATGTTCTTCTTCGCCCCAGAGGACGCGTGCGCCAGCAGGCTCGGCGTGTCTAATATCTGCGTCATCACATGCGTGCAACATTCAGATAAGATAACTGACACATGTGAAAAAAAAACTCAATTCGATACAGATAATTGATTCTAAAGCTATGCTGAATCATCTGCCCTAGCATTTCTGTTCTTTCTATCTCTAAGACAAGCAGCATTCCACTATCAATCAAGTGCATGTACGGACACGCCTTGGTGCATCAATAACCGTTTGGGGGGCAGTTTCCCATTGCCAGACACAGAATGAATCAACAACTCAAAGTCACAACACACGTACCTTCAGCACGAGCTCCTCAAAGCACTGCTCCACATTCACTTTGGTCTTTGCACTGCATTCCAGAAATAAACACCCGTACTCCCTGGCAAAATCAATGCCTTCCTTCTTCGTGACAGCCCTCTCGCTCTCCTGCCAAACCAAACATCTACACTCAGCTCTGCTCTAAAGACAGGGAAAAAAACATCCACACGAGAAACCTACTATGCAGCATGCCTCAAGACAAATACAGATAATAAAGTACTCCCTCCGTTCCTAAATATAAGTCTTTTTAGAGATTCCGCTATGGGACTACATACGGAGCAAAATGAGTGAATCTACACTCTAAAATATGTCTATGTACATCCGTATGTAGTTTTGTAGTGGAACCTCTAAAAAGACTTATGTTTAGGAAAGGAGGGAGTAGTGATCTAAAAAGTCATGTATTTCTTTACAGAGGGAGTACTTGTGCCTGAATGCACATTATAATTGACATAAAAATGCGCAGGTGTTGACAGAAATACCTTGTCCACTTTGTTTCCTACAAGCATCTTTATACAGTCCTGGTTGGTCGAATACAGGTCAATTTCCTTGGCCCATATGTCAGACAGATTTGTGAACGTGTCTCGGCGAGTAACATCGTACACTGGAAAACAGACGAGACATTCATTAAGTGGCATCTCTTAAAATTAGACAGCTCATTAGATAGAACCCAACAAGAAACACACCAATGAAAGAAACAAAAAAAAGGCATTGGTGCCCCGTGTAGTGAATGACTCCTAATAAGTTAACCAAATCCAGAAAGACAGTTATACTTTTCTATGATGAAGTAGGGTCGCCAGTTCTACGTTCTATGATAAGGATACAGTAGGCTGAACAGTTCAAAAAAAAAAAGGCTGAAAAGGTAACTCTATAGATGCAGTGATTTTCTTACAGGAAAGTCAAGCTGGTCATGTATAACTGAAAACACAACCATCTAAGCCGATGTGTAGTTCATCTATGTAAGGAAATTAACAGTGAAAACAGAAGTATGAAAAGAAAGCGCTGGATGAAGTGAAAAGAAAGAATTACCCATAACAATCCCTTGTGCCCCTCTGTAGTAAGAGCTGGTCAAGGTCCTAAACCTTTCCTGTCCAGCTGCACAACAGGCACATAACACGATGTCAGTAGATAAATCATCAGCTCTTATCAGCAGCTAAATCATCAGAGCTCAAAAGGCATGTTAAAAAACAAAAAACAAGAAACTCGATTGCATTGGATAGATAAATAATCTACTCGAAATAATGGGAAGAATCAGTAGGCAGATAAGCTGTAGCGAAGCAATGGGGCTTTAATTAATAATAGTTGTTACACGTAACATAGCATTAAAAGCTTGGAACCTTCGAGTCCATGAGGCCAACTGTGGAGTGAGGACAGGAAAGGGTATTTTAACAAGCATATATACAAGTAAAAGAGCCAGCACAGAGTAGTGAGATTGGTGAAACAGAGGGTATGTGTTTGACATGCAATTAAGTGGATGTAAGCAAATCGGAGACGGTTGATTATTACGTTCGATCCCAGGCCAGGGCAAGGATTAATTATTAATAACCAAGAAAGAAAAAGAAGTGTGAATCAATTGCTTGGGATCATTCATGTGTTACACGTAACATAACACTAAAAGCTTGGGACCAGGAAGCATCCTTCCTGATCTAGTTGAGATGATAACAAGATGACACCTTTCGAATCCACATCGGTGTAACGAAACTGTTTTGACTGGAGCGAGGACAGGGCCATTATACAAGTAAAAAAGAGGCCGCCCAAGTCCAACCAATTTCCATGGGTAGTTGCACAAATGGTGTATGTAATGTAATATAATGTCTCTGGCAAAGCAGAGCAGGGTAATGTATTTGAGGTTGCCACTCTAATGTTAGTGTAGTAGAACAAAAGGTGTGATTTCAATAGCACAGCACAGCACAGCACAGGTTATGAGTGGTATGGCGAGGCGGGCGGGGATTAAATTCAATTTGAGGGTGGCATTCAGGTTGATGAGATAGACACATACAGTAAGTATTATGTTATGGTTGTCCCAGACGGCTAGGTTGAAAAAGAGAGGGGATGGGAGTAGTAGTAGTACATACCTGTGTCCCAGACGGCTAGCTTGAGCTTCTTGCCGGCAATGTTGACCATCTTGACCTTGAAGTCGACGCCTGTATGTATGCAATTTCATTAGGATGGATCGATCTACGGAAATGGGTTAGGTTAGATTGGATTTGATTAGGGAAAGAGAGATACCGATGGTCGGCGAAAGATCCTCGAAGGAGTCTGAGGTGAATCGGAGGAGCAGGCTGCTCTTGCCGACGCCGGAGTCGCCGATGAGTAGGAGCTTGAACAGGTAGTAGGGGGCCGGCGTAGCCGGATCCAGCCGGATTCGGGTGGCTTAGGCGGCGCGGCGGCGGGCTTCGGGCTCCTTGCGGCCGTGGCCATGGTGGCTCGGCCGAGCTCCTGCTCGGAACACAGAGAGAGAGAGAGAGATGAGAGAGCAGGGAGGAGAGGAGAGGAAGGGGCGCAGGGAGGAGGAGACCTGCGGGGCTCGCCGGGTAGGGGCGGCACGCGGCCTCGAGCTCGGCGGCTCAGAGCTCGCTCACGGGATGAGGCGGCTGGATCGTGACCGTGGCGCGCGGTGGGACTGAGGGAGGCCGGAGGAGAGGTCGGGGAGGCCGGGGACAGGCGGCGGCGCACGGATCTGGTCGCGGGGAGGCCGCCGGCTGGCGGGCTCCAGGGGCGGCGCGGGGCTCGGCCGAGCTCGAGCTCGAGCCTTGGCCATGGCGGGCTCCTGCACGGGGAGAGAGAGGAAGGTGAGAGGTGCGTGGTGCGGTGGGTGGCAGGGTGGGACCAGGCATGTGCGTGGTGCGGTGGGTGGCAGGGTGGGGCTGGGCATGTGCGAAAACTAGTAATGGCGCACCGTGGGTGTGGTGCGCCATTACTAGTTAAAACTAGCAATGGCGCACCGTGGGTGTGGTGCGCCATTATTAGTTTTGAAAAAAAATTTGTTAGTAGTGGCGCACCGTGGGTGTGGTTTAAAACCACACCCACGGTGCGCCACTGGTAAGTCTGGGGAGGGGTTGTGCCCAGGAGAAACTTAGCAATGGCGCACCACACACCAGGTGCGCCATTAGTAATATAAACATTAATGGCGCACCCATGTGTGGTGCGCCACTGCTATTTAGCAGTGGCGCATCACATACATAGTGCGCCACTAATGTCTATATTAGCTATAGCCCTTTTTCTAGTAGTGTATGGTACTACCTCTATACTCACAATTAGGTTGTAGACTTATTTACCCCGCAAAAAAAAGTTGTAGACTTATTTTATGTTGATATGTATGAGTTTCAAAGCAAGGCCTTATAAAAAGACGCATGCTTGTGCGGAAATTGCTTTTGGAGGCCGAGCTCCTGAGGCCTCCAAATGCAAAATCCAAAATTCATGAAAATTCATATTTTTACATTTCAAAAAATTCTGAAAAAAAATACAGAGATAAGTGAGGGTGTAACACACATGTGTGTAAATTTTCAGGAAAAAATACGTTGAAATGAGGCCTGTACAAAAAAGACGAATTTGAGACTTTTTAACACATGATACTATTCATCGTCCCAGGCCATGAATTTGTCTTTTTTGTGCAGATCGTATTTCAAGGTATTTCATCCTAAAAATTTACACACATACACATAACATCCTTCTTTACTTGCATATTTTTTAAACCGGAAAGTTTGAAATTTGAAATTTTTAAAAATTTCGAGCTCCATGGAGCTCGGCCTCCAAACGTCCGTTCTCCATGCTTGTGCTGCTTTTAGGCCTAACAAAGCGGGACGGAGGGAGCGCTCAATTTGTCTCTCTCCTTATTAATTAACCGACACATCATTTTTTTTTCTTAGGTGTTATCTATATTATTCCGATCATGAATAACCATGAATAGTCTAACGACCCACCGAAAGACCGACAATTCTCGACCTCCGATTAATTAAGCATGTCGACGTACTTGAGTTGAGCCCACGTGGTTTGAAGCCTGAAAGCAGCATGCCGATGCCTGAGATGTCTCTCGTGCTGTCTCTGTACTGTATGCGCCTTGATTTCGACACGGCATCCTCCTCCCGCTGACCTGCTCTAATTACATCCATTCATTCATTAGCAGCTTGATTAGTTCCAACCCATACTACTAGCTTTGCATCAGTTGGCAGCGCGTCGCTTCATGTCACCGCGCAGCTCGTACTACGTCCCTTGTCAATTCAGTTTAGCAGAATCTATCTGCAGTGGAGGCCGGCCCTTGGCGCTTCAATGCCCGGACGCCAGACGGGCAACCGCATTTTCATCGCGGCCGGCCACCACTGCTCAAACTCTGACCGGAGCAGGCCTGGACCCTGTGGCTGCACGCACAAGCACAGGCCGGTCGACCCGCACTACTCCGGTCGCGGTGACCGCGTCGTCGTCTTGCCCGACCGGCCGGTGACCACGAGGAGGAAGGACGCCGTCGTGTTGATCACCAAGGAGACCGCCGGGCAGACCACCTGCACCATTTGCCTCCAGGGGTACCGCCGGGGAGGCTCCGTGCATACTCCCACGTTTTCCACGTGGGCTGCATCCGGAGCTGGCTCCTCCGCAGGCCGCACTGCCCCATGTGCCGCCATGCCGTCAGCTAGCACGCCTCGCAGGGGAACGGATAGGAGTCTGCAGTTGCTGTGAGGTTTGGTTTGAATCTTGCTAATACCGTCGGATGCAGTAAGATTGAAGTGAATTCGGATAGCGTGGAGGTGGTGAATGCATTGAGCCAAGGCTACTCTTCTTCGGTTGCTTCATCCATTATAGATGACTGTTATTTTATGTCATTAGATTTTTACCATGACACTTATGATCATTGTAATAGAGAACGTAATCGAGTAGCTCATGAAGTAGCAAGGTCGGCTAGGTTTTCTTCTTCGAGTATTTGGATGGATAACGCCCCTGATGAGGTAATCCCTTTACTTGTAAATGATGCTACTTTACTTATGAATGCATAAAGGAGAAGTCTGCCTGGTTCCCACATGCGATGCTGCCGACACGGGTCAGATGGACCTGCAACAAGCGCAGCGATGTCTGCCTGGTAATTAATTAGAAACCACAAATATGCGTTGATTGATGAGACCAGAGGCACCTGACAAGGCCGGCCCGGCCGCGTGCGTGCAATTGCCGCCGCCGCCGCCGCCGCCGGAGCCGGAGCCAAGCCGATGACAAGCGTACAGCACAATACTCACTCATACCGTTCTACAGGCTCAGACATTGATTGATTCAATTGCTGCTACATTCTAGAGCGGGAGCCTGTCTGATCGGCCCCACACGCTCGTACTACTACGTACTATCGTCGTCGCCCTCCTCCGCCGGCATGTTCTATGGTAGGTAGCTAAGGCAGGCGGGAGGAGTCGCTCGTTATTCTTCTTCTTCTTCTTCTTCCAGGACGTCTCCCAATGATCCATGGCCGAGGACACAAGAATCAGCTGTCTAAATAGTAGTAGGTACGTACTAGGTATAGCTAGGTGTGTGGCGGGAGGTTATCTCTCCACGGCCGCCAGCGGCGGCGGCTGCCGCACGAACTGCCCGCGCACCCGCGGGCGCTGCTCCGCCAGTCTCTTCCTGCTCTGGTAACGCACCTGCACAAACGAACGACCCGTTTCATCAGCCATCACCAACAGAACAACCCCCGGTCAGAAGAATGAAATGAAGAAGAGAGAAGAGGCGAAATCGGCGTTAGGGAGGAACCTAGTAGTACCTTCTTCCCGAAGTTCCTCTCTTTTCTCTTCTCTCTGAATTTGTTCACGGCGGCCACCCGGCGCTCCCGTTTCATGTGCATCATGTTGCTTCTTTTGTCGATGCCACCACCGGTCTCAGCATGTACAGCAGCAGCGGTGGCTGCGGTGCTCCCGTTATTGGTGTTGTTATTACTGCATGAGTTGCTGCCATAGTTGGCAGCATGACCTTCAACGGGGCCCGAAGGATTGACCACATTGGACTGAGCAGTGCCTCCTGCCGATCCACCACTCGCATCATGGGCCGCCGCACAAGGGTGTTTGCTCTGTGCTTCACCACCCATGTCTTTCACTGCGGCGGCGGCTGCTGCTGCTGCATTCTTCTTGCTCATTTCATCAGCCTTGTCTTTCCCTGCTGCTGTCGCAGGCGTCCATGGCTGCACGCGATGGAACGCCGACGTGTGGGTGTTGCCGTTGATGGGCGAAACCTTGTTGCCACCAGGCTTGGTCACCACGCTCTTCGTGGTGGAGCCCATGTCGTTGTTGTTGCTGCTGCCGTTAGAGCCTTGCTTCATCTGAGCAGCATCCGTTTTCGCCGCCTCGGAGCTGTTGCCGTTGCGCGAACAGCTCCCCACGAACCCTGCCCCGCCTTGATTGGAGACCGCGCACGTATTGTACCTTGCAAAGAATGAAAACGGTTAGTATGCAACATATGGATGATTTAAGGATTCACAAAGGACACTGATATTATGCTTTGCACCTCGTGAATGCCGACAGGTCCGACCGTCTCACGACGTTCCTCTGTTCCTCCTGGATCGCGCCCGCACCGTCCCCGGTCGATCTCGACCTCTTCAGGCTCAGCTCAAGATATGGCATAGCGTTCTCGCGGTCCGTATCTTTCCCTTCCGGCGCTTGTGAGGAGCAGTTAGGAGCATCTATGGCTCTAGCTGCCTGTTGGGCGTCCATGTTTTTGGCCATCGAACCGATTAGGTCAGCAGCTCGAACAATTGGCTCCTCCGAATTTTTCATAACTGTATCATTGGAATTGTTCTGTGGCAGATACTCACACCGTCCATCGGTTGGTTTGACCGAACTCTCGTTCGGGGAGGATTGATCATCCGTGTTCAAATTACCAGGGGCACCCATCTCCAACTCCTTCCCTTTGAACTCATCACCTGGAAAATACATTGGAATTTAATCAATACAAAATGGCACAAGCAGCCTTTGGTTCAGTTGCGCAGTGAGCTGGTTGAGCACTCGAGCATACCATACCATTAGTTTCTTTTGGTTTCTGGCATTTTTTGTTATCTGTACCTCTTAATCTGTTGCTGCATATCTCTGACTTCAGGTGGCTCACATGCGCGCAAGTGCTGCCGGGGGGATCAGCTGACTGATCTGGAGACATGTCCTGTGGACTGTCGATTTCAACAGCACGCTTCGTCCATGAGCTCTGCGCCTTAAAATAAATTGATGAGAAAACTGGTTCAGATGCAGATACTTCTCACATATGTAAGTATTCTACTTACAGCAGTTGATTCAGGTTTATCCAAAGTCCAAACAACTAGCATGTGTTTCAAATCTTACTATCCAGCAGTTTCCAATGTCTGGCAGTTTCCTAGTACAGTTTAAGCAAAGACTACTACTACAGGCCTGTCTAAGTCCGGCAGTTAACGAAAAGAGCGAGTCATGTAGTAGTCACAGATAATTAGATTGCTATATGGACAAATTGACCTCTAGTGCACTAGGAGAAGCAGTTAGTTCCATTCAGTTTTATCTAGCTTTGTTATCCTAACAATTGTTCTGTTCAGTCTTGTCTGAAAATATTACAGATAGTAGTATACCTTAAGTAAAAAAAAAAACATAAAAATCTCATACCTGTGTGCCACTGCCATTATCGCTGCCATCCCTGGCATTGAGCCCCATGCTGGCATCGTCGTTGCGATTATTGCTGTTATTATTGGAATCGTCGCCGCTCTTTGATTTGGTACACTTCTGGGTCTGAATGGCACTTCCACTACCACTGCCACTGGACTGAGATCCAAGAAAACAACCTTGTTTTAGTATAATATATAATCACACATGTTGACCCAGCAAAAGATGCACCAGTAAGCTGGAAGGAGACACAAGTGAAACTAGGAACTGAAGCAGCAGCAGCACTGCAGCAAGTAGGATCTGAATGATGATACATACTCTGTGCAAGAACAGACACCATCAGATCAGAGACAGTAACTTACGCTGTGAGACCGTCTCCACACATGCGCCCAAAGGTTCTTAAGCTCGTTCTTACGTATCGGCTTGGCCAAGAAGTCGGCGGCACCATTTGACAGGCAACTGAGGACCGTACCCATCGAATCGTGCGACGACATCACTGGAAACGAACAAGATATATAAACCGATGCACGCAGCAGCACTGAAGAACCTGGCGCTAAACAGCAGGTGAAACATTCTGGCGTGGATTGAGGTGCTTACTGATGACGGGGATGTCCTTGCAGACCTCGTGGTTCATGATCCTGCCGAGCAGGTCGATCCCGGAGAGGCCACCGTGCATGAACACCTCTGTCAGAACAAGGTCGATGTTGCTCTGCATGTCCTGAAGATACGCCCACGCCTGGTGCCCGTTCTCGACGGGGATGACTGAAGAGACAGACAACCAAGATGCAGAGTTTTAGTACTTGGTATATGACTGACGAACGAGGTTGTACAAATTAGGTAAGATGGAGGAGGAGTGAGCACCTTGGTACATGCAGTGGCGGAGCAGGGCGGCGACGACCTGCCGGGTGTTGTCGTCGGTCTCCACGAGCAGGACCCGGATGGTCTTCCTGTGGAGGAACTCCTCCCAGCAGAGCGGCTGGGCGGCATGCTCCCCGCGCGCCTGCTGCTGCTGCTGCTGCTGCTGGTGGGGGTGGTGATTGTCCATGGTGCTGCTAGGAGGAGGCTGCCTGGCTCCAAGAGGAAACATGTTGGGGTCGTTTGGTGGTTGACGCGGAGGGAGGAGGCGCGCATAGCACAATCAGCAGTAGCAGCAGTAGCAGGGAGGCTTGCTGCCGTGAGTAGTAATCGAACCTCGGTCGCATCCGGGAGTCCCACGGCGTTGGTTGGTTCGTTCGTCGACGGCGGGCGCGGCGCGGCGGCGGAGCACGAGACCAAATCAAATCAAGAAACAAAACGCAAGAAAACACAAGAAGCAAGGGGTTGAGACTGCGGCGGAATGAATCGTCTCCTCGGATGGAGCCGAGCTGCCGGCGGCTAAAAGGGGGGACAGTAGCAGACAAGGCGGCGAGCCGGTTAATCTCCAGCAATTTCCTGACACATATTACGTACTAGCAGCTAGAGAGAGCCTGGAATGAGCGAGCGAGCATGCCCCTGGATCCACAGACACAGATTGAACGGGTGATTCGATCCCCAATCGAGCAGGAACGGAGTGCATGGCTGACAGACAGGCGGGAGCGCACCTCGAGTCGTCGCGGTGCGTTGCCGGTCAGGACGAGGAGGAGGAGGACGACGAAGACGCGGGAGGGGGCACGGCCATGGACGGCGGCGGCGGCGGCGAGCCGAGCCGAGCAGAGGGAGATCGATGGAGCAGTGTGTGCTGTGTGGGAGGCGGAGGAGGGGGGCGGAGGAGTAGATATCGGGGGAGGGGGCGGGTGACGTGGACGAAATGGAGGCGGGGAGCGCCGGTGGTGGGGCCCCGGGGCGGCCAGAAAGAGATCCCCGTAAATCAAAAGCCGCGCGCTCCACACCCCCGCGTCCCGCTGGATCCGCATATCTTTTCTGCCCTCCGGAGGCGCCCGGCCCGGCCCGGCCCAGCGGATCGCCCGGGGCATGTGGATTTTGTGGGGCCCGCATGGCGGTGGCTGCAGGGCCTTGAAGGAAGGACGCGCCCGACGTCGACACGTGGGCGGAGGTGGTGGACGGGTGCTCTGTTGACCTCACACGACTCTGCTGCTGTAGAGCATGGGCAAGCGGAAGGCAGCTAAAAAAATTGAACATCCCGTTTAGTAGGTCACTTGCTGGTAAAAGACGATTTTTTTGCCTGTGGCCGTTCTTGTACTACTACTTCTGTTTGCGCGCTTGAGGCTGCTTTTACCAAAAAACCCGGGTCGGGCCGGGCCGGGCCGGGTTCGGGCTCGCAGTTTAGGCCCGGTGACTACTTCGGGCTGGGCTCGGGCTTATGAAAAATGCCATTTTACACGGAGGCTCGGCCCGGCCCGACCCGAATATTTCGGGCCGGGCTCGGGCCTGAAAACACGATTTTTTGGCCGTGCCGGGCCGGGCTCGGGCTTGTGAATTTCATTTCGGGCTTTGTAAAGCCCGGCCTGAAGCCCGGCCTGGCCCGGGGTATGCCCAGATGTACTTTTACCACGCTTACCGGCTTACCGCCAGTTCTTGTATTGAAACGGTGAAAAACAAAAGTTTGGCCACAACTTTGGAACGTGCCAATACAAATCCGGAAAACATTTGTGCGAATGTTAAATGCTCCCTCATTTCCGGTTTATAAGAGCAACTCCAACGGACCGACCCAAACGGACGCGCGGTTTGTCCGCTTTTTGTCCGTTTGGGTCGGCCGCCCGCGCGGCGTCCGCCCTCTCTAACATTTGGGTCGGCTGTGCGCCCAACGCGCGGACCCATATATGTCGACGTGGCCGGCTGGCCGCCCTTTTTAACACATAGCACAAATTTTGCATTTGCTACACACACATATTTTGCATTACAAAGCAAACATATAGTCGACAACAAAATAAATAGCATGGTTTCAACCAAATAAATAACATAGTTTTACAAGCCGAATAAAAAATAAAATAGTCTCACATAGTTTTGCAAGACGAATTAAAGAGATACATCTATTGGTTGCCAACATAAGCCCACATATGATCAACCAAATCATTTTGCAATTGCATGTGAGTTTCTCAATCACGCATGTCGTGATGAAATTGGGCGAACTGTTCAAACGTTGCCGCTCCTCCATGCTCAGGCACAACATTCTCACCCTGATACTGAAACCCTTGATCGTAGAGACGTTCCGGGCGCTCATCTTCTACGATCGTATTGTGCATGATCACACAAGCAGTCATCACCTCTCACATTTTCTTCGTGCTCCAAGTTTTTGCAGGATACCGAACGATGCCCCATCGAGATTGCAAAACACCAAAGGCACGCTTGACGTCTTTCCTAGCACTCTCTTGCTCTTGGGAAAATCTTTTCCTCTTCTCTCCGACAGGATTGGAGATTGTCTTCACAATAGTGGTCCACTGAGGATAGATACCATCACCCAGGTAGTATCCTTTGTCGTAGTTGTGGCCGTTGATGGTAAAATTAACCGGTGGGCTGTTGCCTTCGGCAAGCCTAGCAAACACCGACGAGCGCTGAAGCACGTTGATATCATTGTGTGATCCGGCCATGCCAAAGAAAGAGTGCCAGATCCAGAGATCTTGAGATGCCACGGCCTCAAGTATGACAGTGCATTTCCTGACATGGCCCTTATACTGCCCTTGCCAAGCAGAAGGGCAGTTCTTCCACTCCCAGTGCATGCAGTCTATGCTACCAAGCATCCCCGGGAAGCCCCTGCTGGCATTCATCGCCAACAAACGGGATGTATCTTCAGGAGTCGGCTCTCGCAAGTACTCAGGGCCAAACACAGCAATACCAGCCTTGCAAAACTTATGCAGGGAGTCTAGGCAAGTAGACTCGCTCATACGGACGTACTCGTCAATGAGATCACCGGGCACTCCCGTATGCAAGCATTCTGATGCCTGCAGTGCATTTCTGATAAGAGGAGAAGCCAATCTTTCCAACGACATCCTCTTTGCACTCGAAAGATGCCTACTCATACGGAAACGGCGACGAAATTTCTGATGTTTGAACAACGGGTTCGTTGTGTCAAAGTAGACTTTCCAAAGAAGGAAATGCCTGCTCTCTCGGTTGCGATCCAACACCGGAAGGTGCCCCGGAATGGAGCCACGGAACAACAGCCGTTGGCTATTGATGTGGTGATGGACCAACACGGCAGTCAAGATCTCCTCCTCATCATCGGACGAGGAATCATCGGAGTCACAAAGAAAATTATGAAAGAAGAACTCGTCGGCGGAGTCCATTTTTGTACCTTGGCAAACTGTCAAACATCTTGCGGGCGTCGACGAAGAAGCCGGCTGGCGAAAGGAGTCGCGCCACCCTCGGACCAGCTAGATGCCCTGGCGGCGTCAGACGAGTGTGCCTGCGTCCGACGAGCGTGCCGTTGTCAAGACGAAGGAACTGGGCGGGGGGCGGCGAGGCAGCTTCTTGGCCGCGGCCTCGGCTGTGTCGGGGGAGTGGGGGAGGGGAGCTTTCGATTCCCCGGCGGCGGGGAGCGGGGCGACGTGGGAGGTGGCGACGTTGCAGGTGACGGCACCGGGACCGGAAAAATGGGCGGCGGCGGCGACGACGAAGGAGGAGAGTTTGCTGTTGGAATGGGAAAGAATGGCCAATGTGCCACCGATCAGCGGGCCAGGGGGGGAGTAGGCGGGCGCACGCGCGCGTCCGTCTCGTGTCCGCGCCGACGCAAATCCGGCTCAAAAATGGGCCTGGAATGGGTCGGCAGGCGGACGAAAAGCGGACGCGCGTCCGTTTGGGTCGGCGCGTTGAGCCGACTTTTCTGTCCGCGCCGACCCAAACGGAAGCGCGCGGACGGAATGGGTCGCCGCGTTGGAGTTGCTCTAAGGCTTATCTGAAAAATTTCAGATTTCCATTATATAAGACTCACTTTGAGTTCAATTGGGTTAAAGAGCTTTGACTCCCACACCATAATTAATGAAAGTGGGGGAATTACTGGTCATGCATGCATCTTTTTCTAGATGCACCATGCAAATCCGATGAGAGGGAGGGTGTTGCACTTATTGCCTTCGGAGTTGAATAAGTAATGAATATTTTGTTGGTCAACTTTGTATCCATGAAACTCGTGCCATTCATTCACGGTCTACCTTGGTTGATGTGATTTCATATTTGAGCCCTATAAACCGGAAAGGAGGGAGTAGTGTTATTTCTGCTACCTCCTCCGATCCAAAAAAAAGTGTCGTGGCTTTAGTTGGAGGGAACAGTATTTTTAAAATGCGAGCAAATTATGGGTCACGTTTTAATAGAAAAAACAATTGTCAAAGATTTTGATTTATAAGTTTGCAAATCAGTGGCAAATCATAAATCAGTTTTGAAAACTTTTTGTAAGAAATTATTTCCAAACAGTTTTGCAAATGTCAGCAAAGAATTTCCAAACTTTTTTTAGGAAATTTTGCAAATTAGTCGTAAATCATAAATGGCGCCGTTACAAAGATGGTTCATCCTATTATGGGAAGCAGTATGAGGGAATCGAATGTTTTCTTCCGATCAATGTTTAGCCAGAATTTGAAATAAAAAATAAAAAAGACTACATAGTTACAGTAAATCTGAAATGTCACCGTCACTATCCTAGTCAGATTTGAGACATTCCATGTAGTAAATTCAGAGAAATAAAGTTATCGTGCTTTATATTAAATGTTGATCAAAGTTTGAAACCTTTTTAAAAAACCTGAAGTTTTTACAATACATCACCCTCCCCTGGATTGGAACTCGAATGTTGGAGCAAGATGGCAAATTTAAGTCATGTCGAGAACCATTGGCGAAGCTATGTGTATGGCGGAGGCTGTGCCCCCCCCCCCCCCCCCCCCCCAGCCTGTGATCTTTTGTGAAGATTTTTCTTTTTGTGGTTGCATAGATTGAGAAAATAGTGACTTTTGCCCCTTCATGAGTCCATATTTTGCCATTGCCTCCCCCCAATGATCCGGATCATCGGAGGATGTGTTTTTTGTGGCCCCCGCCCAGTGGTGGCCGGAGACCAATACGGAAGGACGCGTCCGATATCGACACGTGGACGGTGGACGGGTGCTCTGGCCTCCCCTCTGTTGACCTCACATGACTATACTATGGACAAGGGGAAACCAAAAGCCAAATAGTAAAAGAAAAATCAATATCCCATTTAGTAAGTAACTTGTTGGTAAAAGATGATTTTGCCATTAGGCATTCTCACGGTACTTCTGTTTGTGCGTTTGAGATTGCTTTTGTACTGAAACGGTGAAAATCCAAAGTAAACGAAGATTTTGCCCTTAGGCATTCTTGTACTGAAACGGTGAAAATCCAAAGTTTGTCGAGAACTTGAAACATATAGTAATACAAACCCTAAAAACATTTCTGTGAATGTTAAATAGTCATTCTGCTAGTATTTTTTAAATGTCAGCAAAATATGGGCCACGGTTTATTAGAAAAAACAATTGTCACAATTTTTTATTAATATTTGGTTTGAACTCCAAACTTTTTTCAAGAATTTTGGCAAAATATCCATAAATCATAAATGGCGTCCTTACCAAGAGGTTCGTCCCATTATGGGAAGCAGTATAAGAGAATCAAATATTTTCTTCTGATCAAAATTTAGCCTGAATTTGAAGAAGAAAAACTACATGGTTACTGTAAATCATAAATGGCACCTCACTATTGTAGTCAGATTTGAGACAATTCCATGCAGTACTTTAAGATAAATAAAGTTATCATGCTTTATATTAAATGTTGATCAAAATTTGAATCCATTTTAAAAACTTGAAAATTTTACAATACATCCCCCTCCCCTGTATTTGAAAGCACACTTGCTCCCTTGGTGGTTTTGGTCCGTGTGGGTGTGTGGGAAGCGGGGCGGGGACGAAGGAGTAGATATCGGGGGAGGGGGCGGGTGACGTGGACGAAATGGAGGCGGGGAGCGCCGGTGGCGGGGACCGGGGCGGCCAGAAAGAGACCCGTAAATCAAAAGCCGCGCGCTCCACACCCCGTCCCGCTGGATCCGCATATCTTTTCTGCCCTCCGGAGGCGCCCCGCCCGGCCCAGCGGATCGCCCGGGGCATGTGGATTTTGTGGGGCCCGCCTGGCGGTGGCTGCAGGGAAGGACGCGCCCGACGTCGACACGTGGGCGGTGGTGGTGGACGGGTGCTCTGTTTGACCTCACACGACTCTGCCATAGAGTATGGACAACGGGAAGCCAGCTAAAAATAATAATAATCAACGTCCCGTTTAGTAGGTCACTTGCTGGTAAAAGATGATTTTTGCCCTTGGCCGTTCTTGTAGTACTCCCTCCGTTTCTTTTTACTTTGCATATAAGATTTGGTCAAAGTCAAGCTAAACAAAGTTTGATCAAATTTGTAGTATAAAAATATATCAACATCTACAATGCAAAAGTTATATTGTACGTATGAAAGTTAATTTGATGATGTATTTAATAATATTGATTTCATATTGTGAATATTGATATTTTTTCCTATAAATTTAGTTAAACTTTACAAAGTTTGATTTTGACCAAATCTTATAGGCAAACTAAAAAGAAACGGAGGAAGAGGCTGCTTTTACCACGCGCTTGCCACTAGTTCTTGTACTGAAACGGTGAAAAGCAAAAGTTTGGCCAGAACTTTGGAACGTGCCAATACAAATCAGGAAAACATTTGTGTGAATGTTAAATAGTGTCATTTCTGCTACTTCCTTTGATCCAAAAAAAAGTTTCGTGGCTTTAGTTCAATTCGAACTAAAGCTGAACTAAACCCACACCGCTTTTTCTGGACCAGAGGGGGTTGTATTTGTTAAATGCGAGTAAAGTATGGGTCACTGTTTAATAGAAAAAACAATTGTCAAAGATTTTGATTTAAAAGTTTGCAAATCAGTGGTAAATCATAAATCAGTTTTGCAAACTTTTTTTAGGAAATTATTTCCAAACAGTTTTGCAAATGTGAGCAAAGTATTTCCAAACTTTTTTTAGGAAATTTTGCAAATCAGTCGTAAATCATAAAATGTGTCGTTACCAAGATGGTTCATCCAATTATGGGAAGCGGTATAAGAGAATCGAATGTTTTCTTCTGATCAAAGTTTGGCCGGAATTTGAAAAAAAAAGACTAAATCAGAAATGTCACCCTCACTATAATAGTCGGATTTGAGACAATTCCAAGTAGTAATTTCAGAGAAATAAAGTTATCGTGCTTTATATTGAATGATGATCAAAATTGGAAACCTTTTTAGAAAACCTGATAATTTTACAATACATCACCCTTCCCCGGATTGGAACTTGACCGTTGGAGCAAGAAGGCGAATTTAAGTCGGGTCGAGAACAAGCATGGGAGATGGGCGTTCCGGGTTGAGCCTGTTGGTTTGGTAGAGAACTTTCTATGAGTCTTCTTATTTCCTAACATATATTGAACTAAGAGGTAGAATGGTCAACAAAATAGTAAAGGGACATGGATTTAATTCTTCTTTAGAGTCAGTTTCTCGCAACTATGGTGCACCGATCTTAATTTATATTCTTAGCGACATATTTGGAAGCCAGGATTTTTTTAGTGTTATTCAGGCATATGAACAAGTCCCCTCGGTGAATTATATAAAATATTCTCTTACTATTTTTTACAACTGAATTCGACATTTCATAATCTAAAACAACACATAAACACATTGTTAGTTATATTAAATTAGTTCATGGCTGTAAGTGTGGTATTGAGCTGACCACATATTTACCTTCAAGCTTTGATGTCCTCTAATGCTAGTTTTTTGTGTATCATAATGCTCCATGGAACGACTACGGAATTTAACGAAAGTTACTTTCTTTGTCTGTTTGAGATTGCTTTTACCATGAGTGTGGTAGCCATTCTTGTACTGAAACCGTGAAAAATCAAAGTTTGTCCAGAACTTCTAACATACCAAAAGAAATCCCGAAAACATTTCTGTGAATGTTAAATAGTGTGGTTCACAAAAAAGTGTAATTTTCTGCTCTTTTGAACATGTGAGCCAAGCTAGCGGATCACCGGAGGATGTGGTTTTTGTGGCCCCCGCCCAGCGGTGGCCGGAGACCAGGACGGAAGGACGCGCCCGATATCGACACATGGACGGTGGACGGGTGCTCTGGCCTCCCCCTATGTTCACCACACATGACTATACTATGGACAAGGGGAAACCGAAAGCTAGATAGTAAAAGAAATCAACATCCCATTTAGTTAGTAACTTATTGGTAAAAGATGATTTTTCCCTTAGCCATTCTCATAGTACTTCTGTTTGTGCGTTTGAGATTGCTTTTACAATGCTTGCCACCCATTCTTGTACCGAAACGGTGAAAACGCAAAGTTTGTCCAAAACTTGAAACATATACTAATACACGTCCTAAAAACATCTGTGTGAATGTTAAATAGTCATTTCTGCTAGTATTTTTAAATGTGAGCAAAATATGAGCCATGGTTTAATAGAAAAAACAATTGTCACATTTTTTATTATTAAAGTTTGGTTTGAACTCCAAACTTTTTTCAAGAACTTTGGCAAAATATCTGTAAATCATAAATGGCGTCTTTACCAAGAGGTTCATCCCATTATGGGAACCAATATAAGAGAATCAAATATTTTCGTCTGATCAAAATTTAACCGGAATTTGAAGAAGAAATGACGCCCTCGCTATTGTAGTCAGATTTGAGACAATTCCATGCAGTAATTTAAGATAAATAACGTTATCATTCTTTATAATAAATGTTGAAAAAATTGAATCCATTTTAAAAACCTGAAAATTTTACAATACATCACCCTCCCCTGTGTTGGAACTTAAAAGTTGGAGCAAGAAGGCGCATTTAAGTTGCGTCGAGAACAAGCATGGGAGATGGACGTTACGGGTTGAGCTTGTTGGTTCGATAGAGAACTTTCTATGACTTTTCTTATTTTCCTAACATATTGAACTAAGAGGTAGAATGGTCAACAAAAAAGAAAAGGTACAGGGATCTAATTCTTCTTTACAATCAATTTCTCGCAACTATGGTAGTTGTGTATCTGCACCGATCTAAATTTAAATTCTTAGCGGCGTATTAAATTAATTCATCGATGTAAGTTCGGTTTTGATCTGACCAGAGATTTACCTTCAAACTTTGGTATTCCCTGATACTAGTATTTTGTGTACCGATAATCCTACATTGACAAACTACAGAAGTTTAACATAAACTACTTTTTTTTGTCTATTTGAGATTGTTTTTACCATGATTGCCGTGTGGTAGCCATTCTTGTATTGAAACGGTGAAAATCAAAGTTTGTCCAGAACTTCTAACATACCAAAAGAAATCCCGAAAACATTTCTGTGAATGTTAAATAGTGTGGTTCACAAAAAAGTGTAATTTTCTGCTCTTTTGAACATGTAAGCAAAATATGGGTGACACTTTAATAGAACCAATTATCAAAAGTCTTGATTAAAGTTTGGTTAAAACTCCAAACTTTTTTAGGGAAATTTGCAAAATAACATTAACTCATAAATGGCGTCCTTACCAAGGTATTGGTTGAGCCTATTATGGGTGCAGTGTAATAAGAGAATGCAAAATTTTCTTCCGGTCAAAATTTAGCTAGAATTTAAACTTTTTTTCTCAAAATAAAACACTGCATAGTTACCGTAAATCACAAATGGTACCCTCACTATTCTAGTCAGATTTGAGACAATTCGATGCAGAAATTTAAGAGAAATAAAGTCATTGTGCATTTTTATTAAACATTTATCGAATTTGAAACCTTTTTAAAAAACTGGAAATTTTATAGTGCAACTCACCCTCCCGTGGAATGGAACTTGAATGCTGGAGCAAGAAGACACATTTAAGTAGGGTTGAGAACAAGCATGGGAGATGGACGTTGGGGGGTTGAGCTTCTTGGTTCGGTAGATAACTTTCTACTTTTTTCTTATGTTCTAACATATTGACCCAAGAGGTAGAATGGTCAATGAAATAGAGAAGGGACAGGGATCTAGTTCTTTTTTACGGTCAACTTTTCGCAACTCTGGTAGTGGTGTATCTGCACCGATCTGAATTCAAATTCTTAGTGGCGTATTTGCAAGGGGGAATTTTTGAGTGTTATTCAGGCATACAAACAAGTCCCCCTGGGTGAAATATACTCTTTTGCTTGGGTGAATTGGACATTTCATACTGTAAAACAACAAAAACAAGCTGCTAGTTATATTAAAATAGTTCATGGATATAAGCACGGTTTTGAGCTAACTTCTTTGTCTGATACTAGTACTTTGGGTACCGACAATCCTACACGCGCTAGTGACTAAAAATGTTTAACGTAAACTTCCAAACTAATACCCCCCTCCCCTTCAAATATCATCGGGACGGGCCTCTTCCTGCCCCTATCTCCAACCATAATTCTTAGAGCAAGTATAATAAGATGATGTAAGCGGCTATACGGATTTAAATAATATATTTTTGCTGAGTTGGGAAAGAGAGAAGAGAAGGGGGCTGTAGATTAACAGTCAGTTGCAACACGTGCTTCTATGAACTTTGTGAAAGTGTAAGATGAGTCATACTAGTATATATTTATAGCTAACTATTATACTTGATGGATGTAAAATTGACTATACATGACATGGCACAAACATATAGCTAGCGACCGGCTATACTATTAACCATGCTCTTAGTTGGTTCGTTAAACATGTAATTAGTTCTACCTAGGTTTAGCATTACTCTTTGGCTACCGTGCTAGCTAGGTTTACTCGGTGTCCGCAAAGTAAGTTATAGTGCTGTTAGTGAAGACCGTCGTTAGGTCGTGTGGTTGTGTATGCCATCGTTGTAATGTGGATGCATGCACGTGACAATCAGAATCAAGTTGAGAAATGATAAGGTTCTTTCTTTCTATAACGTCGCGAGGCAACGTGAGCCACTAGGATGTTCCTGTATCACAAGCGCTCAAGCTAAGGCCGACACATCATCTCACCAGAATCTATTCCATACTATCTTTTGACACATCGCATGCCATCCGTATATGCATGCCAACATTCTGTTTTCTCAGCCTCTCATCAAAATGTACTGTGTTCATGTGTTTTTTGCGAAAATCCAACTCTGAGCTCGGGCTCAGCTGCTCCCACTGACAAAAAAATAAAAAAAAATACTAGAAAAATTCAAAAAATTCCATTTTTTTTGTGTGGTAGATATTTTGATGCGTGAGGTTCGCTCCAAATTTTAAGTTATTTGGACATCTGAGCAGCTCTCGGCAAAAAAGACAAATCGGGTAAGAAAAGTTCATGAACAATAAACCTTTTTTACAAACCCCGATTTGTCTTTTTTGCCGAGAGCTGCTCAGATCTCCAAATAACTTGAATTTTGAAGCGCTCCTCACGCATCAAATTACCTACCACAAAAAAAAATGGAATTTTTTGAATTTTTTTACTATTTGTTTTGATTTTTTCCGTCGGCGCGGGTGCAGATGCACCCGAGAGCCGAAACGCCGCTCTCTGTTTTTTGCTGCTACTCTATGAGCCCCCTTCTTTATGAAACACGCCATATGCATCTTTAAAAGTATTCAGCAAATTATGAACAGAATCCAACATGCACATATACACCACATATGTGTAAAATTTTATTAGAAAATAACTTATAGTGTGAGCTACAGAAAACAAAAGATAAATCCTTGTGGATTTATTACCACACGATGTGTGTATTGTTTTCTTTTTTAGATCCATGTATTTAATTTTTTTTCACATCTATATAGACATGTATTACATGAAGAAATTGTAGGTAATTGACCATACCTGTCCAAAAAATCAGAATTTTTTGGTGCTTCAAATATATTTTTCCTTATTTTTGATAAACCCGGCTTCGCTAGAGCTTTGGAATTCTAGAGCAATTTCACAAACCACCGCCTTCATAAACACCAATGAAATGTATATACCGTCTGAATATCCGAGTAAGGCAGTTTTGACTTTCTAATTTTTTATGTGCGTCTCTATAAAAGTGCTTTAGTTTTATTCTTGAAGGATTTTCTACTTTTTACTTTATTATGGATACTTAGCTTGTAGATATGATCACAAAAAAAATCATTAAGAATGTATATATTGTGATAAAGTGTGTTGATTCATTTGCATAGTTTTGTTTCTAGGAAATACTTTTCTGTTTCCTAATAAAAAAAGTATTATACAATTTTTATTGGGTTTGACTACCATATTGCACTAGCAGAAACTGATGGTCAGAATTACGTTCCAACTTTGGGGAGGCTGAGGGAGGAATATGTAAAGTATCGTCAAACTTTGGTTCTTCCATTTTTGTCCTGGAGGGAACTAGAAAATGTAAATTATATACTTTCTCTATTATTTGTGCTCATATATACTTATTATATGCTTTGTGGTCGGAAAGGTTCAGTGGCTGGAAAGAAAGCTATGTGTGCCTAAAGAGCCAACCACAAACCAGATAGATATTCTCCAAGATGTCTACCCCGGTCCACCTCCTCTGCTCAAAATGCACCTTCAAGTCCAATTAAACGAAAAACAGATACACTTTCTGCATTCCTGACTAACAAGGGCACAAATTGCCATCACTAACATAACTTTAGCACATACCTAGGTTTCAGAGCAAAAGATAAAGCCAAAGCAGTCACACCAAATCAGATTGATCTACTGCTTGCATCACTAACCATGGCTACTAATTAATCACCTGTGGGTAAAATAGTAATGTAGCGCCAATAAAAATGCAGTGAATTCCATACCACTGTGAGCAACTGCTCCCATATTTAACAAGTAATTAATTTACTAACATAAAATGGACAGATGCACTGTATTAGTATTGTTGATGAGAGAGAAGAGAAGAGAAGACAAGGCTCATGGTCAGTTGAATGCCACTTGGTCCTAAGAGATTCTGCAGGCATCATCTCCTCTTGCTTTCACTTATCCTTTGCTGGTGTGGCTGAGAGATGAGCAGTGTCTTTTAGCTTTGCATCTTTCTTTTGCTTTGCCCTTGTGTGGCTTGCGCTGAATCCTTTCCCTCCTCATATGATTCTTCCTGCCTTTTGGAGAGCTTGGTTCACATGCCACCAGACATTCTGAGGACAATGTTTTCTCATTCGGTATTGAAAACATTTTATTTTATTTTCACATCCGATTATAAAGAAATCATGGCATTACACAGTCGTTATTCGTCTTGTTATTATCTTCTTTGAAGAATGGTCTGGCATTTATGTACTTTTTCTTTCTGAAAACCTCTAGTTCTTGTATGCTTTTCCCCCATGGTTCAATCGGCCTAAGTGGATGATTAACACGTTCTGCCGGAACGACGAATGGCAAAATAGCCAATTCCAACGTACAAGCGGGAGATTATTCTGTTAATAGGGTGAAATAAAAATATAAGACCAAATTAAACTTACTGGTGTGATACATCGATTTAGCTAGAAAAACTCAAGAAGGGGTAATTATATTGATCTTCCAGCCTCTACATCAAGCGACTGCACCCAAGAATACCATCATATTTTCCTCACAAAAATAAAATAAAATAATACCATCATATTTATCACGTGCAAAATCCTCGCGGAAAAAAGGTGCACCAATTTAGTATGTAAAATTCTCGCAAAAGAAAAAAAAGGGTATGCATAAGGCAAGGCAAAGGCAAAGAAAAGTAATTTTTGGCACCAAAAGCCGGTCATCATCTAATCGCCTGAAGGTGCATCACTGTTGTTTGCCCCCTGTTGCGATCGCCTCAATCTCCAATTGTTTGCCCCCTGTTGCCATCGCCTCACTGAACTCTGCTCTTTGCAACGGCGGCAAGCTGCCACAATCGGCGACCAACTAATTGTTGTAGAAAAGTAAACAACGCCCCACTTGTTAGAAGAAATCAAGTGATTCTAAAGTAACATAAATCAAACTAGATATATAACGCTAACAAAACAGTCCGTCATATATTATGTACTTCATTTTCGTATAAGCTAGCGATTTAGAAGCTTTGACCGGAAGAGTGTCAAAAGAACAATGGCGCCAAAACAACAAGGCAAAACTGAAAAATGTCTTTATGTTGTAGGTAGGTGATTTTTTAGTACGAGCAATGTCGGAGACGATTCGGACATATCCCTCCGTGGGGTATCCCGTAGAGGTGAATAGGTCGGATGGTAACAGGAGGCGAGTTTTTACCCAGATTTGGCCCTCGAGAAGAGGTAATGCCCTACGCCCCTACCCTTGCTCATGTATATTGCAATAGGGATGTGTACAAAGACAAGTAAAGTTCAAAGGGATTGTTCTGTAACTACCCCGACCCTCGGATTTATAGCATATCGGGGCCCTAGGGTTGCAAATCCTACCCGGCTACGTCGGTGGAAGCGGAGTCCTTCATGGCTTTGATATCTACCGCTTGTACCATAAGTTTTTCGGAGCCTTTGTATGACGCGTCATGGGCCGCCAAACATGGCCCATGACGAAACCGACCCAGGGGTCCTCAGCCCAGCCCATCAGGCCAGGAGGCCACGTGGTGAGGGACCCCTAGGCCGGGATACAATGAATATCCTTTGAAAGGTCTTCAACCTTGGCTGCACCTTGGCCAGCTCCGAGTTGCATGTCGTCTTCGGTTGCCAAGGCTGAAGTTGATTCTTTGAAGCTTCCCCAATAGTATCCGCTTGCAACCGACCTCCACGCTGGTTGTGGTTACTGCTGTTTTGCCGGTCTGTCTGTCCTCAATAATTAACTTGCTGACCGCGCCCTATAGGGATCATCCAATTGATATCTCTTCTGAGCAAACTCTTTGGATTCTTAAGACCACCCTTGCAGTAGGATACCATCTGCTTTGGGTATCTTCTTTAAAAAATGGTTTAGTCGCATATGCTATAGCTTGAAGCAGGCCTAGGGGGGAAAGCCTGACGGAGCAATGTCGCATGGAGGTCGAAGGCCTACAGGTCATCAACTTCTTTTCTCAGAGAAGAAACAATGACGATATTTGGTTGTAGAGTAGACGTTTTGTTCCTAATTTTTCTGGACCAAACCTTCGTTCCCACCCAAAGATGTTCTGCATTGGTGGATGAAGAATCACGAATGTTCACAAGTTTCTCGGGGGTTCTGTTCCAGACAATCCTAAGTGTGGGCGGATCTCGAAAGATAGGAAAGATCTCCCTCCAAGCTGTACATACGACTTTCACCGAGTACAACTTTCCACAGAATTCTATAGGGATCTATGAGATCGAGTATGGAATGTGCCTTGGATGATCCACATCTTCGGGTCACGCGCTGATGAGTCATCTCCGAATATTTTCGATTTCATTTTTCTGTTATCCTTGGAAGGAAAGACAATTCTGAATCTGTTTTAAATATTCAATCTCACTAAACAAAAATGTTGTATTGAAAACATTTTTTGTTTTTAGAAAAGAAATGGATATTCTTTCAAAATCTAATTATTAGACTAGTGACAAATAATAAGGGTCCACAGAAAAGAGTTGCGCCTATTTAACTCGGTGGTGAGAGCATTGCTTTCATGCCGCGGGAGTCAATAGTTCAAATCTAATAGTAGGTAAATAGTTACAAACATTACTAGATATCATTGGACTTACTTCGCTTCGCTATCTAATAACTTTTTCGAAATCCTGGGACCTAGAAATTCATTTCGTACAACTGGACCTTTTTGAACTGTTTCCTTTTTAGAACAAAAAACATGTGCCAAAATAAAAGATGCATAGAGGAACAAAATGCCTTGGACCTGAATACTAAAAATAAAAGGCAATTTCATTATGGTGGTATACCAGCCGCTAGTTCTAGAACTTCCATTTCCAATCGGCCTTTCCCGATCTTTTGAAGGGCAAGAATAAGAACCCCGAGGCTCGATAATTACCAATGGGTTAGGATCTCAGGAAGCTTAGTTTGGATGGTGGGAGTTAGAGATCTACAACTGGTTCGGTGGACTGGCGGTGGACTTTACCGAGGATGAGAATGGACCAGTTATTAAATCTTGGATGTAAATTGCTTTTACCAATTTCCTTGACCCCCCGAGCGGTTGAGGTTGTACCTGTACTGCAGGAATAAGAAAATTTGCTATTCACTGAGTTTATTTTCACCACTGGGGAAAGGAAAAATATATTCAATTCCAGGAGAGAATTCGCTGGTTCGATAGGACTAGGGAGACGACCCTGATCACCTTGCCTTACACAGCTCTAGTTTCTGGTTGGGCTGGCTCGATGGCTTTATATGAATTGGCAGTTTTTGATCCATTTGATCATGTTCTGGCCCCGTAAATATAGATCAGATCCGTCGGACCAAAAACTCAATTTCGCACTGCTGCTGAGTTGTCGGAATTATCCACCTTAGGGATTCATGGAATTTCCGTTTTTGAATTACGGTGGGGGACTGCAGCCTAAGTGGCGTGTACCGCTAATGAGTTTGATTTTTGTGATGTTTTTCACCTCTTATTTTGTTCCATAGAAGGATTTTTCATATTTTATTGCGTTCGCACACCTGTTTTATATGTTTTCGACAGGTTGTCATGTATGGGAGTCCTTTGGAGTTAAGGAAAGAAAGCCAATTTATGGTGGTAAAATCACATCAATTAACGTGATAGAACATTGCCCCTAGGATAAGAAATGACTCATGCAGGAATAATTAGAGTGCAAGACGGTGCACGGTACAACCGCACACGTTTATACCATTGGTTGTACCACATGTCACTTCCTCCGCTCAGTCGACTACTTCGCCCCCATGAAGACAGGTTGCGGTTCAGAGACCCAGAGACACCAGAAACTCATCCAGAACGAAGAACCCTAGCCTTTGGAAGGATTTTGGTGGGGAAGTTGATCAAGGGACTCTGCCGCCATGTCACTGTATCAAGAGGGCATCATCATCAGAAACATCACATCTCCATCTCTTTGTAATATATTAGCCATTGTGGATTCTTGGGTATTACTTTGACGTCGCCGCTTCCCTCCCGCGCATGAAGACGCTCGCTCCGCGCACCGTCACCACCAAATCTACCGCCACGCTTCCCTGCCACAGAATCTACTGATGTCGCGCCTCCCCGTGCGGATCCAGTGCCCCCGCCTTCTCCTGCATCTCTTCGTGTCATTGTGTCCACCGCTAACTCCGTCACTGAATCCGTCGCCCATGCCTCCACCTCCATCGACCCTCCACGTGGCGGATCCACCATCCCCTCGACTCCCTTCGTCTCTCGCCGCCTCTCTAAGTCGTATCCTTGCCTGCCGCCACCGGGATCCGCGATGTCGTCGTGTCGCCTCCTGGAGAGCTCCACCGTCCTTCATTGTATTCTTCTGCAAGATTCCGACCATTTCTCGGCCGAGATCACGCACGAGGGTGTGTGGCACTGGCTCAACACATGGGACGAGTCGGAAGGCGCCCCCCACGCCTTCGATAAGGCGTGTTGGCAGCTTAGCCAGCCAAAGCGGAATTTGAACTTCCCGGAGACCGAGACCCAGGCAGAGGTTGAGTTCGTCAGTCTCGATATTGAGATGGTGACCATCGCGGAGAAGAGGGAGACGTGAATCGTTCTCGATCAGTGTGAGGCCCCTCAGTGGGATGAGCCTGCGAAGGCGAGGTTTGGGCGGAAAATCCACACCTCATGCAGGTGGAGTACGAGTTATGGGCGTCGCCGAACAACGCGACGAAGAAGGAGGTGGAGGGGAAGAAGAAGGAGGAGGAGGACGAGGTTGGCCCCTCGACGGTGGTCGAGGCCAGTTCGGACGAGAAGAATGAGGATGACGGGTCCGAAATAGACCGGGACAACCTGTGAATAGTTTGCATTTTAGTTTGTAGTCAAAGTATTTATATTGAGAATATATTTAAGTTTGTATCGTTTGTATCGGAACTATATTGCAGTTTGTTTTAAATTTGCATTTTGATCGAATTTGCAATGTTTTGATGTTTTCGTGCCCAATATAGGGTATATGTTGGAGCAAAAAACAAATCAAGTGACGCAAACTGCACTTTTTGATTATGTAAAACTACCTTTTGTGTGCCCAAGATTGCGTACTTAACAAAAACTAGTACAATGCCCGTGCGTTGCCACGGGCCTTTTTTCTGATTGCATACATAAGCATAATGCACTTCCAATTTCACATGTATAGAAAAAAATTTACAGTAACAATCGAAAAATGTACTTGATGCAATGTATTTTCATTATTCCACTTCACTTGCATCTCCTAAAATATCAGGAATATTGTCTTCAGCTTCCTTCGCACAGTACTTGAGCAATTATAGTAAAAAAATCTTCGTTGACTTGTAACCATCCTGCATGAGTACTTCATACAGTTAGCATGAAGATTTCACATGAAAATGTAAGAACGTGCAAACGTAGAGTACTCAACTTGTAAATTGGATGAACCAATTTTTTTACCATTCCATGAGAGCATATTAAAATCAAAAACAAAATAACTCAACACATACTGGAATAAATAAATATTTATTATCTCGATTATAATGATGATAAATAATTGTATGTATCTTGAATATAAAAATAGAATAGACAAATATGAACAGCCTCCCACAAAAAGGAAAAGCCACTCCTCGCCTCTCACCACACAAGCACATCACACATCCCTTATCCCCACCGCATAAGTCACAACTTCAGCAACTCACATGGCGTAGTCTTCACCTTCTCTCCCTGCCACTGCGCCTCTTGTCCCGCCACAACACGTCCCCCGGCTCCTCTCCCCACCAGCCATCGCCTCCTTTCCCTGTCTATGGGTCGATCTGTAGCGTAGATCAGCGACAATTGCTGGCCTAAATTCTATTGTCTGCACGCAGTGGCTGGTGGACCACGCCCGACCGAGGAAAGCAGCAACGGGGCCATAGGTAACAGGCATCGACAACGTCGGTGGAACCAGAAACAATGCCATCAAACATGAGCGGCGACCTTGACCAAGCTCCATGTAGGTTAGTTCTTCCCCTTTCTTGTCATGTTTTGTCTCTGTTCTCAAATGAATTATTCATATATTCAACAAACGTAAGGAAAAATAATAATCTCACGTGTATCTATCAAATAAAAATTGTGCAGCAAACTTGCAGTGAACTTCGCTGATAGTGAATTTAATTGCTTATATGATGAATGCAGAAAGAATTTCTAAGAGATAGTAACAACTGACATGAAGTAAATCCGGTAGTCTATTTACATGGGAGAGATATGGCAGGTTACACTAATATCAAGTAGAAAGACATGTACCCAATTTACATGGGAGGAGTCATGTATAACAGAAAAATATCTAAAGCTGATGAACCTGAGATTATTCTTGACCTGATATGCTTCACAACTTGAGGGATATTTCTATTTGGTTCTCAATTTACTCAAGCTCTTCCATGCTAAGTGGACCCAGATTCTCACCGAAATATTTGTACGATAGGAGAACGAGGGCTGATAAGTTGGATCAACATTGCAGTATATATACAGAAATTGTAACCTGAAAACATTGTATACTTGACATGGCTATTGCAGAAGATAAGCATCAGATCAAGTTGATATAAGAGGTGTGCAAAAATAACAACGCACATACACAAGGGATAACCAACTAATTATGTGACTATTAACAGGAAACATCACATGTGCAATAATCTAAAGTAGGTGGTCGCGGACATACACATGCGCAATAATCTGAATATATACAATGCATAATTGGAAGCGTTAATCCCTCCAATGGGTTGGCGTTGCACATCATAATATTTACTCAACATATTAATCCTTATCATTGATGGCCATTGTTGCACAATAAACAGAGCTGAGCATGGCAAGACCACATGACTGAACTACAGCTGCCACGATTCATCGACAAATGCCTGAAATGCTACAATAAGGTCACTTACCTAGTCGTGTCAGGATAGCATGTAGTGATCCACTCCTGGGATCATGCTCCAGTACAGGTACTTGGTCGACAAAACGATTGATGTAGTCCAAGAGTCCGTTGCAGAGGGTCCATGTCATGCGAGTTCAACTCGCAGAAAATCTTCAAAATCTTAACAACGTAGTTAAGTGAAGAAGAAGAAGAAACGATAACACGCGGTATATATGTCCATACTTTAGTCAGTCAAAGTATTCTTTTTGAAAGTTTTGTTCAGCTATTGAATTTATAAGTCGAACATATATTATAACACTAAAAGCCTCTTCCGCTGCTCCATCAATAATAGTCCAGAAATAGCAAGCAAGTGAACAAAATACAGTGATTTGTGTGTAGATTGTCAGGATTCATCATTGCATATCATTTTTCTCTGGATACTACATATGCAAGCACATGATATTGATATGCCACCATTTCTGAATAAGCGCCATATTTTCAGCTATGCTAAAACTCAAAAAATACATAAGCTCGGAAAATCCATGAAGGAAAGAAAACTCAAAAAATACAGAAGTTCTAAAACATGCAGACTTGTTCATACTAAATCAGTACCCACCTTTACCCATCAATACTACTTGTTTATTTTGACGAACTGTCAAACCTGTAAGGAATTTGTTTACTTCTATAAATTACAGAAATAACATTATGAAAGATGCATTTAGGTACAGAGTTATAGGTAACTAACATGAATTGGATCTTGTAGGCCCCTGTATATATCTGTCTCAAGTCTTAACAGGTCCAGCTCTTAGACAAACATAAAAACAATGTTAAATTCAAATGCCTTAAAAAACCACATGAATGAAATTTTGTATCGACCTGAACAACTGTCAAGTCACACACCAAAAACGTCTATTACAGGATAGGAATTTTGTTGCTTCCCTCCAACCCCAATTGTAATCAAATTCTGACAAAAGAATGAATTACCACAGTGATCAATCACCTGAAGGACTTGAAATCACAGTGATCAATCTACATTCTTCCTCAGGTTTTTGCTTTGAAACCGGGTTTGCCATGTTGCTTACAGAAGAGAAATGCTAGAAGCAGAAACTTCAGGTCTCTAGCAAGTCCAAAGTCAAACAAATTCAGAAGTTACTTCCAGTTCATTTCACTACCTAAGCCAAAACTAATCAAGGCAACTCACATGTGGGGAAATCCTCAAATTTTTGCAGTCCCAACTTAGAACTGAGAGAACTAAGTGAAAGTAGCACCTTTCTTCTACGCACCGCAACGGTCCTGTATGAAAGAAAAATAAGAGTGTCACTTGGCTTCACCATGTACCTATATTTTGTTAGCCCCGCAACGCAAGGTGAGAGGTGAGAGGTGATTCATTTTTCAAGAGAATTAGTCAAACTCTAATATCTTCACCATGTACTGAACTTTGTCGAGATGAGAATTCCTATCAGAGCAACTAACAAAGGAATCCGACCAATATATCCATGGAGTATCCCCAATTAGGCTACGACACATTGCACGCGGAACTTAAGCAGTACCTCTTAAAATCGACTCTGGTAAGTATAGAAACTCGGCATATACTGCTCCCAAATCTAAATGGATTTTTTTGTAACGAAGAGATATATTTTACTGCAACACAAGGAGGAATGATATTTTTCTGACCTTCAAGCCACGCCTCATGGACAACAATTTCTACATTAGACAAGCAGAAACTGAAAATCTAGAGCCAAGATGTATATACAATAGTTAGTTTATACTCTTGCATACCAAAACATATGATTTGATCACTTCCAAGTTCGAACATTACCTTGTCTAAGACCTGACTTCTGATAACGTGTAGGTGCAGACCTTTGCTTCATATACACTTTCTGAAGCAGGATTTGGATCTGGAAGGTTATAGAACTTCAGTTCAATTAGAAAATCTTGATAATATCACAAGGAATAGGAAGAAACCATTAAAAAATATGTGACTGCATCCTAACTCGTGCCTCTCCAAATTAAATCATGCCACTCACCTGAAGAACTTCCAGATTGCGGCCAATACCACAATTTACGCCGTCTTCTACTAAAAACTCTGTGCAAGCTCCTGTCCTTCTCCAGCTGATTACGTCATCTAAACCAGATTAAATTTTATTAGTTTACCCATGCTAAATTATGTATCAAAACCAAGGTAAGAACTTTTCAAAGGTAAAGAAGTATAGAACAACATGTAGCCTGATCTTCCCAAAACACGCACTAAGCAGAATATTAATGATAGGGGTGGAGATGGGAAGGTGTTATGACCGGCTATATTACAGCCCAGGCAGTTAGGGGCCTGGCCCAGTTATCTTATCGTTATTAGGGGCTTAGCCCAGTTATCGTATTTGGAGATTATATAAACTCATGTATGGACCCGTTTTGAGATTAAGCAGAAGCAATCATAATTTGCTCGGCTTCCTGAAGGAGCCGGGAGACCTAACCCTAGCCGCCGCCCCCTGCGCCCTCTCTCTCTCGCTCACGCAACGACGGCGCCCCAGCGCCGGCGACCACGCCTTTCTCCACGCCATCCCTCCTTCCACCCCTACAACCTGAGAGCTCGTCCTGGTAGGGACCCAGTTCCTATCAATCTCGTATCAGGTAGCTTGGGATCGATCATGTCTGCGCCACCGCCCACACCCTCACTTCCGCTGCCGATCACCCCCTCGTCACCGGTGACCACCGCGGGCGTCACCCCGCTCCTGGCCGCGCCGGTCTCTTCCGCCGCCGGGACGGCCCCCGCGGTCGCCCCCGCCGTCCTCACTCCGGAAGAGATGACCGAGGTGCCCCGTGACCTCTGCTTGGATACAAAGAAATTTACTCATGACAAGAGGATACTCAAAAAATAAATGGAAGGCACTTAAGATTCTTTCCTTCTAAAAAAACATATAAGATTCTTATCCTTGTAATAAGAGGAATTCTAATGCCCGTGCTGGACCAGAAACATTGATCGAACAATGTGTGCATTGCATGTCTCTGGCCTTTCCCAGCAGATCAGTATCGCCAACCTACAAATTAACATTTTTTGTGTGTATTAGTGATTAAACGAAAAGACAATGGTGTATCCCTTGCCGTTTTGAAGTTATAAGAATGTTTTCATGGCCTGAATCTGAACTTGGCTACCCAAATTATAGTTCTTTGTTACATGGACAAGCAACAATGAAATGATTCAGTTGCCTACTTTACAAAGGTTAGATGATCTGATTTGATCAATTTTCCACTTAAACTAAATATCATTAAACTTCGGTTCAACTAAGCAGGGTGACATTCTGGGAGGCGTGGTGAACTTTTCTTCAGAGGTAGTTTTATGTTTCTTGCTTTTCACCTCTGCATTTTGAGCACCACCCAAATATATTTAACAAGAAAATACTTACAGTACTAAACCTGACCATTCCTTGAGAATACACAACAGGAATCATCAATATTTTTAACAACGGTCTGGTTGCCTCTAATGAGAACCACGCATGTTGAGTTTCCTTCTTCTAGGGGCCCAAGATAAGGTGCCTGCAAAATAAGTCCCAAACTAAGGTACGGTACGGAAACAAAATATCCAAAATCGTATTAAAAAATATGCTATAAAGCAGCGAATGCCAACACTCTGTTCTACCCTTTTCGTAATAATCAAGAAAAGCACCAAGAGAGCACGAAGCCAAGTAATGCATAGCAGATGAGTAAGTGGTCCTAGAAATGACAATACCTTTACAATTTAAAATCAAAGATATCAAGAACGTGTTCTGTCTACAAGTACATATGCACTTTAATTGCTTACTTCTAGGCTTCAGCATGTAATCTATTTCCAGGAACCTCGTTCAGCTAGCAAGATTTCTCACACGATATTATTTTTTAGAACCATATAGACTCAGTAACAATCAAAGTCAAAGAATGGTTGCCTGTGGTGGACAATCACAGTAACAAGATTTCTAGACTCAGTAACAATATTGTCAAGCATCCGAGTATCTTTGTTTTGATAATCAGGATACATGTGGTGGATAAACAGGTGCAGTAGCTCATTATTTAGGTGAGTGCAGATTTCCAAGTATCAGCACAAGAAACTCTTCTGTTGTAATACACTCTAGCTATGCCTGAAACAAATAGGATTATTGGAATGGCTTGCTCAGCAAATTGTTACCCGAGTATTCACCTTCGTCTATTTTGAACAAATGGGCTGGATAGATTAGTTAGTACTTCCAAAATGAAAATAAGATCACATGTGAAGAAAGTAATATTCAAACCTTCTTTCTCCGACACTATGAGAAATTTAGCTCTCTCACATATATAGATGAATGCATTATGAGAAAGTTTATCCCAACCATGAGAGATTGAGATTTACTCAATAGGATAGCTAAAACTTATAAGCAACCATTTTAGAAATGTAATAAAGACCTAAAGTGCACTCTCAAGTTACCTTTACCATAGTTTCTACAGAGGCCAATCCAATACCTCCCTGAATTGTTTAGCCCAGCACTGCTGGCCTCTTTTCCTTCATCCATATCACCCTGCAATGTAGGAAACTCCACTGAAATATTAAGATGTATATGAAAATCAGAATTCAAGCAGTTAGAATTTAGTAATGAACAATTAGGGTACTGCATAATATATTGCAATATCTCATTAGGGTTAGGCCTCCGCAGTGAAGATGTCTAAGACAATTACTAAAAGTGGCTATCAACCATGAATAAAATCGTTTCTCGCTTCATGGGCCAACTCTTACCAGAAACAGTGTGTGCTTCTGAATTCGGCGTGCAGAACACTACAGGCCGCGTGTCAGTTTATTGCTTCCTGAACATACCACCCAAAAATGACTCCACTACAAAAATGACTTCACCGGTGCTACCACCCATCTCTCTCACCATCATATCAGGCAGGCAGGCAGGCAGGCTACAGACTCATCTCTTTCCACTACTGTTCTAGCCGGCATGCAGCAAGCATTTCATTTCCCTGTCTAATTTTGGGAATTTTAGGCCTACCACTCTTGTGCACCATACTGACAAAATAGAAGACAAAAAACGTCCTGGCAATTTTTCACCTTGAATGCTAATCATGTTTTACAAATGCAATTATGTTTTGGAGCAGAAATTATGCATGTTTGGGAATTGATTAGTGGTAAGTAAGATAAGAGGTTAATTATTATTACCGCGAGGACTTTCTTGTACTCGGAGATGATGAAGGGGACGTAGTCGTGGATCTCGAACTGCTGGGACCTAGCGGAGAAGGGCACCAGGTAGTAGTTGTTGACGAAGTCGTTGCCGCCGAGCGTGATGAGCACCAGCGACTGGCTCACGCGCTCCCTCGCCGCGTCCTCGCCGATGTACGCCGCCAGCCTCCGCTGGTAGTCCTGGAAGTTCTGCAGCTGCTGCGCGATCCTGATGATGTTCACCTGCACACGCACACGTACAGCATTATTGTCATCTCCGTTGCATTATTGTAGATACGTATACATGATTCGAGCATGTGTGCGTGCGTGCGCGTGGAGCTTGCGAATTGCACGCCTGTGTCGTTGAGGATGCCGACGCCGGCGGACGCGAAGTTGGCGCCGACGAGCAGGTTCTCGCCGCGCATGTAGGGGCTCAGGTACGGTAGCGCGGGCTCTGCCCCGAGGTACTCGCCTGATCAAACATGTGGCAATGTCAAGAACTACTCTCCCAACCGAAAGAGAAATGGTGCAGCGGGGAGGATAACGTACTGATGATGTCGGGGAAGGACCGGGGGGGGGCGACCTTGCAGGTGGGTGTCGACGGAGTGGCGACGGACGGAGCCCAGGAGGCGCCTCGCCTTGACGCGCGTGGCGGGTTCCTCACGGCGCGGAACACTCCTCCTGCCCGGCGGCGGGGTCGTCGGCCAAGCGGCGACGGACGGAGTCCACGAGGCCCTCGCCTCGGCGCGCGTGGTAGGTTCCTGGAGGCGATCGATCACGACCGTGGGGCGCCGTACGCTTCGTCGCCGGCGACAAGCTTGGAGGGAAGAGAGGGATGGAGCGGCGGCGGCGGCGGGATGGATCTGCGGTGGCGAAGGGATGGAGGGCGGCGGCGAAGGGATCTGGTGTGCGAGTCGCGCGTGCGACTGGTCGCTCGAGGGCAGGAGGCCTCGCTCGTGCGATTCGTTATCGGTTTTTTTTCCGCTGGTTTTTTTTCGTAGGTTTTTTTTCGTAGTATTTTTTTCGGCCGTTTTTCTCTGGTGCGAGGGAGGTTTGCGCGTGGACTGGGTGGGGCATCGCTAGGAGTTTTTTGGGTTCGACGGGACTACGTGTGAGGTGAGAGGAGAGACGAAAAAAAACCAGAGAAGGTGAGACGAAAAATAACCGTGGAACGGAGACTACCAACTGAAACATTAGGAGTAGAGAAAAACTACCACGATTCAACCAACCATGACCAAAAACTACCACTTTACATACCCAGCAAATAACTATAATTTTTGCTCTCTTTTTTGGAAAAAAAACTACCACTCCGTGTTAGGTACCGATTTGGGGTTTTTAAGCTGGATTATGGCAGTGCGGCCCACCCGTCAGGGCTGACATTGCAAAAAAAAAAAAACAACTCCGTTAACCTTTGACCGTTATTACAGATGGGACCCACACGTCACTCTCTCTCTCTCTCTCGCATCAAGCACCTTGTGTGCATTTAGGAAAGGGAACCTCGTGATACTTACGATGCCGCCAAGCTCATCTTCGAGACCGTCATCATCACGACAACGATGGTGTCGACGTCCCTGATGGGCGCACTCCTGCTCCCCCTGGCCAGCGACTGCGTCGGCGACGAGACACAAAAGTTGGGTGGGCTGAATGCGGTGGGGCGACCGGTGCATAAGGAGCGTGGCGCAAAGCGGCCAGCTTGCAGAGCTCGCTGCGAGCATGATTGCGGCGGAAATAAATGTGCATCATGTATGAAACTTATTGTATGAATGAATGAAGCAGGAAATAAAGTTATGTTTAGTTAGAAGCAAATTAACTTTACCATGGGAACTCTAACATATTGGATGGAAGCAAAGTTTTCTTGTGTTGGAAACTTGATAGAAAATATAAATGGGACTCAAATTTCTGATATGTGGAAACAAATTCCTAGATGCAAACTTTTGTTACAGGGAAGCAAAGTGTTTGGACACATGTTGTTCTTACGTCTATGTTTCGATAGTGATCGAAGCAAATTATCCCGTTGGTGGAAGCAATTATTTTTTGCATTACAAACAATAAAATCGTACACGGGATACATTTTTTGTTACATCAAAGCAAATTCCCTATGCACTAGAAGCAATTTTAGTTATTAGTATATTGAAAAAAAAATCATTGAATAAAGTACCTCAAATTAAGCGGTGTGGAAATATAATACTTCCTCCGTTTCATAATGTAAGATGTTTGTTGACCATAATGTAAGACGCTTCTTGCTACATTATGAGACGGAGGGAGTAGTTAAGATGGAATTAAAATTCTATCCTTCCGTGATTTTCTGAAGCTAAATTCTAAAACGCAAATAGGGATCATACTAGTAAGCGTGCACGTGCAACGCACGTATTCTAATAAATTATAATAAAAACACGAACTTTGTATTGTGTTTTTACCAGAAGATTTAAATGTGTGGCATGCTTAATGATTTCAATGTGATAATTTGTTTTAGATTAAGACATAGGTCTTGTTTGACCGGTGAAAGTTGAAACGTTCTGATCCCAAAATTTCAAAAACAAAATGAAAAAACTCGCGCGTGTAACACACGATGAATACACATGTCTTCACATAAAATTAACGATCGCATAAATGTATTGTATTTTTTACTTATTACAAAAATACTTAAAAAATAACAACTAATCAACATTATCTAGTAGTCATTATTGGATGTTGATCCTCTCTGGAAGGTCCATCTTTTGATGCGATCTATAATGCTTCGTTCTAAGACTGGGATATGGTTTAGAACTTCATTCTATTCATACTTCAAAATATGAACCAAAAATCGCTTCCTTAGTTCAAAATCACCCTACATATGTATTACATAACATTGTTATTAGGAAAAACATGCGTAACGTGTATAAGACTGAGCATGGTGTCATTACTTAACTTGGGTACTGGAAAATGTAATGTTCCATCGTGCCATGAGTGCATTAAATTGAAAACCACGTAACCAGAGAGGGGACTGCATGCATGACATGTTACATGTGAGTTAAATGAATCAATTAAGATTGTGATGTATTGACAAGATTATTACCCTATTCGCAAAAAAGAGAGACAAGATTATTACCCGTATGAGTTTGTGGGAACAACAGGAACTTCGCATCCCCATGTCAAGATGTTGTCCTTGAAGGCAGGGTTTGCAACTTGGAGAGCAACGTTTAGACCGTTGACCATACTTTCAAGTATATGCTTTCCGAAAGTGGGTATTGAAAGCGGGTCCAAAATAGAGACAACTTTTTTATGTTGGTCCAAGACGAACAATAAAAATAGCCCAAGAATATCACAAGGCAGTAAAATCTGCAATGATGCATGCATTTAGAAACACAACAATCATTATCATTCATTAAGACCAAATAAACAATGTCTTTGAATTCAAACCTTACCATATCACATTCTGAGATATGATACTCATTGCTATCGGGCCAGCTATCAAACACTTGTGCCAACATAGCAATGTCCATGCCGTCACGATGACTTGGAACTCGTGCATAGTGGGACATGGACTACAATAATATAATAAAACATTAGTAGAACGAAGCAAAATGTAATATGTGATTATAATAACTTACACAGAATCGTAGATCCATATAATGTACTGGGACGTCTCTAGCAAGCTGGACGTCGTGACACGCTAGTATCCGCACAGCCATGTTAAAACAATCAGCATCCATGTACTCATCATTCTTCAATATGTTCTTTAATTGACTCAAATTTAGACTAATAGGATAAGGTTGAGAGCTTTTCACCCATTCACTCCTGTGAAATGGGAATTCTGTCAATTATAATTATACAAGAGTATTAATTTATTAGAAACAAAAATGAAGTGGAAAAATGTGTCTTACTCTAGCAAAGGGACATCATCAATCATGCTGATGAACAAGCAAAGTTCTTCTATTAAGTCGTCATTTGTTGGAGTGACAGACGGCGAAAGGATATATGATTGCGAGATGAGCTCAACTTGTGATGATGAGTTGGATGCTTTTGGTTTGTTAGGAGGTCTTTCCACAATCATACAATCGATGGGATCCGTGTTGATTTCATCATCATCCAAGTTCCGGTTTCTTATGTCATCATCATTCAATTCCGAGTCAACTAAAATGACCGCTAATTTTGTTCTAAAATCTGTCATATGAACCTAAAGTGAAGTAATAATAATAAGACTTAGTTTTCAAATAATTATACACCGTAAAATAAAAGTAGCATGGTACGATGCAAGATATACCTGTTCGGGAGTGTCGGACAAACTATCTCCCGTGAAGTACTCCATGTAATTTAACATCCAGAGACCACAAGATGACCTAGATGATTACGAAAATTTGATATGATTAATAACAAAAAATTCAACAAAATATTATTAGTATTATAATATGATGAGGACTAAACCACACAGTCATACCAGACAACCTCGATAAAAAAGAATTGAACAACGTCTGTCGCTAATATAAATCAAATGAACAAAATGGCTATCAATAAAAAAAATTGATTTTGTCAACGCATATTTTTTTATAATAAATCAAATGAACAAAAGGGCTATCAATAAAAAAATGAATTTGTCAACGCATAAATGTTTTGAAAGGAACCGATATAATTGTTACTTACCAAATGGGCTATCGATCACCCGTAATCTATTTGGTCCATGATATGTTTAGTGTGGATGGTGTAATTAGGACACACAAAAGAAACCGGTGGTGGGATTGTAATAAGGAGCAGGCGGTGTTTCCTAAAAAAAAAGGAGCACGATTAGCTTTCCAGTGTGTGTGCGGAGACCGTGAGAAGTGAGAGACCCGCCGGCTCTTATCCACATCACTTTGCGTCCTCTGCAGCACGCCGCCGGCCGCGTCCTGTGCAGCACGCCGCCGGCCACCTCCTCTGCAGCACGCCGCCGGCCGGCCCCTCTCCCGCCAGGACGTTGCCCGGCGCCTCCCCCCACCCCCACCACGGCCTCGCCCCGCTCCTCCTATTATCACCACGGCCTCGCCCCGCCGGCTCTTATCCACACCACGGCCTCGCCCCGCCGCCTCCTCTCCCCACCGCCGCCTTGCCTCGCCACAAACCACGCAGATCTTCCGTAGATCGACTCTGCCGCCGCCGTCCTACTGCCACAGAGCAGATCGAGATGCGAGTTGCTGGACACGATGCGGGAGCAGGCATCTCGAATCGGACCGAGATTCCAGTGCGTCTACGCCGTAATCATCGCCCCCCGTGCTTGGCTCACACAGTCGCTCCGGGGAGGAGTTCACAGCTTGCCTAATTGCTCGGTTGCTGCAGGTATGCTGTTCGATTATGTTAATGCGCCAACTATTATCATCGGGGATGTAGTTAGGTAACATATGTGAGGCAACCAGGCTGTGATAGAGCTGATTGATTTACGGATTTGAATTCTGGGTGGCTTAATTTGTCACTATCAGCTAGCTCTAATTGATGTAACAACTTATTCTTTTTTAGAACTCTGTCATTAGGAACAAATATTTCTGATATGCTTTCTTAGGCTTGTTACGTCGTCTTATATGTTTCTTTACATGCACGGGCATTCTTAGCTCGTCCTCTATAGTTTCGAGCCCTTCCGTGCCGGGTGTTTGTGCCAATTCCTTGTCCTGAGCTGCCACCATTTGTTGACTTGTTTCATTGTTGGTTAATTTCTGAGAACAAAATTAAGAGAATTATCCCTATGTAAGATATAATACAATTAAAATTATTTTGGGAGATATAGTTTGAAAAGTAAAGTCACCCGTGTATGTTCAGAATCTTTGGCCTCTCTTTTTGCTATGTTTTCTTCAAGAAGAGGTGTATATCCAGGGCTCTCAGTGCAATTATTTTCCTCCAGTTCATTATTGTTGAGTATTTCACTTGATTCGTCATCACTGAGTAGCTGAAACACATGGTAATATAATATTATAATAGAGAGCTTTTTTTCTGATATGATATTGTACTAAAAAATTACAAACTGATCTGTGGCGTTAGAATTAGAATAGTAATGACATGTGGAAAGAAAACTCGCCTCTGTCGATTCGGGGATTGTATCTCCATCCTTGGTTATGACAGCTTCAAAGAGCATGTTTTCTGGACCCTCCGTAATGGATTGTTGTGTAGCCTTTCCGGACTCTGGATTTGTATCCTTTTGTACTGTTATCACCTCTTCAATCTGCATATTTTCTGTATCCTCCATAATAGATTCTCCTTGTATCACCTCTATCGACTTAGGGTTTGTATCCTCGTCTTTCTTTATCACCTCTTCAACCTGCATATTATCTGTATCGTCATCCTTTGCTACCTTGTTGATGTTCTCCTGAAAACCCAAGCATAGCACGTTTAGATAGTAAACCTTGTATAGGATGAAAAAAGATATGATATGTCCTTACCTTGTCGATAGCATGCCCAATAGTAACGGATCTGGTTGGAGATTGACCAGCATAGGGCACCGGGGACGGTGGCGCGGACATGGACGACGATGGTGCTTCACCAAGGGCAGGGTGTGCGGCGAGGTGGAGAGACTTGTTGTGAACGTATGTTGGGATGCGGCTGAGAGATCGCGAGGGAGGATGGAGGAGAGGCCGATGGCAATAGTAGCAGGCAATATAAGGCAGATTCTTCTCTAAAAAAAGGCAATATAAGGCAGATCGTGAGAGAAAGGAAACTACTATCGCGATAATTGGGGACTCCTGATTGCTATCATCCCGGATTTATCTGAGGCCCCACAATCTTATTTTGTGCTCTTTTTTTTATACCCCACGCACACAAAATTATTCTGTTTCATTTGAAAGTAAGCTGATGCATTATGGTTGACTCCTTATACATGACCTTGTGACTGCAGGGACTACCAACAGGTCTACCTGCTACGTGTTGGTGATGGCCAAGCGAACCAAGGGGGAGATCAGTGAAGAGGTGAAGGAGAAGCTGGAATTGGAATAGTAGGCATATCTTAAACTGGTTTGATGCACGTTGGAAGAGGTATTCTCGCCCACTGTGGTTATCCAACATTTTAGCCTGTTACATGATTCATTCTAGTATCTGCATGCCCGTATCTTCTTTTCTCAATACTCTACGCTATATTCTTTTGATTTCTTTTTTCTCAAAAAAAAGTTAGCATGTGAGCTCGTGTGCTATAGATCTGGGAACGACATATTATGTGCAATACAGTAGTAATAACGCCTTTAAACTTCAATATATTCCGCAAATCTCATAGACTCTTGCGGTTTTAATTACAAATATATCAAAGAGTAGCGCACTTTGGCGTTCAAGAACATCTTTAATAGAACAGAATGCTGAAGGATAACTTTAGATAGTACAGAATACAACACAAAGTGTTCCTTATTATTGCTGATGTGACACCATGATGTAGCATCATCACACCATCTTCTCTTCCAAATAGGTTTACAAGTTGGCACATCTGGAGACCAATAACCACACCGAAGCCTCAATTCTCGTGAACACGTATATTTATCAAACCTGAATCAGCAAAAACTGTGAAATGATTAGTGCATGGCATGACACATGGCTAGAAAAATGATAAACTTCTAAGAAGCTCCTTTCAGAACTTGATTGTGAAAGGTAACATAGTAGGTGCAAAGAAATAATGGAATAATGCACCTGACTCATCTCTCCAAAACATCTCTGTAGACAATGTTCTTGGTGCTTTTCCCGGATTTATCAACATCCTTGTTTGGCTTGGCCAAAATCCGGATGTAAATCAGTGCCAGGGTCTTCATCTGGTGCAAAATTGCCAACTTGTTCCCTTTCCATAATCAAGTTTTCATCTGATTGATAGGTGAAGGAAAACATAAGTTGACTCATAATGAGTGACAATATAAGATTCATTGAAGAATAAGCAACCATGACCAATACCTGCATGTAAATCAGTGACATGGCCTTCATCTGGTGCAAAATTGCCAACTTGTTCCATTTCCATAATCAAGTTTTCATCTGATTGATAGATGAAAGAAAACATAAGTTTTCATTCATAATGATAGTAAGTATATAACAAATCAATAATGAACATCATACCTGAATGTAAATTGGAGGCCAGGTTTGCTTGTGGCCCAGAATTTTGCACGGGATATTGGGTCGTGTCATCGGGGGGCTGAACATACGGCATCCGACGATTCCAGCCAGTCTCCCCACGTGGGAAGAATAGTGGATATGACAATGGGTCATAGCACCCATAGTACGCTCTAATATACAGGGGTCGGTCTCCTTTTTTGTCATGCATGACAACACTCCTATCAAAACAATTTTGTGGGTCGCTCCCTTCAACCCATATCGCTGCCACCTGAGAAGTCGTTGGGGCATTGTACCTCCGTTGATCCAACTTGATATCTGTGTTTAGTGAGATCTTGTACTCATCTAGATTCGGAACAGACCCAAGGCTCTTGAAATCCTGCGCATAAGGGTTCTGCTGTAGTATTCGTAGGATTTTCCGTATGAGGTCTAAATTAAGATCTGGAGACCTCTTAGCCTTGTGCACCAAGTTTTGATCTGTATCATAAATATAGAGCTGCAAATGCCGAGGTCCATTATCAGCCGGCACCAGATCATCAAGAGCGTGGTACAACCCCCCACATGCACGAAATGTGTATACGCCGGTTCCTGCCGCAGTGCT
Source organism: Elymus sibiricus (assembly GCA_039707655.1). NCBI lineage: Eukaryota > Viridiplantae > Streptophyta > Magnoliopsida > Poales > Poaceae > Elymus > Elymus sibiricus. The sequence continues at coordinate 62,142,191 of CM077665.1, forward strand.
TACTCGACGATCAAGGGTGACTCCCAAGACTTGTGAATGAGAAGTGAGAGTTGAAATACCGTATATTGTCGCGAAAATATTTAGCATCATCATCACACTGACTTGTAAACAACCGTTTCAACTCTTCCGTCACCTCTGGAGTAAATAGATCTACTTTTCCTTTTCTGCAACAAAATGCAGGTCCCTCATATTGAAACCGCAATGCTCCACAGTGAAGGCAGTCTCTAACTTTTCTAAGGACATGGTGCTTTTTGGGAAGGTTCATGTATACTCTATCTTCAGGATCATTTGTTGGAGTTCCATCAGTCTGACGTCGTCCAACTCGGTAGGATTGAAAGTGAACATCTGGAACATAATTTGAAGTGGCATCAATTTTTGTATTGCACAAACGACTCAATTATATTATATCAGTAAGTAATGATAGCAAGAAGATACCTTGCTGGGCGAACATCCTAGCTTCTTCATCAGGCTCAACGTATACATTTTCTCCAAGGTTTCCGTCTCCCAAGCAGTCTAGTAGCCAATTATTAGTATAATAATGTATAAGGCCTAGTAGTAAATTAAATACAGATCGAACTATGCAGTAAAATGTGTACCATCAATATTTTTTGTGTTGACATCGGGCTCCAGTATTCCATATGCATCCTCGCCTTGGTCGTTGCCTGACATAATGTTTTGCAGAATGGGCAAGTATCAGCGATGAATGGAAGGTATGAACCAAGTGATAGTCAATTAAATTACCATTATATTTGTCCACGGGATTGCGTGGACATGACGGTGCAGTGAGTATGTTGTCTGGCCTCATTCTCCCTCCAATTTTTTGCATCTGGTACATATCATTTGTGTGTAGCCAATCACAATCTTCATGTTCTAAATGGAAATATCGAGTGATTGTCAGTTGGGTAATCAAAGATTGGATATCACGTGTTTCATGTAACTGGCAGCACCTGTATTGGATTTAGTTTGTTCTCTAGTTGTAAGGAGAACTGTAGATTTGGCTCGATGCCGTTTGTCACGTAGGCTTTGTAATATCCCTTCTCTATGTTGCTCATACCGGGCATTTTCCCTCTCCCTCTTAAGTGCTTGTTTTTCTTTTGTAGAATAAAGTGTGAGTTAGGTACAATACACAGCATGAGCAACAATTGTTTATCGTCTATGATATAAGTGTCAATTAGCTATGACACATAATATAATCAATATTGTTTTTTTGTGCTCATACCGGACATTTGCCCGATGCACTAAGCAGCTGATTACCATATGAAATGCTGTTTCTGTAGGCTTGAAGTGGCGGTCGTAACCCAGTAAGTGGGGAGGACTCAATGCGAGGGTCGACATTATTGACATTTTCTTTGTTAGAAACAGCATTTTGTGGTGTTCTTAATGAATTTGGACCATGGAGTGGAGTCTGATCACCCATTATCACATCAACAGGTATGCCTGCATCAAAATTGTATGTACAATGTAAGTTGTTGACACATAAACGAAGCTATTATGTCAGGTATGAAAAGACATCACCTTTGGCAGCTGGTGTGTACCGTAGCTGGGTGAGAGCAGACTGCGCACTGGGCCTATCCGCAGTGTGTAAATCTGCCCATAAGAATTGATCATTAATATGACTTATTTCCGATTCATGAATGTATCATAAAGAACAGAGGAAATGGAGAAACCGGGCGTTATGGGCACGGGTGGCGTAGATGGAGTGTTGTTTCCATTTAGAACAGCACATGCAGCTTTCTTAAGATCCCTTGCCTCCTTTCTTTTTTTAAGTATTGCATCCCTGTTCAGTGCATACCTCTCCCTTTCCCTTTGTCTCTTCAATTCTTTTCGATCTGTTTTCTGACCTGCGAGGCAATGAAATAAAATACTCAGGATACACAAGGTCGATGTAGTTAAGAGTTGGTGATATATGTATTTACCTGAATTGTCGGTGTTCGTTAGGTCCTCAAATGGAGTACGTACACCACTACGTTGAGAGGATGCCATATTGTCTTACTAACTGTATCTATTTGTGAAACAGTAGTTCAACCCTGTTGCGTAGGTAAGAAAAGAAACAAGTAAGCATGAATCCTAATAACCTGTATGTACATGGTGAACTGACGATAGTATTAGATTATTATAGATCATAATGTCATGTACGTATCAAATTTCACACTACGAATTATAGATTGGCATATTAAAACAGCAATTTCCTTTATCTTTTGGCTGACCATAAGATGTGCAATTTCAAGATCTAACCTGTGCATTGGCAGGGCCGATATGGACCTAACTGCTCGAGATGGTGCAGGCTACCAGGGTGATGCACCGGAGGTAGGGCAGCGCGTCGGGGTGGCCAGAGGCGTCGGACACCGGGTTGAGGACGGCGTGGAGATCAGATCTACTCCAGGTCCGTGTGAGGGGCCAACACGGTGAGGACGTCGCGGCAACCAGGGGCGAGGAAGACGGGCAAGGCGATGTTCATGGCCTGGTGGCGGCGTTGATCGCGGAGGTTTCGTTTTGGAGTCTGGCGACGTTGATTGTTGGGCTGTGTAGCATCCTAGAGGGGAGAGTCTGCCGGCAGAACATTTATTTTGAACCGTTGATCTGATTGTAGGCTGATGGATGTAACGTGGACAGTTAGATGGTATTAAGTGGGTCAGATCGGACGTTGGGGGTCATCCCGTGTGCACTTTTGTGTGTGGCTGTAGAGGAATTGATGTTTGCTCTTTTAATAGTAGTATAGATAGATATAGAGTATAGATAGTATAGATATAGAAGCATCGTAATCACAGGAGTACAATTCGCTAACTACCTACAGGAAGTGGGTCACATGCTAGCTACCCATTTAATCCAACGCTGCAACTGCGATTGATCCGACGGCTGTTCACTTGTGTGATATAGTGCCAGGGATCAGTCAAACGTGACCACGAAAGAAGCCCGGAAAGAAGGCAGGGCAGGCATCGCCTCCGAACTGGCCCAGCTGCAACGTGTAGCGGTGGATGGAGCGTTCCGTTAGGTCAAGCCACGGGCATTTCTCATTGCCGCCGACGCCGTTGGCCTTCCCTTGCCATTCCCTCCTCCGTCCCTCCCTCGCCGGTTGGAACTCGGAGAAGAACCATGACGAATCGCCGGTTCGTGAACCTGGTGGTCAGTAAGTTGCGCGCCAGTCGACCGGCCTTGAATCGAAGCTGCACAGAATCGACCCCGCAGCCTTATTTTACCCTACCGGTACCGGGTCGTCACGAAAACCATCCATGGAGAGCGCTCCGGCTCCGGGATTCCTTCGACTGGCCCAGCAACCGGCACCAGACCGGGTGGATGGATTTCATGGCCCTCACTGCATGAAAAATACATCTTGCCTGGTGTTTCTCGATACGCCAAGCGTTTTATATCAGCCATTCGGCTTATGGCCGTATAAACCTAATCGAGTGTTCTTGTTCCGCCACTTACGCCGTGACACAGCCAAAAAAAAACACCGGCGTACCGTAACACTCGGCATAGACCGGTCAAAGCCGAGTGTTCTTGTAGCCCGCACGATGTACGGCCATGTGCTCGGTGCTCCACACGGGTCATACATAGGCTGTATGTCGTATGCCTTTAGGACATTTCAACAGTTTGTTGGTTAACTTGTTGGTAAAATATGTCATGTCATCAACCAACACCTTAACATACGACTTAGTTGCGAACCAACCTGTGGTTGGATGGTTAGAGGGACTGTGGTATCCCCAGCTCACCAGGGTTCAAATCCTGGTGCTCGCATTTATTCCTGAATTTATTTCAGGATTTCCGGCGATGTGCATTCAGTGGGAGGAGACGTTCCCGTCGACGACGAGGCGCCTATGGTGACTTCGTAAATTTCAAGATGATATGCCGGCTCAGTCATTCGGAGGTGCTCATAGGGGTAGGGTGTGCGTGTGTGCGTTCATAGGGGTGAGTGTATGCGCGTGTATATGAGCGCTTGCGTCTGTACTGTGTTCAAAAAAAAACATACAACCTAGTTGTATGTAGTTTGCCCAATAGGATGTGAGATAATAAATATGGTGCTTTCTCATTCTACATTGGAGCTTGTGCAAGGGGTGTTGGTTAATTTACATACAACCTTTCTCTCTTTCCTTATTTATTGTATGACACATCATCAAAAATCCTATGTGTCAAAATCTACCAACAACTATCTTACAACCATTGGAGATGCCCTTAACAACACACACGCGCGTAATTGCGGCGGTCAGTCTTTAACTGTAGGTGGTTGTTCACACGCAGCAACTCCGACGTTGTGGATGTGTGGATCGCGATGTGTGTTGAATTCATGCTTTAACTAACTCATATAAAAATCTAAACTGATGGAGAGAGGCGGGTTGTATTTCAACACTCTCCTTCACGGCTAGGCTTATTTAGTCTTTAGAAATGGTATTGATGTAGGCCATCGAATCTTTTTATTTTAATACTGCGTTGATAGGGTCTTGAATCAAAACATCTTGACTCGAATACCATGTTGAATTTATGCCCCAACCAACTCATTCAAAAGTCTGAACTCGTGAAGAGAGGCGGAATGTATTTCAACAATGTCAATGTGGTTGTGTAGACTCAGCTCCCACAATCGTCGTCCACCTACCTCGGGAGCGCCCTACCTCGCCTACAAATACATTCCCCCATCGCCAGCGCGACTATCCTCCCTCCTCCTTGACAGATCCACCGCCGCCTTCCCCGAGCTCGACGTCGGTCGCGCCTTCACCACCAAACCCGACGCTGGAGAAACCACACCGACCGAGGTGAGAGATCTTCCATTTTATCTTTTCCCCTGCTAATCAAGTTTTGCCATATGTTAGTATGAATATTTCATATACGCATACAATAATTAATCTTCACAATGATTTCTAGTTTAGGTCTGCTTGATAGCTAGATAGATAGGTTTAATTTGATGTAGATAGATGCTAGAGTTTACAATATTAATAATAAAGTCTTATGGGTATGAATTGGATTTTTTTCTTCATATGCATATGCATAACATTCGATAATTCACATATTTCATGTTTTTAATGCTATTGTCTTATGTTAAAAACGGGCTCATCGGGGCTCATCGAGGCGTCAGCGTTTGGCGACGTTGTTCTGTTGGCCAAGAAGAAGGAGGTCGCTTCCTGGTATGACGACAACAGTGCCATAGTTTTGCATGACAGAACTGTGCTCGAGGGTACCACGGAGTACAAGTGAGACCGGATCAGTAAGGATGGAACGGGTTCGTCGAGGCGTTAGCGTTTGGCGACGTTGTTCTGATGGCCAAGATGAAGAAGGTCACTTCCTGGTATGACAACAACGGTGCCATGGTTTTGCATGACAAAACCGTACTCGAGGGTACCATGGAGTACGAACGAGACCGGATCAGGACCGCCTACAGTGGTGATACTAGAGTCGGTGTCATGGAGGTCCTCCCGTGTTGTATGAGCGAGGCACATGGATGGGATCAGGATCTGACACACAAGTATGAAGACTACCGCTCTGTTATGCCAGCCGATAAGGTCCCGGATGTGGACTGCCCTGAGCCGGTGGTGTTGCCGGGCACCAGCATGGAAATCCCTTCAATATCCGCGAAGAGGGAATGCCCATCCCCATGTCATACCCCACTTCTCCGGAGAAGCCATATTATAGCCCTGCGTAGCATGCTATTAGTGTCTTAATTTCAGGGTCCAGCTTCTGGATTCCCGTCGTCTGTTGAACTATCATTTTGGTTATATGAATATATTCCTCTCGAGATGTGGCGGTTTCTTCACAAACGAGGCAGTGAGGCGCGAAGGTTCATCAGTTATAGGAAGAGTGTGACACCACCAGTTGCAAGCGACGGGAGGGAATCTCGTGAAGACATGGGATCAACCTTGGTTTGACACGTCACTATGACCAACCCAAACACACACTCATAGGAAACCAGCATGGTCAGCCCCCTCTCGAGTCAGGTCAAATGCGTAGAACAAGCGGGCCCCACGGATCGGCGCATCGTCGAAAACGAAGCGAGGGAGGGTCGGAGTACCTTCCCCACCTACATGTGTCACTACTATAAGTATAAAAGGGTGGTGTGAAGTTTAAATATCCAACCCAAATCTTTAATGTGGCGGTTGCTTCACAAACGGGACAGTACAATGCGAAGGTTCATCAGTTAGCTAGAGTGCGACACCACCAGTTGCCGGCAACGGGAGGAAATCTAGTGAAGACATGGGCTCAACCTTGGTTTGACAGGGCACCATGACCGACCCAAACACACACCAAGGGGAAACCACCATGGCCAACCCCCTCTCGAGTCCGATCAAATGCGTAAAACGAGCAGGCCCCACATATCGCCGCATTGTCGAAAAAGGGGCGAGGGAGGGTCGGAGTACCTCCCCCACCTGCATGTGTCACTATTATACGTATAAAAAGAAAATATGCAATACAATATAAAAATTCACTTAAAGTTAAAGAATAAGCCTTATGTAGTCGTGATGTTGATGTTATTGTGCCTAAGGTTAGCAATACAGAACGAATGCTAGTTATTTTCAATAATACATAAGCCTTCATCATTATCTGATGCTCTTGTTTACTCCCATGCAATTGCAGATGATCGACTATGACGAAGCATATCTAGAGCTCATGTCCATCGAGCTAATCTTTAGGCCAAGAGTGTGTGGTGCTTGCTGGCCATAAACTCACTACCTTACTTGTGCTTATTCGTATGCTTGTATGAATATCACTTTGTTGCTTTCATGAATATCTATCTATGGATATGTCCTATGAACTTTGGATATGATTATGTACTTATTTCTGTGGATACGTGAAGCGAGTGTGAACGGTAGGATGTTATGTGCTAGTATATGTGTTGTTGTGCAGGAATGGTTCAAAATGTAAAACCTATTTACTGCATAGGACACCGAGTGCTGCAATTGGTGTATAACAGTATGCTGGGGAAACACTCGTCCTACCGGACACGTGCCACAATCCGGGGTAGCCGAACCAAATGACGCCTCTCGTAACAGTATAAAGTTGAGTATTGCTCATGGGCACTTGGCGTGCGTGACACGTGCTAGCAACTAAGATGGCCGCCACCAGACGGTTTGTGCGGCGGCGTTGGTGTATGCCGATGGAGGCTAAATTTCATGTTTTGACCCTTTTCGTCATGTTTAACCGGATGTGACCCCGGTTCGGATTTTTTTTGACATTTGACCCTTTTTCCTACTGACAGGGGGCTCGACAGTAGGATTACACAGCCTACCGCCAGTGTCTCCGGCGGAAGGCGACTAATCCACGCCAGCAGCGGCAGACGGGCGTCGTCCCCCTCCATCCCCCTACCACCACCGACCCTGGCGGTAGCCTATGTAAACCTACCGCTAGGCTCCCTGGCGGTAGGGTCCTGGCAGTTCTAATCGGCTCGCCCGCCCGCGCCCCACCCCATCTCCCCCTCCCAGCCGCCCCTCTGTTCTTCTCTGTTCTTCCTCTCGCCCCCTCTCTCATCTACTCCACTCCCCCCTCGGATCTTCTTCGTTTTTTCACCGTTTTCCCGAATCGAGATGGCCCCGAAACGAGAAAAGTAAGCTCCGCCGATCCCTCCAATTAGTTTTAGTCAAATAGCTTCCGATTCGTCGCATTATTTGCTTCAAATCACCCCTATTTTTGAACTAGATTTTATTTTTTTTGTACCCTAGGATTGTTTTAGGTTGATTCTAGATGTTCTATGGGGTTGGATATGAACTCTAATCACTAGTTGGAATGATAGTGTGAAGATGAACCTAGTTCATGATTTTTTTAAATGATTGTATGATGCATGTTGGAGAAATTAACTCGTATGTTTGTTTTGATATGATGCATGTTGATATGATGTGATGCATGATGTATAGTGGATGTTGTTGGAGGAAATATGCTTAAGATGAACCGAAGGTTCTGAGAACAAGTTGAGGGACACGATGAAGGTAACATTGGAGCCTCCTAGAACTACCTTATGTTCTTGTTCATTTGTAATCATAATTAAATTTAATCCGTATTATGGCATTGTTTCATTCTTATTGCAGAAGGTGGTGGAGCGTTGTCGCAAGTTGGTGGGCCTGCTTGGGTGCGCTGGCTCGACTGCAGCTCATGATCCTGCAGGCCCACAGGGTACCATCGCTTCGTCGACCCATGCTGCATTGTCGTCCGGGTTGGATGAGGAGGACCAGGATGATGAATCAGATGAAGAGGAAGATAGCGGTGAGGAGGAGGAGTACGATGATGATGACAGACCTCCACCAACTCAGACAACTCAACTTACTCAACTTGAGAAGAGGAATAAGCCGAAGAAGGATTGGCAGAGTCCTTCCGCGTTCCAGAAACCACGTCCTCGCAAGAAGAAGCCTGATGAGACTCGTTCAAAGAAAAATGAGGACCGTAACTCCAAGAGGGGTAGGCGCAAGTGAATTGCTTAGTTAAACTATTTGTGATGGCTTGTCAAACTATTTGCTATTTGTCGAACTATGTGGAACCATTTGCTACTATGTGTTATCAAACTATTTGCTATTTGTGCTGGCTTAGTTAAACTATTATTCATATCGAGTGTGATACATGTTTTTAAATCTAAAATGTTGCTGTGCCATTTTCTTTTGAAAAGAAGCAAACATGTTAGGTGCAAAAAATGAGCTGGCAGCCCGCCCCTGGCGGTAGGGTGTGTAACCCTACTGTATGGCTACGCCAATTCCAGGTTACAGAACCTCCCCGGGCTCCCACCACCAACCCTACCGCCAGACCCTTTGGCGGTAACACTAGTACAGAAAAGCCTAGCTATGGCGTGGCAAAAAGGAACCTGCTGGCGTGGACACCCGACACCATCAATATGGCGCCACTCTTAGAATTTAGTTCTGGAGTTGAAGACGACGCCAGCAGTATTTTGAATATCTATGGCATTGGACATATTTGCACGCCGACACTGTCATATTTTGCTAATAAAAAATGCTACTAGCTTCACAAACTAAACGTTTCAGCAATTAACAAAAGATGTTAAACGTTTCAGCAATTGACAAAAGATGCTAAACGTTTCAGCAATTCACAAAAGATGCTAAACGTTTCAGCAATTCACAAAAGATGCTACCGGCTCCACAAACTAAATGTTTCACGATATTCACAAAATAAAAGCACCAAACTTCTCACAATGTATCCACCTCTCGACACTACCTAGTTTTCTCGAAGGACTAACTTAAGCTCACGAAGCTTGTTCCTATTCACCTGCCCCTCCCTTATGTAATGGGCTTTCTCCGTCTTCAATTGAGTCCTCTCGGACTTCAGGACTTCTATGTCCTTCTTGTAATTACTTATGTCCTACTTCAGCCACGTGATCTGACGTTTGTGACTGCAAATCTTATGAATGACAATAGCATTGTCATCGACAATCTTATCCCTCTCCTTCTTGAGGGAAGCATTAACCTCCTCCAGGGCCTTGACGATACTCTCATGTGACGCGATTAGCTCATGATTGAGCATGTCGACGTCACATGTCTTCTGCTCATCGGGTGCTGTAGAAGGTGGAGCTCGTACGTATCCCTGGCAAGGGTTTCAAAACATCAATAATTAATTAATGGTTAGATATATTGATGTTTGTAATGCTCATGAATGTTTTTTGTAACTAGCCTAATTACCTGATTGGTGCTTACTTCGCCTTTCTCTTCGGCAAAATCCGACCAGTGCTCAGAGGAGCCTACAAAGATGCTAGAGTCGGCCATGCTCTAGCATTAAACAGAAAACCTTGTGATGTAATGTTTTACAGTGTATTATCAAAAAAGTTATAGAAAAATTAAAATAGAAACACTTGAAAGCTCTACCATCAACTATGTAATGTTTTAGCTAGAGTGCATCATCAACTATTTATTTAAATGTTGTCAAGCTCTACCATCAACTATGTAATGTTTTAGCTAATTAAGGTGTCGCAACTTGTTTACACACTACTCCTACATTTTTTTTGCATGGTAATACACTACTCCTCTACATGGCCACCCTTCCATATGTAATGCTTCTTTTTAATTAAGGGTTTCCATAGTTTATGAATTATCGTATGTCTAGTGTAAGGTCTTTAGTTATGTTTAGTATGACCTTTGCTACTTTGTTAGTTCTTTTGTGTGACAATTTTTTAAACACCAAGATATGTGGGATAGTGAAAGAAAGCAAACATCAAGATATGTGGGATAGTGAAAGAAAGCAAACACCAAGATATATACTCCCTCCGTCCCAAAATAACTGTCTCAAGCTTAGTACAACATTGTACTAGAGCTAGTACAAAGTTGAGACAGTAATTTTGGGACAGAGGGAGTATATGTTATCAAATGCCCAAATGTATTCCACACAAGTGTATTGTCACATCAGTTGCTTATTGTTACTATATAATTTGGTCTGATGCTTATTATACCACTTCATGAAATCTAATTTACATTATACCACTTCTGATTAGTCCACAAAACCTAATTTTTTCATACATTGCAACTCATATACTACTAACACTAAATATAGCACGTAGTATTGAAAAATGGGTTTGGGGAAACTTCTTTCCATGCCTCTTTGGATATGACATGGCGGGTAGCGTCGGCGGGGTGGCGTCGGGCGGACACGGGCGGCGTCAACCGGAGACAGGCGGCGTCGGGAGGAGACGGGCAGCGTCGGTGGGGCGGTGTCGGGTGGGGACGCGACGCGTCAGGCGGCGGCGGTGTCGGTGGGGCGGCGTCGGGCGGAGACGCGACGCATCAGGCAGAGGAGGACATGCCGGTGGAGTTGGGGTCGAGAGTGAGGATAAGTTTCTTTTACTGCGCCGGGCTATTAAAACCCACTAGTGCTGATGTGAGCCTAATCGTCCTAATGTGTGGAACGCCGGCCCTAATTTACAACACCAGCACTAAGCAAATAGCTATGACGTTCGAATTTGTCCAACGACATAGCTATTTGAAAAAATAGTGCTGGCGTTGGTGCGAAATGACGCGCCACGAACAAGAGTTGTGGCTAGCCATTTATGTACTAGTGTAGGGTCTCATAACCTACCGCAGTTTTCCCTGGCAGTAGGGTGCTAAGCCACGTCAGTGCACGCCCGTGAGTTGACGGCTGCTGCCGTTAAGCTTACTGCCGGAGACCCTGACGGTAGTCTGTGTAATCCTACCGCAGAGCTCTCTGACGGTAGCAAAAGGGTCAAATGTCAAAAAAAAAAAAAAAAAAACCGAACCGGGGTCAGATCCTGCTAAACATGACGAAAAGGATCAAAACATGAAATTTAGCCGCCGATGGACGACTGACGCTCGGCCTACTCCCGGCACCATTAGCGTGTGTTGACCGTCAGTTGCTTTTTTTTGTCGTGGGCTGATGTCCGCCAAGGCCCCGACAAAAGACACCCGGTTTACGCATGTATGCCGATGAACGGTACGCCAATGTCACATACAGCCTATCGTACACCGAGGTAGATTCATCCTTCGCCGGGTGTTTTGCATTCCCGACGTACCATGTTTCTCCTGTAGTGCTTCAAGGACAATGGCATCGTCGCCGTAGATCACGAGGGCCGCACCCTCCTCCACGACGGCGCCTCGCGGTCCCTCCGGGCCACGCCCAACCCGAGATAAACAAGCCTAGGTTTCCAAGACGATCTCTTTCACCGTCGCGACGGCCTCTACGTCATAGCCAGAGAGCCCGGCACGTTCCCGTGTCACCATTTCCAGGCTCTCGTCTCCGGCCGCCCGCAGGGCCACCTCCCGCGCACGGACTGGCACTGGCACCCTCTGCCGCAGCCTGACTTCGACTATCCTGACCACGATGTCGACCTGATCACCTACTCCCCGGCGGAGGCGGTGAACCCCAGCGCGTTCAACGCCTTCACGGTGTACGGCGACTCGCAGATCTGGATATCCACGATGACCGCCGGCACGCACTCCTACGTCGACACGGCGAGCGGCGCGTGGAGCAAGGCCCGCATGCCGTTCAAACTTCAAAGGCCGGGCCGAGTACGTCCCCTAGCACGGCCTCTGGTTCGGCTTCTCGCGCGAGGACGGGCGGCTCTGCGTGGCCGACCCCGCCCAGACGCGGCCGGTGCTGGAAGACGACCGGCCTCCGCCTGAGGCGTGCTCCCCGACGCCGACGGCCTGCCGCTGGGCTCCGGCAAGCTGTGCGTCGCCAGGCTGTTCCGGGGAACAGAGCGGGGGGAGCTTTATCCGACGGGCGGTGCTGTCCGGCGTCGACGTGATCAAGCGCAAGTCCAAACGTTACAGCTTCGGCCACCATGAGGTCAAGCTGATGTGATTCTTATTATTCCTACGACACCGGATGACTATTTTTTGGGGTTCGCTGTAAGGATCATATCCTGCTTGCTTGTGCAAGTTATTTTTAGTGTATAGTGCTATTAAAAAGGAGCTCAATTACATCCACCAACGAATTAAACCACATAACTGTCCACATCATGACACAATCTTCTAATAAAAACTACTCGTAATGTATCTAGTATATAATATAGTGGTAATAGGTAATGTGAACAAACTAGGCAACTAGGCCGATATAATCGAGCTCGACGGAGCCGAGCCACAGCCGTCCTTTCCTCTCGGTCACCTCGCTGAGCGTCACTCCCTTGGCCGCCGTCAGCTCCTCGACCTCCACGCCGCCGCCGTCGAGCCGGACACCGACCAAGTGCTTCACGGGGGATGTGGTCGCGCCCGGGCGCCCCTTCTCCTGGTTCAGCGCCACCCAGTAGCCGCCCTTCTCGTCCCGTCGCACGTTGTCCGGGTAGCCCTGCAGGTCGGCGAGCAGCTCGTAGTGGCCAGCCTTTGGTCCCTGGAGATAGTACCTGTGCGCCTGGCATGGCACGGTGTGGGCGACGACGACGAACGTCCTGTCGTGGCTCACCGCGACGCCGTTGGGGTACGGCAAGCCGTCCTTGAGCACGGTCACCTGCTTCGTCCGCGCGTCGTACTTGAGCAGCCTCCCCGTCGCGTCCGCGTTCATCATGATCTCCGTATTAAACCTGCACAGATCAGTAGTTTTAATTAGTTTTGTGAATTTGCATGCAGATACGATCGACACTAGTCCTCATTGCAGGTACGTACGTACCTCCGTGGATATGTCACGCTGCTGTCGGTGAAGTAAACATCGCCGGTGGCCTGATCGATGTCAATGCCGTTGACGAAGTGGAACGGGACGCCATCGGCCGTGGTGGCAAGCACCTCAGCCTCGCCGCCGTCGGGGCCGACCCGCATGAGCCCCTTGTACGCGTCGGCGATGTAGAGGTCGCCGGACTTGCGGTGGAACGCGAGCCCCAGCGGCCGGCCGCACAGGCTCTCCGTCTCCTGCGACGGCGCCACGGGATCGGTGCACATGGGGAACTTCCTGTAGTTGGCGTGGTGGGCGAAGGTCGTCCAGCCGACGGCGCTGCCGCCCCACTTGAGGACGCGGCCATCGGAGACGCCGGTGTAGGGGCCCTGGCCGCGCGCGTCGAAGGCCAAGCTCTCGGCGCCGGTGGCGCCGTTGGGCAAGGGGAGGTGGAGGCTCCACTCCGTCGGGCTGGTCTTCACCTCAGCGGCCGAGCACGACGGGACCAGAGAGACGGCGAGAAGAGCGAGCAGGAGGACGAGCCACCCGCTCGCGGATCCGCGGCGCGCCATGAGCCGCGACGCCGGTGGATTCGTCGGAACAAGTGTTGCGCCGATCGAGAACAACGTGCGGGTTTGCGTGAGTTCTTTGGCGGCAGGTAGCTCGAGATTTAAAGGGCACAATTGCATCGGGAGTTTGAATTGGAACGGCCATCTGACTCAGACTGGTAATGTTTCTCCTCCTTTTGAGGAGATTCCGATCGATCTGTAATCGTCAACGTCACGCGGAGGTGGACAGTTCTTCGAGGTGGTGACACGTGTCGCGAATTGGGGCCGTCGGATGGACGTAAACGAACTGCAGGCACGTATCATATATTCATATTCCAATCCGTTTCATCCCACGGGATTTTCCAAAGACTTCGCTGCCTGGTGTAGCGGCCTAGCATAGGGATGCAACGGGACACGTCTCTATCGTCTGTCTATGTCCAGGATGGACGAAGATTACTAACAAAAATGCTACACCTACGAATTCCTACGTAAATCACTTACGAAAGCAGGTCTTTTTTCCTAACCTCCACTAATCTCCCCTCCCCCTGATTTTCAGGGTGGGGCCCTGTGCAAGCCAATAAAAAAATCCCACATCAGCACCTACGATTACTAATGACTAGACAAACAACCCAAATGGATAACATGCATGTTTGCGACGCAACGGATTGTCCCAGCCCGTTTTAACACCCTTTAAGTAGATGATTCCCCGTGCGTTGTTGCGGAACATTCTATCTTTTATACGTAGATTTGAAGTAAAGTGCCCATAGATGAATGAAAATGAAATTTGGCATCAATGATGGCCCATAGAAATATTTATATTTGTGTTTTAATATTTTATAAATGCATTTTTGTACAAACATATATAGACATGTAAGACTAACATGTGGGCACTCCTTCAAGTTGGCGTAGGATCATTGAAATAATTCTAGCAACTCTATTCACTTATAGTGACTTAAAAAGAGGCATTTGTTCATCTGTATGCAAATGTTTAAATTAGTTTAGCCGAATTCTTTTATGGAAATGTTTTTAGGAAAGTCTTAACCGAAATATGGTAAAGAAATCATTTTTTTGAAATGTGTTGTGCCAAGTCTTAACCAAAATATGGTTGCCAGTCTTTTTTATGGAATGTGTTTAGCCAAGTCTTAACCAAAATATATGGGCATAAAAAGTAAATTATGAACTTATGACAGGAGACTTTAAGAGCAACTGAGAGCTTTGCAATCGTGTCATCAAGCAAGACATGAGCTGGGCTATATGTTGTAAACATCCAAACACATAATGAATCACGTACAGCTTATAGCTCTCAAATTGTTAAGGAAGCAAAAGTTTACACAGACCAAACCAAAAGAGAAACAAAATAATGGCGTCAAACTATTTATAAAGCCTTATGGATGTAGGTTATACCTTGCTACAAATTCTGCCTTCTTATCTTTCCGATTCCAAACAAAACAAAGGAAGTTAGAATCAACAAATAAACGGTATAATGAGTCCAGCACGTGATCCATGTAGCTGGTTAATCTATAATTATCATGGCTACATTTTATTAGCACTTCAGGCTTACAGGAACTCAAACACAATTATAGCTAGGTTGTACTTCATAGCCTTGAAAGAAACTGAAATAAAGAAGAAACTTGGAGGGAATTAATTGTGAACACTTGGACAACAGACTCTTCAAATTTTGGTCCATAACCACTCCATCCAAATCGTCGATGGGTAGGCGAAGGCTGCAAGATCTCCTAGAAAACCAAGGCACGATCGTAAAGCAACATGTATTGGAAGGAAACTTTTAAATATATACATATCGACGATGTCCCATAGAGCTAGGAAATCAGTCTCTGCAGCGTTTAAGAATGACTCGACAATGTTACGTACCCTTTTTCTTTGTTTGATGGTGTGCATACGTATGAAAAGATTTTCTACTATCAAAGTAAACTATGGAACTCCAGCCGTGCATGTATTGTAACCATAATGTTCTGATATAGGAAATAAGATAGCACAACTTGCTTACAATCCACAAAACAAAACAATAAACATGCATCCTTGGGATGGCCAAAATAAGAACAGCCATTCATCTATGTACATAACTACATAAGGCGTGGGAAAAAAACATAGGAAAATCGTGTGGGATAAACCTCAGGCTAAATTAAGCAGCAAGATATCATATGACTATGAGGATTTGGAATGGAGCCATGGAGGAATAGAAAACAGCATAATTCATCATACAGATACTGTATGGGAGGACCAGCAGTGCATGGGAACTCCAAATCTCATGGAGCACTATAATTTGTATTACCAGAAACGGAGATGCATGAAGCAAATTAATTTCACGGTGAGGTTAATTAGGAGATATAATCAAGGATTAACCGAAGGGGTCAGCAATGTATTACTCCCTCCATTCCATAATATATTGTGTTCTCGTTTTTCATAATCTAAGTTTGATCATAAATTTAACCAACAAGACCGACTGCGGCGAGAGCAAAAATTACAACACTGAATCCGTATCGAGAATACGAATTCAGTGGTATAATTTTTGCTTCCACCGCAATCGGTCTTATTGGTTAAATATATGGTCAAACTTAGATCTCGAAAAACGCGGACGTTATAGAACGGAGGGAGTATGTGCCCACGATCGCAAGATAGGAGCAGAGGGACTTGTCCATGACGCATCGGGTGGAGTGTGACGGGGTTATTTACCATGAGAACGTTGGGCTACAGTATCGGTTGTGGAGCGCATGTGCATCCACAATGCCCTGGAGGCACTGTGTCATGAAGCGCTTCGCCGGTGCTCGGGGAGCCTTGTGGCGACGCCTCCTCATCTTTCATCATGTCCATCACACGTACGCTGGTGGTAAAATTGTGAGGACCGGCAGGTTGGCGACATTCAGTCGACGGTGGGGGTATTAAAATCCATCAGGTTCAGCAATGGTGATGTACACACAGCATTTTGGATTCTCATCCATCAATCTACAAAAACCAGTTTAGATTCTCAACTAAAATACATAGGCTTGAGCAATGGTGATGTAAACACAACAGTCTGTAGTTTTATTGATCAATCTACTAAAACCAGTTTATTAGATTCTCATGAACACATATGTTACACGCATATGTTAATTAGAAAACACAAGATCGATCACCTAATTAATCCCAATACTAAGAGGAGGAGGAAGAAGAAAGATAATTAACTGGTGCATATATATACTATATGATTGATCCATCGGGATAATCTCAATGTCTGCACGTTACCTGCCGATGTTGATCTACCCTGCCAATCTAGAAAGAGAAGAGGAGACTTCGTCAGCGGTGAGCACCAACCGGAACTGTCAAAGGAGCAGTCATAGTCGACGACGACCTGACCTCGCGGTTGTGGAAGCTGCGGTGGCAGCCGCACACATCACAGAGGAGCGCCCTCGGCGGTGCTCATGGGGGGTGACTCCATGAACTCGCCACAACCGTCAACGGTGTACATGCCGATGCAGGCGGCATGACTGCGATGACACTACGTGTAGCTTACGGGAATATATGAGACCTGTTGCTTAAAGGGAGGAACTCTTAGGGCATGGTTAATAGTATAGCCAACTGCTGGCTATATAATGTTGGCATGTCATATATAGTCATCATTTATAGCCACACATACAATAAGGTCAGTTATAAGCTTGGCTATAAGAGTACTATTTTTTTGCACCTTCTCTCTCCCATTCTTTGTATTTATTGCATATGCCTAGGAATGCGCATATAGCTAGGCTCTTGCATGAGAGTCCACTCTCCTTACTTTTTTATCTCTCTCTCCTTCACATAGGCAAAAATGCCATGTAAGCGGGCTATAAGCCCACTATTGTACTTGCTCTTATGCGAGTAGATAAGAAGAAGACGAAGAGAAACTGGCACAGAAGTTAAAAAGACCCACAAAACTAATCTACGAGGTAAGTAATTGAGGAGACGATAGGACAGTAATAATTGAAGTAGTATTGCAGCAAGGTCCCGGAAACTCAATTTGGCTCCCGGGAGCACATGCTCCCGGGGCCAATTTTTTTTTTCAAATGTCAAAAAAATCATGACAAAATTTTTATGTGATCTTAGTCATATCCAAATGCTAATTGCAAATTTTGAGACAAAAAGGTTAAGCATTTTGGGCTATGCAAAAAAAAAAACAAATTGAACATCAAATGTTACCCCAAATTTGTTTTTTTCACCGACGAAAAAATGCCGCTCCGTTTCACATGAAAATTGTCAAGCATGCTTGCGACACTAACATGAACATCCACAAAAAATTTCAGAATTTTTTGAAAACATTTAGTATTTTTTTTCGCGTTACTGTTCATCCGGGTGCATTTGCACCCGGGAGCCAAAACGCCTCCCCCCGAAGGTCCGACCTTCTTCTTTTTTGAATTTGTTTCGTGGATTGGTTGTTACGCTTAGTAACGGAACTGCAGGGTGAGAAGAAGGGAAAATAGGAAAAATGTTTTTTTGAAGACGAAGAGGAACGAATGTGTACTAAAGAGATTAAATTTGTTTCGTGGATTTTATAGCTGGAAAAAAAATCCTATGCGACCTGGTCGTACACAGCTGAAAGGGAGACCCTCTCTAGCGTGTGACAGCTGGCACTACGAATCTCAAAGCAGCAACTATCTCTTTCCCCGCTTCGTCGTTTCCAAAATCGCGATTCCTGTAACCAGTTCGGTCTATCCAAAGCCTCCAAACTCCAGCAACGGCCATGTTCGCCGGCGGCCCAGCTCGCCGCACCGCCGCAGCTACTTGTCCGCACCGGCCATGCTCCAGGCACCTCCAAACTCCAGCAGCAAGTCTCCCTGAACAAGGGCAGCTCTCATTTATTTTTCTGGCATGGAGTTCGTTGACATGGCCGACTACACAGCGCGGCCACCGTCATTTATTTTATAGCTGAGGTGGCAAAGTGGATGGCTGCACGTTGGTTGCTGAGGTGGATAGCTTGCATGTTAAGAAAAATCAAGTAGTGAAAATGAGTATTATAGATTCCAGCCAACAATTGGATTTTCAGAAAATAAGGTGTACGTACACTCCAGGAGTACAAAAAGTGTGTGGTTAGAGGGTGTATTCTCAGACCGTGAGAAAATGGACGACTCATCTTCTTTTTTTAACTCAAAGTACTCATCTTTTGAACTAGGCAAACAATCCAAGTGGACAACATGCATGTTTGCGATTCAACCGTTTGTCCCAGCCCGTTCTCTAACACCCTTTGATTCCAGCCAACGACTGGATTCTCGGCGTGGACAATTGCACCATCCAAGCAAGCAACCGTGTCGACGGGGAAATCCTTAATTTTTGCGTAATGTAATTCAAGCCAGGTACGTACGTGTATTAGTTAGCCTGTCAATTCCCCGCGCTTTTGTTTGCTCTTCTTCGATCGGGTCCTGTCCTGACCTCGTCAGCCTTGAAGCACGAGGCCGCAGGTCGTCAATGGAGCTACGATATTGCAGCGTGCGTACGCACGCGCATGAAAGCATGCAACTTGTAGTACGCAAGCACTATATAAGCGTATGCTCCCATTCATGTTCCACACACTCTCTCCTTGCTTGCTTCTCCTGCACCGTGCGGCGATCGCTCTCATCATCCGATCCGTCGGTCAACCTACACGGGCATGGCGTCCTCCAGCTCCAGGGGGCCATGTTGGGTCGCACTTGCGCTGCTCCTCTTCGTTGCTCTGGCTGCCACCGCCGACGGCGACGAGCTCTCCGCTGGTTACTACGAGAAGACGTGCCCCAACGTGCAGCACGTCGTGCGGTCGGTGATGGCGAGCAGGGTCGCCGCCCAGCCGAGGATGGCGCCCGCCGTCCTCCGCCTCTTCTTCCACGACTGCTTCATCAACGTACGTACTACTACTACTTTTACATATATTCTTACCTACTATGGTTTCATCTGCTAATGATGCTATGGTTGACAAATGTGGCGTGACAGGGATGTGATGCTTCCGTTCTCCTGGACGCAACTCCCTTCTCCCCCGGCGAGAAGGATGCGGAGCCCAACACCTCCCTCACCGGCTACGCCGTGATCGACGACATCAAGTCCGCGCTCGAGCAGGGCTGTCCGGCGACCGTCTCCTGCGCCGACGTCCTCGCCCTCGCGTCCCGCGACGCCGTCGCCCTGCTCGGGGGTCCCACCTGGAACGTGCCCCTCGGCCGCAAGGACTCGCACTTCGCCGCCGACCCGGAGTCCACCAAGAAGGGCCTCCCCAACCCCAAAGACGGCCTCGGCGAGCTCGTTACCATGTTCGCGGAGCTCGACCTCGACGCCCGTGACATGACCGCGCTCTCCGGCGCCCACACCGTCGGGATGGCCAGCTGCGAGACCTACAGGGACCGCGCCTACGGCGCCAACGGCGACATCGACCCCTCCTTCGCAGAGACCACGCGGCAGACGTGCCTGGGTCCTTCTGGTAGAGCGCCGTTCGACGTGCAGACGCCGATGAGGTTCGACAACGCTTACTACCGGAACCTTATCGCGCGGCGCGGTCTCCTGACCTCCGACCAGACTCTCTACGGCGGTGGTGGTCTGCAGGACAATCTCGTGGAGATGTACAGCGCCGACGGCGAGGCGTTCGCAAGGGACTTCGCCAAGGCCATGGTGAAGATGGGAAACATACCTCCGCCCAAGGGAATGCCCCTGGAGGTGAGGCTCAAGTGCTCCATGGCCAACTATTGATTGCTCGATCCCAAGTGCATTATGTAACCTTCTCGCAAAAAAATAAAGGTGCGTCATGTAACCGGGCCAGGTCATATTTGATTCATTTATTAAGTGTACCACAGTTTGTAACAAGTATTCGTGTTAGTTTGTTGTCAACAGAATGTTTGGCAAAAATGTTCCCATGCATGTGTGTGTGTGTCATAAATGGTCTTTCTCAAGTTTGTTGTAACAGGAAATATATAATAAGCTCGCATTCGATTGTTATATAATGAGCTTGCATTTGATTGTTATATTTCTGCACTTGGGGTTTATCAGCGACGCATCTGCATGTCCGAATGGCCATTCAGTCGAATTGCCAATAAAATTGAATCTAATGAATTCTTCAAGCAATGGAGGACTGTCGTCGGTCTGCTGTTTTTTGTTTTTGTTTTCAGAAGATGACGACGACAACTTCAGATGATTGCATATGGCACACTTGTAGCTATGCACATGTACATGACAGATGGATATCTTTGAATGGTTGAAGTTACGACCATATAAAGTGCACAAAAGTGTTTGTCGATACTTTGGTTAAGGTTCATGGAGCTCAGTATTTGCGAGCACCCGATGCCGATGAAAAAGGCTTTTAGCAATGAGTGAACTAAGAGGATGACCCGGGATGCCTAGGAGCATTCACATTACTAGAAAGATCGGGCGCACTAAGTTGCGTGATTGGTGTTTTGGATTTCATAAATCATATTATTTGCTTTGATGTGTGAGAGGATGATGAAGTGCTTTTTTTTATAATGATGTATATTGATGATCTTTTTAGGGGTATAATTATGTTTTTTTCTACAAACTAACTCACATGTATGGGGGAAGTTCAACGGAGTGGAGACCACATGCATTATATTTGCGCTGCAATGTCGCATATTGCCATTTGTTTTTCGTCACGTGATGAGTGGGTGTGAGACTGATGTATTTTTATAATCTGGTTGTTGTGAATTGATTTGAGAAATCATTGACCAGTCAAAATCACGAACCAAATTCAAAATTGAACACCTCATTTGAATAAGAGAGCTCTTTGAGAAATTGTTGGCCAGGTAAAAAATTGGGAACACAAAATGATATTAGTGTTACAATGTTGGATGTTGGCATTTATGTTTTGTCAGGTGATGATAGCGTGCACGAGACTGATATATTTATATAAGCTAGTTGTTGCCAATTGATTTAAAACATCATTGACACTCAAAATTGTAAATCATATTCTAAATTGAACACCTCAGTTGAATGAGAGAACTACTTGAAATTTTTTGACCAACTCAAAATTGGCAACCCAATTCAATACCAATATTGTCAATTGAACGAGATGCCTTTAACCCCTAGGGAGCTTAGTGTGCGCTTTGCTGCACCATTGATGTTGTTAGATTTGCATAACATTTTTACTCCTCTTTTAAAATATAACGCGTATTAATTTTTATAGAAGTCAAACCTCTTTTGAGTTTCATCAAATTTGTAGAGATATATATCAATTCCATAATATCAAATCAATATCATGGATTCATCATGAAATAAATGTATGTAGTTTATTTATTTAGTATTGTGGATATCGATATTTTTGACTCTTAACTTGGTCAAAGTAAAAAAATGACTTCCAAAAAACAAATACATCTTATATTTTGGAAGTGATGGACTATGCGATTTGGCAAGTCGGGGAGATGGTTGAGTGTGTTTTCTCGTTATCTATAACTAGTAGAACGTCCGTGCGTTGTCACATGCCTTTTAAAAAGAATTATCCGTTACATAAATATACTTGTGTTGTTGTATAAACCTCGGCGGACTTTTGGTCTGTTCCAACGACATCGTTTTGAGGTCCATGTCTATGATTACTTGCGATGGATTGTGCGAATGAAATGTTGCAGCATGTAGTTGCAGTTAGCACGAAACACTCTTGAAAGCATAATGGGTTATCGATGCAGAAAAGAAAAAAATAGAGAAGGAAAACAACACAATTTTAAGGGAGAGTCTATGTGTCAGTTAGCTGGAAAACAACCCAGTTTAGTATAATTTACCTCTGTACACCTTATCGACTCGCCCACCTCTCCCTGTTTTGCCACCTGTCAGCGCCAGCCGCAGCTGACGGGTGCCGTTGTGCGCCGCCTGGTCGCCCCCTGCCCGGATAACTTCCTTTGTTGGCGTCATCTATCCCTCTAAGCCTGCCATCATCTTTGGCGTCTGATGCTTGTGATCTGCGTTGGATTTTTCGTGAAGAGGAACGGGTGATGCAGCACAATGCGGGTAAGTATTTCCCTCAGTTAAGAATCAAGGTTTATCGAACCAATAGGAATACCAGTCATCAACCGTCTTCAGCGGCTACACACAAAAGAGCACACACTTGCACCCAACGCGATGATGACCCACAAGTATAAGGGATCAATCGTAGTCCTTTCGATAAGTAAGAGTGTCGAACCCAACGAGGAGCAGAAGGAAATGACAAGCGGTTTTCAGCAAGGTAATTTCTGCAAGCACTGAAATTGTAGGTAATAGGTAGTTTGATAGCAAGATAATTGGTAATAAGCAAGTAACGGTAACGGTAAATAAAGTGCAGCAAGGTAGCACAATCCTTTTGTCGCAAAGGACAGGCCAGAACAGTCTCTAGTAATAGGCAAAGTGTTCTTGAGGGTACATGAGAATTTCATCTAGTCACTTTTATCATGTTGGTTTGATTCGTGTTCGCTAGTTTGATAATTTGATATGTGGGTGGACCGGTGCTTGAGTGTTGTTCTTACTTGAACAAACCTCACACTTATGATTAACTCCCTCGCAAGCATCCGCAACTACGAGAAAAGTATTAAGATAAAATCTAACCATATCATTAAACGTTTGGATCCAAATCAGCCCCTTACGAAGTAGCGCATAAACTAGGGTTTAAGCTTCTGTCACTCTAGCAACCCTTCATCTAATAACTACTCCACAATGCATTCCCTTAGGCCCAAGGATGGTGAAGTGTCATGTAGTCGACGTTCACATGACACCACTAAGGGAATCACAACATACATATCATCAAAATATCGAACACATATCAAATTCACATGATTACTTGCAACATGACTTCTCCCGTGACCTCAAGAACAAAGGTAACTACTCACAAATAA
This sequence comes from Elymus sibiricus, assembly GCA_039707655.1. NCBI lineage: Eukaryota > Viridiplantae > Streptophyta > Magnoliopsida > Poales > Poaceae > Elymus > Elymus sibiricus. The sequence continues at coordinate 62,165,535 of CM077665.1, forward strand.
TATGCATGCTCAAGATCAGAGGGGTATTGAATAACATAATGGATCTGAACATATAATCTTCCACCAAATAAACCATATAGTAATCAACTACAAGATGTAATTGACGTGGCTTGAGACTGCGTCGGTATTTCCCCGAAGAGGAAGGGATGATGCAGCATAACGACGGTAAGTATTTCCCTCAGTTATGAAACCAAGGTTATCGAACCAGTAGGAGGATCACCACGACCCAATAAGCAGCACCTGCACACAAATAACAAATACTTGCAACCCGACGCGAAAGTGAGGTTGTCAATCTCTCTACGGTTAAAAGATAGATTAGGTAGTGATAGATAGGAGAGATAGATCTCTCAAGAACACAAAATAGAAAAGGCAAATAAAAAGTGCAGCAATATATTTTTAGGTTTTTGGTTTTGTAGATTTGAAAACAAAGAGGCAAAAATATAGATCGGAAAGCAATATGTTGGAAAAGTAGACCCGGGGGCCGTAGGGTTCACTAGTGGCTTCTCTCATGAGTATAGCACACGATGGGTGAACAAATTACTGTTGGGCAATTGATAGAAAATCGAATAGTCATGACGATATCAATGGTGATGATCATTATATAGGCATCACGTCCAAGATAAGTAGACCGACTCCTGCCTACATCTACCACTATTACTCCACACATCGACCACTATCCAGCATGCATCTAGTGTATTAAGTTCATGGAAAAACGGAGTAATGCAATAAGAACGATGACATGATGTAGACAAGATCTATTCATGTAGGAATAGACCCCATCTTGTTATCCTTAATGGCAACGATACATGCATGCCTTGCTGCCCCTTCTGTCACTGGAAAAGGACACCGCAAGATCGAACCCATCACAAAGCACCTCTTCCCATGGCAAGAAAAATCGATCTAGTTGGCCTAACTAAACCAAAGATTCGAAGAAGAAATACGAGGCTATAAGCAATCATGCATATAAGAGATCAACGAAGACTCAAATAATATTCATGGATAGAAACTGATCATGAACTCAAAATTCATCGGATCCCAACAAACACACCGCAAAAGTTTACATCAAATAGATCTCCAAGAGACCATTGTATTGAGAATCATAAGAGAGAGAGAGAGAGAGGAAGCCATCTAGCTACTGCCTACGGACCCGTTCTATGGTGGACTACTCACGCATCATCGGAGAAGCACCTATGAAGAAGATGAACCCCTCTGTGATGGTGTTTAGATTGGATCTCGAGGTTCTGGAGCTTGCGGCGACTGGAATTGCGTTTCGTCGACTCCCCTAGGATTTTTGGAATATTTGGGAATTTATAGGCATCAGAGGCGGTGCAGAGGGGCCCCGTGGAGGGCACAACCCATCAGGGCGCGCCGGGGGCCCCCTGGCGCGCCCTGGTGGGTTGTGCTCTCCACAGCCCACCTTCCTGGCTCTTTTTTGACCCACTGGGTGTTTTCTGGTTCAGAAAAAATCTCCAAAAAGTTTCGTCATGATTGGACTCCGTTTGGTATTGATATTCTGCGTAGTAAAAAACAAGCAAAAACAGCAACTGGAACTTTGGCACTATGTCAATAGGTTAGTCCCAAAAAATGATATAAAGTTGCTATAAGATGATTGTAAAACATCCAAGAATGATAATATAACAGCATGGGACAAGCAAAAATTATAGATACGTTGAAGACGTATCTCGCAGCACAGCGACGGTAAGTATTTCCCTCAGTTATGAAAGCAAGGTTATCGAACAAGTAGGAGGATCACCACCACCCAATAAGCTGCACATGCACACAAATAATAAATATTTACAACCCGACGCGAAAGAGAGGTTGTCAATCTCTCTACGGTAAAAAGATAGATTAGGTAGTGATAGATAGGAGAGATAGATCTCTCAAGAACACAAAATAAAAAGAGCAAATAAAATATGCAGCAATATGTTTTTGGGTTTTTGGTTTTGTAGATCTGAAAACAAAGAGTTTTGTAGATCTAAAAAGATAGATCGGAAAGCAATATGTTGGAAAAGTAGACCCGGGGGCCGTAGGATTCACTAGTGGCTTCTCTCATGAGTATAGCACATGGTGGGTGAACAAATTACTGTTGGACAATCGATAGAAGATCAAATAATCATGACGATATCCAAGGCGATGATCATTATATAGGCATCACGTCCAAGATAAGTAGACCGACTCCTGCCCGCATCTACCACTATTACTCCACACATTGACCGCTATCCAGCATGCATCTAGTGTATTAAGTTCATGGAAAAACGGATTAATGCAATAAGAACGATGACATGATGTAGACAAGATCTATTCATATAGGAATAGACCCCATCTTGTTATCCTTAATGGCAACGATACATGCGTGCCTTGCTGCCCCTTCTGTCACTGGGAAAGGACACCGCAAGATCGAACCCATCACAAAGCACCTCTTCCCATGGCAAGAAAAATTGATCTAGTTGGCCTAACTAAACCAAAGATTCGAAGAAGAAATATGAGGCTATAAATAATCATGCATATAAGAGATCAAAGAAGACTCAAATAATATTCATGGATAGAAACTGATCATGAACTCAAACTTCATCGGATCCCAACAAACACACCGTAAAAGCCATTACATCAAATAGATCTCCAAAAGACCATTGTATTGAGAATCATGAGAGAGAGAGAGAGAGAGAGGAAGCCATCTAGCTACTGCCTACGGACCCGTAGGTCTATGGTGGACTACTCACGCATCATCGGAGAGGCACCTATGAAGAAGATGAACCCCTCCGTGATGGTGTTTAGATTGGATCTCGAGGTTCTGGAACTTGCGGCGACTGGAATTCTGTTTCGTCGACTCACCTAGGGTTTTTGGATTATTTGGGAATTTATAGGCATCAGAGGCGGTGCAGAGGGGCCCCGTGGAGGGCACAACCCATCAGGGCGCGCCGTGGGCCCCCTGGCGCCCTGGTGGGTTGTGCTCTCCACATCCCACCTTCCTGGCTCTTCTTTGGCCCACTGGGTGTCTTCTGGTCTAGAAAAAATCTCTAAAAAGTTTCGTCGCGATTGGACTCCGTTTGGTATTAATATTCTGCGAAGTACAAAACAAGCAAAAACAACAACTGGCACTTTGGCACTATGTCAATAGGTTAGTCCCAAAAAATGATATAAAGTTGCTATAAAATGATTGTAAAACAACCAAGAATGATAATATAACAGCTTGGGACAAGCAAAAATTATAGATATGTTGGAGACGTATCAGTAATCAACACTAATAATCACCCACAGGTACCTGATGACCCACAAGTATAGGGGATCAATCCTAGTCCTTTCGATAAGTAAGAGTGTCGAACCCAACGAGGAGCAGAAGGAAATGACAAGCGGTTTTCAGCAAGGTAATTTCTGCAAGCACTGAAATTGTAGGTAACAGATAGTTTGATAGCAAGATAATTGGTAACAAGCAAGTAACGGTAACGGTAAACAAGGTGCAGCAAGGTAGCCCAATCCTTTTGTGGCAAAGGACAGGCCTGAACAATCTCTAGTAATAGGCAAGTGTTATTGAGGGTACACTGGAATTTCATCTAGTCACTTTTATCATGTTGGTTTGATTCGTGTTCGCTACTTTGATAATTTGATATGTGGGTGGACCGGTTGACGGTGTTCTGGACTAGGGGGTACTCACCACGTCGTCTCCCGACCAGTGGGTCGGGCCGAGGACCCCCAGGGTAATTCACTAATGGGCCACTTCAGGCAGCCCATGATGCATACAAGGGAGATTCCACAAGACTTGGCGCACAAGACAAGGACTCCTCTAAACCCTAGGCCTACGGTGCATTATATAAACCGAGGCCAGGCTAGTCAATAGACAATCTCAGATTCATTACAACAATCTCGTGGTAGATACCTGTACCATGTACTATCCCCCATATGAATACAATCGAAAGCAGGACGTAGGGTATTATCTCCTTGAGAGAGCCCGAACCTGGGTAAAATCCTGTGTCCATGTTACCATCGCTCCAAGACGCCTAGCTTAGGACCCTTACTACGAGATATGCCGGATTCAGAACCGACATTGGTGCTTTCTTTGAGAGCCTGCTGGGTGATCGTTGCGGATCGATGGGACGATCAGGTGATGTTTTTCAGTAAGATCTATTTCATGTAAATGATCTCTTTTACAAAATCATTGCTGCTGTCTCGTGCTACTGTGTTTACAATTAGATCAGATCGAGAAAAATTTAGCGGCGGCGGCCATGTCCGCGTCTGGCATTACGTAGGATCTAAGGTCTGCGGCTACTCGCAGCGCATCCGGAGATGAGCCGTGCCAAAGCCGGGGCTGATAGGGATTCTTCTATGCGCAGCCCACAGGGAGATCAATCCTTCCTTCTCTTTGGTATTTTATTTATTAAGTATGAAGGCAGTCCATGCTCTTAAACTTTTGTTTGTCTTCCATGCACCTTTTCACGTACTAGATTGATTTGACCATTATGTCAAAGGTAGTATTATACTAATACTTAAGTGAGATGCTGGATCTCCTGCGCCGTATCAATTTCGGTCTGACGTTTGATTGCTACTTCATCTGCTGATTGCCTCACAAATCATCTTGTGCTATTCTTCCAAATAGTACGCTATAAATTGTTTGTGCCATCATATTTTCTGCCGCTTTGCACTATTGTGTGTATACAGATCGCAGTATGGCCTATGTGATGGTCCAGTCAGCTTCATGTCCCTTGTTCGACGAATTCGGATTTTGTCACCTCATCGCACCGACGCCATGCGTCGACATCTGTGCTCTGTCGCGACCTTGGCGCACAGGCCACATCCTTTTAACTTATTTGCGTATTTTTTATGCAAAGATTTTTTTTCATTATTATTATTATTACTATTGGACTTGCACTATTTGTGCGCACAGGTAATCGGCTTTGCCAGTCCACGTCATCGCCTCTGCGTGCAGACATCGTCGTTCGCCTCGATGCGTGTCCCTATACTGGCATCTCGGCGCCACCACTCCGCCGAGTAATTTACTTCGACTGCGAACGCAGTCACCTCGGTGCGCTGACACCGTCGTCCCGCCTCCATCAACAAAATTGCGTCATCGACATGGTCGACTGACGTGGGGGCTTCGCCATCATGCTGCCGAACTACTGTCTCCTCGGTTGGACCGGGGGTTTCGCCTCGGCCCTTCGGAAGTGTTGTATTGTCACTTCATCAAGCTGAGCTCTTCGTCGGCTACCTCGTGACCGACTTGGGGGCTGGGACCTTGTCCCATCGTAGCTCGAACCGCGTCATCAACGCCGATCACATTAACCAGCTAAGTCACTTTCATGCTCAAAATTTTAAATTTTTAAAAAAATTGTTCGGTTCGGCCAAACATTATATTTGTGTTAAATAAAAAAGTTTGTTTGTTAAAAACACTTCCTTTTCCCATGATAACTGGGGGCTTCGTCGTCACGCTGCCGAACTACTCTATTTCCTCGGCTGGACCGGGGGCTTCGCCTCGCTGCAGCAACTATGTTGCGTTGCCACTTCTCGACCCGAGCTCTTCGCTCAACTACCTCGGGCATGGGGCTGGGACCTCGGCCAGGCCGAGGACTACGTCTCCGTCGTGCCACAACCCCGGACCGCACCAAGCGCATTAACCAGCTAAGTCGTTTTCGTGCTCAGCTCTCGTCGAAATTTTACTTTCTATTCGGTTCAAACAAACATTATATTTCTTGTTAAACAAAAAAATTGTTTGTTAAAAACTTTGTTTGTTAAAAATGTCTTTACCCGATTTAACCGGGGGCTCTTTAATTTGTATGAGCCGTTTTATAATAAATGTGTTTTCTTCTTGGTCATTGCAAAGTCTTTTTCTACCACTCCTTTTTCTGAGACTAGTGTGTGGTCAATAGCCGGATAGCCTGGTTTCTTTCTAAAGTCGCTCGAGTTTAGTTCGCTAAACAGGCCTCGGAGAAACACTCCGCCTTTGGGATATGGAGGTTGAAGCCAAAGGCCGACCCGCTTGGAGTCTGGAGATCAAATGTATCATGTTAAAGCACGACCGAAGCACATATTAATTTTAAGACCAATTTTGGATTGGCACAAAAAAAAACTTGATTTAGTTCGGACGTCGAAGTTTTTACATAAGTTTTTTGGCTTTTCGAGCTTATGGCACTTTTAAGCTATTTGTATGTTTTTCTCTTAGGAGGCGGGACATCCTCATGACCGAGGTGGCCTGCATAATAATTTAGCTCGGGAGATCTTTTCCGACCCACAACTCGGTATCTTTCCTACCGACTTACACCTCGGCGTTGGCGAAACGCACATGACATCTGGACTAGTTCCCGAGGAGATTCGATTGTTAGGTTGGTCGGCCGCACTTAACCTGAGTCTCGGGGGATACTGTGTGTCTCCAGCATAGCTCTCGTAGTACAACGTCGGATGCCTTTAATGTATCGACAATATCAACGGGGGACTCCGACTAGAGCCGAACCCACCAAAAGCCAAGGTACTCCGAGAAGTCCTCGGCAAAATGTTCTCGGATATTGCTTTATATGCATCAGTTTTGAATTGTGTCTTCGGTCAATAGTTGGGTTGCCCTGCTCCTGTGATTGCCTGCTACATTCCGCTTTGTTCGGCTAGGTGTGCAAAGGGAGAACCACTGCGATTGTACTTCTGATTTAACTGGTCAAGTACCTTAGTGGTGAAAGACGAAAATTGACTGTCACAATGAGCGCATACTGGTCAGCGATTCGATGACTCTGTCAAACTATAGATCGATAGAGGTTACCCCGTGAGCCTTTCATAAATTTGGCCGGAGTGTTGATGGTTTGACCTCGGCTGACGCCGAATACTAACCGGGGGCTAGTAACTGGCCTCCCAAACTTTAAGCTCCTATGACTAAGTGAAAGTTATAAAGCCTAGATATCTAATTGGCTCGTTTCCGCTAACACAATCGCCTCCGGGCACCGAGACGTCGGCTAAGGGTTGTCTTGTTACTGCGGAAACACCCTGCGTAGCATCTATGAAGGGGTAGAAGCCGAAGATGGGCCACTCTCAAATGATAAACGATCGCAAAGGAATCAAAATAGCATATTGCATAAAAGCATTTGTATTCAATATGCGAGTGTTGCCTTCTGTAATCATCGTTATAAAGCCATAAATATGCATCAATTTGACTTAAGATTATGGCCAAGCTGGGTTGCCTGGCTCTTGTGCTTACCCCCTACGTTCCCGATTGTTCGGCTAGGGGGTAAAGGGAGCACCTCTGTGATTGTTACTTTCGGGTCATCTGGATTAGTACCTCAGACTGGGCGAAGCCAAAAGCTAGCCATCTAAAGAATATAATTGGTCGGCAATGACGGAAGTGAAAATTTTGGTTCATAAGACCACAAAGTTCGGGAACATTCGCCGAACTAAATCCTCAATATTTTCCTCCCACATTGATCGGAGTTGAGGTTTCACGATCATGGTCAACATGCTATCCTAGGAAAAGGAACTTATAAATGAACTATTTTTCCCAGAAGATGTTTCTTACGTTAAGTAGTAATATAGCATATCTCTCCGCGTACCTTTGTTTATAAAACCGTATGGCCGGATTGCCTTGTTTGCCGTAAATCTTTGCCCTTATAAAGGCTTTATAAAGTAGGACAAACACTCATCGTCTACTAGCCGAGGAGGTTGAAGCCGATGGTCGGTCAACAAAGTCTTGTACAATGCGGATCCGAGCATTAATGATGTAAAGTACTTGGATACATAGAATCATTATACATAAATTGTGTCGAACATAACAACGTTTGTGTCAAACAAATGTCGATCCTTAATTCGACCACCCGTGCCCAAATTAAGGCTCGGGGGCTACTGCATTACCTATTCAATGCAACAAATTCAAAGTACAATACGGTTTCCAAGGAGATTCGATCCTCAGGTTGGTCGGCTGCACCCAACCTGAGTCTCGGAAACTATGGCGCACCGCGTTTCTGTTCCTAAGTATGCTGCTGGGCAAGGACTTGATCATCAGGCCGATTTCACAAATCGACCTAAGTCTCAGGGGCTACTGGGATCTGTGGTTTTATTATTTCCTTCGGGTGCATCTCGGGTTTTAGACCGACACACACCTTGAGGGCTACTGGCTATACATCTCGGTAGTAAATAAATTGCGGCGATCGTAAATAAATCCCCCCAAAAAAAACAGCCCGAGACCAAGGTGGTGCACCACCTTGGAAGCAGTCCGGCATAAAGCTTGGATGCAAGTGGCTGGCTCCCTAAAGGGCATTTTCGGCATTAAGCTCGGTTGAACTCCTTCAACCTTTTCAAGACCGAGGTAATCTATGACACCTCGGATACAATCCGGCGTTGGAGCTCGGACACAGTCCGGCGTTGGAGCTCGGATGCAAAAAAGACACCTCGGATGCAGTCCGGCGTTGGAGCTTGGACGCAAGAGGACACCGCCGCACGAGAGACACTGCGGACCCGAAGTGTGGCGTAAAAAATAACAAGGCATCGATAAAGGCCAAAAACTTAAAGGGCTCCTCGGATGCCTGACGTGTGAACTCTTCGGATTCAGCTCGGCGATCCTCAAGATCGGACATGGGAAGATTTGTTAAACCAGTTTTCAAGACCGACGACCGAAGACAAAGAACTGTTTTGAAGAACCGAGGAGCGTCCCCAACTTGAAGACCGGTTCAGGGGGCTACTGACGGTGTCCTAGACTAGGGGGTACTCACCACGTCGTCTCCCGACCAGTGGGTCGGGCCGAGGACCCCCAGGGTAATTCACTAATGGGCCACTTCGGGCAGCCCATGATGCATACAAGGGAGATTCCACAAGACTTGGCGCACAAGACAAGGACTCCTCTAAACCCTAGGCATACGGTGCATTATATAAACCGAGGCCAGGCTATTCAATAGACAATCTCAGATTCATTACAACAATCTCGTGGTAGATACCTGTACCATGTACTATCCCCCATATGAATACAATCAAAAGCATGACGCGGGGTATTATCTCCTTGAGAGAGCCCGAACCTGGGTAAAATCATGTGTCCATGTTACCATCGCTCCAAGATGCCTAGCTTAGGACCCCTACTACGAGATATGCCGGATTCAGAACCGACACCGGTGCTTGGGTGCTGTTCTTACTTGAACAACCTCCCACTTATGATGAACCCCCTCGCAAGCATCCGCAACTATGAGAAAAGTATTAAGATAAAATCTAACCATAGCATTAAACGTTTGGATCCAAATCAGCCCCTTACGAAGTAGCGCATAAACTAGGGTTTAAGCTTCTGTCACTCTAGCAACCCATCATCTAATAACTACTCCACAATGCATTCCCTTAGGCCCATGAATGGTGAAGTGTCATGTAGTCGACGTTCACATGACACCACTAAGGGAATCACAACATACATATCATCAAAATATCGAACACATATCAAATTCACATGATTACTTGCAACATGACTTCTCCCGTGACCTCAAGAACAAAGGTAACTACTCACAAATAATAATCATGCTCAAGATCAGAGGGGTATTAAATAGCATAATGGATCTGAACATATAATCTTCCACCAAATAAACCATATAGTAATCAACTACGCAAGGTAATCAACACTACTAGTCACCCACAGGTACCAATCTGAGGTTCCGATACAAAGATTGAACACAAGAGATGAACTAGGGTTTGAGAGGAGATGGTGTTGTTGAAGATGTTGATGAAGATTGGCCTCCCAAAGATGAGAGGGGTGTTGGTGATGACGATGGCTTCGATTTCCCCCTCCGGGAGGGAAGTTCCCCGGCGGAATCGCTCCGCCGGAGGGCAAAAGTGCTCCTGCCCAAGTTCCGCCTCGAGGCTGCGGCGTTTCATCCCGAAAGTCCTCCTCTGATTTTTTCTAGGTCAAATGTGACTATATACCAGAAGATGGGCACCGAAGGTGGGCCGAGGAGGCCACGATACACCAGGGCGCGCCCAGGGGGGTCTGGCGCGCCCTGGGGGGTTGTGCCCACCTGGCTGGCCCCCTCTGGTAGTTTTCTACTCCAGTATTTTTTTATTAAATACAAAAATAATTTTCGTAAAATTTCAGCTTCATTGGAGTTGTGCAGAATAGGTATCTCTGATGTGCTTTTCTTAGGTCTAGAATTCCAGTTGCCGGTATTCTCCCTCTTTGTGTATACCTTGCATATTATGAGAGAAAAGGCATTAGAATAACTCCCTAAAGCATTATTATTCAACAAAACATAGTAAATAACAGTAGAAAAACATGATGCAAAATGGACGTATCAACTCCCCCAAACTTAGACCTCGCTTCTCCTTAAGCGAAAACCGATATTGAAAAGCATGTCCACATGGTTTGAGAGAGAGGTGTCGATAAAAACAAAATACGGACATAGAAGCATCATGCTTATTATTATAACAGCAACAAACTCTAACATAAGACTTATTCAGTACATTTTTATCATATAGCTTCTCATGAACAAGTAACAATTCATCACAACATAGAAGTATGAAGCATAAACCTTATTGAAAACCAACAAACTATGTTCTCAGTCAATTTTGCAACTACAATTCATTATATTTTCAGGAAGGGTCTCATGTCGGAGCCTTTTGGCAAGTCCACATACTCAACCATCATTTAGGCTTCTATGATTGCTAACACTCACGGCATACTCATGAACAAAAAGTTTCAACCAGACACATAGGAAGATAGGGGCTTATAGTTTCGCCTCCCAACATATTCACCTCAAGGGTGATGACAACAATAATAACTCATGACCACTCATATCCAACTGGATATATGTGCCTAGATCTTTCCTCACCACATGATGCTTGCAAAAAGAAAAAGTAAAAAGGCATAGGGAAGAATACTTTGAGTCTTGCATAAAAGTAAATACATGAAAGTAAAAGATAGGCCCTTCGCAGAGGGAAGCAGAGGTTGTCATGCGCTTATTAGTTTGTATGCCCAATCCCTTAATGTAAAAGAACGTCACGCTATATTGCCCCCTATGATAGCAACCTTTATTATGCAGTCCGTCGCTTTTATTACTTTGCCATCATAAGTTCGTATAGCGCTCAATTTTCTCTTACACTAATTGATCAAACACTTTTAGAAGCAATTTTTATTGCCTTGTTGCACCGATGACAACTTACTTGAAGGATCTTTCTCGATCCGTGGGTAGGTATGGTGGACACTCAAAGAATGAATTTGGGGTTTGGGTTTTTGGATACACAAGTAGTATTTCTACTTAGTGCGGAATTTTTGGCTAGCAAAGATATTGAGCAAGCACCACATGTTGAAGGATCTATGACAATATAACTTCTATGTGGATATGAAAGCATAAATCATTACGTCGTCTTCCTTGTCCAACGCCAATAATTTTGACATATACTATTTGATGGGGGCTCACAATCACAAAAGATGTCCAAGATAGTGTATTTGCATGTGAATCTTCTCTTCCCTTATTAATTCTTTCATGAATTGCATCATTGACCAATGCTATGTTTGTCAATCTCCAACAAATTTTACTACTTATACTTTTCCTTATGTGATGTCATTACTCACTATAAGATTAGCATGTGATTCTTTTCATTTATTTTCCTTTCCTTTATTTTGATTGCAACAAGAACGTAAAGAGGCAAAAACTCAAACTAAACTTTATTATATAACTCTCACTCGATTACATAGATGGATAGGCCACGAAACTAACACACGAAAATAGATCATGATAAGCTTTTATTCAACTAAAGCAAGGGAAACTAAAGATCGAACTAAATTAGGTAAAGGTGAATAAAAGTGGTGGTGATACGATACCGGGGCACCTCCCCCAAGCTTGGCTCAAGCCAAGGGGAGTGCCCATACCCGTGTGCTCAAGTCTCCTTTGGTGGTGGTGATGAAGAAGGTGGCGGCGTCGAAGAAGCCTTCTTCTTCAACTTATATTTAAGCATAAAGTTTTCCTCCCTTAGATCATCATTCTCCAACTCAAGCTTTAGTATCTTTTTGCATAATGCCACCTTGCTCTCCTGCATAAAACGAGAGGGGGTAAATTGGATCTTAGGTTTGTATCTTCTAGGGAGGCTTGACTTCTTAAATTCCACATGCATGTCTCCGGGTTGAGGCAATGGATCATCCTCTTCCTCAGAGCTATCATCTTTTGTTTCCTTAATGGTAGCGTCTTCCTCCTCCTCTGAGGTCAGAGATAGGGGTAAATTTCCCTAAAGATCTTTGGGTCTGAAACATAGGGATCAACATGGCTCTCCCCCTCCGAATCTTGAGACGACATATTTTCAGATCTGTCTGGGAAACAACACGAAACAAGAACAGAGGATTTTTCCGTGATGCGGTCATCAAAACAGTCGGGGGTATATATAGAGAATTTTTATTCTTGGGAAACAAGCATATGGAAGGAAAACGGAGTAAGGAAGGTGACCGAGGTGGGCACAACCCACCAGGGCGCGCCCAGGGGTGCCTGGCGCGCCCTTGTGTATTGTGCTCACCTCGATCACCTTCCAGTTTATTTCTTTATTTCAAAAAAAAATTAAAATTCCAAAACTGACAAAAAATATTTTTGCGGATTTTTCGGAGTCCGTTTACTTACCGTATCACGTACCTCCTATTTTTTTGAATTCTGGAGTGTTCCGAAAGGTTTCTCTTATGTGTTCCTCCGGTGTCATGGTTTGGATAACATTGCTTTCAACGTTAATAGGCGTACCTGAGATATAATGCTTAATTCTTTGTCCATTGACCACCTTCGGGTTAGTACCTTCGGCGTTATTAATCTTGATAGCTCCAGAACGATAAACCTCTTCGATAATATATGGTCCTTCCCATTTGGAGAGAAGCTTTCCTGCAAAAAATCTTAAACGAGAGTTGAACAAAAGAACATAGTCTCCTATTTTGAATTCCCGCTTTTGGATTCTTTTGTCATGCCATCTTTTTACTTTTTCTTTGAATAATTTGGCATTTTCATAGGCTTGGGTTCTCCATTCGTCTAGTGAGCTAATATCAAATAGCCTCTTCTCACCGGCAAGTTTGAAATTATAGTTAAGTTCTTTAATTGCCCAAAATGCTTTATGTTCTAATTCTAGAGGCAAATGACAAGTTTTTCCATACACCATTTTGTATGGAGACATACCCATAGGATTTTTATAAGCTGTTCTATAGGCCCAAAGTGCATCATCTAATTTCTTAGACCTGTTGACAGTTTTTTGTAATATTAATTTTATTTCTCTATTGCTAAGTTCTACTTGACCACTAGATTGAGGATGATAGGGTGATGCAATTCTATGGTTAACATCATACTTAGCAAGCATCTTGCGGAAAGCACCATGAATAAAGTGTGAACCACCATCGGTCATTAAATATCTAGGGACTCCAAACCTCGGGAAGATAACCTCTTTAAGCATTTTAATGGAGGTGTGGTGATCAACACTACTAGTTGGAATAGCTTCTACCCACTTAGTGACATAATCAACAGCAACCAAAATATGAGTGTACCCGTTAGAGGAAGGAAAAGGCCCCATATAATCAAAACCCCAAACATCAAATGGTTCGACAACAAGTGAATAATTCATAGGCATTTCTTGACGCTTACCGATATTACCAATTCTTTGACATTCATCACAAGACAAGACAAACTTACGGGCATCCTTGAAGAGAGTAGGCCAATAAAAACCAGATTGCAATACCTTATGAGCAGTTCTATCTCCCGCATGATGTCCTCCATAAGCTTCGGAATGACATTTCCGTAGGATTTGTTCCTGTTCATGCTCAGGTACACAACGTCTAATAATACCATCTACTCCTTCTTTATAAAGATGCGGGTCATCCCAAAAGTAATGTCTCAAGTCATAGAATTTTTTTCTCTTTTGTTCGTATGTGAAGCTAGGTGGTATATATTTAGCGACAATGTAGTTAGCGTAATCAGCATACCAAGGTGTGTTTTGAGAAACATTTGTTGCAGCTAACTGTTCGTCAGGGAAACTATCATCAATAGGTAGTGGGTCATCAAGAATATTTTCTAACCTAGACAAGTTATCAGCTACGGGGTTCTCAGCTCCCTTCCTATCAACGATGTGTAAGTCAAATTCTTGAAGCAAGAGAACCCACCTAATGAGACTAGGTTTAGCATCTTTCTTTTCCATAAGGTATTTTATAGCAGCATGATCGGTGTGAACAATAACTTTGGAATCAATAATATAGGATCTAAATTTATCACAAGCAAACACAACTGCTAAAAAATCTTTTTCAGTGGTAGCATAATTTCGTTGGGCACTGTCTAGAGTTTTACTAGCATAATGGATAACATTCAATTTCTTATCAACTCTTTGTCCTAGGACAGCACCAACATCATAATCACTAGCATCACACATAATTTCAAAAAGCGAGTTCCAATCAGGTGGTTGTACGATAGGTGCAGAGGTTAAGGCTTTCTTGAGTGTTTCAAAGGCTTCCACACAATCATCATCAAAAACAATCCTTTTGCAAAAGATTAGTAAGTGGCCTAGAAATTTTAGAGAAGTCTTTAATGAACCTCCTATAAAAACCAGCATGACCAAGGAAACTTCGAATACCTTTAATATCTTTAGGACATGGCATTTTCTCAATTGCATCAACTTTAGCTTTATCCACCTCGATACCTCGTTCGGATATTTTATGCCCCAAGACAATGCCTTCATTAACCATAAAGTGGCACTTCTCCCAATTCAAGACGAGATTAGTTTGTTCACATCTCTGCAAAACTCGATCAAGGTTGCTTAAGCAATCATCAAAAGAAGTTCCGTAAACAGAAAAATCATCCATGAAAACCTCCACAATCTTTTCACAAAAAATCAGAGAATATAGCAGTCATACATCTTTGAAAGGTAGCAGGTGCATTGCATAAACCAAAAGGCATACGTCTATAAGCATAGGTTCCAAAAGGGCAAGTAAAGGTGGTTTTCTCTTGATCGGATTGTGACACAGGTATTTGAGAGAAACCAGAATATCCATCTAGGAAACAAAAGTGTGTGTGCTTAGATAATCTTTCTAGCATTTGATCAATGAAAGGTAGAGGGTAATGATCTTTCCTAGTAGCTTTATTTAATTTTCTAAAATCAATTACCATTCTATAGCCAGTGACAATTCTTTGTGGAATGAGTTCATTCTTATCATTAGGAACAGCGGTAATACCTCCTTTCTTAGGGACACAATGAACGGTACTTACCCATCTACTATCAGCTATGGGATAGATTATACCTGCTTCCAGAAGCTTTAATATTTCAGTTCTTACCACTTCTTTCATCTTAGGATTCAACCGCCGTTGGTGATCAACAACGGGTTTAGCATCAGGTTCCATATTAATCTTGTGCTGACATAGAGTGGGATTAATGCCCTTAAGATCATCAAGAGTATATCCAATAGCAGCCCGGTGCTTCCTTAGAACTTTTAATAATCTTTCTTCTTCATGTTCTGAAAGGTTAGCACTAATAATAACAGGATATATCTTTTTCTCATCAAGATAAGCATACTTCAAAGTGTCAGGCAATTGTTTCAATTCAAACACAGGATCACCTTTAGGTGGAGGAGGACCTCCAAGAGTTTCAATAGGCAAATTTTGTTTCAGGAGAGGTTGTTGTTCAAAGAAATTTTTATCTATTTCATTTCTTTCACGCAAGTGCATATCATTTTCATGGTCAAGCAAATATTGTTCTAATGGATCAGTGGGAGGCACAACAATAGAAGCAAGACCAATTATTTCATCCTTACTAGATAATGCTTTATCACGAGGTTGTCTAATAAACTTGGAAAAATTAAACTCATGAGACACATTACCAAAACTGACACCGATAGTTTGTTTTTCACAATCTATCTTAGCATTGACAGCGCTCAAGAAAGGTCTACCAAAGATAATGGGACAAAAGTCATCTTGTGGGGAACCAAGGACTAGAAAATCAGTAGGGTATTTTACTTTCCCACACAAGACTTCAACATCTCTAACAATCCCAAGTGGTGTGATAGTGTCTCTATTAGCAAGTTTAATAGTAACATCAATGTCTTCTATTTCAGCAGGTGCTATCTCATCCATAATTTCTTGGTATAGAGTAAAAGGGATAGCACTCACACTAGCACCCAAATCACATAAACCATGATAGCAATGATCTCCTATTTTGACTAAGACAACAGGCATGCCTTCTATGGATCTATGTTTATCTTTTTCATCAGGTTTAGCAATTCTAGCAGCTTCATCACAGAAGTAGATAACATGCCCATCAATATTTTCTACCAAGAGATCTTTAACCATAGCAACACTAGGGTCTACTTTAATTTTCTCAGGGGGGTTAGATGTTCTTATATTACTCTTACGAACCACAGTTGATACCTTAGCATGTTCCTTTATCCTAACAGGGAAAGGTGTTTTTTCAATATAAGCGGTAGACACAACTGGATCAACATTGTAAAAGATGGTTTCTTCTTTAGCTATGACCGGTTCTTTAATTTCTTCTTTAATAAGGGGATGATATTTAAACCACTTCTCCTTAGGGAGGTCAACGTGAGTAGCAAATGCTTCGCAGAAAGAGGCTACTATCTCAGAGTCAAGTCCATATTTAGTGCTAAACTTGTGAAAAGTATCGGTATTCATAAAAGATTTAACACAATCAAACTCAAGCTTTATACCTGACTCATTACCTTCGTCGAGTTCCCAATCTTCAGAGTTGCGTTTAATTCTTTCCAAGAGATCCCACTTGAATTCAATAGTCTTCTTCAAATAAGAACCAGCACAAGAAGTATCGAGCATGGATTGATCATTATGAGAAAGCCGAGCATAAAAATTCTGAATGATAACTTCTCTCGGAATGTCATGATTGGGGCATGAATATAACATTGACTTAAGCCTCCCTCAAGCTAGAGCGATGCTTTCTTCTTCACGAGGCCAAAAATTATATATATAATTCCGATCACGATGAACTAGATGCATGGGATAAAACTTTTGATGGAATTCCAATTGCAAACGATTCCAGTTCCACGATCCAAGATCATCACATAGCCTATACCATGTCAATGCTTTTCCCTTCAAAGATAAAGGGAAAACCTTCTTATTAACTTCATCTCTGGGTAAACCTGTAAGCTTAAATAATCAACAAATTTCGTTCACATATAATAGGTGCATATCAGGATGTTCAGTTCCATCTCCTGCATAAGGTTTAGCAAGCAGTTGTTCTACCATACCCGAAGGAATTTCATAACCAATATTTTCAGTAGGTGCTGTAGGTTGAGGGGCAACTAATTGTGGTTCCGGTCGAGGTGAAGATACCCCGAACAAACCCCTCAAAGGATTGTTTTCCATAGTAGCAAGTAGCAATAAATTTCAGCATGTAGTGTAAGTTTTTCCTTACCGATTTCCACTTACCAAGAGCGCTTCACTCCCCGGCAACGGCGCCAGAAAAGAGTCTTGATGACCCACAAGTATAGGGGATCAATCGTAGTCCTTTCGATAAGTAAGAGTGTCGAACCCAACGAGGAGCAGAAGGAAATGACAAGCGGTTTTCAGCAAGGTAATTTCTGCAAGCACTGAAATTGTAGGTTGATACGTGTCCATCGTATCTACTTTTCCAAACTCTTTTGCCCTTGTTTTGGACTCTAATTTGCATGATTTGAATGGAACTAACCCGGACTGACGCTGTTTTCAGCAGAATTGCCTTGGTGTTATTTTTGTGCAGAAATAAAAGTTCTCGGATTGACCTGAAAATTTACGGAGAATATTTTTGGAATTAATAAAAAATACTAGCGAAAGAATCAATCGGAGAAGGCCCACCACCTGGCCACAAGCCAGGGGAGCGCCCCCCCCCCCTAGGGCGCGCCCCCTGTCTTGTGGGGCCCCTGGAGCTCCTCCTGTAGGAGATATGCCCTAGAGGCAATAATATATGTTATTGATTATCTCCCTGTTCATAATTAGGTTTATGTTCCATGCTATAACTGCTATGGTTCTCGAGTCTACAATAACCACGAGGCTCGGAGGAAGACTCATATGCACGTGTGGAATAATAAACGGTAAAATGTACTCCTAGTCTGGCCTCTAAGACTGGCTCAAGTATTGCATGATGATCCTGTTTTCCTGATCATGGGCATGGCTATGCCGGCAATTTTGAGGGCACAATGTTAGAAGAACATTTGTGTTGAATCGACCCGAATTGATGTTATGCTATGAGATTCATTCGTCATAAGTTAATGGTTAAGAACACAGAGATGGTTAAAGTTTGCATAATTCCTTAGACCATGAGAGTATCGAGTTTCTTCATGCTTGCTTCATGAACTTTGGGGTTTGTTAAACGTCATCCGTAAATGGGTGGCTATTACGGCGGCTTACGGGTTCATGGAAAAGTGTGTCAAGTAACTTGATAGCTCGAGATTGGGATTTGCTCCTCCGACGATGGAGAGATATCTCTGGGCCCTCTCGGTGTTACGGTATCCATCATCGTCTGGCCAGACACAGGGTGATTTGATCACAGGGATGCCGGAACACGGGAACGAGAAAAGAGAACAATACCGGTAACGAGGTAACTGGCATAGTGGACAAGTTGTTGATCCACGGGGATGCCTACATGTCTCACCTCGGGTATTTGTAACATATCGCGAAGCAACAGGAATAGCACACGGCAACTGGAGGTTCACTCGAATATTCATTCGTGTGGGTATAGGGGTCAATATGGGTGTCCACGGCTCCGATGTTGATCATTGATCGGAAGGGGTTCCGGGTCATGTCTATGCTTCACCGAACCTATAGGGTCACACGCTTAAGGGTCATCTATCTACTGAATACTAGACAGGGAGTCTGAGAGAAAATCACCGAAAAAGTTTTCGGACACCGGAAAAGTTTCGGACAGCGGAAAAGTTCCGCAGAGAGAACACCGGAACAGTTTCGGTAAAACTGAAAAGTTGTTTCAGGGGATAACATAAAGTCAAATTGGTTTTGGCACATGCCTGATAATTCTTGGAGGGTGCCAGAATCATTCTGGAAACTTTCTGGAATTTTCCGGGATGAAAACCGGAAATGTTCCGGAGCTGCCGAAACCACTTCAGATGCTTTTCGCAGATGAAAATCACTAAACCGGAATTGTTCTGGATCACATTGAAAATTATTTTAGTGGGTACTGGAAATGTTCTAAGCCCACATAAATATTTTCAGTTCGACCGGACGCTGAAAAATGTCATCATGAATAGTGAAAGTGCTTTTTGGTTGCTTCTTGGAGAAGCTACCTTGAGGGCATTTTGGTAATTTTCATAGTGGATGGAAATATCTGAAAATATCTGGATAACACTATTTATGAATAGTGGAAACACTATTCATGAATAGTAGAATCACTATTATGAATAGTGAAAATATCTGAGGGCATTTTGGTACTTTTACCATTGTCTCTCACCCTATAAATAGAGGTGGAGGGTGCTCTCATATATGACATCCTTGCTCTCATACACATGCCATAGACTTGTCTGGCTTCTCTCTCCCTCCCAGCGAAATAGTTTCGTAGAGCCGAAAGGCTGTCTGGGTTCCGGCAGGAACTAGTTCTGGACGGCGAAGCCCTGCCGGATAGTTGAGACCGTATGTGTGCAACTCTGTAGAGAGATCGTAGTTTCGGTCTTAGTTTGAGAGTGCCTCCCGAAGGGCTGTCCGAGTGACTGTCCGAGTTTCGATGGTCCTCCCGAAGGGCTGTCCGAGTGACTGTCCGAGTTTCGATGGTCCTCCCGAAGGGCTGTCCGTGACACCGTCCGAGGGACTGTCCGACCGCCTCCCGGAGGGCTGTCCGGGGGCGGATGAGGGTATACATCCTCGCGGTTGGGAGGTTGTAAATCCTAGCTGCGGGGATCTGCACCGCCGATCGTCATCGACTCTACTTCCGCTGCGCTACGAGTCGGTAACGAAACAGATCAAACCTTGTATGCAGTCTCCATAGTGATCCTGGGCTGGTACGTAGGTCGGAAATTTTTTGTTTTCTGCTGCGTTACCCTACAGTGGCATCAAGAGCCGTGCTATGCGTAGATGCAGGTTGCGATCTAGAATACATAGAGATGTATGGGTGTTGCACAATATAATTAGGTAGTAGATGAGATCTATTACTGAAAATTATTTGTGCGGGTAGCAGATGAAATCTGTTACCCGATGTTCTTGTTGCTTCCCTGGAATTTGCGTAGTCCTGATCTTGACGGCATGGTGGAATCTCACAAAGTTCTGGCAATCCGCGATCCTTTCATGCTGCTCCTGAGTATGCTGATTGACAGATCAACGAAGTGCTAACAGTTCTTTGGGTTCCACCATAGTTGAGAAAGATGGATGTTTCGCAGATGAAAGGGCAATGCAGATATGATCTGCACGGGGGTCACGCGTATGACGAAGTTCAGTATGGGGCTCGAGATTTTATTATCTCGTGTTTCATACACCCCGCAATGTTAAATCTAGCGACTTGGATTATCATGCTTGATGATGGACATTGGTAGCTTTGGTTTGTTTCGAAACCTTAGAAGCCACGTAAAATAAATTTTTGCATAAACCGATTAGAGGCGTCTAACTTGGTTTTGCAGGATGGTTTGCATGTGCATGTGATGTGGTATAGCAGTGCTCATATAAATTTGATTATGTATGAGATGACTATATGATGTAAATTAACATGACCTGCGTGTCATGATTCGGCATGATGGCTGGAGCCATATGATTGCACTTTAATGACCTGCGTGTCAACCTTATGTAATGCACTTATTTTATTAGCTATAGAGATAGCAATATTATCTGACGCATCGACAAGGTGGTGGCAATCTTCGCGAAGGTGAACACCGACGCGAATGCCGGAGACGAAGAAATAAAGACTTCTCCGTCAAAAAGGGCTATACCATATCATGCTATTATGAATTGCCTGAGATGTTAATCCCTTATGATGCACCCTTCTTGATTGCACGGTAGTCGCTTTTATTAGGGTGATCTCTCACAAAAATATCAAGTAGTTAGTGTTCTCCCAAGTGTAGCACCGTCACAGCATCCTTCCTTTCGAGGTGCGCCATGATCTATATGGGTACGAACGATTGTACGGGTGTAAGGCGGGTGAGGTCAGACCTCGCAGCAAGATCACTTGGTTGTCTTGACGTTCATGGCAGGATCGTCCTGAGCTCGGAACACACGCATCGAAAGATGAACAAGAGTCACATAGAGATGTGATCGGCAAGTTTGCCTACCAATTGAAGTTCGCGCCATCGGTGTTCATCTCGAACAATGGCGTTGAATGGAAATGTGGGTCTTGAATCACTCACAATCAATTATGAGAGATATTGATTTGAGTGGGAGCGCACTTTAGAATTAATTCTTTTAATTCTTAGTGCAATTAATTTTGAACACTGTCTAAGTGTGATTTGCATAATAGTTGTAGAATAATGGCTCGCGTTTCCACCTTCCCTGTTAAAATTGAATAGCTGTTAAATATTTGGTTAAATCTTTACGGTTGGTAACGTAATGTGAGGATTGTCCTCAAGTGTGCCAAGAAGGACTTTGTCCTATCGCATGCTTTCGGTATTCTCCCGCTAATGCTATGGATCATGTGACTCTCGTCCTTCGATCCAAAAGCTAGAATTCCGTTTTCAGTCAAGTGCAATACGTTTGCTTCCATGAGACCTGAACTTCGAAAGTTTGGATAGTTATGTGATATTCATGGAATCTGAAAATCATTTTCAGTGACAGACAAAGGCTAAAAGATATAAGATATCCAAAGCAATGTTTGTTTGCAAACTATTAGTAAAGGAGTTTACTATGCATTAGACTGATAAGAGAGGGATCCAGAAGAACGCCTGTCATATGATGAAAGGTGAATAAAACAACAACTTAAAGAGAAAGGAAGTGTCCGAAGGGTGTTAGTAAGACTTTCACGCCTAGGAAGTCCGGGGCTAATGCCACTCTTAAGTTGGATGCTTCTTCTGAGAGTAGGAGAAATACTAAAAGTTAAACTGTTAGAAGTATAAAGGCAAAAGGAAAGAAGACTGGAATATCCAGCTCATGTATGAATGTTATACAAGTTTTTGATGTATAGAAGGCTGGTCAAAGATATAGTTCTTGGGAATTATGGTTAAACATGTTAATCACTAATTCTTGGGTATTGTGAATTAATCACAAAGATACCCGCTCGATTGCATTCTGTTGCAACTCGATGTAAGAACTACTATGGCCTGAAAGACTAGCCAGGAATGAGGTTTAGATACACGCAGGGAACATAGTAAATGTTACTATGCCTTCCATAGGTGTATTTACTTTCATAATTCATTTTAGAGTTTCACACTCTAGCCCTTTGCATAAGGTATCTTGCAAGAAGGTTGTTCATAAGAGAACTTTTGATGTTCGGTGTTATGAATAACATAAGGGCCATACTTTCATTATGAATGAGACGTATGTTATGAATATTGATAATAATACATTACCTCTGGGTTTACTTTCATAATTCATTTTAGAGTTTCATACACTCTAGCCCATTGCACACTGTTCGTTGCAAAAGAGTTGTTCATAAAACAACAATTGTTGTTCAGTATTATGAATAACATGAAGGGCCATGCTTCCATCCTAGATGGGATGTATGTTATGAATATTGATGGAAATATGATACATCCATAACACTGACGCTAAATGTCGCAAGACTAAAAGAATACCACACAAGTGTGACACTGCATTTGGTCACATTGGAGAAACCCGCATGGAAAATTCCATTATGATGGATTTTGAAGTCGTTTGATTTTGAATCATTTGACACTTGCAACTTTCCTCTGAAAAGTGAAGTGACTGAAATACCGTTCACAGGCCATAAGGAACGAGCATAGAACATGTTGGTGATCATACATTATGATGTGTGTAGTCCAATAAATGTTATTGCAAGTAGTGGATTTATCTATCTTCAGAAATGACTCAAGTAGATATATGGATATTTACTTGATGAGATGTGAGTCTGGATCTTTTGAAATCATTCGAAAGGTTTTCAAAATGAAGAAGAAAATATTGTAACAAGAAAATTATGTTTCTACAATTCGATTGCAGAAAGGAATATTTGAGTTACAAGTTTAGCGAATGTCTGATGAGTTGTGAAAGGGGTTTCATAACTTGCACCTCCCGGAACACCACTGCAAGTGGAAAGTCCGTGAAGATGTAATCGAACCATTTATGACATGGTAAGATCAAAGATGACATAAATAGATTTGCCATTATCCCTTTTAAAGAGTAATGCTTTAGAGACTGCGGCTTTTACACTGAAAAGAGATCCATCAGGTCTGTTGAAATGACGACATGGTATGGTACGCCCAACCATGTTATATCTTTTCTTAACATTTGGAATATGGGGCTTGTGTAAAAGATTACAAACCTATTCCAAATCAGACAAGTGCTACTATGTAAGGTTATCCCAAGTCATTGGGTATTCCCCCACCACTATACCGAGGCAAAGGATTTTGCCGCAAAACGGTATGCTTTAAAAGAGAATAGTTCTTACAAAAGGTGAGTGGGAGGACAGTGCAACTCGATGAGATAACCAGTATCTTCGTCATCAGATCAAAGGAAAGAAACCTTGGAAGTGATTCCGGATTTTCCTACTGCGACTGATACGGAAGTCTCTACAGTAAATGTATGGACTTCGGTTGAACTTGCAGCTGAACCTCGTAGGCAAGGCTCGTGCAAACCTCTCAGGTGCGCAAACGAGATATTGTTGTTGGACAACAGTATACCTACGATACACAAGGAAGCGGTGATGGGCCCTGACTCCGGAATTGGCTAAATGCCAATACAATCCGAGATAGTTTCCATATAAGTGATTCGAGATTAAAATCTTGATACACCTTTCGGAAGACTTAGAGTCTAACGAATATTTATGGAACTAAAAACTGATACGGATAAAATGTTTTATCCATAAAGCTCGACTTGTTGCCATAACAAGTTCAAGGAGTTGACTACTATGAGATTGTCTCACCGTAGCGATGCTTGAAGTCGGTTCAGGTTGAACTAGCAATTAATACATATTTCAATCATGAGATATGAAACATGGATGACAAAAGGATTTCCATCTGATGGAAATAAAACCTAGGACTTGTATGTGATACAGTCCAAAGTAATTTGTCGATCCAGAGGATGCTGATAAGTATGCAAACTTCAGAGTTCCAGCAATGGACAGAAGAGAGCAAAGTGGAGTTGGAATCTTCGTTTTTGATGGAATGGTCAAAAGGGTTTGACTTTATCAAATGGGTATCGAAGATGCTTGTGATTCAAGAAAGTAAGTGGGAGCATAATAATATTTGTAAAAACCGTGTGTACTTGACACATTGTTGATTGGAAATAAATTTCTTGACACGAATTATTACTTCATTTGAAAATAGTTTTTCGATGAAGTACTTAGGCTCAATAGCCTCAATATTAGGCATGATGATCTATGGAGATAGATTTACCTAATGGGGCTAAGCAATGAATACATATTGACAAGATGCTAAAACCTTTTAGCATTTAAAACGCCAAGGAGTGATTCTTGCCGAAGTCACATGGAAATAGTTTTTGCAAGACTCAGTGTCCCAAAACACTGATGAGTGAAATACATGATCGAGATTCCACACACTCTTGTGTTTGGATTAATCATGTATTCCATGGTATGTATAACAACCAGATATGTCCGATACTCCAAAGTTATTGCGAGTATGGATACCAAAGTGATCAAAAGTACTGATCATGGGACAACAGTGAAAGATGTCATTAGGTACTAGAGTAGTACTGATGACATGTTTTCTCGCAAGCAGAGATTATGAAGTGCTCGTTGTAAGTAATTACATCGATACAGTCTTCATCAATGCTCCATGCGATTTTCGATTTAAGTTAAGGGTTTTTGTGTAATACACAATATGGTGGCATGGTAGTTGGAAATTGTTCCAAACAAGATATTGTGGCGAATTCTATAACAAAGTCTAAGTATGTTGACGCTTAAGAAGCGACAAAGAAGTTGTTGAATCATATAGTTCATTCATGAACTTAGTATGGTTCCAAGATGGCTTTGGTCTATGGGACACTATTGCAGATAGTTGCTCCATAGCTCAGTCTGAGGAATCAGGTTTCGACCAATGATTCACACATATGCAAAGCCAAGTCCACACAAAATATGAATTTTGTGAAAGCGTGAAAACGCGAGGATATGCAAAGTTACACACAGAGCTGAAGTCGTCAGATCCGTTGGACATCAGGCTATACCACAAGCGAAGCATATTTTACACCAGTATGCCATAGGTGTAAAGTGCATTAGCATTGACTAGATTATTAACTCTAGTGCAAATGGGAGTCTGTAGGAGATATGCCCTAGAGGCAATAATATATGTTATTGATTATCTCCCTGTTCATAATTAGGTTTATGTTCCATGCTATAACTGCTATGGTTCTCGAGTCTACAATAACCACGAGGCTCGGAGGAAGACTCATATGCACGTGTGGAATAATAAACGGTAAAATGTATTCCTAGTCTGGCCTCTAAGACTGGCTCAAGTATTGCATGATGATCCTGTTTTCCTGATCATGGGCATGGCTATGCCGGCAATTTTGAGGGCACAATGTTAGAAGAACATTTGTGTTGAATCGACCCGAATTGATGTTATGCTATGAGATTCATTCGTCATAAGTTAATGGTTAAGAACACAGAGATGGTTAAAGTTTGCATAATTCCTTAGACCATGAGAGTATCGAGTTTCTTCATGCTTGCTTCATGAACTTTGGGGTTTGTTAAACGTCATCCGTAAATGGGTGGCTATTACGGCGGCTTACGGATTCATGGAAAAGTGTGTCAAGTAACTTGATAGCTCGAGATTGGGATTTGCTCCTCCGACGATGGAGAGATATCTCTGGGCCCTCTCGGTGTTACGGTATCCATCATCGTCTGGCCAGACACAGGGTGATTTGATCACAGGGATGCCGGAACACGGGAACGAGAAAAGAGAACAATACCGGTAACGAGGTAACTGGCATAGTGGACAAGTTGTTGATCCACGGGGATGCCTACATGTCTCACCTCGGGTATTTGTAACATATCGCGAAGCAACAGGAATAGCACACGGCAACTGGAGGTTCACTCGAATATTCATTCGTGTGGGTATAGGGGTCAATATGGGTGTCCACGGCTCCGATGTTGATCATTGATCGGAAGGGGTTCCGGGTCATGTCTATGCTTCACCGAACCTATAGGGTCACACGCTTAAGGGTCATCTATCTGCTGAATACTAGACAGGGAGTCTGAGAGAAAATCACCGAAAAAGTTTTCGGACACCGGAAAAGTTTCGGACAGCGGAAAAGTTTCGCAGAGAGAACACCGGAACAGTTTCGGTAAAACTGAAAAGTTGTTTCAGGGGATAACATAAAGTCAAATTGGTTTTGGCACATGCCTGATAATTCTTGGAGGGTGCCAGAATCATTCTGGAAACTTTCTGGAATTTTCCGGGATGAAAACCGGAAATGTTCCGGAGCTGCCGAAACCGCTTCAGATGCTTTTCGCAGATGAAAATCACTAAACCGGAATTGTTCCGGATCACATTGAAAATTATTTTAGTGGGTACTGGAAATGTTCTAAGCCCACATAAATATTTTCAGTTCGACCGGACGCTGAAAAATGTCGTCATGAATAGTGAAAGTGCTTTTTGGTTGCTTCTTGGAGAAGCTACCTTGAGGGCATTTTGGTAATTTTCATAGTGGATGGAAATATCTGAAAATATCTGGATAACACTATTTATGAATAGTGGAAACACTATTCATGAATAGTAGAATCACTATTATGAATAGTGAAAATATCTGAGGGCATTTTGGTACTTTTACCATTGTCTCTCACCCTATAAATAGAGGTGGAGGGTGCTCTCATATATGACATCCTTGCTCTCATACACATGCCATAGACTTGTCTGGCTTCTCTCTCCCTCCCAGCGAAATAGTTTCGTAGAGCCGAAAGGCTGTCTGGGTTCCGGCAGGAACTAGTTCTGGACGGCGAAGCCCTGCCGGATAGTTGAGACCGTATGTGTGCAACTCTGTAGAGAGATCGTAGTTTCGGTCTTAGTTTGAGAGTGCCTCCCGAAGGGCTGTCCGAGTGACTGTCCGAGTTTCGATGGTCCTCCCGAAGGGCTGTCCGAGTGACTGTCCGAGTTTCGATGGTCCTCCCGAAGGGCTGTCCGTGACACCGTCCGAGGGACTGTCCGACCGCCTCCCGGAGGGCTGTCCGGGGGCGGATGAGGGTATACATCCTCGCGGTTGGGAGGTTGTAAATCCTAGCTGCGGGGATCTGCACCGCCGATCGTCATCGACTCTACTTCCGCTGCGCTACGAGTCGGTAACGAAACAGATCAAACCTTGTATGCAGTCTCCATAGTGATCCTGGGCTGGTACGTAGGTCGGAAATTTTTTGTTTTCTGCTGCGTTACCCTACACCTCCGACCTCCAATCCAACTCTATATATTCCTATTCGGGGAGAAAAAAATCAGAGAGAAGAGTTCATCGCGTTTCACGATACGGAGCCGCCGCCACCTCCTGTTCTTCCTTGGGATGGCAGATCTGGAGTCTGATTTGGGCTCCGGAGAGGGGAAATCGACGCCGTCGTCATCACCAACCATCCTTCATCACCAATTCATGATGCTCTCCGCCGTTCGTGAGTAATTCCATCGTAGGCTTGCTGGACGGTGATGGGTTGGATGAGATTTACCATGTAATCGAGTTAGTTTTGTTAGGGTTTGATCTCTAGTATCCACTATGTTCTGAGATTGATGTTGCTATGACTTTGCTATGCTTAATGCTTGTCACTAGGGCCCGAGTGCCATGATTTCAGATCTGAACCTATTATGTTTTCATGAATATATATGTGTTCTTGATCCTATCTTGCAAGTTGTAGACACGTATTACGAGTTATGATCCGCATCCCCCAGGGTGACAATAACTGGGATTCTTTTCGGTGATTACCGTAGTTTGAGGAGTTCATGTATTCACTAAGTGCTAATGCTTTGGTCCGGTTCTCTATTAAAAGGAGGCCTTAATATCCCTTAGTTTCCATTAGGACCCCGCTGCCACGGGAGGGTAGGACAAAAGATGTCATGCAAGTTCTTTTCCATAAGCACGTATGACTATATATGGAATACATGCCTACATTATATTGATGAATTGGAGCTAGTTCTGTGTCACCCTATGTTATAACCGTTGCATGATGAATGCCATCCGACATAATTATCCATCACTGATCGATTGCCTACGAGCTTTTCACATATTGATCTTTGCTAAGTTACTTTTCCGTTGCTACTGTTACAATCATTACAACACTGCTACTGTCACTTTGCCATCGTCACCGTTACTTCCATACTGCTTTGCTACTAAATACTTTGCTGCAGATACTAAGTCTTTCAGGTGTGGTTGAATTGACAACTCAGCTGCTAATACTCGAGAATATTCTTTGGCTCCCCTTGTGTCGAATCAATAAATTTGGGTTGAATACTCTACCCTCGAAAACTGTTGCGATCCCCTATACTTGTGGGTTATCATAGGTAACAGATAGTTTGATAGCAAGATAATTGGTAACAAGCAAGTAACGGTAATGGTAAACAAGGTGCAGCAAGGTAGCCCAATCCTTTTGTGGCAAAGGACAGGCCAGAACAATCTCTAGTAATAGGCAAAGTGTTCTTGAGGGTACACATGAATTTCATCTAGTCACTTTTATCATGTTGGTTTGATTCATGTTCGCTACTTTGATAATTTGATATGTGGGTGGACCGGTGCTTGGGTGCTGTTCTTACTTGAACAACCTCCCACTTATGATTAACCCCCTCGCAAGCATCCACAACTACGAGAAAAGTATTAAGATAAAATCTAACCATAACATTAAACGTTTGGATCCAAATCAGCCCCTTACGAAGTAGCACATAAACTAGGGTTTAAGCTTCTGTCACTCTAGCAACCCATCATCTAAAAACTACTCCACAATGCATTCCCTTAGGCCCACGAATGGTGAAGTGTCATGTAGTCGACGTTCACATGACACCACTAAGGGAATCACAATATACATATCATCAAAATATCGAACACATATCAAATTCACATGATTACTTGCAACATGACTTCTCTCGTGACCTCAACAACAAAGGTAACTACTCACAAATAATAATCATGCTCAAGATCAGAGGGGTATTAAATAGCATAATGGATCTGAACATATAATATTCCACCAAATAAACCATATAGTAATCAACTACGCAAGGTAATCAACACTACTAGTCACCCACAGGTACCAATCTGAGGTTCCGGTACAAAGATTGAACACAAGAGATGAACTAGGGTTTGAGAGGAGATGGTGTTGTTGAAGATGTTGATGAAGATTGGCCTCCCAAAGATGAGAGGGGTGTTGGTGATGACGATGGCTTCGATTTCCCCCTCCGGGAGGGAAGTTCCCCGGCGGAATCGCTCCGCCGGAGGGCAAAAGTGCTCCTGCCCAAGTTCCGCCTCGAGGCGGCGGCGTTTCGTCCTGAAAGTCCTCCTCTGGTTTTTTCTAGGTCAAATGTGACTATATACCAGAAGATGGGCACCGGAGGTGGGCCGAGGAGGCCACGACACACCAGGGCACGCCCAGGGGGGTCTGGCGCGCCCTGGGGGGTTGTGCCCACCTGGCTGGCCCCCTCCGGTAGTTTTCTGCTCCAGTATTTTTTATTAAATACAAAAATAATTTCCGTAAAATTTCAGCTTCATTGGAGTTGTGCAAAATAGGTATCTCTGATGTGCTTTTCTTAGGTCTAGAATTCCAGCTGCCGGTATTCTCCCTCTTTGTGTATACCTTGCATATTATGAGAGAAAAGGCATTAGAATCACTCCCTAAAGCATTATTATTCAACAAAACATAGTAAATAACTGTAGGAAAACATGATGCAAAATGGACGTATCAGTACCAATCTGAGGTTCCGGTACAAAGATTGAACACAAGAGATGAACTAGGGTTTGAGAGGAGATGGTGCTGTTGAAGATGTTGATGAAGATTTGCCTCCCAAAGATGAGAGGGGTGTTGGTGATGACGATGGCTTCGATTTCCCCCTCCGGGAGGTAAGTTCCCCCGGCGGAATCGCTCCGCCGGAGGGCAAAAGTGCTCTTGCCCAAGTTCCGCCTCGAGACGATGGTGTTCCGTCCCGAAAGTCCTCCCCTCATTTTTTCTAGGTCAAAAGACCTTATATACCAGAAGATGGGCACCGGAGGTGGGCCGTGCTGGGCACAACCCACCAGGGCGCGCGCCTGGGGGGCCTGGCGCGCCCTGGTGTCTTGTGCCCACCAGGGTGGCCCCCTCCGGTAGTTATTTGCTCCAGTATTTTTAATATAATCCAAAATAATTCTCCGTAAAGTTTCAGATTATTTGGAGATGTGCAGAATAGGTATCTCTGATGTGCTTTTTCAGGTCCAGAATTCCAGCTGCTGGTATTCTCCCTCTTTGTGTAAACCTTGCATATTATGAGAGAAAAGGCATTAGAATCACTCCCTAAAGCATTATTATTCAACATTATAAATAACAGTAGGAAATCATGATGCAAAACAGACGTGTCACGCGGCAAGAGGGTTGTCAATCCCCTTGATCTCGTTATTTGCAAGCAAGTGAGATGTGTAGATGATAGTTGATAATTGAAAATTGGAAAATAAAACAAAACAAAGTAAATGGCAGTAAGGTATTGAATGCGTTTGTAAACTTATAAGAGGATAGACCCTGGGGCCATAGTGTTCTCTAGTGGCATCTCTCATGTAGTAGGCATACGGTGGGCAAACAAATTACTGTTGGGCAATTGATAGAAAAATGGATAGTTATGCAATTTTTATTTACGACAATGGTCATGTATATATAGGCATCACATCCATAAGCAAATAGGCCGACTCCTGCCTGCACCTATTACTATTACTCCACCCATCGACCGCTATCCAGCATGCATCTAGAGTATTAAGTAAAACAGAGTAATGCTTGGAGAACGATGACATGATGTAGACAAAGAGAATTCAATTAATATGAACTAACCCCATCGTTTTATCCTTAGTGGCAGCAATACAAAGGCGTGTCTTGTCCCTCCACGGCGACCCGGTGCACCTCGATGTGGCGCATTGTCGGGTGGGAGTGTACGTCGACGAACTCTTTGTGCTCCTTGTTATAGTTCATGTCACGGTGAAGGAAGTCACAGATCTTGGGGACGTCGATGCATTATGAGATGGTCATCGTTGACTTCAACATCATCAAATGCCCCGTGGGATCAATTTAGATATGCATGCATGCAAGAGATCACATGGAATGCGAGAGAAGCGATAATGACATGAAGAGAAATGACCCAACAATGCCATGCCATCTCCCAAAACCGCCTAAATCATACTAAAACCGTCTAAGATGGATTTACCAAGTTTCAAATATTTGACAACCTGTTTGGCTGGGGAGAATAATGGTAGAGAATGTGAAAGGCGTATGCGACATGTAATCCACTGTTTAGTTGGGAGACTAGGGAGTTGTGGAGGGAAGGGAATTAAGGGGGTCAATTGCCACATATCTCTTCCAGCCCTCCCTCGTGGTACTTCACATGGGATGTTACTTCCTTCATGCTAATTCAAGTCATACACCAAACATGGTTTCGGGAATAAAAATCAACTCCCCTTGCCTAATTCCTTATTAAACTTCCATCTGTAAACTCTCATTCATTTTCTTCATTGTAGCCAAAAACGCTGTAAGGGTCAAAACTGTACCAAGATCGACTTGAGGGGGGATTTGTTCATCGAGGCAAATTTGTTGTGAAAAATGGACTTCTTTCATTCCTTTTTAGGGTCTTCTTTCATTAAATCGTGATGGAGCAACATGCCCTAAATTGAGGCAAATTTCTTCTCTGACTATTAATTTGTTTTTTGGGCCGAGCTTAGTACTAACATTCTTTTAGCAACAACACATTTTTTGGAGACAATCTGAGAATAATACTTTTTTGGAGGGGTTTTGAGCAATAACACTAACAATTATAGTAATGGAACGTGTGAGGCTTGTTGTAGCCCATCTTGGATCTGAATTCTTTGCGGCCCATCACATCCCCGTTTCGGGTAGCAGAACAGCCAGTCTGCCAACAGGGCCCACCAGGCAGCCTCACACCAACGTGAGCCCCAAGACACAGAGAAAATCCCCATTCTATGGCGGCCTCTGCGCCTCCCTCCTCCTCCTCCTCCCCCGTCTCGCGGCCTCCACTCCACCAGTCCACCGCTGCCCCCGCCTCCGCCTAGGGCAGAGGGCTGCCCATGGAGCTCTCCAGGATCCGGACCTTCGAGAAGCGCCTCCTCCGGCCGCTCCTCTCCCTGCCGTCGCGCTCCAGGGCGTTCCAGACCCTGGCGCGCTCCGCCCCTCCGCCGCCCCGCGCCCCCTCCCTCCTCCTGCTCCGCACGCGCCACCTCGCTCCCCATCCCCATCCCCACCCCCGCAGCCGCGCCTCGCTGCCGCCCCTCCGTTCCTTCGCGTCCGTCTCCCCGGCCCCGTCGGCCCCGGGGAGGGACCTCCAGGGCAACAGCGGCAACGACGACGAGGGCCTCCCGCCCGCGCCCCTCCCGCCGCCGCCCGAGGAGCTCGGCTCCGACGACGACGCCTACTACCAGGAGCAGCTGCTCGAGTACACGCAGGAGGACGAGACCCGCCTCGTCCCCGTCAAGGCCTACTTCCCCTGCACCAGGTCGCTTACCTGTCACATCTCACTACGCGCTTCATGGTTATCGTAATTGGGGTTCGGGGCTCATGGGCCTTGCTGTTGTTCTTCATGCAGCATCAACCTCAAGAGCCTCCAGTCGCAGAATTCCTTCAATGTCATCCCGCCCACTTCGCGTGCCACCAATTATGTTGTCCTCAGATACTATGATGTCAAGGGCGACCCCGAGGTGAGCGGTAATCCTGTTCACATATCTGTTTATCACTTGGTTCCAGTTTCTCTGGTCCATTTCCGCCGGAGTTTGTTCACTCATACGCAATGTGGCCACCATTAGGTGGTCTGGTCAGCTGAACCTAAGAATTAATGTATTTCCTGTACCAAAATTGTGTGTCAGTCCACACTTGTTATCTAAAGATGAAGATTTAAATAGGCACGATTTGCAAAGGGCTACTTAACCGCTTCAAAAGTATCTGTAAAAATAATAGATGGGGAAAATCACTTCCACTTTTATTTTTCTAGGATATCTTTATTCAATGGTCATTTATTATTCAATGGTCATTTATTATGCGAAATGTGGTTAAGCTAAAACAAATCTCGCAGTCTCATTTCCTGACACCTTACATGGAAGGTGATTATCCTCAGCCTTTTGTTCAAGCCGAGATAACTTGGAATAGAGGAGTATCAGTTTACACACGGAAGAGCGAAAGAACGAGCTCTCTGCAATGCTACAACCCTAGATTTAAGTTTTCCAAGAGAAAAGCTCGATACACGACTTACTTAGTGGCCTTTGGCCATTGTCACAGTAACACAGCCACACTATTCTGACCTATATAGCGTACATGCTGGCTAAACACAAAACATGTCAAGGAGGAACTGCCTTGGCAACTCTCCGTTTGTTTTCTCTATAGTTATTTGGACAAACAGTGGGATTATTTAGAGCACAGCAAAATGATTTAGAATATATTTGGACTTGTGGTCGATATCTAATAGCTTGATTCTTGTCATGCTTTTGCTCAGTACATATTTCTGCTAGGGCACATCTATACTTCTCAGACTTGTGATTGGTGTCTTGTTTATTCATACAGTATTTTATCATTCTTTGGTCTGTTCCTAAGGATCTAATAGAGACTAATGGGCTGTGTCACCTGCTATTTTGCAGGGTTTTAAGACCGGTGTCATAGATGAGAGCCATTGCCACTATATGGTAGTTTTCCAATATGGGTCCATCGTGCTGTTCAATGTTTCTGATCATGAAGCAGATGGATACCTAAAAATTGTCGAGAGGCATGCTTCAGGGTTACTGCCAGACATGAGGAAAGATGGTAAACTCCTCCTCAATATAAGAAAAGAGTACTTATCTGATTTGATACAGTATAGCTCCTGAATCTTCATCTGATAACTGTTACTGTTTTCTTCCTCATACGAATGCTATGTTCTCCAATGACGAGATGTTTCAAATTTAGTACTCCAACATAAATATTTGGCGATGCTCCTTGTTCACGTGAAAAGGTGATACGATGTCAACAGGCGCGCGTAGAAATACAGTCTAAAATCTAAATGGTATTCAATAAGCAACAACGGTCAAAGAAAATTTAGGTAGTTGTATGTTGCCTTCTTAGAGATGACCGCTAGCTATTTATGTAATATAGTCGATCTTTGTTTTCTGTTTTCACATGCAGACTGTACTCTTATAACGACTATGGCATTTCCTCTTAGTCGAAACTGCTAATGCAATTGTACGATCTTGTCCTATTTTGTGATAATCTATCTGGCCTTTAACTTTATAATTTACAGCTCGTATAAAATGGTATCACAGTTTGTTGGATGTTCATTGCTGATTAATGGTGAGGTTTGCCTTTTCATTTCGGTCTTTTGCAAAAGCAAATAGCCTATGCTCTAGGAGCCGCATTCCAAAAAAACCAAATAAATCCACCTGCATGATATGCATGTATCATTGTGATTACTGTTGTAGTAATCTAATCGTTAATATTTTCTGAGGATTCAACCTTGAAACCTTAAACTGTAGATTACGCCGTTGTTGAGAAGCCTACCTTGGAGACGTGGATGGAGGGTGGACTTGATTTTATTATACTTAAGGATCTAAGTATTGATGGTATTCGGACAATTGGAAGTGTACTTGGTCAGAGTATCGCTCTTGACTATTATATCCGGCAAGTATGTACTCGTTAGTTTCATACATATGGTTATGAAACTTCGAAATATCTATTTAAAAATCTTCACTGATAGGTGGATGGAATGGTTGCCGAGTTCACGGATATAAATCGTGGAATGGAGAAAACTGGTACCTTCACTATGGAGAGGAAAAAGCTTTTCCAGTTAGTCGGAAAGGCTAACTCTAACTTGGCAGATGTCATTCTTAAGCTTGGACTTTTTGAGAGGTAAGAATTGCATCATACTGAGAGGTAAGCATGTAAACTCAATATATGCTACAGTGTGCAGTTTCCATTTCCTGAATTTGTGTTAGGATGTGACTGTTGGACTAATCTTTTATATAGTGCATTTTTTCGTCTAAAGGGTAAATAGTTCCCGAGCTCTGGAATATAAACAAGCTAGATAATTTTCCTTCCATTTCCCATCTTAAATACTATGTTTTCTTGCATGTGTTTTGACCACCTCTTATTCTTTGTGCTGTCATCAACTAGTTAGTCGTGTTGTACATTTGTGTCCACAAATCTTCTGCTTTATGTGATCATGTCTGAGATAAGTATTTTGCTTTGTTTCCTGATTTTGTGTTAGGATATGACTGGTGGACTAACTTTTATATAGCGTTTTTTTTCTGTAAAGGGTAAATAGTTTCCAAACTCTGGAATATAACAAGCTAGATAATTTTCCTTCCATTTCCCATCTTAAATACCATGCTTTCTAGCATGTGTTTTGACCACCCTCTTATTCTTTGTCCTATCATCCACTAGTTAGTCATATGTTGTACAGTTATGTCCACAAAATCTTCTGCTTTATGCGATCATATGTGAGACAAGTATTTTGCTTTGTTTCTAGTTTATAAGTTCTGTGTAATGCTGAGAGATGCCAAAAGCTGATGTATTACGATCAAACTTGCATTGTTGCATAATCATTGATGAATAAAATTCTCATATTACAATCCAAGTCATGCAGTACTTTTGTTGTTAAAAAAGCTCATTTGCCGGATAGCGAGAATCATGGGAAATACTCTGGAATACTACACTAGTGTCAAAAAACATCTTACATTATTGTACGGAGGGAGTAGTATTTGTTGTCTACTGGGAAATAGGTGTATCTCTTTGCTGTCTTTTTTGTGTGGCTTAGATCCCAGCAATGTATGTATAATGAGACATCATGGTAATTCAAATATTTTATATATCCATTAGTATTATTGCTCTGCAAGTGCAGGTTTGCTGTTTTTTTTTCTTTTATAACAAAAAAATATGTTTTGTTATTTATGCAAATATGTACACTAAGAAAAAATTATGAAAATTGTAAAAGCCATAAAATATCTATACTAAAAAAGTATGAAAATTGTAAAAGTCAGAACATGTGTTGCCCTTGTATTTCTGAAAGTTTATAAAATTGTAAAAAGCTGAACAGATGTTGGCCTTGTAATTATGAACTATTCTGTGTCGCTAAAATGAACTCTACATGTATCTGCACACATTTACTTGCTTGTTGCATAGTCATTGTCAAATTTAAATCTCATATTAGTATATTACAGTGCAAGTGCTATATGAATGAATGTCTGGTATTACCTTTTTGGTAAAAAAATGTCGTTAGGAATGCCAGAATCATGGGAGAAAATTGTATTTATTTCCTGAATGGAAATAGGTGTGTTACTTCTTAGTGGTCATCAGCTCAGTTTTATGCCAGCATTGCATTGTCTCAATTGGATTGACTTTTTTGGCGTTCTTCATTTCAACTGTTTAAGTATGCAGACAAAGTCCATATCATAAAAATAGATATAATCTACCGTACATACTATGTTGGTCTTATTTCTCTGCAAGTACAGGTGTGCTGAGAGCACCTGTCTTATTCTAACACCAAAATTGTGTGTTTGCGTATATGCAAATCTGTGCATTGAAAGTTGAAAATTGTGAAAAGCCGAAGGGGTTTCCCCCTTCCAGCTCACAACACTCTTCTGTATTTGTCCAGTGGACGTTTACTTACAACTTTGTCTGCTCAACCAGGTCAGACATTGCTTGGAAGAACGCAAACTATGCTCAGATCTGGGAGTTCCTCCGGGACGAGTACGAGCTAACCCAAAGATTTGGAAACCTTGATTTCAAGTTGAAATTCGTCGAGGTAAGAGTCATATGACCAGCGCATGGTTTATATTATCTGAAGATCTCTGACAGAGGGTCGTGATTTTTGCCTGCAGCACAACATCCGGTTCCTCCAGGAGATCCTCCAGAACAGGAAGTCGGACTTCCTGGAGTGGCTGATCATCATCCTGATCAGCGTGGAGATCTTGATATCTGTGTATAACATTGTCCAGGAGCAGATGTAGAGCGATAGCAAGAGACCAATACGTCGTTGGTGAGAGCGAGTGAGCGAGATCATCGCCAGAGCCACGAACGAACCACACTGTTTTGTCCACTGAGTTTTTCCATTCCATTCCATTTCTCCCCCCGGTAGGAGCCCCCTGTAAAGAATGCTTAATTTGAACCTCATCCTACATGAATGATCACGTAGTCTAGTCTTAGCGCAGTCGCTTTGTGCGGAGGTCGTGTTGCCGTTGTTGTCTAGTTCAAGTGTGAAAGATGCGGATGGAACTGGGGATGTGAGATGAGATTCCTTTTCCTCTAAAAAGTGTGAAATGCGGATGGCCGAGGTAGTAACTGGGCGGCGTGTGACTGGCACGCGATGGCGATGGGTGCTGTTTGCGTTCGTGGTCGAAAGGTGGGCGTGTGATCGTGTGATTGATTGGCTGATGTTGGCTTGGCAGGGCGCGTGCAGGGCATAAGGCACCGCAACTATTCATATCACTGCCTTTTCGGATGAGAATTTTTTTAGCTCGGAGCCATATTACCGATCTAATCTGCCGGGGAATCCTTGATTATTATATACTACTAAACTAACGTTATATTAGCACTAGTAAAGCATATCCATCAGCCATTTTAGCCACTTGATGATCCCTTGATTAAGCCGGCCAGACGGCCAGATGCATGCCGTACGTGCCTAGCCTGCCGCCCTGCCGGTCGTGGTTCGTCGTCGTCCACCTCCCTCCCCTAGCAAAAATAGCGAGGCGCTCCGGCTGACTGACCCACCCACCGACGTGGCCGTGGCAGAAAAATAGACTACTCCCGATCCGGCCCAATCCTGGCCCACCACTTGGCGCCCCTCCCCGGCGGAATCTCCCGTGTTCACACCGCCAAATTACCCAAACACCCTCCTCCCCCGGGCGACCTCCCAAGGGCAGAACCGTCACTCACAGTCCCCCAGCACGCCCGTGCGTCCCGCCCGCCCTCGTGGCCGCACGATCGCCAGATCCAGCGGCCGCGGTCGCCCTACCAGAAGCTTCCGGCCCGGTGTATATAAGCGCGAGAGGGCCAGTGGCCTCCATCGTCTTCAGCCCCGCTCCCCCTCCTCCCCGTCCGCCCCCACACGCACGCACGCGTTTGACATTTTCCGCCGGAGCCCCAGGCAGCCATGGCCGCCAAGTGCTACCCGACGGTCAGCGACGAGTACCTGACGGCCGTCGCCAAGGCCAAGCGCAAGCTCCGCGGCCTCATCGCCGAGAAGAACTGCGCGCCGCTCATGCTCCGCCTCGCGTAAGGAGGCCCCCTCGACCCGCCGATCCCCTCCCCTCACTCTCGTCTCGCCCTGGCGCGATCTGACCTGATCTGATCCGTCGTGTCCGCAGGTGGCACTCGGCCGGGACCTTCGACGTGGCCACCAAGACCGGCGGGCCCTTCGGCACCATGAAGTGCCCCGCGGAGCTCGCGCACGGCGCCAACGCCGGCCTCGACATCGCCGTCAGGCTCCTCGAGCCCATCAAGGAGCAGGTCCCCATCCTCTCCTACGCCGACTTCTACCAGGTGACGTACCCTTCCCCTCCCCGATCCGATCTCGCCCGCCCAGATCGCGGCGGTTCCATCCATCCTCGAAACGAGGCATTAAACCCGATATGATTTTTTTCGTTTCTGACGCGTGGCAGCTCGCTGGAGTCGTCGCCGTCGAGGTGACCGGCGGGCCCGAGGTTCCCTTCCACCCGGGGAGACAGGTGAGGACCATTTCTGCTTTCCCCCGACCGGCCATAAGATTTCTCTAGGGTTTAAGCCTGTGTTGTTTAGTTTACTTGCGCTGCCTGACTGAAATGATGCACCATTTCTGTATCTTATCCTTGTGCGGGATGCGGGATGGTGGACCTGTCAACGTGTATTATTGACTTGAGTGACGGCAGATGCGGTATTGTTTAGTTGGGTGGTTGGAATAGTTGGTCCAGATAAAATTGTTTATAGAATGGCGATTTGGCGAAATTATGGGGCTTGTTTATTGCTGTGATGGATGCATCCAAGACAATTATTGCGGCTTCATGAGTGGGGTGTATTTTTGTTCCATTCAATGTCTGATGCTGATCTGATATAGCCATATAACCAGGAAAAAGAAATGACATGGTATTCCATGAAATTCTAGTCCATGTGTGGTGTGCTAATGAGAGTTCAGGGGAAATGGTGTTTTGGTCCAGCAGTGATGATTGAATCTCATGTGTGGGGTTGCTGCATTGGTGTGAGCATGGTAGATCAAGAGGGTTATGAAGCTAATTAATCTTCTGCTGCTAGGTTCTACCTATATGCCATACAGTTACAGATGTCAGGTCTCTTTGTTCTATTTTAGCTTTCCTGCACAATTTTACAATGTTAGCTCGAATAAACACCTTGGCCTGTACTCAATTAAGGTTGCTTGTTAAAACTGTTGTTATCCAATGTTATGAAAAACATGTGTTGGTATGGTTTTGTATGATATGCACAACTACACGTCCTAGCAGACAGCAGCTACATACCTATGTATACATTTTCCCACCGAGGTCTCAAGCTTTAGTTAAATGTCGGTAGATAATATTAGACTGGGAAGTTAGTCTGCGATACATCTGCTGATGATTACATTCCATGCATATTGTTTCTTAGGCAACATTGTATGCGTATGTCTAGAATCTAGATGCTTTGCACAGTTATCCACTTGTAAAACTAACATTTAACAAAAGAGGTTGTCAAACTTGCCCACTTGATCTTTATTATTTCTCACCTACAGATGTTAGGTCATTGTTTATCTTCATACCTTGGTTGAACTATGTGATTCTTGTTCACTTTTCTATCTATATGAGATAACTGCTGATTGGAAATAGTATTTTAACACGGTGTATGTACATGAGTGTTTATGCTTCCTATACTGTTAGTGTGTGGTTGAGTTAGAGCATGTATGTCCTTGTATTCTCATAGTGCTGTCTAAAATCTGTGTACATGGAAATAACTGACGAACTGTGGTTCCTTTCACCTGTATGTGTGTGTATTGCACACTGTTTGTTGTGGATGCTTATAATGGGTTGACTTTGTTTGCAGGACAAGCCCGAGCCTCCTCCAGAAGGCCGTCTTCCTGATGCCACCCAAGGTACTATTGTGCAGCATCTTATATATCAACACAACTACAGAACTTCTATACTGATAAACATTGCTGATTGTGTTGCTATTTTTGGTACCAGTATTGTAGAATGTGTTGGCATATCATCATGTAGGCATTTAGCAATTCATAGTGGTATCAAGTGGTAGTTATGTAACCATGTTTGTAGTGGGCATAGTTTCATGAGAGAACACAATTAACTTTGATTAATAATCATTAGATTTTTTTATATTACAAATTGAATTCCATAACTTGAATGCTTCTCAAAGATTAGGTGCACCTATGAAATTCTTTAGTTTTATGTCCCAGCCTATGCAATGCACCCTCTGAATGCTGGACCATGCCCTTATTTGCTCATCTTCTATACTCAGTGTTAAACGGAGCATGCTTGACTATATTTCATCCTGTTAATTTTATGGTGGGTGGATTGGTTGATTTGATTTTACCTGGCTGACATGGTGAACTTACTGTTGTATCAGGCTCTGACCACCTCAGGCAGGTGTTTTCCACTCAGATGGGTTTGAGTGACCAGGACATTGTTGCTCTTTCTGGTGGTCACACCCTGGTTAGTCCAACTGCTCAGTTATCAGTTTGAGTGACCATGCCTGTTTGTAGGCTTGATTGAAAGGTTGTGCTTACGCAGCTTTAATTGTTTGATGCAGGGAAGATGCCACAAGGAGAGATCTGGCTTTGAGGGACCCTGGACCGCCAACCCTTTGATCTTCGACAACTCTTACTTCACGTATGTGATATATATGCTTTATGAGAGCGTGTCTGCAAAAGAGCCAAAGCTTTCTGTTTTATTTATTTTTCCTGCTCATGCTGTTGTTTACTCAAACCAAAATTTTCATCTCTTTACAGTGAGCTCCTGAGTGGGGAGAAGGAAGGTCTTCTTCAGTTGCCGACCGACAAGGTCCTGCTGACTGACCCGGCCTTCCGCCCACTTGTGGACAAATATGCTGCGGTACACCCTTGATCCTTTGTAGCCTATTGGCCTCTTAGAGAGTTCGTCTTTGGCTACCATATATACCCTAGCAATGTGGTTTGAGATCTGAGACGCTGGATGTCGAATGATTTTGCAGGATGAGGATGCGTTCTTTGCTGACTACGCCGAGGCACACATCAAGCTCTCTGAACTTGGGTAAGTGACGCGGTCATTGCTGTCCCTAAAGCACCCACCATTGCAACGACAACTTGGTTGTGCTACGTCCTCAGGGAGTAACCCATGCCTTGTTTGTTTTTCAGATTCGGCGAGGCCTATGAGGGCTGCTGCTGATTCGAGGTCGGCGCCTGAGGGGGGTGGGTAATGAAGAAGAAGAAGATCATGAAGAAGAAGAAGAGCAATAAGAATCTGTCGTCGGCCCCGTGGCCATTTCATGTGTTTGTCTGGATTTGGATTAGATGGATCGATCGATGGGGGTGTTGCATTGTTTTGCTTTTGACGTGACGCCTCGTGTCTTGTGATGGGCGTGCTTGTAGTATGAACCGCTAAGTGTTATGTAGTTCCTTTCCGGTTGTTATTCCCTGTCGAGGACGAAATGAAAATTTGGTTCCCATCATTTGGCCCTGGAGCTCATCTCAGTGTTTGTTTTACCAGCTTTGTGGTGGTGCCTGTCAGCTAGTTTTGTGTTATACTCGATCTTGCTCTCGCATTGTCGTCCCTGGATATGCGTTATACTCGCATTCGAGCTGCTACGCGTTCTATCATCGGCGTTTGCTGTTGGCAGTTGCATCGAGTGGTCGGCAGTGTCATGACCTCGCATTTGATGCGAAAATCTCTGTTCCGGCCGTGCATCGGCCAGCACCGTGGCAGGCAAAGGCAGTAGCCAGAACTTCAACTGAAAATCATAACTCGCAAATATCTTTTTTTGATCTTGCGTTTATATCGAGCTATATATATATATATATATATATATATAAAGAGGGAATTAATGATTCCCGATTCACCAAACACCAACCAATGGGAACGGCTGGAAAAATCAACACAGGTGAGCCCTCCCTCCCTCCATTCCGCCCCTCGCTTATAGTATAAGTTAACAAGCCTCCGCCTCCGCCGCCGTCACCAACCTCCGCAACTCGGTCCACCAATCCACCTCCACCACCACCACACCCCGACCCGCACCACCATGGCCGCCTCCTCCTCCTCGCTCCGGATCCCCGCACCAACCCACCACCCCGCCGCGGGTGCAAGGCCACTCCGCCTGCCATTCCACTCCGTCTCCGTCCGCCCCCGCCGCTCCCCAGTCTCCGCCTCCTCCTCCCCGCAGCAGGCGCCGGGACCGGGCGACGGCGACAACGCCAACGGGCCCACCGGCGTGCCCGTGCCCGTGCCCTTCTCCCGCGACGCCGCCATCGCGCTGCCTCGTAAGGCCGGCAGAGACCTCTCGGGATAGTTTGTTTGTGTTTGGTGCTCGCTGCGCTTCTGCAGGTTGTAATATCAGCCTGCTTGTTTGCGAATGCAGGGCCGCTGACCAGCGCGGATCTGATGGGGGAGGCCAGCGGCGAGGGCCTCAAGGTCGCCTACCAGGTGCGCTTCTTCTCTCTCGTCCCCAAAAACTTCTCACCATGATGAATAATTCTGAGTATCTGACCTTGATGCAATGCAACTCCGATCGATCCATTTCAGGGGTGCCCGGGAGCCTACAGCGAGGCCGCCGCCAAGAAGGCCTACCCGAGCTGCGAGACCGTGCCCTGCGAGTACTTCGAGACCGCCTTCCAGGTACCATCCGTCGTCCATCAATCCACTCCACTGTCCCCTGATCCTCTCCAATCCCGTGCCTCCTCCTCGCCGCGGGATCCTCTCCAATCCATGGGACAGTTTCAGGACATGTGTTATCATATATTGCAGTGCTGAAACCATCAGAGTAGTATGCACCGAACGATATCTTGCAATCCAAACTTAGCACCAATTATTACCATAGGAACCAACAACAGGTTCTGTGCACGGTTTCAGCGGGCTGTTTTTTAACACCCCTAGTTTTGATCCTGTCAGACATCGACCAGCACACAGTGATGATGTTGTCCATCTAACAGGCTGTTGAAAACTGGGTGGCTGATCGCGCCGTCTTGCCGCTGGAGAACTCATTGGGCGGTAGCATACATCGCAACTACGACCTCCTACTCCGCCATAGGCTGCACATTGTAGGCGAGGTACGGCTCGCGGTTCGTCATTGCTTGCTCGCGAATCGTGGCGTCAAGATTGAGAACCTGCGGAGTGCCATGAGCCATCCTCAAGTAAGTATGACCTGCCCCCACTGTTTCATGTATTCATTCCTGACACTCTTTGATTTGCCTGTTTAAATGCCTTTTGTTATCTCTTCAAAAAAAAATTTAGGCCCTTGCGCAGTGTGAGCAAACTCTGACAAAGTTGGGAATTGAACATAGAGAAGCTGTTGATGATACAGCTGGTGCAGCCAAGGTAGGACGCTGTTCGATGGCATTATTTGGTTCACGAAATTGCTGCTCACCTCTTTGTTAGCAGTAGTTTCAAACATCAAGTTAATGTTGTCGTCACTGATCAAAGTAATATGGGCCTATCAGCATATTGCAGAACAAAATCTTCAAGACACCGCTGCAGTTGCCAGTTCGTTGGCTGCTCAACTTTATGGACTGGATATTCTTGCAGAAAATATCCAGGTAGAACTAGTTCATTCTAAACCTCTACGAGATCATCTTCACTTTTTATTCTTGAACTGTAACTCACCTCTTTATACAGGATGACGCGGATAATGTAACCCGCTTTATGATGCTGGCTCGGGAGCCCATCATTCCTCGCACTGATAAGCCATTCAAGGTATGTGTTGCAGGGAATCTTCCTGCAATTCCTCGTTCCCCCCTTTCCTGGTAAATGCTAATGAAATGTTGCTCTACGATCGTATGATCTCCAGACTAGCATAGTCTTCTCTCTGGAAGAAGGACCTGGACAGCTCTTCAAGGCGCTTGCAGTGTTTGCTCTGAGGAAAATTAACCTCACCAAGGTATCTTGAGCAACATCATGCTCTTAGTATTTCATCAACACTCGTGCGTATTTGAAGCTGAGCTGATCAGTGCTGCATCCTTTTTGTATGGTCTGCAGATGGAAAGCCGTCCACACAAGAAAAGGCCTCTACGTGTGGCTGATGACAACTCCACGCCGCTCAAGTAAGAACAAGCTTATTCATTTGATTTACATTTAACAGTGCACACTTTGAGCTGCACGGAAACTGTATTGTATATATGATACTAACATTTCTCAAACTGTTGCGCCAGGCACTTCGACTACCTTTTCTATGTAGATTTCGAGGCGTCAATGGCTGATCCAAATGCTCAAAATGCTCTGAGTAACTTAAAGGTGTGGTTTTATTGGTTGGTATGGTCTGGTTGTTAAGCGAGCAAGCGGTGACTCAATTCATCTCTGTTTTCGTTTTTGCAGCAAGAGTTCGCCACCTTCCTAAGGGTTCTTGGGAGCTATCCTACCGATGTTACCGAAACATGAATGCCGGGCAGCTGAGCAAACAGAAGTCCTCCCTTGGTCGTCGATATTTGGCTCTGGAAGAGAAGCATTTTTTTTCACCGGTCACGATGAAGAGACCCACCTGGCAGTT
This sequence comes from Elymus sibiricus, assembly GCA_039707655.1. Taxonomy (NCBI): domain Eukaryota; kingdom Viridiplantae; phylum Streptophyta; class Magnoliopsida; order Poales; family Poaceae; genus Elymus; species Elymus sibiricus. The sequence goes on from CM077665.1 coordinate 62,210,328, forward strand.
TTTAGCTCCATGATTCAGTAAATCTTCCTGGGGGGCTTCTCTGTTCTTTCCATGGGGACAGTAGTTCTCCAGATATTCTTTATTATCCTGTGAATGTGAGAGAGAACTCTCAACATATACATCTCTTTTGCCCGAGAGCTCGCGAAATGACAGGCTTTTATTATTATAGGAGTGCTTGCTGGAGAATAGTGTTGGTCGGTTTTTGTGTGTCTTGAATAGTGATGGTGATAGTTTAAAGTCTCAAAACATTTAGCGTGATGTTTATGTTTGAGGTTGCTGTAATGCGTGTGTTATTTGCAAGGTTGATTGGTGGGTGGGTTAGCTAACATGTGCGGTCCAGACTGGGTTGTTGGCCCAGTGTTCGACTGTGGTGATGCCATCGGATGGCCTTTTCACTACTGCCATGGTAGAAATCAGAAAATTGTGAGAAGCTACTTCAAAACATAGATTGGCACAAGACGTTCTATTCAGACCGAGAAACGAACAAAAAAGAGATAATCCAGCTATGGATTAAAATTCTTCTGTGAATTTTACTTTCAACTACTATTCGTGGCTGAATTTTCTTCTTCTGTTTCATGTTCTTTTCATGATTTCAACTACTTATCTTTTCTGCAAAATCATGATTTCAACTACTGATCATGTAATTATCTGTCTTGATAGTGACAATGATAGTTTGAACTCAAGCATTGTGTGTGATGTTTGCATCGTTGGTTGGTGGGGCTGCGTTGGCTAACATGTGGTATGCGTGTATAGTTAATGTGTGCATTACTTTACCAAAAAAATAATATTCAGGGTATGTTAGTTTGCTCGTCTCTGTGCACACAAATTCTTGACTACTCGATCAGCATATCACACTCTCTCCGTGATAATATGCATATGTAGTGCTGGGAAATTTCTATTCCCCGTGTAGGTCGATAGATATCGACGAAACCCACACCCGTAAGAGTGGCTATGCATATTTGGGTCCGCCCAACTAGAAACTTCCCAGAACATTTTTCTGTAATGCCGGAACATTTTTCAAATCCATGATATTTTTCAAAAAATTGACACATTTTTAAATATTATTGAATTCATGAACATTATTGTTTGAATTACATAACATTTTTTTGATTTCAGATTTTTTGCCAGATTTAAAAACCAAATTGAATGGCTGAAAAACTAATCGAAGAAAAATATATCGGAGAAGCTCATAGGTAGAGCTCTCTATCTTTATTTGTGCCAGCCCAATTTAGCGTTGCGCTGGGACAGTGCCCGTTTGTCACCTCCCCCGCCTTACGTGAAATCACTAATTAAGGGATACCCGTGTCAAAGGTCACTCCCACCTTCCCAGGTTCCGACAAGTGGTGCACTACATGTGCGCCACTTGTTTAAGGTTTTTTCCTTTTCTCGTAAATTCTTTTATTCAAAATGTTTTATCTCTTAAAACCGGGCTTCCAAATCCTGAATCGTTTTCGCCGTTGGATTTCTTGCGTCGAGATCTTTGAAAATAGATCCCATGTTAATAGGTTTCGATGAAAAAAAAAATCAAAAAAGAAAAACAGAAGAATAAAAACAAACCGGAAGAAGGGTTTTCCCCCACCTTTTCCCTTTCCGACACGCATAGTTGTGCCTCTCGGAAAAGCAAATCGGTGCCTACACACGAAGCAAATCTGTGGCTCACGTCGAAGCAAAACAAAAACAAAGAAAACGTGTTTTTCCCCCTTTCGAGAGACACAACTGTGCGTCTCGCGGAAGCAAACCTGTGCCTCACGAAGAAGCAAATTTGTGGCTCTCATGGAAGCAAAGAAAACACATTTTTCTTTTCTTTTCTTTTCGAGGGGGCACATCTGTGCCTCTCGCCAAAGCAAACATGTGCCTCCACGAGAAGCAAAAGAATCACGTTTTTTTTTCGTGTTTTGATGTGCCTCTTGTGGAACCAAATATCTGCCACTTGCGGAAATAAAACACGATTTTTTTTTGCATTTTCCCTTGAAAACCAAGAAAAAATCGGGCAGAAACTGAAAAGCCAAAACACCCCATCTAAAACCCGAAAACGCGCACAAAAAATATATAATAATATCCTGAGGCAACGCCCAGTACGCGACATGTGGCGTGCTCTCAGCCCACCAAAAAGTGACTCTTATGAGGCTCCTGCAAGGGGTACCCCTTAGTTACTTGCTCCCCGCCTTACGCGCTGATCACCAAACACGCACTCCCACAATCGCTCGCTTAGGTATGGGCTGATCCATATCCACGACTTTTCATGTGCCTTTCTCCCACCGGTTTTGGGAATGTTCTAGAACCTTCCCTGCATTGGCCTTTTCTTTTTATGTGTTTTTTCTTTCGGTTTTATTTGTCGTATTTTCCAATTTAAAATTTGGAACCTTTTTAAAATTAAGGAATTTTTTTGAACTGTCATTTTTTTATATTTGGGAATAATATTTGAAATTTCTAAATATTTCTAGAATCTTTTTTTAATTCATGAGAAAATTTTGAATCTATGATCCTTTTTAATTAACTAACAGTTTTAACAATTTCGAAACTATTTTTGAAATTCCCGATTTTTTTATTCAACGAGCATTTTTTGAAGTTCAGAACATTTTTTAATTCGTAGTAATTTTGAATTATGGATATTTTTTTAAATCTGAGAAAATTTTCAAATTCGTGAACATGTTTTCAAATATAGGAACATGTTTTCAAATATTGTTTGAAACTCAGGATTTTTTTAATTCTTGAACATATTTTTAAATCTGAGAACATTTTTCAAATTCATGAACAATTTTTTAATTTCATAATATTTTTTGAAAGAAAGAACTTTTGTAAAGTCATTATTTTTTTTCAAATTGTGAACCTTTTTTATTTTTTAATTCATGAGGATAATTTGAATTCATTTTTTTTTGAAATTCCTAAGGTTAAAAAACACAATTTTTTTTTGTAAATAAACCAATTAAAAAAGAAAGGATAAAGACTGGGGCGCCTGAAATTCGTAAGAAAAACAACCTCCGTTTTGTAGTGGAGTCAAAAAAATAAAGAAGAAACAAGAATCAAATTTTAAAGATGCAGAAAGTTAAGAAAGCTACAAGTACATATGGATGTATTCTACATGTGTACTCCCTCCATTCCAAAATACTCTGCATATCAGTTTTGTTTTGAGTTAAACTTTGTGAAGTTTTTTTTTTTGACCCACTTCATAAAAAAATATCAACATTTTCACAGTACTAAATTAATAAAAATCCATTTCGATGTGTGGCGGGCAACTTCTATATATGCTTGATCACCGCTCTTTTGTACAAGTGGTTCATCTCAAAATTGCTTGTTTAGTGCCGATATGATCACACAATATTCAACTTATTAGTTTGGTTAGGAGGTACAAGCATGCCAGACTGATATTCAGTAAATTGGTTGTTCAGACTTCAGAGTGACACTTGTGAGAGTATAGCAATACCAATGATGCTTGTTATTCTTCGTGTGGGATCAAGGGGAAATCTTTTTTTGTTTGCTAATGGATGATGCATACACCATCAGGATGTAATTTTTATTGTTATTTTAGCTTTATATATGGCGTACACCGTGCCAACGCCTATGGTTCTGAACTTCTGATTTTATAAGAAATATCAACATTTTCACAGTACTAAATTAATACGCACCCATTTCCATTGTGGAGGGCGACTTCTATGTATATTTGATCACCACCCTTCTGTACAAGTGGTTCATCTCAAAATTGCTTGTTTAGTGCCCATATGATCACACAATATTCACCTTAGTTTGGTTTGCTTATCATTCTTCAGTTCAGAGTGACACTTGAGAGAGTGGCAATGCCAATGATGCTTGCCATTCTTCGTGTGGGATCAAGGGGACATTCTTTTTTTTGTTTGCTAATTGATGGACAAACCACCAGGATGTAATTCTTATTGTTATTTAGCTTTATATATGGCGTACACTGTGCCAGCAACGCCTTATATGGTTCTGAACTTCTGATTTTAACCAGCTGCTAGCTGCTGCGGCTAGTGGGAGGTGGCCGGGGGCGGGTGGACGCAGGAGGCGAAGGCGACGCGGAGCTCGTAGGGGAACGAGTTGGCGTACTCGAACGAGACGGTGTCGCCGGCGAGCAGCGGCTGGCCGTCGTTGACGAGGCAGTCGTCGTAGGCGAGCCGCAGGAACTTGCGCGGGTCCACCAGGGTCACCGAGCTGAACCAGCCGCACCGCGCGTGGATGCCGCCGATCGCGCAGCCCCCGCCGTCGTCGTCGATGCACCGGTTCATCACCTCCTCCACCGTGTACGACGGGATCCCGCTGGGCAGCGTCGTCCCCGGGCCCTGGGAGATGGAGATGTCCTCCGCGCCGGCGCAGCCGAGGCCCACGCGGTGCGGCCGGGCCCCGTCGACGCCCGTGGCTGCAAGGGGAGCGAGAAAATGGTCTTCCCATATGTCACTTAATATACACTACGTAAGACGATCAAAGGATCGAACGCTGAGCGAAGTGACAGAAGCTCTCGCAAGAAGACGGAAGTTACCAGCTGCGATGGAGACGTACGGCGGAGCCGAGCGCGGCGAGCAGTACGACAAAAACCCTCGCCGCCGGCGAGAAAGACGCCCTCATCTCTCCGAGAGATAGACCCTGAGGTACAAGACCAACACCGGAGACGGAGCTGACACAGAGTACAGGGCCCTGCAGCCACGCTTTCGCCGCTGCTTATATAGCAGTCAAGGCAAGGTTTCGGTGCAGCATTTTTTGGCGCGGCGGTGGCGGAGAGAGGGCCCGATCGGATCGCTTAATTTCGTTGTGACCAGATCGAATCGAGCCAGACCGGATCGCTTTCGCTCTTGCCTGTTTTAGTCGGCTAATTCATGTTCAGTCAAATCACTTGGTGAGGAGATGGTGCTTCAATGCTCACACGGACACTGAATGGATCCCAGTTTTAGTCACGTTATTAGTGTTCATGCCAGGTTAGTACCTAGCGCAGGCAGTTTAGGTGATGAGCAAATAATGGAGCCAGTGTGCTATCCAGCTGGTGGCTCCATGATGCTTATCATTCCAATTGCAGAGTTCTCTTCTGTTTTGTGGTTTTTACAGCTATAATGCTAGACCTATAAAAATCTACAAACGTTTTACCTAACTTTACAAACTAATCCTCTCTCCCTCTGAATTCATTTGGGATGGGCCCCTTCACACTACTAGGAAAAACTTTATAGGTAGGACACTATTAGTAGCGCTGGAAAATAACAAGCGCTGCTGATAATTAGCAGTAGCGCTGGCTTCTGTCAGCGCTACAAGTGAAGACTTAGCAGTAGCGCTGGAAAAAGAAAGAGCGCTACTGCTAAGCTGGACCCGATGAGCCCACCGACACTATTTGTAGTAGCAGCGCTCGCCGCAAAAAAGCGCTACTGCTAAAATCTTAGCAGTAGCGCTGGAAACAGAAAGAGCGCTACTGCTAAGCTGGACCCGACGAGCCCACCGACACTATTTGTAGTAGCAGCGCTCGCCGCAAAAAAGCGCTACTACTAAAATCTAGTGCTATTTTGAGCTAACCCCGCGCGGGCCGGCTCAAAATTTCCTAAGTCCCCCACTACTCCCCCCTCTCCCCCACTCCTCTCTGTCGCCACCGTCGCCGTCGACCTCACCGCCGCGGCCCGAGGCCGCCCTCGACCTCACCGCCGCAGCCGCCCTCTCTCCTGTCGCCGCCGCTCCCCTCCCCGAGACCACCGCCGCCGCAGCCGCCCTCTCCCCTGCCGCCGCCGCTCCCCTCCCCGAGACCACCGCCGCCGTAAGCCTCTCCCCTGCCCTCCTTTCTCTCTCTCTCTCTCTCTCTCCCGTCACTCTCCCCCTCTCTCAGATTCATTCCTCCCCTCCCCTCTCCTCATGCATTGGCGCCGCCACCCAACACCTTCCCATCTCCTCTTGACCTCGCCGCCGGCGGCAATGCCCCCCGCTCTCTCCTTCACCGCCGTCGCTGCCCCACCCTCTCCTCCTCCCATCCCATCCCATCCCATCCTGTACCCTCCCCTCCCCTCGAGCTGCGAGAAGGTCAGGCGGCGGCCATGGCGCCCGCCTGCAGATCCGCCATGGGCTTATCTCCTCCCCATCTCCGGCCGGCGGTGCACAGGACCTACTCCTCGAAGGGGCCCATCTCCGGCCGGCGGTCACGATTTTTTTTTGGTTTTTGAAATTAATAGTAGTAGCGCGGGTCACGGGCACGCGCTACAGATAGTTAGTAGTAGCGCGTGTGGCACCAGCGCTACTACTAACACATGTACTAGTAGCGCGGGATGAACCAGCGCTACTACTACCAGTTAGCTGTAGCGCGATAGTAGTAGCGCGGGCACCCGCGCTACTACTAGCCGTTTAACCAGCACTACTACTAGGCTTTTTCCTAGTAGTGTCACCTCTATTAACAGTAATAATTCTTCAGCTTTTATTTTTTCAAAAAGGAGGTAACTCCCGGCCTCTACATCAGGATGATGCATGTAACCATATATTATTGAGAATGCAAAATCCAGCAGCCGAACAACATTGAGAAACCAACTCCCGACCTCTGCGCGGACTGAGAAACCAACTCCGCTGCCCGCGCATTGACGCACCCAGACGCTTGACCTCGTCCACTATTTAAAGGAGAACACACCTGGCACACACCACAACCCATCCGTTCCACAACTTCTTCCCTGCAAGGTGCACCACATCTGCCATGACCCCGAACGACAACGCTTTATGGGAGAGCCTCTCGACGGAGCAGAAGCACGAGGTCGCCCTCACTCAAGCCGTCGCTCGCAACGTACAAGCGGCGCAGCCGGACGAGGAGGCGGCGGCGGCGCATGAGATCGCGGACAAGAACGCCACCAGCTGCGCATCCTACGCACCGCCAAACGCTGTTTGGCCACGCCAATGGGAAGACGAGCGTGTCGGCCCCTCCACTTCCATCGTGGACCTCACGTCCACCGGCGACGGACAGGTCGCAGACTCCTACGAGGATGAGTAGGGCATGGAGGGTGGCGGGACCTTGAGCTCTAAGTGGGCCGGTCAGTCACCCACATTCTACTCTTCCTCGTCGGCGACCACACATTCACTTCGCAGGTCTTACCGCAGCCGCTCATGGAGGCAGTACATAGGGAACAACAAGGACTTGGACGACGGGCGGCGCCGTAGGCTAGGTTTCGCTCCGGTACATTTTATTTTAATGAAAAATATACGAAATGTAATGAATGTATTCCGGTTTATATGAAAACCATCCAGTTTGATATGATTCGTCTGGTTTGTTGAAATACAGTTTCTAATGTACGTGACTACGATTTGATGGCGGCTTGCGCATACGTGTCCGCGGATTGCCCTGCTGTGTGCGGACGGGGATGAAGTGTCCGGTTTAGAGGTCAGCGTTAGAGATGCCCTAATATCCTTCCTACATCATCTTTACTCCTAAAGTCTCACTTGGTAGCCTCGCCTCCACGGTTTATTTTCGTCTCACGTCCCACCATCATCTCCTCACATTGGTTTTTCCAGTATTCTATTAAAAACCGTCCTAATATTTTCAAACTTTCCTCTCGATACACGTTACAAACGGGCAGGCACCAGCGATAGCATGTTACCAAAGAATAAAATCCAATTTCACGCATGTTTCCTAAAACCAACACTTTCTAGCATACAAAAGATCTCCCATCAATGCAATTTGTTTTAGGAAACAAATCCTCTCAACTCTTTCCTTGTAAACCAACACTTTCCTAACATACAAATGATTTCCCATCAATGCAATTTGTTTTAGAAAACAAATAACATAGTTTAAGCAAACATCTGATTGACTAATCGCCAGATATGTATCTGAACCTTCCTTCTCCAAATATAATTCAATCAACACTTATGAGCAGAATCATAACTTTTCTTTTCTTCTCCAATCCCTCCCGTCCCCTCTTCGAACTCTACTGTCTTTCATTCGTTCGTTCGTCCCTCCCCGCAAGTCTTCCTGGTTCACATAAAAGGATCCAATGCGACAGGGAGAGGGTTACAACCGCCCACCCCTATTCGCACATTCCCTCCTCCCATTCTTCCTCTGGATGCGCCACCATCCCCAAGGCGTCGTTCTCGTGACAATGCTGCTGGACATCGTCAGATGCGGACAACCACAAGGCGGGGTTGCCGCGAACACAGCCTAATCACGGTGACCGCTCTTGCTCCTTCCCAGATGCGGCGATGACGGGCGGTGACTCCCACCACACTCCTCTCCGATTACCAAGAACATCGAAATATGTTAGTTCATTGCGCATGATCCGGGCTAATCGTGACGTTCCCTTGCACTGTATATTTTCAAAGATTTAGTTAATGATTTTGCAACATAGTATATGATTTTCCCGTTTATCTTTAAAATATACTCTATCCCCGCAATTCTGACTCAAAATTGGTGACACAGACGGACAAAAGCTACCATGTCCGTAGTTGTTGTCACCAGAGGCACTCCCAGCCGGAAAGATGTATTTGCAAGGTCACGGTTGCAGTTTATCTGCTATGTAATTATGCTGCATTTAAAATTCTGTACTTTTTAATCCTTTAATCTATTATTTTCTTTCTGCATTTATCAAGCATAATTGCCTACTATTGTTTTCTTTTCTTCTATGAGGCTGATATTGATAGTTGATGCTCGAGATTCCTTATTCTAGCAATGCCTTGATCTTGAGGTACTTCTTGTCATGTTTTTTTAATATGCACATTAGGATGATATGATGGACGAACATGACTTGTGCTGCAAATGTAAAATACGTTAATCTGAATCTATTTTTGTGCACTCATGGTAGGTTTATGTTTTGACAACAAAATAAGTTGTTGCACCTGCTAAGTCTATTGCGGGTTCTACAGCCTTTTGATGATCTGATGACATGACCCTATCTATTCTAGGTATTGTTGGGGAACGTTGCATGGGAAACAAAATTTTTCCTACGCACACGCAAGATCTATCCATGGTGATGAGCATCTACGAGAGGGAGAGTGGATCTACATACCCTTGTAGATTGCTAAGCGGGAAGCGTTAAGAAACGCGGTTGATGTAGTCGAACGTCTTCGCGATCCAAATCGCCGAGCGTCCCGCGATCCCATCACGATCCATCTCGCGATCCAATCTCGATCCGTCTCGCGATCCCATCACGATCCGTGCCGCGATCAAATCACGAATCGTCTCGCGACCCTGATCACGGTCCTTCCGATCTAGCGCCGAACGGACGGCACCTCCGCGTTCAGCACACGTACAGCTCGATGACGATCTCCGCCTTCTTGATCCAGCAAGAGGGAGCGGAGAGGTAGAAGAGTTCTCCGGCAGCGCGACGGCGCGGCGGCGATGGTGGTGGAACAATTCCGGCAGGGCTTCGCCTAAGCACCGCTGAAACTAGACTAGAGGAGAAACCGATCTAGATGAAGTAGAGGGAGCACGTGGCAATTAGGGTTAGCTCTCCCTCTAAATCCTCTAGTATATATAGGAGGGAGGGAGGGGAGGAGGCAGCCTCAAACCCTCAAGGTTTGGCCGAAATTGGAGGTGGAGGAGTCCTACTCCAATCCTATTAGGAGTAGGATTCCTCCTCTCCACTTGGAAACCGTTTCCACCTTTCCTCCTTTGGATTTTTTCCACCCAAAGCCACATGGGCCTTAGTGGGGGGGGGGGGGGTTAGGCCAGCCCACTAGGGGCTGGTTTGACTCCTCCCACAGCCCATGAGGTCCTTTGGGTCGAGACACCCCTCCCGATGGTCCCCAGTACCTCTCCCGGCACTCCCGGTACACTACCGAAATACCCGAAACTTTTCCGGTGACCCAAACAGGACTTCCTATATATCAATCTTTACCTCCGGACCATTCCGGAGCTCCTAGTGACGTCCAGGATCTCATCCGGGACTCCGAACAACCTTCGGTCACCACCATACATAACTCTACTATACCGAAACGTCACCGAACCTTAAGTGTGCAGACCCTGCGGGTTCGAGAACTATGTAGACATGACCAAGACACCTCTACGGTCAATAACCAATAGCGGGACCTGGATGCCCATATTGGTTCCTACATATTCTACGAAGATCTTTATCGGTTGAACCTCTATGTCAAGGATTCAGTTAATCCCGTACGTTGTTCCCTTTGTTCTTCGGTATGTTACTTGCCTGAGATTCGATCGTCGGTATCTCTATACCTAGTTCAATCTCGTTACCGGCAAGTCTCTTTACTCGTTCTGTAATACAAGATCCCGTGGCTAACACTTAGTCACATTGCTTGCAAGGCTTATTGTGATGTTGTATTACCGAGTGGGCCCTGAGATACCTCTCCGTCACACGGTGTAACAAATCCCAGTCTTGATCCATGCCCACCCAACAGACACCCTCGGAGATACCTGTAGAGCATCTTTATAGTCACCCAGTTACGTTGTGACGTTTGATACACACAAGGTATTCCTCCGGTGTCAGTGAGTTGCATGATCTCATGGTCATAGGAACAAATACTTGACATGCAGAAAACTATAGCAATAAACTGACACGATCATATGCTATGTTTATAGTTTGGGTCTTGTCCATCACATCATTCTCCTAATGATGTGATCCCGTTATCAAATGACATCTCATGTCTATGGCCATGAAACCTTGACCATCTTTGATCAACGAGCTAGTTAACTAGAGGCATACTAGGGACACAGTGTTGTCTATGTACCCACACATGTATTTGAGTTTCCAATCAATACAATTACAGCATGGATAATAAACGATTATCACGAACAAGGAAATATAATAATAACCAATTTATTATTGCCTCTAGGGCATATTTCCAACAGTCTCCCACTTGCACTAGAGTCAATAATCTAGTTCACATCACCATGTGATTTACATTGTTATGAATCTAACACCCAATGAGTTCTGGGGTTCGATCATGCTTTGCATGTGAGAGAGGTCTTTAGTCAACGGGTCTGCAACATTCAGATCCGTGTGTACTTTGCAAATCTCTATGTCATACTGCAGATGCTACCACGCTCCACTTGGAGCTATTCCAAATGGTTGCTCCACTATACGTATCCTGACTGCTACTCAGAGTCGTCCGGATAGGTGTCAAAGCTTGCATCGACGTAACCCTTTACGACGAACTCTTTATCACCTCCATAATCGAGAAATATTTCCTTAGTCCTCTAGTTACTAAGGATAATCTTGACCGCTGTCCAGTGATCCACTCCTGGACCACTCTTGTACCCCTTGACAGACTCATGGCAAGGCACACACTAGGTGCGGTACACAGCATGGCATACTATACAGAGCCTATGGATAAGGCATAGGGGACAACCTTCGTCCTTTCTCTTTCTTCTGCCGTGGTCGAGCTTTGAGTCTCACTCAACTCCACACCTTACAAATCAGGCAAGAACTCTTTCTTTGACTGATCCATTTTGAACTCTTTCAAAATCTTGTCAAGGTATGTACTCATTGAAAGTTTTACCAAACGTCTTGATCTATCTTTATAGATCCTGACGCCCAACATTTAAGTAGCTTCATTCCAGGTTTTCCTTTGAAAAACTCCTTTTCAAACAACCCTTTATGCTTTCCAGAAATTCTACATCATTTCCGATCAACAATATGTCATCCACATATACTTATCAGAAATTCTATGGTGCTCCCACTCACTTTATTGTAAATACAAGTTTCTCATAAACTTTGTATAGACTCAAAAACTTTGATCACCTCATCAAAGCGTATATTCCAACTCCGAGATGCTTGCTCCAGTCCATAGAAGGATCGCTGGAGCTTGCATACATTTTAGCATCCTTAGGACTGACAAAACCCTCTGGTTGTATCACATACAACCTTTCCTCACGGAAACCGTTAAGGAAACTCTGTTTTGACATCCATCTGCCAGATTTCATAATCGAAAAATGCAGCAACTGCTAACATAATTCCAACAGACTTTAGCATCGCTACGGGTGAGAAAGTCTCATCGTAGTCAACTCCTTGAACTTGTGAAAAACCCTTTGCCACAAGTCGAGCTTTATAGACGGTGACATTACCGTCCGCGTCCGTCTTCCTTTCAAAGATTCATTTGTTCTGAATGGCCTTTCGCCCTTCAGGTAATACTTCCAAAGCCCATACTTTGTTTTCATACATGGATCTCATCTCGGATTTCATGGCCTCTAACCATTTCTCGGAAACCGGGCCCATCATCGCTTCTCCATAGCTCGTAGGTTCATTGTTGTCCAACAACATGACCTCTAAGACAGGGTTGCCGTACCACTCAGGAGCAGCATGCGTCCTTGTCGACCTACGAGGTTCGATAGTAACTTGATCCGAAGCTTCATGATCATCATCATTAACTTCCTCTTCAACTAACGTAGGCTCCACAGAAACAACTTTCTACGCTGCGCTACTCTCTGGTTGAAACAAAGGTTCAACAACCTCATCAAGTTCTATCTTCCTCCCACTCAATTCTTTCGAGAGAAACTCTTTCTCGAGAAAGGACCCATTTTAGCAACAAACACTTTGCACTTGGATCTGAGATAGAAGGTACACCCAACTGTTACGTTAGGGTATTCTATGAAGATGCATTTGTCCGCTTTGGGTTCGAGGTCATTAGGTTGAAAACCTTTTCCACATAAGCGTCGCAGCCCCAAACATTAAGAAATGACAGCTTAGGTTTCTGCCAAACCAAAATTCATACGGTGTCATCTCAACGGACTTAGAATGTGCCCCCTTTTAAAGTGAATGTAGTTGTCTCTAATGCATAACCCCGAAACGATAGTGGCAAATCGATAAGAGACATCATTGTTCGCACCATATCCAATAGAGCACGACTACGACGTTCGGACACACCATCACACTATGGTGTTCCAGGTGGCGTGAGTTGTGAAACAACTTCCACATTGTCTTAAGTTGTATACCAAATTCGTAACTCAGATATTTACCTCCATGATCATATCGTAGACATTTTATCTTCTTGTCACGATGATCTCAAACTTCACTCTGAATTTGTTTGAACTTTTCAAACATTTTAGACTTGTGTTTCATTAAGTAAATATCCCCATATCTACTCAAATTATCAGTGAAGGTAGGAAAATAACGATATCCACCGCACACTACAACACTCATTGGTCCGAATACATCAACATGTATCATTTCCAATAAGTCACTTCCCGGCTTCATCATACTGGAAAACGGGGTCTTGGTCATCTTGCCCATGAGGCATGGTTCGCATGTCTCAACCGATTCGAAATCGAATGAGTCCAAAGATCCATCAGCATGGAGTTTCTTCATGCGCTTTACACCAATATGACATTTAGCGGCAGTGCCACAAGTATGTGGTACTATCATTATTAACTTTGTATCTTTTGGCATCAATATTATGAACATGTGTATCTCTACGATCAAGATTCAATAAACCATTCTCATTGGGTGCATGACCATTGAAGGTATTATTCATGTAAACAGAATAACCATTATTCTCTAACTTAAATGAATAACCGTATTGCAATAAACATGATCTAATCACGTTCATGCTTAACGCAAACACCAAATAACATTTATTTAGGTTCATCACTAACCCCGAAGGTAGAGAGAGCGTGCGATGGTGATCACATCAACCTTTGAAACACTTCCAACACTCATCGTCACCTCACCCTTATCTAGTCTCCTTTTATTCCGTAGCTTTTATTTCGAGTTACTAACATTTAGCAACCGAACGGGTATCCAATACCCAGGTGCTACTAGGAGCACTAGTAAGGTACACATCAATAACACGTATATCAAATATACTTCTGTCGACGTTGCCAGCCTTCTTATCTACCAAGTATCCAGGGGTCTTCCGCTTCAGCAACCGTTCTCCTCATAATAGAAGCACTTAGTCTCGGGTTTGGGTTCAACCTTGGGTTTCTTTACTGGAGCAGCAACTGGCTTGCCATCCATGAAGTATCCCTCCTTGCCCTTGCCCTTCTCGAAACTAGTGGTTTTACTAACCATCAACACTTGATGCTCCTTCTTGATTTCTACCTTGGCGGTGTCAAACATCGCGAATAGATCAGGGATCATTATTTCCATCCCTGGCATTTTATAGTTCATCACGAAGCTCTAGTAGCTTAGTGACAGTGACTTGGAGAACTATATCAATCACTATCTTATCTGGAAGATCAACTCCCACTCGATTCAAGCGATTGTAGCACCCAGACAATCTGAGCACATGCTCAACAATTGAGCTATTCTCCTTCATCTTGCAGGCAAAGAATCTTGTTGGAGGTCTCATACCTCTCAACACGGGCACGAGCCTGAGATCCCAATTTCAGCTCTTAGAACATCTCATATGTTCCGTGACGTTCAAAACGTTTTGGAGCCTCAATTCTAAGCCGTAATGCATGACGCACTGAACTATCAAGTAGTCATCAAAACGTGCCTGTCAGATGTTCACAACATCTACAGACGACGCCAGAGGGGGTGGCGCACCGAGCGGTGCATTAAGGACATAAGCCTTCTGTGCAGCAATGAGGACAATCCTCAGATCACGGACCCAGTCCGCATTATTGCTACCATCATCTTTCAACTCTATTTCTCTAGGAACATATAAAAATTCAAGGGAGCTACAACGCGAGCTAGTAATCTACAACATAATTTGCAAAGACATTTTGACTATGTTCATGATAATGAGTTTAGTTAATCATATTACTTAAAAACTCCCACTCAAATTGACATCCCTCCGGTCATTCGAGTGTCACATGATCCAAATCCACCAACTCAAGTCCGATCATCACGTGAGTTGAGGTGGTTTCAATGGTGAACATCTCCATGTTGATCATATCTACTATATGACTCATGTTCGACCTTTCGGTCTCTTGTGTTCCGAGGCCATGTCTGTACATGCTAGGCTCGTCAAGTTTAACCCGAGTGTTCCGCACGTGCAACACTAGCTTGCACCCGTTGTATGCGAACGTAGATTCTATCACAACCGATCATCAAGTGGTGTCTCGAAACGACGAACTTTCGCAACGGTGCACACTCGGGGAGAACACAATTTTATCTTGAAATTTAAGTGAGGGATCACCTTATAATGCTACCGTCGTCCTAAGCAAAATAAGATGCATAAAAGGATTAACATCACATGCAAATCATAAGTGGCATGATATGGCCATGAACTTGTGCTTTTGATCTCCATCTCCAAAGCACCGGCATGATCTCCATCGTCACCGGCATGACACCATGATCTCCATCATCTTGATCTCCATCAATGTGTCGCCATGAGGTTGTCGCGCCGACTGTTGCTTCCACGACTATTGCTAACTCATAGCGATAAAGTAAAGCAAAACGGCGAAAATAATTAAAGACAACCCTATGGCTCCTGCCGGTTGCCGTACTCATCGACATGCAAGTCGTGATATTCTATACAATACATGATCATCTCATACATCACATATATCTCATCATGTAATTTGCCATATCACATCACAACATACCCTGCAAAAACAAGTTAGACGTCCTCTAATTGTTGTTGCAAGTTTTACGTGGCTGCTACGGGTATCTAGCAAGAACAATTCTTACCTACGCAAAAACCACAACGATGATACAAAAATTGCTATTCAACCTTCTCAAGGACCGCCTTTGTCAAATCCGATCCGACTAAAGAGGGAGAAACAGACACCCGCCAGCCATCTTTATGCAACGAAGTTACATGTCAGTTGATGGAACCGGTCTCTCGTAAGCGTACGAGTAATGTTGGTCCGGGCCGCTTCATCCCACAATACCGCCGAAACAAGAAAAGACTAAGGGAGGAAGCAATCCGAATATCAACGCCCACAAACTCCTTTGTGTTCTACTCGAGATCTCATCTACACATAGACCTAGCTCAGATGCCACTGTTGGGGAACGTTGCATGGGAAACAAAAATTTTCCTACGCACACGCAAGATCTATCCATGGTGATGAGCATCTACGAGAGGGAGAGTGGATCTACATACCCTTGTAGATCGCTAAGCGAGAAGCGTTAAGAAACGCGGTTGATGTAGTCGAACGTCTTCGCGATCCAAATCGCCGAGCGTCCCGCGATCCCATCACGATCCATCTCGCGATCCAATCTCGATCCGTCCCGCGATCCCATCACGATCCGTCCCGCGATCAAATCACGAATCGTCTCGCGACCCTGATCACGGTCCTTCCGATCTAGCGCCGAACGGACGGCACCTCCGCGTTCAGCACACGTACAGCTCGATGACGATCTCCGCCTTCTTGATCCAGCAAGAGGGAGCGGAGAGGTAGAAGAGTTCTCCGGCAGCGCGACGGCGCGGCGGCGATGGTGGTGGAACAATTCCGGCAGGGATTCGCCTAAGCACCGCTGAAACTAGACTAGAGGAGAAACCGATCTAGATGAAGTAGAGGGAGCACGTGGCAATTAGGGTTAGCTCTCCCTCTAAATCCTCTAGTATATATAGGAGGGAGGGAGGGGAGGAGGCAGCCTCAAACCCTCAAGGTTTGGCCGAAATTGGAGGTGGAGGAGTCCTACTCCAATCCTATTAGGAGTAGGATTCCTCCTCTCCACTTGGAAACCGTTTCCACCTTTCCTCCTTTGGATTTTTTCCACCCAAAGCCACATGGGCCTTAGTGGGGGGGGGGGGGTTAGGCCAGCCCACTAGGGGCTGGTTTGACTCCTCCCACAGCCCATGAGGTCCTTTGGGTCGAGACACCCCTCCCGATGGTCCCCGGTACCTCTCCCGGCACTCCCGGTACACTACCGAAATACCCGAAACTTTTCCGGTGACCCAAACAGGACTTCCTATATATCAATCTTTACCTCCAGACCATTCCGGAGCTCCTAGTGACGTCCAGGATCTCATCCGGGACTCCGAACAACCTTCGGTCACCACCATACATAACTCTACTATACCGAAACGTCACCGAACCTTAAGTGTGCAGACCCTGCTGGTTCGAGAATTATGTAGACATGACCAAGACACCTCTACGGTCAATAACCAATAGCGGGACCTGGATGCCCATATTGGTTCCTACATATTCTACGAAGATCTTTATCGGTTGAACCTCTATGTCAAGGATTCAGTTAATCCCGTACGTTGTTCCCTTTGTTCTTCGGTATGTTACTTGCCTGAGATTCGATCGTCGGTATCTCTATATCTAGTTCAATCTCGTTACCGGCAAGTCTCTTTACTCATTCTGTAATACAAGATCCCGTGGCTAACACTTAGTCACATTGCTTGCAAGGCTTATTGTGATGTTGTATTACCGAGTGGGCCCTGAGATACCTCTCCGTCACACGGAGTAACAAATCCCAGTCTTGATCCATGCCCACCCAACAGACACCCTCGGAGATACCTGTAGAGCATCTTTATAGTCACCCAGTTACGTTGTGACGTTTGATACACACAAGGTATTCCTCCGGTGTCAGTGAGTTGCATGATCTCATGGTCATAGGAACAGATACTTGACATGCAGAAAACTATAGCAATAAACTGACACGATCATATGCTATGTTTATAGTTTGGGTCTTGTCCATCACATCATTCTCCTAATGATGTGATCCCGTTATCAAATGACATCTCATGTCTATGGCCAGGAAACCTTGACCATCTTTGATCAACGAGCTAGTTAACTAGAGGCATACTAGGGACACAGTGTTGTCTATGTACCCACACATGTATTTGAGTTTCCAATCAATACAATTATAGCATGGATAATAAACGATTATCACGAACAAGGAAATATAATAATAACCAATTTATTATTGCCTCTAGGGCATATTTCCAACAGGTATATGCAATGGAACTTGATGAACAGAAGAGAGCATCGTGAGGTCATGTCAGCCATGGTGGGCTACCTGACGAGAGAAGGGCTGCTAGCCAGATAATGAAGCATTACTCAACGGTAGAATCCTGCACTATGAACTCCCCCCTCGTGTCGCGGGTGATGAATTAGAACAAACAGAATTGCTGGCTATCGCACAACTATTTCGTGTTGCACAGACCACTTTGCCTTTTGTGCTGACATCGAGAATTGCTTTCAGTTGTTGCAACATAGCATCAGATGCTAACACGTGCTTATGCTCCTTTCCAACTCCTTGAGCTATGTATATACATGATGCAGTCCTAGTGCAGCGATAATCTCCTCTTTAGTATTATCTCATTTTACTTTTGTCATCACAAGAAGTCTTGGATTTGGTGTATGTTCTAATCAGATATTGCTCTTGCATATCCAATTCAGTCAAAAAAAATCCAAATTTTATTTCATGTTCTTCACACCCAGTTCATTTTAATATTAAAATCTTTCTTAGAATCTCTTATAAATGCCTCTCCTAATAGGTTTGATGGCAGTGTTAATTTAAACCATGGCAAGCACTGCACATTGAGAATTGTTGGATCTATAAATTTTCCCAAACAATTGATAAAAAAAATCAATAGTTATGAACAGGATAAATGCCTGACAGACAACGACTCTTCTTTTATTTAATTTTTCAAGTTCCTAGACAGAATGTCTGAAATATGTTCGTGTTACCTGACATGTCTACGAAATTTATGAAGGATACTTGGATGATACTTGATCAAGCTATATGAACCACTAGCATATATAAATTTCTGAAACTCAGATGGATGGAGTCTGGTAGGAAAGTAGCTAGCCATAGCTAGCTCAAATCGGGGGATTGATTGATGGACTAGCAATCAGTGTTTCATGAATTATAAATGAGACATGAAGTTTATGGATCTCTAACTTTGAATTGAAATTCGTTTGCTTTTTCTTTCTTTGCTATGTTTTGAATACTTGTAGTAGGGGCTTATAAAGGCATGCCATAGCAGTTCTTTTATTTGTTCCCTTTTTGTGCATTTTAACAGAATTGGGGAGGATATATCCTATTTTGCCTCTCTACACTGCTGCGTGCACGATTTTGCTAATTCCTACCCCAGATGGATCTAAACAAAATCTTGAAGTAATGAATGGATTGTTGAACAACAAAATATTTGATTTCTGTTATGAATTACAAAGTATTGTCTCAAGAAAGTAATGAATGAATGTGAGCAGATTCTCATGTTTCCTACAGAACAAAACATGCTTGTACATACCATTCTGCTTGTCAGTATTTGGTGTATTAAACAACAAGGTTAATTATTTTCAACTACGGTATGATTGCTCTATTATTTAAGCACTTATATTTGCTCAACCGACTAAGTTGATATGTATTTATGCATTGATGCACCCCACGTTCTTTTCTTTGCATGCAGTGATTTTAGCATGTCCTATGCATTCTTTATATTCTTATGAGTGCATTTATCTTTCTTAAATATAAAAGTTTCATATCTATTTGCTAACTTGAAAGGAAAAAAATTATATTTACGTATGTCTTCATTAGTTGGACTTTCATGTCGAGCAACTAATACAACTGATGGAATTTCTTTGAGCAGAGATGGTAAGAAGAAGATACCAGTTTGAAAAGGAAAAACTGAGTATCCGCTATTCAAGCTAGAGAGGAAAGGGAATGGAAGATCTTACTTGTGCGTACCTTACTTGTACGATACAGATATACATAAGCACTTGAAAATGGGAGTGCTGGGATTTGAACCCCAGATATACATAAGCACTTTGTTGTGCATGGCTCAAACGTTGTGGTAGGTTCCTTCATTAAACACTGCAATTATCCTTTTTTTAATTAAGTATGTGGTGGAGAGTGCTGCTCAAGTTTGGCGTCGACAGGAAGGGACGTTGCCGGAGCTGGTGCCGGATGTGCTGATGCAGTGCTGCTAGAGCTGGTGCTAACATGGAGGCCCATGATGATAAAGTGCGCCCCCGACTATGACATATGAAGATGCCAAAGACATAATTAAGCGCAAGGACTTTAGTAAATTTTTTGCTCTACCTAGCATCTAGCTCTCGCCTAAGCAGCTCCTAGGAACATACATGTGTTTTGTACGGACAATCAACAAGCAACACAATTGGATCTCCACAGGAGAGCCACTGTCGCTCTTTATTACCTTTTTCCATGTTGATGCCTATGGATTTGCACAATTTCACTACTTTAGATTGTTGTCTGATGTGGCTTGAGATTGCGTCGGTATTTCCCCAAAGAGGAAGGGATGATGCAGCACAGCTACGGTAAGTATTTCCCTCACTTATGAAACCAAGGTTATCGAACCAGTAGGAGAACCAAGCAACACTATTTAAACGGTACCTGCACACAAAGAACAAATACTTGCAACCCGACGCGTAAGAGAGGTTGTCAATCTCTCCACGGTAAAAAGATAGATTGGTTTGTATTAGATTGGATAAATAGATCGCACAAGAACACAAAATAAAAGATGCAAATAAAAAGTGCAGCAAGGTATTTTTGGGTTTTTGGAATAATAGATCTGAAAACAAATGCGGAAAAAGATAGATCGGAAAGCAATATGTTAAAAGAATAGATCCGGGGTCCGTAGATTTGACTAGTGGCTTCTCTCAAGAAAATAGCACACGGTGGGTAAACAAATTACTGTTGGGCAATTGATAGAAGATCAAATAATCATGACGATATCCAAGGCAATGATCAATATATAGGCATCACGTCCAAGATTAGTAGACCGAAATGATTCTGCATCTACTACTATTACTCCACACATCGACCGCTATCCAACATGCATCTAGTGTATTAAGTTCATGGAGAAACGGAGTAATGCAATAAGAACGATGACATGATGTAGACAAGATCTATTCATGTAGGAATAGACCCCATCATGTTATCCTTAATAGCAATGATACATGTGTGCCTCGCTGCCCCTTCTGTCACTCGGAGAGGACACCGCAAGATCGAACCCATCACAAAGCACCTATTCCCATGGCAAGAAAAATCGATCTAGTTGGCCTAACTAAACCAAAGATTCGAAGAAGAAATACGAGGCTATAAATAAATATGCATATAAGAGATCAAAGAAGACTCAAATAATATTCATGGATAGAAACTTATCATGAACTCAAACTTCATCGGATCCCAACAAACACACCGCAAAAAGTCATTACATCAAATAGATCTCCAAGAGACCATTGTATTGAGAATCAAAAGAGAGAGAGAAACCATCTAGCTACTGCCTACGGACCCGTAGGTCTATGTGGACTACTCACGCATCATCGGATAGGCACCAATGAGGATGATGAACCCCGCCGTGATGGTGTTAGATTGGATCTCGTGGTTCTGGAACTTGAGGCGGCTGGAATTGTGTTTCGTCAACTCCTATAGGGTTTCTGGAATTTCTGAGGATTTATAGAGCTAAGAGGCGGTGGAAAAGACCTTCGTGGGCCCCACGATACATCAAGGCGCGTCGGGGGCCTCTGGCGCGCCCTGGTGTATCGTGGGCCCCACGGGCCTCTCCCCAGGTGCTTCCTTGGCTCCCAAGTTGTGTTCTGGTAAAAAAAATCCCCAAAAAGTTTCGTGGCAATTGGACTCCGTTTGGTACTGATATTCTGCGAAGTAAAAAACAAGCAAAAAACAGCAACTGGCACTTGGCACTATGTCAACATGTTAGTCCCCAAAAATGATATAAAGTTGCTATAAAATGATTATAAAACATCCAAGAATGATAATATAACAACATGGAACAATCAAAAATTATAGATACTTTGGAGACGTATCAGCGTCCCCAAGCTTAATTCTTGCTCGTCCTCGAGTAGGTAAATGATAAAAACAGAATTTTTGATGTGGAATGATGCCTAACATGTTCATCACATATTCTTTTCTTTTGTAGCATGGACATTTGGACTTTTAGATGGTTTAAAGCAATAGTCTAGTTTTGACATGAAGACTTTAATACTCAAGCATACCAACAAGCAACCATGTCTTTCAATATATCAACACTAAAGAAAGTTATCCCTAGCCCATCATGCTCAATCATTGATCCATTCATGAAACACACTCAAATATTAGCTACACCCAATGCACAAGTATGATCATAGTGCCCCTTAGTTGGTGCTTTATAAGGGAAGATGGAGACTCAAATAAAAGTAAAAATTGCATAAAGTAAATAGATAGGCCCTTCGCAGAGGGAAGTAGGGATTTGTAGAGGTGCCAGAGCTCAAAGCTTAAATTGAGAGAGAAATATTTTGGGTGGCATGCCTTTCCTGTCAACGAAAACGACCGAGTAGTTCTCAATACTTTCCATGCTAGATATATCATAGGCGGTTCCCAAACAGAAAATAAAGTTTATTCCTTTTTCCACCATTCTTTCACAATCCATGGCTAGCCGTATCCACGGTTGCCTTCCATACCAACACTTTCCAAGGAATTTATTATTTCACAACATAGAGTAAATTTCTTTTTCATTTCGGGACTGGGCATCCCTATTACCGCCGCACTCTCGTGCAATGACAAGTGAATAAACACTCATCTTGAGAATAACACATCTAGCATGAAAAAATATTGGCCACCCCCTGTCGCTTCATGAGCGGTACGGGCACACAAAAAGGAAATTCATTTTGAAAATTAGAGACGGCACATACAAATTTGCTTAGAACGGCATGGAAATACCGCATATAGGTAGGTATGGTGGACTCATATGGCAAAACTGGGTTTAAGGATTTTGGATGCACAAGTAGTATTTCTACTTAGTACAAGTGGAGGCTAGCAAATAGATTGAGAAGCAACCAACCAAGAAACGAAAATTAACATAAACGGGCATTAAGCATAACTACACTGAATAATGCACCACAAGTAGGATGTAATTTCATTGCACAACTATTGACTTTCGTGCTTGCATAGGGAATCACAAACCTTAACAACAATATTCTTACTAAAGCATAATTACTCACCAACATGACTCACATATTACTATCATCATGTCTCAAAACTATTACAAGGAATCAAGTTTACTTTGTCCACTGATCTTCTTGAAAGTTTTTATTATATCCCTCTTGAATATCTATCACTTTGGGACTAGTTTCATACATTGCCATTGCTTTTGACAAGCTCAAATAAATTTAAGTGAAGAACATGAGCATAAAAATTTCATCTCTCAAAATAATATAAGTGAAGCATGAGAGAATTTCTTCAAAATTTACTAACTCTCAAATTAATCTAAGTGAAGCATGAGAGTATTTCTTCAAAAATTTAAAGCACACCGTGCTCAAAAAGATATAAGTCAAGCACTAGAGCAATTCCATAGCTCCAAAAATTTAAGTGAAGCATATAGAGCAATTCAAAAAAATCATAGCATAATTTTGGCTCTCTCAAATAGGTGTGTCCATCAAGGATACTTGTGACAAACTAAAAAGCAAATCAAGCAAAGACTCATATAATACAATACGCTCCAAGCAAAACTCATGATATGTGACGAAAAAAAATATAGTTCCAAGTAAAATACCGATGGTCGTTAGAAGAAAGAGGGGATGCCACTCGGGGCATCCCCAAGCTTAGTTGCTTGTTTCTCCTTGGATATTATCTTGGGGTGCCATATCATCCCCAAGCTTAGGCTCTTTTCACTCCTTATTCCTTCATCCATCGTGATCTCACCCAAAACTTGAAAACTTCAATCACACAAAACTCAATAAAATCTTCGTGAGATCCGTTAGTATAATAAAGCAAAGCACCACTCTAAGTACTGTTGCAAACCCATTCATATTTTATTATTGCATTATATATACTGTATTCTAACTTTACCATGGCTTATACCCTCCAATACAAACCATAGATTCATCAAAATAAGCAAACAATGCAACAAAAACAGAATCTGTCAAAAACAGAACAGCTTGTAGTAATCTGTACTCTAACCATACTTCTGTAACTCAAAAAATTCTGAAACATTAGTAAAACGTCTATAATTTGTATATAAATCTTGTGTAAAAAATTCAGAATTTTTCGTCACTTATGTGATTTTTAAAAATTCTTCTACTCGACGCGAAAGTTTTCTGTTTTTCAACAAGATCAAATCAACTATCACCCAACATGATCCCAGAGGTTTTACTTGGCACAAACACTAATTAAAACATAAAAACACAATAATAAAAGTAGCATAATTGTGCTAACACTCAAGAACAGAAATAAAAAGGTAAAAATAAATTTTATTCATTGGGTTGCCACCCAACAAGCGCTATCGTTTTACGCCCCTAGCTAGGCATAATGCATAGATTCAAGTGTTGTCATCTTTAGTTTTTGCTCCATAGGATGCTCTCATGATTGATTCATATGGTGTCTTAATTCTTGTTCTAGGGAATTATTCCACACCATTTCTTAGTGTAAATTAAAATTTAATATTGCCTTCTTTCATATCAATCACGGCACCTATAGTGCGTAAAAACGGTCTACCAAGTATAATGGGACAAGACGGATTGCAATCAATATCAAGAACAATAAAATCTATGGCACATTGTTCCTATTTGCAAGAATAAGAACATCATTAATTCTTCCCAAAGTCTTTTTAATAGTAGAATCCGTCAAGTGCAAATTAAGAGAACATTCTTCAATATTGGTAAGACCAAGCACATCACATAGAGATTTCGGCATTGTGGAAACACTAGCACCCAAATCACATAAAGCAAAGCACTCATAATTTTTAATCTTGACTTTAATGGTAGGTTCCCAGTCATCATGTAATTTTCTACCAATTGAAATCTCTAACTCCAACTTTTGTTCGAAAGATTTCATCATGGCATCAACAATATGTTTAGTAAAAGCTTTATTTTGTTCATACGCATGGGGTGAATTTATCATGGATTGTAACAAAGAAATATATTCAATCAAATATAAACTATCATAATTAAAGTCTTTGTAATCCAAAATAGTGGGCACATCACTAGTTAAAGTTTTGACCTCTCCAAACCCACTTTCATCAATTTTTTTATCAAGATTTTCACCCCCCAAATCATTGGGACGCCTCCTAGATAAAGTTGACTCTTTTTCAGTCCCTTTATCATCAATTTTAATATTACTAAACAAGGAATCAATAGAAGAAACACCAATCACTTTAAGATCTTCATCATTTTTATGAAAGCAATCACTAGAAAACGCTTTTTCTAAAAATTCTCTTTTAGCTCTAAGCATAGCAGTTCTTTTCTTACTTTGATCCATAGAAACATATAAAGCTTTAATTGATTCATCAATCTTAGTTGGAAAAGCTTTCAACTTGAGATTTTGTACATCGTGGGAAATTCTATCAATGCTTCTAGACATATCATCAATATTCAACTTTTCTTCTATCGTAGTATTGAAAACTTTTTGAGCATTGATAAATTCTTTAATATTAATCTCAACATCAGAGGGGTTCCTATTATTATTGTAAGAAGAATTACCATAGGAATTACCATAATTATTAGAGAAATTTCCAGGAAAAGGCCTATGATTAAAATTACCTCTATAAGCATTGTTATTAAAATTGTTTCGCGAGATGAAATTCACATCTACGGAATCACTATTTTGCTCAATCAAAGTAGACAAAGGCACATAATTAAAATCAATAGGAGAATTTTTACTAGCAACCAACTTCATAAGAGCATCAACTTTTTCACTCAAAGTACTAATTTCTTCAACCGAATTAACTTTTTTACTAGTAGGTGCTCTTTCAGTATGCCATTGTGAATAATTTGCCATAATATTATCTAGCAATTTATTAGCTTCACCCAAAGTAATTTCCATAAAAGTACCACCCGTGGCGGAATCTAAAAGATTTCTAGAGACAAAATTCAATCCCGCATAAAATTTTTGTATGGTCATCCGAAGATTTAAACCATGATTAGGACAATTTCTTAGCATCAATTTCATTCTTTCCCAAGATTGTGCAACATGTTCATGCTCAAGTTGCTTAAAATTCATGATTTGAGTTCTAAGAGAAATAATTTTCGCGGGCAGAAAATACTTAGTAATAAAAGCATCCTTGCACTTATCCCAAGAATCGATACTATTGCGAGGCAAAGAAGAAAACCAATTTTTTGCATGATTCCGCAAGGAGAAAGGAAATTATTTCAACTTCACTATATCATTGTCCACATCTTTTTTCTTTTGCATATCACACAATTCTATGAATGTGTTTAGATGGCACGCGGCATCCTCATTAGGAGTACCGGAAAATTGATCTTTCATGACAAGATGCAACAAAGCGGCATTAATATCACAAGACTCCGCACTAGTGGCGGGAGGAGAAATCGGAGTACTAATAAAATCATTATTATTGGTATTGGAAAAATCACACAATTTAGTATTTTCTTGAGTCATCGTGACTACGCAAACAAGAGATTTGACGAGAAAAAGGCAAACGAAAAAGAGGGCGAATAAAACGGCAAATTTTTGTGAAGTGGGGGAGATGAAAACGAGAGGCAAATGGCAAATAATGTAAATTGCAAGGAGATGAGATTTTTGATTAGGAACCTGATAGATGTTGATGATGTCTCCCCGACAATGGCGCCAGAAATTCCTTTGACGTGGCTTGAGACTGCGTCGGTATTTCCCCAAAGAGGAAGGGATGATGCAGCATAGCTACGGTAAGTATTTCCCTCATTTATGAAACCAAGGTTATCGAACCAGTAGGAGAACCAAGCAACACTATGTAAACGGTACCTGCACTCAAAGAACAAATACTTGCAACCCGACGCGTAAGAGAGGTTGTCAATCTCTCCACGGTAAAAAAGATAGATTGGTTTGTATTAGATTGGATAAATAGATCGCACAAGAACACAAAATAAAAGATGCAAATAAAAAGTGCAGCAAGGTATTTTTGGGTTTTTGGAATAATAGATCTGAAAACAAATGCGGAAAAACATAGATCGGAAAGCAATATGTTAAAAGAATAGACCCGGGGGCCGTAGATTTCACTAGTGGCTTTTCTCAAGAAAATAGCACACGGTGGGTAAAGAAATTACTGTTGGGCAATTGATAGAAGATAAAACAATCATGACGATATCCAAGGCAATGATCAATATATAGGCATCACGTCCAAAATTAGTAGACCGAAACGATTCTGCATCTACTACTATTACTCCACACATCGACCGCTATCCAGGATGCATCTAGTGTATTAAGTTCATGGAGAAACGGAGTAATGCAATAAGAAAGATGACATGATGTAGACAAGATCTATTCATGTAGGAATAGACCCCATCTTGTTATCCTTAATAGCAACGATACATGCGTGCCTCGCTGCCCCTTCTGTCACTCGAAGAGGACACCACAAGATCGAACCCATCACAAAGCACCTCTTCCCATGGCAAGAAAAATCGATCTAGTTGGCCTAACTAAACCAAAGATTCGAAGAAGAAATAGGAGGCTATAAATAATCATGCATATAAGAGATCAAAGAAGACTCAAATAATATTCATGGATAGAAACTGATCATGAACTCAAACTTCATCGGATCCCAACAAACACACCGTAAAAAGTCATTACATCAAATAGATCTCCAAGAGACCATTGTATTGAGAATCAAAAGAGAGAGAGAAAACCATCTAGCTACTGCCTACAGACCTGTAGGTCTATGGTGGACTACTCACGCATCATCGGAGAGGCACCAATGAGGATGATGAACCCCTCCGTGATGGTGTTAGATTGGATATCGTGATTCTGAAACTTGCGCCGGCTGGAATTGTGTTTCGTCGACTCCTCTAGGGTTTCTGGAATTTCTGAGGATTTATAGAGATGAGAGGCGGTGGAAAAGACCTCCGTGGGCCCCATGATACATCAGGGCGCGTCGGGGGCCTTTGGCGAGCCCTGGTGTTTCGTGGGCCCCACGGGCCTCTTCCCAGGTGCTTCCTTGGCTCCCAAGTTGTCTTCTGGACCAAAAAAATCTCCAAAAGGTTTCATGGCAATTGGACTCCGTTTGGTACTGATATTCTGCGAAGTAAAAAACAAGCAAAAAACAACAACTGACACTTGGCACTATGTCAATAGGTTAGTCCCAAAAATGATATAAAGTTGATATAAAATGATTATAAAACATCCAAGAATGATAATATAACAGCATGGAATAATCAAAAATTATAGATACGTTGGAGACGTATCATTGCCCATGTGATGCTTATTGTTAATAGTAACAAAATTAGAGGGATATCCTTTGTGTGTGTTCTTTGTTTAAACAATGTGCACCCTTGTAGCAACTTCACATAAACTGGTGCTTATCTTCTTCAATAGCCATGTCAATTATACAATCATTATGTCTTAATACTGCATGCGAACTAAGTGTAGGTTAAGGTCTATTTTTTGTCTAGACACATCATGCTTTAAAGGCCTAGCCTGATATCTGTGAGAGGCTACAAGCCTACAACAATCAATGCTCGAAAAAGACCATGTATGCAACTATATAAGAAAGGCTTTATAATTTGTTGTTGTTTTTAATTATCGGAAGCGTTCATGATGTAAAAAAACAGGATAATATGCTCATCACAAGTCACAAGAGAATCCTAAGTATATGTTAGACATGATTAGTGATGCACTATTAAAAATGTGTATACCCCCTTGCAACGCTCGGGCAATTGGTTGAAATTTTCCGTCATGCATGTAATATTAGTGATCGTTTAGATCACTAAAGTAGTAATCTAAACGATCTTATACAAATGTACAAAGGGAGTATTTCCCATTTGTCTTGAAAAAAAATTATCCGCCTTTCTTAGAAATATCTATTTTGAGTAAACATTTTTTATCATAAGCATCACATGTTTATTGCATGGAATGTGCGAGTGTCACAATCTTGACAATAGTTACAAAGAGTTAATCTTGAAAATTGGTTTCATAGACAATGAGATATCACCTTGAATTTTCATCTCTTGTAGGACATTTTTGTATCCCTTGTCGTTAGCCTTATTCGGTGCACATATAAGTTATCTATAATCTAAGGGGATCTAAGGGGATGATCAATCATTGAAATTGTCAAAGACTGACAAGCCACTTAATATTTTCATGAAATGTGGAGGTGGTGGAAGAGACAAGGAGAATAAATATTGTGTGAGGAAGGAAGTGGAGTGTCGCGTGGTGGCCGAAAAGAGGGAGGAGGAAGATGAGGAGGAGATGCATTTATCTACCACATCACGAGCATGATATATCATCACATGTAAATAGGATATTACTCTCATATCACACCACATTTCTCTTTGTACAAACATTTTGTTAGCATATTTGTTGTTTTACATATATATTGTTAGCCCACGACAACGCACGAGTATCCTATTAAGCTTATGTGCCAAGAAATAGACTTGCAAGGGTACATAAAAATTAACCAGCACCATGCGAGGAGGAGCGCGGATAAGCGATGAATGGGCCCCATAGCCCATGGATCCAGTCAGATCCAATGACCAACGCATGACCGGAGCGCGACTTTAGTTGGTCGGTCGGACATCATCATTTACCTAGGTTCTTACCATCTCCTTTGAATTTTACGTATATATTTATCATCTCCTTTAGGTCCGTGGGGGAGGTACGGTGTGCAGGACAGAGGGCGCCATGACGAAGGTGAGGTGGGCGTCATCCGGTTTTAAAGGAGACGGCTCCAGTGAGAAATGTTCCGCTACGGCGTGAAATCGAGCGGGGAGGAGAGGATCATGCAGAGAAAAGAGAAAGATGCGTCGTGGGGTGGGGCTTTTCTGTTGGGACCGCGTATTGGAGATAACATGGTGGATAGTCCAAAAAACCACATTTCTCCCTCACATATAGGTTGGATTTGGGATAGCTTAGACTATCCAGACGGTTGAATTTTGGGGAGCCTGTTTGGGCGCCCCTTTGATGTCCGACACGCCAGACTTATGAGGAAGAGATGAGCTTCGACCTTAAAGACGACCATAATCTTATTTAATTTACTTATATGCATTGTAGCCCGTAGCAACGCACGGACGTTCTACGAGTAGGAGTTAAGATGCCACAAATGATTATGTAGGGCTAGTATCGAGTATCGAATCTACACTTCTACAAATAAGGAAATAAATTATAACATCATTATAAAGCACAAAAACAAGGAAAAGTTTAACAGTAATAGCTAATATTATGTCTGTCTTACAATTTTGGTCGGTTATTAATTGGTGGTGTGCAGTTTTATTTGCAAGCTCGACACATGAACACCATCTTATTTTCAGTTAGAGACACATGAACACTATCTAGTAGTACAACGTGCCTAGATAAAGCTACGCCATTTGTTAGAAATACTAAGATATACATGTGTGCCGTGAGTAGAGAATTCAGTTGATTATTATTTGATCAATCAATTTAGAAGAAAAATATCGTGTCAAATGTAAGACATATATATTTCCTATAGCATATATATCACATATTAAAGTGCAAGAAATATAGTTTATGTTTTAACAATTGAGCTGCATTTTATTTATTTTTATCTTTTTTTAACACAGTACAGACGCAAGCGCTCATATACACGTGCATACACTCATCCTTATGAACGCACACACGCACACCCTACCCCTATGAGCACCTCCGAGAGACTGAGCCGGCATATCATCGGGACTTGAACCCTGGTGGGCTGAGGATACCATACCATCCAACCATGGGTTAGTTTGCATAATTTATTTTTATCTTTTGGAAGTTTAGTTCCGTGAGCATAATTCTTGTACAAATTGTGCCATGTACAAACGAAAATATAATATATTTCAACGTATAAGGTGAGGAACTTATGTTATGTATGTCATACGCATATTGTACTTTGGACGTTACATATTATATATGGAAGTCTCAACCAGAAAATAATACCAAATATGTTACAATTATTTCCATATTTGTTACTAAGCTGCCATATTTAGGTTGTCAAAATTACCCTTCATCAGTGCCTTTTTTTTTGCGAGTACCCTTCACCAATGGTTAGGATTGAATTCTCCTCCTACCTCTTGATCTAATGCGAGTCAGGCACCATCTTTTATGGCAAGGGTCTCCATGGTTAGCAGTATGAGAGCGCTCGTACCATATAGCCTGAGTTGATGTCCCCAAAAATTAATTTGTTAACAACACGTGAAATTCACAAAATTAAAAACACGATGTCCCCACAGAAAATATTGCTTCAAAATAACAGGGGTATAAAAGGAGTGTGCAAACACATGTAAAATAGAGAAAAAAATTCAAAAAAATTTGTTGGCATCGGTGAAATGCGGGTGTGGATTAGAAGGTGGTACATAAGCGTGCACATGACATTATGCGTGTGAAGGTCGTCATCCACATGACAAATAATGTGGCACATTGATGTTTTCAAATCGAGATTGCTAAATCTCAATCGACTGAGATTAACGAAAGTCTCGGTCAATGCTATATTCGTGAGATATTTCGTGCTAAATTTTCTTTTAATTTTTTTCTTCGTTTTTTATATTTTATGTCACTTGACCGAGATCTAGCCACACCCTTTGCAAATACATTCAATTGCCTTAAGATCGATTGGAGTTTGACTTAGACTTATGTTAGTAGGGGCACATGAGAAGTATTCGACAATTAGCTTGAGTCGAAGATAATCAACTTCTCAAAGTTCCCCTTCTCTCGCCGATCCGAGGCTTAATTACAAGCATAATACACATCAGAGACAAATCTAATGTAATGCACATATAAAAAACTTTGATATATGTCGATCGTGTTTATTATGGTTACAAAATCATGCAAACACCTTGTACTTTTGTCCGATAATATATCTTGTCCATCCATAGTAGCAGCACTACTAACTTGTGGAGCATACGGCAAGTGTCGAAAGAAAGTGCTAGGTAGCCCGTGCATACGAATATACGATACGACTAGTCGGAGGTGGCGGCTGCCGGGTGGACGCAGGTGGCCTTGGCGACGGAGAGCCTGTAGGAGAAGGAGTTGGCGTACTCGAAGGAGATGGTGTCGTCGGCCAAGAGCGGCTTGCCGTCGTTGACGAGGCAGTCGTCGGGCGCCACCCGCCGGAACTTGGCCGGGTCGACGAGGGTGACGGAGCTGAACCAGCCGCAGCGCACGTGGATGCCAGAGATGGCGCAGTCGGCGCGGCCCGCGCCGGAGCAGCGGTTGATTATGTCCACCGTGTAGGACGGGATCCCGCTGGGCAGCGTCGTCCCTTGGCCCTGCTCGATGGCGATGTCGGCCGCGCCGGCGCAGCCGAGGCTCACCCGGTGCGGCACGTCGGCGCCCACGGCTGCACGCAGAAAAGAGACAAGCATGCATGAGTTGGCCCGTTTGTTTTGGGATTAGAGAAACTCGCGAGAAGAAGAAGAAGGCGGATTCTTTTCTTTACCTGCAGGGCGGAGCACCTTGCGGGGAAGGACGGCGCTGGGCGGAGGGGCCGCCGATGCGAGCGGCGGCGAGAAGCCTGCCGACGGAGCCGGAAACATCGTTAGCTTAGAGTTGGCGTACATGCGTACTACAACGAAGAATTGGGAGACGAGCTACCTGCGTCGGCGATGGAGGCGGATGCGAGGGAGACGGAGCCGACCGTGGAGCTACCTGGGTCGGCGACGGAGGCGGCTGCGAGGGAGACGGAGCTGGCCGCGGCGAGCAGTATGACAAGAGCACACACCGGCGAAAAAGACGCCATCAGCTCACTCATACCTTGCCTGAGGTTTAAGATGAACAACCGAGAGGGAGGGAAGTATGCATGAGATCCCGCTAGAATAATACTACATCTTATATAGGTGGATCATCCGCTGAATTTGGAAACTAATCAGTTAGAAAAAAGGCAATAGTCTTTTTTTGCATGGAAAGAACTGATCCTAGTTAGGCAAGTACTCATTAGGCCGATTCAGAGTGTGCGCCTGGGCTGAGAGGACAAGAGGGGCCGGTCCATAAGCAGGGAAAGGGGCGACCGTGCCAGCCTCAAATATTTAAATATGGTATACTGACCATTATATTTTCGTCCATTAAGTCTGTGTATATACTATGTAAAATTAGATTATAGTTATTGCAGGAGCAAAACAAAATCACATTAAAACAGTGAATCTGGTACATGACTATGACCTTAATTAGCACGCTAGTATCTCTCTCCGATGGATGTCGTGCATGTTGTACTAATCTTTATCTTTACCTAATCTATATCTATATCTATACCTTATATATATATATATATATATATATATATATATATATATATATATATATATATATAATAATATAATATAATATAATAATAATAATTAATAATAATAATAATAATAATAATAAAGAGGCTATTGCTTCTTACCACCGTAATTTTCGTCCGTCTGGTCCGTTTTTTCGTACGTCATAAGATTTCCGTCCGTCCGTGCACGTAAAGAACGATTTGTTCGGCGCTGGGTGTCGCCCGCATGGGCCTCAGCCCGAACAGCCCAACAGCAGCCAAGGAAAAATTTAATCAGCGTTGTGGAGAATCGAACTCACTATCTCTTGTACTGCTAGAGTCGTGGTTACCAACTGGGCTGAACATCAGTTCGTGATTAAAACAGAAGGCTTTAGAGAAAAGTATTATGGACAGAGCATGCACAGGTTCCCATGGTTTAATAGTCCCACATCGACTATTTACATCAAATTCTACCAATTCAAATACGGTCGCAAGTTGCCTGGCAACAAGCCAACTCGGAAATCAACGAACAAAGAGTGATAATGAAGGAGGTGTCTCGCGGTGCATGGCATTAAAAACGGGGGAATAGTGGGCGCTGCCTTTAATCGCACGAGTATGCATGCACGGTTCCAGGGAACCACAATCATCTTATGACGCACAAGCTGCAGGAGAGTTCATGCCCAGCCTCGACGACGAAGCGGCTCAAGATCGACGCCGCCACACGAGCCCCCTGCTTGGGACGGAGCAGACTGCCATCAGGTAATGCGCGTTTGTCCATGCTTCTATGGTTGTGCATATGTTCTTGGTTGGGGTGGGACCGTGGGAGTGGGACGGCTGCAATGTGAAATCAGTGCATGTGCTTGGTTCTGTTCGTGTCTGTTTTGTGTACGAGCTTAAAAGTCTAATGGTCAGAGATTAAGCTGAGAAGACTGATTGTTTAAGGATTTCTGTCTTCCGGAGCCACCATGGTGGGACGGCATGGTCTGGGTCGACGTTGACCAACAGCACTTGCTTGCACCACGCGGTCTGCAGTACTCCATGTTCAGCAACGCGCTGCCGCACCCGCTCAACCGGTTCGCCGACAGCTTCGACCCGGCGAGCGTCGGCCTCGGCACATATGCTGGTGCTTTTATAGGAGACTTCTATGAAAGGTGTGTCATGGTTTATACGATTGATCAATTTTCTCTTTGGTTGCAATGAACATGCTGCTCTTATTTGGATGTAATTGATGATGAATATTGGGTGGAACAAACTGTATCCTGGAATTAATGGAGTGCATGCCTTCATGTTTAGCGATGAACAGATAGAATTAAAATGTATTCATGGATGGTTGATTAGATTCTTGATGTTCGTTCCTATACAGGCTGGACGGCTTAAGTACATGGAAATAGAATTATGCATTACAAATCCTCATTTAGTTTGCTTTATCTTCATGTCACTGAGTAAAGAATCCAGAAATCATAGTAGGTACATTGTGTCATCTATCTTTTCTCATGGCTTATTTTGTTTGTTAATCATAACAGATAACAGAAATATCCTTCGCTTCGGTAATTTTTGCTGCCGTATCAAAGCGCAACTCGAAATTGCCAACAACAGCATCTTAGCCAACACAATTTACTGTTTGTACTAAATAGACGAAGCTTAGTGTTTTGTATCCAGGATTAACCTGTTCCATTTTCTGCAAAAGTTCTCCTTGGTAACAATTTGCGTACGTGCAGCACTGGATCCTTTGGTCTATTTGCAATTTGAAGTCGAGACATTGGTACATAGTCTGTGTTTGGAATATATACTTAAGGTATGGAACATTTTTTTTTACTTCTAGATGAAATTTGGAAATTAGTCTTACAAAGAAACATTATAGCAGTGGTTCCTTATTTGTTTCTGTACAACTGATTAAACTTTAGATATTCACTAAAGTTTGCATAAATATAGGAACCCAATGTAGATATTTATAGCTGGTGATGGTGAGAAGCCATGTATAAACATCCAGTGAGAAGAGCCTACAACAAGTAGCTCCACGAGTCCTATTCGTATTGTAGCTGGTACAACATACAAATTGAATGTAGGTTGTTGGATCAATTGTAGAAAGACTACATATGTGTTCAGTCCACAATACTCGATTAATTAACTCCCATAATATTGCTTGATTTTAAGCTTATTTTTTGCAAGGACTTGAGCAAAAAAAATCGCAACTTAATCAAACATATCCGTACAAGCATCCATGGCCACACCTCCGTTTGTGCATTTTGTTTTCACAACCCTAATGCATGTGCCATACCAAAAGAGTGTGAGTGGTATCTTACTCAGAAGCATAAGCAAGAAAAGAAAAGAAAAGAAAAGAAAAATGTTCTGGATTGCAAAATTAACACACTTGGCCACTCCTCGCACACATTCCCGTCACCGTCTCCACCCTCATGCCCGATGCTGGTGCTAGCAGGAGGAGGATGTGTGGATGGACGACAACGGCGGTAGTAGTACATGGGCATGTGTTGGGCCGTCGTACCATGAAGGAGTTGTACAAGATGCGTGTGGTGTGTGGCGTGGCACAACTGCTTCGCCGGATCAATTGACTCTGGCCGATGAGGGGCTTGAGCCATGTTTACTGGACTAGGGCAATGTGATTTTGTTTCTCCCGTTGCAACGCACGGGCCCTTTTGCTAGTATATATATATATATATATATATATATATATATATATATATATATATATATATATATATATATATATATATATATATATATATATATATATATATATATTAAAGGGAGGATTGTTTCTCCATTTTTTTCGTCCATCAATATATTTTGTACGTTTTGTTTTGGTTTTCGTACGTCAATTGCGACGCACGGTGCGTCAAAAAAGAAATTGTCAAAGACAAGACTCGAACATGGTTGGCAAGGATAGCACTCACCCATGCAAACCAACTCGACCAGCCAATACTGTTGTGCATAAAACAAGGATCGAAGAACTTAATATATCTAAGAAATAAATTCAGAAACAAACAACCTCTGTATTGGAGTCGAACTCTGCATCTATCGCGGCCTTTACTTACCTTTCTCATAAATAATGGCGGCGGTAAGGACCTCAGACACATCCTGGTCGTGAGGAATAGAGACGGGGCGCGTGCACGCCCCCGAGGTCTGGAGTCTGGACTGGACAAAGCTCCGCCGAGGCTATAAATTTCCTCATGATCTGCGCATTGCCCATCGTCCCTGATGTCTGCGGCCAACCTTTGGTCGTGACCATGGCCTCTACGCGCATGACGCAGCTAAGGCGGGTGGCCATGCGCGAGCGCGTTGCGGTGTGATGCACCCATGCAGACGTTCTTGCGCGCACGAAGTGCCAAACGGAGGACGGAAGGAGATAGTGGGCAACGCTCGGGTGCGAAAGGGCAGGAGCGATCGTGCATCGCTGGAGCTGGGCATCGTAGCGTTGGAGACTTGCATGGAGACGACGAGAGAGATAGAGATTTTTATAGGCTCTGCTACGAATACTGGGAGATGATCTGCGGCGACGAGCACGACATCAATCCCACCGGCCGATATGTCGGCACCTCCGACCTCCAGCTCGAGGTCGTCAATGTCTGGCACAATGGGTCCTCCTGCGGCTGACTCGCGCCCCATGCCGTGCTCATGCATCTCGAGCCCGACATCATGGATAGCATATGTACCGTGCTCTACAGCTAGATCTTCCGCCCTGGCAAATCTGTGTCTGAGCAGTTCATCGCTGGCACGACTCCGTGAATTTGGATCGCAGGTCCATGCCAGGATGCCACGTTCCATCTACCGCAACTTCCACATGCCTACACTGCCATCCCAAGCACCATCGTCTATGTAATTTTGCTATAAACTAACCCAGCCTTTTGGATTGAGACCACACCATGCTGCATGAGTTTCTGACCATCTTACTGTCATAGTTCAAACCATGCATCGTTGGGCAACGCTGCATATGTGGCATATGCCTCTTCAGTACCACATATGCAACAACACATTACAATAGAAACAGAAAATGATTGTCTCTTGACTTCCGGGCTTTCTATGCATGAGGACTGACAAAAAATTTCAATATGGAACAACAATTGTAAGTCCTATAGTTTGTACCAGTTTGTATATATGATTTCTTATACGACTACAATACTTTTTCAAATTTCGTCTTTTGGCGGTCCCGTGCGGCCAACAATTGGGCAAGGAAGCACTACGGAGGGAGCTGAGCTCATCGACTCTCTTCTCGATGTCATTCGGAAGGAGGTGCAGAACTGCCGCTGCATGCCTTCAAGGTCATTTTCTGTCTGTTGTAGACCATTCTTTTCTAAATTATATATATGAGTCTGCTACCGGAAATGCAATTTGGCTCCCGTGTCCAGATGATCCCAGAATCTAGACCACACATGCACCTGGTGATCTGTGCGTTGCAAAATATTTGCTGGCGTATTCACTCGAAAATAGTCCAGCCATGGCCCACGTCCAGGGACGGAATAACGACGTGGCTACCTGACGGGCGACGGGTCCAGATGGGAGGCGACGGAGGTGTACCAGACGACGACGGATCTGGACCACACCTCAAGACGACGACGGAAGTATTTGCAGCAGGGTGTGCCTCCTCCTGGCCGACGAACAGATCAAACTCCGGCGGCGGCGGAACCTGCATATACAACTCCTTTCCGATTAGCGCAACGTGGCCATATTATTTTCCTAAATAAAATAGATTAGCTGGTTAATCCATTCTCACATCATCCGAATCTTGCTGCTCCAGGACAAGTACTTCTTGGTTCGCTGGCAGATCTGGTGCTCGGATAGCGCTAGTAGCTTCCAGCCCATGACTGACACCACCATCAGCCGAGCCCTCGCACTAATTCCACCAACGATCAGTGGGTGTATCAACTGGCACAAGATAATTAATCTACATAAAAACAAACTACCCATGCACACATCCCTGATAGTAGAAAGCATCGCTGTCAGCCTTCCACACCAAGCCTGAGGTTAGCACGCCTGAGCTTGGCCAGCTGATGGAGGGCGTTCTCGACCAATTCACAACTCCACTCTCACTCTTGTTGGTACTACTCGCGCCTGCACCCCACCACCAAGCCTGTTTCAAACTTCGAATTTCGAAACTGTCCACGCGCACCTGGCTTGCACTGCAGGAAATACTACGGCCACACCCTTCAAGACTGAGTACTTTTACAACCACGCCCCTAAGCTGTTTATGTGATGGGCAACATCTAAAATTATACAAGAACAGGCAATGGATGAATTTTCCTATGGTTTTACATGCACAGTGAACACTCAACACACACCAGGGGCGGTTGAGTTAACAGGAACGGTGCTACATTTTCACTGCCAAATAAATGATTGGAAAAAATAGGAATATTAGTTCTCATCTACTGCCTCTAGCTGTTGTTTGCAGGTGATGTTTACAGCTTGACACCCTCAGGGTTGGTGCAGGTATTCTTCCTGTGACCAGCCACACCACGGTTGCTACACTTTCGCTTCCTTCCTTGGTTGCTTCGGCAAATCACCGTTCTCTGGGCAGGTCGTCTTCTTATGCCATTTTCCTCTGCAAATGCTGCAAAACCGCGTTTGCTTACTCAACTCCTCGTACGGTGCCTTTTCACGACTATTTGTTGGTCGTCCCGCGTTCCTCTTCTTTTCGGGTGCACCCAAACTAGCCAAAGTTTCAACTTGTGCTCCTTGCTCTGCGCAAACAACCTCTCTCATTTCTTCTTGCGGGTCGGGAATTGCAGACAGTGAAGCAATCCCGTCCTTAATTATCTGTCCTTAAATTGTGGGGCGGTCTTCCAAACCTAAACCGTCTCTCCTGTCCTTAAATTCAGACAGTGAAGCAATCCCGTCCTTAATTATCTGCATTCCTTTCTGGTAAGACTCGACGCATGCATCACCGAGACGGACTAGCTCCATAGCATGGACATAGAGCGCCGTGTCGCGATGTGTCATTATCCTACTACCAACATGATCTCGTTGGTATATTTGCAGGTGTGCTGGAAGTATATCCCTCGCGTCCCTTGTCCACCTCTTCACGATCAATTGCTGGGGTATCTCCGTATAACCAAAAATGTCCATGACCTGTACCAGGCGGGTATTCATGTTCATGAAGGTAATAGCAGGACACATACCACAGGTATTAATTGTTGCCGAGTCTGGGAAAACATACCTTCAACATGTGGTTGCACGGCATCCCTATATGCTCGAACAGCCCACACTCACACTCGAACTTGTCCCCATCGTCCAGGATCTTTTCATCATATACACCCCTGGCCCATTTCTCCCACCTCTCTGCTTGAGTGTGCACTGCTTTGTACAGCTTCAGCTTCTCAACCTCTTCAATCCTGTATGCGTTGGCCTTGTACACCAGCTCGCCGAACTGGTCCAACATTGCCCTCGTGTAAATCTTGCTCGCGTGCCTCTCTATTGACATGTTGCACTTCACCACAACACCACTCTACAGGAAAAGATCAGTTAGTGCCCAGATTACAGTTTACTGCGGATGTAGGCTAGAGATCTGATCACTCACTATT
This sequence comes from Elymus sibiricus, assembly GCA_039707655.1. Classification (NCBI taxonomy): domain Eukaryota; kingdom Viridiplantae; phylum Streptophyta; class Magnoliopsida; order Poales; family Poaceae; genus Elymus; species Elymus sibiricus. Next base: position 62,249,726 of record CM077665.1, read on the forward strand.
CTTGTCCTCTTCTCTTCATAGCTTTCTTCTGAATCTCTAGAAAATTGCAACCTCATGTAGTGCCTCACAAACATGTGCATCGGGCATCCAGGCGGATCATTGCTGGGCACTCACAACGGCACGACCGGTTGTTCTCTTTTATAGGTTTCCCCTGCAAAAAATTGAAAACATAAGCTGCAATCAACACATTTTTACAGCCTACACAGTGAAAAAAGCTATTGTTTTTCCAAACAAATCTGAAGCTCTTCCAAGAAGAAAACTTACAGGGCAGCCGCAAACGACTTCCTGCATACATTTTGTCTTCTCTGCATTCAGCCTACTCTTTCCATATCTTATGCCAAAACCATGCTCCCACGAGCACAGGTTGTAAAAATCATAAGCTTCGCCCAATGAATCAAAAGTTAAACTGATCGCAGGCTCAACTACATGTTCTCCCAATTTATCTGCATACCCCCTAATTGTCTATTCGAGGGCGCCGACTCTTTCAGGATAGGGAGCCCTATCGGGTGGCTGATTACCGGCCCTAACCCTGTGTCATGCAAAAAAAAACGCATGGCCAGAAACTAATACTGCATTTGTTCATCCTCTGACAACTAACCAGTTCAACTGAATCACAGCAAAAACACAAGTACTTTTTTTCATTTCTCTCACCATAATCCATTTTACTATAGTTCATTTTTGCCAATCTAATTGTCCTAATCACACAAAAAGAATGGTTCCCTAACATTTCGATACATCACACTACCAAAATTCATGGCCCATGATTCAGCCGCACCTACTCAGGCAAGAAAAAATAATTTGATGTTCTACGAAATTTCAGTTTACCTCTTGGTCCAACCAGGTGCTTGGGGATCAACCTTGCCAGTAGATTTGGCAGAGCCTCCATCAGCACTCTCTGTTCGATCTTGAATCACAGCCTCCCGGTCCACATCAACAGGTGGCACAGTGAATCCATGTTCAATGGATTCAGCGTTGTCGCCCTCGCCCTCGCTGAAACAGGATATGGCGCTGCCGCCGGCGGCAACGCTTGCTTCCTCGTAGCACATGGTCGTAGCCTGAACCCTAGAACTGCCCCCAAATCCACACACGACCGCCCTGCGAGATCCATTGCCGGACTCTGCCTCCCCGTGGCCTGCCGCGCCAACCAACTCCATCAGCGCCGCCGCGCTGCAGGCTTCATCCGGGAAGATAGGCAGTCTGCGAGGATCCACAAGTAGCCGTCAGATCTTGCGCATGCTTCATAGAAAAATGGGGAAGAACGAACTTCTGTACGCAGCAATGGATTCTTTTACCTGTCCACCAGAGAGACGGGGAAATCCATCGCCATGCTTCGCCAGCTCTAAAACGCTGCCCACTGCCGCAGATTTGATTTTTAGATGTAGCTGCACACACGACGCACCGCCGCCGCCGCACACCGGCTCTGTATCTCACTCGATCCCCTTTCCCTCGAACAGTACAGAATGCTTGTGGCTGGGGATGCATTTCAGTTTACTAAGCTCTGACCTGTGGGTCCAGGTCACGCCATGGATGAACAGAATGCACACGGCGCGAGCTGGGCACAAACGAGACCGCGTTTTCCACATTTAACGGCGCCTCCACGTTGTCTCCAGCCGTCGTCTGACACAATTCGTACAGGAGTATTCTCCTGTTATTCTGTCCCTGTATATCCAATTCAATAATTGCTGGCACAGATCCCACAGGCCTGCTGGACGACCAGGATAGCGGGAGCAAGTGGACTCGGGAGCCAAAACGCCGCTCCCGGTCTGCTACTCCTAAGATAGTTTTTAAATCTGATCTGCTATTTCTAGAATATGTGGATGACTGAACCATGTCAAGATTTGGCCTCATATAGGCTATATTCTATTTCTAACCATAGAACAATGAGGTTTCTTAAAGATATTCTCCTTTATTTCCCTTTCACTACAATAAAGATATTCTCCTTTATTCTCTAACCATAGAACACTGAGGCTCCTTTATTCTATTTCTAACTATATAAGTATAATTTGAAGGCTAGCGTGCACCATATTACTCGCTTATGATAATCTAAGGCTAAAAAGAAATACATACTCTTTTTCCTCGAGCGTCAAGGTCACAGATTTCAATTCAACCATCATTGATGATGACGAAACATGAAGAGTGGCAACATGAATGAGTCACTTAGAACACAAGTACTTTTTTTCATTTCTCTCACCATAATCCATTTTACTATAGTTCATTTTTGCCAATCTAATTGTCCTAATCACACAAAAAGAATGGTTCCCTAACATTTTGATACATCACACTACCAAAATTCATGGCCCATGATTCAGCCGCACCTACTCAGGCAAGAAAAAATAATTTGATGTTCTACGAAATTTCAGTTTACCTCTTGGTCCAACCAGGTGCTTGGGGATCAACCTTGCCAGTAGATTTGGCAGAGCCTCCATCAGCACTCTCTGTTCGATCTTGAATCACAGCCTCCCGGTCCACATCAACAGGTGGCACAGTGAATCCATGTTCAATGGATTCAGCATTGTCGCCCTCGCCCTCGCTGAAACAGGATATGGCGCCGCCGCCGGCGGCAACGCTTGCTTCCTCATAGCACATGGTCGCAGCCTGAACCCTAGAACTGCCCCCAAATCCACACACGACCGCCCTGCGAGATCCATTGCCGGACTTTGCCTCCCCGCGGCCTGCCGCGCCAACCAACTCCATCAACGCCGCCGCGCTGCAGGCTTTATCCGGGAAGATAGGCAGCCTGCGAGGATCCACAAGTAGCCGTCAGATCTTGCGCATGCTTCATAGAAAAATGGGGAAGAACGAACTTCTGTACGCAGCAATGGATTCTTTTACCTGTCCACCAGAGAGACGGGGAAATCCATCGCCATGCTTCGCCAGCTCTAAAACGCTGCCCACTGCCGCAGATTTGATTTTTAGATGTAGCTGCACACACGACGCACCGCCGCCGCCGCACACCGGCTCTGTATCTCACTCGATCCCCTTTCCCTCGAACAGTACAGAATGCTTGTGGCTGGGGATGCATTTCAGTTTACTAAGCTCTGACCTGTGGGTCCAGGTCACGCCATGGATGAACAGAATGCAGACGGCGCGAGCTGGGCACAAACGAGACCGCGTTTTCCACAGTTAACGGCGCCTCCACGTTGTCTCCAGCCGTCGTCTGACACAATTCGTACAGGAGTATTCTCCTGTTATTTTGTCCCTGTATATCCACTTCAATAATTGTTGGCACAGATCCCACAGGCCTGCTGGACGACCAAGATAGCGGGAGCAAGTGGACTCGGGAGCCAAAACTCCGCTCCCGGTCTGCTACTCCTAAGATAGTTTTTAAATCTGATCTGCTATTTCTAGAATATGTGGATGACTGAACCATGTCAAGATTTGGCCTCATATAGGCTATATTCTATTTCTAACCATAGAACAATGAGGTTTCTTAAAGATATTCTCCTTTATTTCCCTTTCACTACAATAAAGATATTCTCCTTTATTCTCTAACCATAGAACACTGAGGCTCCTTTATTCTATTTCTAACTATATAAGTATAATTTGAAGGCTAGCGTGCACCATATTACTCGCTTATGATAATCTAAGGCTAAAAGGAAATACATACTCTTTTTCCTCGAGCGTCAAGGTCATAGATTTGAATTCAACCATCATTGATGATGACGAAACATGAAGAGTGGCAACATGAATGAGTCACTTGGAACATGCGATGCTTTTTTCACCGGGGCACATTTGCTAGTGTGTGTGTGTATATATATATGGACTGTTATAACTTCCAAATGTTCGCATTATAGGTAAAGATCCGAACGATCCCATCCCGCGAGGGGCCGAGTGCACGAAGCGTGTTGCCAGCGTCAGGATCGCATGCAAACCTAGCTAACAAAGCCCATGCAAGATGTGTTAACTATTATTTTATTATCAAATGATTCAGCCTGGTAACCCGCATGCATGTAAGAACAAAATTGATGACGTCACAAAAGATTCTATTAAAACTCCAAATTTAAAATGTTTTGTAGCTCAAACCGTCGTTCGGATTGAAAAACTGTTTTCACATAAAAAAATCGTCTCAACGAGACCTACGAAACTAGATCCCATGTTGATATGTTTCGACGACTTTTTTTTTCGGGTACAAAGTTACCACGCCTAGGGTATGCAAGTTATCACGTCTGTGCTATATAAGTTACCACAATGGTTACATATGCAAATTCTGGGCATAAAAATGACTTATTCCAACTTTCTCCCACGTGCAAATGCACTAAAAGTGCAGAAAAACTAATGTCATCATAGATTCTCTTTATTTTGAAATTTCAAAATATTTTGTAGCTCAAACCGTCTGTTCAATCCAAAATCTGTTTTCTAAAAAAAATCCGCCGCGATGAGACATTCGAAACTAGATACCATGTTGGCATGTTTCGAATACTTTTTTTTTCTTGATCAAAAGTTATCATGCATGGGCTAAATAAGTTATCAGTTTTGCTATGTGTATATTATCATGTTATTTACACACATTATACTGGAGTATGTTTTCAATAAAGAAATTTCATGGGTCAAAGTTATCGTGGTGTTTGTACCCAAGTTATCAGGATCGGAAGCCTATATTATCATGTTATTTACACAGAAAGTTACCAAAGTATGTTTTCAACAAAAAAAATCACGGGTCAAAGTTATCGTGGTGTTTGTACCTAAGTTATCAGGTCCGGGGAGCCTATATTACCATGTTATTTATACAGATGTTACCGGAGTATGTTTGCAAACAACTTTTTTACATGGGTCAAAGTTATCGTGATGTTTGTACTTAAGTTATGATGTCCGGGAGCGTATATTATCATGTTATTTACACGAGAAGTTATCAGTGGTATGTTTTCAACATTTTTTTTCATGGGCCTAAGTTATCGTGGTGTTTGTACCCAAATTATCAGGACCGGGAGCATATATTATCATGCTATTTACACAAAAAGTTATCAGAGTATATTTCAACAAACTTTTTTTCATGGGTCAAAATTGTCGTGATGTTTGTACCTAAGTTATTAGGTCCGGGATCCTATATTACCATATTATTTACACAGATGTTACCGGAGTATATTTTCAACAACTTTTTTCCACGGGACAAAGTTATCGTGGTGTTTATACCTAAGTTATCAAATCCGAAAGTGCATATTACCATGCTATTTACAAAATAAATATCGATGGTATGTTGTCAACAACATTTATCCACGTGTCAAAGTTATCGTGGTCTTTGTACCTAAGTTATCAAGTCCAGAAGCCCGATGACATGCATTGATTGCGTTCTCCTCATCTTGAAATGGAGCGAAACATGCTACCTTAATGGAAGCAAGTATTACGTGCTCTCATTTCAGTCCTCCTAATTTTCCAGCCCATTATTTACTTTCCTCGGACAAAGTAGAAATGGGAGCAAGACAACGAGACATGCTACCATAATGGAGAAAAACAATAGCGTTGCCTACTTTAAACAACGGGCTATTTAAAAGCATAAAATTAGGTGGTAAGACAACGAGACAGCCAATGGTTAGTTGGTTAGCGTGCATGCAAGTTTGGTCCACCTTTACATGAGGTACTGGGTTCGATTCCGCTCAGAGCCATTTATTTTTCTCGCGTAGGAGACCGGTGCGACAAAGCGAGACATGCGAGGGTTGACTTGCAGCGGGACGCACGGGATCGTTCTCGATGCTGATTGTGCGGCAAAACCGTCGTTCGGATCTATCCCCAAGATCCGAACGTTCGGAAGATACATATGTCGTGTATATATATATATATAGGACAGCGATACGTTCCAAACGTTCGTGCCTATAGTTTAGGTCCGAACGATCCTTCCGCCATAGCTAGTCCACCAATCCCGCTTTATTCTCTCTTAGGAGCTCGCTAATCCATCAGAATCGCTAAATCCAGCACCGCACGTGAAGTCTCATCTCCCTCTTACATGCATGCATGGGAAAAAAACAAAAATGATGACGTCATCAAAGAGTCTTTCCAATGCGAAAAATGAAAATGTTTTGTAGCCTAAACCGTCGCTCCGATTGAAAAACCGTCTTCACAAAATAAATTCGTCTCGACGAGATCTTCAAAACTAGATCCCATGTTGACATGTTCTGATGACTTTTTTTTCGGACCAAAAGTTACCACATCGGGGCTACGTTAGTTATCACGTCTGTCACACATAAGTTACCATGTCATTTACACAGAAGTTTCAGGGATATATTTTCAACAAACTTTTATCCCCGGGGTCAAGAGGTGATTATGGTGTTTGTAGTGAGTTATCAGCTTTGTTGTGTATCTAACCATGTTGCACAAAAGCTATCAGGTATGTTTTTCAACAGTTTTCATTCCCTTGAACAAAAAATTACCGTGATATTTGTACATGAGTTATCAGCTCTTACGTACATGTATTATCGTGTTATTTATGCATGAGTTATTGGGAGGTATTTATTAACAATGTTTTTCTCTGCACAAAAAGTTACCACGTCTGGATTAATTAAGTTATCAGCTCTCTTGTATGTATATTACCATGTTATTTACACACAAATTATCAGGATATGTTTTTCAACAAACTTTTTTCCGGGGTCAAAAGTTACCGCGGGGTTTGTAGTGAGTTATCAACTTTATTGTGTGTATAATACCGTGTTATTTGCACACAAAGTACCGGAAATATGTTTTTCACCCCCCTGTTCACCTAAGTATCAGGTATGCATGCTTCTATTACCATGATATTCACGCAAACGTTATCGAGGTTATATTTTTCAACATTTTTTACTTGGGGTCCAAGTTATCATGGTGTTTGTACCTAAGTTATCATGTATATGATGCGTTATTACCATGATGTTTATACAAAAAGTTATCGGGGTACATCTTTGATAACTTTTTTTCCTTCGGGTCAAAGTTGCTGCGGTGTTTATGCCTAAGTTATCAGGTTTGCTATGCAGAAATTACCGTGTTGTTTACACATAAATTTCCGGGGAGATGTTTTAATAAATTTTTTCTCCCCTATCAAAGTTATCATGACATTTATACGTAAGTTATCAGATCCCCAATGCACAAATTACCATGCCATTTGCACAGAAGTTACCGTGGTATATTTCAACCCAAAAAAATCCCTCATGTGAAGTTGCCATGATATTTATACGTAAGTTTGTGGAGATATTGTCCTCGTCATTATTGAAGAATTTTACGTAGACACTATCCTACCCCTGTCAAAATAAATCCAAAAAATTTAAGGGGGTATGTGTTGACGCGTAAGTTATCGGATCTTATATTTTAACAACAAAAAGTTGGGGTCAAAAAATTTATTGCGGTGTTTATATGTAAATTATCAGGTTTTGTGGTGTGTAAATTATCATACCATCCAACGTATATTTCAAAGTAAATTATTTTTCTCGGGTTACACACAAAACAATGACTGGAGTTCAAATTCTACAGGAAGGGAAACATTCATTTCTCTATAATTACTCATCGACTGGTACAAACACAATGCATGGATCCTTCAAAAATAACTTGGTCCATATGGGTCTGCCCATTCGTCCAAAGCATTGTTGTTTTTTCGCGCTATCAAATAGAGTATAAAACGAATCTAACCTGAATTAGGTTCAGGAAAGCATGCTTAGCTCAGGTGGTCGTGCGCTTGCACCTCAACCAGCAAGTCGGGGGTTCGACTCCTACAGCTGCTCTTTTTTCCTCCGTGATATATTTGCGCGCGTGAGTAGCGAAGCGAATCAGATGGCAACCGCGTCGTTCGGATCTATTCTCAAGATCCGAACGTTCGGAAGATACATATGTATATACACTAGTGGGAGCACCTATGGCTCAGGTGCCTGGAATATTTTGTCGTCCAATTTTTTCCGGTCAAACTATTGCACAACTAATGGTAGGGAGCATGCTACTCTAGCGAACATGGGTCGTCATGTGTTAATGTTGTGCTAATTAAGCATGGGACTATGGGTTCCAATAACTGCATGACGTACCAGTACTAGATTATTTTTCTTGAACATGTACCAGTACTAGATTAGTACTACACTATACATGTAAAGCACATACACTAATCTACACCTATAATACTAGAGTAGACATTATTTAATCTACTTTGACACGTATGCTTGCTTTTGCACATACATAGTAATTATAGAAAGATTAATATTGGAACATCACAGGGAACTAATTCTAGTCTATTAAATTTAGCATCCTTCATGCTAAATATTTTAATTAGAATCACGATAAAATGCAGGATTTGGTAACAAAAAATAAACAAAATAAAATCTGAAGTTTTCTAAGTAAGAATGAATTAGTCTTACCCTAATTAAAAATAAAATAATAAAAAAGGCAACAAATTGCACACAGTTTGCACATGAATTGCACTTTTTCATAATATGCAAGAAGAAGCATACAATAGTGCAATTTTTTGGACTCTAGTAAAATTTGCACACATATTAAATAGCACTTGGGTGTGTACATCAGAGACTAATTGTCTTCCTCATGGCGATGGTATTACCCTAAATGAATCAAAAAATTAAAACAAAAGATTTGGTAATAGAAACTAAAAAAACTAAAACAAAATCAAAAACTGAAGTTTTGTAAAGAATAATGAATTAAAGGCATTGGTATTACCGTAATGAAAAAAATGATAAAAACTTGCACAAAATTGCACGTTTTCGCAATATACAATGATAATCATATAATAGTGCAATTTTTGGACTAGTGTATAACTTGCACAAATACTCCATAGTACTAGTCTGTGTATGCTGGAGATTAGTTGTCTTACTCTTTTTTCTAGAAATGATTAATTGCCTTACTCATGCCAATGGTATTTCCCTAAATGAATCAAAAAAAAATAACTAAAAACTAAAACTAAAACAAAATTAAACTCTGGAGTTTTCTTCGGAAGAATGGATTAAAGGCAACAACTTTAAAAAACAATGACAACAACTTAAAGAGAAATTGCACTTTTTCACAATATGCAAGAAGAAACTTATAATAGTGCAATTTTTTGGACTCCTGTATAATTTGCACACATGTTACTTAGTACTTGCATGTGTACATCGGAGACTCATTGTCTTACTCGTGCCGATGGCATCGCCTCAGAACGTGCGTATACAAACACCTTGAAAATGAATTGCATCTCATATTGATATCGTGCGTGCTACACGTACGCACACGCACAAAGGAACAAAGAGAGAAAAAAGACCGGCACATACTGGAAAGCACAAGAATCACTCGGTCAATCTTGTGCTACACAGAAAAAACAGTGACATACAGAAAGAGGAAAAAAAAAGGCTGGAATACTAAAAAAACACTCAAGCACTTGGATGAAAAAAATAAAACGAACGCAGAACTCTAAAATGGCCTTCACAATTGCTAGAAAAATAAAGAGGGATTTCTGAAGAAAACAACAGAAATAGTGACCCAAGCTACAGCAAGCATCAATTAAAAAACAAATGGCCTGCTACCCGTCTAATGCATATAACCCACTAACCTTAAATTAACGGGCTGAATCCCATTCCATTGAACAAAATCCACTGAAAATGAAAGTTACGTCAGTCAACTACAACACAAACACCCACCCACCTACGAATCAAGAACTGTGAGAATGGATGGTTGTAGATTCGTCTTAGCGCAAGAAAAATTTCAGGTGCCTTTTATATGGCAAAACCGATATAAACTAAATATCTTTGTCAACTAAAAAAACAGATTTCTATATTTTATCCATATATAACTACCTTAGAAACTGGCATCAACACTTGTATACACCAGATGGACCCAAACATCTAAATGCGCATATCAAGGAAACAAATTATATTTAAGCATAACTGAACCGACGATATGTCTACGCTTATCGATGATCGGTGCTATTTCAGTACCACACATATGTTGAACTTATTACTGAATTTAACTTGCGACATATTTGCAAATAGTGCAAATTATACTCTATATGGTTCTATAAATATGCACACCTAATAATACACTAGAAATCACTATTAAAATATCAATAAGGAATTATTCTTTAGAAATCTCTAACATAGTAGTATTTAAACTAAACTAACGTGAACATATGCACATATATATACCAATATGTATGTGTGCACAATATATTTTGTGTAATTATCACATAAATAATTTAAAGACAATTACTATTACAACATTTAATTTATATTTAGCATAAACAAAATTATAAGTGATATACAATATACAACTGGTAACAAAGAACAATCTTAACTATACTAACTAAGTTATGTAGTTAACTGTACCAACTAAATAATAATAAACTAAAAATAGTATACAATTTTGGTATAAAACTATTTATTGTATTTCTTCCGTTGAGAGACGAGTTATCTGCGTCGGTGAATGAGGCAAATGTGAGGGAGACGGAGTAATATAACAAGACTCCACACCAGCGACAAAGACGACATCATCTCGCTAACACCCTTTTACGATGAATAACGAAGAAAAGTATGAGATCTATGTTAAAATAATCAGTTTCTATAAACGGGATTTGCGCTGAAACATGGAAAATAACCAAGCTATTTATAGTTTTGGTTTGCATGTAAAGCACTCTCGTAGCTCTTAATAAATTTCCACAGTGGACTGTCTCATATAGCATTTTTCTTGCATCGGTTTTCGGAACTTTTAGAAAGTTTCCTGGTTTTTTCGAGGGCGGTTTTCTGTCGGTTATTTCGGGATGGTTTCGTGTGGCTTTTCTTGTCTTTTATTTTTATTTTTTCCTTTTAAATTTCGTGATTCTGTTATCAAATTTGTTAACTTTTTTTTAAAATCGTAAACGTCCTTTGAATTTTGCAAAAGAACACTTTCGTGAATTTTTAAAAAATTATTTTTCCCATATCCACGTTGTTTTCAAAATCAATGAACTTTGTTAAAATTTGCAAAAAAAATCAAACTCATAGACCTTTTTTGAAGATCTTATTTTTTCTTTCAAATTTGCGATTTTTCCCAATTTCGTGATAGTTTTCAAATCCATATTTTTTTCCAGTCTCACGATTTTATAGAAAAGTCAATGATCAGCAGGTCAACTAAACATGCTATCTACGACGCGTCGTATAAATGACAAAAAAGTATAGTACCCTCAAAATATAAAAACCAGATGACGTAACTGCCTAAATAATTTCTTTCATAAAGCTAGTAATCACGTATTCAGGGCAACCCACATCCATCAGCTAGCCTAGGAACAATGATAGGACATGAAACTGCAGCAAGGGTAGATGGTAGGGGAAAATAAATATAGCAAGAAGATGAAAGAAAACAAACCTACAGAAAAGACAAAGAGGCAACCAAAAGAGAAAAGACCCAATGAAACTAAAAAAATACAGAATTGGATCCCACACAATAAAGAGTACAAGCACACACACCCAAACCGGATGAGACCATCCGTCTACACGGCGAACCCCGAGGATCCGCCTCCCAACAATCCTCTTACCCTCCACCGATAATTCATGGGTATCACCCGGCCCTGGGGTCCCCTCGAACATCTGGACAAACCATCATGAGATAGGCTGACCGAAATCACATCGGTTGCCCATCCACACCGAGTAGGTGCACGAGCCAAGAACTTGCATCGTCCCGTCAGGCGTGCCGGAGGGACTGCAGGTACGACTTCTTTCCTCGAAAGACCGGGCATAAAAAAAAGGACATTTGCGGTATCCGTTTAGGGGTTAGCATTGGAGATGCCCTTAGCAGATAATACAGAATCACGCCGCCAAGAAAGCCCACTAAATCACCGCATTACAAAAAATAAAACACAGTTCATCATCTTCCGCACACGCCAAACCAATTTGTATCTTGATGAAATCCCAACAACACCAACGGCACAGCTAAGCGAGCCCCAACCCTTCTAGTACATAGGCACTCCCGGATGAACATTAAATTCAAAATAAATAGAAAATAGAAAAAAACTATGATTTGTTTAGATGTTCATATTAGTTTAAGCATCCTTGACAGTTTTCATGCGGAATGGGATGGCAGTACTTCCTCGGTGAAAAAAAACAAAATTAAGAGTTACATTTCGAGGAACATTAGGAGCTTGATTTGTTTTTTTCTTCTTCTGCATGAGGCATAATGCTTAAGCTTTCCACATAAACATTTGCATGTAGCATTGGGGTGTGACAATGAACAAAGCTAATTCTTTTTTTCATTTTTTTTATATTTGCAAAAGAAAACATGTTTGACTCGCACGCAAGAGCATATGATCCCAAGAGCCAGATTGGATTTCCGATATACGCTGTAGAAGCTATACAACTAGAAGTTCTATTCAAAACACGAACAAAATAGTATAGTTCTTATATAACACACGTCATATGTTACACTTAAAATACGTGTTAGGTCTTGTGCAAGTGCTAGTTGTGTTCGAGTCTGGTTAATATTGGAGGGTACTGTATCAAACCGTAGCTGCACATAAACATGCAGCAGCCGGTCACCAGTTTGTAGCATCCAAAAGGTGAGAAACAAAAAGGAAATTAAAGGATACGAGACGTGCCTTCAGCCAAAGTTTTTTGTCCGCGTGAGTGTGTATGTGCGTGATTTTTGATGTGATCGATTCTGTAGACAAAACATCCCAATCACCGCACAAATCTAGGAACATGGGAGCAAAAACTTCCACAAAAATGCAATTTAAAACATAGCAGCGTCGACGGAGAAAACAACAAAGGCACCAGAAATCCAGAATGCTAGAGCGGTACTCACAGTAGGGTTGGGCTCTCTCGCGCGCGTGCGACCCAAGCTGACGACGGAAGGGAAATGTGGGTGATACAGACCCTGCAGCCAGCGTCCACCATTGCTTATATAGGAAGAAAACCCTGTTAAGATGATCACAAACCATATTCAACAAATAAAAATTACTCCTAAATGATATGGGCAGTATTTTTCTTGATCTAATGACTATTATTAGTATCACATAAGATTCTATGGCTTAAATTGTCTTTGCACCCCTTCAAATAAGGAATAAAATTATAGCATCATTAAAGCACATAAGTAAATATGGAAATTATAACAATTCCATTAACTAAGAGTATAAATATTTATATTTTGTAGTTATTTTGGTTTGGTGACACTTGACACATGCTAACTATTAGTCAGTAATTCTTTTCACGAAACATGCTCTCGGTCCGCTTTATATATAAAGCACGAACCAAAGTATACGATCGAACGATACTACCGTAAAAGAGCTCGGTAGATATGGATGCCTAACAGAGCAGATTCAGGGACACACCAAAGGTGACAAAAAATGATTACGTTGTCGAGAAAGAGCACATGAAGACCTAAAGACACCGCCAAGCCACGCCCTAGGATACCTAAGCTCCACGGCATCACCCTCGGGAGGGAAAACGACGTTAAGCGTCGTCGTTGCCGAGTCCGAAACCGACAAGGGTTTTCACTAGGAACTGTTGCACGGGAAGAACAACCACAACGACCTCCTCAAAAGGAAAGCGGCACCCACGGACGTCACCGTCGTCCACTTCAAAGCGCGGAGCTTTCGCTCGGCAACTCACTCGTTCCACCACGAGGCACCCAAGACAAACGCTATGAGAAGAGACCACCAGATCCGGATTTGGGCGCCATCACTAAGCGAGCCCGAGCTACCCACCACTACACCCCTCGCTGCCCACACGAACAAGGGGCATAGCCACCACTGCCGCCGGAGAGCCAACCATATAGATGGCCACTTGGGCCTGCCGCTCAGGCATCCATGTCCCCAAGATTCCGCCAGTTGTACACATCGCAGCACACCAACCACAAGAGGAAGAGCAGAAGGCACCCCTTCCACTCCTAGACCGACATCAACCACCAAGTCACTGCGATCCAGCGACGAAGTTACCATGCCCACGTCCCCAATCAGTCTTGGTGGATCGGGCGGGAGGGGAGGGGAGACACGACCCAGTGACTGCACGACGTCACGCTTGTGGCCTTCGGCGTTGATTTGTTCAACGACGCAATGACCCCTCCTGGTGATGCCACAACTACCATCACCACCAAACCCCACCGTGTCCGCGAGGAGAGGCACCTCACCGTCTACGAGCACCACTCGAATCAAACTCAACCTCACCTACCCAAAGCGGCAACCCCAATCCGCGTAGGGCCTACATTCGGTTCGGATCCGGGAGAAAGAAGGTTGATGCCGCCGCCCTGTGCCGCGTGCAGGAGAATGACCGCCAGATCCGCACAGTCACCGTCACCATAGGACCCACCGCTGTCGCGTAGTCCTTTGTGTCGCCAAACAAAGTTGCTGCCTGTGTGGAAGGGGAGAAGGGGGCACACTACCGCCCACGTCGATCGGGCTTCGCCCGATGGCACGCTCCGGCAGCAACGAGGAGAAGGGAAGTATGAGGAGAGGGCTAGGTGGCGGCTAGGTTTCCCTCATGTGAGGAGAAGGGAAGTATGAGGAGAGGGCTAGGTGGCGGCTAGGTTTCCCTCATGTCGTTGACGGGAACGGCACAAGGGACGAAAACATTCCTTTTGCTAGAATACATTTATAATGTCTCATATATTGGTGTTTTATGTATATGTAAGTATGTCGGCTATTTTTGACAGAATATATACTTACTAATATGTACTGCCTCCATTCGGAAACAAGTGAAGAACGGACGGAGTATTAACCATTAATTACTTACGGAATTTAGAACAATTTGGTGCACACCATTTTTAACACACACGTACACAATATCACATGCATATCTCAAGGATTAAAAAAATGAAGTTGGGACGTTTTTGTGTGATAAAAAAATGCACAAGTATATCTCTCGTAGAAACCTAATAAAAGAAAAGGATAGTCATATCTGAAAAAGAAATGTGCATAGCGCAGCCAAAACATTTCTCCTTCAAGTTCCCCTCTTACCTCTCAGTGGGTAAAAGTGGGAGCGTCTGAAAAATTCCCATAAAACAAGGAAGTCAGGACCCAGCAGCCAGGTTTACATTATACGGCTAGGATCAGGTTCTCCTCTTACCCCTCGGTTCTGGTCAAGGCAAAAGTATTTATCTTGCTATTAGTCATTATTATCTCAAATTCTCAATCATGATTCAGTATTACTCTTCCTGACTCTGCTACACCTTATATGTGAAGCCAGCTGCGTCCATCGAGTGGTTCCTATTTCTGCATCTGGTGCGGTCGTGAGGACAGACACGAACCCTTGCTACTTACCCAATCCAAATTTTAGTCAATCAATTCATGTTTAGTCAAAAAAAAAAAAAACTTGGTGAACAAATTGCTTCCATGCCAAACAACATCGTTACTGCACTACATCGTCAGAAACACATATCTGTGGGCAATCTACAGCAACATAGCATCGTTAACCAGTAACCACTACCAGGGCAGTCAGTAGCCGACGCAGACCAATGGCTTCGGCAGTTGGTGGAGTTCATCCCAGTGCAGATCCAGTAGCTAATCAACCTTAATTTGCCTGCCAAACAACAAAATCAGTATCATGTGAGTGAATGCATCAGGCTCTAGCATACAAAGTTTCGAATAATATGGTTTTCATCATGACAGGTATCTTGCTTCCAGAATATGTAGCTTAACTTAACTACTTCTGGAGCCAACGATTCGGATGCAAGATATATGCTTTTGTTTCATCTGACGAGCTATTGGAAACCCAGTTAAACGTAACGGATCATATAAATCACCATAGGCTGAGCGTGCAGATTGGCTCGGCAAAAGAAGTGGCGTCATGAGTAAGACCAGAGGAATTCAGAGAAGAAAGCTAATAACAGGAGAATACAAAAGTAAACGTGCACCAGGAATTGCACAACGCCACATGCTCGTCATGAGTTAGAAGAATGAAAAACAGTAGTTAGACAGTTGCTTGACAGGAAAGTTTCTGAAGGTAGCCATAAATCAAAAGTAAGGAAAGCGAACTACATATCCCAAGTCATGGGAACAGAATACCTGCAAAAATTAATTGATTTTAGGGCTTAAGTAGAACTGCGGATCCCTGAAGAACCTGACAATTGTCTCTGCCTTGTCTGTGGAGAGGTCAGTGTTTTCTAGAATAGAACTCTTGGATGCTTTTGCGATTGCTTCAATGGAGCCAATAGCTTGGGCAAGCTATGAAATCAAGAGCATGACTATCAGCATGGCATGATACTAATATGACTACTGTAGAGACGGAAAATACACGGTAGTTAAATAGAAATATGAAATTTGATGTTCACTGTTCACCAATAGATTTTGACTGCAATTAGCATGGCATGACAAATTGTACAGAGCAGGTATCAGAGAATGGAGGATTTCTCAAGTTAGATAATCCGGCAAATGCTTAGTTCTTGTTTTTGAATAATTGCATAGAATCAAGTTTTTCATGAGAAAAGGCACAATAATTATTTTTGAGCTTTGAGCACTGGTCTACCGTGAAATATCCTAAAACATAGTTTAGAAAATTGATTGCCAATGGCAAGGCAAATGATTGTACTTATTGTGTCTAACCATTTGTGTTGTTTTTCTCACTAGAGACAAAACTTGCAAATAATTCAAGACTGAAATTGACTAGTCAGTAACCAAGCGATCATCCAGTTACATATTAGGATAAAAGATAGCTCAGTACACACCATATTGGCATCGTGATCATCAATACCAGGAATAGAGGTGAGGACTCGTATATAGGCATCCATGCACTGAACTGCTTGCTCCCGCTACAGACACAGGCGAGAAATCACTTAGCATAATTTTAGAGCTACAGCATTTGCAACAACAAAAAAAGATCTACAGATAGTGCAGCGATAGATCTGGAAGCATGTGAAAGTACCTCATTCCTCATTGTTGAGCTAATGTCCTGCTGCTTGCATACTGAACAAAAAACATGTGTTGATCTGTCAGATGCTTGCAGCTTAGGACTTGATCATGAATCAAATTAAGTTAGATATTTACCTCCACGGGCATGAGCAATCTTGAGCATCATCTCAAATCCCATCTCTGGATCATTAACAGGCACAAATGTAGGGCAACCAAGCTCCATGCCATACCTTGGTTAAGACACAATGAGTAACAATGATCCAACTAACACACCCCAGCACTAGCAAAATACATATTAGGTGCTTACTTGAAATAAGACTGATTAAACGATTCGATTTGCTCCACCGTGGGAACAGCAACAATGACATAGAGATTTTTGAACTGCCTCTTCAATGCATTCACCCTGTAACAGGAATCGTTCCAAAACTGAAGCCATCATTACGATCGTTACAGTGAACAAACATAGCAGCATGCTGCTGTAAAACATAGCAGGGAAGAGTCCCGCACCTGCTAAAAACAGCAGCTCCATTCCCACAATCCCAGCTCGTCTCAAAGATGAAAGCAACTGATAGCCCCCCATTGTTGAAGATGAAGTCCTGGAACACACCTGCTTGATCAGCTTTTGCAAAGACACCACAGAAGCACTCAACCTGTGACTTGCAGGGCAGGAAGAGATGCTTACAGGAGATATCGACAGGAAGTTTAAGCGATACGAATTGGCTGCCAGGAACGCGCCAATGAAGTTGATAAGGTGGTGGTCCTGCTTATCTCTCCACGCGGTGCTCATCATGCATATTCCACGGCCTGCGACACGACACCCAGCGGAGCCATTAAGGTCCAATTCAGCACATGGATATGTCAAAAAAAAATCAGAAGATGGTTAACTGTGACGTTGTTTGTACGACGACTTAGTTATCTTTCTGCATGAACAAACATTGCAAGTCGAAACATAATATTCTGCCAGGCAATTAACATACGATATACAGATAGAAGAAGAATTAATCATATACTCATAGTATTAGTAGTATAGCACCTAAATTTGCAGGCAGAAAGATGTTTATGCCAGGTGATATGAAAGAGGAGCCACGGACAAATGAATGGGGATACTAGCAGTGGTGTTTGGGACACAAGCAATGGACAAATGAACGGGGATACAAATGAATGTCAGACGAATTGTGGCTCGGTAGTTCTGGTATGCAGTGGTGTTTGGCCTTGCTTTTGCCAAAGCATCCATCCATCCATAGCCATCGGTATTACAGCTTTGGCCCTTACATTCAGCAAAACAATCTCTGAATTTTCTGAACCTAACATTGGAACCACACAGCTAGCCTTGGGTCCTTCCACAGGTAACAGAACGAACGGGGCGATTCCTCCGGCCATGGCTACGCTACTGAATACACGCGCATGTTTCAGTGAGGATTCTCCAACCAAAATTGGCCATGAATTCCCATCGGCACATCACATACGCAGGCAGGCAAAACATTTCGGTAACGTCGAGCAACTGACGGCCGCCACGGCATGCCCGGGCTTAGTCGGCAGAGCGCGCCGCAGCGAATCGCGTGACGACGTGCGGTGCCGTGCCGGAACCCTAGCTAGCGAGGGCGGCGGAACGGGAGGCGGCGCGTGCGTGCGTGAGTGAGCTAGTGAGTGAGCGGGTGGATCGGTGCGCACCTGGGGTTGGGGCGGGGGCGGGGGCGGACTGGGGCTGCGGCGGCCGGGCGGAGGTCCGGCAGCGCTCCATCTGGAGAGGGGAGGAGGCCCGAAGCTGGAGCAGAGACGACGAGGCTGCGGCGGTGCGGTGGCGCGAGGCTTCGTGTCGTCGCCGTGCGTTCGCGCGAGGGGGCGACGGGTGAATGAAGAAGGGGGAGGAACTGTGGGCTGGGCGCCGCGGCGGAGGTGGGCCTGGATGGCTCGGTGGGCTGCGTGCGGCCTTGTCGCAACGTTCCGCCCTCTTTTTTTTCGGAATGTTAAAAACGTGGCATGCTCTGCTCAAAAAACAAAAAACGTGGCATTCACGAATCACGATCACCTGCTCCGCCGCCGCCAGAGAAATTTTGGCCCCATCGCCTCCGGCTGTCATCATAACAATGAGAGATGGGAGATCTCGGATCTTCAATAGTTTTATGTTTTCTATCAACGTCTAGTGGTGATTGTAGTTATGTGAGAATAAAAGTTACTCCTCCAAGAAAAGGCGGCTAGGGTTTCTGCCTCCCGTCGGCGGCGCCGCCGATCTGCCACGTTTCCTGTGGCCTTAGGGCCATGGGTGCGTGGTGGATCTCGGCCCTTGCCGATGGGAGGGCTCCGTTTTTTTGTGCTTCTTCAAGTTTTGTTAGGGTTTGTGTCCGGCTCAAGAAGACGAGACGGCGGCGGCTTCTTGAAGATGGAATAAGGTCCTCCCCGTCTAGCCCCCGCCCCGGTGGTGCGTCTAGCATCGTCGGAGGGCGTGTGGAGGTGTGTCTCCGGCGGATCTCACGGGATTCGGTCGGTGGTTGTCTTTGGTGGATCTGCTCGGATCCAGTCTTTGTTCGTCTTTGTTCTTGTGTCTTCAGGTTGGATCCTTCCGATCTAAACTTATCTTCATCAGCGACGGTTGCTGTTCTGGTGTGTTGGTCTCATGGGGCCTTAGCACGACGACTTCCCGACTGTCTACTACAACAAGTTGTGCCCGGCTCCGGCGATGGAGGGGCGATGACGGCGGCGCGCCTTCGGCTCGCTTCAGTGCTTGTAGTCGTCGCTAGGTGGTCTACGAATATGGATGTAATTTTAATTATTTCTAGTGTTCGCTGTACTGCCATGATTGAAGATGAATAGATTGGAAGTCTCTCGCAAAAAAAAAAAGTTACTCTCGTTCTTTTTTTGGCAGTGTCATAAAGTCGGAGAGTTTTGTATCCTTGCAGATCCGCTTATTCGAGTCTGGTGAGTTTATGTTAGTGTGTAAAGGTTTTTTTTAGTTTGATTCTTTGTAGATGTGAAATGTTTCATTGACACAACACAATGGTGAAGATACTGTGATTCGACGGCCTGCACTTCTAGGAAATTATCGTCGGCCCAAATACGTCCATAGCTCAAGTATTCCCATCTTTTTGGACAGACGATTCGATGGGCTTTCATAAACCTTTACTAGTACTATTAAAAAAGTGACAAAAATAGATGCCTTGTCAAATTTTTGGCCACCACAAGAAACATGATTTGTTGATTAGTGTCATGCTTTTTTTCCGAATACGCAAAGCTTGTGTATCTTTTTTTTGTGTGAGATAGCTTGTGTATCTTTTCATTGATAGATAGAAGGACAACAAGTACAACTGACGATACAACACATGACATGAACGCAAGGAGGCATGCGCATGGTGCCCAAAGCAGCGAGAAGGGATGCTCAGCCCGAACAGGGAGAAACACACAGCTAAACCCACCTAGCCTAAAACTAGAGTAGCATATCAAATGAGCAGGACGTCAAGCATCTTCAATTCCAACACCGGGGAACTCCGCGACCGAGCAAGATAGCGCCTTCGAGAAGGGAAATGACGTCGTGACGCCGCCGCCATCCGATCCGAAAGCCGGACCTAGGGTTTTCCCTGATGCTCGAAGAGGGGCTCGGATAAGGCCATGGCAGCGCCTCCAGGAAAGGAAACGACATCCGTTAGTGCCATGCTTTGTTGTGTATCTTTGCTTGTTAGTGTCAAGAAGGAAAATTTTTAGCGTGATCTATCAGCAAGAATAAATGGTGTGTTCTGGTACAAACAAAAGAACGACCGCAATAGCTAGCGAACGTTCATTGGGAGGGATTAACAGTTACAAACATTTTTCTGGCAGTTTTAGTTGTGCGGTATGACATTTTCTACAGAAGAGGATGGCAGATTTTGGTATAGAAGGCAATTTTTTTTTAGAAAACTACCACCACTTGATCACAATCCAATGACGGTAGAGGCGTTCGCTGAGACGTCCCGCCCAAGAAACGTCAACCAGTTAACATTGCTGATAAAAAAAAAAGCATGATAACACGAGGAAATTTGGCACGTGTAAACTTCCTTCCTACTTGTGACAAAATATGTCCAATCATGCAAAAGTTAATGCACCATGGTGCCTGAACATGCTATAAAGGGTTCACATCACACGACACGAACTGGCGGCCAACGACATTAGAATAAGACCATCGTCACATATAAAAGTCCCCACTTGGTTCTACAAAGCTCTATATAGCTGTTATTTCTGAATCCACCTTGGTCGGAAGTCAAAGCCTTTCTGTAAGGCACTGTACAATGCAAAGTGCCCAAGAAAGCTGCCTAGAGAATTAAACCAGTATTTCTTCAAGCATCGGTGCTTATTTGTAGGAAGTAGGCGCTTAATTAAGCACCCTCCTATATAGAGGTAAGCACAGATGCTTAAGAAAAATTCGGTTTATTTTACTGAGCACCTTCTTCCCTAGGCGCCTTGCATTGTAATGTACATGGCCTAACAGAACCAGGGCATCATAAGCAGATAAAAGACACAGCGTATGTGTAAAAAATATTTGTCCGGATTTTTAGTTTGGTGTAAGCTTCGGGAGGTAGTTGATACCGCGGTGAGGAGAGGCGTTGATATCCTTTGCGTCCAAGAGACCAAATGGAGGGGACAAAAGGCGAAGGAGGTGGAGGGTACCGGCTTCAAGCTGTGGTACACGGGGACGGTTGCAAACAGAAATGGAGTAGGCATCTTGATCAGCAAGAGCCTCAAGGATGGAGTGGTAGACGTCAAGAGACGTGGGGACCGGATTATCCTGGTCAAGCTGGTAGTTGGGGACTTAGTTCTCAACGTTATCAGCGCGTATGCCCCGCAAGTAGGCCACAATGAGAACACCAAGAGGGAGTTCTGGGAAGGCCTAGAGGACATGGTTAGGAGTGTACCGATTGGCGAGAGGCTCTTCATAGGAGGAGACCTCAATGGCCACGTGGGCACATCTAACACATGTTTTGAAGGGGTGCATGGGGGTTTTGGCTATGGCATCAGGAACCAAGAAGGAGAAGATGTCTTAAGCTTTGCGCTAGCCTACAACATGATCATAGCTAACACCCTCTTTAAGAAGAGAGAATCACATCTACTGACTTACAGTAGTGGGCAACACTCTAGCCAGATTGATTTCATCCTCTCGAGAAGAGAAGACTGGCATGCATGCCTAGACTGTAAGGTGATACCTGGAGAGAGTGTTGTCCCTCAACATAAGCTTGTGGTTGCTGACCTCCGCTTTCGGATTCGTGTCCAGCGGGACAAGCGTGCCAAAGTCGCTAGAACGAAGTGGTGGAAGCTCAAGGGGGAGGTAGCTCAGGCATTCAAGGAGAGGGTCATTAAGGAGGGCCCTTGGGAGAAAGGAGGTGATGTAGACAACATGTGGATGAAGATGGCGACTTGCATTCGTAAGGTGGCCTCAGAGGAGTTTGGAGTGTCCAGGGGAAGTAGAAGAGAAGCTAAAGATACCTGGTGGTGGAACGATGATGTCCAGAAGGCAATTAAGGAGAAGAAAGAGTGTTTCAGACGCCTATATCTGGATAGGAGTGCAGACAACATAGAGAAGTACAAGATGGCAAAGAAGGCCACAAAGCGAGCTGTGAGTGAAGCAAGGGGCCGGGCGTATGAGGACCTCTACCAACGGTTAGACACGAAGGAAGGCGAAAGGGACATCTATAAGATGGCCAAGATCCGAGAGAGGAAGACGAGGGATGTTGACTAAATCAAGTGCATCAAGGACGGAGCAGATCAACTCCTGGTGAAGAACGAGGAGATTAAGCATAGATGGCGGGAGTACTTTGACAAGCTGTTCAATGGGGAGAGTGAGAGCTCTACCATTGATCTGGACGACTCCTTTGCTGATACTAGTAGGCTTTTTGTGCGGCGAATCCAGGAGTCGGAGGTCAAGGAGGCTTTGAAGAGGATGAAAGGAGGCAAGGCGATGGGCCCTGATTGTATCCCCATTGAGGTGTGGAGAGGCCTCGGGGACATAGCGATAGTATGGCTAACCAAACTTTTCAACCTCATTTTTCGGGCAAACAAGATGCCAGAAGAATGGAGACGGAGTATATTAGTACCAATCTTCAAGAACAAGGGGGATGTTCAGAGTTGTACTAATTACCGTGGAATTAAACTGATGAGCCATACAATGAAGCTATGGGAGAGAGTCATTGAGCACCGCTTAAGAAGAATGACAAGCGTGACCAAAAATCAGTTTGGTTTCATGCCTGGGAGGTCGACCATGGAAGCCATTTTCTTGGTACGACAACTTATGGAGAGATATAGGGAGCAAAAGAAGGACCTGCATATGGTGTTCATTGACTTGGAGAAGGCCTATGATAAGATACCGCGGAATGTTATGTGGTGGGCCTTGGAGAAACACAAAGTCCCAGCAAAGTACATTACCCTCATCAAGGACATGTACGATAATGTTGTGACAAGTGTTCGAACAAGTGATGGCGACACTGATGACTTCCCGATTAAGATAGGACTGCATCAAGGGTCAGCTTTGAGCCCTTATCTTTTTGCCTTGGTGATGGATGAGGTCACAAGGGATATACAAGGAGATATCCCATGGTGTATGCTCTTTGCGGACGATGTGGTGCTAGTCGATGAGAGTCGGACGGGGGTCAACAGGAAGTTGGAGTTATGGAGGCAAACTTTGGAATCGAAAGTTTTAGACTTAGTAGGACTAAAACCGAGTACATGAGGTGCGCTTTCGGTACTACTAGGCACGAGGAGGAGGAGGATGTTAGCCTTGATGGGCAGGTGGTGCCGCAGAAGGACACCTTTCGATATTTGGGGTCAATGTTGCGGAAGGATGGGGATATCGATGAAGATGTGAACCATCGAATTAAAGCCGGATGGATGAAGTGGCGCCAAGCTTCTAGCATTCTCTGTGACAAGAGGGTGCCACAAAAGCTAAAAGGCAAGTTCTATAGGACGGCGGTTCGACCCGCAATGTTGTATGGCGCTGAGTGTTGGCCGACTAAAAGGCGACATGTGCAACAGTTAGGTGTGGCGGAGATGCGCATGTTGAGATGGATGTGTGGCCACACAAGGAAGGACCGAATCCGGAATGATGATATACGAGATAGAGTTGGGGTAGCGCCAATTGAAGAGAAGCTTGTCCAACATCGTCTGAGATGGTTTGGACAGTACATAGCGAACGGCTAAAGCGTGCTGATATTGTCAAAAGAGGCCGGGGTAGACCGAACTTGACATGGGAAGAGTCCGTAAAGAGAGACCTGAAGGATTGGAGCATCACCAAAGAACTAGCCGACAGGGGTGCGTGGAAGCTTGCTATCCATGTGCCAGAACCATGAGTTGGTCGCGAGATCTTATGGGTTTCACCTCTAGCCTACCCCAACTTGTTTGGGACTAAAGGCTTTGTTTGTTGTTGTTTGTTGTTGTTTAGTTTGGTGGAATAGTGGTCATGAATAATTCTTATCTAGACTGAAACTAATGACCTGCCTAACCAACCAAACTATGTTTCAGCATTGCATCCTACCACAGATTCTTCTTGAAATGACAACTATTAAAACACTCATCGCGAAAGAAACAGCAATTAAAACATATGGAGCGATGCATTTTAGTACGACGGAATTAAAGAGAACCATGGCCAAAACTGGAAACACAAGATAAGAGAACAACATAGTACCATAAACATCCACAGCTGTGCAATGACTTCTAGACACAGAATACAACAGGACAAGTTACCAAGGTACCATCTAACACACAGTTTAAACCACCTCTGACCCCAAGTACACAGGCAGTCTTCCAGATACATGAAACTAGAGAGAACCTACAACTTTTCTCACTCAACTGGCCAACTCAATAACCCACATGACCTGGTCAGCGAGCCTCCTAGATCTAAGTCGGTGACACGCACTTATGTTCCCTTGCTCCCGTCTTCATAACGCAGTTCCCTGTATTCATGATGTACAATGTTGATAAAAGGCACACTAAATTGGCAGGAGCGAATGAATCAGGAAATGGTTCAAAATTATGCGTACCTCCAATGATAAGATAGACACCTTAGCCAGCGCCGTCTAAGGAATTTGAGGAGCAGATGGCAGGTATTTAATTTCATATGTGAGAAGCGCTGGACCAAAGGCATTGTACTTTCCTGAAGTGCTATAGGCTTGCTCCGCATCAGCATGGTTAGAGAAGACTACTTTCGCAGTCTTTGACTTCTTGGTGATCTCAGTCTGACCCTCGATGATCGCTCCATGAGCGCGGAACACGTTGTTGATACGATCCACTGAAGGAATGGATTCTGCACTACCAAAGTATAAAATCAAAGCTGCTGGACCATCTGCTGGTTTCTTATCTGGAAGATCAGCAGAAGCCTCATCCTGAGGCACCGCCTCCTGCTTCGTCTTCTTATTGCCACTCCTATTCTGAGACACCCGCTTCCTTTTGCGGCCTTCATAATCACTTGATGTATCTCCATCATCAAAATCGCTGATGATAATGTCACACCAGTAAGAATCTTCCGCCTTTCGAGCCGAGTAGATACCCCCCGCAGATTTCCTCCTGCCCCTCTGGCCATCCGCGGTCTCCAACTCCAATTGTTCTGCCTCAATCTCATGTTTCGCCTTGGTAAAACTTCCAACAGACTTTTTCCTTCCTTTCTTACCACCAAATATCTCCAACAGCTCTTTATCATCCAAAGCGCTCGGCACTTTCGAGCCCTTGTGCTTCGAGAAGAAGCTAAAGATCACATCCACAGAATCATAACCCTTGAAATTGAATGGATCAGAAGCAACTGATGTAAGCTGAAGAAACAATTCGGCGGCCGATGGATACTCTATTTTCTCTTCCACTTCCTCATCCTTCACCTTTGAGGGCTGTGAAGGCTTCGCAGCAGAATCCGTTTTCCTAGGCCTCCCACGTGGCCTCCCGCTCCCGCCACCTCGTGGTGCGGCGCTACCGCTACCCCTCCCCCTCCGTGCCCTCCTACGCTCAATGTCCACATCAGTATCAGAGTCACTGGCACCCTTCTTGCGCGGGTCCCAGTCCTCATCGGAATCGGCCTCCTGGACCTCCTCCTTCCTCTTCCTCCCCCTCCGGAATGGAGGGGTCGCCGACGAGTCGCAGTTAACCTCCCTTGCACTCCTCCTGCCCCGATCCATGGGGGAAGGAGCAGCCAAAGCATCAGCATTCGCTATACCGAGCTCCAAGGTGTACACAGGGGGGTCAGGCAGACCCCTGAACTCATCCAAGGCCCTGAGATGCGCCTTGGTGATGGCGGCCTGCACCCGGTTGCTGAAGCCCATGCGGTCGGCGGCCAAATCCTGGAGCGAGCCCAGGAAATCCCGCGGAACAAAGGGCCGCCTGAGGGAGGCGGGGGCGTCGGCGGCGGCGAGGGCGGCCTGGACGCGGCTGGAGAACTCGTCGAGGGAGGCGTCGACGGCGGCGTCGAAGTCGTCGGCCTCGCCGTCGTAGAGCTCCCCCACGGGGAAGTAGGCCTCGTAGGGCCTGAGCTGGGCCGCGTCGCACCAGGCGAGGGCCTTCTCGCCGAAGAAGGAGACGAGGAGCTGGGTGCCGCCGGACGCCACGGAGAGGACCTCCCCCGGCCAGGACGGGTGGGAGAGCTTCTTGCCCCAGACCAGGTCCTTGGGGGCGAAGGCCGGGGCGCCAGGCCCGGCTAGGGCATGGGCTGGGGCGGCCGGATCCGGCGCCGCGGGGGGCGGGGGGGCGGCGATGCTGGGGGCCGGAGCCGGGGCGGGGGGCGGGGTCGGCGGGTTCTTGCGGGGGCGGCCGCGGCCGCGCTTGGCGGGGGCTAGGGTTTGGGGCACGGCGGCGGCGTTGAGGTCGATGTGGTCGGACATGGTGGATTTCTGGCTAGGGCTTGGCTCCCCCTCCCCTCCCCTCCCCTTTGCTGGATCGATGGGAGTGAATGAATGAAGTGAAATAATGAAGCGGTGGGGTGCCTTCCTCTGCCTTCTCCTCTCTTCTCTTCACTTCCTACACTAAACACAATCTTCCTCTTAATTTGAACTTCGGTGAGAGGAAAGCATCGATTGATCCCTCCCTAACTATCCTTTCTGGCGAGTTGGGGATTTATTGATCATAAATACCACATGATTACATAATTATGATTGATCAAGTAAGTTGCTCATGGATACTGTTACACACTGCAAATCGATAATTGCATGAAACGAGTGATTAGGGTTAGTTACTAGCGAGCTCCTTGTGGATACAGACTTACACGCCGAAAGGCGACAAACCAGGAAAAAAGGTGGCAAACCGCACAAATGCAAATTCCTCATGACAAATGGCGTTAAAGCGTGAGTAATCCCATAAACATTTATCTTCACCTTTCTTACCGTGGAAGTCGGAGATACTCTTTCAACTAGAGAAGACTCTTCATCTCATCAAACCACGTGATCGAGCATAGATCTATCTGCCCGATACGCTTTTTACAATCAAGCAAAACGATGACTTCCGTCATCATCGGCAGGAAATCCATCGCATAAGAAGCATGACTCCCCATAAACTACAAGTACCTCTTCATACTATGTTCTTGCGCACTTAGCCACAAAAATCTAAGAGACCCCACCATGAGAGTTATGCATAATGATCCCAATGACGAGGCATCTAGTTTCCTTCACAAATGAGTCAATAATGTTCACTAATTATTTTGCTCGCGCTCTCTTTACACACTATAATGAGGAGTACTACCGCATTTCAGACGATGTTTTGTTACCCTTTTATCACTAACGATATGGACTTACAGTGTATGCCTTTATTTTGCCTTTCTATCCATATTCCGCCTAACAAAGCATGTCGTGGCACGACGGACCATGACCCACAAAAAAATTGCAATGATGTCATGTCTATTACAAGATGTGTTTGCACTACTTATCTTATCTAATTTTAATGGACTAGGCCATTTCAATGCTATTATTGGCTCTATCCTTATCCACAAGGGCCTCCGTCATCAATGATGAAGGCAATGAAATGAGGTGGAAACTAGCAAGGAGATTTTGATGTCGTGAACATAACTTGTGTTGTATGACACTTGGATGCCAAAATACCATGTCCATGTAAAGTCCTCTGGGCTTAGGGTACACCGCCAATGGCATCCCATGACGGCATGTGGTCTATGAGCTACTCAATTCGGTGACTTGTGTTACACGGTTGCAATCGGCTATGTAAGTTTCACATAGATACAGTTACACACTGCAAGTCGACAAACCGCGTGAAACGTGATTACGGTTAGCAACGAGCTGCTCATAAATACAAAGTCATACGTCACAAGGCGACAAACCGCATGAATGCAAATCCCTCCTACCTAGGTGAGATTAAAGTGTGAGTAACTCCCTTGAATCATATCTTCATCTCTATTACCAGAAAAGTCAGAATCAATTAGAGAAGAATTTTCATCTCATCAAACCACGTAGCCAAGCATTTGTCTATCTTTCCACTTCAGTTTCTACAATCTAGTCAAATGGTGAACTTCAACAATTGTCGGCATGAAATTCATCCCATAACCAGCATGATGCCCTCTAAACTACAAGTGCCTCTTTGTATTCCGTTACTGCACTTAACCACAAAATTCCAAGAGGTCGGTAGTTTCCTTCACAAATGAGGAAACTATGTTCACTAATCATTTTGGTCGTGCTCTTTTTATAAACTACAATGAGGAGTAATATTGCAATTCACATGAAGATTTGTTGCCCTTCATTAACTCATAGTAACAGATGTGGTCTTATGTGGCATGCCTTTATTTCTCCTTTATGTTCATACTCCGCCCCAACAAAGCATGTCGTGATATGACAGACTATGACCCCACACAAATATTGTAATGATGTCATCTTTATTACAAGATGTGTCTACACTAACTTTATTATCTAATTTATCTAACTTTATTGGGTTAGGTGTTTCAATGGTAGTATTGGCTCTATCCTTATCCACGAGAGCATCCGTCACCAATGACAAAGGCAATGAAATAAGGTGCAAACCAACATGCATCATGTCCATGTAAAGTCTTACACCGCCCACCTTGTGGATGGCGTCCCACGACGACATGTGGCGTACGAGCTACTCCGTTGGATGGCTTGTGGACCCATATAAAATTTGTAAAAATGAAATGGACTAGCATGTTCTCTTCTTTTCCTCATTGAATGAAATCTTCATCTTGTTTTGAACTCCAATGTCAGCAACCCATCGATTACGGTAAAAAACATCGAATGACCCCCCCCCCCCCCTCTAAATAAATTTCTGTCAAGAGGAAGCTTTATTTATTGGATGCACCACATGATTATATTAGCTATATAAGTTGAGCATGGACAATTACACGTTGCAAGTCGACAAACTGTGTGAGACATGATTACAAAAAGCTATGAGTTTCTCATGGATACAAATTATACGCTGCAATATAACAAACCACTAGAATGCAAATTCCTCCAAGCTAATTGCCTAAAAGTGTGAATAACTCCACTGAACTCAATCTTTACTTTTTACCATGTAAATCGGGGATAAATCAGAGAATACTCTTCATATCACTAAACTATGTGGTCGAGCACTTATGTATCTATCCATGATATCTACAATCAAGTAAAACTATAACTTCAACAACCATCGGCACCATCCCATATGGAGATAGATGCCCTCCAAGATGCAAGTACCTCTCCATATTTCGGGTTTGCACACTTAGCCACAAAATTCCAAGAAGCGAGTAGGACCGCACCACGAGAGTGATGGTTAATGATCTCGGCAAGGGGGCATCTAGTTTCCTTGCAAACGAGGCAACACATTATTATTTTGGTCGTGCTCTTTTTGTAGGCTATAATGAGGAGTATTATATTATTTCACACAAGGTTTTTTTACCCTTTATTAAAACTAACTGATATGGTCTTACATGCATGCCTTTATTTCACCTTTCTAACTACATCCCTCCCAACAAAGCATGTCGTGGTACATGACCTCACAAAAAACTATAATGATGTCATGTTTTTGTACCAGATATGCTTACACTAGCAATGGCTAGGGTTTGGGCGGTTACGACCTCGCTGGTTCCCTGACATCTAGATGTGTGAGGCTAGGTGGGGGAGGGGGTGCTCGGGTCCTTCCAGGCATGTTTACAAGTTTTAAGTACTATGAGTTTTATGCTCTTCGTCGATGACATTTAGGTAGACGTCACAATGCCGTGAGAATATCTTCTCTCACTTCTAGGGAAAAGCCTAGCAGTACCGCGGGTTAAGGGCCTGTCAGTAGCGCGGGGCACCGCGCTACTGCTACGGCGCCACAGCTAACTTGTAGCAGTAGCGTCGCTCCCACGCGCTACTGATAATTTACTTACCAGTAGCGCTGGTCTCTAACCCGCGCCACTACTAATTTTATGCTTTTTTTTGTTTACTAATGACATCACTAGTGTAATTAGCAGTACCGTGGTGGGCCCAATGTAGCAGCAGTGTCAGTAGTAAGCAGAAGAGGATGGGTTTATATATATATATATATATATCATTATTGATAACAATTTGAGTTCAAACAGATAACTAGATTTCAAAAACCTTACAAGTCCAGACCGAACTGCTAGATCGAGACCAATAATGATAAAACTATTAAACCTTAAAATAGAGCTTAATCTTACTACAATACTATTAATGAGCAGAATCAGGTGGTGCAGAATCTGATGGTGGTGGGGGCATTCTTGGCGGAAGTATCCCGACAACACTTCCCCATCGGGCTCTTTGAGCCGGGCACGAAGATGTCACTTGTTGTAGTGCCCATTCCATAACCAAGTGGGGACTTGATAGAGAGGAAGTTGTCCCTGTCTTTCGATGAGATGGTGGCTATCGTTTTCGGTGGAGTAGATTTTGACGATCCGACTACGAACGTGTGAGGACGTCGCGCCTTAGCAATCGCTAAACCAACTCCGAGAGGTTATTGACCACGCCGAAACACGATCAACCTGACCACGAGGGTCTATTTCCTGCACGCAAACGAAGAACAAGTACGAAACTAAGATTGCAATCTAGATATTGCGAATATAAGAAAAAATCTTTATTGATGAAAGTGGGGTTCTATGACGCCTTTGTCTGGTCGTGGAACACAAACGAAGAACGCGAAGTTGCAGTTACGGCGAACTTTCAATCTAAACAAAAACCCAAGTCTAAAACGACGCCCTAAGGGCTGTATATATGGGGGAATAGAGGGGGATTTCGTGGCCCCTTGGAGGAGGGGTCCGAAACCAGCCCTAACTCAGTTTCCCCACACATACGGACTCTAAAAACTGCCTATAATATGGTATTTCGAAATTACATGGGCCTGGCCCAAAAATAAGGTGACGCGGCACCTATAATAGCCTACGGATGAAATTTATGAAGTGGCATGTTGTATATTTCGTCCAAGCCTCCAAGCATTCCTTATGGTGGCTTCAAAGTGCGAAAATCACCACCGGA
This sequence comes from Elymus sibiricus, assembly GCA_039707655.1. NCBI lineage: Eukaryota > Viridiplantae > Streptophyta > Magnoliopsida > Poales > Poaceae > Elymus > Elymus sibiricus. Next base: position 62,280,854 of record CM077665.1, read on the forward strand.
AAGTCCATTGTTCCTTCCCCCGCGCGCACCTTCTTCTCCATGCTTGATCCCGCTCCAATGGCCATCCTTCTTGTCCATGCTAGGTCCTTCATTCATAAGTAAAACAAAAGTATCTAATTTAGGCAGCATCATATGTTCATGAACATTAGAAGGATTTCCAAGAAACGAAAGTACCTGATAATTTAGTTGGCATGCGCGGGCTCTAGTAACTGGTCCAATATGTGTAGCTGGTGGGGATGTGGGTGTAACATTAGTAGGGATGTCCTCATCATCCTCCCCTTCTAGAACTGAAGTCGTCCTCGACGGAAGCTCATCATCCTCACCCAAATAAGGCTTCAAATCTGCAATGTTAAAAGTGGGACTAACCCCAAAATCTGCAGGCAGATCAAGTTTATATGCATTATCATTTATTTTCTCTAACACCTTAAAAGGACCATCAGCACGTGGCATTAGCTTTGACTTGCGCAATTCAGGAAACTTATCCTTATGCAAATGTAACCAAACAAGATCTCCAGGTGCAAAGACAACATGTTTTCTACCCTTATCTCCAGCAAGTTTATATTTAGTATTCATACGCTCAATGTTCTCCTTAGTTAACTCATGCATCTTTAATATCAATTCAGCACGTTCTTTAGCATCAAAATTAACCTTCTTCGAAGATGGAAGAGGCAACAAATCAATCGGTGCACGAGGTAAGAAACCATACACAACTTCAAAAGGGCACATCTTAGTAGTAGAATGCAGCGAACAATTATAAGCAAATTCAATATGAGGCAAGCATTCTTCCCACATTTTCAAGTTATTCTTCAAAACAGCCCTAAGCATAGTAGACAATGATCTATTCACTACTTCAGTTTGTCCATCAGTTTGGGGGTGACATGTAGTACTAAAAAGCAGTTTTGTCCCCAACTTAGACCATAAACATCTCCAAAAGTGGCTAAGAAATTTAGCATCACGATCTGAAACAATTATATTTGGCACACCATGCAAGCGAATAATTTCACGAAAGAACAAATCAGCAACATTAGCAGCAGCATCACTTTTATGACATGGTATAAAGTGTGCCATTTTCGAAAATCTATCCACGACAACAAATATGCTATCCCTCCCCTTCTTTGTTCGAGGTAAACCTAAAAAAAAGTCCATAGATATATCCTCCCAAGGAACACTAGGCACAGGCAAAGGCATATATAAACCATGAGGATTGAGTCATGACTTAGCTTTTTGACATGTAGTGCAGCGAGCAACAAAACGCTCAACATCCCGTCTCATCTTTGGCCAAAAGAAATGTGTAGCAAGTACGTCCTCCGTCTTCTTCACGCCAAAGTGTCCCATTAATCCTCCTCCATGCGCCTCCTGTAACAACAAAAGACGAACGGAGCCAGCTGGAATGCATAGCTTGTTAGCACGGAACACAAGTCCATCATTAATGACGAACTTGTTCCATGTTCTCCCTTCTTTACAATTCTCCAACACATCTTTAAATTCAGCATCATGCATATATTGATCTTTGATGGTCTCTAAACCAAATATTTTAAAGTCAAGTTGTGAAAGCATAGTATAACGACGAGACAAAGCATCAGCAATAACATTTTCTTTACCCTTCTTGTGTTTAATGACATAAGGGAAAGTCTCAATGAATTCAACCCATTTAGCATGTCTACGGTTCAGTTTTGCTTGACTTTTAATACGTTTCAAAGATTCATGATCAGAATGTATAACAAATTCTTTGGGCCATAAATAATGTTGCCATGTTTCCAAAGTCCGAACAAGAGCATATAATTCATTATCATAAGTAGAATAATTCAGACTAGGCCCACTCAATTTTTCAGAAAAGTATGCAACATGTTTACCATCTTGTAATAACACACCTCCTAATCCAATTCCACTAGCATCACATTCAAGCTCAAAAGTCTTATTAAAATCAGGAAGTTGGAGTAAAGGAGCATGTGTTAACTTATCTTTCAGTACGGTGAAGGCTTCTTCCTGTGCGGTACCCCAAGCAAAAGGCACGTCCTTCTTTGTAAGCTCATTGAGAGGTGCAGCAATGGTGCTGAAATCTCTCACAAAACGCCTATAGAAACCAGCAAGGCCAAGAAAACTCCTCACTTGTGTGACCGATTTAGGCTGCGGCCAACTCTCAATAGCTTCAATCTTGGCCTTATCAACTTCAATTCTCTGTGGAGTAACAACATAGCCAAGAAAAGATACTCGGTCGGTGCAAAAGGTGCACTTCCCAAGGTTACCAAACAAACGTGCATCACGTAGAGCAATAAAAACAGCACGCAAATGATCCAAGTGTTCCTCCAAAGATCTACTATAAATCAGTACATCATCATAATAGACTACCACAAATCGTCCAATGAAAGCACGTAAAACCTCGTTCATTAATATCATGAAAGTGCTAGGTGCATTAGTTAACCCAAAAGGCATGACTAACCACTCATATAATCCAAATTTAGTTTTAAATGCCGTTTTCCATTCATCTCCCAATTTCATACGAATTTGATGGTATCCACTACGCAAATCAACTTTGGAGAATATTGTAGGGCCACTTAATTCATCAAGCATATCATCTAGCCTAGGAATAGGATGACGATAACGAATAGTAATATTATTAATGCCTCTACAATCAACACACATACGCGATGTACCATCCTTTTTAGGCACTAGAATAATAGGAATAGCACAAGGACTAAGGGATTCTCGTATATAACCTTTGTTGAGCAGCTCCTGTACTTGACGCATAATCTCCTTCGTCTCCTCTGGATTGGTACGGTATGGCGCACGGTTGGGCAGAGATGCACCGGGAATTAAGTCAATTTGATGCTCAATCCCTCGAATAGGTGGTAATCCCGGTGGCACATCTTGTGGAAAGATGTCAGCGAACTCCTGCAAAATGTTAGCGACAGCAGGAGGCAAAGAGGGAGGCATGTCCTCGAAGGAAAATAATACCTCTTTGCATACAAAAGCATAGCAAACAGATGTATTAACATCCAAACCAGTAATATCAGATTTAGTGGCAAGTAAACAACCACTCTTCAGTTTTATTTCAGATGCAACACTAGATGATTGTTTATTAGGCTTATTATGTTGCTCAAATTCCTTTGCTACAATCTGAGTTTCACTCTCACTTTGCTTCTGCTTTGCTTTACTAGCTCTAGCAATATCATCTTTCATAATATGTTCGGGAGACATAGGAAGCAAAGTTATATTTTTATCCTTATGAACAAGAGTATACTGATTCGTCCTACCATGGTGTACAGAATTTTTATCAAATTGCCACGGTCTACCAAGTAAAACGGAGCATGCTTGCATGGGTACCACATCACAATCAACATAATCAGAATATGTAGCAATGCTAAAGTGCACACGAACAGTACGTGTTACCTTAACCTTGCCACTGTTGTTGAACCATTGTATGTAATAAGGATGAGGATGTGGTCTGGTGGTTAGAGACAGCTTCTCCACCATCTCCATGCTAGCCAAGTTGTTGCAACTCCCTCCGTCGATGATGACGTGAACAGAACGCTCCTTCACAACTCCCTTTGTGTGGAACAAGTTGTGCCTCTGATTTTGCTCAGCCTGTGTAACCTGCACACTCAGAACCCGTTGAGCAACTAAACTTTCATACATGTCAGCGTAGTCAGCAGCCATGTAGTGTGTCTCTTGTTCAGTCTCCTCTACACCTTGTTCTTCACTCGCAATAAGAGCCAGGGTCTCCTCATCATAATCACTAGCGGAGTCGTATCCACCATCCTCTGTCACAATCATCACACGCTTGGATGGACATTCCCTCGCATAGTGACCTCCACCCTTGCAACGATGACATATAACCTCATGTGTTTGCCCTGTGGATGCAATGGATGAAGAAGAGCTCTGTATAGGCCCGGAAGGTGTGCTCTTCGCGGATGGTGGGGCAGAAGCCTGTTTCCTGGTATCTCGGTTGGTGTTGGAGGCTGAAGTAGGTGGTGCTTCAGCAGGACGTGTGGAAGTAGAGGAAGCACGTGGCGTCCATGATGAAGTGCGACCTGCAGAAAAATTAGTTCTCGCCAATGCATGTCGATCCTGCACTTCACGTTTAGCTTTGCAAGCAAGATGAAATAAACGAGTGATAGTGTTATACTCCTTATACTCTAGAATAGTCTGAATCTCTCTATTTAATCCACCCATAAAACGTGCAAGCATAGCTTCATTCTCCTCAACAATACCACATCTAATCATGCCAGTTTGTAATTCCTGATAATAGTCCTCTACAGAATTTTTTTCTTGTCTTAAACGCTGCAAATTTTGAAGCAATTCACGTTGATAATATGGTGGAACCCAACGATTACGCATAGTAGCTTTCAAAGCAGCCCAAGTAGTTGGGATATTAGCATGATGTATTCTACAATGTTCAGACCACCAAACACAAGCAAAACTAGTGAATGAACAAACAGCAGCAGCAACACGTCTATCCTCAGGAAACCGTAAGTATGTAAAACGTTGTTCTGTTTCTAACTCCCAAGTAAGATATATATCAGGAACATATCTACCATCAAATGTAGGAATATTCAATTTTAGTTTAGGAAGATGGTCATGATCCCGTACCTGAGCGGGTGGTGCAGACCTACCGTTGCGATTGTAGCCATGTGGACGACCTGGTGCTTGTGGTGGTGCTTGCCCCTGGGGCTGAATTGGAGCAACCTCTTCCTCATCATCGTAAGCACCGTCATAATCCTCAGCATAATCCTCATTCTGCTCAACGACAGTAGCAGCAACAGAAGCCGCAACAGTAGCAGCAGTAGCAACGGCACCAGAATTTTGGCCTTGGGCGAGAGGCACACGTCGCGCTCGTCTCTAAAAGCGCGCCATGTTGATGTTGCTGTTGCACAGGGACGTTAGCTGCAGCTGGTGGTGGTAGACGGGCAAGCACCTCATTGAACTTGGAGTCCAGCTTGGTGTCGAATGTCTTCTCCAAACCATCTAGCTTCTCCATGGCCTCTCCAAGGCTGGTCACGAAGTCTTGTACCTGGTCAGCCATCATTTGCTGGAATTTGTCATGAAGCTCCTTGTTGGTCATAACCTCCCATTCGACCTCGTCAGCTTGTGATCCTGGCATGGTTAGCAGCAATAGGTACAAACAAGAATATGAACCTACAGACTACTAGGAAGTGGTGGTGGTGGTGGTGTATGACAAATCCGTCAAGCGAATCTCAATTTCTTACCAGTTCTTACCCAGCAGCAGGTGGCGATCGGCAACCGTTGTAGTCAAAACTCTCAAAGCTTGGATAGACTGATTGCTAGGTGGTGTCAAACACATGACATAGATGTATGTGGAGCTGGGAAGGCTTATAATATGGTAGCAAAAAGGGGTCAGCAATAATCAATTCAGAGATGCAAAGTTGAATAAACGCTCAACGACGGTACTGTGCTGGTCCTAGGCTAGACCGTGCTAGAGACGCGAGCCTAGAACACCAAAAAAATCACGGCGCTGCACGTAAACAAGGGCGGAGCACACTCTGAATTTTTTTTCCTTTTTTTCCTCTTTTTTTTTGCTCGGCAACAATTTTTTTTCGAAAAAGTCTTAGAATGGTCTCAAAACTGCCTAGCCAGAATTTTCCAGACTTAGTTTTTTTTTTAAACTGGAACTATTTTTCTTTTGCAGGTAGCACTGATGTTGGGGAGTCTGCCTTGCCCACGACACGTAGTATCGTGGGATATGGAAATCAACAACAAGTAGCAAATACTGGACTCGGACTAGGATTGGTGGCGGATACGAATCTGGTGTAACTCGGACTAGTGGCGGATGTATGTAGGGGTGGTGGAACACGGACTGGCGGCGAATCTGTGATGGAGGTGGACTCGGATTGGCATGATGGCGGATATATGGTGGTAGATGGCAGCGGTGATGTAACTGGTGTGGTGGTGGAATATGGCAGCGGTGATGATGATGCGAAGGCGGCGTGACAAACTGTGAACAGAACTCGAAACTCTAAAGGACTAGACGCTAAGACCAGCAACTTGACACGACGATGCAACCGCAAATTCAACAAAGCAAATACCGAACAGAAAATTGCAAAGGCTCAGATTGGTTCGGATATGATGATCTAACCCTAATTTTTTTGTGGCTTTTTCGTGGACTAAAGGTATGAAGAACAGATGCGATCTAACTAAGAAAAACTGGTAAAATCTCACCGAGCAACCTGGAAATCTGATACCACTTGATAGAGGCGAAGTTGTCCCTGTCTTTCGATGAGATGGTGGCTATCGTTTTCGGTGGAGTAGATTTTGACGATCCGACTACGAACACGTGAGGACGTCGCGCCTTAGCAATCGCTAAACCAACTCCGAGAGGTTATTGACCACACCGGAGCACAATCAACCTAACGACAAGGGTCTATTTCCTGCACGCAAACGAAGAACAAGCAAGAAACTAAGATTGCAATCTGGATATTGCGAATATAAGAGGAAAGCTTTATTGATGAAAGTGGGGTTCTATGACGCCTTTGTCTGGTCGTGGAACACAAACGAAGAACGCGAAGTTGTAGCTATGGCGAACTTTCAATCTAAACAAAAACCCAAGTCTAAAACAACGCCTTAAGGGCTGTATATATGGGGGAATAGAGGGGGATTTCGTGGCCCCTTGGAGGAGGGGTCCGAAACCAGCCCTAACTCAGTTTCCCCACACATACGGACTCTAAAAACTGCCTATAATATGGTATTTCAAAATTACATGGGCCTGGCCCAAAAATAAGGTGACGCAACACCTATAATAGCCTATGGACGAAATTTATGAAGTGGCATGTTGTATATTTCGTCCAAGCCTCCAAGCATTCCTTATGGTGGCTTCAAAGTGCGAAAATCACCACCGAAAAGTCCATTGTTCCTTCCCGCGCGCGCACCTTCTTCTGCATGCTTGATCCCGCTCCAATGGACATCCTTCTTGTCCATGCTAGGTCCTTCATTCATAAGTAAATCAAAAGTATCTAATTTAGGCAGCATCATATGTTCATGAACATTAGAAGGATTTCCAAGAAACGAAAGTACCTGATAATTTAGTTGGCGTGCGCGGGCTCTAGTAACTGGTCCAATATGTGTAGCTGGTGGGGATGTGGGTGTAACATTAGTAGGGATGTCCTCATCAGGACTACTCTGAGGTGGCATCCGAGCATGCTCTGCAGCGTTGGCCTCCGCGAAGATGACGTCTGCTGCAACTTGTAGTTGTGTTTGGGCATAACTCTTGCACTCATTGACTTCGTACTCCCAGTGACTAGACTGAGTCTTCCGAAACATATTCTCCGCCTCTTTCAGCTCCCGCATACAATATCTCCATTCGAACACTGCATCGTCAATCCTTTTTCCCCGCGCCAGCAGCTTCCTTCGCCACTCCAACTCCTCTTCACGAGAACGTTTAGGAGACATGGAATCCCTATAAATTTGGCATGACATTTGCTTAACAATGGACATATTAAATAGCACAACGTGTAGGAGACATGGAATCCCTGTAAATTTCCCCGCGCCAACAAATCTCATGAAGAAATCACATCCACAGGAGCAACGGTTTAGATGCAATCATCCACGAAAGTTTGCAAGTTTAAACAATTTTTTACGGTTACGACGTGAAGCACCTTTGTAATACAATTTACAGCATGTGGATGAATTCCGATACGCATCCATACATCCATCTAACCATCTAAATGCATCCATCCATAACCATCTAAATGCATCCATCCATCCATCTAACCATCTAAATGCATCCATACATCCATCTAACCATCTAAATGCATCCATTCATAACCATCTAAATGCATCAATCCATCCATCCATTAAGCTTTTCTAGCAGTGCAAAAAACAGAGGGAGGAGGGAGAAGGGGGGAGAGTGGGAGAGAGGAGGGAGGGAGAGCTACCGTTGCGTGGATGGCCGGGACGGGAGGGACGGGACGGGGGAGGGCCGCCGCGTGGGGAGGGCTGGGACGGGGGCGGCGAGGTGGAGCTCGGGGGAGATGCCGGCGGTGAGGTGGAGCTCGGGGGAGATGGGTGCGGGTGGAGGAGCGGGCGGCGACGGAGGGCGACGGCGACGTCGCGCGGAGGAGAGGGATTGAATGGGGAATGGGATGGAGGAGGAAGCCCGCGTGGGGGTTATGTCAAGATATCAGTAGCACGTTTCTATAAAACGCGCTATAGCTAAAGTAGCTATAGCGCGTTTTGCGAAAACGCGCTACTACTAAAGTAGACATAGCTACAGCACGTTTTAGGTTCAAACTTAGCCGTAGCGCCCTACCAAAAACACGCGCTACTACTATCATATTAGCAGTAGCGCGTTTACCCTGGGCGCGCTACTACTAAACCTAGCTTGGCGGCAACAGTGGGGCAATATTAGTAGTAGCGCTGCTTTTTGCTGCCGCGCTACTGCTAAGTAGTTAGCAGTAGCGCTTGTCCTGGACGCGCGCTATAGCTATGTAGCAGTAGCACCTCTTTTTAGCCAGCGCTACTGCTAAGGTTCTGTGTATAAGGTTTTCCCTAGTAGTGTCTTGTTGTGGCGGTGCCTTACCCGGTAGCGCCACAAAGCTAGAAATGTATTGTTTTCACATGTTCGATCTTGCGGAACTTAGGGTTTTCTCTTCGCAGATGTGCTCATGTGGATCTGATGGGTTTGTGTAGAGTTTGGTATTTTTTTGTGGTCTGGTCTCTTATGGTATCGGTGTGCTACTCCGGTGTTTTGGTGAAGATTTTGTGCTTCGATGACCTACACTTCTACGAGATCATCCATGGTTCAAGCACATTCAACACTCATGGCCTCTCATCAATTTAAAAGAGCGACTTATGAGGCTTTCCAGAAATCTTTGTATCATTACAGGCATATATTTCGTATATGGTTTAGTCTCATGCTTATTTCTGAAAACTTGCTCAATATATATTGGCCAACCCTCCCATGTAGTAGGGTCCTATTGGAAACTAAGCGTGATTTAGGTGTTCTACATGCGACAACCGGAACAATGCATTAGCACTGCGTGAATATATGTGATAGTCAAATTATATATATTTCCACTGATAGCTCGGATTGTCACTCTCAGGGTCGCAGGTTCAATATTATAACAAGTGCATACAGCTTGCAAGTGAAATCCAAAGCATAAATACAACAAAGACACAAAAGTTCAAATCTTGATTCATATTAATCAGGCCCTAGCAACAAGCATTCGACATAGCAAAGTCATAACAACATCAATTCTCAAACATTCATTATACTGGGGATAGCCCCCCACAAATCTTAAGGCTATTACATAATGGATCTCGTCCAATTCTCATCCATCCCATGTGTCTACGTAGATTACTCGCACGTGGTTGTGATGAGCATGATGGTGATGATGGAGAATGAGTTAACGTAGTCGACGGTGAAGTTTCCCCCTATGAGGGGGCAGGGTTTGGCTTCTGGTAGTCCTCCGGGAGGAAGATCGGCAATGGCGGCCGCCTCCACCTTGAGGAATAATAAGTGATAATTTTGAGTGGGGTTCTTGAGGTATCTAAGGACCAGGAGCACCAGAGAAGCACCTAGGGTGCCTGGTGGGCCCAAGCGCCTCAGTGGGGGTTTGGGCATGGTCTTCTCGCATAAGAGCATCTCCACCCACGCCCCCAACAGGCCTCCCCGGGCATCTTTTTTACCGCCGGTGCCGAAAAATCGGCCCAGTCGCGCCCCCAGGACCCCGTTTTTCGCCGGTTAGAGCCCTTTTTTGGGCCGGCGAACCCAGGCCGAACCCAGCGCGCTCGGGGCCTCTTGGGGGGCTCCGGCGGTAACAAACTGGCGTGTGGGACACCACTGTCAGGCGAATCTCGTCCTTTTCCTCGCCCGAGCCACTCCCCCCCCCCCCCGCGTTCTTCCCAATGCCAACCCCGGCGCCCCTCGCCTGTTCACGGCCACTGTGCCGCCGCTAGAAGGCCCCCCTTCACCCCCTCGCTGGATTTCGCTTCCCCCGACCCTCGCCCATCGACGTCCTCCGGCCCAAACCACGCCGGCAGAGCGCCGACGGCTGCTCGCCCGTCACGCCGACAAGGTGTTCATCGTTTTGCCTGCTCGGCCATGGACTCGGACGACGAGGAGGCATTCGCGGCCCTGTTGGAGGAAGAAGCCGAGGCCGACACCGCCGACGAGGAGCACCTCATGATACTCGCCTCGCTGGCCGGCCTGTTCGTCAACAATGACAAGCCCCGGTGAGGTGGCTCGTCGCCGGGCCGGCGCAAGAGCAAGCAGAGGCATCGAATGGAGGGGTATTGCATGCTCTACGCCGACTACTTCGCCGACTCTCCATTGCACGATGAGAAAGTATTTCGGCATTGCTACCGGATGAGCCGGAAGCTCTTCCTCAGGATTGTTAATTCTGTCCGGGAGTTCGACAGCTATTTCGTTTGCAAGAAGGATTGCACCGGCACAGTTGGATTCTCCTCACTCCAGAAATGCACCCAAGCTATGAGGATGCTTGCATACGGAGCTCCCGCGGACATACAAGAAGACTATGGGCGAATGGCCGAGTCCACCACCATTGAGTGTCTATACAAGTTCTGCAGGGCAGTGGTGGCAGTGTTTGGACCACAATATTTGCGATCACCCAATGCTGAAGACACTGCTCGAATCCTAGCACAGAATGCAGCAAGAGGATTTCCAGGGATGCTTGGAAGCATCGACTGCATGCATTGTTCATGGAAAAACTGCCCATTTGCTTGGCAGGGGATGTACAAAGGCGCCAAAGGTGGTTGCAGTGTGGTACTTGAGGCAGTAGCCACACATGACCTATGGATTTGGCACTCCTTCTTTGGTATGCCAGGAACTCACAATGATATCAACGTCTTGCAGTGCTCGAATGTCTTCGCCGAGGTTGTTGAAGGTCATGCTCCTCCGGTGAACTTTGAGGTCAATGGACGCCACTACAACAAGGGATACTATCTAGCAGATGGTATCTATCCGAGATGGTCCACATTTGTGAAGACTATCTCAAAACCTGTGGCGCCAAAGAAGGCACACTTTGCTAAGTGTCAGGAGGCTTCCAGGAAAGATGTCGAGCGAGCATTTGGTGTGCTCCAATCGCGATTTGCTGTTGTCCGGTACCCCGCTATGACCTGGTCGAAAACGCAGATGTGGGAGATCATGAATTGCTGTGTCTGCTTGCACAACATGATCATTGAGAGCGAGCAGGAAGAGCCAATGTTTGACCCTGAACCATATCACAGGATGGGACCTATTGTAGTTGTTGATCACCAGGTACCAGCAACATGGGCTGCCTACCTCAATATGCGCCAGGAGATCCGAGACCCACAAGTGCATCAAGAACTGCAAGACGATCTGGTGGAGCACCTATGGAGGCTCAAGGGCAACGCCTAGCTCGATTTGTTTTAATTTATGTTGGAACTTGTTTCATTGAACTATTTGATTTTGTATTAATTTCTATGATGAACTTTGGTACGAAACATTCAGTTTTTTGTTGAATTTATGCCGAAAGAGCGCCGATTTTGTTGATTTTAAAGCCGAAAGAGCGCCGAGTTTGTCAAAGTAATGCCGAAATAGGGCCGAATTTGGGCCGAATCTGCGCCCATACTGGGCCGAAATCGCCGGTTGGGGGGCGCCCGTGGGGCGGCGACTGGGAAGCCGAGCCCCCCCCCCCCCCCCCCCCCAGGCTGATTTTAGCGCCGGCTCGGCCCCAGGCGGCGCTATTTCGGCCCCCTGGGGGGCCAACGGCTGGAGATGCTCTAAGATATTCTTATGTCCATTAACACCTTGTATTTTTATTTTATTTTTCTATGACTGAAAACAATGTTTTTCCTGAAAACAAAAAGACCGGAAAACAGGAACCGATGTTGGGAACTTTACTAATACGTTAGTGCAAATAAATCATAAAAATAAGCCAATTCATTAATATTAAAGCATGAAAGCTACAAAAATTACGTGTACGCCAGGATGTATCAGTAATTAAATATTCTTTCAAAATAAAATGCTACAGAACCACAAGGTTTCACATGTAAAAACATCTTTCCATCTATAAGTTTGCATATCGGATGCATGCGCCATATTTCACTTAAGGGACAGTTTTGCAAATCAATTCCACGCGAGAGCGGCGACATGTAGTTGACCATATAACCATTATCAACATAAAAAATAATTAGTCAATCAATCAAGCCTCACAAATTTTGGTTGAACTCAAAAATAAGATCAAATTTATATAGAGAAACATCCCATATGAGGTTGTTAACTATTTGGAGAAACAAGCTCGCCAAATATTAGAAGATAGATGGATTGACATGTGAATTTTGTTGAGTTCTTCAACAACAAACTCTGTAGTAATCTTGAGTGTGTTTGCACAAAGAAACCTAGGCTTTGGCTTCATAAAAGAAAAGGAAAAATACAATGCATATAAATTTTGATGATAAAATCTAATTTATGAGGGCAGCGTATCACTAATCCGATGAAATCAAGCAAATGCACAACAGCAGTTGTGATACCTGTTTACTCGGATATTGTTGGGAACTTGTAATGGTACCTTTGACAACCAAAGTGTGTCACCCAATATGAAAATAACTTCAATTTGCGAATCGTTATTTTCTGGGTTATCACCTAAAATTGAATTCCTTGGTTTTCTAGAGCTGACCACATTTTATTACTTACCGTAACAAATTGAAAAACCTGGCATCAACAGCAAGTACCGAGTGTCAACCCGTGTTTCTGTATTAACAAGATGAAACTTGGGGTCACAACTTACTAATCCCTTAATTCGAAAAAATATGCTGCATATAGGATATTTCAAGTTTTATATGAACTGTAGAGAAATAGTCATTACTCTACAGCTAGTAGCCTTTTCTTCAACTATGACAACTGAGTTGAGCAATCAGATAAATCCATTTAGTCATGACTCGTTTTTTTTAGGACACCTCAAAAGGGTTTTTTTGCACGGTTGTCTCTTAATAAATCGTGTGGTGTGTAGGCGTGTGTGGTTTTTCGCCGGTTTTCCTCAATTAACCGTGCATTGTATCGGGTTTTCGCCTAGATTGGCCATGACTCATGAGTCAACACCATTACATGAAATAAATTACAGAAGAAGCAGCCTTGAGAGAAGGATGTCTGTAGTTTTATTGCTAGCAAATCCTCCTTTAAGACTGTATGGAAGTAATCTACATGAAGGGATCAAAACTGTATATAAGTAACTTCATATAGAAAAGACCAGAAAATATTGGGGAACAAAAGAAGCTGCAACACAGATTCTCTGGGACAAGCACCAAGTGCTGGGCCACAGTGGACAGGGATAAGAGAAAACATTCGGCAACGAGAGAAACACGTCACAAGTATCACCATTTTCGCTCACAACAGTCTCAGAAGCTTGGGCTGGAGATAGATCACTATATATGTTAATTTGGAGGAGATAAATAGTTATTGAGTCTGTGTCCCAAAACTGACAACACTCTCCTGAAGCAAGCAGCTTGTGTTGATTATTCAGATTCAGGCCAGACCACCAAGTAGAATTCTCATGTCAATTGCTGTTCAAGCATAATTAAACACTGCTTCCAACCTATTTTGCAGTTGTGTCGTGAGATTTAATTATTCGGATTCAGGCCAGACCACCGGGTAGTCTCCTGATTTTTTTTAACCCATTAACCGAGTTTTTCTTCCAAGAATACAACCAAATCTAACAAACGGAAATGGAGGCTCGAGACAGATAAGCTGGTGTCCATGAATGGTACAGTAATCTAGACGGCGTAGGTCCGAGAGCCGCACCCACCATGAGGGTGGCCGCCGGTGCTCCAGATGAAGCTTCATTCGTGCTATTCCGGCGTGCGCGCGCGACAGATTAAGAGCAGTGAAGTAATGTTGTCCAAGGTTCAGGTTCAGCGAGCATCCAGCCCACTCTACACATCTAAAAAAAAAGACCAAGAGGAAGCATCTGATCCATGATGTTGATTTTTTTGCGATGGCATCACGTAGTTTTGCAACCCTGTTTTGGTGCTCTCTTTTTACCCCGACTGGTATAAAACATGACAAAGAGGGTGGTTGCTACCTGCTTGATCTGGAAGTTAAGCCTAGTTAAAAAAAAAAGGTTCAGCCTAGCAAAACAGAAAAAAATTAAAACAGAAAAAAAGTGGGGTATCGATCCCCACATACCTCTCGCATGCTAAGCCATCTGAGCTACATCCCCGATCGTTGATGCCTTAGAAACATCTACCTATATAAACATCTGGGCATCAACAGAAGATGCCAGTGTCTATCTATCTGCAATCTGCATGAACAGGTTAGCATTCTGTAAAAACAAATTGGCCGAGCGAACGACTTTCTGCAACATTCCCGCAAAAACAACAACAATTTTCTGCAACAGGAGTACTGGAGGAGCAGTAAACCAAGTCTGCCGACCAAACAGGCTCGAAAGCGTGTATTGATTGCAGGCACAGTGCCGCCACTGGTACCACGTCCGTACTTGACCGGTACTGCTGTATGATGGCCAAGTACCCCAACCACTGACAAGGAGGTCGACGGACAGAATTGAATCGCCGACGGTGGAGCATGGCTCGCGTCGTCTTGCCCCTGAGTACACGGCGGGAGATGGTGACCGGACTGGCATGTACTGCCTCGCATCACTATCTACTGTATATCTGAACTGGATTAGTTGTGATTAAACATGCATTCATCCCAGCTAAAACCGGTAGATTAAACTTGTTTTCTGCTATGAAATGCGCAGCATACAGGGGAGTAAAAAAAGGAAGGTGCAGTGCAGTGCCTGCTCTGAAGTCTGAACCCGGCGTGCCGGCCACGTGTGCATGTCAGTCGAGATTTGGCCGATACATCCATCCACGATCCCAGAGCAGGCCCAAGTCCAACTTGGGCGGAATCATTTCCCACCCAGAAACCAAGCGCCACCCGATCACACTCACACTGACACTCGCTCACCAAACACTCGTCACTATCTAAGCTGCCTGCTGGCGCTCATGGCGTCGCCGAAGAAGGCGAGGAAGCCGCGGGCGAGGCGGCCGCTGCTGCTCCGGCGGGCCATGCTGCACTCCTCCCTCTGCTTCCTCCTCGGCCTCCTCGCTGGCCTCGCCCCGGCCGCCCGCTGGACCGCCTCCGCCTCCGCCCACGTCTCCCGCGCGCTCCACGCCGTCGACGGCGCCTTCGACCGCACCCTGCTCCTGCTCCGCCAGCAGCAGCGGCAGCTGCGGGACGGGCGCGTCCACGTCGCCGTCCTCCCCTCGCCGTCTCCGGGCCCGCCGGCGCTGGAGCCGCTGCGGCAGCCGCAGCTGCTGCTGGTGGTGACGGCCACGGAGCGGTCCGACCCGGAGCGGCGCGCCGCGGGGCTCACGCGCGCCGCGCACGCGCTCAGGCTCGTGCCCCCTCCCGTGCTGTGGCTGGTCGTGGAGCCGGCGGCGGAGGCCCTGCCCACCGCGCGGCTGCTGCGCGGCGCCGGGGTGGCGTACCGGCACCTGACCTACGGGAAGAACTTCACCGACGGCGAGGCGGAGGTGGAGCGGCACCACCAGCGGAACCTGGCGCTGGAGCACGTGGAGGAGCACCGGCTGGGCGGCGTCGTGCTCTTCGCCGGCCTCGGCGACATCTACGACCTCCGCTTCTTCGACCAGCTCAGGCAGATCAGGTGAGTGCGCGCGCGCGCGCACTTTTTGTTCGTTCGTTCGTTCTATCGATCGAATCATGAATCATGCATGCACTTTTCATCGCCAGTGTGCATGATCTTACCACTGCCGCCATTACAAACCGCATGATCTTAGCATAGTGATGAGTTAGCAGCTGGATGCACGACGCTGATCTTGAACATGCTTCGTCATAGTGAGTGAGTGTTCGGCCGGTGTCGGTGGAGTATGGGGGTGCATTAGTGGATGGTTGACAAGCAGCTAACATGCACTAGACCGAAAGTAGGCCCATGGCGACCATGGCGACCGATGGTTAGTGTACGACGCAGCTTTGAATCGACCAGGAATAGCTAGATGGCATGATGGATGCCACAGCACTCAGCGGCAGTACAATGTTGTCGCGCGAATGCGTCCATGCATGTGCGGACCATGCGCTGCTCTCGATGCTCTGCATCCTCTGCTTCAGCGCCCCGAGTGTCGGCAGCGCCGTCCAGTCCCAGAAACATGGACGGACGAATGATTGGCGCCTTCAATCGATTTGAACCGGTTCTGTTCGCTCATTCATTCATTAGCCGTCGCTTTTTGGTACGTACGTGCCACTGACTGACACGCACACTGTGTACATGTGTATGGCGCAGGACGCTGGGCGCGTGGCCGGTGGCGACGGTGTCGGAGCGCGAGCGGAAGGCGACGGTGGAAGGCCCGGTGTGCGGCGGCTCGCCGTGGGCGGTCACCGGCTGGTTCTCCACGGCCGGCGCCGCGGGGGCGCCGACGGTGAGGGCCGCGAGGCCGCCGGCCGGCACGGTGGACGTGGCGCGCTTCGCGTTCGGCAGCGCCCTGCTCTGGCACCCCAGCCGGTGGGACAGCTTCCCCGTCTCCGAGCCCGACACCTCACAGGTACTACAGTGCTCGATTAACTATCTTCCACAATTTAATCCGCAGTTCCGCACACGACGACGGCGGGCTTGTCTGTCGTCAAAGCGGCCGCGAAAGCGTGCGGCTTTTCGTCCGTAAAATTTGTCCCGTCAATTTTGTTGCTGTGCGCCGGCAAAACAAACGGACAGGACAGGACATAAACTAAAGCCGTGATTCATGCACCGCCACACTAGCTTCCATTTGTCTCGATCTTCACTATATAGTGCAAAATATTGGTTAATCAGTGCTAACCATGGCCCTGTCTTGCCTAACCCTATAGTATATGTTTTGTTTTCAGGATTCCGTAAAGTTTGTGCAACGGTTGGCTGCGGAGGATTACGGCAAGTCGAGGGGGATGCCCAACCGGGATTGCTCGGAGGTCATGGTGTGGCGCGGAGATCAGTTCCTCGCAGCCTAGTTTCAGCTCGTTAATGTGTGGTGTCATGGAGCAACAAATTTAGATATACCTTGCGCATGCATCTAGCAGGGCGACCTAACGAATGCACGGATGTACTCTATGTGTCTGCGAATCTACACATGTGGTACGCCATTTTGCCACAGGGTTTGATGATTTCCTCCAGGGTTGTCTCAATGGCGGGTGGACCCTCTAGTCATTTTGATGGATGAGGAAGGAGTTGGAGGACAGCTACGAGACGACGAGAGGTGGATGTGTTAGCAATGGGGGACATTGGTGTGAGTCCGCTGCCCATTGGCGAGGATGAACGAAGTTGGGTTCCCCACACCAGGGATGGCAAAAGCCGGCGGTGCATGATGCCATAAGAGCATCTTTAATCGGATCCTTTATACCTGTCTCAAACGTCCAGACAGAAATTTCGGCCCAGTCGGGCCTCTCAAACCGGCCTCAAACGTCCGGGCTGACCGGCACCCCTCATATCCAGCCCAAATATAGGGTGGATATGAGGCGTCCGGGCACGCCAGGGCGCGTCCGCCTGACATGCTCGGCCCATCACCGACCCCACCATTGTCTTAAAAAATCCTCACTCTGGGCGTCTCGCTCCGAACCCTAGCTCACTCTCTCTCGCTCCCTCCCCTCCTCTTCTTCTCTGATTCCGATCCCATCCACTCCAATGTCAAGCTCCGGCAGCCGCACCGACGGCTCCAACGTCGACTTCGAGGAGTTGGCCCTCCACATCGCCTTGGAGCGGTCCAGGAATCGACGATTTGATTTTTCTTCATCAGGAATCGATTCCAGAATTGCCGGGATGACTCACCGGGCTGTTGGACGATGTGGCTCAAGTCATCGGCGTCCGGGGGCCGAACATAGGTGCCTTGAAAATTAGCTCAGAAAGCATCCTCGAGCTCCTCCCAACTCCCAATGGAGTTTTAGGGGAGGCTGTTCAGGCAATGCCGTGCTGGTCCTTTGAGTTTCAATGGCAGGTACTTTATGGCGTCGAGGTCATCTCCGCGGGCCATGTGTATGTGGACAAGAAAGTCTTCGATCCACACGGCCGGATCTGTTGTACCGTCATATGGTTTGATGTTTACGGATATTGTTCCTGAAGGAGGCGAGCGCATGGAAGGTGCCGAAGAGGAGGACTCTGGGGTTGTTTGGTTTGTGACTAAGTTTATCAAAGGTTGCCACACCTAACGTTAGGCAAGTTTGACCAACTTAGGTGGGTGTTTGCTTCAAGCCACACATTTGACAAGCCACACTAGGGTCCCACATCACATACACTCAAAAAGTGTGGCAAGATTCACTTAGGCTTGCGAACTTGTGACTCTCATTTTGAAGAACTAACCTTAAGCGAGTGTGGTAATATTGTGTGACAAAGTATGACATTGCTAGGTGTAGAACCAAACAACCCCTCTATCTCAACAGCGGTTCAATTCAACCTCAAACCGCTCCAAAAAAAATTTAACCCCAAACCGCCCACCGGATCAGCAAGGAGGCTGGACAGTAACCGGCTTGCCCTCGTTCAGAAATCCGATCTCGCGAGCCGCCGCCGTCAGCCATGAAGGGATCCTTCCACCCTCCCGCCGTCGATCCCGACGACGCCAACCCCTCCCGCTACCCCTTCTAGGTCCTCCTCGACAATAGAGCCTACTTCGCCGACCGCGACAACACCACCACTATGCAGGCCACGACGAGCACGGGCCACGACGTCAAGGTCACATTTCGCCTCGCCGATCCACCCGCCGTCTCCTACTTCTGCGTCTACTGCGCCGCGATCAGCATAGAAGATTGTTGCGCCATGGAGCCCCGCGTCGCCTCCTCCGCCAACGACCTCGGCCTCCTCTGCTTCGCCTTGAGATGAACCCTCAACGTGCGACAAAGAAACACTCCAAAGTATATATCTAGCGGAGAACATAAGATGAAATTGTTGTAGGTAGTAGAACCACCTCAAAGTCATTCATTCCGATCAATCTTTTGAGCCATTCCTATAAGTGTCACAAACAACCCTAGAGTTCGTACAAGAATAACACCATATGATACGCATCAATCAACCCTAATGTCACCTAGATACTCCAATGTCACCACAAGTATCCGTGAGTCAACTATATGATATGCATCAAACAATTTCAGATTCATCATATTCAATCCACGCAAAAGAACTTCAAAGAGTACCCCAAGATTTCTATCGAAGAAAGTAGGATGAAAACGTGCAATCAACCCATGTGCATAGATCCCCCAAGGTCACCGGAATCGGCAAGTTGATGCCATAACATATATCAAGTGAATCAATAGAATACCCCATTGTCACCATGGGTATCCACATGCAAGCCATACATCAAGTGTTCTCAAATCCAAAGTATTCAATCCAACATAACAAAATCTCCGAGACCTTTTTAGATGGACTTCGACTATTGGAGTGTGCATTTGTGAGTATTCTGTCTCCTTTATTTTCTTGCCCACAGACTGTCAGTGTGGGTTGTGCAAACTAGTATATGGTGAGTTGTGTGTTGATTCAAAGGAAGGGCACCCCCCCCCCCCCCCCCCCGGCTAGAAATCACATTACAACCGCATAATAGATAAAAAAACAACCCCCCTACAATCCCAACATACCCAGAAATCCCAAACACAACACAAACAAAAGAAAGTAGAGGAGGCCGAATCTCACCAAGAATGACCGGAATAGATGCAAGCAACAAACACCGACGGAAGTGAAGCAGCAGGACAAAGCCAGAGACCACTGACGACGAACACGACGACCACCGACGACACCAGCAACGAGCCGCACAAGAGCACTCAACAGACAACACATTCATGATTCACACATTCACTTCACTTGTCGGTGTTCATCGTTTTCTTTTTATTTTTGTTTCTTTTTGTGTGTTTGAAAAACTTTAAAAAACCAAAAAAAAAATTCGTTTATTTTCGTATTTTTTTTCCTTTTATTTAGTTTGTAGTTCTAAAAAGAAAAATCAAAAAGTTTTCTTGCATCTTCTTTTGTTTGTTGGGAGTTCTTTGGTGTAAATATTTTTTTTCTCGCCTTTTGTTTTTCTTCCTTCTTCCACTTTTCTCAGAAAAAACTAAAAAATTCAAAAATATTTAAGCAACAGACCACTGACGACGGACATGATGACCATCGCAAGTGGTGGCGGCGAGCAGACCCCCGACGATACTTGCAGCGGGCCGCACAAGAGAACTCAGCACACACCAACCTTTTTGTTGAACCACCCAGCGCACCCAAAAGAAAGGAAGAAGTGGGCAGAAGAGAGAAGCAAGAAGCAGGGCCCGACGAACAGACGGCGGGCAGCAGGAAAACTTCCTCACCCATGGGACCCGCAAGGCAGTCGTTGCGTTGTTGAAACAACATGCCCCTTCCAAACAGACCTCAAAACAACAATTGGTCACCCCACGCATGACACACCCGCCGCAGGTACCCCCGAAGCCCATCGACCGTCCCACAAGTCATACAGATACTGCACAAGCAAGCACACGAAAGAGCAACACTTGCAAAAGCCTGGAAAGGCCCCGCACGACATCGAGGGCAACGGTCCTCATGGCCTCAGCGCTGGCCAATGGAGCCATGCATAAACTTGAAGATGATATATAAAAAATAAAAGGTTATCGTCTATTTATACTAAACATGTTTACTTAGTTACATCTTATGCAAAAATATCACTTGGTTTTTAGTTGATAATACATTTATTGTACATATATTTAATAAAAGTAATGTTTAGCAACATTGACCACATAACGTTGTTGGCAGCATTTAAAGTATAAGCTTAGTGCTTCATTGTTAACGGAACTCTATAATTTGTGAAATTATGTAGCTTTTTCACATTTCTTGTTTGCGAGATTTTGTTGAACTTAGTTTTGTCTGCAACTAAAGAAGCACTAAATAGATGGAAATATCACATCCATATGCAAACAATAATCACTTGGGTGTATTATAGTGGGTTTATTCTTATTTTAATATCCACAAACGATTTGATGGAGGGTTCTACAAGGCAAATGTCTAACAAATATCGTAACGAAAGTTCCCATAATACAATTGCCTAGCTTAGTATAATTAATAGGACATTCTTGAATTATGAGATGCCAACAAGTGACTTTTTGTGGAATTCACTTCTCTCACTTGTTGACATTGTTCATAATTCATGACTAACAAAAAAATCTTTTTGCTTGGTTAATTTAAGTAGTAAAAGTCATTTATTTTGACTTACAATAACTCAACAAACCTACTTCATTAGGGTTATCCTTCTAAAGAGTTGATATTGAAACTAAACTAAACATTGTACAAAATTAGTTGAAGTACACGGTGCTATGTTACTTGGATGACGCGAGATATTTGTGTTTATTTGATACATATGGCTTAGCCCCTATAGATGAGTGGGCCTAGACGCGAGACAATTTGGCCTAGAGTATGACTGTCCATACTCTGGAAGAGTTATACTAGTACCGTATGACGGTGTCCCGGCTAGGGGGTCTCCCACCACATCAACTCCCGGGCTGGTAGTCTGGGCCGAGGACCCCCATGCAGGTTCTGTCCTAGGCCACTTCGGGCAGCCATAAATGACTAAAAACAATCTCATAAGACTTGACGTATACTCCAAGGCGCTAAACTTGTGGAGGACCCTGTCTCCACATCCGTAGCCAACTAGGACCCTATAACCCTAGGACCCCCTAGTATCTAAATAAACCAAGGGCCTAGGCTCGTAGAACAAAACATTCCAATCTCACGGTAAACACCTTGTACTTCGTACATCCCAATGCAATAATACAATTAGAGTAGGATGTAGGGTATTAGAACATCTACAACCGGACTTGGCAAATCCGACCACCCATATGTCCCCGGGACAGTGCTGGGCGGCCCCTCATATGGGCTGCCGCACATCCACACACCTCAAATGCAAAACCTCAAATCCATGCAATCCATGCACGTTGATCATACAATACAAATTGTGTGAATTCAATAGTTCGAAATAAAACAAAAACAAATCATAGTTCAACAATCCGAACATGCCAAAATGAAATCAATGTCCGATCAGTTGCTGGTTGGCCGGCTGGCCGGATCACTCGCTGGACGCCATCCATGTGCCATGCTCCGAGGCCATCATTGCATCTTGCTCCGCCTACATCTGGTTCGCATGCTCCGCCTGCTGACATCTCGGGTGGCGGATCGAGACTGTCGGCGAGGATGGGGATCAAGGGTGGCGGTCGTCGAGGGCTCAGACACGGGAAAGGTTTGGAGGGAGGAGGGAGGAGGTGGAAGGGTTTGGTGAATTTTGTGCAATTTGTGGTGGGGTAGGCTTGTTGGATCCGACATGGCGGACACGCCTGGCCGCGCCCAGGCCTTCCCATATCCGTCCCATATTATTTGGGTTGAATATGAGGGGTGCCGGTCAACCCAAGCGTTTGAGGCACGTTTGCGATGCCCGTCTGGGACGAGTTTTTGTGACCGGTCATTGACCGGACCGTCCGCCCGGGCTTTTAAGATGGATTTGAAGCGCACGACTGTAGATGCTCTTATCTCCTCGGGAAGCCCTAACCCGGGTAAAACTATGTGTCTATGTTACCATCATTTCAAGGCGTCTAATTTAGCATCCCTACCTTGAGATATGCTGGATTCGTACGTGGATGGGCGAATTCAATAAGGCAATAAATAATTTTCTAATGTGTATATATAGTGGCAAAAGACAACAATACATCCATGGTCATTGTGAACCGAAGCTACTTCATTAACTATTATCATTTTTTCCTCATATTTTTGAGCTATTTATATTGGGTAGCTATCGAAACCTGCTTAGCTATATTGCGATCAATGCACATAGATATGTTGGAGGAGTATGTATCGAACATCATGATCATCTGGAGCAAGCTAGGTAGCGATGAACTGATCTCCATGCCATACCATGATCTCAGAGCAATCGGGGTCGGGCAGTCCTCTTGAGTTGTTGTATTCCTCCGCAGCCAATCGTTGCACAAACTTTACAGAATCCTGAAAAGGAAAAACATACATGACGACCATGATTCTAATTTCTCCGATAGTAAGTCGAGATGAAAGAAACATTGCTCCAAAATGAATGAAGAAACATTGCTCCAAGATGAATGAAACATTGCTCCAAGTACTCGAAGGACAAATTGTATGGAAGGAAAGCTTTGACGATACTATTGTCATCGTGGACGGATGGTCAAAAAACGGGGAAGTTAATTAAGGGTCTAGGATTACCGTTTCGGTTAATTAGAGCTAATCCAATTACGGAATTACCTGTGAGGCGTCGGGCTCGGAGACGGGGAAGCGGTCCCATCGGTGCGGGTCCCAGAGCAAGGCACTGCCGAACGCGAAGCGCGCAACGTCCACCGTTCCCGCCGGCGGCGAGGCCGCCCTCACCGTCGGCGTCGCGTCGGCCGCGGAGAACCAGCCGGTGACCGCCCACGGCGAGCCGCGGCACACCGGGCCTTCCACCGTGGCCTTCCGCTCGCGCTCCGACACCGTCGCCACCGGCCACGCGCCGAACGTCCTGCATCATGCATGTACACAGTGTACGTGTCAGACATGGTAATCATCACTCGCCGCACAGTAGCAGCAGCGTCGGCCAATGAATGGACGGATGGTTGGCTTCAAATCAAAGTTAGCGCCAATCATTCATTCACTCACTCGTCGATGTTTCTACTATAGGACTGGACTGGGAGCTGCTGCCGACACTTGGGCGCGCACTGGAGCGAGCGGAGGGTGGTGCGCACATGGATGGACATGCACGTCCACGACAACATGGTACTACTGCTGGTGCCGCTGAGTGACATCCATCATGCCAAGCTCTAGCCATCCCTGCTCGATTCCTAGCTAGTGGAGTACTATTAGCTAGCTAGTGCATCATATTATCATCGATCACTATGGTATGGCCTAGCTAGAGTGGCCAGCCCCATGCTGCATGCACATTATTTGTTACGGCTGGCTCATCTACTGTCAACTCCACCGACACCCACAGAGCTGGGTGCAACTCTTAAATCTTAATCTACAACTTACTTACCAGCTTACTACACTAGTATCATCAGTAAGTTTACCTAAGCATCGATCGACAAACCGAGCTTGTAGGCAGGACAAATGCATGCACTCACCTGATCTGCCTGAGCTGGTCGAAGAAGCGGAGGTCGTGGACGTCGCCGAGGCCGGCGAAGAGCACGACCCCGGCCAGGCGGTGCTCCTCCGCGTGGCCCAGCGCCACGTTCCGCTGGTGGTGCCGCTCCTTCTCCACGCCGACGCCGTCGGCCGTGAAGTTCTCCGGGTAGGTCAGGTGCCGGTACGACACCCCGGCGCCGCGCAGCAGCCGTGCCGTGGCCGGGGCCTCCGTCGCCCGCTCCACCACCAGCCACAGCACGGGCGGGGGCACGAGCCTGAGCGCGTGCGCCGCTCGTGTCAGCCCCGCGGCCCGCCGCTCCGGGTCCGACCGCTCCGTGGCCGTCACCACCAGCAGCAGCTGCGGCTGCCGCAGCGGCTCCGGCGCTGGCGGCGGCGAGGGGAGGGCGGCGACGTCGACGGGTCCGTGCTGCAGCTGCCGCTGCTGCTGCTGGAGCAGGAGCACGGTGTGGTTGAAGGCGCCGTCGACGGCGTGGAGCGCGCGGAAGACGTGGGCGGTGGCCGCGGTGGAGGCCACGTGGGTCCAGCGGAAGGCGGGGGCCAGGCCGGCGAGGAGGCCGAGGAGGAAGCAGAGGGAGGAATGCAGCATGGCTCGCCGGAGCAGCAGGGGCCGCCTCGCCCGCGGCTTCGCCTTCTTGGGCGACGCCATGAGCTTAGCTAGTGTAGTGTGTGTGGGTTTGGTGGTGTCAGCAGCTAGCTAGGCGATCGAGTGAGTGAGCGAGCGAGTGTGCGATCGGTTCTTGCTTAATTTCTGGGAGGGAAATGATTCAGTACGACTTGGGATTGATGGGTGTAGCTGCTGCTGCTGCTGGCACATGTGGCCGGTTTAGAGCAGGGTATTGCTTTTCTCTTTTTCCTTCTTCTTGTGTCGACTGTCGACTGACGAGCCTAGTCACTATCTCAGCCGGTGGTGTAATTAACGGTTTGCGGCTTTATGGCAATCAAGGTGCGCAAGTGTATTCATGATTTACTACTTCTGTCCTAAATATAAGACCTTCTAGATTCCAATACTAACTATATATATATATATATATATATATATATATATATATATATATATATATATATATATATATATATAAAGTGTACATTCATTATTTTTGCTTTGTATGTGGTCCACAGTGAAATCTCTAAAATGTTTTATATTTAATAACGGAGGGAGTATAACGTTTTCAGTTTTTTCTGGGCTGTTTGATACACTCGCTCCGTTCACAAATACGGAGTATAAGATGTTTTGGATATTTCGGTATGAACTCATACGAAATGAAATGAGTGAACAAAAACACTAAAATGTGTCAGTATACATCTGAATGAAGATAAATAAAATACAACATGTTATTTGTGAACGCAGGGAGAACATTCTTATAAGTTCTAATTTGTGCACTCCTACCAAGTTTCAAATATTGAAACAATATTTGGACGAGAATTTTATCCATTGCGGCGGTAAAGAAAACAACTTAATAATAACTTCCTTCATCGGCTAGATCGAATCATAGTGTCACTGAAACGGTTAAATCAATATGACCATACTGTCTTTTGGGAGACCCTAATTAGGCGCTTAGTCATATCTTTCTTATTGATGTTACCCCTTGCAGCAAGTTAAGCGGGAAGTGTGCCTCGCGAGTCCAGGCTTACCTTAGCATGTCAAGATACTTGACCATCAAGCTGAATATGGTAATCACAATTTTAGATATTGCTAAGTGTCATCAAGTTTTACCAAGTTATATATGAATTGGCTCTATTCGTAATATTACGTTTCTGTTAAGGGCTTAGGGTTTAGCAGTTGAAACGGGACACATTTATCAATTCGTTCTTATCTAGTTTTAGCGGTTGAAACTTGGTGAAGTTTTTTAAAACTTGTCAAAATACATTCGAGAGTGATCTTGTTTCAAAGCCCTTGTTGCAAGGAACACGAATATGCAAAGAAAACATAAATTGAGCTTTTGGTTCAAAAGATAAAATAGATTCAAACTTACAAGTCAAAAGGAAATGCATGGGGTTGGGACGGGTGTAGCATATGCAACATCTGCCAAAAGCTACATGCATGACCTCGCCTAAGATAATTAAGCCCAAAACACATGCACAAATTTCGGAATCTTGATGTAATCGTAGGGCCTAGGATATGTGTGCCGCCGCCTGTGTGTGCGGGCGCCACAAATACTCTCCTGGCCTCTGATTGTCTCACTCTTATCTCTAGGCTAAATTCCACGTCAAGGGACAAATTCCCCCTCGTGGCTGTGGTGGGAGACATCAAGAGGACGACGGCCAACCTTTCTTCCGTGTCCTTTTGTTTGATCGCGGATAATCTTGCTAAGAACTCTGTGTTTTCATGATTCCATCCCAAAATGTATTAGGAAAATTGTGTGTAACGACGCTTTATGATGAATGAAGTGCCGATCTTATAATAAAGCCAATGAGCCAAATGATCTAAAAAATCCCATAATATTCAGTTGTGAATTTATAATTTATTGGATTTTTTTCAAAGTTTTGTGAAAACTTTGAATTGTGAGCATTTTCTAGTATTAGCGCGATGAGAACGTGTGTGTGTGTGTGTGTGGTGGGGGGGGGGGGGGGGGGGTGATGGGCAAGGTGTATAGTGGGTGGGGGTGTCAGGGGTGAGAAACTAACAACGACGAGCGGCGGTGGGCTAACGGTAGTTTCTGGCCTCTGGGGCTTGTGGTCGTGTATGCCCAGGAGAGAAAGCATGAGACTTGGGTAGTGTCAGCGATTAATGCACCACCTATTTTACAGGCGTCACAGGAGAATGCAAAAGGAAGGGTGGTGTCCGAAGGGATCCCGCTAGCAGTAGAGGCGACCCGGTCATTTTACCCAGGTTCTGCCCCTGGGTGGAGCTTTAAAATGGAGTTTATTCTTGAAAATTCTGAGCTAGGTAACATGCCTATTGGACAACACGTAGGTCGGTCATTGTACAATTGTCATTGGTGGATACGATATGATCAGGCTATTCCACGGTTATTGGAAAAGTATCTCCCATCGTCGTTGAACACTTGAACTCCTGCATGACCGATTAGTCAACACGTGTGTCTGTCTTTATCTCTTCCGAGTGTCCACTCGGGCGCAAGATTCGGGAGTAATCAGATACATACACACCCTGACATGAGAGAGCGAACTGTCTTGGGGATAACGGGTTTGGGGACTAACGAGTTTGGTTCGATGTGTAGCATGACCGATTAGTTGACGTGTCAAAGTGACGTGGCCAAGAGAAAAACCGGATCCAAACGGATGAAACTAGATTAGGTGAGACATTTTGACGGCTCAACAAGTTTAGGGTTGTGTAGATTAAGTTAGAGTTAAGGTTGAAACTTAAACTCTAGCACAAGTATAGAGGGATAATATTAAAAAGTCACTTTGGAGGACGGGATAATGTGGACTTCTTTCCCATGCATCAGCATGCCGTTTCTCATATTTCCCCCTTTCCCCGCACCACCTTTCCCATGTACTTTATGTTACAGTTGGAAAAGGGATTTTCTTCCTCCCTCCCTCCCTCCCCCGTGTCGCTCCCGCGAGGCGACCGGGGGGGGGGGGGGGGGGGGGGGGGGGGACCCCAGCCGCCGGCCTCGGCCCCCCTTCCTCCCTTCCCTCCCTCGTCGCTGCCGGACCACGCTGACGGGCAAAGCCCGCCGGCGCCGGTGGCGGCGGGGCTCCTTCACCCCACGCGTGGGGGATTTGGCGCGGGCCAATGGCCTCCGGCGGCGGCGCATCGTGCTAGTGGGGGGCGCGGTGGCGTGGCGGCGGGCTCTGGCGGCGGGGTCGCGGGAGCTTGGTGGCGGCGCGGTGAGCTTCACGGTGAGGGCTCGCGCCCGGGGCTGCGGTAGCGGCCTGGTCTGGGCTCGGCCAGATCTGGCGGGCTGGCGGCGGCCGTTGGCGGCATGCTGCGTTTCTCCAACGGGGGCGGCCGGCGGCGGCGCTGGGCGGTGTCAGGCGGCGGAGCTGGGGGTCAGCTGCGTGCGGGCATGTGCTGGGTGCTGCGGGCTGCGGCTGCCAGCTCCCGGCTCTTCAGATCTGGACGAGGGAGGTGCGTGCCCGGCGGCTCCGACGCTTGGAGCTCGGCGGGCGGCGCGGGATGGGCAGTGGCCCGGTGTGGCGGCTGCTCCGGCCGTGGATGGCTCCACGGCAGCTTGGCAGGTCGGCGACGGCGGCGGCTGGCATGTCCCGGTGTCGGCTCGTCCGTAGGCGATTTGCATCGGCCTTCGATCCATCTCCTCATCGTTTGCGCGTTACCTTCGTCGAAGGGCTGGCCCTATCCCAGCTGCGGTTCATCGTTTGTCTCGCGCCCGGGGCCGCTGGACCGAGCTCGTCTCGCGCCCGACAGCAGGACCGCGTCTGTCTCGCGCCCGGCAGCAGGACCGCGTCTGTCTCGCGCCCGGCTACAGGACCGAGCCTGGTTCGTCCCCGGGGCTGCAGGACGGAGCGATGGAGGCCAGTTTTGGCCGGCCTATTTGGTCTCGGCGCTGGGGGCCGCCCAGGGGTGCGAAAGGCGAGACCTTTCCGCTCATCTCTTTGGTTAGGGTAGCGCCGGGTGTCGGGTGAGGTGGTGTCAAGGTCTTGGATGCGGGGGCGGCAGCCCTGGTGATGGTAGCGCGGTGCTCTTGGGCAGAGCCCGTGGCTCGGTGCTGCCCGGTGGCCATGGTCGTGTGGGCGGCGTGGTAGCCAGGGTGTGGCGTTCGGTGGCGGTGTATGTTGGCCGGGGTGAAAACCTGTGCTTTCTTCGGACAGACCGACGGCGGCGAAGCTCGTTCCTTTCTTGAAGGCGTCGTCGCGGCTCTCATTGCCCGTCGTGTTGCTCCAGGGAAAACTCTGATCCTCGGATCGGGCGGTGACGGCGCTCCGGTGTCGCTTCCTTCCTGAAGGCATCGCCTTGGAGTACACGGTTCGTCGTATGCGGCTGCATCTCTTCGTGTTAGGGGTGGTGTTGCTGCGCTCAGCGCCTATGTATCCAGCCTTGGGTGTGTGCGTGTGTTTGTATCCGACTGTTGTTGTTCGTTGCTTTATATATAAAGCGGGGCGAAAGCCTTTTTCGGTATGTTACAGTTGGATGTAATACACTTGTGCGTGTTGGATGCTATGAAGTTAAGCTCCTTACATGACCTACACGCTGCACAAACAGGGAAAGCAATTAAGAAAAAAGCTAAAGTAGTACACGTAGTATGATTAGAGATGAACGCTTGCTTACTTTACAAGATTGTTCATGTGGTTACGTCATCACAAAGGAATCGTCGAGAGCCATTCAAAGCAAATCACAAACTGCCAAAGCCCAAAATTCAAATGTTTAGTTTCCCGCCTAACACCATGGCTAGTGGAAGCCGGCGACACCAGGCCACAGTCGCGTGGTGACCACCGCTATCAGGAAGGTCGGGAAGAATGATCAGGGAGACTGGCCGGGTCGCCGCCGCATGGTGAGCGTCGTTGCTGATGTCATTGGGTCCTCCTCGGGAACGCCATGAGAATGAAGAGGGACGTTGGGGCGCCGCCGCGTGGTGCTTGCCCGGTGCCACTCCAGCCTAGCATACATCGGCAGTAAGCTGAACAGCTCTCAAGTTCTCTTTTGCTAGATGAACTCGAGCGGCAAAGAGTGGCTGGTACAAAGAAGGGGAGCGAAGGGGTGGCGACGAGGCAGAGGAACAAAAGGAAATAGAGAAATTAGGAGAGTATGAGGGTATGACGACTAAGGAAGGAAGGAGAGAGAGAGAGAGAGAGAGAGAGTTAGGATTTGGGCAGGACATTTTATAACATTTAGAGTTGGTCTTTTGGACCCGAATAGCCATTGACGGTCCATAACGCTTCTTAACTCTGTGAGTGGTGTGGGTTGTCGGATGTAGGGTGACCACAAATACTATGTATCGCTCATCGTGAGCGTTAAGCCTCCGATCATTCACTAGCCAGTGAGATTGGCTGGCCCACTAGGAAAGCGAGCGAGCGAACCGTTACGATCCGTTTAGGAACTTGGCCGGTTTTGGTAACCTTCTAAAAGGTTCTTGAAACCAACTTTTTTTTACTGTTCTATTCGTTTTTTTTTTGTTTTTCTTCTTTTTTCCAAAAAATCACACATTTATTTTTTTTTCAAAAAATGTTCACGTTTTTAGGTTTGTCCATGTTTTTCGGAAAAAGTTTAAAATTTAGAAAATTGTTCATAATTTCAAAAAATGATTGGTATTTCAAAAATTGTTTACAATTTTTCAAAATTATTCACACAGATGCTTAGTATTCACGTGATTTTTTTCGAATTCAAGAGATTTTTGAATTTGCGAGCATTTTTCGTAATTGATAACATTTTTAGCTGTCATTTTTTGTATCCATTGTTATTCTTAAATTATAAAGATCCAAGAAGCATTCTTCAAATTTGAGAACTATTTATAAAATTCATAATTTTACTATTGAAGAAACAACTCGAAAAGAACTCACCTACACTTGCTGGGAGACGCTCGCTCTCGCTCGCTGGAGGAAACTTGCACGTGCTGCCTAGGCATATGTAGCAGCCGCCGACCTAAGGTGCGCATGTCTCAACTCACATTCGGCGCCTTAAGCACCCGTTGAAGTGCTACTCGTACACAATGCATAGGGAGAGTGGTATAAGTGTTCCGACCCATTCTGGTCTACTCTTCACCGGTTTTAGGAACCTTGTTTTCTTTGGACATTGGTTTCTTTATATTTTTCAGTTGTTTTTTTGTTTTTCTCAGCACTGGCTTTGCTTGGTCTTCTTTTTTCGTTCTTTTTTCAAATTTGATAACTTTTTGCAAATCACATGACTTTTTCTAATTTTACAAAACTTTTTCAGACAAAAATCAAATTCATGATTTTTTCATTTTTTGCGAACTTTTTGCAAATAATGAAAAAATTCAAGTGCTGAACTTTTTCCAAATTCGTAAACTATTTGCAAATTTATGATGTTTTTTCAAGTGTTTTGATTTTTTGAAAAATTCATGAACTTGTCACAAATTTGTGAACTTTTTTCCCTTTTTTTTGTCAAATTCATTTTTGTTTTGTTTTTTAAAGTGAGTGCTCAATGGTCAAAGGTCATCTGTCAATGGTTCTAGGTTAGAGTTAATTGTCAAACTATGCTTGTCATAGGTGCGAGTTAACCCCAACCTAGACTAAAATAACCCCAAACCGGGAGAGCCCACCGGATCAGGAAGGAGGCTGGACAGTAACCGGCTTGGCCTCGTTCAGAAATCCGATCGCGCGAGCCGCCGCCGCCGCCATCGGAAAACCCTATTGGACGCTCATTGCGTCGTAATGTCGGGGCTTCGCACAGGGGGATACAGCAGCCAGCGATGCAACGGGCCGGCCCGTTTAACCGCTGCAACTCCCCCGGTTTTGGGAACCTTCTAGATGTTCCCAGCCGGTTTTTTCCGGTTTCGGGAAACTTCTAGAAGGTTCCCTGAACCGTTTTTTGTTGTTTTCGTTTTCTTTTTTCTTTTCTGTTTCTGTTTCAAA
Organism: Elymus sibiricus; assembly: GCA_039707655.1. NCBI lineage: Eukaryota > Viridiplantae > Streptophyta > Magnoliopsida > Poales > Poaceae > Elymus > Elymus sibiricus. The sequence continues at coordinate 62,312,365 of CM077665.1, forward strand.
AATGTTGTGGATTTTCAAAAAATGTTCTGGATTTTCGAAAATTGTTCTTCAAATTCGAAAAATGTTTTTGCTTTTTAGAAAAGTGTTCTGTATTTTCAAAAAATGTTTTGGATTTTCATAATTTTTTTTTCAAATTCGGTAAATGTTTCTGCTTTTTTTTAAAATGTTCTGGATTTTCAAAAAATGTTCTGGGTTTTCAAAAAAATTCGGGATTTTCAAAAATTGTTCTTCAATTTCGAAAAATGTTTTTCTTTTTAGAAAAATGTTCTGGATTTTCAAAAAATACTCGGAATTTTCAAAAATTATTCTTCAAATTCGAAAAATGTTTTGCTTTTTAGAAAAATGTTATGGATTTTCAAAAAATGTTCTGGATTTTCAAAAAAAATCGGGATTTTTAAAAATTATTCTTCAAATTCGAAAAATGTTCTGGATTTTCTAAAATGTTTTCCAAAAAATGTTCTCAAGATTCAAAAATTGTTCAGGTTTTCAAAAATTGTTCACGTTTATGCATTTGTTCAGTATTTTTGAAAATTGCTCTCATTTTCAAAATTTCTTCTCAAGATTCAAAAAATGTTCGTGCTTTTAAAAAATTGTTCACACTTCCAAGTTTGGTTGGGGTTTTCAAAATTGTTCTCCGTTTCAAAATTTTGTTCTCAGAATTCAAAAAATGTTCGTGCTTTAAAAAATTGTTCGTGGTCCCAAATTTGTTCAGGATTTTTCAAAATTGTTCTTGGTTTAAAAATTTGTTCTCAAGATTCAAAAAATGTTCATCCTTTAAAAAATTGTTCGTGTTTTCAAATTTGTTCTCTGTTTTAAAAAACGTTCATGTTTTCAAAAAGTGATTGAGAATTTCAGCGTTTGTTCGTTTTGATGAAAAAAAGAAAAAAGGAAAACGGGAAGAAATAAGACCTAAAAAAGAAAAAAAGAAATAAGCAGAAAAGGAAAAAAGAAACAGAAAAACAAAAATTTCGCGCGCCTACTGGGCCGGCCCAGTCGGGGGTCGCCCTGTGCGAAGCCCTGACTGGTTGCCGCAGCGAGCGGCGTATAGGACCTCCCGCCGCCATCAGCCATGGAGGGATCCTTCCACCCTCCCGCCGTCGATCCCGACGGCGCCAACCGTTCCCGCTACCCCTTCTGGGTCCTCCTCGACAACAGAGCCTACTTCGCCGACCGCGACAACGCCACCACCGTGCAGGCCACGACGTCAAGGTCACCTTCTTCCTCGCTGACCCGCCCGCCGTCTCCTACTTCTGCGTCCACTGCATAGAAGATTTTTGCGCCACGGAGCCCCGCGTCGTCTCCTCCGCCAACGACCTCGCCCTCCTCTGCTTCGCCTTGAGAAGAAGCGGCTCACGGAGCACAGACCTCGAGTACTTGGTCTACAAGGCTGCCCCCGGTGGCAAGCACACCCTCAGGCCCGTCCCTCGTTCTCCTCCAGCCTACAGGCACTCATGGCACGCGGCCATCTTGCCCAGCGAGGGCGAAAACTTCCTGGTGGCTGATCTTTCCCCGAATGGGGATGACCTTGGGCACTACAACCTGCACATCTTCTCGTCGGAGACGAACGAGTGGAGCACCAAACACCTGCAGCTGCAGGCGCCCTCGGATGTCCTGCCACGGGACCTGCCAAGCCAAACCGACAAGGTGATCTCTCTCGGCGAAAGCACGGTAGGATGGGTCGACCTGTGGCGCGGCATCGTAGTCGGTGATGTGCTTCAGAAGGAGCCTCTTCTCCGCTTCCTCCCGCTGCCCAAGGCCGACTTCGACCTGCACCGGAGAAGCCGAGCCCGGCAAGTGCGGGACGTCGTCGGCTTCCCCAATGGTTTCATCAGCTTCGTCGAGGTCGAGCACTGTGTCAGATGGTTCGTCGTTGCCAGAAAGAGCGCGCTGAAGACTGCCGAGAGGTTTGATGTTGCGGATGCCATCTATGACGAGGAGCTCCTCAGGCATGATGATGTGGACGACGTTACAGATGACAAACCTGTGCGGCATGCACCTGCTGGGTGGAAGCTCCGGACGATGTTTAGGAGCGTTGATTGGGATTATTGGGAAAAGAGTCACACTCTCCATGTCGACGACATATCAGCCTACCCACCTGAACCCTCCAAGCTGCTGTCTCATCTAATCGATGAACACCGGAAATTGTCATTGGGAAACCTCAGGACTACAGGCTTCCCGACCTTCGGTGTGTACGGCGGTGATGTTGTCTACTTCGTGTCTAAGGTGGAGTCTCGGGATGAAGACGCATTGCTTGCTGGTGTTGATTTTGGAAAGAAGAAGCTGGAAGTCATCAAACCATATTGTCGCGGGAGATCCATTTCTTTCGATCCCTTCCCGGTTGTTGGTGTTGATGTTGAGAAGAAGCTGGAAGTCATCGAACCATATTTTGGCGGGAGATCCACTTCTTTCGACCCCATTTCCTGCGGATTCTCCGAATATCTTAATACCACTCCAAGTCCAAGGCATGTTTTTCTTTTACTCTGCTTCTCTTAGGGCAAGTTTAACCGATCGCCTATATATAACGGAGGATCCGGCGGAGCAAAATCTCGCGATCGGTGATCTCCGTGACCCACGTCCCCCACGCCCGCTGATGGGCGCCGAGGTATGTCCTTTGCGACTGCCGCGGCAGAGGGAGGCCGGGGAAGTCGACGATGCTACGGGCAGGGGCCGCATCGGCGGGGCGGCGACTTCGAGGACGCGCCGCTTGAAGACGAACCGCAGGCGCGACTGCCAGATCCGCGTTGCGGATCGGCGGAGGGGAGCGCCGGCGATGGGATTCGGCCATTGGAAGGAGCGGGGCGTCCGGGAACAGTGGGGGGGGGGGGGGGGTCGCCGGCGACGGGGATGGGTAAGGAGAAGAGGCAGAGGAGGAGGAGAGGAAGAGGTGGAGAAATGACTTTTTTTTACTCGGCCGACGAGTAGTGGAGTAAAAGTAGGGATTTTACTCGGCCGCCGAGTGGTGGAGTAAAAATAGGGATAACGAAGGTGACCGAGGATAATTTATCCTCCGTTATGAAGTATTGGGGATCGGCTAGGTGCCGGTTAGAGGAGTAAAGTCGGATTTTTACTCCTCTAATCGGTTATTGGGGATTGGTTAGAGTTGCCCTTAACTCTATTCTGTTAACCTTCGTACACTCAAGAAAACAAGATTTGCCAAACCAGCTCTTCGCTTATTTTACCACATAGCACCTGAGACATTTTGCCTCTTAATTTTCTTAAGGACGTGTGATGAGGAAGTTGCAGCAGAGTCTACTCAGAATGAGGAAGTTGTAGGAGAGTCTGCTCCGAATGAGGATTTTGCAGCAGAGTCCTGCTCAGAATGACGAAGTTGCAGCAGAGTTTTCTCATACTTGTGTGCTGAATGGCAATCTTTCATCCGGCCATACTGTTTCAAACGATGTGGTAGGCACACTGTAATTAATCATCTTACTATATATTGTAGATGTTTCCATTTAATTGCCATCTCCTTCAATAAGATGTATATCTAAACCCTTCTACAGGAACCCCAGAATAACACATGGAATTGGGATAGCCGCTATGGGAGTTGGGATCAGTACAATTATGGTGTGCATCCTGGATACTACGGCAACTATCAGCAGCCAACCGCATTCCAGCCACCCAGTTTGACACAAACTGGGCAACCCACGTGGTCTACAACATCAACTCAATTAGGTAAAAACATTGTCAACGCTTATAGCATGATGCTATTCTTTTATCCTAGTTCTTATTTACTAAAAATATTTAACTATAAAATGTTAGAAAGTATTGAACATTAACATTTGATATCATGATTTAATTTTTTTTATGAAAGACTTGCGTCACCATGTTGCCTTTGTTGCTGTATATGGCAGCTGCCATTCGGAAGCAAATGTTGGTTGAATTTTATACTCTTGCATCTCTTTGTGAGGTTTTATATTTAACATAACTGAATTGGATAATTAATTAATCATTATTTTTAATTCAGAGACCATGTTCAAGTTGCTACCCTATTAACAATTTGCAACATTATCAACAGGGATATTATTTGTAAACCGCATCCTGTACTTGATGCGCCAAATAAGTAAGGGAAACCTTTGCATGAGCTAAGAACCATGTTTTGGAATTCACAAAGTTTGATTCATTTTGCAGAACTATGTTAGTGTTTTTCCTCAAAAACAGACAAATATATCTTGAATGGAAGAATACAACCTTGCAATTGCAAATTTGCCATTGCAGCAAAGCTGAGTTCAAAAGCTAGCTGTGATCAATGAGTAGACTTACTAGCTGGTGATTTTACAATATGAAAGTTTGAATATATTATGTGGGCTGATGTGGTTTCTTTGTGTGAGTGACTCGGCGATGTGTGATATATTACACTCTGGAGTATTTCTTTGGTTTGTGATGGAAGTTTTTTCTCTATTTTGTATTAACAAGAGCCGAGCTTGTTATTTAACTAGTTGTTTGTTTGAAAATGTGACACTCAGTTGTTTAATGCTTGGCTTTAAGAGTTCACACACAGTACTGCGAAAATTTGATATTGCATAATCGAATCAGAACAAACATATCTAGGATTAAGTGATAATGTTCCCTACAATTGTTCTAGCATGTGGAACCGTTTCAGTTTGATCGAATTGCTTCTCTTGATGAAAGCATGAGTCCATGTATTAAATAATATGAATTTAGATTATATTTATAATACTATAACTTACTCATTTTAGTTTTTCAGAAGGGTATATCTATGCACGTTGGACTTTGCCAGATGCCTATGGACGGATGTATTTATCAGTACCGTTGAATGAGATGTATAACCCCTTTGCCCTATGGATGCCTCCAATGCCAGCGCAGCCACCGTTTGCCCAACAGTTTGTTCCAGGGCAATTCTTTGCACCATTGATGACTCGACGGTAGGATGTTATGTTGTCCTCAGTCATGGCCGACATCACCACATGAAGCCATTTTTTTTCTCTTACGCATCGCAAGCAAGCAGGTGGAATATCATTGTCCTAGCCACTATCTGGATTTTCATTGTTGGTGTTCTGGAATGTCAACAAAGTGCTTACTTGTTAAAAAAGACAGTTTCTCACACAACAGACATCCTATCAATAACTTGCTTGCCGCGGCATTTAAAAGCTTAGTTTCGTCAAGTAGTAGGGATTTCTTTCAGTTTTGATGACACAAGAATGATAGAAAATTCAAACCTAGTTGTACATACTAAGATGCACCACAGTGGACTTTCACAAAATGTCTAAATGTGCCTAAGAATACTCCACCAGGGCCAATTCTTTTTTGCCAGGCCCTAGGATGATCTTCCCTGCATGTGTGTATCCCAAGACTCCCAATAGGGTTTGAAGAAAAATGAGGTAAAACAACGAAGCAACAAGAGTAACATACATATCTCAAATGCCAATTGGCATGAGCAATTCTAAGTTTGTTTCATAAAATTATACATGATGGTCAAATTGAGGGAAAACTAAAAACTTAGGTCTCCGCAGTTTTCTCATAGATACCGAGGAAAAATACTCCTACAAGATTTATTGCAATTTAATTATAAAAAATAGGTATATATTCACTAGCACATCATCGCTATGGTTTGGCAAAAGGTATTCAAATGTTGAAGGAAAATAAGTGGTGCCCTACCTCTGAAAGCATGTGAGGGTGCACCATCATCATACTGCCCATGTATACAACAACTTACGGAAGATCTTACACCTCTATCACAACAAAGCTTGAAAATACCTACCCGCATTTCAAGCTGAGATTTTGGGGCCAAAACTTCAGTGTGGCTATCATTTTCCAAAGAAATTTTTGATCAAAATTTGTATGATTATCAACATGCTCCTCTGTTGGGGCTCTCCTGCTTCACGTCATTTATCTCCAGCATTTATTATGATCTTCGGCTGACGTAGTGGAGTCATGAGAGGCACTAACTACTAAGGCCCAAAACTAACTATGTCCCCAGATCAGGTTCTTCGGGTTAGGGGTTTCCTCTGTAAGTTTGTATCGGAGCCGTTATCTTGTAGAGCAGATGTCGTAAATATGTGTCTTGGTCCTCTGGCTCCACTTCAGACCGACGAAGGTTGGCCAACTTCGGCCTCGTTAGGGAGCGTTTGAGAGTTGTGATCTTCGACTCTGTCTGCCCGAACTGGGGCGTTATAGGCAGGTTGTCTTGTTGGCGTTGTCCCGCCCAACGGATGATGCTTCGGACTCGTTGGGGAGCATGTGAGATTTGTGTTCCCCGACTCCGTATGACCATACTTAGGGGTGTTATACATGCCCTCTCTAGTGTTTTCTTCGTTGGGGTGGCAAATGCTACGCAGATCATCATGACGACATCTTCTTGGTCTACATCGACGACTTTTTGGTTGCTTCTTCTACAAGCTCCTAGCTTTCAACAAGTTTGCTCTGGTGAGACAGAGGCCAAAGGCGGCAACAAGCGGGGTTTAAACTTGTGCTCTGTCACGGGTATCTGACAGCGGGGTTTATAGGGTAAAGTTTGATCATTGCAAAATCATCAGGAGAGCTTCCAAAATTTGCATCCGTTTGGGGAAGCCACGGGTTTACACATAAAACCTGCAAAATCCTCAGATGCAATGACATAAATCTAGAGGAGGTGCTGCAAAATTTTGGAGGGAAGATCGTGGATTTCCCTATCAAGTAGTATTTCTTTAATAGGTGGTAGATTCTTGACATCTTCAGATTTAATACCCTTCTCTTTCATATATTTCTTCTGGTCTGAGGAATAGAATACTTCTTTTATTTGGAGTTGGATTAGGTGGTGGCTCGGGAAGTGTCCAATCATCGGATTCTTCAATAATTTATTCAATAATCCTGAGCTTTTTTAACAGTTCTTTCCATGAAAACACAACCAACAAAACTATCTAGGTAATCCCTAGAAGTTTTGGTTAGTCCATTATAAAAAATATCAAGTATTTCATTTTTCCTTAAGAGGATGATCAGGCAAAGCATATGGTAGTTGGAGAAGCCTCCCCAAACTTGAGGGAGATGCTCTTCCTCAAGTTGCACAAAGTTATATATTTCCTGCAAGGCAGCTTTTCTTATGGGCAGAGAAATATTTTTCACAGAAATAGTAAATTATATCCTGGGGGCTACGCACACATCGAGGAGCAAGAGTTTTGAACCAATCTTTAGTATCACCCTTTAGCGAGAAAGGAAACAACTTAAGGATATAATAATAGCGAATCTTTTCTCTTGAGTAAATAGGGTGGCAATTTCATTCGGGTGAGTAACATGTGCCACTACGGTTTCAGATCATAGCCATGAGAAGGGTCGGATTCTACGAAAGTAATAAGTTCAGGATCAATGGGGAATTCATAATCCTTATCATCGATGAAAATATGAGAGGTTGCAAATTTTGGATCATGTTTCATCATTTCATTCATAGCTTTTTCTTTCAGCTTAATGATTAATTTCTTAATATTATCTCCATCCTTACAAGCAAGAAATTCTTTAGCAATCTCTCCATCCATAGTGTAACCTTCAAATATGTCAAGCATCTTGGTTTTTAATAGGAGTACTAGGGGTAACAGGTGATTCAACATTTTTATCAATTTCAAGTTCTCTAGCTTTAGCAATATGAGCATCAACTAATTCACCAAGTGGCACAGTAGTATTATAAGGCATAGTAGAAGCATCATCATAAGTTTCATCCATAACAAAAGCATTGTCTATTACTTGTGACAAATCATATTGAATAGTAGGTGGTGCTGTCGCAAGCTGACTTAAAACAAAAGGTGAATCAAGTGCAGAGCTAGTTGGCAGTTCCTTACCTCCCGTCGTCTTAGAGGGCATAATCTTGGTTCTGGACTCTTTCATATTCTTCATAGTAATCAGCAGATATTCAATTCTTAAGTGAACTAGATAAATAGAGCTATCCTCCCCAGTAACGACGCCAGAAAAACGTCTTGATGACCCACAAGTATAAGGGGTTGCAACAGTCTTCGAGGGAAGTATTTTACCAAATTTATTGATTCGGCACAAGGGGAGCCAAAGAATATTTATAATCCTTAGCAGTTGAGTTTTCAATTCAACCACACCTCGAAGATTAATTCTCTGCAGCAAAGTATTAGTAGCACAGTTGTTTGATAATTTTGATAGTAACAGTAACAGTAGTAACGATTGTAACAGCATCATCAATAGTAGTAACTTAGCGAGCACAATATGAGAAAAGGGTAGGCATGGAGTATTGGGAAACGTTGCATGGGAAACAAAAATATTCCTACGCACACACAAAATCTATCCATGGTGATGAGCATCTACGAGAGGGAGAGTGAATCTACATACCCTTGTAGATCGCTAAGCGGAAGCGTTAAGAAACGCGGTTGATGTAGTCGAACGTCTCCGCCATCCAAATCGCAAGTCGTCCCTCGATCCGATCACGAACTAGTGCCGAACGGACGGCACCTCCGCGTTTAACACACGTATGGCTTGATGACGCCTTCACCTCCTCGATCCAGCGAGCGATGATGAAGTAGTAGATGAGTTCCGGCAGCACGACGGCGTGGTGATGGTGGTGAGGAACAATCTCTGCAGGGCTTCGCCAAGCACTACGGAGATTATGACGGGAGAACTAGAGGGTTAGGGTTGCCGACACACGGCTTGGGAAATCTTGATGTATCCCGTGTGCTAGCCCTGCCCCTCTATTTATATGTTGAGCCTTGGGGTCTAAACTTGGAGTAAAAGCCTCCTCCAGGTCGGTTTTGCCCGCACAAGGTCGGTTTGGCCCGCTGGGAAAGAGTCCAACTCGGATCCCTGCAGTATCGCGTACAAGCGGTAGTACCGCTTACGATAAGCGGTAGTACCGCCCGTAGCGGTAGTACCGCTTACGATAAGCGGTAGTACCGCCCCAGACGCCAGCAAAACTTCCTTTTGCACCTTGCCTAAGCCTCGTGGGCTTTACCCCTTGGCCCAAATAAAGTGTTCTCGTATCCGAACATTTCGGGAAACATCCGAAACCTCTTCCGGTGAATTCCGGAACCCTTCCGGAAACCAAAACACTATTATTACATATATCAATCTTTACCTCCGGACTATTCCGGAGATCCTCGTCATGTCCGGGATCTTATCCGGGACTCCGAACAACCTTCGGTCACCAACACAATAACTCAACTATACTAATCGTCACCAAACGTTAAGTGTGTAGACCTTGCGGGTTCGAGAACTATGTAGACATGACCGAGACACCTCTACGATCAATAACCAATAGCGGGACCTGGATGCCCATATTGGCTCCTACATATTCTACGAAGATCTTTATCGGTCGAACCTCTATGTCAAGGATTCAGTTAATCCCGTATACTGTTCCCTTTGTTCTTCGGTATGTTACTTGCCCGAGATTCGATCGTCGGTATCTCTATACCTAGTTCAATCTCGTTACTGGCAAGTCTCTTTACTCGTTCTGTAATACAAGATCTCGTGGCTAACATTTTAGTCACATTGCTTGCAAGGCTCATTGTGATGTTGTATTACCGAGTGGGCCCTGAGATACCTCTCCGTCACACGGAGTAACAAATCCCAGTCTTGATCCATGCCAACCCAACAGACACCCTCGGAGATACCTGTAGAGCACCTTTATAGTCACCCAGTTACGTTGCGACGTTTGATACACACAAGGTACTCCTCCGATGTCAGGGAGTTGCATGATCTCATGGTCATAGGAACAGATACTTGACATGCAGAAAACAATAGCAATAAACTGACACGATCATATGCTACGTTCGTAGTTTGGGTCTTGTCCATCACATCATTCTCCTAATGATGTGATCCCGTTATCAAATGACATCTCATGTCAATGGCTAGGAAACCTTAACCATCTTTGATCAACGAGCTAGTCAACTAGAGGCTTACTAGGGACACAGTGTTGTCTATGTACCCACACATGTATTTGAGTTTCCAATCAATACAATTATAGCATGGATAATAAACGATTATCATGAACAAGGAAATATAATAATAACCAATTTATTATTGCCTCTAGGGCATATTTCCTACAGTCTCCCACTTGCACTAGAGTCAATAATCTAGTTCACATCACTATGTGATTTACATTGTAATGAATCGAACACCCATGCAGTTCTGGTGTTGTTCATGCTTAGCCCTTGGAAGAGGTTTAGTCATCGGATCTGCAACATTCAGATCCGTGTGTACTTTGCAAATATTTATGTCGTCCTCCTTGATGTAATCGCGGATGGAATTGAAACGTCGCTTTATGTGTCTGGTCCTCTTGTGAAATCTTGGTTCCTTGGCTAGAGCAATGGCACCAGTATTATCACAAAACAGAGTCATTGGGTTAAGCGCACTAGGCACTACTCCAAGATCTGTCATGAACTCCTTCATCCAGACACCTTCCTTCGCTGCCTCCGAGGCAGCGATGTACTCCGCTTCGCATGTAGAATCAGCTACCACGCATTGCTTGGAACTGCACCAGCTAACCGCACCCCCATTAAGAATAAATACGTATCCGGTTTGTGACTTAGAGTCATCCGGATCAGTGTCAAAGCTTGCATCGACGTAACCCTTTACGACGAGCTCTTGATCACCTCCATAAACGAGAAACATGTCCTTAGTCCTTTTCAGGTACTTCAGGATATTCTTGACCGCCGTCCAGTGTTCCATTCCTGGATCACTTTGAAATCTTCCGACCATACTTATGGCAAGGCTGACATCGGGTCTTGTGCACAACATTGCATACATGATAGAGCCTATGGCTGAAGCATAGGGGATGACACTCATCTTTTCTCTATCTTCTGCAGTCACTGGGCATTGAGTCTTACTCAACTTCACACCTTGCAATACAGGCAAGAACCCCTTCTTGGACTGATCCATTTTGAACTTCTTCAAAACTTTGTCAAGGTATGTGCTTTGTGAAAGTCCTATTAAGCGTCTCGATCTATCTCTATAGATCTTGATGCCTAATATGAAAGCAGCTTCTCCTAGGTCCTTCATTGAAAAACTCTTGTTCAAATATTCCTTCACGCTTTCCAACATTTCTATATTGTTTCCAATCAGCAATATGTCATCCACATATAATATTAGAAACGCTATAGAGCTCCCACTCACTTTCTTGTAAATACAAGCTTCTCCGTAAACTTGTATAAACTCGAACGCTTTGATCACCTCATCAAAGCGAAGATTCCAACTCCGAGATGCTTGCACCAGTCCATAAATGGATCACTGGAGTTTGCAAACTTTGTCAGCATTCTCTAGATCGACAAAACCTTCTGGTTGCATCATATACAACTCTTCCTTAAGGAAACCGTTAAGGAACGCTGTTTTGACATCCATCTGCCAAATTTCATAATCGAAAAAGGCAGCTATTGCTAACATGATTCTGACGGACTTAAGCATCGCTACGGGTGAGAAGGTCTCATCATAGTCAACTCCTTGAACTTGTGAAAAACCCTTTGCCACAAGTCGAGCTTTATAGACGGTGACATTACCGTCCGCGTCCGTCTTCCTCTTAAAGATCCATTTGTTCTGAATGGCCTTACGCCCTTCAGGTAATACTTCCAAAGTCCACACTTTGTTTTCATACATGGATCCCATCTCGGATTTCATGGCCTCTAACCACTTCTCGGAATCCGGGCCCATCATCGCTTCTCCATAGCTCGTAGGTTCATCGTTGTCTAACAACATGACCTCTAAGACAGGGTTGCCGTACCACTCAGGAGCAGTACGCGTCCTTGTCGACCTACGAGGTTCGATAGCAACTTGATCCAAAGCTTTATGATCATCATCATTAACTTCCTCTTCAGCTGATGTAGGCTCTACAGAAACATCTTTCTGCGCTGCGCTACTTTCAGGTTGAAGTAAAGGTTCAACAACCTCATCAAGTTCTATCTTCCTCCCACTCAATTCTTTCGAGAGAAACTCTTTCTCAAGAAATGTTCCGTTTTTAGCGACAAACACTTTGCCTTCGGATCTGAGGTAGAAGGTATATCCAACTGTCTCTTTTGGGTATCCTACGCATTTCTCCGCTTTGGGTTCCAGCTTTTCAGGCTGAAGCTTTTTGACATAAGCATCACATCCCCAAACTTTAAGAAACGACAGCTTTGGCTTCTTGCCAAACCAAAGTTCATATGGCGTCGTCTCAACGGATTTCGATGGTGCCCTATTTAAAGTGAATGCAGCTGTCTCTAATGCATAACCCCAAAACGATAGTGGCAAATCGGCAAGAGACATCATAGATCGCACCATATCCAATAAGGTTCGATTACGACGTTCGGACACACCATTACGCTGTGGTGTTCCAGGCGGTGTTAGTTGTGAAACAATTCCACATTGTCCTAAGTGACTGCCAAACTCATAACTCAGATATTCTCCTCCTCGATCAGATCGTAGGAATTTAATCTTCTTGTTACGATGATTCTCAACTTCACTCTGAAATTGTTTGAACTTTTCAAATGTTTCAGACTTGTGTTTCATTAAGTAAATATACCCATATCTACTTAAGTCATCAGTGAAGGTGAGAAAGTAACGATAACCACCGCGCGCCTCAATGCTCATCGGACTGCACACATCAGTATGTATGATTTCCAATAAGTCACTTGCCCGTTCCATTATTCCACAGAACGGCGTTTTAGTCATCTTGCCCATGAGGCATGGCTCACATGTGTCAAGTGATTCAAAATCAAGTGACTCCAAAAGTCCATCAGCATGGAGCTTCCTCATGCGTTTTACGCCAATATGACCTAAACGGCAGTGCCACAAGAAAGTGGTATTATCATTATTAATTCTACATCTTTTGGCATCAATGTTATGAACATGTGTATCATTACTATCGAGATTCAATAAGAATAAACCCCTCACATTGGGTGCATGACCATAAAAGATATTACTCATATAAATAGAACAACCATTATTCTCTGATTTAAATGAGTAACCGTCTCGCAATAAACAAGATCCAGATATAATGTTCATGCTTAACGCAGGCACTAAATAACAATTATTCAGGTTCATCACTAATCCCGATGATAATCGAAGAGCGAGCGTGCCGACGGCGATCACATCAACCTTGGAACCATTTCCCACGCGCATCGTCACTTCGTCCTTTGCCAGCCTCCGTCTATTCCGCAGTTCCTGTTTTGAGTTGCAAATATGAGCAACCGCACCGGTATCAAATACCCAGGCACTACAACGAGAGTTGGTAAGGTACACATCAATAACATGTATATCATATATACCTTGTTTGTTGTTGGCCGCCTTCTTGTCAGCCAAATACTTGGGGCAGTTCCGCTTCCAGTGTCTAGTTCCCTTGCAATGAAAGCACACAGTTTCTGGTTTGGGTCCAGCCTTGGGTTTCTTCACGAGAGGAGCAACTGCTTTGCCACTCTTCTTGGAGTTACCCTTCTTACCCTTGCCATTTTTCTTGAAACTAGTGGTTTTATTGACCATCAACACTTGATGCTCCTTCTGAATTTCAGACTCAGCGGCTTTCACCATTGCAAACAGCTCGGCGACTGACTTGTTCATCCCGTGCATGTTATAGTTCAACACGAAGCTCTTGTAGCTAGGTGACAATGATTGAAGAACTCTGTCAGTGATAGCCTCTGGCGGAAGGGACATCCCCAATTCAGCCAGACGGGTGGAGTACCCAGACATTCTGAGTACATGATCACTGATTGACCCGTTCTCCTCCATCTTGCAAGCATAGAACTTATCGGAGATCTCATATCTCTCGATCCGGGCATTCTTCTGAAAGATAAACTTCAACTCCTGGAACATCTCATATGCTCCATGACGTTCAAAACGTCTTTGAAGTCCCGGTTCTAAGCCATACAATATTGCACATTGAACTATTGAGTAATCTTCAGAACGAGCCTGCCAGGCGTTCACAACGTCTAGAGACTCAACTGGAGCGGGTGGATCACCAAGCGGTGCATCAAGGACATAAGCCTTCTGGGAAGCCGTAAGGATAATCCTTAGATTACAGGCCCAGTCCACAAAGTTACTTCCATCATCTTTCAACTTAGCTTTCTCTAGGAACACATTAAAATTCAGGGGTGCTACTGCGCGAGCCATGATCTACAACATAAATATAGCAAGGACAACTTAGACTATTGTTCTAGATAATGAGTTTAGTTAATCATATTACTTAAAAACTCCCACTCAAATTGACATCCCTCCGAACATTCGAGTGTAACATGATCCAAATCCACCAACTCAAGTCCGATCATCACGTGAGTTGAGGTGGTTTCAATGGTGAACATCTTCATGTTGATCATATCTACTATATGACTCATGTTCGACCTTTCGATCTCTTGTGTTCCGAGGCCATGTCTGTACATGCTAGGCTCGTCAAGTTTAACCCGAGTGTTCCGCACGTGCAACATGGCTTACACCCGTTGTATGTGAACGTAGAGTCTATCACACCCGATCATCACGGCGTGTCTCGAAACGACGAACTTTCGCAACGGTGCACACTTGGGGAGAACACAATTTATCTTGAAATTTAAGTGAGGGATCACCTTATAATGCTACCGTCGTCCTAAGCAAAATAAGATGCATAAAAGGATTAACATCACATGCAAATCATAAGTGACATGATATGGCCATGAACTTGTGCTTTTGATCTCCATCTCCAAAGCACCGGCATGATCTCCATCGTCACCGGCATGACACCATGATCTCCATCATCTTGATCTCCATCAAAGTGTCGCCATGAGGTTGTCGCGCCGACTGTTGCTTCCACGACTATTGCTAACGTTTAGCGATAAAGTAAAGCATTACATAGCGCTTAATGATTGACACGCAGGTCATACAATAATTAAAGACAACTCTATGGCTCCTGCCAGTTGCCGTACTCATCGACATGCAAGTCGTGATATTCTATACAACACATGATTATCTCATACATCACATATATCTCATCATGTAATTGGCCATATCACATCACAACATACCCTGCAAAAACAAGTTAGACGTCCTCTAATTGTTGTTGCAAATTTTACGTGGCTGCTACGGGTTTGCAAGAACCGTTCTTACCTACGCAAAACTACAACGTGGTGCAGTGATTGCTTTTTGATCTTCTAAAAGAACCCTCTTCATTGAAATTGATTCAACTAAAGTGAGAGAGACAGACACCCGCTAGCCATCTTTATGTAACGAAGTTACATGTCAGTTGAAGGAACCTGTCTCGCGTAAGCGTACGCGTAATGTCGGTCCGGGCCGCTTCATCTCACAATACCGCCGAATCAAGTATCAACTAGTAAAGGCAAGCAATATGTATACACCCACGCCCACAACTCGTTTGTGTTCTACTCGAGATCTCATCTACGCATAGACCTAGCTCAGATGCCACTATTGGGAAACGTTGCATGGGAAACAAAAATTTTCCTACGCACACACAAGATCTATCCATGGTGATGAGCATCTACGAGAGGGAGAGTGAATCTACATACCCTTGTAGATCGCTAAGCGGAAGCGTTAAGAAACGCGGTTGATGTAGTCGAACGTCTCCGCGATCCAAATCGCAAGTCGTCCCTCGATCCGATCACGAACTAGTGCCGAACGGACGGCACCTCCGCGTTCAACACACGTACGGCTTGATGACGCCTTCACCTCCTCGATCCAGCGAGCGATGATGAAGTAGTAGATGAGTTCCAGCAGCACGACGGCGTGGTGATGGTGGTGAGGAACAATCTCTGCAGGGCTTCGCCAAGCACTACGGAGATTATGACGGGAGAACTAGAGGGTTAGGGTTGCCGACACACGGCTTGGGAAATCTTGATGTATCCCGTGTGCTAGCCCTGCCCCTCTATTTATATGTTGAGCCTTGGGGTCTAAACTTGGAGTAAAAGCCTCCTCCAGGTCGGTTATGCCCGCACAAGGTCGGTTTGGCCCGCTGGGAAAGAGTCCAACTCGGATCCCTGCAGTATCGCGTACAAGCGGTAGTACCGCTTACGATAAGCGGTAGTACCGCCCGTAGCGGTAGTACCGCTTACGATAAGCGGTAGTACCGCCCCAGACGCCAGCAAAACTTCCTTTTGCACCTTGCCTAAGCCTCGTGGGCTTTACCCCTTGGCCCAAATAAAGTGTTCTCGTATCCGACCATTTCGGGAAACATCCGAAACCTCTTCCGGTGAATTCCGGAACCCTTCCGGAAACCAAAACACTATTATCACATATATCAATCTTTACCTCCGGACTATTCCGGAGATCCTCGTCATGTCCTGGATCTTATCCGGGACTCCGAACAACCTTCGGTCACCAACACAATAACTCAACTATACTAATCGTCACCAAACGTTAAGTGTGTAGACCCTGCGGGTTCGAGAACTATGTAGACATGACCGAGACACCTCTACGATCAATAACCAATAGCGGGACCTGGATGCCCATATTGGCTCCTACATATTCTACGAAGATCTTTATCGGTCGAACCTCTATGTCAAGGATTCAGTTAATCCCGTATACTGTTCCCTTTGTTCTTCGGTATGTTACTTGCCCGAGATTCGATCGTCGGTATCTCTATACCTAGTTCAATCTCGTTACTGGCAAGTCTCTTTACTCGTTCCGTAATACAAGATCTCGTGGCTAACATTTTAGTCACATTGTTTGCAAGGCTCATTGTGATGTTGTATTACCGAGTGGGCCCTGAGATACCTCTCCGTCACACGGAGTAACAAATCCCAGTCTTGATCCATGCCAACCCAACAGACACCCTCGGAGATACCTGTAGAGCACCTTTATAGTCACCCAGTTACGTTGCGACGTTTGATACACACAAGGTACTCCTCCGATGTCAGGGAGTTGCATGATCTCATGGTCATAGGAACAGATACTTGACATGCAGAAAACAATAGCAATAAACTGACACGATCATATGCTACGTTCGTAGTTTGGGTCTTGTCCATCACATCATTCTCCTAATGATGTGATCCCGTTATCAAATGACATCTCATGTCAATGGCTAGGAAACCTTAACCATCTTTGATCAACGAGCTAGTCAACTAGAGGCTTACTAGGGACACTGTGTTGTCTATGTACCCACACATGTATTTGAGTTTCCAATCAATACAATTATAGCATGGATAATAAACGATTATCATGAACAAGGAAATATAATAATAACCAATTTATTATTGTCTCTAGGGCATATTTCCTACATGGAGTAGCGATGGATATTTGGATGAAATCAATCATATAACAGTCACAACATAGAGCGGCATAGAACTAGTTTCAAATCATCAATCATATGTACGTATGTATTCCGTAGATAGTTATACATGCTTATTATAGGAACTAACCCTCCCGTGGCAGCGGGGTCGTAATGGAAATCTAAGGGTAATTAAGACCTCCTTTTAATAGAGAATAACCGAAATAAAGCATTAAGACATAGTGAATACATGAACTCTTCATACTACGGCTATCATCGGAGTGAATCCCAATTCCTGTCACCTTGGGGTCTACGGATCATAACACGTCATAGGTGCATACAACTTGCAAGATAGGATCTAAAACACACTTATATTCATGAAAACATAATAGGTTCAGATTTGAAATCATGGCACTCGGGCCCTGGTGACAAGCATTAAGCATAACAACATCAATCTCAGAACATAGTGAATACTAAGGATCAAGCCCTAACAATTTGACTCGATTACATGATCAATCTCATCCATCTCCATCTATCTCCAGTATGCCTACAGTGTAATTACTCACTCCCGATGATGAGCATCATGAGGTTGTTGATGAAGAGGGGTTGATGATGATGGTAGCGATGATTGCCCTCTTCGGAGCCCAAAACAGGCTCCAGATCATGCCTCCCAACGAAGAACAGGAGGTGGCAGCTGCTCCGTATCGTAAAATGCGATGAAACTTCTCTCTTATTTTTTTCCTCGGGAAGACGATACTTATGGAGTTGGAGATAGGTCAAACGAAGCTTCGAGGGGGCCACAAGGGCAGGGGCGCCTTGTCCCCTTGTGGACGGCTAGTAGGCACCCTTCGGCGGGTCTTTGTTCCAATATTTTTTATTTATTCAATAAAAATTCCTCGACAAGTTTCGTCCAATTCCGAGAACTTCTATTTCTGCACAAAAACAATGCCATGACAGTTCTGCTGAAAACAACGTTAGTCCGGGTTAGTTTCGTTCAAATCATGCAAATTAAAGTCTAAAAAAGAGCAAAAATGTTTGAAAAAGTAGATACGTTTGAGACGTATCACTGTCTTGGGGTAAAATATGTGGAGAACTGAAAGACATACAGTTAGTTTGAAAAATCTTATTTCATAGTGTATGAAGGTTAACAGAATAAAGGTAATATGGACAGATTAAAATAAAACAATGCCTTGGATAGGGAGTGGTATTCAAATATTAGGAGAGTTCACATAAAATGAATGTCGGGTCGAAAGAAGTTGCTCTTACGCCACAATATGGTTTGATGACTTTCACCTTCTTCTTTCCAATGTCAACACCAAGAAGAAGTGCATGTTTATCACCAGATTCCGCCGACCTTACACAAATGTTGAAGGTCGGGAAGCCTATGCGATTCAGGTTTCTCAATGTCCATTCTCTGCCTTTGTCATTCCACAGCTCAGACGACAACAACATAGAGGGGTCTATTGGGTAGTCTAATATGTCATCAACATGGATAGTGTTACCCTTGAGCCAATAGTCCCATGAAATGCTTCTAAAGATTATTTGGATCTCCCAACTAGTAGGTACGGACACAGGTCTATCATCTGTAACATACATATCATCATGGTTGAGGATATCCGTGTCATAGATGGTATCTTCAGTGTCAAAAATCTTGGTCGTGTTGAAATTGCTCCTGATAACTTTGAAGAACTTGTGACAATGTTCGATCTCGACAAGCTTTATGAAACCATCATGGCAGCCAGTGACGTCCCGCACTGTCCGTGCTTCACTTTGTCAGTGCGGGTCAAAATCGGCTCGAGGCAGCAGGAGGAAGCGTGGAACAAGCTCCTTGTCAAGCACATCACACATGACGATGCCGCGCCAGAGGTCGACCCATCCTACCATGCTTCCTCCGAGAAAGATCACCGTGTCGGTTTGGATTGGCTGGTCCTCTTCAGCTTCTAGTGCGTGGTGCTCCACTCCTTCGTCTATGACTAGAATATGTGCAAATCGTAGTGTACAAGGTCCCCATTCCGAAGAAGATCGACAACCAAGAAATGGTCGACATCGCAGGGCAAGATGCTCGCATGCCATGAGTGCATGTAGGTTGGAGAAGAACACGGGACGAGGCTGATGGACTGGTTGCCTGTAGAGGCAGCCTTGTAGATGAACTTCTCGAGGAGATGGGACTCCTTTTATGTGATCCGTGAGCCGGTTCCGAAGGCGAAGCAGAGGAGGACGAGCTCATTGGCGGAGGAGACGACGCGCGCTGGCCTTGGCTTTCCACGGTGGTGGCATTGTCGAGGTCGGGAAAGTGGGCTCTGTTTTCAAGGAGGATCCAGGAGGGGTTAGCATTGTCGTCGTCGGGGGAGGGGGTGGGGTGGCTGGATGGATGAAGGTGGATCCCTTCATGGCGGCTTTGTGTGTATTAAAGGGTCGTGCCAATTTGGGGTTTTGCTCTGTATTTATTATGATTTTTTTAACTCGGTTTTGGGAAGGTCATAGAACATTATGAGACCGGCTTTCTCTTTATTTTTTCTCTTTTTCTTTTGTTTTTTCTTTTCTTTCTTTCTTTCTTTTATTAAATTTTTCTCTTTTCTTATTTTCCTTTATAAATCTATGAAATATTTTTAAAATTAGCGAACGTTTTCAAATCAGCGAGTGCACTAAAGGCCCTTTGGTAACTAGCAGCTTCAGTCTTGAGTTTGTTGTTGTGTTTACCATATTTGAATTCATTGAGCTGCAGTAGTACACATTTTTCACGTGCAAAGCCCATACAACTGTAACAAAATGCAAATGGGGGGTGTGCACGGGAACTCCTATGTGTTGCTCGATGCGGTGAATTGCTAGGCAGCAGGATAGGCAAGTCCATCCTGGGCAGCCCATCAGCGAGTGTAATGTAGCGCAAAGCAGTGATGCATCATAGTGGCTATATCTCGTCGTTTCTTGATTCTTTATTATATCAATTGCACACAGGCGAGGGCGACCTAATCGGGCCGGACCGTTAGGGGTAGTCGATCGCTTGCGTTCATGCGTCGCCGTAGGATGTGTTTGATAGCAATCTCAACCTAGCTTAGTTGTTCTCCTCTTCTACATGTTATACATGCTGAGTGTAGACATGATGAGTACATTTTTTTTTTGAGAAACACATGATGAGTACATGTATCCGCTATTGTTTATCATCAGTGTATGTGCTGAGACATGTTGAGCTGACACTTTGTTTCGCAGCCTACATATGTTTAGACATGTTAAACAATTTCAGATTCTGAATTATTATTTTAATAGTGAACAAAATTTACAAAACATGGAAAAATGAAATTTGAAAATGTAAAACAATTTTCGAAATTTGAAAATTTTCTAAAAAATTTGAAAAAAATCTGAAACTCTGACCAATTTCTAAATATTTAAACAAAAGTATAAAATCTGAACATTTTTGAAATTCTGAATATTTTTTTCAAAATTTAACCATTTTTCGATTTGTGACATGTTTTGAAACTTTAAACAAATTTATAATTATGAACATTTCTAAAATTTAAGCAAACTTGATATCACAAACCTTTTTGAAAAATTCAAAAAATATATTAAATTTTTGAACTTTTTAAAAATTGTGAAGAAATTTAAAAATTCTAAACATTTTTTGAAACATGTTGTGTCTCGCTTTGCTCGTGCATGCTGGCCAGCGAAGGAATGTTGGGGTGTTCTATCTTTATGAAGGCTACGCCGATATTTGGGCTGAACTCGTTGATGATGAGAAGTTCGCGTGTAGACTACCAAACATCCAAAAATGGGTTGAGTACAGAACTATTACCCTCATGCACCCTTCATTACCCTATCAAACAAGCCCATAGTCGTTCATTGTGCTCCAGGTTTTCTTTTCTTTCTTTTTGTTTTTTCATCATTTTTCTTCAGGCATTTTTTGTTATACTTTGGTTTTCACTGGTTTCCCTCTATTTTATTTCCTTTGTTCGTTATACTTTAGTTTTTCTTGTTTTTTCATCTTTTTTTTGTTTCTTTGCTTTTATCAGGTTTCTTTCAGCACATGTATACAATTTTTAAAAGCATTGTACATTTTTCGTGTATAGAAGGAACATTTTTGTTGTACTATTTATTTATTTTTTATAAATACATGATTAACATTTTAGGAAATATATGTTTTTATGTCTAGTTTTTATGCACATTGTATATTACTCGTATACATAAAAAACATTTTTAAATATGCTTAACATTAATAAATACATGATTTCACAATTTTTAATTGAAAATTTGTTTTTGAATAAGTGTTAAACATTTTTTTTCAAATATACGTTGCTACAGTTTGTGAATGATGAAACTATTTTTTTTGCCTTATGCAAATATTTTATTGCATGTATACAAATGTTTTATACAAAATGTAATGTACACATTTTAGAAAATGTAATGTATATTTTTTAGTGTAAGAAACGTTTTCCATAATCATATTACATTTTTTATATTGTGACTTGTGACATTTCTAAATGTTAAGTATAGTAATTCGAACGCATGACATTATTCATATATGTTATAAACATTTTCATTAATGTTTTAAATTTTTTCAAATGAAATACTAACATTTTTAAAAGAAAATGATATACTATTTTTAATATATATATATATATACTAGCAAAAATGCCCGTGCGTTGCAACGGGAGAAAAAAACAGTCTTTATCACCAAAATTAATTGCAAAAAATAAAAAAATCCCTGGCACAACGCCCATGCTTCACCACAGAGCAAACACCAGAACCAGAGTCCTTCTTGTTCGTTGCTGACGAATGCAAGTGGGTCCAGCTAGTCAGGCTTCTCCGTAGAGGCACGGGCTTGGCAGACACCCTGGCATGTCTTCATCCATGCATCTGTGTTTCATGAGTGTGGCGTCAAGCTAGTCGGGCATGCCGATTGTGGAAACTGCGAGCTGGTCCTCGTCTCCTAAAATGCCTCATCGGTTTACCATATATATGCCATATGTTTTTGGATAATTGTCGACGGTTCCTTATTTGGAATAAGAATTTAACCATGGTGAGATCGCCACAATCCTATGACAGCAACCTAGAAGGTAATCTATGTAGCCCAACCATTGTCATGTACTTAGTCACGTCCTTGACGGGTTGTTGATGTCGTCCGGGTACCACCAATGACCAAAAGGTTAAACTGCTAAAATAAGTCTTGGAACTGCATTGTGTTTAGCAAATTTAGAAGCATCAAAGACCTCCTCTACGTTGTTGAATTATGCTTTTGCTAGCCCACCATCGGTGCATGATTGACTTAATCCAACTTCAACCCAGTTCAAGTCCTCCTTTAATTGTGCACCATTAGCCGACTGCACTCGGTAATTCTACACAAATATGGCGATGGAAAAGAAAGATAAGGGTACCTGTCCACGTGATTGAAGCTTGGTAGTGGTCGTGGCGTGCTGGTTCAATTAGCTTGGAGCAATCCCAGGTCAAGGTCACAACGCCGGTGATTTGGATGCATGCATGGCTGTAAAGCTACATCGGCAGTACTCGGTCCTTCAGCCTCCGCCGCTTTCTTATCTGATGAATTTTGCTGCTCTACTCCTGCTGCTATTGTATCGCGCAACAGAACGTGATCGAAAGACGAAATCTATGTCCCGTGCGACCTCAAAGTTGGGCACGAATCCTTTTCTGACTGTGATTGAGACGTGCGTTCTCGACGAGTTCGTTTTAACTGCGTCACCTGCATAAGAGGGACTCGGTGAGGATGGTCCTTGTCGGCGGCAGCGGCGAGGCCGCAGACGGAGGAGTTGAGTCGGAGAAGCTGCAAGACACGCTCTTGTAGAATGCTGGCTCAGGTATGCGGCTCGACGACTGCCTTCCGGTGAGACGCCGAGTACAAACGCCACGCTTGAACGATGCTTTTTGGAGATATCCACGTACACGGCCAAGGCTAGCTAGCCAACGCTTTCCTCTGGCTAGAAAGTATAAGTTGAGCCGATGGATTTCGCCGGCAACAGACGCACACACGACGAGATGCTAGTTGATGGCAACAGGCTTGCCGGCGGCACGCGTCGGTCAGCACGTGCGCCAACGCTGAGGATGTGGAGGCGGAGCAGCACTGAGTTAATTCTTCCAGCGGAGGTAGCCGTCCTCTCCGTCCAGAGCAAAGGCAGCGGCGGCGACGACATTGATCCCTTCACGTTTGCCGCGTTGCGATTCTTCCCACGATCTCACGATTTGATAATAGAAACGTGATCCTGGTTGATGCATATATACACACAGCATATGAACGTGCAAACACCATCACAATACGAAATCGTAGATGAATCGGTTTTTCCAACCACCAAAACGTTACGGACTCTAATAGTCTCAGAACCAATGCGTGCTTTAGTACCACCTCACGTATATGTTTTAAATTCAAACTGAAGGCGTAAACTCACGGAAAGAAGCGTATTGTGACGGTGAACCCACGGAGTCAATCCGTACTTTATTATTAGGGAAAGATATATATATATATATATATATATATATATATATATATATATATATATATATATATATATATATATATATATATATAGTATTACTATATATATAAGGGTCGCGCTATTTGTCACCCTGGGTGAGGAATAGTTATTCTTCACCCCCCCTCTATTTTAACACCAATGCATCGTATTTTTATGTCCCGTAATTTTTTTCTTACTTCATACATAAAAAGAGAACGTAAGAAAATATTAGATCACCATAAAAAATATTTTATGTCACGTAAAATTACGAACGTAAAAAATAGTGTAAAATACACATAAAATGTATTTTTTATGGTCTTATGACCAATAATTTTGCTTTCTTATGCCAAAATTTTATGTAGTGAATCAATCTATTTGTATACCAAATGTAATTTATTCATAAAATGATCGTAAGATTACCTCGGATGAAGAATAACTTATTCTGCACCCTGGGTAATGAATAGTATTACTATATATATAGATATATATGAAAATATAAAAATGAAAAAATATGAAGTAAAATCAGAAGGATAAAATGAAGGGAAAAAAAGGCGTGATTTTGACATGACTTCACCAATGTTTAATGGTCCGGCCCAGTAGAATCTCCTCAGAAGACGCCAGCTAGTGTCCCGCTGCGAGCAGGACATAGCCGCGCCCGTGACGCAGGTCAAACCGTTCACGAAAGCAAACGTTAAACAACCAAAGGCATTGACAGATTTGAATATTTTCTCAAATTTAAAACGTGATTTTATAGAACATTTTCTTCTTTAAATGCGAACATTTTTTAACTTACGTTATTTATAAGAAAACTCAAACACTTTTTTAAAATCGCGAACAATTTTTGGATCTCTGAACTACTTTTTGAAAACAGGAAATTGTTTGAAACTCCAAACTAAAATTTCAAAACATAGGCATCCTTTGAATCTGTTAACATTTCTGAAAATCAGTTTTTTTGTGTGGAAAAGTGAACATTTTTGGACCTGTAAACAATTTTTGAAAGCAAGGATATTTTTTGAAAGTCAGATTTTTTTTTTCGAAATGAGAACAACTTTTCAATTTGCAAACATTTTTTATGAAAACAAAAAGGAAAAGGGAAGAAAAAATAAAAAATAAAAAACCTATAAGAAAACCGGAAAGTCAATAAAGAAACAAACAGGAAAAAACCAATTAATAAAACGGACAGAATCTTTGAGAACGCTCCTAAACAGGAAGCAGCTCCGCTCACACTAGTGCGATATAGCAGCAATTTGATGCGACACGCGTCATATAGGGAATTCAGGTGTGCACATTGTTCGCCGTGTATTACGTGCTATAGGATTACTTGTCTGCGAGTTCTTATCAAGGTCAAGACTTAGGCAAAGGCAGAGGTGGAATTTGGGCGCCCCTATGTCTCCCGTTACGCGAGAGCGGAGCAAAGTTCCGCTCAAGAGAGAGGGCGCAACTGGGCCGGTCCAATTGGTGTCCTGCGTGTGATACAGACACAATATCGCCACACATATCATCAGGTGATGATGCTATACAAGTTGGACCAGTTAAGGAATAAAGCCATGAAAAACTTGCGGCAAACAACTACATATGCGGCCAAATTTCATCGAGGAAAGGACGGTGTGTTGCGTCAAATATGTGGATCGTGGCTCAACGGTACAAGAAAATCAAACCGGGTTCATGTGGTGCCTGCTAGACTTGACGAATCTCTACTCCTAAAGGGGCACTTGGTAGTTTCTTGTCTTGATTTTTTTTCGTCATCCCTCCCACCTCCCACCTGGTTTTTTTTCGTCCGTTTTTTTGGTGCCAGTTCCCACCACCCCTCGCACTGGTTCTTTTTCGTCCGTTTTTTTATGCCAGCCACCACGACCTCCCTCCCTAGCCGGTCGCCGCCACCGCCGAGGTCCGAGAGGAGCAGGCCACCACGACCTCCCTCCCTAGCCGGCCGCCGCCACCCCCGAGGTCCGAGAGGAGTCGGCCACCACGACCTCCCTCCCTAGCCGGCCGCCGCCACCCCCTCCCCGGCCTAGGTGGATCTCGGCCGCCCTCCTCCCTTCGTCCAAGGCCAGGAACTCCCCTCCCTTACCCGATCTCCTCCCTTTGTCCAAGGCCAGGAGCTACCCTACTGGATCTCCTCCCTTCCTCTAAGGCCAGGAGCTCCCCTACCCTACCCGGTCTGAGGGAGAGAGGGCCAGGCCTTGCCACTCCGGTGTTCGTTTTGTCCAGATCAGGCCGGGGGACTCGCCTTAGAGCCTCCACGTCGGCGGAGCAGCAGCAACCCGGCAGAAGGTGGGTGCCCAATCTGGCATTTTTTGGTGATTTTTCTATAGTGACAAAAGACTGAGACACAATATTACAAAATCTTAGGTGATGTTGTCTTGGTTTAGATTCTAACCTGGTACTTTCATTCGTTGTCTTGGTTTAGATTATGCAATATTAGGTGATGATGTGTCTGCCCGCATTTATAGAAGTACCTGCTGCAAATTTTGTCTGCAAGATGAAGACGAGGGCGTGTACAATCAGGCCTTTGGCACTCCTTACTCTTTGATTAGAGGTGACGAATACCTGTGGCAGGAGGAAATGTTTGTACTGACAGAGGGTGAGGGTATGTTTTATTTTCAACTTTCATGTCTAGCACTTTTCTCTTCTAGCAGATATACAAGTTGTTGCCGACGACTCTGGCCGGGCGGATGATGCCATGGTCGACCATGACCTGCATGAAATGCCGGGCAGATGATAACATTGTTGTCTTCTGTCTCAAATGTCCTCTGAACTTCAAGTTCTTTCTCTGTGTGACAATCCAGCTCTGCTGCATACATATGAAGGCCGCATGTTATTCAGGTTGGACTTAAATAGGCCAATTTTGTCTACCAGTTGCACATCTCTCACAATTGCTTAAACTCATGCAAAATCTTTATCCATGTATACGTTTACTTTTAGTTATAGCAGAAAAGGACGGAGACGGCGACTGCAACAGTGATACGATGGAAGCCAGTATGCCAGAACCAACAAGCCGGTGTTCTTCAATCCCTTCTTTCATTACATCAGGAGTGGATAATCAATGTTCATTTTTCTTTTCTGTATCTTCTTATTTATGTATCGTAGTCAGGAAGCTAACTGCGATTCTTTGCATCATCATTGAATATTTCTTTGCAGGATTTGCAGACATTTGCTAAACTAAAATATGTGAATATGGACAGGTGATATTATTCATAAGAGTAGCACACAAACAAAGATTTGGGTGGTTTGGAATTTTTATCATAGGTTTGTATTGCTATTGTGCATGTTGTTCATTAATTCTTTTGTTGTTCTTGCACATAGATTGACAACCAGCCGTTCAGTGTTGTTGCAGGCCCTTTGTTGTTACATAATTTCAAATCAATTTTCTTAATCATGTACAGATATTTCAGTAAATGACTGCGTTAATCTATGCTTACTATCATTACAGTTAGTAATTCATATTGTATCCCATAACAAGAGATTGGCAGTCAATTATCGATTGTCATGCAGATATTGAGTTCAGCACAGAGTCAATATTTTCTTCTTACAAAAACAGTACAAATCCTTTGCTACAACTTTTATGGTAAAAATAATATTTACATTAAAATGAAACTAAGAGCCAACTGAAATAAATAGGTTGTGACCAATCACAAAACTGTCTTGCATACTTTTGAAAGTCCATATACACCACAAAAACAATTCCATACATGTGGGGGCATCGTTGTAAAAAAAATCAGCATGTTCATTGTGTGACAGTATTGACATGAAAGGCCTATTGATGTATGGTTATGTTCAGTACCTTTGCTCTTATATGTGATAATGCTATTGTGTGAAATATCATTACTGTACATTATCTCTACTCCTAAATGGGGAGTTGGTAGCTTCAATCTCGGTTTTTTTCTGTCTCCCCTCCCACTGGTTTTTTTTCGTCCGTTTTTTTCTTCCCACTCTCACACGGGTGGGGAACTTGAGAAACCAATCCGCCGCCGCCTTCTCCCCTCATCCCCGTCCGCCTCTCCCGATCTTTTCCCTCTCTCACACCCCTTCCGCCGTCGGCCGATTCAGGAGAGTCCAAATTATCCACCCGAAACCCTAGACGCCGCGGGCGTAGCATCTCCGCCGCCCGCCTCGCCCAGTTCTTGCTTGCCTTAGCTCGCGGGAATGGAGCACGAGGCCCAGGATGACGGCGCCTTGGACGGCTGGGCGCGCCGACGACAGGGAGGCCCCTCCCCTACGGCGCCCCGGCGGAGTGCCCCGAGGCCGTAGATCCTCCTCCTTGTCGGCGCCTCCGCGTGCGCGACCCTCAACTACGACTGCGCGTGCCCTTCAACCCTCTGTCTCGAATCCATGGATTGCATTGTCATTTGTCTCTGATCTGAGTATCCATCGATGATGGCAGCGGTGGGGAGGAGGAGCCTTGCGACGACCTTGACGCCTGCTCCCGCGGCCACAACCATTGGGTCCGCAAGAAAGGTACTGAACCAACCACACATCCTCCCTCAGGAATTAGAGACAACCATACATGCTGCCATGAACAAACCGTACATTACATTGCGATGTTAGGACAAGCGAATCGATTAATAGGACTAGCAGCCGTGGATGCAGTGAAGTGGCTAGAGAATTTCAGAATCCAGACTGTTGCTGCTATAGATCTACTCTGCTCCGCCATTTGGTAAATAAATGGCAAAATGCAGCAGCTGTTCTTCTACCGATCTATTGCTCGGTGATCAATTGTATGTGGTTAGTTAATTTATTGGGTAAACTGCACAGCTCAGTAGCATGCACACCTGAATGCGCTGGGATGACCAGACAAATCACATGTTCAGCCAGCCATTCCCTGCCAGCCTATGGCTATGCTTTCCAGCTATTTCCTTCTAAATTCCACTTGATATGTGCAGCCGCATGGATATGTACTTCAGTTTCGGTTCAAAGGGGCAATCGTTGAGCATTTGTATCAGCTACTGAGGATCTCAAGCTCACATGGATCGCACTATGATCAAGTCCATTCTGGTGCTATGATGATTGTGACGGAAGATGTTAGCAGCAGAAGCAATCGCTATGTAAGTGTGATAGCCTGGTGTGACGTCTCTTTTGATCCTGCTTTGTTTATTTTCCAAATCATTAATATTCCCATTGTTTTTCTTCTTGCATAATTTCTCTAATCTCCAGCAATTTTTTGTTGTTGATAAAAATTGGTAGTATATGCAGCGGTAATCATGAAATTGTATTGAGCACGATAGGAAAAAGGTCATTTGATTAATGGAATAGATTATGCCTTAACTCTGTTCAAGATAGGTCTCATGATCATCAAATTGTATTAAGGAAAAATGTTATTTGTTTTATGGTATAGATTATGCCTTAGCTCTGCTCGTGACATTTTTGTAGGTAAGAGGTTTAGGAATCAAGATGAACTGGATTTCTACAAGTAAACTCATGATGAATCACTGTCTTGTCTCCATTGTTGAGTACATTTACAACTTAGGCCTGCTGTCTTAGGTTGACTGGTATTTCTACTAACAAGGATATTACAAACAAATTGAGAAGGATTTGGAAGTTTTACACTCTACAAAATAATGGTAGTAGCTTGTTTGGGGCTGAAAGGGATCTGCTGCAGTGCAAGTTGCTTGAGAGAAGAAATTGTACAACTTAAATAAAATATGTTGATTGTGGCAGTGAGGCGCTGGCGACCATGGCATCGACCGTGTTGGCCCGTGGTGTTTCTGACCTTCTGCGCTCCGTTCCAGGTAGCTGCCATTTCGATTGATCCCCTCCAGGTGAGTGAGCAGCTTAAGATCCACCGATGTAGGAATCCAAAGGTTTGACTAGGTGGCTAGGAATTCAGCTGGGTTCACTTGCATTTGCATTCTTTTCTGCAACATCGGATACTCGGGGAAGTTCATGCATGTTCGTTTTCTGATATGGTTTTTCTCATAATGCAGGACACAAAGATAGGTCTCCTTTTAGTTACCACAAATTTTTAGTTTTTTCTGCTTACTGTCATCTCCACTTTCTTGTCAGATTATAAGCAACTAACAAATGAATCTGTATTGAGAAAGCTAGAACATGAAGTATGAGAAATCTGATTCTTCTCCAATATGTGCAATTGTAGCCTCTTTGCGATTTTGGTCCACTTACACAGGAAATACTATTAGGAGCACACTATGATAAATACTATTAAAGTTTATCATCGTTAAATGAATATGAATCGAATATCGTTTTCTTATGTTTACCATACAGGAACTGGTCGTTCTTGATCACTATAAGGATAAATTGGTGGGTTTGCTTCATTCAGCAGCATATACAAATCTATTTGTTGTGTTCTTCGTCACTGCTATTACTGTTTTGAAGGGTATAAATAGCTAGATAATTTTAATTAGTTTTTTAGTCTCAGTATACAGCCAAACTGTAGAGGCAATAATTTTATAGAAGGAATGCAGCCCTTGGTCTAATAGTGATTTGTGTTTTCTATGTGACATGGAGCAATCTGTAACTTTGAAGCACATGTCAATCTTGTGATTCTGCAAAATATCTGTTAAATGCTCATGGTTTCGCAATACCGCTCTGATCTGTATCAACCTACAAAACTGCTATCTGCCTAACACATAATGCTGTATTTTCTTTGCCAAATTCAGTGTAAGTTTTGCCTCATGATGTTTATAATCTCTACACTAGGTGCATTGTGATTTTCCTTTTAATGCATAGAATAGAAAGTTCAGCGTAAGTGTGACTATAAGCTTTATTAGTCACTTTCCCCATGTTTAACAGTTCATAACATAGTCAGAAGTAGATTTTCCCATATGTTTTTATGGACAAAGTAAATGTGATGTACCTGTGATTCTAAGCTTTATTAGTCATAACAAACTCTATTTCATATGTTTTTTTCTTTTCTTTTTAGTGTTAGCCAAAGCATGTTAATCTGGTGGGCGTTAGCATTATTGAGAAGTAGTGATCTGCAGGACACAATCATGTGAAATTCAGGAGATTTGATTGCTAGGGATCTGACCTGGATTGATCTGCCATGCTTTGCTGTAGGTTTAACATCCATATCTCCTTGTAATTTCCTATTTTCTAGCTTTGCTGTGAACGACGGGTGGTGGTGCACTGAGCACTGAACATGACGATGGTGCTAATTCCTCCCCGTCTCTCCCTCATTTGATTGCAGGATATTTTCTTTACTCTTATATCTCGTTTGATTGCACGCTCTCTAAGGTGGGGAAGGGGCTCGGAGTTAAGACCAAGCTATGGATTGTTTTGCATTTTTACATCATTTATAGCTTGACATTGTCAATAATCGCTTCAATGTTACACACATGTATACGTATTGTCTTCTCAGCTATAGTATACACATATAGACATGACTTTTATTTGTTATATGGCACTTCACATCAGCTCATGATTGGCGTGTTGTTCTAAGGACTGAAATGACATACTTATCTTATTTTAGTCGTTTGCCTTTGCTTCCTGATAGAGATAATTATCTTCTTTTAGTTGACATACTGAAAAATGTTGCATTGGGAAATGCTCAGTTCATTAGAAGTTCATATCTTCATCATAGCGACCAATTTGTCTTTGGTGTTATTATCCGAGCCACCTCTGGCTCGGTATGAAACCGGCACGTCTGTGTTCTACTTGGTACAATCAGTGTCCTTTCAACTTAGTAAAGAGGGAACAACAACTATGTTATGTTACATGACAATAAAACTTCTGTAGATTGTGAACCACCATTTCAGACCTGGACTATAAGGAGAAAATGCAGAGCTTTCTTTCTCTCTAATTGATGGTGTTATTAAATAGCATCATGGCAATGATACTGTAATCGATGTTTTAGTTTTTGCCGATCTGTACATTCAAATTTGTCATTGTTTTGTTCCTACATGATCGTTTTATGCTTTGGGTGTGCAGATGTTAGCCTCCATTTGATGACCATAATATCCCATTGAACAGCAGACCTTATCCATGTTTCATAAAAGTTCTCTTAGTGATATACCAGCATAAATGTTGCCTACTAAAAGTAGGACCAATAATGTTTTTTTACCTAGGCATAAACGCGTTTGACATAAGTATATACAGCAGCTTCATGGTCTCATAGTAAAGTTTGTTTTAACATAATCCTCGCTATTTAGTCAAAGCAGTAATCTGGGAGCATATTTATGACCTCTCAGCCAAGTTGAATCACTTTAGCTCACTTTCAGGGTAGTGCAATACTTGATTTTTGAGATAAATTGCAAATCTCTGTGAATATGGTTATTGTTAAATAAATGTTCATCGGCATCCATCCTTTTAACTAATTATGTTCTTGCTCCAGATGGTTTTGATTTCTTTAACTAAACATGTCCTTGTTGCAGATGGCTTTGATTTCTTTACCTGAATATTAGGCAAAGCAGTGGTTAAAGGTAGCCGGGTTTTCGCACATGTCGGAGCTAGAGGATTGGGTGGTGTAAGCCCACGGGTGGAATTCATTCTTCACAAGCAGCATCTCCACCATCGCCTTTGCAATCAGTGAGTC
Source organism: Elymus sibiricus (assembly GCA_039707655.1). Taxonomy (NCBI): domain Eukaryota; kingdom Viridiplantae; phylum Streptophyta; class Magnoliopsida; order Poales; family Poaceae; genus Elymus; species Elymus sibiricus. Next base: position 62,344,403 of record CM077665.1, read on the forward strand.
GGCTGGTTCAACTTGCTTTCTTGCTAATACCGTCCTGTTATTTCTTGTTTTGTTTTTCAATGGAATTCCTTGCCTGGCGTATTGATGTTTAGGTATGTCGCCTGGGTTTCACGTATGGGCAACACAAATCTGAAGCTCAACCGTGTCTCCTTAATTAATGCGTTCGAGAATGTTGCTTATCTGGATGCTAATTTGACCCACCACTATGGTTGAGCATGGATGCTACACTTCTTCATATTTTTCTGGCTGCCTATGAGCTTCGCCAAGAAAGGATTAAGTGTAGTCTATGTGGTCATTTCTGGCGCAGTAGCCAAATTCCTTTGTGCAGTGCCTCATGATGATGTCCTTAAGTATCTTTGGGATTACATAATTGCAAATCAGCTTGAGGTATGAATATGATGTGTGCTTTAATCCTTCTACTTGAAGGATCCAATTTGTTCTAACTTACAGTTGTTTGATCGCGAGAGGATACCTGTTTCAGAATTAACAGACTTGCTTGCTCACCACTTCATTCAAAGGACATAGCATATCCTAATTAATTTGCTAGATTCTCACTGTTTTCTTCTTTCCAATCTCACTATGACTATTTGGGAAATGCAGATGCTTCAGTGCTGCAGTTTTTCCCTTTCACCTTTTTTTTGGCACAATGTGTAGTGAGTCCATATTGTTATGGTTTGTGGTTCAGCTTCAGTGCACCACCGTCCAGTGCCAGCATCACGTCGATGTTCGAATCTCGGAGGCTCACAAGCAAGCGGACCGACGACAGAAGCACGGCCGCGCGCAGCCGTTCGTGCCTGCTCCCGTTCCTGCCACCGAGGCAGGCCATCCTGAGGCGCCGCCATGGCTAGCCACCGTTTCCGGGGTGCTGGAAGTTCCTCGGCGTTCAGTACATCTGCACGCTTCGGCACGGCCCGGACACAATAGTATGAGATTGACCATGCGATCATAAAAGGTACGTTTTGTGCTATGTTGCCGAGACAGGAAGGCAAGGTGCGGTGTTAACAACTACGCCCTCCGTAAAGAAATATAAGAGCGTTTAGATCAGTAAAGTAGTGATCTAAACACTCTTATATTTCTTTACAGAGGAAGTAACAGATTTCGTAGTTCATTAGCCATGTTCTCCTTTTAATTTCTGTATTAAAGAAGGATCAGGAGATGTTCGTCTCAGCAGTTCAATTATACACAAGTATATGCAGATATGCTACAACATTTTATCGAAAAAATGATATGTTACAACATGGCCGGCTACCACATTACTAAAATCCTGAGTCATGCATCGTAGTTGGATAACCCTAATTGCAAAAGAAGATCCTGAGTCATGCATCATAGCTGGATCACCCTAAAAAGGGTTTGGTCTGCGTAATAGAGCTCGGCTACTGAAGATGCTAGATAAATTAATAGTAAGCAAGCTTGATAAATTAATCATCAAATTTTGGATAGGAAATATTTAAAAATTTATAGAATTGCGAAAACCCATGTTACTATTCTGACATCCAGACAATCTACATCTTTGCATGAAGGTTAAGATGAAAATGTTTTCCCATGGCTTATATATATTCATTTATGTGGTTTCTTAGTTTTGTTTGTTTCTTACATGCATTGTTCTTTTGCACATCAAATTAACTGAAAGTTTAGAAGTTTACTTTCCTTTGAAAGAACTAGATAATCGACATTAGGGTTCAGAAAACTGCTTTGTTTTCTAGAACCAAACCAACACTGTTTTTAACAAGTTTCATAATCTGACATGTAATGTTTTATGTAGTGTAAATTAGATTTGAATTATTTGACAAGAAGAAACTCCATGAGAAAAAATATCATGCAAAGGCTCTTCTTTTGTGTTTTTTCCCCAGATTGAAACCTTTCCAAATCTGGTTTGTTGGGCCTAAAGTGTCATTATTAAGAACACCACAACTATAGAAGCTTCTGCCTTTGCACAACACTTTCCTCCTGACTTCACTAAAGCATAAAAGAATATATTGTTTATAATTGATTTTATCAAATTATCTAGATGTGCCAAAGAAGTGGTATGCTTTTTTTACTGAAGAAGCTCGAAAATGATATGGGATTGAGGTTGCCTGTTCCAAATACTATAAACTCATACCAAATGTAAAAAAGGAATCATTATGTTCTATTTAAGTTCATGCAAAGCATGATAATAAAGTTACCTACATGCTTGCTGCGGTGACCATGACCATGACCATGACCACTGCGTCGGTAAGAAAGGTACTAACTATATACATATCCCATAGCTTCAGAAGCATTAGATCTAATAATCTTGTGAACCCGAGTCATAATTTGTCTGCAGCCATGTATGTAGAGCTATTACAAGTGCACTTATTAAGGCTGCGATATTGAGAAGCAAATTGAGAGATCTTCCTAGGAACCACATGCTGTGATAAACACATGTGAACTGAAAGAGGTGCATACTTGATCTTCATGAGATCTTTCACTCTAAAAAAGGGATATATTCTAAAAAAACATTACATTGGGTATGTAGAGTTTGAGTTTTCTACTATCACCAGGTTCATGATATTGTCAAAGATAAACTTGATTCAAGATAAATGCAACCTTTCCTATATACAGTCAGCTTTTTATCGAATTATTGCTGAAATTAAGAGGCGCATTACAAGTCTAAGGAGTTGTCAAGCTTTGTGTACCATGTAATAGTGACACACATGGACGCGTGAAGTTGAGTGATACTAATCATGGGGAAGAAGGTGTGGGCTGACTATCGTAGCGTCGACGGGAAGGCGGTAGTGAGAAGCCATGACGAGGAGAGATGGTGGCGGCACGACCCCGTGGCGGGGAGAGTAGTCCAGGGAAATGAGATGTGAGTGTGAGCACTGTGTCGTGCGGTCAGAGAGTGAGTTACTTTTTCATATAGTGAAAAATATCACATACCCTAACAAGTCTTTGTTGGAGAATAATTACGTGATTTATAGGTGAGCCTTCAATTTATAAAATTGGGACGCGACTCACTCTACTAAAAAGCACGACGCCACTCAATTTGACTAAAAATGGTCACCTGCTCGCATCTAGCAGCTGACCAATGATGGACGGGACTGAAAACTCATTTATTGGTGAGCCTACGATTTAATAAAATTGGAGCTTATTTTTTATTTTAATATATGTTTATATGGTAAGTTTTTAGATCAGAGATAAAACTGATGGCTTTCGATGATATTTTGAAAATGTTGATTCACAAAGTCATTGGTGTAACTATGATGGACGGGACTGAAAACTCATTGAGTTCTATACCATCAGAAGAGATGTATACAAATATTGTTGGAAATATGCCCTAGAGGCAATAATAAAATGGTTATTATTATATTTCCTTGTTCATGATAATTGTCTATTGTTCATGCTATAATTGTATTAACCGGAAACCGTAATACATATTGTTCATGCTATAATTGTATTAACCGGAAACCGTAATACATATGTGAATACATAGACCACACCATGTCCCTAGTGAGCCTCTAGTTGACTAGCTCGTTGATCAATAGATGGTCATGGTTTCCTGACCATGGACATTGGATGTCGTTGATAACGGGATCACATCATTAGGAGAATGATGTGATGGACAAGACCCAATCCTAAGCATAGCACAAGATCGTGTAGTTCGTCTGCTAGAGCTTTTCTAATGTCAAGTATCATTTCCTTAGACCATGAGATTGTGCAACTCCCGGATACCGTAGGAATGCTTTGGGTGTATCAAACGTCACAACGTAACTGGGTGACTATAAAGGTGCACTACAGGTATCTCCGAAAGTGTTTGTTGGGTTGGCACGAATCGAGACTGGGATTTGTCACTCCGTGTGACGGAGAGGTATCTCTGGGCCCACTCGGTAATACATCATCATAATGAGCTCAATGTGACTAAGGAGTTAGTCACGGGATCATGTGTTACGAAACGAGTAAAGAGACTTGCCGGTAACGAGATTGAACAAGGTATAGGGATACCGACGATCGAATCTCGGGCAAGTAACATACCGATGGACAAAGGGAATTGTATACGGGATTAATTGAATCCCCGACATCGTGGTTCATCCGATGAGATCATCGTGGAACATGTGGGAGCCAATATGGGTATCCAGATCCCGCTATTGGTTATTGGCCGGAGAGGTGTCTCGGTCATGTCTGCATGGTTCCCGAACCCGTAGGGTCTACACACTTAAGGTTCGGTGACGCTAGAGTTGTAATGGGAATTGTATGTGGTTACCGAAAGTTGTTCGGAGTCCCGGATGAGATCCCGGACGTCACGAGGAGTTCCGGAATGTTCCGGAGGTAAAGATCTATATATGGGAAGTCCTATTTTGGCCACCGGAAAATGTTTGGGATTTTTCGGTATTGTACCGGGAAGGTTCTAGAAGGTTCCGGAGTGGGGCCCACCTGCATGGGGGGACCCACATGAACGTGGGTAGTGGGGGCAAGGCCTCACACCCCTGGTCAAGGCGCATCAAGATCCCCCCTTAGAAGGAATAAGATCATATCCCGAAGGGATAAGATCAAGATCCCTAAAAAAGAGGGATAACAATCGGAGGGGAAGGGAAAGGATGGGATTTCTTTCCTCCCACCTTTGCCAATGCCCCAATGGACTTGGAGGGCAAGAAACCAGCCCCCTCCACCCCTATATATAGTGGGGAGGCGCATGGGAGCGGCAATCCTTGCCCCTGGCGCAGCCCTCCCTCCTCCTACACCCCCTCCTCCTCCGTAGTGCTTAGCGAAGCTCTGCCGGAGAACCACGAGCTCCACCGCCACCACGCCGTCGTGCTACCGGAGCTCTCCCTCAACTTCTCCTCCCCCCTTGCTGGATCAAGAAGGAGGAGACGTCCCCGGGCTGTACGTGTGTTGAACGCGGAGGCGCCGTCCGTTCGGCGCTTGGATCGGATCTTCCGCGATTTGAATCGCCGCGAGTACGACTCCATCAACCTCGTTCTTTGCAACGCTTCCGCTATGCGATCTTCAAGGGTATGAAGATGCACTCCCTCTCTCTCGTTGCTAGCATCTCCTAGATTGATCTTGGTGACACGTAGGAAAATTTTGAATTATTACTACGTTCCCCAACAAATATTTGTACTTATTTGTACATATGCTTCACATGATAATGGAAAGGATGCATTTCTATATACGATTGTATGAAAGAGATGAAGATAGATTATGTTGACGTCCAAAAAGAACCATCGACACCCGCAGAAGAAAAAAAAACCATCGACAAGGGTGCCTAGATGATGTCATTGGAAGGGACCAAAAATTCAACGACTTTTACACAACAATACCGGTATACATATGCAACAAGAAAACAAATTAAAAGGCCCGTGGCCGTCGCCACATGTTTCACCTTCTAGACCATGCAACTGCCTTTGCCAACCTAGCCCCGGAAGAAACAACAACATGACTCGAACGCCTGACATTCCAACGGTATTGTTTAATATTTCTAGAATGTTTTATTTTTGATAAGTTCCATACTTCTAATTAGATTCGTACACTACGAACCATGCCTATACTAATTGGTTGAAGTACAACCAGTGTTAACTGTTATTTGCTTGCGACAACAAATCTATGGTAGAGAGAGCCAGGGTTGGAGAGAGATGAAGGGTGGCAGACAAGTGTGGGGGAGAGGGAGGGAGATGGAGATATTATAATGAGGGAGGAGAGACAAAGATAGAGATAGAGAGAGATTATAATGAGAGAGAGACGGGAGGTAGAGAGAATTTCAGTGCAAAATAGGAGTATATCACAAGTGCAACGCTACGTGTTTGATGAAATTCAAAGTGTGTAAATGGAGGTGGAAAGGGATATTGCAAGCCAGGTTTGTCATTAACTGAGGTGGCATGCATGGACTGAGGATGTGGAGAATGTGGTGGAGAAATAGTTAGTGATTTACGAATAAAAAAGTAGACCGCATATCTACACGAGAAATTTGTAAGTATACTTTCCGATCGTTGCATGATATCTTCTCTATGTATGTGAAATTTGACAGGCATTATATGTATAGGTGCAAAAAAAATACATGCAAAATTTGATATGCATGATATTCATAGGTGCAATCGTAAAAATATTTAAAAGGTCCGTGGCAACGCACGGGCATTCTCCTAGTTTAGTAAATATGTGACCCATGACGTAACCAAAAAAAATAGTTCGTTGCATGTCAAAGTGCAACGATGGATACACAAGCAATGCAAGAGTCAAGAGGAATCACAGCGAGATGATGTTATTTCCATGTTTCGTGCGCCTTCTGAGGAATTAGGGTTGGCAGCTTCCTCATTAAACTCCAAGCAAATATATTTGATGGATCTGCTAAAGTTTTTTTTGAAACGGAGGCAAAAGCTTTGCCTCATATATTAATTAAGAAGAGAATAGAGTTTATACAACACACACCCTTAGGTCGACATGGCAATTACTCTCGCAAAATAAAAGACCATAACTTTCTTGTCCCAGCGGTCACCCACAGGTTCGCCTCGCCCACAATAGTGTTGAGTAGGATCGGCGGTGGAGCGCTCTTTTGTCGGAAGACTCTTGCATTTCTCTCATTCCATAATACCCAAGACACGATCATGGTGATCGACGCCTTGGCCTTCCTGTCGGTGGTACCGATGTCACAAGTGCTCGCCCACCACTCCTCAACAGAGCCCATCACAAGCCATGCCCTCGTGTCGAGGTCGTCAATATTGAACCTCTGGATGACCATCCTCCAAAGCCTCAGGGAATAGCGACACTTGAATTGCAGGTGCGTCCCGCATTCTTGTACAAGCTTGCAGAAGGGACACAGCCCGCAGTTTGGCCACCCGCGCTTGGCCAGTCTATCAGCCGTCCAAATTCTGTCCTGAATCGCAAGCCAAGCAAAAAACTTCACTCTTGGTGGTGCCCATGTCTTCCAGATCATTTGGTCCATGGAGGAGAAAACCAAGCCCAAGAATTGTGCCTTGTACGCCGAGGCCGCCGTGTAATGCCCCGAGACCGTGTGCTTCCACAGGATGTCGTCCATGACGAGCTCATCTAGTTGCACCTCGTCCAGTAGCATCCAAAGGGAGAAGAACTGCCTCACATGTTCGGTCGAAACACCATTGGGTGGGGGTTTGATCTTCAGGATCCAAGCGTTATCCTTGAGGGCGTCCCGCACCTTCCAATTCTTTCGCCTGGAAGCCTCGAAGATGAGTGGAGCAATGTCCTTGGGCTTGCGTCCAAGAAGCCAAGGGGAATCCCAGAATGGCGTACGCGCGCCATTGCCCACCATGATGGTGGTAGAGGCATAGAAGAGGTCGAGGTCTTCCTCATCGCATGGGTTCCCGCCCCAACCCACAACTTAGAAGGGTCCTTCCACTCGAACCAAGGCCACCGTAGCCGCAAAGCGCGAGCGAACTTCACCATGTTAAGCACCCCAAGCCCACTGTAGGCGTGCGGTCGTGTCACCATCTGCCAATTCACCTTGAACTTTGCCCCTGTAGTCCTATCCGAGCCATACCAAAGGCTGTTGGAAATATGCCCTAGAGGCAATAATAATTTAGTTATTATCATATTTCCTTGTTCATGATAATCGTTTATTATCCATGCTATAATTGTATTGATTGGAAACTCAATTACATGTGTGGGTACATAGACAAACAATGTGTCCCTAGTAAGCCTCTAGTTAAACTGGCTCGTTGATCAAAGATGGTGAAGGTTTCCTAGCCATAGACATGAGATGTCATTTGATAACGGGATCACATCATTAGGAGAATGATGTGATGGACAAGACCCAAACTATGAACATAGCATATGATCGTGTCAGTTTATTGCTATTGTTTTCTGCATGTCAAGTATCTGTTCCTATGACCATGAGATCATGCAACTCACTGACGCCGGAGGAATACCATGTGTGTATCAAACATCACAACGTAACTGGGTGACTATAAAGATGCTCTACAGGTATCTCCGAATGTGTCTGTTGAGCTGGCATGGATCGAGACTGGGATTTGTTACTCCGTATGACGGAGAGGTATCTCAGGGCCCACTCGGTAATACAACATCACAACAAGCCTTGCAAGCAATGTGACTAAAGTGTTAGCCATGGGATCTTGTATTACGGAATGAGTAAAGAGACTTGCCGGTAACGAGATTGAAATAGGTATAGAGATACCGACGATCGAATCTCGGGCAAGTAACATACCGAAGAACAAAGGGAACAACATACGGGATTAACTGAATCCTTGACATAGAGGTTCAACCGATAAAGATCTTCGTAGAATATGTGGGAACCAATATGGGCATCCAGGTCCCGCTATTGGTTATTGGCCGTAGAGGTGTCTCGGTCATGTCTACATAGTTCTCGAACCCGCAGGGTCTGCACACTTAAGGTTCGGTGACGTTTCGGTATAGTAGAGTTATGTATGGTGGTGACCGAAGGTTGTTAGGAGTCCCGGATGAGATCCTGGACGTCACGAGGAGCTCCAGAATGGTCTGGAGGTAAAGATTGATATATAGGAAGTCCTGTTTTGGTCACCGGAAAAGTTTTGGGTACTTCGGTAGTGTACCGGGAGTGCCGAGAGGGTACCGGGTGCCATCGGGAGGGGTGTCTCGACCCAAAGGACCTCATGGGCTGTGGGAGGAGTCAAACCAGCCCCTAGTAGGCTGGCCGAACCCCCCACTAAGGCCCATGCGGCTAGGGGTGGGCAAAACCCAAAGGCGGAAAGGTGGAAAGGGTTTCCAAGTGGAGAGGAGGAATCCTACTCCTAGTAGGATTGGAGTAGGACTCCTCCACCTCCAATTTCGGCCAACCCTTGAGGGTTTGAGGCTGCCTCCTCCCCTCCCTCCCTCCTATATATACTAGAGGATTTAGAGGGGAGAGCTAACCCTAATTGCCACGTGCTCCCTCTACTTCCTCTAGATCGTTTTCTCCTCTAGTCTAATTTCGGCGGTGCTTAGGCAAAGCCCTGCCGGAATAGTTCCACCACCATCGCCGCCGCGCCGTCACGCTGCCGGAGAACTCATCTACCTCTCCGCTCCCTCTTGCTGGATCAAGAAGGCGGAGATCGTCATCGAGCTGTACGTGTGCTGAACGCGGAGGTGTCGTCCGTTCGGCGCTAGATCGAAAGGACCGTGATTGGATCGCGGAACGGTTCGTGATTGGATCGCGGAACGGTTCATGATTGGATCGCGGGACGGATCGTGATTGGATCGCGGGACGCTCGGCGATTTGGATCGCGAATACGTTCGACTACATCAACCGCGTTTCTTAACGCTTCCCGCTTAGCGATCTACAATGGTATGTAGATCCACTCTCCCTCTCGTAGGTGCTCGTCACCATGGATAGATCTTGCGTGTGCGTAGGAAATTTTTTGTTTCCCATGCAACGTTCTCCAACAGTGGCATCATGAGCTAGGTCTATGTGTAGATGAGATCTCGAGTAGAAACACAAAGGAGTTTGTGGGCGTTGATATTCAGATTGCTTCCTCCCTTGGTCTTTTCTTGATTCGGCGGTATTGTGGGATGAAGCGGCCCGGACCAACATTACTCGTACGCTTATGAGAGACTGGTTCCATCAATTGACATGTAACTTCGTTGCATAAAGATAGCTGGCGGGTGTCTGTTTCTCCCACTTTAGTCGGATCGGATTTGACAAAGGCGGTCCTTGAGAAGGTTGAATAGCAATTTTTGTATCACCGTTGTGGTTTTTGCGTAGGTAAGAATTGTTCTTGCTAGATACCCGTAGCAGCCACGTAAAACTTGTAACAACAATTAGAGGACGTCTAACTTGTTTTTGCAGGGTTTGTTGTGATGTGATATGGCCAATTACATGATGAGATATATGTGATGTATGAGATGATCATGTATTGTATAGAATATCACGACTTGCATGTCGATGAGTACGGCAACCGACAGGAGCCATAGGGTTGTCTTTAATTATTTTCGCCATTTTTGCTTTACTTTATCGCTATGAGTTAGCAATAGTCGTGGAAGCAACAGTCGGCGCGACAACCTCATGGCGACACATTGATGGATATCAAGATGATGGAGATCATGGTGTTATGCCGGTGACGATGGAGATCATGCCGGTGCTTTGAAGATGGAGATCAAAAGCACAAGTTCATGGCCATATCATGTCACTTATGATTTGCATGTGATGTTAATCCTTTTATGCATCTTATTTTGCTTAGGACGACGGTAGCATTATAAGGTGATCCCTCACTTAAATTTCAAGATAAATTGTGTTCTCCCCGAGTGTGCACCATTGCGAAAGTTCGTCGTTTCGAGACACCACGTGATGATCGGGTGTGATAGACTCTACGTTCGCATACAACGGGTGCAAGCCAGTGTTGCACGTGCGGAACACTCGGGTTAAACTTGACGAGCCTAGCATGTACAGACATGGCCTCGGAACACAAGAGACCTAAAGGTCGAACATGAGTCATATAGTAGATATGATCAACATGAAGATGTTCACCATTGAAACCACCTCAACTCACGTGATGATCGGACTTGAGTTGGTGGATTTGGATCATGTGTCACTCGAATGACCGGAGGGATGTCAATTTGAGTGGGAGTTTTTAAGTAATATGATTAACTAAACTCATTATCATGAACATAGTCAAAATGTCTTTGCAAATTATGTTGTAGATTACTAGCTCGCGCTGTAGCTCCCTTGTATTTTTATATGTTCCTAGAGAAATAGAGTTGAAAGATGATGGTAGCAATAATGCGGACTGGGTCCGTGATCTGAGGATTGTCCTCATTGCTGCACAGAAGGCTTATGTCCTTAATGCACCGCTCGGTGCGCCACCGCCTCGAGCATCGTCTGTAGATGTTGTGAACATCTGACAGGCATGTTCTGATGACTACTTGATAGTTCAGTGCGTCATGCATTACGGCTTAGAATTGAGGCTCCAAAACGTTTTGAACGTCATGGAACATATGAGATGTTCTAAGAGCTGAAATTGGGATCTCAGGCTCGTGCCCGTGTTGTGAGGTGTGAGACCTCCAACAAGATTCTTTGCCTGCAAGATGAAGGAGAATACTTCAATCGTTGAGCATGTGCTCAGATTGTCTGGGTGCTACAATCGCTTGGATCGAGTGGGAGTTGATCTTCCAGATAAGATAGTGATTGATATAGTTCTCAAGGTCACTGTCACTAAGCTACTAGAGCTTCGTGATGAACTATAAAATGCTAGGGATGGAAATAATGATCCCTGAGCTATTCGCGATGTTTGACACCGCGAAGGTAGAAATCAAGAAGGAGCATCAAGTGTTGATGGTTAGTAAAACCACTAGTTTCGAGAAGGGCAAGGGCAAGGAAGGATACTTCATGGATGGCAAGCCAGTTGCTGCTCCAGTAAAGAAACCCAAGGTTGAACCCAAACCCGAGACTGAGTGCTTCTATTATGAGGAGAACGGTCGCTGAAGCGGAACTGCCCTAGATACTTGGTAGATAAGAAGGCTGGCAACGTCGACAGAAGTATATTTAATATACGTGTTATTGATGTGTACCTTACTAGTACTCCTAGTAGCACCTGGGTATTAGATACCGGTTCGGTTGCTAAATGTTAGTAACTCGAAATAAAGCTACGGAATAAACGGAGGCTAGCTAAGGGTGAGGTGACGATGAGTGTTGGAAGTGTTTCCAAGGTTGATGTGATCACCATCGCATGCTCTCTCTACCTTCGGGATTAGTGATGAACCTAAAGAAATGTTATTTGGTGTTTGCGTTGAGAATAAACGTGATTAGATCATGTTTATTGCAATACTGTTATTCATTTAAGTTGGAGAATAATGGTTATTCTGTTTACATGAATAAAACCTTCAATGGTCATGCACCCAATGAGAATGGTTTATTGAATCTTGATCGTAGTGATACACATGTTCATAATATTGATGCCAAAAGGTACAAAGTTAATAATGATAGTACCACATACTTGTGGCACTGCCGCTAAATGTCATATTGGTGTAAAGCGCATGAAGAAACTCCATGCTGATGGATATTTGGACTCTTTCGATTTTGAATCGGTTGAGACATGCGGACCATGCCTCATGGGCAAGATGACTAAAACCCTGTTTTCCGGCTTGATGGAGCGGGCAAGTGACTTATTGGAAATGATACATGTTGATGTATACGGTCCAATGAGTGTTGTAGTGTGCGGTGGATATCATTATTTTCTTACCTTCACTGATGATTTTAGTAGATATAGGGTATATTTACTTAATGAAACACAAGTCTGAATCGTTTGAAAAGTTCAAGCAAATTCAGAGTGAAGTTTGAGATCATCGTGACAAGAGGATAAAATGTCTACGATATGATCGCGTAGGTGAATATCTGAATTACGAGTTTGGTATACAACTTAAGACAATGTGGAAATTATTTCACAACTCACGCCGCCTGGAACACTGTAGTGTGATGGCGTGTCCGAACGTCGTAGTCGCGCTCTATTGGATATGGTGTGAACTATGATGTCTCTTATCGATTTGCCACTATCGTTTTGGGGTTATGCATTAGAGACAACTACATTCACTTTAAAAGGGGCACCATCTAAGTCCGTTGAGATGACACCGTATGAATTTTGGTTTGGCGGAAACCTAAGCTGTCATTTCTTAATGTTTGGGGCTGTGACGCTTATGTGAAAAAGGGTTTTCACCTAATGAGCTCGAACCCAAAGCGGAGAAATGCATCTTCATAGAATACCCTAACGTAACAGTTGGGTAAACCTTCTATCTTAGATCCAAGCACAAAGTGTTTGTTGCTAAAACGGGTCATTTCTCGAGAAAGAGTTTCTCTCGAAAGAATTGAGTGGGAGGAAGATAGAACTTGATGAGGTCGTTGAACCTTTGTTTCAACCAGAGAGTAGCGCAGCGCAGAAAGTTGTTTCTGTGGAGCCTACGTTAGTTGAAGAGGAAGTTAATGATGATGATCATGAAGCTTCGGATCAAGTTACTATCGAACCTCGTAGGTCGACAAGGACGCGTACTGCTCCTGAGTGGTACGGCAACCCTGTCTTACAGGTCATGTTGTTGGACAACGATGAACCTACGAGCTATGGAGAAGCGATGATGGGCCCGGATTCCGAGAAATGGTTAGAGGCCATGAAATCCGAGATGGGATCCATGTATGAAAACAAAGTATGGGCTTTGGAAGTATTACCTGAAGGGCGAAAGGCCATTCAGAACAAATGGATCTTTAAAAGGAAGACGGACGCGGACGTTAATGTCACCATCTATAAAGCTCGACTTGTGGCAAAGGGTTTTTCACAAGTTCAAGGAGTTGACTACGATGAGACTTTCTCACACGTAGCGATGCTAAAGTCTGTTGGAATTATGTTAGCAGTTGCTGCATTTTTCGATTAGGAAATCTGGCAGATGGATGTCAAAACATCGTTTCCTTAACGGCATCCGTGAGGAAAGGTTGTATGTGATACAACCGGAAGGTTTTGTCAGTCCTAAGGATGCTAAAATGTATGCATGTTCTAGCGATCCTTCTATCGACTGGAGCAAGCATCTCGGAGTTGGAATATACGCTTTGATGAGGCAATCAAAGTTTTTGAGTCTATACAAAGTTTATGAGAAACTTGTATTTACAATAAAGTGAGTGGGAGCACTATAGAATTTCTGATAAGTATATGTGGTTGACATATTGTTGATCAGAAATGATGTAGAATTTCTGGAAAACATAAACGGTTGTTTGAAAAGAGTTTTTCAAAGGAAGACCTGGATAAAGCTACTTAAATATTGGGCATCAGGATCTATAGAGATAGATCAAGACGTCTGATAAGACTTTCAATGAGTACATACCTTGACAAGATTTTGAAAGAGTTCAAAATGGATCAGTCAAAGAAAGAGTTCTTGCCTGATTTGTAAGGTGTGGAGTTGAGTGAGACTCAAAGCTCGACCATGGCAGAAGAAAGAGAGAGGACGAAGGTCGTCCCCTATGCCTTATCCATAGGCTCTGTATAGTATGCCACACTGTGTACCGCACCTGTGTGTGCCTTGCCATGAGTCTGTCAAGGGGTACAAGAGTGATCCAGGAGTGGATCACTGGACAGCGGTCAAGATTATCCTTAGTAACTAGAGGACTAAGGAAATATTTCTCGATTATGGAGGTGATAAAGAGTTCGTCGTAAAGGGTTACGTCGATGCAAGCTTTGACACCTATCCGGACGACTCTGAGTAGCAGTCAGGATATGTATAGTGGAGCAACCATTTGGAATAGTTCCAAGTGGAGCGTGGTAGCATCTACAGTATGACATATAGATTTGCAAAGAACACACGGATCTGAATGTTGCAGACCGTTGACTAAAGACCTCTCTCACATGCAAAGCATGATCGAACCCCAGAACTCATTGGGTGTTAGAGTCATAACAATGTAAATCACATGGTGATGTGAACTAGATTATTGACTCTAGTGCAAGTGGGAGACTGTTGGAAATATGCCCTAGAGGCAATAATAATTTAGTTATTATCATATTTCCTTGTTCATGATAATCGTTTATTATCCATCCTATAATTGTATTGATTGGAAACTCAATTACATGTGTGGGTACATAGACAAACAATGTGTCCCTAGTAAGCCTCTAGTTAAACTGGCTCGTTGATCAAAGATGGTGAAGGTTTCCTAGCCATAGACATGAGATGTCATTTGATAACGGGATCACATCATTAGGAGAATGATGTGATGGACAAGACCCAAACTATGAACATAGCATATGATCGTGTCAGTTTATTGCTATTGTTTTCTGCATGTCAAGTATCTGTTCCTATGACCATGAGATCATGCAACTCACTGACGCCGGAGGAATACCTTGTGTGTATCAAACGTCACAACGTAACTGGGTGACTATAAAGATGCTCTACAGGTATCTCCGAAGGTGTCTGTTGAGCTGGCATGGATCGAGACTGGGATTTGTTACTCCGTATGACGGAGAGGTATCTCAGGGCCCACTCGGTAATACAACATCACAACAAGCCTTGCAAGCAATGTGACTAAAGTGTTAACCACGGGATCTTTTATTACGGAACGAGTAAAGAGACTTGCCGGTAACGAGATTGAACTAGGTATAGAGATACCGACGATCGAATCTTGGGCAAGTAACATACCGAAGAACAAAGGGAACATCATACGGGATTAACTGAATCCTTGACATAGAGGTTCAACCGATAAAGATCTTCGTAGAATATGTGGGAACCAATATGGGCATCCAGGTCCCGCTATTGGTTACTGGCCGTAGAGGTGTCTCGGTCATGTCTACATAGTTCTCGAACCCGCAGGGTCTGCACACTTAAGGTTCGGTGACGTTTCGGTATAGTAGAGTTATGTATGGTGGTGACTGAAGGTTGTTAGGAGTCCCGGATGAGATCCTGGATGTCACGAGGAGCTCCAGAATGGTCCGGAGGTAAAGATTGATATATAGGAAGTCCTGTTTTGGTCACCGGAAAAGTTTTGGATACTTCGGTAGTGTACTGGGAGTGCCGAGAGGGTACCGGGGGCCATCGGGAGGGGTGTCTCGACCCAAAGGACCTCATGGGCTGTGGGAGGAGTCAAACCAGCCCCTAGTAGGCTGGCCAAACCCCCCACTAAGGCCCATGCGGCTAGGGGTGGGAAAAACCCAAAGGCGGAAAGGTCGAAAGGGTTTCCAAGTGGAGAGGAGGAATCCTACTCCTAGTAGGATTGGAGTAGGACTCCTCCACCTCCAATTTCGGCCAACCCTTGAGGGTTTGAGGCTGCCTCCTCCCCTCCCTCCCTCCTATATATACTAGAGGATTTAGAGGGGAGAGCTAACCCTAATTGCCACGTGCTCCCTCTACTTCCTCTAGATCGTTTTCTCCTCTAGTCTAATTTCGGCGGTGCTTAGGCGAAGCCCTGCCGGAATAGTTCCACCACCATCGCCGCCGCGCCGTCGCTCTGCCGGAGAACTCATCTACCTCTCCGCTCCCTCTTGCTGGATCAAGAAGGCGGAGATCGTCATCGAGTTGTACGTGTGCTGAACGCGGAGGTGCCGTCCGTTCGGCGCTAGATCGGAAGGACCGTGATTGGATCGCGGAACGGTTCGTGATTGGATCGCGGAACGGTTCATGATTGGATTGCGGGACGGATCGTGATTGGATCGCGGGATGCTCGGCGATTTGGATCGCGAAGACGTTCGACTACATCAACCGCGTTTCTTAACGCTTCCCGCTTAGCGATCTACAATGGTATGTAGATCCACTCTCCCTCTCGTAGGTGCTCATCACCATGGATAGATCTTGCGTGTGCGTAGGAAATTTTTTGTTTCCCATGCAACGTTCTCCAACAAGGAACGCCCTCTCTAGCTTGTCGACTGTGTTGAGGATGCTTGCCGGGATGACAAGAGGCATGATGAAGTATACCAACTGGGAAGCCAGAACCGACTTGACGAGAGCCGCCCGCCCAATGGTGGTGATGTTCTGACCGTCATATGTTCCCATCCTTTTTGCCACCTTGTCCACCAGAAATTGCTGGTCAACCAACCTCAGCTTCCATACAGATAGGGGGAGCCCCAGATATCGCAGCGGGAAGGAAGACCTCACCGCCGGTAAACCCTGGGTGACACACCCCAAGTCAATGTGATTGCATCGAATGGGGACCACAGAGCTCTTATGGAAATTGGTGCAAAGTCCAGTGGCATTCCCAAATCCTCTCAGAATGGCCGCCAGGTTGTCAATATCTCGTTTAATCGGGGCCATGAAGACAGCCGCGTCATCCGCATAGAGAGAAGTCCGCACCACGGCTCCCCTCCCTTTAATCTTGTGTAATAGTCCCTTCTTCGTGGCCACGTCGAGGACGCGTTGCAGTGGGTCAATGGCGATGACAAAAAGGAGCGGGGAAAGGGGGTCCCCTTGTCTCAGCCCACAACCGTGCTTGATGGGGCTGCCGGCCACCCCATTTAGCAGAACCCTCGAGGATGAGGTACACCACAAGGATGCAATCCAGTCTCTGAATTTGCTTGGAAACCCCCTCCTCTGAAGGAGCTCCAGCAAATACTCCCATCTGACAGAGTCGAAAGCCTTGTGAATGTCCAGTTTGAACAGCAGAGAGGGGGTTTTGCTCTTATGCAGGAGGCGAGCAAGGTTACGGACATACATAAAGTTGTCGTGAATACTCCGCGTTTTGATGAAAGCACTCTGAGCGTTGGAGATGAGAGCGGACATGTGCGGGCCAAGTCTAATGGAGAGCACCTTGGCGATGATCTTGGCAATGGCGTGGATGAGGCTGATGGGCCTATAGTCGGCGATCATTTCCGCCCCCTCCTTCTTTGGCAAAAGCACAATATTTGCCGAGTTGAGCCACTGAAGGTTTGCGGAGTGGAGGGAGTCAAAACGGGCGATGACCCCCATAAGCTCATGCTTAATGGTACCCCAACACTTCTTGAAGAATAGGCCCGTAAATCCATCCGGTCCGGGGGCCTTGTCACTGGGCATGTCGTTGATCGTCGCAAGGACCTCCGCTTCTGAAAGTGGAGCATCAAGCCCATGCAAGTCCGGCTTCTCCAGGTTGAGCTCCTCCCAGTTTAGATCCAAGGTGCTTTTCTCGCCTCTTTTCATGACGTGCGAGAAGTGGTCGTGGATGATCTTCTCCTTGGCCTCATGCTCAGTCACCCACCCCTAGTCATTCATGATCCTGTGGATGTGATTCTTTCTCCTCCGCGCATTGACCCGTCGATGAAAAAATTTGGTGTTTGCATCACCCTCTCTGACGTTGGATATGCGGGCACATTGCTTCTTCCGCGCCTTTTCGAGGATGGCTAAGCTCATTACCTTCCGTTTGAGCCTAGCCCAAAGATCGAGCTCCTCTGGGCTAAGTTGCCTGCTCTCCTGCGCGATGTCCAGGCGAAGGATCACCAGGAGGGCAGCCTGCAACTGCACCTTGGCCTTAGAGAAAAGGCCTCTGCTCCACTGCGTCAAACGGAGTGCCGTCTTCTTGAGTTTGTGGAAGAGGATGATGTAGGGGTTGGTGTGATCAGTGCGTTCGTCCCACGCCTTCTGAACAATGTCATCGAAACCGGGCATCGAGATCCAGAAGTTTTCGAATCTGAAAGTCCTAGGCCGCCTAGGCCCCTTATCGTCGGTCAACAGGAGCGGGCAGTGATCGGATAGGGACGAGGAGAGGGCATGAAGCACATGCGTGTTGAAGGCGGTGTCCCACTCTGCGTTGCAGAAAAAGGAGTCAAGCTTGCAAAGCGTCGGGTTTTGCCTCTCGTTGCTCCAGGTGAATCTTCTGTTCTGAAGATGGATCTCTTTGAGCCCGCAGCAATCAAGAGCTACGCGAAAGCGGTTGATTCGACTGCGATTCACCTGCCTCTTGTTCTTATCTCTCGCTCGATAGATTTGGTTGAAATCCCCACATGTAAGCCAGGGCATCCCCGCAGGCGGTTTCTGCCCAAGCAGCTCGGCAAAAAAGGCGTCTTTGAGAGAGTTATCGGTGGGACCATAGACGGTGGTTATTTTAAAAGTTTCGCCCGACTCGCGGACAAGGACCAGGGCGGAGAGGCAGAAAGTTGTGGCAACAATTTTGGACATCTCAACCCGCGTGTCGTCCCACAGCAGCAGGATACCCCCTCTGGTGCCACTTGCAGGCCGCTGCGCAAAACTACGGAGCCGATGGCCCCCGAGGAAGGCCGCCGTAAATTGGTCGACATTGTCGAGCTTCGTTTCTTGCAGCCCGAAAGCCGGCTGGTCGTCGCCGCGAGCCGGCAGCGTCACCCAGTTGACGCGCGGGATGTTGACCGGGGAGGCAGTCCACGCCCACACCGCGAGCACCTCACAGTCGGGCTTGAGCTTCAACGCAGGCTCGATGTAGTCGATCGAGTAGCCCGGGCCGATAGCTTGCGCCACCGCCTGCTCGTCCCACGCCTGCAGCGGTAGTCCGTCGAGGCAGAGACGAACATGGTGGATGAGGTCGACCGTCCTCGCGTGCGCCTCCAGCCGCCAAGGGCGCAGCTGCAGCCTCGTCCCCCTGAACGGCACGTCACCGCGCCCTGCGGCGAGGACGCAGTGGTGCCGATGGAAGAAACGGACAAGGAAGGCCTCCGGGAAGTGCTTGACAATGGAGACATCCTCTGGCAGTGTGCCCAGCTCGGCGGCGACAGCCGCGGCGATGTCCTGCGTGCTTGCCCGTTGCTCGCGGTCGAGCCAGGCGACCATGGCGTGCGAGCAGAGGAGAGCCGCCTCCTGGTGCATGGCAGGCGAGCCATGGATCACCGTCGACACCTCGGCCGGCCTCTTGGAGTGGTCTCCGGTCCACGCCATTGCGCCTTGCAGAGCTCGAGAGGGCGTCGACGGGCGGGGTGGTGCGGCAGGTCGAGGCGGAGCAGGGCGAGTTGGAGTCGGGCGAGGTTGGGGAGCGTTGCGGGACGGAGCCGGCCGACGCACACGCAGGTTTGGGGCGCCCGGACGAAGGTGCGGTGCCGGCTTGTTGGTGCAGCCCCTAGCGCGGTGCCCTAGGAGGAAGCAGCGCCTGCACGTGATCTGGTTGCTGCAGGAGGCTTGGCGATGGCGGGGACTGAGGCAGCGGAAGCACAAGTTTATAATCCAGTCCGGAGGGGGGCACCACGGCATCAATGGCGCAGCAGGCAAAGCCGGCGCGCGCGGCCGACGGGACGGGACGGTCGTCCATCCTCCCTCGTCAGGGACCTCGAGCCCCGCGGACGCGCCGCGGGATGAATGCCTCACTGGCGCATCCACCCCCTCCGTCCGGAAGCAGTTAAGCCATCCACCCAACTTATTGCAGGTCGCCGTCCGCCCGTCAGACGCGGCATTGAAGACGGGCTCCTCACGCCGAGTAGTAATGGCCGAGGTGACGCGCAACTGCTCAGGCGGAGTCTCCATAACCACGGACACCTCTCCTGGCACAGAGGCAGGCCGCCCAGGCGGCGGCGGCGGCGGGGTAACCAGCAGCCGATCCAGATCCAGCCCGGCCGCAGCTCCACCCAGGCCCAGGGGGAGCGGGGGAAATCCCCATAACAGGGCAGGCGGGGCGGAGGTCTAGGGCGCCAGCCAGGACCAGCGCAGGGAAGTGGCCGAGGGTGCCGGAGCAGCGGCCGCCGGGAGGGGCTGGTGGGTCTCCGGGTTTGGGGCTCCGTCGCGTTCACGAGAGCGAGGGCGAGGCATGCTTCCACAAGGTTATGACTTCAACTTTCTCTGCTAAAGTTAAGTTTCCATGTTTTTACCTGGCTAAGGGCAACTCCAGCAGCACGCCTAAAGCCTCCCTCATCGCTATTTTAGGGGAAAATAGGAAAAAAACTGCATCCAGCAGTTCCCCTGTCCACTCCCCGTTTTTCTGGCCTCCCCTAAATCGCCCTCTCTCTCCCCTCTATCTAGGGGAACGGCGGCCTCCCCGATCCCCTCCCCGACTCGCTGGAGGAGGCAATGACCGCGTCCGGAAATCTCCCTCCCGCCACCACGCCGCCGCCGTCGCTGGACGAGGTTCGTTCCTTCCTCCTTGTTTTTCTCGGATCCGAGCAGAAATAGAGAGGGGAGAGAGATAGGGCGCCGCTGGGTGCCATAGCTGCCGTGGGTGGGGGAGGGGCGCGACCGCCGTGGCTAGGGAGGGGCGCGGCCGCCGTGGCTAGGGGAGGGGGGCGCACCCGCCATGGCTCGGCTGCGCAAGGGACGCGGCCGCCGTCGCTGGGGGAGGGGCGCTGCCGCCGTGCTCGGGGAGAGGCGCGGCCGCCGTGGCTCGGATGCGGGATAGTAGCATCCGACATGGCTAAAGTGAGGGTCGGGGCTTCAGTGCAAAGTGCAGTTTGGTACTGATGTTTGATATATGGAGTGGCACTGAATATCCAAAGGTAGTACTTTTCTCTTGTGATCTAGGTGGTACTGATGTGGCTTTTGGTCGTTCGTTCAAAATCTGTAGTGGCACTGAATATATGGAGTGGCTTCGGTGCAAGGCGCCCGATCTGTAGTGGATTTCAAACTCTTTCTTTGCAACTATCTTTTGATCTCCAATAGCTGTTCAGTCAATCAGACTTGTAGATTTTCTTGTGGCTTTTGGTCGTTCGTTTAGATTTTTTTGTGCTGGTGCTCTAGGTGGTACTGATGTATGTTGTATTTATGCTGAATGTACCTTTGTTTTTTGTTTCAGATTTTGGTAATGGAAGATCAGAATCAGAGTTATTGTGATCTTTTGCAAAGTGATGTCGGATTGAATGATTTGCACTGGACCGAAGAACAGCATGTCGATCTTGAAGGGCATGAAGAAGAACATATTGATCTCGATGGGCATGAAGAACAACAAACTGATCTTGAAGGGCCGGAAGAACCTACCCCTACTGTAAAAGGAAGATCTTCGAAAGCAAAGGCGAAGAAAGGGAGCGCTTCGAAGGCAAGCGCTTCAAAGAGGCAAAAGAATTTCAGCAAGGCTGAAGACTTAACTTTGGTGGATGCATACCTCGAGATAACTCAAGATCCAATCATAGGAGTCGACCAATCTCGTGATTGTTATTGGAAAAGAATCGATGCTTACTTCCATGCCAATAAATCTGAAGACCATGGTCGCACACAAGGTTCTCTTCAACATCGTTGGGCTATTATTCAAGAACAAGTGAATAGGTTTTGTGCATGTTATGCTCAGGTCCTGAATAGGAACCAAAGTGGGATGACGCGTGATAATAAGGTAACAAATGTGCTTTGCATAGTTCGTGTTTTGTTCATATGTTTGTTGTACTGATGCATGTATGTATTAATGTAGCTATGTCAAGCGCTTGTTCTCTATGCCAATGGAGACAAGGCAAATAAATCATTTGGATTGATGCATTGCTTTAATAAGTTGGAAGACACAAAGAAGTGGAAATCTCGGCCTCAGAAAAAACAGAAGACATCCTACTTGGATACTCCCGATTCATCATCTGCTAGTGTGTTTGAGGATGAAGCTACATCTCCCTCTAAACTTGTTCCCATGAAAAGGCCACCTGGAATCAAGAGGGCTAAAGAAGCAGTACGACGGGCTCAAAGTTCTTGCACAACAGGTAATAGTAGTGCCATGGAATCATTTGGTGGTATCTTGGAGACTAGGGAGTCAAAGAGACAAGAGTGATTTGAGCTAATGATTGCAATGGACAAACAGAGAGAAGAAGATAGGTTGGTAGAAGAAAGAAAGAAACTTGCAATACAAGAAAAAAAGATGGAATTAGAAGAAGAAAAGATACGAATCATGAGAATGGCGGAAGAACGAATGATGGGGGCTGAAGAGAGCAAAATAATGAGCATGGACCTGAGTGGCATGGACGAGCAAGAACAAGAATTCTACAAATTAAGGAAGAGCCAGATCATCAACCGACATCGTAACTCGTCGGCTTGAGCTATGTGTTGTAATCTATACTGCTTATGTGGTGTAGTCTGTGACCATTTGGATGATGAACTATGTGTTGTAGTCTGTACTACTTATTATCTTCGAACCATTTGGATGAACTATGTGTCTGTACTATGTCTCTCAAACATTTGAATGAGTATGTTAACTAGATAATTGCTTCCATTATGTAGAAAATGATACAAGGTACTGCTTACACACCATCATAATTTAAAAACATTACACCCTTGCATAATCTTAAATGATGACATAGACTACATTATTACCAACACCTAATAATTATTAAAGCTATATCAGTCCACGGATCTGCCACAGGTGCTCAACTAGATCAAGTTGACGCTAGCAGTGAACTTGTTTGTTTCGAATATCACTTTGAGCTTGAAGAAACTGAGTCAATGTAGCCGCCTCTTGGTGAGAAGGTGTCACCAGTTCTCCCATGTTATCGTAGCGGTAGTCTACACGACTTCCATGCTCATCTTCTATTATCATGTTATGCATGATGATACAAGCTGTCATGACTTCTCCGAGTGTCTCCAGATCCCAATACCTTGCTGGTCCACGTACAATAGCAAAACGAGCTTGCAGAACACCAAAGGCTCGTTCGACATCCTTCCGACATGCTTCTTGAAACCGGGAGAAATTTTTGTTCTTTTCACCATTTGGATTTGGAATTGTCTTCACAAATGTTGCCCATTGCGGATATATGCCATCTGCAAGGTAATACCCCGTGTTGTAGTTGTGACCATTGATGGTATAATTCACTTCTGGAGCATGCCCTTCTACTAGATTTGCAAACATGGGTGAACGGTGAAGAACATTTATATCATTATGAGATCCTGGTAAACCAAAGAAAGAATGCCAAATCCAAAGGTCTTGTGAAGCAACGGCTTCAAGAATGACTGTGGGTACACGTTTATGGCCAACAAAAAAACCTTTGTGTGCAGTAGGGCAATTTTTCCACTTCCAATGCATGCAGTCGATGCTTCCGAGCATACCCGGAAACCCCCTTTGCTCTCCAATTGCAAGTAATTTAGCAGTATCTTCAGCATTTGGAGATCTCAGGTACTGACCCCCAAAGACCTCGATCACAGCCCGCACAAATCTTCTAAGATTTTCTAAAGCCGTGGACTTTGCTAGCCGACAATACTCATCAGTAAGATTAGCTGCTATCCCATAAGCTAGGATTCGAAATACTGAGGTCAACTTTTGATAAGGATGTAAACCAGGAACACCAGCACTATTTCTTCTCAGGGAAAAATAGCTATCATGTGCCTCTATAGCACTTGCTATGCGCAGAAAAAGAGGACGATGCATTCTATACCTGTGAAGAAAAATTTAAATGAGACATGAAGAGCGACTACTATGGTGAAAACAAAACAGATGCACCAGTTTCATACCTATTGCGAAACATCCTTGCCTTGAAGGTAGGGTTCTCTGCAAAATAGTCCTTGTGGAGATTCTGAAAGCGTTCCGCAAAATCTCGTTGAAGAGATTGACGTCCCGGTTGTGAACCTCCATGTCGCGGAGCATCCAACCGGGCTTGTTCCTCCTCTGCTACGATTGCAGCCATCATGAGTTCCTCATCTTCAGAGGAGGAATCTTCGCAAAATTGCCGAGCTAAGCTTCGACGGTGACTCATTTCGTTGTGGAGAGGTAGCAGAGAGATGGCGAAAGAGAAGTAGAAGAGGAAGCAGGATCAGGATTGTGAGAGATATGAGGAGTGATCATGTATTTATAGAGCTGGAAACTAGCCGTTGGAAAACTAGCCGTTGGAAAACTAGCCGTTGAAAAACTAGCCGTTGGGAAAATAGCCTTTGGTAGTTATGAAATATTCTTAAAATATAAAATAAGGGAGGTGTTTATGGTAACTGCTAGAGTTGAGCAATTTTTAGGGGAGAATCTTTTTAGGGGAGTCCCCTGTTTTGACATATAGGGGAGAAAATTTAGGGGAACTGCTGAACTTGCTCTAAGAGTTATTTTCACGGAGGCGACTGGCCCTGGGACCTCCTCCTGAGGCTGGTCTGATGCCCTAACGAGGTGACCCCTCGTCAGGTTCCCGTCCCCTAACTAAGAAAGTTGGGGTTTGATGTCCTCCGGCAGCTACGCTGATCGTGAGTTCTCTTTTTAAATCACCGCTGCAAAGTTGTGATCTGTTGTCCTCTGGCGGCTATGCCGACCGAGAGTTTTTTCGTTGTCGCTCACCGGATTCACGGTCTTCTCGTCGGAGGCTGTCCGGTCATCATGAAAGTTTTAAGCTGGAATTGTAACGGGCTCGGAAACGCCGCTGTAGTTCGGGCGTTGTTGGATGTCCAGCGAGCATGCAACCCAGACGTGATGTTTTTGTCAGAGACGCATTTGGAAAGCTATCCGGCTGAATGTTTACGAAGGAGATTAAAACTGGATCACAAATTGGTGTGTGCGGGATATGGCTGGAAAGGTGGTTTGATACTGTTTTGGAAAAAAGAAGTGAAAATACAAAGGCTGGAGCTTGACCCCATGTTCGTTGATGTAATGGTAGCACATGAGAGCAATGTTAAGTGGAGACTTACAGGTATGTATGGCGAGTTCAGGTGGGAACATAAGTATAAAACTTGGGAAAGGATGCGTCGTTTGCATCAGACTAACAATTCACCATGGCTTCTAATTGGGGATTTGAATGAGATTCAGTTCTTGAGTGAAAAGGATGGTGGAAATCCTAGACCGCAATAGTATATGCAAGCTTTTCAAGCTGCCATTCATGACTGTGAGCTTAGGGACATGGGTTTCCTGGGGGACCAGTTCACGTGGCAGCGAGGTTGCATTAGAGAGAGGCTGGACCGTGGCTTAATTAATGACACGTGGGGTGTCCTACACCCCCATGCAGCTTTATAAAATCTGAGGTACAACCATTCTGATCATAGACCCTTGCTTGTGGACACGGAATATTACTTACCTTTTTTTTTTGAGGGATGGAATATTACTTACCTACTATTGAAAGTGGTAAGAGCATCTACAACCGGACCTCTCAAACCCGCCTCAAACGCCCGGGCGGGCCGCCCGGTCACTGCCCGGTCACTTTTTTTTGACCCAGACGGACCCCTCAAACGGCCCTCAAACGCCCGGGCTGACCGGCACCCCCCATATCCAGCCCAAATATGGGGTGGATATGGGGGCGCCCGGTCGCGTCCGGGCACGCCCGCCACATCGGAGCCGGCCCATGCTGGCCCACCCCTACCCCACTTATATTCGTCCCCATCCGCTCGCCGGACCAAACCCTAGCCACTTCACCCCCCCTCCCCTCCACTTCCCTCCGCCACCCGGGCTCTCCTCCGGCGGATATCGGCCACCTCCGCCATGTCAGACAGCGGATCGGAGTCCGACCTTTCCGGATCCGTCGACTGGGGTGTGATTCCGTGTGGGTTGGACGAGGCAATGACAATTCGCATTGCACTCCGCCGGTCCCGGGAGGAGAGCAGCCGACCGAGGGACGGATCTGTCCGCTGCGAGGCCCTAGCGTTAGCTCACCGGGCGCTCGGGTCCGGTGGTGTTGGATCCTCACGTTCCCGGCAGCCGTAACACCGCTCCTTCCCCATCATCGGTCCGGCAGACTATGAGTCGTACCGGGTCCGGGTGGCACGCCGTGAGAAGGAGAGGGCAAGGGCCGCCGAGGCCCGTCTCGCGGCGGATATGGGGGAGGCGGAGGCGGCTGCTGCGGCGGTGTGGGCGGCCGCAGAGGAGGAAGCCATCCGCGCCCGCATTGTGAAGAAACGGCAGCGGAGGAACACGCGCGCCCTTGCCCGAGAGCAGAGTCAGGCGGTCCGGGCCATGGCCGGACTGCCACCGAAGGAGGAGAAGGACAGCGACGGCGAGGACAGCTCTGGCGACGAGCAGATCCGGCTGGATCCGTACGGCGTCTTCGAGCGGTACTTCCGCGAGAAGGACGGCAAGGACGCAGGGAAGGGCAAGGGCAGCCGTGGATGAAGTCCACCATAGCCAAACATGCCAAATTTTGGTAGTCCGATGGCATGTTTAGTGTACTGTGATGGAGTAGCCGGACGATCTGTGTGCGTCGACGTAGTTGCATGAGTTTGTGTGGATTTGAGATATGCTAATTGAGGTGTCCGGATGTGGAGTGCCTAATTTGAGGTGTGCCCGGTCAGTGCCCGCGGACGCGTCCGGGCGCGTCCGCGGGCGTTTGAGGGGCCGGATTTGCCAAGTCCGGGCTGTAGATGCTCTAACCAGGTGAAGCGTTTTGAGGTTAGATGGTTGAGAGAAAATAGCTTTGCAGGGCTAGTCCAGGAAACATGGCAGAAGGTTGGAACCAATCCGAACCTCGCTTCGGTACAGGCTAAACTGGACCGTATGCATGAGATGTTCCATGACTGGGATCAGAGAGTGCTCAAGAAGCCAAAGAAGAGACTTCGGCAGACACAAAGGGAATTGGAAAAATTAATGACTGGCCCTATGAATGATGAGACAGAGGAGAAGAGAAAAGAGCTTGCTGAATTGATTGGGTTTTTGCTAGAACTCGAGGAAATACATTATATGCAAAGATCGAGATCCAACTGGCTCCAGTTTGGTGATCGCAATACGGGCTTTTTTCAGGCATATGCTACAGCAAGATGGAAGAAAAAATTTATTAAAAAATTGAATGATGGACAGGAAAATATTTTGGAAGGTACGCCTCTCCTTAGTCCACATATACGAAGCTACTTTAATAACCTGTTCAGCTCAGAAGTTCAGCACGTTGATCCGGCGATATTACAAAAGGTCCAGTCCAAAGTGACAACCCAAATGAATGATTTCTTAATTGCACCGTACACTGCAGATGATGTTCGTAAGGTTGTGTTTAGAATTGGTGATCTAAAAGCCCCTTGGCCGGATGGCCTCCATGCATTATTCTTCAAAAAGTTTTGGCATGTCCTGGGTGACGCCATTACACAGGAGGTATTATTTGCTTTAAATAATCGTCAGATTCTGGTTGAATGGAACTATACGTCTATTGTGTTGATTCCAAAAGTAGACACACCTGAAATGATTACTCAATATAGACCAATAAGTCTCTGCAATGTTTTGTATAAGATCATCTCAAAAATGTTAGCTCTGAGACTGAAGAGTATTCTGCCAGAAATAATTTCGCCAACTCAGAGTGCCTTTGTTCCTGGCAGATTGATAACGGATAATGTGTTGATTGCGTATGAGTGTATTCACAAAATTAAGAATAAAAGAGATGGGGAGGCAGGCCTGTGTGCAGTAAAGTTAGATATGCATAAGGCTTATGACCGTGTGGAATGGATCTTTTTTAGGAGAATGATGCAGAAGCTTGGTTTTCATGTGCAATGGATTGAGATGATTATGTCTTGTGTTACCTCTGTGAGATACAAGGTGAGATTTAACTCTCATGAAACATAAATTTTCACTCCGACAAGGGGTATTAGACAGAGGGACCCTCTCTCCCCATATTTGTTCCTTATTTGTGCAGAAGGACTTTCTAGTATGATGCAGTATGAAGAAGAAGTTGGTGGCATGGATGGGATTAGAGTGTGTAGAAATGCACCGTCAGTTTCACACCTTTTATTTGCTGATGATTCTCTAATTCTCATGGAAGCAGATGTGTTGAATGCAACTTACTTACAGCAGACGCTAGATACTTATTGCCAGAGTTCGGGACAAATGGTGAGTTTGGCTAAGTCAACTGTTTTCTTTAGTCCAAATACAAGTGTAGTGTCAAAAGCAGAGATTTGTGAAATTTTGCATATTGATACATAGGCATTATCTGATAAATAACTGGGCTCCCAGCTCTAGTGGGAGCTGACAGAAGTGACTGCTTCAGACATTTTGTAGAGAGAATTAAAATCAGATTGTTTGGATGGATGGAAAAAATATTATCTACAGGAGGGAAGGAGATTTTGTTAAAAGCTGTGGCCCAAGCTATTCCTGTCTTTGCTATGTCTGTTTTTAGCTTACCGAAGGGAATTTGTAAAGAGATCACGGATTCTATTGCACAATTCTGGTGGGATGATGATAAGGAGAGCAAAAAAATGCACTGGATGGCATGGTGGAAGTTGTGTATCCCTAAGAGTGAAGGGGGCATGGGGTTCCGTGACCTCTACTCCTTTAACTTAGCAATGTTGTCCAAGCAATGTTGGAGGTTGATCAATGACCCAGATTCTTTGGTCGCGAGAGTTCTTAAGGCAAAATATTACCCAAATTGTTCCCTTATTGATGTTACACCAAAAAATGGATCTTCTTTCACGTGGCAGAGTATTTTGAAGGGGTTGGAAACAATCAAGAAAGGATACATTTGGATGATTGGGACTGGTGAACATGTGAATATATGGACGGATCCCTGGATTCCCTCTAGTCCGGATAGAATGGTGATATCACCAAGGGGTCAAACGGTCCTAACCAAAGTTTGTGAATTAATCGATATGGCTAATGGTACATGGGATGAGGCGCTAATAACAAGTTTATTTAATCCAGTGGATGTCCGCAGAATTATTCAGATTCCACTACACGTGCATGGTTTTGATGACTTTGTGGCATGGCACCCGAACAGGACAGGTATTTTCTCAGTAAAGAGTGCATATCATATGAAGTGGATGCATAGTTTTCGAGCGCATGCAACTATGATGGGACACCCTGGCAGCTCTACCCCTCGGGCGGTCTGGAATACTCTCTGGAAACTTCAAATTCCACGTAAAGTATAGATTTTTTGTTGGCGAGCACTACGAGGAGTTATCCCACTAAGAGTTATACTTACTAACAGGCACATTGGTTCTAATGGTGCCTGTCCAATTTGTCATCAAGGGGCTGAGGATATCCGTCATTTAATGTTCTTATGCTCAAATGCACGACACTTCTGGACGAAGCTGGGCATCACAAATATCATTGACCAAGCGATCCAAGTTGATAGATCGGGGTATGCGATCTTGGAATTTATCTTATCATTGCCGGACCAACAGCTTGAGATACACCCAATCCTTAACTTCAAACAAGTAATAGCCATTGGGGGCTGGTACCTTTGGTGGATCCGTAGAAAAGTTACACACAAGGAATCAATTCCTTGGGCACTCTCTGTGTTATCAATTTCGAGCAATCATCAGAGGGCTACATCACTGGTGAGAAATTGCCCTAAAGCAAAGTGGTGTAAGCCGGACCCTCGGTTCACTAAGTTAAATGTTGATGCGGTGTACTATTCAGACGAAGGGGTTGGTGCTACTGCGGCTATCTTGCGTGATGACAAAGGTAATTTTTTGGGAGCCCAATGCAAGTTTATACCTGTCGCGGTGGATGCAATAACAACAGAAACGTTGGCCATGCGAGATGGGCTGGTTTTTGCTAACTCCTTTGGATGTAACCAGATAGAAGCTAAATCAGATTCTTTGCAAGTAATCAATTACTGTGATGGGCAAAACATATGGTGGGACTCGGCGGCGGCAATATTTGCAGAATGTGTGGACACTAGTACTTCAATTGGGAAGGTCGTTTATAAGCATTGTTATAGATCATGTAATCAAGTGGCACATGTGCTAGCTCATTTCAGTTACTGTAATAAGACTTCTTTTAGTTGGTTAGACGAGCCCCCTGACTATATTGTCAGTAAGCTCATAGACGATGTAAACATTATTTGAGTTTTAATAAAGCTAGCCATGATGGCCTTCCCTTAAAAAAAAGTTTCCATGTTTTATTTAAACGGGGCTGTTATCTCATTATTTGAGTACATGAGTAGCAAAAGTAGTATTTTTCCTTGTAAAAAGGTGCACGTAAGTTATAAACGTGATGATCAAGTTGTATTGGTAAGAGTCCAGGTTGGGTTGGCCTTCGACCATGTCCGTGTGTGAGGGTCGGCTATATAATAGCCAATGTTTGTGAGATGAGTTTGAGTTTCGGTTTTGAAGTTGAATAAAAATACAGAAAATGCCCGAGTTCAGATTGACCAGATCGTGTGTATGTTGTGTGATTTTTCCATGAGGAAAATTTACTAGCGACGGAGGGTTGATCATCATATCAACGTCTACATGCTGATCCAAAGGGATTATTATTTTTATTCATGTATTTTGTACGCGGGTGAAGAGTATTATTGAAGGTTGCAAGAAGAAACACCGGGGACGAATTGCTCATCAAGCATCGCCGTGCAAAATCGGACCGTCTTCACACACAAATTAGTGTCTCACTAGTCTGTGCCTCATCAACGTGGCTGCTTCATTCAAATTATGGCGCCTCTCCTTTCTTCTTCTCCTCCTTTTGCATCTTTTTTATTTTCTTCTGGTTGGTGTGCTACTTTTTTTGTACTGAAATTTACTTCTATACATTCAACTAGCAGTACATTTTCTTTTTTCCCATTTAAAAAATGTACATATTGCTCAATAATTTGTCCATATTAAATTGATTCTTTCATTATTTCTTAGAAGAAATGTTGTTCTAAAAAAATGTACTAAAGTCTTCAATAAAATAGGCATAAAAAAACTCGATACTAAGTACTCCCTCCGTTCCTTTATATAAGGTGTATTTGTTTTTACAAAAAATTCCACATTGTAAGGTGCATTTCTCTTTTCCTTTCAGTTTTTCGTGCGTACCCTTCCACCATCCATTACCTGCCTTAGATAAAAAGTACTGCGTAGTTTTCAATAGGAAGGTAGTAAAAAAAGAATCTCTCTCCCTGATTGCATGCACTCACATTTCTCTCTCTCCAATCCCACCGATTGATTTTATTCTGGTGCAGTGAGATTTAGTTGCCTTTTATTACGCCGTTGGTTATTTAGTTGCCGCTAACTACCTAATTTGTTAAGGGTATTTTCGTCCAAAATTCTACTCAGTTATGTGCCTTGGTCACCGCGCCCAAAAAAATACACCTTATATAAAGGAACGGAGGGAGTATTTCTACTGGATAGTAATCATTCACTCTCAACAGAAAATAGTAATGAACTACTAGATAGTTTCCAACCAGCCACTTGAAATGACGGCCTGGATAGTAAACATTAGCTCACATGATGTGCCATCGTTGTGTATTCCCTCGGACAAACGGGACCTACGCCCAAGTGGCTGGGCCACGGGTCATCTTGGCTTTAAAAGTGCAACCATACCCTTAATCGTTTTTTGATATATCGATGACAATATACTTACAGGAAACTAAAAACATTTGCTAAGTCTCTACTCCTAAATGCTCAGTTGGTTGAATAGCATCCACGGTTTTTTTCCGTCTCCCATTTTCGCATGGTTTTTTTCCGTCTCTCCTCCCACCACCCCCACCTGGTCCATCGGTTTATTTTTCTCTCCACTCTTTATTACAAATCAGGATTTTCCTAACGTATAACAAATCACGAGTTATCCAAATCGACCGATCCCTCTTATTAATGCAATTTAATTTAGGAAACAAATAACAGATTTTTAGGAAACTAATAATAGATTTTAATCTAACTTTCCTAAGTTATCCAAATCAACCGATCCCTCTCATTAGTGCAGATTTTTAAGAAACAAATAAGAGATTTTTAGGAAAGAAATAACGGACTTTAAGGATATTAACATTTAAATCATGACAAACAAATCCCCTTCCTACTGGATTTTCTTCCTCCTATTAAAAACCAAATCTCTACTTCTAATCTACTTCTAATTGGGGAGTCCGTAGGTTGTTTTGTTAGGACTCCTCCCGATCCCCTCTCCCATCAATACCCCTCCCACCGAACGCTCCTCCCCCATGTGCCAGGTTTTTATTTCTACTGTTTTTTTACAACTAAAAAGATCCGCAACCCACAGATTTTTATTCAACCAAGGGAGGAAATCAGATTCTTTTCCTTTTTGAATAACATCGGATTCTTTTCCTTTTTCACATAACATGTATTCCATGTATAGCAGAAATCGTATCACTTCCTCTGCCCCAGCATCTCTCACATGACAGAAACCCTAACATAACTGACCCAGGCAGCCTCTCTCCCCCGCCCCCGCGCCACCGCCTTGTGCGTCCACCTCGCGTCCGGCTCCTCAACCAATGAAGATGACGAAGGAACTGCAAATAGGATGACGAGAGCGGGGTGTCCCAAACAGCCCCTCACCGCCACCCTACCGCGGGGACGATCAGAGGGAGCAAGCTCCGCCTGCGACGACGGCTGCAACGGCGACCGCAAGGGCAAACCCTTCACCCGGTACGTTTGCCGCCCTTCCGCCTCGAACGGCCATGCCGGCGAGCCCCTCCAAACCTCGCGCCTCCCCTGCTCATATCTACCTCTTCTCCCTACAACGCGCCACCCACTGACGTGCTAGCTATACAAATAATGCTTATATATTTCAGGTTTTCGTTTATGCTCAATGTTGTCAGATATAG
Source organism: Elymus sibiricus (assembly GCA_039707655.1). Taxonomy (NCBI): domain Eukaryota; kingdom Viridiplantae; phylum Streptophyta; class Magnoliopsida; order Poales; family Poaceae; genus Elymus; species Elymus sibiricus. Next base: position 62,376,988 of record CM077665.1, read on the forward strand.
AAATCTACATTGTTCGGTTCTGAAGATTCTGACAGTGTATAGTGTTGACTTCAGTTTAGTTCATGCTTTTTTGCAGTTCAGAAATCAGGACGATAGGAAGAAAGTCGAAGCACGGAATATGGTCGAGCAAAACAGAACAAAATGAAAAAATCCACATGGTTAAGAAGAAAAAAGATGAGAAAGATGTAAGTGTTTTATGCAATATAATGTGCTGAGACCAATGCCCCATGACATAGACATTTTAATCATATATGTATTTATATCTTTGTATTATTTTTCATAACAACACACATGTGCAATTCACTCATCCGGATATACTTTTTTCAGCTTAACTCATGATGATAAATATGTTCATCTGGAATTTGTGTACTATTATTTTTTGTTGCAATAGTCATGAGTCGCATGTGACGTGCACGATGTGAATTGTAATGTCCCGTGCCTTGTTTTTTTGGAAGGTTCCTATGCATGTGTGACTCTTTCTATGCTATAAAATAAGCAATATTTATTTGTTATGTTGTACGAATGTGCCATTTACAAAGGTGGTAAGTTTGAATCTGTATCACATAGGCAGAGATGGTGAATGGAAGAAGAAGAAGAAGAAGAATAAGAAGTGGGGAGTTTGAATTGGTATGGACGAGAGGCGGAGATTGTGAATGGGAGATGGAGGAGGAGAAGAAGAGTGTTTAATGGTAAGGAAAGTCAACTATGTTGTCTGATATACATGAGGATCGCAAGATTATATGTTAGACATGATTTATGTTGAACTACTTAAATTGTCTACTCCCGAGCTACGAGAGGGTGACGAAAAGCAGTATAAAGAGGAGGAAGAGTAGTACAAAGAGGACGAAGAGCAGTATAAATTGTATGCTCCCGAGCTCCAGGTTAAAATGGCAAACTACCAAACTGTTGTGGTTCTTTATATTTTAGCAATGACCTTATCGTGACACAAGCTAGGGTTATCAAATTTGTATGAATTGGATTCGTATGCTCAAAGTCTCAGTTTGATAGGAAAAATATCATCAGCTAACATGCATTTGTTTCTATGTACAGGAATGTTGATTTATACATGATTTAGGAGAATGAAATAAAAAGGAGAAAGAAATCTCATCATAAAGTCTCCGCTCCGATTCACGCTCATATAAGATGCTATTATTGTCCCCTCTGATCATACTCATAATTTACTACAAGTGAAAAACTTATGTTGCAGTTTAAAGACATTGATTCTTTACCCTACCATTGTGATAACCAATTTATTTTTGTGTCATATATTAATTGTTCAGGGAAATGACTCACTATGAATTAATTATTCAATCATAAAATGATTGTTTGCATGTTATAGGCCTTTCTCACGAAGTCTTGTACATCTAATAGTTTCACAAGAATAAGTCAATGCCATTAAAAGACTGAAGCTCTTTTCCTAATACATGTATTAGCACTGAGAGTTATGTATAGGAAGTTTTTGCAGAATCTCTGCTCCATTGAATCATCTCATGTGCTTGTTCATGGTGTTTTGATTTCAAGCTATTTTGTATGACCCTTGTGTTCAAATAAATAAGGAGAGGGCTAACTTGGTTTGAAGCTCAGATCAATGTTCCTTTTTAGGTGAGTTATTCTTGTTTGACTTTGCATATCTTAGTGTTAGTAACGAGCACAAACTTAATCCACGGTCCAGTGCAGCTCGACACGACAACCACAAACTAAACACAAATTGATTTTGCTTGACAGATGCCTTGTAGGCGCTTTTAATGGAGAGTCACATGTGGAAATTTTGTTGAGGTGGCTAGGTGGCAATCAGGAGTGGGTGGTGAATGTTTATGATACCAGAAACCATTCAAATCATTTTACTGATGATCCATTCAGAAAGCATCACATGAACTTGCAGGCGGGTATGTGTGTATTGGTCATTGATCTTGTATGTTTTTAACATCTTTGTAAATTTTGTTCCACAATTGTTAGATGGGATATGATTGTACTTGATGTCAGGCATCTAACATGTACATGTACTTGCAGTTATGCACTTGTCATATCCCTCTATAAAACAAGGTGGGTTCAAGGCTCAAAAGTCACAACCAGTGTTTAAGATGACAAAATATATTTTCTCCTGCTACTTTATGAAAACATTAATCAACATGTGAAGTGTATCTAGATTAGAGTGTAGATAATTTTTTAATTTGAACACATCATCCCAACAACACTAGGTTTCTGAAGTAGCTGATAATAGTTTTAATAGCTATTTGTATCTTCTTTCAAGAATTAAAGTTACTCACCAATTTTAATGGTTCATTTTCTGTTTATTCTAGCGATGAATTGTTGCTATCCTGCAAGATCTCTACATTGTTCATTGGTTCTTGTGGCAACCTTTTCTTGTTTTATTCGTAGTTGAAGTTTTTACTTATAATTTATGCAAAATAGATCTGGATCATTTTCACAAAAAAGGAAGCAATGGTTCTAATTTTATACATAACTATGTTATATTTGTTTGCTTTTTGTACAAGTAGAAAATCTTTCAAATGGATGTTGTGATTAGAATTATGACAACATCAGTGTTCATCATTATTAGTTTTGAACTTAAATAGATCCATGTCTAAACTAAAATAATGTATACGAGCAAATTACTATAGTTTGACTTTCATGTCTTTCCTGGGTCTATGGTGAAGTATAGTTACCTTAGTACTATGTTGCTTTCTACATGTCTTCTCGTGGCATTATTAAAGATTTACGTTTCTATGGTTTTAAATACAAGATGATATATTTGTAGAACATTTTGTATTTTTTCCTCCTATAAGGCTATAACTTCAAATTCAAGCCCATGTAGAGGCGAGAATGACCACAGGAAAGAGATCAAGAACATCAACAACCTCTTGCGGTGCTTATCCTCATCTCCGCTGCCGCCACCAACATCAACAATGACCCATCTCCCAAGACTGTTGGCAACACACTCGAGATCAAGAGGGAGTGAGGGAGGGAGAGGGGAAAGAGACTGAGGGAGGGAGGGAGGGAGGGAGAGGGGGAGAGACCGAGGGAGGGAGGGAGTAAGAGATATCTTGCAGGTATAGATTGGTAGGACAACCATGTTTTGAAATATAAATAGGATTTGTTGGTAAGTCGCCATTGTGCTTGTTCCCAATTTATCAGAAACCATAACTTTCATGTCGAATGTGTTGTAGTAATGTTCTTCGATAAATATGTTTTTAGATCTTGATATTTTTATATGGTTTTAAATTTATCCATTCACATATCCCATCGAGAAGCATTTTTAGTTAGGAGAAGGAATAAAATGAGAGTACTTCAACGGTAACAATCAAGTAGTCAATGAAGCCCATTGCAAGGATCAAACCCTCCCATCGCTCTATACGTATACATTGTCAAATTGCCTTTTTGTTATCAATTTACATTGAGTGTAGGGGACTTCAATAATCATCCGATTGTGTGTGCTATCTTTTCTCTACATTTAAAATTTAACATACATTATGTTATATAACTTCAACAAAATATTTTAAAAGCCCATGGCAACACACGGGCATTATACTAGTAATTCTATAGATTTTAGTGCATGTGACTACTTTGTGTATGGATCATAGATCTCCCAAAACGATAATAACTCAAGACATGTGCAACAACGACAAGAAGCATCCACTTCCCCTTTTTTTGTTCTTGAGTTATAGGAATCATGCACTATTAAGAGTGGGTCAGAGGGGTTTGCGAAGGACTTACTCAGCTCATAATCATCACAACATTCCATTCCTACACTGAAGTTTAATGACAACAAAACTATCAAAAATCTCATATTCAAAAAGGTAAAAGAAACACATTTTTCCTACGGTCGGACTGTGTGGAGAGAAATCTGTTGGACTGTCCGCCGAGCTCCTGCGGCATGGTCAACAACATCCTGGCCTCTCTGACGACATCAGGAACCGAGACAGGCGTTGCGTCAAGGTTAGGCCCCAACTCTCATCCACCAATTGTCGCCGCCGCGCGCAAGCTCAGATCAGTGTGGACCCCAAGATTCGACTTCCAGCTTCCACACCGACAACGCGAGGAGAGGAGGAGAAGGACATGGGGAAGCATGGGCATGGATGTGAAGAGGTGTCTGGTCGTGCGTAATAGAGAGGTTGGAGAACGAATATGGGAGGGACATCATGTGACGACGAGATTTGGGGAAACGAGACTTAAGGATTTTCATCGATGGTTGACACGAAGGGGAAGGGACGAGAGATACACGATCCAGGCCAGCGCCTCGTGCGCCCATGCCGCTGACGTGGCTATCACGAGGAGGCGTGCCTTGTGCGACTCGTAATGGGTTAACGGGGCATAGATAATCTGCCTCTTCCGGTAATGCTTTTCTTTAGGTGGCCCTCTCTTGCAATTGTGTTGGAAATATTAGCACTTTCCCGATTAGACTAATCCACGAGTAAATAACAAGCATGGTAAATGTGGTATGCACTTCATATACCGATACCTAAACATACTAGCACGTAAAGTACATAGAAACGGAATATCTATGAACATGGCATATACGACTAGCACGAGAACGAGTAAATGAGGGATGAACAAATCATACCCTATGATTGGCCAAGGCAACGCGGCGGTGGCAACAGCGGCCTCGGCGTCGTCCGTGGCCTTCTTCTTGGCAGTGGCGGCGACTGCAGCGTCGTCGACCATGGCGTCGATGCAGGGGAAGTAGTCGAAGTAGAGGAGGACGAAGACGGGGACGGATCGGGAGCAGTCGCATCGAGACGCTCCCCAAAAACCTTATTGTCGTTCTCCCGGGCAGGATCTCAAACGACAGGGTTCCGGAGGCACCTGCTCTCCCGACCAACCGTGCATGCGGTCGTCGGGAAGGGATCGTCGGAAGCAGCACACTGAGAGGAACAGTAGATGACGGTTAGGGTTGCATAGAGAGGGAGAGAGTGAACGGGTTAGGTTACACTCCACAGGCGGTGCCTCCTTATATAGGCTGTCGGGTAGATGGGCCTGGGCCAGGCCCACGACCGAGTCCGCGAACAGCCCACGGTCCAACGTCTCGGACAGTGGCACTTCCGTTTAGCGACTCGTTAATTAATCCATAATTAATTAACCATTTCTGACTGGCAAAAATAAGTCTCGGCTCGGCTCATTCCCGCAACCCGCGGCGTGCGCGCGCGTCATGACGAGGCGTGGCGAGGCGAGGCGGCCGACGGAGGAGGAGGAGCGCGCGTGTACAGTTCCTCTTCCCAAGCTCCCAATGGCAAGTGATAGAGCAGCCCTTATAAAGGGGTCTCACTCTTACTACTATAGCAGTATGGTACTAAACTTGCCACCACTTGTCGTGCACTGACATGGGCCATAGAGATTAACCAGGGATTATTGTCTTATATGGGCCTAAGCCCATCTATAATCCGACAACCCCCCACCAGATCTAGAGGCACATAAGTTTGTCAACTGTTCCAAACAATGTTTGATATACCAGAATTTTCAATGGAGACTGTTAAGTTGAACTTCCACCTAGAGCAACAGGATTAGACTTCTTCACAACTGAACAATGGACTATGCCTTGAATTGTCAGTTTAGCGTGCAGAAGTTTCGCCTATTGTCAGCTGATACGTGGCTGCCGAAGGCTAAACCCCACGGGTGGATCTTATTAGTCATACTCCTTACCTTCTCATGAGCTTCCTAGAGATTACCCAATCTCATAGACTGTGACCAGCAATCGGGCTCACATAGGTGTGTTCCTCCAAAGAATGCTCTGTAGGTTAGCATCTTGCTTACACAAGCTTTGGAACACATTAAGACAAAGTCATCCTGCATTACAGATTACGAGAGTATTGCATCTCCAACGGAGTGGGTTAGTAAGGATACTCTCCTTAGTTGACCGCTGGATTGTTTTCCCAGATCCTAATTCACGGGATCTCCGACCACATAGGTTGGGTTACCCCCAGGGCAACTTTACGTGGGTCTCATGCCCATCTCCCTAGATGCATTTTCTATCACAATTTGTGATAGCCCTTTGATGTCTACTACGCAACTTTATTCTTGTAGACTTTGTTGGGCCTCCAAGCGCAGAGTTTTGTAGAACAGTAGCAATTTTCCCTCAAGTGGATGACCTAAGGTTTATCAATCTGTGGGAGGTGTAGGATGAAGATGGTTTCTCTCAAACAACCCTGCAATCAAATACAAGAAATCTCTTGTGTCCCCAACACACCCAATACAATGGCAAATTGTATAGGTGCACTAATTCGGCGAAGAGATGGTGATACAAGTGCAATATGGATGGTAGATATAAGTTTTTGTAATCTGAAAATATAAAAACAGCAAGGTAGCAAGTAACAAAAGTGAGAAAAAACGGTATTGCAATGCTTGAAAACAAGGCCTAGGATTCATACTTTCACTAGTGCAAGTTCTCTCAACAATACTGACATAGTTGAATCATATGTAAATCCCTCACGTGCGACAAAGAGTTCACTCCAAAGTCACAAATAGCGGAGAACAAACGAAGAAATTATTGTAGGGTACGAAACCACCTCAAAGTTATCTTTTCCGATTAATCATATGAGCTATCCCTATAAGTGTCACGAACAGCCCTAGAGTTCGGACTAAAATAACACCTTAAGATACACATCAACCAAAACCCTAATGTCACCTAGATACTCCAATGTCACCACGAGTACCCATGGGCTTGATTATACGATATGCATCACACAATTTCAGATTCATCAGGTTCAATCCAACACAAAGAACTTCAAAGAGTGCCCCAAAGTTTCTACCGGAGAGTCAAGACGAAATCGTGTGCCAACCCCTATGCATAGATTCCCAAGGTCACGGAACCCGCAAGTTGATCACAAAACATACATCAAGTGGATCAATAGAACATCCCATTGTCACCATGGATATCCCATCGCAAGACATACATCAAGTGTTCTCAAATCCTTTAAAGACTCAATCCGATAATAAAACTTCAAAGGGAAAACTCAATTCATCACAAGAAGATAGAGAGGGGAAAACTCCATATGATTCATCTATATTAATAAAGCTCGCGGTACATCAAGATCGTGTAATCTCAAGAACATGAGAGAGAGAGAGATCAAACACATAGCTACTGGTACATACCCTCAGCCCCGAGGGTGAACTACTCCCTCCTCGTCATGGAGACCGCCGGGATGATGAAGATGGCCTCCGGTGATGGTTTCCCCCTCCGGCAGGGTGCCGGAACGGGCTCCCGATTGATTTTTCGTGGCTACAGAGGCTTGCGACGGCGGAACTCCCCACCTAGGTTTCTTTCTGGAGGTTTCTGGATATATAGGGGTACTTGGCGTTGGAATCAAGTCAAGGGGGGCCACGAGGCGACGACAAGCCAGGGGGGCGCCCCCCCCTAGGGCGCGCCCTGGCGGCTTGTCGTCTGCTGCCAGGTCTTCTGACCTCCTCTCCAAGTCTTCTAGATGTCTTCTGGTCCAAGAAAAATCATCGCGAAAGTTTTATTCCGTTTGGACTCCGTTTGATATTCCTTTTCTGTAAAACTCAAAAACAGGGAAAAAACATAAACTGGCACTGGGCTCTAGGTTAATAGGTTAGTCCCAAAAAAATAGTATAAAATAGCATATTAATGCATATAAAACATCCAAAACCGATAATATAATAGCATGGAACAATCAAAAATTATAGATACGTTGGAGACGTATCAAGCATCCCCAAGCTTAATTTCTGCTCGTCCTTGAGTAGGTAAATGATAAAAACAGAATTTTTGATGTGGAATGCTACCTAACATATTCATCCATGTAATTTTCTTTATTGTGGAATGAATATTCAGATCCATAAGATTCAAAACAAAAGTTTAATGTTGACATAAAAACAATAATACTTCAAGCATACTAATAAAGCAATCATGTCTTCTCAAAATAACATGGCCAAAGAAAGTTATCCCCTACAAAATCATATAGTCTGGCTATGCTCCATCTTCATCACACAAAGTATTAAATCATGCACAACCCCGGTTTTAGCCAAGCAATTGTTTCATACTTTAGTGTTCTCAAACTTTTTCAACTCTCACGCAATACATGAGCGTGAGCCATGGACATAGTACTATAGGTGGAATAGAATATGGTGGTTGTGGAGAAGACAAAAAAAGAAGGAGATAATCTCACACCAACTAGGCGTATCAACGGGCTATGGAGATGCCCATCAATAGATATCAATGTGAGTGAGTAAGGATTGCCATGCAACGGATGCACTAGAGCTATAAGTGTATGAAAGCTCAAAAAAGAAACTAAGTGGGTGTGCATCCAACTCGCTTTCTCACGAAGACCTACGGCAATTTGAGGAAGCCCATCATTGGAATATACAAGCCAAGTTCTATAATGAAAAATTCCCACTAGTATATGAAAGTGTCAATATATGAGACTCTCTATCATGAAGATCATGGTGCTACTTTGAAGCACAAGTGTGGAAAAAGGATAGTAGCATTGCCCCTTCTCTCTTTTCTCTCATTTTTTTTATTTTCTCTTTTTTTTGGGTGGGCTTCTTTGGCCTCTTTTATTTTTCATAAAGTCCGGAGACTCATCCCGACTTGTGGGGGAATCATAGTCTCCATCATCCTTTCCTCACATGGGACAATGCTCTATAATGATGATCATCACACTTTTATTTACTTACAACTCAAGAATTACAACTCGATACTTAGAACAAAATATGACTCTATATGAATGCCTCAGGCGGTGTACCGGGATGTGCAATGACTCAAGAGTGACATGTATAAAAAAATATGAACAGTGGCTTTGCCACAAATACGATGTCAACTACATGATCATGCAAAGCAATATGACAATGATGATGCGTGTCATAAACGGAACGGTGGAAGTTGCATGGCAATATATCTCGGAATGGCTATGGAAATGCCATAATAGGTAGGTATGGTGGCTGTTTTGAGGAAGGTGGGTTTAATGCACCGGCGAAAGTTGCGCGGTACTAGAGAGGCTAGCAAAGGTGGAAGGGTGAGAGTGCGTATAATCCATGGACTCAACATTAGTCATAAAGAACTCACATACTTATTGCAAAAGTATATTAGTTATCAAAACAAAGTACTACACGCATGCTCCTAGGGGAAGGGTTGGTAGGAGTTAACCATCGCGCGATCCCGACCTCCACACAAAGGAAGACATTCAATAAATAAATCATGCTCCGACTTCGTCACATAACGGTTCACCATACGTGCATGCTACGGGAATCACAAACTTTAACACAAGTATTTCTACCAATCCACAATTACTCACTAGCATGTCTCTAATATCACAATCTTTATATCTCAAAACAATCATAAGGAATCAAACTTCTCATAGTATTCAATGCACTTTATATGAAAGTTTTTATTATATCTCTCTTGGATGCCCATCATATTAGGACTAAATTCATAACCTAAGCAAATTACCATGTTGTTTAGAGACTCTCAAAATAATATAAGTGAAGCATGAGAGTTCAACAATTTCTATAAAATAAAACCACCGCCGTGCTCTAAAAAGATATAAGTGAAGTACTAGAGCAAATTGACAAACTACTCCAAAAAGATATAAGTGAAGATCAATGAGTAGTCAAAAATTAAATAACTATGTGAAGACTCTCTCATCTAAGAATTTCAGATCTTAAGTATTTTATTAAACAACAAGCAAAAGAAAAATAGCACTCCAAGAATAGCACGCATCATGTGAACGAATAAAAATTTAGGCTCAACATAGGCTAACCGATAATTGTTGATGAAGAGAGGTGGGATGCGTAGCATCCCCAAGCTTAGATGCTTGAGACTTCTTGAAATATTTACTTGGGGTGCCTTGGGCATCCCCAAGCTTGAGATTTTGTATCTCATTCAATCCTCTCATATCATGGTTTCACCTATTCTCAAAAACTTCATCCACACAAAACTCGAAAAGAACTCGTGAGATAGGTTAGTACACATAAGAATAAATCAACACTTCATGTACTGCCAAGACAAGTTGCACAATAATTTTCAAACATCATCTACTGTTTACTATCGTTTCCACAATTTGTATCTACCAATATAGGCTATGGAAACTATAGGATAAGTAGATAACAAAACTATGACAGCAATCTGTCCAAACAGAACAGTCTATAGCAATCTATTAAACCAGTGTACTTCTGTAACTCAAAAAATTATGAAAATTTAGGACATGCTAAATAATTTATATGACAATACTGTTTAAAACTTTCAGAAACTTTCCACGTTCCAGTAAAATATGAAAATTCAAACACTACAGCAAAAGTTTCTGCTTTTACACAGAGCACATCAAACATGCAATGCAAGCATCCTAAGGCAATTCTTGGAACTTTTTATTGAAAAACAAGATTATAAATAACACCTAACAGAAAATAACAAAATATAATGACGATCCAAGCAAAGCACATATTATGTGACGAATAAAAATATAGCTCTAAGTAAGATATACCGATAATGTTGAAGACGAAAGAGGGGATGCCTTCCGGGGCATCCCCAAGCTTAGACGCTTGAGTCTTCCTTGAATATTACCTTGGGGGTGCCTTGGGCATCCCCAAGCTTAGGTTCTTGTCACTCCTTATTCTCCTCATATCGGTGTCTCACCCAAAACTTGAAAAAGTTCAATCACACAAAACTTAACGGAACTTCGTCAGAAGGGTTAGTGTAATAAAGATAAATCATTCACTTAGGTACTGTCAAGACAAGATTCATAATTGTTCCCACATGATACCTACTGTATTCTATCATTCCCATAATTTATACCACTAAATATAAGCTGTGAGAACACTAAAACAAGCAAACTATGCATGCAAAACAAAATCTGTCAAAAATAGAACAGTCTGTGAAGATCTGTAGTATAACCATACTTCCCTGTCTCTAAAATTTTTGAACAATTAGGAAAACCTGAATAATTTGTATATGAATACTGTGTAAAAATTTCAGATCATTATCACGATCCAGTAAAAAATGAAAATTCCTGTACTGGAGTCAAAAGTTTCTGTTTTGGTTCAGCATCAGTTCTACTCATCTTGTGAGTCATCCCAAAGGCTTTACTTGGCACTTTATTGAAACAAAAGCTATAAAACATGATTACTACAGTAGATTAATCATGTTAACACACAAAAACAGTAGGTATAAATATTGGGTTGTCTCCCAACAAGCACTTTTCTTTAATGCCTTTTAGCTAGGCATGATGATTTCAATGATGCTCACATAAAAGATAAGAATTGAAACATGCAAGAGAGCATCATGAAGCATATGACTAGCACATTTATGCCTAACCCACTTCCTATGCATAGGGATTTTGTGAGCAAACAACTTATGGGAACAAGAATCAACTAGCATAGGAAGGTAAAACAAGCAAAACTTCAAGATTTTCAACACATAGAGAGGAAACTTGATATTATTGCAATTCCTACAAGCATATACTCCTCCCTCATAATATTTTTCAGTAGCATCATGAATGAATTCAACAATATAACTATCACATAAAAGCATTCTTTTCATGATTCATAAGCATAGAAATTTTACTACTCACCACATAAGCAAATTTATTCTCATCAATAGTAGTGGGAGCAAACTCAAAAAAATAACTATCATGTGAAGCATAATCCAATTGAAAATTAAAATCATGATGACAAGTTTCATGGTTATCATTATTCTTTATAGCATACATGTCATCACAATAATCATCATAAATAGGAGGCATGCTTTCATCATAATAAATTTGCTCATCAAAACTTGGGGGACTAAACATATCATCTTCATCAAACATAGCATCCCCAAGCTTGTAGCTTTGCATATCATTAGCATCATGAATATTCAAGGAATTCATACTAACAACATTGCAATCATGCTCATCATACAAAGATTTAGTGCCAAACATTTTATTGACTTCTTCTTCTAACACTTTGGCACAATTTTCCTTTCCATCATTTTCACGAAAGACATTATAAAGATGAAGTATATGAGGCAACCTCAATTCCATTTTTTTTGTAGTTTTCTTTTATAGACTAAACTAGTGATAAAACAAGAAACTAAAAGATTCAATTGCAAGATCTAAAGATATACCTTCAAGCACTCACCTCCCCGGCAACGGCGCCAGAAAAGAGCTTGATGTCTACTATGCAACTTTATTCTTGTAGACTTTGTTGGGTCTCCAAGCGCAGAGTTTTGTAGGACAGTAGCAATTTTCCATCAATTGGATGACCTAAGGTTTATCAATCCGTGGGAGGTGTAGGATGAAGATGGTTTCTCTCAAACAACCCTGCAATCAAATACAAGAAATCTCTTGTGTCCCCAACACACCCAATACAATGGCAAATTGTATAGGTGCACTAGTTCGGCGAAGAGATGGTGATACAAGTGCAATATGGATGGTAGATATAAGTTTTTGTAATCTGAAAATATAAAAACAGCAAGGTAGCAAGTAACAAAAGTGAGCAAAAACGGTATTGCAATGCTTGAAAACAAGTCCTAGGGTTCATACTTTCACTAATGCAAGTTCTCTCAACAATACTGACATAGTTGAATCATATGTAAATCCCTCACGTGCGACAAAGAGTTCACTCCAAAGTCACAAATAGCGGAGAACAAACGAAGAAATTATTGTAGGGTACGAAACCACCTCAAAGTTATCTTTTCCGATCAATCGTATGAGCTATCCCTATAAGTGTCACGAACAGCCCTAGAGTTCGTACTAAAATAACACCTTAAGATACACATCAACCAAAACCCTAATGTCACCTAGATACTCCAATGTCACCACGAGTACCCATGGGCTTGATTATACGATATGCATCACACAATTTCAGATTCATCAGGTTCAATCCAACACAAAGAACTTCAAAGAGTGCCCCAAAGTTTCTACCGGAGAGTCAAGACGAAATCGTGTGCCAACCCCTATGCATAGATTCCCAAGGTCACGGAACCCGCAAGTTGATCACAAAACATACATCAAGTGGATCAATAGAACATCCCATTGTCACCACGGATATCCCATCGCAAGACATACATCAAGTGTTCTCAAATCCTTTAAAGACTCAATCCGATAATAAAACTTCAAAGGGAAAACTCAATTCATCACAAGAAGATAGAGAGGGGAAAACTCCATATGATTCATCTATATTAATAAAGCTCGCGGTACATCAAGATCGTGTCATCTCAAGAACACGAGAGAGAGATCAAACACATAGCTACTGGTACATACCCTCAGCCCCGAGGGTGAACTACTCCCTCCTCGTCATGGAGACCGCCGGGATGATGAAGATGGCCTCCGGTGATGGTTTCCCCCTCCGGCAGGGTGCCGGAACGGGCTCCCGATTGATTTTTCGTGGCTACAGAGGCTTGCGGCGGCGGAACTCCCCATCTAGGTTTCTTTCTGGAGGTTTCTGGATATATAGGGGTACTTGGCGTTGGAATCAAGTCAAGGGGGGCCACGAGGCGACGACAAGCCAGGGGGGCGCGCCCCCCCTAGGGCGCGCCCTGGCGGCTTGTCGTCTGCTGCCAGGTCTTCTGACCTCCTCTCCAAGTCTTCTAGATGTCTTCTGGTCCAAGAAAAATCATCGCGAAAGTTTTATTCCGTTTGGACTCCGTTTGATATTCCTTTTCTGTAAAACTCAAAAACAGGAAAAAAACAGAAACTGCCACTGGGCTCTAGGTTAATAGGTTAGTCCCAAAAAAATAGTATAAAATAGCATATTAATGCATATAAAACATCCAAAACCGATAATATAATAGCATGGAACAATCAAAAATTATAGATACGTTGGAGACGTATCACCCTTTTGTAAAGGGGTCTGCCAGATTCTTAGCCGTCTGGATATAATCCAACGCTATTACTCTGGAGTTTCTTGAATGTCTGGCAGATTTCAATCTTCTTCTTATATGCTTCGTGGATTGCATGTTTTCCTTTGAACTCTTAGCCTTGGCAATCACTGTTTGATTGTCACAGTTCATAAGGATAGCCAGGACTGGCTTGTCAACCACTGGCAAATCCATCAAAACCTCTCGAAGCCATTCTGCTTTGACGCATGATGTATCTAATGCTGTGAGTTCTACTTCCATAGTCAATCTCGTTAAGATCGTCTGCTTGCAAGACTTCCAGGAAACAGCACCACCACCAAGTGTGAAGACATACCCACTTGTGGCTTTCATCACATCAGCATCAGATATCCAATTCGAATCACTATACCCTTCGAGTACCGTCGGGTACCCAAAATAGTGAATTCTGTAGTTCACAGTACCTTGCAAATAACGCATGACTCGTTCAACAGCATGCCAATGCACATCTCCCGGGTTGGAAACAAACTGGCTCAGTTTGCACACAGCAAATGAGATGTCAGGACGAGTAGCACATGCTAGGTACATGAGTGAACCGATCACTTGAGAGTATCTCAATTGATCAATAGCCGTGCCTTCGAATTTTCGAATCCGCACACTAGGATCATATGGTGTTGCAGAAGGTTTGCAGTCAGAATATCCAAAACGACTCAAAATCTTCTCAACATAGTGGGATTGCAAAAGTGTAATTCCACCCTCATTATCTCGCAGCAGCTTGATGTTTAAGATAACATCGGCCACACCTAGGTCTTTCGTCTCAAAGTTATGAGATAGAAAAGCCTTGACCTCCTCAATGACATTGAGGTGGGTCCCAAATATCAGTATGTCATCGACATACAGACAAAGTATATATAACTCCTTTGCCCCCACTATGGCGATAGTATACACATTTATCAGCTTCATTAACAACAAAGCCAGCAGATGTCAAAGTTGTATTAAACTTATCATGCCATTGCTTAGGCGCTTGTTTCAAGCCATACAAAGATTTCAATAGATTGCACACCTTTCTTTCCTGACCATTTACTACAAAGCCATCTGGCTATTGCATGTAAATTTCCTCGTCTAGCTCTCCGTTGAGGAAAGCCGTCTTAACGTCCATTTGATGAACGAGAAGACCATGCGAGGCAGCCAATGAGAGTAACACTCGAATGGTTGTCAGTCTAGCCACAAGTGAATAAGTATCGAAGAAATCCTCTTCTTCTTTTTGGGCATAACCCTTGGCCACAAGCCTAGCCTTGTACTTCTCGACGGTACCATCGGGCCTAAGCTTTTTCTTGAACACCCACTTACATCCCAATGGTTGGCAACCATAAGGACGATCAATGATCTCCCAAGTCCCGTTAGCCAAGATGGAATCCATCTCGTTGCGGACCGCATCCTTCCAGTAGTCAGCATCCGGTGATGCGTAGGCTTCTGAAATGGAACTGGGAGTGTCATCATCCACGAGGTACACGAGGAAATCATCACCAAAAGATTTTGCAGTCCTTTGTCTCTTGCTCCTAACACGAGCTTCCTCGTCATCCTCCGTGGAACTTTCATCACTTTTGTGTTCATAATATTCCATCGGAATGGCAGGTTCAGGAGCCTCATTAGATTCCAGTCTAGAAGTGCTTTGCACATCTCTCATGGGAAAAATATCCTCGAAGAATGTAGCATCTTTAGACTCCATGATCGTACCGCAACCTTCACATCGTGTACATCAGATTTCACCACAAGAAATCTACAGCCAACGCTATGCTTCGCATAGCCCAGAAAAACGCAGTACACGGTCTTTGGTCCCAACTTACGCTTTTTGGTTATCGGCACGTTGACTTTCACCAAACAACCCCAAGTACGCAAGTATGAGAGTGTATTTCTTTTCTTTTCCCATTGCTCAAATGGAGTAGTCTCATTATCCTTCGTGGGAACTTTATTCAGGACATGACATGATGTCAATACAACCTCCCCCCACCATGCCTTGGATAAACCCGATGTATCTAACATGGCGTTAACCATGTCTGTTAGAGTACGGTTTTTCCGTTCGGCAACCCCGTTTGACTCGGGTGAGTAGGGAGGCATCCTCTCATGAATAATATCATGTTCCACACGGAATAAATTGAACTCATTAGAAAAGTACTCTCCACCACGATCAGACTGAACTCGTTTTATTTTATTTTCAAGTTGGTTCTCAACTTCTGCCTTATAAATTTTAAAGTAGTGTAGAGCCTCATCCTTAGTATTTAACAAATACACATAGCAGAATCTAGTGGAATCATCAATCAACGTCATGAAATATTTCTTTCCACCTTTAGTCAACACACCATTTATTTCGCAAAGATCTGAATGTATGAGCTCTAGCGGTGCCAGGTGTCTCTCCTTCGCAGCCTTGTGAGGCTTACGAGGTTGCTTAGCTTGCACACACGCATGGCACTTAGAGCCTTTGTCTAAAGTGAAACACGGGATTAAATCCATCTTAGCTAGCCGCGTCATACAACCGAAATTAATGTGACAAAGACGTGAATTCCAAACCTCACATTCGTTCACATTAGAATGAATTTGGTTCATGACGTTATTACAGAAATCTGCTAGGTAAAGGCGGAACAAACCTCCGCAATCATATCATTTTCCAACAAACAGTCCATACCGAGATACGACTACCTTATTGGACTCAAATACTAACTTAAACCCTTCTTTACATAGAAGGGAGCCACTAACGAGATTCTTCTTGATAGAGGGGACATGTTGCACGTTCTTCAGTTGCACGATCTTTCCCGAAGTAAACTCAGATCTACCGTGCCAGCACCATGAACAGAAACAAGCGAGCCATTCCCCATCAGGACGGAGCAATCTTGTGCGACTTGGTAAGAAGAGAATAATGACATATCAGCACACACATGAATGTTGGCCCCTGTGTCAACCCACCAATCGGTGGATTGACAAACTGACAGTACAGTAAACAAATTACCATACCCAGTTGCCCCATCACTGTTGCTCATAGTAACATTGACAGACCTGGAGTCTTGTCCCGACTTCTTGTACTTGTTTGGGCACTTGTTTGCCCAATGTTCCTCTGAACCACAAGTAAAGCAGCCATCTCTCTTTTTGTCTTTCTTCTTACCCTTCTTCTTGAAGGTAGTATTCTGCTGGACAGAGTTCTTTCCCTTGAACTTGTGGAAATTCTTCTGCACCACATTGGCGCTAGAAGAACCCTCTGCCACTTTCACGTGTGAGTCCTTTGCTCTCGAGTTCTGCTCAACACTTAGATGACCGATGACATTCTCAACAGAGAATTCACGTCTCAAGTACTTGAGAAAAGTAGCAAAGTTCCTCCATGCAGGAGCGAGTTTTGCAATAATGCAACCCGCGACAAACTTGTCCGGTAACTCACACTTCAGGAGCTCCAGCTCCTTAGCAAGGCACTGTATCTCATGAGCCTAGTCCAAAACAGGACGGTTATCAACCATCCTGTAATCATGGAACTGTTCCATAGCATACAGTTCGCTTCCAGCATCGGTTGCGTCGAACTTGCTTCGAGCGCACCCACAAGTTTTTGGCAACACGCATATGGAGATATGCGTCAACCAAATTGTCTCTGATCACAGTAGGAACGACTCCCACAAAGACAGTGGTGGCCTCCCTGAACGCCTTCTCCTGTTCAGGAGCAATCGTTCCTACGGGATCCACAACACCGACCCAGAACACGTTCATAGCCGTGAGCCACAAGGTGGTCCTCGTTTGCCAACGCTTAAAATGCGTTCCGGTAAACTTTTCCGGTTCGGCTCGGCTCATTCCTGCAACCCGCGATGCGCGTCGTGACGAGGCGAGGCATGGCGTGGCGAGGCGGGCGGCGGAGGAGGAGGAGGAGCTCGCGTGTACAACTCCTCTTCCCAAGCTCCCAATGACAAGTGATAGAGCAGCACTTATAAAGGGGTAGGGGCTCACTCTTTACTATTGTAGCAGTTTGGTACTAAACTTTCCACCACTTGCTATCACTTGCCGTGCACAGTTGGTGTATTTTATTTGAGTTTACTTCAAGTTTGCTACGACCGGGTGTTAAACAAAGTTTCCAAGTTGCCACGTAACCGCGTGCACGACTTTCCGAAAGGTTTAACCCTGCAGGGGTGCTCCAACTCATCCATCACAAACTAACCACAAGCTGCGTTGGAATTCCTCAACCGCGGGATAACCCGTAGTATTTGCGGAATCCCGATGGAAAATCTCAACTTCGAGATAGCCCAAAGTGTCGTCGAAATCCAGCGCACAAGACATTCGATAAAGGTAAAACAAATCCAGCAAGGCCGCCTAACGTGCCGACAATCCCGATAGGGCCACGTATCTCATTCTCAGGGCACAACCAGATGAGCGCAGCGTACAGTGGCCTGATAGACATCTCCCGAGTTGCCCCGGGTTGGCCCCGCACACGACTCTGTTTTGGACCAGCACCAGCAGCACTGGCCCCCCTGTATTATGTTGGATAACGAACCTCGGGTAGCGCTAACTCCCTATGCGTCAAGTTATTTATTAGAATTATTATGTTGGGCAAATGTAGTACCAAAGTTGGGCCTTGCCAGACAAGTTTTATCCTAAAACGAAAATCAAGGGGGTCCCCATAACAACCCCGAGCATGTTAGGAGCGCTCAATATGGAACATAACATCGGTACACAAGTAACTAGGGCGGCAAGAGTGGAACAAAACACTGAGCAAAAGGCCAAGCCTTCCACCCTTTACCAAGTATATATGTGCATTAAATTAAATAGCAATAATATTGTGATATATCAAAAGGATATCCATGTTGGCACATGGAAATAATTGCACCTGCAACTAGCAACGCTATAAGAAGGGCTGAGCAAGCGGTAACATAGCCAAACAGTGTTTTGCTGGGACGTGGAGGGGTTAGAGGCTTTTCATGGCAATTTGGAAGGCTTGACATACAAGTGGTAGGTAGCGAGACAAGCGATAGAAAACGAGACATCTAGCATGACAATGATAGTAATGGTATCCAGGGAAATGGTCATCTTGCCTGAGATCTCGCTTGGAAGAAGATCGAATCCATGAAGAAGACGAGCCAACGTAGTCGAACGAATCCTCACACTCGGAACGCTTTCGGATCTCTATCGAGAAGAAGCAATCCGGAAACAACAATCAACACATGAGAACACCACAACAAATGCATGACATGATGCGCAAACAAATATGATGCATGTCCGGTTTAATTATGCACGACATGGCAAGCACAACAAGCAAATACTACACATTAAGTGAAGCTCAACATGCATCGAGTTACATATGGACGAAACTCCACATTTGTATCATTTAATTCACTCTCGTATAGGTACTCATCAATATTAAATGTGGTTAAGATGGGTGGTCATGGCATAGGTTGAAGAAGGAATTACGCAATTTTGAATGGAGAGGGAGAACTTACTTATAACAAAATAATAACTCTCCATGTTAAGAGAAATGCGGTTAAAGTTGTTTAACTAAACAATCATTTTAAATGTTGTTTATCATGGCAAGAGGTGAAGCATGAACAACTACATCATCTAGGCATTTTAAATGAGGCCGAAAACAACATATAGCATTTCCGGAACGACCTCATATGCATATTATGAATTTGGTTCAGATCTGTCCTAAGCATATTTTAGAGTTGTTAAACAGCAAAAGTAATGCCACCATGTGACTCTACACATTTTTCTAGCCAAGTTACCTATATAAAACATTTTAAACGGAGCTACTGTTATTTAGTTATGAGAGAAACCGTGTAGCAAGTCATTAGGCAATTTTTAATGCAACATCATGTTAAATGTTTTTAACATGCATGAGGATGATATAATCAATCAATGCAAATTGAAGAACACGTTGGCATATAATATGATATAGAGAAATTGTGGCCATGACGGAAAGAATTGGGTGCCACGGCGACGAAAACGAAAACGGCGCCACGGCAACGTTCCGGTTCCGGCAACCCGTCGAGATGCCGACGCAAAAGAAAGTGTGGCCGTGTACGTGTCATGCAAAGATGGTGGGGTGATCCCGATAACCGGGTGTCCCACATGCCGGTGACACGGATGTTGTGGTACCTGGAAACTAACAAAACAATACACAATGCAACAAGTGGATCAGGAGGGGGTGTGTGCACGTTTGGGAAAAAGAAAAAGAAAAAAAACAGAGAGGCAAAAGAATTGTGCCTAACTAGGAATTGATCCTAAGACCTCCAGGATGTGGCTCTGATACCAACTTGTAACGCCCAAGATGCAATCCTATCCTTATTTTGGCATGAGGGCCTCGACAGGGATAGAAGCGCATCTTGTCATTTTGCAAGAATGGATATCATTACAAGTACATGTAAAGAAGAGATGAGTATATGGAATTGGCTTACACTCGCCACAAGCTACATCAATATCACATCAATACAACAACATATCCAAACATCATACAGAAGAGCAGGGTCCGACTACGGACGAAAACAAACGAGAAAATGACATCCATCCTTGCTATCCCAGGCTGCCGGCCTGGAACCCATCCTAGATCGATGAAGAAGAAGAAGAACTCCAAATCAAAACAAGCATCGCGCTCACGTCAAATCATCGCATTGCCTGTACCTGCAACTGTTGTTGTAGTAATCTGTGAGTCACATGGACTCAGCAATCTCATTTCCAAGGGTATCAAGACTATTAAAGCTTAATGGGTGAGGTATGGATAAGTGGTGAGGCTGCAGCAAGCACTAAACGTTTGTTTGAGTAGCTAACTTATGAGCACAAGAATAAAGGGGGATGATCGTCGCATAAACGGACGTGAACTAGTAATGATCTCTAAGAGATCCTGAACACCTACTTACGTACAAACATAACCCCACCGTGTTCTCTCTCGATTCAGAAATAACGAGAAGAGACAGTCACGGTTACGCACACGGTTGGTGTGTTTTATTTGAGTTTACTTCAAGTTTGCTATGACTGGGTGTTAAACAAAGTTTCCAAGTTGCCACGTAACCGCGGGCACGGCTTTCCAAAAGATTTAACCCTGCAGGGGTGCTCCAACTCATCCATCACAAACTAACCACAAGCTGCGTTGGAATTCCTCAACTGCGGAATCACCCGTAGTATTTGCGGGAATCCCGATGGAAAATCTCAACTTCGAGATAGCCCGAAGTGTCGTCGAAATCCCGCGCACAAGACGTTCGAGAAAGGTAAAACAAATCCAGCAAGGCCGCCCGACGTGTCGACGAACCCGATAGGAGCCGCGTATCTCGTCCTCAGGACATGACCGGATGGGACTAGCTACGGGGAAAACCAATCCCCGAGTTTCCTTGAGGCGGCCCCGCAGGCAGCCCGTTTGGGACCAACACCATCAGCACTGGCCCCCCCTGTATTATGTTGAATTAATCCTCGGGTTCATGACGCCCTATGCATTACTAACGGTGTTCAATATTATTATGTTGAGCAAATGTAGTACCAATGTTGGGCCTTGCCAAATGAGTTTTATCCCAAAACGAAAGTCAAGGGGGTCCCCATAACAACCCCGAGCATGTTAGGAGCGCTCAATATGGAACATAACACCGGTACACAAGTAACCAGGGCGGCAAAAGTGGAACAAAACACCGAGCAAAAGGCCAAGCCTTCCACCTTTTACCAAGTATATATGTACATTAAATTAAATAGCAGTAATATTGTGATAGCTCAAAAACATCCATGTTTGCACATGGAAACAATTGCACCTGCAACTAGCAACACGATAAGAAAGGCTGAGCAAGCGGTAATGTAGCCAAACAATAGTTTGCTGGGATGTAGAGGGGTTAGAGGCTTTTCATGGCAATTTGGGAGGCTTGACGAACAAGTGGTAGGTAGCGAGACAAGCGATAGAAACGAGACATCTAGCATGGCAATGATAGTAATGGTATCCAGGGAAATTGTCATCTTGTCTGAGATCCCGCTTGGAAGAAGAACGAATCCATGAAGAAGACGAGCCAACGTAGTCGAACGAATCCTCACACTCCGAACGCTTTCGGAACTCTACCGAGAAGAAGCAATCCGGAAACAATAATCAACACATGATAGACCACAACATATGCATGACATGATGCGCAAAAAAATATGATGCATGTCCGGTTTAATTATGCAAGACATGGCACAACACAACAATCAATTAATACACATTAAGTGAAGTTCAATATGCAACTCCACGTTCAAATTATTTAGTTCACTCTCGTTTAGGTACTTATCAATATTAAATGTTGTTAACATGGGTGGTCATGGCATAAGGTGAAGATGGAATTAAAGCAATTTTAAATGGAGAAGGAGAACATACATAAAACAAAACAATAACTCTCCATATTATGAGAAATGTGGTTAATGTTGTTTAACTAAATAATCATTTTAAATGTTGTTAAACATGGCAAGAGGCGAAGCATACACAACTATATCATCTAGGCATTTTAAATGAGGCCGGAAGCAACATATAGCATTTCCGAAACGACCTCACATGCAAATTATGAATTTGGTACAGATCTGTCCTAACACAATTTTATATTTGTTAAACAGCAAAATAAAGTGTGCTATTAGATTCTACATGTTTTTCTAGTCAAGTTACATATAAAGAACATTTTACTTGGAGCTACGGTTATATAGTTATCAAATAACTCATTTTAGCATGGCAAATACGCAAATTAATGCAAACAGCAAGGTTACACATTTTAAACATGGATGAAAGTTGTATATTCTGAATCTACACGAAATTCTAAGCATTTTTCATGTACAAAGTTTTTACATCCGATGTATGGTTGAAAAGTTATTAAATGCATGAACTTC
Organism: Elymus sibiricus; assembly: GCA_039707655.1. Lineage (NCBI taxonomy): Eukaryota > Viridiplantae > Streptophyta > Magnoliopsida > Poales > Poaceae > Elymus > Elymus sibiricus. The sequence continues at coordinate 62,399,588 of CM077665.1, forward strand.
GGGCACTTTTCTGTAAAACTGGCGTTCCTGTGGATAATTGCAAAAATCGCATGGACAGAAAAAACAACTATCGGGCCAAAACTGAACAGAGGCCCAACACTGCACATGGGCGCAACATACAATATGTTGCATAGGGCGAGGGATAGGAGGGCGGAGCGCTCACCTCGCTGGGCTTCGGCCCAGATCGGAAGCAGAGGGGGCCGGCGGTTGAGGCTAGTTGGGCCTCGCGCTGGGAGGCGGCCCACGTGCTGGTGACCCACGGGGCCGACGCGGTCGTCTCCTCCCCTGTGCCCGCACGAGGCAGGAGACCATGACGGCACAAGGAGCACGGGCGGCGGCATGGAGGGGCTCCGGCGGGCAAGGGGACTGGCGGGCGACGAGAATGGATGGATCTGGACATGGGGGGTCAGATCCGGGCGGTGGCGCGCTCGGAGGTCGCCTGTCAGAGTAGATGGTTGTCCAGCTCCTGTGCAAGATGAGGGAGAGAGAGATGAGCAGAGAGGGAGACAGGAGGGAGCAGACACGGGGCAGCTCTCGGGGTTGACCTGGCTGGCGACGGGGCTACTCCGGTGGCCGGACTAGGCGGCGCTCCGGCGAGGGTCGGCGGGGTCGGCGGGGCGAGCTCGAATGAGCAGCTCCCATGAGATGCGGGGCTTCGGTTGCGGGCGGCGGCGGTTTCGGGCCCGGGCGGGCCTCAGATGGGCTCGGCGGGCCCGACGGCTGGAGGTGGGAGGCAGGCGCGGGTGGCGGCGGCTGGGGGTTGGGCTCGCACGGAATTTGAGGAGAGGGGCTAGGGTTGCGAGGCTAGGGGTCTATTTATAGCAATTGGGGCTAGGGTTAGCAATTTTCGTCCGGATTCGGACCGTAGGATCGCGATCGGACGACTCCCACGATGGTTAGGGGCTAGGCTAGGCTAGTGGGCTGTGTAGGTGTTGTTGGCTGAGATGAGAGAGAGAATGCGGCTCGGCACCACGTTTTTGAAATACCGAGAACTCCTGATATTAAACCGATGACGGTGCCGCTACGGTTGACCGTTGGGGTACCAAACGACCTCCGATTGCGGCGAAATTAGGCAGGCGGTCTAGCTAGAATATAACAAGACCGCATGCCAACTTTCGACCCAATTCGAGAATATTTTTCGCGCGCTTTTTAAAACATTTTCTAAACGAATGCCGCGGGCGCGTGCGAGTGTGGTTGGTCTCAAAACGGTCATCAACGAGAACGGAGATAACCGACGACTACGAACGAATGCAGTTTTAAAAAAACGAGTGACGATGCTATGTAGATGATGCGAATGATGCGATGATGAATGCGACAAACAAAAGAGTCACACGATGACAACGACATAAAAAGGGAATCTTCTGGAGCGTCGGTCCCGGGCTGTTACAACTCTCCTCCACTTACAAGAGATCTCGACCCGAGATCTTAGAATGAGAAGGGGAAGAGAAAGAGAAGAGTAACTTAGTTGCTTCTTTGACCAACGAGTGAAATCAACAAAACTTTGAGGTTGCCAAGAGATGAAGAATGGCACGAGGCACAAGCACGAATTCAAAAGAAATTTGGGCAGCATTTCGGTTGAAATAGAAGGAAACTTGATAAGATAGCAAGAACTTGAGAAGAGGGCCCAACACTCCGGTTAAATGGATAAGCAAGGAAAGAACAAGATCTTGACAAACCGAGATGATGGGATGAATAGAGCAGCCTCACAATGCTTCCGGAACAAAAAGAATGAAGCTAGATCATTGGAGAGAAAGCACGAGAAGAAAATGACAACTTATACCACAATTGAATTAGAAAAGCATCATTAAAAAGAAAGATTGGACGGAGTTGTTGGAAAATCAACAACGAAAGAAAGCTTGTTGTAGGCTTATGGAAAACATCTCAAGATAATGAGGTGACAACCGGCCACAAACGGAATCAATTGATTGGTTGAGATCGACAAAGAGATGAAAACTTCTTTCACCAAGAGGAGGAGGAGAAAACTTGGATCGTTATGAGCACCGCAATTAGCAACAATCCTTAGGAAACGCTTTAGGTGAAATCCAATCCAAGATAACTCCAAGAAAGAAATGATGGGTTTACATATCTCATTCTTGAAAAAAAAATTCTTCGAGACTCCTAATGAATCAAGAATGCTATAACACCACCTCAAAAGATAAGGGAGAATAAATTGCATTTGGGAGACAAAGAACACTTGAGGTACTATCACCAGAATATGGGCCATAAAGATTAACCAGGGATTATTGTTTTATATGGGCCTAACCTCATCTATAATCCAACAATTTATGCACGAGAGAAAATGTTTTGTTAACATATAGACCCTCTCTCACATGTGTGGTAATCTTCGCTCGCTTTGCACGAGTGTCCGTCCACGGGATCAAGCAAGCCTCATTTCTTCGGGACCAACTATATCCATCCATTCATTTACGTAATCTCTACCTAATATTAAAGGGAGGATTGTTTCTCCACTTTTTTTGGTCATCCAAACCTTTTAGTACGTCGTCCTGTTTTTTCTTTTGTCGGTTGTTTGCGTGAAAAAGCCCGTAAAAATAAAGTGCGCTGCCAGGACTCGATCCCCGCTCGCTTAGATTAAGCCCACATGCACAAACCAGGCCAACTAGCCACAATGTTGATTGACAATGGAAAGAAATATTCTCTTTTATATTGGTTCTAAATGAATTTTGTAAAAAAACGTAGAAGCTAGACCTCGCTCTGCATCCCCATCCGCTAGCTCATCACTCCGCTGCCCACGCCGCCATCTCGCAATGGCGACCGCCGGCCCTGCACCCGCCCACTACTCACCGCTCGATCTGGCCGCTCACTGCTTCGCCACACCCGCCGCTCACCACTCCGTCGCCGTCCGTCTCTCTGACTCCTCCACCTCCATCCAACTCGCATAGTCCCAGTGCCATGTCCATGCGGGATAACGAAACTTGCTCGAGCACGCGTCCATGGGCTGTACGTGCCGCTGCGGTTTCCACCCCCCGTCACGCTGTCCAACGATAAACTCCAATCGATAGGAAACGTCACGGTGGTGGCCTCCCCCGGTGGATTCCTGGTAACGGCCTGATGGACATAGACATGGGGATGTCGCAATGAAGATCCCCCAGTTCAACTCGCTGCTCCGGGGTTACTGTGGTGGCAAGCCGGTGACCAAGCTCAACACCCGGTTCTGCATCAGTGCGAGGGGTGGTGGCGCTTCGATGAGGAGATAGGTGTGTGCCTTCGTCAGTTCCTTTGTGTACTTTCACTTTTCAATTACAAAATGCTATCAGTGAGTCCATGGTGAGTCATTATCAGCCAAATTAGGGGGAGTTCTACTGCTCTAGGCAGTAGATCAGGAAGCAACAAGCCCCCGTCTCGAATATTGCTGAACTAGCTAAAAGCTTTAGTTGTAACACTTGCTCTGAACTTTACTCCACAAGCATGTTTTCAGAAAATTGTAGTGGATGTTTCTCAACAGTTCCTATACTTATACATACACATATAGTGGGAAATGAATTGCCCTTAGATATAGTTGTGCTCTTCTGAACTACAACATACAGTGGGGCAATTAATTATAGTAGTTCAATACTACTTATATTTCATCATTGATTGCATCACTGTCCATTCAAATGACGGACTGAACTTGGCCAGGGACCATGAGATCTAGCATATCTACCCAGCCCATGATCTACTTGGTTGCAGACTCGACGCACCAGGGATGTGCAGCACTATTGAAAACGATTCCTCTGCTCCCTAATGTCCATGTACGCATCGAACAGTCTTTATATGCAGGTCCAGTGAATTGCAGCGCCTCAAAAACTGCCAAGCAAGCGGTTTCCAAAATTAACCTGCCAGTGTTCCATTCATGTGGACGAGTGAGAGCACAAGAAACAGCCTCAACTTCTGCTTCCTTGGCGGTGTCCGAGCACTGTCGAAGTTCAGTTCCCAGCAAGAACAACATCTGTCCTATGGGCTGGAATGCCTATTCCTGTTACAACGTACTTCCCATTTTCTATGGGTACGTAATTAATCCCTTACAATTTCAATCAATCATGTATTGTTGCGACTCTCATATATACGATGCCTTTGCAAGAAGAACTGTGAGTGTTCTATATTCTGAAGTCTGTATTTTCAAATAGAGATTCAGAAACTAAAATGGTTCTCAAGTTCTATCTGGTGCTTGATGCATTTACCTTCTCACATACTGAGATAGTTTTCCTTCTCTCTTGTGGTGCCACAAGAATAATTGCGAGGTAGGGATGTTGATTCTAAGTTTCCAGTTCCAATAGTATTTAGAAAATAGCAAATTTTATTTTTATGCGAGAATTTTGTTCTTAAGTTTCTGGGAGTATTCAGAGTTAGTTTTCTCTTATTTTGTGTGGTTTGCAGGCGCTAAGCATCCTTGGGTGTTCTTTCGTAATACTTATCATGAGCAAAATCTTAAGAAAATTGTATGCTGCTGGCAGCATGGACTAATGTTTCTGAATATCTCCGTGCATGTTTCCCTCGACTTTTCACCCGTTGCAACGCACGGGCATGTTTGCTAGTAATACTAAAAACAATCCATTCATTTACGTGACTTGGCCTCAACATTTTCTGATTTTAAACAAGAGGATATTCCTTCGCAGCCAAGGCGAACGTAGGCGCTACGAAAGTCCAAAAAACGAATGCACGGGCGCCACCAACAACCGCACGATCGGGATCGAGCGGACGATACACAACCACCATCCCAGCCGCCCGTCCGACGATCCAGAGGCCCCGGATAAACCCTAGGCACCCGTGAGATCCTATATAAAGCGGGGGCCGACGGCACCACCTCCTCCTCCTCCCACCCCATCCCCGCCGCAGGCTTTGACTCCATCCCCTCCCCCTCGTCCCCGGCCAGCCAGGTACCCCTCCTCGCCGCCCGCCGGCCGTTCCCGCGCCGGCGGTTACTTCCTCCCGCTCGTACGCCGTCGCATGTGTAGGTCGTTCGCGCGCCAGTAGCTGATATATGGGTAGATCTGCTCGGTGGTGTTTCTTGGCCTGTCGCGTGATCTGATTACCCGGATCTGCTCGGTTTGATTTCGAGCCTGTCGCATGAGCTTGCTGCGTTGGTCTGTTAGGCTCCGAATCTGTGTAATTTTGGATTCCGAGCACCGTCATATAGTTTGATAGCTTGATGCGATCTGTGCGTCTCTTGTTCTTAACTAGCCCAGCCGTGGACAGATCAGTTTATTTGCAGTCGTTGGGCTAGGTAGATCTTGTGACATATATCTCGATTGCATGTTAATTGATTGATCCTGCAGCACCAGTTTGTAGCATCCTGCAGTTTTTAGGCCGATTGGTACATAATTCCTCTAGTTTGGATATGAAACAGTTTGCACTGGTATTGTGAGCAATTTGGAGATGCAAAAAAGTGCCCATCGTCTAATGGTAAAGACTGAAGGCCTCCTTGCGGGGCCTTCTCATATAGGTTCGATTCCTATTGGGTGCTTCTGCAGACGATCCCCCTCCCTGCATCTCCAATTTGCTCTCAACCTGAATTGCCTTGTTAAGTAGTTGCCTTGCCTGCTAATCTTGCCCTTTTAGATTAGTTCATGCTTGGCTACTTGGCAAGGTATTCTGGTCTGTAGGTTTACCCTAATCTTTTGTTCAGAGTCGTTTTGATATATTTTTAATTTTGCATGTTCATCAGATTTAGTTTTGCATGCTTATGGGATGAATTTGAATAAATGCAGTGGCACTTTGCAGTGTCTAACTATGTTTGTCATCCTTTGCCATTGATGCTAATGAAATCTACAATGCTTACACTGAATTTAACTCTTCTTGCGGGCACTGTTTTTGTACTTTGATGGTTTGATGCAGTGTTACTGTTTAAGAATTACATGGATTAGTCCATTTTTAGCTGTTATGTAGTTTGAAGTCTAGTGCTTGCCTGTCAAGTGTTGCCTGATAAATTGTATGTTTACCAATGTTTTTTATGGTTTAATTTTATTATTGTTCCAAATTATCACTGTTACTCATTTGAATGTAAAACAGTAGTATTGGATATCTTGAACTCTTATCACCACCCCTAATTGTCTATGCAGGTAGTTAACAGCTCCAGCAGCCATGGGTAAGGAGAAGATCCACATCAGCATTGTGGTCATTGGCCATGTCGACTCTGGCAAGTCAACTACGACTGGCCACCTCATCTACAAGCTTGGAGGCATTGACAAGCGTGTCATCGAGAGGTTCGAGAAGGAAGCTGCTGAGATGAACAAGAGGTCATTCAAGTACGCCTGGGTGCTTGACAAGCTCAAGGCTGAGCGCGAGAGGGGTATCACCATCGATATCGCCCTGTGGAAGTTTGAGACCACCAAGTACTCCTGCACTGTCATTGATGCTCCGGGTCACCGTGATTTCATCAAGAACATGATCACTGGGACCTCCCAGGCTGATTGTGCTGTGCTTATCATTGACTCCACCACTGGTGGTTTTGAGGCTGGTATCTCCAAGGATGGCCAGACCCGTGAGCACGCTCTCCTTGCTTTCACTCTTGGTGTGAAGCAGATGATCTGCTGCTGTAACAAGGTATACTTGCTATTCAACTTTATATGATTTGTTTACTCTCTGAAGTCATGTCAATGTTCAAATATCCCGTAAACTGATTGACATCTCTTTGCTATCCACTTGATGTTAAGGTACTGAAATATGCTATATACTGATTTGAAATCCTTTTGCAGTCCACTTGTAAGGTTCAGATTTACTTTAATCAATTTCAATGTTCATTAGTACAGTAGCTGTAAACTGAAATATCATCTGTCCACTGTTTTTTTTTTCTTAATTTAAAAATGTGCCATGTTGATATATGCTTGATGTGTGAAGGTTCAGAATTACTTAGTAAGTGTCCAGTCTCATTAGTACCACTGAATTGCCTCTAATTGTCTTTTGTCATGTTGCTAATCTGTGGTGATTTCGTAGCATAACTTCACCCAGTAGTTTTCATCATATATGTTAATTGTCCAGTGAACTGTTTGTTTTCTTGTTATCTCTTATTCCCTGCAACTTCCATCACACCAGTACTTGCAGATTTCTCATGTTTGTGTTTGTTTGCATCACTACTTTTCAATAATTGTGTTTTATCTTATGGGATTGCTCCTATTATCTGTTGCAGATGGACGCCACCACTCCCAAGTACTCGAAGGCCCGTTACGATGAAATTGTCAAGGAAGTCTCTTCATACCTGAAGAAGGTCGGTTACAACCCTGACAAGGTTCCCTTCGTCCCCATCTCTGGATTTGAGGGTGACAACATGATTGAGAGGTCCAGCAACCTTGACTGGTACAAGGGCCCGACCCTGCTTGAGGCTCTTGACCAGATCAATGAGCCCAAGAGGCCCTCAGACAAGCCCCTGCGTCTTCCCCTTCAGGATGTGTACAAGATTGGTGGCATTGGAACTGTGCCAGTGGGGCGTGTTGAGACTGGAGTTATCAAGCCAGGCATGGTTGTCACCTTTGGCCCTACTGGCCTGACCACTGAGGTCAAGTCTGTTGAGATGCACCACGAGTCTCTCCTGGAGGCGCTTCCAGGTGACAACGTTGGCTTCAACGTCAAGAACGTGGCTGTCAAGGATCTCAAGCGTGGGTACGTGGCCTCCAACTCCAAGGACGACCCCGCCAAGGAGGCTGCCAACTTCACCGCCCAGGTCATCATCATGAACCACCCCGGCCAGATCAGCAACGGCTATGCCCCGGTGCTGGACTGCCACACGTCCCACATCGCTGTCAAGTTCGCTGAGATCCAGACCAAGATTGACCGGCGGTCTGGCAAGGAGCTGGAGGCGGCGCCCAAGTTCCTCAAGAACGGTGACGCCGGGTTCGTCAAGATGATTCCCACCAAGCCCATGGTGGTGGAGACCTTCGCCCAGTACCCTCCCCTTGGCCGCTTTGCTGTGCGTGACATGAGGCAGACGGTTGCTGTTGGTGTGATCAAGAGCGTGGAGAAGAAGGAGCCGACCGGCGCCAAGGTGACCAAGGCTGCGATCAAGAAGAAATGAGATGGTGTCAGGTTCTTTACCACATCTGTAGCGGTGGTGGTATTTGGTGGTAGCCATGGTTGTTTTGAAAACTTGTTAAGCTTCTGTTATTTGTGTCGAGCAGGGTTCGAACTGCTTATTGCTCTAGTCACTGTATCGTTCGGTTGTGTTGGTGAAACTTTGTCAGTTAATGTTGCTACTATATATAGTCTTTGGAGTCATTTTATATCAGTTGATGATCATGTTTTTTGGCTGCATAGTTGAATTTCTGTTTTCCTCGACTACTCACAACAATTATGTGCTGATGTCTGGATTTTTTCCAGTCCCTGTTCTTCTTTACATCCAAGATTCCCAGGATGGCAGGATGAATATTTCTTTTGTCTTCAATGTTTTACTCCTTACTTTTTCGTGCATTTTTTAAATATTATGTACGGGAATAAAAATGTGTTCCCTTTAGTCCTTGTACAATTCCAATTTTATGGAAATGAATGGCTGTATCGAGAGCTCTTAGGCAACTTGGAGCCTCGCGATGTGCCCTTAAAAAAAATAAACTATGACTATGAAACCCGCTTTTTGAAATGTGCAGGCAGAATCCTCGCATGCCAAGGCAAGGAGATCTACAATCTCAAAGACCTAGTTGATCTTACGATTTAGAAAACGAGCGGGCAAAACACACACGAGGGCCACCATTGTTCTTGATCTATAGGAGGTGTTTGTTTCATGCCATTAGATATATTTTTTACGGCGATTTCGTTTACAATACGAGGAGATAAAATCAGGGGCAGGTTAGGATGGCAGCTCAGATGTATAACATTTCTTCGCCAAACAGTCAGTATGCCTACCCTTTGCAGAAAATAAACTACTATCCCGAAGTTCTTAGAGATCTAAAGATACTCCATGGTTGGCAATCCATGATTACACTCCATGGTTGTATTTGTAGCTCTCATGTAGCGCAATTCTTGTTTGGTTCGTTTGGGCTGTAGTTGGTTAACGGGGTATCAGTTTCCGGTGTAGTAGAAAACCGATTCCGCTAAAAACGTTGTGTAAAGGAAAAGCAGAGCAATGGTTGTCAAAAAAATAAAAGAGCGTCACCCCCGATCTCGCATCATCCCTTATATCCTCCAATGCCCCGATCATTTCTCCACCTAAAGCTCTGCCAAAGCCCCCGACCTCGCCATTCCCCTTGGCCCAACCATCTTCGCTATCCACGACCCCCATCCAACCCGCAAATCTAATGACAAAGCCCCATGTTCCTTTCTCAGCTGGCAGCTTGAACACAACGCCACCGGCCATCGGCTGCTCGAGGCTGGCTTGCAACTCTCGCTCAAGGTGCTGGGCTGCGATGGAGCCTCATGATTGAACTATGCTGGGAGGAACACCGAAATCGAGCTAGCCTTCCACTATAGAGAAGATTTGTGAGTTGTGATGAATTTATGAATTTTGTCGTAATAGCCTTGCCCTTCAGATTCTCCTTGTAAGCGAGAACTTGCTACCAGGCCTCATCGAGCTCATAAGCTTGCTTTCTAGGCGAGCCGGTTCTGGTCCCGAGCCAATTTTACCGCTGACTTTAGTATATTGTTCCAAGCATGGTCGTGATGCAGACTGCCAATCTTTGTGTCCAACACGTCAAGATCATGCTCGCCGAATTCGCTTGGTGGCCGAGGTTCCGCGTCAGCGTCGCGTGGTGGACTATCCTCTCCCGGTCTGTATTCGGGGTCTTCTCCCGTGCCATTCCCTGGGCTTCGGATTGTGTGATTCATGCCCACCATGTAGCACTCCTTGACGGAGGTTCCCTGCCACGGGCGAGGGGCACCGTGGATGGCGGCTGGTTGTCTCCAGACTCGCTTGTCTCCTTCTCCATGTCTTTCGCCTTCTCGGTGGCGCCCTTAAGGATGCTAGTGAGGTCCTCGATATTCATGATCATCTGATGGGTGGTGGGCGGGTCGAAAAATTCGACTTCTTCCGGCAGCTCCTGGATTCGATCTGACATCAATTCCGGGTAAAACCGGCTCTGGATCTCGGGTGACACTAAACTCTAGAGGATCGGTTCTCCCCGGGAATCCATGACGTTCTCTAGGTTGTCGAATCTGACGATCCGACTTGGAGCCAAACTCTTGACCTTGTCGAGGTGGCCAGTCGAGTCGGCGGGTGGCGGAACCAAAGACAAACATTTGGATTGTCACGTAGATCGTGCTAGATCTGATCTAGACTGCCATCAAGACACTGAGTTCTCTTAGCAAGACCTGCATGAGCCACCACTCTTAGGGCTAATTCTGGCAGATCTTCTGCTTGTGTATATTGCGATTGGGGTATTCACAAAGTAAATGTGAATATCAAGGGATTGTCTGATGATCTATCGACGAGCCCGTCCCAAGCTTATATAAATTACCAAGGGTCCTAGGGTTACATATCCTAGTCAATTACGTTGGTGGGGGTAGAGTCCAACACCGCTCCGGTATTATCACATAGTGTGCCGCAAGAATAGTAAATCAAAGAGGGATCCCAGGATTCTGGCATGCATTATATTTTGCATATTGTAAAGACTACATTATCTACAAGTCATAAGTCATAGTTGTGTGCAGACTTGACAACACATTCTCTTGAGATGCAAGATAAAAAAGCTAAGGAACTAAAAGTGAAGAAACTGAAAAGAATATATAAATAGAAATTCACCAAATAGAGTCCCACAATGATGACGCCATTCATGTGGCCCTGCATGCCTCCTACGTAGAGGAGGAGAGCCTCACATTTGTTTTTTAACACATTACAATCATTGATGCTCACACACGCATACACTCACACCTATGAATGCATGCACACACACCCTATTCCTATGGATACTTTCGAGATACTGAGGTGACACAACATCTTGAGATTAACAAAGTTAACGCGTCGTAGTCGATCGGAATGTATCCTTCCACTGAACAAACATCACCGAAAAGCCTGAAATAAATCTAGGAAAATGCGAGCATCACTACCACATCTAGGAATTGAACCCTCGTAGGTTGGTTCTATCATAAGGAACCTAACCATCTGAGCTATACTCAGTTCACAACCTCACATGTGTTAAAGTCGCTCGCTGCACACACGTATGATTGCAACCTTGACATGGAGAAATGTGATAGGTAGTAGGAGTCTTAGGAGGATGAGGTCGATGGCATGCCCCCAGCCGGTAGGTGAGGAGGAATGGATGAGGTTATATTCTGTGAAGAGTGCAAAATTTAAGATGGAGAAGAGGAATGGGTTTATAAGTTTTAAACAACGAAGTAGTGTGATGAGATCGGATAACAATTTGGAAACCGGAAGGGCAAGTGAAGTCACTACCGCATGATCGTGGAGAATACCACTACGAGGGAAATGAAAGGTGCAAGATGAATAGCCAGAGGTAGCATTCAGACTGCATGAAGCAGTACCTGATTGGCAGTGAGTTGTTGGTGATGTGGCTTCACTGTAGGATATTGAAAGGCAATGAAACTGCATGAAGTACTAGCTGAAAGGCAGTGGATTGCTGGCTTGGGAAGAAAACGTGATGATGTGGCTTTACCGTAGCGCAGAAAATTCTGGTAGTATTTGAGTTGTTGATGTCGTAGGCTGCTGAGGTGTATAGGCTCCATGTTAAGATAAATAGGGCAGTGAGATTCACTCTCTTAGGTATATATGATAAGTTCACCTAATAGTGATATAGAGATTGTCCTGGACTAGCTTGGTTGTTCTTTTCTTCAGTGCGTGTCATAGATGCATTTATCTTGTCATCCACGGTAACCTATGCCATTAAACTTCCGAAAGGGATTGTGCCTTCACATGTTATGTTTTTCTTGAAGAATAAGATGTGAATTCGATGGAAGTTTAGCGAATCAATAATATTATAGATTTTAACGAGAATTCATATTAGTTAAAATCATCTGACGCCCACACAATCAAGTGCTCCTAAGATCGAGTAAATTGCTGAAAACCACCACATTTGTGGCAAGGGTTCTCCAAAACCACCACTTTTGTCAAAAATAAAAAATAACCACCACTTCCGCGGCAAGTGAGTAACAAAATGCACTAAACGAGCTGTGCGCCGCGACTAAGTGAAAAACTGACAGTTATGGCCCACCTGTCGGAACCACGTGGCCAGGGCAAACGGCAGAGCCCAGACGACCGTTACCCCCGCTGGTTAAGCCCACTACCCCCGCGCGTGGTGCTCTCATTCCCCTCCCTTCTCTGCTTATTCTCCCCTCGCACCACACCTGCTACCGCCGTCGCCGCCATCCGCCGCCGTCCGCCATCGCCGACGGGAGGGAGACATGGTTTCTTGGTCTGATGGTTCTGACTCGTCCTCGTCATCTGACGATGATTGTGTGACCCAGGTTAGCTTCTGCTCATGTGCATCTAGGGTTAGGGTTCTAGGGAGAAAGGGGAGTTTATGTTCCCTATAGAAATTGAACTCATTTTCCTTATTTTTAGGCACCTCTGACCATGGAGTGCACGGAATGGAGCGGCCTGGCTCTGAATCATCCTGCACGTTGTGAGCATCGAGCCCCCTGTGAGAAGTTGGTGGTGTTTCAATCCACTGATAGCGGCAGGAGGTTTCTAGGTTGTGCAAAAAAGGTAAGCTAGCAGTGCAATTAGGTGTTAAAGTGTACACATTTTATTGCTTAATTAGTTGATTTACTGATTTTGTGAAATCTGTGAAAGTGTAATGTTCTGTTCATAATTCTTTACATAAGTAAGCAGTGCAGGCAGTTTTTATGCTCTGGCCATTATTCTTGATATAAAATTATAAGTCTGCCATAGTCTTCTTCATAAGTATTTGAGCTCTATAGTACTTATCATTATTTGATCTCTATAGAAACAATCAGTAATGTTGCTCTATCTTATATTTCTACAAGTAGAACATTAGCACAATTAAATAGGTTTAGTGGTTTTGCATTGTTTTCACTAAATTGGTTTTGCATTGGTTATAATGTTATTTCTTTTTTTCACACATTAATAGGATGGACCCAAGTGCAAGTATGTGGAATGGATTGATTTTGAGTGGCCAATCCCATTGAAGCAAGCTTTAGTTGCTATCTGGGATATGTATGACAAGGAGTTGACCGACAGGTTGAGACAGAATGTAGTTAATGCTGAAGAAGTCTTCAAGGCAGTGCAAGCTAAGAGGAAGATGGAAAATGACCTGAGGTTCTTTAAAGTTGACTTTGCTAAAATGGCGGCTGACAAGGAGGATGCAATTGCCCAGTTAGGCAATGCACAGATAGCTCTTAGTGACCTCAAGGAAGAGCTTGAGAAAAAGAACTTGGCTGTCAAAGCAGACACTAACACCATCACGTGCTAAGGGCCAAAGCAGAGAAAGAGAGAGACCAAGAGAAGCTAGAGAAGGTGAAGCTGCTGCAGGAAATGAACCAGATCAAGAAGGAGAGGGGCAGTTTGTTGGAGGAGAGGGAGAAGTTCAAGCAAGAGAAAAGGAACCTGGAGTACACCATAGGTGACCTGCTCAAAGAGAAGGAGGCCAGCAAGGGGAAGATCAGGAAGATCAAGGAGATAGTTGATGAATGATTCAATGTTGTTGTAGTACTATCTGCTATTTGTGGCACTAAAATTGCAAGACATTTGTACTGAATTTGTGCTGGAGTTAATTGTGTTGCTGGATAATGCTATTAATGTGCCTTATTTATGTTTGATGCATTTCTCTTTATCTGTGTTTCAGTTATTTGTGCCACATTTGTGCTGAATTTGTGCTGGATTTAATTGTGTTGTTGGATAATGCTATTAATGTGTTCTCACATAGGGTAGGGTTGTTTTGGTAGGTGTCGAGGGGTCGATGACCCCTATTTTAGGGTAGGGTTGTTTTGGTAGGGGTCGAGGGGTCGACGACCCCTATTTTAGGGTAGGGTTGTTTTGGTAGGTGTCGAGGGGTCGATGATCCCTATTTTAGGGTAGGGTTCTTTTGGTAGGTGTCGAGGGGTCGATGACCCCTATTTTATGGTAGGGTTGTTTTGGTAGGTGTCGAGGGGTCGGTGACCCCTATTTTATGGTAGGGTTCTTTTGGTAGGTGTCGAGGGGTCGATGACCCCTATTTTAGGGTAGGGTTCTTTTGGTAGGTGTCGAGGGGTCGATGACCCCTATTTTAGGGTAGGGTTCTTTTGGTAGGTGTCGAGGGGTCGATGACCCCTATTTTAGGGTAGGGTTGTTTTGGTAGGTGTCGAGGGGTCGATGACCCATATACACAATAATTTTGCTAGGTGAGCATCATTTAGGCTTGATGACAAATAACAGAGGTTCACATTTGGTAATTTGAGCATAGTCTTGATGTCAAATAACAGAGGTTCACATGACTTAAATACTACAAAGGTTCACATGACTCAAATTCTAACAAAGGTTCACATGACTTAAATACTGCAAAGGTTCACAGGACTCAAATTATAAGAAAGGTTCACAAGACTCAAATTGTAACACAGGTTCACAAGACAGATACATGGGTTGCAGTCCCAAAAGTTTCAACCATTGCCAGACATCAAATTTCACACATTTCCACTGGCTGTGAAGTAGCTCTTCAGTCTTGCATATTTCTGAGCTTTCTTCGTTGCACCTCTTGCAACAGTTCCTCCTCCACCAACTCTTCCACCTCTCATTGATCTCATTTTTGTAGTAGCAGCAACAATAGATGTAGATGTAGAAGTTGTTGGGGAACGTTGCATGGGAAACAAAAAATTTCCTACGCACACGCAAGATCTATCCATGGCGATGAGCATCTACGAGAGGGGAGAGTTGATCTATATACCCTTGTAGATCGCTAAGCGGCAAGCGTTAAGAAACGCGGTTGATGTAGCCGAACGTCTTCGCGATCCAAATCGCCGAGCGTCCCGCGATCCCATCACGATCCATCTCGCGATCCAATCTCGATCCGTCCCGCGATCCCATCACGATCCGTCCCGCGATCAAATCACAAATCGTCTCGCGATCCTGATCACGGTCCTTCCGATCTAGCGCCGAACGGACGACACCTCCGCGTTCAGCACACGTACAGCTCGATGACGATCTCCGCCTTCTTGATCCAGCAAGAGGGAGCAGAGAGGTAGAAGAGTTCTCCGGTGGCGCGACGGCGCAGCGGTGATGGTGGTGGAACAATTCCGGCAGGGCTTCGCCTAAGCACCGCTGAAACTAGACTAGAGGAGAAACCGATCTAGATGAAGTAGAGGGAGCACGTGGCAATTAGGGTTTGCTCTTCCCTCTAAATCCTCTAGTATATATAGGAGGGAGGGAGGGGAGGAGGCAGCCTCAAACCCTCAAGGTTTGGCCGAAATTGGAGGTGGAGGAGTCCTACTCCAATCCTATTAGGAGTAGGATTCCTCCTCTCCACTTGGAAACCCTTTCCACCTTTCTTCCTTTGGATTTTTTCCACCCAAAGCCACATGGGCCTTAGTGGGGGGGTTAGGCCAGCCCACTAGGGGCTGGTTTGACTCCTCCCACAGCCCATGAGATCCTTTGGGTCGAGACACCCCTACCGATGGTCCCCGGTACCCCTCCCGGCACTGCCGGTACACTACCGAAATACCCGAAACTTTTCCGGTGACCAAAACAGGACTTCCTATATATCAATCTTTACCTCCGGACCATTCCGGAGCTCCTCGTGACGTCCAGGATCTCATCCGGGACTCCGAACAACCTTTGGTCACCACCATACATAACTCTACTATACCGAAACGTCACCGAACCTTAAGTGTGCAGACCCTGCGGGTTCGAGAACTATGTAGACATGACCAAGACACCTCTACGGTCAATAACCAATAGCGGGACCTGGATGCCCATATTGGTTCCTACATATTCTACGAAGATCTTTATCAGTTGAACCTCTATGTCAAGGATTCAGTTAATCCCGTACGCTGTTCCCTTTGTTCTTCGGTATGCTACTTGCCCGAGATTCGATCGTCGGTATCTCTATACCTAGTTCAATCTCGTCACCGGCAAGTCTCTTTACTCATTGTGTAATACAAGATCCCATGGCTAACACTTAGTCACATTGCTTGCAAGGCTTATTGTGATGTTGTATTACCGAGTGGGCCCTGAGATACCTCTCCGTCACACGGAGTAACAAATCCCAGTCTTGATCCATGCCCACTCAACAGACACCCTCGGAAATACCTGTAGAGCATCTTTATAGTCACCCAGTTACGTTGTGACGTTTGATACACACAAGGTATTCCTCCGGTGTCAGTGAGTTGCATGATCTCATGGTCATAGGAATAGATACTTGACATGCAGAAAACTATAGCAATAAACTGACACGATCATATGCTATGTTTATAGTTTGGGTCTTGTCCATCACATCATTCTCCTAATGATGTGATCCCGTTATCAAATGACATCTCATGTCTATGGCTAGGAAACCTTGACCATCTTTGATCAACGAGCTAGTCTATTAGAGGCATACTAGGGACACAGTGTTGTCTATGTACCCACACATGTATTTGAGTTTCCAATCAATACAATTATAGCATGGATAATAAACGATTATCATGAACAAGGAAATATGATAATAACTAAATTATTATTGCCTCTAGGGCATATTTCCAACAGTCTCCCACTTGCACTAGAGTCAATAATCTAGTTCACATCACCATGTGATTAACATTGTTATGAATCTAACACCCAATGAGTTCTGGGGTTCGATCATGCTTTGCATGTGAGAGAGGTCTTTAGTCAACGGTCTGCAACAATCAGATCCGTGTGTTCTTTGCAAATCTATATGTCGTACTGCAGATGCTACCACGCTCCACTTGGAGCTATTCCAAATGGCTGCTCCACTATACGTATCCGGATTGCTACTCAGAGTCATCCAGATTGGTGTTAAAGCTTGCATCGACGTAACCCTTTACGACGAACTCTTTATCACCTCCATAATCAAGAAATATTTCCTTAGTCCTTTAGTTACTAAGGATAACTATGACCGCTGTCCAGTGATCCACTCCTGGATCACTCTTGTACCCCTTGACAAACTCGTGGCAAGGCACACACAGGTGCGGTACACAGCATGGCATACTATATAGAGCCCATGGCTAAGGCATAGGGGACGACCTTCGTCCTTTCTCTTTCTTCTGCCGTGGTCGAGCTTTGAGTCTCACTCAACTCCACACCTTACAAATCAGGCAAGAACTCTTTCTTTGACTGATCCATTTTGAACTCTTTCAAAATCTTGTCAAGGTATGTGCTCATTGAAAGTCTTATTAGACGTCTTGATCTATCTCTATAGATCCTGATGCCCAACATTTAAGTAGCTTCTTTCCAGGTTTTCCTTTGAAAAACTCCTTTTCAAACAACCCTTTATGCTTTCCAGAAATTCTACATCATTTCCGATCAATAATATGTCATCCACATATACTTATCAGAAATTCTATAGTGCTCCCACTCACTTTATTGTAAATACAAGTTTCTCATAAACTTTGTATAGACTCAAAAACTTTGATCACCTCATCAAAGCGTATATTCCAACTCCGAGATGCTTGCTCCAGTCCATAGAAGGATCGCTAGAGCTTGCATATATTTTAGCATCCTTAGAACTGACAAAACCTTCCGGTTGTATCACATACAACCTTTCCTCACGGATACCGTTAAGGAAATGATGTTTTGACATCCATCTGCCAGATTTCATAATCGAAAAATGCAGCAACTGCTAACATAATTCCAACAGACTTTAGCATCGCTACGGGTGAGAAAGTCTCATCGTAGTCAACTCCTTGAACTTGTGAAAAACCCTTTGCCACAAGTCGAGCTTTATAGACGGTGACATTACCGTCCGCGTCCGTCTTCCTTTTAAAGATCCATTTGTTCTGAATGGCCTTTCACCCTTCAGGTAATACTTCCAAAGCCCATACTTTGTTTTCTTACATGGATCCCATCTCGGATTGCATGGCCTCCAACCATTTCTCGGAATCCGGGCCCATCATCGCTTCTCCATAGCTCGTAGGTTCATCGTTGTCCAACAACATGACCTCTAAGACAGGGTTGCCGTACCACTCAGGAGCAGTATGCGTCCTTGTCGACCTACGAGGTTCGATAGTAACTTGATCCGAAGCTTTATGATCATCATCATTAACTTCCTCTTCAACTAATGTAGGCTCCACAGAAACAACTTTCTGCGCTGCGCTACTCTCTGGTTGAAACAAAGGTTCAACAACCTCATCAACTTCTATCTTCCTCCCACTCAATTCTTTCGAGAGAAACTCTTTCTCGAGAAAGGACCCGTTTTAGCAACAAACACTTTGTGCTTGGATCTGAGATAGAAGGTTTACCCAACTGTTACGTTAGGGTATTCTATGAAGATGCATTTGTCCGCTTTGGGTTTGAGCTCATCAGGTTGAAAACCTTTTCCACATAAGCGTCGCAGCCCCAAACATTAAGAAATGATAGCTTAGGTTTCTGCCAAACCAAAATTCATACGGTGTCATCTCAACGGACTTAGATGGTGCCCCTTTTTAAAGTGAATGTAGTTGTCTC
The DNA here is from genome assembly GCA_039707655.1 of Elymus sibiricus. Classification (NCBI taxonomy): domain Eukaryota; kingdom Viridiplantae; phylum Streptophyta; class Magnoliopsida; order Poales; family Poaceae; genus Elymus; species Elymus sibiricus. Next base: position 62,418,051 of record CM077665.1, read on the forward strand.
TAATGCATAACCCCAAAACGATAGTGGCAAATCGATAAGAGACATCATAGTACGCACCATATCCAATAGAGCACGACTACGACGTTCGGACACACCATCACACTATGGTGTTCCAGGTGGCGTGAGTTGTGAAACAACTTCCACATTGTCTTAAGTTGTATACCAAACTCGTAACTCAGATATTTACCTCTACGATCATATCGTAGATATTTTATCTTCTTGTCACGATGATCTCAAACTTCACTCTGAATTTGTTTGAACTTTTCAAATGTTTCAGACTTGTGTTTCATTAAGTAAATATCCCCATATCTACTCAAATCATCAGTGAAGGTAGGGAAATAATGATATCCACTGCACGCTACAACACTCATTGGACCGAATACATCAACATGTATCATTTCCAATAAGTCACTTGCCCGCTCCATCATACCGGAAAACGGGGTCTTAGTCATCTTGCCCATGAGGCATGGTCCGCATGTCTCAACCGATTCGAAATCGAATGAGTCCAAAGATCCATCAGCATTGAGTTTCTTCATGCGTTTTACACCAATATGACATTTAGCGGCAGTGCCACAAGTATGTGGTACTATCATTATTAACTTTGTATCTTTTGGCATCAATATTATGAACATGTGTATCACTACGATCAAGATTCAATAAACCATTCGCATTGGGTGCATGACCATTGAAGGTATTATTCATGTAAACAGAATAACCATTATTCTCTAACTTGAATGAATAACCGTATTGCAATAAACATGATCTAATCACGTTCATGCTCAACGCAAACACCAAATAACATTTATTTAGGTTCATCACTAATCCCGAAGGTAGAGAGAGCGTGCGATGGTGATCACATCAACCTTGGAAACACTTCCAACACTCATCGTCACCTCACCCTTAGCTAGCCTCCGTTTATTCCGTAGCTTTTATTTCGAGTTACTAACATTTAGCAACCGAACCGGTATCCAATACCCAGGTGCTACTAGGAGTACTAGCAAGGTACACACGTATATCAAATATACTTCTATCGACGTTGCCAGCCTTCTTATCTACCAAGTATCTAGGGTTGTTCCGCTTCAGCGACCGTTCTCCTCATAATAGAAGCACTTAGTCTCGGGTTTGGGTTCAACCTTGGGTTTCTTCACTGGAGCAGCAACTGACTTGCCATCCATGAAGTTTCCCTCCTAGCCCTTGCCCTTCTCGAAACTAGTGGTTTCACTAACCATCAACACTTGATGCTCCTTCTTGATTTCTACCTTCGCGGTGTCAAACATCGCGAATAGCTCAGGGATCATTATTTCTATCTCTGGCATTTTATAGTTCATCACGAGGCTCTAGTAGCTTAGTGACAGTGACTTGGAGAACTATATCAATCACTATCTTATCTGGAAGATCAACTCCCACTCGATTCAAGCGATTGTAGCACCCAAACAATCTGAGCACATGCTCACCGATTGAGCTATTCTCCTTCATCTTGCAGGCAAAGAATCATGTTGGTGGTCTCATACCTCTCAACACGGGCACGAGCCTGAGATCCCAATTTCAGCTCTTAGAACATCTCATATGTTCCGTGACGTTCAAAACGTTTTGGAGCCTCAATTCTAAGCCGTAATGCATGACGCATTGAACTATCAAGTAGTCATCAGAACGTGCCTGTCAGATGTTCACAACATCTACAAACGACGCTTGAGGGGGTGGCGCACCGAGCGGTGCATTAAGGGCATAAGCCTTCTGTGCAGCAATGAGGACAATCCTCAGATCACGGACCCAGTCCGCATTATTGCTACCATCATCTTTCAACTCTATTTCTCTAGGAACACATAAAAAATTCAAGGGAGCTACAGCGCGACCTAGTAATCTACAACATAATTTGCAAAGACATTTTGACTATGTTCATGATAATGAGTTTAGTTAATCATATTACTTAAAAACTCCCACTCAAATTGACATCCCTCCGGTCATTCGAGTGTCACATGATCCAAATCAACCAACTCAAGTCCGATCATCACGTGAGTTGAGGTGGTTTCAATGGTGAACATCTTCATGTTGATCATATCTACTATATGACTCATGTTCGACCTTTCGGTCTCTTGTGTTCCGAGGCCATGTCTGTACATGCTAGGCTCGTCAAGTTTAACCCGAGTGTTCCGCACGTGCAACACTGGCTTGCACCCGTTGTATGCGAACGTAGAGTCTATCACACCCGATCATCACGTGGTGTCTCGACACGACGAACTTTCGCAACGGTGCACACTCGGGGAGAACACAATTTTATCTTGAAATTTAAGTGAGGGATCACCTTATAATGCTACCGTCGTCCTAAGCAAAACAAGGTGCATAAAAGGATTAACATCACATGCAAATCATAAGTGACATGATATGACCATGAACTTGTGCTTTTGATCTCCATCTCCAAAGCACCGGCATGATCTCCATCGTCACCGGCATAACACCATGATCTCCATCATCTTGATCTCCATCAATGTGTCGCCATGAGGTTGTCGCACCGACTGTTGCTTCCACGACTATTGCTAACTCATAGCGATAAAGTAAAGCAAAAACGGCGAAAATAATTAAAGACAACCCTATGGCTCCTGCCGGTTGCCGTACTCAACGACATGCAAGTCGTGATATTCTATACAATACATGATCATGTCATACATCACATATATCTCATCATGTAATTGGCCATATCACATCACAACATACCCTGCAAAAACAAGTTAGACGTCCTCTAATTGTTGTTGCAAGTTTTATGTGGCTGCTACGGGTATCTAGCAAGAACAATTCTTACCTACGCAAAAACCACAACGGTGATACAAAAATTGCTATTCAACCTTCTCAAGGACCGCCTTTGTCAAATCCGATCCGACTAAAGTGGGAGAAACAGACACCCGCCAGCCATCTTTATGCAACGAAGTTACATGTCAGTTGATGGAACCGGTCTCTCGTAAGCGTACGAGTAATGTTGGTCCGGGCCGCTTCATCCCACAATACCGCCAAATCAAGAAAAGACCAAGGCAGGAAGCAATCTGAATATCAATGCCCACAAACTCCTTTGTGTTCTACTCGAGATCTCATCTACACATAGACCTAGCTCTGATACCACTGTTGGGGAACGTTGCATGGGAAACAAAAATTTTCCTACGCACACGCAAGATCTATCCATGGTGATGAGCATCTACGAGAGGGAGGGTGGATCTACATACCCTTGTAGATCGCTAAGCGGGAAGCGTTAAGAAACGCGGTTGATGTAGTCGAACGTCTTCGTGATCCAAATCGCCGAGCGTCCCGCGATCCCATCACGATCCATCTCGCGATCCAATCTCGATCCTTCCCGCGATCCCATCATGATCCGTCCCGCGATCAAATCACAAATCGTCTCGCGATCCTGATCACGGTCCTTCCGATCTAGCGCCGAACGGACGGCACCTCCGTGTTCAGCACACGTACAGCTCGATGACGATCTCCGCCTTCTTGATCCAGCAAGAGGGAGCAGAGAGGTAGAAGAGTTCTCCGGTGGCGCGATGGCGCAGCGGTGATGGTGGTGGAACAATTCTGGCAGGGCTTCGCCTAAGCACCGCTGAAACTAGACTAGAGGAGAAACCGATCTAGATGAAGTAGAGGGAGCACGTGGCAATTAGGGTTTGCTCTTCCCTCTAAATCCTCTAGTATATATAGGAGGGAGGGAGGGGAGGAGGCAGCCTCAAACCCTCAAGGTTTGGCCGAAATTGGAGGTGGAGGAGTCCTACTCCAATCCTATTAGGAGTGGGATTCCTCCTCTCCACTTGGAAACCCTTTCCACCTTCCTTCCTTTGGATTTTTTCCACCCAAAGCCACATGGGCCTTAGTGGGGGGGGGGGGGGGGTTAGGCCGGCCCACTAGTGGCTGGTTTGACTCCTCCCACAGCCCATGAGGTCCTTTGGGTCGAGACACCCCTACCGATGGTCCCCGGTACCCCTCCCGGCACTCCCGGTACACTACCGAAATAACCGAAACTTTTCCGGTGACCAAAACAGGACTTCCTATATATCAATCTTTACCTAAAATGTTAGTACAACACATAGGTTTCTAGCATAGTGATACGTCTCCAACGTATCTATAATTTTTGCTTGTTCCATGCTGTTATATTATCATCCTTGGATGTTTTAAAATCATTTTATAACAATTTTATATCATTTTTTGGGACTAACCTATTGACAGAGTGCCAAAGTGACCGTTGCTGTTTTTGCTTGTTTTTACTTCGCAGAAAATCAATACCAAACGGAGTCCAATCGTGATGGAACTTTTTGGAGATTTTTTCTGGAGCAGAAGACACCCAGTGGGCCAAAGAAGTGCCGGGGGAGTGGGCCGAGGAGACCACAACCCACCAGGGCGCGCCTTGATGGGTTGTGCCCTCCTCGGGGCCCCTCTCCACCGCCTCTGATGCCTATAAATTCCCAAATATTCCAAAAACCCCAGGGGAGTCGACGAAACACAATTCCAGCCACCGCAAGTTCCAGAACCTCAAGATCCAATCTAAACACCATCACGTAGGGGTTCATCTTCCTCATAGGCGCCTCTCCGATGATGCGTGAGTAGTCCACCATAGACCTACGGGTCCGTAGGCAGTAGCTAGATGGCTTCCTCTCTCTTTCTTATGATTCTCAATACAATGGTCTCTTGGAGATCTATTTGATGTAAACTTTTGCGGTGTGTTTGTTGGGATCCGATGAATTTTGAGTTCATGATCAGTTTCTATCCATGAATATTATTTGAGTCTTCTTTGATCTCTTATATGCATGATTACTTATAGCCTCATATTTCTTCTCCGAATCTTTGGTTTAGTTAGGCCGACAAGATCGATTTTTCTTGCCATGGGAAGAGGTGCTTTGTGATGGGTTCGATCTTGCGGTGTTCTTTCCCAGTGACAGAAGGGGCAGCAAGACACGCATGTATCGTTGCTATTAAGGATAACAAGATGGGATCTATTCCTACATGAATAGATCTTGTCTACATCATGTCATCGTTCTTATTGCATTACTCCGTTTTTCCATGAACTTAATACACTTGATGCATGCTGGATAGCGGTCGATGTGTGGAGTAATAGAGGTAGATGCAGGCAGGAGTCGGTCTACCTATCTTGGACGTGATGCCAATATAATGATCATCGCCTTGGATATCGTCATGACTGTTCGATTTTCTATCAATTTCCCAACAGTAATGTGTTCACCCACCGTGCGCTATACTCATGAGAGAAGCCACTAGTGAACCCTACGGCCCCCGGGTCTACTTTTCCAACATATTGCTTTCAGATCTACCCTTTTTGCATCTTTCTTTTCAGATCTACAAAACGAAAAATCCAAAAACATATTGCTGCATATTTTATTTGCCCTTCTTATTTTGTGTTCTTGAGAGATCTATCTCTCCTATCTATCACTACCTAATCTATCTTTTTACCGTAGAGAGATTGACAACCTCTCTTTCGCGTCGGGTTGCAAGTATTTGTTGTTTGTGTGCAGGTGCTGCTTATTGGGTGGTGGTGATCCTTCTACTGGTTCGATAACCTTGGTTTCATAACTGAGGGAAATACTTACCGTCGTTGTGCTGCATCATCCCTTCCTCTTTGGGGAAATACTGACGCAGTCTCAAGCCACGTCAAAGGAATTTCTGGCACCGTTGCCGGGGAGGAAGCGGTCTCTTCTATGTGCCAATCTCAGGCACCGAGGAGACTCCATCATCATCTACCAGGTTCCTAATCACAAATCTCATCTCCTTGCAATTGCATTATTTGCCATTTGCCTCTTGTTTTCCTCTCCCCCACTTCACCAATTTGCCGTTTTATTCGCCCTCTTTTTCGTTTGCCTTTTTCTCGCCGGATCTCTTTTTGTTTGCTTGTTTGATATCTTTTGCTTGTGTTGCCATGTGCCTTCTATTTGCTTGCATCTTCGCTTGCTAAAAATCTATTGATATGGATCCTCATCCACTTGCTAATCTTTTCAAAAGGCCAAATTATGATCAACCAATTGCTAGTGAATTGAGTGCACTTGATTATCTCTATGAAGTTTTGTTTGAAAATCATGAATCTGAAATTTTTGATGAAGTGTTGAAAGAAGAAATTTATAAGGTGATTCATAATAGTTCCTTGAATGATGAGCATGATTGCAATGTTGCTAGTATGAATTCTCTAAATTTCCATGATGCTAATGATATGCAAAGCCACAATCTTGGGGATGCTATGTTTGATGAAGATGATATTTCTAGTCCCCCAAGTTTTGATGAGCAAATTTATTATGATGATTGCATGTTTCCTGTTTATCATGATGGTGATGACACGTATGCTATAATGATTAATGATAACCATGAAACTTATCATCATGGTTTTAATATGCAATGTGGTTATGTCAATCAAGTGTCTCATGATAATTATTTTGTTAAGTTTGCTCCCACTACCATGCATGATAAGGAATTTTCTTATGTGGAGAATAATGAAAATTCTATGCTTGTGCATCATGAAAAGAATGATTCATGTGATAGTTATATTGTTGAATTCCTTCATGATGCTACTGAAATTTATTATGAGGGAGGAACATATGCTTGTAGGAATTGCAATAATATCAAGTTTTGAAGTTATGCTTGTTTTGCCTTCCTATGCTAGTTGATTCTTGTTCTCATAAATTGTTTGCTCACAAAATCCCTATGCATAGGAAGTGGGTTAGACTTAAATGTGCTTGTCATGAGATTCATGACGCTCTCTTGCATATTTCAATTACTACTTTTTATGTGAGCATCATTGAAATCATCATGCCTAGCTAGGGGCGTAAAACGATAGCGCTTGTTGGGAGGCAACCCAATGAATAAATTTATTTTTGCTTTTTCCTTTATGTTTTTGAGTGTTGACACAATTATGACTCTGTTATTATTGTGTTTTTATGGTTTATTTAGTGTTTGTTCCAAGTAAAGCCTTTAGGATGATTCATAGGATAAGTAGAAGCGATGCTGAATCTGAAACAGAAACTTTGTGTCCAGTATATGAATTTTCATTTTTTGATGGAACATGATCTTGAGATGAAATTTTAACACGGTGTTTCTATACAAATTCCTTACGTTGTCCTAATTTTTCAGAATTTTTAGAGTTACATAAGTATGGTTAGAGTACAGATTACTACAGACTGTTCTGTTTAAGACAGATTCTATTTTCGTTGCATTGTGTGCTTGTTTTGATGAATCTATGGGTTATATTGAAGGGTATGAGCCATGGTAAAGTTAAAATACAGTAGGTATAATGCAATAATAAAATATGAATGGGTTTGCAATAGTACCTAAAGTAGTGATTTGCTTTATTATACTAACGGATCTCACGAAGATTTTGTTGAGTTTTGTGTGATTGAAGTTTTCAAGTTTTGGGTGAGATCACGATGGATGAAGGAATAAGGAGTGACAAGAGCCTAAGCTTGGGGATGCTACCTCACCCCAAGATATATCCAAAGAGTAACAAGCAACTAAGCTTGGGGATGCCTCCGAGTGGCATCCCCTCTTTCTTCTAACGACCATCGGTATTTTACTTGGAGCTATATTTTTATTCGTCACATATCATGAGTTTTGCTTGGAGCGTCTTGTATCTTTGCTTGCTTTGTTTGTTAGTTTGTCATTTGTATCCTTGCTGTACACACCTATTTGAGAAAGCCAAAATCATGCTATGATTTGTTAGAATTGCTCTATGTGCTTCACTTAAACTTTTTGAGCTATAGAATTGCTCTAGTGCTTCACTTATATCTTTTTGAGCACTGTGTGCTTGGAAATTTTTGTAGAAATACTCGCATGATTCACTTAGATTAATTTGAGAGTATGTAAATTTTGAAGAAATCCTCTCATGCTTCACTTATGCCTTTTTGAGAGATGAAATCTTTATGCTCATGTGCTTCACTTAAATTTGTTTGAGCTTGCCAAAAAGCAATGGCAATATATGAAACTAGTCCCAAAGTGATAGATATCCAAGGAGGATATAATAAAAACTTTCATGAAGATCATTGGACAAATTAAACTTGATTCTTTGTAATAGTTTTGAAATATGATGATAGTAATATGTGAGTCATGTTGGTGAGTAATTATGCTTAGTAGGAATATTGGTGTTAAGGTTTGTGATTCCCTATGCATGCACGAAAGTCAATAGTTATGCAATGAAGTTACATCCTACTTATGGTGCATTATTCGGTGTTAGTTATGCTCAATGCTCGCTTATGTGAATTTTCGTTGCTTGGTTTGGTTGCTTCCCAATCTATTTGCTAGCCTCCATTTGCACTAAGTAGAAATACTACTTGTGCATCCAAAACCCTTAAACCAAGTTCTGCCTTATGAGTCCACTATACCTACCTATATGCGGTATTTCCATGCCGTTCCAAGCAAATTTGTATGTGCCATCTCTAAATTTTCAAAGTAAAATTTCTCTTTTGTGTGCCCGTACCGCTCATGAAACGGTGGGGAGTGTCCAATATTTTTCCATGCTAGATGTGTTATTCTCAAGATGAGTGTTTATTCACTTTTCATTGCACGAGAGTGCGGCGGTAATAGGGATGCCCATTCCCAAAATGAAAAAGAAAAAAATATTTACTTTATGTTGTCAAATAATAAATTCCTTGGAAAGTGTTGGTATGGAAGGCAACCGTGGATACGGCCCGCCATGGAAAGTGAAAGTTTGGTGGAAAAAGGAATAAACTTTATTTTCTGTTTGGGAACCGCCTATGATATATCTAGCATGGAAAGTATTGTGAGCTACTTTGTCGTTTTCGTTGACAGGAAAAGCATGCCACCCAAAATATTTCTCTCTTAAACCTTGAGCTCTGACACCTCTACAAATCCCTATTTCCCTCTGCGAAGGGCCTATCTATTTACTTTATGCAATCTTTATTTTTGCTTTGAGTCTCCATCTTCTCTTATAAGCACCAACTAGGGGGCACTATGATCGTACTTGAGCATTGGTCATAGTTAATATTTGAGTGTGTTTCATGAATGGACCAATGATTGAGCATGATGGGCTAGGGATAACTTTCTTTAGTGTTGATATTTTGAAAGACATGGTTGCTTGTTGACATGCTTGAGTATTGAAGTCATTATGTTAAAACTAGACTATTGCTTTGAATCATTTACAAGTCCAAATGTCCATGCTATACAAAAGAAAAGAATATGATGAACATGTTAGGCAACATTCCACATCAAAAATTCCGTTTTTATCATTTACCTACTCGAGGACGAGTAGGAATTAAGCTTGGGGATGCTGATACGTCTCCAACGTATCTATAATTTTTGCTTGTTCCATGCGGTTATATTATCATTCTTGGATGTTTTACAATCATTTTATAACAACTTTATATCATTTTTTGGGACTAACCTATTGACATAGTGCCAAAGTGCCAGTTGCTGTTTTTGCTTGTTTTTTACTTCGCAGAAAATCAATACCAAACGGAGTCCAATCGCGACGAAACTTTTTGGAGATTTTTTCTGGACCAGAAGACAACCAGTGGGCCAAAGAAGTGTCGGGGGAGTGGGCCGAGGAGACCACAACCCACTAGGGCGCGCCAGGGGGGCCCCGGCGCGCCCTGATGGGTTGTGCCCTCCTCGGGGCCCCTCTCCACCGCCTCTGATGCCTATAAATTTCCAAATATTCCAAAAACCCTAGGGGAGTCGACGAAACACAATTTCAGCCACCGCAAGTTCCAGAACCTCGAGATCCAATCTAAACACCATCACAGAGGGGTTCATCTTCCTCATAGATGCCTCTCTGATGATGCGTGAGTAGTCCACCATAGAGCTACGGGTCCGTAGGCAGTAGCTAGATGGCTTCCTCTCTCTCTCTCTCTTATGATTCTCAATACAATGGTCTCTTGGAGATCTATTTGATGTAAACTTTTGCGGTGTGTTTGTTGGGATCCGATGAATTTTGAGTTCATGATCAGTTTCTATCCATGAATATTATTTGAGTCTTCTTTGATCTCTTATATGCATGATTACTTATAGCCTCGTATTTCTTCTCCGAATCTTTGGTTTAGTTAGGCCGACTAGATCAATTTTTCTTGCCATGGGAAGAGGTGCTTTGTGATGGGTTCGATCTTGCGGTTTTCTTTCCCAATGACAGAAGGGGCAACAAGACACGCATGTATCGTTGCTATTAAGGATAACAAGATGGGGTCTATTCCTACATGAATAGATCTTGTCTACATCATGTCATCGTTCTTATTGCATTACTCCGTTTTTCCACGAACTTAATACACTAGATGCATGCTGGATAGCGGTCGATGTGTGGAGTAATAGAGGTAGATGCAGGCAGGAGTCGGTCTACCTATCTTGGACGTGATGCCTATATAATGATCATCGCCTTGGATATCGTCATGACTATTCGATATTCTATCAATTGCCCAACAGTAATTTGTTCACCCACCGTGCGCTATACTCATGAGAGAAGCCACTAGTGAACCCTATGGCCCCGGGTCTACTTTTCCAACATATTGCTTTCAGATCTACCCTTTTTGCATCTTTCTTTTCAGATCTACAAAACCAAAAATCCAAAAACATATTGCTGCATATTTTATTTGCCCTTTTTATTTTGTGTTCTTGAGAGATCTATCTCTCCTATCTATCACTACCTAATCTATCTTTTTACCGTAGAGAGATTGACAACCTCTCTTTCGCGTCGGGTTGTAAGTATTTGTTGTTTGTGTGCAGGTGCTGCTTATTGGGTGGTGGTGATCCTCCTAATGGTTCGATAACCTTGGTTTCATAACTGAGGGAAATACTTACCGTCGCTGTGCTGCATCATCCCTTCCTCTTTGGGGAAATACCGACGCAGTCTCAAGCCATGTCACATAGCAAAGCATCACATAGAAAATTAAACTACAACACATAAAAAATTGAACTACAACACATAGAAAATTAAAGTACAAGGCATAGCAAATTAAACTACAACACGTAACAAAGAGAGTATATATCACTGACCTTCTGCCTATCTGACATGATGGTGTATTTGCCAAATTTGCCCTCTTCTGTATCTCCTAGAGCATACTACAATTGGGTGAGAAACCAACTCCAATTTGGTGTGTCCTCCACTCCAACAATTCCAAATGCTATTGGATACATTTTGTTATTGGCATCCCTACCAGTTGCTGCTAGAATTTGTGCACCAGTTGTCAGCTTAATGAAGCAACCATCCAAACCAATGAAAGGCCTACAACCATTCAGAAAGCCCTCCCTAGATGCATTGAGACAAAAGAAAAGGCCATGGAATCTTGGACCTGGATGTGGGTTTTCACTTGTGCTTTTTGGAGTGACAGTTGTCACAATGCATCTAGAGCCTGGATTGCATAATTTAACAGTTTCAAGGTAATCTGACAACCTATGATACTGCTTCTTATGATCTCCTAGCACAACATCCTTTGCTGCATTCTTAGCTCTCCATGCCATCATCTTGGGAACTTCAATTCCAAATTTTCTCTTTGTCTTGTCTACCAATGCTGGAATAGTAGTGTTTGGGTCAGATCTAATTGTCTCTAGGAAGTTCTGTCCTAGCCACTTTGAGCTAACTTTACTATGCTTGTCACTCGTTGGACAAGAATGCTCTCCTCTAAACTTTTTAATACAAAAAGTCTTCTCATGCTTGGTCTGAGAAGCCACAATGTAAAAAGGACATCCATTGTCCTTCTGGTCACACCAGGCAATAACCCTGTCTTTGCAGTTCCTGTGATATCTGAAAGACCTCAACTGCTTGATATGATAGTTAACAAGATCACTCCTAAAGTGGTACACATCTTTGAAACAGAGCTTTAAACAAAATTGCTGCTCTGGATCGAGTCTGGATTCATCATACCAATTTCTTTCCTTTTTCTTATCTGCTCTAGTTTTCCTTCCCGAGGGAATAATGAAAGACATAGGCTCATTGCCATCATCATCCTCTGAATCCAAAAAACCAAGATTTGCATCTTCATCATCTGAAGGGAACCAGTCAGGCTCAATGGGATCATTTGCTGATGAGCGTGATCTTGTTGTTGGCCCTACTCTCTTTGAAGTCTTGAATACATGCTGTAATTTTTCCTCTCCCTCTTCACTATCATGTAGACGTTCCTCTTCATTTCCAGCTTGTTCAATGTGGTCTTCCTCTTCCTGATCCACAGGAACATCATAAATGTCCTCTGGTTCAGTGTCACCCTCACAGTACATTGCTGCCTTCCTCTTCATATCTGTTATAGTTGTCTGCAGATCAACATTCTCTTCACAAGAGCTATCATCTGTACTTTCTACAGCATGTACATACTCTCCAACATCTGCATCCAGTTCCATGTCTGAATAACTGACACTGTCTTTTGTCTGATAGTATTGGTAGTCAACAGAAGCTTCTGGCTGGGGAGGTGCCATTGTTTGGATGGGCTCATAGTTCACACTCTGCTGTGTGAGCATGAGTAAGCAATCTTCTGTACCTGACAAACAAGATCCAACACACTCTTCATATGTCTTATGGGCCACACCTTCTTCATTGACTGCAAACACCAAAGGGGGATCAATTGTGTTTTCTTCATCATATATGTCAATCACTGTTGTCTTCCTCTTGCCCTTCTTTGCTGGAGAGACAACTATTGCTTGCTCCCTCTTGCCCTTAGTAACTAACAATCTTATCCCTCTGATGTCCTCATATTGCCTCAGCATTTCATCCACCTTGATATGATTGTCCAGAAGCTTAAAACCATCCAGTCCTATCCCTTCACTTTTCATATAATACATGCAGTCTGAAAAACTATTGTCATTCTCAAGCAGTAGTGACATAAGATAGAAATATCTTATGTCCTTCCTAAACATCTTAGTTTTGATTAATTTGGTCCCTTCAAAGTCAATGTGAATATCCCACTGCTCATAGTTCAACCTACAGTACAAATAAAACATACATGTAAATATAGAGAAGAACACATCCTAATTTACTTTTAAAACTAAAATTGATAAAACTTGTACATGTAAAATTGATAACAAAATGAGCAGAGAAGAACTACATTGAGAGGCTAAATCCATACACTAAATCACAACTACCCTATCCTAAGATAAATCACATAGAGGTGACAAGAAGGATGACGTACACATGGGGGTTGTCGACGGTGGCAGTAGGGAGAACTCAAGCGGCCCACGCCGCCGCCTCTGTAGACGGCTTCTCCACACGGGAGGGAGATTGTGGCTCACCATCATCGGATCTGGAGCCACCCGTACCATCCGCCGCCTCCGCACCAGCCCTCTGCACGCGGCACGGTGGGGGGGGGGGGCGTCCTCCTCCTCTGACGATGACCCGTACTCGAGGCCAAGAAGGTTTAGCCCACGACCGCGGCCGGATCTGGAACCACCGTCGCCATCGCCACTAGCCGCCATTCGCGCCAAGAACAGGAAAAGGGGGGGAGGGTGAATGCAGGAGGGGAACTGCAAACGAGGGTTTCAGGGGGAGAAGACGGGCGATAACGACCGTCTGTCCGAGCCCACGTGGCTCCAACGGGTGGGCCATCATTGTCAGTTTTCGTGTTAGACGCGACTCGAAGCTGGTTTAGTGTTTTTTGTTACTCACTTGCCACAGAAGTGGTGGTTATTTGTGATTTTCGATAAAAGTGGTAGTTTTGAAGTACCCTAGCCACAAATGTGGTGGTTTTGAGCAATTTACTCCCTAAGAACTTAAGAATTGGGTCAATACCAACAAAAGGCAAAATATATAATTATTGGATTTTACCATTATGCTTAACTAAATTTTAATAAATGAGAAGCTCTCCGGCTACACTTGTGAGTAGTCGTGCACGGAGAAAAACACCCTGTGCTCGGGTATGCAATACAACAATCAACTCGTTATTAAGACATTTGAGAACTAGCGTGGGTATGCATAACACAATTCACAGACTTATGGGACGAAAATAATCTGCCTCTTCCAGTGACACTTTCCTTTGTGTCGAGTGCATATCCTATGCTCCCATTCCTAAAATGTCTCCATGCTACCATCTTTCAAAAATAATAATACATTTTAATGTTTCAAAAAAAATAGTGCAGGTTCAAAAGACATGTGTCCACCTTCCCTAAAAAATTCAAAGCTAAATTCAAAATACACATGGAGAACATTATCATTTTTGGAACATTAAAATCTGTTTTTCAAAAGTTTGGAGCATGGGAACGTTTAAGCCGTGGCAGCCCTCTATTGCATTTGTGGACCTGAGAAATGTTTTGTTAGCATTTTGAGCTGGATAGCATTTTTTTTTGAGGGATAGCCGGATAGCATATAAACCATTTTGAACATTGTGGTCGTTGGACCCATAATTATCGGCTCTGCAGTGGTGTCACGGGATCATCCCAGCCTCACATCTTCGGGCCCAATCTGCAGTGTCATGGGTTCGGCCCGACCCCATTTCTTCAGGCCCAATAAATAAATAAATAAAAACAAATATCTTGTACGAGGAAAATTGAAAAGAGATTTATTTGATTTGATTTTAAACAACAGGGCATTCCTTCACGGCCAAGGCGAACGTAGGCGCTACGAAACGCGACTCCGTACGATCGGGATCGAACGGACGAGACGCAACCGCCATCGCAGCCGCCCGTCCGACGATCCAGAGGCCGCGGATAAAACCCTAGGCACCCGTCATCCCATCCCATCCCCTCCCCCCGCCGCGGCTTTGACTCCATCGCCTCCTCCCCCCCCTCCCCCCCTCCTCGTCGCCGGCCAGCCAGGTACCCAGCCCCGCCGCCCGCCCTTCCTTCTGCCGTCGGTGATTATTTCTCTCGCTCGTATGCCGTCGCATCACTAGCTCGACCGCGCGCTGCGATAGATGGATGGATCGATCTGCTCGGTTTCGCCCTAGATAGATTCGATTCGCCTTTGCGCGCTGCTTGGTTTGATTTCGGGCCTTTAGCATGAGCTTGTTTGGTTGGTCTCCGAGGCTCTGAATCTGACCGTCATGTTTTAGTTGGTACCCTGAAGCGATCTGTATGTCTCTTGTGCTAAACTAGCCCTGCTGTAGAGGGATCGGATCAGTTTATTTGCAATCGTTGAGCTGGGTAAATCTCGTGATCGATGATCAATTCTGTAGTATCCCGCACTTGTTATTGTCAGCAAATTGGAGATGCAAAAAGTGCCCATCGTCTAACGGTAAAGACTGAGGACCTCCTTGCGGGGTCTTCTCATGTAGGTTCGAATCCTATTGGGTGCTTCTGCGGACGATCCCCTGCATCTCCGATTTGCTCTGGTCCTGAATTGACTTGTCAAGTAGTTGCCTTGCCTGCTAATCTTCCCCTTTGGGATTAGATCATGCCTGGCTACTTGACAAGGCATTTTGGTCTGTAGGTTTACTCTTCTGTTAACTGTTAATCGGATTTAGTTTCGCATGCCTTGTCTGATGAATTTTAATAGTTGCTGTGGTGTTTCTTTTTAGTGTTTAGTTTTAAGTCTATGAAATTGTAGTTTCAAGTCTAGCCCTGCTTGCCTGATAGTTTGTACAATGGCCATTGTTTTTATGGTTTGCCTGATAATTTGTTGAAGTTTAAACTGTAGTAAGTATTGAATTGTCCGAACTCGTTTCACCACCCCTAATTTGGTCTATGCAGGAAGCTAACAGCTCCAGCAGCCATGGGCAAGGAGAAGATCCACATCAGCATTGTGGTCATTGGCCATGTCGACTCTGGCAAGTCAACCACGACTGGCCACCTCATCTACAAGCTTGGAGGCATTGACAAGCGTGTGATCGAGAGGTTCGAGAAGGAAGCCGCTGAGATGAACAAGAGGTCATTCAAGTACGCCTGGGTGCTTGACAAGCTCAAGGCTGAGCGTGAGAGGGGTATCACCATCGATATCGCCCTGTGGAAGTTTGAGACCACCAAGTACTCCTGCACTGTCATTGATGCTCCTGGACACCGTGATTTCATCAAGAACATGATCACTGGTACCTCCCAGGCTGATTGTGCTGTGCTTATCATTGACTCCACCACTGGTGGTTTTGAGGCTGGTATCTCCAAGGATGGCCAGACCCGTGAGCACGCTCTCCTTGCTTTCACTCTTGGTGTGAAGCAGATGATCTGCTGCTGCAACAAGGTATGCTTTCAGGACCTGTTATCTGAATGTTGCCTGATTAATTGATCTACGTAAGTCTTGTTAGTTTTGAATGATGTGCTTCTGCTTGAAGATAGAACCTGTTTATTACCTGTTTCTTTGTTACTCATTTGAATTTGCAAGGAGCTGCACTTCTGCTAGTATTGGTTTTTTATAGTCTTGAAACAGCTGAGTTGCTGTATGTTTTGTGTTAGGCATACATACCACATGTTCTTAACTAAAGTTATCTTGTTTCATCTCACTGTTAGTTCTTGTATTTTCGTCATTCGAACTTGCAAGCACTTGGCCAGTACTGTATTTTACTCTTGAAATCTCTTGAGTTGCTGTATGTCACGTGTTTTTATTTGTAATGGAAGTTCTCTTATGTTTCATTGTACTCAAATATTGATCTCTTCTTTTTTCTAGATAATGCAGTCCACTTCTCACTATCTGTTTTACAAGCTCTGTTCATCTGAGTTTTTTTTGTTGCTTGAATCAGTCTGAATCTGCTTGGACGAACTCAGCTCTTGACCCTGCTTTTTCGTCCAATATCCAGTTGTTCTAATGGATACACTGTTTTGTGCAGATGGATGCCACCACCCCCAAGTACTCCAAGGCCCGTTACGATGAAATTGTTAAGGAAGTCTCTTCATACCTGAAGAAGGTCGGCTACAACCCTGACAAGGTTCCCTTCGTCCCCATCTCTGGGTTTGAGGGTGACAACATGATCGAGAGGTCCTCCAACCTTGACTGGTACAAGGGTCCGACCCTGCTTGAGGCGCTTGACCAGATCAATGAGCCCAAGAGGCCCTCAGACAAGCCCCTGCGTCTTCCCCTTCAGGACGTCTACAAGATTGGCGGCATTGGAACTGTGCCAGTGGGGCGTGTTGAGACTGGAGTCATCAAGCCAGGCATGGTTGTCACCTTTGGCCCTACTGGCCTGACCACTGAGGTGAAGTCCGTTGAGATGCACCATGAGTCTCTTCTGGAGGCGCTTCCTGGTGATAACGTCGGCTTCAACGTCAAGAACGTGGCCGTGAAGGATCTCAAGCGTGGGTACGTGGCCTCCAACTCCAAGGATGATCCCGCCAAGGAAGCTGCCAACTTCACTGCCCAGGTCATCATCATGAACCACCCTGGCCAGATCAGCAATGGCTACGCCCCAGTTCTGGACTGCCACACGTCCCACATCGCCGTCAAGTTCGCTGAGATCCAGACCAAGATCGATCGGCGGTCTGGAAAGGAGCTGGAGGCGGCCCCCAAGTTCCTCAAGAACGGTGACGCCGGGTTCGTCAAGATGATCCCCACCAAGCCCATGGTGGTAGAGACCTTCGCCCAGTACCCTCCCCTGGGCCGCTTTGCCGTGCGCGACATGAGGCAGACGGTTGCTGTGGGTGTGATCAAGAGCGTGGAGAAGAAGGAGCCGACCGGCGCCAAGGTGACCAAGGCTGCTATCAAGAAGAAATGAGATGTTTTCAGGCGGTTGCGTCGTTGGTGGTTCTTTGCTGCATCTTTGGTGGCGGCGGTGGTATACGCTGGTGGTGATAGTTGTGTTAGTGGATTTGAAAACTTGTTAAGCTTCGGTTATATTTGTGTCGTGCAGTGTTTGAACTTCTTACTACTCTGGTTATGTTATTGTTCGGTTGTGTTGGTGAAACTTCGTCAGTTAAAGTTGCTATAGTCATATTTGGAGTCATTATATCTGTTGCCTCACGTTCTTTTCTTGCAAAGTGAAATTGTTTTTTTAGTTGGTAACAAGAGTATTTAGTTTACAGTTCGTTGGAGTTGCTGCTTTCCTGTCAAAGTGGTGTGCCCATGCTAAAAGGCACAGATACGGGACGAACACCCAAACTCAAAATATTGATAGTATTGGTTTTTAGGCTTTTAGCTTCCCCAACCAACTGTTCGCATGATATACATTACTGACTTTTCATAGTTTGTTCAAAGGGTCTTCAAAGTGGAGGGAGTAGTAAAGTCATCTTCAAAATGGACCCTCAAACCTCCCGCAAGCGTTCGGACCGCACGGTTCGAACGTTGTTTGCCGTCCAATGCAGTTCCGTATCGGTCCGCCAATGCGTCAGAACGTTTGATTTTTCCGCAAACTAAAAACAAACAAAAGAGACGCTTTGTGGAAGTACGAACATCCACCTGACCAATAAAAAGCCATCACGTACACTCTCTCTCCGTCTGAATGGCAGAAGGTTGCTCGTTGTTGTTGTTTGGCGAAGATTAGCATGCGGCATTTGGCGGAAGGCTGCTGGTTGGAAGGTAATTAGCATGGGATGTACAATGCTGCTAGTAGCTGGGACCAAGGTTTTGGGTACCACACTGAAAATTCAGATAGCGTACGGTATCCGCGTTTCTCACCGCCCCCATGAGAAAGAAGTATCCCGAGCAATTTTTTTGAAACTTTTGAATTTTTTGAATTTAAACACTCAAGTTATAGTCAAATCGGCCATATCAACTCCATTTGTAATCTTCCGTAGTTGTGGCCTGGTGGGAACCGTCTCCTGCCCTCCTAGAGAGGTAGCTGGTTCGAGTCTAGGTGATTATACTAGCATATTAGAATAACATGGGATGTAAAAAGTTACTAGTTGGAACGTGATGGCATAAGGTTAAGGGCATGTACAATGGGGGCAACACCTGCTGCCGCCCCATGCGATCCACGTAGGAATCGAAGGGATGAGGCCACCGTCAAAAATCAATTCAACCAACGAATAGATTTGGAACCACCGTCTCGTTGGGACCCATCCGTTTTCTCTTTCCTAAGATTCTTCCACATCTGTTTTACACCCCGATCTCCTCCTTCTCTTCGTTCGTTGTTATCTCGTTCCCCTCCGTCCACTGCCTCCTTCCGAGATGGTGCTCATGGGCGAGTTTCCAGGCCAACACACACTGACTCTCTCATTCCTCCCGGATCCATAGCCCCCCCCACCTGTTTAGTCTGCAACCGGTTGCAATGGATTTCTCCCCGGTCAGCTCGAGGCCATGGTGGTTGCGCGAGCTCAAGGTCGTGTTGTGGCTGGTGCAGCCGACAACTCATGTGGTAGTGAGTCTGGGAATGACATAAGCCGGCCGCTGTAGGCAGACAACGAATCGCTCCTCCTGGATCCAGCGCCACCGAGGCGTTCTTCTTGGGAATCCAGTCGCTATGGACCTCACCTCCGATTAGATAATCCATGGTGGGTACACAAGTTCAAGGCCATGCGGTGGCCGAGCTTGAGGTGCTAGTGCGGATGTCGACCATGGCTTGCATGCTTCTGTCGGAAATATGCCCTAGAGGCAATAATAAAAGTAGTTATTATTATATTTCCTTGTTCATGATAATCGTTTATTATCCATGCTATAATTGTATTAATTGGAAACACTGATACATGTGTGGATACATAGACAACACTGTGTCCCTAGTATGCCTCTAGTAGACTAGCTTGTTGATTAAAGATGGTTAAGGTTTCCTAGCCATAGACATGAGATGTCATTTGATAATAGGATCACATCATTAGGAGAATGATGTGATGGACAAGACCCAAACTATGAACATAGCATATGATCGTGTCAGTTTATTGCTATAGTTTTCTGCATGTCAAGTATCTGTTCCTATGGCCATGAGATCATGCAACTCACTGACACCGGAGGAATACCTTGTGTGTATCAAACGTCACAACGTAACTGGGTGACTATAAAGATGCTCTACTAGTATCTCCGAAGGTGTCTGTTGAGCTGGCATGGATCGAGACTGGGATTTGTTACTCCGTGTGACGAAGAGGTATCTCAGGGCCCACTCGGTAATACAACATCACAACAAGCCTTGCAAGCAATGTGACTAAAGTGTTAGCCACGGGATCTTGTATTACGGAACGAGTAAAGAGACTTGCTGGTAACGAGAGTGAACTAGGTATAGAGATACCGACGATCGAATCTCGAGCAAGTAACATACCGAAGAACAAAGGGAACAACATACGGGATTAACTGAATCCTTGACATAGAGGTTCAACCGATAAAGATCTTCGTAGAATATGTAGGAACCAATATGGGCATCCAGGTCCCGCTATTGGTTATTGACCGTAGAGGTGTCTCGGTCATGTCTACATAGTTCTCAAACCCGCAGGGTCTGCACACTTAAGGTTCGGTGGCGTTTCGGTATAGTTGGGTTATGTATGTTGGTGACCGAAGGTTGTTCGGAGTCCCGGATGAGATCCCGGACGTCACGAGGAGCTCCGGAATGGTCCGGAGGTAAAGATTGATATATAGGAAGTTGGTGTTTGAACTCCGGAAAAGTTTCGGGCATTTCCGGCAGTGTACCGGGAGTGACGAATGGGTTCCGGGGGTCCACCAAGTGGGCCCACCACACCCCAAGTGGGTCACATGGACCTGAGGGTGGCACACCAGCCCCTGGTGGGCTGGGCGGCCGGCCCAAGAAGGCCTATGCGGCTGGGCTTGAGGGAAAGGAAAGTCCAAGTGGGGAAGGGAAGGAATCCTACTAGGAGTAGGATTGGAGGTGGACTCCTCCACCTCCTCCTCCACCTCCTCCTCCTTGCGGCCGACTCCTAGGAGGAGATTTCTGCCGGCCAGCCCCTCCCCTCCCTCCTATATATACTAGAGGGAGAGAGGGCAAAAACACTTCAACCCAAAAGGCCATAGTGCAGCCCTCTCTCCCGATAGATCAAGTCCTCTAGTTTTCAGCAGCGCTTAGGCGAAGCCCTGCTGGAATAGTTCTACCACCACCGCCGCCGCGCCGTCGCGCTGCCGGAGAACTCATCTACGTCTCCGCTCCCTCTTGCTGGATCAAGAAGGCGGAGATCGTCATCGAGCTGTACGTGTGCTGAACGCGGAGGTGCCGTCCGTTCGGTACTAGATCGTGATTGGATCGTGGGACGTTCGGCGATTTGGATTGCGAAGACGTTCGACTACATCAACCGCGTTTCTTAACGCTTCCCGCTTAGCGATCTACAAGGGTATGTAGATCCACTCTCCCTCTCGTAGATGCTCATCACCATGGATAGATCTTGTGTGTGCGTAGGAAGTTTTTTGTTTCCCATGCAACGTTTCCCAACAGTGGCATCATGAGCTAGGTCTATGTGTAGATGAGATCACGAGTAGAACACAAAGGAGTTTGTGGGCGTTGATATTCAGATTGCTTCCTCCCTTGGTCTTTTCTTGATTCGGCGGTATTGTGGGATGAAGCGGCCCGAACCAACATTACTCGTACGCTTACGAGAGACCGGTTCCATCAACTGACACGTAACTTCGTTGCATAAAGATGGCTGACGGGTGTCTGTTTCTCCCACTTTAGTCGGATCGGATTTGACAAAGGCGGTCCTTGAGAAGGTTGAGAAGCAATTTTTGTATCACCGTTGTGGTTTTTGCATAGGTAAGAATTGTTCTTGCTAGATACCCGTAGCAGCCACGTAAAACTTGCAACAATAATTAGAGGACGTCTAACTTGTTTTTGCAGGGTATGTTGTGATGTGATATGGCCAATTACATGATGAGATATATGTGATGTATGAGATCATCATGTATTGTATAGAATATCACGACTTGCACGTCGATGAGTACGGCAACCGGCAGGAGCCATAGGGTTGTCTTTAACTATTTTCGCCGTTTTGCTTTACTTTATCGCTATGAGTTAGCAATAGTCGTGGAAGCAACAGTCGGCGCGACAACCTCATGGCGACACGTTGATGGAGATCAAGATGATGGAGATCATGGTGTCATGCCGGTGACGATGGAGATCATGCCGGTGCTTTGGAGATGGAGATCAAAAGCACAAGTTCATGGCCATATCATGTCACTTATGATTTGCATGTGATGTTAATCCTTTTATGCATCTTATTTTGCTTAGGACGACGGTAGCATTATAAGGTGATCCCTCACTTAAATTTCAAGATAAAATTGTGTTCTCCCCGAGTGTGCACTGTTGCGAAAGTTCGTCGTTTCGAGACACCACGTGATGATCGGGTGTGATAGACTCTACGCTCGCATACAACGGGTGCAAGCCAGTGTTGCACAAGTGGAACACTCGAGTTAAACTTGACGAGCCTAGCATGTACAGACATGGCCTCGGAACACAAGAGACCGAAAGGTCGAACATGAGTCATATAGTAGATATGATCAACATGAAGATGTTCACCATTGAAACCACCTCAACTCACGTGATGATCGGACTTGAGTTGGTGAATTTGGATCATGTGACACTAGAATGACCAGAGGGATGTCAGTTTGAGTGGAAGTTTTTAAGTAATATGATTAACTAAACTCATTATCTTGAATGATAGTCTAAGTTGTCTTTGCAAAATTTATGTTGTAGATCATGGCTCGCGCAGTAGCACCCTTGAATTTTAATGCGTTCCTAGAGAAAGCTAAGTTGAAAGATGATGGAAGTAACTTTGTGGACTGGGCCCGTAATCTAAGGATTATCCTTACGGCTTCCCAAATGGGTTATGTCCTTGATGCACCGCTTGGTGATCCACCCGCTCCAGTTGAGTCTCCAGACGTTGTGAACGCCTGGCAGGCTCGTTCTGATGATTACTCAATGGTTCAATGTGCAATGTTGTATGGCTTAGAACCGGGACTTCAAAGACGTTTTGAACGTCATGGAGCATATGATATGTTCCTAGAGTTGAAGTTTATCTTTCAGAAGAATGCCCGGATCGAGAGGTATGAGACCTCCGATAAGTTCTATGCCTGCAAGATGGAGGAGAACGGGTTTGTCAGTGAACACATACTCAAAATGTCTGGGTATTCCACACATCTAGCTGAATTGGGGATGCCCCTTCCAGCAGAGGCGATCACTGACAGAGTTCTTCAATCATTGCCACCTAGCTACAAGAGCTTCGTGTTGAACTATAACATGCACGGGATGAACAAGTCAGTCGCCGAGCTGTTTGCGATGTTGAAAGTCGCTGAGTCTGAAATTCAGAAGGAGCATCAAGTGTTGATGGTCAATAAAACCACTAGTTTCAAGAAGAATGGCAAGGGTAAGAAGGGTAACTCCAAGAAGAGTGGCAAAGCAGTTGCCCCTCCCGTGAAGAAACCAAAGGCTGGACCCAAGCCAGAAACTGAGTGCTTTCATTGCAAGGGAACTGGGCACTGGAAGCGGAACTGCACCAAGTATTTGGCCGACAAGAAGGCGGCCAACAACAAACAAGGTATATATGATATACATGTTATTGATGTGTATGTTACCAACTCTCATTGTAGTGCCTGGGTATTTGATACCGGTGCGGTTGCTCACATTTGCAACTCAAAACAGGAACTGCGGAATAGACGGAGGCTGGCAAAGGACGAAGTGACGATGCGCATGGGAAATGGTTCCAAGGTTGATGTGATCACCGTCGGCACGCTCGCTCTTTGATTACCATCGAGATTAGTGATGAACCTGAATAATTGTTATTTAGTGCCTGCGTTAAGCATGAACATTATATCTGGATCTTGTTTATTGCGAGACGGTTACTCATTTAAATCAGAGAATAATGGTTGTTCTATTTATATGAGTAATATCTTTTATGGTCATGCACCCAATGTGAGGGGTTTATTCTTATTGAATCTCGATAGTGATGATACACATGTTCATAACATTGATGCCAAAAGATGTAGAGTTGATAATGATAGTACCACTTTCTTGTGGCACTGCCGTTTAGGTCATATTGGTGTAAAACGCATGAAGAAGCTCCATGCTGATGGACTTTTGGAGTCACTTGATTTTGAATCACTTGACACATGTGAACCATGCCTCATGGGCAAGATGACTAAAACTCCGTTCTCTGGAACAATGGAACGGGCAAGTGACTTGTTGGAAATCATACATACTGATGTGTGCGGTCCGATGAGCATTGAGGCACGCGGTGGATATCGTTATTCTCTCACCTTCACAGATGATTTAAGTAGATATGGGTATATTTACTTAATGAAACACAAGTCTGAAACGTTTGAAAAGTTCAAGCAATTTCAGAGTGAAGTTGAGAATCATCGTAACAAGAAGATTAAATTCCTACGATCTGATCGAGGAGGAGAATATCTGAGTTATGAGTTTGGCAGTCACTTAAGACAATGTGGAATTGTTTCACAATTGACACCGCCTGGAACAACGCAGCGTAATGGTGTGTCCGAACGTCGTAATCGAACCTTATTGGATATGGTGCGATCTATGATGTCTCTTGCCGATTTGCCACTATCGTTTTGGGGTTATGCATTAGACACAGCTGCATTCAATTTAAATAGGGCACCATCGAAATCCGTTGAGACGACGCCATATGAACTGTGGTTTGGCAAGAAGCCAAAGTTGTCGTTTCTTAAAGTTTGGGGATGTGATGCTTATGTCAAAAAGCTTCAGCCTGAAAAGCTGGAACCCAAAGCGGAGAAATGCGTTTTCATAGGATACCCAAAAGAGACAGTTGGGTATACCTTCTATCTCAGATCCGAAGGCAAAGTGTTTGTCGCTAAAAACGGAACATTTCTTGAGAAAGAGTTTCTCTCGAAAGAATTGAGTGGGAGGAAGATAGAACTTGATGAGGTTGTTGAACCTTTACTTCAACCAGAGAGTAGCGCAGCGCAGAAAGATGTTTCTGTAGAGCCTACATCGGTTGAAGAGGAAGTTAATGATGATGATCATGAAGCTTCGGATCAAGTTGCTATCGAACCTCGTAGGTCGACAACGACGCGTACTGCTCCTGAGTGGTACGGCAACCCTGTCTTAGAGGTCATGTTGTTGGACAACGATGAACCTACGAGCTATGGAGAAGCGATGATGGGCCCGGATTCCGAGAAATGGTTAGAGGCCATGAAATTCGAGATGGGATCCATGTATGAAAACAAAGTATGGGCTTTGGAAGTATTACCTGAAGGGCGTAAGGCCATTCAGAACAAATGGATCTTTAAGAGGAAGACGGACGCGGACGGTAATGTCACCGTCTATAAAGCTCGACTTGTGGCAAAAGGTTTTTCACAAGTTCAAGGAGTTGACTACGATGAGACCTTCTCACCCGTAGCGATGCTTAAGTCCGTCAGAATCATGTTAGTAATAGCTGCCTTTTTTGATTATGAAATTTGGCAGATGGATGTCAAAACAGCGTTCCTTAACGGTTTCCTTAAGGAAGAGTTGTCTATGATGCAACCAGAAGGTTTTGTCGATCCAGAGAATGCTGACAAAGTTTGCAAACTCCAACGATCCATTTATGGACTGGTGCAAGCATCTCGGAGTTGGAATCTGTGCTTTGATGAGGTGATCAAAGCGTTTGGGTTTATACAAGTTTATGGAGAAGCTTGTATTTACAAGAAAGTGAGTGGTAGCTCTATAGCGTTTCTAATATTATATGTGGATGACATATTGCTGATTGGAAACAATATAGAAATGTTAGAAAGCGTAAAGGAATATTTGAACAAGAGTTTTTCAATGAAGGACCTAGGAGAAGCTGCTTTCATATTAGGCATCAAGATCTATAGAGATAGATCAAGACACTTAATAGGACTTTCACAGAGCACATACCTTGACAAAGTTTTGAAGAAGTTCAAAATGGATCACTCCAAGAAGGGGTTCTTGCCTGTGTTGCAAGGTGTGAAGTTGAGTAAGACTCAATGCCCAGTGACTGCAGAAGATAGAGAAAAGATGAGTGTTGTCCCCTATGCTCCAGCCATAGGCTCTATCATGTATGCAATGCTGTGCACAAGACCCGATGTCAGCCTTGCCATAAGTATGGTCGGAAGGTTTCAAAGTGATCCAGGAGTGGAACACTGGACGGCGGTCAAGAATATCCTGAAGTACCTGAAAAGGACTAAGGACATGTTTCTCGTTTATGGAGGTGATCAAGAGCTCGTCGTAAAGGGTTACGTCGATGCAAGCTTTGACACTGATCCGGATGACTCTAAGTTGCAAACCGGATACGTATTTATTCTCAATGGGGGTGCGGTAAGCTGGTGCAGTTCCAAGCAGAGCGTGGTAGCTGATTCTACTTGCGAAGCGGAGTACATCGCTGCCTCGGAGGCGGCGAAGGAAGGTGTCTGGATGAAGGAGTTCATGACAGATCTTGGAATAGTGCCTAGTGCACTAAACCCAATGACTCTGTTCTTTGATAACACTGGTGCCATTGCTCTAGCCAAGGAACCAAGGTTTCACAAGAGGACCAGACACATAAAGCGACGTTTCAATTCCATCCGCGATTACATCAAGGAGGACGACATAAATATTTGCAAAGTGCACACGGATCTGAATGTTGCAGATCCGATGACTAAACCTCTTCCAAGGGCTAAACATGATCAACACCAGAACTGTATGGGTGTTAGATTCATTACAATGTAAATCACATAGTGATGTGAGCTAGATTATTGACTCTAGTGCAAGTGGGAGACTGTTGGAAATATGCCCTAGAGGCAATAATAAAAGTAGTTATAATTATATTTCCTTGTTCATGATAATCGTTTATTATCCATGCTATAATTGTATTAATTGGAAACACTGATACATGTGTGGATACATAGACAACACTGTGTCCCTAGTATGCCTCTAGTAGACTAGCTTGTTGATCAAAGATGGTTAAGGTTTCCTAGCCATAGACATGAGATGTCATTTGATAACAGGATCACATCATTAGGAGAATGATGTGATGGACAAGACCCAAACTATGAACGTAGCATATGATCGTGTCAGTTTATTGCTATAGTTTTCTGCATGTCAAGTATCTGTTCCTATGACCATGAGATCATGCAACTCACTGACACGGGAGGAATACCTTGTGTGTATCAAACGTCACAACGTAACTGGGTGACTATAAAGATGCTCTACAGGTATCTCCGAAGGTGTCTGTTGAGCTGGCATGGATCGAGACTGGGATTTGTTACTCCGTGTGACGGAGAGGTATCTCAGGGGCCACTCGGTAATACAACATCACAACAAGCCTTGCAAGCAATGTGACTAAAGTGTTAGCCACGTGATCTTGTATTACGGAACGAGTAAAGAGACTTGCTGGTAACGAGATTGAACTAGGTATAGAGATACCGACGATCAAATCTCGAGCAAGTAACATACCGAAGAACAAAGGGAACAGCATACGGGATTAACTGAATCCTTGACATAGAGGTTCAACCGATAAAGATCTTCGTAGAATATGTAGGAACCAATATGGGCATCCAGGTCCCGCTATTGGTTATTGACCGTAGAGGTGTCTCGGTCATGTCTACATAGTTCTCGAACCCGCAGGGTCTACACATTTAAGGTTCGGTGGCGTTTCAGTATAGTTGGGTTATGTATGTTGGTGACCGAAGGTTGTTCGGAGTCCTGGATGAGATCCCGGACGTCACGAGGAGCTCCGGAATGGTCCGGAGGTAAAGATTGATATATAGGAAGTTGGTGTTTGAACTCCGGAAAAGTTTCGGGCATTTCCGGCAGTGTACCGGGAGTGACGAATGGGTTCCAGTGGTGCACCAAGTGGGCCCATCACACCCCAAGTGGGTCACATGGACCTGAGGGTGGCACACCAGCCCCTGGTGGGCTGGGCGGCCGGCCCAAGAAGGCCTATGCGGCTGGGCTTGAGGGAAAGGAAAGTCCAAGTGGGGAAGGGAAGGAATCCTACTAGGAGTAGGATTGGAGGTGGACTCCTCCACCTCCTCCTCCTTGCGGCTGACTCCTAGGAGGAGATTTCTGCCGGCCAGCCCCTCCCCTCCCTCCTATATATACTAGAGGGAGAAAGGGCAAAAGCACTTCAACCCAAAAGGCCATAGTGTAGCCCTCTCTCCCGATAGATCAAGTCCTCTAGTTTTCAGCAGCGCTTAGGCGAAGCCCTGCTGGAATAGTTCCACCACCACCGCCGCCGCGCCGTCGCGCTGCTGGAGAACTCATCTACCTCTCCGCTCCCTCTTGCTGGATCAAGAAGGCGGAGATCGTCATCGAGCTTTATGTGTGCTGAACGCGGAGGTGCCGTCCGTTCGGTACTAGGTCGTGATTTTATCGCGGGACATTTGGCGATTTGGATCGCGAAGACGTTTCTTAACGCTTCTCGCTTAGCGATCTACAAGGGTATGTAGATCCACTCTCCCTCTCGTAGATGCTCATCACCATGGATAGATCTTGTGTGTGCGTAGGGAAATTTTTGTTTCCGATGCAACGTTTCCCAACAGCTGCAGCTGCGTCCGGACGAGGGGACCACTCTTTCTCTCTTTTTCTCTATCTCTCCTCACTTTTTCAACGAAGCGGCCAGCTCTTCTGCAAGTGACACTGACACATATGAGACATTAGCTTTTGATCCAGGGTGGCATCCTAACCTAGCTGGCCTGTGGGGCGGCACGTCTAGGGCTAACCGTTGGCCATGCCCTAACTTAGTGTAGCAGTGCATGGCAGAAAGTTGCTAATTTTTTAGTAAAGAACCTAGTGTCACTTTTTAAAGCTCCTAGTATAACTGATGTCACCTTAATAAAGTGCATGGCGGAAGGATGCTAATTCTTTATCGCAATGTTGGCAGAGGGCTGCCAATTTGACGGAAGGATTTGGCCGAAGGTTGTTTGCTCCAGTTATTTAAAAACATATATTTGAGGTATAAGGTTGGATGGATGGGCCCCGTATCAGTGTTTGTACACAGGTCCGTGGACGGATACCATGTCCGATTTTTGAGATCATCATTGGAGATGCCCTAAACACTATATTATGTATTTTTTAGGGGTGTCATGCCACCCCTTAGACCTGCCCTTGTCTTGAGGTACTTGCCAACGTTGGTCCAATTTTGGATGCTTCCCTTGGGTAGGCTAGTGAGCTAAACTGGAGTTGAGTCGGCTAGGTACACGACGGTTGGAGGTCTTCTGTCGGCATTCTAGCTGCTGCACACATCTTCATAGAGCGGCTCCGTGCGGATCCAATCACCTATGGGGTTAGTATGTGCTCAATGATTTTGTGAGAAATTGGTCTTCCGTTAACTTCAATCTGGAAGTTTTGTTACATATTACGTATGTTTATTGTTTTTAATTAATCGAGAACACTCTTTGCTTTTCTATTAGTGTTAGTTATTTTTAGCATACACTATACATTTCTTTTAACAAGGTTTTCACAACAACATTATTCTTATTTTCCTGGACGATGAGAATTTGCGAGCGATATTATCTAGTTTTAGAAACAGTTGTATATGCAAGGATACTCTGACAAAGAATACCAAAGAAGACACAGACATAATGAACATAGCTTGTTGTATTTCAGTGGTCTAATTTACACGAGTGTGAAATATGTTCTGTTGTGGTACTATCACATAAAACAAACAGATTTCCTCTATCGTCAGCCATAAGTGAAAGATGGCTTGAAGTACATGCACATCGGTGGGTCGATCCTCAAGATGGACATCACTGCAGAAGGAACACTCCAGATACCATCACCGCAGATCAAACCAGAAGCAACTGCACTGACAAACTCCTCAGTCTCCTTACGGTTCACCCTCTCCCAGACAAACAAGATGACGGTCCCGATAAACATGTCGATCGCAAAATTTGCCCCAATGTAGAATGGAATAGCCATGGCCATCGGGAGCGGGATGAAATTGGACACACGATTTGGGGTGACGTCCCGCATGAGCTTGATTGCTATGGCTGCAAAGAAGAAGAAAGAGCATATTGCTAGGCAATGTTGTGGCAACACTGAGAATCCTTCGACACCGATGATTGACATCTCACGGAAGATTATTGCATATGGAGCTTTGAACATGCCATCAGGATTGCCAACATCGAACGATGTCCAGTAAAGCCAAAAGGTTAGAGGAGCAATGACACATCCAAGGGCAGTCCCAATCAACTGTGACACAAACATGGACTTTGGCGAAGAGAGGGTTAGGTAACCAGTCTTGAAGTCATGCATGAGATCACCCGCAGTGGATACTATGGGCATCATAACACCACAAGCTGCTAAGCCGGCGATCACACCACCATGTTGGCCAACCCATGAGGCAAAAATGAAAACACCAATCTTTCCATATGTGGATGCAAGGTTCCAGTCTGTTAGGCCAGTGCCGTATGAGTTGCAGAAGGCAAGTAGAGGAGCAAACACATAAGCAGAGAGGACAAGGTACCACTTGAGTTGTGGGAACATCATTGGTACAGTGGCAGTTGAAATTGCTGCAAGGCCCACATAACCAGATCTTGCCAACCAGGGAGGGATACTGTCTTTTAGAAAAACCTCATTTAGAAGCTTTTCCTTGACTGATACTTTGGAAATTTTATCATCTGCAATTATAAAAGGGAAACAAG
The DNA here is from genome assembly GCA_039707655.1 of Elymus sibiricus. NCBI lineage: Eukaryota > Viridiplantae > Streptophyta > Magnoliopsida > Poales > Poaceae > Elymus > Elymus sibiricus. Next base: position 62,448,331 of record CM077665.1, read on the forward strand.
ATGAGAGCCAGGATATATGATATGTTGGTAGGTCAATTGGGTACAATATTAAAATGTCATTACCACCCCGAACCCATATAAGGGGAAGTCTTTCTTGCTTTGCACGTGTATTCCTTTCTTTCTTGATAGTAGCATAAATGATTTTGATGAGGTTATAAATACCATCGCCAAGTATCAAGGATATGGATATGAAAACCTGGAAGGGTGCATACACAACTAAGTTTTTGCTAAACATAATGTTGGCAAAGGCTGTCCGTTAAGTGAACATAGAATAATTTAGGAAGCTAATGACCTAGATGAGCCATCTATATATTCTCAAACTCAATTTCATGGTTCTCACGAATTAAGGCCACTAAGCCCACTGAAAGAAATGCATAGAAGAGAGTTATCGGTATTACTTTCATATTTACAGCAACAACTTGTAGATTTAGCAGGTTTATTCAATATAGATGGAAACATGAGCCTTTTGCAAAGCCTTGAAATGACGTTTCATAATCTAGTTCTTTTTCTTAGACCGGTTCATAATATGGTTCTAGATCGGTTGATTAACAACCATTAGAGTCAAATTGATAAAAGCTATAAGCAAGAGACAATATGGAACTGACTATTAATTCATTATGACATGAATAAATAGAATCTTTCACCACCATACCTTGTACCCATAGAGCCCTTTGAAGTCGTTGCTTCCAAGGTTAGCTGGATACCACTCCCCAGCTTTTGTGGATATATATGGCCAAAGAAAAACCCAGGATATGATGGCTCCAAGAAGTGCAGAGCAGTTAACTATATGTGGGCATATAAGACCACATCCGATATAGGTTGGACTGAAGTCAAAATAAAACCTATAAAAAGTAGAAATAGTAAGCTTTTGGATATAATACATACAATATTCCAGCTTAAAGGATAAGTAGTTTAAATCTCTGCATGTCCAAATAACCCCTAAAGAGGATAAGAAGGCAACTTTTTTGTGTATTTCAAAATAAGATAAATCTGTTTTTAAATTGTAACATGTGAACTTTCTAATAATAGCACAAACACATCAGTGGCGAGCTTACGTGTTCTTAAATGCCGCAAGGCCCAGAGAAGGGAAATTCTCGAAGCCACAAGAATTCCCGACACCACTGAAGAACCATTTAAAGCAGTTCCAAAGAAAACTTACGCTTAAATACTTTCCAAGACAACTAACTTGTTTTCTGCAGGAACAAAAAATAAAGTTAGTACCACCAAAACTCAAGAAATGTAGTAACCCAAGAATATGTTGTCAACAATGACATCGATATAGAGGAATCAAATGTCATCCCAAGTAAACAAATAGATAATCCATCATTTTCCGATTAAACATATAGACTTGCTAGTTTGTACCTATCAGAAGATTCATCATTTGTGCATAATGTACATGTTTACCCTCTCTCCCGCTAAAGTATAAGCAATTATGTAGAGGGATAAGATTGCAGAATTCCTAGCATGGACTAATTACAAACTAATTGCGAGCTTTACTGTTGAACTGCCTATAGTAATTTTATTCTCTCACATACATACTACTTAACTGGCCGATAAATGTTTTATAACGAGAATTGCTCGATAAATGAGATTTTTTTGTCCAAATAGATGGCGAATTTTTATAATGGGCAGAAGGCTAATGTGAGACTTCAACTATCAGTGTTTAACATATGGACAAAGGTCAACTGGAAGACCATTGAAGTTTAAATAAGTTAAGTCATTAACCGTTGGAAGATGCTACTTTAAATCCTTCAAATTCATGGGGACGAGCCTATAGTAAACTTGGATGGCATGATATAAGAAGTAAAAGTACCATAGGTCGACAGAAACAAAAGTTTTGGTAACTTATTTACAGATTACTAGTTGTGCAATTGTCCATCGCTCTATCATACAAAATCCATATTCACTCCATCACCGGACAAGAAGCATCACAGAGAGTAGCAATAACTGTCCCTTGAAACTATTGCTAACTTAGTTTGCACAAAATTAAGGATCAATGTTGATATGTTTCTTACTCCACTAATTCATCACCGGTAGTTCTGTGGACGCTGTTTATGAACATAGCGGTGGCAGTTCCTCTGGGATAGGTTAGCTTATAGTTTAACACCATCACCTAGCAAACACCAAAACTGAACTTAATTTTTGGTACACTTGATATAGTAAATACATAAATTTACATGTAATCAGATAAACAGGAAAGATGCGCACATCAAAGATGTGGATGATTACCTTGCGCAGGGCAACGAGAATAAAAATACCAAGGAAGCTAACTACAAACATAAAGCCGATCATCCAACTCAATGAGGGATTCTTCACATCCACTGCCCTGTTACCAGGATAATCAGTCCCGATAAGCTCGTAAGTTTTTTGATCCATTGCAAGCATATACGATCCGAATCCCCCTGCATCAACAGAAACATTGATTGACAATGGGAACTATGTGAGAAGAGGGGAGCATATCGTCATCAATTATCCACTCCCAAGAAACACCAAAATCAGATATGTACACTGCAAAGTTAAACATTTGTTCTAAGAAAGGTAATTGTAAAAACTAATAAACTTTCCTAATACAAAAAAACAGTAAAACAAAACCTGATGTTTCTCCAATACCTAGCAATGTTCCACCCAAATCTAACACCGTTGTGGCCCCCACCCAAAAGTAATATGATGACTGATGGCATCATGTGTGGACTTCTGATGCTGCTTTGTGCTAAGTCAAGGATCATATCAAAGCAGAATGCAACATACCGCTGGTGGCGAGGCCGTAGCAGGCGACGACGCAGGTCTGGATGACGGTGTTCTCCTGCTTGGTGAAGGGCTTGGAGACGACGCCGAACATGGCCAGCGCCGCAGTCCAGCTCCGCACGAGGAAGTAGGCGAGCAGGCCCGCGGCGACGTTGAGCGAAGGAATGATCCCCACCGTGAGGTTGAGCTTGTGCGTGATGAGGCAGAAGAGCACCCCCAGGATGGCGCTCACCACTACACCCCGCACCGTCAGCTGCTCCCGCCACGGCGGCACCGCCTCCGCCGCCGCCGGCTCGCCGGCAAGGAGGGGGCCGGTCATCTCCGCTGCGTCCGCCTCCGATCCCATTTCCCCGCCTCGGACTTCTGGTCCTGGTAGGATCACTTCACGGTTTGGTCTCGTATTTTCGTAGCGTGATCACAGACAGAGGCGTAGGAGGTCAAGGTGAGGAATCATGATGAATGAATTAGCGGGGAGGACAAGGTATTTAAAGGGCCTGTAAACTGAAGCTTAGTAGTGCATACGATGACTACTGCACGTACGAATGCTAGAGTTCGAGACACGCGTAGCACTGCCAGGCAGCCACGTGGGGTCTAAAGTGAGAACACCCAGCAGGCCAGCACGTACGGTCACCATCTTCGGTACAGGAAGAGCGTCGTGAATCATGCTGGGTAACGGTTCTTTAGCCGGCCACTCGCTGTCCAGGGTAACGGTGGCCACACATCTCTACGCTTACGTGCTAATCTGATTGCCATCATTAGGGGTCAACTATATCTGATGGGGCCGTATCTAATGATGGCCACGAGTGTACAGTCTCTGGAACCATCCCTACGCCAGGATTATATACGGTGGGACTGGATGTAATGGCAACCACAGATCATGCCATGCATTATATTAGGAATTGAGTATTTCTCTCTTAGGAAGGAAGGAACGTGCATGTTGTAGTACTTGATTTGGCCATCCCATCGGTGCGAGCAAGGTGGGTGGGCTAGCCGTGCATACGCACAGTTTGAACGTTTGGGTTGATGCTGGTGTCACATGTCATCGTTTGATGTCGAAATAAACTATGGAAAATTGTGCATGTCATAGCATTTCTGAAACCAATGGTTTAACTAAACAAAGATAAATCGACATGTCCATGAAAAAAAAGGATTGCCCTTTTGTTCATTTATACGTTACGTGGACTGGAAGCTTAGGGCGCGCTTCGTGGCGCCGTGGAGGCTTGGCAACTCGCTTTTCACTGTTTATTTTTTCATTGGGGTTATCTCGCTGGAATATGTACTCATGATGACCTACTAATAAGTGTAATTAAGTTTGTCGGTGTTGGCACATTATGGTAAAGTCAATAAATGTATATTTTTACGAGGTTAATGTGATTAAAACGGTGAAACTCAATGTAATTTATGTTTCACATATGGAGGTTTCTCCTGCATTTGATAATCTGTACAATCTTTTTTGGAAATCACCATGATGGTGGCTTGTTTGGTGGAGAGGCAGATTCGAAATTTTCGAAGAGTCGCATAGATAAAGTCTGTTGACGGAGGAGAAGAGAAGGTGAGTGGTTTGTTGGGAAGAATTAATATCATCTTGAACACATGAATAACTAGCATTATCAAAAGATATTTGTGCTCTCTAGAAAGATATTTGTACACTTGCCGAAATTGTTTCTATAGGAACCTCCGTATTAGCAACTAATGTACACGATTATAACAACCTAGCGGTTCCTTGCTCCACCGATGAGTTTGCCCGTGTATTTGTCATTTGAACTGCGCCACCATTTGCCTCGTCAATTGGTGAACTACTTGCATCTGTCGTAATTTTATTTGGGGATCTTGTGCCTCTCCTAGCCTTTTCAGCCCAGTTGACAAGGCTTTCAGTCACATTATCATCAAATATAGTCTTCTTGAAAGAATTCCCCATCTACATCAATGATGAGACAAAATCAGAATAAAATGATAGACAAGAAATATTTGTTTTATCATGTCAGTAAAAGCCTTTAAATGGTATCAGTTTGTGAAAACAAGCTTTGTATTCATCAAGAATGGATACTCATGGGTGAAGTTCAAGCAAAAATCATTAAATCACAACAAAACTACAATTTTATCCACTTTATGAATTGAACTCACATGGGAGACAATGGCATATAGTGGTAGGGTGCTGTAACCACAAAGGAGTTGGCAGATTACGCTGAAAGAAGTAAAAGTAATTAGTATGTTCTCAAGATGTCTCAATATGTTGTTGCTATTGCTGTGATTTCTATTGTACCTTATGACAACTCGAGTAATAACATATGCTGGTTTCCCCATGATGCATGATTTAAAACCATATGTCACCTGCAACATTGATACATGCAAGAGTTAGTTCTATTTGTATTCATTAGATTCCTATTTGAAAGTAGCAAATCCATAACTTATAGTCTATGTAATTTCATGATTCTTATGATACTCTCTAATACTTCAAGTTAAATTAGGTTGGTACAACCATCTTACTTATTGTTCTTACCAAGAGCCAGAAGAAAAATGCAATTTCAAATGCATTTTGAAATAGGACGACGTGGATGAATAGAAGGACTAATTTAGGCCGGCGGAACCAAAAGAAGTCATCTGAAGGGGCAACTACCAAATCCCCTCGAATAGCCGTATCCTTCTGGGCAACCTCATAAGCCAATTCCGTAATTATGTGCTCCATCTTACTTGCTACCACAAGTAGCATCTGCCAAACACAAATACAATAAGTTGATGTCATGACTCTGCCTTAATTTTTGCATCGTCGTGAGTTTGAAAGATAATTGTAGAAGTCATATGAAGGCAGATAATTAGTATTTAGTCCTTAAAAAATGCATACATGTAGCAGAAATTTCTTTTGTATTTTTCTGTATAGATAGTAAATCATGTTTACTTACAATAAACGGAACCAAGGTTATCCAAATGTAGACATACCACCCTACAATAATGGTAAGAAAAGAGTGAAGTTATTTTTCACATTAAAAATATTGTTTAATGAAAGTAGCCAAAATAAATAAATAAATATCATATTGAGACAATTTAAACAAATACTCCCTCCGTCCCATAATGTAAGACGTTTTTTGACAGTCAAAAAACGTCTTACATTATGGGACTGAGCGAGTAAGAATTATACAAGTGGATCAAAACTTTTGACCTCTAGTGATACATACCTTCAACATTCAATAGTAGGAATATCATCAGCATGGCCCAAAGGTACCAACTACATAAGCATAACATGGACGTTAATTTGTTATTTTTCTCTATTGGTAATTGATATAGACATAGCAAATGCTTTAGTCAAATATTAGGTAACACATTTTGCAATAGTAGCATTGAGCACTTACCTAATACCAACAACTTTTTTAAAATCAACCTCCAAAGCTCTGATCATGTAACTATAAAAGTTGAATTTTGGTGTCTCCTTACAATGTTTCTGTGAAAAGGAAAGAAGTGCATATAGATAAGCTTCTTCCACTAATAGTGTATACCGGAAAACATACAAGTGACGTCTATATATCGATGAAAATGTAGATTGATTACCATGATGAAACCAAGTCTCATTGTTGTGTAGTCCTCCTCGGTGATCGATCCATAGAATTGTTTGAAGAAAGAACGCTAAAATGGAGATGACTTATCTTATAGCCCAATTGCAAAATAAGGAAATAAGGCAATACGTTTTGATCTTTAAAACACAAGACAAAGAAAGTGTACCATCCAACCAAATATCCTCGACCGTTTCCTGTGACCTTTAAAGTGGTCTTGAATAAATTTGAATTCGCGAATATGCTTGATCATTTGAGGGGCTGCAAGTTAGGACCCAACATCCGTAAGCAAAAACATAACACAACTTCATACAATTGAAGAAAACTTGTGAACGCATAGTTGGCCAAACTAGGAACTTATTTGCATCATACATACCACTGTCATCATTTTCTTGGATCTTGGTCTCCCAATGTCGCCAGTTTCTCGTCTACACAACAATTAGCGTAATAATTAGAAAAATCATGATAGACTAATTACTTGTTACTAACAAAAACCTTGTCAGAGTTTTAGTTAATTGTTAGTACCTGTGCAATTCCTAGAAGAACTGTAATAGCACTGAGAAGGAAATGAGTGACCGCCAACACGAAGATAAATATGTGTAGTTGATGAATAGCTTCAGATGAAAGTAATGGAACTTTGTCCTGCATGCCGAATGGCGTCAAATGGATCATTGGATAAGAACAAGGTGGAACGGGTCAAAGACGAAAAACAGTAGATCGACGAAGACGAAAGAAGAAGGAAAAGTAGAGTATCACAGACAAAATCAAGCACGTCGGATGGCAGTTCAGCTGTACCTTCTTGAGGCAGTATTCGTCGAAGGAGGCTCCTCCAGCCAGGAGGCGCCTCCCCCCACCCAGCACGCCGGCGAACACGGCGTCGCCGAGGTGGTCCGTCTCGTCCGGCGGCGGCTTGCAGGGCTGTAGGTGGAGCATGGTGATCGGGCTGACGCAGAGCTTCCCCATGGGGCCCTGGAACACGGTGAGCAGCAGGGAGATGAACCCCAGCAGCATCAGCTCCTCCTTCACCTTGAGCAGGGCCTCGTACAGCGGCTTCTTGCGGCTCCTTATCAGCCTCTGCAAACGTGCGTGCCCGAACGTTCAGCCGATGGTCTCGCTCGCTGTGTCTCTCTCATGGCGGACGCACGCACGTACCTTGCCTAGGCGGTGGAGCAAGCGCTCGAAGAGCAGGGAGATGATGACCATGACGGAGCAGACCAACGCCACGATCCATGTCGGCGTGAACTCGAGCGGCTTGGCTTTCCCTCCCCCGCCGGCCATGGCGCACCAAAGGTACTTTCCAATGAATCAAAGACCACACCCACGCCCCTTGTCGTAAGAATGAAGTGGCAAGCCAGACTGTTCTTGATCAATTTATAGATAGAGACGAAGCTGCTCGATTACATATGGTCAACATTCATCACACGTTAGAATATTGACTTGGCAGTTGGCATGATCAGAGCCAAGGTACATGTGTACACACGAAAACAAGAAACAGCGTGTTACCTTCCTAAACACTAGTACTACTACTAGTATTCATTATCGAAAAATGCTACCACTAGTATTCCGCTAGCATGTCCCATTATGCATGTGATCAATTTTTCATTTTTGTGCTGCAGTTTACGGTCCACACCACACTATTATTTTCTTCTTTTTGCGATGACCACCACACTACTAGAGAATTACTTGCCGCAGAAATGGATAGAAATATATGTATCTAGAACAAAAATACGTATAGATACATTTATTTCCGCGACAAATAAGTCCGGACAGAGGGAGTATTAACGAAAGGGAAACTGGAAACTGGAAATTCGAATAATAGTCTACTTTGGGTTGTTTCGTATGATGTCCCCAACCCCAAGTGTCTGACCAAAATTTGGTCCTTGTTTGGTCAATTTGTTGCCAAAATTCCTTTGATGTAATGTGGCTTTTGGTAACTTTGATGTAATAATGCCCCTCACAATGGTGACGATCCACTTTTCTTTCAAATTTGCCGTTGCCGCTAACAGCGACAACAAGGCCATGGATCTGAAATTTTCGAATTTGAAGTCATTGTTCTGGTTTTCTTTCAAAACACAATAGTTAAAAAGAATTCTAAACCTAGGGTGGTACCAGTGAAAAGCACAGCTACTAGCTCTCTAGCTTTCTTCACACAAGTAGTAGTATACTCCCTCCGTTCCTAAATATTTATCTTTTTAGAGATTTCACTATGGACTACATATGGATGTATATAGACATAATTTAGAGTGTAGATTCATTCATTTTGCTTCGTATGTAGTCCATAATTGAGTCTCTAAAAAGACAAATATTTAGGAACAGAGGGAGTATTATTTTAGTTTAATCTGTAGGTAGAGGAACCACTGATATTTTTTTTTTCTGGAAAAACACCATTGGAATATCATTCTTGGTTAAAATGGAGTATAGTATATTTGCATTCCCAAACAAAGCAGAAAACCGTGGTTTCAGATTGGATCTGCGACGCGGCGTCAGCGAATCAAAGTCGCGGCCGTCAGCGTCGGATAGTGGAAGTCCAAAGCGTTTGGTTTGCATGCGCATGCGTCCAGTTCAACAGGCCAGGTGCAGGTCCTGGCCTCGGTGCGGTCCACCGAGTCAGCTCCACCAAGTGGGCTTCCTAACGAGCAGCATGCTTTCCAAAATACACATATTCTAGACGTAAACACATTATTAAGAGCATGGTTAATAATACAGCCAGCTGTTGGCTACAGTGGCGGACCGTGAAACAAATATTAGGGCGGGCCAAGGACGGGCCAGTGACTTACTCAGTGGGCCATGTGTTGCTCTTGGGCCAGATTTGTAACAAATACAAAGAGGAAATCCAAAAAAAAGGACGGGCCATGGCCCGGTTTTGTCCCCACTATGGTCCGCCCGTGGTTGGCTATAAGATGTTGTCATATCAACTGTAGCCAACACATATAGTCACTCATACAACAAAGTTAGTTATAAGGTTGGCTATAAGATTATTACTTTTTCTCATCTTCTTTCTATCTTTTTCTTCACATTTAATGCATTTGACTAGGAGCACGCATATAGTTAGCTCTTGCATTAGAGCCCACTCCTCTTACTTTTTCATGCCTCTTTCCTTCACATAGGCAAAATTACCATGTAAGCGGGCTATAAGGCTACTCATAGTGGGGAGTATCATATAGTAGTATCATGCATATAATACAATTGTATGATACTATCTTCATAATGCATAGTATCATAAACTAGTATCATAGGTGATCTCATTTATTGACATGCAAGACACATAATAGTATAGCATTTAACATGATACGGTATCTACCTATGTTACTCTAACTCTCTCTCTTCTTTAATTGTCTGCCACATCAGCATGTTTGCTAGTTCCAAGTGCATGATACTAGCTAGTGGCAAATCGAACTCCAATCGACGGTGTCTTCATCGCCTCTTCTCCAAAAAAATTCCCACAGTAGTCAATCATCATTATACGCCAGGTTTGATTTTCTCGCGCATTTCTGGGCTCGCTTGCTATATGTAAGCCCACTATGGTCAGCCTAAGAGCAAGTACAATAGTGGGCTTATAGCCTGCTTACATGGCCAGCCTAAAAGCAAGTACAATAGTGGGCTTATAGCCTACTTACATGGCATTTTTGCCTATGTGGAGGAGAGAGATGAAAAAGTAAAGAGGGTGGGCTCTCATGCAAGAGCCTAGCTATATGCGTATTCCTAGTCAAATGCAATAAATACAAAGAAAGAGATAGAGAGAAGGTGCAAAAAAAGTAGTACTCTTATAGCCAACCTTATAGCTAACCTTATTGTATGTGTGGCTATAAATGATGACTATATGTGACATAGCAATATCATATAGCCAGCAGTTGGTTATGTTGGGGAACGGAGCATGAATTTCAAAATTTTTCCTACGCTCACGCAAGATCTATCCATGGAGATGCATCGCTACGAGAGGGGAGAGTGTGTCTACGTACCCTCGTAGACCGTTAGCGGAAGCGTCTCACAACGCGGTTGATGTAGTCGAACAATCCTTCGAGCTCCACCGATCGAGTACCGAACGTACGGCACCTCCGAGTTCTACACACGTGCAGCTCGGTGACGTTCCTCGCCTTCTTGATCCAGCAAGACGTCGAGGTAGTAGATGAGTTCCGTCAGCACGACGGCGTGGCGACGGTGACGGTGAAGTGATTCCGGCAGGGCTTCGCCTAAGCTCTCCGAAAATATGACCGAGGTGGAAAACAGAGATCGGGGCACCGCACACAGCTATGGGACAATTGTTGTACTTTGGGGTGCCCCCTTGCCCCCGTATATAAAGGATGAGAGGGAGGAGGCCGGCCCCCTAGGGGTGCGCCAAGTGTGGGGAGTCCTACTAGGACTCCTTAGTCCTAGTAGGATTCCACCTCCCATACGTAGTAGGAAAGGGGGAAGGGAGAGGGAAAGGAAAGAGGGGGCTGCGCCCCCTCCCCTAGTCCAATTCGGTTTGGCAAGGGGGGGGGGGGGGGGGGGGGCGTGCCTCCTCACGTGGCCTGCCTCTCCTTTTCCCGTATGGCCTAATAAGGCCCATTACTTCTCCCGGTGAATTCCCGTAACTCCTCGGTACTCCGAAAAATACCCGAATCACTCGGAACCTTTCCGACGTCCGAATATAGCCTTCCAATATATGAATCTTTACCTCTCGACCATTTCGAGACTCCTCGTCATGTCCGTGATCTCATCCGGGACTCCGAACAAACTTCGGCCACCAATCACATAACTCATATAATACTAAATCGTCATCGAACCTTAAGTGTGCGGACCCTACGGGTTCGGGAATGATGTAGACATGACCGAGACGACTCTCCGGTCAATAACCAACAGCGGAACCTGGATGCTCATATTGGTTCCTACATATTCCACGAAGATCTTTATCGGTGAACCTCATATGTCAACATACGTTGTTCCCTTTGTCTGGCGGTATGTTACTTGCCCGAGATTCGATCGTCGGTATCCAATACCTAGTTCAATCTCGTTACCGGCAAGTCTCTTTTACTCGTTCCGCAATACATCATCTTGCAACTAACTCTTTAGTCACGGTGCTTGCAAGGCTTCTGTGATGCTGTATTACCGAGAGGGCCCAGAGATACCTCTTCGATAGTCGGAGTGACAAATCCCAATCTCGATCCATGCCAACTCAACAAACACTTTTGGAGATACCTGTAGTGCACCTTTATAATCACCCAGTAACGTTGTGACGTTTGATACACCCAAAGTATTCCTACGGTATCCGGGAGTTGCATGATCTCATGGTCACAGGAACGTGTATTTGACATAGTGAAAGCAATAGCAATAAACTGAACGATCATTCACTATGCTAACGGTTGGGTCATGTCCATCACATCATTCTCCTAATGATGTGATCCCGTTATCAAATGACAACTCATGTCCATGGTCAGGAAACCTTGACCATCTTTTGATCAACGAGCTAGTCTAGTAGAGGCATACTAGGGACATAGTATTTGTCTATTATCCACACATGTATTTAGTTTCCGGTCAATACAATTCTAGCATGAATAATAAACCATTATCATGAACGGAGAAATATGATAATAATAAACACTTTATTAATTGCCTCTAGGGCATATTTCCAACAGTCTCCCACTTGCACTAGAGTCAATTACATTGTAATGAATCTAACACCCATCGCATTCTGGTGCTGATCATGTTTTGCTCATGGAAGAGGTTTAGTCAACGGGTCTGCCACATTCAGATCCGTGTGTACTTTGCAAATCTCTATGTCTCCATCCTTAATCAAATTCCGAATGGAGTTGAAGCGACGCTTTATATGCTTGGTTCTCTTGTGAAACCTGAGCTCCTTTGCTATAGCAATTGCTCCAGTGTTGTCACATAAGATAGTCATTGGACCCGATGCACTAGGTATGACACCCAGATCGGATATGAACTCCTTCATCCAGACTCCTTCATGTGCTGCTTCGGAAGCAGCTATGTATTCCGCCTCACATGTAGATCCCGCCACGACGCTCTACTTGGAACTGCACCAACTGACCGCTCCACCATTAAGAATAAATACGTATCCAGATTGTGACTTAGAGTCATCTGGATTTGTGTCAAAGCTAGCATCGACGTAACCCTTTACGACGAGCTCTTTGTCACCTCCATAAACGAGAAACATGTCCTTGGTCCTTTTCAGGTACTTTAGGATATTCTTGACCGCTGTCCAGTGATCTACTCCTGGATCACTTTGGTACCTTCCCACCAAGCTAATAGCGAGGCACACATCAGGTCTGGTACACAGCATGGCATACATAATAGAGCCTATGGCTGAGGCATAGGGGATGACACTCATCTTCTCTTTGTCTTCTGCCGTGGTCGGACTTTGAGTCTTACTCAATCTCACACCTTGCAATACATGCAAGAACCCTTTCTTTGACTGATCCATTTTGAACTTCTTCAAAATCTTGTCAAGGTATGTGCTTTGTGAAAGTCCAATGAGGCGTCTTGATCTATCTCTATAGATCTTGATGCCTAATATGTAAGCAGCTTCTCCGAGATCCTTCATTGAAAAACTTTTGTTCAAATAACCCTTTATGCTTTCCAGAAATTCTATGTCATTTCCCATCAATAATATGTCATCCACATATAATATGAGAAATGCCACAGAGCTCCCACTCACTTTCTTGTAAATACAAGCTTCTCCATAAGTTTGTATAAACCCAAACGCTTTGATCACTTCATCAAAACGAGTATTCCAGCTCCGAGATGCTTGCACCAGTCCATAGATGGATCGCTGGAGCTTGCATACTTTGTTAGCACCTTTAGGATCGACAAAACCTTCCGGTTGCATCATATACAATTCTTCCTTAAGGAATCCATTAAGGAATGCCGTTTTGACGTCCATTTGCCAGATTTCATAATCATAAAATGCGGCAATTGCTAACATAATTCTGACAGACTTTAGCATCGCTACAGGTGAGAAAGTCTCATCGTAGTCAACTCCTTGAACTTGTCGATAACCTTTAGCAACAAGTCGTGCTTTATAGACGGTGACATTACCATCAGCGTCCATCTTCTTCTTAAAGATCCATTTATTTTCAATAGCTCACCGTTCATCGGGCAAGTCTACCAAAGTCCATACTTTGTTCTCATACATGGATCCAATCTCGGATTTCATGGCCTCAAACCATTTGTCGGAATCCGGGCTTGCCATCGCTTCTTCATAGTTCGAAGGTTCATCGTTGTCTAGCAACATGACCTCCAAGACTGGATTTCCGTACCACTCTGGTGCGGAACGTGTCCTGGTTGACCTTCGAAGTTCAGTAACAACTTGATCCGAAGTTTCATGATCATCATCATCAACTTCTTCTCTGGTCTGTGTCGATGTCACAGAAATTTCTTTCTGTGGCGTACTACTATCCAGAGGAGGTACAATTACCTCATCAAGTTCTACTTTCCTCCCACTCACTTCTTTCGAGAGAAACTCCTTCTCTAGAAAGGATCCATTCTTAGCAACGAATACTTTGCCTTCGGATCTGTGGTAGAAGGTGTACCCAATGGTATCCTTTGGGTATCCTATGAAGACGCACTTATCCGCTTTGGGTTCGAGCTTATCTGGCTGAAGCCTTTTGACATAAGCATCGCATCCCCAAACTTTCAGAAACGACAGCTTAGGTTTCTTACCAAACCACAGTTCATACGGTGTCGTCTTAACGGATTTAGACGGTGCCCTGTTTAAAGTGAATGCAGTTGTCTCTAATACATAACCCCAAAATGATAGTGGCAAATCGGTATGAGACATCATAGAACGCACCATATCTAATAGAGTACGATTACGACGTTCGGACACACCATTACGCTGTGGTGTTCCAGGTGGCGTGAGCTATGAAACAATTCCACATTGTCTTAAGTGATTGCCAAACTCGTAACTCAAATATTCTCCTCCACGATCAGATCGTAAGAACTTTATTTTCTTGTTACGATGGTTCTCTACTTCACTCTGAAATTTTTTGAACTTTTCAAATGTTTCAGATTTATGCTTCATCAAGTAGACATAGCCATATCTACTCAAATCATCTGTGAACGTGAGAACATAACGATATCCACCGCGTGCCTCAACACTCATCGGACCGCATACATCGGTATGTATTATTTCCAACAAGTCTGTTGCTCGCTCCATTGTTCCAGAGAACGGAGTCTTAGTCATCTTGCCCATGAGGCATGGTTCGCACGTCTCAAATGATTCATAATCAAGTGATTCCAAAAGTCCATCTGCATGGAGTTTCTTCATGCGTTTTACACCAATATGACCTAAGCGGCAGTGCCACAAATATGTGGTACTATCATTATCAATTTTGCGTCTTTTGGCATCAATATTATGGATGTGTGTATCACCACGATCGAGATTCAACAAGAATAAACCATTCACAAGCGGTGCATGACCATAAAAGATATTATTCATCAAAATAGAACAACCTTTATTCACTGATTTAAATGAATAACCGTCTCGCAATAAACAAGATCCAGATATAATGTTCATGCTCAATGCAGGCACCAAATAACAATTATTTAGGTTCATTACTAATCCCGAGGGTAAATGTAGAGGTAGCGTGCCGACGGCGATAACTTCAACTCTTGAACCGTTCCCGACGCGCATCGTCACCTCGTCCTTAGCCAATCTTCGTTTATTCTGTAGCTCCTGTTTCGATTTACAAATATGAGCAACTGAACCCGTATCAAATACCCAGGTGCTACTACGAGCATTGGTAAGGTACACATCAATAACATGTATATCAAATATACCTTTGTTGACGTTGCCAGCCTTCTTATCTGCCAAGTACTTGGGGCAGTTCCGCTTCCAGTGACCAGTCCCCTTGCAGTAGAAACACTCAGTCTCGGGTTTGGGACCAGACTTGGGTTTCTTCCCGGGAGCAGCAACTGATTTGCCGTTCTTCTTGAAGTTCCCCTTCTTTCCCTTGCCCTTCTTGAAACTGGTGCCCTTTTTGACCATCAACACTTGATGCTCTTTCTTGACTTCAACCTCCGCAACCTTAAGCATAGCGAAGAGCTCGGAAATCGTCTTGTTCATTCCTTGCATATTATAGTTCATCACGAAGCCCTTATAGCTTGGTGGCAGTGATTGGAGAATTCTGTCAATAACCGAATCATCTGGAAGATTAACTCCCAACTGAGTCAAGCGGTTATGCAACACAGACATTTTGAGTATATGCTCACTGACAGAACTATTCTCCTCCATCTTACAGCTAAAGAACTTATCGGAGACATCATATCTCTCGATCCGGGCATTGGCTTGAAAAACAAGTTTCAGCTCTTGGAACATCTCATATGCTCCGTGGTGCTCAAAACGTCTTTGGAGCCCCGGTTCTAAGCCGTAAAGTATGGCACACTGAACTATCGAGTAGTCATCTTTCCTTGACTACCAGACGTTCATAACATCCGCTGTCGAGCCTGCAGGGGGCGTGGCACCTAGCGGTGCATCAAGGACATAAGCCTTCTGTGCAGCAATGAGGATGATCCTCAGATTACGGACCCAGTCCGCATAGTTGCTTCCATCATCTTTCAACTTAGCTTTCTCTAGGAACGCATTAAAATTCAGTGGAACTACAGCGCGGGCCATTGATCTACAACATACAATTGCAAAGATTATTTAGACTATGTTCATGATAATTGAAGTTCAATTAATCAAATTACTTTAAGAACTCCCACTTAGATTAACATCCCTCAAGTTGTCTAAGTGTAACATGATCCATATCAACTAAACCACGTCCGATCATCACGTGAGGTGGATTAGTTATCAATGGTGAACATCTTTCATGTTGATCATATCTACTATATGACTCATGTTCGACCTTTCGGTCTCTTGTGTTCCGAGGCCATATCTGTATATGCTAGGCTCGTCAAGTTTAACCCAAGTATTCTGCGTGTGTAAAACTGGCTTACACCCGTTGTATGCGTACGAAAGAATCCATCACACCCGATCATCACGTGGTGCTTAGAAGCGTCGAACCTTCGCAACGGTGCATACTAGGAGAGAACACTTATCTTGAAATTTAGTGAAAGGATCATCTTATAATGCTACCGTCGTCCTAAGCAAAATAAGATGCATAAAAGGATTAACATCACATGCAATTCAATATATATATGTGACATTATATGGCCATCAACGTCTTGTGCTTTTGATCTCCATCAGCATAGCACTGTCATGATCTCCATCGTCACCGGGTTGACACCTTGATCACCATCGTAGCGTCGTGACACCTTGATCTCCATCGTAGCGTCGTAGTCGTCTCGCCGACTATTGCTACTACTACTACTGCTAACTCATAGCGGTAAAGTAAAGCGATTACATAGCGTTGGCATTGCATACAATAAAGAGACAACCATAAGGCTCCTGCCGGTTGCCTGGTAACTTACAAAACATGATCATCTCATACAACAACTTATATCACATCATGTCTTGACCATATCACATCACCAGCATACCCTGCAAAAACAAGTTAGACGTCCTCTACTTTGTTGTTGCAAGTTTTACGTGGCTGCTACGGGTTTGCAAGAACCGTTCTTACCTACGCAAAACCACAACGTGGTGTAGTGATTGCTTTTTGATCTTCTAAAAGAACCCTCTTCATTGAAACCGATTCAACTAAAGTGAGAGAGACAGACACCCGCCAGTCACCTTTATGCAACGAGTGCACGTAGCGGTGAAACCTGTCTCGCGTAAGCGTACGCGTAATGTCGGTCCGGGCCGCTTCATCTCACAATACCGCCGAATCAAGTATCAACTAGTAACGGCAAGCAATATGTATACACCCACGCCCACAACTCACTTGTGTTCTACTCGTGCAAATCACATCTACGCATAGACCTGGCTCGGATGCCACTGTTGGGGAATGGAGCATGAATTTCAAAAAAATTCCTACGCTCACGGAAGATCTATCCATGGAGATGCATCGCTACGAGAGGGGAGAGTGTGTCTACGTACCCTCGTAGACCGTTAGTGGAAGCGTCTCACAACGCGGTTGATGTAGTCGAACAATCCTTCGAGCTCCACCGATCGAGTACCGAACGTACGGCACCTCCGAGTTCTACACACGTGCAGCTCGGTGACGTTCCTCGCCTTCTTGATCCAGCAAGACGTCGAGGTAGTAGATGAGTTCCGTCAGCACGACGGCGTGGCGACGGTGACGGTGAAGTGATTCCGGCAGGGCTTCGCCTAAGCTCTCCGAAAATATGACCGAGGTGGAAAACAGAGATCGGGGCACCGCACACGGCTATGGGACAATTGTTGTACTTTGGGGTGCCCCCTTGCCCCCGTATATAAAGGATGAGAGGGAGGAGGCCGGCCCCCTAGGGGTGCGCCAAGTGTGGGGAGTCCTACTAGGACTCCTTAGTCCTAGTAGGATTCCACCTCCCATACGGAGTAGGAAAGGGGGAAGGGAGAGGGAAAGGAAAGAGGGGGCTGCGCCCCCTCCCCTAGTCCAATTCGGTTTGGACAAGGGGGGGCGCGTGCCTCCTCACGTGGCCTGCCTCTCCTTTTCCCGTATGGCCCAATAAGGCCCATTACTTCTCCCGGTGAATTCCCGTAACTCCCCGGTACTCCGAAAAATACCCGAATCACTCGGAACCTTTCCGACGTCCGAATATAGCCTTCCAATATATGAATCTTTACCTCTCGACCATTTCGAGACTCCTCGTCATGTCCGTAATCTCATCCGGGACTCCGAACAAACTTCGGCCACCAATCACATAACTCATATAATACTAAATCGTCATCGAACCTTAAGTGTGCGGACCCTACGGGTTCGGGAATGATGTAGACATGACCGAGACGACTCTCCGGTCAATAACCAACAGCGGAACCTGGATGCTCATATTGGTTCCTACATATTCCACGAAGATCTTTATCGGTGAACCTCATATGTCAACATACGTTGTTCCCTTTGTCTGGCGGTATGTTACTTGCCCGAGATTCGATCGTCGGTATCCAATACCTAGTTCAATCTCGTTACTGGCAAGTCTCTTTTACTCGTTCCGTAATACATCATCTTGCAACTAACTCTTTAGTCACGGTGCTTGCAAGGCTTCTGTGATGCTGTATTACCGAGAGGGCCCAGAGATACCTCTCCGATAGTCGGAGTGACAAATCCCAATCTCGATCCATGCCAACTCAACAAACACTTTCGGAGATACCTGTAGTGCACCTTTATAATCACCCAGTAACGTTGTGACGTTTGATACACCCAAAGTATTCCTACGGTATCCGGGAGTTGCATGATCTCATGGTCAGAGGAACGTGTATTTGACATAGTGAAAGCAATAGCAATAAACTGAACGATCATTCGCTATGCTAACGGTTGGGTCATGTCCATCACATCATTCTCCTAATGATGTGATCCCGTTATCAAATGACAACTCATGTCCATGGTCAGGAAACCTTGACCATCTTTTGATCAACGAGCTAGTCTAGTAGAGGCATACTAGGTACATAGTATTTGTCTATTATCCACACATGTATTTAGTTTCCGGTCAATACAATTCTAGCATGAATAATAAACCATTATCATGAACGAAGAAATATGATAATAATAAACACTTTATTAATTGCCTCTAGGGCATATTTCCAACAGGTTATACTATTAACCATGCTTTAAGCTTGCCATTGTACTTGCTCTAAGCGTATAACTTTCTGGTTATTATTTACATGAGTGGGACCATGCATGTGGTGGGATATTGTCGTGTGGTGTCGGGTTGGGAGAAGAGAGAGGAGAGGGGAGGGGGGCCATGCATGTGCGAAGAGAGAAAAGAGGAGAACCATGTGGAGGCTTTTGGTTGGTCAAGTAAATGTCCAGACTCTCGCAAAGCTCCCTCATGTTGGTCTCCAATTTACCAGAAAACGAACGTCCGGACCATTTTGCGGACCAATGTAGGACCACTTTGGATTGCGAAAGTGAACAAAAAGTTACCGATCGGACATATACCGGAGTTTTGCGGTCTCCCTTTGAGATGCCCTTATGCTAGACACTTGCCGGGCATGGGAGCGGCAACACGTGGAGCAAGGAGTGGCCACGTCCACAGACTCCTCCAAGTAAGAGCATCCACAACCGGACGCACTAAACCCGCCTCACATGCTCGTGCGGACGACCCGATCCAGTGACCGGTCATGAAAACTCGACCCAGACGGACCTCTCAAACCGGCCTCAAACGTCTGGACTGACCGACACCCCTCATATCCAGTCCAAATATGAGTCGGATATGGGGAGGCTCGGGCGTGACCGGGTGTGTCCGCCACGTCGGACCCAGACCACGCTGGCCCACCCGACCACGCATATATTCGTTTCGATCCCCTCCTCGGACCAAACCCTAGCCATTCCACTCCACTCCACTCTGCCACCCAAGCTCCCGTCCGGTTATCTCCGAAATTTTCCGGCATGGCGGGCAACGGATCCCTACACATTCAGATCCGTCGACCATGAGCTCATCCAAGGCAGACCCAAGGAGGAGATGGCCGTATGGCTTGCGCTCCGCCGCTCCTGGGAGGAGGTGATACTTGTGATCTGCGTTGGGTTTTCCGTGAAGAGGAACGGGTAATTGCAGCACAAAGCGAATAAGTATTTCCCTTAGTTATGAAACCAAGGTTTATCGAACCAATAGGAATATCAATCCTCAACCGTCTTCAGCGGCTGCACACAAATGAACAAACAACTTGCACCCAACGCGGGCAAGAGGGTTGTCAATCCCCTTGATCTCGTTATTTGCAAGCAAATGAGTTGTGTAGATAATTGTTGATAAATATAAATTGCAAAATAAATAAAAAGTAAATAAAGGCAGTAAGGTAAATATAGAGTTTGCGAATATATAAGTGAATAGACCCGGGGGCCATAGTGTTCCCTAGCGACATCTCTCATGTAGGCAGCATACGGTGGGTAAACAAATTACTGTTGGGCAATTGATAGAAAAGCAGATAGTTATGCGATATTCACGGCAATGATCATGTATATATAAGCATCACGTCCATAAGCAAATAGGCCGACTCCTGCCTGCACCTATTACTATTACTCCTCTCATCGACCGCTATCCAGCATGCATCTAGAATATTAAGTAAAACAGAGTAATGCTTGGAGAACGATGACATGATGTAGACAAAGTAAACTCAAACAATATGAATGAACCCCATCATTTTATCCTTAGTAGCAATAACACAAAGACACATCTTATCCCCTACTTTGTCACTGGGATATAGAAACTCGCCAGGTTGAACCTACCACAACGCACCACTCCCACCAATGAAATATCAATCAACTTGGCCAAAGCATATCAATAGATCAGAGAGCATTAAAAAGCTATAATGATCATGCACATAAGAGATAATATAATTCAGAGGCATCTCAAATACTTTTCATGAATAATCTGAACATAAACCCACAATTCATCGGATCTCAACAAACACACCGCACAATAGGATTACATTGGATAGATCAAAGCGAAGATGCGGTGACCATTGTATTGAAGATCATAAGAGAGAGAGAGAGATTGCCATCTAGGTACTAGTTATGGACCCGTAGGTCTGTGGTGAACTACTCACACATCATCATGAGGGTAACAAGGTTGATGAAGAGGCCCTCCGTGATCGATCCCCCCTCCGGCAGGGTGCCGGAACGGAGCTCTAGATGGCCTCACGATGGAACAGAGACTTGCGGCGGCGGAAAAAGGGTTTCGGGACTGCCTCCAGGGTTTTCAGAATATTAGAGAATTTATAGGCCGAAGAGGGACGTCGGGAGGTGCCCGAGGAGGCCACCACATATCAGGGCGCGCCCTGATGTGTGGTGGGGCCCTCGTGCGCCTCTCGGCTTCCTTCCAAAGCTTCTAGGTCTTCATATAGTCCAGAAAAAACCATCAAAAAGTTTCGTGGCAATTGGACTTCGTTTGGTACAGTAAACATGCAAAGGCAGAACACGCAGAAAACATCAACTGGCACTGGACACTGGGTCAATAGGTTAGTGCTTAAAAATATTATAAATTAGTAAATAATGACCCAAAAAGTATCCTAGAATGATAACATATCAGCATGCAACAATAAAAAATTATAGATACGTTGGAGACATATCAAGCATAACCAAGCTTAAATCCTGCTCATCCTCGAGTAGGTAAATGATAAAAACAGAATTTTTGATGTGACATGCTATCCACTATGTAATCTTACTCATGTATGCTCATTGAGAGAAGATGAATCAACAAATATTAACATAGCAATATTCAAAGTGTAAGAAACATAATTGTTAATTCTTAAAAGTATATGATTCTCAAGAAATGTTTACCCCCCATTCATCTTATTGTATTAGCAAGGCATGGCTCCATCTTCACCATATTAATACAAATGTTAAGCACCACGGTGTCCAAGTCAGGCAATTGGTTCGTACTTTTTCAACATGTATCAACTTTTTATTCTTTACGCAATACATGAGCGTGAGCCATTGGACATAGCATTTAGGTGGAATAGAGTATGGTGGTAGATATCAAAGGGGTAGGAAGTGGAGAAGATAGTCTCACATCAACTAGGCGTACCAACGGGCTATGAAGGTGCCCATCGATAGATGTCAATGCAAGGAGTAGGCCGGGATTGCCATGCAAATGATCCACTAGAGCTATAAGTGTATGAAAGCTCAAATGAAGCTAAGTGGGGTGTGCATCCAACTTGCTTGCTCATGAAGACCTTTGACATTTGAGGAAGCCCGTCATAGGAATATACAAGCCAAGTTTGAAATAATGAATAGGTAATTCCCACTAGCATATGAAAGTGATATATCATGAGACTCTCTACATGAGGAACATGGTGTCACTTTGAGGCACAAGTGTGGTAAAGGATAGTAGCAATGTCCCTTCTACGATTTTTTTTTTTTTTGAATGGATGGTGAGCTCATTTGGCCTCCCCCATCTTTATTTTCGTCCGGAGTCTCACCTCGACTTATGGTAGAATCATCATCTCCATCATTCTTTCCTCACTGGGACAATGCTCTAATAATGATGATCATCACACTTTTATTTACTTACAACTCAACATGGAGAACTGATATGAAGATATGACTCTGTATGAATGCCTCTGGCAGTGTACTAGGATGTGCAATGATCTAGCGTGACATGTATCAAAAACATTATGAAGGTGGCTTTGCCACAAATACTATGTCAGCTCTATATGATCATGCATAGCAATATGACGATGAACGAACTAGTCACGTGAAGTGACGATGGAATTTGCATGGCAATATATCTCGGAATGGCTATGGAAATGCCATGATAGGTAGGTATGGTGGATGTTTTGAGGAAGATATAATAAGGCTTATGTGCAACAGAGCGTATCATGTCATGAGGTTTGGATGCACCGGCGAAAGTTGCACCGATCGTCGAGGTGAGAACAGGCTATGCACGGTACCGAAGAGGTTAGCAAATTATGAAAAGGTGAGATTGCGTATGTCCATGGCTTCACATTATTCATAAAGAACTCATATACTTATTGCAAAGTTTTATTAGTTTATCATAAATCAAAGTACTAATCGCATGCTCCGAGGAAAGAGATTGGTAGGAGTTAACCATCGCGCGCTTCCAACCCGAAACAACACTAGGATTTCAACGAGGAATAGAAATGCTCACACATCATCAACATGCCTCTTTAATTTTTAGATGAACAAAAAGGTCAACCCCTCTTAATATCGACACTTCTACGGTTTACCAATTATGAACTCACACCTATTTCATATTACTACATCAATATCATTAACCCACAATTTCTTTATATGTGCTACATGATGGTTTTGATTATCACTCTTTGAATACCTAATATTTTTGGACTAGTCTGTATGACCCATGCAAATTACCGTCACTATTTATTAACTCTCAAACAAATATAAGTGAAGAACGAGAGTGAAATCATTTCTTTAAAATCTACACGCCACCGTGCTCAAAAAGATATAAGTGAAGTACTAGAGCAACTACTAAGCTCAAAAGATATAAGTGAAGCACATAGAGTATTCTAACAAATTATGATGAAGATGTGTCTCTCTTAAATAGGTGTGTCCAGCAAACAATGATTGTGGCAAACTGAAAGTAAAAGCAAACAAAAGCAAACGACGCTCTAAAAAAAACTCATATCATGTGACGAATAAAAATATAGCTTCAAGTGACATACCGATGGATTTGAGACGAAAGAGGGGATGCCTACCGGGGCATCCCCAAGCTTAGACGCTTGAGCCTCCTTTAAAATATTACCTTGGGGTGCCTTGGGCATCCCCAAGCTTAGGCTCTTTGTCATGGTTTTGTCACGGCAGATGTCCTAGTGTAAGGACTTAAGGGTGAAGCCACTGCTACGGCGGTTAACTCGAAGGGGTTGATCGGGATGAAAGACACAAGTTTACCCAGGTTCGGCCCCTCTCGAAGGAGGTAATAGCCTACGTCCTGCTTTGAGTTGTATTGATTGGATATCGATTACAAGGGAGCGGATTCGCTTGACCTAGTATTCAATCAAAGGTTTTCTCGTCCCTAAGACGCCCAGGGAACCCGCCTTTATATACACAGGTCGAGGCCCTAGGCTTACAAGACCCCGGGCCGGGTTACATCTAGTAACCGACCTAATCTCTAACTATCCTTGCCTTGTCTGGCAAGTGATACGTCCATTTTGCATCATGCTTTTATATCGATATTTATTGCATTATGGGCTGTTAATACACATTATGGTACAATACTTATGCCTTTTCTCTCTTATTTTACAAGGTTTACATGAAGAGGGAGAATGCCGGCAGCTGGAATTCTGGACTGGAAAAGGAGCAAATCTGAGATACCTATTCTGCACAACTCCAAAAGTCCTGAAAATCTACGGAGAATTATTTTGGAATATATAAGAAATATTGGGCGAAAGAAATACCAGAGGGGACCCACCAGGGAGTCACAAGCCAGGGGGGCGCGCCCTACCCCCCTGGGCGCTCCCCTATGGCTTGTGGGCCCCCTGGCAGGCCTCCGGTGCCCATCTTCTGCTATATGGAGGGTTTTGACCTAGAAAAAATCATAAGGGAGCTTTCGGGATGAAGCACCGTCGTCTCGAGGCGGAACTTGGACAGAACCAATCTAGGGTTCCGGCGGAGCTGTTCTGCCGGGGAAACTTCCCTCCCGGAGGGGGAAATCGAAGCCATCGTCATCACCAACAATCCTCTCATCGAGAGGGGGTCAATCTCCATCAACATCTTCACCAGCACCATCTCCTCTCCAAACCCTAGTTCATCTCTTGTATCCGATCTTTGTCTCAAACCTCAGATTGGTACCTGTGGGTTGCTAGTAGTGTTGATTACTCCTTGTAGTTGATGCTAGTTGGTTTACTTGGTGGAAGATCATATGTTCAGATCCTTAATGATAATTAATACGCCTCTGATTATGAACATGAATATGCTTTGTGAGTAGTTACGTTTGTTCCTGAGGACATGGGATAAGTCTTGTTATAAGTAATCATGTGAATTTGGTATTCGTTCGATATTTTGATGAGATGTATGTTGTCTCTCCTCTAGTGGTGTTATGTGAACGTCGACTACATGACACTTCACCATTATTTGGGCCTAGAGGAAGGCATTGGGAAGTAATAAGTAGATGATGGGTTGCTAGAGTGACAGAAGCTTAAACCCTAGTTTATGCGTTGCTTCGTAAGGGGCTGATTTGGATCCATATGTTTCATGCTATGGTTAGATTTATCTTAATTCTTCTTTCGTAGTTGCGGATGCTTGCGAGAGAGGTTAATCATAAGTGGGAGGCTTGTACAAGTAAGGGCAGCACCCAAGCACCGGTCCACCCACATATCAAATTATCAAAGTAACGAACGCGAATCATATGAGCATGATGAAAACTAGCGTGACAGAAATTCCCATGTGTCCTCGGGAGCGCTTTGCTTTATATAAGAGTTTGTCCAGGCTTGTACTTTGCTACAAAAAGGATTGGGCCACCTTGCTGCACCTTTGCTACATTTGTTACTTGCTATCTGTTATGAATTATCTTATCACAAAACTATCTGTTACCGATAATTTCAGTGCTTGCTGAGAATACCTTACTGAAAACCGCTTGTCATTTCCTTCTGCTCCTCGTTGGGTTCGACACTCTTACTTATCGAAAGGACTACGATAGATCCCCTATACTTGTGGGTCATCAAGACTCTTTTCTGGCGCCGTTGCCGGGGAGTGAAGCGCCTTTGGTGAGTGGAACTTGGTAAGGAAAAATTTATATAGTGTGCTGAAATTTACTGTCACTTGTTACTATGGAAAATAATCCTGTGAGGGGCTTGTTCGGGGTATCTTCACCCCGACCGGAAGCACAAAGAGATGCTCCTCAACCTACTGCACCTACTGAAAATATTTATTATGAAATTCCTTCGGGTATGATAGAGAAACTGCTAGCTAATCCTTATGCAGGAGATGGAACACTACATCCTGATTTGCATCTAATCTATGTGGATGAAGTTTGTGGATTATTTAAGCTTGCAGGTTTGCCCGAGGATGATGTCAAGAAGAAGGTATTTCCTTTATCTTTGAAGGATAAGGCATTGACATGGTATAGGCTATGTGATGATACTGGATCATGGAACTACAACCGATTGAAATTGGAATTTCATCAGAAGTTTTATCCTATGCATCTGGTTCATCGTGATCTGAATTATATTTATAATTTTTGGCCTCGTGAAGGAGAAAGAATCGCTCAAGCTTGGGGGAGGCTTAAGTCAATGTTATATTCATGCCCCAATCATGAGCTCCCAAGAGAAATTATTATTCAGAATTTTTATGCTCGGCTTTCTCATAATGATCAATCCATGCTCGATACTTCTTGTACTGGTTCCTTTATGAAGGAAGATATTGAATTCAAATGGGACTTATTGGAAAGAATTAAACGCAACTCTGAAGATTGGGAACTCGACGAAGGTAAGGAGTCAGGTATAAACCTTAAGTTCGATTGTGTTAAATCCTTTATAGACACCGATGCTTTTCGTGATTTTAGCACTAAATATGGACTTGACTCTGAGATAGTAGCTTCTTTCTGTGAATCTTTTGCTACTCATGTTGATCTCCCTAAGGAGAAGTGGTTTAAATATCATCCTCCCATTGAAGTTAAAGTAGTTGAACCTATTAAAGTTGAAGAAGAAACTATTATTTATAATGCTGATCCTGTTATTCCTACTGCTTATATTGAGAAACCGCCCTTCCCTGTTAGAATAAAGGAACATGCTAAAGCTTCAACTGTGGTTCGTAAGAGTTGTACTAGAACACCTACGCCCCCTGAACAAATTAAAGTTGAACCTAGTATTTCTATGGTTAAAGATCTCTTGGTTGATAATATTGATGGGCATGTTATTCATTTCTGTGATGAAGCTGCTAGAATTGCTAGACCTGATACTAAAAATAAACATAGACCTATTGTTGGCATGCCTATTGTTTCTGTTAAAATAGGAGATCATTGTTATCATGGCTTGTGTGATGTGGGTGCTAGTGTGAGTGCAATTCCCTTTACCTTATACCAAGAAATTATGAATGATATTGCACCAGCTGAATTAGAGGGAATTGATGTTACCATTAAGCTTGCTAATAGAGATACTATTGCACCAATTGGGATTGTTAGAGATGTTGAAGTCTTGCGTGGGAAAATAAAGTATCCTACTGATTTTCTTGTTCTTGGTTCCCCACAAGATGATTTTTGTCCCATTATATTTGGTAGACCCTTCTTGAATACTGTTAATGCTAAGATAGATTGTGAGAAAGAAACTGTTACTGTAAGTTTTGGGGATGTGTCTCATGAGTTCAATTTCTCGAATTTTCCATAAGCATCTGATCTGCACCTGCTGAATCCGCCGTTTAAAAGTGGTTGACGTCATCTGTGATAAATTAAAACGAATCTGGATGACATCACAACAGATCTTTGTATTAACTAGTTAACCCGAGATTCGAGGCGTTTTCTTGGTCAATCATCATTTTGTCTCCTCGATTCCCGCGCGAGACTGTTACTGTTCCATCCTCCTCATAAATAGGCGTGTGGGGTCCTTATCCTTTTCACTTTCCCCCGTCGCCGCCTCTCTTCTTCTTCTTCCTCTAGACGCTCGCACAGCCGAAGCTCCGCCGCGCCACTTGGACCTCGCCGTCGTCATCACCAAGGCCGGTGCATCACCCTGAATCTGTCCAGAGTTCGCCGTCGCTCGCCCGCATCTCCTACGCATCTCAGGTTCCATCTTCTTCCTCCTCTGAATCTGCATTAGTTCTTCGGGTGTTCTTCGGGTCCGCCACCGTTCATCGGTGTTCTTGCCATAGATGAGGGAAAGAAACACTTTTAGGCCTCCATCCGCTAGCAAGAACCCGCGGCGCTCCGCCGAATGCGTTTTCCATGCTTATCGCAAATCTTCCTTTCACGGGAACTCATGTATGAACTATCTGTTCTTCGCTGTCATTTTAGGTTTAGGAAATATTTTCCTTTCATCTTCGCCCGTAGATCTTATAATTGTAGCCGTAGTTGTTGGAACCTGTTTGTCCACACTTGGTGATTTTCCAATACTTGCTTAGCTATTTTGACCCGCCAGGATGCTGCCGGGTCTCCCTAACGGGTTATGATCCAGTCTAAACTCGTAGCTGACGGCGGCTCATAGTTTTAATAATGACCCGTCAGATGGCGTCGTCTTTAAATCATCACGGTTTTAGTCATGCAACGTTTTTAACCCGCTGCATATCCATAACTTTCCACAGCCTTTTTAACCCGCTGTCATGGCCAAAGCCCCTGCCTCCTACGACTGGGTAGGATTTGGGGTTACTGAGGAAATGCTCAACGACTTTGTCGTCATGGGAGTTTTGCCAGCTCAGGATGTTATCCACTGGCGGGTTCCTGGCAACGAAACCACTCCCAAACCCAAGGATGGACAAGTCATTGTGTTCACAGACCATCTTCTCCGTGGCTTCTCACCGCCCGGGTCTAAATTTTTCCGGGATGCCCTACACTTCTACAAACTGCATCCTCAAGACATTGGCCCCAACTCGGTTTATTTCCAAGAAGAGCCGTCTATTAACCTCTTCAGGGACTTTTTCTACATCAACCGCCAAACAGAGATCGCGGATGGACCAAGCCTTGAACTTGGAGGTGTCTCTATTCAGAGGCGGAGGGATGTATCCTTTCCGTTGGCGATTCTGCCCAGTCATCCCAAAGACTAGAATCAAACCTGGTTCTACTGCAAAGACACTTCCCGAGAAGGAGAGAATCCCCTGCCGGGTTATCGTCCTTACCGGCTCAGTACTGGTACCGAGCTTCCAGACCGGATGTCTGCTGCGGAGCGCGCCCAGTATGGCCCAACTTTCTCAAAGATAAGGGCCCTGTTAGCCAACGGGTTAACTGGCGTTGATCTGACCCGCTGCTCGGTCTCTTGGAGAATTCTGCCGCTAAGCCGCCACAATGCCTTAATGTGCCAATTTACTGGTGAGGTGAATGACCCACAACGCTTCAATCAGACCCCCCTGACAGACAAGGACCTCAATACCATTGTCAAATCACTTCTGGGAGAGCCGCAAGAAGTTTGCAACAAGACGGGGCTAAGCCCTTTTTATGCTCCGAACCCAGCTCCTCCGGCAAGACCTTATTGTATCCTTTGTTTCCTTTCCATCAGACTTATTACCTTACCTTGTTCAACCTTTTTCACCAATGCATTTATTACACATGCCGGCTCATCTTTCTGGAATAAGAGATTAACCGCCGCCTCTACCTCCAAGAAGAAAGTGAAAGCAACTAAGACCCGGGCTCCCCCTCGTAAGAAGAAGCCAACAGCTAAAGAGCTGCTTGAATTGGACTACTCGGAGGTAGAACTTGACTCTCTTGGCATTTTTTTCATGCAACTTATTGACGCTGACTTCTCTCAGGCTGAAGCGGAGGCAAGCGAGCCCGGAGCTACAGAGGTAACTATCATCTCCTCCGACTCAGAACCTCTGCCAACAGAGAGAATCCGGCGGGTCATCCGAAAAGTAAAATTTTCACATCATCTTGCTCACTTGGACCCCGACTTTCTTTTGAAGAAGCAGCAACATGAAGCTAGGCGTCAGACCCGGAGTGGTGGCTCTGAAGACCTGGTGGCCGGCTTACCTGACACTCCGACTCGTCGAAAACGTCACAACGAGGTATTTCATAACTTGCACTTGTACTTCTACATATTAGCCTTGCACTCTCACTTATTCATACTTCTTAATTGAACTATCAGGAATCACCTCCTTCGTCTGGCGACTCAACCGCCTCCAAACTGCCTCCCCTTGTTATCAACCCGGGGTAAGCTTCCTTACATCTTCTTTCTGCTTTTTGCTATTCTGTTCTTGCATATAACTGATAATGGAAACTTTGTTTGCAGGGCCCAGGCTAAGAAGAGGAAACTGAGCGGGTCATCTTCTTGTCTGGATGTCTCAGAGCCAGTGGATCCGGGATTTGGAACTTCTGAGATTCCAGTGGACACCTCCGGGGCTGACCAAGGCCCCCATGAAGAAATTCCTCAGCCTACTGAGCCGGCGGATGCCGATGTTATAATTTCTGAGGCCAACCCGGAGGTGGATCCTAAGCCGCCCAGCCCCCTGCCGACAACCCAAGATGTGCCTGTTCAAGAAGAAGAGGTCACTATCACCGGCTGAGCCTACACCGCTCCAGCTCCTTCCAACGTGCTAACCAAGCACATCAGCAAGGATGAGGCGCCTTCGCCTGAGAAGGAGAAAACCAAACTTGATCTGCCCAACTTAGAAAAGCTGACTGCCGATGAGCTACATTCAGGTTATCTGAGCCGTCTTGCTACGAGCCGAGACATGGAGGCCAGATTAGTTGATATGATGAAGAAAAATATAAGGTACTGCACTTTCTACTCTCTATATACCCTTACGTAGCCCCCCCAAGGGCCGGCTTATATTCTTGAAGATAAGCCTGGTCTTGAATATTATGTAGATTTCAATAGACCAACATGTAGCCCCCAAGGGCCGGGTTATTATGCTAATAATGAGCCAGTACTTATTGCCTTGATGAACACAAAATGCCAAGTGTAGCCCCCAAGATCCAGGTCATTATGCCAATAATGAGCCGGAACTTTTGTAGGTTTGATCCTAGACTTGTAGAGCAAAGTGTAGCCCCCAAGATCCGGGTTATCTTGATGAAGATGATCCGGGTCTTATATGTGTCTGGATAAACTTGAAAGAACTGATGCACATTAGCCCCCAAGTGTCAAGTATATTGCTTGCAATCTGCTTGAGACTTGTAACTTCCCTCTACAGTACCTCCAAGCACGATTATAAGCCGGACTGGCGGCTTTAAACTGATGACCTTGCTTTTTATACTTTGTCGTGTGTAGGAATCGTTGAATGCGGCCGAGTCTAACTTGACCGGCCTGAGCAAGAGCCTTGCACTGCATCAAGATGCCCGGGCTGAAGCTGACACCAAATGGCGGCTCTCCTCTGCAGAACTAGAGAAGATCAAGGCAGAATTTGAAGCATACAAGCAAACTGCTAAAGCCAACGAAACTACCTTGACTAAACGTGTAGAGGATGCCGAGGGCCGTCTTAAGCCCATCACTGAAGAGCTAACCAGTTTGAAGCGCCATATAGCTCGGATGACCGAAGCCGTCTTTGGTAAGCATTGCTGACTGTTGTGAATATTTTCCAAAACTTCTCATAGAGACTCGCCTGGCGGCTTACAACTTGCTATGTTTTCAGGCAAACGAACCCGCCAACTTCCGGACGATAGCTTGCTGAAGCTGAAAGCTTTATACGCTTTCACTGAACAACTATACGCCGGAAGCCTCTTCACCATCAAAGTAGTCTTTGGCGAGAAAGGGGTTCCAAAGCTTATCAAGGATGTGCTGAAGTGCCTCTCCATCGTCCCCCAACATTTCGAAGAGATGAAGAAATCAGTCGCCCGCAAGGGCGCAATAGCTGCTCTAAGCCGGGCTTTGGCGTATGTGCCGGAGCTCAACCCGGAAGAGATGACGGGGGGTTTCCCATAGCTAAAGGACGACGGGTCAAAGTTCACTCAAGACGACTACACCCGTTGCTTCAGAGCCTCTCGAGTGTTGGGCAGCCAGTTAGCCACCGAAGCTGATCTGAAGACGTATTAGGCGGCTTACGACAACAACAACGCACGAGTCCGAGCGCCCACATTTGAGCCAAAGGATCTGACTCCCCAACGGCGTAAGCATATCTTTGCTCCTGATGTTGACCCGTCTCCAATCTTGCATGACGAAGCTGAATTTGAAGCTTTAATCAATTGCAACTATGATGTGGACAACCTTTAGATCCGGGAAGACAAAGACCCGGCGCGGGATGACCCGTCGACGAGCAAGATGAAGAACCGGTCTTCAAGTACGCTAACCCGGGCAGAGCTGAGCCGCCGGGTTATAACTTGTGAAAAAAAAACTTGAGCACCATATTTAGGGTCCTTTGAGGCCTTGTAATAGCGGTAGACAAAACTTGATTGCTTGGTCTTGTGCCTTCATGCACTTGTTAAACTTCTTCAACTTATAAGCCGGCGACTTAAAAACTTTGCAGCATTAATGTTTTTATATAATCATCTGACTTCATTAACTCGCACTGGCGGGTTATACTCCATGAGCAATGCTAAGCCGGGATTACTCAGGAACTTAGAATCTTATCATGAAAAACACCTGAAAAAACAAACAACAGAATATATACTTGTATATCTCCTCCTTTATAGGCCGGCTTTAAAGGCACAGCAAGAAGAGATACTCTTATTTTTGAAAAAATTGTATTGCCTCAAAAGAAGCTAGGCATAAAAGCCTGAAACCTCGTAAGCTGGCTCTCTCGTGACATAAATCCGTTGTTTAAACCTTAGCAAGTTCAGGGTCTTTAAAAAGATTGACGTTGCTAAGAGTACAAACGGGCCACATAGCGGAGAGACTACAACAGACAAGGCGAGTTTATCCTAGCTCACTGTAAGCTGGCTCTCTCGTGACAAAAGCCGCCGTTTTAACCTTGACAAGTTCAGGGTCTTAATGCGAGATTGACTATCAAGTTTAGGGTCTCTTTGCAAGATTGACTATCAAGAGTTCAGCGGGTCACCTGGCGGAGTAGCAAGTTGCAAATAGGCAGGTTTAACTCGAATACGGCATATAAAGCCGGTCAAGAGGGTATGAAAGCTAAACCCAGTGGGTTGGAAGCCCCAAGTAACCTTATGCAGAATCAATCTTTGAACAAAACTTGGTGCGGGAGAAAACGGCAGAGGCCCCAAATTATAGGGATGCCGGCTTTATTATATCATAAAAAGTGGTATATACAATGACAGAAGTATGTACATTGATGAAAGCCGGCGGCTCAAGTGTAGTATGGCCGAAGATGAGCGATGCTCCACGGCCTGGTAGTCTCCTTTCCAGAAGTGCGTGATCTATCGCCCTCCCGTATATCAATGAGATAATAGGAACCATTGTTGAGATTTCTGCTGATCACAAAAGGTACTTCCCAGGGAGGTGACAACTTATGCATATCTGACTGGTATTGAATCAGCCGGAGCACTAAGTCGCCTTCTTGGAACGTCCGGGTCTTGATTTTGCGGCTATGATAGCGACGCAGATCTTGCTGGTAAATCATCGACCGTGCTGCTGCAAGATCCCGTTCTTCATCAAAGGCATCCAAAGCGTCCTGACGCGCCGTCTCATTATCAGTTTCAACGTAAGCCGCCACCCTAGGTGAGTCATGACGGATATCACTGGGGAGAACAGCTTCTGCGCCATAAACCATGAAGAAAGGCGTGTAGCCAGTTGACCTGTTGGGGGTGGTTCTTATGCTCCAAAGAACTGAAGGTAACTCCTCCACCCAACAACCCGGCGTGCGCTCCAAAGGAACCATAAGCCGGGGTTTTATCCCTCTCAAAATTTCCTGGTTAGCACGCTCTTCCTGACCATTAGACTATGGGTGAGCCACGGAAGATACATCGAGGCGGATGTGTTCACTGTCGCAGAACTCTTTCATAGCCCCCTTGGACAGATTTGTACCATTATCAGTAATGATACTATGAGGATAACCAAACCGACAAATCAGCTTCTCGACGAACTGAACTGTTGTTGCTGCGTCACACTTACTGACCGGCTCTGCCTCAACCCACTTAGTAAACTTATCAACCGCCTCCAAAAGGTGGGTCTTCTTGTCTTTGGACCTCTTAAATGGTCCAACCATATCAAGCCCCCAGACCGCAAACG
Organism: Elymus sibiricus; assembly: GCA_039707655.1. Lineage (NCBI taxonomy): Eukaryota > Viridiplantae > Streptophyta > Magnoliopsida > Poales > Poaceae > Elymus > Elymus sibiricus. The sequence continues at coordinate 62,481,835 of CM077665.1, forward strand.
GCCAGGTGATTGGAATCATCCGCAACTCTTGAGCCGGCACATGGGTGCGTCGCCCAAATTTCTGACACCCATCACACTTGCTAAACAATCTCTCTGCATCTGCATGAGCTGTCAACCAGTAGAAGCCGTGTCGAAAAGCTTTCGCCACCAAGGATTTTGACCCGGCGTGATGACCACAGTCGCCAGCATGTATCTCTTGCAAGATTTCCAGGCCCTCTTCCGGAGAAACACACCGTTGAGAAACGCCAGTCACGCTGCATATGTGCTACTCGCCATTGACAACAGTCATAGACTTAGACTGCCTCATAATCTGCCGCGCCAGGGTCTCGACCTGGGTTAACTCGCCGCGGGTTAGGTACGCCAGATAAGGCAGCGTCCAATCAGGGATTGCGCGAAGAGCCGCCACCAATTGCCCTTCCGGGTCAGGTATAGCAAGATCCTCTTCCGATGGTAATGTAACCGACGGGTGATGAAGTACATTCAGAAACACATTAGGTGGCACCGGCTTACGCTGAGACCCTAGTCTTGATAACGCGTCAGACGCCTCATTCTTTCGACGATCAATATGCTCCACCTGATAACCCTTGAAATGACCAGCAATAACATCAACCGCCTGGCGATAAGCCGCCATGCGAGGGTCCTTGGAATCCCATGTGCCAGAAACTTGCTGAGCCACCAAGTCTGAGTCGCCGAGGCATCTGACTCGGCTTAAATTCATCTCCTTGGCCACACGAAGCCCATGAAGCAGAGCTTCATACTCAGCTGCATTGTTAGTACAAGGAAACATTAGCCTTAAAACATAACAAAACTTGTCACCTCGTGGGGCGGTTAAAACAACTCCAGCCCCAGAGCCTTCCAATTGTCTGGACCCATCAAAATGAATCGTCCAATACGTGTTGTCCGGCTTCTCCTCGGGTGCTTGACATTCTGTCTAGTCATTGATAAAATCCACCAGGGCTTGAGATTTAATAGCCGTCCGAGGCACATACTTCAGATTAAGAGGCCCAAGCTCAATCGACCACTTAGCGATCCGGCTGGTGGCTTCTCTATTTTGGATGACATCTCCCAAGGGGGCAGAACTGACCACCGTGATTGGATGCCCAAGGAAATAATGCTTCAGCTTGCGATTTGCCATGAATACTCCAAACACCAGCTTTTGCCAATGTGGGTATCTTTGCTTGGATTCTGTCAAGACCTCGCTGACATAGTAAACCGGTCGCTGGACCAGATATTCCTTGCCTGCCTCCTTGCGCTCCACAACGACTGCAGCACTGACGACTTTATTATTAGCCGCCACGTACAGGAGCAAAGCCTCTTTTTCCACCGGAGCAGCCAAGACGGGCGGCTCAGCCAACTGCTTTTTGAGCGCCTCAAACGCAGCATTGGCAGCATCGCTCCAGACAAAGTCATCTGTCTTCTTCATCATCTGATACAAAGGAATAGCTTTCTCACCCAGGCGGCTTATGAACCGGCTTAAAGCGGCAATATGAGCCGCCAAGCGCTGGACATCATTAACACACGCCGGCTTAGACAAAGAAGTGATGGCCTTTATCTTATCTGAGTTAGCATCAATGCCTTGCTCGGAGATTAAAAACCCAGGAGCTTGCCTGCAGGCACACCAAAAACACATTTAGCCGGGTTAAGCATCATCTTGTAAACCCGCAGGTTATCAAAAGTTTCCTTCAAATCGTCTAGCAGAGTCTCCTTCTTCCTTGACTTGACCACAATATCGTCCACATAAGCATGAACATTGCGCCCAATCTGGCCGTGAAGGCAATTCTGCACACAGCGTTGATAAGTCGCCTGCGCACTTTTGAGCCCAAAAGGCATAGACACGTAGCAGAAAGCTTCAAAAGGTGTAATGAAAGACGTCTTCTCTTGGTCTTTGACTGCCATCTTGATCTGATGATAACCCGAATAAGCGTCCATAAAACATAGACTCTCACAACCCGCCGTTGCATCAATGATCTGGTCGATACGAGGGAGAGCAAATGGATCAACCGGACACGCCTTGTTGAGATCGGTGTAGTCTACACACATGCGCCACGTGCCATTCTTCTTAAGTACAAGCACGGGGTTAGCTAACCACTCCGGGTGAAAAACCTCCACGATAAATCCTGCGGCCAAGAGCCGGGCCACCTCTTCCCCAATAGCTTTACGCCGCTCTTCATTGAAACAAAGGAGGAATTGTTTGACCGGCTTAAACTTAGGATCCACATTAAGGTGGTGCTCAGCGAATTTTCTCGGTACACCCGCCATGTCAGAAGGCTTCCATGCAAAGATGTCCCGATTCTCACGGATGAATTCGATGAGCACGTTTTCCTATTTGGGGTCCATATTGGCCCCAATAGCTAACTGTTGAGATGAGTCGACAGGAGCAAAGTCCACCAACTTGGTATCTTCTGCTACAAATTTCAGGTGCGGCTCAGACTCAGTGCTGGGTTTCTTCAACGAGGTCATATCCGCCGGGTCAACATTGTCTTTGTAAAATTTGAGCTCCGCCTCAGCACAACTTGATTCTGCATAAGCCGCATCGCCTTCTTCGCACTCAAGAGCAATCTTCCGACCACCATGCACTGTAATCGTTCCCTTCAGACCAGGCATCTTAAGCTGCAAGTAAACATAACAGGGCCGTGCCATGAATTTAGCATAAGCCGGCCATCCAAACAAGGCGTGATACGGGCTCTTGATTTTAACCACCTCAAACCACAAAGTCTCCACCCTGTAGTTGACTCATCACCAAAGGCTACCTCAAGGGAAATTTTCCCTACTGGATAAGCTGATTTGCCGGGCACCACACCGTGAAAAACTGTGGACGATGGCTTGAGATCCTTGTCCAACAGGTTCATCCAGCGAAAGGTGTCATAGTACAGGATGTTGATGCTGCTGCCACCATCCATAAGCACCTTGGTGAACACATAGCCTCCTACCCGGGGAGCTACCACAAGGGCTAAATGCCCCAGGTTATCCACACGCGGCGGGTGATCTTCCCTGCTCCAAGTTATTGCATATTCCGACCATTTTAAGTACTGCGGCAGAGCCGGCATGGCTGCGTTAACCGCCCGCTTGCGCACTTTCTGATCCCGCTTATCAAGGCTTGTTGTAAAAACATTATACTGGCCTCCATTAAGCTACTTTGGGTTACTCTGATACCCTGACTGGTTGTTTTGTTGCTGACCTCCATTGCCAGACTGCTGATTATGACCTCCATGCTTACCTTGACCTTGATAACCAGAGTTTGAGCCGCCTGCACCGAAGCCGGACCCCTGAGAGCCGGATCCTGACCCGCCGGGTGGTCCGCTGCCGTTACCTTGATGCTGGTTAAGGCTGTAATTCCGAAATTCCCACATGACCCAGCAATCCTTCCAAGCATGAGTGGACGGCTTATTTGGCAGGCTATGCTTCGGGCAGGGGTCATTAAGTACTGCTTCCATGTTGAAAGGCTTATTTTTACCGAAAGGCGGTTTACCGTTCCCCTTACCACGGTTGTTCCCAGCATTAGTATTGGCTACCAGATCTGACCCGCCGTCCGGATGCTTCCGCTTACCGCAATTACCTGGATTGTTGTTTCCTGCCCCGTTCTGCTGCTGCCCCTTGCCGTTGCCATTCTTCTTTCCTTTAGCCGATTTCTCATCATCGGACCCAGGATCCTTCGTGCTGTCAGAGTCTGCATATTTGGTGAGAGCCGCCATGAGCTCCCCCATGTCCTGGCAAGAACGTTTGAGTCATCCAAGCTTCTGCTTAAGGGGCAAAAAGTGGCTAATTTTTTTTAAATAATACATATTTTTTTATAAATTACAGAAATAATATACGAATTTGAAAATTTTCAAAAATAGAATCCAGTCGGCTGGAGCTAAGCCGACTGGATTCAGTCGTCTGCGGCTAAGCCGACTGGGCCCACCATAGCCGACTGCATGCCCCCCCGCCGACTGCATGCCCCCCCCAGCCGACTGGGGCTCCTGTCGGCTACGGCTAAGCCGACTGGCCAGTCGGCTGGGGCTAAGCCGACTGGATTTTTTTTACCCCCCTTTCGGTGATGCCGGTGATGCCCGCCGCCGCCATCCGGCTCATCTGACCTTCTGCGGCCACCATCCACAATGCTTTCGGTGGTGAGCGTGACTGGCAGTGCTACTTTCGATGGTGAGTTTGACTGGCAGTGTTGCTTTCGGTGGTGAGTTTGACTGGAAGTGTTGCTTTCGGTGGTGAGTGTGACTGGAAAACAGCAGCGCACTGAGCCTCGACGGTTATTTAAAAAGAGCTCTTCTCTGCCTCTTGTCCTCACAATACTTCTCCTCACTTCCTCTTCTCCTCACTACTTGTTGTGGTAGCATTAACAAATCCGCAGTGATGGGTGATCCTCGTCCATTTTCATGAGAGGCATCTTGTGATGTCTTGATGGGTGCGGTTTCCATGAAGTCCGGGCTTCATGGAACTCCAGGTGTATCTTTCGATGAATTAGTTAGCAGTGAGAGTAACTTGCGGAGGTTTAGACAAACAGCTTGTCATAGTAGAAACACAGCGGACATTCGACTAGAACTTTTTCGGTTGCGTGCAAGGTGGGAAAGACTTTGTGAACTAATATATGAATCAGCGCGATTCACACGATCATTTGATGATTTAGATCATCATGTGATAGATTTGCCAGTTGATGAATATATTGCGTTTCAAAAGGTAATTTAAATTTCGTATTTGATTTACATATTTAATATGTTTGTCGTTTTAATTCATTTTTGTTCATTTTGGTAATTGTAGAGATACAATGTGGACGCTAAAGAAATGAACCACGATGTCAGTATGTTGGCATGGTTCAAGCTTTTATTTGGGTCCGTTCCGCCGCCGAAATATGTATCAACTCATGATGGCTCAAGCTCGAAGAAGAAGAAATGCAGCGATGCATCACCAAAGCCTGGTGATGATGGTTACTCTTCCAGCGATGAGTTTATGTTAGCCAATAAAAAATCTAAGTCGAAGAAACATGTTAGTGAGAATAGTGATGATGACTTTATGTAGTGTTAGCGAGAAGCACGATGATGTCTTCATGTAGTTTGTATGCAGTATTATTTATGGTCAGTCGTACCGTTTAATTCAGATGTACTTGTATCTTAATTATCTGCAGCAGTCTCTCCGGAAATGTAACTCGATTAACAAAGCGAATGAACAGAAATATGTCTCTCGCATACATAGGTAGAATATGTCTCTCGCATACATAGGCAGATATATGTCTATCGCATACATAGCTAGATATAAGTGACACACAATCATCAGCCACCTCGTCCGCCACGTCGTTGAGGTGGTGTCTCCGGCGTCGGCCACATATACCTGTGGGGTGGCCGGATGATACGGGGAGGAAGCTCGGACCCGTCCAGGTCATACTGTGTTTCCTGTGTGGGAGGTGGTGCAGGAGTCGAATACATGTCCACCCACTCGTTGTGCTGCGACAAGTATTCCTGTGTGTTATGCCCATCGTCAGGCTCACTCTCCCACCTGGATTCGGACATAGACGCGTCATGTCCGGACATAGACGCCATATATCCGTAGCCTGCTGCGGGAGGGATGGAACATAAGTACTGACGAAATACGTAGTCGCAATCGATATTGGAAAGAATTAATATGAAGAAACATACCTGTAGGGGGGGGTTGCATCACGTAGCCTGGCGTGGGACCCTGCTGCTGTGGTCCTGGCCGAAACACGTAGCCTGACGTGGGATCCTGCTGCTGATGCCACGCCGAACTACCAGCCTGGTCAGGACGTGGTGGCCTGGGCGTCCACTGCTCTGCTAGACGTGGACGCGGGTCATGTCGGTGATGCGTGGGGTCTACCTGACCAGTCGAGTGACGCAGGGGGCGTTGTACGGGCTGCTGATGAAGAACGTCCGAAGTGCGTCTGCACGTGATAGCCCGATACACAGCTCGTAGCCTCCCCTCAATGCGCGCCATAAAGTTCTGCACCTGAGGCCGAGCAACGAGTAGTGGTGCATCCGAAAGTGAACGCCGATAGTTGGACACCTCCTCGCCAAGTCCGATAGTCAACTCAGCCTGAAATTGTCACGACGATTATTAAGTATGCACGGCAAAGTATGTAACAACTAGATGCATTACACAAAGAGAATATATCTTACCGCCAATTGCCTAGAGCCCGAAATATCATAGCTCGGGTACATATCGGACACACTAGGGGCAGGTAACTCATCTGGGTGAGTGTGTTGAACGATGCATAACCGTGTTCTGCTCATGTACCGCTGCAAATAGAGATCGAATTCATCGAGATCAAACTCGACATTCTCCTGCCACACAAGTGTGTTCGCGGTCTCCCATTGTGTAACGTACGGCTGAACACGTTGTAGCCACTCAGCAGCAGTCCTGTGAATCCCCTTCCTTGTGATCCTAAAATTATGGTGTTAAACAATTAAGTAATGCTTCACTATGGACAATTGTGAAAGACAATTCAATATTGAATAACAAGACAATACCTGTGGATGTGTGCTGGCACCGGGTGCTCTGTAGGGGGAGGCACCTCCAACTGTTGAAGACCAAATTGCCTCATAACCCTCTGCTGGGCCATCTCCTCGACGAAGACGTCGAATATGATCTTCGCTTTCGTCATCCAGTAATCACTATCTCTGAAGCATAGCTCAGACATACCGCTGGGGTATCTTGCATTCATGACTCCTTGCGTGTACGGCTGCCAGATCACCCCAGTGTACAAATCAAACTGCTCGTTTAATGCCCTGTATGCTCGCCTAGTCTGATCACTAGCATAGCGTCTCTGCGGCAAACACAAGTTAGTTTAAGCCATAGTGTACACAAAGAAGAAAATTATAACACGGGACATACCTTGCGACGTGTCCAACACAGACCGAAAGTAGGCATATCGATGCCTTCAGCATCGAACATTACGGGCATAGGCTCTTGAATACGTACGTCCGGTCGTCCTATAGAGAACCTCTCCCACGACCACAGTTGTAGAAATAGAGGGCATCCAAGAAGAGCTGACGTGGGTGCCGTCAGCTGGCAGGCGTTGCACATACCTCGATATGTAGCCGCTAAGACCGCCGAACCCCAACTCCTTTGTGTGATCTGAGCCAGCGTCTGAGCTCTCGCGATCTCTAGTGCAATAGGGATGTAGAGCGCGCTTATAGTGGTGACATGGTTCTCTGTGAACATCACCTTACCGAGAAGCCACAGTATATATGCCTCCAGGCTGCGAGTGATCTGTGTCGCATTCAACGGGACCTGCGGATACCCCGGGAACTTCTGGATCTGTATTGAGCAAAGATAAAGCATTAGTACATAGCGACAACTGAAAGATATGAGGCAGGGGAACTAACCTGGAAATGGAGCAACCAATCATACTTAGGTCCGTGATGCTCCGATGCCAGAGCCGGAGCACCATCATAAAGACCCGCGAAACGTTGTGCAAAATCTTCCTGCCAACGAGCCGGTGCCTCCAACGGTCCGATGGCATGACCTGCCAACGGTAGTCCCAGCAAAAGTGACACATCCTGCAGAGTAGGAGCCATCTCTCCCCAGCGGAAGTGAAACGTGTGGGTCTCAGGCCTCCACCGGTCCACTAAGCACGTGAGCAAAGAGGTGTCGATGGCGACGCGTCTGGAGGTATCCGTGCGCTCAACCAGCCGCGCGAAAGGTAATAGGCCAGCCCATTTCAACCTGCATGTTAGGGCAATTCAGTTAGTGCGTCCCATCAATATACGTGATTGAAACAAATAAATAAAGCACGTACCGTTCAACCCATCCCTCGTGTATCATCCAGTCTTCCCTTTGAGTGCGAGTGCACAGGGGCTCAAGCTGGCGCTCATAACCTATCGCCGCACGATGTTTACTATCAATTTCCGGATTAAGCAACGACATTTCTGTCATTCCTGCACATACAAATTTCAAACATATTGCCACAATTAATACAAATTTCAAACTTAGTGGCATATTTAATACAAAGTTCAACATAGTTCCACACTGAATACAAATTTAGAACTTAGTGTCACACTTAATACAAATTTAGAAGTTAATGCCACACTGAATACAAATTTAGAACTTAGTGCAGCCTAGGTTCTTCCTCTCCCTATTCCTCCTCTTCCTCCTCTTCCTCCTCTGCTTCCTCGTCCCCGGTTGCCTCGTCCACGCCCAGTACCACTGGCAGTGCCGAAAGTGGGACAATTAGTGTCCCTATGGCCAATTTCATTGCATAAAATGCATTGCATAGTGGGGCCTCCCGCTTCAGATTCATCCATATCATTCCGGATGCGATGACATTGTCGTCTGCCTCTACGTGTTCGCATATTCTCTGGGTCTGGAATGTACCGCCTTTCATCAGGATTAACGGTGCTGAAGTTACCCATTGAGCGAAATCCCAGCAACTCACCTGTCCAAGTATTGAGGACGGACTCTTTCAGAAAATATGGAGTCACAAACGAGATTGCGTCCATTCCAAGCTGCCCGCAAGCAGCAAGTACATGGGAGCATGGTAGGTGAAGCAACTTCGGTTTGTTGCATGTGCACTCACATGTTGGCCAGACTTCATTTCCAATTTTCACCTCATGCGTCCTCAGCTCATTTGCACAGCCGAATTTGTTGTTAGCTAAGCGGACCTCAAACCTTCTTTCTTGATTACCAATGGGGACTACAGTGTGTGACCTGGCTTTTTCCATCTTTTCTTCCATGTACTTCATAATCCTTTCACAGTAACGTGTGTTTGGGTTGTTCAACATATGTTGCTCTGCCTTTTGACGTCTATCTCTGAAGTACTTCACGGTGCCATAGAAAATACCCTCAACGATGGCTGTAAGTGGCAATGCCTGGTTTCCTCTGAGGACAAAGTTGTATGTTTCTGCGAGGTTGGTAGTCATGACACCGTACCTTGCTCCATGTGTGTCATGCAGCAAAGACCACCTCTCCAGAGGCTCATGCTCTATCCACTGCTCGAAGGTTTTAATCGACCTCCCGAGCCTTCTCCTAGTACCAGGTGGGTCAAATCCTGGCAAGTCACAAAGCCCAACGGACTCCTCCTCCACGGCAGCTGGTCCTGTTGCTAACTGTGCTGCTACTGCTTCAACATGTGCCCTGACCGCTGCATCTCTTGCAGCTTTCCTGTCCCTAACGTGTCTCCGCGTGCACACATTAAGTCTGTCACGTATCAAATTGTACTTCCATAGCTGGTTCTGCTTGCATAGTTTTTTGAATAGATTCATCAGGCTCTTATTTCTGAACTGCGAGAAGAAATTAGCCCCCAGATGGCGCATGCACCAACGGCTCTGCAAGTCCTGCCATGGAGTTTGTTCCTCAGGGCCAGGGTTTGTCAGTGTCTTTATCGCACTGAGTATACCTGCATGTCTGTCATGAAGGATGCACACATTGGGCTTATCCTTCACAACTGATATTTTCAGTTGCCTGAAGAACCATGTCCAACTTCCAATGTTCTCACTCTCAACAAAAGCAAATGCCAGTGGGACTATTTGATTTTGGCCGTCTTGACCAATGGCTGTCAGGATCTGACCCTTGTACTTGCCAGTCAGAAAAGTGCCATCTACACATATCACCGGTCGACAGTGCCTGAAAGCTTCGATGCATACACCGAAAGAGAAGAACAGTCGATGCAGCACCCTCACAGTTGGGAACTCTGGCATGAAGAGGTCTTCGATGTCGACATAGGTGCCCGGATTCCTGTCCTTCAGCGTCTGGAGGAGCCGGACAACTGAGTCATATGCATCGAAATAAGAACCAAATCTGCTCTCAAGCGCCTTTTGCTTAGCCCTCCAAGCCTTGCCATAAGAAATTCTGTACCTGAACCTGACGAATACTTTTGTCTGGATAGCCTTAACTTCCATCGCTTTGCTCTCCACTATCTCACTGTAAAACAACCTCGCAATAAGCGTGGATGAAAGGTTGGGATGATCTTGAGGGATGCAGGGAATAAGACATGTGTGATGAACTAGGTCACTGATCACCCAACTTGTGCCATACTTAGGGAGATAGCCGTGCACCCTGGCAGGACAACCTGCATTCTTGCATACCATTGTCAAGTATTGCTGACTGGACACCTCAGCTATGAAAACCCTTTGCGTGGACATTGCCCAATTTATTATTGCGTCCTTCAGAGCTTCTTTGTTGGGATACATAGCACCGGTCGCAATGTTGTTTTGGTGATATTGCCAGGCAGAATCATGACCATCGTTCACGGTCATTGCAGATGAGAAGTCATGATTCCAAGAAGCAGGAATCGGGACCTCCTCTGCATTTTCTTCTTCATCTGACTCGTCAGAATTATCTGCATGACCACTTTCAATATCGGTGTCTTCTTCTTCCATGATGTTCTGCATGTGCCCATCTACCTCGTCCGCGTCCGCCTCGCCACTGTAATAACCATCGCCATTTCCTCCTTCTACCTGACTACTCTGCCCTTGTTCATAACCATCATCTCCATCATTTGACACAGATAACATCATCCCGTCACTGCTTTGCCCAGGATCATTACCACCCTGGCCTTCAGGCGCAATTACCTCCTTCAGAACGGGAAGCACTAAGGCACAAGGATTGCATCCCCTTGTTTCGCAACCTTGTAACCAGCGCACCCACTGAGAATCCCTCTCTACTGGCCTCAAATAGAAGAAGACATTCGAACTTGACCGGGTCCACAATGCATGAACACCCACGGTCTGTGTTTCAGTATTCAGCCCTAAACATGCTGTCACCCATTCTTTCAACTGACTAAGAGACCATGTTTGAGGGTCGGTCAGTGCCACCTCTATGTGCTCAAATTCACTCAGATCAACCCCAATCTCATTTGTTTGGACATTACCAGGACCGTAGAAAAATATGAACTTCACTATATCAGACATCTCGGCTCACCTATAATTTTTTTTAACATGGACAGACAACTGTTAAACAACATGACAAACTACATATATTCACACTCCTAAATATTTGACAAGTACATAGATTAGGGAATATTAACGAAGCTAAATATTGAAACAACTTAATATATTATGGATATTACCGGAGCAACTAAAAATACTGACATACCTAAATATTTGACAGACCTAAATATTTGACATGCACATATAACACGGGATATTACCGGAGCAACTAAAAATACTGACAGACCTAAATATTTGACATGCACATATAACACGGGATATTACCGGAGCAACTAAAAATATTGACTGACCTAAATATTTGACATGCACATATAACACGGAATATTACCGGAGCAACTAAAAATACTAACAGACCTAAATATTTGACATGCACATATAACACGAAATATTACCGGAGCAACTAAAAATACTAACAGACCTAAATATTTGACATGCACATATAACACGAAATATTACCCGGAGCAACTAAAAATACTGACATTAATTTTTCAAAATATGTACAACTCAGAGAAATTTTTTGACGACATAGGTATACCTTCGACGCGTGTGCCACTGCTTCTTGCTTCTCTCTTCAACTCAGCCGCACCTCCTCCTCCTGCTCACCACCTCTTCCTCCCCAGCAGCAACTCCTCCTCACCACCACCTCTACCATGGTTCAACCACCTCAACCATGCCTCCTCCTCACCTCACTTGAACGAGAAAAAAAACTATCCTATTGGAAAAAAAAATACCGTAGGCCACCGGAGTTGGCTATGATCTACTCTTTCTGTGGGTTGGATGCAAAAATGGATGGACCAGCGAGGAGATCGACGGGGGGTTACGAGAGACTGAGAGAGAGAGCAAGAAGAGGAAGAACGAGAGCTCACGGGCGCAAGAGGAAGGAGATAAGGAGAAGAAGGGAAGGAGAAAAGGAGGAGGGAAGGAGAGAAGGCGTGGGTGGGCAGCCAGGCCCCTGTCGGCCACGCCCCGGCCGATTGGACGGCCTGTCGGCTGCGCCGGGGCCGACTGGAACCCTGTCGTCTGGGCCGCAGCCGACTGCAGCGCGCCAGGCCGACTGGCGAATCCAACGCGACGGTCGACGTGTTCGGGCAAATCAGAAGCTGCCACGTGTCCTGTCGGCTTAGCCGTAGCCGACTGAACCTGCCACGTGGCCTATCGGCTTAGCTCCAGCCGACTGGATTCTATTTTTGAAAATTTTCAAATTCGTGTATTATTTCTGTAATTTTTTTAAAAAAATGTATTATTTAAAAAAAATTAGCCAAAAAGTGACAATTCTTCTCCAGAATCAGAACTGCCTGAGCCGCCGTAATATTATCAGATGAATGGATAATGGTCGAGACCCGCCGGACCCAATGGTGGGCCGACTCATCTTCACGCTGCACGCAATGATCCAAGTCCACAATCGTCATAGGCTGCTTGCATGTTCCTTGAAAATTCTTAATGAATTTCGCCTTCAACTCTGCCCAGGAATTAATGGTGTTGGGTGGCAGACCCTTCAACCACGTACGAGCCGGTCCCTCCAGCATCATGATGAAATACTTAGCACAGACTGCATCACTAACATCCAACATCTCCATGGCTAGCTCATAACTCTCGATCCAAGCTTCTGGAGGCAGATCAGCCGTATAATTAGGCACTTTGCGCGGACCCTTGAAGTCCTTTGGCAGGCGCTCGTTCCGCAGAGCCGGCGCTAAACACGGCACGCCCACGGCCTTGGAGGTGACTCCGGCTCCCACCGAAGTGGAAGGTGTGACTGGGGGCAATTCTTGATAAGCCGCCGCGGCTGCTGCCGCCTCCCGCTGAGCTCTGGCATGGTTTACGATCGCCTGAGCATCGACAACGGGCGGGTAATCATGGGGCGGATTCCGACATCGCTCACTGCTAGAGATCACCGGTGATTCCAATCGCCGGCTATAACTGTGGCTCGGGATGGGGGTTGAATGCACACGACTCCGGCTGTAAGTGTACTTCTCCTGTTGAGCCATCGCCATCTGTAAGTACCCAATGGCATTCCTCGCCTCTTCCGCAAAGGGCGTTCCTCCGGTGATGGGGAGCGCATTGAGCCTAGCAGCCACTGCTACCATGTTCTCCACCGGGTTAGAGTAATGTCTGGGTGGTGTCGGAAAACGCTGCAGCAGGGTCTGGTTCCTGCGGGGTGGGTCTGGCTGCCGATGTTGAACCGCCGGCCTGCTCCCAGGCAGCTCCGCCGTCCGGGTCACGGCAGGCGGCGCGCTTGGCCCTGCTCCCGGGGTGTTAAAAAGATTTCTGGGCTCATACTGATCGGGCAGGCGGGTCTGATGCCTCATTCGGAACACCGCATCTGAGGCTTGTTGATCCAGATTAAGGCAAAAAGCATCAGCCCTGAGATACTCCGACTCAGCATCCATCTGAGCCTGCAACGCGTTGATTTCCTCCTGGGCTCTGGTCATCTGGTCCTTCAACCTCGCGATCTCCGTATTACGGGCTACTTGGGTTTCCGCTGTGACCTCGGTTCCCATCAGAGTTGTAAGTTCATTCATCAGATCTAGCAAAACTTGAGCCGGCGGCCTGGTTGATCCGGCGCCTGCCGCGCCAGCGGCCGCTGTCCCAGCCGCCGTGCTGCCAGAAACCGGCGCTGATCCAGCCATGAAGATGGCGGCTCGACTCGGCGGCTCATAGGGCTCCGGGTCATCGCAATCCTCAAAGTAGCCCCCAAGCCCGCCGTTATGAAGCTGGTAGATTGATTCCGCCTCTCCGCTCGAGGATCCAACCTCTGAGCAGATGAGGGTTTCCTCCCGTGACATGGAACCTTCCTCATGTTCCATGCCTTGGGTGAAGCCGACGAAGACATGCTTCCGGCCCGGGTTGATCCGAGCGGGTTGCGCGCGACGGACCGACTCGACGAGGTTGGTGCAGCTGTCCGGCCCGGGCTTAGCTCCGCCGATCTTGCCGATGAAAACGTGAATTCCACCGAAGGGGACCCGGTACCCGTACTCAATTGAGTCGGCCTCGAGGCCCCAGCCAGCGTCGTCGATGTAGAGCTTGCTGCGGCGACTCTTGGTCATCCTGCCAACGGCGTATCCCTCGATCCCTGGGAGAGAGCCCTTCGAGTACTCTAAACCACGGGGCATCGGCCCCACGGTGGGCGCCAACTGTCGTGGTTTTGTCACGGCAGATGTCCTAGTGTAAGGACTTAAGGGTGAAGCCATTGCTACGGCGGTTAACTCGAAGGGGTTGATCGGGACGAAAGACACAAGTTTACCCAGGTTCGGCCCCTCTCGAAGGAGGTAATAGCCTACGTCCTGCTTTGAGTTGTATTGATTGGATATCGATTACAAGGGAGCGGATTCGCTTGACCTAGTATTCGACCAAAGGTTTTCTCGTCCCTAAGCCGCCCAGGGAACCCGCCTTTATATACACAGGTCGAGGCCCTAGGTGTGGGATCACTAGAAGAGTGTCTAGAGGGGGGGGGGGTGAATAGACTACTAGCAGGAATTTAAAACCTAACCTTTTCCTAAGTTAATAGGTTGGCAGATTTTAACAATTATAGCAAGTCAAGCACACCCTACACATGCAAGTCAACAAGTATGACAACGGAAAGTAAAGACATTGCACATGAAGTAAAGAGTTGAGATAGGGAGATCAAACGCATGAGGGACACGAAGATTTTTCCCGTGGTTCTGATAGGTGGTGCTATCGTACGTCCACGTTTATGGAGTCTTCAACCCACGGAGGGTAACGGTCGCGAGAGTCCACAAAGGGCTCCACCCATAAGGGTCCACGAAGTAGCAACCTTGACTATTCCATAACGGCTTCCGTCCACGAAGGACTAGCCTCACTATGGGTAGATATTCACGAAGTAGGCGATCTCCTTGCCCTTACAAACTTCTTGGTTCAACTCCACAACACGAAGTAGGAGGCTCCCAAGCGACACCTAACCAATCTAGGAGCCACCACCCTCCAAAAGGTAATAGGCTCGGCAACGTCGATGAACTCCTTGCTCTTGTGCTTCAAGATGATAGACTCCTCAACACACAATCACTCTCTCACAGATTTGGCTTGGTGGAAGAGATTGGATTGGTGGAAAGCAACTTGGGGAGGCTAGAGATCAAGATTCATATGGTTGGAATGGAATGGCATGATCTCAACACATGAGTAGGTGGCTCTCTCTCAGAAAATTGGATGGGGCAAGTATGGAATAGTTCCGAGTGCTTCTCTTTCGAGTAGGTGGTGGAGAAGGGGTATATATAGGCATCTCCAAAAATCCAACCGTTACACCTAAAATGACCAACTCGGTGACACCGATGTGTTAATCTCGGTGGTACCGAAGTGACCAAAAGGCAGTAACTTTTGAATCTCGGTGAGACCGATATATAAAACTCGGTTGCACCGATAAGGAGACCAACGGTCAGATTGCCCAATCTTGGTGACGCCGATTCCACAAACTCGGTTGGACCGATTTTGTGAAATTGGGTAACAGAAAGTTGGCAACCCAAACTCGGTGGCACCGAAGCAGAATCGGTTGCACCGAAAGGCTAGGGTTTGGCTTAGGTCTGTCTGAGTATGGGAATCGGTGGCACCGAGTGGAAAGTGTTGGTTGCACCGATTTTGGATATTTGACTTTGGACAGACTTTTGTGGAAGAGCTTGTGGGTGTTTTTGGTGACTATCACTTGTGCACGTATGAGCATTTTGTTCACCAACAGTACCGTACCCCCTTTTAATAGTATTGGCTTTCCTATGGACTCAAAGTGATTTCTCACAAAGTAAAATGTAGAGTCCTCTTGCTTGAAGCTTTGCCAATCCATTTTCTTGCATCTTGGGGTTCTCCACAATCCTTTTTGCCAACCCTTCTTCCTCTATGGACTTTTATCTGAAATACACTAGGTAGAAATATTAGTCCAAGAGACAATGTATGTTGTCATGAATTATCAAAACCACCAAGGGAGCACATTGTGCTTTCACTAGGCTTACAAGAGTCCGGGCCGGGTTACATCTAGTAACCGACCTAATCTCTAACTATCCTTGCCTTGTCTAGCAAGCCGTCCCCCGGCGGCTTACGCCTCCGGGTCACACATAGCCTTCAGGCTCTGGGCCTTTTACACGCCCACTGGCGAGTTACTTGCAGGCTTGTCCTAACCTTTCAGCCTGCTCAGGTCTCACTGCTAAGCCGCCAACCTCATGACCCGGCCCCTCCTGGGCGGGTCTCACCACGGGGTTATATCCCCAACACTCTTGCTACTCCTTATTCCTGTGTCCATCAAGATAACACCCAAAACTTGAAAACTTCAATCACATAAAACTCAACAAAACCTCGTGAGATCCATTAGTATAAGAAACATATTGCATACTTTAAGTACTGTTGTAAATTGATTTAAATTTTATAAATTCATAATAGATACTGTATTCTAACTTTTCCATGGCTTATACCCCCCGATACAATCCATAGTTTAATCAAAATAAGCAACTATGCAAGCAAAAACAGAATTTGTCTAAAACAGAAAAGTCTGTAGCAATCTGTAGAGGGTCTATACTTCTGTAACTCTAAAAATTCTGAATAATTAGGACAACCTCGAAAAAATTTCAGATCATTAGCACACTCCAGAAAATAATTAAAATTCTTGTACTGGAGTCAAAAGTTTATGTTTTGTTTCAGCATCGATTCTACTCATCTTGTGAGTCATCCCAAAGGCTTTACTTGGCACAAACACTAATTTAAACACAAAAACACAATCATTACGGATGCAATAATCAAAAAGTTCTAAGCAAAAAATTAAAGATAACTATTGGGTTGCCTCCCAACAAGCGCTATTGTTTTATGCCCCTAGCTAGGCATAATGCATAGTTTCAAGTGTTGTCATCTAGCTCCTCAATAACACAACCATGGATAGTGGGGAAAAAGGAGGCTTGGCAATAGGATCTTTTATCAAATTTATTAAGTTGGGATGAACACTAAGCATCTTAAGGTCCTCGTTTCTTTGGGTAGGAGGTGTACTAACGCTCTTAGGAATGTATATGAACTTGGAATTTTTATTGCGAGAGGCACTAGTATTAGCTTTAGGAGGAGTGAAGGCGGAACCTACTTTTTCAATGACCTTTTCCATTTTATCAATTCTATTCAAACCTTGTTCTATCCTCTCGTCAATAGTGGTGTCTTTTTCCTTTAAGGTTTTCAAAGTCATTCCTACCCGTGACCCAAGTTGAGTGATAGGGTTATGAAGTTTTTTTATCCAATTCCTCAATGGGTTTGTTTGTAATCACATTCTTTTCAATAGCATCAAGCCTTTGCATAACATGTTCCAAGGTCAAATTTGTTTCATTAACAACAATAGGTGGTGAGCCTACAAGATTTTCAATTGCGGTGTAGGCATCCAAGGTGTGACACAATAAGAAATTCCCACCGGTGATGGTCAAGTACGAACCTATACCAAGTGGTCACACCAACATAAAAATTGTGATGCAAGGTAGTGGTGGATAACTTTTTAGTTGCTTTATTTTGAGCAAAGCAAATCCTATACCATGCATCTTTTAAGCTTTATCCTCCCCTTTGTTTGAAATTTACTAAATCATCATTGGGAGTAAAGCGAGTGGAAGAAGAACTAGCCATAACTTCAAAAAAGGAAACTACTAACAAGCAAGAGTAAATATTTTTCTATTTTTGATTTTTATGAGACAAGCTAAATATAACAACAAATAAAAAGAAGAACAAGTGAATGAAAATTTGTGTGAAGTTACTTGGTAGTTGATGATGATATTCCCCGGCAACGGCGCCAGAAATCCTTCCTGATACTTGTGATCTGCGTTGGATTTTCCATGAAGAGGAACGGGTAATTGCAGCACAAAGCGGATAAACATTTCCCTCAGTTATGAAACCAAGGTTTATCGAACCAATAGGAATATGAATCCTCAACCGTCTTCAGCGGCTGCACACAAATGAACAAACAACTTGCACCCAACGCGGGCAAGAGGGTTGTCAATCCCCTTGATCTCGTTATTTGCAAGCAAATGAGTTGTGTAGATAATTTTTGATAAATATAAATTGCAAAATAAATAAAAAGTAAATAAAGGCAGCAAGGTAAATATAGAGTTTGCGAATATATAAGTGAATGGACCCGGGGGCCATAGTGTTCCCTAGCGACATCTCTCATGTAGGCAGCATACGGTGCGTAAACAAATTACTGTTGGGCAATTGATAGAAAAACAGATAGTTATGCGATATTCACGGCAATGATCATGTATGTATAGGCATCATGTCCATAAGCAAATAGGCCGACTCCTGCCTGCACCTATTACTATTACCCCACTCATCGACCACTATCCAGCATGCATCTAGAGTATTAAGTAAAACAGAGTAATGCTTGGAGAACGATGACATGATGTAGACAAAGTAAACTCAAACAATATGAATGAACCCCATCGTTTTATCCTTAGTAGCAACAACACAAAGACACATCTTATCCCCTACTTTGTCACTGGGATATAAAAACTCGCCAGGTTGAACCTACCACAACGCACCACTCCCACCGATGAAATATCAATCTACTTGGCCAAAGCATGTCAATAGATTGGAGAGCATTACAAAGCTATAATGATCATGCACATAAGAGAAAATATAATTCAGAGGCAACTCAAATACTTTTCATGAATAATCTGAACATAAACCCACAATTCATCGGATCCCAACAAACACACCGCACAATAGGATTACATCGGATAGATCAAAGCGAAGATGTGATGACCATTGTATTGAAGATCATTAGATAGAGAGATTGCCATCTAGGTACTAGCTATGGACCCGTAGGTCTGTGGTGAACTACTCACACATCATCATGAGGGCAGCAAGGTTGATGAAGAGACCCTCCGTGATCGATCCCCCCTCCGGCAGGGTGACGGAACGGAGCTCCAGATGGCCTCGCGACGGAACAGAGACTTGCGGCGGCGAAAAAAGGGTTTCGGGACTGCCTTCAGGGTTTTCAGAATATTAGAGAATTTATAGGCCGAAGAGGGACGTCGGGAGGTGCCCGAGGGGGGCCACCACATATCAGGGCGCGACCGGTGGGGCCCTCGTGCACCTCCCGACTTCCTTCCAAAGCTTCTAGGTCTTCATATAGTTCAGAAAAAATCATCAAAAAGTTTCGTGGCAATTGGACTTCGTTTGGTACAATAAACATGCAAAGGCAGAACACGCAGAAAACATCAACTGGCATTGGTCACTGGGTCAATAGGTTAGTGCTCAAAAATATTATAAATTGGTAAATAATGACCCAAAAAGTATCCTAGAATGATAATATATCAGCATGGAACAATCAAAAATTATAGATACGTTGGAGACGTATCAGGAGGCCGTCTGACGGCAGCGCTCAAACTCCTTCCGTCGGGAATCCACTGCGTCTGCACAACCGGCGCATCGATCCATTGGTAGGGGTGCCATCGCTGCCTCACCGGAGGTAGGGCGGTCATCTGGCGTCCGAACGCGAGGGCGGATGCATAACCCCTCTGTTGACGAGCTGAGCTAGAGGACGCACCATGGTCGTCCTCCGACACAAACATGGCGTGGCGTGCCTGCCGTGCGGGGTAGTGGGCGCGGGAGGCGGCTGCAGCCCTCGCGGCAGTGGATGTTGGCGAGGCGGAGGCGCATTCTTCGGGGGCCTTATGGTGAACCAGTGCGGGCGCCACAACCATGTCGTGGTGGACGTTGGCTCCTCCTAGGAGGGATCCATATCATCGATCTCACATCCACCGGCACCGTCCGGGTTGCGGGCTCCAAGGAGGAAGACTAGGGCATGGGAGACGGCGGGAGCTCGACTCCCGTGAGCCGGCTAGTGTCCCATGTCCTACTCTACCTCGCCGGTGACCGGACCAATACTCTGGGGAGTGCTGCAGCCGTTCGCCGGACATGGGCACGGCAGAGGCGGACAAGCTCCGCTTAAATATCGTTTTATGTTGCATGTAATAGTATGGATTTGAGATTTCTAATCTGAGGTATCCGGTTGTAGAATGAATTATTTGAGGCTTGACCAGTCAATGTCCGCGGACACGTCCGGACGTTTCCACGGGCGTTTGAGGGGTTTGATTTGTCAAGTCCGTCTGTAGATGCTCTAAAACCCGCTGGCATGGTCGGGGGCGCATTCAATGATGATGGTGATCATAGTCGCAACCATGATGCATACGCCAACCATCGACGGGACAGAGGTCCGACAATGATCGGAAGTGTCGTGACAGTGTATCCTCCGGCGAATTTATATTTAGTTATGTGTGAGCAGGCCAGTGTCTATGATGAGAGAACGTAAATGTATTCTCTCGGGTGAAAACTCATGTTTCTACCTTCTAGCTTGATCAAACAACGGGGCATACCATGTTGAACGTGTTGGTCTGAAGACCTACTTCGGAGGTGATACCTTTAGTCTGACGTCTGGTTGGACTAGCTGACATCTTGCGCCCTTTGTCTGCTCATATATTGCATGTCGATATAGTGGTAGGATTTAGGGATACTTTGAGGCTTGTCCTATGTGGATGGCCTCCAGTTTTTTTTGCCGATTTGTTTAGGCTTATCAACAAATATATGACCGACTGCATCAATCCATGCAGAGCTGAGGGTTTTCCCCTTTTCAAAAATTACAAATGTCTCTATTTGTATACCAAATGATATATTTATACATTGATAGCTGTCAGAGTTAATTTAAATGTGTGCATTCTACATCATCGTCTATCATAGAACGGATGCACAATTACCAACAAATTCCAAAGCAAGATTTAGTCCCATGTTGCTAAGGGAAGAGGGCGGACATCAATATACAAGATGAAACTCTAGCCATGCAGTATATCTCAGGGAGATGATATGTGCCACGCAGGTGTAGGAGCATCGAGCCTCTCGCACATGCTTTTTTTTTTGGCTTTCGATTTTTCATCTTTAATACTATCTTTTGAAGAGAAGTTCAACTAAAGTTTTGTTTTCATATTTGTGTTTCTCATGTCGAAGGCTTTCAAATAAGATCCATTGCATACGTTTTGATGAGTTTTTAAAAATTCTATGAAGTTTCAACTTTTGAAACTTAGTATGAGCGACTAACAAAATCACAACTGTAGTACCCGCGATAGATACATTTTTTTCTTAAAGTTTTAACTATGAAACTTGACACAGACGACTGCGAAATCGTAAGTTTGAGATGCAAAGTTTCAAAGATTAAAACTTTTTAAAAGAAAATTTAAAGACTAAAACTTAAAACTTACTCTAGGGATCCAACTATTTGCGAGTCACAAGGCAATGGGGCGGTCGGGCTGGGCTAGGCTTGTGCATGCTCCCGCACCTACGTGCCCCTACAAATTTCTGATATAATTCTGTACACATGACATGAAAGAAGCTTCAGGTAAACAAATGCAAAACTTCCTCTTTTTTTGAGAAAAAATAGTTGTGTCTCCTAACAAGAGCAATGTTGTCCAAGTCAGTTTTCTGTTTGTTTGTTTCTAGTAGCTTAATAACCTCGGCCAACGTTGTTAATGGTAGGCTGCTAATTTGTGAGCGGGTGTGGTTAGGTATCAGTCGACTGAAATTCAATCAAGTCTTAGTCAGGTGACATAACATGCACACGAGAGAAAGAAAAAACTAAAACAAATTTTTTACATGAATCTTAATGTAAGATCTCATATATATAGCATCGAATGAAAATTAACGAAGTCTTCGTCGATTGAGACTTAACAAGACTGTTTGTGAACAAAGACACGCTGAATCAAGTAGCTACTCATTCTTCGCCCCAGGAGGGAAGAAGATTCATCGTTAGCACGTCAAGCTAACCTCTACACGGGAGGCTATAAGAGCAACTCCAACGCGCAGACCCAAACGGACTCGCGTTTTGTCCGTTTGGGTTGGCGTGTCTACCCTCTTCCGCGTATGGGTCGGCAACGCGTCCAACGCACGGCCGCAAAATTGTCTTTACGGCCGCGTTTTGACCTCTTTTTGTGACATATCAAAAAGTTTCACATAATTCATAGTGTACAAGCAAAATAAATATCTCATAGTTTCACAATCAAATAAATATCTCATAGTTTACAGAAAAGGGTAGTCCGGTGCATGTAGCTTCCGCTTGCGCAGGGTCCGGGGAAGGGTCCGACCATTTTGGGTCTATTGTACGCAGCCTTTCCCTACATTTCTGTAAAAGGCTGTTTTCAGGACTTGAATCCGTAACCTCATGGTCACAAGGCAACAGCTTTACCACTGCGCCAATGCTCCCCTTCATCTCATAGTTTACAATCCAAATAAAATTTAAATTGTCTCAAATACTTTTGAAATAAAGAGTAGCCAATACATATCTACTGGTTCCCGACATGAGCCCATATATGCTCAACCTAATCATCTTGCAATTGAATGTGAGCTTCCCAATCACGTATTTGATGATGAGATGTGATGAACCATGCAAATGTTACCGCTTTTCCATGCTCAGGCACAACCTTGTTACCCTGAAATTCAAACTGATATCGTAGATTTCTTCCGAATGCTCATCCTGTATGATCATGTTGTGCATGATCACAGAAGCAATCGTCACCTCCCACAACTTCTTGGTGATCCAAGTTCTAGCAGCATATCGAACGATGCCCCACCGAGATTGAAGAACACCAAAGGCATGCTCCACATCCTTCCTAGCACTCTCTTGTGCTTGGGAAAATCTCTTCCTCTTCTCTCCTACAGGGTCGGGGATTGTCTTCACTTAGTCCACTGAGGATAGATACCGTCATCTAGGTAGTATGCTTTGTTGTAGTGGTGGCCATTGATCTCAATATCGACCTCTGGGCAGTTGCCTTCTGCAAGCCTTGCAAACACCGGAGAGCATTGAAGCACGTTGATGTCGTTGTGAGATCCGGCTATGCCGAAGAAAGAGTGCCAAATCCAAAGATCTTGTGAAGCCACAACCTCAAGTATGATAGTGCAAGCTTTCACATGGCCCCTATACTGCCCCTGCCTTGCAGAAGGGCAGTTCTTCCACTCCCAGTGCATACAATCTATGCTACCAAGCATCCCCAGAAAGCCCCTACTTGCATTGACCGCCAATAATTGGACAATATCTGCAGAAGTTGGCTCTCTTAAATACTCCAGGCCAAACACTACTAGCATAGACTTACAAAGCCTGTACATGGATTCTAGGCAAGTGGACTCGCTCATTCGGGCATACTCATCAATGAGATCACCGGGTACTCCGTACGCAAGCATCCGAATAGCTGTAGTGCATTTCGAATAAGAGGAGAAGCCGATATTTCCCAGGGCATCCTCCTTGCACTCGAAGTACTTATCGTACACCACCACCTCCTCCCGCATACGGTTGAACACATGTCTAGCCATCCGGAAATGGCGTCGGAATAGGTGTGGCGGGAAGAGCGGTTTAGGGGACTGGAAGTAGTCCTGCCATAGTAGGCAATGGCCGCTCTCTCGGTTGCGATTCAATGCTAGAGTATGCCCCGAGATCAAGCCCTTAAACATCGGTCGTTGCCTACTAAGGTGGTCATGGACGACCAAAGTAGCAACCACAATCTATTCATCATCAGATGAGGAATCATCCGAATCTAAAATGAAATCATGGAAAAAGTACTCATCGCCGGAGTCCATTTGTACCTTGGGGGCAAACCGTCGAACACCTTGCGGGCGTCCTGGAAGAAGCCGGCCGGTGAAGAACCTACTGCCTCGGCGAGCCCTGGTAGCAGGCCTGGAGGTGTGGAAGTGAACGTGACGGTGTCCGACGAGCGAGGTAGCCGCGCTTTGCGTGCTGCCGGCAGGGGAGACGAGGGCGTGGTGGTGTTGACGTTGGGGTGCTATGACGGCGGCGAAAACGGTCCACCAAATGCCGGAGTAGCGGTCGTCGGCGGGTGGCGTGCTACTGGTGGAGGTGTAGGTGTGGGCGGCCGGCCCGGGCACCTGAACCGGGCGGCGACAGCGACAGCGACGGGTGGCTATCGATGGGAGGAGGGAGAATGGCCAATGTGCCACCGAATGGCGGGCCAGGGGAGGACTGATACGTCCATTTTGCATCATGATTTCCTACTGTTATTTATAATGTTTTGATGTATAATAATGCTTTAGGGAGTGATTCTAATGCCTTTTCTCTCATAATATGCAAGGTTTCCACGAAGAGGGAGAATACCGGCAGCGGGAATTCTGGACCTGAAAAAGCACATCAGAGATACCTATTCTGCACATCTCCAAATAAGCTGAAACTTTACAGAGAATTATTTTGGATTATATAAAAAATACTGGAGCAAATAACTATCGGAGCCCCCCCCCAGGCGCGGCCCACCTCTGGTGCCCATCTTCTGGTATATAAGGTCTTTTGACGTAGAAAAAATAAGAGGAGGACTTTCGGGATGGAACGCCGCCGTCTTGAGGCGGAACTTGGGCAGGCGCACTTTTGCCCTCCGGAGGAGCGATTCCGCCGGGGGAACTTCCCTTCCGGAGGGGGAAATCAAAGCCATCGTCATCACCAACACCCCTCTCATCTTTGGAAGGCCAATCTTCATCAACATCTTCAACAGCACCATCTCCTCTCGAACCCTAGTTCATCTCTTGTGTTCAATCTTTGTACCGGAACCTCAGATTGGTACCTGTGGGTGACTAGTAGTGTTGATTACATCTTGTAGTTGATTACTATATGGTTTATTTGGTGGAAGATTATATGTTCAGATCCATTATGCTGTCAGGACCGGTTTTTCAATAAAATAATTATTGAAAAATCGCCCCTTCAGTCAGACCAGCACAGAAAATCATTCGTATTGGTAGACAAATCCTTGATACAGAAATCCAGTAGTACTTAATATAATACAGGGTTGAGCTGAGGCTGCTCAACAATTTATTACAAGCACGCCAATGTTAAGCATAAAGGCGGATATGACACAATGGAAATGGTGTCATAACTACTGACTCGCAATATATGGTGGTGGTGGATATGTCACAGTGGAGTGGGTGACATGACTCTAATTTCTTACAACTCATCAAGCGTCAGAGTGAGGCTTGACGATTTTAATTGGGTAGCGGAAGCGTATATAATACAAGTGGCAAACTCCAGGATCGCAAGGGACTGACTGGGACTCCTCTAGGCGTCGGACTCGCTATCGTACTCTTCATCCATAAGATCGCCTTCGTCAACATCTGGCCAAATCAACAAGCCAGGTGAGTACTTTGAATGTACTCGCAAGACAGTTTGGACATAAGATATAACAAATGCAACCATGATGCACATGAGCAAATTAGTAATACACACTCAGGTAATAAATTTGCACAGCAAGATAAACGAAAAGGAAGTCGGGCGGTAGTCCTCCCGAAATCCCAATAAAATAGAAGAAGACCGATCGGGTGTCTGAAGCGACGCCTCGAAAGGTAAAAATAAATTAACATGCCTCAGTCGGGCGTCGGGGTGACACCACATAAAGGGCTTATACTGGAAAATAAATAACAGTACGTGCCACAGTCGGACGTCTGATGCGACATCACATAAAGGGCTTGTACTGAAAAAAAATGATAAGAATGCCACAGTCGGACGTCTGAGCGACATCACATAAAGGGCTTATAGTGAAAGTAAACAACAAGAATGCCACAGTCGGACGTCTGAGCGACATCACATAAAGGGCTTATATCAAAAATAAATAACAAGAATGCCACAGTCGGACGTCTGAGCGACATCACATAAAGGGCTTATATCGAAAATAAATAACAAGAATGCCACAGTCGGACGTCTGAGCGACATCACATAAAGGGCTTATATCGAAAATAAATAACAAGAATGCCACAGTCGGACGTCTGAGCGACATCACATAAAGGGCTTATATTTCAACATTTGAATACGAGTAATCCAGGAGGTAACACCATCCCAGAGAATACTCGGCATATCACAATAATAAACAGGTTAGTCCATCCACAGGAATAATATTCAGCCAAGTTTTACTTCTGTCATTTAACATATTAGTTCTCCAGAGACTGACACTGAGACCGACACTTGACCTGTCAACCAACGTCCTTGACCGTGGACACGGCTATCCGAATAGTTTTTGACTCTGCAGAGGTTGTACTCTTTACCCACAACCAACGGATTTCAGTAATCCCGAAGGACTAGTTCCGTCTATGGTAGTTTAGAAGAAAACACACCTAACCAGCACACACCCATTTCACATCCTGTTGCCAGGTATCACCCTAGGCAACATTCAAGAAAAACTTTAAGACGGGGAGGCCAACACCTCGAATAGCATGGGATCAAATTTATATCGCGCGCTACTAAGGGGTGCCCCCCTCTCGGTCCCAACCGGAAACACCCATGCCCCCTGACCGGATGACGGGCTTTAATCCAGGGCCATGGAACCCTCATCACGGCCCCTCTATTTGGTGTGCACATGGAAATAGGTTTGCAACTTACTAAACCGTATTCTTTGCAAAAAACGTGTGGCAGCACGAAAAGAAGGCGAACGGGAACAAGACTCGATCTATGTCAACACTGGAATTAAACAGTTTCTTTAATAATACCGGCATGCTCCAAGAATACCAGCATACAACCTATCATGTCACCACATGACTAGGTTGTTCAATATTTCATGATCTCATCAAGTTGGTAGCTCACTTGCAACTTATCATGCATGAAATATAACATTCATCAAATGCTTATATAAACATGCCATGAGAAAATCCACTCAAGCAAACATGAAAAACACTCATCATATCAAAGGTTCAAACATGCTTGCCTGGATCGGAGTAGTCGGAGTCTAGCTCGGCGAAGTTGACGGCAGCGTCTCCTCCTTCGGTATCGGCGTGCTCAGGGCGGCGGTCCGCGTCGGTGGGTGGTGGAAGGAGGCGTTGGAGAGCACCACGGCGACGGCCACTTCCTCTCCGGCGGACGACAGCTTCGGGCGATGATGGATCTCACCGGACAGAGCAGAGCGAATTTAACTGGCGCCTGAAGCGGATCGACGCGACCGTAGGCGAGGAAGAAGACCTCCCTGAGGTCCTCCGAGGGGCTTGGTGTGACTTTGAGAAGAGGTGGAGAGGTTCTGGGTTGGATGGTGGCTTCGGGGGTACCTATTTATAGGCGGGAGATGGGGGTGCCGCGAGCAAAATATCTCCGGCGAGAAATTATGGCGAGGTGGTGATCAGACGGAAGGTTAGGGCGACGGGGCATCTTCGGATTGGTCCACTGGTTCCATTTTTGAGCTAAGCTTGGTCAAACTTGGGCTACACTCATGGTTTCGACGGAACGGCGCTCACGGGCACATCGGCGGCAGAGAGCGCGCTCTGCGCTTCTCAGACCACGGCGACGGTTCTGCAGCGTGCTCAGGGGAGGAGATGAACACGCGGAGGCCACCGGTGGCTTGGACGGCGCGGAGCGGCGCCGTACTGCAGGGCTGGCCTCTGCCGGCCGCCACGGGCGGTACTGTCGCCGAGGAAGACGCCGGAGTCGACGCGACAGCTCGCCACTGACGCTCACAACCGGCCAAGAGACCATGCGGCTCCCTGGATAAGAAGGAGGAGCAGTGAGCAACGAGCCAACGCAGCTACTGGCAAGATTGACGTGGAGCTCTGACGGAAACGACACTGTCACCTGAAGCTTAACACTGAAACTCGGAATTTTGACCGGAACAGTGCCTGCCAGCTGCTCGATGAAATGATTGACGCACGTGGAAATTTTTTCTAGAGCTGAAACTTGGAGGGATGGCCTCTTGATGCATCCAGAGGCTTCCTAAATTTTCTCAGAATTTTTGGAAAGGGAAAAGAATGGTTTGCATAAAAAATGACAAATCTGGTCCAAATTTGCAGTGAACAAATTTTGAAAATTTTGAACTGTGGACCAGTAGATCTTTGGTGATATAGGTTGAGGGTACCAAGTAGAAGCTAGGATAATTTTCTTGGGGTCAAAGCTCAAAGGAATTTGGCACTTCCTTTGTAAATCCCAAGGGTCTAAATAAATGACAGAAAATGATTTGAGGAAGAAATAAATAGAAATAAAATCTAAAAGAGGTTGAAACTTGCTGGAATTGGATGCTTGGCTTGACCCAAAGTAGGAAGGAGGGTTTAGGAAGAAAATTTGAAGTGGAGGTCAAGGCAAAAAGAGTTGCTTAAGAGTATTTTTTTGAATAGGGAAAGACAAATCCAATTTCATAGGAATTCTTTTTTTTCTTTTCATAAAAGAAATAGCAAAATATCCCAAGAGTATTTGTGTTGAACCAACACATAATGAAAAACCCTCAAGACCAGAATCAAGATTGAGAAGGTTTCATAAAAGATTTGTCATCAAAAGTTTTTTAGAAGGAGAGTCTTTTAGAAGAATTCAAATAACCTCCTTCAAATCCAATAAAGAATTTGATAAAAACCAAATCAAAATTTTGGAGTGTTACATATGCTATTCAATACCCCTCTGATCTTGAGCATGAATATTATTTGTGAGTAGTTACCTTTGTTCTTGAGGTGACGGGAGAAGTCATGTTGCAAGTAATCATGTGAATTTGATATGTGTTCGATATTTTGATGATATGTATGTTGTGATTCCCTTAGTGGTGTCTTGTGAACGTCGACTACATGACACTTCACCATCTTTGGGCCTAAGGGAATGCATTGTGGAGTAGTTATTAGATGATGGGTTGCTAGAGTGACAGAGGCTTAAACCCTAGTTTATGCGCTACTTCGTAAGGGGCTGATTTGGATCCAAACGTTTAATGCTATGGTTAGATTTTATCTTAATACTTTTCTCGTAGTTGCGGATGCTTGCGAGGGGGTTAATCATAAGTGGGAGGTTTGTTCAAGTAAGAACAACACCCAAGCACCGGTCCACCCACATATCAAATTATCAAATTAGCAAACGCGAATCAAACCAACATGATAAAAGTGACTAGACGAAATTCCCGTGTACCCTCAAGAACACTTTGCCTATTATAAGATACTGTTCTGGCCCATCCTTTGCCACAAAAGGATTGGGCTACCTTCCTGCACTTTATTTATTGTTACTTGCTCGTTACCAATTATCTTGCTATCAAACTATCTGTTACCTACAATTTCAGTGCTTGCATAAATTACCTTGCTGAAAACCGCTTGTCATTTCCTTCTGCTCCTCGTTGGGTTCGACACTCTTACTTATCGAAAGGACTATGATTGACCCCTATACTTGTGGGTCATCAAGAATCTTTTCTGATGCCGTTGCCGGGGAGTGAAGCGCTCTTGGTAAGTGGAAATCGGTAAGGAAAAACTTACACTACGTGCTGAAATTTATTGTCACTTGCTACTAAGGAAAACAATCCTTTGACGGGTTTGTTCAGGGTATCTTCACCTCGACCGGAACCACAATTAGTTGCCCCTCAACCTACTGCACCTACTGAAAATATTGGTTATGAGATTCCTTCGGGTATGGTAGAACAACTGCTAGCTAATCCATATGCAGGAGATGGAACTGAACATCCTGATATGCACCTAATACATGTGAATGAAATTTGTGGATTATTTAAGCTTGCAGGTTTACCCGGAGATGAAGCTAAGAAGAAAGTTTTCCCTTTATCTTTGGAGGGAAAAGCATTGACATGGTATAGGCTATGTGATGATCTTGGATCTTGGAACTGGAATCGTTTGCAATTGGAATTCCATCAAAAGGTTTATCCTATGCATCTAGTTCATCGTGATCGGAATTATATATATAATTTTTGGCCTCGTGAAGGAGAAAGTATCGCTCTAGCTTAGGGGAGGCTTAATTCAATGTTATATTCATGCCCCAATCATGACATTCCGAGGGAAGTTATCATTCAGAATTTTTATGCTCGGCTTTCTCATAATGATCAATCCATGCTCGATACTTCTTGTGCTGGTTCTTATATGAAGAAGACTATTGATTTCAAGTGGGATCTCTTGGAAAGAATTAAACGCAACTCTGAAGATTGGAAACTGGACAAAGATAATGAGTCAGGTATAAAGCTTGAATTTGATTGTGTTAAATCTTTTATGAATACCGATACTTTTCACAAGTTTAGCACTAAATATGGACTTGACTCTGAGATAGTAGCCTCTTTCAGTGAATCATTTGCTACTCACGTTGATCTCCCTAAGGAGAAGTGGTTTAAATATCATCCCCCTATTAAATAAGTAATTAAAGAACCGGTCATAGCTAAAGAAGAAACCATCTTTTACAATGTTGATACAGTTATGCCTACAGCTTATATTGAAAAACCGCCTTTCCCTGCTAGGATAAAGGAACATGCTAAGGTATGAACCGTGGTTCGTAAGAGTAATATAAGAGCACCTAAACCCCCTGAGCAAATTAAAATAGAACCTAGTGTTGCTATGGTTAAAGATCTCTTGGAAGAAAATATTGATGGGCATGTCATTTACCTTTGTGATAAAACTGCTAGAATTGCTAAGCCTGATAAGAAAGATAAACATAGACCTATAGAAGGCTTGCCCGTTGTCTCAGTTAAAATAGGAGATCATTGCTACCATGGTTTATGTGATTTAGGTGCTAGTGTGAGTGCTATCCCTTTTACCTTATACCAAGAAATTATGAATGAAATAGCACCTGCTGAAATGGAAGATATTGATGTTACTATTAAACTTGCTAATAGAGATACTATCACACCACTTGGGATTGTTAGAGATGTTGAAGTCTTGTGTGGGAAAGTAAAATACCCTACTCATTTTCTAGTTCTTGGTTCCCCACAAGATGACTTTTGTCCCATTATCTTTCGTAGACCTTTCTTGCGCACCGTCAATGCTAAGATAGATTGTGAAAAACAAAATGTCGGTGTCAGTTTTGGTAATGTGTCTCATGAGTTTAATTTTTCCAAGTTTAGTATACAACCTCGTGATAAAGCATTACCTACTGAAGATGAAATAATTGGTCTTGCTTCTATTGCTGTGCCTCCTACTGATCCTTTAGAACAATATTTGCTCGACCATGAAAATGATATGCACATGCGTGAAAGAAATGAAATAGATTAAATTTTCTTCGAACAACAACCTCTCTTGAAACACAATTTGCCTATTGAAACTCTAGGAGGTCCACCTCCACCTAAAGGTGATCCCATGGTTGAATTGAAACAATTGCCTGACACTTTGAAGTATGCTTATCTTGATGAGAAAAGGATATATCCTGTTATTATTAGTGCTAATCTTTCAGAACATGAAGAAGAGAGATTATTGAAAGTTCTAAGGAAGCACCGGGCTGCTATTGGATATACTCTTGATGATCTTACGGGCATTAGTCCCACTCTATGTCAGCACAAGATCAATATGGAACCTGGTGCTAAACCCGTTGTTGATCACCAATGGCGATTGAATCATAAGATGAAAGAAGTCGTAAGAACTGAAATATTAAAGCTTCTGGAAGCAGATATAATCTATCCCATAGCTGATAGTAGATGGGTAAGTCCCGTTCATCGTGTCCCTAAGAAAGGGGGTATTATCGTTGTTCCTAATGATAAGAATGAACTCATTCCACAAAGAGTTGTCACTAGCTATAGAATGGTAATTAATTTTAGAAAATTAAATAAAGCTACAAGAAAAGATCATTATCCTTTGCCTTTCATTGATCAAATGCTAGAGAAACTATCTAAGCACACACACTTTTGTTTCCTAGATGGATATTCTGGTTTCTCTCAAATACCTGTGTCACAATCCGATCAAGAGAAAACCACCTTTACTTGCCCTTTCGGAACCTATGCTTATAGACGTATGCGTTTTGGTTTATGCAATGCACCTGCTACCTTTCAAAGATGTATGATTGCTATATTCTCTGATTTTTGTGAAAAGATTGTGGAGGTTTTCATGGATTATTTTTCCGTTTACGGAACTTCTTTTGATGATTGCTTAAGCAACCTTGATCGAGTTTTGCAAAGACGTGAACAAAATAATCTCGTCTTGAATTGGGAGAAGTGCCACTTTATGGTTAATGAAGGTATTGTATTGGGGCATAAAATATCTGAGCGAGGTATTGAGGTGGATAAAGCTAAAGTTGATGCAATCGAGAAAATGCCATGTCCTAAAGATATTAAAGGTATTCGAAGTTTTCTTGGTCATGCTGGTTTTTGTAGGAGGTTCATTAAAGACTTCTCTAAAATTTCTATGCCTCTTACTAATCTTTTGCAAAAGGATATTCCTTTTGTTTTTGATGATGATTGTGTGGTAGCCTTTGAAACACTCAAGAAAGCCTTAACCTCTGCTCCTATCGTTCAACCACCTGATTGGAACTTGCCTTTTGAAATTATGTGTGATGCTAGTGATTATGCTGTTGGTGCCGTTCTAGGACAAAGAGTTGATAAGAAATTGAATGTTATCCATTATGCTAGTAAAACTCTAGACAGTGCCCAACAAAACTATGCTACTACTGAAAAAGAATTTTTAGTAGTTGTGTTTGCTTGTGATAAATTTAGATCCAATATTGTTGACTCCAAGGTTATTGTTCACACCGATCATGCTGCTATAAAATATCTTATGGAAAAGAAAGATGCTAAACCTAGACTCATTAGGTCGGTTGTCTTGCTTCAAGAATTTGACTTACATATCGTTGATAGGAAAGGAGTTGAGAACCCCGTAGCTGATAACTTGTCTAGGTTAGAAAATATTCTTGATGACCCACTACCTATTGATGATAGTTTCCCTGACGAACAGCTAGCTGCAAAAAGTGTCTCACACAACACACCTTGGTATGCTGACTATGCTAATTACATTGTTGCTAAATATATACCACCTAGTTTCACATACCAACAAAAGAAAAAATTCTTCTATGGCTTGAGACATTACTTTTGGGATGACCCACACCTTTATAAAGAAGGAGTAGATGGTATTATTAGGCGTTGTGTACCTGAGTATGAACAGGAACAGATCCTACGGAAATGTCATTCCGAAGCTTATGGAGGACATCATGCGGGAGATGGAACTGCTCATAAGGTATGGCAATCTGGTTTTTATTGGTCTACTCTCTTCAAAAATGCTCGTAAGTTTGTCTTGTCTTGTGATGAATGTTAAAGAATTGGTAATATCGGTAAGCGTCAAGAAATGCCTATGAATTATTCACTTGTTGTTGAACCATTTGACGTATGGGGTTTTGATTACATGGGGCCTTTTCCTTCCTCTAACGGGTACACTCATATTTTTGTTGCGGTTGATTATGTCACTAAGTGGGTAGAAGCTATTCCAACTAGTAGTGCTGATCACCACACCTCCATTAAAATGCTTAAAGAGGTTATCTTCCCGAGGTTTGGAGTCCCTAGATATTTAATGACCAATGGTGGTTCACACTTTATTCATGGTTCTCTCCGTAAGATGCTTGCTAAATATTATGTTGACCATAGAATTGCATCACCCTATCATCCTCAATCTAGTGGTCAAGTAGAACTTAGCAATAGAGAAATAAAATTAATATTAAAAAAATGTCAATAGGTCTCGTAAGAATTGGTCTAAGAAATTAGATGATGCACTTTGGGCCTATAGAACAGCCTATAAAAATCCTATGGGTATGTCTCCATATAAAATGGTATATGGAAAGGCTTGTCATTTCCCTCTAAAACTAGAACACAAAGCATTTTGGGCAATTAAATAACTCAATTATGATTTCAAACTTGCCGGTGAGTAGAGGCTATTTGATATTAGCTCACTAGATGAATGGAGAACCCAAGCGTATGAAAATGCCAAGCTATTCAAAGAAAAAGTAAAAAGATGGCATGCCAAAAGAATCCAAAAGCGGGAATTCAAAATAGGAGATTACGTTCTTTTATTCAACTCTCGTTTAAGATTCTTTGCAGGAAAACTTCTCTCCAAATGGGAGGGACCAAATATTATTGAAGAGGTTTATCGTTCTGGAGCTATCAAGATTAATAACACCGAAGGTGGTCAATGGCCCAAGAATTAAGCATTACATCTCAGGTACGCCTATTAACGTTGAAAGCAATGTTATCCAAACCATGACACTGGAGGAACACATAAAAGAAACCTTCCGGAACACTCCAGAACACTTAAAAATAGGAGGTACGTGATACGGTAAGTAAACGGACTCCGAAAAATCTGCAAAAATATTTTTTGTCAGTTTTGGAATATTTTCAAATTTTAGGAATAAAAAAATAAACCGGAAGGTGATCGAGGTGAGCACGATACACCAGGGCGTGCCAGGCACCCCTGGGCACGCCCTGGTGGGTGCTGCCCACCTCGGATGCCTTCCCGACTCCGTTCTCCTCCCAAATACTTGTTTCCCAAGAATAAAAATTCTCTGTATATACCCCCGACTGTTTTGACGACCGCATCGCAGAAAAATCCTCTGTTCTTGTTTCTTGCTGTTTTCCTATCAGATTTGTCAAGTCAGGCATCATGTCTTCTCCCTCTCCTAACAATGTGGAATAAGATGCCTGGCTAATGAAGATAGAGTTGAAGAGGGAGGAGACGGAAGAAGCCTAAAAGGAGAAGAAGGACAATGAAGCTAAGGTGGATTATCTCCCTGAAGGAGATCAACTCACACCAACAAAGGAGGGAGAGGAAGAAGATATCCTAAAACCTTATTAGAGTCATCTCACTCCTATTGAAATCGAAGCCTTTAGAACCTTCGAAGCGGTTCATGTTCAGAATAAATTTCTCATCCGTGAAAATATCTTGTTGCAAGAACACATCGACAATCTTAGGAGAGTCATCCGCAAATTGGAGGATCTTCTGAAGCTAAAGTGTGGCATCACATCATTACCACCTACATCAACACCTCCACCTCCTTCATCACCACCACCGAAGGATACTTGAGTACATGGGTATGGGCACTCCCCTTGGCTTGAGCCAAGCTTGGGGGAGGTGCCCCGGTATCGTATCACCACCACTTTTATTCACCTTTACCTATTTTAGCTCTATCTTTAGTTTCCCTTTGCTTTAGCTGAATAAAAGTTTAGCGTGATCTATTTTCGTGTGTTAGTTTCATGGTCTACCTATCTATGTAATCGAGTGAAAGTTATATAATAAAGTGTAGTTTGAGTTTTTGCTTCTCTACTTTCTTGTTGCAATCAAATAACAGAAAGGCAATAAATGAAAAGAATCATATGCTAATCTTATGGTGAGTAATGACATCACGTAAGGAAACGTATAATTAGTAAAATTTGTTGGAGATTGACAAACATAGCATTGGTCAATGATGCAATTCATGAAAGAATTAATAAGGGAAGAGAAGATTCACATGCAAATACACTATCTTGGACATCTTTTATGATTGTGAGCCCCCATCAAATATTATGTGTCAAAATTGTTGACGTTGGACAAGGAAGACAACGTAATTATTTATGTTTGTTCATATCCACATAGAATTTATATTGTCATAGATCCTTTAACATGTGGTGCTTGCTCAATATCTTTGCTAGCCAAAAAATTCCGCACGAAGTAGAGATACTACTTGTGCATCCAAAAAACCAAACCCAAACTCTTTCCTTGAGTGTCCACCATACCTACCTATGGATCGAGAAAGATCCCTCAAGTAAGTTGTCATCGCTGCAATAAGGCAATAAAAATTGCTTCTAAAAGTGTTTTGATCAATTAGTGTAAGAGAAAATTGAGCGCTATACGAACTTATGATGGCAAAGTAATAAAAGCGATGAACTGCATAATAAAGGTTGCTATCACAGGGGGCAATATTGCGTGACGTTCTTTTACATTAAGGGATTGGGCATACAAACCAATAAGCGCATGACAACCTCTGCTTCCCTCTGCGAAGGGCCTATCTTTTACTTTTATGCACTTACTTTTATGCAAGAGTCAAAGTATTCTTCTCTATTCCTTTTTACTTTTTCCTTTGCAAGCATCATGTGGTGAGGAAATATCTAGGCACATATATCCAGTTGGATATGGGTGGGCATGAGTTATTATTGTTGACATCACCCTTGAGGTGAATACGTTGGGAGGCAAAACTATAAGCCCCTATCTTCCTATGTGTCCGGTTGAAACTTTTTGTTCATGGGTATGCCGTGAGCGTTAGCAATCATAGAAGACTAAATGATAGTTGAGTATGTGGACTTGCCAAAAGGCTCCGACATGAGACCCTTCCTGAAAATATGATGAATTGTAGTTGCAAAGTTGACTGAGAACACAGTTTGTTGGTTTCCAATAAGGTTTATGCTTCATACTTCTATGTTGTGATGAATTGTTACTTGTTCATGAGAAGCTTTATGATAAAAATATATTGAAATAAGTTCTTATGTTAGAGTTTGTTGCTGTTATGTTAATAAGCATGATGCTTCTATGTCCGTATTTTGTTTTTATCGACACCTCTCTCTCAAACCATGTGGACATGCTTTTCAATATCGGCTTTCGCTTGAGGACAAGCGAGGTCTAAGCTTGGGGGCGTTGATACGTCCATTTTGCATCATGATTTTCTATTGTTATTTACTTTGTTTTGTCGAATAATAATGCTTTGGGGAGTGATTCTAATGCCTTTTCTCTCATAATATGCAAGGTTTACACAAAGAGGGAGAACACCGGCAGCTGGAATTCTAGACCCAAGAAAAGCACGTCAGAGATACCTATTCTGCACAACTCCAATGAAGCTGAAACTTTACGGAGATTATTTTTGGAATTAATAAAAAATACCGGGGCAAAAATCTATCGGAGGGGGGCCACCTGGTGAGGAGCACCCACCAGGGCGCGCCAGGCACGCCCTGGCGCGGCCTGGTGGGTGGTGCTCACCCTGGCCCACCTCCGGAGCCCATCTTCTGGTATAAATTCCCAAAAACCCTAAAAAAATTAGGAGGAAGACTTTCGGGACGAAGCGCCGCCGCCTCGAGGCAGAACCTGGAATCGATTGCAATTAGAATTCCATCAAAAGTTTTATCCCATGCATCTAGTTCATCGTGATTGGAATTATATATATAATTTATGGCCTCGTGAAGGAGAAAGCATCTCTCTAGCTTGGGGGAGGCTTAAGTCAATGTTATATTCATGCCCCAATCATGATATCTCGAGAGAAGTTATTATTCAGAATTTTTATGCTCGGCTTTCTCATAATGATCAATCCATGCTCGATACTTCTGGTACTGGTTGTTTTATGAAGAAGACTATTTAATTCAAGTGGGATCTCTTAAAAAGAATTAAGCGCAACTCTGAAGATTGGGAACTCGACGAAGGTAATGAGTCAGGTATAAAGCTTAAGTTTGATTGTGTTAAATCTTTTATGAATACCGATGCTTTTCACAAGTTTAGCACTAAATATGGACTTGACTCTGAGATAGTAGCCTCTTTCTGTGAATCATTTGCTACTCATGTTGATCTCCCTAAAGAGAAGTGGTTTAAATATCACCCCCCTATTAAAGAAGAAATTAAGGAACCGGTAAAAGCTAAGGATAAAACAATCATTTACAATGTTGATCTAGTTGTGCCTACCGCTTATATTAAAAAACCACCTTTCCCTGTTAGGATAAAGGAACATGCTAAGGTATCAACTATGAGTCGCAAGAGTAATATTAGAGCACCTAAGCGCCCTGAGCAAATTAAAGTAGAACCTTGTGTTGCTATGGTTAAAGATCTCTTGGTAGAAAATATTGATGGGCATGTTATTTACTTCTATGATGAAGCTGCTAGAATTGCCAAACCTGATGAAAAAGATAAACATAGACCCGTAGTCGGCATGCCTGTTGTCTCAGTCAAAATAGGAGATCATTGTTATCATGGTTTATGTGATTTGGGTGGTAGCGTGAGTGCTATTCCTTTTACCTTATACCAAGAAATTATGAATGAAATAGCACCTGTTGAAATAGAAGATATTAATGTTACTATTAAACTTGCTAATAGAGACACAATCACACCACTTGGGATTGTTAGAGATGTTGAAGTCTTGTGTGAGAAAGTCAAATATCCTACTGATTTTCTAGTTCTTGGTTCCCCACAAGATGACTTTTGTCCCATTGTCTTTGGTAGACCTTTCTTGAGCACCGTCAATGCTAAGATAGACTGTGAAAAACAAACTGTCGGTGTCAGTTTTGGTGATGTGTCTCATGAGTTTAATTTTTCCAAGTTTAGTAGACAACCTCGTGATAGAGAATTATCTAGTAAGGATGAAATAATTGGTCTTGCTTCTATTGCCGTACCTCCTACCGATCCACTAGAACAATATGTGCTAGACCATGAAAATGATATGCACTTGCGTGAAAGAAATGAAATAGATAAAAATTTCTTTGAACATCAACCTATCCTAAAACACAATTTGCCTATTGAAACCCTTGGAGGTCCTCCTCCACCTAAAGGTGATCCTGTGTTTGAATTAAAGCAATTGCCTGACACTTTGAAGTATGCTTATCTTGATGAGAAAAAGATATATCATGTTATTATTAGTGCTAACCTTTCAGAACATGAAGAAGAAAGATTATTAAAAATTCTGAGGAAGCACCGGGCTGCTATTGGATATACTCTTGATGATCTTAAGGGCATTAGTCCCACTCTATGTCAGCACAAGATTAATATGGAACCTGATGCTAAACCCATTGTTGATCATCAATAGCGATTGAATCCTAAGATGAAGTAAGTGGTAAGAACTGAAATATTAAAGCTTATTGAGGCAGGTATAATCTATCCCATAGCTGATAGTAGATGGGTAAGTCCCGTTCATTGTGTCCCTAAGAAAGGAGGTATTACCGTTGTTTCTAATGATACGATTGAACTCATCCCACAAAGAATTGTCACTGGCTATAGAATGGTAATTGATTTTAGAAAATTAAATAAAGCTACTAGAAAAGATCATTAACCTCTGCCCTTCATTGATCAAATGCTAGAAAGATTATCTAAGCACATACACTTTTGTTTTCTGGATGGATATTCTAGTTTCTCTCAAATACCTGTATCACAATCTGATCAAGATAAAGCCACCTTTACCTGTCCTTTTGGGACCTATGCTTATAGACGTATGCCTTTTGGTTTATGCAATGCACCTGCTACCTTTCAAAGATGTATGACTGCTATATTCTCTGATTTTTGTGAAAATATTGTGGAGGTTTTCATGGATGATTTCTCCGTTTACGGAACTTCTTTTGATGATTGCTTAAGCAACCTTGATCGAGTTTTGCAGAGATGTGAACAAACTAATCTCGTCTTGAATTGGGAGAAGTGACACTTTATGGCTAATGAAGGTATTGTCTTGTGGCATAAAATATCTGAACGAGGTATTGAGGTGGATAAAGCTAAAGTTGATGTAATTGAGAAAATGCCATGTCCTAAAGATATTAAAGGTATTCAGAGTTTCCTTGGTCATGCTGGTTTCTATAGGAGGTTTATTAAATACTTCTCTAAAATTTCTAGGCCTCTTACTAATCTTTTATAAAAGGATATTCCATTTGTTTTTGATGATGATTGTGTAGAAGCCTTTGAAACACTCAAGAAAGCCTTAACTTCTGCACCTATCGTTCAACCACCTGATTGGAACTTGCCTTTTGAAATTATGTGTGATGCTAGTGATTATGTTGTTTGTGCTATTCTAGGACAAATAGTTGATAAGAAATTAAATGTTATCCATTATGCTAGCAAAACTCTAGACTGTGCCCAACGAAATTATGCTACTACTGAAAAAGAATTTTTAGCAGTTGTGTTTGCTTGTGATAAATTTAGATCCTACATTGTTGATTCCAAAGTTATTGTTCACACCGATCACACTACTATAAAATCTCTTATGGAAAAGAAAGATGCTAAACCTAGACTCATTAGGTGGGTTCTCTTGCTTCAAGAATTTGACTTACATATCATTGCTGGAAGGGGAGCTGAGAACCCCATAGCTGACAACTTGTCTAGGTTAGAAAATATTCTTGATGACCCACTACTTATTAATGATAGTTTCCCTGACGAACAGTTAGCTGCAAAAAGTGTCTCACAACGCACATCTTGGTATGCTGACTATGCTAATTATATTGTCGCTAAATATATACCACCTAGCTTTACTTATCAGCAAAAGAGAAAGAAAATTTATGACTTGAGACATTACTTTTGGGACG
The DNA here is from genome assembly GCA_039707655.1 of Elymus sibiricus. Taxonomy (NCBI): domain Eukaryota; kingdom Viridiplantae; phylum Streptophyta; class Magnoliopsida; order Poales; family Poaceae; genus Elymus; species Elymus sibiricus. The sequence goes on from CM077665.1 coordinate 62,521,628, forward strand.
ACCCACATCTTTATAAAGAAGGAGTAGATGGTATTATTAGACATTGTGTACCTAAGCATGAACAGGAATAAATCCTAAGGAAATGTCATTCCGAAGCTTATGGAGGACATCATGCGGGAGATAGAAATGCTCACAAGGTATTGCAATCTGGTTTTTATTGGCCTATGATACGTCCATTTTGCATCATGATTTCCTACTGTTATTTACTTTGTTTTGTCAAATAATAATGCTTTGGGCAGTGATTCTAATGCCTTTTCTCTCATAATATGCAAGGTTTACACAAAGAGGGAGAATACCGGCAGCTGGAATTATGGACCCAAGAAAAGCACGTCAGAGATACCTATTCTGCACAACTCCAATGAAGCTGAAACTTTACGGAGATTATTTTTGGAATTAATAAAAAATATTGGGGAAAAAATCTACCGGAGGGGGGCCACCTGGTGAGGAGCACCCACCAGGGCGCGCCAGGCACCCCCTGGCGCGGCCTGGTGGGTGGTGCTCACCCTGGCCCACCTCCGGAGCCCATCTTCTGGTATAAATTCCCAAAAACCAGAAACAAAATTAGGAGGAGGACTTTCGGGACGAAGCGCCTTCACCTCGAGGTGGAACTTGGGCAGGATCACTTTTGCCCTCCGACGGAGCGATTCCACGGGGGGAACTTCCCTCCCGGAGGGGGGAATCGAAGCTATCGTCATCACCAACACCCCTCTCATCTTTGGGAGGCCAATCTTCATCAACATCTTCAACAGCACCATCTCCTCTCAAACCCTAGTCCATCTCTTGTGTTCAATCTTTGTACCGGAACCTTAGATTGGTACCTGTTGGTGACTAGTACTGTTGATTACCTTGCGTAGTTGATTACTATATGGTTTATTTGGTGGAAGATCATATGTTCAGATCCATTATGCTATGCATTACTCCTCTGATCTTGAGCATGATTATTATTTGTGAGTAGTTACTTTTGTTCTTGAGGTCACGGGAGAAGTCAGGTTGCAAGTAATCATGTGAATTTGATATGTGTTCGATATTTTGATGATATGTATGTTGTGATTCCCTTAGTGGTGTCATGTGAACGTCGACTACATGACACTTCACCATTCATGGGCCTAAGGGAATGCATTGTGGAGTAGTTATTAGATGATGGGTTGCTAGAGTGACAAAAGCTTAAACCCTAGTTTATGCGCTACTTCGTAGGGTGCTGATTTGGATCCACATGTTTAATGCTATGGTTAGACTTTGTCTTAATACTTTTCTCGTAGTTGCGGATGCTTGCGAGGGGGTTAATCATAAGTAGGTTGTTAGTTCAAGTAAGAACAACACCTTAGCACCGGTCCACCCACATATCAAATTATCAAAGTAGCGAACACGAATCAAACCAACATGATAAAAGTGAATAGACGAAATCCCCGTGTACCCTCAAGAACACTTTGCCTATTACTAGTGATTGTTCTGGCCTGTCCTTTGCCTCAAAAAGGATTGGGCTACCTTGCTGAACCTTGTTTACCGTTACCGTTACTTGCTCGTTACAAATTACCTTGCTATTCAAACTATTTATTACCTATAATTTCAGTGCTTGCAGAAATTACCTTCCTGAAAACCGCTTGTCATTTCCTTCTGATCCTCGTTGGGTTCGACACTCTTACTTATCGAAAGGACTACGATTGATCCCCTATACTTGTGGGTCATCAAGACTCTTTTCTGGCGCCGTTGCCGGGGAGTGAAGCGCTCTTGGTAAGTGGAAATTGGTAAGGAAAAACTCATACTACGTGCTGAAATTTATTGCTACTTGCTATTATTGAGAACAATCCTTTGAGGGGTTTGTTCGGGGTATCTTCACCTCGACCGGAACCACAATTAGTTACCCCTCAACCTACAGCACCTACTGAAAATGTTGCTTATGAAATTCCTTCGGGTATGGTAGAACACTTGCTTGCTAAACCTTATGCAGGAGATGGAACTGAATATCCTGATATGCATCTCTTATATGTGAACGAAATATGTGGATTATTTAAGCTTGCAGGTTTACCCGGAGATGAAGTTAAGAAGAAGGTTTTCCCTTTATCTTTGGAGGGAAAAGCATTGACATGGTATAGGCTACGTGATGATCTTGGATATTGGAACTGGAATCGTTTGCAATTGGAATTCCATTAAAAGTTTTATCCTATGCATCTAGTTCATCGTGATCGGAATTATATATATAATTTTTGGCCTCGTGAAGGAGAAAGTATCGCTCTAGCTTGGGGGAGGCTTAATTCAATGTTATATTCATTCCCCAATCATGACATTCCGAGGGAAGTTATCATTCAGAATTTTTATGCTCGGCTTTCTCATAATGATCAATCCATGCTCGATACTTCTTGTGCTGGTTCTTATATGAAGAAGACTATTGATTTCAAGTGGGATCTCTTGGAAAGAATTAAACGCAACTCTGAAGATTGGGAACTCGACGAAGGTAATGAGTCAGGTATAAAGCTTGAATTTGATTGTGTTAAATCTTTTATGAATACCGATACTTTTCACAAGTTTAGCACTAAATATGGACTTGACTCTGAGATAGTATTCTCTTTCTGTGAAGCATTTGCTACTCATGTTGATCTCCCTAAGGAGAAGTGGTTTAAATATCATCCCCTTATGAAAGAAGTAATTAAAGAACCGGTCATAGCTAAAGAATAAACCATCTTTTACAATGTTGATCCAGTTGTGCCTACCGCTTATATTGAAAAACCGCCTTTCCCTGTTAGGATAAAGGAACATGCTAAGGTATCAACCGTGGTTCGTAAGAGAAATATAAGAGCACCTAAACCCCCTGAGCAAATTAAAGTAGAACCTAGTATTGCTATGGTTAAAGATCTCTTGGAAGAAAATATTGATGGGCATGTCATTTACCTTTGTGATGAAGCTGCTAGAATTGCTAAGCCTGATAAGAAAGATAAACATAGACCTATAGAAGCCTTGCACGTTGTCTCAGTTAAAATAGGAGATCATTGCTACCATGGTTTATGTGATTTAGGTGCTAGTGTGAGTGCTATCCCTTTTACCTTATACCAAGAAATTATGAATGAAATAGCACCTACTAAAATGGAAGATATTGATGTTACTATGAAACTTGCTAATAGAGATACTATCACACCACTTGGAATTGTTAGAGATGTTGAAGTCTTGTGTGGGAAAGTGAAATACCCTACTGATTTTCTAGTTCTTGGTTCCCCACAAGATGACTTTTGTCCCATTATCTTTGGTAGACCTTTCTTGCGCACCATCAATGCTAAGATAGATTATGAAAAACAAACTGTCGGTGTCAGTTTTGGTAATGTGTCTCATGAGTTTAATTTTTCCAAGTTTAGTAGACAACCTCGTGATAAAGCGTTACCTAGTGAAGATGAAATAATTGGTCTTGCTTCTATAGCTGTGCCTCCTACTGATCCTTTAGAACAATATTTGCTCGACCATGAAAATGATATGCACATGCGTGAAAGAAATGAAATAGATCAAATTTTCTTCGAACAACAACCTATCTTGAAACACAATTTGCCTATTGGAACTCTAGGAGGTCCACCTCCACCTAAAGGTGATCCCGTGTTTGAATTGAAATAATTGCCTGACACTTTGAAGTATGCTTATCTTGATGAGAAAAAGATATATCCTGTTATTCTTAGTGCTAACCTTTCAGAACATGAAGATGAGAGATTATTGACAGTTCTAAGAAAGCACCGGGCTGCTATTGGATATACTCTTGATGATCTTAAGGGCATTAGTCCCACTATATGTCAGCACAAGATCAATATGGAACCTGATGCTAAACCCGTAATTGATCACCAACGGCGATTGAATCCTAAGATGAAAGAAGTGGTAAGACCTGAAATATTAAAGCTTCTGGAAGCAGGTATAATCTATCCCATAGCTGATAGTAGATGGGGAAGTCCCATTCATTGTGTCCCTAAGAAAGGAGGTATTATCGTTGTTCCTAATGATAAGAATGAACTCATTCCACAAAGAGTTGTCACTGGCTATAGAATGGTAAATGATTTTAGAAAGTTAAATAAAGCTACAAGAAAAGATCATTACCCATTGCCTTTCATTGATCAAATGCTAGAGAGACTATCTAAGCACACACACTTTTGTTTCCTAGATGGATATTCTGGTTTCTCTCAAATAACTGTGTCACAATCCGATCAAGAGAAAACCACCTTTACTTGCCCTTTTGGAACCTATGCTTATAGATGTATGCCTTTTGGTTTATGCAATGCACCTTCTACCTTTCAAAGATGTATGCCTGCTATATTCTCTGATTTTTGTGAAAAGATTGTGGAGGTTTTCATGGATGATTTTTCCATTTACGGAACTTATTTTGATGATTGCTTAAGCAACCTTGATCGAGTTTTGCAGAGATGTGAACAAACTAATCTCGTCTTGAATTGGGAGAAGTGCCACTTTATGGTTAATGAAGGTATTGTCTTGGGGCATAAAATATCTGAGTGAGGTATTGAGGTGGATAAAGCTAAAGTTGATGCAATCGAGAAAATGCCATGTCCTAAAGATATTAATGGTATTCGAAGTTTTCTTGGTCATGCTGGCTTTTGTAGGAGGTTCATTAAAGACTTCTCGGAAATTTCTAGGCCTCTTACTAATCTTTTGCAAAAGGATATTCCTTTTGTTTTTGATGATGATTGTGTGGAAGCCTTTGAAACACTCAAGAAAGCCTTAACCTCTGCTCCTATCATTCAACCACCTGATTGGAACTTGCCTTTTGAAATTATGTGTGATGCTAGTGATTATGCTGTTGGTGCTGTCCTAGGACAAAGAGTTGATAAGAAATTGAATGTTATCCATTATGCTAGTAAAACTCTAGACAGTGCTCAATGAAACTATGCTACTCTTGAAAAAGAATTTTTAGCAGTTGTGTTTGCTTGTGATAAATTTAGATCCTATATTGTTGACTCCAAGGTTATTGTTCACACCGATCATGCTGCTATAAAATATCTTATGGAAAAGAAAGATGCTAAACCTAGACTCATTAGGTGGGTTCTCTTGCTTCAAGAATTTGACTTACATATCGTTGATAGGAAAGGAGCTGAGAACCCCGTAGCTGATAACTTGTCTAGCTTAGAAAATATTCCTGATGACCCACTACCTATTGATGATAGTTTCCCTGACGAACAGCTAGCTGCAATAAGTGTCTCACACAACACACCTTGGTATGCTGACTATGCTAATTACATTATTGCTAAATATATACCACCTAGTTTCACATACCAACAAAAGAAAAAATTCTTCTATGACTTGAGACATTACTTTTGGGATGACCCACATCTTTATAAAGAAGGAGTAGATGGTATTATTAGGCGTTGTGTACCTGAGCATGAACAGGAACAGATACTACGGAAATGTCATTCCTAAGCTTATGGAGGACATCATGCGGGAGATAGAACTGCTCATAAGGTATTGCAATCTGGTTTTTATTGGCCTACTCTCTTCAAAAATGCTCGTAAGTTTGTCTTGTATTGTGATGAATGTCAAAGAATTGGTAATATCGGTAAGCGTGAAGAAATGCCTATGAATTATTCACTTGTTGTTGAACCATTTGACGTATGGGGTTTTGATTACATGGGGCCTTTTCCTTCCTCTAACGGGTACACTCATATTTTAGTTGCGGTTGATTATGTCACTAAGTGGGTAGAAGTTATTCCAACTAGTAGTGCTGATCACCACACCTCCATTAAAATGCTTAAAGAGGTTATCTTCCCGAGGTTTGGAGTCCCTAGATATTTAATGACCGATGGTGGTTCACACTTTATTCATGGTGCTTTCCGTAAGATGCTTGCTAAATATGATGTTAACCATAGAATTGCATCACCCTATCATCCTCAATCTAGTGGTCAAGTAGAACTTATCAATAGAGAAATAAAATTAATATTACAAAAAACTGTCAATAGGTCTCGTAAGAATTGGTCTAAGAAATTAGATGATGCACTTTGGGCCTATAGAACAGCCTATAAAAATCCTATGGGTATGTCTCCATATAAAATGGTATATGGAAAGGCTTGTCATTTACCTCTAAAACTAGAACACAAAGCATTTTGGGCAATTAAATAACTCAATTATGATTTCAAACTTGCCGGTGAGTAGAGGCTATTTGATATTAGCTCACTAGATGAATGGAGAACCCAAGCGTATGAAAATGCCAAGCTATTCAAAGAAAAAGTAAAAAGATGGCATGCCAAAAGAATCCAAAAGCGGGAATTCAAAATAGGAGATTACGTTCTTTTATTCAACTCTCGTTTAAGATTCTTTGCAGGAAAACTTCTCTCCAAATGGGAGGGACCATATATTATTGAAGAGGTTTATCGTTCTGGAGCTATCAAGATTAATAACACCGAAGGTACTAACCCGAAGGTGGTCAATGGCCAAAGAATTAAGCATTATATCTCAGGTACGCCTATTAACGTTGAAAGCAATGTTATCCAAACCATGACACCGGAGGAACACATAAAAGAAACCTTCCGGAACACACCAGAATACTTAAAAATAGAGGTACGTGATACGGTAAGTAAACGGACTCCGAAAAATCCGCAAAAATATTTTTTGTCAGTTTTGGAATATTTTAGAATTTTAGGAATAAAAAATAAACCGGAAGGTGATCGAGGTGAGCACGATACACCAGGGCGCGCCAGGCACCCCTGGCGCGCCCTGGTGGGTGCTGCCCACCTCGGATGCCTTCCCGACTCCGTTCTCCTCCCAAATACTTGTTTCCCAAGAATAAAAATTCTCTATATATACCACTGACTGTTTTGACTACCGCATCACAAAAAAATCCTCTGTTCTTGTTTCTTGCTGTTTTCCTATCAGATTTGTCAAGTCAGGCATCATGTCTTATCCCTGTCCTAACAATGTGGAAGAAGATGCCTGGCTAATGAAGATAGAGTTGAAGAGGGAGGAGACGGAAGAAGCCTACAAGGAGAAGAAGGACACTGAAGCTAAGGTGGATTATCTCCCTGAAGGAGACCAACTCACACCAGCAAAGGAGGGAGAGGAAGAAGATATCCTTCAACCTTATTACAGTTATCTCACTCCCACTGAAATCGAAGCCTTTAGAACCTTCGAAGCGGTTCGTGTTCAGAATAAATTTCTCATCCGTGAAAATATCTTGTTGCAAGAACACATCGACAATCTTAGGAGAGTCATCTGCAAATTGGAGGATCTTCTGAAGCTAAAGTGTGGCATCACATCATTACCACCTACATCAACACCTCCACCTCCTTCATCACCACCACCGAAGGAGACTTGAGTACATGGGTATGGGCACTCCCCTTGGCTTGAGCCAAGCTTGGGGGAGGTGCCCCGGTATCGTATCACCACCACTTTTATTCACCTTTACCTATTTTAGCTCTATCTTTAGTTTCCCTTTGCTTTAGTTGAATAAAAGTTTAGCGTGATCTATTTTCGTGTGTTAGTTTCGTGGTCTACCTATCTATGTAATCGAGTGAGAGTTATATAATAAAGTTTAGTTTGAGTTTTTTACTTCTCTACTTTCTTGTTGCAATCAAATAAAAGAAAGGCAATAAATGAAAAAGAATCATATGCTAATCTTATGGTGAGTAATGACATCACATAAGGAAAAGTATAAGTAGTAAAATTTGGTGGAGATTGACAAACATAGCATTGGTCAATGATGCAATTCATGAAAGAATTAATAAGGGAAGAGAAGATTCACATGCCAATACACTATCTTGGACATCTTTTATGATTGTGAGCCCCCATCAAATATTATGTGTCAAAATTGTTGACGTTGGACAAGGAAGACAACGTAATGATTTATGTTTGTTCATATCCACATAGAAGTTATATTGTCATAGATCCTTTAACATGTGGTGCTTGCTCAATATCTTTGCTAGCCAATAAATTCCGCACTAAGTAGAGATACTACTTGTGTATCCAAAAACCCAAACCCAAACTCTTTCCTTGAGTGTCCACCATACCTACCTATGGATCGAGAAAGATCCCTCAAGTAAGTTGTCATCGGTGCAATAAGGCAATAAAAATTGCTTCTAAAAGTGTTTTGATCAATTAGTGTAAGAGAAAATTGAGCGTTATACGAACTTATGATGGCAAAGTAATAAAAGCGACGGACTGCATAATAAAGGTTGCTATCATAGGGGGCAATATTGCGTGACGTTCTTTTACATTAAGGGATTGGGCATACAATCCAATAAGCGCATGGCAACCTCTGCTTCCCTCTGCGAAGGGCCTATCTTTTACTTTTATGCACTTACTTTTATGCAACAGTCAAAGTATTCTTCTCTATTCCTTTTTACTTTTTCCTTTGCAAGCATCATGTGGTGAGGAAAGATCTAGGCACATATATCTAGTTGGATATGGGTGGGCATGAGTTATTATTGTTGACATCACCCTTGAGGTGAATACATTGGGAGGCAAAACTATAAGCCCCTATCTTCCTATGTGTCCGGTTGAAACTTTTTGTTCATGGGTATACCGTGAGCGTTAGCAATCATAGAAGACTAAATGATAGTTGAGTATGTGGACTTGCCAAAAGGCTCCGACATGAGACCCTTCCTGAAAATATGATGAATTGTAGTTGCAAAGTTGACTGAGAACACAGTTTGTTGGTTTCCAATAAGGTTTATGCTTCATACTTCTATGTTGTGATGAATTGTTACTTGTTCATGAGAAGCTTTATGATAAAAATATATTGAAATAAGTTCTTATGTTAGAGTTTGTTGCTGTTATGTTAATAAGCATGATGCTTCTATGTCTGTATTTTGTTTTTATCGACACCTCTCTCTCAAACCATGTGGACATGCTTTTCAATATCGGCTTTCGCTTAAGGACAAGCGAGGTCTAAGCTTGGGGGAGTTGATACGTCCATTTTGCATCATGATTTCCTACTGTTATTTACTTTGTTTTGTCGAATAATAATGCTTTGGGGAGTGATTCTAATGCCCTTTCTCTCATAATATGCAAGGTTTACACAAAGAGGGAGAATACCGGCAGCTGGAATTCTGGACCCAAGAAAAGCACGTCAGAGATACCTATTCTGCACAACTCCAATGAAGCTGAAACTTTACAGAGATTATTTTTGGAATTAATAAAAAATACCAGGGCAAAAATCTACCCGAGGGGGTGTGACGCCCCCAATTTCGACCGTACGCTAAACATACACGCAATGCGTACGACCAAGATTAGGGACTCACTGATTGATATCACAACACAACACTAGACACAAATTAAAGTCATACAGCTTCATATTACAAGCCAAGGGCCTCGAGGGCTCGAATACAAAGCTCGATAAGCACGAGTCAGCGGAAGCAAATAATATCGAGTACAGACATAAGTTAGACAAGTTTTGCCTTTAGAAGGCTAGCACAAACATAAGCAGCGGATCGAAAGAGGCGAGGCCTCCTGCCTGGGAACGTCCTAACTACTCCTGAGCGTCGGGGGCAGCTCCACGTAGTAGTAGGCTCCAGCGGTGGTGTAGTAGTCGGCTCCGGCGTACTCCATCTCCTGGGTTCCATCGTCTGAACGCAGAATCGTATCGAGGGGGAAAGAGAAAGCAAAGCAGCGGTGAGTACTCATCCAAAGTACTCGCAAGACTGACATCAGAACTATGCTAAGTATGCATCAGTATCAAGGGGAGGGGTTATATCTGGACTGACTGCAGATAGCAAGAATAGGGGGAAGGCCTAGTCCTATCGAAGACTAGCATCTTCAGCATCTTGCAGCATTTGAAGAGAGTAGACTGGTATCTCCTATATAGTCATATTATTTTAGCCATTTTATTAAGTAACCACGCCCAAAGATTCTTCCTCGACTCCCTGCGAGGAAGCAATCTCGGAGCCACATTCATTTCAAATTAAATCACAATTATAGTTGTATAAGGTCAAGGCACAACTCCAAGTCGTCCTGTTACCGTGGACACGACTATTCGAATAGATTATTTATCCCTGCAGGGGTGCACCGCATTTCCAACACGCCTGATCACCTCCGGCCGGACACACTTTCCTGGGTCATGCCCGGCCTCGGGATAGCAGCACGTCGTCGCCCCACCTAGGCTCAACGAAGAGGCCAGCCCGCCTGTCTAAATCCTAAGCGCGCAGGGGTCATGGGCCCAATCACCCTTTGCACTCCTGCACGATGCGAAGGCGGCCGGAAGCAGACCTAGCACACTCCAGTCCAAGAGCTGTACCGTCCAGTCCAATCCGGCGTGCGCCGCTCCATTGCTGACGTCCGAAGAGCTTCGGCTGATACAACGACGCTGAGTACCCATAACTTCTCCCACGCGATGGTTTGGTGCATAAAAAGGCGAACGACCCAACTCAGATCAAATACCCAACCCATTAGCATTTTATTAATGCGGGGCAAGCGTGACCCATAAAGTGCGGTCCCGTCACCCCGACTCGAGGATGTGTGGCAAGGGCCTCTCCTGCCCTTCCACGCCTCAACATAACCCTCTGGATGCCTTACCGGCGCATCCCACCACAGCTCACACACGGGTACCCTTGGGGCCGACCCGTCTCAGGATTGTCGGGAACTCAGGTACACCTCAACCAGGGTGGTACCGCCTATTCCTCCAGTCCCGTCTTTCACGTGTAATAAATGTCAAGTCAAAGTAACTGTGTGTATAAAGCATCAAGACGGAACCTGAGGAATCACCCTCAATGGTCCCCGCTCGATGAAAACCGTCAAGGTGGACTTAGTGGAATCACCCTCGAGGGTTCCACACTTGAGGGGTTGCACGACAGAGTCATCGTCGGGAGTGGTGAAGGAGGAATCACCCTCGATAACCACGACCGACTAGCTGCACTACAGAACTAGCATCATGAGTACTTCACGAGGTATCACCCCCGGTACTCGATAGTAGCGCTGCAGAGTCGTACAACTAAGGGGTGTGCGGTGATGTGAGGGGCCTGGCTTGTCGGTCGGTTGACCGAGTCTTCGAGTCTTCGAGTCGTCGAGTCTTCGATGAAGAAGCAGGGGCAACTGGGACTAAGGGGGGGTCACAGGGGATTCATTGATCAACCTATACTAAGCAGTTGATATGATTGCAGGTATAGTAGCAGTTTACCAAAAACAGGCTATGCATCAGAATAGGAGCTAACTAATACAGTAGCAAAATCTAATGCAAGAATGAGAGGGAAAGGAATAGGCGATATCGGAATGCTCAAGGGGGGTTGCTTGCCTTGCTGCTCTGCGGCAAAAGCCTGATCGTCAACGGCGTAGTCGTACCCGGCAGCACCATCAATCTCGGGGTCTACCGGAGAGAAGAGGGGGGAAGAAACAATAAATATAAAGCACAGATGCAACACGATGCATGACAGGGCAATATGCAAGGCTAGGCATGCACTAACGCAGTACTACACGTGTTAGACGGAGCGGGAGAATATCTGACGATATTTCCCGGGTCTTTGGATTTATCGGACAGACGATCCGGAGGGGAAAAGTTCCATGTTTGCTATGGTAGGAGTATGTGACAGACGAACGGATAGTGTATTCGGATTCGTGGGATTTTTCTGATCAACTTTCATGTATAAAACTTTTTCATCTGAGCTACGGTTTATTTTATATGAATTTTCAAAGTTTTAAATAATTTCTGGAATTATTTATTTATTTAAATTCGAATTTATCCAGAATAGCAAATGATGACGTCATCATGACATCACCATGATGTCAGCAGGTCAACAGGGGCTAACCAGAGTCAAACCTGACATGTGGGGCCCTACTGTCATAGACACAGAGCTTAATCCAGTGTTTATTTTAAACTAAACTAATTAGTTAGGTGGGTGGTCCCACCTGTCAGTGAGTGATTAACTCATTAATCTAATTAACGGTTTATCTAATTCATTATTAAGCTAATTATGGGGAGGGCCCCACCAGTCAGTGACTGGGCCAGCCCAGTCAGCACAGTTGACCAGGTCAACTGGTCAACTGGGGCCAGTGGGACCCAGTTGCAGTGGCACAGCGGTGGGGCCCGTTGCTGCCGCGTCAGCGCCACGTCGGACGGCGACCGGAGTCGCGCTGGCGAGCTCGTACGCGACGGAGGCTCGCCGGACTTGGCCGAAAAACGGCCACAGACGGCCGTTTGGCGCGGGGCTTGGCGCGTTCGAAAGCTAGCGATGGGCCGCATCTAGTGGGGTTGGTGGCGTCGCCGGAGACGCACCGGAGCGCGTGCGGCGAGCGCGTAGGCGAGCGACGGCGCTCGGGCGTGATGGCAAACGGCGACGCGGGCGCGCTCGAGTCAAATGGATAGGCCAGAGAGCATCTACGCGCGCGGGCGAGCACAATGGGCACTAGCCCGAGACCATATGGTCATCGGAGGCTCGCCGGCGACGAGCTCCGCGGCGATGCGCTCAGGCGCGAGCGAGGCGACGGCTACGGCGGTGGGAAGAGGACGGGGAGAGGGGGAGAGGATGCAGCAGCTCACAGTGGCCCTGCAGATGTGCGAGAGTGTGCTCGGGGGAGGTCGACGGCGGCGATGCGGGTGGCCGAAGGTGGAAGACGACGGCGTCGTGGGCGTTGCGGTGGCTCCGAGCTCCAGCAGCGAGGCGTAGGCGACGGAGTCGAGGTCGGCGGTGATGCTGGACACGGCGGAGCGACGAGGCGGAGGCGGTGGCCGCGTGCGTTACGGTGGCGGCGCCATGGTTGCGCCCGGGAGGGGGGAGGCAAAGAGGGAGAGCGGGAGTGGGGCGGCTAGGGTTCGCCCACGGGGTCGGGAAGGGGTCCTTATCTCCTCCAGAGGCGCGGACGAGGCCGCTGTCGACCAGGGAGAGGGGGGGGCCTGACGCGGGCGCGCGCGCGTGGCGACAGCAGCTCGGGGAGGAGCAGTGCGAGGTGGGGGACGACCGGGGAGTGGGCTGGGCTGTGCACTGTAGCTATGGGCTTAAGTGCACAGTCCGGTTTCTGTTTTATTTTTCCTTTTCTTTTTCTGTTTTCTTTCACAACTTTTGTTTTATTTCTTTTTAGCATTAATTTCCATTAGCAAAAATGTGTGACTTGGTCCAATAAACATCTTGTAATATTTTGCATGGCCACACACACTTTGGGGATTTTTAGAATCTGTTTGAATTTTCCATTTGAATTTAATAGCACTTTTAAATGCTTTTAGCTTCTGTTTTGGATGGTGGGGCCACACCAACATCAAGGTGATGTTGTTTTCCTTAACAACATTAGTTTCGAGATTTTTAACAAGTGTGCAACATTTTTCATATGTTGTTTGCAACTTTATTTTATCACATTAAATTTCAATGCCCTTTTGAGGTGGAATTTAAAATGAGATATGAATTTCAACTTGATTACATTCTAATTAGCAAAATGATTAGGCACTGTTCCTGGTCATCACTGTGCTTAATTACAATGATCACTGTAGCCAAAATCCAGGGTGTCACAATTCTCCCCTACTAAAAAGAATTCTCGTCCCGAGAATTAAGAAGTAGAAGGAAAGAGCCCGGGGTATTCTGTACGAAGATGATCTTCGCGTTCCCAACTAGCCTCATCTTCAGAATGATTTGCCCACTGCACCTTGAAGAACTTGGTAACCTTTTGACGTGTCCGACGTTCAGTTTCATCGAGAATGCAGACTGGTTGCTCTTTGTAAGAGAGGTCTTGTTGCAGCTCAAGCATATCATGATCCACTGCTCGGATAGGATCCTTGAAGCAGCGACGAAGCTATGACACATGGAACACATCGTGAACCTGAGAGAGGTTTGGCGGTAGTTCCAGTTGATATGCCACCTTACCATGCCTTTCGAGAACAGTGAAAGGACCAATGTATCGAGGAGCCAGTTTGCCCTTGATCCCAAAACGGTGTGTACCTCTCATTGGCGTGACTCAAAGATAAGCCTTTTCGCCAGGTTGATAGACCATATCTTTGTGATGACGGTCATACTGACTCTTCTGACGAGACTGAGCAGCCTTCAGATTTGCATGAATAATGCGGACTTGATCTTCGGCATGTTGGATAATATCCGGACCGATAAGTGTACGTTCCCTAGTTTCTGACCAATTCAGAGGGGTTCGACACTTACGTCCATATAACACTTCAAAAGGAGCCATCTTTAGACTAGCTTGATAGCTATTGTTGTAGGAGAACTCAGCATACGGGAGAGATTCCTCCCATTTCTTGCCAAAAGAAATGACACAAGCTCGAAGCATGTCTTCGAGAACCTGGTTGACTCTTTCAACTTGACCCTGGGATTGAGGGTGAAAAGCGGTGCTGAAGGACAAATGAGTTCCCATAGCTTCCTGGAAACTTGCCCAGAATCTTGAAGTGAATAAACTGCCACGGTCCGAACTGATAACCAGTGGAATACCGTGAAGTGAAACAATTCTGGACATGTAGAGAGTTGCCAGCTGGCTAGAAGTGATCGTTTCTTTGACGGCTAGAAAATGTGCAACTTTGGAAAGTCGGTCAATGACGACAAGAATAGCATCATTACCTTTCTGGGATTTGGGAAAACCAATGACGAAGTCCATTTCAACATGGTCCCATTTCCATTCAAGAACCATAATAGGTTGCAGAGTTCCGGCAGGCCTTCGATGTTCTGCTTTGATACGACGGCAAACATCACACTCAGCAACATAGCGAGCAATGTCTTGCTTCATGTTAGACCACCAGAATCTTTGATGAATGTCTTGGTACATCTTGGTACTACCAGGATGAATAGACAGCGGAGTGTCATGTGCTTCCTTCATGACCTCCTGAGTCATATCATTGTTTTTCTCCTTACACGGTACCACTAGGCGGCCTTTGAAGTACAAAGCGTCATCCTCAGCAATAGTGAAGGGGGAGGGCTTTCCTTCTGCGAGATCGAATTTAATCCTCTCGACTTCACTGTCACACTTCTGGATCCACTTGATGACGTCCACAAGATCTGGTTTAGCAACCAGGGTATTAAGAGAACCCTGGGAAACAACATGGAGGTTCATTTTGTATGACCCTTCAGGAGGGGGAGCGAGATAACCCTGAGGAACAATATGGAGGTTCAGCTTGTGGAATTCTTCTTGAAGAAGGGGGTGAACCTTGTGAACCTGAAGGTGATTGCAGTATGACTTGCGGCTCAAAGCATCAGCCATTACATTAGCCTTGCCAGGTGTATAAGAAATACCCACATTGTAGTCTGCTATTCGTTCCATCCATCTCTGTTGACGGAGGTTCAGATATGGTTGAGTAAACAGATACTTCAGACTTTGGTGATCGGTGTAGATCTCGCAACGATTACCAACAAGGTATTGCCGCCACTCTTTCAGTGCATGAATTACTGCAGCAAGTTCAAGGTCATGAACTGGGTAGTTCTCTTCATGAGGACGCAATTGACGAGATGCATAAGCAACCACTCTGCGTTCTTGCATTAGGACACATCCCATTCCTTGACGTGAAGCATCACAATAAATGATGAAGTCCTTACGAGTATCCGGAGGAGCAAGCACTGGAGCGGACATCAGTTTGTCCTTGAGTGCCTGAAAGCTCTCCTGACATTTTTCTGTCCACTCATATTTAACACCTTTGTGAAGCAAATTGGTTAAGGGCTTTGCAATCTTGGAGAAGTTCTCGACGAATCGACGGCAATAGCTGGCGAGTCCGAGAAACTTCTGACTTGCTTGACATTCTTCGGGGGAGTCCAGTCAAGAATAGCCTGAACTCGTTCAGGGTTGACCGCAATACCATCCTTGGAGATCACATGACCAAGGTAGCTTACTTTGTCCATCCAGAACTCACACTTTGAATACTTTGCATAAAGTTGATGTTCTCGAAGCCTCTCCAGTATAAGACGAAGATGTTCAGCATGTTCTTCTTTATTCTTGGAGTAAACCAGGATATCATCCAGATAAACCACGATGAATTTATCGAGGTAATCCATGAATATATAGTTCATCAGGCGAGAGAAGGTTGCTGGAGCAGTGGTTAAGCCGAAGGACATGACGGTGTACTCGTATGAACCATAGCGAGTAACAAAGGCAGTCTTGGGAATATCCTCTTCACGGACCCGGATCTGATGGTAACCCAACCTCAAGTCGAGTTTAGAAAATACTGATGAACCAGCAAGTTGATCATATAGATCGTTGATCCGAGGAAGCGGATATTTGTTTTGAATCGTTGCTTGGTTGATGGGACGGTAATCTTGGACCAATCGATTCGTACCATCTTTCTTCTTGACAAAGAGAGAAGGTGCTCCCCAAGCAGAGGAACTTGGACGAATGAAACCCAGACGAAGCGAATTGTTAATTTCTTGCTTAAGTTCAAGGAGTTCATGTGGTGGCATCTTATACGGACGTTTGGCTATAGGAGTGGTACCAGGTACCATGTCGATGACAAACTCGACAGCTCTAGCAGGGGGGATCCCTGGAAGTTCTTCCGGAAAAACATCTTGGAAATCCCGGACAACTGGAATGTTTTCAATCCCTTCAAGAGGTGACTCATTTAATGCATTCAAGGCATATAGTCGGGCTTCAGCATCTAACAGCTTGGAATGACATGATCGAGTACAACTCATAATCAAAGAAGATTACTAAGAGTTGTCGAATCGCAATGCGTACTCGATTCAGATATCAGTGTCCTTGATTGTCCAACAACTCAGGACACGAGGGAACTGGAATCAGTGAAATATCATAGTTGATGAGGAGCTCATAAGAAGTTATATAGCTCCGTGATATTCATCAAGATACCAGGGATAATACTCGGAGGTAGATCAGAATAGATGTTAGGCTAGCGTATTGATCTGTGGAAAACAAGCACTTTAACTTGTCTGAGAATGAAATCAAAGTAAAACGACATGGTCGGAACCACGATTGTAAAGGACAAGATCACAGATACCGGATCAAATTATGCCAAGAGAAATTTATCGTTACGAGAAGCTCCTATGATAAGATCAACATTGCTTCCATGGGCATGAGCACAAAGTTCAAGGTCGACTCCCACTTCATCAATGCATCACCTTCCATTTACTCCTCGCCTTTGATAAAGTTGTAGTTTTGAAAGTTTAACTGGCAAAATACCAGGAGAGTAAGACGCGTGAAAACTGTCGGGTTCACACGAATTAAGGAAGGCATAGGTCCAACCCATCGGGGCATCTTAGGAACATATACCACAAGCTTCAAGAGTAGTTAACACATGCTTGCAAACAGAGCATGGCTGACGCAAGCATAGGATACAACTTATCAGAGGAAGAAGACACAATTTACCAATGGCACCATGTATCAGGGGAAGAACTCACAAGAATTATTATTTTTACTGTGAAGGATGCTATCGGATAATAACCCAACACTGGTTTGGCATCCCACAAAGGGATCTGATATGAGTATCGGAACTCAATCAGTGGAAGAAAGAATGCAAGGCATCAGATTATAGAACATCCAATTAATTCGATGCTTAAATAACCAAAGGAATTAAGATTTCTCAATTGGTGTATCAGAATCAGATGCTCCGATCAAATACAAGTAAGCTGAATGGACTTAGATGGACAATCAACCAAGGTTGATTTAACGAGAACCAGCTCCTGATTGGAAAGACGTCTGAGCCGGACGGATAATTTATGATAAACAACTGATGACTGCGTGCACACAGGTTGAATCAATAAAATCAAATGAAAATCACAGAGGATTTTAATGGATATTGCTTAACATATGGAATTAACCACCATGTAAGCAGTTGAGAAAAGTCAAGAGCAATAGGCTGGTCAGGATTTCGGAAGACCGGATAGCGTTTCGAAGAATTTTGTGAAAGACAAGAACAACTGAGGAAGAACGAATCTCCGGTAAGATAATTCGATGTACCTTGTAATAACAAGAGCAACTGGATATGAAAGTATGAGCGACAATTGCATGTAGTCATCCATAGGGGTTGACGGTGGAAGGGAATCGCAAAAGCGATGAGCACAAGTTCTCGGGAGAACATCGGAGAGTATCTTCAAAGTCTTCTGATGAATCGAGCCATCGTCTGAAATGAGGGGCTCTCCGGGAGGAGTAGTTACGAGAACCTAGAGTTAGAGTTAATAAAATCTTTAACCCGAAAGAGAAGAGAGATCAGAACTCAGAGTATAGATGAGGAATAAAAGATCCTAATACCACCTGATTGAGATGTGGGCCCGTAAGCCACACAACTATGTTAGTAAAACTTTTTCAATGACTAGACTCAACTTCGGCCAAGGAGTTAGAAGGGGGGCTACCTACAGGCAGTCGGCTCTGATACCAACTTGTGACACCCCCAATTTCGACCGTACGCTAAACATACACGCAATGCGTACGACCAAGATTAGGGACTCACTGATTGATATCACAACACAACACTAGACACAAATTAAAGTCATACAACTTCATATTACAAGCCAGGGGCCTCGAGGGCTCGAATACAAAGCTCGACAAGCACGAGTCAGCGGAAGCAAATAATATCTGAGTACAGACATAACTTAGACAAGTTTTGCCTTAAGAAGGCTAGCACAAACATAAGCAGCGGATCGAAAGAGGCGAGGCCTCCTGCCTGGGAACCTCCTAACTACTCCTGAGCGTCGGGGGCAGTCTCCACGTAGTAGTAGGCTCCAGCGGTGGTGTAGTAGTCGGCTCTGGCGTACTCCATCTCCTAGGTTCCATCGTCCGAACGCAGAATCGTATCGAGGGGGAAAGAGAAAGCAAAGCAGCGGTGAGTACTCATCCAAAGTACTCGCAAGACTGACATCAGAACTATGCTAAGTATGCATCAGTATCAAGGGGAGGGGTTATATCTGGACTGACTGCTGAAAGCAAGAATAGGGGGAAGGCCTAGTCCTATCGAAGACTAGCATCTTCAGCATCTTGCAGCATTTGAAGAGAGTAGACTGGTATCTCATATATAGTCATATTATTTTAGCCATTTTATTAAGTAACCACGCCCAAAGATTCTTCCTCGACTCCCTGCGAGGAAGCAATCTCGGAGCCACATTCATTTCAAATTAAATCACAATTATAGTTGTATAAGGTCAAGGCACAACTCCAAGTCGTCCTGTTACCGTGGACACGGCTATTCGAATAGATTATTCATCCCTGCAGGGGTGCACCACATTTCCAACACGCCTGATCACCTCCGGCCGGACACACTTTCCTGGGTCATGCCCGGCCTCGGGATAGCAGCACGTCCTCGCCCCACCTAGGCTCAACGAAGAGGCCAGCCCGCCGGTCTAAATCCTAAGCGCGCAGGGGTCATGGGCCCAATCACCCTTTGCACTCCTGCACGATGCGAAGGCGGCCAGAAGTAGACCTAGCACACTCCAGTCCAAGAGCTGTACCGTCCAGTCCAATCCGGCGCACGCCGCTCCATTGCTGACATCCGAAGAGCTTCGGCTGATACAACAACGCTGAGTAACCATAACTTCTCCCACGCGATGGTTTGGTGCGTAAAAAGGCCAACGACCCAACTCAGATCAAATACCCAACCCATTAGCATTTTATTAATGCGGGGCAAGCGCGGCCCATAAAGTGCGGTCCCGTCACCCCGACTCGAGGATGTGTGGCAAGGGCCTCTCCTGCCCGTCCACGCCTCAACATAACCCTCTGGATGCCTTACCGGCGCATCCCACCACAGCTCACACACGGGTACCCTTGGGGCTGACCCGTCTCAGGACTGTCGGGAACTCAGGTACACCTCAACCAGGGTGGTACCGCCTGTCCCTCCAGTCCCGTCTTTCACGTGTAATAAATGTCAAGTCAAAGTAACTGTGTGTATAAAGCATCAAGACGGAACCTGAGGAATCACCCTCAATGGTCCCCGCTCGATGAAAACCGTCAAGGTGGACTTAGAGGAATCACCCTCGAGGGTTCCACACTTGAGGGGTTGCACGACAGAGTCATCGTCGGGAGTGGTGAAGGAGGAATCACCCTCGATAACCACAACCGACTAGCTGCACTACAGAGCTAGCATCATGAGTACTTCACGAGGTGTCACCCCCGGTACTCGATAGTAGCGTTGCAGAGTCGTACAACTAAGGGGTGTGCGGTGATGTGAGGGGCCTGGCTTGTCGGTCGGTTGACCGAGTCTTCGAGTCTTCGAGTCTTCGATGAAGAAGCAGGGGCAACTGGGACTAAGGGGGAGTCACAGGGGATTCATTGATCAACCTATACTAAGCAGTTGATATGATTGTAGGTATAGTAGCAGTTTACCAAAAACAGGCTATGCATCAGAATAGGAGCTAACTAATACAGTAGCAAAATCTAATGCAAGAATGAGAGGGAAAGGAATAGGCGATATCGGAATGCTCAAGGGGGGTTGCTTGCCTTGCTGCTCTGCGGCAAAAGCCTGATCGTCAACGGCGTAGTCGTACCCGGCAGCACCGTCAGTCTCGGGGTCTACCGGAGAGAAGAGGGGGGAAGAAACAATAAATATAAAGCACAGATGCAACACGATGCATGACAGGGCAATATGCAAGGCTAGGCATGCACTAACGCAGTACTACACGTGTTAGACGGAGCGGGAGAATATCTGACGATATTTCCCGGGTCTTTGGATTTATCGAACAGACGATCCGGAGGGGAAAAGTTCCATGTTTGCTATGGTAGGAGTATGTGACAGACGAACGGATAGCGTATTCGGATTCGTGGGATTTTTCTGATCAACTTTCATGTATAAAACTTTTTCATCTGAGCTACGGTTTATTTTATATGAATTTTCAAAGTTTTAAATAATTTCTGGAATTATTTATTTATTTAAATTCGAATTTATCCAGAATAGCTAATGATGACGTCATCATGACATCACCATGATGTCAGCAGGTCAACAGGGGCTAACCAGAGTCAAACCTGACATGTGGGGCCCTACTGTCATAGACACAGAGCTTAATCCAGTGTTTATTTTAAACTAAACTAATTAGTTAGGTGGGTGGTCCCACCTGTCAGTGAGTGATTAACTCATTAATCTAATTAACGATTTATCTAATTCATTATTAAGCTAATTATGGGGAGGGCCCCACCAGTCAGTGACTGGGCCAGCCCAGTCAGCACAGTTGACCAGGTCAACTGGGGCTAGTGGGACCCAGTTGCAGTGGCACAGCGGTGGGGCCCGTTGCTGCCGCGTCAGCGCCACGTCGGACGGCGACCGGAGTCACGCCGGCGAGCTTGTACGCGACGGAGGCTCGCCGGACTTGGCCAGAAAACGGCCACAGACGACCGTTTGCCGCGGGGCTTGGCGCGTTCGAAAGCTAGCGATGGGTCGCATCTAGTGGGGTTGGTGGCGTCGCCGGAGACGCACCGGAGCGACGGCGGCGAGCGCGGAGGCGAGCGACGGCGCTCGGGCATGATGGCAAATGGCGACGCGGGCGCGCTCTAGTCAAATGGATAGGCCAGAGAGCATCTACGCGCGCGGGCGAGCACAATGGGCACTAGCCCGAGACCATATGGTCATCAGAGGCTCGCCGGCGACGAGCTCCGCGGCGATGCGCTCGGGCGCGAGCGAGGCGACGGCTACGGCGGTGGGAAGAGGACGGGGAGAGGGGGAGAGGATGCAGCAGCTCACAGTGGCCCTGCAGATGTGCGAGAGTGTGCTCGGGGGAGGGCGACGGCGGCGAATCGACGGCGGCGATGCGGGTGGCCGAAGGTGGAAGACGACGGCGTCGTGGGCGTTGCGGTGGCTCCGAGCTCCAGCAGCGAGGCGTAGGCGACGGAGTCGAGGTCGGCGGTGACGCTGGATACGGCGGAGCGATGAGGCGGAGGCGGTGGCCGCGTGCGTTACTGTGGCGGCGCCATGGTTGCGCCCGGGAGGGGGGAGGCAGAGAGGGAGAGCGGAAGTAGGGCGGCTAGGGTTCGCCTACAGGGTCGGGGAGGGGTCCTTATCCCCTCCAGAGGCGCAGACGAGGCCGCTGTCGACCAGGGAGAGGGGGGGCTGGCGCGGGCGAGCGCGCGTGGCGGCAGCAGCTCGGGGAGGAGCAGTGCGAGGTGGGGGACGACCGGGGAGTGGGCTGGGCTGCGCACTGTAGCTATGGGCTTAAGTGCACAAGCTGGTTTCTGTTTTATTTTTCCTTTTCTTTTTCTGTTTTCTTTCACAGCTTTTCTTTTATTTCTTTTTAGCATTAATTTCCATTAGCAAAAATGTGTGACTTGGTCCAATAAACATCTTGCAATATTTTGCATGGCCACACACACTTTGGGGATTTTTAGAATCTGTTTGAATTTTCCATTTGAATTTAATAGCACTTTTAAATGCTTTTAGCTTTTGTTTTGGATGGTGGGGTCCACACCAACATCAAGGTGATGTTGTTTTCCTTAACAACATTAGTTTCGAGATTTTTAACAAGTGTGCAACATTTTTCATATGCTGTTTGCAACTTTATTTTATCACATTAAATTTCAATGCCCTTTTGAGGTGGAATTTAAAATGAGATACGAATTTCAACTTGATCACATTCTAATTAGCAAAATGATTAGGCACTGTTCCTGGTCATCACTGTGCTTAATTACAATGATCACTATAGCCAAAATCCAGGGAGTCACAGGGGGGCCACCTGGTGAGGAGCACTCACCAGGGCGCGCCAGGCACCCCCTGGCGCGGCCTGGTGGGTGGTGCTCACCCTGGCCCACCTCCGGAGCCCATCTTCTGGTATAAATTCCCAAAAACCCTAAAAAATTAGGAGGAAGACTTTCCGGATGAAGCGCCGCCGCCTCGAGGCGGAACTTGGGCAGGAGCACTTTTGCCCTCCAGCGAAGCGATTCCACCGGGGGAACTTCCCTCCCGGAGGGGGAAATCGAAGCTATCGTCATCACCAACACCCCCCATCTTTGGGAGGCCAATCTTCATCAACATCTTCAACAGCACCATCTCCTCTCAAACCCTAGTTCATCTCTTGTGTTCAATCTTTGTACCGGAACCTCAGATTGGTACCTGTTGGTGACTAGTAGTGTTGATTACCTTGCGTATTTGATTACTATATGGTTTATTTGGTGGAAGATCATATGTTCAGATCCATTATGCTATTCATTACTCCTCTGATCTTAAGCATGATTATTATTTGTGAGTAGTTACCTTTGTTCTTGAGGTCACGGGAGAAGTCATGTTGCAAGTAATCATGTGAATTTGATATGTGTTCGATATTTTGATGATATGTATGTTGTGATTCCCTTAGTAGTGTCATGTGAACGTCGACTACATGACACTTCACCATTCATGGGCCTAAGGGAATGCATTGGGGAGTAGTTATTAGATGATGGGTTGCTAGTTTGACAGAAGCTTAAACCCTAGTTTATGCGCTACTTCGTAAGGGGCTGATTTGGATCCACATGTTTAATGTTATGGTTAGACTTTGTCTTAATACTTTTCTCATAGTTGCGGATGCTTGCGAGGGGGTTAATCATAAGTAGGTTGTTAGTTCAAGTAAGAACTGCACCTTAGCACCGGTCCACCCACATATCAAATTATCAAAGTAGCGAACACAAATCAAACCAACATGATGAAAGCAACTAGACAAAATTCCCGTGTACCCTCAAGAACACTTTGCCTATTACTAGTGATTGTCCTGGCCTGTCCTGTGCCTCAAAAGGATTGGGCTACCTTGCTGCAACTTCTTTACCGTTACCGTTACTTGCTCGTTACAAATTACCTTGCTATCAAACTATCTATTACCTATAATTTCAATGCTTGCAGAAATTACCTTGCTAAAAACCGCTTGTCATTTCCTTCTGCTCCTCGTTGGGTTCGACACTCTTACTTATCGAAAGGACTACGATTGATCTCCTATACTTGTGGGTCATCATGGTTCACACTTTATTCATGGTGCTTTTCGTAAGATGCTTGCGAAATATGATGTTAACCATAGAATTGCGTCACCCTATCATCCTCAATCTAGTGGTCAAGTTGAACTTAGCAATAGAGAAATAAAATTAATATTACAAAAAACTGTCAATAGGTCTCGAAAGAATTGGTCTAAGAAACTAGATGATGCACTTTGGGCCTATAGAACAACTTATAAAAATCCTATGGGTATGTCCCCATACAAAATGGTATATGGAAAAGCTTGTCATTTGCCTCTAGAGTTAGAACATAAGGCATTTTGGGCAATTAAAGAACTCAATTATGATTTCAAACTTGCCGGTGAGAAGAGGTTATTTGATATTAGCTCATTAGATGAATTGAGAACCCAAGCTTATGAAAATGCCAAACTATTCAAAGAAAAATTAAAAAGATGGCATGACAAAAGAATCCAAAAGTGGAAATTCAAAATAGGAGACTATGTTCTTTTGTTCAACTCTCGTTTAAGATTTTTTGCAGGTAAGCTTCTCTCCAAATGGGAAGGACCATATATTATCGAAGAGGTTTATCATTCTGGAGCGATCAAGATCAATAATGCCGAAGGTACTAACCCGAAGGTGGTCAATGGACAAAGAATTAAACATTATATCTCAGGTACGCCTATTAATATTGAAAGCAATGTTATCCAAACCATGACGCCGGAGGAACACATAAAAGAAACCTTCCGGAACACTCCAGAATTCTGAAAAAGAGGAGGTACGTGATACGGTAAGTAAACGGACTCCGAAAAATCCGAAAAAATATTATCTGTCAGTTTTGGAATATTACAAAAATTAGGAAAATAAGAAATAATAGGGAAAGCAACCGAGGTGAGGACGATACACCAGGGCGCGTCAGCCCTACCAGGCGCGCCCTTGTGGGTTGTGCCCACCTCGGACACCTTCCCGACTCCGTTTTCCTTCCATATTCTTGCTTTCCAAGATAAATAAATAAATAAATAAATATATATATATATATATATATATATATATATATATATATATATATATATATATATCCCCGAT
Source organism: Elymus sibiricus (assembly GCA_039707655.1). Taxonomy (NCBI): domain Eukaryota; kingdom Viridiplantae; phylum Streptophyta; class Magnoliopsida; order Poales; family Poaceae; genus Elymus; species Elymus sibiricus. The sequence goes on from CM077665.1 coordinate 62,546,402, forward strand.
TGTTTTGACCACCGCATCGCAGAAAAATCCCCTGTTCTTGTTTCGTGTTGTTTTCCTATCAGATCTATCAAGTCATGCATCATGTCTTCTCCCTCCTCCAATAACGTAGAAGAGGACGCCTGGCTGATGAAGATGAAGCTGAAGAGAGAGGAGCCAAAAGAAGCCAATAATGAAGAAAAGGGCAAGGAAGCTATGAAGGATCAAGCTCCAGAAGGAGGGCAATCCATGCTAACAGAAGAGGAGGAAGAAGAAGATATCCTTCAACCTTATTACAATCATCTCACCCCCATTGAAATTGAAGCTTTTAGGGCTTTCGAAGCGGTTCGTGTTCAGAATAAATTTCTTACTCGTGAAAATATTTTGCTAGAGGAGCACATCATCACCCTTCGGAGAGTCATCCGCAAATTGGAGTACCTATTGAGTCTGAAGTGTGACGCTTCACCACCACCTTCATCATCTTCACCACCAAAGGAGACATGAGTACATGGGTATGGGCACTCCCCTTGGCTTGAACCAAGCTTGAGGAAGGTGCCCCGGTATCGTATCACCATCACTTTTATTCACCTTTACCTATTTTAGTTCGATCCTTGGCTTTTTCATGATTTAGTTGAATAAAAATTTAGTTTGATCTATTTTCGAGTGTTAGTTTCGTGATCTATCTATCTATGTAATCGAGTGAGAGTTATATAATAAAGTTTAGTTTGAGCTTTTGCTTCTTTACTTTCTTGTTGCAATCAAAATAAAAAGGAAATAAATGAAAAAGAATCATATGCTAATCTTATGGTAAGTAATGACATCACATAAGGAAAAGTATAAGTAGCAAAATTTATTGGAGATTGAAAAACATAGCATTGGTCAATGATGCAATTCATGAAAGAATTAGTAAGGGAAGAGAAGATTCACATGCAAATACACTATCTTGGACATCTTTTATGATTGTGATCCCTCATTAAATATTATATGTCAAAATTGTTGACGTTGGACAAGGAAGACAACGTAATGATTTATGTTTGTTCATACTCACATAGAAGTTATATTGTCATAGATCCTTCAACATGTGGAGCTTGCTCAATATCTTTGCTAGCCAAAAATCCCACACTAAGTAGAGATACTACTTGTGCATCCAAAAACCCAAAATCCAAATCCATGTTTTGAGAGTCCACCATACCTACTTACGGATCGAGTAAGATCCTTCAAGTAAGTTGTCATCGGTGCACTAAGGCAATACAAATTGCTTCTAAATGTGTTTGATCAATTAGTGTAAGAGAAAATTGAGCGTTATACGAACTTATGATGGGAAAGTAATAAAAGCGACAGACTGCTTAATAAAGGTTGCTATCATAGGGGGCAATATAGCGTGACGTTCTTTTACATTAAGGGATTGGGCATACAAACCAAAAAGCGCATGACAACCTCTGCTTCCCTCTGCGAAGGGCCTATCTTTTACTTTTATGTATTTACTTTTATGCAAGAGTCAAAGTATTCTTCCCTATTCCTTTTTACTTTTTCTATTTGCAAGCATCATGTGGTGAGGAAAGATCTAGGCACATATATCCAGTTGGATGTGAGTAAGCATGAGTTATTATTGTTGACATCACCCTTGAGGTGAGTACGTTGGGAGGCAAAACTATAAGCCCATATCTTTCTATGTGTCCGGTTGAAACCTTTTGCTCATGGGTATGCTGTGAGTGTTAGCAATCATAGAAGACTAAATGATGGTTGAGTATGTGGACTTGCCAAAAGGCTCCGACACGAGACCCTTCCTGAAAATATGATGAATTGTAGTTGCAAAGTTGACTAAGAACATAGTTTGTTGGTTTTCAATAAGGTTTATGCTTTTTTACTTCTATGTTGTGATGAATTGTTACTTGTTCATGAGAAGTTATATGATGAAGTTACATAATAAAAGTTATATGAATAAGTTCTATGATAAAGTTTGTTGTTGTTATAATAATAAGCATGATGCTACTATGTCCGTATTTTGTTTTTATCGACACCTCTCTCTCAAACCATGTGGACATGCTTTTCAATATCGGCTTTCGCTTGAGGACAAGCGAGGTCTAAGCTTGGGGGAGTTGATACGTCCATTTTGCATCATGATTTCGTACTGTTATTTATAATGTTTTGATGTATAATAATGCTTTAGGGAGTGATTCTAATGCCTTTTCTCTCATAATATGCAAGGTTTACACGAAGAGGGAGAATACCGGTAGCGGGAATTCTGGACCTGAAAAAGCACATCAGAGATACCTATTCTGCACATCTCCAAATAAGCTGAAACTTTACGGAGAATTATTTTGGATTATATAAAAAATACTAGAGCAAATAACTACCGGAGGGGGCCACCCTGGTGAGCACAAGACACCAGGGCGCGCCAGGCCCCCCAGGCGCGCGCCCTGGTGGGTTGTGCCCAGCATGGCCCACCTCCGGTGCCCATCTTCTGGTATATAAGGTCTTTTGACCTAGAAAAAATAAGAGGAGGACTTTTGGGATGGAACGCCGCCGTCTCGAGGCGGAACTTGGGCACGAGCACTTTTGCCCTCCGGCGGAGCGATTCCACCGGGGGAACTTCCCTCCCGGAGGGGGAAATCGAAGCCATCGTCATCACCAACACCCCTCTCATCTTTGGGAGGCCAATCTTCATCAACATCTTCAACAGCACCATCTCCTCTCAAACCCTAGTTCATCTCTTGTGTTCAATCTTTGTACCGGAACCTCAGATTGGTACCTGTGGGTGACTAGTAGTGTTGATTACATCTTGTAGTTGATTACTATATGGTTTATTTGGTGGAAGATTATATGTTCAGATCCATTATGCTATTCAATACCCCTCTGATCTTGAGCATGAATATTATTTGTGAGTAGTTACCTTTGTCTTTAGGTCACGGGAGAAGTCATGTTGCAAGTAATCATGTGAATTTGATATGTGTTTGATATTTTGATGATATGTATGTTGTGATTCCCTTAGTGGTGTCATGTGAACGTCGACTACATGACACTTCACCATCTTTGGGTCTAAGGGAATGCATTGTGAAGTATTTATTAGATGATGGGTTGCTAGAGTGACAGAAGCTTAAACCCTAGTTTATGCGCTACTTCGTAAGGGGCTGATTTGGATCCAAACGTTTAATGCTATGGATAGATTTTATCTTAATACTTTTCTCGTAGTTGCGGATGCTTGCGAGGGGGTTACTCATAAGTGGGAGGTTTGTTCAAGTAAGAACAGCACCCAAGCACCGGTCCACCCACATATCAAATTATGTAAGTAGCGAACGCGAATCAAACCAACATGATAAAAGTGACTAGACGGAATTCCCGTGTACCCTCAAGAACACTTTGCCTATTATAAGATACTTTTCTGGCCTGTCCTTTGCCACAAAATGATTGGGCTACCTTGCTGCACTTTATTTACCATTACCGTTACTTGCTCGTTACCAATTATCTTGCTATCAAACTATCTGTTACCTATAATTTCAGTGCTTGCAGAAATTACCTTGCTGAAAACCGCTTGTTATTTCCTTCTGCTCCTCGTTGGGTTCGACACTCTTACTTATCGAAAGGACTACGATTGACCCCCTATACTTGTGGGTCATCAAGGACAAGGGCGGGCGTCGCACGCGTCCTTTTGGTGTCTGTGTTGACGCAAACACGACCCAAATTTGGGCTTGAAATGGATCGCCTGCAAGCAAAATGTGGACGCTTGTCCATTTGGGGTTGCTGCATTGGGCCAACTTTTCTGTACGTTTTGACCCAAACGGACACCCACTGACAGTTTGAGTCGGCACGTTAAAGTTGTTGTAAGGTTTCTGTGTAACACAATTGTCCTCAAAGGGTAACACAATTTTTCACTGTGATAAACATGGGTGGAGCTTGCACCAAATCGGCGATGCGTGACTTTTCGATGACACCAATAAACCCTTGGCCAGTTCCACGAGAGAACTAATAATAGTGCAATGTCCGTAACAACATCTTTAACGGAGACTTGTAAATTTCCTCCCGCGTCCCTCCGCAAACACGAGATCAATCCATGGACACGGTTGCAGAAGACCGCCATCCAACGCTGTCCGCACATATTTCAATCCGCATTTGACCTAAACGGACGAAATTCATGCAAACCGACCGATATTCATCAAAGTTCGGATAGAAATAACACAAATCATCCATACATAGCATGCAAATTAAGTCTAGTACAATAATGTCTCAAATTCGACTAGATTAACCGAATGTCCAACAATTTTTTCATTAACGGATCATGTCCTACCACACATACTCACCCATCAGCTTCATCCAAAAGTGTGTGTACGTAAATGACCGTCCCTCTGTCCTGTGATACATCACGACAGCGCATGCGGGCTATGTAATGTGTAGACCAACATTGAGTGAACGAATCAATCAACAAGTTGAGCAAGAGCAAGCAAAACTTATGATCTTCCAGCTGACGAACCACGTTACAAAACTTGGTGACGCTGGTGTGGATAGCATATCAGCGATATGATAACGACCTCACGTTGCGTTCTTAAATGATTTACATGTCGTAGGGCACAATGTGCTTTCATGCATGAAATGATTCATGCACCTCCTGTCAGAAGGTCTTCCCTCTGCTCCTGCCTACGAATCGTGCATGAAACGATTCATGCACCTGCTGTCAGAAGGTCTTCCCTTTGCTCCTGCCTACGAAATCCGTGGATACGGCCAACCACGCATCGCACAACAAATCATCCTCCATGGCCGAGTAGCTCGCCATCCTTCGTACTCTAAAAAACGACATAAACGTTCGAAAATAAGCTCAATAACATTTGACTGAACACCTGCCGAGCTTGGTGTCCACCATGGAGGCCGTCTACATGGGATGGAGTGTACCTGGTACAAACGGCTCCAGGGTGGACAACGCCGTTGTAGATGCGAGCGGTCGCGTCAGTGCTCATTGCAGACGTCCGGCAATGCCTCTGTGGCGGCCTGAGACATACAACAACGACGGCGGAGGTGGAGGGTGCGGATGCCAAACAAGGGGGAGAAGGGGCGAAGTGAAAGGAAATGAGACCGGGAGGGGGGGGGGGCGGGGGTCTGAGTCCTATGTGTCTGTTGTCCGGACTCTCGCAAAGTCCCCCGTCTCCAATTTGCAAGAGAAAGTAAATTCGGACCGCTCAATGGGCCGATACAGGCCCGTGTTGGATGGTTTTCGCAGTCCGGACATCACGGTCCGGACGGATACGAATGGTTTACGGGTCGCCGTTGGAGATGCCCTAATGTTTCATACCATGATTCCCGTGCTCTTAGAACTAATAATTTGCTATAGATGATACTCCCTAATCAGATAGTCTTGGATGAGTTAACTATCGCCTCCATTTTCAAACGCAAAATACCTATACTGACCAGACTAACTTGGTCTTGAATTTTCGTGTAGCTAAGGCGAGTCCTTATCTAGCAAACGCGTGCTTTGAAAATTGAGATGAATTGGTCATCACCAACTACCATGCATGTACCTAGCTAGATATTTGGATATGGGTGAGGGTGCCTGGTGCGGGTCAGACTGTAATGAGATGCCTGGTGCGGTAGGTGGCATGTGCATGCAGGCAGAACCGACAAAAGATTGTAAATTGCCCATTTGCATGCCCTAGTTGCACACGACGTCCATGCCTCCATGGTTGTTGACTGGCTGGCACGAATAAGAAAACTTCTAAAGGAAGCTACACAAATGATTGTGAGTGCCTTGAGTGCACATTCCGCGGTTAGTTAACTGACGACTACAAAGCTAATAGAGTGAAATACATCACGGGTGCCTTAACTTGTCATGTGCGGTCAGTTTGGTGCCTAAAGTTGTAAAATACATCAAAATGGTGCTCTAACTTGTCCGACCGACCGTGCAAATACGGTGCCTCCTACCGTATTTGGATGTACACCTTGCCCGTGTGGCGTGCCAGCATGGCGGCCGCCCATAAGTTAGTGGCTGGAAGTGAACGAGTGATTTTTAGTTTTTGTTGGGATGGAAATTTGAAGCTGGGACATCCTGCTTAATGCAATAACATGCTGGCCACCGGGCCAAACTAAGTTATACGTCGTAGTATTAGCTAGGAATGTATGCAGACCAATTTGACGTATCGGTTTGCAATGCTTCAACACATTTTCTACATTTTTTTTATTTTTGTTCAAGTTTTTGTTTAGTTTTCATGATATGTAAATTTTACCAAATAAAAAATACAGTAATTATCGGTAGGGTATCATTGTGTATTTTAAATATTTATTCTATTTTCATTATTGTGTACTTTGAAGAGGTTAACATGAACGTTTTCTAAAACTTATGTGGATTTCGACGGTTCAACGTATATTGAAAATTGTAGTCTAAATTTATGTATCTTCATGTAGGACCACATGCACGGACAATTAGTGTGTATCTTCATTGTATTACTATATTTTTAAAATACACAATTACAGAATAAAATGACAATGTGAGTGTTCAATGTGTATTAAAAATTAGTGTGTAATAAAAGTAATTCTAGAAATGTATTAAAACGTGTTAAAGGTGTTCGTAGAAATGTAAGAATAATTTTACACAATAGCATTTTCAATGCTCGTTGAACATTTAAAAAAAATACATGTTGTCAATTTTCTGAACGCATGACAAACATCTTTCAAAAATAAATTTTTTGAACGCATGACAAACATTTTTTTTCAAATGCACCTGCATATTCCCTAAATCTCCCTCGATACTAAAACGTTTAGGAAGTACTAGCAAAAGGGCCCGTGCGTTGCAACGGAAGAAAAAAAATCATAATCTTCAATGATGATGACCACATTATGTTCACATCTCATCGCATTATTTTTAAAATTTGTGCACAAATGCAAGAAAATATTTCTTCTCTTAAATTTATTCACAAGTTGAAGCAATGTTCACATTTTCGACAAAATATCATGGTTGTCAAAAAACTTGGCAATTCAAAGAATTATTCTGAATTTCAAAAAACTTGTTTTTGAACACATACTATAATATTCCGATCCACCCCGGCCGTTAACTCTTCAAAATTCACACGGGTATATTGTCATAAAGACTAAGAAACATTATTGTTTAACTATATACCTTTGATCATTCGTGTACATTTTTACATATTTGGGAACATTTTTGAAATCAAGAACCTTTTTTACAATTTACAAACATTTTTTAAAAATTGTAAACATTTTTTATATTGCGAACAGTTTTTAAATATTGTTTTTTGAATTGGCGAACAATTCAAGAATAGACGAACATATTTTTCAAATTTGGTGTTTTAAAAAAAATCACGAATAGTTTTTTAAATGCATGAACATTTCTGAATCAATAAACTCTTTTGTAATTCACAAACTGTTTTTAAACTTTTAGGACATTTCTTGAAATGCATGAACATTTTTTTAATTAGAATTTTTTTTGTTCAATTGCATTAAAAAATAATACACTACCCATTTGTTTGTAAAACAAGGGAAATATTTTTTGTAGAGAAGCTTAACATTTATTTAATTCATGATTAACATTTTTTAAATTTTGCATATAAGTGTTTTTTGTAATAGAAATATTCAGAGTATTTTCGAAATAAAATCAAAAGAAAGAAAAACTGGGTGTAAGAAAGGACAAAAAAAATAAAGGCCGTGGTGGGCCGGCCCAATCAGGGCAGCTGTCAATAATAAGAGTCAAAAAGGAGGAGAAAATGAGGGGGCAAGGGGGATCGAACCTGGGTCTCCCAGGTGGAATACCAAGCATCTAGCCGATGGGCTACGTGTGCATATGTGACCTATGTGAGCATAGCTCCGTATTGAATGAGAGCGAACGGGTGATTTATAAAGGAAAAAAAGCGAATCGTTTTTGTCTGGTGGCATTGGTTGGTAATTTTCGTCAACTTTCAGGGTAATTTAGACGACGTACGACCAGAAGTTATCCGTGCTTTATTATTAGGTAAAGAAATTATCTCATTTAGGCATCAAATGTTGTCTTGTCTGTTTGTTAGGAGAGGTCCCTCGGTGAACAATATTGCCTAGAATGGAAAAATAATGTTTACATCTTCTAGAGGGTGAGACAAATAAATCCATAGGAAAATTCCAACTAGATGCTCTAAATAAACATAAAATCTTGCTTGGTTTATCGGCTAGATTGCAAGGGTGGCACACGTGAGCTCTTGGGTTTGAATCTTCGGATCCCTTTTTTCTTTCTTATTTCTCTTTAATATCTCGCACGGTATCATTATTATAAATTGCATTATATCTGTGATTTGCACATACAGCCGTGCTTGGTGTAGCTGATATGCGGGACCCAAACCTGACAGGTTGGACCCATCAGTCTGCATCCGTATGCGATACAATTATGTGTACATAAATAAAATGTGATGGGTTTGGCTGTAAAAAAATGCTTCCGGTCAATGACATGCGGGCCGTCACCATACTGGCTCGCCATGCTGGCAAGGCATATGCCCGGATACTGTAGGAGGCACCGTATTTGCACAGCCGGACAAGTTAGAGCACCATTTTCGTGTATTTTACAACTTTAGACACTAAACTGACTGAACATGACAAGTTAAGGCACCCGTGGTGTATTTAACTCAAGATAATAAGTCCATTTGGGAATTAGGAATGTACTAGTCCGCAGCTTTCGATTCCCAAAGTGATAAAACTGGGTAACTTTATCCACTGAAGTGGTGAGTAATTTGAAGAGAGTAAAAGATCGCAGCTCAAAGACTTGGAGTTGATCGTGTGCGAGAGAAGTGCATAATTCAACCCCGAACTCTTTCCTTAGTCTAATGTACAACCTCCATCTCCAATACCGCCTACACTACAACTCCGAACTCCTAAAACCGGCCGGGACCCTACCCATTGACCGGTTTTGACACACTTGATTGGTTTTGATCCGTTGACCATCCAGTCAGCATGTCCAGTTAGCAAGCCACGTCAACAACAACAAAATCAAAATTTCATGAAGCATCTGAAAAAGTTTTTGATTTTTTTTCTGATTTTACAGAATTTTCAGAATTGTAAACTTTTTTTTCGGAATACTAAGTATCTGGAAAAGTTTTTTTGGACTTTTTTTATTTTTTCTGGAAATTTTGAATTTGTTGCTGACTTGGATTGTTGACTGGACATGCGGACTAGATGGTCAACGGGTTAAAACCGGTCAACAGAGAGGGAGGGTTGAATCTTGGCCAATTTTAAGAGTTCCGAGTTGTAATGTAGACGGTATAAAGTTGGGGTTGTAGATTAGACTAGAATAAGAGCTAGGGGTTAAAATATACACTTCTCTCATCGTGCGTGCTCGTGCTGGGCCACTACATTAGTGTGCGCGTGCATATTAGCCGTCGAAAGAAGACTACCATTAAAGCAGCGAGTCTAGTCAACCGAGCTCCAAGCTCTCCACCCGCTTCTTTGGACGTGAAGAAATGGCTTCGTGGAAGATGCCAACCAGCCAACGCACATGAAAAGGAGTTGATGGGCTGACACACAAGCCGAATACATCCCTCCGCTGCGTCAGTCATGACGTGGTGATCGTAGTGTAAATCCGAGGCAGGATGGCAGTTGAGACATTGAGTCACGTACTGATATGCCAACGCACGCGTGCATCCTTTGATCGGAGATGCATATAGGTCACACATTCACACGTCTACAAGTCACCTGTTCATCTCTGCGCAAAGCACCCCACCCTCCCCTTCCAACCACAGCATCCACCACAAGAGCCACCGCAGCTGCGTCGCCGTCGGCGGGACCAACCCCACCAACAACCCCTACACCTGCGCTGGATCTCCCACCTCTCTCGCTCCCCCGCTGGTTCCCCCGCAGCCCGCCCGCTGCGCTGATGGATCTGGTGGAGGAAAGGGGAGGACCGATGTCGCTGGAGGAGGTGACATTCCAGATCCACCGGAGGCGCATGGAGAGAGTGATGAGGATCCCAACACCGCGCCCCGACTCCGCGGTGAAGCTGGTCATGCGGATCTGTGTGGAAGCCACCGAGGAGGAGATGTCGGAGTTGACTGGCGGGGAAGGGAGATCTGCAGAGGAGATAATCGCGTGGGCAAGGCGGGCGACCTCGTCGACATCGCTGAACCAACGCGCCAAGTGGAAGGCATTCTGGTCCCTGCAGCGGAATCAGTGATGAAGGTGGCCATGTCAACGGGCATCAACGAAGAGAATGGGATTGCGGGAGGCCTCTCTACGCCTCCGCGAATCCCCCATTCGCCGGTGCGCGCGGGAGCAGACGAGGCTGCGGTGCTCATCGGAGCCGTCAGCTGTGAGATTCAGCCTCCGCTGGGCAAGCCTTGTGTAGAAGGTGCTCCAAGGACGCGTGCAGCCAGGAGAGCCCTCTTCGGCCAGGTTGCAGCATCCCCTCTCTTGCACTATGAGGAGATCCCACCGCCGAGACCGTCGGATCTGCGTCGCCATTGCTGGAGAGGGGGAATTTTTCAAAACCAGCGTGACGTCAGAAGCGGGTTTGCAAAAAACGCTTTCGAGGCTCAACTCGAAGACGCACCCGAGATTGACGCCTTCTATGCTCAGCTTGCGGCTCCGTCGGGTCAGTCTAGGGTTCCCTTCTACAACCAAAGGCAAGCGACAGCGCCGCCACCACCACCACCAATCTCCCCTACTACCTGGGCTGAGAGCCTCGTGTCCGGCGAGCTGATGGGAGAGGGCTCAAGAAGCAGAGGCAGGGGGAGGGGTAGTGGTGAGGGACGGAGGCACAGGGGAGAAGGTCGAGGAAGTGTCGGGGGACAGACCAATGATCCATCCAACTTCACCATTCCGGCGGTGCCATCTGGGATGAACTATGGGTTCAATCCAGCGAGCTGCGGGTTTGGTTTCCAAGGCCCACCTCCCCCGTGGATGCAGTTTCAACAATTCCCTGCTGCTCCTTTTCCCCAATTTGAACAGGGGCCCTGACCTGGTCAGCATGTTCCTGCGGTCCAAACTGGGGGCTGGCAGCATCAGGAGTTTGGGCACCCTCAGATGCAGATGCAGTTTCAGCAGTTCCCTGGGAATGGATCCAACCAGCAGCAAAATTTCCCGGGCGCTCAGCAGCAACAATCATAGCAGCAAAAACAGAGAGGGGGTAAGCAAAACTCACAGTATCAGAAGCAGAAGGGGAAAAACCAAGGCAATGCCCCAATCTCTTCCAATACTCAACAAACTCCAAAAGGCCCTGCTCCAGAGATTGCTTCTGATGATTATGCTGAGGTGATCTGCTATAACTGTGGGGATCCTGGCCACCATAAGTCAAGTTGTCAGGTGCCCAGGACATGTTTTATTTGCAAGAGCTCAGAGCATGAGGTGGAAGTCTGCCCCACCAAAAAACAGCCACATCATGGTGCCAAGTATATAGGTAGTGCTGCTACAGGCTTGGGGTTCTACCATGTTGAGGTCAAGCCCAAATCTGACAACAGGTTCAGCTCAATAAAGAATGTTGGGCTGGTCTATCTAGAAGCTGGGGAATTGACCAAGGAAGAACTTGCAGCAGAATTCAAGATCATCTACAAAACCTCATGGCCCTGGCTTATTAGGCAAATTGACACTTGGTCCTTTTTGGTTAAGTTTCCACCACACATCAAAGTTGAGGATGTTGCCAACTATCCATGCTTTGGGCTGGTTAAGGATGGGGTTCAGGTCAATGTCTCTGTTTGGGATGGTGGTCTGGAAGCTTTCACTGATCTCCATGAAGTCTGGCTACAGCTCAGGGGGCTCCAACCTGATTGGTGCGAGTGGGACTCACTTGACCAGATCACATCCCCATTTGGGCCCCTGCTAGATGTTGATTGGCAGGGCATGTTTAAGAGTTTCTTTGAAGTGGTAAGGGTCAAAAATAGGTGTAGAGATATCAGTAAAATCCCTGCAGAAAGGCTTTTTGGAATATCAGCCAAGCTCTATCAGATCAAGATTCATGTGGAGACTCCTACAGCTACTACAGATCCTAAGTCCACTGAAATTGCAGGAGGTGAAGATGAAGAGGCAGGAGACAAGAGAGAAAATCCAAGTGCTCCAAATAAACAGCAGCAGTTGGATGCTGACAAGAACAATCAGAAAAGCACCACTCAAAACTTTACTCGGAAAGGAGCCAGTAACACACGAAACAAGACCTCTGCCTCTGCATCCAAGAACCATACACAAAACCTGCAAGACCAATTAGATCAGTCATTAGAAGATGTCAGAACTGACATATTGTCCTGGATTCAAGATGCTGATGTAGATGAGCAGTGCATGGATCTCTTGGGACAGATGGAGCTGGTGGATGATACAGATAAGAATCAGGGATATGATTATGATCTTTCTGACTGTCAGGTTAGCAACCTACATCAGTGTACTGACCCCTCTCCTAAAAGACCCAGTATCATCCCTGATCCACCATCACACAAGAAACAGAAGAACTGGGGTCCAATTCAAGCTGAGAGGCAAAGTGCTAGAGTCCACATTGCTGGGAAGACTATGCTGGAAATTGCTCAAGAGAGGAAGAAAACCCAAATTTTGGAACAGCCTGGGATGTATCATACTAAACTCCAAGGTATATTGTCTAACAAACCTTTTAAAGATCTTCCATCTACTAGACTTGTGAATATGGCTAGCAGTATAGGAGTTACTATTAGTAATTTTCCTGTTCCAGGATCTCAGACTGCTGTGGGCAGGCCTGATCCTCTGTTTAGCCCTACTAACCACAATGTAGATCATACCTCTTTAGAAAATTTGTCTCCTCATACCCCTGAACATATGAAGGATGGTTTGGACAAGTATGATGAAGATATGTGCTATATGGAAAGTAAACATAGGCGGGGCAAGCACCCCAGGAAGAAGATTTTCCCATGAACTCCCTCTTTTGGAATGTTAGGGGCATCAATGCTCCAGGTAGAAAACAAAACTTGGTAGACCTGATTAACAAGACTAAGCCTTCTGTTATTGGCCTCCAGGAAACCAAAAAAGAAACTATTGCTGACTCTTTCCTTAAATCTTTAGTAGGTAATAGAATGTTTACCTGGAACTCCCTCCCTGCCAAAGGCTCTGCTGGAGGCATCCTAATGGGTGTGGATGTGGATGTTTTTGATATTCTTAGTTGGCAGATGGGTAATTTCTTTGTTGCCTATCACGTCAAAATGAAAGCCACTGGGGTTAACTTTAGAATTGTCACTGTCTATGGATCTTCTTATGAAGAAGATAAAGACAGTTTCCTCTCTGAGCTCCATAATTTGTTTGTAGATTGTGATACCCCCACTATTGTTGGGGGGGGGGGGGGATTTCAATCTTGTTAGGTATAATTTAGACAAAAACAATGGCAGAGTTGATCACAAATGGTGTGACAAATTCAATGCTTGGATAGAGATTTGGAGTCTTTTAGAGATCAAATTGGGGAACAGGAAGTTCACCTGGGCTAACAACCAGGTGGATTTGATCATGTCCACCATTGACAGGGTCTTCTGCACCACTGACTTAGACAGGATTTTCCCTTTAGCCAACATTCAGGCCCTGCCAAGGCTAGGGAGTGATCACACACCCATTTTATGGGACTCGGGTGTGGGCACTGCTCCTAGAAAGGGTAGGTATAAATTTGAGAAGTGGTGGTTACTTAAGGAAGATTTTAGAAAAGTAGTGGAAAAAGCTTGGAATACTCCTGTCAAAGGTATAAATTCCATTGATAGATGGCAAGCTAAAATTAGAAATCTTAGAAGAATTACTAAAGGGTGGAGCCAGAATGTTGAATCTGAGCTCAGACACCTCAAAAGGGACCTCATGAGTGAGTACGATGCTCTAGATGTAAAGGCTGAGACTGAAGAGCTCACTCAAGAGGAGCATGATAGGCTCAAAGTGATTAGAGATGAGATTAGTAAGATCTGGCTTAAACAAGAAACTAAAGCCAAGCAGAGATCTAGAGATAGAGATATTAAAGAAGGTGATAGGAACACAGCTTACTTTCAAGCTATGGCTAACCAGAGGAGGAGGAAAACTTTAGTCCACACTTTGCAAGGTCCTAATGGGCATACCTCTGATAGTAAAGAAATGCTTGACATTGCATCTTCTTTTTATAAGACCTTATTTAGTAAAGAGGAATCCTCTGGTTTTTCCCTCTCTAGTGATTTTTACTCCACCTCTGAAATTGTTACCCATCAGGAAAACTTGATGTTGACAGCTCCTTTTTCTGAAAAAGAAGTAAAGGAGGCCATTGATGGTTCCTACTCTGATGGAGCCCCAAGACCAGATGGCATACCATTTTTCTTTTATCAGAATTTTTGGAACCTAATTAAGAAGGACCTAATGGCTATGTTCCATGACTTTCATGATGGAAAGCTGGATATCTATAGATTAAATTTTGCCATGCTTTCTTTCATTCCAAAGGAACCTGATGCTTCAGTAATGAAGAAGTTCAGGCCCATTAGTCTCCTTAATTGTGCTTTTAAAATCTTCACCAAGGTACTGACTAATAGACTAGGGCTCTTGATGAATAGACTCATTTCGAGTAACCAGTCTGCCTTTATCAAAGGCAGATACATCCTTGAAAGTGTGGTTACAGCTCATGAGCTGATCCACACTATGGCAAAATCTAATAGTAAAGGCCTAGTTCTCAAACTTGACTATGAAAAGGCTTTTGATCGAGTAGGCCTGGACTTCTTATCCCATCTACTTAAGCTCAGGGACTTTGATGATAAATGGGTTAGGTGGATCTGGGATATCACCCACGAGGGCTCTGTGGGTGTTAAACTTAATGACTTAGAAAGCAGTTTCTTTCTTACTGGCAACGGCCTTAGGCAAGGAGACCCTTTGTCCCCTTTGCTTTTAACCTTGTAGTTGATGCCTTGACCAAGATGCTCTCCAAAGCATCTGACAATGGCTTAATCAAAGGCCTGGGGCATGATTTATACCCTGGTGGTGTCATCAGCCTTCAATATGCTGATGACACCATCATGTTCATAGATGGAAACCCTGAGCTTGCTACCAACCTTAAATGGACTCTAACCTGCTTTGAGCAAGTCTCGGGGATGAAAATCAACTATGATAAAAGTGAGATGATCCCTCTCAACCTCAGCCTGGAGGAAACTGAGGGCTTCTCTATCATTTTTGGTTGTCCGGTGGGTTCCTTCCCCATTAAATATCTAGGGATTCCCCTCCATTTTGAAAAGCTCTCCAGGGAAGATATCCAACCTTTGGTTGATAAAATCGTAAAAAGGATAGCAGGATGGAGGGGGAAACTTCTTTCTTACGCTGCTAGAGTGACCCTCATCAAAACCTGCCTAGCTAGTATCCCTATCTATCTCTTATCCTTCTTTAAATTCCCCAAATGGGCAGTAGATCTAATCAACACCCAAATGGCCAATTGCTTGTGGAATGACTTTGAGGGTCACAGGAAAATCCACCTAGCTAACTGGCCATTAGTTACTATGAGACGAGAGTTTGGAGGTCTAGGAATTCCCAACATCCATGACCTAAACATTTGTCTACTTGGATCTTGGATCAAAAGATATGTGCTTGGGGAGGGAACGATTTGGAAGAATATAATTGATGCCAAATACAAACCTTCTCCAAATATCTTTTGCGCTCAGGATAATGGAGCCTCCACCTTCTGGAAAGGTGTTGTTTGGGCTTCTAAAGCTGTCAAGTTAGGGTATAGATGGTCGCTGGGTAATGGTAAAATGGTTAGATTCTGGGAAGATGCATGGTTCGGGGGCACCCCATTATCCATCATCTTCTGGGACCTTTACTCCATTTGTAGGGAACAGGGCAAGACTGTTTGCCAGATTTGGGATGGAGAGGAGATTAAACTCATGTTTAGAAGGTCCTTCTCCCCCAGACTGATGGAACAATGGCATGAGCTTGAAGCTATTGTTTCCAGTATTTGTTTGAGTAATGACACTGATTCTCTAGTTTGGCAATACAACACCTCTGGTACCTACACCACCAGCTCTCTGTATGCAGTTATTAACTATAGAGGAGTAACCCCAGTGTTTATCCCATCTGTTTGGAAGCTGGTGGTGCCCCCTAGAATTCACATTTTTCTCTGGCTTACTACTTATAATAAGATTATGACCAGGGATAACTTGAAGAAGAGAAATATGAACAAGCCACTAGATTGTGTTTTCTGTACTGAGCATGAGTCTGTCCAGCATTTATTCTTTGGATGTACGGTGGCCACCCTAATTTGGAAGGAGATTAGATCTTTCTTTGGAGTGCAGATTGGCACGTCAATCCTTTCTGTTACCTCGCGTTGGGTAGCAGGGAAAACACTTGATGTGCTTAATTCTGTTTCTGCTGCTGTTCTTTGGGCTTTGTGGAAGCACAGTAACAACATTGTGTTTAATGGAGTACTTTGGTTGTCTCTGAAACAGATCTGGTCACTGCTTTTAAGCACAATCAGGAACTGGCCCGTACTGTTAAAGGACCATATGCTAGAGAGGATGGACGCATTCTGCATTCATGTCCAGAAGCTGCTGAGGGAACCTCACCAGATCGAATGGTGATGACGTCTAAGATCTCTTCCTCTACACTAGCAACTAATCAAGCGATGCGCTAGAGCCTCAGCCCTACTTCGACACTGGAGGCCCCTGGATCCCCTGAAGTCGTGCTCCTCCAACCTGCATCTGTCTTCGGCGGGCCTGGAGCTCTCACCACTGCGCTGGGCCTTCTCTAGCTGGCTAGTTTTAGTTGCTCTGTAGTTCCCATCCTCTAGTTTTAAAACTTGTTTTAAGTTTGTTTGTTTCTGGCCTGAATGGCAACTGTAAACCTCTGGTATGTTTTGAACCTGACTGCTCAGGCTTCTTTCGAGTAATGGAGCCGGGGAGGTTCTCCCTGTTGATCTAAAAAAATCTCTGCGCAAAGCAAGCCTCTTCGCTGCAAGTGACCGATGCCTAGATTGAGGATGTATCTCCTTTCCTGATCAGTAGCTTTAGAACATATACAGCCAGACCTTGCAAATCCGGCCCCTCAAACGTCCACGGAAGCGCCTGGACGCATCCGCGGACAGTGACCGGTCACGCCTCAAATAATGCATTCTACATCTGAACACCTCAAATCTCATATCTCAAATCCATACAACCCATGCAACTACTACGTCGATGCATTACACACATCGTCCGACAACTCCATCACTACTAACATGCCATCGGACTACCAAAATTTGGCATTTTGTCTATGGTGGAGAGCATCCACGGCTGCCCTTGCCCTTCCCGGCGCCCTTGCCGTCCTTGTCGTGGAAGTACCGGTCGGAGACGCAGTACGAATCGAGCCGGATCTGCTCATCGCCGTAGCTGTCCTCGCCGTTGCTCACCTCCTTCTCCTCCTTCGGTGGCAATCCGGCCATTTCACGGATCGCCCAATTCTGCTCGCGGACGAGGGCGCGCGTGTTCCTCCGCTGCCGTTTCTTCAAAATGCGGGCGTGGATGGCTTCCTCCTCCGCGTCCGCCCGCTCCGCCGCATCAGCCGCCTCCGCCTCCACCATTTCCTCCGCGAGAAAGGCCTCGGCTACCCTTATCCTCTCCTTCCCACGGCGGGCAGCCCGTTCCCGGTGGGACTCGAAGTCCACCCGCCGGGACATCGATGATCCCACCCCAGAGGAACCGAGCGCCCTTTGAGCGGACGCTATGGAGTCGCGGCGGACAGATCCTGCCGTCAGCCGGGCGCTGTCCTCGCGGGAGCGGTGGAGTGCAATGTGAACCGCCATTGCCTCCTCCACTCCGCACGGGACGACCCCCCCCCCCCCCCAGTCGGTGGATCCGGACTGGTCGGAGTCGGATCCGCTGCCCTCCATGCCGGAGAAGGCCGGAGATCGCCAGAGGTGAGGTAGGGTGGCGGATGGGAGTGGAGTGAAGTGGCTAGGGTTTGGTCTGGCCAACGGATGAGGACGAATATATGTGGGGTAGATGCGGGCCAGCGTGGGCCAGTGCGGGCCAGGCGGGCGTGCCCGGGCTCCCCCGTATTCGCCCCATATTTGGGCTGGATATGAGGGGTGTCGATCAGCCCGGGCGTTTGAGGCCCTTTTGAGGGGTCCGGCTGGGTCGATTTTTTGTGACCGGTTGATGACCCGACGGCCTACCCGGGCGTTTGAGGCGGGTTTAAGGGCTCCGGCTGTAGATGCTCTTATGGCGGACTGTGCTAGGTGTGCTTTCGTTGAACAAAGAACCCTAAATTCCAACGCAAAAAAAAAAAAAGATCACACACTCACACGTCTGTCCAACGACCGAGACACGCTTACCACATGTTTGGTAGGCTGGATCCCCAATCAGCCCCTGTGATCCAGTTTTGGCCCGTTTAGTTGCATGTGTTTTTCGTTAGGCCTATATCACACAGAAATTAAAGCAGCGTTGTGAATCAGAAGGAACGGTTGAATCGGACATTTTTTGTAGTCACGCCGAGCTAGCCAAGCAAGCTTAAGTGGTGGTTCTTGCATGTGAGCTGGTGCGGCCTGCTTTGCACGTGCTCTATTGTACGCACTTTCTTAATCTCCTTCACCTAACTCATTTTAATCTACATAATGGTGTTTCGATTCGACATAAGTTTCACACACACACAAAATATTCATGTTTGAAGCTTTTTTAGATCAATTGTCAAATTCGCCAGACATGGCCGACCATTTGAAATTTTCTTAAGTACTAGCTTCATCTTGTTATTTCGCACAACTTTCCTGCTGTAAGTTTTCTGTTCAGACACTCGTGGACGTACACGAGTAGATCTATATCTTTCAACTTACTTTACTATGGTGTTCATGTGTGCATGTTAGTTTAGACGAATTTTGGCAAATTCATCATGCATGGTCGATCATTTGAAATTTCCTTTGACCATTCACTTCATCTTTTTGTTCCACACAACTATCATGTTGTAATTTTATTTCAACGCACATAGACAAAGTTCTTCTACTGTTTAAGTGTGAGGTAAGTTCATCGCATGAACCAAAGGTGAGTTTTATTTTGCAAGAAATAAGAGGTGAGATTAATCATCTATGCGCATGTAACTAAACAACACAACCTAATGTTGCATCTGGAGAGCACATACATGAAACCAAACAGACTTACGTATATTCCTACTCAGCTAGCCTGGAGGGGAGGCATGCAACCAAACTCAGTTCAGAACATGGCCCAAAGTCTGTATTTACTCAGCCAGGCTGAGCCGAGACACAGATGTGAGGAGGCCAAAATTTATGCACGTATCTAAACATGCCCTTAGAGCATGAACTACGTGCACACCGATGTAAGGAGATGATCACCATCCATACTCTCGGCTTAAAGAGCAAATCTAATAGAGTTGTCATATAACCATCCTCCAAAATGCTTTTAGAACATGAACTACATCCACATGCATCTCATCAACGCACGACAGCAGTCGCGCCCAGGGGCGGCCGCACACAGCAAGTTCGAGGCTGCGACGGCTGTGGCCGCGCCACCCAACCGTGTCTAAGTCGTCACCAACACGTGTATACACCCCATGGCACCTTCTCTCCAACTTTTTTCATTGGACCATGATGTCTCTCTTCTCAAACACCCGTATTTTATACAAGCACCACAAAGCCACTAACACATATGGGACGCTCAATTTTGCTTTGTGGTAGCATCCAAGCCTATCTAGCTTGCGAAGGCAATGATCTTTGATAGTCCGGGGACCACGAAATAATTTTTATTATGTTTGTGATGCTTTGTACTTATGATTAACTTTTATAATATATTTGAGTATTTTTCACAAAAGGGAAAATGGCCAGTGTAGGGAAGCTTTTTAGCTGACGAAAAACGTAATTTTCAGCTTTGTTTATCTTCAGTTGTACTGCACGGTTCACATATGCCATATGTTTTTGTGAAGCGTTTTTTTTTTTTTTTGAAGAATACAAAAAACAAAGGTTACAAGGGTTTAGTTGTCCAGTATAATTAGGGTCAAATCCAAAGAAAGCACCGTAGGGGCACCACTAAAGTATAAGTTGACTACATGTGGAAGTATGTTGCAACGGAGGATACAAGTATGCTACTATGGAAAGTACAAATGCACCAGGCACAAAGTACAAGTATACCAACATGGGACAGATAAACAACACATAGGGAGTACAAGTATAGAACCGTGGGAATTACAAATACACTATGGGGAGACATACATGTATACTACTATGGGAAATACAAGTTACATCGATAATTTTCCTATAATGGGAAATACAAATTCCATCGATGAAATTTTCCTATAACATATACATGTACATATGAGGAGTTCATCGCAAAAAAGTGCTAGATCAACATGAGATCTAATTTATGTATATCAACGCGAAAAACACAAGGTGAAAATGGTTTGTATTTTAAATGCTAGGTTCAAAAGTTATTTCAACTTGCATGGATAAGCACTATACACAAGGACAACTATACTATCGTGTGTATCACGTCTTGTCACCGGAAATATTTAGGTAACCTTCGCTGCCACTAACTAGTGTCTTCCAAAGAAGCGAGGGCACCAACTAGAGCAGGAAAAAAAGGCGATGCCCGGGGTAATTGGATCCAAATAAGATTAATCTTACTACTTGATAATAAGCAAACCCACCCTTATACGTTTATGCAATTATTGGATAGAAGATACAACTTATGCATATCCATAGACTAGACATCGATCAAAGAGAAGAGTGCGCATAATCAATTCTCGCTGCATTAATAGGGCATGAAAAAAAATCGACCTATCCGATGCAAGTTGGCGTCAATTATACTAGTACCAAATGAAGAACAAATGCAAATGCAATGCTTGACGATTGTTGAATTCAGAAGAAAAAACATGCGATGGCGATGATTTGAGGAAAGACCCATCACAAATTATGAAAATTCACTTTGGCACATGGGAGTATATGCTCCTGCCATCGGAAAACAATTTTCAAAACGTAGAAAAAAGAATAAATAGTTGACGTGTACATCTTGATATTCTATGTGCGCACGCTGAAACCCAATTTTTCTGTGGCTGGTGTAAAAAGACAAAAAAATGTCTCGTGAAAAGCACTTTTTAATACTGAATTTTATCTTTTTCACACGCAACACATAATTTTTCTTTTTTTTAAACGACTTTGTGCGCACGTAGAATGTCGAGATGTATGAGCAAAACATTTTGTTAGAATTTTGTGATATTTCAAAATACAATTAAAACGCATTTTGAAAACCAGAGCATATGGCCCCGGGTGCCAAAATGCCCCTCCCAAAATATTATGCATAGTTTAGGATTTTCTCCCAAAATATTATGCATAGTTTATGATTTTCTAGTGTATTGATAGCTATCCATTGTATTTACTTACACTTAATTAAAATCATGCACTCTAGAACTCTCAAACAACTTTGGAGGTCTCTGTCGTGATATTTAAGGATACTAGATAGACATAAAAGGCATGCAATTCATCTAAGTGATACTTATTAATATGCGAGGACATGATCTTCAAAAAAAATTGATCTACAAGAAATCAATTCAATTAGAATGTTTGAATAAATTTAGTATAAGTGCATTTTGTAAGACTGATAATTGTACGAAAAATAGTGTATCTTAATTTTGGATGCATTATCTAGTTCATTCCCATGATATAATACAAAAATTATGCCAATTGAAACTGAGTTCCGAGAATGAGTTATAAAGAAGTAAAAAAGTTTAGTATGAATAAGCGATAATCGTTTATTTTAACTTACCATGGATCAATAATTTGCAAAAAAGTTTTCATTTTTGTTATAATATAGGTATCTTGTAAAATTACTAAATAGAGTTAAGAAAAAAATAGCCTCATATTTATTTGTTTAAGTAACAATTGAGCAAAGGAGTTAGATTATTAGCTAATATATGTTTAATAACAATATACTGGAATATTAAAATGTTGCTACAACAATGATTAGATGTTAGTATCATTCATCTTTGAAGGAAATATGCCCTAGAGGCAATAATAAAATGTAATTATTTATTTTTCATATCCATAATTGAGCTTATATTTCTGTGCTATAACTGCGATGGTCCTTGAAAATGAGATTCAGAGGTAAACCGATTCGCACGTGTGTAAACATAAATACCAAGCAGTTCAGTAGTCTCGCCTCGACTAGCCCATGTATTGCAAGATGATCTCGTTTTCCTAATCATAGGACATATGTGTAATCGATCCATCGCATAAGACGACATTGTAAGAGCACCTCCAACATTGGATCCGTAGAGGAGTGGAGACGACCGTTACGGGCGGAGTAGGGCCGCCAACCAACTGGAACCGGGCGACGGAGGGCGCAGTGTGGAGTCTTTGATTCGACAGTACGACTGGGCTTCGGTGGGTGTCCGGAGCGGCAAAGACGAGCGGTGGAGTAGTCACGGAGCAGCGGGACGACGGCGGGCGAATTCGTGGTGGCGGCGATCGGGGACAGAGACAGTGGTGCTAGGAGGGATATCCAGGCGGCGGTGGGGCGTTCGCGCACAACTATTTTTGGTTTGCAGCAGCAGCCCGCGTGCCGCAAATGCGCGACATGCCCTGTCCTTTTTTGGGTTGAACAATTTTTTTTCAAACTTCTACAACATAGGAAGTTGTTGGATGGTGTTTCTTGGGTCCCAAAACCCGAAAAACTGTTAGGCCCTAAAATAGGGCTGCTACGTAGATGCTCCAAGACTATTTAATCATTCATCCATCAGTGCCATCTACAATATTTTCCATATGTGATATGTTGATTGTGATGTGTTAGTAATCCCCTGTGGCCATGGGCCGAGGCAAACCTTGCATCCATGTGCATTGGTATTAGCTTTGCTTAATTGAATGGTATCTGTATGTGTTATTCGCAGCAGATTTCTCTCTTGTCTTTTTCTCGTTCTAAAGCTCCGCACGAACCCAAAACCCCTTAGATCAATCCAATAGGAGGTAAAGTGTAGGGAAGCGTTGAAGGCTACACCTAATGCTGGTGATAGTAACGATTAGTACAGTAGCCAAAAGCAACTCCTTGGGGACCATGAGATGCAACCATTAAACGCCCAATGTGTTGGCCTGGAGAAATCCTTAATAACTAAGGTAACCCTGCATGACGGTAAGGGCGTTTGTTGAACAACAGACTGACGGTGCAAGTTGCTAATCAGCCGTGATATTATTTGGACGCATCCCCCACATTTACAAGTGAGAACACATCATACCGGTGACTACCACGACCATGTTGAAAATGAAGAAATGATCCTAAGTGCAGCTATACGGTGGTAAGTAAAGTCCTCATGTCCTAGCCTATTTCATATCATTGAGCTCTCTCCGTACAAATTGCTATATTTGGTATGGGAATCAAAACTTATAATGACAACAATAGCTTGCTTGAATCTCTGTCTATCAGCAGAACTTCCCTTAGTTTCAATACCTAGGGTCAACCTTGGGGGAAAAGGTAGGGACTATCTGCATCCGAAACCGGATCAAAGGTGATCACCTTCCTAGGTTGCTATGCAAAATTGCATATCCCAAAAAGTGTGGCATGTGGTTGGTGTGTCTTTCTTGATCGATGGCGAAAGAGAATAAAGTGGCTTGGAGATAGCAATGATAGGGGATCTAGATCTTGCATTACAGGCAACAAGTTCAATGTTGAGCATGACTTACTTTAAGACGTCTTTAGTGGAGATAGAAGAGGAGAATGTGTGAGTGGGTACGTAAGAGTTTAATATTGTGGTCAGTCAAGTTGTGGGTCTCTTCTCTTCTCTTTGTTACTTAGTACAATGTTTCTTTACCGATGTATTGTCATATCGATCGGACCCCCTCCTTCCCAATGGTTTCTCGCTTTTTGTACGAATGTATGTGTTTATAACTTTTTGTGCAATGCTTATACAACTATACTCCTTATGATATGGACTATGGCACGTGGTAATAAGTGCATAACAATGTCCCTTTTGCACGAACATACGGTTAGATTTTACCTGCTAAATATGGGTTATACATGACAACTTACTGACAAGTATAATTAAGTTTGTAGATGTTGGCACATTATTCTAAAGTTAATAAATGTATTTCTTTTACTAAGTTAATGTGTTTAAAACTGTAAAATTTATTGTAATTTATTTTCTACATATGGATGTTTATCATCTATTGGATATCCTGCACAATCTTTTTTAGGAATAACCATAAGGTTGGCTTGTTTGGTGGATAGGACATGGATTTGAAATTTTGTACAAGTCGCTTAGAGAAGGTTTGTTGAGGGAGGGGTAGAGAAGGTGTCCATTTTGTTGGGAGGAATGAAAAATTATTGAACACATGAATAACTAGTATTATCAAAAGATATGTGTGGCCTCTACAAAAGATATTTGTACAATTTTCGAAATTGTTGCTATATGACCCTTTGTATAGCATTGATGTACACAATTATGTCAGCCTAGCAGTCCCTTGCTCCACCAATGAGTTTGCCTGGGTATCTGTCATTTGAACCGCGGCACCATTTGCCTGGTCAATTGGTTCTATAGTAACTTTATTTGGCCTTCTTGTGCCTCTCCTGGCCTTTTCAGCCCAGTTGATAAGGCCTTCAGTCACATTGTCATCAAATATAGTCTTCTTGAAAGAATTCCCCATCTACACAAAACGATGAGACAAAATCCGAATAAAATGATTGATAAGAATATAATTTTGATCATGTCAATACAGACCTTTACAACGGTATCAATATGTGAAAAGAAGCTTTGTATTTCTCAAGAATGGCTACTCATAGGTAAATTTCAAGACAAAAATCCATTGAATCAAAACAAAACTACAATTTTATCTAGTTTATGAATTGTACTCACATGAGAGACGATAGCGTATAGTGGTAGGGTGCTGTAACCACAAAGGAGTTGACAGATTACACTGAAAGAAGGAAAAGTGATGAGTATGTTCTTAAGATTTCTCAACACAATGGTGCTATTATTGTGATTTCTATTGTACCTCATGACAATTCGAGTAATAACATATGCTGGTTTCCCCATGATGCATGATTTAAAACCGTATGTCACCTGCAAGGTTGATAAATGCAAGAGTTAGTTCTACTTTTGTTCATTTGATTCCAATTTGGAACTAGCAAATCCAAAACTTATAATCTATGTGAGCTCATGATTGTTATGATACTCTCTAATACATCAAGTAAATTTGGCCGAGTACAAATAGAGTACTTATTGTTCTTACCAAGAGCCAGAAGAAAATTGCAATTTCAAATGCATTTTGAAATAGGACGACATGGATCAATAGAAGGACTAATTTAGGCCGATGGAACCAAAAGAAGTCATCTGAAGGGGCAACTACTAAATGTCCTTGAATAGCCGTATGCTTTTGGGCAACCTCATAAGCCAATTCCGTAATGATGTGCTCCATCTTACTTCCTACAACAAGTAGCATCTGCCAAACACAAATACATAAGTTGATGTCATGACCCTGCCTTTTTTCGAGAGCATCCTTAGTTTGAAAGTTCGTTTTGGAAGTCATATGAAGTCATATAACTATTATTCAGTCCTAATAAGCATACATGCAGAGGAATTTCATTTTTTGTATTTTTTATAGATAATAAACATGTTTACTTACAATGAATGGAACCAAGGTTATCCAAATGTAGACATACCACCCTACAATGACGTTAAACAAGAGTGGAGTTATTTTCACACACAAAATATTGTCTAGTGAACGTAGCCAAAATAAATTTATAAAAATATATTTGGTGATAATTTAATCAAATAAGAGTTATGTAAGTGGATCAGAACTTATGACCTCTAGTGATACATACCTTGAACATTCAATAGTAGGAATATCATCAGCATGGCCCAAAGGTACCAACTACATAAGCATAACATGGACATTAATTTGTTATCTTTCTCTATTGGCAATTGATATGGACATTGTAAATGATTTAGAAGAAGATAGGTCACATATTTTGTAATAATAACATTGAGCATTTACCTGATACCAACAACCTTCTTAAAATCAAACTCCAAAGCTCTAATCATGTAACTATAAAAGTTGAATTTTGGTGTCCTCTCGCAGTGTTTCTGTGAAAAGGAATGAAGCTTATATACAAGTTTCTTCTACTAAAAGTGTACACCAGAAAACATACAAGTGACTTATATATATCGATGAAAATGTAGGTCTATAACCATGATGAAACCAAGTCTCATTGTTGTGTAGTCCTCCTCGGTGACCGATCCATAGAATTGTTTGAAGAAGGATCGCTAAAGAGAGATGATGAGTTGTGTTATACCCCAATTCCAAAGTAAAGAAGAAATGCAATACGTTTTGATCCTTATGACACAAGAGAAAAGCATACCATCCAACCAAATATCCTTGATCGTTTTCTATGACCTTTAAAGTGGTCTTGAATAAATTTGAATTCTCTAACATGCTTGATCATTTGAGGTGCTGCAAGTTAGGACTCAACATTCATAAGCAGATAATATAACACAGCTTTATATTGAACAAAACTTGTGAAGTCATCGTTAGCTAAGCTAGCAAAGTATTTGCATCATACCACCACTATCGTTTTCTTGGATCTTGGCCTCCCAATGTCGCCAATTTCTCGTCTGGACAACAATTACCATGGTAATTAGAAAAATCACAATAGACTAATTGCTCGTCTGGACAACAATTAACAACAAACATCTAGTTGGAGTTTTAGTTAATACGTACTTGTGCAATTCCTAGAAGAACTGTAATAGCACTGAGAAGGAAATGAGTGACGGCCAACACGAAGATAAATATGTGTAGTTGATGAATAGCTTCAGATGAAAGCAATGGAACTTTGCCCTGCATGGCGTCAAATGAATCACTGGATAAGTATAACGTGGAACGGGTCAAAGAAGAAAAATACTCCAAAAAATCTGAAGTACCAAAATTTTGGAAAAGTAGAGTATGACAGACAAAATCAAGCACGTCCGATGCCAATTCAGTTGTACGTACCTTCTTGAGGCAGTATTCGTCAGAGGAGGCACCTCCAGCCAGGAGGCGCCTCGCCCCACCCATCACGCCGGTGAACACGGCGCCGCCGAGGTGGTCCGTCTTGTGCGGCGGCGGCTTGCAGGGCAGCAGGTGGTGCATGATGCTCTGGCTGACGCACAGCTTCCCCATGGGGCCCTGGAACACGGTGAGCAGCAGCGAGATGAACCCCAGCAGCATCAGCTCCTCCTTCACCTTGAGGAGGGCCTCGTACAGCGGCTTCTTGCGGCTCCTCATCAGCCTCTGCACCAAAAGAGGGAGCAACAATGTTCAGCTGATGGTCGATTGGACAGCTTCCTGGTCTCGCTGTATCCCTCTCATGGCGGACGCACGCACGTACCTTGCCTAGGCGGTGGAGCAAGCGCTCGAAGAGCAAGGAGATGATGACTATGACGGAGCAGACCGACGCCACTATCCATGTCGGCGTGAACTCGAGCGGCTTGGCTTTCCCTCCTCCGCCGGCCATGGCGTCCCGAACTTGGTCAAGAATCAAGGTCACACAGACACCTTCTCGTAAGAATGGAGTGGCAGGCAAGACCTGCTCTTGATCAATGTATAGATATACAGACGAAGTTACTACATGGTCATATTTGACTTGGCACGATCAGAGCAATTATATTCCAAGCTGCGCACCAGAAAGCAAGAAACAACCTGTTACCTTCCTAAATACTACTATTAAAAAAACAAGAAACAACCTGTTACTTACCTAAATACTAGTACTATTATTCCACTGACATGTCCCATGTGATCAATTACAATTGCAAAGAGTGCTCTTCTTTCCGTTTCTTGATCAAGTTACAATTTTCAGTCCACCACACTAGCTACTATTAACGAACTGGAAACTTGTTAAAAAATAGTCTAGTATGGGTTGTTGGTTAATTTCTTGCCGAACTTCAGTTGCTGTAGTGTGGCTTTTAGTAACTTTCTGTCAACAATGAGCCACTTTTGGTTGCCGCGAAACAACGACAAGGTCATATATCCGAAATTTTCAAATGTACAGTCATAATTCTGGTTTTTCTTTATGAACGGTTTAAAAAGAACTCGAGACCTAGCCCAGGGTTGCTCCCTCTCGCTTTCGTCACACACGACAAGGTCATATATCCGAAATTTTCAAATGTACAGTCATAATTCTGGTTTTTCTTTAAAAATGGTTTAAAAAGACCTCAAGACCTAGCCCAGGGGTGCTCCCTCTCGTTTTCGTCACACATGTAGATGTAGGTTGGAGGTCTTCGAAGTTTAGCACTAAAAAACAGTGTTGACTAGCTTCTTCTTTTGTTAACAGGTAGTTGTATTATTTTAGCTTATCTGGAAGCAAAGGCACCATTGAAATAGCTATTTTTTCTGAAAAAAAACACCATATTGGAAATAACACTCTGGTTTGCATTCACACACAAAAAAACATTCCTAAGCGTATAACATTGTGGTCATTATTTATACGAATATGCTAGTAATTTGTTAAAATTACACAAAGTGCAAAATAATATTCATTAAATATAACATCCATGAGGACGGGGGTTTATCCTCGTTTCAATAAATAAAAAATCATCTACTTCTTATCTTATGTACCAAATGATCTATTTATTTATTCATTGATAGTCTTCAGTGTTAAACTGTTAATTTAATTGTGTGCTATTTTTTTGCAGGCGTGCATTCTACATTTCTACTTCGTCGGCAATTATAGAACGGATGTACTATTACCAACAAAATTTGTTATGACGTGTGGATGTGGCCTATGAAAAAAAACTCCAACAAATCTGAAGCAAGATTTAGTTCCATGTTACTTAGCGAAGAAGGTGGACATCAATATACAAAGTGAAACTCTAGCCATTATTTCTTATCTCTACCCATTATTTCCGTAGTCACATGGCGTGGAAGAGACTTTGGCTAAATAGCTACAAAGACTTGTATCTTTTGACGAGAGCAATGTTGTCCAAGTCAGTTTTTGTTTTCTATCAGCTTAACAGACTTGACCAATAGCAGGCTGCTAATGTGTGAACAAAGACCAGTTGGCATCCTGGTTCCACACACCGAATCAAGTAGCTACTCCTTCTTCACACTTGGAGGGAATAAGGTTTATGGGTAGCGCGTCAAGCTAACCTCTACATGGGAGGCAATAAAATTTCTTCATGTGATGAACATTGGTGCAACTTGCGCCAAACCGGCAAATGTGGTTGTTCGATGACACCAATAGTCAATAGACCCTTGGTGAGTTCTAAGAGAGAACTACTAGTGCAATGTCCATAATATTTAATAACATGATTCACCCGCTCTTAATAATATTTACATCATTAGTGTACTATGGATGATACTCCCTAATTGATATAAATCTTGGAGTGAAATATTGCCTCTACTTTTCAAACATAAAATAACTAGACTGGACGGACTAACTTGGTCGTGTAGATTCAACTAAGGAAGTGTTTATCTACCAAACCGCGTGCTTTGAAAATTTGAGATGAATTGGTCATACTATGCATGCACCTAGCTAGATTTCTATATGGGTGACGGTGTCTTGGAACTAATTAAGGAAGAAGAGTAGTTGGTCGTCGAATGCAATAAGATACCTGGTGGGGGTGCATCTGGTGCGGTAGCTAGCCCTGTGCATGCAGCTACAGATGATTGTTAATCGCCCATTTGCCCTAGTTGCACATGACGTATATGCTTGACTGACAGCAAGGAATAAGACCAGTTCTAAAGGCAGCTACAGAAATAATTGCAAGTGCCTTTGAGTGCACATTCCGCGGATACTTAACTGATGACTGTATTAGTGTGCGTGCGCATATTAATCGTCGAAAGACGACTAGAGGGCCGCTAGTCTAGTCAAGTCAACCGAACTCTCATTGCGCAAAAAAAAGTCAACCGAACTCTCTACCCGCTTCTTTGGACATGAGGATATGGCTTTGAGGAAGATGTCAACTAGCCAACCAACTGAAAGCACATGAGGGTATGGCAAATCCATCCCTCCCCTGGGTCAGTCATGACGTGATAGTGATGATCGTAGTGCAAATCTGAGGCAGGATGGTGATTAACTGTGACACTGAGTCATGTACTGAGATGCCAGCGTACGCGTGCATCCTTCGATCGGAGATGCATATAGATCACACGCGCACACTTCTCACATGGTTGTCTCATGATCAAAACATGTTTACGACAATGAACGGTGACTGGTAAGGCACCTTAACAAAATCGCGCAAGCAAAAAAGATAGATTAGCACAGAATTTATTCAACCAAGAGAAAACCCTTTACATGTGCAGCATTGCACATCCGAACCTTGAGCCATGTTGACACCCGCCATAGCGAGTTTTCTCGCCTCTCTTCCTTCTTTTCCTTTAGCGATCTCTTGATGACTAGAGAACTCTTCCTTCTTTACATTTAGCGATCGCTTGATTACTAGAGAACACGGGAAACTCTCATGTGTGTTCTTATTCCTGTCGCTTTTCCATACCATCAGGTGTAGCATGCTTTATCTATTTATACATGCATAAGCATGTACTAAGCATTGTCGAATGACAAACGGCAGTGCTTACTCATGGTATTTAATTAACCTGCACTAAGTGAATGCATTTATGCATGAAACGCCCATATGCTTCTTCATGCCAATTAAGATTCATTCACTAGCACATGTATGGTTTCTCTTATTTTTCATGCGTTGCTCATGTGGTAACTCCATACATACATCTAATAAATGCATTCTTAATCCATTAGTCTAGCAACCATCACACTAAGACCCTTAATATTAAGAATTGTTTCTGTAATTTACATGGGCCATATTATGTTAAATTAATTTAACAATCTCCAACTTGGCCCTTGTAAAGACTTGACGAATCGATAAAATTTTAGGTGCACATTTTTCATCAAAAATTTGTCAAGTATCGTTAATCTGAATTGAGCCAACAGAATCATCACTACTAGAATCTGGAATTTCGCCCAGTTTAAAATGTTTGCCAAGTGCATTTTTTCGGGGAACTGGGCAAAGAAATCTTTGCTGAGTTTTTTTTTTTTTGCACTGGACAAACAAATCTTTGCCGAGTTTCCTTTTTTTTTTAACTGGGCAACGAAATCTTTGCCGGGTTTCTTTTTTTTTTTAACTGGGCAAAGAAATATTTGTTGAGTTTCTTTTCTTTTTGAACTGAGCAAATAAATCTTTGCCGAGTTCCTTTTTTTTTGCACTCAGCAAACATTTATTTTTTTTCTTTTTAAATTTTCTTATCACTCTCTTTGCCGAGTGTTTTTTTATTGCACACGGCAAACATTTATTTATACTTTTTGTTTTCTTCTCCTTTCTCTTGTTTCTTTTCTTTTATACATTATATTTGTTTCCTCTTTCCTTTTATGCTCTGTTCTTTTCTACGTTGTTTATTTTAAATTTTTATTTTTTTTCTATTTCCTCTCCCTCTCTCAATATTCTTTTATAGGCATTATGTGAATTTTCTAGGCATTATACATTTTAGTGAATATAATAAAATTTTACAGTGTAAATGAATAAAAAAGTTGGGTTGAAAAAACATAATTGTGTTCTTGAGTCTATGTTTAGGCGATCTCCACGGATGAGGTATGAAGGCGATGCGACCATTGTTTCATCCATTGGCCTTGAATTTTTTTTCTACACTCAAGATACATCATTACTTGATTCATGTAAAAATTTGGAATCTTTCGGGGTTTGTTTTTTATATTTAAATCATTAAGTGCATTTCTAAACATTTAACGGATGTAATTCAAATTTAAACTATAAGTGTGTGAAAAAGTTGGTAAGGTTTGGTAGAAATGTCATATTTGTGTTCTTGGGTCTAGGCCTTACACAAGAAAAAGAAAGGAACCCCAAACATGAGGGTGCCAAGA
The DNA here is from genome assembly GCA_039707655.1 of Elymus sibiricus. NCBI lineage: Eukaryota > Viridiplantae > Streptophyta > Magnoliopsida > Poales > Poaceae > Elymus > Elymus sibiricus. Next base: position 62,578,078 of record CM077665.1, read on the forward strand.
CGTACTTGACCCCAAACATGTAGTTTACAAATTCCAAAGAGTAAAAATGAACCCCAAACATGAGGATGCCAAGAAAAATACAACAGTTGTGATGTACATTATTTATAAACTAGACCATCTCCGAGGTAGAAAACGTGTTTTCGAGAGAGAATGGGTGAGGCGACGCGACTGTTGCTTCATCCATTGGTATTGATAATTTTTCTGCACTCAAGATACAATATTACTTGATCCATGTAGAAATTTGGAATCCTTCAGGTACATTTTGCTATATTAAGCCATTCAGTGCATTTCTAGACATTTAACTGATATAATTCAAATTTGAACTCCAAGTGCGTGAAAAGGTGGGGAAAGTTGGGTTGAAAAATCATATTTGTGCTCTTGAGTCTATGTTTAGGCCTTATACAATAAAAGGAAAAGAACTCTGGACATGAGGGTGCCAAGACATGACCCTGAACATGTAGTTTTTCGTTCTACAAATTCCCCAAAATGCGAACGAACTCCAAAATGAATAAAAATTGGCATGGTGCCCTCATACGACACCTTCATGCTGTGGTAAAATTTTACAAAGGTTTGGCAAAAGTTGTGATGTACATCGCTTGAAAACTAGACCATCTCCGATGAAGAAACATGTTTTCGAGAGAGAATGGATCTAGTTTGAAGGCGAAGAGACCGACGCTTCATCCGTTGGCATTTAAATTTTTTCAACACTCAAGATACATCAATACATGATCCATGTAAAAATTTGGAATCTTTCGGAGTTTGTTTGCTATATTTAAGCCATTAAGTGCATTTCTAGACATTTAATGAACATAATTTAAATTTGAACTGCAAGTGCATGAAAAAGTGGGCAAAGTTTGATTTAAAAATCATATTTGTGTTCTTGAGTGTATGTTTAGGCCTTATACAAGAAACGGAAAGGAACTCCGAACATGAGGATGCCATGACATGACCCCAAACATGTAGTTTTTCGTTTTACAAAATTCGAAAAATGCAAACGAAATCTGAAATGTATAAAAATTGGCATGGTGCCCTCATATGACACCTACATTCTCTGGTAAAAAATTGAGAAGGTTTGGGAAAAGTTGTGATGTACATCGCTTGAAAACTAGACCATCTCCGAGGAAGAGCGTGTTTTCGAATGAGAATGGATTTAGTTTGAAGGTGAATAGACCGACGCTTTATCCATTGACATTGATTTTTTTGAGCACTCAAGATACATCAATACATGTAAAAATTTGATATCTTTTGAAGTCCAATTGCTATATTTAAGCCATTAAATGCATTTCTAGACATTTAATTGACATTATTCAAATTTGAACTGCAAGTGCTTGAAAAAGATGAAAATGTTCGGTTGAAAAATCATATTTGTGTTCTTGAGTCTATATTTAAGCATTATAAAAGAAAAAGAAAACAATACCAAACATGAGGATGCCAAGACTCGACACCGAACAAAGAGTTTTTTGGTTTTTCAATTAAAAAATAAAAAACTCTAAAAAATCTGAAATTTGACAAGTAGGAAGTAAACTAGCCAATGTTTGTTGACAAAAAAAACATAGAGCTTTCTAATGATATTTTGTCTGTTTTCATTATATTTCAATCCGTAAAGGAAGCACATGATTTGCTTTCTTCTGATTGGCTAAGAGAAAGCACACTCTCAACCAATCAAAGATAGGCATGCGGATCAATGAGGTGGCAAACTGGTAGCCACGCATCTCTCTCCTTCTCTCTTCATCTTTCTCTTTGTTTCTTATATCTCACGGACGTGCTTCATCCTCAGAAAATTCGATATGGCTCATACCATCATATAGAACCATTATCTGAGCCGTTGGCACACCTCGGGATATATGCGTGCAGCTGTATTCATCCAGGTATTGTGATTGTGGATTCATTACTGAACAGTGACACTGACCGTTGTCTGTTGTCCATTATGGCGCGGGCCCATGTGGTCTACTACGGTCTAGCCGTCCACTCGTTTTCATGGACTGGTCAACTGTAGCAACTGGTCCGCTCGGCTGTTATCTGGAGGTTATCTTCTCTTAACGCATCCCATTATCCCGTGCACAGACGCATCCCAATGGCTTCAATTCAAATCTGTGCCTACCTGCTGACTACTACATACACCTGTAATGCACGTAATCTCTATTAAGTTTGCACACCATGTATTGGTCTGTAGTTACAAGCACTCTTGCTAATCACAGCGTCACAACCGCTCTTGCTAATCACAGTGTCACAACCACTCTTGCTAATGACAACAGTACTCACAACCACTCTTGCTAATCACAGCTTCACACAAGTTACAGCGACATTCAAATATGTGTTTCCTACATCTCGCCCCATCCGCGCCAACACATTTTGCCTGTCGCACCTGTTCTTATGATCAACGACACCAAAGTTGCTGCATTTGCTCTCTCTGCGGGCAAGTTGTTCTTTTTGTGCCCTTGAATTTTTCAGATGCTACAAAATCTACTCCTCTTGCTCATGCGAATGTCAGCTAAGTGGCCCCAATCTGATCACGGATGTATAGCCGTGCTTGATTCCGGATGTATTAAACAGTCACGGATGTTCTATTTTCCCGAAAACACAAAACCTAAACCGAAGGCACCCAATTCAGTGTACTCCATTCAGTCAACGATTCGTCGATTCCAACTGAAACCCTCCTCTTACAAGAAATCTACATATCATGAAACCCCCTGACATGGATTTTTTGCTCATCATTTATTTATTTTGTATAGGTTGTTTTCACCTTGCATATCCTTCTGCAGGCAATCGACAGCCCCAGCGCATCAAAACACTGCACAAAACTACCCTAATTGCATGACGGAAAAATAAAAAATAACACCAAAAACAGAGCCGCACAAGCAACACTGCCCATACACTGTCCAACCAGCTTGCCGCCACATCCTTTTCGGCAACACAAACACATTCACCTCGAAGCTATGCTCACACAAAAACATGCAAATGCAATCAAGCACAGACTAACGACTCTGTACAAACCGTCTAAAAAAGCTAATCTCAGGAAGACCACTCAGTCAGTACAACACCTACATTTCTTTTTTCAGAAAAATATTTAAGCAGAGAGCAACAAGTGTCACCTAACCAGCAAAACGATTTTCCTATCGCAGCACCAAGTCTACAGCAACATCAATCCCTAATTTCTTTTTTCATACCTCATCACGACACATCACAAAAACTGATTACCATCAACCACATCAGGGATTCAGACAAGTTCAGGCCGTACCTCTTATTCCAACCCGCCGCCTGCAGATCTGACTTCCCGGACTCCGCCGGGGTGCTGCCACTACTGACTTCGCCATCGAGGTCGCCGCAGCTGTATTGAGCAGCCACGGAAGAATTGCGCTGGCCAGCGCCCCTAGTCCCAATCTCGCTTCTCTCATCTTGACTTGCCTCCCCCGGCCGCAGCGCTTCCTGAAAGATTGGCAACCTGCGCACGAAATGAAAACAACACGCGGCGGCAAGGAGGGACGTTATTGCCTAGGAGAGAACAGAGCCCGCTGCCGGCGAGGCGAGCACGACAACCGAGAGGAAAGACGGCACAGCGTCGAGGGAGGGAGGGAGGGGGGGGGTCCATGTCCAACGCAAAAACTGGACTACCGGTCCACTCTGTCCACGCCGTCATCCGGGAGCCTGCTCTATAGTATACGGTACACAGACTACACGCTCGGGCGGGGTACAACGTACGGTCGCGCTAGGGAATACATCATTTTTTAGAGCTCACGCTTGCTACATTTAATGCCCCTCCAACCTACGAATCTTGTCCATTGGACGGTCCAAATAATGGTATCATTTGCCGGTATGACCCATATCGCCTCTCTCTTCATCCTCTCTCTTCTCTCTCTTTCTTATCCCTTTCACACAAACTCCCCTCACCGACGGTGCACGACGCAGCAACAACAAGCAGCTGCACCGGCAACAAGCAGCAGCGCACACAGCCGCAGCGACGACGGCAAGGAGCAGCGCTGGCGCACGCAGCTGCGGCGGGAAGGAGCAGCATCGGCGCACGCAGCGACGGCGGCAAGGAGCAGCATGCAGGCGTGGCACGCATACGATGATACGACAGCAGCAGTAAGCCTCATCGGCCACACATGCGTGCTCGCCGAAGTGTGCTTGTGTGTGAATGCTAGTGCGTGAGTGTGGTGTTTCTGTGCTCCGGTGGCCGGCGTTGAGCTTACATGCCACGTCGTGCTGGCCGACGTCGTTTTTTTATTTCTGCTATACGGGCCTGTTTGGATTGCGCCGGGGTCAGCCCTGCCAACTGCGGGCGCGCCAATTATTTGGCGGCCAATTCTGGCGCCCGCGTCTCGCCAAAGAGTTGGCGTTGGGTTGAACTAGCATAGCTGGGCAGGGCAGGGCGCACCAAATAATTGGTAGCTATCCAAACGCCTACACCATGCAAGGTCAACGCCAAATTTTTGGCTGGGCATGTGAGGGTAACGATCCAAACAGCCCCTACATCTTTGCCGAGTTCTAAACTCGGTAAAGCCTTGACCCTTTGCTGAGTTCATGCACTAGGCAAAGCCTCAACGACACATGGTGTATGTGTCATTTGCTCCGTTACGTCTGCTTCATTCTTGGGAGTGCCTAGAACTCGTCTAGATGAGAAATAGTTTGGTCTCATTCACTTTGAAACAAAAACAGATACAAAATAGTACTACAACCCATCTCAGCACACACACATCTTATAGTCACATCCAATGGCTATAAAAGTGAATGAGACCAAATTATTTCTCATCTAGATGAGTTCTAGCAAAACCGTTCATTCTTTACCGAGTTTCATGCATTTTGCACTCGATAAAGATTTATTTTGATCTTTGCCGAGTTCCCATGAAAAAGAACACGACAAAGAAAACATTGCTGAGCCTTATCCAGCCGAGTACCCTTTGCTAAGTTTAACACCCGGCACAAGATTTGCCACAGTTGAATTTGGCCTTTGCCAAGTTCTTTAAGAACTCGGCGAACACACCGATTCCGGTAGTGCATGGTGGTCACAAGTCATACTATAACAAGGTTCCTTCCATGTGTCACAGTTGACACAAGGCAGAAATTTTATGGGAAAAAACACATTGTTATCTCACCACAAAAATAATCATAGATGTGATAATGTGGATAAACTGAAGACGGTATGGCGTTTCCCTTGAGCCCCATATCTGAACTTATGATTTGTAAGTCTCTGTGTTTGGTAGCCATCCATTTACAAGGAAACGAGCTATGTAATAGATATCATATTCATGATTATATCTTAGAGAAATACCAACAACACAATATAAGCGTCCAATAGTTGGTTTTATCCTAGTTGCAAGCCCACCCTTTGGACTCACAACTAGACATGTGTTTTGTCTTTCATCCCAGTCGTAAGTCCACCATTGACTCGCAACTAGGATTCTAGTTTGTTTCATCCCAGTTGCAAGTTGACCCTTGACTCACAACTAGGCTCGTAGTTTTGCAATTGTCCCAGTTGTAAGTCCACCTTCGACTTGCAACTGGACTCCTAGTTCTTCCAGTTTCAAGGCCACCCTCGACTCGCAACTAGGCATGTGTTTTGTTTTTAGCCCAGTTGCAAGTCCACCCTCGACTCGCAACTGGGACCGTAGTTTGTTCCGTCCCAGTTGCAAGTTGCCCCTTGACTCGCAACTAGACTCATTGTTTTGTAGTTGTCTTAATTGCAAGTTCATCCTCGACTCGCAAATGGGATCATAGTTTTGTTGTTGTCCCAGTTACAAGTTCACCCTCGACTCGCAACTAGGCACATAGTTTATTGTTGTCCTAGTTGCAAGTCCATTCCCGACTCAAAATTGGGCATGCGTTTTTTTATCTCAGTTGCAAGTCCACCCTCAACTCGCGACTCGTATCATAGTTTGATAAACTTGTCTTAGTTACAAGTCCACCCTCGACTCGTAACTAGTCTTGTAGTTTGTTTTATCAAATTGCAAGCCCACCCTTGACTCGCAACTAGGCATGTGTTTTTGTCTTTCATCCTAGTTGCAAGTCCATCCCTAGCTCGCAACTGGGCCCGTAGTTGTTTTATCCCAGTTGCAAATCGACCCTTGACTTGCAACTGGTCTCATAATTTGTAGTTGTCCTAGTTGTAAGTCGATCCACGATTTGCAACTCGGCTCGTAGTTTTTCGGCACACAACTTGCCCTGACCCCTATCTAGTTCCATGTCGTACCCCAACACGTAAACCCACACGACCCAGTTGCATGTCCAACCCAAACATGCAACTCATGCTCGACATAGTTGCATGTCCATTTTAGGCAAGCAACTTATTCCCAACCCAATACACCTATATAGTTGTATTTTTTCCAAATACATGTGAACTTTTGTAATACACATTGTATGTTTTTCTCTATACGCACACAACGTTTTTTAACACACATTGAATTTTTAAAAAAAATATATGATGAATATATTTTTTTATGATACATGTGTGAGCATTACTTTAGAATACGGGGTAAAAAAAATTCAAATTCCTGCTGATCATTTTTTAAAATGGTATGTACTTTAAAAAAATTATGCGGACATTTTTTTACATTGCATAAACAATTTTTCAAGAGAATATCTCGTGATTTTTTTAAATGAGTGAAGTTTCTTTTAAAAAATTGCCACGGACATTTCTTTGAATGTTAACATTTTTTCATTGTACAATACATTTTTTTAAACATCACAAACTTTCTTTTGAAATGCATGAACATTTTTCAAATGTCAACATTTTCTAAGTCACACAAACATTTTTTTTATTGAAATTTATGATTAAAAGAAAATAAATTAAATTTATTCATGTTTCTTAACATTTTTTTGGAATTTTAAAAAGTGTTCTGGGTTTTTTTTAAATGTTCACTTTTACAAATTTTGTGCATGAAGAAATTGTTTTGGAATACAAAATTGTGTTCTTATTTTTGAAAAAATGTTTGGAATTACAAAGTTTATTCACATTTGAAAAAGACTTTCGAAATTTAAAAAATGTTTGTGTTTGCAAAGATATTCTACACTTCAAAATTGTTCACAATTTGCAAAAAAGGTTTCAATCTCTTTCTAACATGTCTTTTAATATTGACGATATACTATGTTCTTAAATACTTGTCACTTTGGAGTCACCAGATTCATCTATTGGGTGAAGTGGTAGGAGCCGCTGTTCCCTGTGTCGTGGTCATGAGTTCGATTCATAGGCGACGTACTACAGTATTTTTTTCGTCCCACTCCAGTCGGCCGACGCGAAGGTAAAGCCTAAAGGTAAAAAAAATCAAATAAATAGAACGACCCCAGCTCGAAAAAACAAACAAACAAGAAAACGACATGGTGAGCTGGACCAACACTAACTTTTGCTGATGTCACATCTGGATGTGATATAGTCAGACCCTTTCTCACTCTCTCGCCTCCTCCACCAGCTCTTTCAGGAACACGCGTGCGCTCAGAGAGATCACTGAAGCTTAGGCTAGTCTCGCTCTCAGTTACGCCGGCCGCTAATCTCCACGCCCCGGCTGCATGCACGTACGTTTGATTCCTAGCTAGGTCTCGATCGTGTGGATGAAACGGGGGCGGAGGCGCCGGTGCCGGCGAGCTGCCGTGGCGGCGACGGTCGTTCCCCTACCTAGCTCCCTCTCTTGCTCGTGGGGATTCGAGGACGGGGAATGTTTTTTTTTCCTGGAACAGCTTCTTCTTCTCGTGCACAGGGAAAAGAAAGGCAGCTATATACTTTCTTTCCTTTTTATGGTTTTTCGTATTATTTCTCTTTTTTCTTTCTAAAGAATTTTTGGGAATTTTAAATATATTATTGAAATTTTTAAAAAGTTTTACGATTCAGAAGCAAAGAAATTGAAAGAAGCGATTATCATGTGAAATATAGTAGTTGCGAGAGAAAAGGGATGGAGTCACGAATACGCACAGATAGAATTTCTCGATGACAACCATTTTCCTGAGAGAATAGACATAAGCTTTTTGAATGTTTCCCGGTTGAAAAAATAAGAAGTGATTTTATACCGGTGGTATTCCTCGATGGAATCAAAATATATGCAGTAATACAGAATCAAATCATTTTCTTCATAAGAGAGAAATCACAAAATCTTGATCTATTTCAGTACGGGGTAGAAATCTACAAACCGCGTATAATGAATTATCCTAAGGTTCACAGGGTGTTTTTTCCTGAACCGGTTTTTTCTAATTCTTTTCCCTTTTCACTTTTTCAAGAAATGTTCAGGAATTCCAAATATTTCATTGAAACTTTAATAAATGTTTGCTATTGTGATTTTCTTAAAAAAATAAATTATGTTCAAAAATTTAATAATGCTGTGTTTCAAAAAAAATCAAGTTGGTAAAAATGTATGTGTTTTCAAAAATTGAAAAAAAATCACATATTCAAAAAGGTTCATAATATGAAAAGAAAAACATGTTTTCCCAAAAACAATGTCATGTTTTTAAAAAAAATCTTGACATTTTTGAAACACAAATATGAAATTGTTTTGCGTTTACAAAATGGTCGCATGTTTCAAAAAATAAATGTGAACATACACATTTATTATTTTTGGTTTAGGAAAAAGCACGAGCATTGTAGATACAAATGTTCACTGTTTTTGAAACAATGCTCGTACTTCTTGAACCTTTTCAAAAAAAACCAAAAAAAATACAATATGATACATCCGCAAAGAGCAATATTTGTACTTCTGGAACTCTCTTGCTGTTTTGAAAAAGGTTTCATACGTAGTCATATGGTCTGATTGCGTTTCTCTCAGTGCCCACTACCAGCCCATCTTTCCGGTAACATCGGGCCCTCTTCATAAGTATTGATTTGTTTAGCGAAAATCCATTTCTGAGCCCGGGCTCATCTGCACCCCCGCTGAGTAAAAAAATCAAAACAAATACTAAAACAATTCAACAAATTCCAATTTTTTTTGGGTGGTACATAATTTCATGCATGAGGTTCGCTCCAATTTTTGTATCATTTGAACATCTGAGCAGCTCTCGGCAAAAAAGACAAATTCGGGGTCTCTAAAAAAGTTTACTGTTCACACACTGTTTTGACCCGATTTGTTTTTTTTGCTGAGAGCTGCTCAGATGTTCAAATGATAGAAAAATTGGAGCGAACCTCACGCACGAAATTATCTTACACCCAAAAATATTTTGGAATTTTTTGATTTTTTTTAGTATTTGTTTTGATTTTTTTACTGAACGGGTGCAGATGAGCCTGGGCACCAAAACGTACTAAACTTTTTCTTGGAATCGAGTTTTACTAATCAAGTTCACCCTTTAACAGAATGGGTTATGCACAGAGAAGTGGCCTTTAGGTGTGAAGACAAATAGAAGGCAACACATGGTATTGTAATTTCGTCTACACACACTCTTAATTAGTTTCCTATTAGATAGAATGGAAAAATAGCTTGATTATGGTTTTTTTTTTTAGCAACTTGGATAGTTTCTAGCATATATGGATTTAATAAAATGTAAGAAATTCATTTCTTCACAAGTATTGGAAAACATATTTTACTTGAGGTTACTGATCACAAGGAAGCTTACCATTCCATCACAGGGGAGGGGTTCTTTACGGGAGGTTGATCCCTGGGAGACGAGACGAGTTCATATTCGATTCCAAGATTACTTTCTAAAAAATCTTCTGGTCGACGTTGGTGTTGTCCATGCCCAAATATGCGGAATCGGATATGTTGCTGCTCAATAATATTGGAGTTGATTCTTATATAGGTAAATAATCTAATAGGTTTAGTAGTTGTTGAAGTTGTAATATATTTTTATCATGTGTTTTGAATAGTTGAAGCGTGTACTGGCAGCTCGAAGGGTTGAGACAGAAGAAGCAAAATTGACTGCATGGGTGAATACTCAAGATGGAAAAGCACATGCAGCAATACAAAAGGGTTTGGTATGCTTTCATGTATTTCTTCTGTCATTCACTTCGTCCTACACATATCTATCAATGCGCTATGTAATAATGGTGATTATTAGTTAGTCATTTTGCTGAATGAAGCTAAGGATGGCCAAAAAAGGCTCCACGAGATGTTAACCTAACGAAGAGGTTTCCAAAACTTCTCCAGATTAACAATTAGTTTGCAGATAGGTATAACTCCACACATTACTAATGTGCAATTGCCACTAACATTTTGATGCACAACAAATGACGTCATTCAAGTGCACATCCCTAATGCAAGAATGAACCTGAACATAACATGTGTTGTGGTGTAGGGGTGTCTTCCTTTTTTACGCACGAAATGGAGAGCCCACTCTGTCAAGATTGCTCCACTAAGATAAAGATGTGTTTGAGGGTTTTTATTTTTGGTTGGGTAGTTATTTGGATGCAAGTTTCCACAAATTGATGGGTCGGTAGAGGATTTGCCCTCGTGCACCTAGTGTCCATATATATTGAACGATATGCTTATTGTCACATCTACTTATGTTTGTTGGTTGTAAGATCCTTGTTGGATGTGAACATGGGTACTTGCTAGACAATAAAGGTATTTGCGAGTTGTGAAGGTCAGTTTGGTACTTACATAGGAGTTACTTTTCTTTCACTTAGTTTAGGAAATTACACAAACTGGTGGTATATTCTAGACCATTTTTATATAAACTACCTCAATATATCCTGCAAACATCGTGAAATTTAAAATAAGCACCGATTTATTTTGTGTTATTGCCTCACTTTACCTATTATTTTTGGATTCATGTTAAATATATCCAATTGCATATTGACCAAAGCTAATATCCATGGTGTCCCGCTACTATAACTTTACACATAACATAAAAAACTATGTTTAATTTCTCAGAAAGTGTCATTGAATGATATTATTATTCATCAAAAAAGGATAGCTAAATTCAAAAGATTTTGAATAAGCAATATTAATCCCATCGATAAGTTAATTCATTCTCTTGCATCTTGGAATATTTATTCCTACAGATAATTAATTCATCTTCTTTCAGCTTGGAATATTTGGCACACAAGCACCATGCTAAGAAGCAACATCATTTCAAATTGAACCATCTTTCAACTTGTTGTAGGCCGTGGTCCATATGTTGAGCCTAGTAAATAGTGGTTTCAGAGGAGTCGCGAGTGGGTGACGGCGGAGAGGAGGAGGGGGACACTGACAATGATCAAAGTAGATGCCTTCATGGACAAGGAACAAAGCAATTGTTTTGTTGTAAAATGCCTTTGTTTGGTCATGTTATCACTCACATGTTCCTGGTTTATCATGAAAAATATTTTTAACATGAGCGTATTTTCTTATGTATGCATGCGTATATCCATTTTGCAAAATTATACCTTCCAATTTTTTATATTTAACTATCGTGTTTCACACCTTCATATATTCACAAAATTCCTATCATTTTGTTGAACAAATTGATGGGTGAGGCAACACATGCCGTCATGATCTAGTACTATATCTTTCTATGTGTCCGGTTGAAACCTTTTGCTCATGGGTATGCGGTGAGTGTTAGCAATCATAGAAGACTAAATGATGGTTGAGTATGTGGACTTGCCAAAAGGCTCCGACACGAGACCCTTCCTGAAAATATGATGAATTGTAGTTGCAAAGTTGACTAAGAACATAGTTTGTTGGTTTTCAATAAGGTTTATGCTTTTTTACTTCTATGTTGTGATGAATTGTTACTTGTTCATGAGAAGTTATATGATGAAGTTACATAATAAAAGTTATATGAATAAGTTCTATGATAAAGTTTGTTGCTGTTATAATAATAAGCATGATGCTACTATGTCCGTATTTTGTTTTTATCGACACCTCTCTCTCAAACCATGTGGACATGCTTTTCAATATCGGCTTTCGCTTGAGGACAAGCGAGGTCTAAGCTTGGGGGAGTTGATACGTCCATTTTGCATCATGATTTCGTACTGTTATTTATAATGTTTTGATGTATAATAATGCTTTAGGGAGTGATTCTAATGCCTTTTCTCTCATAATATGCAAGGTTTACACGAAGAGGGAGAATACCGGTAGCGGGAATTCTGGACCTGAAAAAGCACATCAGAGATACCTATTCTGCACATCTCCAAATAAGCTGAAACTTTACGGAGAATTATTTTGGATTATATAAAAAATACTGGAGCAAATAACTACCGGAGGGGGCCACCCTGGTGAGCACAAGACACCAGGGCGCGCCAGGCCCCCCAGGCGCGCCCTGGTGGGTTGTGCCCAGCACGGCCCACCTCCGGTGCCCATCTTCTGGTATATAAGGTCTTTTGACCTAGAAAAAATAAGAGGAGGACTTTTGGGATGGAACGCCGCCGTATCGAGGCGGAACTTGGGCAGGAGCACTTTTGCCCTCCGGCGGAGCGATTCCACCGGGGGAACTTCCCTCTCGAAGGGGGAAATCGAAGCCATCGTCATCACCAACACCCCTCTCATCTTTGTGAGGCCAATCTTCATCAACATCTTCAACACCACCATCTCCTCTCAAACCCTAGTTCATCTCTTGTGTTCAATCTTTGTACCGGAACCTCAGATTGGTACCTGTGGGTGACTAGTAGTGTTGATTACATCTTGTAGTTGATTACTATATGGTTTATTTGGTGGAAGATTATATGTTCAGATCCATTATGCTATTCAATACCCCTCTGATCTTGAGCATGAATATTATTTGTGAGTAGTTACCTTTGTTCTTTAGGTCACGGGAGAAGTCATGTTGCAAGTAATCATGTGAATTTGATATGTGTTTGATATTTTGATGATATGTATGTTGTGATTCCCTTAGTGGTGTCATGTGAACGTCGACTACATGACACTTCACCATCTTTGGGCCTAAGGGAATGCATTGTGGAGTATTTATTAGATGATGGGTTGCTAGAGTGACAGAAGCTTAAACCCTAGTTTATGCGCTACTTCCTAAGGGGCTGATTTGGATCCAAACGTTTAATGCTATGGATAGATTTTATCTTAATACTTTTCTCGTAGTTGCGGATGCTTGCGAGGGGGTTACTCATAAGTGGGAGGTTTGTTCAAGTAAGAACAGCACCCAAGCACCGGTCCACCCACATATCAAATTATGTAAGTAGCGAACGCGAATCAAACCAACATGATAAAAGTGACTAGACGGAATTCCCGTGTACCCTCAAGAACACTTTGCCTATTATAAGATACTTTTCTAGCCTGTCCTTTGCCACAAAAGGATCGGGCTACCTTGCTGCACTTTATTTACCGTTACCGTTACTTGCTCGTTACCAATTATCTTGCTATCAAACTATCTGTTACCTATAATTTCAGTGCTTGCAGAAATTACCTTGCTGAAAACCGCTTGTTATTTCCTTCTGCTCCTCGTTGGGTTCGACACTCTTACTTATCGAAAGGACTACGATTGACCCCCTATACTTGTGGGTCATCAAGGACAAGGGCGGGCGTCGCACGCGTCCTTTTGGTGTCCGTGTTGACGCAAACACGACCCAAATTTGGGCTTGAAATGGATCGCCTGCAAGCAAAATGTGGACGCTTGTCCATTTGGGGTTGCCGCATTGGGCCAACTTTTCTGTACGTTTTGACCCAAACGGACACCCACTGACAGTTTGAGTCGGCACGTTGAAGTTGCTGTAAGGTTTCTGTGTAACACAATTGTCCTCAAAGGGTAACACAATTTTTCACTGTGATAAACATGGGTGGAGCTTGCACCAAATCGGCGATGCGTGACTTTTCGATGACACCAATAAACCCTCGGCAAGTCGGCACTATGTTTAATTTCTCAGAAAGTGTCATTGAATGATATTATTATTCATCAGAAAAGGACAGCTAAATTCAAAAGATTTTGAATAAGCAATATTAATCCCATCGATAAGTTAATTCATTCTCTTGCATCTTGGAATATTTATTCCTACAGATAATTAATTCATCTTCTTTCAGCTTGGAATATTTGGCACACAAGCACCATGCTAAGAAGCAACATCATTTCAAATTGAACCATCTTTCAACTTGTTGTAGGCCGTGGTCCATATGTTGAGCCTAGCAAATAGTGGTTTCAGAGTAGTCGCGAGTGGGTGACGGCGGAGAGGAGGAGGGGGACACTGACAATGATCAAAGTAGATGCCTTCATGGACAAGGAACAAAGCAATTGTTTTGTTGTAAAATGCCTTTGTTTGGTCATGTTATCACTCACATGTTCCTGGTTTATCATGAAAAATATTTTTAACATGAGCGTATTTTCTTATGTATGCATGCGCATATCCATTTTGCAAAATTATACCTTCCAATTTTTTATATTTAACTATCGTGTTTCACACCTTCATATATTCACAAAATTCCTATCATTTTGTTGAACAAATTGATGGGTGAGGCAACACATGCCGTCATGATCTAGTACTATATGAAGAACAAGTGCTAATGTAATGCCTAAAGATTGTTAAATTCGGAAGAACAAACAAGCAATGTCAACAATTCAAGGAAAGACCCCTCATAGATAGTTTGTTTTATACTTTAGAATATTCTAGTGTATGAATGGTTATCCATTCTTAAAATCATGCACTCTACAACCCTCAATCAACTTTGGAGGTATGTGTCGTGATATTTAACTATACTAGATAGATATAAAAGACATGCAATTCATCTAAGTGATACAAATAATATGCAAAGACTTACGGTCTTCTTAATTTTCCTTCATTGATATAGAAAATAAGAATTTAGTTAAAATGTTTGAAAAAATATTATGACCAAAAGGAAAATAAATAACGTCATTTCGTCAAATTTAGGGTAAGTGCATTTTTCTGCCGATGTTAAAATCATACCAAAAATATTATATTTTGATTATTACCTCCATTATGTGGTTAAATCTAGTAATATAGTACAAGACTATGCCAATTAAGATTGGGTAGCGAGAATGAGTTATAAGAAGTAAAAAACGTGTTTAATATAAATAACTGATAATTGTTTATTTTACCTTAGTAGAAGTAGCTATTAAACAAAACACACATCTAGACAACAAGAGAAACAAATCATGTGACGTACTGCTCTTTGACACGGGGTCACTGTCATGTCAGTCAGATTTCTACCGCACCCACATGTCAGCCACCGGCCCATATCAGGCAACAGTACTACAAAGAAGTCTTGTGAGCATTAGATGTAGTTGTTTTTCTTACTTGATTTTTAGATTGATTTGTTACTCGTTGACAATAGTTCATCTGTAAATTTATCTATCTAGGAAAGGGACAATTTGTAACTAATTTTAAGTCAGTGACCACTTACGAATTGCAACAAAGGTATTCGAGCAACCATGTACATGACATAATCATATTAGATTACTCCTACAATGTAAGGACTAAGGATGAACAATCACCTGGCGTATAGAAACTGTTGAATTAATGAGAAGGGGTAGTGTGATGGGTTTCCCAGAGTTTTGTCGATTGCATGGACTTAAGTCGAACCATATAAACAGTGTCGTCCAGACATAAAAACATTTCGTTGGCATCCTCGGCGTATCCCCGTATCAGGTCCACCCCCCTTCTTGCTACCTCAATATGAGGAGGGAGCTCAAGAATGTCATGCATTTTGGTGGTCTTCCATAGCACCCATGTGACAACACCATCACAATTGACCTTCCTCTGCCACATTTGAATGTTATGGTAACAGTGAGACAATATGGCGAGACCAAGAGTACCACCACCATCCTGGACAATATGATAGCTGCGGCGAACATTCATCCCAGGAGGGGACTCAATCACATCGAGGCTTTGTCTATCCAGATCAACTGAAGTATGTCGTCCTCCGCATAAATTAATGGCCAATAAAGAACATTACCAACAAGGGTGCTCTGAGAACCACCACAACAAGTTGAACCACGATATGGAGCCTTTCTTTTGATGGAATGGCCCCATGTGTTGGTCTCGGAGGAGTAGACACAGGCGAGGGGTTGATAATCGTGGATGTGCATGAACACCAAGACAACCTTGAAGGGGCTAGAGTGGCAGCTGCCGTGCACGTGACCCTGGCCGCGGTCAGCGCAGAGAACCGCCCCGTTGACGTAGGCCGTCTTGAACTCCAGCGGAATGGCCACGCGGCGCTCCTCGCTCGTGACGGGATCGCACACAAGGACCTCCGCACTCTCCCGGTCGATTACGAGGACGCGGCCGTGGCGGCACCTGAGCAACTATGGCCCCAAGTAGGGGTGGTCATCGTGGATTCGCAGGTCGAAGCGCCGGGGAAGGACGCGTTCGGGAGGGGCCAGGACGGGGACGAACACGATGTCGTCATCGTGGTGCTGGAAGACGCCGAGGATGGGCGGCTTCCCGTGGTGGCCACGGAAGCGGGCGATGAATTTGGGGTCGACGACGACTCATCGCCACCGCTTGCAGACGACGGAGGCGTGGGGGAGTGAGGAGGGCAGAGACGGGAGACGGAGGAGAATCTCGGCGAGGAGATCGTCGTCTTCGAGCAGGGGTGTAGGTGCCGGCGGCGGCGGCGGCGGCGGGTCGGCATTGGCGCATGGCTCTCACTCTCGCTCTCGCTCTGGCTCTGGCTCATGCAGAGTGTTTTCTCTGGCATCCTTCGGCCCGGCGAGTTGGTATCCTGATGGACTCTAGAATAGGGCAGTACGGATTGCTTGGATACGACAACCCACTTTCGGAATACGCTGGGCTGGGCTGCTGTGTCGTTCACTTGCTCCAACGATTACGAGAAATTTGAATATCCCCTAAAAAACAAGAAATTATAATATTTCACTACACGAATCAGGTACTTTGCCGTCTGCCATGGCAGACGGCAAAGGATAGGCTTGAGGACGGCAAAATCCTTTGCTGTCTGCCAGCAGACGACCCCACGTCCGGCACAGAAAACTCCGGTAAAGGGGCTCTTTGCCGTCGGCTTTTGAATAGCGGACGGTAAAGGGGCTCTTGAGCTGAAATTTTAACACAGTGTTGCTATACAAATTCTTTACGTTTTCCTAATTTTTTGAGAATTTTTAGAGTTACAGAAGTATGGTTAGAGTACAGATTACTACAAACTGTTCTGTTTAAGACAGATTCTATTTTCGTTGCATTGTGTGCTTGTTTTGATGAATCTATGGGTTATATTGATTGGTTTGAGCCATGGTAAAGTTAAAATACAGTAGGTATAATGCAATAACAAAATATGAATGGGTTTGCAACAGCACCTAAAGTAGTGATTTGCTTTATTATACTAACGGATCTCACTAAGATTTTGTTGAGTTTTGTGTGATTGAAGTTTTCAAGTTTTGGGTGAGCTCACGATGGATGAAGGAATAAGGAGTGATAAGAGCCTAAGCTTGGGGATGCTACCGCACCCCCAAGATATATCCAAAGAGTAACAAGCAACTAAGCTTGGGGATGCTCCCGAGTGGCATCCCCTCTTTCTTCTAACAACCATCGGTATTTTACTTGGAGCTATATTTTTATTCGTCACATATCATGAGTTTTGCTTGGAGCATCTTGTATCTTTGCTTGCTTTGCTTGTTAGTTTTTCTTTTGTATCCTTGTTGTGCATACCTACTTGGGAGATCCAAAATTATGCTATGATTTGTTAGAATTGCTCTCTATGCTTCACTTAAACTTTTTGAGCTTCACTTATATCTTTTTGAGCACGGTGTGCTTGGAAATTTTTATAGAAATAATCTCATTCTCCACTTATATAAAATTGAGAGTTAGTAAATTTTGAAGAAATCCTCTCATGCTTCACTTATATCTTTTTGAGAGATGAAATCTTTATGCTCATGTGCTTCACTTAGATTTGTTTGAGCTTGTCAAAAAAGCAATCGCAATATATGAAACTAGTCCCAAAGTGATAGATATCCAAGGAGGATATAATAAAAACTTTCATGAAGATCATTGGGCAAATTAAACTTGATTCCTTGTAATAGTTTTGAAACATGGTGATAGTAATATGTGAGTCATGTTAGTGAATAATTATGCTTTAGCAGGAATATTGGTGTTAAGGTTTGTGATTCCCTATACAAGTACGAAAGTCAATAGTTGTGCAATGAAATTACATCCTACTTGTGGTGCATTATTCGGAGTTAGTTATGCTCAATGCTCACTTATGTAAATTTTTGTTTCTTGGTTTGGTTGCTTCTCAATCTATTTGCTAGCCTCCATTTGTACTAAGTAGAAATACTACTTGTGCATCCAAAATCCTTAAACCAAGTTTTGCCTTATGAGTCCACCATACCTACCTATATGTGGTATTTCCATGCCGTTCCAAGAAAATTTGTATGTGCCATCTCTAAATTTTCAAAATAACTTTTCTCTTTTGTGTGCTCGTACCACTCATGAAACGGTGGGGAGTGTCCAATATTTTTCCATGCTGGATGTGTTATTCTCAAGATGAGTGCTTATTCACTTGTCATTGCACGAGAGTGCGGCTGTAATAGGGATGCCCATTCCCGAAATGAAAAATAAAAAAAATATTTACTTTATGTTGTCAAATAATAAATTCCTTGGAAAGTGTTGGTATGGAAGGCAACCGTGGATACGGCCCCGCCATGGAAAGTGAAAGTTTGGTGGAAAAAGAAATAAACTTTATTTTTTGTTTGGGAACCGCCTATGATATATCTAGCATGGAAAGTATTGTGAGCTACTTTGTCGTTTTCATTGACACGAAAAGCATGCCACCCAATATTTTTTCTCTCTCTATTTAAAACTTTGAGCTCTGGCACCTCTACAAATCCCTACTTCCCTCTGCGAAGGGTCTATCTATTTAGTTTGTGCAATTTTTATTTTTACTTTGAGTCTCCATCTTCTCTTATAAGCACCAACTAGGGGGCACTATGATCGTACTTGAGCATTGGGTATAGCTAATATTTGAGTGTGTCATGAATGGATCAATGATTGAGCATGATGGGCTAGGGATAATTTTCTTTAGTGTTGATATTTTGAAAGACATGTTTGCTTGTTAGCATGCTTGAGTATTGAAGTCATTATGTTAAAACTAAACTATTGCTTTGAATCATTTATAAGTCCAAATGTCCATGCTATACAAAAGAAAAGAATATGATGAACATGTTAGGCAGCATTCCACATCAAAAAATCTGTTTTTATCATTTACCTACTCGAGGACGAGTAGGAATTAAGCTTGGGGATGTTGTCTCCAACGTATCTATAATTTTTGCTTGTTCCATGTTGTTATATTATCATTCTTGGATGTTTTACAATCATTTTATAACAAATTTATATCATTTTATGGGACTAACCTATTGACATAGTGCCAAAGTGCCAGTTGCTCTTTTTGCTTGTTTTTTACTTCGCAGAATATCAGTACCAAACGGAGTCCAATCGCGACGAAACTTTTTGGAGATTTTTTTTGGACCAGAAGACACCCAGTGGGCCAAAGAAGTGCCAGAGAGGTGGGCCATGGAGACCACAACCCACCAGGGCGCGCCAGGGGCCCCCCGACGCGCCCTGATGGGTTGTGCCCTCCACGAGGCCCCTCTCCACTGCCTCTGATGCCTATAAATTCCCAAATATTCCAAAAACCCTAGGGGAGTCGACGAAACACAATTCCAGCCGCCGCAAGTTCCAGAACCTCGAGATCCAATCTAAACACCCTCACGGAGGGGTTCATCTTCTTCATAGGTGCCTCTCCGATGATGCGTGAGTAGTCCACCATAGACCTACGGGTCCGTAGGCAGTAGCTAGATGGTTTCCTCTCTCTCTCTCTCTTATGATTCTCAATACAATGGTCTCTTGGAGATCTATTTGATGTAAACTTTTGCGGTGTGTTTGTTGGGATCCGTTGAATTTTGAGTTCATGATCAGTTTCTATCCATGAATATTATTTGAGTCTTCTTTGATCTCTTATATGCATGATTACTTATAGCCTCATATTTCTTCTTCGAATATTTGGTTTAGTTAGGCCGACTAGATCGATTTTTCTTGCCATGGAAAAGAGGTGCTTTGTGATGGGTTCGGTCTTGCGGTGTCCTTTCCCAGTGACAGAAGGGGCAGCAAGACACGCATGTATCATTGCCATTAAGGATAACAAGACGGGGTCTATTCCTACATGAATAGATCTTGTCTACATCATGTCATCGTTCTTATTGCATTACTCCGTTTTTCCATGAACTTAATACACTAGATGCATGCTGGATAGCGGTCGATGTGTGGAGTAATAGTGGTAGATGCAGGCAGGAGTCGGTCTACTTATCTTGGACGTGATGCCTATATAATGATCATCGCCTTGGATATCGTCATGATTATTTGATCTTCTATCAATTGCCCAACAGTAATTTGTTCACCCACCGTGCGCTATACTCATGAGAGAAGCCACTAGTGAAACCTACGGCCCCGGGTCTACTTTTCCAACATATTGCTTTCAGATCTATCTTTTTGCATCTTTACTTTCAGATCTACAAAACCAAAAATACAAAAACATATTGCTGCACTTTTTATTTACTCTTCTTATTTTGCGTTCTTGAGAGATCTATCTCTCCTATCTATCATTACCTAATCTATCATTTTACCGTAGAGAGATTGACAACCTCTCTTTCGCGTCGGGTTGCAAGTATTTGTTGTTTGTGTGCAGGTGCTGCTTATTGGGTGGTGGTGATCCTCCTACTGGTTTGATAACCTTGGTTTCATAACTAAGGGAAATACTTACCGTCGTTGTGCTGCATCATCCCTTCCACTTCGGGGAAATACCGACGCAGTCTCAAGCCACGTCAAAGGAATTTCTGGCGCCGTTGCCGGGGAGGAAGCGGTCTCTTCCACATCCCTATCTCAGGTGCCGAGGAGACTCCATCATCATCTACCAGGTTCCTAATCACAAATCTCATCTCCTTGCAATTACATTATTTGCCATTTTGTAGGATCGAAAGTATGTCTAGAGGGGGGGTGATTAGATTACTTGAGCAAATAAAAATTCTACCTTTTCCCAATTTTAAGTGTTGGCAGATTTTAGCGATTATAGCAATTCAAGTACACCCTACACATGCATGTCTAAGAGTATAGCAGCGGAAAGTAACAACAAGCATATGTAGTAGAGGGTAGGAAGGAAGATCAAACGCAATTTGAAGACACGAAGATTTTTCCCGTGGTTCCGATAGGTGGTGCTATCGTACTTCCACGTTTATGGAGTCTTCAACCCACAGAGGGTAACGGTCGCGAGAGTCCACGGAGGGCTCCAATCATAAGGGTCCACGAAGTAGCAACCTTGACTATTCCATAATGGCTTCCGTCCACGAAGGACTGGCCTCACTATGGGTAGATCTTCACGAAGTAGGCGATCTCCTTGCCCGTACAAACTTCTTGGTTCAACTCCACAACACGAAGTAGGAGGCTCCCAAGCGACACCTAACCAATCTAGGAGGCACCACCCTCCAAAAGGTAATAGGCTCGGCAATGACGATGAACTCCTTGCTCTTGTGCTTCAAGATGATAGACTCCTCAACACACAATCACTCTCTCACAGATTTGGCTTTGGTGGAAGAGATTGATTTGGTGGAAAGCAACTTGGGGAGGCTAGAGATCAAGATTCATATGGTAGGAATGGAATGGCTTGATCTCAACACATGAGTAGGCGGCTCTCTCTCAGAAAATTGGATGGGGCAAGTATGGAATAGTTCTGAGTGCTTCTCTTTCGAGTGGGTGGTGGTTAAGGGGTATATATAGGCATCCCCAAAAATCCAACTGTTACACCTAAAGTGACCAACTCGGTGACACTGAAGTATAAAACTCGGTGGTACCGAGTTGCTCCAAAGGTAGCAACTTTTGAATCTTGGTGAGACCGATACATAAATCTTGGTGGTACCGATAAGGTGACCAACGGATAGTTTACCAAAACTCGGTGACGCCAATCCAAAATCTCGGTGGTACCGATTTTAAGAATCCAGGTAACAAAAAGTTGGCAAGCTGAACTCGGTGGCACCGAAGTGGAATCGGTTGCACCGATGTGCTAGGGTTTGGCATGGGTCTGTCTGAGGTGGGAATCGGTGGCACCGAGTGGAAATTGTTGGCAGCACCGATTTTCAAGATAGGCTTAGACAGACATTTGTGGAAGAGTTTGTGGGTGTTTTTGGTGACTATCACTTGTGCACGTGGAGCATCTTGTTCACCAATAGTACCTTACCCCCTTTTAATAGTATTGGCTTTCCTATGGACTCAAGGTGATTTCTCACAAAGTAAAATGTAGAGTCCTCTTGCTTGAAGCTTTGCCAATCCATTTCCTTGCCTCTTGGGGTTTCTCCACAATCCTTTTGCCAACCTATCATTGAACTTTTCCTGAAATATACTTAGTGGAAACATTAGTTTAATGACATATATGTTGTTATTAATTACCAAAACCACCAAGGGAGCAAATGTGCTTTCAATCTCCCCCTTTTTGGTAATTGATGACAACTTATAGATGAATGCTTCGACACATGATATAATCAATGAATATAATCGTCGCTTTGAGAAGTATGTGATAAGCAAGAGCTCCCCCTAAATTTGTGCATTATTTTGAATTTGCGTTTGAATGCAAATGCACAATCGATTAGGTACATGGGGCACTCTTTCATGTCACATACAACTTGGTGGTGTGCGAGAATAATAAGAATGAATATCATAGCACAACACAATCAAGTAAAGGTGAATGATCATCTCATACGCATCACAAGGATAGGAAATAGTAGCAATACACATCAAGTGTATGATCAAACACCAACAAAGTTTAACACAAGCAAACCAACCAAAAGATATCAATCTTTTGAAAAGCGATAAAAAGCAACGCTCTCTCTCTCAAAGCCTAAAGATCTATATACATCTTCTCCCCCTTTGGCAACAAGTTACCAAAAATTTCAAAGGTATATAACTAAGCGCTCTTCTAGGGCTGATCTCCTCCGGTGGCCGATGAAGGAGTCGACAGAATGGCATCAGTGAAGACTTCTGCAGACGTCATGGATGGAGTTGGAGTAGCAACTGGAGGTACTGGAGGAGCTGAAGGAGCTGAAGCAGGTGCTGATGAAGAAGGTCTAGACTCTGGAACTGGCATTGTGGCAGATCTGGGCTGAGTCCTGAACTGAGTGGCTGTCTAGAGAGGTGGACTATCCTCATCATCATCAGTAGTGTGGGGACTGGGCACGCCATCAACTTCCTTCTTGAGCTCATTCACAGTTACTGTGAGCTCATCCACCTTGTTGAGAATATGGAATTTGGTATCAACAATCCTTGAGAGGCTCTCCTGGTTCTTCAATATGTTCCCGATGTCCTTCTGCATGTTGAGCACAGAGCTAAGTAGAAGATCCATCTGCTCACTCCTAGTCTTTGACACCTGAGAACTAGAGTCTCTGGCTGCCTCTGCATGTGCCTGTGCTGTAGCTGAGGTGGGATGGTCTGGGTCCATCACCACAACGTTGTCCTCTAGCTCTGGCAAGAGTGGCAAATGTGGTCGATCAAGTGCATATATGTGCTTCTCCAACTTGGAGTTGATAAGCATCTGTATATATGGAGCGTATCCACACGACCTCTTCTGGTCTGCTGCAGTCCTCTTCACTATTTCAACTATTAAGTCCATCACTCTGAATCTGGTATGTTGATCAAGATGGAGCAGCATGTTGATAGAATAGCCTCTTATCATCTTCTCATCTCCAAACTTAGGCATCAAGGTATGCCTTAAGATAGTGTTGATCGTGCGTAGACCAGCCTAGAGGAAGTAAATGGATCCAAACTTGTGTGATGGCAAGTTTGCAGCAGGGATCTCATTGTACATGTTCTTCATAGCATTATGGTTTGCCTTGGACTCGGAGTACACATCCAAGTCTCCGTCTTGCACCTGTGGAGCTCCTAAGATGGCAGCCCACTCCTCAACTGAGGATTCATATCTGGTGCCTTCTGTCATCCACTCAATCCTACCATCTCCATAGAAATGTGCCGTGGAGTAGAATTGCATGATCATCTCGTCGTTCCAAGCGGTAAACTCCTTACCAACAAACTCATCAAGACCAATGCAGTGAAAGTTATCTTGCACACTTGGGAAGTAGTCCTCATTATCCTTGATGTGCTTCCAATCCACATATCTCATGTCACTCACTGCGGGGCTCTTATCAAGCAAAGTTATTTCATAGAAATCTTGTTGCTCCTTTGTATAGAACCTATAGTCCACAGCTGTCCTCCTCCTCTGAGAGTAGGGATCAATAGCTCTCCACTCTCTCAAACCTGAATCCTTCCTCTTCTTCATATCTTCAGCAACAGGATGGCTGGCATTGTGCTCTGGAAAGTGTGGTCTAAGCTTCATCAAAACAAACTGTGCATCATCTTCAGCTTCCCTGAAAGTGGAGGTCTTGTTCTTGGAAGTAGATGGGATGTCTCTGGAAAACCTCTTGGGTTTAGGAATAGCAACAGCCTTCTTGGGGGCAGTCTTGGTGCCTTTGGATGAGGTATCCTTAGGCATAGCATCAGCCATGAGCTTCTTCTTCTTCTTAGGAGGAGCCTTGGCAGCTGGCTCTGCCTCCTCCTCAGCCTCAGCCTCTGGATCCTCATACATAGAGGTAGGCATGCCCATGACATGTATGATCCTCTTCCTGGACTTCTTCTTCTCTCCTGCCTTCTTAGGCATGGACTTCTTGGAGGGCTCAACGGTCATTGTTGCCCTAGCACTCTCTGGTGCTCTCACTGACTCTGAGCTAGCATACTCTTTCCTTATATCCTTCTTCTTGGAAGTAGTGGCAGCAGCAGTGCTCTTGACAGTTGTGTCTTTCTTGGGCAGCTCTTCTGGAATAAAGTCTTCATCCTCCTCATCAGAATTGAGCTTTCTTCTTGCCCTGGTTGCAGCTTTGGGCAGATCGGGTGAGCTAGGAACATCATCATAGCTCCCTTCAGGACTAGTGCCTGAGCTCATGTCAACACTTTTCTCTCTGAAGTCATTCTGGCTATCATCAGAACCTGACATCTCTGACCCTGTGAAATAGAGTATAGAAGAGTGGAAGGGTTGAGTCATCACAAAATGCAGACAGTTTTCAAAGATTTGAACTAAAATTTCTCAAGATTTGCATTCTGCCAAGTGAATATCGGTACAGCCGAGGCAAACTTTTCGGACCCATCGAGACAAACAGCCTGCATTATAGAAACTTGGCACCACTTTCGGTGAGACCGAAAATGGGCACTCGGTTTCACCGAGGTTGTTCTCAGTTGACCAGAAAAGGGAATCGGTGCTACCGATTCTTTTGCGTCGGTTCCACCAAGATTCAATTTGCGGATGGCAAACCCTAAAAAATCCTTCGTTCGCTATTCTACTGGAGGTTCTTGTGGATAGATCAATCTCAAAGTTTGGCTTATCGATGGAAAAGTCCTAATGTGCAAGATTTGGAGGGAGGAGCGCACGAGGGGTCGAAATCGTACCCTAACTCGGTGATGACTTCGCTACGGCGGCGACGGCGGTGAAGATTTCGTCGACGGCGTGGACTTCCAATGGCGGAGGCGCTCGGGAAGACGAAGGAGATGTCCAGGGGTCCTTGTTCGGCAGCTAGGGCTTTGGAGGGGATGATGTTTGAGAAAGTAATTTCAAAAGTCGGGTCCGCCTCTTTATATACCCGTGGCTGTCGGTGAAACCGGTTCTAACTTTTCCGTGTCACCGAGTTTTTCTGACAGTAGAGAAACTCGGTGTAACCGAGAAGATGGAATCGGTGATACCGAGTGTGAAAACCAGATCAACCCTAGGCATTCGGTGAGACCGAGAAGTTTGAGTTGGTTTCACCGAGGTGCACTTGGGAGGTTTTAATGGTCAGTCCTTTGTCGATACGGAACTCCGAGTGCTCCTCACACAGAGAGATCGAAAAGTACTTGTTCAAATTTTGTGATGCAGCAAGAATGGAATATGAGACGAGAAAGCATAGATAACTAGAGAGTGGTCCTAGGCATTCTTGTCCATCCAATTGGCAAAAGAAAAGTCAAAAACCAAATAGCAACAATTGGACGTCCTCGAATGGTTAAAGAAATGCGTACCAACATGCTCACACAATAAGATGTCAAATGAAATCATGGCAAACATGTACATACATACTAGCATCTATCAAGCATTTTGGCGATGACGGAGTCATCTATATATGAGTATATTGACTTAGGAGCCAAGTAAGAATACTTGATCATAGACCATACTCATCATTTAAGCACAAGTGGGGTTACCACTTTTACATAAAGCATTTAATGTTGTCACATTCTAAGAGATGCTTTAACTCAAGTCTTAGAGTAAATCTCCCCCTTGATGTGACATCCCCCTATAGGAGGGATAAACTAACCTTGGGTTTGTCGTAGAAGACTTCATGTGGGTGATGTAGTGGTGGATGCTCAAGGTTGATGAAGATCACCAAGAGTTGGCAGCATCCTTGTTGTTTCCTTACTCTTCTCACCTACATGGGTTAGTCCCAACACACAAGAGACAAATACAAGGATATCTATGGACATGGAGTGCAAAGCATACATGATGATGTCCATGGATTTGTTGATTACCTTGTCCCTTGCTTACCTTTGAGGGAATGTGTGACTCCTTGAACTATTGCATGATGTTGACGTTGATTGCAACTAGTTCTTGCCAATAATGAATATGAGTGAATTTCATTGGCGGAGTCACCCCTCAAGAACTTCTCTAGTTCTTCTTCTTGGGGACCCACATCAACTTGATGGGGATCCTTGGTGTTGAAGTGGCACTTGTAGAAGTTGAACTTGAAGTAGCCTTGGGAACCCACTTCACCAAAGCATGGGATTCATCTTCATATGAGTCAATGTCCTCTTGAAGATTGTTCTTGCCCTTGAGCTTGTGGTCTTGTGGTGGAAGGTCATCTTGAGTGTTTGTTCCCTTGGGAAGAGTATGTTCATACTTCTCCCTTTGAGGAACAAACTTGGGCTTCGGGTATTGACCTTCTTCCCACTCAACTCCATTTGCGTTGAAGTAGCCAATGCCATGGTTCTTCCGGTATCCTCCATGCTTGCGTACAATTTCCTCAAATTGCTTACACCCGGCAAGACTCTTGTAGATACCTTTCTCTATAATTCCTTTCAATAAATCGTTTTCTTGCTCAAGTGTAACTTGGCTAAGAGAATCATCATTAGTGGAATCAATAGAACTACTAGAAGCAACATCATTAGATTTAGCATTTTTAGTGTTGTTACTAGATGAAGAACCTTTCTTGCCTTTGTTATTAGTTTGTCTAGGTTTAACTTGTGGCATGAATGTAGACAAGAGTAATCGTTTGGCTAGATAAGATGAAGTCTTCTTTCGGAGATCGTCATTGATAGCTTTAAGAAACTCATGTTCTTGCTCCAAGGTGAGCTTCTCGAAGCGTAGCTTCTCATGAGTCCTTACAAGCTCTCTATGATCTTCGAGAGTAGATTCATGGGCTAACTTAAGAGTGTTTAGTTCTTTAATTAGTCGTTCTATTTCCATCTTATCATCATCACACGACTTATCTTGACTACCATGAAAATTATCAAGTTCATTTTGACTAACATCACTAGTTTTATCAAAGAGCAAGTCATCATCACCAAGTAAATCATCTTCATCACTATTGAAATCAAGATACTCGGGGTGTGATACCTTGGGGCCTTTAGCCATGAAGCAACTTCCACTCCCTTCATTTGGTGAATCAAATAGATTGTAGGAGTTGGTAGTCACTAGTGCAATTCCGGCAACACCTTCATCTTGACTATAGTCGGAGTTGGAATGATAGCTTATCTCGGAGTGGTTGTCGGATTCGGAGCCGAAAACCCATTCACCAACATGAGCTTGATGTCTTCTTATTGTGTAGCTCTTGGTGTACTTTTCCTTCTTCTCCGAGTCCCTACTTCTCCTTGAGGGTCTTCGTTCATAACGATCATCTCTACTCCTCTCTCTTTGACGTGATTCATTTCTTGAGCTTCGTCTTCTTGGTGACTCTTCTCTTCGTTTGTAGGGAGCCGTGCACTCATTGGAGTAGTGTCCAGGCTTCCCACAATTGTAGCAGTTTCGGTCACGACTTGACGAACGCTTCTCTTCATATCTTGAGTTGGAGCTTCGTTCTTTGCCTCTATTCTTGTAGAACTTGTTGAATTTCTTGACCATGAGGCTTATCTCTTCATTGGTGACAAGGTTGTCGCTTCAAGTTGCGGGAGCATCACTTGTGGCTTTTTAAGCACCGCTAGACTTGTTGTGAAGCTCTTCTTTGTCCTTGAGTACCATCTCATGAGCAACAATCCTTACAATGACTTCCGTAGGCTTGAGATCCTCGTAATTGGGCATCATTTGGATCAATGTGCACACGGTGTCGTATCTCTCATCCAAATCTCAAAGTATCTTCTTGATGATGAATTTGTCGGTCATTTCCTCGCTTCCTAAGCCGGCAATCTCATTTGTGATGAGAGCTAGCCTAGAGTACATCTCTGCGACTCCTTCACCATCCTTCATCTTGAACTTGTCAAGCTGACTTTGAAGAACGTCCAACTTGTATTCTCTCACGGATTCGGTACCTTCGTGCATATCAACCAAAGTATCCCAAATTTCCTTGGCATTCTCAAGACGACTGATTTTGCTGAATTCTTCGGGGCATAGGCAGTTGAAGAGAATGTCACATGCTTGAGCATTGTATTGCAACATCTTCAATTCATCCGCAGTTGCTTCACGATCCGGTTCCTTTCCATCACCAAAGAATTCACCTTGCAAGCCAACACGAACAATAGCCCAAATGGTGGGGTTATGACCAAGAATATGCATTTTCATTTTGTGCTTCCAACTAGCAAAATTTGTGCCATCAAAGTACGGACCTCTACGGTGATAATTTCCCTCACTAGACGCCATACTCTCCTAGGTTGTGATACCAATGCAATGGAGACCAAAGCTCTGATACCACTTGTAGAATCGAAAGTATGTCTAGAGGGGGGTGATTAGACTACTTGAGCAAATAAAAAGTCTACCTTTTCCCAATTTTAAGTGTTGGTAGATTTTAGCGATTATAGCAATTCAAGTACACCCTACACATGCATGTCTAAGAGTATAGCAACGGAAAGTAACAACAGGCATATGTAGTAGAGGGTAGGAAGGAAGATCAAACGCAATTTGAAGACACAAAGATTTTTCCCGTGGTTCCGATAGGTGGTGCTATCGTACGTCCACGTCTATGGAGTCTTCAACCCACAGAGGGTAACGGTCGCGAGAGTCCACGGAGGGCTCCACCCATAAGGGTCCACGAAGTAGCAACCTTGACTATTCCATAACGGCTTCCGTCCACGAAGGTCTGGCCTCACTATGGGTAGATCTTCACGAAGTAGGCGATCTCCTTGCCCGTACAAACTTCTTGGTTCAACTCCACAACACGAAGTAGGAGGCTCCCAAGCGACACCTAACCAATCTAGGAGGCACCACCCTCCAAAAGGTAATAGGCTCGGCAATGTCGATGAACTCCTTGCTCTTGTGCTTCAAGATGATAGACTCCTCAACACACAATCACTCTCTCACAGATTTGGCTTTGGTGGAAGAGATTGATTTGGTGTAAAGCAACTTGGGGAGGCTAGAGATCAAGATTCATATGGTAGGAATGGAATGGCTTGATCTCAACACATGAGTAGGTGGCTCTCTCTCAGAAAATTGGATGGGGCAAGTATGGAATAGTTCTGAGTGCTTCTCTTTCGAGTGGGTGGTGGTGAAGGGGTATATATAGGCATCCACAAAAATCCAACTGTTACACCTAAAGTGACCAACTCGGTGACACCGAAGTATAAAACTCGGTGGTACCGAGTTGCTCCAAAGGTAGCAACTTTTGAATCTCGGTGAGACCGATGCATAAATCTCGGTGGTACCGATAAGGTGACCAACGGTTAGTTTACCAAAACTCGGTGACGCCAATCCAAAATCTTGGTGGTACTGATTTTAAGAATCAAGGTAACAGAAAGTTGGCAAGCTGAACTTGGTGGCACCGAAGTGGAATCGGTTGCACCAATGTGCTAGGGTTTGGCATGGGTTTGTCTGAGGTGGGAATCGGTGGCACCGAGTGGAAATTGTTGGCAGCACCGATTTTCAAGATAGGCTTAGATAGACTTTTGTGGAAGATTTTGTGGGTGTTTTTGGTGCCTATCACTTGTGCACGTGGAGCATCTTGTTCACCAACAGTACCTTACCCCCTTTTAATAGTATTGGCTTTCCTATGGACTCAAGGTGATTTCTCACAAAGTAAAATGTAGAGTCCTCTTGCTTGAAGCTTTGCCAATCTATTTCCTTGCCTCTTGGGGTTTCTCCACAATCCTTTCGCCAACCTATCATTGAACTTTTCGTGAAATATACTTAGTGGAAACATTAGTTCAATGACATATATGTTGTTATTAATTACCAAAACCACCAAGGGAGCAAATGTGCTTTCACATTTGCCTCTCGTTTTCCTCTCCCCCACTTCACCAATTTGCCGTTTTATTCGCCCTCTTTTTCGTTCGCCTTTTTCTCGCCGGATCTCTTCTTGTTTGCTTGTGTTGCCATGTGCCTTCTATTTGCTTGCATCTTCGCTTGCTAAAAATCTATTGATATGGATCCTCATCCACTTGCTAATTTTTTCAAAAGACCAAATTATGACCAACCAATTGCTAGTGAGTTGAGTGCACTTGATTATCTCCATGAAGTTTTGTTTGAAAATCATGAATCTAAAATTTTTGATGAAGTATAGAAAGAAGAAATTTATAAGGTGATTCATAATAGCTCCTTGATTGAAAAGCATGATTGCAATGTTGCTAGTATGAATTCTCTAAATATCCATGATGCTAATTATATGCAAAGCCACAAGCTTGGGGATGCTATGTTTGATGAAGATGATATTTTTAGTACCCCAAGTTTTGATGAGCAAATTTATTGTGATGATTGCATGCCTCCTATTTATGATGATGGTGATGACATGTATGCTATAATGAGTAATGATAACCATGAAACTTATCATCATAGTTTTAATTTGCAATGTGGTTATGTCAATCAAGTGTCTCATGATACTTATTTTGTTGAGTTTGCTCCCACTACCATGGATGAAAAGGAATTTGCTTATGTGGAGAGTAATGAAAATTCTATACTTGTGCATCATGAAAAGAGTGATTTATGTGATAGTTATATAGTTGAATTCCTTCTTGATGCTACTGAAATTTATTTTGAGGGGGGAACATATGCTTGTAGAAATTGCAATAATATCATGTTTTCTCTCTATGTGTTCAAAGTTTTGAAATTATGCTCGTTTTGCCTTCCTATGCTAGTTGATTCTTGTTCCCATAAATTGTTTGCTCACAAAATCCCTATGCATAGGAAGCGGGTTAGACTTAATGTGTTTGTCATGAGATTCATGATGCTCTTTTGCATATTTCAATTACTACTTTTTTATGTGAGCATCATTGAAATCATCATGCCAAGCTAGGTGCGTAAAACGATAGCGCTTGTTGGGAGGCAACCCAATGAATAAATTTATTTTTGATTTTTCCTTTATGTTTTTGAGTGTTGACACAATTATGCCTCTATTATGATTGTGTTTTTATGATTTATTTAGTGTTTGTGCCAAGTAGAGCCTTTAGGATGATTCATAAGATGAGTAGAAGCGATGCTGAATCTGAAACAGAAACTTTGCGTCCAGTATTTGAATTTTCATTTTTTCCTGGAACGTGATCTTGAGCTGAAATTGTAACACAGTGTTTCTATACAAATTCTTTACATTGTCCTAATTTGTCACAATTTTTAGAGTTACAGAAGTATGGTTAGAGTACAGATTACTACAGACTGTTCTGTTTAAGACAGATTCTGTTTTCGTTGCATTGTGTGCTTGTTTTGATGAATCTACTGGTTATATTGATTAGTATGAGCCATGGTAAAGTTAAAATACAGTAGGTATAATGCAATAACAAAATATGAATGGGTTTGCAACAGCACCTAAAGTAGTGATTTGCTTTATTATACTAACGGATCTCACGAAGATTTTGTTGAGTTTTGTGTGATTGAAGTTTTCAAGTTTTGGGTGAGATCACGATGGATGAAGGAATAAGGAGTGATAAGAGCCTAAGCTTGGGGATGCTACCGCACCCCCAAGATATATCCAAAGAGTAACAAGCAACTAAGCTTGGGGATGCCCCCGAGTGGCATCCCCTCTTTCTTCTAACAACCATCGGTATTTTACTTGGAGCTATATTTTTATTCATCACATATCATGAGTTTTGCTTGGAGCGTCTTATATCTTTGCTTGCTTTGCTTGTTAGTTTTTATTTTGTATCCTTGTTGTACACACCTACTTGGGAGAGCCAAAATTACGCTATGATTTGTTAGAATTGCTCTCTATGCTTCACTTATACTTTTTGAGCTATAGAATTGCTCTACTGATTCACTTATATCTTTTTGAGCACGGTGTGCTTGGAAATTTTTATAGAAATAATCTCATGCTCCACTTTGATTAATTTGAGAGTTATTAAATTTTGAAGAAATCCTCTCATGCTTCACTTATATCTTTTTGAGAGATGAAATCTTTATGCTCATGTGCTTCATTAAGATTTGTTTGAGCTTGTCAAAAAAGTAATGGCAATATATGAAACTAGTCCCAAAGTGATAGATATCCAAAGAGGATATAATAAAAACTTTCATGAAGATCATTGGGAAAATTAAACTTGATTCCTTGTAATAGTTTTGAAACATGATGATAGTAATATGTGAGTCATGTTAGTGAATAATTATGCTTTAGTAGGAATATTGGTGTTAAGGTTTGTGATTCCCTATGCAAGTACGAAAGTCAATAGTTGTGCAATGAAATTACATCCTACTTTTGGTGCATTATTCGGTGTTAGTTGTCCTCAATACTCACTTATGTGAATTTTCCTTTCTTGGTTTGGTTGCTTCTCAATCTATTTGCTAGCCTCCATTTGTACTAAGTAGAAATACTACTTGTGCATCCAAAATCCTTAAACCAAGTTTTGCCTTATGAGTCCACCATACCTACCTATATGCGGTATTTCCATGCCGTTCCAAGCAAATTTGTATGTGCCATCTCTACATTTTCAAAATAAATTTTCTCTTTTGTGTGCTCGTACCGCTCATGAAACGGTGGGGAGTGTCCAATATTTTTCCATGCTAGATGTGTTATTCTCAAGATGAGTGTTTATTCACTTGTCATTGCACGAGAGTGTGGCGGTAATAGGGATGCCCATTCCCGAAATGAAAAAGAAAAATATTTACTTTATGTTGTCAAATAATAAATTCCTTGGAAAGTGTTGGTATGGAAGGCAACCGTGGATACGGCCCGCCATGGAAAGTGAAAGTTTGGTGGAAAAAGGAATAATCTTTATTTTTTGTTTGGGAACCGCCTATGATATATCTAGCATGGAAAGTATTGTGAGCTACTTTGTCGTTTTTGTTGACAGGAAAAGCATGCCACCCAATTTTTTTTCTCTCTCTATTTAAAACTTTGAGCTTTCGCGCCTCTACAAATCCCTACTTCCCTCTGCGAAGGGCCTATCTATTTAGTTTATGCAATTTTTATTTTTACTTTGAGTCTCCACCTTCTCTTATAAGCACCAACTAGGGGGCACTATGATCGTACTTGAGCATTGGGTATAGCTAATATTTGAGTGTGTCATGAATGGATCAATGATTGAGCATGATTGGCTAGGGATAACTTTCTTTAGTGTTGATATTTTGAAATACAAGGTTGCTTGTTAGCATGCTTGAGTATTGAAGTCATTATGTTAAAACTAGACTATTGCTTTGAATCATTTATAAGTCCAAATGTCCATGCCATACAAAAGAAAAGAATATGATGAACATGTTAGGCAGCATTCCACATCAAAAATTCTGTTTTTATCATTTACCTACTCGAGGACGGGTAGGAATTAAGCTTGGGGATGCTGATACGTCTCCAACGTATCTATAATTTTTGCTTGGTCCATGCTGTTATATTATCATTCTTGGATGTTTTACAATCATTTTATAACAACTTTATATCATTTTTTGGGACTAACCTATTGACATAGTGCCAAAGTGCCAGTTGATGATTTTGCTTGTTTTTTACTTCACAGAATATCAGTACCAAACGGAGTCCAATCGCGACGAAACTTTTTGGAGATATTTTTTGGACCAGAAGACACCCGGTGGGCCAAAGAAGTGCTAGAGAGGTGGGCCGTGGAGACCACAACCCACCAGGGCGCGCCAGGGGCCCCGGCGCGCCCTGATGGGTTGTGCCCTCCACGGGGCCTCTCTCCACCGCCTCTGATTCCTATAAATTCTCAAATATTCCAAAAACCTTAGGGGAGTTGACGAAACACAATTCCAGCCGCCGCAAGTTCCAGAACCTCGAGAACCAATCTAAACACCATCACGGAATCTCTTTCGAAGTAATAGGGTTTCGGATGAAAACTCATCTATTACAAAAGGGATTTCATTTTTTAAACATATTTTAACTCCAGACTTTTTCTGCATTCAATATGCACCATTCAAAGCCACATCATCAATTTTCAACCCTTTTCTGACTTCATTTGCTATTTTTCATGCATTTCATGATTTATTTTGAGCTAAATGACCCTGAAATTGACAAGCACTGCAAATGAACTCTGAAAAGGTTGAAACTTGGCATGGTATCATAATTTCACCCACATAGTATGTGCTAAAAAGTTGAGAGGGTTACGGGAATAACTGGATGCACTTCGTGTACAAACTGGACAATCTCTTTCGAAGTAATAGGGTTTCGGATGAAAACTCATCTATTACAAAAGGGATTTCATTTTTTCAACATATTTTAACTCCACACTTTTTCTGCATTCAATATGCACCATTCAAAGCCACATCATCAATTTTCAACCCTTTTCTGACTTCATTTGCTATTTTTCATGCATTTCATGATTTATTTTGAGCTAAATGACCCTAAAATTGACAAGCACTGCAAATGAACTCTGAAAAGGTTGAAACTTGGCATGGTATCATAATTTCACCCACATAGCATCTGCTAAAAAGTTGAGAGGGTTACGGGAATAACTAGATGCACTTCGTGTACAAACTGGACAATCTCTTTCGAAGTAATAGGGTTTCGGATGAAAACTCATCTATTACAAAAGGGATTTTATTTTTTAAACATATTTTAACTCCAGGCTTTTTCTGCATTCAATATGCACCATTCAAAGCCACATCATCAATTTTCAACCCTTTTCTGACTTCATTTGCTATTTTTCATGCATTTCATGATTTATTTTGAGCTAAATGACCCTGAAATTGACAAGCACTGCAAATGAACTCTGAAAAGGTTGAAACTTGGCATGGTATCATAATTTCACCCGCATAGCATGTGCTAAAAAGTTGAGAGGGTTACGGGAAAACTGGATGCACTTCGTGTACAAACTGGACAATCTCTTTCGAAGTAATAGGGTTTCGAATGAAAACTCATCTATTACAAAAAGGATTTCATTTTTTTCAACATATTTTAACTCAGACTTTTTCTGCATTCAGTATGGACCATTCAAAGCCACATCATCAATTTTCAACCCTTTTCTGACTTCATTTGCTATTTTTCATGCATTTCATGAGTTATTTTGAGCTAAATGACCCTAAAATTGACAAGCACTGCAAATGAACTCTGAAAAGGTTGAAACTTGGCATGGTATCATAATTTCACCCACATAGCATGTGCTAAAAAGTTGAGAGGGTTACGGGAATAACTGGATGCACTTCGTGTACAAACTGGACAATCTCTTTCGAAGTAATAGGGTTTCGGATGAAAACTCATCTATTACAAAAGAGATTTCATTTTTTTTAACATATTTTAACTCCACACTTCCACACTTTTTCTGCATTCAATATGCACCATTCAAAGCCACATCATCAATTTTCAACCCGTTTCTGACTTCATTTGCTATTTTTCATGCATTTCATGATTTATTTTGAGCTAAATGACCCTGAAATTGACAAGCACTGCAAATGAACTCTGAAAAGGTTGAAACTTGGCATAGTATCATAATTTCACCCACATAGCATGTGCTAAAAAGTTGAGAGGGTTACGGGAATAACTGGATGCACTTCGTGTACAAACTGGACAATCTCTTTCGAAGTAATAGGGTTTCGGATCAAAACTCATCTATTACAAAAGGGATTTCAATTTTTAAACATATTTTAACTCTAGACTTTTTCTGCATTCAATATGCATCATTCAAAGCCACATCATCAATTTTCTGCCCTTTTCTGACTTCATTTGCTATTTTTCATGCATTTCATGATTTATTTTGAGCTAAATGACCCTGAAATTGACAAGCACTGCAAATGAACTCTCAAAAGGTTGAAACTTGGCATGGTATCATAATTTCACCCACATAGCATGTGCTAAAAAGTTGAGAGGGTTACGGGAATAACTGGATGCACTTCGTGTACAAACTGGACAATCTCTTTCGAAGTAATAGGGTTTCGGATGAAAACTCATCTATTACAAAAGGGATTTTATTTTTTAAACATATTTTAACTCCAGACTTTTTCTGCATTCAATATGCACCATTCAAAGCCACATCATCAATTTTCAACCCTTTTCTGACTTCATTTGCTATTTTTCATGCATTTCATGATTTATTTTGAGCTAAATGACCCTGAAATTGACAAGCACTGCAAATGAACTCTGAAAAGGTTGAAACTT
This sequence comes from Elymus sibiricus, assembly GCA_039707655.1. Taxonomy (NCBI): domain Eukaryota; kingdom Viridiplantae; phylum Streptophyta; class Magnoliopsida; order Poales; family Poaceae; genus Elymus; species Elymus sibiricus. The sequence goes on from CM077665.1 coordinate 62,614,582, forward strand.
GGCATGGTATCATAATTTCACCCACATAGCATGTGCTAAAAAGTTGAGAGGGTTACGGGAATAACTGGATGCACTTCGTGTACAAACTGGACAATCTCTTTCAAAGTAATAGGGTTTCGGATGAAAACTCGTCTATTACAAAAGGGATTTCATTTTTTTAAACATATTTTAACTCCAAAGTTTTCTGCATTCAATATGCTCCATTCAAAGCCACACCATCAATTTTCAACCGTTTTCTGACTTCATTTGCTATTTTTCATGCATTTCATGATTTATTTTGAGCTAAATGACCCTAAATTTGAAAATCACTGCAAATGAACTCTGAAAAGGTTGAAACTTGGCATGGTATCATAATTTCACCCACATAGCATGTGCTAAGAAGTTGAGAGGGTTACGGGAAAAACTGGATGCACTTCATGTACAAACTGGACAATCTCTTTCGAAGTAATAGGGTTTCGGATGAAAACTCATCTATTACAAAAGGGATATCATTTTTTTAACATATTTTAACTCCAGAATAGTTGTGAAGAGAAAGTCTTCACTTTTTCTTCGCGTGTGTCCCTTCCTTATTGCGCCGTAACCATGGATAATCTTCATCGTTTAACAGGATGCTTGGGTCAGCCTTCACTTTGAAGGGAGGAATTTCATGAAACTTTTCATAATCCTCAGACATGTCTGTCTTGTCCTCCACTCCCACGATGTTTCTTTTCCCTGAAAGAACTATGTGGCGCTTTGGCTCATCGTTTGATGTATTCGCTTCCTTATCTTTTTTTACTCGGTTTGGTAGACATGTCCTTCACATAGAAAACCTGCGCCACATCATTGGCTAGGACGAATGGTTCGTCTGTGTACCCAAGATTTTTGAGATCCACTGTTGTCATTCCGTACTGCGGGTCTAACTGTACCCCGCCTCCTGACAGATTGACCCATTTGCACCGAAACAAAGGGACCTTAAATTCATGTCCATAGTCAAGTTCCCATATCTCCTCTATGTAACCATAATATTTGTCCTTTGCCCTATTGGTGATTGCTGCATCAAAGCGGACACCACTGTTTTGGTTGGTGCTCTTTTTATCTTGGGCGATCGTGTAAAATGTATTACCATTTATCTCATACCCTTGGTATGTCCATGCAGTCGAAGATGGTGTCCTGGCCAACAAGTACAGGTCATCTCCAACAGTGTTGTTACGCATGAGATGCATTTGCAACCAACCGCCGAAAGTCCCGATGTGTTCACGTGTAATCCAGTCGTCAGACTGCTCCGGGTGTTTGTAGCGTAGAATATTCTTGTGTTCATTGATATACGGGGCCACCAAGGTAGAATTCTGTAGAACTGTGTAGTGTGCTTGCGCCCAGGAATGCCCGTCCCTACATATTATTGAATCCGCTCCTAGCGTGCCTTTTCCACTCAGTCTCCCCTCATACCGCGATTTAGGGACGCCAATCGGCTTAAGGTCAAGAAAAAAGTCAACACAAAACCCAATGACCTCCTCTGTTTGATGGCCCGTGGAGATGCTTCCTTCTAGCCTAGCACGATTACGAACATATTTCTTCAAGACTCCCATGAACCTCTCAAAGGGGAACATATTGTGTAGAAATACAGGACCCAGAATGACAATCTCGTCGACTAGGTGAACTAGGACGTGCGTCATAATATTGAAGAAGGATGGTGGGAACACCAACTCGAAGCTGACAAGACATTGGACCAAATCATTCTGTAACCTTGGTAGGATTTCTGGATCGATTACCTTCTGAGAAATTGCATTGAGGAATGCACATAGCTTCACAATGGCCAATCGGACATTTTCTGGTAGAAGCCCCCTCAATGCAACCGGAACTAGTTGCATCATAATCACGTGGCGGTCATGAGACTTTAGGTCCTGGATTTTTTCTCTGCCATGTTTAGTATTCCCTTTATATTCAACGAGAAGCCAGACGGGACCTTGATACTGAGCAGGCATTCAAAGAAGATTTCCTTCTCCGCTTTGGTTAGAGCATAGCTGGCAGGACCTTGATACTGCTTTGGATGCATGTCGTCTTTTTCGTTCACACGTTGCTGGTCCTCCCGTGCCTCCGGTGTATCTTTTGTCTTCCCATACACGCCCAAGAAGCCTAGCACGTTCACGCAAACATTCTTCGTCACGTGCATCACGTCGATTGCAGAGCGGACCTCTAGGTCTTTCCAATAGGGTAGGTCCCAAAATATAGATTTCTTCTTCCACATGGGTGCGTGTCCCTCAGCGTCATTCGGAACAGATTGTCCGCGAGGACCCTTTCCAAAGATTACTTGTAAATCCTTGACCATATCAAGTATATCATCACCAGTACGAAGGACGGGCTTCTTCTGGTGATCTGCCTCACCTTTGAAATGTTTGCCTTTCTTTCTTAAGGCATGCTTGGTCGGAAGAAATCGACGATGTCCCAGGTACACATTCTTCTTGCATTTGTCCAAATATATACTTTGGGTATCATCTAAACAGTGTGTGCATGCGTTGTATCCCTTGTTTGTCTGTCCTGAAAGGTTACTAAGAGCAGGCCAATTATTGATGGTTACAAACAGCAACGCTCGTAGGTCAAATTCCTCTTGTTTATGCTCATCCCACACACGTACACCTTTTCCATTCCACAGCTGTAAAAGCTCTTCGACTAATGGCCTTAGGTACACATGAATGTCGTTGCCGGGTTGCTTAGGGCCTTGGATGAGCACTGGCATCATAATGAACTTCCGCTTCATGCACAACCAAGGAGGAAGGTTATAGATACATAGAGTCACGGGCCATGTGCTATGCTTGCTGCTCTGCTCCCCAAAAGGATTAATGCCATCTACACTTAAACCAAACCATACGTTCCTTGCGTCACCTGCAAAGTCCCCCCACTTTCTCTAGATTTTTCTCCACTGCGACCCGTCAGCGGGTGCTCTCAACTTCCCGTCTTTCTTACGGTCTTCTTTGTGCCATCACAACAACTTGGCATGCTCTTTGTTTCTGAACAGACGTTTCAACCATGGTATTATAGGAGCATACCACATCACCTTGGCAGGAACCCTCTTCCTGAGACGCTCGCCCTCAACATCACCAAGGTCATCTCGTCTGATCTTATACCGCAATGCACCGCATACCGGGCATGCGTTCAATTCCTCATACTCACCGCGGTAGAGGATGCAGTCATTAGGGCATGCATGTATCTTTTGCACCTCCAATCCTAGAGGGCAGAGAACCTTCTTTGCTTCGTACGTACTGTCGGGCAATTCATTATCCTTTGGAAGCTTGTTCTTCACTATTTTCAGTAGCGAACCAAATCCCTTGTCAGATATACCATTGTCTGCCTTCCATTGTAGTACCGAGCTTTGTGTTGTCATCTTCGCAGTTTGGGTACAACCCTTTTTTGTGATCCTCTAACATGCGATCGAACTTCAACTTCTCCCTTTCACTTTCGCATTCTCTCTGTGCATCAACAATGACCTGGCCAAGATCATCATCGGGCACATCGTCTGGTGCCTCTTGATCTTCAGCTTCCCCCGTTGCAGTATCACCGTATTCAGGGAACATAGGATAGTTGTCATCATCCTCTTCTTCTTCGTTGTCTTCCATCATAACCCCTCTTTCTCCATGCTTGGTCCAAACATTATAGTGTGGCATGAAACCCTTCTCAAGCAGGTGGGAGTGAAGGGTTTTTGAGTTAGAGTAATCCTTCGTATTCTCACAGACAGTACATGGACAATACATAAAACCATTCTGCTTGTTTGCCTTAGCCACTTCAAGAAATTTATGCAGGCCCTCAATGTACTCGGAGGTGCGTCGGTCACCGTACATCCATTGCCGGTTCATCTGCGTGCATTATATAATTAAGTGTATCAAAAACCATTACAGAACATCATGAATAGAGAAGTGGCCAAATTAATACAAGTATCTATGTAAATCATACAAGTAAGAATTTTTTTTCTTTTAAAAAGAAGATAAGAACAAGAGGCTCACCACGGTGGTGTCGTCGACGAGATCGGCGCGGGCGATCGACGACGGTGAGGACGGGAACGGGAACGGCACCCTACACATGTGCAGACTCTAAGAAGTTAATTTCAGCTCTAATTGTGTGTCTAAATCAAAAGAACTCCCACATACACTCCTCCACTAAAACCCACAAATCACACTCTACTTCTAGAGCATTTGAAATGAGCTAAACTAGCAGTGAGAGATGAAACGATGAAGTCATTAACCTTTTAGAACACTTGTGTAGTTGGTGCACCGCCAAACCTAAACAAATCTTGGGGAAAATGTAGCTTGGAGGTCAAGCTTGGAGAGGAGAAAGCTTAAGTGTGGCTGCGGCATTTCATCGAACACCTCATGTGCATAGGAGGTGAGAACAGAGAGCAGCACACCTCCCACACGCCGGCCGGCCAAAAAACAGAGGAGTGAGCGGGCAGGGGCGAGCATATATATAGGCAACTCTTAAGTCCCGGTTGGTGGCTAGCACCGGGACTAATGGTGTCTCTTTAGTCCCGGTTGGTGGCTAGCACCGGGACTAAAGGGGCTGGGCCAGGAGCGAGGCCCTTTAGTCCCGGTTCGTGTCTGGAACCGGGACTAAAGGGGTCAGACGAACCGGGACTGGTTCCTGCCGAGGCCCGGCCAGCGCCCTGGCCGCTCGAACCGGGACTGATGCAACCATTGGTCCCGGTTCGTAACAGAACCGGGACTAATGATCTGATCTGGCCCGAATCAAAGCCATGTTTTCTACTAGTGAGTATATAATCATGCGTTGCGAGGGCATGCATGAGCTAGTTTAATTAATTGTTCTAATGATATTTGAGCAATAAAATTTTACTTCCAAGTCAAAATAACATTTTTGGACGGTGCATGTGATGTGTTCAGCTCTAGCCAGGTGATGACTCCTTAGTCGCACCTACTGACCTTGGGGTCGGACGAGGACCGAGAGGGTACTTATGACCTAATCCATCCTTGTGATGTAAGTCTTGGTTCAGCTTGTCAACTTCAGGCTCCTCATAGCATCCCTTGTTCTGGTGTGCGATAAGGACCGCGCAAGACATGTCGGCCAACCTATCCACGGGTATGGGTTTCTGGATCTTGGCGCCGCCGAAGACCCATTTTGGCTTGATGTACACTTGGATTGGCCTCAGGCGTGTTGTTTCACAGAAGGTGACAACCATTATAGCTATAGCATAGGAGATGCAACCCGTGTCACCAAGGAGTGACTACTTATACATGGAAATCTAGTGCAATGCCCGAAGCATGGTCTCCTTGTTGAGCACCGGTGTCTCGAGGTTGGTGTGCCCGTTCATTAGCCCTCTGTAGTGGTAGTCGAAGGGGAGGATGGTAGCCCGTGGGATGAGGTTGGGGAAGTTGTCAAAGATTTTTTTTTATAACCAGGGGCTCACCTCGGTTCCATTACATTTCAAAATGAAACCATGAAATATCATCCAACATTTCCAAAGTCAACACATAGCTAGCAAAATCCATAACCAATAATACAGGTCTTAGCATCTAGCACACTAGCATGCATAACAACCACCAAAATAACCACTACAAATAATTTGGGAGGCAGACGAGACCTAAGTCAACTAGAAAAGACTACATGAATGGAGTCATTGCTCATAGGAATTAACTTCAGGAACGCTAGTGGTACCCTTCCACCATGACCAACTTCTTCAACCGACTTCCTCCAAGAACCCAACTCAGAGACGATGAGACATCCGATCAATCTGGTTCCAGCTCCAGAGGATTCATCGGTTTTTCCTCATAAAGTCAATAAGAGATCCATCTTTTACACTGTGAAGATCCGAGAACAGCTTCCCAATCTATGAGATAACGAAGGACCAGTCCACAAACTTGTTTCAATATCCAAGTACAACTACTAAAGACTATAACATCCATATTCCCCGAAAAACTGTAGAGGAAACAATATTCAAATGCAAATTACTTCTTATTACTCCGCCAAAACTTAGCTAGGGACTCAAAATTAGAAAACTACATCCAAATACACATTCGAATTCTTTCTAGATTAGCTTGGCAACAATGCACTCAAAAATACAAGATAATCAGACTCAATCTCAGTGCAAAAGGTACACTCGGGGAGTTTAGCCAAGCCTCTTTTCCTTAGGTTGTCACAAGTCCTGATCTTGTTTAAAAAAACACAGAAAACTTTGATTTTTTTGTGGCACCTTACGTGCCAAACAATTGGAAATTAAATGGGTTACAATTACATAAAGTGATTTGGAGGAGTGAATGCGTTTGATTCATACCGCCAGATCAATGAATCTTCTTGGTCTAAACATGAAATACTTGTAGCTATACTAACTAAAGCATGTCAAAGTGAAATCATCTCGTGAGAGAAAGTCATCATAAATGTTGTCTTAAGTTGAGCCCCATCCCAAGGTTTAGCAACAAAACTGTTCTTCTCATTGGCAGTATAATAAAGGTCCTAGAACTGCATAGCGATTGGAGCATTCACAAACCATCTATCTTCCCAAAATCTGATTTGATGACCATTACCAATAACCCACCTATATCCCATCCTAACAAGCTCCATAGCTCACATGACACCCTTCCCGAATTGACAAGGATGAGCATCATGGCAGCATAAGATGTTAGGTGATCTAGTGTTATACTTCACATCTACTATCTTTTTTCATAGAGAATCTTCACTAGCAACATACTCTCTTAATCGAGGAACCTATCAAACAAATGTTCAAAAATCTTGAAAATTAGGATACCCATGTCCCAAACTCCTTTTCATGCAAATAGAAGACAAATTGGCAAGATATATCTTAGCCTTCCCATCACTATCACTCCAAAGACAATTAGCCGTTTGGGTAATCAAACCTATGACCAGCTTTGGAAACTTGAAAAAGGAAAGCATGTAAATAGAAATATTATCTAGACAAGATTTAATTGAAGTATTTTTCACCTAAATAAGATAATAACTTTCCTCTCCAACCTGCAATCCTAGCTAAGATTTTATCTATGAGAGGTTGTAAATCCTCCCTTCTCAGTTTACCAAAATGTAAAGGTAAACCTAAATAGTTCATTGGAAAAGTACCACCTATTCATTGAAAATCTGCAAGAAAGGTTTGATTTCTCCTTCATTTAGATTTATAGGCACTAATTCACTCTTATAATAATTACTCACGTCTGAAACACGTTCAAAAAAGTTAGAGCAAATTAAAGATTACCAACTACTGTCAAATCATTTTTTAAGAACAAGAGTGTGTCAATAGCAAATTGCATACAAGCAAGTCCACCAGGAATGAAGTTAGGACAAAGACCAAGCCACCTAAGATGTGACAGTTCCCCGTGCTATTGGCAAATGCCTCAATGCACAAGTTGTCATTTCATATGGCAAGCATGATCTGGTCTCGGACATCTCCCCGGAGTTCCAACATCAGCAAGCGGTCCAGCTTTGGAGTACCGGTTTACTTGGAGAGGATCGACACGACACACTCCTTGTACTTTCTGCTCCTCGTGTCATAGGTGTACACTGCTAAAATGATTTCCATGTAGCTTCATATGGAGTTGTCCTTACTAATATTGGACATCGTGTGCTCTTGTGGGTACTCCCAAGCCTTGCCCTTTCATGCATCGAGCATCCACCAGGAAGACAAAAAGTATGCAAGGTTTTTTTTACCTCAAGCACGTAGGGATCTTGATAGCATGCCCACATGCAAGAATCAAACCAATAGAAAGGTAGGAAGAGGAGTACTTATTGCTCTATCTTCAAAGGGTCTATGTGTAAACATGCACTCGGACTGGGTACGGCCAACAACAAAAGCAACTTGATGTAGCAAAAATGCTAGTTTTTTTTACTTTCTCCAGGTAAACTTCCTTCTTCCAATGGCAGAGCTATATGGAAGTCTGAGGGGGGCATGCCCCCCCCCCCCCCGCGCGCCCAAATGCGGTCTCTTTTTACCATGTAGTAATGGCCGGTGCAACTTTTGGATGACCCATCCACATACATGCACAAGCCAATCTTTGGCATCATCACAAACATCGGTGTCACACTGCAATATGCGGATGATACCATGATTATGGTGAAGGGGTAAGAACTTGACATCATCAACCTCAAGTTCCTACTTCTCCGCTTTCAGGCCATGTATGGACTTACAATCAACTTCAATAAGAGAGAGGTTGTGGTAGGATACTCAGAGTCGAACAACAACAGACCATCGACAAACCTGAATTGCAGGTTGTCCTCTTTCCCCATTGCACACCTAGGGATGTAGTTTTCTGGCTAGAGGGTTCCCTTGAGGAATCTCAACGTTCATTTGTGGTGCTATATTGGTTACACTCATTTGGCTGACTTGAGGCAGTATTGTGCTTTTTAATCATGTCTACAGCCCATTAAGGTGGTTGGTTGGGTCCATAATCTCCCATTGATTATGCACACTTGCTTACAACCTTGGTTGAGAATTAAAAATGCATTAGTACTATGATATGTGACAAAACACAAAGAAAACATCATGAATATGGTAGATTTATAAAGAACTTTAGTGTAGAATGATAGACGCAAAAAATCTATATTAACGCAATAGGAAACATTGTTTGCTCTCTTGTAAGAGTTGTTGGGTAACCCTCAAGTATAAGGGTGAAGTAACCTAGCAATAAGTATTTCCCTTAGAAGCGAACCTATGTCTATCCAACCAGAAGGAGTTATTCCAGCAAACAAAGTCACGGGTACCTCCACACAAAACACAATACAAAGTAACCCCCAACACTTCAAGAACGTTGTCAAGCTTCTTGTCCTAGTAGTTAGACGATTAAATTGCATAGCATGGTAGGAAATGATAGATAGATAAAATGAAATAAACAGTACAACAAGGTTTTTGATGATGTTTTCAATTAAGGAAAATAGACCCTTGGGGCCATATGTTGACTAGTGGCATCTCTCCAAGCACACAAGTGTGTTGTGATGAACAAATTGCAATTGATCAACGATTAAATTGCAGTGTTTATATTTATGATTGTGATTATTCATGGTATAATATCAAATAGGCATTACACCCGTGATATGTAGACCGTTAGCCAACTGCATCTACAATTAATACCCCACTCCAAGACCGCAATCCAGTATGCATCTCGAAGTACTAAGTTTATGACAATTGACAAACAGAGCATGCAATAAGCATGATGACATAATGTAGACAGTAAAACTATCATCCATGTGTGATAAAGAAACCATCATTTTTATTCTTAGTGGCAACAATACAATACGTGTCCGTTCCTTTCTGTCACTCGGGATGAATCACCACAAGATTGAACACACTACTATGCATCACTCCCTCTAATGAACAACCCATCAATCTTGGCCAAAAACAAGAAATAGATTTGAGAGTATACATAGCTACTTAATTATACATAAAAAAGCTTCAAATGATTCAATATATTTCAATGAACAATCTGATCATAAAGTGAAAAATCATCATATCTCAACAAACACACTACCAATTACATCATATTTATCCCGATCATATGAGACAAGCCAAGAGAACTTTATATTGAATCACAAGGAAGAGAGGATGCCATCTAGCTACGGTTATGGACCTTAAGGTCTTAAGGAAACTACTCACACATGGTCATGGAGGCAGCAAGGTTGACGAAGAAGCCTCCGACGATGGATTTCCCCTCCGGCAGGGTGCTGGAACATGCCTTCAGGTTGGATCTCCTCGGACATGAACTTGTTGCGGCAGAAAATTTCAGAGAAAATTGGTACAAAGCGTTTCGTGAAATATAGGATTTACAAATGAAAGAATGGGTGTAAGGCGATGCACATGGGGCCCATGCGGGTGCCCCGGTAGCGTGGAACCTCTGGCTCTCCCCCCCCCCCCCCCCCCCCCCCCCCCCCGGGCAAGTCCCGCCACTTTCTGGACTCGTCCTGACTTGGAAAAATTGTATTAAACACTCAGATTCTTTTTTACCTCCGTGGATATGGATTTTTTGAAAAGTCAAAAACATGCCAAAAAAACAATTGTCTTTAGGCGCTAAATTAATAGGTTAGTCCAGGAAAAATATAAATTATTATAAAAAAGTATGTAAAAGTGATATTATAGTATCAGGAAACAATTGTTTTAGGGGAGTTCCATTGGACACGGTCATTGCATTGGCCATGCACACTCCCTATCTCGACACGAGTGGGGCATGGCGCACCAGCTCGCGCCGACATGGCGGTGGTGATCGGGTGAGCATTGCCGCCACCGATTGAGGCTGTGAGGACGGGCCACGCGCTGGCTGATCGGGTACAAATCGCGAACTGTTTTTCCTAGTCATGCGGCAAGTGGTCCAACCTGAGAGGTTGTCCCTTTTCTTGCTGTTAAACGGTTTAATTGCTACATTCAAAGTTAAATAGTGATGGTAGAAAGCCGCTGCCTTTCAGAAAAGAAACCGTTGTTCTCTTGTGGGTGGACACGACTTACGATCAAGTATGCGTCACACGCTCGAGAAACAAAAAAAAATGCTGTGTCGGTTAGCAGTGCACTATAAAAACGCTTCGAATTTCGTGTCACGGCCTGCAGGCAGAGAAGAATCGCGTGAGTTTTGGGCTATAAGAAGAAAAAACAGCTGCTATACGCTGGGCCGAGTGGGCCATACACCAGCGTGAGAATGAAGGCCTGCTAGGCTAAATAAGAAAGCTGAGCCGACATGAGAGAAACCTGGCGTCTGATAACGACTGAGGAAGCGTTATTAGTCCCACCCCGGCGAGGGAGGAGGGGCTGGGTGCAGGCAGCGGGTATAAGATGGTTCGGGGCAGCCACGTTGAGAGGCTATCTTTGCGCTTGGGGCAATGACGCAGCTAGTGAGGTAATACCGAGGCGCGTCAATTGCTGGTTGAAAACTATTTCCAAACCCCCTCTTTGGCCCTCCGGGGCCATTGAGAATTTCTGAAAGGGCTCCCTCTCCTTCTGGGAAAGGGCAAAGCCCTACAATTCATCAAATTCAAATCTTTCAAAATTGAACCGTTTCATACTCTGTAGGTTTCTGGTAGCATCAGAAGAGATTGTGATTTATGATGGTAAAAATACCCCAAAACAAATGCAAGGTCGATGAAATCTTGTGTCTACACGATGAATGGTACAACTCAATACTCACACAGACAGAACCACCACGCACCAAATAGGTAACATGATGCACAGGCCGCCGACGCACCACATCTCTCAAACCAAACCAACTCACACGAACCCCGTCGGAGAGCGCAACCCCGCGGATCCCAGGCTGAAGCTCCGACACCGGCAACACCGTCTGCCCCGCAAAGTCGTCCTTCTCCGACACGTCTTGCTCGTGCGCCTCCACCGGCGGCAGGGCCAGCTCCAGCACCGTCAGGTCGAAGGAGAATTCCTCCCCTCACACTGGCACCCAGTTGCCCTCCACCGCCTTGATCTTCGGTCTGCCGGAAGTCTGCAATCCCAACCTGTTTCAGCCAACGGATACATGCAGGCTTCAGTTTGATGATGTTTCAGATAAATGGATACTGTTTTAGGTTATTGTTACTGAACTCACTCATCTCTATAATTGCAGTTCGTAGTTGTAAGCTATCTGTAATCTGTCAGCATTCAGTTTGATGCTTCATAGACAAGGTTACTGCCTTTACACTTTTACCTTGTTACTGATTTCAGAGACATGGTTACCTTGTTATCTGTAATTGCACTACATTGTTACTGATTTCATCGAGCTTCTGCCTTGCGGTTAATAGTGTAATCCATTGATGTGCCAAATTAGTTTCATTCATTTTATTTTTTTGACAAAAATTAGTTTCATTCATACCCGTGCATAAAAATCTGGAGGAGAATATTGGTCAAAGTGTGTCTGCTTGAAGTCCATCCGCCAACCGTCTCCCGTGTACACTTTTACCTGAAAAGCAGCACTTCACTTCTCTCCTGAATTTTGAGTGGCACAAACAAAACGGAAGCCTCTGATGCCAACGGTGACGGCCAGGCCGCCGGCCGCGAGGAGTAGATTTAGGATTTCAGATGTTTTATTACTTGTTTTTAGAGCCTTTTTGCTATATATTTTTTTTCCAAAAATCAATGCAAAAACGGTGTCCGCGGTCTTTTGGTGACTTCGGTTGGATGGCCGGCTCCCTGTTTGGTGTTTCCGGATGTGTGCGCAGACATTTGGCGATGCACATTCGGAGATCTGCGTTGGAGTTGATCTAAGTTGTTTTCCTTACCTCTCAACCCACACTGTCTTGAAATATATTCAGTAAGCAGGTCTTTGGTGAAATATATTCAGTAATCAGGTCTTTGGTGAAATATATTCAGTCTATACGCTCAAACTCTCTGGTCACCCCAAGCACCAATAACACACATTTGCGAGCTAAAGTACACAAACATAGCTAGTAGCTCTGCCGCACACTGCAAATTCCTTATGAAATAGATCCACTGTCCAAACTAATCCTAATTTACTCTCAAGTGCACACTCAGCATCTGAAAATGCAGCTTTCTGCCAGCCACCAAACTACTCCTAATTTACTCTCAAAATAAATGAACACACAACATCTGAAAGGCATTTAGTTTAACCTTGTGGTTGTTCGGAATAATCCATCGTTGGCGTACAAACTGCTACATAATACTCCCTCTGTCCCAAAATAACTGTCTCAACTTTGTACTAGCTCTAGTATAAAGTTGTACTAAGCTTGAGACAGTTATTTTGGGACGGAGGGAGTACTCGCTAATATTTCGTTGCTTCTACAACCTGAAACCATTTGCTTCCTTGTTAACTGTTCAAACTAGTCAAGCAGTTAAGGTGAGATTTCTTACTTATTTCTGCAGCTGAGATTAAACGTTTTCCCTTCTTTTTTTATGTGCTAGCCATCCTAGCACTTTTCATGGCCAGATCATGTGAGCAGGACATTCATCGGTTAGCCGATGTAGTAGAGGGTGAAGAAATGGCAGCTGAATCACGTCTATAATCTTGTGGTTTTGGTGCCGCTGTTGTTCCTTTTGTTTCAGTTTCACCGCTAGGTTGGCTAGCAGCGCAAGTGTTTGTTTAGATTAAATTTACGTACAAATTCAGATGTTTATTGTGTTTGTTCTACGTGACATGGAAATGTGCAGTGAATAAAAAAGGGAAGGAAGCGAAGCTTGTGCAGTTTTGGAGCCACAAATCCAAACTTTATCAGTTGCTATGTTCACCAGTCTGCAACTGTAGTAATTTGTACCTAACGTGGTCATCTTTTATTTTATCCCCAGACGTTACATGAAAGCACCGTAAAAAAGAAACATGACGGATAGAGATATTAACACAGCATAACTTACACGTCAGAAATGAAAACAGAAACACTTCACAGAAGAGAACTTGTAAACTATAGTCAATACACAAATAGTTTGACATCTTACACAGCTGATCGATACACAAATACTTGAACAAGCAACAACTAGCACAACATAAATATATACTCCTCCGTCCCTAAATATAAGATGTTAACTGAGCATCAAAAACATCTTATATTTAGGGACGGAGGTAGTACATACAACTGGCTTAAGGCTATGCTAAGGCACACACTGAATAAGGCTTTTTTCAGGAAACATGTAAACACCGCCGATCACATTGATATCATGCGACAAACTCAATGAGAACTGCAGCAGCCCTTCATTCACCTAGAGAAAACAAAATTACCAATCTGTTAGTAACCAGTTACCAGATACATGCATATAGGCAGAACCAAATAGTAGAACCTACTGTAACATAGTGTATAAACAAAATGAGTGTACAGATTCAGGACTAGCTCGGCAGCATAAGGAAGAGCTATGTAATAGATATCAAATGTCCTATTCCTGTTGGTTATATCTCGTAGAAATACTGGCAATACGAAATAAATCTTTGGTGCGTTCTGACACTCTAGTTTATCTCAGGTAAACTCATCTCTCATCATGTCAAGAAGACAAAATAAAACCATGCAAAGATGCAATACTACCATCAGAAGTAATCTTGGGTATCCAGATTTAAATAAATGAAAGCCTGATTAGAGAAAACTTCCAGGAAAAAAAGTGTTAATCATTTGACAGTTGCTTTTACATTATTACTCACTCGATATTTGATTTGCTATCTCGCTCCCAAGGATGAAGACAACTACATCGAATCATCACACAGAAAAGGTTATAAGTTTGTCTACATTGACCGATAACATACACCTAGTACAGCTATAAGTTTATCTATCTAGGAAAGGGACAATCAGTAGCTATATAAGTTTAAGTTGTTAGTGAACACTACAAGCTGCAACAAAGATACTTGACCAACGATGTATAACCAGATTAGGTTACTCCTAAAATATGATGACAGAGGATGAACAATCACCTGGCGTGTAGAAACCGTTGAAGGAATGATAAGCGGTAACATGATGGCTTTCCCAAACTTTTTTAGATTGCATCGACTTCAGTTGAACCATATAGACGGTGCCGTCCATATATAACCACATTTCATTAGCATCCTGGTCGTATCCCAGTATCAGCTCCACCCCCCTTCTCACCACCTCAGTCGGAGGAGCGAGCCCAAGAATGTCATGCATTTCGGTGGTCTTCCACGGCACCCATGTGGCAACACCCTGACAATTGACCTTCCGCTGCCACATTTGAATGTTACGTACGGTAATGGCGAGACAGTATGGCGAGGCCAAGAGCGCCGTCCTCTGCCTGGACGATCTGATGGCTGCGGGCAACATTCATACCCGGAGGCGTCTCGATCACATCTAGACTCTGCCTGTCCAAATCAAACTGAGGTATGCCGTCTTCCGCATGTATCAACGGCCAGTAAAGGACATTGCCAAGAAGGATGCTCTGAGCACCGCCGCAACAAGCCGAACCTGGGTGTGGAGTCTCCGTCGGGATGAGATGGCCCCACGTGTCGGTCTCGGAGGAGTAGACGCAGGCGAGGGGCCGACGATCGTGGCTGCGCATGAACACCAGGATCACCTTGAACGGGCTGGAGCGGCAGCCGCCGTGCACGTGTCCCCGGCCGCGGTCGGCGCAGAGCACCGCCCCGTTGACGTGGCCCGTCCTGAACTCCGGCGGGACGGCCACGCGGCGCTGCTCGCCCGTGACGGGGTCGCACACGAGGACCTCGGCCCGCACCGCGTCGAACACGAGGACGCGGCCGTGTCGGCACCCGAGGAGGTGGGCCTCGAAGCCGACGACGCGGACTCGCAGGTCGAGGCGCTCCGGAGGGACGCGGTCGGGAGCGGCCAGGACAGGCGCGAACGCGATGCCGTCGTCGCGGCGCTGGAAGAAACCGAGGAGGGGTGGCGTCCCGTGGTGGGCGCGGAAGCGTGCGACGAACTTGGGGTCGACGGCGACGCATCGCCAGCGCTTGCAGACGGCGGAGGCGCGGGGGAGGGAGGATGGCTGCGGCGGGATGCGGAGAAGGATCTCGCGGAGGAGGTCGTCGTTCTCGAGCGGAGGCGGAGGCGCCGGCGGCGAACCGCGGCGGCGTCGGGTCATTGGCGGTTGGCGGCTTGGCGCCTGCCTCTCGCTCTTGCTCGCGGGGAGTTGGGAGTTGGGACTGGAGTAGTGGAACCGCTTCACTTCTATTCGTGCACAAGGAAGAGGAAAAAGAGCAACGTGCTGTTGGGCCGAGCCCGAAAAGTTGGGGTAACGAGCGCTCGCTGGGCTTTAGAAGAATCGACGGCCCAGCTTGGGAATTCGCTCACGAGAGAGATCTTGGGGAGAACTAATTAGCGAGTACTCCCTGGGAAGCCTGCCAGCAATCACTCCCACGCGTCGCCACTTGGCGCGTTCTCAGCCGCCGCCACGTGTCGCGCTCTGAGCGTGTTCCCTTCGGATTTTTTTTTTATTTTTTCGCACGCGTTTTCGGTTTTTTATAGTGGTTTTTTTCCGGGTTTTTTTGGTGTTCCGGTTTCCCACCGGTCTTCCTTAACTTTTGGACGAAAAAAAAATCAATAAAAAATTCCACGAAAGAAACGGTTTTGTCTTCACGAGAGGCACGGCCGTGCCTCTCGGAAAGGGAAAAAAAATACGCGTTTTCTGTTTCTTTTTGCGAGAGGCACGGTTTTGCTTTCGCGAGAGGCACGGTTTTGCCTTCGCGAGAGGCACGCCCGTGCCTCTCGGAAAGGGAAAAAATACGCGTTTTCTGCTCTCTTTTTTTTCCGAGAGAGGCACGGTTTTGCTTCCGCGAGAGGCACGGTTTTGCCTTCGCGAGAGGCATGGCCGTGCCTCTCGAAAAGGAAAAAAAACGCGTTTTCTGCTCTCTTTTTTTTTCCGCGAGAGGCACGGTTTTGCTTCCGCAAGAGGCATGGTTTTGCCTTCGCGAGAGGCACGGCCGTGCCTCTCGAGAAGGAAAAAAAACGCGTTTTCTGCTCTCTCTTTTTTCGCGAGAGGCACGGTGTTGCTTCCGCGAGAGGCACGGTTTTGCCTTCGCGAGAGGCACGGCCATGCCTCTCGAAAAGGGAAAAAACGCGTTTTTTGTTTTTTTTCTATCGCACGAGGCATGGTTTTTTTCTGGTTTTTTGTCTGGTTTTTTCGTGAAAAAAAAAGTTCGTCAAAACCTATCAACATGGGATCTAGTTTTAAAGATCTCGACACGAGAAATCCAACGGTGAAAACGGTTCGAGATTTGGATGCACGGTTTAGGAGATAAAACGTTTTGAAAATACGGATATACGAAAAAAGGGAAAACTCCCAGGTTGCGACAAGTGGCACGCATGCAGTGTGGCACTTGTCGCAAACTGGGGAGGTGGAAGTGATCGTTGAAAGGTGTACTCGCTAACTAGTGATCTCGGAGATCTTGCGAGATCACTAGTTAACGGGGCTTGCCTGCGGCCGCTGGGTGCGACCGGGCGCAGATTCTCTGCCTTGCCATGGCAAAGGTTGTCTCTACCTTACCCCTCACGGATGCCCTTCCTTTCTGATCCCACGGCTGTTAAGCGAGCTGCCTCTCTCTGTGTACAGCTTGCTAAACCATGTGATTTTTTGGCCCAACTAAGGCCCAGTTCGGGGGAAAACAAGCCCAACTCGCTAGAGAGAGGAGAAATGCAGCGATTCAGGTCCAGAAATGAACTCTGGTTCAGTACAGAAACAAATACAGAGAAGATTCAGTTACGTACGTATAGACAGAATTCAGTTTTGACGCTGCAGTACAATAAAATCACAATTGAACAAACATTTCACTTGAGTATTTTGGACAGTCTATATATCCAAAATAATACCTACCAAAAGCCAGCAATCAGCACAAATTTTCTTTAACAAGTGCTCAAAACATTCACCCAAAAAGAAACAATGTTTCACTTGAGTTTCTGCAGCACTGCAATTCTCTTGCTTCTAGATCCCTAAAAAAGATCTTGAAAGGACATATCATCAATTTCACTAAGACCCTGCAATACTAAAACTAGTTCAGAGAAGATATTGAAACTAGTTCAGAGAAGATGAAAGAAAGAAATATGAAAAAACATGGCAATGAAACTAGTTCAGAGAAGATGAAAGAAAGAATTATGAAAGTACCATCAGCAAATTTGTGTAGCTGGTGAAGGCATTGCCGTCCTTATGAGAAACACCCATTGGTACTTGAGAACCTACACCACCACCATTCTCATGTTGCTGCACAAAGCAATCACCGTAGTTATTTAGCGTACATTAATGAACAAGAACTCACAGTTACAAGGGTTTCCAACAACATACGCTAGATTTATGAGGGACATCCATTGGTACTTGAGTTTCTACACCACCATCATTCTTTTGTTTCTGCATAAAAAAATCAACTTTGTTATTTAGCATGTAGTAATGATGAATATGAACTCTATATTGCAATGGTTTTCAGTAACATACACTAGATTTAGCTTGTTTTTTCCTTTTGAACTTGTGCATCTTATCGAGCCAACTGCCGCGCCTCTTTGAAGTTTTTTCTTTAACCTCATTTTTCTTTAAGCGTGCAGCACTAAGCAAACCTTCATCTTGTGGAACAACATGTTGGACATGATATGTATCACTCAAAATACTTGTAGATGCACTAAATTTGTCTTGAAGTTGCTTCTGGAGGCAATCGAGTGTGTTGTCCACCAATATGCAATATTCTGGAGAGCTTGTGGCTTGATATGCCAAATTTAGGAATTTGTGAGACCAAGACTTATAGCGGAGCATAGCATCCAAATTTGGATTTTTAATGATGCTATTCCCTTTGTTGTCTTGTGTTCCATACCTTGCTTCCCTTGTCCATCGCTTAAGGATGTAATGTTTAGGCAACAACTTGATATTCATCAAGTCAAGAACTTTCAAAGCATGGCCACACAATATTCCAGTCCTTTTAAACTGCCCACAACTACATGAAGATGTTTGCTCCAATGGATCACCAACAACAACGCACTCTAGTTCAGAACTTAAATCACCATCTGCCCTCACAATTGCAACAGAATATTTCTCATTTCCATCCAATGATGTAGCACATGCAGCCATGGATCTTTCATTCAGTTTGGAATACTTCAAATATCATGGGTGTGTAAAGTTTGCTTGTTTGTAGCAGCATAGGTGTCTTCATGCGTATTCTAGGTAGCTTTTTCCTAGCCTCAAATTCTGCATCTAGTTCCTTATTTCTTTTTCCTTGCACCGCCCTTTCAAAATGCTTTAAGAACCGAATGATGTCAAAATCAGATTTAAGATGTTTTTTCAAGTCACTATTGAAACTTTCACTTAATTGTGTGCTTCTCATTCCCAATGTGAAAATGTCCCTCATGTAACATTCAGCCCATTTTGTCTTGAACTTGTAGATGCTATCTAGCCATGATTTCTTCTTATCGTCCACCTTATTCCTCATGATGTCAAATGCTTCTTCAAAGGCCGTTGTGTCCTCAATGTTATACATGCAAGCACTAAACTCTAGAATATGTGGTTCTTCATCTACCTCATTTTTATCTTTTGGGGAATGTGAGTCATCAGCCTTGCTATTGCATAAGTGCTTCACAACATTCTGCATAATGTGAAAGGTACATAACCCATGCCATGCTTCAATGAATACATCCCCAACGACATTTCCCATTGCAGTGTCTTGATCAGTAAATATACCTCTAGGTTGTTTTCCATTGTGTGGAGCTAGAAAAGCCTCAAATAGCCATTGGAAAGCGGCAAATGTTTCATCAAACATAAGAGCAACACCAAAAATAACGGTCTCCCTGAACTGATTAAATCCAACAAAAACACCAAAAGGCCTATATTCTTTGTTGGTGCCAAAAGTAGTATCGAATGTGACAACATCGCCAAAGTGTGCATAATCAATGACCATCTTAGCATCAGCCCAAAATATATTGCTTATATTCTCCTCACAATCCAATTGCAAAGCATATTGGTAAGAAGGATTCTCGGCGATCTTGCCTTGAAAATACTTCAACATACTTCCTGCTTGTCCATATGCCAACTCTCTTTGGCGTCTGCCCTGCAAGTGATTCTTTAGATCACGAGGAGTGTAGGTGAGATTCATTGGTCCTCCAACTCGGCGACTAGCTAGCTCATGTGAAGCTTTTGGCCTAATTCCAGAATCATCGGCTATGTCAATTTCAAAAAGCTTGAACTTCTGAAATCTTCCTTTGTGATAACATCAAATGAAATGTTTGTGGCAAGTAAAGAACGTGATTGTGGACAAGCATTACATCAACCACTTCATAATTCCCTGCCACTCGATCCAATGAAAGTGTCATCCGAACTTCACAATTTGTTCTTGTTTGAGCTCGAGGATTCTTTGTGATATGATCCCTCTTGTCGTGTGCTCGAAGACCCTCTTTGGCACACACATATCTACATGATGTTGCCTTCCCGGCAAACTTACTCTTATTTTTGTACCTTTTTCTGACCTCAAAACCTGCACGACCTCCATAGTTTACCCAGAACAACCAAGCATCATCTAAGTTTCTGAATTTCAGACCAACTTGAGGTAACCAGATAGGATTCTCATTCTCCCTACACAAAAATTTAATTAATCTTTGTTGCTACAGATCTAGTTGCAAGCAAATACATTTTTTCAAATGGAAAGTTTAACTTACTTGTTGTTGGATTGTGCCATTGAATCTTAACTGGAAGGCAAGAAGTCGATGTATACTGCACATATTATGAACAAGTAGACTGAATATTTTAGACAATTACAAGTGAAAGTGTGCAGATTTCTTTAACATAACTGAAAAAACAAATCAATCATACTAGGCAGTGAAAGAGTGAATATTTCAGACAAATTGCAATACCAGGCAGCTTGCGTCCCTGCTCTCGGCGACTCGGACACAAATCTAAAATACCAGGCAGTCTCTGTTTCTTGAAATCGAAGAAGGACACGAACCTGAAGCAGAGTGAAGTCGAGCAACTTTGATCTGCTCCGACGCTGAACGACGGCCCAGCCGGCGAGGCGTCCAGACACCCCGACGATTGCCCCGACCACTAACTGAGATGAGAACCAGCGCTAGACTCCCGCGCCCAAAATCGCATCTGGCGGCTGCTCACCCGCCAAAATCCTCTCGCTTTCCCTCCTCCACGTCCTCTAGCTGGGCCTTTACGGGCTGGCTTTGTTTCAGTCTGGGCTGGTTGATGTGCACAGAGAGAGGCAGCTCGCTTAACAGCCGTGGGATCAGAAAGGAAGGGCCAGAAAGGAAGGGCATCCGTGAGGGGTAAGGTAGAGACAGCCTTTGCCATGGCAAGGCAGAGAATCTGCGCCCGGTGCGACCATCCCTGCGACCATCCCTGCGACCCAGCCATCGCATGGCTGTCCCTCAACACACCCCCGCTCCAGACTTTGTGTGCGAAAAAAAAAATACACATCGTAATACTGATTCCCTTCCGTAATACTCTCATCATTAAAACTGCACATAAAACGGAAGGAAACAATCCAATCACCCGCGAAACAGATGCACGGAATACACAAAAGCACGCCAAAATGCAAAATTACTGCTCGTAGGAGGCGGCCGGCAGAGTTGACCTACAACCTTAAGGCGCACAACAATCCAGGGCGAAGCACAGGGAAATTCTTCTCTTGAATTGTGCAGCAAAGGAATCCGCATCTCCGATGGCTTCTCCAAGGAGTGGTCCAGGGAACCAGGAGGGTGCCGATCAATCTGACGCATCAAAAGTAAGAAATCTCACTCAGTCCTTCAAGGTGAACCAGAGGCAAATTCTCTAATTTCTTTGTTTTCAACCATTGCGGAGACTACACAGCCCTCAATGCAAACAAATATGATTGTTAAAAAGATTGACTTACCATTAACTGCGACACGATCCCGAGTGTTGGGCAGAAAGAAGTAGCATGTATGAAGCATAACAAAGCAGTACCATGCACCCTTGTGGAACTTCTACAACAAACCGTGACCACAATCTGCAGATGTCAAACAGGGACGGAAAATTAGTTTATTTTGCATTTAGAAAAACAAAGCAGTACCATGTACAGTACCCTTAATTCATATTTAATTGAATGTGCGAACATTCTTGTAGCATCTTTGATTTCAGTTCCTGGAAAGCATCCACTACAGTTTTTTCTATTCCATGCATATAGTTCCTGGGAAGTATTAACTAAATCGAATCTTAATTGATATATGATCTGCAGGAAACCGTAGTAGATCACACCGATGAAAGGGTACCAAAGCTTGGCATGAAATTTTTATCTGAAGAGGAAGCCTATTTATTTTATAACAACTATGCTAAAGCTATTGGTTTTAGCATCAGAAGAAGCAGTGGTCATAAAGTGACAAACTCTTCTACAATGCAGCAACGGACATTTACATGCTCTCATCAAGGTATGGGTTAATTTTAGTTTGTTTTGATTCTAATCACTACATTACGCTCTAAGACAATTATACTACAACTTATAGTCCATCGTCGGGAAGATAAAAGAGAGGAGACATTCACTTACAGTAGGCCTGAAACACGATGTGGCTGTGATGCCCGTATGAAGATTAGCCTTAGAAATGGAGTTTATTATGTGTATGAATTCGAGGGGGCACATAATCACAATCTTGCTCATGGAATCATGGCCCAATACTTGAGTTCCCAGAGAAAGGTGACAGAAGCACAGATAGCAAATGCAGAGATCGCAAAGTCCGTAGGCATTTCAAATAAAGCAACAATTGATTTGATGGCCAAAGAGGCATGTGGAAGTGAAAACCTTGGCTTTATACCTTAAGATATGAAAAACCGTTTGTACTCAAAGAGAACAATAAAAGCGAAGGTAGGTGACACAGGGGGAGTATTAGAATACATGGAGAAAAAGGTCTTGGAAGATGTCAACTTTTTCTATTCAATTCAAGTGGATGAGGATGAGTTGATAACTAATATTTTTTGGGCTGACTCCAAAATGGTTTCAGACTATGTGATATTCGGTGATGTTATATGCTTTGACACCACATATAGGAAACTAGATGATGGACGTCCATTTGGTTTGATTGTCGGGGTGAATAATCATCAGAAAACTGTTGTATTTGGTGCTGCACTTCTCTATGATGAAACCGCTGCAAGTTTTGGTTGGCTTTTTAGAACTTTCCTAAAAGTTATGTCAGGAAAACATCCACGTACAGTTCTCACCGATGAAGATGCAGCAATGGCGAAGGCAATTCGTGAAGTCTTCCCTCACTCTCAACATAGACTTTGCGTGTGGCATATGAATCAAAATGCTTGCAAGCACCTCACCGGAGTTGTTGACGAATATAAGAAGTTCAATGTTGATTTTCAGCACTGTATATATGATATAGAAGAGGAGGATGAATTTGTAGGTGCATGGGATAAAATGATTGACAAGTATGGACTACGTGACAATGAATGGCTGCGAAGGCTATTTGAGAAAAGGGAACAGTGGGCACTAGTGTATGGTAAAAATACGTTCGCTGCCCACATGAGCACTACCCAAAGAAGTGAAAGCATGAACAATGAACTCAAGAGATACATTAGTATTAAATATGACATGCTTACTTTCTTTGAGCATTTTGAACGACTAGTTTTGGATAAAAGATGTGAAGAGATGAAGTATGACTTCAAAGCAACACAGACTACTCCCAAATTGAAGGCTGAATCTAGCTATATGTTAACACAAGCTGCAGCTACATATACTCCAGCAATATTCAAGATGGTTCAAGATCAAGTGCTTCAGACTCTGAACTACGACACGTTGCTTTGTGATGAAAGTGACACCGAGCTGAAGATTTATGTAGTAAAATTTCATGGCACACAACGTGAACATGTTGTTAGATTCACTCCAAAAGAAGAAAAGGTTAGCTGCAGCTGCAAAAAGTTTGAGTTTGCTGGAATCATTTGCTCTCATTGCTTAAAGGTACTTGATATCAATAATATCAAGCATATTCCTGGAGAATATATCTTAAAACGGTGGACAATTGATGCCAAAGTTCTAGATATAACAAGCAAATACAACCCGAATGAGAACCTAAAAGCAAGAATGTCTAATCGCTATAAGGAACTTTGTAGAATGTTTGTGAAAATAGCTGCTCGTGCAGCTGAGTCAGAAGAATCATACAATAAGGCTGTTAAGTGTGCAGAGCAATTAGCACAAGATGTGGAAAAATGGTTGAAGATTAGAGTTGATCCAGATTTGGTTAGCGTTGATCCAGATTTGGATAACTCTGTACTAAAGAAGGTACAAACTATACTAAAAATAATTGCCTAGACTATTGTAAAACAAAGACTGATATTTATCATTATAGTGGCAGGAGTGAATATCCCGTCTAGTAGAATTTCAAAACATGGTGAGGGGCTTGCAAAACCAAAAGGTATGAGGGTCAAGGAGAAAACTGTCAAAGGATCAAAAAGACCCGTTGGCGGATTTGAGAAAGCAACTTGAAAAAAGAAAAAGAACGCAAATGATAGTGTACAACAAGAGCCTCATGGCCCGTCAACGGTATTATACTTCGTCACACTGTCTTATAAAACATTCAATTGTACTGACCTTTCTCTATCATTTTTGCCAGGGCCCTTTGGAGAAACCAACTTCAAAAAAGAAAAAGAAGAAAAATGATATTGTACAACTACAGCCTCATGGCCCCTCAACAGTATAACATT
Organism: Elymus sibiricus; assembly: GCA_039707655.1. Classification (NCBI taxonomy): domain Eukaryota; kingdom Viridiplantae; phylum Streptophyta; class Magnoliopsida; order Poales; family Poaceae; genus Elymus; species Elymus sibiricus. The sequence continues at coordinate 62,638,556 of CM077665.1, forward strand.
GTTACTTGTTTATTTTAATATCTTCAACTGTAATGACCTTTCTCTATCAATTTTGACAGGGTCCTCTAGAATTTTTCGGAAACCAAATGGGTGCATATCAATTACCGTACAACACTATCCTAAATGCTTCAATGCAACCATCAATTGGTAACATCCCGATGCCACCACAGACCCAACAAGTGTTGATGGGATTCCAACCATACAACACAACAGTGGTAGAAGCAATCCACACTTTCAAGTTTTCGTTCTTTTTTTCCAAACTTCATTGAAACTGAACTTTGCTACTTTGTGCATAGGGTCATCCCACAAACCACATGTACACCTATTTACAACAGCAGAACTCTGCTCTGAATCCCTCCCTGCACGAGACCATTCGGGGAAATCAAAGCTTCTTTTCTTCAACCGAAGTCAACATCTATACTAAATGCTACAATGCAGCCATCAATTGGTCAAACCATCCCCATGCCACCACAAAGCCAAGAACCACACAATACTCTACTGGTATAAAATTCCACCCTTTCTACTTTTCCAATTTTTTAAACTTCACTGAAACTGAACTTTGCTGCTTTGTGAACAGGGTTCTCGGACAAACCACACATACACCTATCTACAACAGCAAAACTCGGCTCTGAATCCCTCTTTGATAGAGACTATTGGAGCCTCTACTTCTAGTATGATGACATAACAAAATCAAGCCTTCCTCAATCAACTGAAGCCAGCATGATCTATTTTGTCGTCGCAAGTTTTATCATGTGTGTTTTGACTTCCAAGTTGCAAATAATTTTTATTAGAACTTATACCTACCATCATCAGACTTAGCTTTGAACAATTTTCCACAAGCATCGTGCTAATATGAGCCTGTAAGCTTTCCTTCTCTCAGTTTAAGTTACGATGACAGGGATCCCAATGATCCATTTTAATTCTGCGAAATATATGTAGACAGAACCATCTATCTGAATGTCATGCTTGGAGGCATAGAGCGAGCAGAGAACAGATTGACAATCAGTCCGAAATTACCATGCAAAGAATCTTAATTTAACTGAATGAAAGCAGAGTAATGCAATTGCTATTAGCTCCCCTTCTCTCTATTTAACACGCATCAGACGGGAATGCCCCAAGAAACAGAGCAAAATACCTGTGTTCTGCGGAGGTAATCCTGCATGTATGAGCTGCTGTCCCTTTCTTCTTCCTTTTGAGTACCAAATTGATGGTGCTAATGCTGCGATCCTCCGAGCACCAGCCTGCTACAAGCCCGACCCCTCTGCCACAAGCCCGACCAAGGACACGCCACCCTCTTGCGTTGCCGTCGCACATGCTTCCGCTAGGCTCCGCATCTCGGATCAGCAAGGACGGCGCCGTGGAGGATCCCATTCGACCGAGCTGCTGCGCGACTACGTCTAGCAGACGCACCACGGCGGCGGCCAGTCGAGCCGGGGATCCCGATTCAGTACGCGCCCGCGGGCGGCGGCCAGCCGGGAGCCGGGATGGGGTGAGATGCGTGACTGCGCGCGCCCGAGTAGAAGCTGCACGGCGTCGGCCAGCCGGGAGCCGGGATGGGGTGAGACGAGATCTGGTCGCCGTCGGCAGGAAGTGCTTGGAGGCTCGAGGTGCCGGAGCAACAGAGGACATGGAAAGCTTCAGATCGAGCTTGAGTTCAGAGAAAGGAGAGGGATGTGGATAAGGGACGTCCGTACAGACGGGAATCAGTATTACGATGTGTATTTTTTTTCGCAAACAAAAGTCTGGAGCGGGGGTGCGTTGAGGGACAGCCGTGTGAGATGGCTGGGTCGCACGGATGGTCGCACCCAGCGGCCGCAGGCAAGCCCCGTCCAGCGAGGACACCTTTTAAAGATCACTTCCACCTCTCCAGTTTGCGACAAGTGGCGCATTGCATGCGTGCCACTTGTCGCACCCTGGTAGTTTTCTCTTTTTTCGTAGATCCGTATTTTCAAAACGTTTTATCTCTTAAACCGTGTATTCAAATCTCGAACCGTTTTCACCGTTGGGTTTCTCGCGTCGAGATCTTCAAAACTAGATCCCATGTTGATAGGTTTTAACAAACTTTTTTTTCACGAAAAAAACCGGACGAAAAAAACCGGTGCGAAAAAACCGTGCCTCGCGCGATAGAAAAAAAATAGAAAACGTGTTTTTTTTCCTTTTCGAGAGGCACGGCCTCTCGCGAAGGCAAAACCATGCCTCTCGCGGAAGAAAAACCGTGCCTCTCGCGAAAAAAATGAAAGCAGAAAACGCGTTTTTTCCCTTTCCAAGGCATGGCCGTGCCTCTTGCTATAGCAAAACCGTGCCTCTCGCGGAAGCAAAACCGTGCCTCTCACGAAAAAAAAACAGAAAACGCGTAATTTTTTCCTTTCCGAGAGGCACGGCCGTGCCTCTCGCAAAAAAAAGAAAAACAGAAAACGCGTATTTTTTCCCTTTCCGAGAGGCACGGTCGTGCCTCTCGCGATAGCAAAACCGTGCCTCTCGCAAAAAAAGGCGTTTTTTCGTGATTTTTTTTAGTTTTTTTCGTCCAAAAGCTAAGGAAGACCGGTGGAAAACCCGAACACTAAAAAACCCCGAAAAAAACACTCTAAAAAGCCGAAAACACGTGCGAAAAAATAAAAATAAAAACAAAACCCGAAGGGAACGCTCGGAGCGCGACACGTGGTGGCGGCTGAGAACGCGCCAAGTGGCGGTGCGTGGGAGTGATCGCTGGAAGGCTTCCCAGGAAGTACTCGCTAACTAGTTGCTCCCCTTGTGACTGTGAACACATTTGAAAATTAGGGGCTGCTTTTTTTTTTTGAAACAAGGCAAAAGACTTGCCATTTCATTGAATAAGAAGAAGAGAGAGTTTAAGTTTTTCAGTCCCGCCAAGCGGGAATATTACACAAGCCTACTCTCGCGGCATCAAATCCTATATACCTAAGAGATTCATCCCCACTATCTTATTTATCTTGACATGCAAGCTATCCACATCATCAAGTTGGTCCATCACGTAAAAATTCTTTCCCACTAACTCTTCATGTGCATGCTTCCACTAACTCTTCATGCGCATGCAGTCTACCATAATTAACCACTAACTATTTTTTTTCGTGCACTCTCAAGCAGCCACATCATCCTAGGTTTATTTTACTATTTCTATATGTCTTGACGTCCAAGCGTATAGCACAAGTGCCCATCCAACCATTTGATTAGACTTCATGTGTTGTTAATGCGTTCTTCTGATTCTGAAAGCCCAAATGATCGTATTTTCTCATATCATTATCTTGCCCTTTCTGTCCATGTCCCTTTTTCATCCCAAAGGTCAGAGAATTGTGTTAGATGCCTTCGCTCCCTCGAACCTGCAGTGTTCCAAGCAACTTTTTAATCCTAATTTGATTCCATTGCGTACAAAGACGTAGCTCATCAAGTTTCCCTTTTAAGAATCTACTATTCGCATGCAACCATTTTATCCCAAATTTATTCCATTGGATCACCCAAGTACCACAAAAAACTAAACCTTCTCTAATGGGGAAGCATGCATGGTTGTGCACCAGACAAGACAAACAAAAAATAAGTATAGCTATTGTGGTGAATCATCTACCTAGGTAAGTTACCTTCTTTTTTCAATAGAAAATAACTTGTGTTTTGTTTTTCTATACAAGCTATGTTTTTTTATGAATGCACATTTGTAGGTGACATTGTTGTTTTAGGTTTAGCCAAGGGTTGAGAAGTCTCCACTGTCTCTATGCAACGCCGTTCAAATCTCATATCGCCTCGCTGATATATTGCCAGGGTAATAAATTAACATGTTAAAAATCACACCTATTTTGGTTTTTCAACAAATTTGCTATAAATACTTACTCTAAATAATATTTCTTCCAAAAAAATAGCCTTGCTAGTATATTCTTTATATTTATGTTTCATAAACTTCATCACATTTTTAAACAACAAATCATTTATTAAAAAAAATCGCAGCAACGCGCGGGGTATGATCTAGTTACACAAATGCTTAGCACCCGACAGAGCCCAGATGGACGCTTCATCCTTAATAGCCCGCACAATCACTGCCACCGGCGCTGCCTTGGATCTGAACACTCGGGCATTTCGCTCCTTCCAAATCTCCCAGCTCACAAGATGGAGCAGGGAGGCCACGGCTTTCCTTGGCAGCGGCGCGCTGTTGGTGATGATACCGTCCCACCATGCTCTCACCGTACCATAGTTGGGACAAAGACCTATATCGGCATGCAGATACAACCACGTCAGGACCTCATTCCAGACCCGAATGGAGAAGCGGCACTTAAACAGAAGGTGTGCCGCGGACTCCTGCACCTGACTGCACAGGAGGCACCGATCGCAGTTTGGCCATCCACGGCGCTGGAGTCTGCCAGCCGTCCAGATCCTATTTTGCGTGACTAACCATGCATAAAAATTACACTTGGGAGGGGCCCAAGCCTTCCAGACGATGATTTGCAAGTTGGAATGAATAAGTCCAGCGAATTGCGCAGAGTAGGCAGTCTTGGCAGAATAGGGCCCATCATTGGATAGCTTCCAAAGGATAGTGTCCTGGACGCCTAGTTGGATGTTGACATGGGAGAGCTGGTTCCACAGATCAACAAATTGTTCAATATGGACGGGCGATAAGCCTGCTATTGTGTCAATCAAGGCTATCCAGTGGTCATTCATGAGGGCTGAGGCAACGGTGCCACACTTCTTCCTTGAGAGCTCGAAGATTTTCGGCGCGATGTTTTTGGGGCGGATGCCATCTAGACACGAAGATTCCCAGAACTTGGCCTTGGAGCCATCGCCGAGTGTCACCTTAGTGGCGGCCGCAAAGAAATCACGGTCCTTCTTGCTGCAAGGGGACCTCCGTGCCGTACCAAGCCCTTGGCGGGTCATCCCACTCCAACCGGAGAGCGGTGGCGAACTTTTGCAGATTGAGGATTCCCAAGCCCCCATACTCCTTTGGCCTACATACGTGTTCCCAGTTAATTTTGCATTTTCCTCCAAACACGGTGTCAGTACCAGCCCAAAGGTAGGCCCTTCTCAGACTGTCGAGTTTTTGGAGCACCTCCACCGGGAGGTCCAAGGGAGTGATGTGGTAGATGGCCACCGCCGTGAGGACCGCTTTGATCAGTGCCATTCGGCCCGCAATGGGCACGTGTCGTCCTCTCCAAGGTGCAAGCTTCCCGGCCGCTTTGTCTTCGAGATGTTGCAAATGAATCTTTTTGAGCCGTCGAATCGCAAGCGGGAGTCCTAGATAGCGGATAGGGAAGGATGTCCGTCCTGCCAGGAAGTGATGCAGAATGTCGTCAAGGTCCACATTGGCGCACTGAATGGGGGCGACCAAACTCTTTGCATAGTTAGTGACGAGCCCAGTGGAATCTCCGAAGGAGGAGAGCATGTTGGCAATGAAACTGACATCCTCTTTGACTGGAGCGCAGAACACCGTTGCATCGTCAGCATATAGAGAGGCCCTAATGCCCGTGAAACGGTTACCGAGCGGGTGCAGTAGTCCTTGGGAGGTGGCCTTAGCCAAGATATGGTGCAGGGGATCAATAGCAAGCACAAAGAGCAACGGTGAGAGAGGTTCACCCTGTCAGAGTCCACATCCATGCTTGATCGGGTCACCGGCAATTCCATTTAGCAAGACCCTGGAGGAGGCCGAGGAAAGGAGGGCCGACACCCATCCTTTAAAGCGACTCGGGAAGCCATGGTGGGCAAGAAGCTCCACAATATAGTCCCATTTGACCGAGTCAAAAGCCTTCTTGATATCCAGTTTGAAGAGGAGCATTGGGGTTTACGGGCTACTTTTTTATGATATAGATTAGTACAACTTTATCATATTCTTTTAGTGGGCAACTTCGTCAGATTGAGATTAGCTTTATTATCTTGTTATACAAGTTCAGGCACTAAATAATGTGGACCGAGAATCTTACAATTAAATGTGAGACCGGGAAGAAATGAGTGAGCAAACACAATTAAACGAGTCTATACACATTTGATTTACGAAAAAGTTAGAACATCGTATAATTTAAAACGGAGGGGGTACATCATTCATCATTGGCGTGAAGCATGTGATGCCTGAACACTAATCCATTCCTGGCATTTCAGATTTTCACCAGTCGTCCGCGGTGTCCTGAGAGTCAGACATGCAAGTTCTCTCCTTTGAATGTCTGCTGTGCAACTATGGCATTTCAACGCACAAGCATGCTGCTACTGTCTCCATGGTCACATGCAAGAGTCTTGATGTCAAGTTTTCCAAAACTCAGTAACGTAATTGACCGCTCCACTCTTTTAGTAACTGTAAAGTGATCACATTCAACTAAGTTTGGGACACGGATCAGATCAGGCACAGAGTGATGCCGTGACATGGACAGGTTCACTCTGACAAAACTGAAGATTAATTTGCTGAAACCTGGGGTATCCGTCCACTCGCTTCTGATCGAACTTCACCATATGAATCCATTTGCCGCGTTGGTTTTCTTCGTCCGTGTGCTAGTAATGTTCATTGTTAATGATTAACGCCCCGAGAATCTTACAGATGACACAGTGTACCCATGTGGATGTGGGTTTGCAGCTGGGAGTATTAAATTGTTCTAGTATGTAAAGGATAGTAGTATATTTTTGTGCTGCTGGAGACAGAACACGTACAGTACACATCACAACAGACGAGTTTGGTTCATTATCAATGCGTGCCGTACTGTCGTGCTACTGCTTGTTCTAGGTAGGTCGGCAGAATTCCATTTCGAGATTTCAGTGTTCCAGACCAGACGTCGAAAACTACAGCGAATTCGGATAACGCATATCCGTCAGGTACAGGCAGGCAGCAAGCATGCACACACGCATGATGATACATGGTCCCTTCATCACTTCTGAATTATTAGTGCCCCACGCCACGAGCACACACACACACACACACACACACACACGAGCCACTGATCACTAGTTCTTACTTGGTGTTGACGAACCTGCAGTCCTTCCTGACCTCCCCCTGCCCGCCGGTGAGCGGGCCGTTCTCCGACATCCTCACCAGCGCCGCCGCGAACGTCTCGCGGAAGTACCCGTTGTCACCGGCCATCTTCTTCACGAACGGCGCGGTGCGCGGGTCGGACGCGAGCCGCTGGTCCACGAGCAGGAGGCCCCGGCCTTTCAGCAGGTTCTTGTGGTACATGTTGTCGAGCACCATGGGCGTGGCGCGGTCGTTGCGCGCGTACGCCACGTCGCGGGTGTCCTCCCTCGCGTCCGCTGTCGGGCACCGGCCCCGGAGGTACGCGCCGTACGCCGGCTCGATGCCGCCGTCCACGGCCGGGTACAGCCTGCCGACGAGGTTGTTGCAGTGGACGCGGCCCACGGAGTGCGCGCCCAGCAGCGCCACCACGGCCTCGGCGTCGAGCCCCATGGACGCGAACCGGGACAGCACCGCCGACACCGTGTCGTTGTGGTTCGGGATGTACCGCTCCACCTCGCCGTAGCGGCTCTCCGTGGCGTCCCGCCGCCCCGTGCGCATCGCGATCGGCGCCGGCCCGCCCAGCATGGCCGCACCGTCCCGGGCGGCGAGCGCCAGGAGGTCGGCGCAGGAGACGGTGCCCGGGCACTCGCGCTCCAGGGCGGCCTTGATGGCCTCCACGTACTTGAAGTTGCGCATGCCGAAGCTCCTCGGCGAGGCCTGCTCGGAGACGAGGCCCGTGGCGGCGTCGGTCTCCAGGAGCAGCGAGGCGTCGCAGGACCTGACGGTGCAGTCGTGGAAGAGGGCCCGGAGCCACGACACGGCCGTGTTGCCGTGCTCCTCGTACAGGCTCCGCACCTGCTCCTTGACGATCTGCTCCGCCCTCGGGCAGCTCTCGGAGTAGAAGTTCAGCCTCAGGCCACCACCACCACCGCTCGCAGCGGCGGCAGCATTCCCTGCCATGGCAGCAGATTAAGCAAACCGTCTTGAAGCTCTACTGCTCGAGTCGGGATTAACGATGGTGCATTTCAGACGGAAATTGAGGAAGGAAATGTGCAGTTAGTAACTTACGAGCAGTGAAGCAGCACAAGAGGAGCAGTGCGGATGCCACTGGCACTAGGCCCATCTTGAGTTCACTCCGCCTTACAAATATCCAAGGGGGGTGGAAGGTGCTCAGCCCACTCTCATCTCATCCCGTTCTTATAGCCTGGGCGCCAAGTGGGAGGGGAGGGGAGGGGAGGGAAGTGGGGTTGAGTGAGTGACTGAGTGGTGGTTGACTGAAAGTGACACCATTGGAGATGGCCTCAGGTACTCACCATCCATGAAAATGGAGTTACTTCATGGCTGACCGACACATGCACAGGTGCGTGCAAGTGCGGTGGTAACAGAAGCGCGGGTCATAAACTTGGTTGAATGCGATTAAATCAACTTTCTGTAAGCGGGGCCTTACTTGTCAGTCGCTGAAAGAAGAACAGCGGCCAGTTCTAAATTTGACATGCGCCACCACCTTACTCCATTTTCAGTCAAAAGATCTGCAGTGCATGTGTGGTTGAATGAAACCGCTGAAATGAATGCATGCATCGGTTACCTGACTTGGTTTCTTCGACCTGGATTTACACCCTGCAACTTCGACTGAATATAGCACTATAGTAGTATACATCGCAGCAGAGATCCACATTAAAAACCTCTGGGAACTGGCAAGGTAGTATGGGGGGAATTGCATAATTATAATCCTTTGTTTCAGCGTTGCGTGACTATCTAAAACATCTGCAACTCGGACAGCAATGCACTCCTCTCAATCAGGCTTGATGCTGCAAGTTTCCAGGCAGTGCTCCGCTATTGCAAAGCAGTGGATGGACCATTATTGCAAACCACCGCTAAGAACAAATTATGTGAATGCTGAAAAATATCGCAAATAATACGGACAAAACTCTATAAATGATGTTCTAGGATATTTATTTATTTATTTATTTTAAATACATACTATGGACTAGCAAACAAAGTGGAATGATGGCCTGTCGGATCGACTGCCCTATAGGTATAGGGACTGTTCTTATGCATTGGCCGTGGCCCAGTGATGCGGATCATTTCTTTGTGTAGTGTTTTATTTGCACCACCAACTTACATTATTTCTGCCAAAAGATCTGCAGTGCATATGTAACGGCTGAAATGAATGCGTCCATCAGTTACCTGGCTTGGTTCTTGGACCTCGATTTACAGCTGATTTACAGTGTCGTTTGAAAGAATTTGGGAGCCCTGGGCGAAGGAAAGGTCTCACACTCCCCCACGCCCCTCCACCTCCTCGGGAAACACATCGGCGGCGACCATCCATTTATTCCACCCCACACCGCCTTTCCCCTCCCACACACCCATCACCTCTCGCGCACGCCGCACCCGAAGATGACGGGCTCGCGGCGACGGCTCAGGATCCGCCGGCTGGCACCGCGGAGACAGGTGGCGGATCCGGTGGCGCTTCCCACGCCGGCGACAACTCCGCTGCCCCCCATTGACGCCGATTCACCGGAAGCCAGGGCGAAGATGCGGCGGGTGGTGCTGGAGCGCTTCCCCGACCGGAGCGAGTGGGCGGATATCCACATCGGGATCATCCGCTACGCGACCTTCGCCGAGAGCGCGCGATTTCTCGGCGACGACGGCTGCATGGACGTGGAGCTGCTGTTCTGGGCGATCCAAGAGGCTGAATCGCCAGATCCAGCGCAGGCGGTACGGTGGGCGTTCTACCGCACGGCGAATCCCTCAAGGCTCAACATCAGGCCGCCGCGGGTGGATGCGCTCGCCAGGTTGCCGCCGGGAGTGCTGCCGCCGGGGGTTCTCCCACCGTGGCGCAACGTCCACTAGTAGAAAATAGGGCTTTGGTTGAGGCCAGGATAAGGGCATTAATCCTGGTTCACTTACGAACCGGGACCAAAGGGTGCACCAGTCCCGGTTCGTGAGGCCAGGGCGCCGGCCGGGCCTCGGGGGCCATTGGTCCCGGTTCGTCTGAAACTTTTGGTCCCGGTTCCAGACACGAACCGGGACCAATGGGCCTCGCTCCTGGCCCAGCACCTTTAGTCTCGGTTGGTGGCTGGAACCGGGACCAAAGGTCGGTCTTCTGTCCCGGTTCTGGCCACCAACCGGGACTAAAGATAAGCCTATATATACCCCCGCCCCTGCCCGCTCACTCTGTTTTTTGGCCGGCCGGCGTGTGCAGGTGTGTGTTGCTCTAGCTCTCACCTCCTATGCACATGAGGTGTTCGATGAAATGCCCGAGCCACACTTAAGCTTTCTCCTCTCCAAGCTCGACCTCCAAGCTCCATTTTCCTCAAGATTTGTCTAGGTTTGGTGGTCCGTCCTGTCCCGTCCCCGTCCTCACCGCCGTCGATCGCCCGCGCCGATCTCGTCGCCGGCACCACCGTGGTGAGCCTCTTGTTCTTATCTTCTTTCTAAAAGAAAAAAATTCTTACTTGTATGATTTAGATAGATACTTGTACAATTTTCTTACTTTTATTATTGTTTGTTATTATATAGTGCCATGGTTTTGGTATCCGCCCCCGTCGGCCCTCGTCCTGTCTATGATTCGGATGTGGTATATTATCTTTTATAACTATTTGTTTCATTTAGTGTTTATGACAATTATGCCGACCAACGTGACATAGATGTTTTTATCTAGGAGGTATGTGAACCGGAAATTCGAACCGACCCTCTTGTCGAGAGGTTAAATTTAGTTGAAAAAGAAAACAATTACTTGAAGAAAAAATTGAAAAGAATTGAGGAGGAGAAGATGGAATTGGAGTTGCATGTTGCCGATGTCGTCGAAGATCACAAGATCAAGATGGATGCAATGCGCTTGAAGATTAGAAAGATTAGAAAATATGCCATTCATACTGAGGCTTGGTATCATTATGCCGTTGGATCAATTGGTACCTTAGTTGCGGTTATGATCGCATTTGTTGTTGCATTTAAATGTTTTACATAGTTTCAATGTATGTTTTAATTAGATGCTCTAGAGAGCTATATGTTGTTCAATGAGAACTATGTATGAACTTTATGTATTTATTTTGGTCACTACTATACTTTGGTTTTAATGTGATGATGAACTTCTATTAATTTGGTCACTTCTCTATTCATGATGTTTTGTAATGGTTTTTGATACACTTAATTATATAATGCACGCAGATGAACCGGCAATGGATGTACGGTGACCGACGCACCTCCGAGTACATTAAGGGCCTGCATAATTTTGTCGAAGTGGCTGAGGCAACCAAGCAGAATGGTTTTATGTATTGTCCATGTACTATCTGTGGGAATACGAAGGATTACTCTAACTCGAAAACCCTTCACGTCCACCTGCTTGAGAAGGGTTTCATGCCACACTATAATGTTTGGACCAAGCATGGAGAAAGAGGGATTATGATGGAAGACAACGAAGAAGAAGAGGATGATGACAACTATCCGCCCCCTGAATATGGTGATGCTGCAATGGGGGAAGCTGAAGATCAAGAGGAACCAGACGATGTGCCCGATGATGATCTTCGCCGGGTTATTGTTGATGCAAAGAGACAATGCCAAAGTGAAAGGGAGAAGTTGAAGTTCGATCGCATGTTAAAGGATCACAAAAAAGGGTTGTACCCAAATTGCGAAGATGACAACACAAAGCTCGGTACCACACTGGAATTGCTGCAATGGAAGGCAAAGAATGGTGTATCTCACAAGGCATTTGAAAAGGTGATGAAAATAATGAAGAATAAGCTTCCAAAGGACAACGAATTGCCCGACAGTACATACGAAGCAAAGAAGGTTGTCTGCCCTCTAGGATTGGAGGTGCAGAAGATACATGCATGCCCTAATGACTGCATCCTCTACCGCGGTGCGTACGAGGATTTGAACGCATGCCCGATATGTTGTGCATTGCGGTATAAGATCAGACGAGATGACCCTGGTGATGTTGAGGGCCAGCGCACCGGGAAGAGGGTTCCTGCCAAGGTGATGTGGTATGCTCCTATAATACCACGGTTGAAACGTTTGTTCAGAAACAAAGAGCATGCCAAGCTGATGCGATGGCACAAGGAAGACCGTAAGAAATACGGGAAGTTGAGAGCACCCGGTGATGGGTCGCAGTGGAGAAAGATCGAGAGAAAGTGGGGGGACTTTACAGGTGACCCAAGGAACGTATGGTTTGGTTTAAGTGCAGATGGCGTTAATCCTTTTGGGGAGCAGAGCAGCAAGCATAGCACATGGCCTGTGACTCTATGTATGTATAACCTTCCTCCTTGGTTGTGCATGAAGCGGAAGTTCATTATGATGCCAGTGCTCATCCAAGGCCCTAAGCAACCCGACAATGACATTGATGTGTACCTAAGGCCATTAGTTGATGAACTTTTACAACTGTGGAATGGAAAAGGTGTACGTGTGTGGGATGAGCATGCACAAGAGGAATTTGACCTACGAGCGTTGCTGTTTGTAACCATCAATGATTGGCCTGCTCTCAGTAACCTTTCAGGACAGACAAACAAGGGATACCACGCATGCACGCACTGTTTAGATGACACCTAAAGTATATATTTGGACAAATGCAGGAAGAATGTGTACCTGGGGCATCGTCGATTTCTTCCGACCAACCATCAATGTCGAAAGAAAGGAAAGCATTTCAAAGGTGAGGCAGATCACCGGAAGAAGCCCGCCCTCCGTACTGGTGATGACATACTTGATATGGTCAATGATTTACAAGTAATCTTTGGAAAGGGTCCTGGCGGACTATCTGTTCCGAATGACGCTGAGGGACGCGCACCCATGTGGAAGAAGAAATCTATATTTTGGGACCTACCCTATTGGAAAGACCTAGAGGTCCGCTCTGCAATCGACGTGATGCACGTGACGAAGAATCTTTGCGTGAACCTGCTAGGCTTCTTGGGAGTGTATGGGAAGACAAAAGATACACCGGAGGCACGGGAGGACCAGCAACGTGTGCACGAAAAAGACGCCATGGATCCAAAGCAGTATGAAGGTCCTGCCAGCTACGCTCTTACCAAAGAAGAGAAGGAAATCTTCTTTGAATGCCTGCTCAGTATGAAGGTCCCGTCTGGCTTCTCGTCGAATATAAAGGGAGTAATAAATATGGCAGAGAAAAAGTTCCAGAACCTAAAGTCTCATGACTGCCACGTGATTATGACGTAACTGCTTCCGGTTGCATTGAGGGGGCTTCTACCGGAAAACGTTCGATTAGCCATTGTGAAGCTATGTGCATTCCTCAATGCAATCTCTCAGAAGGTAATCGATCCAGAAATCCTACCAAGGTTAAAGAGTGATTTGGTGCAATGTCTTGTTAGTTTCGAGCTGGTGTTCCCACCATCCTTCTTCAATATCATGACGCACGTCCTAGTTCATCTAGTCGACGAGATTGGCATTCTGGGCCCTGTATTTCTACACAACATGTTCCCCTTTGAGAGGTTCATGGGAGTCTTAAAGAAATATGTTCGTAACCGTGCTAGGCCAGAAGGAAGCATCTCCATGGGCCATCAAACAGAGGAAAGCCTTGGGTTTTGTGTTGACTTTATTCCTGACCTTAAGCCGATTGGTCTCCCTATATCACGGTATGAGGGGAGACTGACTGGAAAAGGCACGCTAGGAGCGAATTCAATAATATGTAGGGACGGGCATTCTTGGTCTCAAGCACACTACACTGTTCTACAGAATTCTACCTTGGTGACCACGTATGTCAATGAACACAAGAATATTCTGCGCTCCAAACACCCGGAGCAGTGTGACGACTGGATTACATGTGAACACATCAGGACTTTCGGCAGTTGGTTGCAAACACATCTCATGGGTAACACCACTGTTGCAGATGAGCTGTACTCGTTGGCCAGGGGACCATCTTCGACTATATTGACTTACAAAGGGTACGAGATAAATGGGAATACATTTTACACGATCGCCCAAGATCAAAAGAGCACCAACCAAAACAGTGGTGTCCGCTTTGATGCAGCAACCAACAGGGGAAATGACACATATTATGGTTACATAGTGGACATGTGGGAACTTGACTATGGACATGATTTTAAGGTCCCTTTGTTTCGGTGCAAATGGGTCAATCTGTCAGGAGGCGGGGTACAGGTAGACACGCAGTACGGAATGACAACAGTGGATCTGAACAATCTTGGGTACACAGACGAACCATTCGTCCTAGCCAATGATGTGGCGCAGGTTTTCTATGTGAAGGACATGTCTACCAAACCGAGAAAAAGAAAAGATAAGGAAGCGAATACATCATATGATGAGCCAAAGCGCCACATAGTTTTTTCAGGGAAAAGAGACATCGTGGGAGTGGAGGGCAAGACAGACATGTCTGAAGATTATGAAAAGTTTCATGAAATTCCTCCCTTCAAAGTGAAAGCTGACCCAAGCACCCTGTTAAACGATGAAGATTATCCATGGTTACGGCGCAATAAGCAAGGGACACACGCGAAGAAAAAGTGAAGACTTTCTCTCCACAACTATTCTGATGATGGCTTTGATCTAGAATATCACTGTAGTTACATGTCAAGAAATGAAATGCCTTTTGTAACAGATGAGTTTTCGTCTGAAACCCTGATACTTCGAAAGAGATTGTTCATTTTGTACCCGAAGTGCATCCAGTTTTTGCCGTAACCCTCTCAACTTTTTAGCACATGCTATGTGGGTGAAATGATGATACCATGCCAACTTTCAACCATTTCAGAGTTAATTTGCAGTGCTTTTCAATTCAGGGTCATCTTAGCTCAAAATAAATCATGAAATGCATGAAAAATAGCAAATGAAGTCAGAAAAGGTTTGAAAAGTGATGATGTGGCTTTGAATGGTGCATATTGAATGCAGAAAAAGTCTTGAGTTCAAATATGTTTAAAAAATTGAAATCATTTTGTAACAGATGAGTTTTCGTCTGAAACCCCGATACTTCGAAAGAGATTGTTCATTTTGTACACGAAGTGCATCCAGTTTTTGCCGTAACCCTCTCAACTTTTTAGCACATGCTATGTAGGTGAAATGATGATACCATGCCAACTTTCAACCATTTCAGAGTTCATTTGCAGTGATTTTCAATTCAGGGTCATCTTAGCTCAAAATAAATCATGAAATGCATGAAAAATAGCAAATGAAGTCAGAAAAGGTTTGAAAAGTGATGATGTGGCTTTGAATGGTGCATATTGAATGCAGAAAAAGTCTTGAGTTCAAATATGTTTAAAAAATTGAAATCATTTTGTAACAGATGAGTTTTCGTCCAAAACCGTGACACTTCGAAAGAGATTGTCCAGTTCGTACACGAAGTGCATCCAGTTTTTGCCGTAACCCTCTCAACTTTTTAGCACATGCTATGTGGGTCAAATGATGATACCATGCCAACTTGCAACCATTTCAGAGTTCATTTGCAGTGCTTTTCAATTCAGGGTCATTTTAGCTCAAAATAAATCATGAAATGCATGAAAAATAGCAAATAAAGTCAGAAAAGGGTTGAAAAGTGATGATGTGGCTTTGAATGGTGCATATTGAATGCAGAAAAAGTCTTGAGTTAAAATATGTTAAAAAATTGAAATCCCTTTGTAATAGACGTGTTTTCGTCCGATCAAAGTTATTTAACTTAATATTATATAAAATTTATGCAACTAAAATTATCAAAGTTATTTTTGTTAAAAACTTTAATAGCAAAAAGAATATTCATAAAGTATTTTTTGTTAAGAACTTTTAATATGCAAAAAAATAACATAAAAAATAGCAAAAGTGAACATAGATGCGCTTATCGGGAAAATTCGACCTAAATTCAAAGTGCTAGTATGCATAGTAGCTGTTTGAATTTAGGTCGAATTTCCTGTATAAGGGCATCTATTTT
The DNA here is from genome assembly GCA_039707655.1 of Elymus sibiricus. NCBI lineage: Eukaryota > Viridiplantae > Streptophyta > Magnoliopsida > Poales > Poaceae > Elymus > Elymus sibiricus. Next base: position 62,654,338 of record CM077665.1, read on the forward strand.
TACTTTGAGAGGAACTCAACAAGGCAGAGAGGGGCGGGCTTATAAACCAGTGCGAGCGCCTCTCACTTGGCGAGGTGGGACTAAACTCCCACCACAGCCAGGACCAACCCTTTAGTCCTGGTTGGTGGCTCCAACCGGGACCAATGCCATCCTTTGGTCCCGGTTGGTGCCACCAACCGGGACCAATGCCACCCTTTAGTCCCGGTTGGTGCCACCAACCGGGACCAAAGGTCTCTGCTTCCCGCCCTTTGGGCTGCTAAAATTGACCTTTAGTCCCGGTTGGTGGCACCAACCGGGACGAAAGGAGGGCATTGGTCCCGGTTGGTGGCACCAACCGGGACTAAAGGGTTGGGTATATAAGGCAGGACTTGTCGAATTCTCCCCAACCTCTCCCATTCGCCCCGACGCCGACGCCCTGCCCCGACGCTGCCAGGCTGCCGGAGCTTGCCGCCGCCCCCGAGCCCGTCCTCGTCGTCGCCGCCGCCCCCGAGCCCGTCCTAACCGCCGCCCCCGAGCCCGTCGTCGCCGCCGCCCCGAGCCCGTCCCCGCGCGCCTCCTCGTCCTCGTCGACATCGTCGCCGCCCCCGACGCCGGACGCCGCCCGCGCCACCTCCCCGAGCCCCGTCGTCGCCGCCCGCGCCACCTCCCCGAGCCCCGTCGTCGCCGCCCGTGCCTCCTCCCCGAGCCCGTCGTCGCCGGTGAGCTCCTGCCCCCTCCTCCGCGGCCACCGCGGCCGCGTGCGCCGGCGCCGCTGGCCTGCCGCGGCCCTCGCCCGCGTTTTAGTTTTTTTAGTTTGTTTTAGTTTGTTTTAGTATTTTATTAGTTGTTTTAGTTTGTTTTATTAGTTGTTTTAGTTTGTTTTATTAATTTGTTGTTTTAGTTGTAAAAAAAATTAATTGGTTTAGTCGGCAAACCCGAGGAGTCCCCGAGGATCGCCGGGGAGGAGTCCCCGACGATCGTCGGGGAGGAGTCCCCGACGATCGCTTAAGTAGAAAATGTGCCATTGTTGTTAAATATGTTATTATTGTCATAGTTGTCAAATGCAATCATCTTTATTAAAGTTTATTAAATAGTAGGAATTTAAATAGTTGTAGAATTTGTTCTCGACGTCGACGATGCCCGGCCCGCATCCTCGTCGTCGACTCGGCGCCGGCGACCACCTGCTTGAGAGGCGCCATGTCCGGGACTGGGCTCCGCCGGGCTGGCACTGGGAGGTGCTGCCTTCCGGGGACTGGGTTCCTTCTCTTTGGGTTTCCACCGCCTGCGCCGCGAGACGTCAACTATATCTGTATTAGTGATATTATATAATAATATTCGAGATGCATTAATGATAATATTCGATGATGTATTAGCGATACTATTCGATGATGTATTAGTGATATTATATGATCGTATTGTTGCATTGCCTTGTATTGATTTGCATATCTCATGTTTGTATATTGCCATGTTGTAATATTTACAGAAACTATGGATCACAGAGACTTAGAAAAAGAACAGTTGTTGGGGGATATAATCCGAGCTGGAGGTGATCCCTTGTCGTATCTCAACGTCACCGATGGTCAGGAAGGAGAGGATGACGGCTCCGGTGATCCAACAATGGAGGAGGAAGGAGATCATGACGGCTCCGGTGACCGAATGGCGGAGGAAGGAGATCATGATCACGGCTCCGGTGACCGAACGGAGGAGGGAGCCTTAACTGTTGCAAAGTCCGACGAGGTAAGGAGACGAGGCCCGAAGAAAAGATTGCGCCTGGATGAAAGGTTCACGATCACAGAAGTCGCGAAAGATGGCCAACCGATTGCTCCCAAGCGGACCAAGGACGCATTTGTACATCAGTGTGGAGTTGTTGTTAGGGACTATGTCTCGATCAACACCCAGCAATGGAATAAGAATAATAAGGACCCTGAAGTTTCTTATGTCCATGATAGACTGAAAGATGATCTTTGGACCGAGCTGATGACAAATTTCAGCCTACCGCGAGAGGAGGATCCGAATAACCCAGTTATAGAGCGAAATGTCAAGGCGTTTGCTCTTAAGAAGATGGCAGAACTATTCAGGAACTGAAAGAAAGAGTTGAACACAAAGTTTGTCGAGAAAGAGGAGACTCCGAAATTCATCGGTCGATATGAGAAGATAAGAGATCAATGGCCCGAATTTGTGGCCTACAAGAAATCGGAGAAGGGTAAGAAATGGTCACTGACAAACAAGAAAAATGCTGCAAAGAAGAAGTATCACCGTCACACGGGGTCAGGTGGCTACTACAAAGCCCGGCAGTTGTGGGACAAAGCTGAGCAAGACCTGCTTGCTAAGAATGTCCAACCAGCGACATTGCACTGGCCAGATTGTTCAAGGACTTGGTTCTTCGGGGTTGGGGGAACTTTGGACCCAGAAACAGGGGAGTGTGTTTGGACGGACGAGCAACTTGCAATACCCTTCTGGAAGCTTCAGGCAGCAATCAAGGCAACGCAGGAAGGGACGTTCATTCCCGACAGAGAGAAGGACGAGCTGACAGAGGCCCTCGGGAATCCTGAACACCCTGGACGAACACGAGGCACATCAGGCTCCGTTCCGTGGAAGCATGGGTTTCCCGACAACGGTGGTTATAGAAGCCGAGAGAGAAAGAGGAAACATGAAGCAAGCGAAATGCAGAAGCTCAGTGCAAGATTAGCAAAACTAGAGGAACTTGAGAGCCAGCAAGCTACCGGCCAACCATCTGAGCGGCACGAAGATCCTTCCTTCGACGCTGCCCCAGAAGCTACCCCACCATCTCAGCGGAGAAGCAGCGTGGCTTCCACGGAGCTCGTTCAGCCTAATTTCACGGCTCCTCGCTACCCCGTGGATAGTATCACGGAGGCTGAACATTGCGAGCTAATGACGAAATGCCAGAACCTGACCTTCAAGGTGGCGGTCGGCTCTGTTGTACCTCCTCGAGCTGAGGGAACTTTGTTGGAAATATGCCCTAGAGGCAATAATAAAATGGTTATTATTATATTTCCTTGTTCATGATAATTGTCTATTGTTCATGCTATAATTGTATTAACCGGAAACCGTAATACATGTGTGAATACATAGACCACACCATGTCCCTAGTGAGCCTCTAGTTGACTAGCTCGTTGATCAATAGATGGTCATGGTTTCCTAACCATGGACATTGGATGTCGTTGATAACGGGATCACATCATTAGGAGAATGATGTGATGGACAAGACCCAATCCTAAGCATAGCACAAGATCGTGTAGTTCGTCTGCTAGAGCTTTTCTAATGTCAAGTATCATTTCCTTAGACCATGAGATTGTGCAACTCCCGGATACCGTAGGAATGCTTTGGGTGTATCAAACGTCACAACGTAACTGGGTGACTATAAAGGTGCACTACAGGTATCTCCGAAAGTGTCTGTTGGGTTGGCACGAATCGAGACTGGGATTTGTCACTCCGTGTGACGGAGAGGTATCTCTGGGCCCACTCGGTAATACATCATCATAATGAGCTCAATGTGACTAAGGAGTTAGTCACGGGATCATGTGTTACGGAACGAGTAAAGAGACTTGCCGGTAACGAGATTGAACAAGGTATAGGGATACCGACGATCGAATCTCAGGCAAGTAACATACCGATGGACAAAGGGAATTGTATACGGGATTAATTGAGTCCCCGACATCGTGGTTCATCCGATGAGATCATCGTGGAACATGTGGGAGCCAATATGGGTATCCAGATCCCGCTATTGTTTATTGGCCGGAGAGGTGTCTCGGTCATGTCTGCATGGTTCCCGAACCCGTAGGTTCTACACACTTAAGGTTCGGTGACTCTAGAGTTGTAATGGGAATTGTGTGTGGTTACCGAAAGTTGTTCGGAGTCCCGAATGAGATCCCGGACGTCACGAGGAGTTCCGGAATGGTCCGGAGGTAAAGATCTATATATGGGAAGTCCTATTTTGGCCACCGGAAAATGTTTGGGATTTTTCGATATTGTACCGGGAAGGTTCTAGAAGGTTCCGGAGTGGGGCCCACCTGCATGGGGGGACCCACATGAACGTGGGTAGTGGGGGCAAATTCCCACACCCCTGGTCAAGGCGCACCAAGATCCCCCCTTAGAAGGAATAAGATCATATCCCGAAGGGATAAGATCAAGATCCCTAAAAAGGGGGGGATAACAATCGGTGGGGAAGGGAAAGGATGGGATTTCTTTCCTCCCACCTTTGCCAACGCCCCAATGGACTTGGAGGGCAAGAAACCAGCCCCCTCCACCCCTATATATAGTGGGGAGGCGCATGGGAGCTGCACCCCTTGCCCCTGGCGCCACCCTCCCTCCTCCTACACCTCCTCCTCCTCCGTAGTGCTTAGCGAAGCTCTGCCGGAGAACCACGAGCTCCACCGCCACCACGTCGTCATGCTGCCGGAGCTCTCCCTCAACTTCTCCTCCCCCCTTGCTGGATCAATAAGGAGGAGACGTCCCCGGGCTGTACGTGTGTTGAACGCGGAGGCGCCGTCCGTTCGGCGCTTGCATCGGATCTTTCGCGATTTGAATCGCCACGAGTACGACTCCATCAACCGCGTTCTTTGCAACGCTTCCGCTTAGCGATCTTCAAGGGTATGAAGATGCACTCCCTCTCTCTCGTTGCTAGCATCTCCTAGATTGATCTTGGTGACACGTAGGAAAATTTTGAATTATTACTACGTTCCCCAACAGTGGTATCAGAGCTAGGTCTATGCGTAGATTCTATGCACGAGTAGAACACAAGTAGTTGTGGGCGATGATTTGGTGAATTTGCTTGCCGTTACTAGTCCTATCTTGATTCGGCGGCATTGTGGGATGAAGCGGCCCTAGCCGACTTTACACGTACGCTTACGTGAGACTGGTTCCACCGCCTGACATGCACTTGTTGCATAAGGTGGCTAGCGGGTGTCTGTCTCTCCCACTTTAGTCGGATCGGATTCGATGAAGAGGGTCCTTATGAAGGGTAAATAGCAATTGGTATATCACCGTTGTGGCTTTTTCGTAGGTAAGAAACATTCTTGCTAGAAACCCATAGCAGCCACGTAAAACTTGCAACAACAATTAGAGGACGTCTAACTTGTTTTTGTAGGGTATGCTATGTGATGTGATATGGCCAAAAGGATGTGATGAAATATATGTGATGTATGAGATTGATCATGTTCTTGTAATAGGAATCACGGCTTGCATGTCGATGAGTATGACAACCGGCAGGAGCCATAGGAGTTGTCTTAATTTATTGTATGACCTGTGTGTCAATCAAAAATGCCATGTAATTACTTTACTTTATTGCTAACCGTTAGCCATAGTAGTAGAAGTAATAGTTGGCGAGACAACTTCAAGAAGACACGATGATGGAGATCATGATGATGGAGATCATGGTGTCGTGCCGGTGACGATGGTGATCATGCCGCGCCCCGAAGATGGAGATCAAAGGCGCAAGATGATATTGGCCATATCATGTCACTTTATGATTTGCATGTGATGTTTATCATGTTTTTACATCTTATTTGCTTAGAACGACGGTAGCATAAATAAGATGATCCCTCACTAAAATTTCAAGAAATGTGTTCCCCCTAAGTGTGCACCGTTGTGAAGGATCGTTGTTTCGAAGCACCACGTGATGATCGGGTGTGATAGATTTTAACGTTCGCATACAACAGGTGTAAGCCAGATTTACACACGCGAAACACTTAGGTTGACTTGACGAGCCTAGCATGTACAGACATGGCCTCGGAACACGAGAGACCGAAAGGTCGAACATGAGTCATATAGTAGATGCGATCAACATGGAGATGTTCACCATTGATGACTAGTCCGTCTCACGTGATGATCGGACACGGCCTAGTCGATATGGATCATGTATCACTTAGATGACTAGAGGGATGTCTATCTGAGTGGGAGTTCATTAAATAATTTGATTAGATGAACTTAATTATCATGAACTTAGTCTAAAATTGTCTTTACAATCTATCTTGTAGATCCAATGGCCCACGCTAATGTTGCCCTCAACTTCAACGCGTTCCTAGAGAAAACCAAGCTGAAAGACGATGGAAGCAACTATACGGACTGGGTCCGTAACTTGAGGATCATCCTCATAGCTTCCAAGAAAGCATATGTCCTTGATGCATCGCTAGGTGACGCACCCATTTTCCCAGCAACTCAAGACGTTATGAACGCCTGGCAGTCGCGTAGTGATGATTACTCCCTGGTTCAGTGCGGCATGCTTTACAGCTTAGAACCGGGGCTCCAAAAGCGTTTTGAGCAACACGGAGCATATGAGATGTTCCAAGAGCTGAGAATGGTTTTCCAAGCTCATGCCCGGGTCGAGAGATATGAAGTCTCCGACAAGTTCTTCAGTTGTAAGATGGAGGGAAATAGTTCTGTCAGCGAGCACATACTCAAAATGTGTGGGTTGCACAACCGCTTGTCTCAGCTGGGAGTTAATCTTCCGGATGACTCGGTTATTGACAGAATCCTCCAGTCGCTTCCACCTAGCTACAAGAGCTTTGTGATGAACTTCAATATGCAAGGGATGGAGAAGTCCACTCCTGAGTTATATTCGATGCTGAAATCAGCGGAGGTGGAGATCAAAAAGGAACATCAAGTGTTGATGGTGAATAAGACCACCAGTTTCAAGAAAGGCAAGGGTAAGAAGAACTTCAAGAAGGACGGCAAAGCGGTTGCCGCGCCCGGTAAATCAGTTGCTGGGAAGAAGACCAAGAATGGACCCAAGCCTGAGACTGAGTGCTTTTATTGCAAGGGAACCGGTCACTGGAAGCGGAACTGCCCCAAGTACTTAGCGGATAAGAAGGCCGGCAACGTCAAAGGTATATATGATATACATGTTATTGATGTGTACCTTACCAGCGCTCGTAGTAGCTCCTGGGTATTTGATACCGGTGCGGTTGCTCACATTTGTAACTCAAATCAGGAGCAGCGGAATAAGCGGAGACTGGCGAAGGACGAGGTGACGATGCGCGTCGGGAATGGTTCCAAGGTCGATGTGATCGCCGTCGGCACGCTACCTCTGCATCTACCTTCGGGATTAGTTTTAAACCTCAATAATTGTTATTTAGTACCAGCTTTGAGCATGAACATTGTATCTGGATCTCGTTTGATGCGAGATGGCTACTCATTTAAATCCGAGAATAATGGTTGTTCTATTTATATGAGAGATATGTTTTATGGTCATGCCCCGCTGGTCAATGGTTTATTTTTATTGAATCTCGAACGTGATGTTACACATATTCATAGTGTGAATACCAAACGATGTAAGGTTGATAATGATAGTCCCACATACTTGTGGCACTGCCGCCTTGGTCATATTGGTGTCAAACGCATGAAGAAACTCCATGCAGATGGACTTTTGGAGTCTCTTGATTATGAATCATTTGACACGTGCGAACCATGCCTCATGGGCAAGATGACTAAGACTCTGTTCTCCGGAACAATGGAGCGAGCAACCAACTTGTTGGAAATAATACATACCGATGTATGCGGTCCAATGAGCGTTGAGGCTCGCGGTGGCTATCGTTATGTTCTCACCCTCACTGATGACTTAAGCAGATATGGGTATGTCTACTTAATGAAACACAAGTCTGAGACCTTTGAAAAGTTCAAGGAATTTCAGAGTGAGGTAGAGAATCAACGTGACAAGAAAATAAAGTTCTTACGATCTGATCGTGGAGGAGAATATTTGAGTCACAAGTTTGGCACGCACTTAAGGAAATGTGGAATTGTTTCACAACTCACGCCGCCTGGCACACCTCAGCGTAATGGTGTGTCCGAACGTCGTAATCGCACTCTATTGGATATGGTGCGATCTATGATGTCTCTTACTGATTTACCGCTATCATTTTGGGGATATGCATTAGAGACTGCCGCATTCACTTTAAATAGGGCACCGTCTAAATCCGTTGAGACGACACCGTATGAATTATGGTTTGGGAAGAAACCTAAGCTGTCGTTTCTGAAAGTTTGGGGATGCGATGCTTATGTCAAGAAACTTCAACCTGAAAAGCTCGAACCCAAATCGGAAAAGTGCGTCTTCATAGGATACCCTAAGGAAACTATTGGGTATACCTTCTACCTCAGATCCGAAGGCAAGATCTTTGTTGCCAAGAATGGATCCTTTCTAGAGAAAGAGTTTCTCTCGAAAGAAGTAAGTGGGAGGAAAGTAGAACTTGATGAGGTAATTGTACCCCCTCTCGAACCGGAGAGTAGCGCAGCGCAGGAAAATGTTTCTGTGGTGCCTGCACCGACTAGAGAGGAAGTTAATGATGATGATCATGAAACTTCGGATCAAGTTACTACTGAACTTCGTACGTCCACGAGGACACGTTCCGCACCAGAGTGGTACGGCAACCCTGTCCTGGAAATCATGTTGTTAGACAACGGTGAACCTTCGAACTATGAAGAAGCCATGGCGGGCCCGGATTCCAACAAATGGCTTGAAGCCATGAAATCTGAGATAGGATCCAGGTATGAGAACAAAGTATGGACTTTGGTGGACTTGCCCGATGATCGGCAAGCCATAGAAAATAAATGGATCTTTAAGAAGAAGACTGACGCGGATGGTAATGTGACCGTCTATAAGGCTCGGCTTGTCGCTAAGGGTTATCGACAAGTTCAAGGAGTTAACTACGATGAGACTTTCTCACCCGTAGCGATGCTGAAGTCCGTCCGAATCATGTTAGCAGTTGCCGCATTTTATGATTATGAGATCTGGCAAATGGACGTCAAAACGGCATTCCTTAACGGTTTCCTTAAGGAAGAATTGTATATGATGCAGCCGGAAGGTTTTGTCGATCCTAAGAATACTGACAAGGTATGCAAGCTCTAGCGCTCCATCTATGGGCTGGTGCAAGCATCTCGGAGTTGGAACATTCGCTTTGATGAGGTGATCAAAGTGTTTGGGTTTATACAGACTTATGGAGAAGCCTATATTTACAAGAAAGTGAGTGGGAGCTCTGTAGCATTTCTCATTTTATATGTGGATGACATATTGTTGATGGGAAATGATATAGAACTTTTGGAAAGCATAAAGGCCTACTTGAATAAGTGTTTTTCAATGAAGGACCTTGGAGAAGCTGCTTACATATTAGGCATCAAGATCTATAGAGATAGATCAAGACGCCTCATTGGTCTTTCACAAAGCACATACCTTGACAAGATATTGAAGAAGTTCAATATGGATCAGTCCAAGAAGGGGTTCTTGCCTGTATTGCAAGGTGTGAGATTGAGCACAGCTCAATGCCCGACCTCGGCAGAAGATAGAGAAAAGATGAGTGTCATCCCCTACGCCTCAGCCATAGGCTCTATTATGTATGCCATGCTGTGTACCAGACCTGATGTGAACCTTGCCATAAGTTTGGTAAGGAGGTACCAAAGTGATCCCGGAATGGAACACTGGACAGCGGTCAAGAATATCCTTAAGTACCTGAAAAGGACTAAGGATATGTTTCTCGTTTATGGAGGTGCCGAAGAGCTCGTCGTAAAGGGTTACATCGATGCTAGCTTCGACACAGATCCGGATGACTCCTAGTCACAAACCGGATACGTGTATATTTTGAATGGTGGGCAGTCAGCTAGTGCAGTTGCAAGCAAAGCGTCGTGGCGGCATCTACATGTGAAGCGGAGTACATAGCTGCTTCGGAAGCAGCGCAGGAAGGAGTCTGGATGAAGGAGTTCATCACCGACCTAGGAGTGATTCCCAATGCGTCGGGCCCGATGACTCTCTTCTGTGACAACACTGGAGCTATTGCCATTGCCAAGGAGCCCAGGTTTCACAAGAAGACCAAGCACATCAAGCACCGATTCAACTCCATTCGTGGTTACATTCAGGATGGAGATATAGATATTTGTAAAGTACATACGGATCTGAATGTCGCAGATCCGTTGACTAAACCTCTTCCACGAGCGAAACATGATCAGCACCAGAACTCTATGGGTGTTCGATTCATCACAATGTAACTAGATTATTGACTCTAGTGCAAGTGAGAGACTGTTGGAAATATGCCCTAGAGGCAATAATAAAATGGTTATTATTATATTTCCTTGTTCATGATAATTGTCTATTTTTCATGCTATAATTGTATTAACCGGAAACCATAATACATGTGTGAATACATAGACCACACCATGTCCCTAGTGAGCCTCTAGTTGACTAGCTCGTTGATCAATAGATGGTCATGGTTTCCTGACCATGGACATTGGATGTCGTTGATAATGGGATCACATCATTAGGAGAATGATGTGATGGACAAGACCCAATCCTAAGCATAGCACAAGATCGTGTAGTTCGTCTGCTAGAGCTTTTCTAATGTCAAGTATCATTTCCTTAGACCATGAGATTGTGCAACTCCCGGATACCGTAGGAATGCTTTGGGTGTATCAAACGTCACAACGTAACTGGGTGACTATAAAGGTGCACTACAGGTATCTTCGAAAGTGTCTGTTGGGTTGGCACGAATCGAGACTGGGATTTGTCACTCCGTGTGACGGAGAGGTATCTCTGGGCCCACTCGGTAATACATCATCATAATGAGCTCAATGTGACTAAGGAGTTAGTCACGGGATCATGTGTTACGGAACGAGTAAAGAGACTTGCCGGTAATGAGATTGAACAAGGTATAGGGATACCGACGATCGAATCTCGGGCAAGTAACATACTGATGGACAAAGGGAATTGTATACGGGATTAATTGAGTCCCCGACATCGTGGTTTATCCGATGAGATCATCGTGGAACATGTGGGAGCCAATATGGGTATCCAGATCCTGCTATTGGTTATTGGCCGGAGAGGTGTCTCGGTCATGTCTGCATGGTTCCCGAACCCGTAGGGTCTACACACTTAAGGTTCGGTGACGCTAGAGTTGTAATGGGAATTGTGTGTGGTTACCGAAAGTTGTTCGGAGTCCCGGATGAGATCCTGGACGTCACGAGGAGTTCCGGAATGGTCCAGAGGTAAAGATCTATATATGGGAAGTCCTATTTTGGCCACCGGAAAATGTTTGGGATTTTTCGGTATTGTACCGGGAAGGTTCTAGAAGGTTCCGAAGTGGGGCCCACCTGCATGGGGGGACCCACATGAACGTGGGTAGTGGGGGCAAGGCCCCACACCCCTGGTCAAGGCGCACCAAGATCCCCCCTTAGAAGGAATAAGATCATATCCCGAAGGGATAAGATCAAGATCCCTAAAAAGGGGGGATAACAATCGGTGGGGAAGGGAAAGGATGGGATTTCTTTCCTCCCACCTTTGCCAACGCCCCAATGGACTTGGAGGGCTAGAAACCAGCCCCCTCCACCCCTATATATAGTGGGGAGGCGCATGGGAGCTGCACCCCTTGCCCCTGGCGCAGCCCTCCCTCCTCCTACACCTCCTCCTCCTCCGTAGTGCTTAGCGAAGCTCTGCCGAAGAACCACGAGCTCCACCGCCACCACGCCGTCATGCTGCCGGAGCTCTCCCTCAACTTCTCCTCCCCCCTTGCTGGATCAATAAGGAGGAGACGTCCCCGGGCTGTACGTGTGTTGAACGCGGAGGCGCCGTCCGTTCGGCGCTTGGATCGGATCTTTCGCGATTTGAATCGCCACGAGTACGACTCCATCAACCGCGTTCTTTGCAACGCTTCCGCTTAGCGATCTTCAAGGGTATGAAGATGGACACCCTCTCTCTCGTTGCTAGCATCTCCTAGATTGATCTTGGTGACACGTAGGAAATTTTTGAATTATTACTACGTTCCCCAACAAACTTTCCATTGTCGTCTGATTCCACATGGCTATGCTGTTGTGACGGTGGATGAAATAATGGATGGATTTGAGGGGCTGGAGCTTGACAACCCTACAGGTGAAGAGGATATTATTCTTCTGGAAAATGCTTTGAGGAGTACCTGTCTATGGATAAAGGAGTACATCAAGCTTCCAAACTGGACGCCTCAGCAGACTCAGCCTCCTCCGGCGCGTCAGGGCACTCCACCTCCTCCTCCTCCTCCGGCGCGTCAGGGCACTCCGCCTCCTCCTTCTCCTCCTCCGGCGCGTTAGGGCACTCCGCCTCCTCCTTCGCCTCCTCCGGCGCGTCAGGGCACTCCTCCTCCTCCTCCTCCTCCTCCGGCGCATCAGGGCACTCCGCCTCCTCCGGCGCGTCAGCAACGGTGGAAGAGAGTCGACGCCGCTGCTCCGGCGGCTAGCAGTACAATAGGCGGGAAGAAATACAAATTTGGTCCAAGCCTCAAGCCTCTTCCAAAGTTACCATATGAGAGGACTGACGAGGAACGCGCTGAAATCAGTGCAGCCGAAGTGAAGGCCCATTTTGCACGGAAACATCCACCTCCGAAGGAGACAGTAGATCCAGTGAAAGCAAAGCGCACTCGGCATGCCCTGAAGTGACCACCACCGCCTCGGCCATCCAACTATGACCGCATAATTACAAAGACACATGATGAAGTGCTGCGGTCGGGAAGTACTTCCAGTGCTGCAAGAGACAAAAAACGAAGAAGTGGGAAAACAATCCCCTAGCTCGGCGAACAGGAGAAGCAATCGTGCCCCCCGCTCAAGGTGTCTAGCGATATCGCTAATCATCCGGTGCTACTGCCCGGTACCACTCTTGGTGATTACGTGGGCGATGATGTACAGTTTGAAACGGCTGAGGTAGTAGCAGCATAGGACGTCTTTAGATACGAGCACGGGAAGCCTCTCGTCAAACCTGATCATCCTCATCTAACAACGATGATGCAAAAATTGCATGAGTGGTAAATGGAAACCTGCAGGAAGTCTGGGAAAGACAGTTTGATGATCAGAATTAAAAAAGAGCACGACTTCATTGGAGTCGACCTGATGCTTGTTGAATTTGTGGAGTTATTTCAGTTATACAATCAAGAGGCCCTCGACAAACAACTCATGACTTGCTACTGTCTGTAAGTATTACTTCTATGATTAAGTCTCTAGCTCAGCTTGTTCATTGCATGTATATATAATTATCCTCACTATATTATGCAGATTGAAGATGGTCGAATGCAAAAAAGAACAAATCTATGACATTGGGTTCATTAGCCCAAATACCGTAAATGAATGGTCGGTACAAAAGGCCGCCAAAGATACCGAGGACAACTTGCTAGAAGCAATCCTTAGACATCAAAACAAAAGGGAAATACTCTTTCCTTACGTCTTCAAGTGAGTGTTACTGTCTTGTGCATATTCGGTTTCTCTTACTCAAGGTTAAGTAATGTAATTGATGAGTTATGCGTGCGCAGCTTCCACTTTATTCTGCTATCCATTAAGCTTGACGGGGCATTAGTAACTGTCTTAGACTCGAGACGTAAAGATCCCGAGAATTATGCGGACATGACTGCAATGCTCCAGAAGTAAGTTCAATCAATACCGGGACCATATCGGCAACTTTCGTTCATTTCCCGATATCAAGTAATCATTTTCTTTGCCTGCCAGGGTTTGGAAAAAGCTCACCCGAATGGTTCCCGGTCTAAACAACGAGCTGCGATTTACACACCCCAGAGTAAGTAGTACTAGCTAGTTCCACGCATCTCTCATTGATTCTAGTTTCATCAATACCATTATCATGTTTGCTTATCAGTTTGATTGAACTATATTCTCGTAAAGTGCTTGTACCAGGCACCCGAGAATCATTTATGTGGATACTACGTATGCGAGTTCATTCGCCACTATACCTCTGAGCGGGGCTTCTCTGAGAAACAATTTGAAGTACGTAAACAATATTCACAATTTTATTTTATATATTACCATCAATTGTGTTGAGTTTCATTCATATATATGTATTGACCCCCTTCTTTAAATTAGATCTGGCAGATGCGGGATGAACTCCTACCACATGATCGCATATGAGCAATTCAAGAGGAATTGGTGGGATTCTTTCTTGACCATGTCATGCCTGAACACGGAGAATACCATGTGGAATTGCAATGGTCTTAGGTAGATGATGTTAGGGATTGTAAGAGATGTTATATTGTACATATGTAGTAGCGTCGGATAGATATACGAAAACTTGTTGTTCGACCAAGCACGGAGAAAGAGATGTCACTTCTCTCTATATATATTCATGACGATCTTGTGTAATTAATGGTTTCCTTCATTTGCTTACTAGCTAGCGTCGAGTTCTCTCTATATGTATAGTAGCTAGCGTCGACCAAGCACGGAGAAAGAGAGGTCACTTCTCTCTATTAGCTAGCTAACACAATATGAAACCCCTAAATTAACCCTCCAAAACCCCTAAACCCCCCCCCCCTTCCAAAAAAACAAAACCCCCAGCGCCTGCGAGCTGCTGACGCGTGGCTGCCTTTTGGTCCCGGTTGGTGTTACCAACCGGGACTAAAGGCCCTCCTGCCTGGGCGCCCCGCATCGGCCACATGGAGCCCCTTTGGTCCCGGTTCGTAAGCAAACCGGGACTAAAGGTTTTGGGTATTAGTCCCGTTTGTTTTGTCCCGGTTCCAGAACCGGGACTAAAGGCCCTCTGGAACCGGGACTAGTACCCTGTTTTCTACTAGTGGTCTGAGACTCCGACGAGCCGCTGACGCTCCTCTGTGGCCTGGAGATGAAGGTATGGACCCAATTCGTATTCCAATTTCTCTCCAGTTGCGCTTGGTTGAATTCCGTAACCGCCATGCTAGAGTTTCTAGGAGTTGAAATAGTAATGCAGATCTTAATCGGGATTTGGGGGTTCTCCCTCGGGTAGTTAAGGATTCTGGTTCCGCTTCTGCGGATGTGGTTCTCAAGGCTCCTCCCGCTGCTTTGGTGTTAGATGAGCCGACACGCCAGCCGGCAGTGATCGCCGGCGGTGATGTCTCCGATTTGGCTGAGGGGATCCCCTCGATACACACTCCCAGCAAGAGGGGCCCCACTTTTAGGGCCCGTGTCCTAGGGGAGAAAGCGGAAAGTAAAAATACGTGTCCTAAAGCGTCGGACCTAGAAATAGAGGAGTTCTTCGGCCAGTTGTGGCTCATTCCATCCCCTCCCCGCCGCAACCACCAAACCCTAGGAGTTAGGCCGCCCGGACGCTCGTCTGGGTCCATGTTTTGGATCCGTAAAGACCTTCTGGTCTCAGGCTCGTTCACCGCCGCTGACTGCCACCCTGCCACCCGTCGCCCCTTTGATCCTCCTCCGAAATCCATAGATCTGGTCAGTGAGGGGTTAGGCCCTGGTACTCTCTCCTTTGCTGAGATCGTCAAGAAAGGGGGGCGAATGGCGGACCGTCGTGGGGGGAGCTCTGGCCCTGGGGCATCTGGACCGGCGAAAACCTCTACCCAGAAGACCAACTCTGGGGGGGTTCGCAAGGCTGTTCCTCAAGTCCCCAAGGAGGCTGCTCCTGCCCCGAGACCTACCAAGTCAACTGCCTCTACTACGACTTCCTCACAGGTTCAGTCCTCACATGCCCATGAAACTAAAGTAGAGCAGATGATGGACCCTAAGTATAAGGACATGATTTGTTTTAATTGTGGAGGTCCTGGTCACTATGTTGGAAATTGTGTGAAGCCAAAGTCCTGCTTTATATGTCAGCAAAACCACAATGTCAATAATTGTGCTGCTTGGTCAAAAATTCAACCTACTGCTGCTTATTTTGGTAGTGGTGCTAGGGGGCTTGGTTTCTACCATGTGGATGTCCTTGTGGCCAATGAGTCAAGTTGGCTCAATTTTCAGAATTGTGTTGTGGTTAATATCACCAAAGGAGAGGTTGACAAGACTCTGCTTCTTAGCCTGCTCAATGACACCTTTTGCAAGGCTAAACATTGGCCTTGGCAGATTAGGGAGATCTCCCACAAGACTTTTTTGGTCAGATTTCCTCCATGGAAAAAGGTGGAAGACCTGATTGAATTGCCAGGCTTCTGCCTTCCACAAGAGGTTTCAGTTAAGATGACTGAGTGGAAGGGGGTGTGTGACCCTTTTGGGGAACTCATTGAGGCTTGGGTATTGATTGAGGGGATTCCCCCAAAGTGGTGTACATGGAAGGTCTTTGCTCAGATAGCCTCTATGTTTGGTGTCTTAACCGATGTTGATTGGAATGGGGTGTTTAGAACTTTCTTTGAAAATGTGAGGGTCAAAATTGCTTGCAGAGACCCCACCAAAATTCCCTTTGAAAGATTGATTGAGATGAAAAAGAAGCTATTCCTGCTAGGTTTTACTGTTGAAGGCTTTGAACAGGTGGGTGGTTTGGACTCTGTGATTGACATTGAATCTGAGGACGAGGAGGAAGGAGAAGATGGTGCAGGTGAACATAAGGGTAATGGTGAGGAGGAATTCAAAGAAGACATGAATGATGACTTGGTGGATGATGATACTGCCATTGATGAACTGGACAGAGCTAATATGACTAACCAGAGATCCTCTGGATCTGGTGGTAAAGGCAAGACCTGCCCTTCTGGGTTTCCATCTGATTCTGATCATGAGAACTTCATTATGGAAGTTGCTGGAGTGACTGACTCTATCTCTCAAAGGTCAAATGTGGGTCTGTGAGAGCCTTCTCTCCTTTCCAGCTCAGGTTTAGAAGTTGTTTTTGATCTTCCTTGCAATAGTGGGGTTGTCCCTGCTGCCAACCCTGGAAGTCTTCCTGAAGTGGAGGTTTCTACCCCCAAAAACCTATGCCCTAATCCTGCCATTAATATGGAAGAATCTGCACACAAGGAGTACTGTGAATCTCTACTGAAATCTGTTGACATGCTTGAATCTGAGGAAGAGGGAGATGATGAAGTTGAGACTGAGTTGGGGACTCTTCCCCCTAAGGCTGTGCAAATCCTGCAACATTCAGGCTTGAAAAGGTCCCTCTTGGACTCACTGAACCATGCTCAAGGTACACCTGCCAAAAATCCTAAATGGGGCCCCATCATGGCCTCAAAGTATGCAACCAGGGGGCATGGCAACATCAATATCATGGAGAAAGTTGCTGCATATAAGATGAAGAAAAATCTGGAAATTCCTAAAACATTCAAAGGTAAATCTTTCCCTTCTAATGATCCTTCTATTCTGACTGAACAAGTGTCATTGGTTGATTTGTCTTTTGGTGGTGATGATATGAAGCAATTAGATATTGTGGAAGATCTAGTTGTTAGAGAACAAGAAAGATGCTTGGCTTTTGCCAATGACCACCTTGATATTGCTTTACCTGACAATCTGGATCTTATCCATGAGAATGTAGTTGGGACTCCAGTCAGGGGTTCCCCCTTGAGGACAGTTGGCACTGCTGTTGTCATGGGGGTTACACCTGCTGTCCCTACTAAAGGCAAGCCTTGTGGCTTAACTCACCCTTTTAGAATCTCTTAATTGATGATAGGCCTGATTTGGAATATTAGAGGTTTAGGTCAACATGGTAAAATTCAGTGCCTTTGTGATGTGATTGCTAAAACTAACCCTGACTTTATTGGTTTTCAAGAAACTAAGAAAGAGATTATAGATGAGGGTTTCCTCAAAGCCTTAGACAGATTGGGGGTTTTCACTTGGCATTTTCTGCCTGCTGATAATACTGCTGGGGGCATTTTGTTGGGCTTGAAACAAGATGCTTTTGAGGTGATTGGGTTTGTTAATACCAGATTCTCTATTAAAGCTATTGTCAAATGTAAAAGTGATGGTTTCCTTTGGCATTTGATAGTGGTCTATGGTTCTGCCTATCATGAGTTTAAGATGGATTTCATCTCTGAACTCCATGATTCTCTTAGCATTGCTACTTACCCTATCTTTGTTTGTGGAGATTTTAATCTAGTTAGGGGTGAGGATGATAAAAGCAGTGGTTTGATTAATCAGCAAGTCACTTTCTTATTTAATGACTGGATCAACAGATGGGGCTTGCTGGAAATTCCTGTAGCTAATAGGAAATATACCTGGTCTAATAATCAAAGTAATCCTGTTTTTGCCTTGTTGGACAGAGTGTTCACTTCTTTGGACTGGGATAATCACTTCCCAATGTCATCCTTATCTGCTCTCCCTAGGGTGGGCAGTGACCACACTCCTTTGGTTTTTGACACTGGAGCTAGGAAAAATTCCTGCCCTAAGATGTTTAGATTTGAAAAATGGTGGCTCTCTCAACCTGGGTTTAACCAGCTTGTTGAGGGGGCATGGGCTTCTGTTGGGTTATCTAGCAACTCTGTTGACAACTGGATGCTCAAAACCAGAAACCTTAGGAAGAAATTGAAGGGGTGGAGTATTAACATAGAGGCAGCCATGAAAAAGAAAAAGAAATCCCTCCTTATGGAGTTTGACATTCTGGATGTTTTATCTGAATCCCAACAACTTTCTGCTGGAGATATTGACAGAATGAGAGATATCAAAAAGGAACTTGATGATATTTGGAGGAAGGAAGAAACTGCCTTATGGCAGAGATCTAGAGATAGGAAAATCTTAGAGGGGGATCGCAACAATGCCTACTTTCATGCTCTTGCTAATCATAGACACAGGAAGAACCACCTCTCTGAATTGGAAGGCCCCTCTGGGGTGGTGACCTCCACCCAGGATATGCTAAAAGTAGCCACTGATTTTTATAAAAATCTCTTAGCATATGAACCCAAACCTGATATTCATCTTGGTGAGGGATTCTGGGCGGAGGATGATCTAGTTTCTGAACAAGATAGAGTAGAACTTGAAAAACCCTTTTCTAAGGAGGAAATTAAACAAGCTATTATGAGTTATTATGCATGTGGAGCTCCTAGACTTGATGGGCTGTCTTTTCTATTCTATCAGAAATTTTGGGACACCATCAAGGGTGACTTTATGTGGATGGTGAAAGACTTTGAGGCTGGAACTTTAGATGTTCATAGACTGAATTTTGCCATTATCACTCTTATTCCTATGACCCCTCAGGCCAGGGAGATGAAGAATTTTAGGCCAATTAGTCTCAGTAATTGTGCTGTGAAAATTCTGTCTAAAGCCATGAATACCAGAGCCTCTCCTCTCTGTGACAAGCTCATTTCTATGAATCAAACTGCTTTTATTAAAGGGAGATTTATTTTGGAAAGTGTTGTGATGGCCCATGAAGTTATTCATGAGGTGCATAGATCTGGGTCTGGGGGTCTGATCTTAAAACTAGATTATGAGAAAGCCTATGATAGGGTTAGCTGGGATTTTCTCAAAGAGATGCTCCTTTCTAGGGGCTTTGGGGATAAGTGGGTCAATTGGATCTTCAGTACCTTGTACCAGGGCACTTTTCAAGTCAGGATCAATGATTCCAATGGGCCACATTTTGTTGGGGAAAAAGGTCTCAAACAGGGTGATCCTCACTCACCACTTCTCTTTAATCTTGTGGCTGATGTGTTCACTAAAATGTTAGACAAAGCTGCTAGGCATAATCTGATTGTTGGGCTGCTTCCTCATGTTGTTCCAGGAGGTGTGATCAACCTACAGTATGCTGATGACACTATCTTATTTCTGGAAGATTCTGTGGAATATGCCAAAAACCTTAAATGGATCCTCACTTGCTTTGAGAAACTCTCTGGGCTCAAAATTAACTTTCATAAAAGTGATTTGCATACCTTACATGTTAGTGAGGAGATGTACAAAGAGTTTGCTCAAATCTTCTGCTGCTAGTTTGGGGATTTCCCCTTTAAATATTTGGGTGTTCCTCTTCACTATAAGAAATTGAGAAGGGAAGATTTGCAACCTATGATTGATAGGATCATCAAATGTATTGCTGGGTGGCTTGGTAGATACCTCTCTTATAGAGGCAAACTCATTCTCTTAGTTACCTGTCTTGCCAGTATCCCTACCTATTTAATATCCATCATGAAATTTCCTAAATGGGCAATTGATGCAATTAATTCCCAGATGTCCCATTTCTTTTGGGGGAATGTGGGTGATTTCCATAAATATCATCTAGCTAACTGGGGGTTAGTTACTAGGAAAAAAGAGTTTGGTGGACTTGGAGTCCCCAACTTGAAAGAATTCAATATGGCCTTGTTGGCCTCCTGGGGTAAAAGATTCTATGATGGGGTAGATAAAGACTGGAAGAAAGTCATTTGCTACAAATATGGTGTTGATAAACCAAGACTCTTCTGGTCCAAACCTATGATGGGCTCTCCCTTCTAGAAAAGTGCTACTTGGGCTCTAGGTGCAGCTAGGAATTTCATCAAATGGGTTCCTGGTAATGGTAAAAACATTGCCTTCTGGCATGATATCTGGATTGGTGAATGCTCATTGAAAACTCTTTTTTGGGGGCTGTTTGATATCTGTCAACAACAAGAGGCCACTATTGCCCAGGTGTGGGATGGATCTCAATTACATCTCACCTTTAGGAGGTGTGTAGATGATAGTCTGATGGAGTGCTGGTTTAAACTAAATGAATTGGTAAGAGAATTTATCCCTTCCAATGAACCAGACACTCCTAATTGGTCTCTTGAACCATCTGGCAGGTATTCTGTTAGATCATTTTACAAGTTAATCAACTTTGGGGGTGTGTCATATGGTATTAAAGAATATATGTGGAAAATTAAAGTTCCACCTAACATTCATGTTTTTCTTTGGCTGGCATATTATAACAAATGTTTAGCTAGAGATAACTTGGCGAAGAGGACACGGGTTGATGATCTGTCCTGTGTTTTTTGCAGTGAGCATGAATCTATTCAGCACTTGTTTTTTGACTGCATTGATGCTAAAGAATGTTGGTTGACTGTCTCTGATATATGTGGTATTTCTGTACCTAGCTCTTTTAATGATCTTGCTATATTTTGGAGGCAAAAGAAATCTAAAGAGGCTGTTAATATTATTTCGTCTGCTACCTTATGGGGCTTATGGTTGTTTCGCAATGAATTTGTTTTTCAGGGGAGGAAGTGGAAAAGTATGCAGTGTGTCTTAAGTCTGGTGGGCTCCTTGATCAGGCAATGGAAGGTGCTGGCTTCGGATGTGCAGGGTGCTCTTCTTCTCCGGTGCTTAAGGCTTTTGGATCACCGAAGAGGGGAATTCCTTAGGATTGCCTGGTAGTGTTTCTTTTTGGGCAGTGGAGAGTAATTTTGGTGCTAGTTTGGTCTATCTTTCACTCTCTCCCTGCTCATGTAAGATGGCTATGTAATAGGGCTAAACTAGTTGTACTTGGCCCTGGTTTGTGCTGTGGCTGCTTAGTAGTTGTCCGCCGCGTCCTATGAACTGTCGAACCTGGCTGTCTTGCCTTGGCTTTAATAAAAGTTGGGGCTGGGGGGAGACCCCTCTCTTTTCAAAAAAAAGCGTCGTTTGAAATGTCCACTGTGTATGAGAAACTTTCCGGGGAGTATTTGAATTTTGTTCTCTTGGTTTAAAAATGATTTATTTTATCATTTATGCCACTAGTTGTGTTTTACTACTTAGTTTTGTCACCAGGAGTTCCAGCTGCTCAAAAATGTCATCATTCCTTTAGGCGCATGCTCAAAAAATGCCAACAGATGCCATTACTATCGGTTCAAAGCCCGTTTACCATGTTATAAGACCAAAATACCCACGGACTAACATGTCAACTCTTCCTACATCTCACTACGATAAAGTGTGGGTCCCACACGACAACAACGTTCTTATTTTCTTCTAAAATTATTCTTTTTCTTACTCCTAACAAGTGGGGCCGTTGTGAGATAGATAGAACTGACATGTGGGTTTAGGGTTATTTTGGTCACATAACATGGTCGACAGGTTTGACCTGACAATACCGATGTTCATTAACATTTTTGAGCAAACATCTAATGGGTTGATGGAATTTTCTAGGTGTCTAATGGCATTTATGGGGAAGCATTTCATGAAACAATGGCATTTTTTAGCAGGTGTAACTTCTGATGATAAAACTGAGTAGTGGGATATAACTAGTGACATAAATGATAAAAGCTCTTAAAAAATGTTGTACATTTTAAAAAAATGGTTGTGAAATTTCAGAAAACGTCCATGATATTATTAAGAATTGGTCAGCCAATGTTAAAAAATGTTCATAACATATAAAAACAATTGTTCACGTTTCCAAATATTTGTTTGTGACATTTAATAAGAATGTTTATACAATTTCAAAAAATGCCCGCATATTTTTTTTAAAATCATACAATTCATAAATATGTTCATGAAATTTTAAAAAATGTCACGCATTTCAAAAATATTTCTGCAAAGTTTTAAGAAAATATAGAAAAAAATGTTGCATCATTTTAGAAAATAAATAAATGAATATTTATGAAATTTAAAAATGTTCTGACACTTAACAAAAGGTTTGCACGTTTTAACAAAATGTTCAGGGCATTTATAAGAATGTTTTTAGTGTCTGCTAAAAATGTACATTATTACTAAATAAATCAATGCGCATTTGACAAAAAGTAAAAGGATACATAAAACAGAAAAAAAAAACAGGTAAAATTACCGATAAGGAAAAACACAATAAACATAACAACAAAAAATTATGGAGCCTTAGGAAAAATCTGGGCGAGAGCTTACTAGGGCATGTCTGGGACTGCCCCGCTCCATCAAAATCAGGTTCACCTTACCCAATCCACTTTGAATCAGTTTCATACAAGAGTTGCAACTCCACCAAAGAGCAGTTTATAATGTTTGGATTTCAGCTAGCTCCAGCTTCAAGAATGCGAAATTTGACATGCACCACCACCTTACTCCATTTTCAATCAAAAGATCTGCAGACTGAAAATATATGTGGTTGAATGTGTCGGCGTTCTGGGAACGGGGGTACCCAGACCTGCCTGCCTGCGGCCTAACGCGTGGCCCACCACGATGACCCTATACGGCCTGGTGACAAACCCCTCAAGACAAGACCCTCGAGAGGGCCCCCGCCTCGCGAGGAAGACGACGCCAAGACCTCCAAGGGAGCGGGCTCCCCAGGCTGCCTCCCGAGGAGCGGAGATTCCTACGCAGGTACCCAGCCTCAGGAGGCTGCGATGACGTAAGCCATGATGACCAGGGCAGGCGGGTGCCAGCGGGCGCAGCAGAGACAGTTTCCTCTTTCGTGCTAAGGAAGCAAGGACAGACGCGGGTTCCCAAGGAAGCCCCCCAAAGGTTTCCACTCAGGTGCAACAAGACCAAGACCACGGGCTCGGCAGGACGGATGTCATCGCCGAGCCCACCTCCGCGTCACGCCAGGAGCTTTGCAGGTGAAGACCACCTTTAGTTAGGATAAGCTGTACCTCCTGTCCACTTTCAAATTGGGCCGTTGTGGGATCCCTTCCCGCCTGTGCGATAAGGGAAGAGGACCGTGGCCACTATAAAGAGGGACTAGCTCCCATCGTAGAGGGAAAGGGGAACACACCAGTTCATCATGGCCAAGAGCCCTCATGAGGCCACCCAACCACTGTACTAGTTCATCCTTAGCCTCCTCGTGAGGCCAATCCACCACAAAGCAGAAGTAGGGTTTTACACCGCAAGGTGGCCCGAACCTGGGTAAATCTCTGAGTCCATCTCCTTCCCCGCTTTCACGCATCTTCGGCAGGGCCTGGCTGTGGAGCGGCAGGCCTGAGACTTGAGCTGGTTGGGATCTTCGCACACGCCCCAGAGTTCGAACCTTCTTGGGTCTGCGGAGCCCTGAATCCTTCCCGAGCTTCGCTTTGCCTCCGCTCCGCTGCTCCCATGGCCGTCGCCCACCGAGTCCGCGCCGAGCGCCGGGCTGCCCGCGTCGCCCGGACGGTGCCTGGGGGCCGCGATTCCCCACGCCGCTTCGCCCCTCCTGCAGCTAACGCCGCCGCCAACCCGGCTGCTCACGGGCAGCAGAGCCTGTTACCGCGGCACACCCCACGGCGTGACGGCCGCACCGCCACGTTGGCCCTCGCCCTCGTCGTGGCGCCATCCTCCCACGTTCGCCGTAGGCCGGAGAACACGCGGGCTGCGCTGCACATTGCGCGCGAGCTGCTGCTTTACAACCCCGATAAAAATTGCTACAATGACTGGCTGGCACACGTCGCCGAGCCCGTCAACGCCGCCGGCGAGGCTCTGACACGCTCCTCCGGGGCGCACTCGGGGGCTTCCGCCTGGAGTGCTCTGGACTTGACAGGAGCGACGAGAGAGGCGTTCGGGCATCGCTTGGAGGCGCGTTTCGATATGCGCCCCCACGAGCAAGGAGCACGGCGCGGGGCATCGGTCTCGAGAAGATTCATCACCGGCATAGACGAGGAGCTTCGTGAGACGCGGGCGATGCGCGGAAGTCGACGCCCGCACCGCCCAGTGCGGCTGCCGCCCCCGACGCGGGCGGCGGGCCGCATGACTGCATCGACACCCCGTGGAGCGGTCACGTCCTCGCGGGCGGCCTCTTCCAGTCTTGGCGAGAGTGGCCTCGTGAGGTTGCCTGGCGCGAGCAACCTCGCGAGGCATGCCACCAGGCCTAGCGCCATCACCAACAAGTGCGCATGTCCTCAGGTCAGGCGCTGCCATCCTGGAGACGGAGGGTGGAACACACGCCCATGCCTCCAGGCTGGGCATTGCCTGCCTGGGGACGGGAGCTGGAGTACACGACCACGACATCGGGTCAGGCGCCGCCTGCCTGGAGACGGAGGGTGGAACACACGTCCATGTCTCCAGGCTGGGCGTTGCCTGCCTGACAGTAGACCGCGTCGTCGGGTCAGGCGCTGCCCGCCTGGGGACGGAGGGTGGAACACACGCCCATGTCCCCGGGCCAGGCAATGCCTGCCTGGCGACGGGTGCTAGAGCACTCGACCGCATCATCAGATCAGGCGCTGCCTGCTTGGAGACGGAGGGTGGAACACACGCCCATGTCTCCAGGCTGGGCGTCGCCTGCCTGGGGACAGAAGCTGGAGCACTGGTGTCTACTACGCAACTTTATTCTTGTAGACTTTGTTGGGCCTCCAAGCGCAGAGTTTTGTAGGATAGTAGCAATTTTCCCTCAAGTGGATGACCTAAGGTTTATGAATCCGTGGGAGGTGTAGGATGAAGATGGTCTCTCTCAAACAACCCTGCAATCAAATACAAGAAATATCTTGTGTCCCCAACACACCCAATACAATGGCAAATTGTATAGGTGCATTAGTTCGGCGAAGAGATGGTGATACAAGTGCAATATGGATGGTAGATATAGGTTTTTGTAATCTGAAAATATAAAAACAGCAAGGTAGCAAGTAACAAAAGTGAGCACAAACGGTATTGCAATGCTTGAAAACAAGGCCTAGGGTCCGTACTTTCGCTAGTGCAATCTCTCAACAATGCTAATATAATTGGATCACATAACCATCCCTCAATGTGCAACGAAGAATCACTCCAAAGTTCTTATCTATCGGAGAACATAAGAAGAAATTGTTTGCAGGGTACGAAACCACCTTAAAGTTATCCTTTCCGATCGATCTATCCAAGAGTTCGTACTAAACTAACACCAATTTATCCTTTCCGATCGATCTATCTAAGAGTTCGTACTAGAATAACACCATATGATACGCATCAACCAACTCTAATGTCACCTAGATACTCCAATGTCACCACAAGTATCCATGAGTTAATTATACGATACGCATCAAACAATTTCAGATTCATAATACTCAATCCAACACAAAGAACCTCAAGGAGCACCCCAAGATTTCTATCGGAGAATGTAGGACAAGAACGTGTATCAACCCCTATGCATAGATTACCCCAATGTCATCGCGGGAATCCGCAAGTTGAGTACCAAAACATATATCAAGTGAATCAATAGAACACCCCATTGTCACCACGGGTATCCACATGCAAGACATATATCAAGTGTTCTCAAATCCATTATTCAATCCAACATAACGATATCTCAAAGGGAAAGATTCAATTCATCACAACAACATAGTAAGGGAAACACACCATATGATCCAACTATATTAACAAAGCCCGTGATACATCAAGATCGTAACATCTCAAGAACACGAGAGAGAGAGAGAGATTGAACACATAGCTACTGGTACATACCCTCAGCCCCGAGGGTGGACTACTCCCTCCTCGTCATGGCCTCCACCGGGATGATGAAGATGGCCACCGGAGATGGATTCCCCTCTCCGGCAGGGTACTGGAACGTCTCCATATTGGTTTTTCATCGATACAGAGAGTTGTGGCGGCGGAGCGGAGAGTCTAGGGTTATTTCTGATGGTTTCTATATTTATAGGATTTTTGGGCGTCGGTTTCACGCCAAGATGGGCCACGAGGTGGGCACGATACACCAGGGCGCGCCGGGGGGGCCTGGCGCGCCCTGGTGAGTTGTGCCCACCTCGTGGCTCGTCTGGCCCTCCCACGAAGCGTCTAGTGCCTCTTTTGTTCCAAAAAAATCGTCAAAAAGTTTCAGACGATTCCGAGAACTTTCATTTTCTGCACAAAAACAACACCACGGTAGTTCTGCTGAAAACAGCGTCAGTCCGGGTTAGTTCTAAATAAATCATATAAAGTGCATCAAAACCATATAAAAGTATTGTAAACATAGGTGAATATGGCATGAATACTTCATAAATTATTGATACATTGGAGACGTATCAGCATCCCCAAGCTTAATTCATGCTCGTCCTCGGCTAGGTAAATGATAAAAGAACAAATTTATGAAGTGTGAATGCTAGCATAATATATAAGTTTGATCATTGATGATTTCAGTCAATTTTCTAGCATCATAACCAGCAACTTTTTCTCATAAAAATCATCATGATAGAGTAGCAACCAATTCACATGATATGGTTCAAACAATGAATTCTCTTGAAATTTAACAACCTATGTTCTTAGTCACCAAACAATTGCTATTTAACTTATTCTCAACAAAGTCTAAGTAAGAGCTCCACATACTCAATCATCATATAATCTTCTATGATTGCTAGTACTCAAAGCATATTTTTAGAACAAATAGCATCCATCGATCACAGAGAAAGATAGGGGCTTAATGTTTCGCCTCCCAACTCATTTATCATAGAGATAATTGTCAACAATAATAAATCATGATCAAATATATTTGACTGGATATATATGTTTGGATCTTTCCCCACCACATGATGCTTGCCAACTAATAGACTGAGGTTGGAATAAGAAGGTGACTCAACATGAATAGTAAACAACATGAAAGTAAATAGATTGTCCCTTCGCAGAGGGAAGCAGGGATTTGCAAAGGTGCGAGAGCTCATTATTTAAAAATAGAGATGAATATAGTTTTGGGAGGTGCACCCTTCCTGTCAACGTTACGACCAAGAGTTATCAATATCTTCCATGCTAAACACATTAGCGGCGGTTCCCAAGCGGTAAAAGTCCCCCTCCACCAACAAACACACTCCACGGCTAGCCAAATCCACGGGTACCGTCCATACCAACAACATTCCTGGGGGAATTTTGTTTAATTATTTGCATTTTTTTATTTCGGGACTGGGAATCCCTATTACCGCCCCTCTCGTGCAAGGACTAGTGAATAAACACTCATCATGAGAATAACCTGCTTAACATGGAAGATACTGACCGCCCCCCGTCGCTCCATGAGCGGTCCAGACACACAAAACAGATGTTTATTTGAATGTTTAGAGGTGGCACATGCAAATTTACTTGGAATGGCAGTGAAATACCATATATATGTAGGTATGGTGGACTCTTATGGAAGAAACTTGGCTCAAGGATTTGGATGCACAAGTAGTATCTCTACTTAGTACGAAGTTCTGGGTAGCAAAAGGTTCTAAACAAGCACCACAAGTTGGAGGATCCATAACAATATAACTTCTATGCAAATATACACAACCATAACTCATTACGTTGTCTTCCTTGTCCAACTTCAACTAATTTGCTCAAGTTTGAAAATAATTAATGGGTATTCACAATCATAGAAAATGTCCAAGATAATATATTTGTATGTGAAAGTTCTCTTCCTTATACTAATCATTCATGAATTGCTTGTATGACCAATATTGTGATCGTCAAACTTCAATAGATTTTACTTTCTAAACCAGATGTGAAGCTACTACTAAGCATAAAGCACATTGATAATTTCATATTTATGATATTCAATTCATCCACAATTTACTCATAGGATATAAGTGAAGCACAAGAGTAAACATCAAACTACTTTCTAAACCAGATGTGAAGCTACTACTAAGCATAATTGCACTAGCGAAAGTACGGACCCTAGGCCATGTTTTCAAGCATTGCAATACCGTTTGTGCTCGCTTTTGTTACTCGCTACCTTGCTGTTTTTATATTTTCAAATTACAAAAACCTATACCTATCATCCATATTGCACTTGTATCACCATCTCTTCGCCGAACTAGTGCACCTATACAATTTGCCATTGTATTGGGTGTGTTGGGGACACAAGAGACTTTTTATTATTTGATTGCAGGGTTGTTTGAGAGAGACCATCTTCATCCTACACCTCCCACGGATTGATAAACCTTAGGTCATCCACTTGAGGGAAAATTGCTACTGTCCTACAAAACTCTGCGCTTGGAGGCCCAACAAAGTCTACAAGAATAAAGTTGCGTAGTAGACATCAGGGCTTCGGGAGATGGGATCCGTGCCCGAGAGGCATGGAGCGCCCTGCGCCCCCCAAGCTCTAACCGTGACATTCTCACGTAATAATGAGTGGGCTGTATACGCCCGGGGGCCCCCGAGGACGCGGAGGGGCCCCCACCCACGCCCAAGTGGAAGCCCCATGCTCCGCGCTGGCGGACGACACGATCCTCCAATGACTATGCCCACGCTGCTACTTCTTGAGCTTGTGTTGGTTTTCCCTTGAAGAGGAAAGGGTGATGCGGCAAAGTAGATAAGTATTTCCCTCAGTTCCTGAGAACCAAGATATCAATCCAGTAGGAGATACAAGCAAGTCCCAAATCTTCGCACCTACACAAACAATCAAACTCTTGCACCCAACGCTAAAAGGGGTTGTCAATCCCTTCACGGTTATTTGCAAGGATGAGATCTGATAGAGATAGATATAAAAGATTGCTAAAACGAAAAGTAAAACAAAAGTAAAAAGAATGCAGCGAGATATTTTTGGTATTTTTGGTTTATAGATCTGAAAATATAATATGGAAAATAGACCCGGGGGCCATAGGTTTCACTAGAGGCTTCTCTCATGAAGGAAAGTAATACGGTGGGTGAACAAATTACTGTCGAGCAATTGATAGAAAAGCGCATAGTTATGATGATATCCAAGGCAATGATTATGCATATAGGCATCACGGGCGTGTCAAGTAGACCGAAACGATTCTGCATCTACTACTATTACTCCACACATCGACCGACTCCTGCCTGCATCTAGAGTATTAAGTTCATGAAGAACAGAGTAACGCATTAGGTAAGATGACATGATGTAGAGGGATAAACTCAAGCAATATGATGAAAATCCCATCTTTTTATCCTCGATGGCAACAATACAAATACGTGCCTCGCTACCCCTACTTTGTCACTGGGTGAGGACACCGCAAGATTGAACCCAAAACTAAGCACTTCTCCCATTGCAAGAATTACCAATCTAGTTGGCCAAACCAAACCAATAACTCGAAGAGACTTGCAAAGATATGAAATCATGCATATAAGAATTCAGAGAAGATTCAAATAATATTCATAGATAAGCTGACCATAAACCCACAATTCATCGGATCTCGACAAACACACCGCAAAAGAGTATTACATCGGATAGATCTCCATGAAGATCATGAAGAACATGGTATTGAAGAACAAAGAGAGAGAATAAGCCATCTAGCTACTAGCTATGGACCCGAAGGTCTGTGGTGAACTACTCACGCATCATCGGAGGGGCAATGGAGTTGATGTAGATGCCCTCCGTGATCGAATCCCCCTTCGGCAGATTACCGGAAAAGGCTTCAAGATTGGATCTCACGGGAACAGAGGCTTCCGGCGGCGGAAAAGTATTTTTGTGGCTCTTTTTGGTATTGGGGGAATATTTGGGAATTTATAGGCCGAAGAATAGGGTTAGGAGACCTGCTGGGGGGCCACAAGCCAGGAGGGCGCCCCCCCCTAGGGCACGCCCTGGTGGCTTGTCGCCTCCCGGCAGGTCTTCTGCCTTCATCTCCAAGTCTGGCCGGTTTCTTCTGGTCCAAGAAAAATCATCCCGAAGATTTTATTGCGTTTGGACTCCGTTTAATATTCCTTATCTGCAATACTCAAAAACAAGGAAAAAACAGAAACTGGCACTAGGCTCTAGATTAATAGGTTAGTCCCAAAAATAATATAAAATAGCATATTAATGCATATAAAACATTAAAAACAGATAATATAATAGCATGGAACAATCAAAAATTATAGATACGTTGGAGACGTATCAAGCATCCCCGAGCTTAATTCATGCTCGTCCTCGAGTAGATAAATGATAAAAATAGAATTTTTGATGTGGAATGCTACCTAACATATTTATCCATGTAATATTCTTTATTGTGGCATGAATATTCAGATCCGTAAGATTCAAAACAAAAGTTTAATATTGACATAAAAAACAATAATACTTCAAGCATACTAACAAGGCAATTGTGTCCTTTCGAAATAACATGGCCTCAGAAAGCTATCCCTACAAAATCATATGGTCTGGCTATGCTCCATCTTCCCCACACAAAGTATTTAAATCATGCACAACCCCGATGACAAGTCAAGCAATTGTTTCACACTTTTTATGTTCTCAAACCTTTTCAACTCTTACGCAATACATGAGCGTGAGCCATGGATATAGCACTATAGGTGGAATAGAATATGGTGGAGGTTGTGAGGAAAAAGGAGAAGATAGTCTCACATCAACTAGGCGTATCAACGGGCTATGGAGATGCCCATCAATAGATATCAATGTGAGTGAGTAGGGATTGCCATGCAACGGATGCACTAGAGCTATAAGTGTATGAAAGCTCAAAAAGAAACTAAGTGGTTGTGCATAATGATGAAAAATTCCACTAGTTATATGAAAGTGACAAAATAGGAGACTCTCTATCATGAAGATCATGGTGCTACTTTGAAGCACAAGTGTGGAAAAAGATAGTAGCATTGTCCCTTCTCTCTTTCTCTCATTTTTTTTGGTGGGCATCTTTGGCCTCTTTTTTTTATTTGGGATTCATTGGCCTCTTTTATTATTTGTAAAGTCCGGAGACTCATCCCAACTTGTGAGGGAATCATAGCTTCCATCATCCTTTTCTCTCACGGGACAATGCTCTAATAATGAAGATCATCACACTTTTATTTACTTACAACTCAAGAATTACAACTCGATACCTAGAACAAAATATGACTCTATATGAATGCTTCCGGTGGTGTACCGGGATGTGCAACGATCTAGCCTAGCAAATGACATCAAAAAACGGACAAGCCATGAAAACATCATGCTAGCTATCTTACGATCATGCAAAGCAATATGAAAATGATGGTGCGTGTCATGAAAAACGGAACGGTGGGAGTTGCATGGCAATATATCTCGGAATGGCTATGGAAATGCCATAATAGGTAGGTATGGTGGCTGTTTTGAGGAAAGTATATGGTGGCTGTTTTGAGGAAGGTGGGTTTAATGCACCGGCGAAAGTTGCGCGGTACTAGAGAGGCTAGCAATGGTGGAAGGGTGAGAGTGTGTATAATCCATGGACTCAACATTAGTCATAAAGAACTCACATACTTATTGCAAAAGTCTATTAGTTATCAAACCAAAGTATTAGACGCATGCTCCTAGGGGAGAGGTTGGTAGGAGTTAACCATCGTGCGCTCCCGACCCTCACACAAAGGATGACAATCATTAAACAAATCATGCTCCGACTTCGTTACATAACGGTTCACCATACGTGCATGCTATGGGAATCACAAACTTTAACACAAGTATTTCTTCCAATTCACAATTACTCACTAGCATGACTCTCATATCACCATCTTTATATCTCAAAACTATATGCAAGGAATCAAACTTCTCATAGTATTCAATGCACTTAATATGAAAGTTTTTATTATATCCCTCTTGGATGCCCATTATATTAGGACTAAATTCATAACCTAAACCAATTACCATGTTGTTTAAAGACTCTCAAAATAATATAAGTGAGGTACGAGAGTTCAATTATTTCTATAAAATAAAACACCACCGTGCTCTAAAAGATATAAGTGAAGCACTAGAGCAACATTGCCTAGCTCAAAAGATATAAGTGAAGCACATAGAGTATTCTAATAAATTCACGATTAATGCGTGTCCCCCTCAAAAGATGTGTGCAGCAAGGATGATTGTGGCAAACTAAAAAGCAAAGACTCATATCATACAAGACGCTCCAAGCAAAACACATATCATGTGGTGAATAAAAATATAGCCTCAAGTAAATTTACCGATGGATTGAAGACGAAAGAGGGGATGCCTTCCGGGGCATCCCCAAGCTTAGGCTCTTTGGTATCCTTGAATATGGCTTGGGGTGCCTTGGGCATCCCCAAGCTTAGGCTCTTGCCACTCCTTATTCCATAGTCCATCAAATCTTTACCCAAAACTTGAAAACTTCACAACACAAAACTCAATAGAAAACTCGTGAGATCCGTTAGTATAAGAAAAATAAATCACCACTTTAGGTACTGTTGTGAACTCATTCTTTATTTATATTGGTGTAATATCTACTGTATTCCAACTTCTCCATGGTTCATACCCCCCGATACAACCCATAGATACATCAAAATAAGCAAACAACACAAAGAAAACAGAATCTGTCTAAAACAGAACAGTCTGTAGCAATCTATAGACTTCGAATACTTCTGTAACTCCAAAAATTCTAAAAACTTAGGAAAATCAGGGCAATTTGTATATCAATCTTTTTTAAAAATTTCAGATCAAAATCACGTTCCAGTGAATTTACAAAATTCCTGGACTGAGAGCAAAAGTTTCTGTTTTTCAGCAAAATCAAATCACAAACACCGTAGACCATCCCAAAGGTCTTACTTGGCTCAAACACTAATTAAAACAAGAAAACAAAATTATTACAGAGGTAATAATGTGTAAATCACACAAAAACAGAAGCAAAAATAAAAGCATAAAAATAAAATTGGGTTGCCTCCCAACAAGCGCTATTGTTTAACGCCCCTAGCTAGGCATAATGATTTCAATGATGCTCACATAAAAAGTAGTAATTGATATATGCAAAAGAGCATCATGAATAGCATGAAAAACACATTTAAGTCTAACCCACTTCCTATGCATAGGGATTTTGTGAGCAAACAATTTATGGGAACAAGAATCAACTAGCATAGGAAGGCAAAACAAGCATATATAACTTCAAAACTTTGAACACATAGAGAGGAAACTTGATATTATTGCAATTCCTACAAGCATATGTTCCTCCCTCATAATGAATTTCAGTAGCATCATGAAGTAATTCAACAATATAACTATCACATAAATTATTCTTTTCATATTTCACAAGCATATAATTTTCATCAAAACTTGGGGGACAAAAAATATCATCTTCATCAAACATAGCATCCCCAAGCTTGTGGCTTTGCATATCACTAGCATCATGGATATTTAGAGAATTCATACTAGCAACATTGCAATCATGCTTTTCAATCAAGGAGCTATCATGAATCACCTTATAAATTTCTTCTTTCAACACTTCATCAAAAAATTCAGATTCATGATTTTCAAACAAAACTTCATGGAGATAATCAAGTGCACTCAACTCACTAGCAATTGGTTCATCATAATTTGGTCTTTTGAAAAGATTAGCAAGTGGATGAGGATCCATATCAATAGATTTTTAGCAAGCGAAGATGCTTGCAAATAGAAGGCACATGGCAACACAAGCAAACAAAAAGAGATCCGGCGAGAAAAAGGCGAATAAAACGGCAAATTGGTGAAGTGGGGGAGAGGAAAACGAGAGGCAAATGGCAAATAAAGTAAATGCAAGAGATGAGCTTGTGATGGGTACTTGGTAGGCTTGATGTAGATCTCCCCGGCAACGGCGCCAGAAATCCTTCTTGCTACTTCTTGAGCTTGCGTTGGTTTTCCCTTGAAGAGGAAAGGGTGATGCAGCAAAGTAGATAAGTATTTCCCTCAGTTGTTGAGAACCAAGGTATCAATCCAGTAGGAGATACAAGCAAGTCCCCAATCTTTGCACCTACACAAACAATCAAACTCTTGCACCCAACGCTAAAAGGGGTTGTCAATCCCTTCATGGTTATTTGCAAGGATGAGATCTGATAGAGATAGATATAAAAGATTGCTAAAATGAAAAGTAAAACAAAAGTAAAAAGAATGCAGCGAGATATTTTTGGTATTTTTGGTTTATAGATCTGAAAATATAATATGGAAAATAGACCCGGGGGCCATAGGTTTCACTAGAGGCTTCTCTCATGAAGGAAAATAATACGGTGGGTGAACAAATTACTGTCGAGTAATTGATAGAAAAGCGCATAGTTATGACGATATCCAAGGCAATGATTATGCATATAGGCATCACGTCCGTGTCAAGTAGACCGAAACGATTCTGCATCTACTACTATTACTCCACACATCAACCGACTCCTGCCTGCATCTAGAGTATTAAGTTCATGAAGAACAGAGTAACGCATTAGGTAAGATGACATGATGTAGAGGGATAAACTCAAGCGATATGATGAAAACCCCATCTTTTTATCCTCGATGGCAACAATACAAATACGTGCCTCGCTACCCCTACTTTGTCACTGGGTGAGGACACCGCAAGATTGAACCCAAAACTAAGCACTTCTCCCATTGCAAGAATTACCAATCTAGTTGGCCAAACCAAACCAATAACTCGAAGAGACTTGCAAAGATATGAAATCATGCATATAAGAATTCAGAGAAGATTCAAATAATATTCATAGATAAGCTGATCATAAACCCACAATTCATCGGATCTCGACAAACACACCGCAAAAGAGTATTACATCGGATAGATCTCCATGAAGATCATGAAGAACATGGTATTGAAGAACAAAGAGAGAGAATAAGCCATCTAGCTACTAGCTATGGACCCGAAGGTCTATGGTGAACTACTCACGCATCATCGGAGGGGCAATGGAGTTGATGTAAATGCCCTACGTGATCGAATCCCCCTCCGGCAGATTACCGGAAAAGGCTTCAAGATTGGATCTCACGGGAACAGAGGCTTCCGGCGGCGGAAAAGTATTTTCGTGGCTCTTTTTGGTATTGGGGGAATATTTGGGAATTTATAGGCCGAAGAATAGGGTTAGGAGACCTGCTGGGGGGCCACAAGCCAGGAGGGCGCCCCCCCTAGGGCGCGCCCTGGTGGCTTGTCACGTCCCGGCAGGTCTTCTGCCTTCATCTCCAAGTCTGGCAGGTTTCTTCTGGTCCAAGAAAAATCATCCCGAAGATTTTATTCCATTTGGACTCCGTTTAATATTCCTTATCTGCAATACTCAAAAACAAGGAAAAAACAAAAACTGGCACTAGGCTCTAGATTAATAGGTTAGTCCCAAAAATAATATAAAATAGCATATTAATGCATATAAAACATCAAAAACAGATAATATAAAATCAGGGAACAATCAAAAATTATAGATACGTTGGAGACGTATCACACGCCTAGTGGAAGCCCTACGCTCCGCGCTGGGGGAAGGCGAAGGCTAGCTATTAGGTGCCGGACGTGGCTGCTCTTTGCTCTCTCTTATAAGCCGAATTTGCCGTCTTTTGGAATGAAACTTGAAGCTTTCGCGTCTTTGTTGGAAAACGGGTGGGAATTTTTCTCCTTTGCAGTGTTCTCGTTTTACAGTCTTGGCTTTACAATTTCGCACCTGCCGGTTTCCTCTCTCTCGCATCCCGCGAGCGGGGGCTGGGCACGGTGCACACCTCGCAAAGCTTTGGCGCTCTGATCCTCGCGCGGCGCTCTCGAACGAGCCGGCAGGCGCAAGTTGCCTCAGGCTCCCGCTGCTCGCACGACAAAGGGGACCCCTGGGTGTCGCGACCCGAGGGCCTCACTAGTCACGTAGCCCCTCGTCCTGGTGATCCGGACGCCCCAACGGCGGTCGAGGTGCTTGCGAGATTGGGTCCCGTCCTGGTGATCCGGACGCCCCAACGGCGGTCGAGGTGCTCGCGAGATTGGGTCCCGTCCTGGTGATCCGGACGCCCCAACGGCGGCCGAGGTACGCGCGAGGTCGGGACCCGCCGACGCGGAGCGCAAGAGCAAGCAGGAAGGAGACAGGGCGCAGAAGGGAGTCTTGAGAATAAAACAAGTTGCTACAAGCATAGGCCGGCAGGCGCATGTTGTCTCAGGCCCCGGTCTCAGAAGCACTCGCCCCCTAGCCTTGCCAGGCATTGCGACCCGGCGCACCAGCGGCAGTCGATCCTCGCTAGGGGGCTCCAACCCAAACGGTCGCTGGAAGGAAGACAACCGAGGGAAGGGAAGTCAGGTTTCGGCTTGTCACCAAGGAATCCTAACTTTACATAAAGCACTTTCCAGCACCTACGCGGAAGACGGGACCCTGAGGAAGCATCTCCAGAAGTCTTGATTCCTCGCCACCCCAGGAGCTTCGCGAGCGGCAGGCGCCTCTCGAAGCTGCAAAGCTGGCTGGCCCGCGGGGAAGAGGCCCCTTCAGCAAGACATTCAAACTGCCTCGGCGCCCCAGGAGCGCCTCGCGACGCGGGGACCCGCCACGAGTACGTCGAGCTAAGTTACCCTAATCACGTCAAGCAGGAGGTTTTCATTGACGACGTCATAAACGCCAAAGCACAGGGCAAAAACAAGACGCTAACATGAAGGCGCAAGCGCCGCAGTTCATTACACACCCCCTCGGGGCCTTTCATGATTCTAGATGCAGGAAGTAAAAAAAACAAACAGCAAAAGATGGCCTCCCGGGGACCGCTACTCCTGAGGCCCGGCCCCAGCGCCGCCCGTGCTCAGTCGGAGTCCTCCTCCTCCTTGACGGTGGCGCGGCGGCATGGCGGCTCGACGGCCTCTGGAGCAGGGGTGCGGCGCCGCGGCGGCTCGCCACCCTCCTGGGTCCGAGCTCGCCGGCGAGGCGGCTCGTTGTAGCCGTCGTCGCTAGAGCTCCCCCAGGAGGAGGCACCGCTGCTGCTGGGGGCGCCGTGTATGTCGCCAAGGGCAAGTTCACCGTCGAGGACGCCACCACCACGGTGGTCATCATCAACGGAAAAGTGGTCGCTGTCATCGCCGTCACCCTCCGGATAGCACCCCAGGCGCCTGCCGTCTTCTCTGAAGGCCTTGACGAAGAGCGTCGCCGCCCCGTCATACTTGAAGTGGAGGGTACACCTCCCCTGTAGGCCGTGGGCGCGGGCGAACGCCTGCCACCCGCGGGTCAGGAACACGTAGCTCGCAGGGGTGACCTCGACCTCCACCCATGAGGCTCGGCTACAGCAACCGTCGGCCTGCAGCCATAGGCCGGCGGGCCCTCCGGCTGGCAGCGCCCTTGCGAAGAAGCGCGGGAGCTGGACCCAGGAGATGGCCGGCCTCTCCTCCCACACCACGAACTCCTGGGCCGTGTCGGTCGAATGAGACTGCGAGTGGGGATGCCGGGTACCAGCCGTAGGCCTCCCCCCTCGGCCACGAGCGCCACGGCTGCCGCTGCCGCCTGCGCAGGAAGGGGCCTTCCCGCGGCTGCCGGTGGCAGCACCGACCCGCGCTGGAGTGTGCCAGCGTCCTCGAGGGGCCATCGCCGGCATCGCGGCGTGCTTGCGGGGACGGCCGCGACCCCTCTTGGGCGGTGGCAAGCCCGGTCCCTCCAGGCGTCCCTTCCCCTTCTCGGCAGCGGAAAACCTCCTCACTGGTGTCATGGCTCTGGAGGTGGCGGATGGGAGCGAAGAAGCGAGAAGATGAAGACAGGCTAAGGGGGACTCTGCCCCCTATGCCTACTTATAGTTGAACGGAGGCCACTCGGCGTCACTCCGCATCCTGGGCAATGATGGCCCCGCAGCGCGCGCCATCCCATGCCAGTCGGGGTGGTTACCGAGGCGACGTGGGGAAGTGGAGGCGTCCGCGCCCCGTCATGCGCCACGCGTCAAGAAAGGTCTGCAGGCGGTTGGGGCCCGCGGCGCTTCGGGCTCCACTCCTTGGCTTCGCCCCGAAGCCAGCCCAAGCACACCTTGGGCCCGGGGGCTACTGTCGGCGTTCTGGGAACGGGGGTACCCAGACCTGCCTGCCTGCGGCCCAACGCGTGGCCGACCACGATGGCCCTGTACGGCCTGGCGACAAACCCCTCAAGACAAGACCCTCGAGAGGTGTGGCACCCCGATAGAGGGCCGACGCACGCCAGCCCCAGGATAAGACCTGGCGCACATCAAAGACATGATACAGCAATTTCAGGCACAAAATGGCTTTACTAATTATAATGGAGTATCACAATACTGTTGCTTACAACAATATTACATAACTCCAAGGCTAACTAAATGGCAGCAGAGGTCTTGGTTCAGCGGCAGCGACGTCTCTGGCTGGGCTCCATAACTCGCAGGACTGGCTGGGTTACGATCTAGCACGACGGATCTTCTCCTGCAACTGGCCACGTGCAAGGCCAGGTGAGTACTTTGAATGTACTCGCAAGACAACCAAATACATAGCATCCAAACAAGAAGATGACCAAGCAAGCCCTATGCTATAAAAGAACCTATTCTAAACATGGCATAGAACTGACAGGAAAACATGGATCAAGCATGGCATAACATAGATCAGGCATATCATCTACATAACATAGCACGGAAATAGTCACACTAGGTGCCTAGAGTACTTACTGTTACCGAATGCCAACTTACTCTCTTTTGGGTTGTCCCACAACCCTCGACATGATCCAATCTGAAACGGATCCAAGTCCAATCCAAATCATGTGGTCATCCGGCCACTCATCATATAGCCATCCCTTGGCTAACATATCATATTCCGGACATCATCTGATGTCTACACGAGATGAGCTCTTCCATCATTATCATCATTATTACAGTTGACCACCTAGTGAGGTCTGGACGGGCTGTCCAATACCGTGGACGCGGCTATTCGAATAGATTTTACACTCTGCAGAGGTTGCGCACTTTACCCACACCATGAAGCACCTGGCCTCGTGATCCCAATCGGGTGGACCAGCGTTGCTTCAACGAAACCTGCCTGACCCGTGACTCTCTCATCGTACCACCGGCATTCATCCTCCCTCGGAGGCCTGCCCTGGGTGGCCCCTGTGTCCTCATGACACCTGCCACCGTTGTGGCCAAACTAAACTGTCCCAAACGGGGACGTGCGCACATAACTATAAACAACAACTGGGCTCACAGGGTTATCGCCGCCTACCTGATCAGGGTAGCACGCGCGCATAACCCTCCCTCTTTGGAGGTACCGGTGAGAGAGCACGCGATCAGACCAAGTCAAGGCTGTCCCATACCGGCAAATGTGGTTGCACGGGTAAGCCCGGACAGGTGACTCAAGATCAACCACTAAGTTTAGTTTATAATCCAACTCAACATATCTATCATCGTACCATTTCACCGACAATTATAAGTGCTAGCATAGAAAGATCATAGTACTGATAGTCATGGCATAAGATCAACCGTAGTACTAACATGACTATGTTATTAACAATATTATTATTACTAGCATGGCAATATGAAAACAGGACATGACATTAGGTGAAAAGAAATGTTAACCTCTAATACCGATGTCATCACACGTGTATGCAAATGCAGACTAACAGGTAATAGATAAACACACAGGGTGCAAGCAAAGTCATCACGCAAGTTCGGAGCTCATGATAAGAGGTTGGCTTGCCTGAGGGTCGACGAATACGTCGGGAGGGAGTGCGATCACCTCGCGGAAGAATTCGCCGGAAAGGGTTATCTCCCAGAGGGGCCGGATATAGGGCAAGGGCAAAATGGTTATTTCTACTGTGTGAACACATTATGAAAATGGTACCATCGGAACGGGCTCGACAAGACGAAAACGTGGGCGCTGGTTTTACCTCGATCGGAGTTACGAGCGCAAAGATATGAGCGTTTGAATACCAGGGACCAATCTGTAAAAAGATTTCTACAAACAGGCCCCTGGCTACAAAAACAGAACGCGTCTTTACAAAGTTTACGCTTTCAATAAACCAAAAGCGTATTTTCATCCGGAACCGCGCCTGAGTACGCTTTTGAAGTCGGAAAGCGTATTTTTACAAATACGTTTCCACTTAACAGGAGCTGGGCCCGGGTTGACTTGTCTCTCTCCTACTGACGGGCGGGCCCCGCCTCATTTCTTTCTCTCTCCTCCCTCCTCTCCTCCTCTGGTCGCCTCCTAGCTCCCGACGCGGGCAGAGGAGGCCTCGGTGGCCGACGCAGCCGGCGACCGGCTGCTCCCGGGGGCTGGCTGACGAGCGCAGAGGGGCCGGCGCTCCATGTCGCGCCCGAGGGTGGCCGCGGGCTCGCCCGGGATGGCCAACATCACCGTTGCCGCGGCTCGGGCACCGGCGGCCGGAGAGCTCCACGGGGAGGTGCGCCAGCAGAGCCTCCCTGGCCGGACGGAGGGCGGCGGTGATCCGAGAAGCTCGAGGGGGCGCTGCCCACGAAGAAAAGAAGGAGCGGGGAGGGCTCAGGGGCGGAGCTCGACCGCGGAATCGACGGCGGCCGGCTCGGCCATTAGAGGGGGCCGGAGCTCCTAGAGCTTGGGGAGGGCTTGGGAGGTTGCTTGTCGTCGGGAGAGGCTCGAGGGTACGCTTAAATAGGCTCGGGGAAGGCTAGGGAAGGAGCAGGATGGCGGCCGAAGCTTCGGAACGGCGGCCGGAGCTTCGAGACGGCGGCAGAGGCTGCCACGGCTAGAAGACAAGGGGGAGAGAGCTCCAGAGGGTTCACGCGCGCGATGGGGAGCTCTCAGACGCTCCCGGACAAGCTGGAGCTCGCTGGAAGGGAGCTCCCGAAGGGTCGGGTGCACAGGGCGCGGTTTTGGCACGCTCTGCCCGTGGTCACCACATGGCCACGGCCTTGCCACACCCTGCTCGATGCCAAAAGGTGTCTAGGGTGTTCTCCACGCATCACTGAGTTGACCTATGCGGCTGACTGGCTCCAGAGAGGTCTGAGGTGACTGATCCAGGGTCAAATAGTTGCCAACAGCAACCTGTTTGTGCTGTGGTGTGGCCATCACAGTCCACCTCTTGGCTTGGTCTTGGGCAGGGGTCAATCATCTACTAAGGTAACCAACCTGGCAAAATCTCAGCTCAAATGGGCAAAGCTAAATGATACTTCCTTTGCAACTTGGCATTCTGGCCAGAATTGGAAATGATTATGCTGGGGTCAATTGGCTAGATGGAAATGGCCCAAATTTGGAGGAGATCAATAATTTAAGCATATGGAGGTACTGTAAAAATTTCATACCATTTGCATAACTAAAAATGGTACTTCCTTCACAGTGCTCCAATCTGGACAGAAACTTGGAAAATTTGCTGAGGAAGATTGGCTAGATGGAATGGTCTGATTTTTGGTGGACAAGGGTAATTTATCATAATGAATTACCCTGCAAAATTTTAGCCCAAGAAGATCAATGAATCATGCACTTCCTTTGCAAACAAGAAATCTGGACAGAATTTGCAAAGGGAAGTGGTGCTCAAATTTTGAATTGAAGAACTTGAGATTTTGATGGCAATGGAGAAGATATGGATATAAGAATCTCCACAAATTATTTGGGATTTTTCCTGGCTACCAAAATGGTAGTTCCTTTGGAAAGGCCCCAAATTGAGATATTGGCTTTAAATAGGAAAATGCAATTTCCCCTATTTAATTATGGCCAATATTTTTATGAGAGCTCAATATGATGATAAGGAATATCCCCACAAGTTTTCATGACCTCTGGAGATGGACAGATATTTTCCTGGATTTAATTCCTCAGAAAGGCAGAAAAAGGAATTAATTCTAGATGAGAAATATTGCATATGACTTGGCAATATTTTTACACATCCAGGGTATATGAGAGAAGGAGGGTCTCTGGAAATTTTGGGAGGATTAACAGAGCAAGGAAAATGATGGCTCCTTTGTAATCACAACGGCAGAATTTCCAGTTCCAATATTTTGGAACTAGGGTTTGAATGAGATTCGGGGTTTACGGACAAGAGCTTGGCTGGCACCTAAGCATGGGAAAGGCACTGAGAAGTTGAGGATTGTCTGGATTCACCTGGTTACTTACCAGATTCCAGAGAAAAAATTTGGGAGAGAAAAGCTAGGAAGGAATAACAGCACAAAAATCGATAACCCGGTTTTTGGGGTGTTACAAGAGGGCCCCGCCTCGCGAGGAAGACGGCGCGAAGACCTTCAAGGGAGCGGGCTCCCCAGGTTGCCTCCCGAGGAGCGGAGATTCCTACGCAGGTACCCAGTCTCAGGAGGCTGCGATGACGTAAGTCATGACGACCAGGGAAGGCGGGCGCCAGCGGGCGCAGCAGAGACAGTTTCCTCTTTCGTGCTAAGGAAGCAAGGACAGACGTGGGTTCCCAAGGAAGCCCCCCAAAGGTTTCCACTCCGGTGCAACGAGACCAAGACCACGGGCTCGGCAGGACGGATGTCATCGCTGAGCCCACCTCCACGTCACACCAGGAGCTTTGCAGGCGAAGACCACCTTCAGTCAGGATAAGCTGTACCTCCTGCCCCCTTTTAAATTGGGCCGTTGTGGAAACCCTTCCCGCCTAAGGGAAGAGGACCGTGACCACTATAAAGAGGGACTAGCTCCCATCGTAGAGGGAAAGAGGACCACACCAGTTCATCATGGTCAAGAGCCCTCGTGAGGCCACCCAACCACTGTACTAGTTCATCCTTAGCCTCCTCGTGAGGCCAATCCACCACAAAGCAGTAGTAGGGTTTTACACCGTAAGGTGGCCCAAACTGGGTAAATCTCTGAGTCCATCTCCTTCCCCGCTTTCACGCATCTTCGGCAGGGCCTGACTGTGGAGCGGCAGGCCTGAGACTTGAGCTGGTGGGATCTTCGCACACGCCCCAAAGTTCGAACCTTCTTGGGTCTGCGAAGCCCTGAATCCGACAGAATGAAACCGCTAAAATGAATGCATGCATCGGTTACCTGACTTAGTTTCTTCGACCTCAATTTACATGCTGCAACTTCGATTGAATATAGCACCATACATCGCAGCAGAGATCCACATTAAAACCCGCTGGGAACAAGCAAAGGTGGTATGGGAGGAAGTGCATAATTATAATCCTTTGTTTCTGCGTTGCGTGACCATCTTAAACATATGAAACTCGGACAGCAATGCCTTCTTCTCAATCAGGCTTGACGCTGCAAGTTTCCAAGTAGTACTCCGCTATTGCAAAGCAGTGCATGGACAATTATTGCATACCACCGCTAACTAAGAACAAATTACGTGAATGCTGAAAAACATCACAAAATAATACGACAAACTCTATAATAGATGATGTACTGGGATATTTTTTTTCAAACATATGTATGGACTAGAAAACAAAGTGGAACGATGGCCCGTCGCATCGACTACCCTATATCACAGTTATTGCGAGGGGTATTGGGACCGTTCTTATGCATTGCTGTGGCTTAATAATGCGGATCGTTTCTTTTTGTAGTGTTGTATTTGCACCACCACCTTACACTATTTCAGTCAAAATATCTGTGGTGCATATGTAACAGCAGTGAAACGGATGATTTGAATGCACCAATCAGGTACCTGTCTTGGTTCTTGGACCTCGATTTACACCGTGTCGTTTTGAAACGTTCATTGTGTATGACAAATATCCCCGGAGTGTTAAAATTTTGTTCTCACGGTTTTAGAAAAATGTTGTACGTTTCATAAAGAAAATGGTTGGGACATTTACAAAATGTTCATGATATTATTAAGACATGTTAATGCAATGTTAAAAAGTGTTGAAATGGTATAAAAACAAATGTTCACACATTTCAAAAGTATGTTCGTGACATTTGAAAAAAGGTTATACAATGTTAAAAAATGTTGAAATGGTATAAAAACAAATGTTCACACATTTCAAAAGTATGTTCGTGGCATTTGAAAAAAGGTTATACAATGTCAAAAAACGTTCGCGTAACTTAAAAATGTTTAGTACAATTCATAAAGATGTTTGTGACATTTAAAAAAATGGCGTGTGTTTCCAAAATATGTC
Source organism: Elymus sibiricus (assembly GCA_039707655.1). Lineage (NCBI taxonomy): Eukaryota > Viridiplantae > Streptophyta > Magnoliopsida > Poales > Poaceae > Elymus > Elymus sibiricus. Next base: position 62,698,241 of record CM077665.1, read on the forward strand.
CATAACATTTTAAGAAAATGTAGAAGAATGTTCTCATAATTAAAAAAGCACAATTTAAAAAAATGATCATGAAATTTAAAATGTTCTAACACTTAACAAATGCATGCATGCTTTAAAAGAATTGTTCATGAAATTCATAAAAAAATGTTCAATGTGTGTTAAAAATATATTTTTCATGTATTAAAAAAAATCAATACACATTTGACAAAAAGTAAAAGGATAAAAGGAATATGGAAAATAAAAATAAAAAGAATATAAACAGATAAAAACCAATAAAGAAAAACTCAGAAAACAAAAACATAAAAAGAAGTACGGAACCTTCCAAAAACCGGGCAAAAGGTTACTAAAATCAATCCCCTGATTTCCTTGTAAACGCTCTTCTGAACTGATGTAACAATATTGCCAAATCAATGAAGATAGCCATGATGGCATTTTCTTAAAATAAATAAATCGATCCCTACTGTAGAAATCCGCTGGCATCACTGATATTGTTGGACCAGCCCATTAGGACGATATCCTGAGATTAGACGAGATACAACATTTGAGTCTTAGGGTATGTTTGGATGACAGCCAACAGCAACCATACCAAAAAAATTGGTAAACCCATGAGAACTGGCTGGCGTTTGGAAGGTGGCCAAAAATTTGGCTCGCCCAGGGCTCGCCAGTGTTATTCTCGCCAACGCCACCGCGAGTTGAAGGCGTAGAAAAGCTTCGCCCAATAATTGGCTACGCCCGCTCCCATCTCTTTCTCCGCGGGTCCCGCGTAATTAGTGCATCTAGTTTTTTTTAGCTATTAGTGCATCTAGTTTTCCGTTTCCGCGTCAAACGCGCCAATATTTTATACTCTTTCTGTTTCTACTGCGTAGAAACTTTCTTGCGAGAATCATGCGTAGATATTTACACTACAAAGCATGTTTTCCATTAGTAGCTGTAGTCTGTAGACCTGCGCCTGCGTGGTGATTTTCATGGTTGAAAGTTAGTTTCTCGTTCTGCATCTCTGTCTATTTAAACATCTGAGGCCATCATATAAACATCAAATATCATATCTTGTTGCCCCCAAACGAATTAATTAAAGTTTTCTCCCACGTTAATCCCCGTTTTATCATATAAACTTAGTTTATATTGGCTTGCGTTGGAAAATGACCTTGAATCGGACCATAATCACTGGCCGATACAAATAGCCAAATCCAACTAAGTTAGGCCCTATTTGGAACCACTCAGATTATGATAATCCAGTTTTTATAATTTATGTTGTCTCCAAACAGGACAAATTATGTTGTAGATTATAAAAACTAGATGGACAGATTATTAAAAACTCACAATCTACTCTACCCCAGATAAAACTATATTATGAATTGCTAATGACCCATTATCCTTGTAAAGTGGGAGGTAATTACTAATTTCTGCCACCGCCACCCTCCAAACAGTGGGCAGACAGGTCATATGCAATGAAAAACCTGGATTATAGTTTATATAATCTGGCCTCCAAACATGCCCACCTAGATTATTTTTATAAACCTGATTATATAATCTATCTTCATAATCCAGATTATCATAATCTATTGTGGTTCCAAACAGGGCCTTAGTTGCAAACCAAACGGAGGTCTACCCTGTTTCGTCAATATTTTGGTCATCACAATGGCTACAATCCAAACAATATCTACTTACCAAATTTTTGGTTACGCCCTTATTTTGGTCATGCCAAAATTTTGATTGGGCTAGTTGGGGCACAAACCAAACAGCCCCTTAACCTCAGTCGGACCCAGTAGTGAAAACAGAGCGCAGCCTAATAGCTAAGAGCATCTACAACCGGACCTCTCAAACCCGCCTCAAACGCCCGGGCAGGCCGCTCAGTGTCCGGTCACAAAATTTCGACCCAGACGGGCCTCTCAAACGGCCCTCAAACGCCCGGGCTGACCGGCACCCCCCATATCCAGCCCAAATATGAGGCGGGTATGGGGGCGCCCGGACGCGCCCGGGCACGCCCACCACGTCGGACCCGACAGCCCGTCCCCACCCCAAATTGCACCAAATCCCCCCAAACCCTTCCTCCTCCTCCCGCCGCTCTAGAACAATTCCCGCGCCCGGACCCTCGCCCGCCTCCACCCTTGCTCCCAATCCTCACCTCCGGTCCCGATCCACCGCCGGAGATGTCGTCCAGCCCGACCCAGACCGCCGCGACGGAGACGCAGTCCGCCTCATCCGTCGGCGGCGTGAATTCGTCCGCGGCGACTTGCAAGGCGGAGAATGTCGCCCGCAAGTTGCGGCAACGCCGGCAGCGAGAGAGGGAGGCGGCGGCTACGGCGTCGCAGGGAGGTCCGGACGCGCAGGAGCAGATGTCTCCTCCGCCGCGGCCGGATCCCCGCACCCCTTCTCTCCGAGCGCTAGCGAGGATTACGGTCACCGACCCCATACCCGCAAACGACGATCCGAGCGCCGGCTGGGCCATTCCGGACAGCTTTCCGCCCACGCAGATGCCGGCGGTGGACGTGTGTGACTCGCTGGAGCTCGTTCGGGCGCGGACGAGCACGGGCTCCGGCACTGCCCGGGCTGACCTCAACCTACTCGACGGAATGACCGAACAAGACTCGGTGCGTTTTCTTTTCTCTTGTCCGATCATAGGTAAGCATAGCCCTCTAGTTTCTTTCGCTCACGATGAATACTTGCAAATCTTAATCATATAGGCGGCGTTCATGTCGACGATGATCAATGAGAATGAAGATCCGACCGAATTGGAGTATGAATTGGAGGCCACCACCGCTTTTGAAGTTGGGAACACATCCGATCCCAATCCGAGCAAGAAGAAGAAGAAGGCCAAGACGGCGAAGGCAAGAGGTCCGGCATACTCAAGACACGAGGACATCTTGTTGGTCAGAGCTTGGTTGGCCACAACGATGGATCCAATATGCGGCACGAAGCAAAAGGGGAGCACCTATTGGACGAAGATTTGGAAGGAGTATCACGAGCTAAAGGACTGTGTGGAGCCGCATCCTATCGTGAGCACTCGCAATGTGGCATCTCTCCAACATCGTTGGGGGATCATTCAAGGGGAAGTGAACAAGTACGCCGGCTACTACGCACAAGTGACCAAACGCCCTCAAAGTGGGTTCGGAATCGCAACTCACGTAAGCTCGATTGCCTCATCTTCTCGTCCATTGCATATGCTTCTTGTGTTTGCATTCTCGTGCTCATACAAATGTTGTTCGCTAGACGGCGGTGGCGGCCACTTTGTATCACGAGGTGGAGAAGAAGCCATTTGCTTTTAGCCATTGTTGGCTCATGTTGAATGGCAAGCCGAAGTGGACACAAGTTATGACCGATCTCAAGGCAGGCAAGAAGAGGAATGATGGCTCAAGCTCCAACCAATCAATTGGGTTGGACGATGAAGAGGACGATGTTGTCGTGGACGAGAATGGAAAAGCCACCGTGCCAAAGGAGAACCGCCAAGTCATGGGAAACAAGTGGGAGAAGGCACGTCTCGCCCGTGATGTCGCGGCTACCAAAATGTCGTCAACATGGACGGGCATTTTTTCGGCTAGGGAGAGCAAGAAGGAGGAGAGGTACAAGCTCCTCATGGAAGCGCAAAAGGAAAGGATGGAGTGGGACAGGACTAGGATGGAGAATAAGCTTGCAATTGAGAGGGAGAAGATCGAGTTGGAGAAGCGCGAAGCGGTGATCAAATGGGAGCTCGAGAAGGCCAAGACATTTGCCGACATGGATTTCGAGAAGGAGAAGTTGCAACTCGCACGGGACGCGGAAGATGCGAAGATTATGTTGGCGGACGAGACCGGCTTGGATGACCATGCAAAGAAGTGGCTTGCGGACAAGAAGAAGGAGATCAACGCCCGGAGGGCGTCTGCGGTGGAGGAGGCAGGCCGGATGCAGGCGGAGGAGGCAGCAAGGATTCAGACAGAGCAGCATGCCCGGATGCAGGCGGAGCTGGCAACCCGGATTCAGGAGGAGCAGGACGCACTCTTCTTCTCGCAGCAGCCGCACAGCGAGTGATCGGAGGCCATCGGTCACGCTCGGACATTGATTTGATTTTGCCATGTCCGGTTTGTTGAACTATGATTTGCTTTGCTTTGCTTTCTTTCGAACTTTGGCATTCGGACAGTTTGTTTCGTATGATCGACGTGCATGTATTTGCATGGATTTGAGAGTCCGGATTTGAGATGTGTGGATGCACGGAACGAAATATGAGGGCCCGTCCGGATGCGCCGCGGGCGTTTGAGGGGCCGAATTTGCCAAGTCCGGCTGTAGATGCTCTATTGGCCCGAAAGCAATCACATGTTCGTTCTCCCTCGCTCCCCATTTTCTAAGTCTTGAAATTCCCAAAAGAAAAAAACTTCCGAGTCTTGGAAAAGAAAAGACTTTACAGCTAGGAAATGCTGAGGACGATACCTGGCAGCTGGCTCAAGCGCGTGACGAGAAGAAGTATATGCCAATTCTTTTCGTATTCCTCTCGCTCGCTAAAATTAGTACGCAACGCACGTACCAGTATATATATTTCCTCTTCAAAGAAAAAGCAAAGGTAAGGTGCCAACAGACACAATGGGCCCGTCCAAGGCCTCCACGCAAATTCCGATGCAGAAAATCGCAAAGGAAAGCACTGGATGCCTTGCTCTTGCTTGCCAAAGCTAAATACAACTGGACCGGGCCCGGCCTCGTTTTTTTTTCCCCCTGGAGGAATATTATATTAAAAAAACCATCGTTTTCTACTGGACTTAGCTAAGTCGCCTTTGTGTCTCTATCCCATCACCTCCAATGCGACCATGAGCTTATACCAGGCCAAGACACGTGTACCGTGGCTAAACCACACGAGAGGTATATACTTTTTTTTCTTCGAATGAGATATTTATATATACTAAGAGCAACTCCAACGCGCCGACCCAAACGGACGTGCGGTTTGTCCGCCTTTTGTCCGTTTGGGTCGGCCTGTCCGCCCCCCTTTCTAAATGGGTCGGCCGGTCGCCCAACGCGCCTACCCATTTTTCGTCCGCAATTTTCAGTTTTCAAATTAAAAAGGGCCCGCGGCCATCGATCATGCCAGCGGCCATGCCATCCAAGGTAGAGTTCGCGCCGGCGACATGCCAACGGCCGGCAAACGTATAGAATAGGACAAATAAAAACATAGTTCTAATAAATAGTTGCAAAACCACATAAATATGGCATAGTTATTACAAACCAAATGAACATTAAATTGTTTCAAATTGCATTTCAAAGAATAGAAGTCCGATACTTCTATTGGTTGCCAACATGAGCCCACATGTGCTCCACCAAATCCTTTTGCAGCTGTCTGTGAGTCTACCAATCACGCATCTGATGATGAAACTCCATGAACTGTGCAAACGTTGCTGGGTCGGCATGCTGAGGCTCAACATTGATACCCTGAAACTGAAACCCCTGGTCGCAGAGGCGCTCTGGGCGCTCATCCTCTACGATCATGTTGTGCATGATCACACAAGCAGCCATCACCTTCCAAAGCTTCTGTGTGCTCCAAGTTCTTGCAGGGTGTCGGACAATGCCCCATCGAGATTGCAGAACACCGAAGGCACGCTCCACATCCTTCCTAGCACTCTCTTGCTCTTGGGCAAATATCTTTTTCTTCTCTCCTTGGGGGTTGGAGATTGTCTTGACAAGAGTTGTCCACTGTGGATAGATACCGTCAGCTAGATAATATCCCTTGTCGTAGTGGTGGCCATTGATCTCAATATCGACCTGCGGGGCATTGCCTTCTGCCATCCTAGCAAACACTGGAGAGCGCTGGAGCACATTGATATCATTGTGAGATCCAGCCATGCCGAAAAAAGAATGCCAAATCCAGAGATCTTGTGAAGCAACGGCCTCAAGTATCACAGTGCATTTTCGGACATGACCTTTGTACTGCCCCTGCCAAGCAGAAGGGCAGTTCTTCCACTGCCAGTGCATACAGTCTATGCTACCAAGCATCCCAGGAAACCCCTTGTTGGCATTCATGGCCAACAACCGTTCTGTATCAGCAGCATTTGGCTCTCTCAAGTACTCCGGGCCAAACACAACTATGACAGCCTTGCAGAAACGGTACATGGACTCAAGGCAGGTGGACTCACTCATCCGGACATACTCATCAATGAGATCACCGGGAACTCCGTACGCAAGCATCCGAATGGCAGCAGTGCATTTCTGGTAAGAGGAGAAACCAAGCTTTTCCAAGTGCATCTGTCTTGCACTCGAAATACTTGTCATACTCCACCACCCCCTCCCGAATACGGTTGAACACATGCCTAGCCATACGGAAACGACGCCGGAACATGTGATGTTTGTAGAGGGGGCTCGGGGTCTCGAAGTAGTCATTCCAGAGTAGGATATGGCCACTCTCCCAGTTGTGATTCAACGCCGGCGTATGCCCCGGTATAGAGCCCCTGAACATAGGCCGCTGCCTACCGAGGTGGTCATGGATGACCAAGGCAGCTGCCACGATCTCCTCATCGTCGGATGAAGAATCATCCGAGTCCATAAGAACATTGTAGAAAAAGAACTCGTCGTCGGAGTCCATTTGTGGGGCAAACTGTCGAACAGCTTGCGGGCGTCGTGGAAGGAGCCGGCCGATGACGAGCCCCGCGCGACACCGAGACAAGGCAGAAGCCCTGCCTCCTACCGGCGAGCGCGCCGGCGTCCGGGAGAGAGGATGCCGCGCTCGAGTGCCGGCGAAGGGGACGGTGGCGGCGTCGACGTCGGGAGGCTGCCGGGGTCAGCGGACCGGGCGGCGGCGTGGGGAGGAGGGGCGGCCATCGGGATGACCTATCTATGGACGAAAAATGGGCGGCGGCGACGGGAGGCGGAGGCGGCCGAGTGGCGGGGGGCGAAGAGAGGACAGAGGAAATGGCCCTTGTGCTGCTGACAGGCGGGCCAGGGGGAGGAGAAGGGCGGGCGACGCGCGCATCCGTCTCGTGTCCGCGCCGGCGCAAATGCGGTCCAAATTTGGACCGCGAATGGGTCGCGGGCGGACAAAAAACGGACGTGCGTCCGTTTGGCTCGACGCGTTGGGTCGTCTTTTCTGTCCGCGGCGACTCAAACGGACGCGGGCGGACGAAATGGGTCGGCGCGTTGGAGTTACTCTAATAACAATAAATTCAGCCCCAGCAAGCGTTATCCATGGAAGATTGCCCACAATGCATGTCGGGGGAGGGTGGGCCACCCACCCACGTACGCCAAACACCGGCGTTTCTGGTAATATATGCTACACGTGGACGGTAACAATATAAGAGTTTGACTCAGCAACACCCCACTCGAGCACGGCCACCTAGCAAGCATAGCATAGCATGATCCCTAAAAAAAAACATAGCATAGCATGTCTTGTCATATTTGTGTGCGCGTCCTTGTCTCTCAATCGAATCCCGGATTCAAACAAACGCCCGGTACAAATCAATTCCAAAATTTTATAGGTTTTCATTGTTTTTTAGACAGCTCACCACTCATGCCAAGTGGTAATTATTATAGTTTTTCGATGGTGTTTATTATGTACACTGCAAGGCATGAAAACTGTATCCCGCGATTTTTGTTCCATTATTTCTGAGTGTGTATTTATTCTAGTAGTACTTCCTTCGTTTCTTTTTATTCGTATACAACATTTGTTTAAAGTTAACCATAATAAAATTTGATCATGTCAATTTGAATAAATATCAACATTCACCATACCAAATCAAAACATCATATGCATTATTAAATTAATTTTCATATTGTATAATTTTAGTATTATATACATATTGATGCTTTTCAAATATAAATCTGATCAAATTTTATGAAGTTTGACTTTAGACAATTTTATATGCGGAGTAATAGGACTATATGTTTTGCAAAATATGAATTACATACGTACTAAAATTAATAAACAAACACACTAAAATATATCTATATACATCTTTAAAAAAGTTACTCCCTTCGACCCGAATTAATTGACGCAACCTCTATACTCCCTCCGTTCCAAAATAAGTGACTCAACTTTATACTAAATTTAATACAAATACACTATAGAGGCTACGCCCAGGGATATCACGTCTTATATTTTTGAATCAAAACAAATATATTTTTAAATGATAAAAGATAGTATTCCTTCCATTCCATAATGTAGTACGTCCGTGTTTTTCGAGATTTAATTTTTATCAAAATTTAACCAGCATGGGCGACTGGGACGGGAGCAAAAATTATACATTGCATACCGCCGCAATCGTTCACATTGATTAAATTTATGATCAAAATTAAATCTCGAAAAGTACGGCCGTACTAGATTATAAAATGAATGGAGTAGCATATGGTTAACATCTTATTTGAAAATTACACTAAAGGATGGAGTGTGGGTGAGTTAATATTTTTTAGGGGTGCAGTTGAGTTAATTGATGGGCCATATCTCAATGAGTGCCATTTCTGTGCCGACAGTTAGGATTAGCCCCCACCCCATTCGTCTCCCTCCTTCCCTTTCGCCTTCCTCTCTCTCTACCGGTCTCCTCTGGAACGACGTATACATCGCCGACCCAAGCAGCAAGCAAGCCGCTCCACCAGCAACAAACCGTCAAACCCAACCCAGTCCAGTCCCCGCCGGCGAGACCGCCGGAGCCATCAGCCATGGGCACCTACAAGTGCTGCCTCGTCTTCAAGCGCCGGTACCGCTGGACGGACGCGCCGCCGCCGGACGACGTGCGGCTGCTCTTCGCCGAGCACTCGGCCGGCGCCGCCACCATGGGCGCCGACGGCCTGCGCCGCTACCTCGAGTCCTCCGCGGGCGGCGACCCCGACGCCGCCGACGCCGAGGGCGAGGCGGACCGCCTGCTGGACCAGATCCGGCTGCAGGGCCAGCACCAGCGCGCCGGCCCGCGCCTCCCGCGCCTGGGCCGCGGCCAGCTGCTCGGCCTCGACGACTTCCACCGCTTCCTCTTCTCCGCCGACCTCAACCCGCCCCTCCGCCGCCCCCGGGTCCACCACGACATGTCCGCGCCCCTCTCCCACTACTACGTCTACACCGGCCACAACTCCTACCTCACCGGCAACCAGCTCAGCAGCGACTGCAGCGACGTCCCCATCATCAAGGCCCTGCAGCGCGGCGTCCGGGTCATCGAGCTCGACATGTGGCCCAACTCCGCCAAGGACGACATCAGCATCCTCCACGGCAGGTCGGTTGCTACATACATGACATAGGACACGCTATTTGGATGCCGTTCCCCACATCGATCCGGCCTCCGCTCGCTTGGATTCTTTCCTCTTTCGATGCAATCGATAGAGGAAAATTCCAAGCAAATATCCATCTTGCCTATAATAAGAAGAGGATAGTGCGCCTCGATTTCGTAGGTGTGTGTTTTTGGACAAGCAGAAAGCTCCCCTGCTCCATTGCTCGAACGAAACCTCAACATGGGTGCAGAGTGCAGCGTTCAGTGCTTAGTTTTACAGGAAATTGAAACAGGTTCAGTTTGCAGTAAACGGACATTTCATAGGTGTGCATATTCTTTGGTGACCCGCTCACGCTGCTGATAAAATTAGGGGGCTGAATCTTACGCCGTGTGATGCTGTCTTGCCGATTCTGAACAGGACACTGACCACACCGGTTTCGCTGCTGAGATGCTTGAAATCCATCAAAGAGTACGCTTTCGTCGCGTCTCCCTACCCGGTCATCATCACGCTCGAGGACCACCTTCCACCCGAGCTGCAGGAGAAAGTTGCAAAGGTAGCTCTACTTGCTTCCGTAATTGTTGTTATCTCCATCCATCCAGGAGATTTGCACTTCTCTAGCTAACAGGTGCTTCTGAAAAATCTCCATAGATGGTCCTTGAAGTGTTTGGCGGCATACTGTACTACCCTGAAGAAGAACATCCCAATGAACTCCCTTCACCTGAGTCCCTCAAGGGTCGTGTGCTCCTGTCAACAAAGCCCCCAAAGGAGTACCTTGAAGCCAAGGATGGTGGTGCTGTGAAAGATGGTGATGCTGAGAAGAATCCTGGCAAAGGAACTGACGATGATGCGGCTTGGGGAACCGAAGTCCCAGATTTCAAGACTGAAATCCAATCTGCTAAAGTATGTGTTTGCAGTTCTCGATTTTGTGCTATCTTGTGTCCTGGCATTCAGTAAGATTTTACCTGCACAATTGTCTTTGCTCTGTCAGCAGGAAGATGATGCCTCAGAGCACCATAGAGATGACGATGAGGACGACGACGAAGAGGACGAACAGAAAATGCAACAGCATCTAGCTCCACAGTATAAACACCTCATTACTATAAGAGCAGGAAAGCCAAAGGGGGGTACTACGTCTGATGCCTTGAAGTGTGACCCGAACAAAGTTAGGCGGCTCAGCTTGAGCGAGCAACAACTCGCCAAAGCTGTAGTTAATCATGGCACTGAAATAGTGAGGTATATATCTGAATGAAGTAGCTCATATTATTAACAGTCATTTATTTCCATCTTTAATAGGAAGAGATCCTCTTTTGTTTAATTTTACTGAAATGTTCAATAATGTTGCTAACAAGGTTTACACAGAGGAATCTACTGAGGATATACCCAAAGGGCACTCGGGTTACTTCATCCAACTATAATCCATTTATTGGTTGGCTGCATGGTGCTCAGATGGTGGCCTTCAATATGCAGGTACATTTCTGTTTCCGAATAATCTATTCCAGCCTCCTAGGGCAATGGTCTTGCTTTATGCTCTGAATATCCAATTAAGTAAATCCAGTGGGAGTTGCAATCACATCCCATATCAAATGGCAGAAATGTATAGATGATTATAGTTATACTAGGTCAATGCGGAATAACCCCTAGCTTCTTATATGAATTCAAGTGGGATGCAATCTGTGCCATATGTTAAATCAAGATAACCAACCTAGCAAGGGCTGATGTTCAGCACATTTCACAGCAGTTGCTGGACAAGCCGAAAGAAATAAAGGAGTTAATAACGTGCATTACTGACCTACTGTGACCAGGTACTAGATAGGTTCTGATGCTCTATGTGTATGCACTATTCAACATGGGAATGCTTTAGGTTTGGTAGACCGCAAGAAGTAACTGAACTTTCATCAATTTGGCATACACTTGCCTAAATTCGGGCAAGAAGTTAATGTTTATTGCTCATATGCTGCCCCTTTCGTACTAGCATGTTATAACTGCATGATATTCCTTGCAGGGATACGGAAGAGCCCTTTGGTTAATGCATGGATTTTATAAAGCTAATGGTGGCTGTGGCTACGTGAAGAAACCGGATTTCTTGATGCAGTCGGAGCCAGAAGTTTTTGATCCAAAAAAGCCTCAGCCTGTTAAGAAAACCTTGAAGGTATGGCTTTCTTTAGACATGTCTTCAGTTTTGTTTGTGCCACTCGAAATTAGAGTCAAATGAAGTGCTACTTTTCATCCAGGTAAAAGTGTACATGGGCGATGGTTGGCGGATGGACTTCAAGCAGACACACTTTGACCAGTATTCTCCTCCAGATTTCTACGCACGGGTATGAATGAAAACTAATTTGGCACATCAATAGCTTACTCTATTAACCGCAAGGCATAAGCTCGATGAAATCAGGAACAAGAAGCGTATCTCTGAAACATCAAACTGAGTGCTGTGCTGACAGACAGCTTACAACTATGAACTGCAATTATAAAGCTGAATGAGTTCAGTGACAAGAACCTAAAACAGTACTGAAGCCTGTATCCAATGGTTGTCCGACAGGTCGGGATAGCCGGCGTTCCAGCGGACTCGGTGATGAAGAAGACCAAGGCGGTGGAGGACAACTGGGTGCCGGTGTGGGGGGAGGAGTTCTCCTTCGGCCTGACGGTGCCGGAGCTGGCGCTGCTGCGGGTGGAGGCGCACGAGTACGACATGTCGGAGAAGGACGACTTTGCGGGGCAGACGGTGCTGCCGGTGTCGGAGCTTCAGCCCGGGATACGCGCGGTGGCGCTGTTCGACCGCAAGGGGAATAAGTACCCCAATGTCAAGCTCCTCATGCGCTTCGAGTTTGTGTGATCTCGTTTGGCTTGGTTTGGTTTGAGAGAGGACGATGTGGCGGCCTGGTCGGTGCTCTGTGCATGCATTCTTTGTTCATCCTGTACATACGGTGGTTCTGTCTGTGAATATTGAGTGTACCGTTGTATATGTCAGTCAGTTGTGTAGACACGAGAATTCATCGGCCTTGTATTTGTTGTGAGAGTGGCAATAAGGTATTTACCATCATATATCCCTTCTGGTGGTACCGATATCTGCAAAGTATGAATAGTTTTGTGTTGATATGAACTGCCGTTACTAAGTTAGAGCATCTCCAACAGGCGCGCGCAAAAAACGGTTATAGCGCGCGCAACTAACGTTTTTTAGCGCTCAGCACAGCGCTGGCTCCAGCGGCCGTCGTAAAATTTAGTGTGCGCGCGGCACTAAAAAAAAACCAAAAGATCAAAAATCAACAATAAATAGTTTAATTTTATTATTACAACTCAAACAAATAGTTTATCATCCAATACAACAAATAGTTCAACAATACAACATCAAACATACAACATCAAATAACCAAATCATCATGCGTTCTGTCGGCCATTCCATTCCCACCACTCCTCGATGAGATCGTTCTGAAGATCGTCATGCGTTTCGGCACGCTGAATAGCATGATAGGAAGCAACAAATCGGGCCATCCTCGCAGCACTCCGCCGCACTCGCACGGGATGTCCCAAGAGCTCGTACTGAGAGTAGTCTAAATCTTGGCCACGTTCATTCTCGATGATCATGTTATGCATGATCACACAAGCGTGCATGATATACCAAAGGATCTTTTGATCCCAAAATCTAGCCGGTCCTCTCACAATAGCAATTTGAGCTTGCAAAATCCCAAATGCTCTCTCAACATCTTTCCTAGCCGCCGCCTGAGCATTGTGAAAATTTAGATTTTTCTTACCTTGTGGTTTTTTCAACGGCTTCACAAATGTTTGCCACTTTGGATAGATGCCAACCGCAAGATAGTAGCCATAGTTGTATGTATGGCCATTTGCTACGAACTGTATCGGTGGCAGATCACCATTTGCAATCTTATTTATCAGTGGTGACCGATTAACGACGTTGATGTCATTCAAAGATCCAGGCATTCCAAAAAAAGCATGCCAAATCCAAGTCTCTTGATTGGCCACCGCTTCAAGGATTATAGTGGAACCCTTTTTCGCGCCTTGGAATTGTCCATGCTATGCCTTAGGACAGTTTTTCCAACTCCAATGCATGCAATCTATTGAGCCAAGCATACCTGGGAACCCGCGAGCTTTGTTCATCTCCAAAAGCCTTGCGGCGTCTTCAGCATTGGGAGATCTCAAATACTCTGGGCCAAACATTTGCACAATTCCGACTGCAAAGCGCTTGACACACATGATGGCTTGACTCTCACCCATGGCCAAGTGGTCATCAACTAGATCAGCCGGAATACCGTATGCTAACATACGCAAAGCGGCTGTCACCTTTTGAAAGGTGCTATGCCCGAGTTCTCCGGCGGCGTTCCTCCTTTGCTGAAAAAAAAACGATCATGACTCGCTAGTTTCTCTGCAATGCGCATGAACAACCCGGTGCTCATCCTAAAACGGCGCCGGAAATATGACTCGGGGTATGTGGGATTCTCCACAAAATAGTGCCTCATCAATCTGTTGTCGGCATCGATCTTGTCCCTCCAAATTTTCTGCCGACCCATAACCGAACCACCGTGCTTCGGTTTTTTATTGATGTGCATAGCTACGATGATTGCAAGGTCCTCTTCCTCTTCCATATCAAATTCTTCTTCGGAAGAATTATATGATGAACTCATCTACAATATTGAATTTAAACTAGTCTATAAAAACTATGAACAACAAGCATCAAATTAATGTAAAAAATGTGTACTTTGAGCAATATATACCTTGTGGGCGTTCTGTCGAACACCTTGTGGGCGCCGAGCGGCGGTGGGCGGCCGAGCGCTTTTCGCCGGAGCAATAGCGCGCGCAAGGGCCGGCGGCGACTAGAGGGAGGGGGAGGAAGCTGCAGACGCGCGGGGATAGGTCCGGGAAACGCCGTCGGGTCGCCGGAGCAAAGGGGTGGCGCGGCGGCGGCGCGGGCGCTCGAGGTGGAGGGAGGTGGGAGACGATGCGCGAGTGCTCGAGTGGTTCCGCGCGCGGGAGCAGGCGCACCAAATAAGCGGCGCGCGATGCCGTTTCGATCCGCGCGCGAAAGCACTTATGCCGCGCGCGCTTTTTTTGGGCGGCCGCTGGAGCGCCCGGTTTCGCTGCGCGCGCGCTAAAACGCGAAATTTTGAAGCGCGACGCGTTTTTGGGGCGTCTGTTGGAGATGCTCTTACAGAAGAAGAAACCTGCTCATCAGAGTTCAAAATTTTCATAGCCAGAAAGATTTGAATTTGAAGGTATTGTAGGGCTTTACCCTCGCCTGAAGGTGAGGGAGCCCTTTCAGAAATTCTCGGTGACCCATATAAAGGGCCAAAGAGGGGGTTTGGAAATAGTTTTCAACCAGCAATTGACGTGCCTCGGTATTACCTCACTAGCTGCGTCATTGCCCCAAGCGCAAAGATAGCCTCTCAACGTGGCTGCCCCGAACCATCTTATAGCCGCTGCCTGCACCCAGCACCTCGTAGCCTAAGAGCATCTCCACCCACGCCCCCAAGACGCCTTTTTAGACTCGGTTTTAGGTTCGGGTGTCACTTTTTGACAAAAACGGCCCAGCCACGCCCCCAGGACGTCAAAATAGCGCCGGCATACCCAGGGGAAACCCAGCCCGCTGGGGGTCTCTTGGGGGCGCCGGCGGAAGTTTCAGCGAATCGCGTCCCCCCACGTGTCCTTTTTCTTAGCCCACTTAATCATTTTCCACACAAACTTTGGGTTGGGGTGGGGTGTGGCTATGAAGATGCCCTCTCCATGCACTCTTATTTTCGCCGGATGAAGCATTTGGCCCCCCAAGACATCAACTTTTTTGGTTCGGTGGTGTTTTTGGGGCTCCAACTGCTGGAGATGCTCTAAGCCGAGGTGGGACTAATAAACGTTTCATCATTCGTTCTCAGTCGCCCGGCTTCTCTCACGTCGGCTCAGCGTCTAGCAGGCTTTTCTTTCCCACGCTGCCGGCCGGCCGGTCCGCGAAGCCCATCTATCTGGCCCAGCGTCTACAGCAGATTCTCTATCTATCTTTTTTTTTTTGAACACGATTCTCTATCTATCTGAAGATGAAGAAGGCGCGATTCCAAATTTGGAACCTTTTTTCTTTTCTTTTGCGATGCAAAATTGGAAAGGTTTGAAGGGTGGATGATGCTTTTGGATGGTGGCTTCAGTTTTCGAAATTTTCATTTCAATCTCCACTTACATCATGGTCATGGCAAACGAACAGAGCATTTCTGTGACCGGATATAGTGCTCCACTAAAGTTCCTCACGCGAACACATCACTGAATCTGCGTGGCAGCAGATGATTCCGTCGTGGCGTCTGAGCTGCTGGTCTCCATGGCCTGGTGCTGGCTGCTCTCTGCGCCTCGGGTGCCGGGCTGCGATATCAGTTAGCCCTGAAGGCCCAGCTTATACAGTTTATAGTTGCAGTTCGGTTTACTGAACTGAAATATATATCTGTAGAAGGCAATCCACACCATCTCTTGTTGAAAAAACAAATTGTGAATTCTACCGTGCTATAGTGTTTAGTCGTCTGCTCATGTGGGCCCTAGCTTAACCTAACAGGCTAATCTATCAACATTAACAAACTACTGTGGCTTCTCCTGCACTTGAGAAAGGAATTGGGGTGGTCAAGGATGGAGGAATAAAGGTCTCCCCGCCTAGCCCCCGTTCCGGCGGTGCGTCTAGCATCGTTGGTGGGCGTGTGGAGGTGTGTCTTCGACGGATCTATCTTTGGTGGATTTGCTTGGATCTCGTCGTTGTTGTTCTACGTTCATATGTCTTTGGGTTGGATCCTTCCGATCTACGTTATTCTTCATCGTCGGCGGTTGCTGTTCTGGTGCGCTGGTCCTATGGGGCCTTAGCACGACGACTTCCCGACTGTCTACTACAACAAGTTGTGCCTGACTCCGGCGATGGAGGGGCGATGACGGCGGCGCGCCTTCGGCTCGCTTCCGTACTTATAGTCGTCACTAGGTGGTCTATGAATCTGGATGTAATTTTTATTATTTCTTGTGTTCGTTGTACTGCCATGATTGAAGATGAATAGATCGGAAGTTTTCTCGCAAAAAAAGGATGGAGGAAGCTGTTCGTTCGTGCTAAAAACACGGTGAGATAGATGCGACGGACCGAGGCAGATTTGCCATGCTCACCAACTGAACTTTTCATCCTGAAAGAACATAATTTCCCATGAACAACGCCCGATTTGCCATGGTTCTAAATCTGACGTCAGATTTGCAGTGGAGCCCAAGCTCTCTGTATTTCCTTTTTTTTTTTTTGCATCGCGCATGCCATGCCAAACCTAGCCAATGTCTGCAGCAATTTGGCACGTACGTCGCTGGTAACACTGGATGGAGAGCAATAAAACGAACAGGCCACTTCTGTGACTGGGTAGCAAGCTCTTTTTTTTTTTTTTTTTTTGCGGGGTTGGGTAGCAAGCTCTTCGCACAAACAAACAAACAAACAAACTGCATGGTTCGAGAGCTGCTACTACATTCCATCTGGCAAGAAAGATCACCGTCACACGGAAGTGTCCTTCTAATCCTGAGCTCAAATGCGGCGTTATGAACAGTTAAATAGAACAAGATAGTACACAAATTAAGAACTTTTGTTTACAACAATCCTTGTTGAATGTTCTACATATACCACTTTAGCGGGCTGGAATACAGGCTACCGAAACAGACGAACAACAGGGCTCAGCGACAACTTTCTCCTACCACTATTTTCAAATTCTTGGTGTAGTAAATGTGGTATACGAATCGCGCGGCAGCTAAACATTGCTGAGTCCAGATGGTCTTGCCATGCCATCTTTCCCGGTACTACATTAATGCCGGTGGCGCATCGTCGCCTGGCAAATGCCTTCATTCCGTTCCAGCAAATGCAGAAGAGGCCTGCGATGTATTACCGATCAGTCCAGATCATTAACGGCACACAATGTCCGTATCTTCCCTGAAGGAAATACAGAGACACAAAGAAGGTCGTTCATGATGATCGAACAAACAAGGGCATATATAATCAAGGAGGCATTGTTTACCAGGGCTGCGGGGGGAATGTTAACTGGCGGCGGAGGATTCCTGGGTTACTTCCGTCGTGGCCTCTGCGGCGGAGCTGCTGGTCTCCGCGGCCTGGTTCTGGCTGCTCTGTGCCTCGGGTGCGGGCTGCTGCTGTTGATCTTCGGCGAGACCCAGAACTACCAAGCTAGACCTGCCCAGAAGAAAGACATAAGCTCCAATCAGATCCAGCCCCACGCATTTGAAATGGTATAGCACTTGAACTCGTATGAATAGAGCAAGGCGACAAACCTCGGGAGAGTTGATCGCACGTTTGGCTGGCTGGCATGCTCGACCAAGGGCGCCTTCAGTACAGGGTTCTTATTCAGGGCATTTTCGAGTTGTGGAGCTGGTAACTGACAAACAGAGTGTGATGTTAATGCTATGGAGAAGTCTTGATACATGACCGTTTTTTCTATTTCTGAACAGGAATAATTACGAAATTTGGTGCAGGCTTATGAGAGAAGCAAATATCGATCGGCAGCTTAACCTTCAACTATTAGGACGTTACCGTTTCTGTTTCTGGAACTAACTATTAGTTAAAAAGAGAGTTATTTGTGGCACTCGCTAAATTTTTAGTACAAGTTATCAACACATGATGCACATGATGCACTATGTACTAAAATTTTAGTACCTCTTGTACGTTAAAGAAAAAAGAACAGCAAACACATGATGCACATCCTAGAGACTCTTTTTGCATACGAAAGAACACATATAGGTGTATCGGGAGAAGAGAAGTGAACAAACCTGTAGTAACACACCATAGGACTGAGGCTTTGTGAGGATAGTACACTTCAGGAAGCCTACCCATAACTTCGGATATTTCCATATCTGCCATGACAAAATGATGACTGAAGCGTCAGAAATGAAAAAACACACTGTAACTTAATTAATACCCAACACAAAAGTGAGCACCTGCTTGCTAACAAGGCGTGACATGATCTCCATCACAAAATTCACCTGAAAGGAAGTCTCACTGTCAGGTTATAATATAACGAGTAACAAATCAGCAAAACTGAGAGCTGTTGACTTCAGCAAAACAGATAAGAGATAACTGTTGACTTCAGTATGATAATAATGCATAAACCACACCAAGATCATCCATATCCACATAAATACTTTGTGCCAGGAAAGCCTCTCACATGCTAGATTAGAGCATGAGGTACATAAGCCATATTTCTGACACAAAATGGGTTCACACAATTGGCTTACCAAGGCAGGGAATGCACCTATCGCTTGCATAACAGTTCGCATGAACAGCAAAGGAAGGGGAATCTGTTCAACCTGTGGAAACACAAAGGGTTTGAGCAAAGAGCCAACAGATTATCATATCATAAGGCACATAGCCACATACAATGGAAAATGTGATAATATCCAGAAATAGTACCAGCTGGTTTAGTGCTTTTGCCAAAACTTGCTGAGTGAATATTGTCCTTTGCTCGAAGCAGGCAGCACATGCATCCATAACCTACAGAAAATTAATATAAATTATCACTCCGTCAGTGTAACAAATTAACTTGCCAAGTGATGTGCATTATAATAAATGGAAAAGTGGAAAACTAACAGACCTTTTTCAGTGGTATTCCTTCTTTTTCAGGATCTATTACATGAATCGCAATCAAAATTTCTGATGGGTCAAGAATAGGTCCATGTTGTGGTGATCCCTGCAATAGGTAGCAAGTTATGCTGCATGATGAACATTGCATAGAAGAGGAAAGACCTTAAAACAAACAAGTGAGCTAAATAAGTTTTCCAAGAAAACCTTGAAGGTACGAAGTTTTACATAAAGTGTGCAACAAACACGCCCAGATATGAACAAACACTAGTGCTTAATTTCTAACTCACAATTGATGACCAGCATAAAATGTTTCAAATCATAGCCAAGAAAAAAAAAAGTTAACTCAACCTGCACATATTTCATAGTAGAGAAAAAACTAACCTGCAGGATTCGAGAAAGGGCAACTTGAAACTTATCCACCGGAAGATTAACAATATTGGGAAACACAGACAGAACCTGAAAAAAAAAGGACAAAACGAAGAATATAACATGAAACTACATACAAAACATAAGTTATACCTTGGCAGCAATGCCTACAGAATACATGTGGTATCTCGACTACAATGCTTAAATTTTTACTCCACTAATGAACCAAGTCAGTTACTGTCAAGGTCCACAACCACTGGTTCGAGAAATAAATCTAATACCAACCGGAACATGAGTTTTCTTTCAAAACATTAACCATTGCCCACAACATTTTGCCATTTCAACTTGAATTGAATATAACATGAGCATTTCAGCTACCATGTGCAGACTTATTACGTCAGCTATTCATTAAGTATAACCACCATATACATTCTATAGTACAAAAAGGTAGACATACAGTACATAATGCCAATTATTCTATATATCTTAAATGTTCTATAAGAATGTAAAAGAAAACCTCATCTTTTGGCAGATGAGCCATGACTGGGAAAAGGAACTCAGTATCCTGCAATGAAGAAAAGTTTTGTAAATTAGAATCACACAATCTGATCATATAAATGTCAGCAAGAACTTGAAGCTTAACTCAGATACAAAGAAATAGATAACCTTAGTTTTTGAATATAAGTTCTTTATGGAAGAAATCAGATCTTGAGATGGCACTGCTCCATCAGTGAGAGTCTGTAAAACCTGCATGACAATGTAATATCTTGGATTATAAAAATGTATTCAAATGAAAGAAATTAAATGATCAAGTAATATCTTGGATTATAAAAATGTATTCAAATGATAGAAATTCAATGATTAAGTTATATTTTCATGAACCCTCTTTCCCAAGCATGTAATGTAGAACTTTGACCAATAGAAGACGGCACCTGCATGAGTAGATCCCGACAGTCAGCTGGTGGGTCTGAGATGATACCAAGAAGGTCAGGAGAGGACCGTATCGTGCGAATCAGAATCGGTACTTGTCTGTGGACTGCCTGGAAAACATACAATTTATATTATAGAAAACGAGCTATGACAGATTGAATAAGATCTAATGGCATCACTGAGAATGTCGGATGCAAGACCTGTTTGGCAGCCTGTGGAAGACTGCCATATATTTCAAATACACGCCGGAGAAGTGAGTGCTTCTGCAGTAAGATACAAACCATATGCTGTTAGTAGAATTCACATAATCAGACAAAGGGTTACAAAGGAGAACTACTGACCTTGGTACACAGAGCAAAATACAGTGACATCAAAGTTTGAGCATCTGCTACTGAGGATAAATTTTCTAAACCACCATCCTTCAAAAACAGAAAGTCAACCAAATTTTTGCTTTGAAAGGAACAGAAAACAATGAAAGTTATGATGCTAAGAGTACGTCCCAAGACAATATATAATTAAGACATCTGCATATCCTACTAATAATGTTTGCACCTGTTTTCATTTACAGCAGCATACTTAGGGATGCAAATTTGGAACCTTGAGGGTACCCTCCAACCCTCCTTAGTTCAAACTAAGTGAACTAATTTTTCAGAATTCACACTACTTCTGAAATTTTAGTTCATTTGGTTGATCTAAGTAGGGTCGGAGGGTACCCTAAAGGTTCCAAATTTGCATGCCTAAGTACACTGGTTTATCAATGTTCTCTGTTTTCAACAGTTTTTCTTGAGATTATGTATTAACTTTATAATGAAATACAACGCAATCCGATTTAAGAATCATCTAAATCCATGGTTAGTTCAGATAGCAGCAAAGGAATATGTGAAAGAAATTAGAGCAGGAGGCAAACCTGGTGAACCTCGGGTGTGGCCATTTCAGCAGCTGATGCAGATTCAGCCGCTGGAATCACTTCCAGGACTGAGTTAAGTTTTTCATTTGCAAAATCTTCAATCCTTTTGGAAATGCTTGCCATGGGAAATAGTTTATTTGCTACCTGTTATTACCAAATGACAAATGAAGTGAACAAAATCACATAAGTGCACCTTTCTTACAAGCAGGAAGGATTGAGGGATTACCAAACGTATTGCCTTCATGCGGACCTCATCTAGACGATTAATTGAACTCTGCAAGAAACACTGCTACTTAGTGACATAAGAAAACAGAGAATGGCACTAAAGACTATACATGAAGCAGAAAATTTGTACTAGATCATAAAAATAAACCAATGTGGAAGTGTTATGCACTGCAATTACATGTTCAGAATTTAATCTAAAGCTCATGTAAGTGAAAGGGAAATATAAATGATTGATTATTTCTTATATTTTAGTGTTCAACCATGCTCGAAAGAAGCGATTAAGATTGATTTAGTGCTTCACAATGCTACTAAACATGCAAAAGAAAATGGAACTGAAATCCATGATATGTTTGCTATTATTTACACTCTACCACCAAATCAGAAGTCAGAACAGGTCCGTTTCAAAAAAAAAAAAAAAGTCAGAACAGATGTCCCAGACGTGCGCTTGTCAGTTAGCGACCAATCAGACAGGAGCAATTTTAACATGGTCCCTCTTACCTTGTCTTTTCACATGGGAGGTAAGAAGGTAAGAGTTACTCAGACCCACTACTTAATGAAATCAACGGCTCAGATCTATTCTATACTCTTGCCTCATGTGAAAAGAGGAGGTAAGAGGGACCATGTTAAAACTGCTCATCAGACGGATGATATCAATAGAGCTATATGGCTAAACAAGCATATCCCACATATATGTTAAAATGTTTATCAGTCATATATCAGGGTATCCATACAGCACCTGCAAAGCAATGTCCAGACATCTGTCCCGGTTTGGAGGCCTTAACATGATAATGTTCCAGACAGCACTTAGACCTTGAGTTACCCTGTCACCACTCTGAAGATCCTTGTCCTGCTTCTCATTATTTCCAGGAGAACATAAACCCTCTAGCAGTTTTAATACACCTTCTGGTAGGTATGGCATCTCACAAAGCAATTTGCCAAGTGATCTATCTGAAGCCGGAAACATATCACGAAGATTTTCAGCCTAGGCAAAAAGGAAAATGGTTGGCCATGATACAAAGAAAAGGTAGCTGTGTCAGAGTTACCAAAGTTTTAAGGAGACATACTATTGTCAGAACAAATGATTCATAAACTGATGTTGCAGTTCTAGATGAAAGGAAGTCCTGATCCTGTTCTGCCTCGCGATACAACCTGTTCAGGATGCCCAGTGTCAACTCGTGTCCCTGCTCAAGGAAAGATGAGTTAGAAATCACGCGAGGAGGCATAACGAGTGAAACCATGTAAGTAAGCACATAAGCAAACTAGGAAAGTTGCACCAAACATAAAATGGCAAACACTATCATATACTCCCACCGTCCCATAATGCAAGACGTTTTTGTGACTCTAGTGTAGTGTTAAAAAACGTCTTACATTATGGGACGGAGGGAGTAAGATATAATAACAATTTCTACCAGTCTGTCTAATCTTGCTACATGAAATCAAGAACACATGCCTAATAAGCCAACAATATATAGATAAACAAGAATGGTAACATGCTTATTCACTAGTTCACTTATTCAATCACTGGGTCATTGGTTGAACAACAGATCGTAGACATGGTACAAATTTAGAAAAGTACAAATTATTGCAAGTGATAATGAAAAATATATTATTTTCGTTTTCATTCGGCAGACGTGTTCTGGGGGTTTGTTTTTCTTCTTTTGTAATTCTACTGGTATCTTGTTGCGTCTGATTCTCTGCTGTCAGACAGGGTATCTATTGGCTCCTAGGACAAGTATTCTATGCAAGTACTTGCCAGTAATAAACTTGACTGGATATACATATCAGGTGGCTGAACCTGATTCCCACCTTAGTTCAGACACCTAAGTAGGTGTTGAACCGGTATGGGCTTGGCCCATCTAGCTTTGTCACTTAGGGCCCAAGCCCATGAGGTGGAGCTGACCTAGAAGGGGGCATCAGTCCTCCCGTTCCCGAGTTGAGCCGCCAGACACACACACACGTACTGCTCTCTCTCTCTCCCTCTCTGCTCTCCCCCCCTCCCGATCTCTACATGGTATCAGAGGCCAGCGACGGCGGGGCCTGAGGCGGCGGCGGGGATCCGGCGAGGCGTACGGCGCGGCTGTGCTTCGCGGCAGCCAGGCCGCGGCGAGCTGCGCGTGGCGGCACGACTGGAGGCGGCCGCGAGCGGCTGCGAAGGAGGAGGAGACGGCAGCGGGAGGCTGCTGTGCGCGTGCAGAGGCGGCTCGGCGCGTGGGTGAGCAGCGGCTGGAGAGCTGCTGCTGCTGCGGGAGCCAGGAGCAGCGGCGGCTGCTGCGGGTGCGGCCAGGTGCATCGGCGCGTGAAGAAGAGGAAGTGCTGCGAGGCAGAGGAGAAGGAGCAGGGCGGCCGGCGTGGTGGATTTGGCCTGCTCGCTGCTGTTTTCCTGCTGCTGTTGCTGGAGTTTCTGTGCTGCTGCTGCTGCGTGAGGCAGCGGGAGGAGGAAGGAGAGGTGGTCCTGGAGCTGCCGTTGCTGCTGCTGATCCTTGGGAGGAAGAGGTGTTGCTTGCTGCTACTGGTGGTGGTCAGGACAGCTGCTGTTGCTGCTGTGTGCTTGTTGCTGCTGCTGTTTGCAGAGGAAGGAGGAAGTGGAAGCTTGCTGAGCTGTTGCTAAGATGGGAGAGCCAACAGGCCTTGCTGCGGCTTTCGAGAAGCTCGCCAAGATCCTCGAGGAGTCGAACTCTGGGGCCATCGTTCCTCGACAGGAAGTGGCTCAGAAGATTGAACTGTCGCCCATGGACATGAAGTTAGAGGGGGCTACCAATTATCTGGGCTGGTCCCGAAGGGCGTTGCTGGCTGTGGAACAGAAGGAGCTTGATGGGCACTTGTTGGGTGCTGTTGCTGAACCAGGAGACAAGACTACCGTGGAGGGAAAGAGATGGAAGGTCATAAACTCTGTGCTCATTGGCTGGTTGTTGAACTCGGTGGTGCCTCCCATTGGACGCTCTGTGGAGGGGCTATCCACATCCGCTGCTATATGGACGACTCTGTCCACCTTGTACTCCGGTAAGGGCAATGTCATGCTAATTGCTCAGATTGAGGGGAAGATCAGTCGGCTGCATCAAGGTGATGACATGTCAGTGATGACATATGTGGCAGAGCTGCAGGCTTTGTGGGCAGAGCAGGATAACTGCGACCCTCTGGAACTCTATGATGCGGCTTGCATCGAGTCAGGGCGCAAGTGGATTGCACGCAGGCGTGTGCTGAAACTGTTGGAGGGGCTTAGAGGTTGCTTTCATGGCCGGAGGGCATCCCTGTTGCACCAACCTCTCCTGCCCTCTATTGAGGAGACTATTGCTGCAATGTCTCAAGAGGAGGTGCGGCTATCTCTTGAGCATGCAGACATGAAGGCTTTGCCGGCTTCGACATTTGCAGTCACTGAGCGCAGGGAGTGGAGCGATCCCAACAAATGTCATATCTGTGGGGAGGTAGGTCACTGGAAGTGGGCGTGTCCAACTCGTGGCAGAGGCAGGGGATACAACAGAGGGGTAACTGGCAGAGGCAGGCGTGGTAGCGGCAGAGGTGGATACTCAGGGACCTCAAGGGGTCAGGCTTCGATGGGCAGAGGTGGCTACTCAGGACACTCAGGGGATCAGAGGGCTCACATGACAGTGGCAGGAGACACTGGGACGTCACAAGGCAAAGATGCCGATGATGCTGACTATGGAGACTTTGCTCTCTGGGCCTCCACTGATGAAGGTAATCCGGATAAGGCATCCCTTGCTTCTAATGAGAGTGCTCCAGAGTGGGTTCTTGACTCTGGAGCATCTAAGCATGTTGCTAGTAATTCCTGCGTGTTTGAGTCTTACCATAAGCACCCTCCGTCTCACACGGGCACAATGCAAACTGCTGATGGCACAAACCAGCCTGTCATAGGGGTTGGCACAGTCAAGTGTACTCCGACCATCTCCCTATCCTCAGTGTTACATGTGCCAGCTTTTCCTGTCAATTTGGTCTCTTTCAGTGCTCTAATTGATCAAATTGACTGTCGTGTGATCCTTGACAAATTCGGTTGCGTGATTCAGGAGCGACAGACGAGCCAGACGGTTGGGACTGGCACCAGGCGTAGGGGGCTCTGGTACATGGACCAGGTGGTGCAGCCGGACTTGGTGTGTGCTGCGACCATGGAGGACAAGGAGAAGCAGGCGATGATCCATCACTGTAGGATGGGACATGTATCTTTTGATAAGATGAGTAGAATCTTTCCGGATGTTATGTGTGGGATAGGCAAGGGCAAGTTGACATGTGATGCTTGCGAATATGCCAAACACACACGAGCCTCATATGTGAGCAAGGGGCTTAGGAGCATCTCTCCTTTTATGCTTATTCATTCGGATGTATGGAAGAGCCCAGTGGTATCAATGAATGGAATGAAATACTTTGTTACATTCATCGATTGCTATTCTCGTATGACTTGGATTTATATGACGCGTCACAAAGATGAGGTGTTTAGCTGTTTTCAGAATTTCCATGCCTTGGTGAAGAATCAGTTTCAGGTGCAGGTGCAGGTGATCAGGACTGACAATGGGACAGAGTATGTGAACAACACATTTGGGGCCTACTTGTCTGATCAAGGTATTCTTCATCAAACTTCATGCCCGGACACCCCTCCTCAGAATGGAGTGGCAGAAAGGAAAAATCGGCATATTCTTGAGGTTGCTCGGTCATTGATGTTTACGATGAATGTGCCCAAATTCTTGTGGAGTGAAGCAGTTATGACAGCCACATACTTGATCAACCGGACACCATCAAGAATACTAAGCATGAAATCTCCGTGTGAGCTAGTATATGGAGAAACTAAGTTTGTTGTTCCCCCAAAGTTGTTTGGCAGTACTTGTTTTGTTCGAGATCACCGTCCTTCTGTTGGAAAACTTGATCCGCGAGCGGTGAAGTGTATTTTTCTGGGCTATTCTTCTAGTCAGCAGGGGTATAAATGTTGGTGTCCCTCAGAGAAACGTAGGTTTGTCAGTATGGATGTAACCTTCAGGGAGTCCGAGCCATTCTATGGTGAGCCAACAGATCTAAGTGTGCTGTTTCAAGAGCTTGACCATTTACACTCTGTGCAGGATGGTCAAGAGGGGGAGAAGGCTGTATCTCACACTCAGGAGGATTCTGTGGGCACTAACATTGATGATGATGTGCAGGTTCAAGTCCAGCCAATTGTGGGTACAATTCCGGTTGGTACTCTCACTGATGGTGATGTGTCAGCTAGCTGGAGAAGAGGAGGAGCAGAGGAGGAAGTGGTGCAGGTTCAAGTCCAGCCAACAGTGGGTTCCATTCAGATTGGTAATCTTCAGCTCCCTATTCGAGATCGGTGGCAGAAGACCCCCCTAGTGTACTCTCGACGAGAGCCACAAGTGCCACAGGTGCATGACTCATCTGACACTCGGTTGGTATATTCTCGGCGGCAGCCACTTGTGCAGGAGGGGGAGCAACAAGTGCAGGGGGAGCAGCAAGGCAGTGGTGCAAGCTCATCTGACACAGTGGAACTGCCTATTGCGTTGCGAAAGGGGACACGTAAAGCGGCACAGAAGGCTTTACCACCGGAGGTTTTTGATGATCATGACATTGGAAATTTTGTGTCTTATGAGGCTTTGTCTCCTTCCTATAGAGTGTTTGTTGCCTCTCTTCAAACTGTGTCAATCCCAAAGGATTGGAAGGCTGCAAAGCAAGATCCGAAGTGGCGTGAAGCGATGATAGAAGAGTTGGAAGCACTGAGAAAAAACAAGACGTGGGTGCTAACCACATTGCCGGCAGGAAAGAAAGCAGTGAGTTGTAAGTGGATCTATACAGTGAAGCAGAACCTTGAGGGGAAGGTGGAACGGTATAAGGCCAGATTAGTCGCCAGAGGATATAGTCAAACTTATGGAATTGACTATGACGAGACGTTTGCTCCAGTGGCAAAGATGAACACAGTAAGGATATTGGTTTCCTGTGCTGCAAACTTTGGATGGAAATTGCATCAATTAGATGTCAAGAATGCCTTTTTGCATGGTGAGTTGCAGGAAGAAGTGTACATGGAGATACCACCAGGTTTTGGTACTTCACAGACCACGGGGAAGGTATGCAGGCTGAAGAAATCCTTGTATGGACTGAAGCAATCGCCGAGGGCTTGGTTCGATAGGTTCAGATGTGCTGTCCGTGCTATGGGGTATGGTCAATGTAATGGTGACCACACGGTGTTCTACAGACACTCACTCTCTAATCGAAAGATCACCATTCTTGCAGTTTATGTGGATGACATTATCATCACCGGAGATGATGAGGAGGAAATAAAGAGATTGAAGGGGTGTCTGAGCAATGAGTTTGAGGTGAAGGATTTGGGCAACCTAAAATACTTCCTTGGGATTGAAGTGGCCCGGACAGAGAAGGGAATATCTTTGTGCCAAAGGAAATACACCTTGGATCTCTTGAGTGACATGGGCATGATGGGATGTCGTGCAGCCCCTACGCCGATTGAACAAAATCATCAAGTGACAGCTCAGTCAGGCGAGCTGGTGAATAAGGAAGATTATCAGAAACTGGTTGGGAGGTTATTGTACTTGTGTCATACCAGGCCTGACATTACGTATGCCGTGGGTGTGGTGAGCAGATACATGCATGAACCAAGGAGTGGGCATCTTGATATTGTGCACAGAATTCTGAGATACTTGAAGGGGACTCCGGGTAAAGGGTTGTGGTTTGCGAAGAGTGGACATCTTGAGGTGGATGGCTATAGTGACTCTGATTGGGCCAGTTGTCAAGATGATAGAAGATCAACTTCTGGCTACTGTGTGTTTGTGGGAGGAAACTTGGTGTCGTGGAGAAGCAAGAAACAGGCTGTTGTGTCTAGATCAACAGCAGAAGCCGAGTATAGAGCTTTATCTCAAGGGTTATGTGAGATGCTCTGGGTGAAGTACCTACTGAGCGAGTTGAAACTTCTGAGCAAGGGACCCTTGAAGGTGTGGTGTGACAATCAGTCAGCTATAGCCATTGCTAATAACCCAGTTCAGCATGATAGGACAAAACATGTGGAAATTGATCGCTTCTTCATTAAGGAGAAACTTGATGCTGGGATCATCAGTCTCACTCACGTCAGCTCTGGGCAGCAGTTTGCAGATTGCTTGACAAAGGGACTGGGAACGAAGGACTGTAACTTGGCATGTGACAAGATGGGGATGATAGATATCTACCACCCATCTTGAGGGGGAGTGTTGAACCGGTATGGGCTTGGCCCATCTAGCTTTGTCACTTAGGGCCCAAGCCCATGAGGTGGAGCTGACCTAGAAGGGGGCATCAGTCCTCCCGTTCCCGAGTTGAGCCGCCAGACACACACACACGTACTGCTCTCTCTCCCTCTCTGCTCTCCCCCCCTCCCGATCTCTACAGTAGGACTAAGCTCTGATTTGGGCATTTTTGGGGTTAAATCACTAGCCATCCAGTTCTTTCCTGGTTCATAACTAAATAACTAAGATAACACTTACAGAAAACCATTTATACGAGTCGTACCTCCTTATTTACATAGCCAGATAGTACATGCTTTTTGAGAAGCTCCCACGGGTCCAACTCCAAAGGAAACTGCACGAGAAATTACCGTAAAATAGAGAGAGCATGTCAATAATACAGTATACAAGAAACTAGAGCATAACTAACAGTTCAGTGTTTCTAGGGAAACTGATTTGGGATTTCTAAATAGCCAAAAAGTGGTGCACACAAATAGGATTAAGCAAAGTTCAAGGAAAACAATGGTACTCCACAGGAGGAATGGTGATCAATACCTCAACACTCAGGTGAGAAAGCAACGGAAGACGAGCTTTCGAACCACCAGACTCTACTTGCTTATCTCTCTCAAGAATACGCAGAAATGCTTCTTTTTGAAGGAGATCTTTAGCCTCATCGGTCAGATCGACATTAGTCACAACCAATTTTGGAAGAACATACTGTGAAGTAGGGGCATTCAAAGATGAAAACTGTGACTGGCTTCCTTCAATAGTAGAAGAGCTTGGACTGCGAGTTTCTGAACATAGAGCCAAACTGACACCAACTGAAGAATTGTCAGCTGGTAATGAACTAACAAAACTGCCAGAATGTTCTTGGGTTCCCTGAGGTTCTGTAGAAGCATGGGAAGTTTCTGATGATTCCTGAATCTCCATCGATAACCCAGTGGCATCTGCAGTGGGCACTTTAGCCTCTACTGTTTCTATATCTATTGGAACTGCTGAACTAATGTTTTCCTCCTTTGGTGTTTTTAATGCAGAAGGAACAGGAGAACCGGCAAGAACTGGTATGATCTCATCAGCAGCAGATGTCACCAGAGCAGAATCCTTAGCTGGAGGTGCTTCAGCTTGATTAGTTTCGCTTATTGTCTGAAATGGAGGATTCGATAAACAAAATGAAACAAGAAAATCTAACAAAATAAGCAGGGACAGCTAGAGAAACTACCTTCCACAGAGCCTCTAACAGAGGAAAGCGACCTGAAAGAAGATTTCGACTAGGAGCAACAGAGGACTGGCTAGTTGAAGGATGTTGTTGTTTATCTACTTCAGGACCAGAAACTGGCAGGTGTTGCATGTTAACCATTACAACCTCTGCTAATAAGTCAGCAGCGATACTGGATGACAGGATTTGTAGCGATCCAGCAGCTCTGTCGCCTTGAGCAGCTAATGCAGCAAACATACCGATTAATTGATATACAGCTTCAGAATTCTCAGTTCTTGCAGGGGTGGGTTGATTGGATGATGAATCAACGGAGGCTGCCTCGGTATTTCTCTTGTTTGCCTCTTCACCATGTTCCAGAGAATCATGTGATTGTTTGACCCTTTTACTGGAATGACCATCATCTTCTAGAATATTATTCATGTCATCAGCCAGACTCCGTTTGTTACTGTTGTCAGTGCTTGTTTCCTGCGATAGAAATATAGTTTTATGGTTATTTTGAAACACTTATAGATTGAACCAATACTTGGTGTATGTCGGTGGGTGGGTGGGTGGGGGGGGGGGGGGGGGGGGGTCATTGCAAATGTTGGAATTTGCAGAAGAGATATAATTTAGATATAGAGGTACATACTGTCAGAGGCAACGATTCGGCCCTGTTTGACGTGTCTCCAGCACTCCTACCAGCATTTGAATCATTTGCAGCTATTGAATCTCCCTGGTTTATAATATTTTGAGCTTCCAATAGACGAGCTCGCCACTGAAAAATGAGAACTTCAAATTAGTAAGAATGCACCTAGAGCGGAGACTAAAAATGTAAGCATGAAGTGAGACATATCATATACAACTGAAAAGAGCATATCAAGTAAAGTTCCTTGACAAAACAGATATTATTACATAGCATCTTACAATTTACTGCAAGAAGGTAAAAGAAATACCGGCTCAGCACTTGAATGTGTACATTTCAGGCATGCATCAATGGCACTCTTCAAAGCATGGAATGCACCTGGAACTTGCACTTTGATAATGGTATTTGCTGGGTCCAAAGAAAGTAAAACTGGCAGAATGCGTCCATAAAAAGAGGGCCTTCTTTGAGCAATAGCCGAGAGACTGGGAGAAGTTGATATTAGAAGACGAGGTAAGAAACACATGCAGCGGAACATATACAGATGCTAATGTAAGGGACTATAACCTGAAAATTTCTACAAACAAAATGAGGGAACGGCACAGCATCATCTTTCAGGAAATTTATTTGCTCGAAAGATGATACAAACTGCACATGCACAAAATAAATAAATAATGGAATACAAATGGATGAGACCAACCTAGTAACGAAGACAATGATCATCGAAGTGCTGAGTAATCTTATTTTAGGAGACTTAAGTTGTTCTAGCAACAGTCCCAGGCTCTGGCTGGCTTCCATGGCTAGGTCACCAACATTAAGCAAAGGGTGACCTCCCCTTAACCATGCTATATTGAATCCCATATCTGCAAAGGGCTGACAGTTTATCATGCCGTAAATCCAAATTTAAAACAGGCCATTTGTATAAAGTAGTACAGCACATGTTATACCTTCTGTGGCTTGGTTTGGTGGATCAGATGTGATATTAGGATCCGGGGTGTGCATAAGAACTGTTTTCTCAACAAACTTAACAGCCAGCAACCTGACTCCTTCATTGCCGGTAGGCTGACATGGAGATGCCACGAATGAAAGAAACTGTAAGCCGAGATGATGCAATTAACTGGATGCAAAAGGAGGATAGTGGCTCACCTGGAATGCCATGAGCGACACCGCTGACTTAAGCTTGAGCATCCATTCCCATGACGATTTGAGTGAATCGTCAACACCCCCACTCGAAAACAAACCCTGGATTTAGGACCGGCAAACAGCAATATGAGCCAAAGTCTACACACAAGCAACTCTTATAGGTGCTGCTGTTAGGAGTTACCTGGATAACGAGCTCTTGCAGTACTTTGGCAAATAAGTCTGTTCCTGTTTTAACAGCCTGTCTCGCCACTGCCGGCGTCTCATCATTCAGAAGATCCAGCAGAGAGGGCATCATGTCGGGTATAAACACAGTGTGCTTTGACCCAATCTCACCAATCATCCTATGTCAGGGAGCAAGTTGAATTAATCAATTAAACATAAGTCAATATATGAGCATATTTCAATACGTGACAAGAACAAAATCAGATGATATCATGACAGAGAGCATTCAGCTGACATTCCACCACATGAAACCTTAGCATCTGGTACTAGTATAAATTGCACATTTGAGTAACTGGCCACTGCAACCTACAGAACTCCAGAACATTTACAACAGAAAATTACATATTTGGTTCAAAATTTACTGTTACTTTTGTTGCTGAATTCACTGTCAATTTAAGTTATCTCGAATCGAATTGGCAGGAGGCAGCAAGGTTAAGTGGCAGACGAAACTGACTAGCGGAACAGAGCACTGAAGTTGCCCCGACGGAATGGCCGGATGAGAGGAGCGGGAGCACTCACTCGACGACGACCTTGCGGACGGGGCCGGCCTCGTCGGCGCGGAGCTCGGCGAGGCGGGGGACGAGCTCGTGGAGCGGCAGCCGGCGGAGCCCGCGGACCTGCAGGATGCGCGGGCCCATGTCCCCGGCAGAGGCGTCCGGGTGGGGGAGGCCATGGGGGGGGAGGGCTGGCGGGAGGGCCACCGCCATCGGACGGACGGACGGAACCCTAGCTCCGGCGATCCCCGGCGACGCGCGTCCGGGGAGTAGTGGTTTCGTTTCTCCCCCTCCTAAAACCTTTTTTCTCTTTCTAACTTATAAAATTATTGGCTCGGCCCTTTTGGTGCCTTTAGGAGAGTATCCAATCGGACCGTAAGCGGGCCTGTTGAGTGTCATGGGCCGGGCAGCGACATGATTGAACACTGTCGCTCATGGGCCAGGCCCATCTTTACAACGTCCTGGGAATAGTGGTTTCTAAAAATGTTTAGATGTTAAAATATTCATGAAAATGTCTTCTAAAAAAAGTTGATGTACAACATAAAAATACAATAGTTGATGGAGGCTTGGTACACTTTTTTCGCTTTTTACTTTTTCTTTTTTTTATATGTACTCCAATTTTTATTGACCAAATTGTATATTTGGTGGAATTTTAGTTCGTGCAAAAGTTGTTCACAACATTTGTTCGTCCACTTTCAAAAAGATATTCATGATTTACGAAGAATATTAGTAACCATTAAAATGAATGCATAACATTTTTTAAAAAAATTAGATGTTATAAATATTCATGAAAATATAAAAATATGTTCGCATAATTGGAAAATATATGTCCGTACAATTAAAAATTATCCATGGCATATAATAAATGTCCAAACATTAAAAATATATGTTCATGAAATTTTACAAAAACATTCATGGAATATAAAATTCGGTTCGCATAATTTTTTTGAAATGTTCATAACATATAAAAATGTTTGTGCCATTTGAAAAAATGTTCATAAACACTTAGGAAATATTTTTCTCGTTAAAAAAAACTGTTAATGACATTTCAAAAAATGTTCGTTTTGTATATAAATAAGTTCAAATCGAAAATCCCTTTTGGAGGCTGAGCTCCAATGAGACCGTTTTTTGAAAAAGTCAAAATTCATCAGAATTCGTATTTTTACATTTCAAAAAATTCTGAAAAAAATAATAGATATACTTGGAGGCATAATGCACAAGTGTGTAAATTTTCAGGACGAAATACGTTGAAACGTGGGCTGTGCAAAAAAGACAAATCTGGGGCTTTTTAACACTTGATACTATTCATCCACTCAGGCTATGAATTTGTCTTTTTTATACAGATCGCATTTCAAGGTATTTCATCCTAAAATTTTACACACATACGCATAACATCTTTGTTTACTTGTACAAATTTTTTCAGATTTTTTTGAAACTGAAAAATTTGAATTTTGAATTTTTTCGAAAAAAGGCCTCCATGGAGGCCGAGAGCCAAAACGCCTCACTCAGTTCAAATGTGCATTTTAGAAATGTGTGATTAAAATATATGTTCAACATGAATCTGAAAATGTTGAACATGCATCTAAAAATGTTCAACATGTATACGAAAAGTATTCAAGGTGTAATAAAAAAATTGACATGTATTCGAAATAGAAAAAAGGGAAAAGGAAAAAAGGAGAAAAGGAAAAAAGAGAAAAGCTAAAGAAACAAAAGAAACCCGGTAAAAACCCATAAAGAAAAACACAGAGAAAAAAACACACATGGAATGGAAGGTTCATAAAATCAATCCAAACTGTAGATAGAACCTTCCTAAAACCTCTCGCACACAGGTTGTTGGACCGGTCCACTCGAGCGAACATGTTGGCGAGATTTGCTATGTCGCACATTAAGAGAGACCTAGTATTTGTGCTCGGCCTTGCCGCCTTGGTGGTATTTCACACAGAAAGATTAATGGATTGCACGAAGAAGATATTTTTAGGAATTTTTAGCACTATCATTATGTAGTAACTAAAGTCATTGTTCATCACAAAAGAAAACATATGCTTCAACATATATGGAGTATGAGTGGTCCAGCTTCACCAAGTGAATCTAGGACAAGTCTCGAGGGTTGTCAGTACACAACGCTTCCAGAAGCTCTCATACTAAACCCTAACAAGGTGAAAAAAATCACAAGTTGAATCTCCTGAAAGCTTCTTCCACTATTATCAAATGTGAGATACTAACATATTTCTAGTTGGATACCACTTGAGACTCTCACACATCAATATTTCACCGTCTTAGATAACAACAACATGATGTGGAGCGCATGACCTTAAACTGAAATAATCTCACCAAGGATATGGTGGAACCCTAACTTGAAAGAGATATGATGGTGGATTTGAACTTCACGAGAGGGAGCTTCCTATGCTCGATGGCTGATTACTTCCTTCAAATTCCCTACCCATCACCCGCAAAAAAAAAATTATCCCTACACATCATTCCTTATGTTTTCTATCTTCCCCAATGGAGATAGATCTTCCATTTTTTCCATTTCTTTTTGGTGGATGCTAGATGAAAGGCTAAACACCCCCCCCCCTCTCATGTGCAAAGTTTAAAAGCGCACATAGAACACAGCTCTAGTGTGTGGTGGGCTCTTGCACATATTTAAGCTTCATAGAAGGTTTTAAAGTTCATTGATCTCCTCACAACCCACATGTGAATAATAATTAGACGCCCCCACTCCAGCTCGAGCCTACCTCATGTTGGCGCAACGTCCCGGCCGTGCACTAGTCGATGACCTGGGGGAGGGGGGGGGGGGGTCCATCAGCTCAAGGGAGTAGGGGCGACCAAAAGCTCATAGCTCGCGAGCTTAATGAAAGCTCGATAGCTCTCCTCATTAAGTTTGTAGCTCGTTTCTTAATGAACAGAGTCAATCACCGATTTCAGCTCATTAAGCTTAATGAACGAGCTAACGAGTTTCATGAGCAACTCGTTAAGCTCGTTAGTAGCACACAACACATAATTTTGTCTTATGTGACAAAAAAAATTGTACCACTTTGGCCCATGTATTCACTCTAATCGACCCAACCAAGCCCATAGAAGACAACAAACTAGCGCACCTCCTCGTGTAGTCACCATCTTCTTCGTAACAACCATACATATATTCTTATCCCATAGGTCGTAACACACTATAGTCTGTTAACGAGCCCTCACGATCTTAACGAGCTTCAAATAAACAGAGTCGAGCAGGTTTTTCTGTTAAGCTTAACGAGCCAAGCAGCTCGTTAATCTAACCCTGCATAGGAGGAAGGAAGGGGCGGGGGTTGTCGTAGCTGGAATGGCAAGGCGGCCGCGGGGAGTGGGGGGGGGGGGGGTGGACGTCGGTACCGAAGTTGCGCTTGGTGGAGCGGCAGGGGAAGGAGAGAGATGCGCCAGTAGAGCCGAAAGTCCCTTTCTACTCCCGAGCTCATTAGAGTTCAGGTGAGCAGTAAATTTCGAAGAAAAAAATCAGCAACTTTTTGGATGTAAACTTTGACAAATGTTTTCAGTGCTTGCAAATTTTCATCCTGAAATAACATCTATGGAAGTCATGGCAAAAGAAAATTGCACTCCAAAATAGCATTTTTGTAGTGTCAATTTTGTTTTTTTTACCACGACTTCCACGAATGTTATTTCGGGATGAAAATTTACAAGCATTGAGAATATTTGTCAATGTTTGCATCGAAAAGGAAAATCAGATTTTTTCTGAATTGTTTTACTTTTTTTCTTCTGATTTAACTGTCTATTAGGGAGCATATGAGCTTGGGACTAGATAGTCCGCATCCCAGTTGAGCCTACTCTTTCCCACCAAAAAAAGGAGAGCCTACTGAACTGACTCCTACTTGATCAAACTATCACTACCCTCGTAAAGCTAATTTTAGCAGCAGAACAATGGAGGCTGCGCTTGCTTGCTTGGTCGTTGGGACGCAACATGTTGTGGCATTTGGAGGGTTAATTAGCTCACGTGAGCACGAACTTCTTTCTTAAACCCGGAAACAGTAAGCTCTCGCCGTGATTGAACAGTCAGAATCCTGGACGATCCGGGAACAGACAGGCTCGACGACGCTGGTCGGGGCCGTACCTTCTTAGATGGAGCACGTGGAGATCGACGGACGCAAGGCAGGATGAAGCTGCCCTCTGATGATATTCAGAAGATGCGAGACAGGAAAACAGCGAGCAGGTGCGTGCGTCCTGACAGGAGTCCGCCTGTCGTCGATGCGGATCCCAATTTTACAATTCCGAACGTACGATCGATCCCTTTGAACCATGCATCGTTCCGACACATGAGTGAGTAAGATATAAAGCGATCGATGACTCACACCCCAAACTCTCACACAACAAAACAAGTACGTAGTAGGCAGGCAGGCTCGGTTGTACTTGTACTCTAGTGTTTCTCACTGACCTGGTCTCCATGTGCATGCAGAAATGAAAAGCTCTCATCATCATCATCAGCTTTCAGGAGTAGTTAACTAATCAGATCGATCAGGTCCATGGATGATCCATGTGTTGCTTCCTTTCTTGCCTCCTTGCTTTCCCAAACAAAAGATTTTCCTAACCCTGTCGCCCATGCTCTCCATGGCCACCACAAGCATTCCTTGAGGCTCAAACCAGTGTCCCCCGCCATTTCCCTCCGGGGAGGGCACTGGTGGATCCGTGTCCTCTAATGGGACAAAGGCCAGCCATACGCACGAAGGTTCCTGCGTCCAATTTGTGCTTCTTGTCCTCAGCAGCAACATGCTAATGAGAGAGAGAGAGAGAGAGAGAGAGAGAGAGAGAGAGAGAGAGAGAGAGAGAGAGAGAGAGAGATTAGTATATACTCCACCATGTTGCAGTGTTACCATGCATGACTGCTTGCCAGTTGCTACTACTACTACTACTAGTTAAGTGTCAACTGGTTATGGTTGGAGTGGCAGGAGTCAGTGTGAACCCTGCATGGCTTGCAACTCGTGCTTCTTCGATCTGGTGCCTTCTCAAGTTCTGATGCGTCAGTGAAGCAGGGTGATCTTGCCCGGTCGGTAGGTTCAACCATACATGAATGACGGGATCCGCACACTAAAAAATGAATTGGGTTCAAGTGTCCCCCCGTTTCTTGTAACTGACAGCGTGGTTATTTGAGACCATGGTCAAACCATTGATCCTTGCGACAGTCCTCGTCGAAGAGAAAAGTTTGCAGTGGCATAGCAGCAATTAGATCGACTAGTGGAATGCCCGTGCGTTGTCACGGGCTTTTTGAAAAAAAAAATGCTACACATGAAGCTAAAATAACCGAGAACAATGCACGATCTCAGATATCACACATCTTACATCCTTGGTTCTCATCTAGCACGCTTCTTCAACCAAACTTGGAAAGCCAAGTACTCTCTGAATGAAAAAGAAACAACACTCAATTTATATATGATCACATAGGCGCATGACTCAAATTCTAAAGTACTACTAAACTTATTGTTGTATCAATTCTTTTTTTAATTGATCGTTTTGCATTAATTATTTTGTCAAACGTTATTCTTTAATCTTGTTCTTATTCTTTAATCTTTTTTCTTTAGTTTTGTTTCACTCCTGTAAGAAACTCTTGTAGTCATCCAAACTTCATACAAGAGTTGCTAATCTGCATATTCTTTAGTAGCTTTGCCACCACATCAAACAGCTTCTCGGTCACTCTAGTCTGAATGTTGTGATAACACACTCACATGAAGAAAATCATGTCGCATGTCATGTTTTAAGAAGCTATTGAAACAAGGTTGTGTGGAGCTCGTTACATGCCTTGCAAACCTAGCTCGATACCAACTTTTCTTTGAACATGGCCCTATTTGCTGAGCTTAAATGAATCCTGTTGAAATTCACAAAATAAATGTCCTTGCATGATCCACAATTTCACATCCTTTGAGGATTCTCGCCAGGAAGATGCAATTGAACTGTGGCTTGAATACGAGTGTCATAAGTAATACACATTATCTTCCACTTATTGTATTGTTGCACAGGAGTACAAAAAAATTAAACAACAGAGCTTAAAACAAAGACCTTTTTCTTCAGAACCTTGTTGTCAATCAGGTTGTAAAAGAAACAATTTTGTTCTATGTATTTCAGAACTTTGCGATATCTAACTGAAATTTGCATTACGAGACTATGAAATTCAGATGTGTTAGGTAGTTACATTCTATTGTTGACCGTACGACAAAGTAGACATTATGTTAGTTATAGTTTGTGTTCAATAATTAACTGGAAATTTAAAAAGATCTAGTAAAAAAGAGAATTATGTCATTGCATAGGTCACAAAGGCCATTTTCAAAATGTACCACATCACACAGTAAGCTAATATGAATTACCACAATCTTTGGATAAATTAAGAAAGCTCGACTCATATACTAAAACCACATAAAAAACATATAATCATGTCTTCTTCTGAATAAAAATATTGTAGTACACATCAGATTCAGTTATTGTGACCACTATCAATATTTATCTTCTAGAGAAAATATTTATATTCCCAGTTATTGTGACTGCTATTAGTATTTATCTTCTAGAGCAAATATTTATATCCCCAGTTATTGTGACCGCTATCAATATTTATCTTCTAGAGCAAATATTTATATCCAGAGAAGACATACATTTGCAAGTGTTTATTGCTGCCAAAACCTACGCTAAGCTAAAATAAGTAGACATGGCATAAAATTCGAGATGGGCATATAGCACAACAAAGGTGCAGAGGCCAGCTCACCTCTTTTTCGGAGAAAAATTAACTTGATTGCTCCTACTTTCGGTAGGCAACATCTATGCTACTACATAACTAAGAGAACGATGAAAAATGACAGATGATCGCTCGATGAACGATGCACATTTTTTACATCGCTTCACTGATTTAAAGAATGAATTGTTGCTTTGTTCGCCATGCAAAGAATTTTTTTTATGCAAACAACATAGGGCGACTAACCACCTAAACCTGCATTACTATAAAGCAAGTGGTACATGTAACGCGTTACAACTGCCAGGGACTCGCTCTGATATTGATATGATGATCATCAAATTGAGGCTAAGACCTGCATGAAAAAGCTTAACGAGAATCATGGACAAACAGAGCAAAGACGGGTTGGGACCCATGCAACTTAATTGGATACCGATTAAAGGGCCCCTACTCTATATCTATCTGAATATATTTTTAGGTGACAAACACCAAACTATGGAAGAAAAAAAGCAGTAACAGGCACCGCTCCCTCCCCTCCCGCGTTGCCCCCGCAGGCGACGGGGAGGGAACCCTAGCCGCCGCCGGCCTCCTACCCTCCTCCCGCCCCCTCCCTCCCCCGCCGCCGCCACAGAGCGCGCCCAGGCAAAGCCTGGCCGGCGCTGGCGGCGGCGGGCCTTCTCGTCCCCTCGCGTGTGGCGCCGGTGTGGGCCGCGTCCATGGGCCAGGGCACCGCGGTTGGTGGGTCGCGGCGGCGCGGCGGGTCTCTGCCGACGACGGCGGTAGGTGGCTCCGTGGCGCGTCGGGCTGCTCGATGGAGGGGCGTGCTTGCTGCTGCCTGCGCCAGATCTGGCGCTGGGAGTCGTGGGCGGCGCGGGCCATGGGCGGCGCGGGGCCGACGGCCTCTGTGAGTCCTGGACGGCGGTGGCGGACGGCGGTGGTGGCCCGGTGAGGTTCGGTGGCGGCGGTTCCTGCTGGCCGCTGCTGGAGGTCCCGGGGTGGCGGGGCGTGCTTGGGGAGGCGGCGTTGGACCCTGGCGGATCTGCATCGGGGGCTCCTCCGTCCGTTGTCTCATGGGCGACGCGGGCTGTGGCGGCGCGGGCCGGCTGTCGCCGGTGGCTTCGGGTGCCGGTGGTGGTGCGGCGTGGTGGTGTGCCCTGTCGGGAGGGTCCGGCGGTATGGCCGTGGTGACCGGCTTGACCGGGGTGCAGGTGGAGCGGGTCCGTGGGGGCGGCGGCGCTCTGTGGTGGCCGTGCCCCATCGACGGCGCAGCGTGGAGGATGTGATCCTCCTTCTCCTCGGTCTAGAATGGCTATGATCGGGGGCGCGTGCTCGGGAGGATCTGATCGGGGCCCGAGGCGTGTCGGAGTTGCTGCTCCGGGTA
Source organism: Elymus sibiricus (assembly GCA_039707655.1). Taxonomy (NCBI): domain Eukaryota; kingdom Viridiplantae; phylum Streptophyta; class Magnoliopsida; order Poales; family Poaceae; genus Elymus; species Elymus sibiricus. Next base: position 62,738,355 of record CM077665.1, read on the forward strand.
GGTGAGATTAGGCTCGATTCGGGATGTACCCGCGGTCGGCGAGGTCCCTCCCTCCGTTGGTACGGTGGTCGTTGGTGGTGGTCGGGACTTCACGATACTGTCGGACAACTCAGAGTCGAGGGCCACGGACATGGCATTGTCTGAGTGTACTCGGCGACGGCCGTCGGGAATCACGGAGGTGTGTCTCCCCCAGTCCACCGGGATTGGTTGGGGACACAGGGCTGGGCCCCTACTGTGGTGGCGCCGGACCAACCTCCGTGGCTCATGCCGGGCTAGGAGTGAAAGATGTGGACTTTCGCTCCTCCTACCATGGCTGGTACTCTGTGATGTGGGCAGTGGGTGAGGTCCTGGACTTGGACGCCGGAGCGGCGGCTCCGGAGGGTGGGTCGCATGGTTGGCTCCCCGGCGGGCGCCATGTTGGCGGTGGTGGCTTCCTTCTTGGTCGTGCGGGCGACGAGAGGGGTAGCAGTTGGTGGCTCGGGCGCGCCCTCTGCTGGACGTCGCCCAGATCTGGATCTGGGGTCTGGGCACGCCGCGTTTGCCCTAGGGCCTTGGTGACTTTGGATGGGGTGCCGAGCGAAAGTTCCGTGCTTTTGCGCCGGCGACGGCGACGCTTGCGGGCGCCGTTCTCTTCTTGAAGACGTCGCTGTGGATCTCCTCTCCCCGTCAGAGTTCCGGGTGAAGACCCTTGCCCGGTGGGGCTAGGCAGCGACGACGCTCTGCGCCGTTCTCCCTCTTGGGGGCGTTGTCTAGGAGCTTAGGGGTCCTAGGGTGTTTCGTGATTGTGCTCCATTCTTCCTGTATTCTTCTTCGGGTGCGTTGTTGCTGCTTCGTGATCCGGCTAGCCTAGGATCTGCTTTGTAAGAGGGTCATCTCACCACCATGTATCGTTCTGCTGTGTACTTTGTTCGGTTTGTGCCTTTATCTATAAAGGGGGGCGAAAGCCTGTTTCGAGAGACCTTGATGCATCAGATCATAAACTTATACCGTAGGAAAAATCTATGAATGGAATATACAGATTGGTAAAAACTAAAACATGGATTGCACTACCATTGTCTTGATGATATTTATGTACACATCATTATTTTTAGAGAGTAAGAAAACTCATCATTTATTCACAACAAATAGCTAATCTGTTGCATATATCATGGTTTGAAAAGGTTGTTCACAATCTACCTGGTCGTATTATCACGTATGACTAAAAAAGTCCCATTTTCACATAGCATAACATAATTGTTGTTTCCCATTTAGTAAATTGGAAGTACACCAAATGTATGAAGTAGAACACAAATGTATGAACCAAATGTATGGACAAAGCGGCCGCTAGGATGGAGATATGAACATCAAATCAACTATAAATATTTCCCAGTATTAATATTTGACAACATTTCTACTAAATAAGGAATAATTATTTCTATCAATCAGCAGAAGCAAACAACTGAAAGAACATAGTTATCTCATTTCAGTCCTTACAGTGACACACCAATTTGATCAGAGAAGACTATCTATAAAAATGTAGGACAACCCATGCCTTGGCCTCACCTTCGCACCCCAGCCTCGGTTTTGAAAGCCTGCAAAGCAGTCGAGAGATGGGAGTAAACACAATGTTCTGCAATCAAATGAGAGAGTCAGGAAGGAATTAACATTGTTGTCATGCTCCCCTGCTCAGGCCATCTCGGTGCAGCCACATCTCGTTCAGAAAAAAAGCAGTAGCAACAACACCCAATCCCCACCGAGATATCTCACTGCCTAGTGCCCCTTCTCTTCTCTACACATCACCACTCCTCACCATCCAGCGCCGCTCCTCCTCCATCTTTATCCTCCTTTCTAACTTACCACCCAGCACACTGCTCCTCATCTTCTACATCCATCGCCCACAAGTGGCTTGCATCACCCCGCCCCCAGCTCCCTCCTATCGACGCATGGCCACACTCCACCCGCACCCTCGTTGCGACGCCCGTGCTCCAACCGCACTTATAAAGCCGCCTGGAGAGTTCAGGCTCCGTTCCTCTTCCCCGACCGTGACAAGGGTGAAGCTTCCGCCCCGTGCTCCCTAGTGACACAACTGAAAGAAGATAATTATCTCATTTCAGTCCTTATAGTGACACAACTGAAAGAAGATACTTATCTCATTTCCGCGCGTGATTCATCCTCCTACTATCCAGAACGGGGCCATCACATACTCCCTTCCCCTCCTTCACAACCAAGCAACCGCCACATCCTCTTCCACCCAGCCTCAACCGTGGCACGCGGATCGAGCACTAATGTGCGCGCGCCGCGCCGACTGCCGGATCCGACACAGATGCGTTCGGTGGCTCCTCCCTTCCCTGATTTACGGGCGAAGCCCTGCTGGGCATGCAATACCCTATCGATCAATGGGGTGGGGGAGGCTAATGAAACGAAACCACAACGTACTCCCCTTTAATAGTAGAAGATATATGGATTTTTTTAATTATAAATTCTTGATCAACCAATATTCAGCACCTGGGGAGGTGGGCCAACAAATAAAGCCTAAATGCTATAAAACGAAAATAGGAAGGCCTATACGGAAACAAAATCAAGCATTTGTTCCCACTGGATGTACATATTTTAAGCACGGGCACTTCAACGGCGGTACATGAACGGCGGCCGGTAGGCATAGAAAACAACAAGATTCTAAACTTCATAGAAAACACAAGATCACCCTTCAATCTGAGTATAAAAGGGTCTCATTCAGATCCAGAACTATGATAAAAGACATGTTTTTAGGAGGTAGATCTAGAAGGAGTTTTCCTGATGACGGTTAAAGTACATATAGTTGTTAGTATCGCAAGGAGCGTACATTTGACAATATACAAACTGGTTCACCAATAACAAAAAGTCTACCCTTTTTTACTAACCTGAATTTGATCTTCGATTTGGTATTTGACTTCAAGTACTAGTAGAAAACAGGGCACTAGTCCCGGTTCCAGAGGGCCTTTAGTCCCGGTTCTGGAACCGGGACAAACCAAACGGGACTAATGCCCAAAACCTTTAGTCCCAGTTTGCTTACGAACCGGAACCAAAGGGGCTCCACGTGGCCTCTGGGGGGCGCCCAGGCAGGAGGACCTTTAGTCCCGGTTGGTAACACCGACCGGGACTAAAAGGCAGTCACGCGTCAGCACCTGCCAGGCACTGGGGTTTTTGTTTTTTGTTTTTTTTTGAAAGGGGGGGGGGGGGTTTAGGGGTTTTCCTATTGTGTTTCCCCCTTTTATTTTTGTGTTTACCATTTTTATTTTACGCTTTTCATTCAACTTGACGCTAGCTACTACATATAGCAATGAAGGAACCATTACACAACATCATCATGATCAATATATAGAGAGAAGTGACCTCTCTTTCTCCGTGCTTGGTCAAACAATATGCAACAAGTTTTCGTAAATCTATTCGACACTATTACATATAGTACACGTTCATGCATATATACAATATAACATCTCTTACGATCCTAACGTCGTCTATTACCAACATCGCATTCGACATCCTTATGGTATTCTCCGTCTTTAGGTATGACATGCTCAACAAAGAATCCCGCCAATTCCTCTTGAATTGCTCGGATGCGATCAGTTGGTAGGAGTTCGTCCCGCTTACGCCAGATCTAATTTAAAGAAGGGGGTCAATATATGAATGAAACTCAACACAATTGATGGTAATAAAATAAAAATGTGAATATTATTTACGTACTTCAAATTGTTGTAAAGATATGCCCCGGCCCCGCTCAGAGGTCGAGTGGCGAATGAACTCGCAAACGTAGTAGGCACATAAATTAGTCCCGGATGCCTGCAACAAGCACTTTACGAGAATAGAGTTCAATCAAAATGATAACCAAGCATGATAATGGTATTGAAACTAGCATCAATGAGAGATGTGCGGTACTAGAGTAGTACTTACTTTGGGCTGTACAAATTGCAGCTCCGGTTTCCAGCTGACACCCTTAACCTTTTTGGTGAACTTTTTCCAAACCCTGCCCGGTAAAGAAAATGATTACTTGATATCAGAAAATGAATGAAAGTTGCCGATATGGTGCGATAATGATTGAACTTACTTCTGAAGCATTTGCCTCATGTTCGTCCACTCCTTAGGGTCTTTACGTCTCGAGTCCAAGACAGTTACTTTTCCCTCTTCAAGCTGAATGTCTAGCAGAATAAAGTGGAAACTGCGTACGCATAACTCGTTAATTGCACTTAACCTCGAGTAAGCGAAACAGAATGTGCACAAGATAGTAACACTCACTTGAAGTTGTAAGGAAATAGTATTTCCTTTCTGGTTTGTTGTCCAAGTAACGCCTTTAGCAAGTTGTTCTCTGTTTCGGCGGGAAAATCTCATAACGTAGGTTCATTTATGAAATTTGGGTCAATGAACCCAATGTCATAGATTTGTTGTTGTTTGCATTCGAGGGTCTTCAATCTGCATAATATAGTGTGAGGATAATTAATACATGCAATGAACGAGCTGAGCTAGAGACTTAATTACAGAAAAAAATACTTACAGACAATAGAAACTGACGATAGTTTTGTCGAGTTCCTTTTGATTGTATAACTGAAATATTTCTTCAAATTCAACGAACAACACCTGCTCTCCATTGAAGAAGTGCTCCATCTTTAATTCCCACAACGATATTGTCGGTCCCGTCCTTGTAGGCTTTCAAGTACCATTCATGCAATCGTCGCATCATCGTTGGTAGACGGTCGAGCTCCTCACGTGTGACGAGAGGCTTCCCGTTCGCGTATTTTAAGGTTTGTACTACCTCAGCCGTTTCAAACTGTACCGAGTCGGGTAAATAATCATCAGCAGTGATAGCAAGACCAGTGTCCGCTTTCTCTGGATCATTAGCGATATCGGTAACCACCTTGAGCGGAGGACACGATTGCAGTTCTTGTTCGCCGAGCTGGGGAATTGTTTTCCCACTTCTTGAGCCACTTCTACTTAAGCTTCCCGACCGCCTCGCTTGATCATATTTCTTTTCAATACATCGGTCATAGTTTGATGGCGGCGGAGGCGGTGGTGGTCGCCTAAGGGCATCCAGAGTTCGCTTTGCTTTCACCGGATCTATTTTCTCCTCTTCGGGTGGGTGTTTCGGTGTGAGCTGACGTTTCACATCGGCATCCACGATCTCGTCGAGTTCCTCCTCAGACCTCTCGTAGGGTAACTTGGGAAGAGGCTTGAGGCTTGGGCCGTATCTGAATCTCCTCTGTTTCGTACTGCTGCTAGCCGCCGGAGCGGCGATGCCTCTCTTCCGCTGTTGCTTAGGCGGCGGAGGAGGCGGAGTTCGATGACGCGGCGGAGACAGCTGAGGCGGAGTAGGATTCTGCTGAGGGGCCTCCTCCGTCGGAGTCCGCTGAGGCGGCGGAGACGGCTGACGCGCCGGAGACGGCTGACGCGCCGGAGACGACTCAGGCAACGGAGACGGCTGACGCACCGGAGACGGTTGACGCACCGGAGACGGCTGACGCACCGGAGACGACTCAGGCACCGGGGCCTCCTCCGCCTGAGTCTGCTGAGGCGGCGTCCAGTATGGAAGCACGATGTGTTCCTTTCTCCATAGACAGGTAGTCCTTAAGGCATATCGAAGAAGAAGCTCCCCTTCACCTGTAGGGTACTCAAGCTCCAGCCCATCAAATTCGTCCATTATTTCATCCACCCCGACAATAGCAAAGCCAGCTGGAACCGGAGTGCAATGGAAAGTTGCATCAGGTCGAGGAGGTAAGACAGAGCCGACCGCCGCCTTAAAGGTCAGGTTATGGCATTTTGCCATTAGCACACAATGTTCATTATGCGTGATACCATCCACGGGGTAGCGAGGAGCCGTGCTATCAGGATGAACGAGCTCAGTGGAAGTCACGCTGCTTCTCCGCTGAGATGGTGGGGTAGCATCGTGGGTAGTCTCCAATGAAGGATCTTCGTGCCGCTGAGATGGTTGGCCGGTAGCTCGCTGGCTCTCAAGTGCCTCTAGTTTCGCTAATCTTTCATTCAACTTCTGCATTTCGCTTGCTTTCTCTTTCTTCTTTCTCTGTCGGCTTCTGTAACCAGCGCTGTCGGGAAACCCAACCTTTCACGGAACGGAGCCTGATGTGCCTCGTGTTCGTCCAGGGTGTTCAGGATTCCCGAGGGCAAATGACAGCTCGTCCTTCTCTCTGTCGGGAACGAACGTCCCTTCCAGCGATTTCTTGATTGTTTCCTCAAGCTTTTTGAATGGTATTGCAAGTTGAGCTTTCGTCCAGACACACTTCCCTGTTTCTGGGTCCAAAGTTCCCCCAACCCCGAAGAACCAAGTCCTTGCCCGATCTGGCCAGTGCAATGTCGCTGGTTGGACATCTTTAGCAAGCAGGTCTTGCTCAGCTTTGTCCCACGTAGGCCGGGCTTTTCTGTAGCCACCTGACCCCGTAACATGGTGATACTCCTTCCTTGCGGCATTTTTCTTATTTGTAAGTGACCTATTCTTAGCCTTCTCCGATTTCTTGTAGGCCACAAATGCGGGCCAGTGATCTCTCATCTTCTCATATTGACCTCTGAATTCTGGAGTCTTGTCTTTCTCGACAAACTTCCTGTTCAATACTTTCTTCCAGTTCTTGAATAGTTCTGCCATCTTCTTAAGAGCAAACGCCCTGACCTTTCGCTGTATAACTGGGTTATTTGGATCCTCCTCTGGCGGTAGACTGAAATTTCTCATCTGATTGGTCCAAAGATCATCTTTCAGTCTATCGTTGACATAAGGAACTTGAGGGTCCTTCTTCTTATTCCATTCTTGGCAGCTGATCGGGACGATGTCCCTAACAACCACTCCGCACTGATGTATAAATTTGTTCTTGGTCCGGTAGGGAGCAATCGGTTGGCCTTCTAGAGAGACTTCTTCGATCGTGAACCTTTCTTGCGCGTCCAACCTTCTCATCGGGCCTCGTCTCCTTACCGAAGTGGAGCTCGATCCGGATGGCTAATTAAAAGAAGAAAGAAGCGTTAATATATGTACATACAAAAAAATTAATGCATCTAGTCAGCAGAGGATTAATTAATATATACCTTGCCGGACTTTGAAGCAGTTATGGATCCCTTCTCCATTCGATCACCGGAGCCGTCATGATCTCCTTCGTCCCCAGTTCGATCACCGGAGCAGTCATGATCTCCTTCCTCCTCACCGGAGCCACCATCCTCTCTTTCCTCACCATCGATCTCGTTGAGAAACGACAAGCAGGTGAGATCGATATCACCTCCCTCTCGTATTATATCCCCCAACAACTGTTCTTTTTCTAAGTCTCTGTCCGCCATAGTTTCTGCAAATATTACAACGTGGCAATATACAACCATGAGAGATGGATTAGTGGGAAACATCATGCAAAGTTCACAAGTTTTATAACAGTCAGTTTCAGACGATCGTCGAGGACTCCTCCCCCCTCATGTCTGATGAGTCGCCCTATCTTTCGAGAGGGGATACTTTGCGGACCGCCTCTCTCATGGTCGTTTGTAGTGAAGGCTGAATGGCCCAATATGCTTAGCGTAGTATTTTGACGGGGATGGTGGGTTTCGGGTTCGGGTATTACTGAAACGGGTTTGAACCCGAGACCGCCTCTCTCATGGTCCTCGAGGATACTTGCGGACCCCCACCCCCCTCATGTCGAAGTTATCATTCTACGAACATATGAAAATTCTCAAGTGCATTATGTTCATATGGTGGGACTGGCAACCTACGAAGCACCGATACAGCGACATTGATACAGTGATACGGGTACGGCGATACGGGATACGGCAATTTCTAAAAACAGCAATAAGGCGATACGGTAAACATATATAAGTAATAATAAAATGACATGGATTGTCTCATTTTAAAAATCTCACCGTGGGGGATACGGCATAGTAAACATATATAAGTAATAATAAAATGACATGGACTGGACATTGATACGGTAAACATATACGGTAAACATATATAAGCAATAAGGCGATACGGGATACGGCAATAAACAAGAACTCTCAAAAAGCAACAAGCCATCAGCATCAACATGCAAGCCATGTTCAATGGGCTCACTGTGGGGGCAGGGGCCGGCGCGGCGACGTCGAGGCCGGCAGGGGCGCGGCGTCGTCGAGGCCGGCAGGGGTGCGGCGACGGCGACGGGGCAGGGGGAGGCGACGGCGGGGAAGGGCGAGGCGACGGCGACGGCGGGGCAGGGCGAGGCGACGGCGACGTAGGGGCAGGGCGCGGTGACGGCGATGACGACGTAGGGGCAGGGCGAGGCGACGGCGACGGCGGGCCAGGCGACGGCGACAGCGGGGCAGGGCGAGGCAACGGCGACGGCGACGACGACGAAGGGGCAGGGGCGCGACGACGGCGGGGCAGGGCGAGGCGACGGCGGGGCAGGGCGCGGCGACGGCGACGGGGAGGAGGGCGCGCGAGGAGGTCCAGCGCCGGCGACGGTCAGCGGGCTCGGGGACGGCAGGGCGACGGCAAAATCCGGCAGCCTGGCGGCGTCGATGTCGTCGTCGGCGCCGATGAGAGAAGAAACTGCAATGGATTGGAAAAACTGCTAAGTCCCGCTTATATAGCCCCCCCTTTAGTCCCGGTTGGTGGCTCCAACCGGGACTAATGCCCCCCTTTAGTCCCGGTTGGTGCCACCAACCGGGACTAAAGGTCAATTTTCAGCAGCCCAAAGGACTAAAGGGCGGGAAGCAGGGACCTTTAGTCCTGGTTGGTGGCTCCAACCGGGACTAAAGGGGGGCATTAGTCCCGGTTGGAGCCACCAACCGGGACTAAAGGGCTGTGCTTCCCGTACCAAAAGTTTAGTCCCACCTCGCTAGTTGAGAGGGGCTCGGAGTGGTTTATAAGTGCTGCTGCCGGTGCCCTCTCGAGCTCCTCTCTAATGCAGGCAGTACATGCCTATTTGACGCCCTGTTGGGCCTGCTAGCACTGCGAGCCTGCATCCTGGCCCATTTGTAGGGTTTCTAGTCGTATGCAGGCCGTTGTGCCTAGTAGGCGGGCCTTTTTTTTGCACATATTATGATTTTTAATGTTATTTTTTGCATATGTTATTTTTAGTTATATAATTTTAGTTGCATAAATTTTATATAATTTTAGTTGCATAAGTTTTATTTTTTATTGGTTCTTTTTAGTTGATTCCTTTTGCTATTAGAGTTTTATAAAAGCTTTTTAGTTTCTATTAAAGCTTGTAACAAAATATACTTTATGAAAATTCATTTTACTATTATAGTTTTTAACTCAAGATTTTTTTCTGCATTCAATATGCACCATTCAAAGCCACATCATCACTTTTCAACCCTTTTCTGACTTCATTTGCTATTTTTCATGCATTTCATAATTTTTTTTGAGCTAAGATGACCCTGAGATTGAAAAGCACTGCAAATGAACTCTGAAATGGTTGAAAATTGGCATGGTATCATAATTTCACCCACGTAGCATGTGCTAAAAGTTGAGAGGGTTACGGCAAAAACTGGATGCACTTCGTGTACGAACTGGACAATCTCTTTCGAAGTGTCAGGGTTTTGGACGAAAACTCTTCTGTTACAAAAGGATTTCAATTTTTTAAACATATTTGAACTCAAGACTTTTTCTGCATTCAATATGCACCATTCAAAGCCACATCATCACTTTTCAAACCTTTTCTGACTTCATTTGCTATTTTTCATGCATTTCATGATTTATTTTGAGCTAAAATGACCCTGAATTGAAAAGCGCTGCAAATGAACTCTGAAATGGTTGAAAATTGGCATGGTATCATAATTTCACCCACGTAGCATGTGCTAAAAAGTTGAGAGGGTTACGGCAAAAACTGGATGCACTTCGTGTACGAACTGGACAATCTCTTTCGAAGTGTCAGCGTTTTGGACAAAAACTCTTCTGTTACAAAATGATTTCAATTTTTTTAAACATATTTGAACTCAAGACTTTTTCTGCATTAAATATGCACCATTCAAAGCCACGTCATCACTTTTCAAACCTTTTCTGACTTCATTTGCTATTTTTCATGCATTTCATGATTTATTTTGAGCTAAAATGACCCTGAATTGAAAAGCACTGCAAATGAACTCTGAAATGGTTGCAAGTTGGCATGGTATCATCATTTCACCCACATAGCATGTGCTAAAAAGTTGAGAGGGTTATGGCAAAAACTGGATGCACTTCGTGTACAAACCGGACAATCTCTTTCGAAGTGTCAGGGTTTCGGACGAAAACTCATCTGTTACAAAAGGATTTCAATTTTTTAGTTCATTCTTTTTAACAAATAAATACTTTGATAATTTTAGTTAATATCATTTTGATTCTTTTTAGTTCATTCTTTTTAGTTAATGTTTTAGTTGATTCTTTTTAGTTCATTCTTTTTAGTTAATATTTTAGTTGATTCTTTTTAACAAATAAATACTTTGATAATTTTAGTTAATATTATATTTAACTGCAGTGATATTCTAGATCAAAGCCATTATCAGAATAGTTGTGGAGAGAAAGTCTTCACTTTTTCTTCGCGTGTGTCCCTTGCTTATTGCGCCGTAACCATGGATAATCTTCATCACATACATCACAATGCTTCAGAAAGCTTGCTCACATCATACTAAATATTCTTACACACAAACCGTACTTAAACAGGGACATAATAGAAATAATAGTTCAGATATCCATTACAGAAAGTACTGCATAATTGAAGATACCAATCCTACTCTTCCGGATTGCAAACCTACTCGTCCGAATCAGGAGACCCCCAAGCACTACATAATAGAGATAAAAGTGTTCGCTATTGCAAACACTACTCGTCGTCCGGATCAGAATACCCCCAAGCAGGAGATACTAGCGGTACGAGGTGACGCTGCCCATAATTGAAGATTCCAATCCTGCGGTACAACTCGTATGCAACGTACCCATCTATTGCTGCATACTCAATGTTGATAGGGTCAAGTGGGGTCTTCTCCCAATGTTGGTGCCCTGACTTGGGGAATTTTGTCTTCATATCAGCGTAGTCCTCGTCGATTAGGGCGGCTGCCATATCAGCCATTGAAGTCTTGTCATGCTCAAGCCTGAACCTGCCCTGAAGATCAATGTGGCATTCAGCTAGTATCTCAATACCACAGGTGCGCCTCATCTTGATCTTGTCATTCGTTATATCAACGCTAGCAAAATATATGCCGCTGCGAAGGAACTCCATGAGTTTTGGACAGTGCTTGTCACTACTGCAACAACAAAATGGAACAAATGTGTTAAATACTGCTGCAACAAGTATATTTTAGAACAAGTATAATAAGAATCATAATAAGTATATTTTAGAACAAGTATAATAAGAATCATAACAAGTATATTTCGGCACAAGTATAATATAAGAATCATAACAAGTAATAAGAATCATATAATTAACAAGTATAATAAGAATCATAACAAGTATAATTCGGAACAAGTATAATAAGAATCATAACAAGTATAATAAGAATCATAGCAAGTTTCCTATTCCTATGCATTTCCTATCCTATGAATCAAAAGAAGCCCCTAAACTATGACATGTTCTCCCACGATGGCCAATATGCAACTACAAGGAAAATTCTTATGCAATTTTTCTATCCTATTCCTATTCCTATGCAATTTTCATAATCCTCCTATTCCTATGCAATTTTCTATTCCTATGCAATTTTCCTATGAATAAAAGAAAAGCCCCAATTTTCCTATGAATCAAAGAAAAGCCCCAATTTTCCTATGCATTTTTCCTATGAATCAAGGAAACTATGACATGTTCTCGACATTCCCAATTCTCCTATTCCTATGCAATTTTCCTATCCTATGAATCAAAGAAAAGCCCCAATTAAAACTATGACAAGTTTCGTATTACCTTGCCCACTAGAAGACCATGACATGTTGCTTCAAACAAAGTTGGACGACGGCAACATTGCGACCATCGACCGTGTACTCGAGATCGAGGCCCATGAACTTGTGTTTCTCCTCTTGAAGCCATTCCTCGAACATGGAAAGAAAACCCTCGACTTTGGCGCTGTCGTTCGTGTAGACGACATGGAGATTGGTCGTGCCATGTGCGAGCACGTTCCCGTAGCGAGTTCGTGGATTCATGGTGGAGGATGGGGAAGAAGAGAGGAGAGGGAGACGAACAGAAATGGAGGCCGGTCGCGTTACACTACTAGAAAAAAGGCTGTTAGTGGCGCACCAGTTTTTGCTATTAATGGCGCACTATAGGTGCGCCACTATTAACACGCCATTATTAACAAATAGTAATGGCGCACCTCTGGTGCGCCATTAGTAATCCAAATACTAGTGGCGCACCACCTGGTGCGCCATTACTAACACTTCAGGTGCGCCACTGGTAATAGAGGACAGTGCGCCACTACTAACACCCATGATGCGCCATTGCTATTTTTTTTGCGATTTTATTTTGCGATTTTTTTTTGAATTTCGTTCTGGTTTGCATCTTGGTACGTTCTTTGTGCCGGGAGGAGGAGGGACTGTGAGGAGGAAGTAGAGGAGGAAGGAGAGGAGGCAGAAGAAGAGGGAGGAGAGGAGGGAGGAGGAGGGAGGAGAGAGGAGAGGAGGAGAGGAGGAGAGGAGGGAGGAGGAGGGACCGTGAGGAGGAGGGACCGTGAGGAGGAGGGAGGAGAGACCGTGAGGAGGAGGGATTGTGAGGAGGAAGGAGGAGGGAGGAGAGAGGAGGGAGGAGGAGGTCACCGGAGAAGAGGAGGAGGAGGAGGAGGTCGCCGGAGAGGAGGAGCAGGAGGAGGAGTTCGCCGGAGAGGACCGTGAGGAGGAGGTCGCCGGAGAGGACCGTGAGGAGGAGGTCGCCGGAGAGGACCGTGAGGAGGAGGGAGGAGGAAGGAGGAAGGAGGAGGAAGGAGGAAGGAGGAGAGGAGGAGGAGGATAGAAATGTGTGGAGGAGGGGGGAAGTGGATAAGGGTAGTGGGGGTAGGTGGGCGTTTTGAAACTGTCCAGACTTAGTAATGGCGCACCTAGGTGTGGTGCGCCATTGCTATGTACCTTAGTAATGGCGCACCTAGGTGTGGTGCGCCATTGCTATGTACCTTAGTAATGGCGCACCTAGGTGTGGTGCGCCATTACTATTTTTATTTTTATTTTAATTTTGAAGGCGGGAAAATAGTAGTGGCGCACTATGCACTGGTGCGCCATTGCTAACTTTTTTTATTATTTTTTATTTTTTTTGCCTCCAGATCTTAAAATGGCTGTAACTTTTTTTTCTGTTAGGTTTTTGAGGATTCTAAAAAATCGATAACGGCATAGCCCGTTAAATTCGGATGTAACTTTTCGAGTAGATGCTTTTTCATATAAAAAACTTTTTCATCGGAGGTCGTATGCAAAAGTTACGACCATTTTACCGAAACACGGCGGCCTTTTGCAAAAAAATTCAAAATTCATGTTTGTTAATTTTTCTAACAACTAGAACACATAACACATGGGCATCTATTTTTTTGAATCTTTTATCATTTTCTTTTATTTATTTTTAAACTGAAAAGGCGATCCGGGGGGGGGGGGGGGGGGGGGTTGTGTGTGTGTGTGTTTGTGTGTGTGTGGTGGGGGGTGTGTTTGTGTGTTTGTGTGTGTGTGGTGGGGTGTGTGTTTGTGTGTGTGTGAGACGTTAGTAATGGCGCACCCTCTCTGGTGCGCCATTGCTAACCCTAGCAATGGCGCACCAGGGAGGGTGCGCCATTACTAACCTCACACACACACGCACACCCCCACCAGACATAGCAATGGCGCACCACACCTAGGTGCGCCACTACTATGTACCTTAGTAATGGCGCACCTAGGTGTGGTGCGCCATTGCTATGTCTGGTGGGGGGGGGGGAGGATGGACAAAAAAAATAGCAATGGCGCACTGCTCAAGTGGTGCGCCATTAGTAAAAAAATAGCAATGGCGCACCTGATTCTGGTGCGCCATTAATGTCTATATTAGCTATAGCCGTTTTTCTAGTAGATACTGTAGCGTTTCCCATGTATGATCTCGCGCGGAACAACTTCCAAGGCGCCGGATTTGAACGGTTGGGATCCACGAACCGGGACTAAAAGGGCTCGCGCCAGGCGAACGGTTGCCACCACCCCTTTAGTCCCGGTTGGTGTCACCAACCGGGACTAAAGGTCCCGTTCGAATCGGGACTGATGCGTGACGAACCCCGGCCGGCGTCCTAGCCGCTCGAACCGGGACTAATGCATGCTCACATTAGTCCCGGTTCGTAACATGACCGGGACTAAAGCTCACATTAATCCCGGTTCGTAACACGACCGGGACTAGAGCTCTGATCCGGCCTGGACCAAAGTCCTGTTTTCTACTAGTGAGAGGTCAATATAGCAGCTACAGGAGATGCAGAACAGAACATACAGTTTATACTAAGCAGGCAAAAATGAAGGAATGACTGAACAGATAAGCAATGTAAGCAGCCAGTTAACAAATACTCCCTCCGTCCGAAATTACTTGTCGCAAAAATGAATAAACATGGATGTATCTAGAACTTAAATACGTCTAGATACATCCATTCATCCGACAAGTATTTCTGGACGGAGGGAGTAACATAGTAGATGTTAATTAATGATAATGAGCCTAGCTAGCTGCTCGGGTTAATCAATTGGCATGGTCCTTCCCTGTCATATGCATTTGCATAGAACAACAAAGAATGTGCACATAGAAACTTTACCATGAAATGATTTACAGCCAGGTTGAATAGATTATGGCCAAGAATTTAGTACGAATGCCCCATGCCTTTAGTACCAGTTGATCGCAGTAAACAAAAACATATAGTTTGATACATACAGTCTAATGGCATGGTTGGAACAATTTAACATACCTTCCCTAGTCCAAAGTGGACACAAGTTTCTATTAACAGTCCAAAGAGGTCATGCATGCACGCTTAAACAGTACACCATCTCTATTTAGTCCCTATTTAGTCACATGTGATCTCTTCTTAATCATGAAAGGTAACAGGTGCCACAAAAATAGTTCAGCACCATCCAAATTAAATAAGGACCGAATAAATTGGCAATGAAGCCTAACGCAATGATTGGAACAAGAATAAGACAGAAAAGGAGAAGCAACCGAATAAACAGAAAAAGATTAAACGGATAGGTGATGATAGTGTCCGCCTCTTCTCGGAAAATTTAATGCCAACTCTATCAATTTCAGCTACTCTTATTGTAGATAACATCAGCATCGTACTTCCTGTATCAATTGATTCAAGGCTATGGATTTCTTTATTGAAAAGGAACACAATTTATATATGAGAGGATAGCGTCTTTCATCGAAAAAGATTCTTGCTCCCGACACATAAGTTCTTTAATGGTCTCTCAGCTATTTTTGGAGAATAAAAAGATTTCAGATTCTTACTCACACACAGAACTATTGGGAACCAAGAGCATTTGCACCTTTCAATTCACGGGATGCTTCAACCCAGTGGCTCCATCCTCTACCCGAACAACTGAACAAATGATGAAAAATCAGCGGCCATGGCATGCTAGAAGAGGATGATTGCACGTGGGGAGGAAGGAAGGGAGGGAAAGGAGGAAATATTACACGAATAGCAGCTCGGGTCTCCCATGCCCGCTTGCCTCCTCAAGCACCTACGGGCCAGATCCCTTTCCTCGCGCCCGCTCAAACAATCGATCCGTCCGATTGCGCGCGGGGGATTCCTCAAATGCGTCCTCTCGTATCCATGGTGATGATCATGTGACTAAAATGAATGGGATGCTATGTTCTTCGAGGCCCATGCATACTTGAACAGATAAATACCTGCGTTCGTCCTGCAAACAAGGCACGGCCGGCACGGCCTCCTCCAATCAGGGCAAAATGACCATGCCGTGCCCTGTTCGCTGGCGTCTGCGTCGTCCGTAGGGATCCGCGGTGGCGGTGATGGCTGGGTCGTCCGCGAGGATCCACGATACTGCGGCGACGGCTGCGTCGTTCGTGGGGATCCGCGGCGGCGGCATCCGGCGACTCCCCACAAGCACGATCCGTCGAAGATCGAGGGAGGAGTATAGGCAGCGGCGGCGATCCCGGGCTACCGCGGCGACGGCTGGGTCGTCTGCGAGGATCCGCGATACCGCGGCGGCGGCTGCATCGTTCGTGGGGATCCGCGATGGCGTCCTTGGGGATCCGCGGCGGCGGCGGCATCCGGCGACTCCCCACAAGCACGATCTGCCGAAGATCGAGGGAGGAGTGGCGGCGGCCGCAGCGATCCCGTGCGTTGACGGCGAGAAGACGGCGGCGTCTTCTCTGGAGGAGTTACGAGGGGATTGAGGGTACCGTCCCGGGTTTGACGGGAGTATGGTTTTTTTACCGTAGTTGTCTGGTTTTTTAGTTGCGTGCATTAGGGGTGGGTGGTGGGGGAGACGAAATTAAACCGGTTGAAAAAAAACCTGGATGCTATTCTACCAAATGAGCAATTAGGAGTAGAGATTTTGTAGTCTTGCGTGAATATTACATGGCATGTGGTGCTGACTTTAAGATGCCGACAAGTTTGGAACTCCAACGCACAATTTACTGAAAAAAAAACAGTTTTGCTAAAGCACATCTAGATGTGTCATAAGTATTGCACATCTAAGTCCTATATCATTGATCTTACACGGAGATTCGTATGGGTATTTTTTTTCTTTTCCTCTTCCTTTTTATGCTTGATTAAGTCACTTAGATGTGCAATAACTATGACACATCTAGATGTGCCCTAGACACACCCGAAAAAAAAAATAGATATTGAACTTAACTTTTACGAGTCATTGCTTAGATTAGAAGGCTAAGATTAAGGTTACAAATGTACCGCAGTCGATATTTTTATGCTGGGCAGTGGAATGATTGTTTTTTTCCAGTATATTCTTGTTATGTCTTATCTAAATTATTTCCTTGTCACATCAAGAGTCAATTAGCTAGGTAGCAATTTTGTCAGCTGTCAATTGTTTGGAATAATTCTATCACTTCGTCATTAGATATACTCCCTCCGTTCCTAAATATAAGTCTTTGTAGACATTCCAATATGGGACTACATACGGAGCAAACGAGTGAACCTATACACTAAAATATGTCTACATACATCTGTATGTGGTCCAATAGTGGAATCTCTTAAAAGACTTATATTTAGGAACGGAGGGAGACTGGTTGTAATGGGTAGTATTATCATGCATATGATACTATTGTATGATACTACCTCCCTGCATAGTATCATATATTAGTATCATAGATCACTTCATTTATTGTCATGCATGACACATAGTAGTATAACATTTATTATGATACGGTATCATGATATGATACTCAACCATCTCTATCTTCATTAAATTCTATGCCACCTCATCAAAATTGCTTTGTTGGAATGCATGATACTAAGTACTATGATACTCCCATTACAATCAGCCTTAGTATGTGCTCATTGTTGTTTGGCAATGTCACTAGAGCATGTTGTTAAGACTACTTAATCCATGTGATTAATTAGGGGAATCCCCGTTTCCCCACGTGTAGATGCTCTCAACAACTGCATGGCGCTTACCCCTGATCACGTCCCTGTGAACCGATGCCTCCTAGAGGCGTCTCTTCAACTTGTATATAATCTGTGGCAATCATCAATAAAGAGGACACTTGAATCATTTGATTTCTTACACGTTATCAGCACGCTCCCGGCGGAGCGGCGTTCCCCGTCTACGGCAGCGCTCGTTAATTGGACGGCCTCAGCCCGGCGGAAACGCTTCCAAGCGGCAGCCTTGCATCGTGCATGGCAACGACATGAATCTCTCGATCTCTAATTAACTCTTCAAGAGCGATTCCTTGCAGGAAGTGAACGAGAGAAGGAAGAACAAGGGCATTGGCATCCGTCGATCCAAATTTCTTACCAAAAGGTACGATGCCTCACTTCATTACCATCTTCGCTGGACTGGTGGTGGCGCTCATCGCCATCTTGCCATCAGCGTCTGGCCTCGACCCCGCGCTGGACTGGGCGACCGGAACCACCGGCTTCGCGTCCTGCAACGGAAACGCGCATCCGCGTAGATCGGCGGCGCCGGCCCTCTACGGGGTCGCCCTCCGGCATGCGCGGCATGAGCGGCTACTCCGACGCCGCAGTCGTCGATGTTGATGCAGTCGCGCCAAGCGCCCCCGCCGCCCGGCCGCGCCCGCGCCACACCCGTGGCCGGGCCCCTGCACCAAGCTGTGGCCAGCAGCGCCAGGCCGTGGCCGCCCTCGTGCGCGCCCGCCCTGCGTGGCCTCGCCCGGCCCGCGCCGCGGCGGCACCCTCGCCGCACACAGGCACTCGCCGGCGCCTCGTGGCCTCCGCCTTCACAGCGTCGAGCAGCCGTAGCCCGCCGTCGACCAGCCGCACTGCCCGCGAGAGAACTTGCAGCCCAGCAGCGCTCGGGCCGTGCCTGGCATCCGCCTCCCCGGCGACTCCTCCGACTAGGAATAGCGCGGCTGGAGTTCCTCCCGTCGCCCGTGATGCGGGCGACCGGCCGTAGGTGCCTCCGAGGAAGAGCGCGGCTGGAGTCCCTCTGGTCTTGGTCATGTGGATTGGGGATCGAATCTACTCCTTCTGTGGATATCCCTGTCTGCTCTTCCTTATCCATTCGGTTGACCAGGTTGCACCGGGCTGGGCTGCCCTACGTGGCCTATTTGCATGCGGTTGAGCCACCAGGTGCTCATGCTAATTTGCATTATTTGCTTATAATAATTGCTTGTATTTTCAGCTTTTTAGCAGATTAGTGCTCCAACAATTATTGCTATTTATTAGCATTTGTCATGTTTAGGCCAGATCTGATTTAAATCATTTTCTGTTGAATTTGAAAATTCCAGAAATACATGGTTGTTAATGCCTGACATGTTCTTTACCGATACAACGACATTGTTTTACGACCGAGATTAAGTTTTCTCGCACAACAATGTTGATTTGCGATTGAGAAATGTTTCTCGCAAAACAATCTCATTGCGATTAAGATTAATTTTCTCTCGCAAAATATTAATTCACCTTGCTGAATTATCTTGCAACTTGATACAAGATCATCTCATTTAATTTGAGATCTATACAATTCAAGTTTTCACTTGAACATCAAGTTTGCAACATCATTACTATTCATTACAATAGTAGTGTATTTCTGTTGAGTACGATGTATTCCGGAATGTATGTATCTCCATGTTTAACACATGTCGAGATTAATACGTCTATTTGCAATTGAAATTTTCAATTTCATGCAAATACAGATTCAAAATTCAAAGTGATTTCGTCAAATTGATGCTTGGGATCACAAGGTAGTCATATGGATCTACTGCCTACGCAGATTATCGATGACTACTGATAAAGCCTACATTTTGTCGTTTTTGACATTATGATTGCTTTACAAAGTGCTCTCCCACACATTTTACTAAGTCATGACATAAGGCATTACGAGTGAGTATCTACTGATTTCATCAGATTATACTCTCTAGTGCTGCGAGATCTACTCCATTTTGGAGATTATCTTCAAGGTGTCATATTTAGCAATTTGAGATTCACACTAATGGTTTCAAGATAACTTCTTGAAATACCCATTAATTTTGCTAAGTTCATTACAACATCAACCATGATGTTTTTTAATTTACTGACTGTAAATTAATTATCTCTGGTTTACCCATAGAGGTAACATATGGCCATAGAATTTGAGGCATTCGCCCTCAATGGCCACCACTGCCCTATCTGGGCCATGGACATCATGATCGCTCTTGTGTCTCGTGGGATAATGTGTGCAATCCAGGATTCACTTCTGGTCAGGATCACACTGCTAACAGACAAATGTTGTCTTATACATTATAAGGCATTAGATTCAGATCTCTGCATCTGGTTATTCTGTATCAGCAATTCCTGGGACACAATGAACCTCAAGGGCAAAGGTTTGAAGCTCACTTCAACCTTTAACCCGACATCACAAGCAGCGATGGGACCCTATGAGCACGGAGAACGTGATGGTTGAATATACTTCAACCGAAATGTTTGGAGACTATGAATAGTCTCTCAATCTCCTGAGTGGTCAATATTTATTTATGTCCATTTATGATGTGGTAACAACAACATAAGTATTGTTGTCATCATATATTGTATCATCACATTAGTACAAATACATTTGTATGCATTCTATATATCTGACAGTGATTTTCATATTGAGAATCTTCATGTCATATATAGATATCTACGGGAGTCAATCTGATGAAAGATGATTTGTGCCTTGTGGACATATGCACCACGAACTCTATACTCAGGGAAGTGAAATGTTTCCACTCTCTTTGAGAGAAAGGAGATATTTTAAAATCGCTAGACGCGATGAGGTATTTGTTGGCTCAACTCAAGTCATATTTACTATCCCTGTGGGTACTCGAATAGCGGCAGGACGCTTCACTGCTTCCAAGTGTAACTCGTACCCTACGAAAGTATAGAGGTATCCGTCAAAATAGTTTCCATAGCGAAACTTATGATGACAACAAAGAGGACTAGCTTCTCTTTACCATATGCAACGGATATGGCAAGCACTTCTCTATGTATCATCTGGATTGTACTACACATACTACAAAACCTGTAGCACATGTTGCGTCTAAGATAGTTTTCCAAAATGTCTTGTATATGACAAACTTGGCATACTCGCCTTGGTCATCCAGACATTGGGTTGAAACCGAAACTATCAGCAATTCCATTGGTTTATAATTATTATGATGCTAAATTCTAATAATATTTGGATTTTATGTGCACTACATGTGACACAGGGAAGCTAATTTTAAGGCTTGCGCACCTTAAAATCTATGTTGAACCACCCAGACTCCTTGAACGCATCAAGTCGAGGTGAGTGGCTCTTCCCATCCATTGACTAGACTATTCAGGTGTTCCATGGTTCTAAAAGACACATCTATACGATGGTCTCAAGTGTGGTTTATCCACATGAAACCATTGGCTCATTATCCTGACATCGATTTCAAGCAATTCGAATGAATAACATTGCGGAATTCTCCTTGAGTGCCTTCTATATTGGCCCTTGGATTGAAGTTTAGCAATTTGTCCTAATGTCTAGACTTAAAATGGTTTGGTAGAATCCTTTATCCAAAGAGTTAAGCTCATTGCATTATCTTTACTTTGGAATTGCAACTTACCAACTTTACGTTGGAGTCATGCAGTTTTACACGCTCATGACATAACTGCATAATATTATTCCCCTCTATCTTTGATACGTGGAAATCTACCAAGTATTTCCCATCTGCGGTAATTTGGTTGCATACCAATATCACCACCCCGCATACATCATTGGCCCCTCAACATATGGTTGGGATCTATGTGAGGAATAACTGTATTTCCGTCAATACCTCAAGCCCCTTGCATGGGGAGTTATTCAAGGCCAGTATGCTGATTCAATGAGGAATATTTCCGGGCATTAGGGGGAGATTTCAAGTACCATAAAGAATGCCAGGAAATTTGTGGAATGTTCAACACATTTCTGCCTCAATTCCACGTACTCAAAGATCTGAACCATGCGTTCAAAAGATTTGCAACACATTGCAAATAACCTGCCAGATTCATTTACTGACTATGAAGGTGTCACACAATCCTACAATCCTACATAAGTACGCCTGAAAGAGTGGAGGTACCAACAAAATTCACTCCACTCCCCGTTCAAAGCAACAGGGGAGATGTATGGCAAAAAAGTACATCAAGATTCAGCTTCTCGCAAGCAAGGATATCAAGGCCTGTGAATCAGTAAATGCAAGTCAACTTCACGTTGACAGACACCTAATGGGTAGTATACACCCAGTGGATGGGCAACCTCCACCAACCCATGTCATAGTGCACACAATGACCGGGACATCGGAATACCCGACTCAATCGCATTGGGAAATCGCGAGCAGTCACCATGGGTAACGATATTTCCATCAACTATATATTGATATATAGATTCTGGAGAATCATATAGCTGGAAGTCTACAATTGTCGACATACATTTCTCAACTAGATTGCAAAAACCTTTCAAGTGATTCAGATCCAAAGACCATGGCCATGGCAAAGTGTGAACAACACTCGGACTGAACTCAAGCAAAGGGTATAATCTAGGTAGAAATGATCTTGCTCAATAATGGCAAGGTATTCATAAGCAATACCTACACCAGTTTTCTTCTGGAAACAGAATTGAGAACAACGAGGTGGTGAAACAAAGAGCAAGTATTGTAGCACAAGGGTTCACGCAGATACCCAACTATTCTCCAGAGGTGGAATCTCTTTTCGATAACTTATATCATTGGCAGTACAAAATCATCTATCTCTGCAGTTGATAGATGTAGTGATCACATATCCATGTGGATCACTAGATTCAGACACATATGATTGATTCCCGATGGAATCTCACTTCTGAATCGAAATGCAAAACGCAACATACATTGTGTAAAATCAGTAAGTCACCATATGACTTATTGTTGTCGGTACATACGGTACAACCGACGTAGTGAGATCCTTATACACAAGGATTACTCCTACAATGATGATTATCCATGTTTGTGTGTCTGCAATGACGACACATGTAATCATCTAAATGACGGAGTTTAAAATGAAGGATTTGGGTAAACCAAAATACCGCTCGTTACTACAACTTGAGCACCTTCATTCATACATTATGGTATACTATGTTGTCTATATCCATAATATATTGGAGAAATTCATTGTGGACAAATCTTATCCATCCATAACTCTCATGGTAGTTCATTCTCTAGACGTAGAGAAAGATCTATTTAGACCAAGAGATGATGGAAATGAGATATTGGGACTCAACGTTCCATAATGCCATTGGATCCACCAAACAAAATTGGTTGGTACTAAAGAATATCTTTCGATATCTCCAAGGCATCAAACATCTTGTCCTGGTTTTTCAGTTTCACAGAAATATGAACACCGATATCATTGGATACATCGATCAGATCCCCACTATGTCGGATCGTAGACAAGCTTAGTGTTCCTACTAGGTGTGGTAGCCCTCTCATGAAGAGTCTTCGAAACAGACCTCATGGCTACATCCACCAACCATTATCTCAACGATAATGTTCTTGTGTTGCCCGGATGCAAACAGGTTACATAATAAGCAATATCACTATATTGCATATCTTGCAAGTCAAATCATGCGACTGATTTGTTCATCGGGTCTCTACCAACTTCTATGTTCCAAAAATATGTTCATGGAATTGGTATATGACGACTTCGGAATATGCAAGAATCAGGGGGAGTATCTTCCTGAATTGTTACTGTTAAAAGCATCATATTATACTCTTTTTCCCTTCATGAGTTTACTTTATAGGTTCTCATAAAGGTTTTTAATGAGGTGATATCAACACAAGATCATATGCCATACTTTTTGTTTTCCCCACCGGGGTTTTTAGGAAAGTATATACGGCATATCTATTGTCCTCTAAACTCTATGGGTTTTCTTATATTGAGTTAAAAGAGACAATAACCATTATATGTTGCGTCATTTTCTCCTTATTTTTCCCACTGGGTTTGAAGGAGTTTTAGCAACATATCAAACATATATCTCCTCACATTTTTTCCCACAGGGTTTTTGGAGGAGCTTATAAAGATGATGGTCACACATGAGGTGAGACGGTGATTAGGGGGAGTGTTAAGACTAATTAATCCATGTGATTAATTAGGGGAATCCCCGTTTCCCCACGTGTAGATGCTCTCAACAACTGCATGGCGGTTACCCCTGATCACGTCCCTGTGAACCGATGCCTCCTAGAGGCGTCTCTTCAACTTGTATATAATCTGTGGCAATCATCAATAAAGAGGACACTTGAATCATTTGATTTCTTACACATGTTATTGTCTCGATTTGATCCATCATTAATGCCACTAACCAAATAACCGGAACGCAAGTCCTCCAATTGAGACCGTCAACTACAACAACATATTCTGGCGACATATCCATCCAGTACATATAGTCATGAGTAGACATTGATAGGCCCGGGGAATTTGGGGTGGAGATCCAATATCCTTACTCCGTTTTGATTTCCGTCTCTTTCGATTTAGCACATAGATAGACACAAACAAAAGAAGAAGAAAGAGAAAAAGAAACAGAAGAAAAGAATGTGAAGGCAACAACAAACAACTTGTGTTGATTAGCCACCCAAACATAAATGTGTATCAGACTAGCTACCAACAACATGTTTACTAGCCATTTAAATACTAGAAGCAGACAGTCCCAAATGACGATATTGTATGGTGCAAAATAGATGGTAGGAGCCTCTTTTAGCACAATTTGAATGGTTGTTGTTTTTCTATAAAAGGAATTTCAATCAATTGTCGCTTCAAGATGATGCAACCATACTAAGTGCAAACCTAGCCTAGTGGTCAAACGAGAAAAGCTAATAAAAATAGATCATAGCCACAACTTTGTATTTGAGATTTAAAACTGCCTTGCATATGATGGTTTTGCATACGATTTTCGTACGACAAGAGACATGCACGATTCCCGATGTTTGGGTCCACAACATCAGATTTAATCGTACAAAGTTCGTATGAATTTTTATGGTACATGTAGCAGCTCTCTTTGAGATTCTACAAGTGTGTACGCAAAGAAATTGACAATATGGCACTATTTGGGATCCTAGCCACCACCCATAATACTAGTATACAATACTTCCCTCTCTACGAGGAATACCTAGCACCGTACATGACGACACGGTGCCACACATTATGGTCGGGCCCATAGGTGTTGCACAGGGCACATAAATTTTGGTGCCCCCAAATTTTCATATACGCCTATAACTATGTATAGCTATTCCTGAGCGTTGGGCCGCTGGCGTGTCCGTGTGAGTCGAGACGCCAAGCGTCCTCATGCCGCTGCTCGATCGGAAACAGGATCGTTGAATCAATCGCAAAAGCCACTCGCGTTGCTACAACCTACATGAATCCTACCGCTGGCGATGGGCGACACGACGTGTCGGCGATAGTTCCTCTCCTCTTGCCAAAACAAAGTCGATCGCATCCAGACTCCAGAGCGCCGGCGACAAGAAACACGACGACAATTCCTCTCGCCGAAACAGGCAGCCTGCCGCTGACGACAAGGTTGTCAGAATCGTGATTCTGTTGTACGATTCTACGACTTTACAATCCAAACTAACCACTCAGATTCTACTGTTTTGGTTAGTAAAACCTATGTTTCTATGATTCTGATAGTTAAGATTCTAAGATTTGCGATCCTACCATCGAAGCTCTGACCCGATTCGGAATCATGATTCTGACAACCTCTGCTGGTGAGTCCTCCTTTCTGGTTAATTTCGACTCCTATTCATAATTCCTTTTGGCAGGGATCATTAGGGATCGATTCTTACTTCCTCGATTAAAGATCATAGTATAGCAGTTCAACCGGACATGACACCAGACTAGGTGAGTTAGACCGTTCGTCCAATCGCCAAACATAGTCGCATAATCTTCCATTGATATCTGTTGTTGTATCACTTCAATTTTATTTTATTCATCTTTTGTATCTTGTGTTTCAATAATACAAATTTGAGTCATCATGGGAAAACATCAACCTGGTTCCCATAAGCGCAAGAGAAAAGAAAATGAACATAATTTAATTAAATCTTATAAAGGTATTATGGGGAAGATTGATTACGAGGATATCATTGAAGATTTTATTTCAAGGAATACTAAACGATTGATGTTG
Source organism: Elymus sibiricus (assembly GCA_039707655.1). Lineage (NCBI taxonomy): Eukaryota > Viridiplantae > Streptophyta > Magnoliopsida > Poales > Poaceae > Elymus > Elymus sibiricus. Next base: position 62,764,006 of record CM077665.1, read on the forward strand.
TTTAAGTAAACATTATGCACCGGGAGTTGATTAGGTATGATTTTTTAGATACCAATTTTTATGTAAGACATTATATCATATACATTATAATTGTTTGTTAGTTTTTTTAGGGGAATAATTGCTCGTTAGTTCATGTTTTTTAGTGAGATAGGGGCCCATTTTTGAGTTTTGCACAGGGCTCCGGATTTTGCCGGACCGGCCATGCCAGGCATGTGTACCTCATGTCTTCATGTGTCTTTGTCGCCACATGGTGAGGAGAGCATGACACATAAGGTCATTCGTAAATACTCTCACCATTTCAAAATATAATGCATATTCATCTTGTCCTGAGTCAAACGTTGTGAACTCTGACTAAGTTTGTAGAAAGAATATCAACATCCACAATACCAAATAGATACAACATGAAAATACATATTCCGCGATACATGTAATGATATTGGTTTTCTATTTCTGAATGTTTATTTTTCTTGTTCGGTGAAATTGCTCAAACTTTACAAAGTTTGAAATGAAACAAAACTAATATACAACATATTTTAAAATAGACATGTGTACCCTGTGGCTTCACCTGCCTTTGTCGCCATATGGCGAGGAGAGCATGACACATAAGGTCATTCGTAAATACTCTCACCATTTCGAAATACGTTGCAAATTCATCATGTCCCGAGTCAAACATTGTGTACTTCAACTAAGCTTGTAGAAAGAATATCAACATCCACAATACCAAACAGATACAACATAAAAACACATATTCGACGATACATGTAATGGTATTGATTTTCAATTTCTAAATGTCCGTTTCTTCTTCTTCTTCTTCTTCTTCTTCTTCTTCTTCTTCTTCTTCTTCTTCTTCTTCTTCTTCTTCTTCAGTGAACTTGATCTAACTTTACAAAGTTTTAGCTGAGACAAAACTAATATACAATATATTTTAAAATAGGTAGTGACAGTGCAGTAGTACTCTCTCCGGTCCATATTAATTGTCACTGATTTAGTATGATATTTTTTGCCATTTCTTAGAGCATTTGAATCCCTCTACATAAATAAATTAAACACATAGAGATGTTTATGGAACGCGTAGACCCAGTATTGGTCAAACAAAAACCTACAAGCTGCATGCCCTCAAATATGTACTTCAAAGTTTTACTACATGTGACGACCGTTTCACGGTCCAGTTGGTAGAGGAACTGCCCGCAGGCGCCTGCAGAGCATTGTCGCCATATGGCGCGTCCACGACATTCCTGCGCAAGAAGACAAGCACGATCCCTATGCTGCTTCCACCGTGCCGGCCAATTTTCCTACGATCCCTGAATTTTCCATTAACAAGTTTGATCTTGATTGACTCCTTCGCTTTATCACCTCGCAACAACCAGCATCGCACGTCCGGAAGTAGATTTAAAATGGCTTCCTCGCTAATCACACTCCTCTGCCTCTCGAACGGCTGGCCACATATAGCCACCAGAACCCACCCCGTCCTTCTCATCGGAGTCCAGAGTCCAGACGCGAGAGCTCACAGCGACTCGGGCAGCCGTGGGCGATCTCTGCGGTGCAGGAGCGTGTGACCGGGCATGGGGAACTGCCAGGCGGCGGACGCGGCGGCCGTGGTGATCCAGCACCCGGGCGACGGCAAGGTGGAGCGCCTCCACTGGCCGACCACCGCGGCGGACGTCATGCGCAGGAACCCCGGCCACTACGTCGCCCTCGTCGTCCTCCATCACGTCGACGCCGAGCTCGATCCCGCCGTCGCCGGAGAAGGAGGAGGTGCCAGGGTCACCAAGATCAAGCTCCTCAAGCCCAAGGACACGCTCCTCCTCGGCCAGGTCTACCGCCTCATCACCTCCCAAGGTTCGTGCCCTGAATCCGCCAGCCGTTCCTGGATTCCTGTCGCTTCTCATCCGATTCCCTCCCTTGCTTACATGGAGATTAATCGATCAATCAATCCGTGGTGCGTGCGCGCAGAGGTGACCAAGGCCGTGCAGACGAGGAAGCAGGAGAGGATGCGCGTCTGCGATGAGGCGATCGAGCAGGAGCGGTCGCGGCTGCACCGGCGGCGGCAACCGCCGAGGCTGAGGGCCGACAATGATGCCGCGGCCGCCCACGGAGAACAGAGACAGCCCGCCGATCACCAGGAACGGAAGCAGCTGGAGAAGGACCGGCACCACCGGAGCATCACCGCCGCCCGCGGCAGAGGCAGAGGCGGGCACTGGCGCCCGGCGCTGCAGAGCATCACAGAGTCGTCGTCGAGCGGACACACCGACTGCAAGGATACATGTAAATGAACTACTAGTAGAATAGGAGGACTATCTAGGCTTCTGTCCTGTTTGGATCCGTTTTGGTGATACAGTAGCATGCATTACCCGTTTTTCTTTCTTTTTTGGTGAAGATTACCCATTCCTGTGCTGGGGATCTAGCGGTTTATCCAAGCCACACGTGATATTCCTAGTAGTGCGGAGAATAGGTGTATGCTTCTGGAAAGTACCATTCTGCTCCCGAGCTCAAATGAGCTCGGTGAACAGTAAAATCGAAAAAAATCGATACTCTCAAAATGCGCATTTTCAGAGTATTGATTTTTTTTTTCAGGCCTTATAGGAATGTTATTTCAGGCCAAATTTTTGCACGCACTTATATATTTTGTCAATGTTGTTCACGAAAAAATTTCAGAATTTTTTGAACATTTTTTGAATTTTTTTCGATTTTACTGTTCACCAAGCTCATTTGAGCTCGGGAGCAGAAACTTCATGTCCTATGCTTCTCGTGTTTTCATCCTGTCTTATACCGGCAGAAGTGTTAATGAAGTATAATTTTAGAGCATCTACAATCCCTCGTATCCCCTTAAACACCTGGGCAGGCCGTCCGGTCACTGACCGGTCATGAAATTTCGACTCGGTCGGACCTCTCAAACCGGCCTCAAACGTCCGGACTGACCGGCACCCCTCATATCCAGCCCATATATGGGGCGGATATGGGGGCGTCCGGGCACGCCCGCCTGGTCCGCACTGGCCCACATCGACGCCACATATATTCGTCCTCATCCGCTCGTCGGACCAAAACCTAGCCACTTCACTCCACTCTCCTCCACTCCCATCCGCCATCCTAACTCATCTCCGGCGATCTCCAGCATGGAGGGCAGCGGATCTGACTCCGACCAGTCCGAATCCATCGACTGGGGGATCGTCCCTTGCGGATTGGAGGAGGCAATGGCGGTCCGCATTGCACTCCGCCACTCCCGCTAGGACAGCGCCCAGCCGACTGCAGGATCTGTCTGGCGCGACTCCATAGCGTTCGCTCAACGGGCGCTCGGTTCCTCTGGGGCGGGATCATCGAGGTGTCGTCGGGCGGAAAATCTCTCCTTCCCCATCACCGGTCTGACAGACTTCGAGTCCCACCGGGAACGGGCTGCCCGCCGTGGGAAAGAGAGGATAAGGGCCGCCAAGGCTTGTCTCACGGAGGAAATGGCAACGGCGGAGGCGACTGATGCAGCAGCGTGGGCGGCCACAGAGGAGGAAGCCATCCGCGCCTGCATTTTAAAGAAACGACAGCAGAGGAACACACGCGCCCTCGTCCGAGAGCAGAATCGGGTGGTCCGTGAAATGGCCGGACTGCCATCGAAGGAGGATGAGGAGGTGAGCGACAACGAGGACAGCTCCGACGACGAGATGATCCGGCTCGATTCCTACTACGTCTTCGATCGGTACTTCAACGAGAAGGACGCCAAGGGCTCCGGGAAGGGCAAGGGCAGCCGTGGCTGATGTCCATCATAGCCAAACGTGCCAAATTTTGGTAGTCCGATGGCAGTTAGTAATGATGGAGTAGTCAGACGATGTGTGTAATGCATCGACGTCGTAGTTGTATTGTTTGTATGGATTTGAGATATAAGATTTGAGATATCCGGTTATAAAATGCATTATTTAAGGCGTGACCAATCAATGTCCGTAGACACGTCCGAGCGCGTCCGTGGATGTTTAAGGAACCGAATTTGTAAGTTCCAACTATAGATGCTCTTAGCATGCAGGAATGCTATTATACATTTGGTGGGTTTTTCCTTCAAGGAGAATGAAGAAGGCCATGGATGCGGGCGGCTATGGCATATTGTACGTATAATATCAGGTTGGCACAAGAAAATGAAAACGGGAAACGGAATGTCCTCTATTACCTCTCAGTCGTGTGCTCGTAGGAGACGAACATACACATTTTATATTTGAAAAACATTGCCTTGCACTGGTGTTTGCTGTCAAGAAGCTACAACACTACATGATAACACGTCGGGTCACCCTCATCTCCAAAGTTCTCCTACTAAATATGTCATGACAAGAGAAATGCTTATAAGAAGATTGACAAGATGGGGTGATGACTACATAATGAGTCAATAGAAAGCGTCATTTAGTTAGAAAATCTGCTTTAGGTGATTAGGCGATGATGGGACGGCTGAAAAGAAGACTGAAAAAGGCGTTGTCACAGAGTGCTCGCCGGTCGCGCATTCAGTTTCAGTTTTCAATTCTAACAAGTTCAAGTGTGATGGTATATAAGGATACATGCGAATCGGGCGGTGGCGAATCCACGCCCGCTCAAGGCTTCCTCCCCCGTGCTCCCCCTCTCCTCGCCGCCGCCCCATGGTCTTCGCCGGGCAAAGCTCGCGCGGATCCGGCGACGACGGGGCTTTGGCGTCCCTGAGTGCTTGCCGTTGAGTTGGGGGCTTTTGCGGCGGCTGGCGGCGATGCGCTCCTTCACGTAGGTCGCAGGTGCCTAGGGGCGGCGGGAGTACGGTGGTGGCTGCGCGCGTGCTGCAGCGCGTGGAGGTGTCGACCCCCTTGATCTGATGTGGATCTGGGTGGGTTGGTGCTCGACCCATGGTTGCGATCGGGCGGCGGCATGCTGGATCGGGGCGGCGTGGTGGGCTACTATCGTGATAGTAAAGGTGGTAGTCCTCGTGCTTCTTTCGTATCACATCAACATCCTACATGACCGGTCCTCGTCGATCTGGTCATCGACATGTTCCAAAACTTTTGTCGGAGATCTTTCCCAAGATATCTGGATCAGATAGAATTCGGTCGTGCACGTCCATTCTAGCCTACGAGGTTCCATGAGGACATGACGCGAAGCTCAACTGTTCGTTGACACCATGGGACATGTCGGCTTCTCGATTTCTATGGTGTAGACAGCTATGAAGAAGCTCATGGTGGCTGAGATCGGAGGAACAGTTAGACGGACGGGGCCTTCGAGGCGATGGAGTCAGCCAGGTGTTTGATAATTCTTAGGAGCAACAGTGTCAAGTGGGGACTGTAGTACTGGAAGAGTTCAATTTTTGATGGTGCTTCTCGGGTGCCGAGCCGGGACTTTCAGGGTGAAAATCTAAGGTCTGGGTTTCATTGGTTGTGCCTGACAATTTCCTTGCTGAAGAAATTGTTTTGAGAGTTCGGACTTCTCTAAGGTGAAAACCTAAGATCTTGGATCGGGCAACGATGGTGCTTGTGCACTGTTTTCTTTCTGGAGGCGATGCTTTTGAAGACCTTTTATGTTTTCCGGGTGCTGAGAGGAGTCGACCACTGTGGCGGGACCTTTTTTTTTCTTTGACTGTGTGCATCCTAGATGTCTTTGCGATATCTTGTAGGTGTAGAGGCTGAATGTAATTGATATCTTCACGATATTAATATATTTTCTTTTTTGAAAAGTATAAGGACACTCATACATTTAAGCGGGAGGTCATGATCGATGAAACAGTGGTAGTTAGGCTCATGTCAAAGAATGGTGAGACCGCCTGGTCAATGGTTAAGTAAAAACAATGATTTGTTAATTTAAAATTGTGAAGCCTCGGCATTCGCTTTCGGCTGCAATTTGAATATACTAGCGAGCCTCCATTTTCAAACTTGTACGACCTCTAGCATATTGAATGTATAGTAGCGAGTCTCCGTTCAATATTTCCTTCATATCTTTTGACAAGATGAAATTAGTACACTTTAACTACCTATATAAGTACGTTTAAATTTGTTTGTTCATTTTTTAACAATTAATTCTCTTCCCAACCCTATCATTTAACATTTTTGATAAGTATTACCCATCTAACCAAAATTGTTTCGTTTTACCCTCCCCACCCCCACCCCATTTAACCAATTCCGTTTTGTGGCTTACATTTTCATATTTTGTAGCCATTCCGCCAAGGTGGTCTCACATGGTCAGGGCCCATGAAATACTGGTAGGTAGGCTCATTCCTCTCTAAGATGAATGGTCAGACCGCCTGGACAATACTGAAAAATAAACAGTTTGAATTTGTTAGTTTAAAATTGAAAAGCCTCGAAAATCACTCTTCCCAGCAATTTGAATATTATCCATTTAAATTTGTACTGCTACTACTAGCTCAGCATATCGAATATACTAATGGGTGTGCCGCTAGCAATTATTTCCTTCATTTATCTTGATAGGACGCAAGCAACACTTTGGGTACTCAACAACATGGGAATGGTGGCGTTGGGATGTGCTTCGAGGCGACGCCGACCAAATACGATTTTTTTTAGACACAGAAAAAATAAAACGTGAACGTGGATAGGCTGGCTGCCACGGCGCAGGCCCATGCCCAGGAAGGAAGACGAATCTAACCCAGACTTCCCGCACGCCGCTGTCTCTACAAAACGAAATCGCTTGCCGTCCACGTAGGTAAACCCTAGTTCCCAAATCCTTCTCGGATCCAACAGCCATGGCGGGATCATTGACGGCCGCCTCCTTCAACCCCCCCGCCGCCGATCCCGCCGACGCCAACCCGTCCCGCTACCCCTCCCGGGTCCTCCTCGACAGCAGAGCCTACTTCGCCGACCGCGACAACGCCACGACCGTGCAGGCCACGACGAGCGCGGGCCACGACGTCAAGGTCACCTTCTGCCTCTCCGACCCGCCCGCCGTCTCCTACTTCTGCGTCCACTTTCCCGGGATCAGCATACAGGAGTGTTGCACCACGGAGCCCCGCGTCGTCTCCTCCGCCGACGACCTCGCCCTCCTCTGCTTCGCCCTCAGAACCGGCTCACCGTCACCGAGCACGGACGACGACTCCCATCACCTCGAGTACTTCGTCTACATGGCTGCCTCCGGCGGCAACCAGTCCATCAGACCCGTCCCTCGTTCTCCTCCACGTTACAGGCACTCATGGCACGCAGCCATCGTGCCCCTCGAGGACGGCAGTTTCTTGGTCGCTGATCTTTCCATGAATGGGGACCTTGGGCACTACAACCTGCACATCTTCTCGTCGGAGACGAACGAGTGGAGCACCAGACACCTGCAGCTGCAGGCGCCCACGGATGTCCTGCCACGGGACCTGCCAAGCCAAACCGACAAGGTGATCTCTCTCGGCGAAAGCACGGTAGGATGGGTCGACCTGTGGCGCGGCATCGTCGTCTGTGACGTGCTTCAGAAGGAGCCTCTTCTGCGCTTCCTCCCGCTGCCCAAGGCCATGGCGCACCCTGAAAGCCAAGCATGGCCAGTGCGGGACGTCACCGGCTTCCCCAATGGTTTCATCGACTTCATCGAGGTCGAACATTGTGTCAGATGGGCCAAGTTCATCCAGCTGAGGAGTTTCAAGACCACCGCGTATCTCGACATCCTAGATCACCTCCACGATACGGACCTCCTCAAGCATCATGAAATGGACTTTCTGGAGAATGAAATCAAGTGTGTGCCTGATGGCTGGAAGATCAGAACGTGCTTCAGGAGCATTTCTTGGGACCATTGGAGAAAGGGGCACATTGTCCATGTCGATGACATATCTGCCGACCCACAACATGGTGTGCTGCTACCTCACCTGTGGGATAGTAGAGCTGAGGAATGCAGATTGAATAGACTGAAGACTACACCAGGCTTCCCGACCTTCAGCATTTATGCTGTTGATTTTGTCTACCTCATGTCTGAAGTGGGTGTTCACAAGAAGCCATGGATGCTTGGTGTAGATATTGGAAAGAAGACTATGGAAGTCATCAAACCGTATTGTGCCTCAAGAGCCCCTTATTCCGATCAGACCTTCAAGAACACCTTCATTTCTTGTGCATTCTCCGCATATCTGAATACCGCTCCCAAGTCCAAGGCATAGTTTTTGTTTTGCTCTGTTTTCTATTCTGTTCACTTTCATGCAAACTGAAAATATTTGCCAAACTAATTGCATTTTCCCCAATACTCAACTTATTTTACCCCATGCACCTGACATTTTGCCTCTTATTTTGCTTAAGGCCATGTGATGAGGAAGTTGCAGCAGAGTCTGCTCACAGCGGTGCGCCGAATGATCATCTTTCATCGGGCAATACTGTTTCAAAAATTGTGGTAGGCTCGCTGTAATCATCTTGCTACTATTATAGATGTGTCCATTTTGCCATCTCCTTCAATAAGATGTATGTAAACCCTTCTACAGCAAATCCAGCAAAACACGTGGAATGGGGATGACTATGGCAAGTATCAGCAGTCAACCCCGTTTAACACATCCAGTTTGACACAAACTGGGCAGCCCACGTCATCTTCAACTTGAACTCAATTAGGTAAAAGCATTGTGAACGCTTATAATATGGTGCTGTTCTTTTACTAGTTCTTCTTGACTCAAGATATTTAACTCTAAAAAGTTAGATATTATTGAGCATTAACATTTGATATCATGATTTCAAAAAATGTGTGAAAGACATGGTTCACCATGTTGCCTTTCTTGCTGTATATAGGGAAGCAAATGTCGGTTTAGCTTCAAGTTCTTGCAAATCTATGTGAGGTTTTATATTTAACAGAACTAAATTGGATAGTTTGTAATTCAGAGACCATATTAAAGTTGCTCCCATGTTAACAAGTGAAACCGTTGTTTTAGCTAAGAAACATCTTTTAGGACTCCTAGAATTTCATTCAACTTATACGCGAAACTTGTTAAAGTTTTGTGTTAGCGTTTCTCTCAAAAGGGAAAAAAATATGTTGAATTGGAGAATAAAAACTCCTCATCACATTGGGAGAAACACTAGGATCTTGTGCCGGAAGATCCTAGTGTTCCTCCCAACTAACAAGATGTAGTGGAGATGTCGTTGGCTGTCGGCCCTATGAGGGCACTCCCAATGCATTGGTACTTAACTCAGTCATCCTAGGTAGTGATAAATTCCTACGGACTTGGGTGTTGTTTCTAAGTTATGTTGCATATAATTAGTTTAGGGATCATATGTATATTTCAATATTGTGGCCTAGTTGTAGAGAGAAGGAAATAAGAGAAACATAGGAAAATAAGCCACACAGGATGGGAGTATTAATTACAATGTGTAGAGAAATGTGCTAAGAGCCATATCTTAGCTAAGATACAACTCACTTCTCTTTCTTCTTTAGTTGATGTGCCATGTCAGCATTTTTTTTATGAACTCGTGCTAAAAACCTAGCATTAGGAGAGCCGTGATGGTGACTGGTGATAGCTCAACGATGTCGCCCCCCTCCTCGAGTCATAATCATTTGATTAATTTTTTCCATGCATCCAAAATGCCCATACTTTCGTTATACTGACTAGATGACCGGTTGTATCAAAGGCTCGAAAGTATTATGTGGGTATTGCAGGGCATATGTGGATCGAAAGAGAGAGACACATAAGATTAGCTACATGGTTACTTATAGTAGCACTTTCAATTTTTAATGCCTCACAATCAAGTAAGGTCTAAAATTTGAAATTAGGTCACCCGATTTTGACTGGTTCAATAATTTCTCAAGAAGCTCTTTCATTCAATTATTTTAATTTTCTATGGATCTCTCCCATTCGACTGAGATATACATTTTTCAATTTGGTTCACATTTTGGACGGGTCAATGAATTTTCAAACCAATCGACAACATCTGGTCTATAAAAACATATCAACCCCGCACACCCTTTCACCGCCAAGGAAAAAAACATCAACATGTGATACTATAGCATCAATATAGTACATGCAGTTACCGACGTAGAAAATTTTGCTACATAAATATGGGTTAATTAGTAGATACCAAAAAATCACACTGTGAAAGGCCCACCAAAACACCGCATTATTATATAAATAAAAAAACACTCCGTCATCTCTCCCACTCGTCAAACCAAATATTTCCCCAGTTCCAAAATATAAGGTGTTTTAGTTTTTTTAAAAGTCAAATTTCTTTTATTTTGACCAAGTCGAGAGCCAAAAATATCGACATCTACAATATTAAATGCATAAAATATGAAAAAAAAACTTTTCATGATGAACCTAACGGTACCAATTTAATATTATCTTTCCCTAATCTTTCCCTAATAATAAATCTTTCCCTAATAATAAAGCACGGATTGACTCCGTGGGTTCACCGTCACAATACGCTTCTTCCCGTGAGTTTACGCCTTCAGTTTGAATTTAAAACATATACGTGAGGTGGTACTAAAGCACGCATTGGTTCTGAGACTATTAGAGTCCGTAACGTTTTGGTGGTGGTATTCTTGGTTTCGTCCCGTTTAGATATTTTTTACGTACTCTCGCTTTGTTGATTTTCACGTTCACGTACGTTCCGTCACGGTAATTATAGAAGCCTAAGCTGCATCCTCGATCAAAGTTTGCCTACCACCTGGCTCGCCTGTCTGGGCCTTGGCTGGAGCTTCAGCTATTGGGCCTACTGGACTAGCACATAACAACAACAAAATCAGCCCAGGCAAAAATATTACGTGGAGCCAGCCCAGACAAAAAAATAAGCGTCTTCACAGAAAATCGTGCTAGGACATCACTGTGTGAAATACAGGGATTGTTCCCTTATTAAATAGTACCACCTCGCTGCTTTACGCCGTGTCCTACCAATTTATATATGTTTGTGATTCAAAATCAGTAAGCAGCCTTGAGAAGTAGGAAATAAAGGTGGGTTGACATATGTGGCTTAGATTTCATGGGATGTGTGGCGTGATCAGCGGGCTTTAAATAAGGAGGGAGAGATAATTGTCACCCCGAGGAATTACAATATCCACATGATCAGTGGGCACAAATAAGAAAAGGAGAGTGGAGAATTTCCTAAAAGAAAGGAGAATGACCAAATATCAGGCGGCGTGATCAGATAAGGAAGGAGAGTTTCCTAAAAAAAAGAATCTAAGCAAAGGAATTACCCAGACGTGATTAGTAACTAACGCAAAGAAATTAATTAATACGAGCGAGTTGTGGAGGAGAGTAAAGTTTGCATGAAATAACTTGGGATCAAGTAGTCCGCTTGTGGTCTTCCTTCTTCGTTCTGTACGTAAGTTAATTGGATTGGATGTATGAGCCCGCGAGCAGTTATGTGCCTAACTAGATGGGCCTCTCGATGAAAAGTTTTTTATGCTCGTCAATTTTTACCATGTTTCCATTCAATCAGTTTTTCACACCTTGTCTCAATTTCTTTCGGCAGGAGAGAAATAAATACTCTTGATGGCTGCATGGGCGTAATTTCTTTCGTCAATTTTTATCATGTTTCCATTCAATCAGGAGTAATTTATAAGAACGAGTAAATAAATTCCTTGACTATGGCTGCATGGGCGATGTGAGAGAGGAACCATGAAATCCGCTATTAAATAAATTCCACTCTTATGAGCAGGAAAAAAAAGGAATTAGAAGAACAAATAAATTTTGTGTTCTATCCGATGGAAGAGAGGATCCATTAAATAAACGGGGTCATTGCACACGCTAACTAACCTACATGTACGTTGGTATATATAAATTATGATTGGCCATGTTTATATTATAATTTTGTAATGAATTATGGATTATTTAGGGCAGTGTAAAATTCAATTTTTTTCTATGGGAAGTGTGAAAGTAAAGTTGACAATGGATTGATTTGCAGCCAAAAGGAATGGATTTCGTGAATATTAATTTTTGCTTTCTTTTATACTTGATGGTTAGAACTACGAGTTTACTCTCACATTGCTTTGTTATGGAGTTATCATCATGTAATAATAATGATTCCTATGTATGTGAGAGCATGTTGCGAGAATACCAAAAATATAATGTTCGGGAATCAGTGTTGACATCGAGTATATGTAAGTTAGGGCTGCTCACCGGTTCGGTTTTATAAACTATGGTTCGATGGACGTGGCGGAAGAACATGATATAGTTCGCTACCAGAAACATTCCCAAGGTCATGGTAGAGATGAAGAAGGTGGACGGTGGCGACGGTGAAGTGGTTGGAGCTTATGTTCGGTCGACAAGTTGATAGCCTCATACCTTAACATAATTTACACTGATAATTATTATTGTGTGTGGTAAATAAGGAAATACACCGCCTGATATGTCAAGACATGATTGGTGTTGAACCACGTGAAGTGAATGTGACGGTTGCAACGCACAAAGAATTGCAAGTTGGTGCAGGGAGGGGCTTGTGAAATCGGCATGTTAGAGTGTAATGACCTAGCTCAACGCATAGGGATTGATCACCTTTTTCGTAAATAGGTACACAAGTGACCACCATCGACAATGATGACAAAGAGGAGAAATGACAACACGGATGGCTCGCTAGGGGTGTGCGAGAGTTTGTTTCTCCCGTTGCAACGCACGGGCATTTGTGCTAGTGAATATTGATGCATTTCTGTACAAATTTGATCAAATTTAAATTGGTTTGACTTAAAAAAATTAAAACACCTTATATTTTAAAATAGTGAGAGTAATTTTTTAATGAAAACTCAAACAAAACCAACGACGCAACAAAGCATGCTCAATCCGTCTGGTCCTTGATGATCCGGGAGCAGGCTCGACGACACTGGTCGGGACCTTCTTGGCACGTGGAGATCGACGGACGCAAGACATGAGGAAGGAGGTTGCGCTCGATCTGATTCTCAAAATGCAAGACAGGAAAACAGTGAGCAAGTGTGTACCCTGACAGGAGTCCGCCTGTCGATGCAGATCCCATTTTACAATTCTGAAGCGTACGATGGCTTCGTTTGAACCATGCATCATTCGGACACACGAGTAAGATAAGGGGGTGATGACTCACTCACTAAACACCCTCCAAATGCACCTCACCAACCAAGACAAACGGAGCCGCGCTAGTAGGTTGTGGGTAGCAGGCTCGGTTGTACTGTAGTGTTTCCCGCCTAGCAGTCGCCATGTGCATGCAGAAATGAAAAGCTCCCATTATCATCAGCTTTCAGTAGTTAACTAATGAGATCAATCGAGTCCATGTGTTTGCTTCCTTTCCCAAAACACCCACCTTCTCATCCTGTCACCCATGCTCTCCATGCTCCCCAACCATTCCTTGAGCCTCAAACTAGTGTCTCCTCCGGGATGGGCAGTCCGCGAGGCGATTTGTGATCCGTGTCCTCTAATGGGACAAAGGCCAGCCATGCGCAAGAAGATTCCTGTGTTCAATTGTGCTTGTTGTCCTCCTCAGCAACATGCTAATAATGAGAGAGAGAGAGAGAGAGAGAGAGATTAGTAGTATGTAGTTGTGGTGTTAGCATATCGGCGCCGCCATGCATGACTGCTTAGCAGATGCTACTGCTACTAGTTAAGTGTAACTTAGCTGGTTATGGTTGGACTGGGAGGAGTTCAGTGTCATGTGAACCCTGCATGGCTGCATTTCGGCGTTTCAAAGTTTCTTCCATATTTTACATGCGGCCCCGCGTGGCTCCGCACGAGCCACATGGGCGGTGACCCAAGCCAGCACCGATAGCCGCTTCTCCGTCGTCTCCCCACCTCGTCGCCGTCGGACGCCGCCGGGCAAAGCCCGTGTGGCAGCAGCGGCGGCGGGGCTTCCTCCAGGCTGTGGTGGCGGTGGCTGGCTCATGCGGCGCAGGCGCGTGGTCGTCGCAAGCTCAGCGCCGGCGGGCCGGAGCTCATTTTCTGGGGGGGGGGGGGGGGGGGGGCGGATCCGGGGCCCTTGCGCCCGGAGCTGGTCGCGTGCAGGCGGGGCCGGCCTGCAGCGGCGGCCCTGGAGATGTGGGGTGGTGGCCCGTGCTTTTGCCGATCTGGTCCGGCGCGGGCATGTCAGGTGTAAGGCCCGTCGGGTTCCGGCGGGCGCGCGGGCGTGGCTACGGCGCCGGCGGGCTCTGATCCGGTGGCCAGGGAGTGGGGGCGGCGCGACTGTGGCTCGCATCGTCCAGGTGCGGTCAGGCGCGGCTGAGATGGCGCGGGCGCTGGCAAGATGCGCGTCTAGCGCGGGCCTGGGGAGCGTTGGCTCGGGTGAGGCCTGGCATGGTCGCTCGGCTGACGTGTGGAGGAGGTTCGGGCAGCGCGGATCTGCAGTGGGAGGGTTGAGCCCGTCATGGTGCTGCTGCTCTTGTGGGGCACATGGTGGAGGGGCTCCAGCGGCCTGTACGACGCTCGGGCAGGGGCTTCGGAGGTCTGGGGGACAAGGAGGTGATGCCGTGAGGTCGCGTGGCGGAGCGAGGGAGGGTTACTGCTGCTCCGTCAGTGCGACCGGAGTGCGCTTGCGGCGGCTGGATCTTCTGCGCCCTCCAGCGGGCGAGCGTGGTGCACGTGCGCGTGATAGCTTGGTCACGGTTGGGAACCGAGGTGGTTCGTGGTCTCGAGAAGCATTTCTCTTGTCACTGTCGGCGTGGTGCTCGGCAAGGATTGACGGTCCGTGCTGCATCCGGTGACCCGACTCTCGGTCGGCGGTTGGCGGATCTAGCGGCTAGTGTTGGCCGGGGGCCTCCACAAGGTGCGGTTGGTTGCTCCTTCGACTGCGAGCTGGCTCGGTGGTGGTGCTAGGTGGTCGCCATTGTGAAATGATGTGCGGATGAGGTGGTCTCAGGAGCCGGGGCCAGCGATGGCGGAGGCCGTGGCCGTCACTTATCTTCTTGGAGACATCGTTGTATTGTTGCTGCACCCCTTCCATGTTGATCACCGCAGCTTTAGGGGAAACCCTTGATCTGGTTTGATCAGACGATGACGATGCCTTGGTGTCGTATTCCCTCCTGGGGGCTTGGTTTTTGGACGGCGGTGTTGGCACGAGGCTTCTGTGGCAACGATGATGGGGTGAGCAGTGTCAGAGACATGGATATAGTTGCGGTAGTTGGCTCTTCTCCGGCGTGTCTGCGGGGTCGTCTCGGCTAGTTTGTTGCTGTGAAGTCAAAGTTGCGGTGGCGGGGGCTGAGTAGTATACGATGACGGATAGCAGGTGATTCGTTCGATGATCTTCTACGGCACCAGCCGTGCCTAGTTCTCCTTCGTGGTTCTCCGTCTGAGTCAAAGCTGCGCTGTCTGGTCGCCGGTGGCTGGGTTTGGCGCAGGCCTTCATGTATCTTCACACGGCCTCTTCAGTGTGAGTTGAGTTCACGATCACCTACGGTGAAGTCGAAGTCATTTGCTCAGGGTTTAGGGATGGCGATGACGCCTCTAGGGGGATGAGTGATGACGATGACACCTGCGTGCTTTCTCGGCAAGACCCTCTTTGGAGTGGTGTACGTGAGGTTTCTTTTATGTGCCGCCCAACGGTTGTGATGGTTTTTGCCCGGTTCTCCATAATGAACTGGACAACCTGGTTTTCGCTCGGATTGACCCAAGACATAGTTCGGATCCGATGCATATAAAGCAAAATCCAAGACGCCGAACACACGACCAGTTGTGTTGGGGTGATGCTCAGGGCGATTTTTTAAATTCAAACCCCCGGTCTATTAGCCGGTTGCATCATAATGTATACCGAACAGTTGCGCAAGAGGCGTTGTCAAGAACAGAGTATGTACCATAAAATACAGCGGAGAGGCCATGTATAATGGTCTTTTATTTGCTCAATAACTCTTATAATTCAAAGTGCCAAAGCAACTGTTTACAGGTATTTTGAAGATAAAACATAGAATTTACAGAGGAGAGGTTGTACCAGGGGTCTTCGATTGGTGGATTGACGTCCTCGATGTGCCCTGTCGCCCGTCTGCTCCTGTGCCTCCTAGGGAGATGTATTCCTTTAAGTGATATTGTCGTCGAGCGGACCTTGGGAAGAAGGTCTTGAGGAGTCGCCGAAGTATGGATGAGCTTTACGCTTTAGCGGGTCCTTGATGGTACCTGAGTTATGTCTGGGGACGTGTACTGGTAGTAGTTCGGTCCAGCCGAACACTTACCCTTTAATGGTTGTCCCTCACTGCTGCCCATGGAATCTTGAGTGCGAAGTTGTGCCTTCTCGGCACATGTTTGACGGTTATTAGGGCTGTGCAATGGGGAGCGTGCCCCTATTTCTGGGGAGAAGAAGATTCTGGGAGTTCGGATTGAAACCGAGCTCGTTTGCCAACCTTACATGCCTTTATGGCAGATTTCGGTGTTTGCCGAGCGTCCTCGTAATGGAATTCGGCCGCCAGGGCCAATGCATGTTCCTTAGTTCGGAGGGAACGCTCTGTGTTGCCGTTGACGGTGATGACCCCCTTGGGCCCGGGCATCTTGAGCTTGAGGTATGCGTAGTGTGGGACGGCATTAAAGCGAGCGAACGCTGTGCGGCCCAGCAGGGCGTGATAACTGCTGCGGAAGGGGACAATGTCGAAGATCAAGTCCTCGCTGCGGAAGTTGTCGGGCGAACCGAACACTACCTCCAGGCTAACAGAGCCCATGCAGCGGGCCTCGACGCCTGGGATCACTCCTTTAAAGGTAGTGTTGCTAGGCTTGATCCTTGATGGATCTATACCCATCTTTTTCACCGTATCTGAGTAAATCAGATTGAGGCTACTTCCTCCGTCCATTAGGACTTTAGTGAGGTGATACCCATCGATGATGGGGTCTAAGACGAGGGCCGCCGAGCCCCCATGACGGATACTGGTCGGGTGGTCTCGTCGATCAAAGGTGATCGGGTAAGCCGACCATGGGTTGAACTTCGGGGCTACAGGTTTTATGGCGTAGACCTCTCGAAGGGCGCGCTTCCTCTCCTTTTTTGGTATATGAGTGGCATATATCATGTTCACAGTCTTTACCTCTGGAGGGAACTGCTTCTGACCTCCATTGTTCGGACCGCGGGGCTCCTCGTCGTCCTCGCTGCGTGGGCCCTTGCCTTGCTCTTCGGCTGCAAGTTTGCTGGCCTGTTTGAACACCCAACAGTTACGGTTGGTGTGGTTGGCGGGCTTATCTTGAGTACCATGGATCTGGCAAGGCCTCTCCATGATTTTGTCCAGCGGGGTGGGTCCGTCGCGATTGCCTTTAGGAGGCTTCTTCCGCTGCCCGGATCGAGGGTTGCGGAAGCCGGCGTTAACGGCCGTGTCGTCGGCGTCACTATTGCTGTGCAGGCGTTTATTTTTGTTGCGTCGTGGTTTCCCGTTTCCATCCCGAACTTCGGAGGTGCCGGGGTCTTCGAGGTTGTGGCTTCGTCTCGCTAGCCAGTTATCCTCGCCCGCGCAAAAGCGGGTCATGAGTGATGTAAGGGCGGACATGGTCCTAGGTTTATCCTGTCCGAGCTGGCGAGTCAGCCATTCATCCCGAATATTGTACCTGAAAGAGGCTATAGCCTCGGCATCTGGGCAATCGACGATCTGGTTTTTCTTGGTCAAGAACCGATTCCAGAATTGTCGGGCGGACTCTCCTGCCTTTTGGACGACGTTGCTTAGGTCGATTGAGTCCGGAGGCCGTACATAGGTGCCCTGGAAGTTAGATCGGAATGCATCCTCGAGGTCCTCCCAGCTCCCGACATAATTTTTGGGGAGACTGTTTAACCAGTGCCGAGCTGGCCCCTTAAGTTTAAGAGGTAGATACTTGATGGCGTGGAGATCGTCTCCTCGTGCCATGTGAATGTGGAGGAGGAAATCCTCGATCCACACTGTTGGGTCAGTTGTTCCGTCGTATTGCTCTATGTTCACGGGTTTAAACCCTTTCGGGAACTGATGCTGCATCACCTCGTCAGTGAAGCACAATGGGTGGGCAGCACGTCTGACCCGGGCTATGTCACGCCGGTAGTCGGCGTCTGTTCTGGCCCGGTTTTGTTCCCGACCTCTATTGTTTCGGTTGAGCCAAGGCCGGTACCCGTCCCGTCTATCGGGGGAGTACCCTCTAGATCCGTAGATGGATCTCGTGTGGCCTGTTCTATAATCCAGGTCGTGTCGCAGGTCGTGCCTGTCCTCAGGCTCCATTAGCTCTTTTCCCCTTCTGCGGGGTATCGCCGACCTATGACCGGCATCGCCAGCCGTCCTATCTCGTCCTCGGGGAGGGCGGTCCGGCTGGTCGTATGGAGTGTGCTTGGGGGGACGGCGTATTGGAGAGTTCGTCATCGAATTGTGGCAGCAGCCGTCGGCGTGGATAGCTCTTGGGTTGGTCCAATAGACCGGTACCGTATCCTTCCTCGGCTGACAGGACTCTCGTCCATCTATCATTGAGGGTGTCTTGTTCAGCCATGAGCTGTCGCTCTTTTGCCTTTAGGTTTCGGGCAGTGGCTGTAAGCTGTTGCCTAAACCGTTCCTGATCCTCAATGTTTTCGGGGACGGTGAAGTCTTCGTCTTCCGGGCTATCCTCCTCCTCTACAGGGGGAGGTAGTTGTCATCCTCGGAATCGTTTGGATCTTCGGGGTCGCGCTGGTCCTCCGGCCTTTCCTGGTTTTCTAACGGGTGCTCGGGGATATCGGGATCGCCGAGGTCTTCCGGGGTATCGTTTTCCCCAGTGCCAGCAATAGCTTCCCTTCCCTTTTTTGTCTTTGATCGCTTGCGCGGTTTCTGGCGCCTTGACGGCACTTCACCCGATTCATCGCCATTGTTTGCGGGTGTGCGCTCGCCGTTATCGGCTGGAGTATCCACCATGTAGATGTCATAGGTGGAGGTGGCAATCCTCTTCATCCATGTCTTCTGCCTCCTCGGAGGCGTAGTCCAACATATCGGTTAAGTCTTCGATAGTGGCTACGAAGTGGGTGGTGGGTGGGATGAAAAATTCCTCTTGACCCGCTTTAAGACCGATCTGAACGTGGATCGGGGTTGGGCCGTCAGTAATTTTCATTGATAAGATCCGATCTAGAGCTTCGTTGAGTGTCGAGAGCTCGATCGGGTCGATTTGCTCAGCGCTTTCGGAGTTAACCTCCAATGCGTCCGCACAAGAAGTGTGTTCGGCAGGAGCTGGTACCCGGCCATCTGGCGCTATGGCCGGATCCAGACTAAAAGCCAGATCATCGCCGGGTTTAGTCCCGCGGGTGGGGTCAAAAGCGACATCCGAGGTTAAAGCCTCGGAGTCCTCGGGTGCGTCGGATGAGACTGCGAGCCCGGTGAGCGAAAGATCGCCCCGAGAGTCTACGGAGAACTCTAGGTTCCCGAATCTGACCTCTTGATAAGGGGCGAAACTCCCGACCCGGCCAAGACGGCCGGTCGGGTCAGCGTGCAGCACAATGCTGCCGAAAGCGAAGATCTGTCTAGGGACGAAGGAGTCCATGTTCCGGACTTCTTCGTTAATGACAACGCGAGCCATCGATTCCTTTGGCGATCACAGCGGAACTCTCAATGAAAGCACCAATGTCGGTGTCAAAACCGGCGGATCTTGGGTAGGGGGTCCCGAGCTGTGAGTCTAGGATCGATGGTAACAAGGGTACGAAGGAGACGATGTTTACCCAGGTTCGGGCCCTCCTATGGAGGTAAAACCCTACGTCCTGCTCGATTATATTGATGGTATGACGGTTACAGAGTTGATCTACCTCGAGATCGACTAGCTAAAACCCTAGATGAGTTTCTCTATCATACAATCTAAAACCCTCCCGGTTTATATAGACACCGGGGGGTACCTAGGGTTTACACATAACAGGTCTCCTGCCGAGGATGGAAATTTCGATTCCCTCATCTTGACTTGGAATGCACGACACGCCTTCGGGACTTCCTTCTAGAACATAGGGTCTCGATGTATCCGGCCCCTCCTGCGACAATCAGAGTGTGGCCCACCAAGCCGGCCTATTGAGAGACAGGCCAGCGGCCCGAGGACCCCTTAGTCCAGGTCTCCCTCACCGGGGTAGTACATGATTTATACTTTGTGTTAAGAAGACAGAGCATGACAAGGCTATATGATTTTGTAGGGATAGTGTCAGGAATATAACCCCGCGATATAACCCGGCCGGAGTATAACCCGGCCAGGACTTGGCGATTCACTGAAGACCCGGCAACCAGCTTGGCGGTTCATAGTCAAGACCCGTAAGGTGGGCCAGAAGACGGAGACCAAACCACATGGCGGGTTACCAAGTGGGCCAAGAGGAAGACAAGACATGAAGACCAGGCCATATGGCGGCTTACCAGATGGGCTGAGGCCAAGGCCCAAGAGGCAGGAGGCGACTCATGGGCCAGAAGGTATAAGCCGCCATAAGATGACTTGTTCTGTAAGACTTGGAAGTTGGAACCAGGATCGGTTACGTTGTATAAACCGACCCGGACTCTTGTAAGCCGCCAGACCTCAGCCTATGTATATAAAGGCGAGACCTGGCAGTGAGTTAGACAGGTTAAGACAGACAGACAAGCCTTACGGCGAGAGAGACCAAGCAGTCGAGAGCTAGGGCAAGCAAGCCGCCCCTTGTAGTCGATACACCAGTTAATACAGCATAAGCAGGACGTAGGCTTTTACCTCCACCGTGAGGGGCCGAACCTGGGTAAACTCGTGTCCCTTGTCCCGTTTAACCCCTTTGAGTCCACTTCCATGGCGTTGGCCTCGAACCTAAGCCTTCGGGCATCTGCCGTGACAAAACCACGACAGA
This sequence comes from Elymus sibiricus, assembly GCA_039707655.1. Lineage (NCBI taxonomy): Eukaryota > Viridiplantae > Streptophyta > Magnoliopsida > Poales > Poaceae > Elymus > Elymus sibiricus. Next base: position 62,784,555 of record CM077665.1, read on the forward strand.
TAGCGTTCTTTAGCCTTGATATTTTGAAAGACATGATTGTTTGTTGGGATGCCTGAGTATTAATGTCTTTATGTCAAAACTAGACTATTGCTTTGAATCACTTGTGTCTTAATATTCATGCCATGATTAGATATATGATCAAGATTATGCTAGGTAGCATTCCACATCAAAAATTATCTTTTTTATCATTTACCTACTCGAGGACGAGCAGGAATTAAGCTTGGGGATGCTGATACGTCTCCGTTGTATCTATAATTTTTGATTGTTTCATGCCAATATTATACAACTTTCACATATTTTTGGCAACATTTTATATGATTTATTGGACTAACCTATTGATCCAGTTCCCAGTGCCAGTTTTTGTTTGTTGCATGTTTTTTGTTTCGCAGAATTACCATATCAAATGAAGTCCAAATGCGATAAAAATTTACAGAGATTTTTTTGGAATATTTATGAATTTTGAGAAGTGGAATCGACACAACCGGAGGCCCACAGCTCCCACGATACATCAGGGCGCGGCCAGGGGGGCCAACTGCGGCCTAGTGGGTGCTGCCCACCTCGTACATCGGTTGGAGCTCTACTTCGGGCGCAAGGAAGCTAATTTTTGGATAAAAATCCCCTCAAAATTTCAGCCCGATCGGAGTTACGGATCTCCGGGAATATAAGAAACAGTTTTCAGCCAGAAAACAGGAACGTGAAACAGAAGAGAACAGAGAGGGAGATCCAATCTAGGAGGGGCTCCTGCCCCTCCGCTGCCATGGCGGCCATGGACCAGAGGGGGAACTCTCCTTCCATCTAGGGGGGAGTCCAAGGAAGAAGAAGAAGGAGGGGGGGCTCTCTCCCCCTCTCTCCCCGTGGCGCCGGAATGCCGCCGGGACAAGCATCGTGACGGCGATCTACTCCAACAACTTCGCCGCCGTCAACACCAACTCTCTCCCCCTCTATGCAGCAGTGTAACTCCCTTTCTCCCCTATGTAATCTCTACTTAAACATGGTGCTCAACTCCATATACTATTTCCCAATGATATATGGCTATCCTATGATGTTTGAGTAGATCCGCTTTGTCCTATGGTATAATTGATGATCGTGGTTGGTGTGATTGTATATTTAATTATGGTGCTGTCCTATGGTGCCCTCTGTCTCACGCAAACGTGAGGGATCCTCGCTGTAGGGTGTTGCAATGTGTTCATGATTTGCCTACGGTGGGTTGCTTGAGTGACAGAAGCATAAACCCGAGTAGGTGGGTTGTTGCATATTGGAGTAAAGAGGACTTGATACTTAATGCTATGGTTGGGTTTTACCTTAATGATCTTTAGTAGTTGCGGATGCTTGCTAGAGTTCCAATCATAAGTGCATATGATCCAAGTAGAGAAAGTATGTTAGCTCATGCCTCTCCCTCATGTAAAATTGCAAGAATGATTACCGGTCTAGTTATCAATTGCCTAGGGAAAAATAACCTTCTTGTTTGACAAAAGCTCTCCACCAAACAACTAACTTTTATTATCTTGCTTTTTACTCGTAGTTTTATTTCCCGCAAAGTACTTCTAGTTTTATTCATGCAAACTATCCTATCACCTACAAAGTAGTTTCATACTTGTTCTAGGTAAAGCAAGCATTAGCGTGCGTAGAGTTGTATCGGTGGTCGATAGAACTTGAGGGAATATTTGTTCTACCTTTAGCTCCTCGTTGGGTTCGACACTCTTACTTATCGAAAAAGGCTACAAATGACCCCCTACACTTGTGGGTTATCACCTTGCAGTATTCAAAAAGGGTCTACCAAGGATAATCGACATGTTGTCGTCCTCGGGCTTCTCAAGAATAACAAAGTCCGTTAAGATAGTAACATTTGTTACAACAACGGGCACATCTTCACAAATACCAATAGGTATGGCCGTTGATTTGTCAGCCATTTGCAATGATATCTCAGTAGGTGTGAGTTTATTCAAATCAAGTCTTTTATATAAGGAGAAAGGCATAACACTAACACCGGCTCCCAAATCACACAAAGCAGTTTTGACATAGTTTCTTTTAATGGAGCAAGGTATAGTTGGTATTCCAGGATCTCCGAGTTTTTTAGGTACTCCATCCTAAAAGAATAATTAGCAAGCATGGTGGAGATTTCAGCTTCCGGTATGTTTCTTTTATTTGTGATGATGTCTTTCATATACTTTGCATAAGGGGCCATCTTTAAGATATCGGTTAAGCGGGTACGCAAAAAGACTGGCCTAATCATTTCAGCAAAGCGCTCAAATTCTTTATCATCCTTTTTCTTAGATGGGTTAGGTGGAAATGGCATGGGTTTCTGAACCCATGGCTCTCTTTCTTTACCATGTTTCCTAGCCACAAAGTCTCTTTTATCATACCGTTTATTTTTAGGTTGTGGGTTATCAAGATCAGGAGCAGGCTCTATTTCAACATCATTATCTGGTTCTACATCATTACTAGGTTGAGCATTATCATGAACATCATCATTATCATTTTCATTATCTCTAGGTGAATGTTCACTACCAGATTGAGTTTCAGCATCGGAAATAGAGATATCATTATCAGGGGGGTTTTGTGTCTTAGGTTCACTAGAGGTATGCAAAGTCCTATCATTTTTCTTTTTCTTTTTCTTCTTAGAAGGACTAGGTGCATCAGGATTAATTCTCTGAGAGTCTTGTTCAATTCTTTTAGGATGACCCTCAGGATAAAGTGGTTCTTGGGTCATTCTACCTCCTCTAGTTACTACTCTAGCAGCAAAATCATGCAATTATTATTCATTTCATCAAGCAATTCTTTTTGAGACTTAGCAACTTGTTCTAACTGAGTTTGAACCATAGAGGCATGTTTTCCTACACCTCTAACATCATTACTGATTCTAAATAGCAAGTCACTCAAGCGAGCAATCATATCGGAATTGTATTTCCATTGTTTCAGAACATGAGCATTGAAATGATCTTGCTTCATAATATAGTTGTCAAACTCATATAAGCACTGACTAGGATGTTTATTGTGAGGGATGTCACCTTCATCAAACTTTAATAAAGAATTTACCTCTACCACCTGTGGAGGTGGTGGTGTGTCAAGGCCAAGTATTTCTTCAATAGGTGGCAAATTCTTAACATCCTCAGCTTTAATACCTTTTTCCTTCATAGATTTCTTTGCCTCTTGCATATCTTCAGGACTGAGAAATAAGATACCCCTCTTCTTCGGAGTGGGTTTAGGCGGTGGTTCAGGAAGAGTCCAATCATCATAATTCTTCAATATGTTATTCAATAATTCATCAGCTTGTTCAACAGTTCGTTTCCTGAAAACACAACCAGTACAACTATCTAGGAAGTCCCTAGAAGCATCAGTTAGTCCATTATAAAAGATATCAAGTATCACTACTGGAATCCAGGAATTTGCCGTCTGCCAGTTCTTTGCCGTCTGCTGGCGGACGGCAAAGAACGTCTTTGCTGTCCGCTGACAAGAAACTAACGGCAAAAAATGGACTGACGGCAAAGATATTGTTTGCCGTCCGCCAGGTCTTTGCCGTCGGCCAGCGGACGGCAAAGGGACCAAAGGCAGACGGCAAATAGCCCAGCTGGGCCCCACTGGGGCGTGAAGCTGGTTAGGTCAAATGGACGAGCTCTTTGCCGTCCGCCGTATCTTTGCCGTCTGCCTTTGGTCCCTTTGCCGTCCGTTAGCAGACGACAAAGAAGACGCCTGGCTAACGGTCGTTAGCCCCCGGCCCCACCCCCTCTTTGCCGTCTGCTAGCGGACGGCAAAGGGGCGAACGGCGGACGGCAAAGACCCTCACCCGGCCTAACAACCCCCCCCGGCCGGCCCCGACCCCCCCTCTCTCTCTGTGCATCTCTCTCTCACCCCACATGACCACCGGCCGCCCCTCACCCGCCGCCACCCCTCACCCGCCGCCCCTGCCCCGCCGCCCCTCACCGGCCGCCACCCTCACCCGCCGCCCCTACCCGCCGCCACCCTCACCCGCCGCCCCTCACCCCGCCGCCACCGTCACCGCCCGTCCCGCCCCGCTCCCCAGCCCCTACGCCGGCCCCTTCCCCGACGAGCTCCCCTGCCGCCCCTCCCCGACGACCTGCCCTGCCGCCCCGCTCTCCGGCCCCTGCGCCCACCCCTCCCCCGACGACCTCGGAGCGGCCGCTGCTCTGCCCCACCGCCCCACCGCCGCCCCACCGCCGGAGCAGGCCGCGGCTCTGCCCCCCTCTCCGCGGCCTTCCTCCCCCTGCGCCGGCCCTCCTCCACCACCGCGTCGACCCTCCTCCACCACCGCGCCGGCCCTCCTCCACCGGCCCTCAAGGTGATTTTTTTCCTTTTTTTCTGTAGTTTTACTATTTAGGTTTAGGTTAATTAGTGTTTGGTTTAGGTTAGGGCTAGGTTTAGTTTAGGTTTAGATAATTAGAAGAAGAAGAAGAAAGATGAAAAAAAAACTAAGAAGAAAAGAAAAATAAGGAGAAGAAGAGAAAAAAGGAAAAGGGAAGAAGAGGAAAAAGGAAAAGAAGGAAGAAGAAGAAGAGGAGGAGGAGGATAGGAAAGAGAGGGCCAGGGTGGCCTGTCGGCGGAGGGCGTACCTCGGTGTCGATGGAACCCTAAATTTCAACTTGGCGGTGGCATCGTATTTTAAATATTTAGTTAGGTTGACGGAAAAAACAATAATGCTATGTTACTCATCTTTGGATTTCAATGTGCAGTTGTTTCGTCGCTGCGAGGGTCTGCTGTTCGACGACCTCCCTGTGTGTTTGACGAGCTCCCCTGCGTTCGTGGGTGAACACACATCTCCTCCCCCCCTTAATTTGCTCTGTTCCGGTCTTCGCGCCGATGAAACTTGCTAGCTATAGGTGTCTTCAATCATCAGTATGTGTGACCAGTATGCGTCTCCCGTTCGAAAGGACAGCATCTATAAATATGCATGTCTTTGCATATTTATAACCGCCATCCTTTCGAATTGTCCAACGTTATCCATGGACAGCCCGAGTATGTGTAGATTGGGTTCGTTTTCCCATATGCTCTGCTCCGGATCCGATGCGGAATTTCGTCAGTGCCTCCCTGTTGTTCTCCGGGTACACATCCTCTCTGCTTATTGCCGAGACATGTATCAGGAGAACAGCGGGGAGGTGCTGCCAAAATTCTGCGTCGGATCCGGAGCAGAGCATGGGAAAACGAACCCAATCTACACATACTGGGGTGGGATTAGGACCTATCTTTACCTATTAGCGTGTAGGTTGCATGGACGTAATAAAACTGACAAACTTGATTAACTGATGAATATATATGCTGAATTATATATATATATTTCTTGTGTGTCCAGTAGCTAGGCAAGATGACTGATCGTGCGTGGATGTACACCGGTCACACCAGTCAGAACGACATGACCAAAGAATGGTTTACAAATACCAAGGGGTTTGTGAGAGCCGCATTTGCAAATGGCCAGGAAAAAACATGGTGTCCCTGTCCCCGGTGCGACAACTTTAAAAGGCAGACAGAGGGTGAAATGGTTAAACACCTGCAGAAGTGGGGTTTCAGGCCTAATTATACGGTGTGGACTTTTCATGGTGAGTCTGCCCAACGTGCCAGAGCTGAGGTGGTTCGTCATCGCATCGACGAGCATGGTACCGGGATCGAAGACATGGTGCAAGACTTTGATGATGCTCGGGATTCGGACGATGAGATGGAGGAATATGCAAAGGCATTCTATGAAATGTTGGAGTCTTCAAAATGTCCTCTCCACGAGCACACTGAGCTTTGTCAGCTGGATGCCATCGCGCAAGTAATGGCTCTGAAGGCTCAATTCAACCTGGGCAGAGAATGCTATGACGCGATGATGACACTATTTGGACGCTTTCTACCCAAAGGCCATGTACTGCCTCCAAACTTGTACCAGTCGGACAAAATTTTCCGTGTACTTAAGATGCCCTATGAAGAGGATTATGAACCTCACATTAACCAAGACACATATGAAGGAGAATTCTTCCAAGAAACACGTATTTCCAAAAAATGTTTCAAGAACCGCTCTACTTCACCCCGGAACATTGAAGTAGACAGCGACAATGAATCCGACTTAACCCCTGAGCCGGAACATGAAGAGCCGGAACAAGAAGAGGTTACTGATGCGGATGACCTGTCACTGCTTAACCGATTACATGAAGGAGGCCTTCCACACGTTGTTCCTGATAGTGATGATGATCATGCATTTATTGATGATAGTGATGATGATGATGCATTTATTGATCCCGAAGAATATATAGACGATCAAGATTATTATTAATTCATGTCAGGTAATCAACTTTTAGTTCATGTTAGGTATATGATGATACACTTAAATTATATACATTTTATTATTCATGTCGGTATTCAATTTTATGTTGTACTAATTTCGTTTACTATTTGTCATGGCAGTTGTTGAAAGATGGTGGGAAAGGGTCGAGAGCACTCCGCGGCTCCTTCGTCGGAGGGTGGTGGGATGGGTACTTCCATTCCTGCCGACTCTCTCCGGAGAGCGTTGCTCTCTAGTCTGCATACACCGGTGGCCGCTTCTTTGTCGACCCCCGTGAGAGGAGCTCGGGGGAAGAAGAGAGGTAGTAGAGGTGGGAGAGGAGGGAGAGGAGGCCGCGGCAAAGGTAGGGTGGCTGCTATGCCTTCCTCGCCGCCACCCCCAGCTGATTCACCCGAGCACAGGACTGCTAGGGTGGACCTGTCTGAGGACGAGGCTACGCGGACTCCGGTCCACGAGCCTCGGGTCGACGAGCCTTCGACCTACACGACTCCTGTCCCAGAGGCTTCGTCTCACGAGACTCCGGAGTAGAGTAGGGATGAGGGCACGTCCCGGCAGACCCCATGGGATACCTGGCCGGAGGAGCCTAGTGGCCATGCTGATGGTGGCGGGGATCGTTTTTCTGATAGCGACGTGGAGCTGCCTGAGGGCGCCACCGTCTACCAGCGTGGTATGACACGGCTCCCGCCCGTGCCGGCGACCCGCGAGCTGAGGTGGTTGATTAGGCCTGATGGGGAGAGGTAAGTGCATGTACTCTTTTTTAACCTTTTGCCTTCACATTTTTTCAAATATCTAATGTGTTGGCTTTGTCATACTGCAGGGGTTGGCGTCATCCCAAGGATGCCCGCAGGCCCAACAGCATCCTTGGTGTCCTTGTCAGGCAAAACTTCCCGGGGTTTGTCACGTTGCCCTGTGAGGGTCAGGTTCGAGAGTTAGGACTGACCTGGGAGCACTACTTGGCTGCACCGGCCCCGCCTGAGGAGAGGATCGACGGTGTTTTGTGCCACACGAGGGCGGAGATGGTGATCAGGCATTTTTGGGTAATTTCTACTTTACACAATTAAAAATCAACAATAGCTAGTTATTGTACTAATAAGTGTTGTGTCGTTTGATTGCAGACCTTCTACAGGTGTCAGGAGGGATACGAGGAGGCCGCGGCAAAGGTTATCGATCAGCAATGCAGGCGCCTACTGCAAAACTTTCGGCACGAGGCTCGGGTGCAGGCTGTTCGAGACTACTACGCCTCGCGGCGTATTAGGAAGGAGAAGTCGACGTGCTGCGGAAAGAAGATGGAGAAGGAGCATTACATGAAGGTAATTACGTATTCTTAAGGCCTTGTACTTAGTTTCCTTCATTTGATTCCTACGCGTAGCGCTCAAATATCTCTTTATTAACTTAGGTGCCCCCAAGATGGTGTGCGGATATGATGGATTGTTGGGAGGCGTTGGTGGATGAGTGGTGCTCAGAACAATGGCTATACGTCCACAACAATGCCAAGGACCGGCGTAACAAAATGGTTGGTGTGCCACACCATCAAGGGAGTGCCAACTTAAATCAGTTTGGTCTGAACTGGGTATGTGGTTAGCTTCATGATTCATGCAATTCATTCTTGATTCTAGCTTGAGCCCTTTACTAATACTTTGTTCCTCTCTCTCTCTTTTAGGCGCATCACAATAAAACGGAGGTGCCACAGATGTACGACCTCTATGCGATGGCCCATACTGCCTCGTACAAGAAGGTCAAGGCATTCTCTGAGTCTGACCTCGATGATCCCTTGAAGTTCAGCAACATCTCCTCCCACAACAAGCTCGTGAGGTACAGAGATGAGGGGAAGGCGAGGAAAGGGGAGGACTTTAACCCGAGCCAGGAGCCTATTGATCCAGAGCTGGTGATGATAGCTAGCGGCAGGAGGCCCCATGGCTCGATTGCCATTGGAGATGGCCTTATACGTTGTCCTAGCAACCTCCGGGAGATCAAGGCGCGCCAAACGAGCTCCTGTCCTGAGATAAGGCCTCGTCCATGGCCAGTCGAGCTCGCCATCGAGGTTAGTTATACGGACTCAGATATCTTTCCTCATTACGTTGTGTGTGTGAACAAAGATGATTACAATGCTAACGAGGAGTTGTGTTGCAGGCTGCTATTCTGAAAGAGAGAGAGGCAACACAGGCGCTTATGGCGGCGAAGGAGAAGGAGATGGAGGAGAGGACGACAAGGTTGTTGGAGGAGGAGAGGGCACGGTCCGATGCGTCTTACCGGGCCATCTACGAGCTCTTCGTGGTAATATTCTTCTTCATATTTGTCCAATCTTGCATATAATGTTCCTTTCATTAATAATGAATATCGTTGACTTGTGAAAACCAAATGTGCAGCCTATGTGCGAGAAGACCGGCCAGGCCGCTCCGTCGATGCCAGTCATTACCACGGCTGCAACGGTGAGTTTCATTTCAATGCAATGATCTTTTCAGTGTCATCATGCTAACGAGACATTGCAAATCATCTTTGGTGCAGCTTAACTCCGGAGTCGCATCGCACGACCCTTCTCCAGGGCAGCCTTCTCCAGGTGAAACCGGTCCGAGCAACCGCGGTGCCTCTCCTCCGTGATGACGAGGACGGTAAGCCCCAAACTTAGCTCGTTTTTCATCTTCTTAGCACTTAGACAAACTTAGCACTTAGACAAACTTAGCACTTAGACAAACTTAGCACTTAGACAAACTTAGATCCTTCCGAAATATTAGTGTTCTTCATCTTCTTTTTCTTATTCTAGTCTTCTTCATCTAACTTTCGCCTGAATGACACAAATAAGCAATAAGAAGAAGAAAACAAGAGGAGAAAGATAGAGAGAAGAAAACCGCTTCTTCATCTTCTTCTTCTTATTCTAGTCTTCTTCATCTAACTTTTGTATTTCCCATTTTGCAGATTAGAGTCACTTCACGGAAGCTTGCATTGATGGAGTGCTTGTGATTTTGTATCGATGAACAATGTTAAACTTGTTACATATGTGAAACTTGTTACTATTGTAATATGGTGAACAATGTGACATTTGTTTTGGTATGTTTGTTGGATACTTGTGCTTGTGCTTGTTGTTGGATGATCATCACTAGGGTTATTGTGAAATATATACATATATAGCATATTTTGCCTGTGAAAATTGGATATTAGAAAAAACAGAAAAAACTGGGGCAATATTGCCACTTTGCCGACGGCCACCGTCGGCATAGTTTCTTTGCCGTCCGGCACCGACGGCAAAGGCGACACGTGGCACCCACCTGTGCATCCTGGGAGTGCGCCTGATGCCATTTGGTACATTTGCCGTCCGGGGGCGGACGGCAAAGAAGCTATGCTGACGGCCACCATCGGCATAGCAGTGGCACTGTAGCAAAGGAGTGTGGCGGGGGCCGTACGGCAAAGAAGATATGCCGACGGCCACCGTCGGCATAGCAGTGACCGTTGGCAAAGGAGGCTGGCGGGGGGGGGGGGGGACGGCAAAGAAGCTATGCCGACGGTGGCCGTCGGCAAAGGAGTGGCCGTCGGCAAAGGAGGGGAGGCAGACGACATAGGGTGCGGACGGCAAAGGGGGAGTGGCAGACGGCAAATGCTCCGTTAGCCACTAACGGGGCTAACTCAAGTTTAGGCCGTCCACACACTTTGCCGTCTGCTGCCTGACGGCAAAAACACTTTGCCGTCCGCTGTATAAAGGCAGACGGCAAAGCACTCCTTTACCGGGGTTCTCAGTGTCGGAAATTTTGCCGTCTGCTGCCCGACGGCAAAGGCTTTGCCGTCGGTGGTCCTGTCCTTTGCCGTCCGCTATGGCAGACGGCAAATAACTGAATTCCAGTAGTGTATTTAATTTTTCTTGAGAGGATGATCAGGCATAGCATTAAGCAATTGGAGAAGCCTCCCCCAAGCTTGTGGGAGACTCTCTTCTTCAATTTGCACAAAGTTAAATATATCCTGTAAGGCAGCTTGTTTCTTATGAGCAGGAAAATATTTTTCAGAGAAGTAGTAGATCATATCCTGGGGACTACGCACACAACCAGGAGTAAGAGTATTGTACCATGTCTTAGCATCACCCTTTAATGAGAACAGAAATAACTTAAGGATATAATAGTAGCGAATCTTCTCATCATGAGAAAAGAGGGTGGCTATATCATTCAGCTTAGTAAGGTGTGCCACTACAGTTTCAGTTTCATAGCCATGGAAAGGATATGATTCAACCAAAGTAATTAACTCTGGGTTGACAGAGAACTCATAATCCTTATCGGTACCAAAGATAGGTGAAGTAGCAAACTTAGGATCACATTTCATTCTAGCATTCAAAGTCTTTTCCTTATACTTGCGTAGCAATTTCTTAAGATCGTCTCTATCCTTGCAAGAAAGAATTTCTCTAGTTACCTCTTCTTCCATAACATAACCTTCAGGTATCTTAGGCATTTCAAACTTAGGAGATCTAGGACTAATAGGAGTTTCATAGTCATCATCAGTTTCATAAGCTTCATCAGTTTCAACAATCTCATCAATTTCAGTAGTTGCATTCTCTTTAGCTCTAGCAATTTGTTCATCAAGAAATTCTCCTAGTGGCACATTATCATCAAGCATGGTACTAGCATCATCAATAGCATAATTCATAGTAGAGGTAGCATCATCAATAACTTGCGACATAACAGGATTACTAGCATGTGGTGGTCTTGCAAGCTTACTCATAACAGAAGGTGAATCAAGTGCAGAGCTAGATGGCAGTTCCTTACCTCCCCTCGTCTTAGAGGGAAAAATCTTAGTCTTTGGATCCTTCAGATTCTTCATAGTGATCAATCGATATAAATCCCAAGTGACTCAACAAATATTGTTATGCTCCCCGGCAACGGCGCCAGAAAAAGGTCTTGATAACCCACAAGTATAGGGGATCGCAACAATTTTCGAGGGTAGAGTATTCAACCCAAATTTATAGATTAGACACAAGGGGAGCCAAAGAATACTTGAGAGTATTAGCAGTTGAGTTGTCAATTCAACCACACCTGGAGATTAAATATCTGCAGCAAAGTGATCAGTAGCACGGTAATATGATAGTTTGATAGCAGTAGTGACAGTAACAGTAGCGGTAACAGTAGTAGCAATAGTTTTGTAGCAGTTGGAACAGCAGCAGCAACAATAGTAACTTAGCAAGAACAATAAGTGGAAAGCTCGTAGGCACTGGATCGGTAACTCGTTGGATGATATTCATCATGTAACAGTCATAACCTAGGGCGATACAAAACTAGCTCCAGTTCGTCAATGTAATGTAGGCATGTATTCCGTAAATAGTCATACGTGCTTATGGAAAAGAACTTGCATGACATCTTTTGTCCTACCCTCCCGTGGCAGCGGGGTCCATAAGGAAACTAAGGGATATTAAGGCCTCCTTTTAATAGAGAACCGGAACAAAGCATTAACACATGGTGAATACATGAACTCCTCAAACTACGGTCATCACCGCGAAGTATCCCAAATATTGTCACTATGGGGTTGACGGATCATAACACGTAATAGGTGCATATGACTAGGCAAGATCGGATCAAGAACATAGTGTTGGGGAACGTTGCATGGGAAACAAAAATTTTCCTACGCACACGCAAGATCTATCCATGGTGATGAGCATCTACGAGAGGGAGAGTGAATCTACATACCCTTGTAGATCGCTAAGCGGAAGCGTTAATAAACGCGGTTGATGTAGTCGAACGTCTTCGCGATCCAAATCGCCGAGCGTCCCGCGATCCAATCACGATCCTTCCGATCTAGTGCCGAACGGACGGCACCTCCGCGTTCAACACACGTACGGCTTGATGACGCCTTCACCTCCTCGATCCAGCGAGCGATGATGAAGTAGTGGTTGAGTTCCAGCAGCACGACGGCGTGGTGATGGTGGTGAGGAACAATCTCTGCAGGGCTTCGCCAAGCACTACGGAGATTATGACGGAGGAACTAGAGGGCTAGGGTTGCCGGCACACGGCTTGGGAAATCCTGATGTGTCCCGTGTGCTAGCCCTGCCCCTCTATTTATATGTTGAGCCTTGGGGTCTAAACTTGGAGTAAAAGCCTCCTCCGGGTCGGTTTTGCCCGCACAAGGTCGGTTTGGCCCGCAGGAAAAGAGTCCAATTCGGACCCTGCCGAATCGTGCACAGCCGCGCACAAGCGGTAGTACCGCGTCACACAAGCGGTAGTACCGCTTGGGCGGTAGTACCGCTTCACACAAGCGGTAGTACCGCTCCGGCGGTAGTACCGCTTCACCAAGCGGTAGTACCGCTTACGCGGCAGCAAAACTACTTTTGCACTTTCCAATACCTTGTGGGCTTTATCCCTTTGGCTCATATAAAGTGTTGCTGCACCCGAACACTTCGGTAAACATCCGGAACCCCTTCCGGTGAACTCCGGAACCCTTCCAGAGATCAAAACACTATTATCACATATATCAATCTTTACCTCCGGACTCTTCCGGAGATCCTCGTCATGTCCGGGATCTTATCCGGGACTCCGAACAACCTTCGGTCACCAACATAATAACTCAACTATACTAATCGTCACCAAACGTTAAGTGTGTAGACCCTGCGGGTTCGAGAACTATGTAGACATGACCGAGACACCTCTACGATCAATAACCAATAGCGGGACCTGGATGCCCATATTGGCTCCTACATATTCTACGAAGATCTTTATCGGTCGAACCTCTATGTCAAGGATTCAGTTAATCCCGTATGCTGTTCCCTTTGTTCTTCGGTATGTTACTTGCCCGAGATTCGATCGTCGGTATCACTATACCTAGTTCAATCTCGTTACCGGCAAGTCTCTTTACTCGTTCCGTAATACAAGATCTCGTGGCTAACACTTTAGTCACATTGCTTGCAAGGCTCATTGTGATGTTGTATTACCGAGTGGGCCCTGAGATACCTCTCCGTCATACGGAGTAACAAATCCCAGTCTTGATCCATGCCAACCCAACAGACACCCTCGGAGATACCTGTAGAGCACCTTTATAGTCACCCAGTTACGTTGCGACGTTTGATACACACAAGGTATTCCTCCGGTGTCAGTGAGTTGCATGATCTCATGGTCAAAGGAACAGATACTTGACATGCAGAAAACAATAGCAATAAACTGACACGATCAAATGCTACGTTTACAGTTTGGGTCTTGTCCATCACATCATTCTCCTAATGATGTGATCCCGTTATCAAATGACATCTCATGTCCATGGCTAGGAAACCTTAACCATCTTTGATCAACAAGCTAGTCAACTAGAGGCTTACTAGGGACACAGTGTTGTCTATGTACCCACACATGTATTTGAGTTTCCAATCAATACAATTATAGCATGGATAATAAACGATTATCATGAACAAGGAAATATAATAATAACCAATTTATTATTGCCTCTAGGGCATATTTCCAACACATAGATATAGAGATGATAACATAAACGGTTCAGATCTTAAATCATGGCACTCGGGCCGTAGTGACAAGCATTAGACATAGCAAAGTCATAGCAACATCAATCTCAGAACATAGTGGATACTAGGGATCAAGCCCTAACAAAACTAACTCGATTACATGATGAATCTCATCCAACTCCTCACCGACCAGCAAGCCTACGAAGGAATTGCTCACTCCCGGTGGGGAGCATCATGGAATTGGCGATGGAGAAAGGTTGGTGATGACGAAGACCAAAGATTCCCCTCTCCGGAGCCCCAAACGGGCTCCAGATGTGGCCTCCCGATGAAGAACAGGAGGTGGCGGCGGCTCCGTATCGTAAAACGTGATGCAACTTTCTCTCTGATTTTTTTCTCCGAAAATAGGAATTTATAGTGGCGGCATTAGGGTCAGTGGGGCCATGAGGTGGGAACAACCCACCAGGGCGTGCCTAGGGGGCCTGGCCCGCCCTGGTGGGTGTTGGCCACCCTGCCCCCCTCTTCAGTGGATTTTGGCTCCAATAATTCACATATTTTCTGAAATAATTCTCCAAAAAGTTTTGCTCCATTCCGAGAACTTTTATTTCTGCACAAAAACAACACCATGGTAGTTCTGCTGAAAACAACGTCAGACCGGGTTAGTTCCATTCAAATCATGCAAATTAGAGTCCAAAACAAGGGCAAAAAGGTGAGGCAAAGTAGATACGTTGGAGACGTATCACATATCAAATTATCAAAGTAGCGAACGCAAATCAAACCAACATGATAAAAGTGACTAGATGAAATTCTTGTGTACCCTCAAGAACACTTTGCTTATTATAAGAGACTGTTCTGGCCTGTCCTTTGACACAAAAGGATTGGGCTACCTTGCTGCACTTTATTTACCACTACCGTTACTAGCTCGTTACCAATTATCTTGCTATCAAACTATCTGTTACCTACTATTTCAGTGCTTGCAGAAATTACCCTGCTGAAAACCGCTTGTCATTTCCTTCTGCTTCTCGTTGGGTTCGACACTCTTACTTATCGAAAGGACCACGATTGACCCCCTAAACTTGTGGGTCATCAATAGTTGATGATGTTATTCCCCGGCAATGGCGCCAGAAATCCTTCCTCATACTTGTGATCAGCGTTAGGTTTTCCGTGAAAAGTAACGGGTTATTGCAGCACAAAATGGGTAAGTATTTCCCTCAGTTATGAAACCAAGGTTTATCGAATCAATAGGAATATCAATCCTCAACTGTCTTCAGCGGCTGCACACAAAAGAGCAAACAACTTGCACCCAACGCGGGCAAGAGGGTTGTCAATCCCCTTGATCTCGTTATTTGCAAGCAAGTGAGGTGTGTAGATAATTGTAGATAATTGTAAATTGCAAAATAAAATAAAAAGGTAAATAGAGGCAGCAAGGTAATAGTAGTGTTTGTAAATTTATAAGTGAATAGGCCCGGGGGCCATAGTTTTCCCTAGCGGCAGCATACGGTGGGTAACAAATTACTGTTGGGCAATTGATAGAAAAGGGGATAGTTATGCGATTTTCACGGTAATAATCATGTCTATACTAGTAGAAAACGGGCCTTTAATCCCGGTTTGTAAGGCCCTTTAGTGCCGGTTCTACAACCGGCACTAAAGGGAGGGGGGGACTAAAGGCCCCCCCCTTTAGTCCCGGTTCGTCACGGCCCGGCACTAAAGGCCCACCACGTGGCGCCTGCCGGGGCCGTGCGCTGGGGGACCTTTAGTCCCGGTTGGTGTTACCAACCGGGACTAAAGGTGGAGCCTTTAGTCCCGGTTGGTAACACCAACCGGGACTAAAAGTATTTAATTCTTTTAATTTTGGTTTATTTTTCCTTTTAATTTTGTGTTTTCCATTAAATTATTTTTCATTTCAAACATATATTACGCTACTACATACTGTACACGTTGTGCATATATATATATAAATCGAATTTCTCGTACGACGACCATTCACATACATATATATATATACAATTTGGTATATACAATTTCTCCTACAATTTGCGGATCATTACATATGCAGGGCATTACTGCTTGATCTTGTAATGGTATTCTCCTTTGGGATCTATGACCTGGTCGACCAGAAATCCAGCTATTTCCTCTTGAATTGCTCGTACGCGAGCCGTTGGTAGGAGCTGGCCCCGCATCTCTATCATCTATAATCAGGAGATCAAGATGAATATATTAGTTGTGTGTATATATATTAGCTAGATCATGATAAAAAAATTATGTATAGTATTCTGGCAAACGTACCCAAAGAGTTTTTTCATCTATGCTCCTTTCAGACGTGATCATGCGAATATTCTCGCAAACGTAGTATGCGCATAAACTATTCCCCTTCTCCTGCCTCATGCACTTTACGAGAATAAAATTCAATCAGGTAATAATTAATCAAGCATGATAATGGTATTGAAACTAGAATTAAAGAGATACACGGACGTAGCTAGCTAGTACTACTTAATTACCTTGGGTCGCTCCCATTTCAGCTGTTGTTTCCATTGGCCGGGGACCTCTTCGATGAACTTTTTCCAAGCCCTGCCCGCCGGCAAAGAAAATGAATAAAGGAGTTATTAACTAGTTGATATCAGGAAATGAAGTAAAGAGGCAGACATAGTGCGATAATGATTGAAATTACCTGTCGAACATCCCCTTCACGTACGGTTGCGTATTCGGATGGATCCTTATATAGTGAGTCCAGTACTTCAACTTTTCCCTTGTCAACTTCAATGATTAACAAGATCCAGTGGAAACTGCATGCGCACACGTTTTTTATAAATAAGCGGGCATGTGCATAACTCATCAACTACACTTATTAACATCTAGTAAGCAAAAAATAGAATTTGTAATACAAGATATAGTAACACTCACCCGAAGTTGTAAGGAAGTAGTATTTTTGGTTGGGTGTTTAGTTGCTTCAAAAACTCTAGCAGGAATCTCTCTGTGTCTTCTCTCGAATATTGATCTTCCCATATCGCCTGATTAATCGTATTTGGGTCAATGAACCCAACTCCATAGCGTCTAGTTTTTTTCATTTCATACATCTTCATTCTGCATAATACCACAGAAAAGAATATAGTGAGGATAATTACAGTTAATGAACGAGAGCACATCTAGCTAGCTAGCTAGAGACTTAATTACAGAAAGAAATCACTTACAGACAATAGCAACTGACGATAGATTTGTCTAGTGCGTCTTGTTGGAATAACTGAAACAACTCTGAAAAATCAATCCACACATCTTTTCCATGGAAGTAATGCTCTGGCTTGACTTTCACCATGAGGGACTCTTCATTGGTATTTGCTGTTTTTTGCATGTACCACGTATGCAAATTGTACATTCTCGTTGGTAGAAGCTTGACATCGTCAGGCTTGACCAGAGGTTTGCCACGGACATATTGGTATTTTACTTCCTCCTCTGTAATCCCGGGGATTTCCTCAAGGCCTAGGAGTTGTTCAACAGTGACACCGGCCTCTTTAGCCTGCCTTCTAAGATCGTCGGTTATTGCCGGCCGATCGGCGGTACTCACATGTGTTTGTACAATGAGCGGGGGGATCGATTGCACTGCTTGTTCTCCCAGCTGGGGAACAGTTTTCCCGCTTTTTTTGCCAACTGCTTGGCTCGAGCTCGAGCTCGAATCCTTTTGCCCTGCAGAATATGACTTCTTGATAGACCGCACATAGTCGGAGTCCTTCTGATTGTCAGCCGGTCGAGCCATATCAATAAAGTGTTGTGATACATGCTCGGGTACATTCTCCTTTGGCGGCGCGGGCGGTTTCGGTGCAAAATGGGCCTTCAATTGGGCATCCCATGCGTCGTCGAGTTCCTCCTGAGTCAGGTGGTAAGACAACTTCGGAAGAGGCTTGAGGCTTGGACCATGTTTGAATTTCTTGTCTGTTGTACCGCTAGCCGTCGTAGCTGCGGCCTCTCTCTTCCGCTGTTGCTTAGGCGGAGCACGCTGAGTCGGCTGACTTGGAGGAGGAGGAGTTGGCTGACGCCGTGCCGGACTTGGAGGAGGAGTCGGCTGACGCGGTGCCGGACTTGGAGGAGGAGGAGTCGACTGAAGCGGCGGAGGACTTGGAGAAGGAGGAGTCGGTGGCCTTGGAAAGACGATGCAATCCTTTTTCCATAGAATGATACGATGTATGGCCTCTCCCAGTGTTCTCTCCTCGTCACCTCCAAGAATGTCAAGTTGTAGCTCGTGATATCCTGACATCACTTCATCAACCCCGACACGAGCATAGCCAGCTGGAATGGGATTGCAATGGAAGGTTGCTTCAGGGGGATTTGCTAAAGCATAGCCGTCTGCCACCTTCATGGATAAGTTCTTCACTTTCATGTGTAGCTCACAGTTAGTCCTATCTTTGATATCATCCACAGGGTAGCTAGCTAGCAGTGCATTATCGATATCGGCCGGGGCGGAACCCACGCTGCTTCTCGGCATAGATGGGACGGTGCTATCCAATGCTGGATCGATCTGCTCATGCTGCCGCTGAGACGCCCTTTCCTGGCTGAGTGAGTCGATCTGCTCCTGCTGCCGCCTGACAAATCGTTCCAACTCCAGGTGCGAGGATATTAGGCCTTCAAGGCGGAGTGCTTCCTCCTTCTTCTTCTGCTCCTCATGCTTCTTCTTTCTCGCACGGCTTCTATAGTCATCGTTCCAATGCGCAAACCCCTCATACCACGGAACAACGCCTTTGCCTCGTGTTCTTCCCGGGTGTTCAGGATTCTTCAGGGCGTGCGTAAGCTCGTCGTTATCTCTGTTGGGCGTGAACACCCCCGATCGAGCTTCTTCTATTGCAATAAGTATTTCGTCTGTCGCTTCTTTAAGACTTGCCTTCACCATAACCAGCCCTGTCTCTGGGTCCAACTTCCCCCCATGCGCATAAAACCATGTCCTGCACCTGGGGGGCCATGTCAATGTAACTGGACTGACCAGTTTACTAATCATCTCTTGCTCAGATTGATGCCACTTAGGCAGGGCCACCTGGTAGCCACCTGGCCCCAGACGATGGCGCCACTTCTTTTTCGCAGCATTAATCTTGTTTTTCCTCGACAGTTCCTTAGCTTCTTCCGATTCCTTGAACTTCACGAAAGCGTCCCAGTGATCTTTTGCCTTCACAAGTGCTCCCGTGAATTCTGGAGTCTTCTTTTTTGATTTGACGTACTTAGCCCATGCATTTTTCTTGAAGGTGTTGAATGCGATCGCCATCTTTTTAAGAGCATAGTTTCTGACTTTCTTCAGATCTGCATCTGTCAAATTATCTGGTAGGGTGAAATGTTCCATGAGCATAGTCCAAAGCACATCTTTTGCTCTTTCGTCGACAAAAGTAACTCCTGCTCGATCTCCCTTTGCTGGCTTTCTCCATTCTTGAACGGAGATCGGGATTTGGTCCATGACAATAACTCCGCATTGATTCTTGAACGTGGTCACATTTTTCTTAGGTTCAAGCGGTTCGCCAGTTGATGTTTTGATGGAATCGATGTTGAACTTTACGCCTTTGTCCAACTTTTTGGCCGGGCCTCGAACTACCCTATCGCTTGTACAAGATTTGCTCGATCCGGAGGCCTAAAAGAAGAAAGATCGATTCGTTAATACATACAAATCAATTAAGACATGTAATGATCACCGGATGGCTTATATATTAAATATACCTCGCCGGTCATTTGAAGAACATTTTCTTCGTCAACATCGTTGTCGTCACCTTCATCTATTCGTTCGTCTTCATCAAACATCATACCCTCACCCGAAGGGTTCAGATATTGCGAGCCGTCATCATGATCATCTGGGCTCGTGGAGCGTATGATGTCGAACACAGCCTCTTCTCCTTCTCTGCCGGTATTGTCCATAGCTTTTATTTAACTAATCCAGAAGAAAGATAAAACAATTTAGTATTCAGAGATCCGAAAGGTAGATGCATGAGATCAGAAAGAAATTGGATCAACTTGTGCACATCCATAATGGGGGCATTCCTGATAATTAATCCCTTAAAGGACTAAGAAAATCTATTGCAAATACAACATTAAAATATGCAACTTTTGCAAATACTAATTGCTATACATTGGATCAAATGTCAAAATTCCTCAACGTTTTTATATCTAACATTTATCTAGCTATAACTAAAAGTATAAAAAACTAAAAAACATTCATCTAACATTTCTATAACTAAAAGTATAAAAAAATTAAAAAACAGAAAAAGAAACACTAATTAAGCATACTTCTATACATCCATTAAAAAACAGAAAAACAACATTATATAAAAAAAATCTATACTAATTAAACACTAATTATATCCATCTAACATGCATTCATACATACATATATACTAGTGAAAAACAACTAAAACATCTAAATAGAAATTGTGTGTGTGTGTGTGTGTGTGTTCATGCATGTGTGTGTGTGGGGGGGCTCGGGAACGGGCGGCCATGGCGGCAGGGGGCGAGGGAGGGGGGGAGAGGGAGGAACTGAGCTCACAGCGGGGCGACGGCGAGGCGAGGCGAATCGGGGGCAGCGACGGCGTCGGGGCAGGCGGCGCAGCGAGGAGCGGGCGCGCGCGCGCGGGCTGGCGGCGCCATCGGGATCGGCGAGGAAGGGCGCGTCCGGAGTAGGGGTCGACGAGGAGGGACGGGCGGCCGGCGTCGGGGGCGGCGACGGCGTCGATCGGGGCAGGCGGCGGCACGCAGCAGCCTGGTGGCGTCGTCTGTGTTTGGCGTCGAGAGAATGGAGAGGATGGTGAATTTTTCGTAAGTGGAGTTAAATATATGAGAGCCTTTAGTCGCGGTTGGTGGCTCCAACCGCGACTAAAGGCCACCTTTAGTCGCGGTTGGAGCCACCAACCGCGACTAAAGGTCTCGCTTCCCGCCGCGTGGACTGGATGAAATTCACCTTTAGTCGCGGTTGGTGGCTCCAACCGTGACTAAAGGCCTGTTCCTGGCACGGCGCAGTGTGGTGGATGTTTAGTCCCACCTCGCCCAGCGAAGGGCGCTCGCACTGGTTTATAAACCCCGGCGCGGTAGCTCATTCGAGCTCCTCTCTAAAGCAGGCCTACAAGGCCTACCATTCTTTCCTGCCCTGTGGGCCATACTGGGCCTTGCGGGCCTGCATCCTGGCCCAACTAGTGGGTGTCTAGTTTTTTTTTGTTTTCTTCTATATTTATTTTCTTTTGTTTCTTGGTTGTTTTTTGCTTTATTTAGAGTTTCTGAGTGAATCTTTTTTGCTTTAGGTAAAAAAAATTATAAACTTTCTGTTAGTGCCAGTAGTTTTCAAATTTGAATTATTTGAAATTTGTGTGAATCACTAGTTTGTGAATAACTTTATTTTTAAAAAAGATTTTTCAGTGATTCTTTTTTCTGCTGTTTAATATTAGTGTGTTTTATCATTATGTTCAATTTGGTAATTCTTAGGTTATTTAAAAAAAATGAAATGCCTTTGTAACAGACGAGTTTTCGTCCGAAAGCGTGATACTTCGAAAGAGATTGTCCATTTTGTACACGAAGTGCATCCAGTTTTTGCCGTAACCCTCTCAACTTTTTAGCACATGCTATGTGGGTGAAATGATGATACCATGCCAACTTTCAACCTTTTCTGATTGTGATTTGTAGTGCTTTTCAATTTCAGGGTCATTTAGCTCAAAAAAATCAGTAAATGCATGAAAAAGAGCAAATGAAGTCAGAAAGGGTTGAAAATTGATGACGTGGCTTTGGACATAATATTTCTTCGCGTTTCAAATGCCAAAACACATAAGTCGGAGTTCTATTACAAAGATTCCCTCCGGTTTGTCCGAAGTGGGACTTTCCAGATATATAAGTCCGGAAACTAACTAGAGAAGCCGGTCACATCCCAGAGTGGGATCTTTGGATATAAAACTTTTTCTTCGCGTGTGTCCCTTTGTGCCGTAACCATGGACAATCTTCATCGTTTAACTTGATGCTCGGGTCAACATTCACTGTGAATTGAGCAATTTCATGAAACTTTTCATAATCTTCTGACATGTCTGTCTTGTCCTCCACTCCCACGATGTTTCTTTTCCCTGAAAGAACTATGTGGCGCTTTGGCTCATCGTATGATGTATTCGCTTCCTTATCTTTTCTTTTTCTCGGCTTGGTAGACATGTCCTTCACATAGAAAACCTGCGCCACATCATTGGCTAGGACGAATGGTTCGTCTGCGTACCCAAGATTGTTGAGATCCACTGTTGTCATTCCATACTGCGGGTCTTCCTTTACCCCGCCTCCTCTCAGATTGACCCATTTGGACCGAAACAAAGGGACCTTCAAACCAAGTCCATAGTCAAGTTCCCATATCTCCTCTATGTAACCATAATATGTGTCCTTTGGCCTATTGGTGTTTGCTGCATCAAAGCGGACACCACTGTTTTGGTTGGCGCTCTTTTTATCTTGGGCGATCGTGTAAAATGTATTCCCATTTATCTCGTACCCTTTGAAAGTCAATATAGTTGAAGATGGTAACTTGGACAGCAAGCACAGGTCATCTGCAATAGTGTCGTCATGCATGAGACGTGTCTGCAACCAACCGGCGAAAATCACAGTTTGTTCATGTGTAATCCAGTCGTCAGACTGCTCCGGGTGTTTGGAGCGTAGAATATTCTTGTGTTGCTCGATATACGGAGCCACCAAGGCGGAACTTTGTAGAACTGTGTAGTGTGCTTGCGCCAAAGAATGCCCGTCCCGGCATATTACTGAATTATTTCCTAGCGTGCCTTTTCCACCCAGTCTGCCCTCATGCCGCGATTCAGGAACACCAATCGGCTTAATGTCAGGAATAAAGTCAACACAAAACTCAACGACCTCCTCTGTTTCATGGCCCTTGGAGATGCTTCCTTCTGGCCTAGCACGATTACGAACATATTTCTTTAGGACTCCCATGAACCTCTCAAAGGGGAACATATTGTGTAGAAATACTGGACCCAGAATGGCAATCTCCTCGACTAGGTGAACTAGGACGTGCGTCATGATATTGAAGAAGGATGGTGGCAACACCAACTCGAAACTGACAAGACATTGCACCAAATCATTCTCTAACCTTGGTAAGATTTCTGGATCGATTACCTTCTGAGAGATTGCATTGAGGAATGCACATAGCTTCACAATGGCTAATCGAACGTTTTCCGGTAGAAGCCCCCTCAATGCAACCGGAAGCAGTTGCGTCATAATCACGTGGCAGTCATGAGACTTTAGGTTCTGGAACTTTTTCTCTGCCATATTTATTATTCCCTTTATATTCGACGAGAAGCCAGACGGGACCTTCATACTGAGCAGGCATTCGAAGAAGATTTCCTTCTCTTCTTTGGTAAGAGCGTAGCTGGCATGACCCTGAAACTGCTTTGGATCCATGCCGTCTTCTCCGTGCATACGTTGCTGGTCCTCCCGTGCCTCCGGTGTATCTTTTGTCTTCCCATACACGCCCAAGAAGCTTAGCAGGTTCACGCAAAGATTCTTCGTCACGTGCATCACGTCGATTGCAGAGCGGACCTCTAGGTCTTTCCAATAGGGTAGGTCCCAAAATATAGATTTCTTCTTCCACATGGGTGCGCGTCCGTCAGCGTCATTCGGAACAGATTGTCCGCCAGGACCCTTTCCAAAGATTACTTTTAAATCCTTGACCATATCAAGTATATCATCACCAGTACGGTGGCGAGGCTTCTTCCGGCGATCTGCCTCACCTTTGAAATGCTTGCCTTTCTTCTTACGGGATGCCTGCTCTGAAGAAATTGACGATGCCCCAGGTACACATTCTTCTTACATTTATCCAAATATATACTGTCGGTATCATCTAAACATTGCGTGCATGCGTGGTATCCCTTGTTTGTCTGTCCTGAAAGGTTACTGAGAGCAGGCCAATCATTGATGGTTACAAACAGCAACGCTCGCAGGTCAAATTCCTGCTGTTTGTGCTCATCCCACGCACGTACACCTTTTCCATTCCACAACTCTAAAAGTTCTTCGACTAATGGCCTTAGGTACACATCAATGTCGTTGCCGGGTTGCTTGGGGCCTTGGATGAGCACTGGCATCATAATGAACTTCCGCTTCATGCACAACCAAGGAGGAAGGTTATAGATACATGGAGTCACAGGCCAGGTGCTATGATTGCTGCTCTGCTCCCCAAAAGGATTGATGCCATCTGCACTTAAACCAAACCATACGTTCCTTCCATCATCTGCAAAGTCCTTCCACTTTCTCTCGATTTTTCTCCACTGTGATCCGTCAGCGGGTACTCTCAACTTCCCGTCTTTCTTACGGTCATCTTTGTGCCATCGCATCAACTTGGCATGCTCTTTGTTTTGGAACAAACGTTTCAACCATGGTATTATAGGAGCATACCACATCACCTTGGCAGGAATCTTCTTCCTGGGGCGCTCGCCCGCAACATCACCAGGGTCATCGTGGCCGATCTTATAGCGCAATGCATAGCATACCGGGCATGCATTCAAATCCTCGTACTCACCGCGGTAGAGGATGCAGTCATTAGGGCATGCATGTATCTTCTGCACCTCTAATCCTAGAGGGCAGACGGCCTTCTTTGCTTCGTACGTACTGTCGGGCAATTCGTTGTCCTTTGGTAGCTTATTCTTCATTATTTTCAGCAACTTTTCAAATGCCTTGTCAGGTACACCATTCTCTGCCTTCCATTGCAGCAATTCCAGTGTGGTACCCAGCTTTTTCTTGTCATCTTCGCAATTTGGGTACAACAATTTCTTGTGATCCTCTAACATGCGCTGCAACTTCAGCTTCTCCTTTTCACTTGCATAGTTTCTATTTGCATCGTCAATGGCCCGACCAAGATCATTAGCGGGCTCATCTGATGCCTCTTCTTCAGCTCCTTCCTGCATTGCCGGCTCAGCTTCTTCCCCCATTGTTGTACCATCGTATTCATGGAACCCATGGCCAGGATAGCTGTCGTCATCCTCTTCTTCTTCATTCTCTTCCATTGGGACCCCTCTTTCTCCGTGCTTGGTCCAACAATTATAGCCGGACATGAAACCGGACTCAAACAGGTGGACGTGAATGGTTCTTGAGTTAGAGTAATTTCGATCATTCTTACAGCCAGCACATGGACAATACATAAAACCATCCGCCCGCTTGTTTGCCTCAGCCGCAACCAGAAAAGTATGCACGCCATTAATGAACTGGGGAGAGCATCGGTCATCGTACATCCATTGCCTGCTCATCTTCATTACACAACACCGAAAAGACCAAATTAATACAAGTTCATACATAAAGTTCATGCACACTTGTTCTCATAAAGCAACATACAAACTCTCTAGCTAAAGCATTTAAATGCAACAACAAATGCGATCAAGATAGCAACTAAGGTAACAATTGATCCAACAACATAGTGATACCAAGCCTCACTATCAATGGCATATTTTTTAAATTTCTAATCTCCAAGCGCATTGCATCCATCTTGATCTTGTGATCATCGACGACATCGGCAACATACAACTCCAGTTTCATCTTCTCTTCTTCAACTCTTTTCAATTTTTCTTTCAAATACTCGTTTTCTTTTTCAACTAAATTTAACTTCTTGACAAGAATATCTATGTCGGTTGCAATTTCCGGTTCACATACCTCCTAGATAAAAATATCTATGTCAACTTGATGGGCATAATTGTCATAAACGCGAAATGCAACAAATAGTTATAAAAGAGAATATATATACCACATCCGAATCATAAACCGGACGAGGGCTGACGGGGACGGATATCAAAGTCATGGCACTATGTATAACAAACAATCATACATGTAAGAAAATTATACAATTAACTATCTAAATCATACAAATAAGATTTTTTTTTATAAAAAGGATAAGAACGAACAAGAGGCTCACCAAGGTGTGGTGATGGCGACGGGACGGTGCGGGCGATCGACGGTGGTTAGGACGGGGACGGGAAGGCACTAAGTAAACCACACCTACACATGCAAAGTAAGAAGTTAATTTGAGCTCAAATTGCATATAAATCAAATGAACTACCACATATAAATACTCCCAAACTAAAACCCACAAATCACTATACTTATAGAGCATTGCAAGAGCTAATCTAGCAATGAGAGATGAAAGGACAAAGTTGCTAACCTTTGTGAACACTTGGATGGATGGGGTGCCTCCAAATCTTGACAAATTTTGGCAAAAATGGAGGATGAGCTCGAGGAAGAGGAAGAACAAAGGAGGGTAAAAAGGGGGAAAAAAGGGAGGAGTACTGTGATCGGGCTGGCCGAATTCATATAGGGGATCTTTAGTCCCGGTTGGTATCTCCAACCGGGACTAAAGGGGGGGCCTTTAGTCCCGGTTGGTGATACCAACCGGGACTAAAGGGGCTCGTGGGGGCCCCAGCTGACACCAGCCTGCCACCACCCTTTAGTCCCGGTTCGTGTTACGAACCGAGACTAAAGGGGGGGCCTATAGTCCCGGTTGGTGATACCAACCGGGACTAAAGGGGCTCATGGGGGCCCCAGCTGACACCAGCCTGCCACCACCACATTAGTCCCGGTTCGTGTTATGAACTGGGACTAAAGGTCCGGAACGAACCGCGACTAATGATGCCCGTCCCGAACCGGGACTAATGGTCACATTAGTGCCGGTTCAAAACCTGACCGGGACTAAAGCTGCAGACAAAAGGTCCGTTTTCTACTAGTGATATATAGGCATCACGTCCATAAAAAAATAGGCCGACTCCTGCCTGCACCTATTGCTATTACTCCACTCATCGACCGCTATCTAGCATGCATCTAGAGTATTAAGTAAAACAGAGTAATGCATGGAGAACGATGACATGATGTAGACAAAGTAAACTCAAACAATATGAATAAACCTCATCGTGTTATTCTCAATAGAAACAACACAAAGACGTATCTTGTCCCCTACTTTGTCACTGGGATATAGAAACTCGTCAGGTTGA
Organism: Elymus sibiricus; assembly: GCA_039707655.1. Classification (NCBI taxonomy): domain Eukaryota; kingdom Viridiplantae; phylum Streptophyta; class Magnoliopsida; order Poales; family Poaceae; genus Elymus; species Elymus sibiricus. The sequence continues at coordinate 62,811,187 of CM077665.1, forward strand.
ACCTACCACAACGCACCTCTCTCACTGAAGAAATATTAATCTAGTTGGCCAAACTATTTCAATAGATCGGAGAGAATTATGAAGCTATAACGATCATGCAAATAAGAATCACATTATATATCAGACGTGACTCAAATACTTTTCATGAATAATCTGAACATAAACCCACAATTCATCGGATCCCAACAAACACACTGCACAATAGGATTACATCGGATAGATCAAAGCAAAGATGCGATGATCATTGTATTGAAGATCAAGAGATAGAGAGATTGCCATCTAGGTACTAGCTATGGACCCGTAGGTCTGTGGTGAACTACTCACACATCATCATGAGGGCAGCAAGGTTGATGAAGAGGCCCTCCGTCATCGATCCCCCCTCCGGCAGGGTGCCGGGACGGAGCTCCAGATGGCCTCGCGACGGAACAGAGACTTGAGGCGGCGTAAAAAGGGTTTCGGGATTGCCCCTAGGTTTTTTTGAATATTAGAGAATTTATAGGCCAAAGAGGGGCGCCGGGAGATGCCCAAGGGGGGAAGCACACATCAGGGCGCCCCCTCTGCTGGTGCCCTCGTGCGGCCTCCGGTATCCTCCCGAGGTTCCCAGATATTCTTTTGGTTCATAAAAAATCATCAAAAAGTTTCGTGGCAATTGGACTTCGTTTGGTACTATAAACCTGAAAAGTCAAAAACATGCAAAAAACAGCAACTGGCACTGGGCACTGGGTCAATAGGTTAGTGCTCAAAAATCTTATAAATTGGTAAATAAAGACCCAAAAAGTATCCTAGAATGATAATATATCTGCATGGAACAATCAAAAATTATAGATGCGTTGGAGACGTATCACTGTTTAGGTCGGAGGCGCGTGATGGTTAACTCCTCCCAACCTCCTCCCTAGGGGCATGCGAGTAGTACTTTGCTTCGAGAGAGCTAATAAAGCTTTGCAGTAAGTATGTGAGTTCTTTATGACTAATGTGAATCCATGGATGTACGCACTCTCACCTTTCCATATTTGCTAGCCTCTTTGGTACCGTGCATTGCCCATTCTCACCTCGAGGGTCGGTGCAGCTTTCGCCGGTGCATCCAAACCCCGTGACATGATACGCTCTGTTGCACATAAGCCTCATTATATCTTCCTCAAAACAGCCACCATGCCTACCTATGATGGCATTTCCATAGCCATTCTGAGATATATTACCATGCAACTTCCACCGTTACATCATATGACTAGTACACCCATTGTCATATTGCTTTGCATGATCATGTAGCTGACATAGTATGTGTAGCACAGCCATCGTTCATCATTGTTTACATGTTAAGCTAGATCATTGCACATCCTGGTACACTGCCAGAGGCATTTATATAGAGTCATATTGTTTAGTAGTTTTCCATATCGAGTAGTAAGTAAATAAAAGTGTGATGCTTTTCATTATTAGGGAACTGCTCAGTGAGTAAAGGATGATGGAGACAACGATTCCCCCACAAGTCGGGATGAGACTCCGGACGAAAAATAAAAGGAAAAAAAGAAAGAAAAAGAAAAATAAAGAGAGAAAAAGAAATAAAGAGAAAAAGAGAAAGAAAGAAAAAAGGCCGAAAAAAGGGGAGAAACAGAGAAAATAGAAAAGTAGAAAAAAATGTGGGAAAAGAAAGAAGGGACAATGCTACTACCTCTCTTTCCACACTTGTGCTTCAAAGTAGCACCATGTTTTTCATATAGAGAGTCTCATGTTTTATCACTTTCATGTGCTGGTGAGAATTTTTCATCATAGAACTTGGCTTGTATAGTCCGATGATCGGCTTCCTGAAATGACCGAGGTCTTGATGAGAAAGCAATTTGGATGCACACCCACCTAGCTTCATTCGAGCTTTCATACACTTATAGCTCTAGTGCATCTGTTGCATGGCAATCCCTACTCCTCGCATTGATATCTACTAATGGGCATCTCCATAGCCCGTTGATACGCCTAGTTGATGCGATACTTTCTTCTCCACTTTCTACCCCTTTGATATCTACCACCATATTCTATTCCACCTATATGATATGTCCATGGTTCACGCTCATGTATTGTGTGAGGTATAAAAAGCCGAAGTGCGTTAAAAAGTATGTTCCAATTGCCAGACTTAACACTGTGGTGCTTGACATTTCTATTTATGTGGTGAAGACGAAGCCATGCCATGCTAATATGATAAAATGAATGGGGGGTAAACATTCTTTAAAGATCCTATATTTTGAAAGTTGGTGATTGTGTTACTTATGTTTGTGGATATTACTATGTTGATGTTTATTGATTCATCGTTTCTCAATGATCATACCTGAAAGAGATTACATGTTGGGTAGCATGTCAAATAAAAAATTCTGTTTTTATCATTTACCTACTCAAGGACGAGCAGGAATTAAGCTTGGGGATGCTGATATGTCTCCAGCGTATCTATAATTTTTTATTGTTCCATGCTATAATATTATCAATCTAGGATACTTTTTGGGCATTTATTTCCTGATTCATATTATTTTTTAGCACTAACCTATTAACCCAGTGCCAAGTGCCCGTTGTTGTTTTCTGCATGTTTTTGGCTTTTCAGGAATAGCAAACCAAATGAAGTTGAAATACCCGAAACTTTTTGAAGATATTTTTCGACAAAATAAGGACCTGTAAGCTTCGGAGGGAGATCGGGGGCCACACGAGGTGCCCCCAAGCCAACAGGGCGCGCCTAGGGGGTGGTTGCGTTCTGATGGCTTGGGACCACCTCCCCGGCCCTCTGGCGTTGTTCTCTGGCCTATAAATTCACATTAATCCCAAAAACCCTAGGGAGCCTACCAAAACACTTTTTTCGCCGCCGCAAGTCTGTGTTCTGCCGTGTGCCCATCTGGGGCTCTATTCCGGTGCCCTGTCGGAGGGGGGGGGGGTTGATCACGGAGGGCCTCTACATCAACCTTGCTGCTCCCATGGTGAAGTGTGGGTAGTTCACCACAGACATGCAGGTCTGTAATTAGTACCTAGATGGCTCTCTCTCTCTATGTTCTTTGTTGCCATGATCACCGCGATTCCCGCGGTGATCTATCTTATGTAATCATTCTTTGCGGTATGTTTGTTGGGATCCGATGAATTATGGGTTTATGTTGATATTATTCATGAAAAGATATTGAATACTTGCTGGTATTTTATTTGCATGATTGTTATAGCTTCGTAATTCTCTCCGATCTATCGGTTTAGTTTGGCCAACTAGATTGGTTTATCTTTAGTGAGAGAGGTGCGTTGTAGTGGGTTCAATCTTGCGGTGCTCTATATCCCAGTGACAAAGTAGGGGACAAGACACGTATTTGTGTTGATGCAACTAAGGATAAAACGATGGGGTTTATTCATATTAATTAGATTTACTTTGTCTACATCATGTCATCATTCTCCAAGCATTACTCTGTTTCACTTAATACTCTAGATGCATGCTGGATAGCGGTCGATGGGTGGAGTAATAGTAGTAGATGCAGGCAGGAGTCGGTCTACTTGTTTATGGACGTGATGCCTATATACATGATCATTGCCATGAATAAATATTGCATAACTATGCACTTTTATATCAATTGCCCAACAGTAATTTGTTTACCCACCGTATGCCTTCTTCGAGAGAGAACCCTCTAGCGCACACTATGGCCCCCGGGTCTATTCACAAATATATTTATGATTTTCTTATTTCCTTGCTGCCATTATTTACTTTTTATTTATTTTCTATTTTATATTTATCCAACTATCATCTACACTACTTATCGCTTGCAAGAACGAGTTCAAGGGGATTGACAACCCTCTTGCCCGCGTTGGGTGCAAGTGTGTGCTCTTTTGTGTGTAGGCGCTGAAGACGGGAAGTTGTTTTATCCTCCTATTGGTTCGATAACCTTGGTTCTCACCGAGGGAAATACTTATCTATATTGTGCTGCATCATCCCCTCCTCTTCGGGGAAAAACCCAACGCGAATCACAAGTATCAGGGTGGTCGCGCCCTGATGGCCCATAAATTCTCTAATATTCCAAAAACCCTAGAGAGCCTCCCGAAACACTTTTTCCACCGCCGAAAGTCTCTATTCCGCCGTGTGCCCATCTAAGCTCTGTTCAGGTGCCCTGCCGGAGGGGGGGTCGATCACGGAGGGCCTCTACATAAACCTTGCTGCTCCCATGGTGATATGTTAGTAGTTCACCGCAGACCTACGGGTCCGTAGTTAGTACCTAGATGGCTATCTCTCTCTCTCTCGATATTCTTCAATGCAAAGATCATCGTGATTCCCGCAGTGATCTATCCTATGTAATCATCATTGCGGTGTGTTTGTTGGGATCCTATGAATTGTGGGGTTTATGTTCAGATTATTTATGAAAATATATTGAATCCTTGCTGGTTATTTATATGCATGATTGTTATAGCTTTGTAATGCTCTCCGATCTATCGGTTTTGTTTGGCCAACTAGATTGATTTATCTTCAAGTGGGAGTGGTGCGTTGTAGTGGGTTTAATCTTGCGGTGTTCAATCCCACTGACAGAAAGGGGCATGACACGTATTGCATTGTTGTCACTAAGGGTAAAACGATGGGGTTCATTCATATTAATTGGATTTACTTTGTCTACATCATGTCATCATCCTCCAAGCATTACTCTGTTTTTACTTAATACTCTAGATGCATGTTGGATAGCGGTCGATGGGTGGAGCAATAGTAGTAGATGCAGGCAGGAGTCGGCCTACTTGCTTATGGACGTGATGCCTATATACATGATCATTGTCGTGAATAAATATTACATAACTATGCACTTTTGTATCAATTCCCCAATAGTAATTTGTCTACCCACCGTATGCTTTGTTCGAGGGAGAAGCCTCTAGCGAACACTATGGCCCCCAGGTCTCCTCACAAATATATTTACAAAAACTTTAAATACCTTGCTACCATTATTTACTTTATTTTTATTTTCAATTTATATTTATCAAATTATCTATCTATCACTACTTATCGCTTGCAAGTAACGAGTTCGAGGGGATTGCCAACCCTCTTGCCCGCGTTGGGTGCAAGTGTTTGCTCTTTTGTGTGTAGGCGCTGAAGATGGGAGTTTGTGTGGTTCTCCTATTGGTTTGATAACCTTGGTTCGCACTAAGGAAAATACTTACCTGTACTATGATGCATCATCCCCTCCTCTTCAGGGAAAATCCCAACGCAGTTTACAAGTATCATCGACACCAGTAGATTTCTTCTTGGACTTGCCCTTCTTCTTGAGACTGGTGATATTGTTGACCATCAACACTTGTTTATTCTTCTGCATTCCAGCTTTCGCAGTTTTGAGCATAGCAAACAACTCATTTGCACTTTTATCCATCCCATTCACATTGTAATTCATGATAAAACCATCATAAGATGGGGGGAGTGAAGCAAGCACAATATCTGTACCGAGTGTTGGAGGAATTCCAAATTCTAGAGAAACTAGTCTATCAACATAGCCAGCCAGCTTTACTATATGCTCACTCATTAAGGAACCTTCTGCCATCTTGCATTCAATCAAGGCCTTGATTATTTCAAAACGTTTGGTCCTTGCTTGCTTCTTGTACAGAACTTCCAGTGACCCAATTATATACTGGGTGGTAGACCATTCAAAACGTTTCTGTAGCTCAGGATACATGCAAGTTAACATGAGGCACTGGACTGATTCATAGTCATCACTACGAGTGGTGAAAGCAGCTATGACTTCTGCTGGTGCATCCTTTGCAGGAGGATCACCTAGGGGCTGATCCAGCACAGATTCCTTCTTAGCGCTCCTGAGAACAAATCTCAGGTTCCGGATCCAATCCGCATAGTTTCCACCTTTTGCAGCCAACTTTTCTTTCTCTAATATAGGGGCTAAGTTAAACATATTGCGAGCCATTTATCTACAACGATAAACACAAATTTATTTAGACATACTTCATAATTAACATGCACTATTAAAAAAAATTAATATTATGTGCACTCCCACTTAAATCAATATCTCTCATAATTGATTCGTAAGTGATTCAAGTCCCTGATCTTATTCTCAGCCATTGATGTGGACATCACTGATGACGAGAATTTTGACCGGTGGGCAATCTTTTTCCGATCATATCTCCATATGACTCTTATTCATCTTTTGATGTTTTTGTTCTCCAAGCTCAAAACGATTCTACTAGAACTTCAAGATAACCGAGTGCTATCTGCTTGCTAGGTCTTTACCTAACCCGTCTTACACCTCACGATCCATTTGTACTCATGTGGACATGACGCACTATGGAAAGCTACGTGTTATAGACGGTTGCAACACTGGGAAGAGCACCTTTTAACTTGATATTTTCAGTGAGAGTTCACCCTAATAATTGACTACTGCGCAATCAAGGGTGCAAACAACAAAGGGATAAACATCTCAGGCAATTCATAAAAGCATGATATGGTATAGCCCTGGGCATCGGGGATGAATCTTCGGGACGATACTTCAGTCACCACCTTGATATCCTGCGCCTCATGGAGCCACCTTGCTCCGGGGTTCTCCGTAGCACGACCGTCACGTCCATCGGTAAATAACGAATTTGACATGTAGGTCATTAAAGTGACAATCCCTTGGCTCCGGCCATCATGTCGTACTGTGACGCACAGGCCACTTAACGTTACATCATATAACCGTCTCATACATAAACGAATTATTATGACGAAAGCTATACCACATCACATGCAATCCTGAAAAACAAAGTTAGACGTCCTCTAATCGGTTTGGCAAATTTTAATTATGTGGTTTCTAGGGTTTCCACATAACACTAGCTACCTACGTCCGACATTAAGGCGATAATCCTTGTTGCCAGATTAAGTCTCGGGGTGTGTGAGGGAAGAGAATTTAGTAGAAAATTTCTAGCCCCACACTAAACTTCGTCAATAGGCGTGACCCCCTAAAAGATCAACCATCTTCATCACCCTCTTGTGTACGCGACGGTTCACTATTCTTGACTATGATGAGGCCCAAAGAACTGTTAGCAGATCGTCGATAGCCAGAGCCGATCGATTGCCAGAACTTTGTACAATCGACAGCCAGAGCCGATCGATTGTCAGCTGTACAAAGCAACATCATGTCGTCAATGAACTGAGTCAAAGCAACACTTGAGGGAAGCATAGCAAGAACATCAAACCCTCACATCCACATGTGATCTAGATCGCAACCTGTATCTACTCATAGAATCGCTCATGATAACACTCTTGGGAAACGTAGTAGAAAACAAAAAAAACCGCCCTACGATCAACCAGGAACACTATGAAGATACAATAATGGTTGGGATCATGATCGTTACTATCACCGAGTAGCAGCGGAAGAGCGTGACGCTGTCTGATAACCCGCAAGTGTAGGGGATCGTTTGTAGCATTTTTCGATAAGTAAGAGTGTCAAACCCAACGAGGAGCTAAAGGTAGAAAAAATATCCCCTCAAGTTCTATCGACCACTGATACAACTCTACGCACGCTAATGCTTGCTTTACCTACAACAAGTATGAAACTACTTTGAGGGAATAAAACTAGAAGTACTTTGCAAGATAAGAAAGAACGTGGAAATAAAATTTAGGTGTTGTTTTACTAAAAGAACAATAAAAGTAAATAACTTAGTAGAAAGCTTTTTGTGTAACGCAAGAGAAAGATTGTCCCTAGGCAATTGAATATAATATGATAGATACTTGTCATATGCAATGAGGGAGAGGCATACGCTAACACACTTTCCGTACTTGGATCATATGCACTTATGATTGGAACTCTAGCAAGCATCCGCAACTACCAAAGTTCATTAAGGTAAAACCCAACCATAGCATTAAGTATCAAGTCCTCTTTACTCCCATACGCAACAACCCACCTACTCGGGTTTATGCTTCAGTCACTCAAGCAACCCATCATAGGCAAATCATGAACATATTGCAACACCCTATAGAGGGGATCCCTCACGTTTGCGCGACACGGAGGGCACCATAGGACAGCACCATATCAACATACAACTCACATCCATAACATCATACCACAATTAACTCATAGGACAAAAGAGATCTACTCAAACATCATAGGATAGCCAAATATCATTGGGAAATAATATATGGAGTTGAGCACCATGTTTAAGTAGAGATTACAGCGGGGAAGAGAGGTGTTACACCGCTGCATAGAGGGGGAGAAATTTGGTGTTGACGGCTGCGAAGTTGTTGGTGTAGATCGCCATCACGATGATTGCCCCGGCGGCGTTCCGGCGCCACCGGGAGAGGGGGGAGAGAGCCCCCCTCCTTCTTCTTCTTCCTTGGCCTCCCCACTAGATGGGAGGAGAGTTGCCCCTCTGGTCCATGGCCTCCATGGTGGCGGAGGGGCAGGAGCCCTCCGAGATTGGATCTCCCTCTCTGTTCTCTTCTGTTTCACGTTCCTGTTTTCTGGCCGAAAACCGTTTCTTATATTCCCGGAGATCCGTAACACCGATCGGGCTGAAATTTTGAGGGGATTTTTCTCAAAAAATTAGATTCCTTGCGCCCGAAGGAGAGCTCCAACCAACGTACGAGGTGGGCACAACCCACCATGCCGCGCCTGGGCCTTGTGGGCGCGCCCTGGTGTCTCTTGGGGGCTGTGGGCCTCCGTTTGCGTTGATTCGACTTCTCAAAATTCACACATATTCCAAAAAAAATCTGCGTAAATTTTTATCGCGTTTGGACTTCGTTTGATATGGATATTCTGCGAAACAGAAAACATGCAACAAACAGGAACTGGCACTGGGCACTGGATCAATATGTTAGTCCAATAAATCATATAAAATGTTGCCAAAAATATGTGAAAGTTGTATAATATTGGCACGAAACAATCAAAAATTATAGATACGATGGAGACGTATCAGCATCCCCAAGCTTTATTCCTACTCGTCCTCGAGTAGGTAAATGATAAGAAAGATAATTTTTGATGTGGAATGCTACCTAGCATAATCTTGATCATAATCTAATGATGGCATGAATATTAAGACACTAGTGATTCAAAGCAATAGTCTAGTTTTGACATAAAGACATTAATACCCAGGCATCCCAACAAACAATCATGTCTTTCAAAATATCAAGGCTAAAGAACGCTATCCCTACAAAATCATATAGTCTTGTTATGCTCTGTCTTCTTAACACAAAGTATAAATCATGTACTACCCCGGTGTCAGCCAAGCAATTGGTTCATACTTTTTAACGTGCTTCGGCATTTTCAACTCTCACGCAATACATGAGCGCAAGCCATGGATATAGTACTATGGGTGGAATAGAATATGGTGGTAGGTTTCAAAGGGGTAAAAGTAGAGAAGAAAGTCTCTCATCAACTCAGCGTATCAACGGGCTATGGAGATTCCCATCAATAGATATCAATGCGAGGAGTAGGGATTGCCATGCAACGGATGCACTAAGAGCTATAAATGTATGAAAGCTCAATATGAAAACTAAGTGGGTATGTATCTAACTCTATAATGAAAATTTTCCACTAGTATATGAAAGAGACAACATAAGAGACTCTCTATATGAAAAACATGGTGCTACTTTGATGCACAAGGGTGGAATTAGCTAGCATGCCCCTTTTTCTTTTTCTTTTCTTCCTTTTTTTCTTTTTTTTTCTTTTTTTTCCTTTTTTTTTCTTTGTCCGGAGCCTCATCCCGACTTGTGGGGGAATCATAGTCTCCATCATCCTTTCATCACTGGGGCATGCTCTAATAATGAATAATGATGATCATCACACTTCTATTTACTTACAACTCAATATTACAACGATAGTAGAACAAAGTATGACTCTATATGAATGCAATGATCTAGTGTAGCAAAGATATCAAAAAACGGACAAGCCATGAAAACATCATGCTAGCTATCTTATGATCATGTAATTCAATATGACAATGAATGCTCAAGTCATCAAAACGGAGGCGGTGGAAGATGCATGGCAATATATCTCGGAATGGCTAGGAGTTAACCATCGCGCGCCCCCGACCTTCACACAAAGATAGACAACCAAGGATAAATTGTGCTCCAACTTCCTAGCTAAACGGGAGACTATACGTGCATGCTTCGGGAATCACAAACCTTAACACCAATATCTTACTAAACATGATCATCCACTAGTACCTCCCACATATTATCATCTCTATATCGCAAAACTATTGCAAGGAATCAAACATATCATATTCAGTGATCCCTAAGTTTTATGTAGGATTTTATGAATAACCATGTGAATGACCAATTCCTGTTGACTCTCTAAATAGATATAAGTGAAGCAAGAGAGTTTAATTCTTTCTAAAAAATACCATGCTCTAATAAATATAAGTGAAGCAAAAGAGCATTCTACGAATAACGGTTTTCTATGTGAAGAGAAACAGGCAATCCAAACTTCAAATGATATAAGTGAAGCACATGAAGCATTCTATAAAGCCATACTCAAAAGATATAAGTGAAGTGCAATGAGCATTCTATAAATCAACCATGGACTATCTCATACCAGCATGGTGCATAAAAGAAAAGTGAAAAATAAACACAAAAGACGCTCCAAGATTTACACATATCATATGAACGAAACGAAAACGAAAACATACCGATACTTGTTGAAGAAAGATGGGATGCCTTCCGGGGCATCCCCAAGCTTAGACGCTTGAGTATCCTTGGATATTTACTTGGGGTTCCTTGGTCATCCCCAAGCTTGAACTCTTGCCTCTCCTCCTTCTCCTCATATCGACACCTCCTCGATGTTCGAACACTTCATCCACACAAAACTTAACAAAAGACTGGTGAGATCCGTTAGTATAATAAAGCAAATTCCTACTTTAATTATTGTTGCAAACCCATTCATATTTTATATTTGCATTATCCCTGCTATATTATAACTTTTCCATGGCTTATACCACCGATAAAATCGATAGTTTCATCAAAACAAGCAAAACAATGCATCAAAAACAGAATTTGTCTTAAACAGGACAGTCTGTAGTAATCTGAACTTTGATCATACTTCTGTAACTCCAACAATTCTGAAAAATTAGGACGAAATAAATTTTTTTGTATAGAAATACTGTGCAAAAATTACAGAAACTTTTGACGTTCCAGTAAAAAATGAAAATTCACGCACTACAGCCAAAGTTTCTGTTTTTACACCGCACATACCAACAAGCAATCTAATCATCCTAAAGGCAAATCTTGGCAAATTATTTTTATAATACAATGGATTTGTACAAGGGGATACTTATTTTTGTTGGAAAAGTTTCCGTGATTCAAGACTCACAAAGTTTCCATGGGCATGAACAAAGTTCAAGGATATCCCCCACTTCAACGATGCTCATCATCTCTCTCACTTTCACCTTTCCTTTTGTGAAGTTTTAGGTTCCCCTCTATATTTTTTTGTTTTTAAACTTTATAAAAGCACACAACAGAAATAAATGACTCTCTAAAACTTCCGGGTTGTCTCCCTGGCAGCTCTTTCTTTAAAGCCATTAAGCTAGGCATAAAGTGCTCAAGTAGTGGATCCACCCGGATCCCAAGGTATATCAAAGCCAATTTTAATTGACAATGATTTGTAATTTAGTAGTGAGCACAAAGTGATATATATCATGTGACAACTAAGTATAACCCTCTTCCTATGCATCGGCATGTCATACAAGAACAATTCATGCACATTAAGTAAAGGTCAATGCATAGTATAAACAGTTTCTTGCAATTTTATAGTATTGGAAACATAGAGAGGTGAAGATGTAGTTCCTCTCTCATAATAATTGCAAGTAGGATCAGAAAGCACATGCATATTATATTCATTAAAATCATCATGTGTAGTAGCAAAACGCAACTCATCAGTATAATCCTTAATAAGTGCAAACTTCTCCGATATAGTGTAGTTGGGACAATTCAAAAAGATAATAGGACTATCATGTGTGGGTGAAATAGCAACAATTTCATGCTTAACATAAGGAACTATAGCAAGTTCATCTTCATAAGCATAATTCATATTGGCATCTTGGCCACAAGCATAGCATGCATCAAGTTCATCAAAAAGGGATATTTCAAATGAATCCAAGGGATCATAGCAATCATCATAGCATTCATCCTTAGGTAAGCACGAAGGGAACGTATGAGTTGAAGAGTTACTCTCATTAGAAGGTGGGCACGGGTGATCAATCCGCTCTTCCTCCTTTTGTTCTTGGCTCTCCTCCTCATCTTTTTCATCTAATGAGCTCACAATTTCAGCAATTTCTTCTTCCATAGATTCCTGCAAAATATTAGTCTCTTCCAAGGCAGCGGTCATTCCTTCAATAAATTCTTTAACATAAGCATTAGAAGCATAGTTTTCATAGCAATATTTAAGTATGGCAAAATTTTCAGATTCGTAAAGAGTAGCATCATACTTTTCAATCAAAGAAGCAATTTCATATGCACCCTTAAAAGCAACAAATTCTTCAATTTGTTCAACATCAAAATAACAATAGGCTTCCTTGGCATAAGAAGATAGTATTTCATTATCATTAAACACACATTGGTAGGGAAGGTGTTTTTTAGTTTCTTCAGAACAACAAGTAAAATCATGTATTTCGCATAAATTCCAAGCATGGCAACACAAACTATTAATTTGATGCCACAAGAGTTTCCCTTTTTGAGATATGCGGTGTCGCACATAATAAGCATGCTCATTTAATGATTTTCCCTCAACTAAGCTAGTCGGGTTTTCAGCACGAGCACAAATGGATCGAAGATGATCCAAATAATATTCTTCGGTAGTACGAAACACTAGTGGTTCCTCAACTTTTGGAGCAGCAAGTACATCTAATTTTTTTGGTATTTTGCATTTCCTACCCATATCTCAAGATATAAAACAACTAATAACAGAAAATAAAAAATACTTAGTGATAAAGCAAACAAGCACACACGAGAATATTCACCCCACGCTATTGCTCCCCGGCAACGGCGCCAGAAAAAGGTCTTGATAACCCGCAAGTGTAGGGGATCATTTGTAGCCTTTTTCGATAAGTAAGAGTGTCGAACTCAACGAGGAGCTAAAGGTAGAACAAATATTCCCTCAAGTTCTATCAACCACCGATACAACTCTACGCACGCTAATGCTTGCTTTACCTAGAACAAGTATGAAACTACTTTGCGGGAATAAAACTAGAAGTACTTTGCAAGATAATAAAGAACATGGAAATAAAAGTTAGGTGTTGTTTTAATAAAAGAACAATAAAAGTAAATAACTTAGTAGAAAGCTTTTTGTGTAACGCAAGATAAAGATTGTCCCTAGGCAATTGAATATAATATGATAGATACTTGTCATATGCAATGAGGGAGAGGCATACGCTAACACACTTTCCGTACTTGGATCATATGCACTTATGATTGGAACTCTAGCAAGCATCTGCAACTACCAAAGTTCATTAAGGTAAAACCCAACCATAGCATTAAGTATCAAGTCCTCTTTACTCCCATACGCAACAACCCACCTACTCGGGTTTATGCTTCTGTCACTCAAGCAACCCACCATAGGCAAATCATGAACATATTGCAACACCCTACAGCGGGGATCCCTCACGTTTGCGCGACACGGAGGGCACCATAGGATAGCACCATACCAACATACAACTCACATCCAAAACATCATACCACAATTAACCCATAGGACAAAAGAGATCTACTCAAACATCATAGGATAGCCAAATATAATTGGGAAATAATATATGGAGTTGAGCACCATGTTTAAGTAGAGATTACAGCGGGGAAGAGAGGTGTTACACCGCTGCATAGAGGGGGAGAAATTTGGTGTTGACAGCGGCGAAGTTGTTGGTGTAGATCGCCGTCATGATGATTGCCCCGGCGGCGTTCCGGCGCCACCGGGAGACGGGGGAGAGAGCCCCCCTCCTTCTTCTTCTTCCTTGGCCTCCCCCCTAGATGGGAGGAGAGTTCCCCCTCTGGTCCATGGCCTCCATGGTGGCGGAGGGGCAGGAGCCCCTCCGAGATTGGATCTCCCTCTGTGTTCTCTTCTGTTTCACGTTCCTGTTTTCTGGCCGAAAACTGTTTCTTATATTCCCAGAGATCCGTAACTCCGATCGGGCTGAAATTTTGCGGGTATTTTTATCCAAAAAATAGCTTCCTTGCGCCCGAAGGAGAGCTCCAACCGACGTACGAGGTGGGCACAACCCACCACGCCGCGCCTGGGCCTTCTAGGCGCGCCCTGGTGTCTCTTGGGGGCTGTGGGCCTCCGTTTGCGTTGATTCCACTTCTCAAAATTCACAAATATTCCAAAAAAATCTCCGTAAATTTTTATCGTGTTTGGACTTCGTTTGATATTGATATTCTGCGAAACAAAAAACATGCAACAAACAGGAACTCGCATTGAGCACTGGATCAATATATTAGTCCAATAAATCATATAAAATGTTGCAAAAAATATGTGAAAATTGTATAATATTGGCATGAAACAATCAAAAATTATAGATACGACGGAGATGTATCACTGACGATCAAGCTTGGAGTCCCTCGAACCGTAGATGAACGATCCCGCATACCGCCCACGAACAGTCCCTCGAACGTAGACCGAAGGCACGACCTCTCTACAGATTGCAAGTGTGCGTCTTCACGATTCGGCAGCGCTTCGCCATCGAGAGCTAATTGCCGCCGGAGAATTAGAGGGAAGAGATTAGAACCACACTGGGCTTTTAATTATGAGGATTAGAGATTCTAGACCTAGCTCTAATTAGTCAACTAGGACCAACTAGAACTAGAACTAGAGAACTAGAGAAGGCTCCAAAACTCATGTATTCAAAAGGGCCAAATCCTCAAGTATATATAGGTTAGAGGGGAAGGGAGGGGCAGCCACCAAGGAGGGAAACCCTCCTTGGGGCACCGGCCTAGAGGAGGAGGAGGAGTCCAACTCCTCCCCCACTCCAATTCGCCCCCCCCCCCCCCCCATAAGGAAAGGGGGCGCCTCCACCTCTTGGGCCCTTGTGGCCCAGGTTGCCTTCCACCTCTTGGCCTTATTAGGCCCATTGATATTTTTATTAAATATAAAATTGCGCTAAATACTTTCAGACCATTTTATATATAATTTAACGTCTCCGGAACATTTTCCACATATATAGATATATATTTATAGGTAATACCCAGTATTACCTGATATTCACTGAAACCCTTCCTCTAGAAGATCTCAGGTAGGGGGTCCCGAATAGGTAGCCTTGGTGCGATGGAAATATGAGACACATGGATGTACCTAGGTTCGGGCTCTCTCGAAGAGTTAAGACCCTACATCCTGCTTTTATTATATTGATTTCGAGGGAGTACAAATTACATGTTGATCTACCGTGAGATTGTTGTGTGTCTATCTGTCGTCTATGACCCCTCACCCTTGGCTTATATATATACTAGGGGGATCTAGGGTTTACACATAGGTCGATTATGTATAAGGTAATCGTGGTGTAGACGGCTTCTAAGTCTTGGAGTAGGAGCCAAGTCTTTGGATACATCCCTTCTTAGCGTCATGGGCCTGCCGAGTAAATCATCATGGGGTCCTTGGCCCGACCCTCCTGGCCGGGAGATGGTGTGGTAAGCACCCCCTAGTCCAGGACACCTTCAGTAGGCCCTATCGGTCCTGAAGTTGAGGATGCTCCTCGGTTCTTCTGAGCTAACCTTCATCTTCAGTCATTGGTCTTGGAAGCTAGTTCAACAAGTTCCTTCTCTGTTCCTCTGAATCGATTGAATCTGGCCGAAGAGTTCCGACATCAGGTATCCGAGGAGCCCCTTGCGAATTCTCATTGCTTTTTTCACAGGTGCCTTTGTCGTTTCCAAGTCACAACTCGATTTAGAGGTCTTTCCCGCGCGTAGCTGCCTTAGCGATGAAGTGTTCCCTCGCTTAGATAAGGATGACGATCTAGTCTTGTTCTGACAACTTTGATTGGCTCGATCTGTCGCCCCATGCAGCACTAATGTGTCATCATTTTGGAGGTCATCATAGCGCGCCAGCGCAACTTGAGGCCCCACTATTAGACATGTCTAATCAATAAAGTGGTCGTGCCCTAAGACATGTAGTGGCACAATTAACTGCTTCCTTGATTCCCGTGTGTGATTAACGCACGACGCCTGGGGAACTTTCGAAATTATAGCGACGTGGCGTGCTTATTCCGTGTTTTAACTTGCCTATAAATGGATAAAAGCGAGAGAAAGCCAGATTTACGCTCTCAATCTCCCTTCGACTTCTTCCTCGAGCTTTCGCACCCATGGCTATCATTATACAGAAACACTTCATAAAATTCTTCATGTGGAGCGAATAGTTCCACACTCCCCAATGGTTTCCCCTACATAAAATTGTCCAAAAAAAGCATAGTTGGACATTAGCATCGAGAAATCAAGTGCATTTTCTTCCTCTAGTTTATCACTATAGCTAACACTAGGCTCCTCAAATAAGATGCTCAATGACTCATGATAATCATAGCCCTCACTTAGAGGGTGACTTTCTCTTTAATGAAACTTTCTTTGTACCGTAAAACGCGATGAAACTTTCTCTCTGATTTTTTTCCTCGGGAAGACTGAGTATATATGCTTGGAATTAGGGAAGCTGGAGACTCATGGGGCCAACAAACCACTTGGGCGCGCCCTGGGAGGGAGGACGCAGCCCCCGTCTTGTGGCCCATGGTGGACCCACTTCGTTACTTCTTTGATCCTGTATTTTTTATTTATTCCATAATAAAATCCCCGCAAAGTTTCATCCAATTCCGATAAAATTTGTTTCTGCACAAAAATAACACCAATGTAGTTCTGCTGGAAATAACGTCAGCCTGGGTTAGTTTCATTCAAATCAAGAAAATTAGATTTCAAAACGAGAGCAAAAGTGTTTGGAAAAGTAGATATGATGGAGACACCTTCCAAGCACGACTACTATACAAGGACTACTTTGCTTCGGACCCAACTTTCCCAGATGATACATGGTTTCTTCGTCGTTTTCGTATGCGCAAACCATTGTTTTGGCGTGTTGTGGAGGGAGTGGAGGCACACGGTGACTACTTCAAGCTCACAAGGGATTGCTACGGCCAACTCTCTTTCTCTGTTAATCAGAAATGCACGACTGCTTCGAGAATGCTTGCCCTTGGTACTGTCGTTGGTGGGATGGTTCAGATGGGAGAGATCACATGCTTGAAGACTACTGCCAGGTTTGTCCGCGTCATGGTGCAGATGTTTGGAGTAGAGTATGTGAGAGAACCCAATGTGCAGGACACAGAAAAGTTGTTGGCTATTGAAGAGGTGAGAGGGTTTTCAGGAATGCTCGGATCAATTGATTGCATGCATTGGCAATGGAAGAACTGCCCCAAAGTTGTGTGTGGAATGTATCAAGGTCACACCAAGAGGTCACCATCATACTAGAAGTAGTGGCATCACATGACTTATAGTTTTGGCATGCTTTCTTTGGAATGTTGGGTTCCCACAACGACATCAACGTGCTTCAACTATCTCCCGCGTTCGGGAGTCTTTGTAATGGGGGGTCATCGTCATGCAACTACACTGTCAACGGTTGTGACTACAACATGGGATAATATCTTGACGATGGCATCTATCATCAGTGGGTGATGTTTGTCAAGACAATATCTGAACCACAAGGCAACAAACAAATCCACTTTGCAACAATCTAGGAAGCAGCTATGAAGGATGTGAAGAGGGCATTCGGAGTGCTTCAAGCTCATTGGAGAATTGTTTGTGGAGCTGCAATGATGTGTGAATCAGAAACTTTGTGACAGTTGATAACATTGTGACACCCTGGTTTTTGACAACTTTTCTTTCCAAAATCATTTGGATTTTATTTGCAAACTTGGATGATTTTCAAGCTTTTTCAGTTGATGGATCTTTGAGCCTTTTCTCCAGTAACACAAAACCTTCCTCATTTTGCCAAAACCTTTCTACATCACTCCTGGATTAATTTCCAATATTTAATCTTTTCCATTAAACCCTTCTATTTATTTGGGAAATTATGTCACCACTATGGGTTGTGAAGCAACCTATAGTTTGGATGATCAAATAATTCCCAAATTTTTCCCCCACCTTCTTATCATCATATGATTCCATAATCTCCAAAAATATTCTATTGCCCATTGTGAAGCAACCTCATTTTTCCTATCTCAGAAAATTCCCAATAAATTCCCCAAGCTCCTAGGGATTCTATCTAACCCCAATATCTAAAAACATCATCTGGTCCAGTACAAATTTTGAGCAGCAGGACTCTGTCAAGTTTCTGCTTATTTTGAACCTTTGTGAAGGAAGTACAAGCTAGGTGTGCACAATTGATCTACAATTTGTATGGCATGTGTGCACTACCAAATAACTCCTCTCCACCAAGTTTCATCATTAGCAGAGCAACTATGAGAGTGCCACAAGCTCATTTTGATTCTGGACCAGAATGGTGGTTTTCAAAGCAACCATGCTCATTTCTTTCTCAAACTCTCTCAAACTTTGCCAGTCTGTAGTCCTTCCAACCTAGATGACCCTAGACATCTCCATTGGCCCTATCTCTATCCCATTTCTTATCCAGAACCTCCCCAAGTTGGCAGTCAGGAGCTGTTGGTGATAATACCTCTCCTCTCAGTGGCTTATTGAGCAAGCTAGTGCCACTAGTAGACTGTAGTATGCGTGAACGACGCTCCAGACAAGGTGTGGCAGGCCAGCGCGCGCCGCGGGTGCCTGTGCACGCGGTGACCGCGTAGCCAGCCTGCCAAAACCGCGCTCTGGGCGCCGCCAGGCTCGGGTCTCGTCGGAGCGAGATGCCCGCGTCACCGTACCTCGTCTGCTAGTGCCGACCAGTTCCCCGACAGCCACCTAGCCCCTCCAGACCCTCCCCCCTCGCCGGAGAAGCCCTCGCCGGCCGCCACCGCAGCGCCGCACTGTGAGACCCGTGCGGGCACAGTGGCATCCCCGCCGTCGTCTTCCCCACGAGTCGTCCCTTCGCGCATTGAATGTCTCTGCCTTCTCCCGTCCCTTCGCCCCGCTTCGCGACGTCCAGCTCGCTGTCCTTGCTCCAGTGGCGTAGCCACGTCGCCGCCGTTCCAGAGAGGTCGCCGCCCGCGCTCCCTGCCTATAAATAGCTTCGCCCGACCTCTCCGAGCTCCTCATCCTTCTCCCTCCTCCTCTAATCGGCTCCCCCAAGCAAGAGCCAAGGCCGAGAGGCCCTCTGGCCTCGAGCTTCGCCGGAGTTGCTCCGCCGCCCTAGCTCTGTCGTCCGCCTCCTCCACCCTCCTTCCTAGCCCTCTTGAGCCCCCCATTGAGACTAGTAGGTCTCTCTGGTTCTCCTAGAGCTCTTCCCCGATCGGATTGCTGCCGGATTGGACCTCTCCGACGGTCACCGAACGCCGCCGCCGCCGGAGAAGAAGGGGACGACGCCATCCGTCCATCCCCGGAGGAGCTGCGGGTACGTGCGTGTTCGTCTCTGAGCGCTCGATCCATTCCCATCAACTCCGAGTGCCGCCGCCGTCTCCGTCGCCGGCGACCGTCGCCGGAGCCTCGCCCTGTCTCTGTCTTCTCCTCCCTCTCTCTGTTTTAAAGGGCCGACCCCACCCGTCAGCGTCTCAGCCCGCGCGCGCGCGAAGGGGTAAGTGGAAGCGTATTCTGAAAATACGCTTTCGACGTGGCCCGCTGGAGATTTTCTGATTTTCAGTTTAAATCCATTTTAAATCAGAATTTTGACCAGACTTTGACCCTAAATAACTTTTTATCCATAGCTCCAATTCACTTGATTCTTTTTGCACTAAGTTGGTATTGAGCCCCTTTAATTACTGGAAAATTTTGGTATTTTTCTTATGCCCACAGAATATCTGGTTAATAAAAATGCTTTAGGTGACATTTTCAATTGTATTTTGAAAATATTTTCAGAGGGAGATTGTGGTGCTTTTGAAGATCAAGAGTATTTGAACCACCCAACAGAGCAAGGCAAGCCATGATACCCATTTCATGCATGCATGTCTATAGCATTGCATCCTTATATGCATTATGTTGATTTATTTGTTATAGATAAATCATAGCTATATTTAATACCTGAGCATGGTGATAAACCACTATATCTGCAAGATGAATTTAGTCGGTTGATCTTGAGTCACCTGTCCGGGCATACCCGTGCAACCACATTTGCCGGTATGGGACGGCCTTGACTTGGCTTGACTGCGTGATCTTTCACCGGTACCTCCAAAGAGGGAGGGTTATGCACGCGTGCTACCCTGATCAGGTAGGCGGTGATAACCCTGTGAGCCCAGTTGATTGTTTGTTTGTGCCGGCGTCCCCGTTTGGGACAGATAGCCCCCGTTTGGGACTATTTAGTTTGTGCCATGACGGTGGCAGGTGTCGTCAGGACACAGGGGCCACCCAGGGCAAGCCTTCGGGGGAGGATGAGTGCCGGTGGTACGATGAAAGAGTCACGGGTCAGGCAGGTTTTGTTGAAGCAACGCTGGTCCACCCGAGTGGGATCACGAGGCCAGGTGCTTCATGGTGTGGGTAAAGTGCGCAACCTCTGCAGAGTGAAAAATCTATTCGAATAGCCGAGTCCACGGTATTGGACAGCCCGTTCAGACCTCACTAGGTGGTCAATCATAACAGTGATAGTAATGATGGAAGAACACGTCTTGTGTTCCGAAGTACTCGATGGTTATGAGTATTCCGAGGGTTGTGGAGCAACCCGGAAGAGAGTAAGTTGATGATCGGTTACCGTAAGTGAATTACTTCGGTGTTATCATGTTGATTGCCATGCTATTGTTTGCTGCATTACTTGGTTGTCGTAAGCTTGCGAGTACATTCAAAGTACTCACCTGGCGTATCATGCCAGATGCAGGAGAAGCCGAGGACGGAGGTCCTGTTGGTTCGTGCTACGATAACTAGGATGTGTCCACAGCAGTGTCCCTGTGGATGGAGTTGCGCTATGTTCCGCTACGCCGTAGAAGTACTTAGTATTCCGAGGCCCTGCTATGTGACATAAATAATGTAGATACTGTCATAGCACCGAGGGTGCCTTTGGCCTCGTCATCATTGTAAAATATGCGCTTGTACTCGACTACTATCAATAAAAGCTCAGTTCTGTTCGGTACCAAGTTGTTGCGTGTTTCCAGAAGACATGATCTCTGGGTTGGAAACACTGGTAATCCGGTTCTCTGAGCCGGGGTGCCACAAACATATTCTGTTAGTTTGCATAATATGTTTGTCGAGGATGAGGGTGATGGTCTAGCCCAAACCAATGACTTTGAAGCGCCTGGAGAACAAGTCCAAATCCCGGCAGATCAAGATGCAAATTAGTTTATAAACTTTCTACAGATGCATCAGAATCTTCGAGATCACCAGGTGCATGTGCAGCTACTCGGTGATCTTGTGGAGTATATGTGAACTCACAATGGAAACCAAAGAGCTAATGCTTGAGTTGTTTGCCTAAAATAAATTTTATGTAAGAACTATGAATTTTCGCTACCAACATTTTTTATTTACGTATGATATTGACGTGTACGATGAATATGCATGGATTTGTATGTATTTAAGAGTCCAGATTTAAGATATGTAACTGCCAAACATGACATATGAGAGGCGGTATGCATGCCTTCATAGATGTAGCCGGGCGCGTCCGCATACGTATAGAGACCAGATTTGCAAAGTGCGGTGGTAGATGCTCTTAGAGCATCTCTAGCAGATCCCGTAAAAGTGGTCGAACCTACAGATTTACCGTACGGGCTAAAAAACTGACTGAATAGATCATGTAAAACGACATATCCGTACTTTTTTACAGGACCCCGTATATTAGAGCTCCCATCCATCATATTTGGAGGATTCAAGGCATTTTTAGAGGATCCTGTAAAGCCGGTCAACGCCGGAGCAGGGGGATTGCGATGTCGCGCGTGAGCAGCGAGCAGGCGGAGGAGCTCGCCGGTGGTCGGCCGGAGCATCGCCGGAGTACACGACGGGCCGGAGCGTCGTCGGAGCATCGTCGGAGCGTCGCCGGAGCGGCACCATTCTGGCCGGCCGGAGTTCGAGTTCGTCCGTGCATAAGTCTCAGGAAAGAAGAAGTGTGAGAAGAAAACAAAAAAAAACTTTTACGGTACGGATCTATGAGATCTATTTTGGCCGATGCCTCGCGGTACTGTAAATTCGTTTTAGGGGATCCTACATACTGTTTTTCAGGTGATGTGTTTACGGGATCTGCTAGAGATGCTCTTACTCGGGCTTAGAGCATCTCTAGCAGACCCCTTAAACTGTGGAACTGAAAACGCGATTTACAGTTCGCGCAACAGGTTGTATACGGGTTCAAAAACTCCGCGGCAGAACAAAAGCCTTAATTGAAACCGTAAATTTTGAAAAGCTTGTTTCGCACGACAAATAAACGAGAGCGGTACGCAAAAGTGGGGATGATCATTCATACATGCCATTAGATTCATACATACAAAGCTCGTTGGACGCCTACCCTACCCTAAGGTGACCAAAATGGAGCTCGCCGGAGCCCAACGGGTGCTGTAGCTAACCTAAACAAGCTCACCGGAGCCGAGCGGCAGCGCTCAATCCTTGTCGGAGGTGAGGTCGATGTACATCTTGTCCTGCGCTATGGCCTCGCGGCGCCACTCCTCCTCCTTCTCGTCGAACGCGAGCGCCTTCGCAAGGCCCTGCTCGTAGAGCACGGCGTCGATTTCGTCCTCCCGCCGACGGCGCTGGGCCTCCTCTTCCTCCTCCCGCGCACTTCGCGTGAGAATGGTGACCTCGATGGCGTCCGCCTCCGCTGGGAGGAGGAAGTTCTCCGGCCCGACGACACCACCGCCCCGCCGCTCCGGCTCTGCGTCCGCCTCCGGCTCCCTCTTGACCGCGCGGAGCGTGGGGAGCTCCTCCGGCTCCCTTTTCATTGGGGTGAGCGACGAACGGGAGCTCGACGCCCCAGCGGAGGAGCTGCCTGCGCCAGAGAAGAGCCGCGCCCGCGTGCGGTCATATTCCTCTGTCTCGCGACGGAGGAGCGACGGCGGGGGCTCAAGTCCACGGTTCGTGTACCGCAGGGCGGAGCGCTTCCTCGCAGCGTCGGCTTGACGCAGCGCCTCCGCTCGGGGTCATCGCCACCGCGCCGGCCGGAGCTCCACATCCCGCCCCACATCATGGAGGATCGGTAGGCTGGGCGGCGGATTTTGGCCACCAGCTGCGAGAAATCGATGTGATGAATGGGGAATCGCAGCGGTGGGGGATAGGGTTTCGACCCGTATCGACCTCGCAGACTCGGATATATATTGCGCGGGGGTGCGTTTGCGGGCCACTGTAAAATGTTTATGGCCGGTCCGAGTATACGGGGTGCTCAAAAACCGGACAAAATCCGTATACTCGTCGGAATTTTAAGGGCCGCGGGTTTTACGGGTGTGCTAGAGTTGCTCTTACCGACTTGTAGAACGCGGTGGTGCGATTAATGGATATCCCAAACCGGTTCACCTTCCTTTCTTGGCGCCAACGAAACGAAGACGCTGAACCGCCATCCCTCTGCCTCTGCGCATCTATAAATACGGCCCGTGGCTCACGACTCATTCGTTTTCCCCTCGCCTTCGTCTTCCTCCTCCGTTCCGCTCCGCCGTCCCCCGTCCACTATCATCTCCGGGCAGACGAACCGGCCGGAACCGCCGCAGCAGTTCGTACCTACGTGGCTACGTACGTGCCAGATGCATGCTGTAACTGGTTTCTGTTCCGTACGTTTCTGCTCTGTTTCTTGCTTCCTTGCACGATCGTGATGCAGAGGAGCCAGGAATCGCGAAACGGCGCCGTGCGTTTTAGCCTTTTCTGAACCCGCAAATCATGTCCGCCGCCGCCGCCTGATCGGACGGACAGAGAGAAGCACCGCCGGAGAAGAAGAAGAAGAAGAAGAAGGAGGAGGAGAAGGAGGAGGAGGCTGGACCTAGGAGAAGGGGTCAGGGCACGGCAGCAGATTCGCAGATTTGCGATCGATCAAAACGAAACTCCAGCGTTAACCAAACTAAAAAGAATCTGTTTAACTTCCGGTGCATGATTTACATCTTCAGGGTTTGCTAGTAGTACTGTTTAACTTCAGGGTTTGCTTTGCCGAGGAAGATTTACATCTTTCGATGTTCCATAGACAAGCATCACAATAAATTCCTGCTGCTAGTGCCAGATTGTGAGCTGTGACTAGGTTGCAGTCCTGCGTCCATGTCACTGCTAACATAATTCACACCTTGGATGGAACGGGATCATAAATCATAATAATGACCAGGCTTCAAAACTTCCCTGCTTTGGTCTATGCAAATGCAGCTCCGTTTAATTACAACGCGTATGCTTTGTTTGCATCCATCAAAACAACAATCTTCACCAACATTCGCAGTGCACATGCAGGCCTGAACATCGCACTCTCAAAATCATCCAGAGTTCCATCCAAATCCAGACTGGTAACAGAATTTCAAGATGACAAGCACATGCCATCTTCTTCTTGTGGCCGTGGCGTTGGTGATCATGTCGCCGTCGCTGTGCCCCGGAGCCACTGCATGGGGCATCTTCTCCTCCTCGCCTAAACCCACGAGCCAGACAGTCGCCGCGCCAACGCTGCCGGACGGGGACGGCGGCGGCGGCGGCAGGACGGTGGTCGACTTCTCGATGGAAGGCGGCGGCGGCGGCGGCGGCCCGAGGGGCGTGGAGCTGCTGGAGGGCGCGCGGCGCAGGATCGTCGGGCCGGCCTCCTGCTGGGGCGAGGCGTACCGCGGCCTCTTCGCCAGCTGCGCCCACATCATGTCCGACAAGGAGCGCCAGGCCAGGCTCGCGTGGCGCCTCAGCGCCTGCTACCAGGAGGACTCCGGCCGCCCGCCGCTGCCTCCCTGCGACGAGCGGTCGCGCATGGTGCACTGCCGCAAGCGCCTCTCCGAGCACGAGGAGAAGGTCTTCCTCGAGTTCTTCCTCGAGACCAACACCCTCTGCCACCAGCTTCAGTACGCAATCCACCATGATCGTCTTCGTCTTCTTGCTCCGATGAAGGATGAACTTTCTTGATTGATCTGTGAGTTGTGTATCTGCAGGGCGGAGGCGTTCAAGCAGAGCACGGAGCGGCTGGTGAACGACCTGACCCGGTCGGCGGCGGCGGCGAGCGAGAAGCTGTTGGCGATCGAGGAGAGGTCGGACCAGATCATCCAGGAATCGAGCAAGCTCGGAAGCTCCACGGCTCCATGTCGTCGATCGTGTCGCAGACGGAGCACCTGGCCGCCGCGTCCAACAGCATCAAATCCCGGATCGGCGACGTGCTGGAGCAGTCGGCGGCCATCGCGGAGCAGTCGAGGCAGATCGCGGCGGCGCAGGCGGGGCTCAGGGAAGGGCAGGAGGAGATGCGGGGCCGGATCGACGCCGGCATGGCGCGGGTGGAGGAGGAGTACGCGAGGCTCGGCGAGGAGATGGGCAAGCTGACGGAAGAAGCCGCGGGGATCGAGCGGGAGGTCAGGGTCGTGGGCGACGCCATGGCGGCGCGGCTGGAGGGCCTGCAGCGCACCGCGGAGGAGATCGGGAGCGCCGCCGGCAGGTCGCTGGAGAACCAGAGGGAGCTGCTGGAGGGCCAGGCGAACGCGACGCGGGCGCTCGGGGAGCTCCACGGCTTCCTGGCGCGGGCGCTGGAGGAGAGCAGGGAGGCGGTGCAGAAGCTGGCGCGGTTCGGGCGGCAGCAGCAGGAGGAGCTGCTGTCCCGGCAGGAGCAGCTCCGGCGAGCCCACGACGGCCTCATGCGCAACTCGCAGTCGATCCTCCAGGCGCAGGAGGAGTTCAGCGCGAAGCAGGCCGGCATCTTCGCGGCGCTGGACAAGCTCTACGTGCTCCACAACGCCATCCTGGTGGAGTCCCGCTTCATCAGGGCCTTCGTCTTCTACTGCTGCGTCGTCTTCCTCCTCTACCTCCTCACCGGCGCCAAGCAAACCTTCGCCGTCAGAGGCCAGCTCTACTTCGGTAACACACATCTGATCTTCAGACTCATCAGATCATCGTCTCCTTCGCTCCATTGGATCATTTCTTCATGCGTTTCTTGGATGTAACCATCATAGTTTTAAATAGCCCGCTATAGCCTCGCTATAGCCTTGCTATAGCCTTTTCAGCAGGGTGCCGCTAAATGGTCTCATGTACAAATGGGACGCTATAGCCCGCTAAAGCCCGCTATAGCTCCGCTATAGCCTATTTGAAGGCACGCCGCTATTTGCCATAGCCTGCTATTTAAAACATTGGTAACCATACCAGGTCTGTGCGTGACGCTCGTGGTGGAGGTCGCGCACTCGCGCTCATCAGGGTCGGCGCCGACGACGACCTCACCAAGCCGTTCTGGGTCGTGTCCAAGGTGCTGCTGCTCCGGACGGCGTTCCTCGCCGCCGCCGCCGCCCAGATCCTGCACGCCATCTTCGCCTTCAAGTACAGTCGAGACTGTCCAGACACATCACATTTGGTGCTGATCTTCTGATCTGACTGCCCATTTTGATGCAGGGATTACGATGTGCTGAACCATGAGCTGCTCCAGACGCTGGTGGAGAAAGTCCGGGCGATCGAAGACAACGCCGCCGCCGGTGAGCTTTCATCCGCCGTCCCTTGCCCGCCAACTGGCGTTTGAATTTCGAACCGTAATGCTGGTGCCGAATCTGAACCACTAGTACTCATCATCCTCCTCTGGTCCAGGAGACAAGATGTGTCCATGGGGCACAGGCAGTGATGATGAAGGTAGCCTCAGCGACTACTCGTGGGTCTTCGACGAGCTGCAGGACGACGTCGACAGCGAAATCGACCCGGACTTCGCGCTCCGGGAAGATGAGATCTGCAGCAAGGACCACGGTTGCCGGGAAGAAACCGGTGAGAACTCGCTCTCGGCATCGATGACCATGAGGAGATACAACCTTCGTGCGCGCATTACGCCACGGTGACGGGCACGCAAAGTACAGAGTAGAACATATATATGCAGAAATATTGCCAGAAGTTGGAACTGTAAAAAATGTCAGCATTTTGCTGAAGAACTGAAGGACAATGCAACAACTTTTTTATAAACTAATGTCCAAATTCTCTGAATCTACAACTTGAAGTCATAAAGGGAAATAACAGATTTAAGAAACATTCAATCTAACATGAAACATAACTTAAGAAATATTCAATCTAACATGAAATATACTCAACTGCAGTAAGAGTTAACAGTAAGTTGCAGTGGCATGCCAAGTAGACCTAAAAAGTTCCATTACTCACTCAAACGAATCTAACATGACATATAGCTGCTTGTAAGAAATGAAAAGGACAACCTAATGTACAGAATTCGACTAACTGAGCTCCCTCTCCCATCTATACACTGCGGTTTGAAAAGAATCCGTACATGGAATGAATTCATGGATCTTGAAAACATTCGTCGCTGCTTGCCTTGGTCGTATAATCAGATCTCCCCAGCTTCCAGGAACTGTTGCCGAGTAAATTGTCCGTATTGAAGAATTTCTTATGCACCAAATATCACATAATGTGTCACCGATCGAGCACGGGCAGTTGATGGTTGTTTCGAAGAACGTCCGGACTTGTGTTTCCGTTTCTGGTTGCCCCCAGGAGGGTCCACCAATGGTCCAGACCAGGTAGGCACGGCGGTCTTGTCGTAAGGAAATACGGTACTGAACGAAGACGGATCTGGGGGCTCAAATGTAGGTTCCATGTGATTCGAACAACCCAACGGATAGCCGAGTGCGCCATCTTGATGCGATGGAGGGAACTTTTCGCTCTTGCTCTTCGCATTTGCATGCGTTATTAGCCTTCTTTTCTGTAAAGAGTAAAATTGAGTCCAGATTAGCATTTGCAACTAGCAAAAACGGATGAATTAGAAACTGTAACTGGGGAGGAACCAAGATAACTCAGCATACGTCAATATTTGCTTGAAGTTCGGCATTTGCCTCCGGTCCCTAGGCCGATCCCGGGTCCTTGTCTTCCTAGCTCCATCACCATTAGGTCTGCTACCAGCAGCCCTTAAACTGTTTTTCATCCAATGAATAAGCCAATTAGCAATTTATACAATGCAAACGCTCAGCTTATATATATCAGCCAATCAACAAGCTCAAATGGTGGAGAAATATAAGATATTTACAAATATTTCCAAAAGGAAGCAAAAAATATACATCAGAAAGGTGAGACAAATTGTTGCATGACAGCATGATTCATGATGATGTCTAAGCAATTATTCCCAACAAGTTCCCAGGAATACAGGAATCTTGGCAGTTGGCACGATAGCCAAGACTTACTTTTAGTACTACACAAATAAGTATTCGCCTAGCATCCACTGAACTTACCTTTTGAATCAAAGAAATGTTATTTTTCTTCCTTATATTCTGCTGTGCTAAATACAGTGTTGTCAAGTTATGCTTTCCTGTTATCAAGTTCATCGAAGCATTCTGCAGAAGTAGGCTCCTACGGCAAACTAGATTTTAGAATACTCCTGTAATTGTATTCCTAACTCTACTCTATAATTTCCAATAATTTCTTCAGCACTCTTTTCTCTACTATCTTATATAAATTGGAGTTTCTCTACTATTACCTCCATTCCAAATTAGTTGTCTTAGACATCATCCAGGGCCTACCAGATCCCTTCTGGTCCAACAAGCCACCGTGCCACTCATGTTTTGCATAGGAAAGTATTTTATAAGTACATGACATTATGTTATTATTTTTCCGCGACATGAACCAACCAGTCAATCCACCAGAGGATTTTCTTCCTGTAGCGGCTCCTACCCAGGAACCCCCATGCTTCGACTGCTGCTCTTCCAAATCTCCATTGTCCTAACTTAATTTCAAAATAAAATCATGGCTCTGCCGCTGCAAATCTTGCAATCACTACCAGAATAAACCCTAGTCCCGACGGCCTGGATTATGCCGACGGCCACCGTCGGCATAGACGGAGGTATGCCGACGGCCTAGGTGAAGCCGTCGGTGCAGAAAGGTCGTCGGCGTAGCTGGAGGTATGCCTACGGTAGCCGTCGGCGTATTTAGGCCGTCGGCATATCGTTATATATGCCTATAGTGCCCGTCGGCATAGACGGGCCGTCGGCATACATCTGGGCCCGGTAAGACTTCCTCTGACGGGAGTTTGACGCCGTCATATCTACGCCGACGGCCCTGACGGCGGCCGTCGGCGTAGGAGTTGCCCACGTCACCGATCCGCGACGTGTGCCACGTCATCGATCCGAGCCCCTCGTCGGTCCGTGGGGTGGCAGAGGAATGCCGACGGCCTTGCCGTCGGCATAGGCCTGGCCCATGGCCTCTGCCATGTCATCGATCCGCGTCCTATGCCACGTCATCGATCCAGGGCTTCGCCGATCCGTGGGCGTAGCTATGCCGACGCATATATTTGTGCTAATTTTTTCCTATTTTATTTGTTTTCTCTTTTTTATTTATTGTTCTTTTTTTCACAACTAATTTGATTAACTTAATGTGCCTTATCTAAACAAAAAACATAGCTTAATTATATATCGATTGCCCCCCCCCCCCATCACGGACATCGCTGCCGTCGTGTCACGGAGGGGGGAAACGGTCGACACGGAGGGAATCTGGTTAGACGGGACGGGTTACCTGGGGGGTAGCAAACACGCCAGGTCTTGCGGTGGGCCCTCCTATGCGTGTGGAAGCGTGGTGGCAGGCGCAAGCACCCGGCTCGCGGCTCCGGGGTGTGCCCCCCCTCACGGGCGTCGCTGCCGCCGTGTCCCGGAGGGGGGAAACGGCCACGTCGGGCCGACACGGAGGGAATCTTGGGGTGGGTTGGGCCGGGACCGTGTTCGGGGGTGTAGCTATGGGCTGGGCTATGACAACCCGGTGAAAAGGTCCATCGGTCAAACCCCGTCCGGCGAAAGTCAAAGGGCTACATCCGCCGGTCGTCTGTGTCAGGGTTAGACGGGACGGGGTACCTAGGGGGGTAGCTATGCCGCCAGGTCTTGCGGTGGGCCCTCCTACGCGTATGGAAGCGTGGTGGCAGGCGCAAGCACCCGGCACGCGGCTGTGGCACCCCGATAGAGGGCCGACGCACGCCAGCCCCAGGATAAGACCTGGCGCATGTCAAAGACATGATACAGCAATTCCAGGCACAAAAATGGATTTATTAATATAATAGAGTATTACAATACTGTTGCTTACAACAATATTACATAACTCCAAGGCTAACTAAATGGCGGTGGAGGTCTTGGTTCAGTGGCAACGAAGTCTCTGGCTGGGCTCCATAACTCACAGGACTGGCTGGGTTACGATCTAGCACAACGGACCTTCTCCTGCAACTGGCCACGTGCAAGGCCAGGTGAGTACTTTGAATGTACTCGCAAGACAACCAAATACATAGCATCCAAACAAGCAGATGACAAAGCAAGCCCTATGCTTATATAAGAATCTATTCTAGACATGGCATGGAATTACAGTAAAACACACATCAAGCATAGCATAGCAAGGATCACACTGGGTATTTCATGAGCTTACTGATACCGAGGATCAACTTACTCTCTTCTGGGTTGTCCCGCAACCCTCGACATACTCATGATCCAACCTGAACTGACTCCAATCCAATCCAAATCATGTGGTCATCTGACCACTCATCATATAGCCATCCCTTGGCTAACAGATCATATTCCTGACATCATCTGATGTCTACTCACGATGAATTCTTCCATCATTATCATCCTTATTACAGTTGACCACCTAGTGAGGTCTGGACGGGCTGTCCAATACCGTGGACGCGGCTATTCGAATAGATTTTTACACTCTGCAGAGGTTGCGCACTTTACCCACACCATGAAGCACCTGGCCTCGTGATCCCCTTCGGGTGGACCAGCGTTGCTTCAACGAAACATGCCTGACCCGTGACTCTCTCACCGTACCATCGGCATTCATCCTCCCCCGGAGGCCTGCCCTGGGTGGCCCCTGTGTCCTCATGACACCTGCCACCGTCGTGGCCAAACTAAACTGTCCCAAACGGGGACTACTAAACTGTCCCAAACGGGGACTCCCGGGCTGAACAATCAACTGGGCTCACAGGGTTATCACCGCCTACCTGATCAGGGTAGCACGCGTGCATAACCCTCCCTCTTTGGAGGTACCGGTGAAAGAGCACGCTATCAGACCAAGTCAAGGCCGTCCCGTACCGGCAAATGTGGTTGCACGGATAAGCCCGGACAGGTGACTCAAGATCAACCAACTAAGTTTAGTTTATTGATCCAACTCAACATATCCATCATCGTACCATTTCACCGACAACTGTGAGTGCTAGCATAGCAAGATCATAGTATTGATAGTCATGGTATGAGATCAACCATAGTACTAACATGACTACATCCTTAGCAATATTATCACTAGTATGGCAAAGTATGAGAACAAGTCATAACCTTAAATGAAAAGTAATGCTAACATCTAATACGGGTGGCACAACAAGTGTATGCAAATGCGGACTAACAGGCGATACAGATGTAATATAAATAACACACAGAGTGCAAGCAAAGTCATCACGCAAGTCCGGAGCTCATGGTAAGAGGTTGGCTTGCCTGAGGGTCGATGGATACGACGGGAAGAAGTGCGATCACCTCGCGGAAGAATCGCCGGAAAGGGTTCCCTCACAGAGGGGACAGATATAGGGCAAGGGCAAAATGGTTATTTCTACTATGTGAACACATTATGAAAAGGGTACCATCAGAACGGGCTCGACGAGACGAAGACGTGGGCGTTGGTTTTACCTCGATCGGAGCTATGGTCGCGAAGTTATGGCCGTTCGTTGTTTAGGCAGGAAATAAATAAAAGCATATTCATTTTCGGCCTAAACCAGTGAACGTCCACTAAATAATAGATTCGGCCGGCGGCTAAGACTGCTATGGCGCCTTTCTGGAAATACGCTTTCGGTCAACCGAAAACGTATTATATGAAATACGCCTCCACTCAAAACCGGCTGGGCCCGGCCTCTAGCCACTGACAGGCGGGCCCGCCTTATCCTCTCTCTCTCCTGCCCTGGGTCTTCTTCCCGCTCGCGACAGAGGAGGAGCGGGGTGCTCGGCCGCCGGCGTTGCCGTCGCCTCGCCGCCCGAGGGGACCGGCCGGAGAACGCAGGGGACCCGCCGTTCCTCGCCGCGCCCGGGAGTGGTCTCGGGGTCGCCGGAGGCGGACCACAACGCCACCGCCACTAACCGGGTCAGGGCGGCCGAGAAGCTGCAGGGCCGCGCCGGCAGGGCTTCCCCGGCGGGAATGGCTATGGCGGCGGCTCACCAGGAGCTAGGGGAAGGCGGAGGCCGCGGACAGAGAGGAGGGGGGGCCGGGGCGCTTGCTGGCGCTGCGGTGGCCGAGGGGATCGACGGTGAGGCCTCGGCCATTGGCGGGCAGGGAGCTGTGGGGGCTCAAGGGAGGGGCGGGAGGGGCTTGCTGGCGAGGGGAGGGCTCGGGGCACGCTTATATAGCTGCGGGGAAGGCTCGGGAAGGAGCGGGACGACGGCCAGAGCTTCGGGGCGGCGACTGAAGCTTCGGGACGACGGCAGAGGCGGCCACGGCTAGGGGACAAGGGGGAGAGGGCTCTGGAGGGTTCACGCACGCGGTGGGGAGTTCTACGACGCTCCTGGACAAGCTGGAGCTCGCTGGAAAGGATCTCCCGAAGGGTCGGGTGCACAGGGCGCAGTTTTGGCACGCTCTACCCGCGGTCACCGCGTGGCCATGGCCTTGCCACGCCCTGCTCGACGCCAAAAGATGTCTAGGGTGTTCTCCACGCATCACTTAGTTGACCTATGCGTCTGGAACTCACGGGGGAAGCACTGAGGTGACTAAACCAAGGTCAGCAAGCAGCCAATAGCAAACTGTTTGTGCTGTGGTGTGGCCACCACAGTGCACCTATTGGCTTGATATTAGGCATGGGTCAATCATCTACTAAGGTAACCACCTTGTCAAAGTTTCAGCTCCTCTGGACCACTCTAGATAGTACCTCCTTTGCAAAGTGCCAGACTGGATAGAATTGAAGATGATGCTGCTGGGGAGAAATGGCTACATGGACTTGGCTCAAATTTGGAGGAGACCAATATTTTAGGCATATGGAGACACTGTAAAAGTTTCATACCATTTGCATAAATGAAAACGGTACTTCCTTCACAGTGCTCCAATCTGGACAGAAACTTGAATAATTTGCTGAGGAAGATTGGCTTGATGGAATGGGCTGATTTTTGGTGTCCAAGGATAATATCTCATAATGAATCACCCTGCAAAGTTTCAGCCCAAGGAGATCAAGGAATCAAGCACTCCCTTTGCAAACAGGAAATCTGGACAGAATTTGCAAAAGGATGTGGTGCTTAAATTTTGAATTGAGGAACCTGATATTTTGATGGAAATGGAGGAGATATGGATATGAGAAGCTCCAAAAATTATTTGGGATTTTTACTAGCTACCAAAATGGTAGTTCCTTTGGAAAGGCCCCAAATTGAAATATTGGCTTTAAATAGGAAAATGCAATTTCCACTATTTAATTATGGCCAATATTTTTATGAGAGCTTAATATGATCACAAAGAATATATCCACAAGGTTTCATGAACTTTAGAGATGGAAAGATATTTTCCTGGATTTAATTCCTCGGAAAGGCAGAAAGAGGAATTAATTCTAGATGAGAAATATTGCATATGACTTGGCAATATTTTTGCACATCTAGGGTTTATGAGGGAAGAAGGATCTCTGGAAATTTTGGGAGGATTAACAGAGCAAGGAAAAAGATAGCTCCTTTGTAAACACAAAGGCAGGATTTCCAGTTCCAATATTTCGGAACTAGGGTTTGAATGGGATTCGGGGTTTACTGACGGAGGGCTTGGTTGGCAAAAGAGCATGGGAAAGGCACTGAGAGGTTGAGGATTGCCTGGATTCATCTGGTTACTTACCAGATTCCAGAGGAAAAATTTGGGAGAGAAAATCTAGGAAGGAATAACAGCACAAAAATCGATAACCCGATTTTTGGGGTGTTACAAACCTACCCCCTTAAAAGAATCTCGTCCTCGAGATTCCTAGGGTTAGCTTAGTAAACAAATACTACGCCTCCTAGAAAAACCTCTGGGCTGGGTCTTAACTCTATGGTTGAAAACAACCGAGTTAAAAGTATCGAAAACTGGTACACCCAGATCGAGATACGGATATCGCGGGATTTACTCCACAGGTAGGGGCCGCTGGGTAGCCCCGACATTTTTTTGAAAAAGCAGAATTTCCTTTTTCCAAAAATGCTCGGGGTACCTCAATGAACAGTGGCCTCTCTCTCGTTGTCAGGTAGGTCCAGGGCCCACTGGCAGCCTTCTTCTTCTTTCTTAGGCCAACGGCTCTCTCTCTCTCTCTCTCTCTCTCTCTGGCTCCTGCGCTGTCCTGAGTGCGGCTAGGCACTGCGCACGCCTAGCTCCTGGGGCATAAAGCACCCTACGATGAGAGTGCGCGGTGCGCACGAGGCCGACACAGAGAGCACTCCCATCGCGGGCCAATGCCGGTCGGCACTGCTCGCGGATTCGCCTCCTGGACACCGGTGATAGAGCGATGCACGGTTCCCCTGGACCTCGCTCACCGTACACCGGACTGGGGCTATAAAAACGACCACGGTTTTCTTCTCTCTTCCTACCACCTCGCACCCTACCTCACTTCTTCCTCCTCTTTCCTTCTCCTTCTGGTTGCAGGAGCGCGAGGCAAGGCACTAATGGCGGGCATGGGCTCGGAGCTGATCACGATCCTCCTGGGTGGCATGCTGGCGGCATTGGTTGGCGGCTCGCTGCTGTTGTGCGCGATGATCCTCGATGATCGCCGCGATGCCGCTGCTAGAGGGGCGGCTGGAGGGCATCTACACCGTCTCAGGCCGGCGGAATAAGCGCGGCTGCGGCGGCGAGAGGGCGGCCTGTCAATCATCACACAAGACGGTGACAGAGGCGCCGCTAGGTCTAGGGTTAGTGTGGTGCGGTCAGCGGAGTTCTACCAGGGTGGAGGCCACACTGCTGGTTGCTCCTTGCTGAACGACATCCACAATGGGTCGGGGTTTAGGTCTTGGACTAGAAGGGTTGTACCGGTCTATGCTGCAATAAAATTTCCTAGGATTTCTCCGAGATGGCAACTGGCGTGCAGACCTTGCTCACACGATTCGCATGCAATCTATACAGACTAATATGCAAGCAGATGCAGAATGCACATACTAGCAAAATGCAGGCAAAAGAAAGAAGCATATCGAGCAGATTACACTAAGTGTTTTAATGCTAGTGGGTGTATGTACTCCTGGTATACATACACCTACACCAGCTCGCGGTTTATTAGAGACTCCGGACGAGTCCGTTGTTATCAAGTGTAAGTGCTCTACTGACTAAAATCTTGTTAAGAGTCCACTGCCAGCTCTGTTAAACACTTCTGCTAAACAGAGTGAAAGATGAACCAAGCACACAGAGCAAACATGCATACATAACATTACAACAGCACACAAGCACAAACAGTACAGGCAATACAAGCATACAACAACACGCAGCCTTACTGGGCAGCTAACAGCAACACTCACTCCGAACTACAGAGTCCTAATCCTAGATGCCGGCGAAGAAACAGTCTTCGCAACAGACATACTCGCGGCATCTACTGGCTTCGATCACTGTCGGAGCCACAAATGGGCCTACTCTTGCTGGGCTCTCCTGGGGGACGAAGACTGAGCCAACTTCCGTCTTCATCGTCGGACACCTCTATGGGTTGGGGCGCAACTGCTGGAGCTGCAATGGGATCTTGACGGAACACATCCCGACGACGAAGTCGCCGGATAGCTCCTTGATTGGAATTTGGGTGGATGATGCCTGGTCGATGGAGGTTCACGGATTGCGAGGGTGGTACTAGCTGCGAAGGTGGCACTGGGTTTGGCAGCAGGGAACGGGTGGTCTGGGGTGCAATTTCACGGGCCGCACGGTATGCTCCCGTAACAACCCGTATGGTGTCTTGGTCAATGGCTTGGAACTCTCTAAGAATGCCGGAGAGCAGAAGTCCCTGGGCATCAATATACTAGACTAGGCGAGCTATTGCTGGGTCAGCATCTCCAACTATGCTGGAGAACTTGCCACCAGTGTCGGACGGAGAGGGAAAATAACGGAACTCTTGCATCTCCGCTACTTGCGGAAACTGGATACGAAGACGGGTGATGGCTCCTACGGCAGCCATCTGGACAGCCAACGCGGGGGGTGGGCATGGGTTTGCCGTGAAAACTCATGGGCTTCCCATCCGCTGTTGGACCTGGGTTGATATACGCCTTCGCATAAAATCGGCAAAGATGGGGGACGGGTTCCGATTGGAACACCAGATATACTGGAGGAGTACTACAGCCAAAGGCTTGAGTAAGCATCCTCGAAAGGATGGGCGGAAAGCCGGGAATACCATCAGCCAAGGTTCGGCTATGGAAGGTGGGTGTTTTGGGTGTTTTGGAAGAACTGGCCATGGCTACTGGTTGAGGATACTTGCCTGGGTTCTCTTGCAGGGATCTGGCTTACTGAATGGAGAGGGCTATGACTCGCAGGTGGAAGGGGTTAAATAGGCAGTCGGCTGAAACACACCAGCATGGCGTGGATCCTTCTCGTGCCAGGTAGAAGATACGCCGGTACGGCCGATAGCTGAGTGGGGTCACGGTCCAATCTAGGGTGGCTGGGTGGGCGGACAGCTGAGTAGGGACACGTCACTTCCGACTGCGCCACCTGTTGATCAATAGTGGCCGTGTCGGATGCCAGAGACGGTTCAAATCTATTGGGCTCACTACCGATTGAACCTAGGGTTGGTTTGGGGGCTAGGGTAACCTACAGCCAGCCTGGCTCTGATACCAAGTCTTGTGGCACCCCGATAGAGGGCCGACGCACGCCAGCCCCAGGATAAGACCTGGCGCACATCAAAGACATGATACAGCAATTCCAGGCATAAAAATGGCTTTATTAATATAATGGAGTATTGCAATACTGTTGCTTACAACAATATTACATAACTCCAAGGCTAACTAAATGGCGGTGGAGGTCTTGGTTCAGTGGCAACGACGTCTCTGGCTGGGCTCCATAACTCACAGGACTGGCTGGGTTACGATCTAGCACAACGGACCTTCTCCTGCAACTGGCCATCTGCAAGGCCAGATGAGTACTTTGAATGTACTCGCAAGACAACCAAATACATAGCATCCAAACAAGCAGATGACAAAGCAAGCCCTATGCTTATATAAGAATCTATTCTAGACATGGCATGAAATTACAGTAAAACACACATCAAGCATAGCATAGCAAGGATCACACTGGGTATTTCAAGAGCTTACTGATACCGAGGACCAACTTACTCTCTTCTGGGTTGTCCCGCAACCCTCGACATACTCATGATCCAACCTGAACTGACTCCAATCCAATCCAAATCATGTGGTCATCTGACCACTCATCATATAGCCATCCCTTGGCTAACAGATCATATTCCTGACATCATCTGATGTCTACTCACGATGAATTCTTCCATCATTATCATCCTTATTACAGTTGACCACCTAGTTAGGTCTGGACGGGCTGTCCAATACCGTGGACGCGGCTATTCGAATAGATTTTTACACTCTGCAGAGGTTGCGCACTTTACCCACACCATGAAGCACCTGGCCTCGTGATCCCCTTCGGGTGGACCAGCGTTGCTTCAACGAAACCTGCCTGACCCGTGACTCTCTCACCGTACCACCGGCATTCATCCTCCCCCGGAGGCCTGCCCTGGGTGGCCCCTGTGTCCTCATGACAGATGCTGACTTTGTCCTTAAACCGCCAGAAAAGAAGGAAGTACTTATCTGGATGAAACTCATTTTGAAGTTCACCGATGGTTATGCATCGAATATAAGTAAGGGAGTCAATCTTTCAACGGGCAAAGTGACCGGGCTCAAGAGTCATGACTACCATGTGTGGATTGAGCGGATAATGCCGGTGATGGTTCGAGGCTATGTCCCCGAGCATGTCTGGCGAGTGCTTGCCGAACTAAGCCATTTCTTCCGCACGCTCTGTGCTAAAGAAGTAAGTAAAGACGTGATTGAACAATTGCATAAGAAGGCACCGAAGTTGATAGTCAAGCTAGAGAAGATCTTTCCGCCAGGCTTCTTTACTCCGATGACACATCTCATTCTGCACCTCGCGAACGAGGTATTTTTGGGGGGGGGGGGGGGGCTGTGCAGAATCGTTGGTAGTACGCCCCTGAGAGACAGAACAAGCATCTCCGACAGAAATGTGGAAACAAAGCTAAGATTGAAGCTTCCATAGCTGAGGCAGTTATCCTAGAGGAGGTGTCAGACCTCAGGACATCGTACTATCCCGACCACGTTCTCCATCTGCATAATACGGTGCCTCGATACAATATAGAAGAGCCCAAGTATCAACCCAAGCTCTATCTATTCAACGGGCAAGGTGGCAGGGCTGGGGCCTCGAAATCTTATAACATGCCACGACAAGAGTGGGAGGACCTCATGTTCTATGTCTTGCACAACATCAAGGAAGTTGAGGAAGTGTGGATGAGGTAATACCACTACACCATTCCTTTATGTCTTGCACAGCATCATGTTCTATGTTCACTTAGTCCCGGTCTAACACCGCTTTTCTTCTTTTAGTGATTTCGTTCAAGAGGAATGGACGGGAATGAATCCTCCTACTGAGGCGGAGGCACTTACTCTTCTCCGTCATGGAAACCCTGGACGTAAAAATTTTGTTGATTGGTTCATGGAGAAAGTAATTTTCCACATTCCCCTATTAAATACCTAGTTCAACATTTATTAGTTAACCGAACTAATGCACCCAGCAATTTCAATTATACTTGTAGGGAAAAGATCCGAACATATCTATGGATGACGAATTGAGATGGGTTTCCATGGGTTTTGACCCTGCCGTCATGACATGTAAAAAGTATGATGTGAATTGGTATCGCTTCCATACAGAGGAGCACCAGAACAGCCGGCCTGATCCCAAAACTATAAATACCGGAGTGTACACCCCCGGTCAAAATTCAGTAGACTACTACGGAAGGGTACAAAATATATACGAGATTACATTCCGCAAAGGGTTCGAAACCCTAACTCTGCCTGTGTTCAAATGCCGATGGTTCGATCCGCGGGAGGGGCAGAGACATACGCCTTCCATTGGTTTGGTCGAAGTTAAACCATCAACCGTCTATGTCGGAGCTGATCTCTTCATTGCGGCTACCCAAGCTACACAAGTTTATTATCTGCCTTACCCATGCCAGAAAGAGTACCTGAAGGGTTGGGAAGTTGTGTTCAAGGTGTCGCCACATGGTAAGCTACCAGACCCGAACGAAGACGATTACTACAACATTAACCCCATGACATACGAGGGAGTGTTCTATCAAGAGCAACCTGATGATGATGTGGTCAGAAACGATGAGGCTAGACCATTGTATGATAATGATTTGGATCCAAACGATGACGATGCACGGAATGATGGTGAGACCATTGTTAATGAAAATGACATACTTATGCTAGAAAAGTTAAACGAAGATGCTGACGACGAGGAAGAGCCTCCACCTCCGTCAGACAATGAAGATGATATGATTGATAGTGATGATGAGACCGAGCGAGAAATCGGTTACCACAGTGATGATTCGTATGGGTTCTAGCAGATGTACGTTTCATGTCTTTTTTTCTATGGTTTAGGAATATGCCTTTTTATGCTTATTTTTTAATGTGTTTATTAGTCCTTATTATTATGCTTTTTCCTTCATTATTAATGTACTAATTGTTTATTCTCTTTTCAATGCAGGTTCGTGGAACATGGGCAAGGGGAAGGCCGACGGCGCGGGTTTCCTAAGCAAGGTCGTCGGCATTGCTAGTCGGAGTGGTCGAGCACGTACTGTCCCCCCCCCCCCCCCGACTACTTGAGGATGACTCCTCACAGGGAGGTCGAGAGAGAGGTGCCCCTAGAGGAGGAGGGGGCGGGAGGAGAGCCCCTGGAGGGCGAGGGGGTGGGGGGAGAGCCACTAGAGGGGGTCGCGGCCAGAAAGAGCGCACCCTCACCGACTTAGGGGTGTTGTCTTCGAGGCCCTCCTCTAGTGAGGTACCCTCTGCCGAGGAGGAGGAGGACGAGGAGGAGGAGGTGGTTCGCGAGGAGGTTCAGGAGGACTCGGAGGAGGAGGAGGGGGTTGGGGAGGGGGGTGAGGAGGAGGAGGAGGAGGAGGTTGGGGAGGGGGACGAGGAGGAGGCAGGCGAGGAGGATGGTGGTGTCGGGGATGATGGTGGTGGCGGGGTTGGCAACAACAAGGGGTGGCTGCGTGGTAACGCAAAGCTCCCAAAGCATATTCCTGCTACCGAGGAGCAGAAGTGGCTCATTGAGCCCAAGGGGACAGAGTAAGTGCCACTTAATAATTTCAATAATAATTTAATTCTTTTGCTTGTCACATGCTTATATTTTTCTTTATTTTGCTTGTCACATGCTAATATTTTCATTCTTTAAATCTTTTGCAGCAACTGGGCACATCCTAAAGGGGCCCGTGTTCCCAACGGCATCATCACCGTCTTGCTGAAGGAATGCTGGCCTGGGCTGTACTGTCCGGATCCAGTCAGGCACCCTGACCGTCGGGTTTTGGCCACGACCTGGGAGCACTGGGAAGCGCCCCCCCCCCCCACGCGGACCATGTGACCCATGCTAAGGCCGTGATCACTAATTTTTGGGTTAGTTCTCTTCACAAGCACAAGTCCATTCTGGTTTCATGAATGATTTAACTCATGGCTTCTTCCATTCTGGTTTCATGAATGATTGTAGAAATACTATCGAGTTCTTCAGGAGCACAAGGCCACTGCCGACGAGATCGTGCTGCGCTAAGCGAAGAAGAAGGCCCGCCAGATGCAGTACGAGGTGCGCTGGGTGGCCATCACGCAATACTATCACGACGTTCTTGGTGTGAAGATGCCCAAGGAAGAAGCAAAGACGGGGGGCATTACCTTGGAGAGGCACGAGTACTTGGCGGTAAGTATAAAAGATTTTTCATTCCGACGTTTGTGGTAAATTTCATCGTTTCGTGTTAGACATGCCATTATGCTTTCATTATGTAGGTGTGTCCAAATTGGTGTTATGGAAAAGACGAGTCCTGGGCGGCATTGGTGGATCTGTGGTGTGGTCAGGATGGAGCCTGGGCGGCTACGAGCAGCAAAAACAAGGCTAACCGAGGGAAGGAGGGAGTACATGCTCAGGGAAACCGGAACCACTTTCTCCACAAGACACTTCATGTATGACTAACCTCATTAAACAATCTTCTTCTTCTATTTACCGTCACTTTCTTATGTATGACTAACCTCTGTTTGTTGGTGCAGGAGGAGAAACTGAAGCGGCCGCTCTCACACATGGAGGCGTGGGAGATCACCCATACGCGGAGGAGGCCCAAGCCTGGCGAGGCCAAGTACTACGGCAATACCGCGGAGAAGAAGAAGGACTACTCTGAGGCATATCTGAAGCTACATCCTGACACACCTGACCCCATCAAGGCGCCTTTGGATGACAGGGTGGTGGTTGGCATGGGACCGAAGGCTCATGGTCGGCAGCCGGTTCTGGATGCTGTGGTCACTCCTTCTATCTCCTTCACACAGCTCCGAGCTACCGACCCGAGCCTGAGACAGCGCACGACCACGACCACTACGCAGTCACAGCCCTCCTAGCCGAGTGGCACTCTGTAAGTATTTTTCCCTCTTATCTTCATTGCTCACTTTATTTTCCGCATTGAGATGTTTAATGAGTTCCATCACGTCATATTGTAGGCCTACATGGAGTACACACGCCAGGAGACCATGGCGTGGAGCGCGAGAGTTGCAGCCGTCCAGGACCACAGCACTCGCATGATGACGGTTAGTTTAGCCCCTTTCATTTCATTTCCATATTTGCACTTTCATTTCTTCTGACATTCGTGTTTGCTTTGTCAATTAACATGCAGCTCGTTTTTGAGAGCATGAGGAACGGCACGATTCCTGAAATGGAAGCACCACCACCACCTGCAGGACCACAACCAGTGTTGCTTACCTTTGAGGAATTTCTAGCACAGCAACCGGGGACAACGGTGGTTAGTATATCCCCAAACTATTCAACCACCGCTTACTGTTTATTCAACACAATAACATCCACTGAACATGTCTTTTCAAACATCCAGGGAACCGGTGGATCATCCGTTTGTGGTGGTGCCGATCTTCGCATCACTCCCGAGTCACGGAGCCCGGTCACTCCGATCCACCGAGGCGGTAGCAGTGCCGGTCTTGGCGGTAGCGCTGTCGCTAGCAGTGACGACCTGGGCTTTGGCGGACTTGGCGGTGACGACCTTGGCGGTGGTGGTGGACGTACTGGCGCTTAAGCATGTGGATGACTTGTGCTCTTTAGATGACTTCTGCTCTTTTACGCTACTTCAGATGACTTGTGTGCTTCTTAGCTAGATGCTTATGTTTCTGATATGCTTATGTTGTTAGTTGTGAGGATGTGATGGTGGTGGTGGTGGTTGTGAGAACATATATATTTATGATGCTTTTGATGGTGGTGCTGTTGGTTGTGATGGTGGTGCTGTGCATGTCTATTTCGTTGTATATACCTGCTATTTGAATTGAAATGAATTGATATGAAACAGGAAAAGGGGGGAAAATCAGACAAACACTACGCCGACGGCTTAGCCGTCGGCATAGAAAGCGTGCGAGTAACCAGTGGCCGCCACGTGCCACCTCTGCCGACGGCCTAGCTACGCCCGAGGAACTACCAGTGACCGCCACGTGGCGAGGTTACGCCGACGGCTAGGCCGTCGGCGTAGTTGTAGCATATGCCGACGGCCTAGCCGACGGCGTAGCTACGCCCCAGGAACTGCCAGTGACCGCCACGTGGCGAGGCTACGCCGACGGCTAGGTCGTCGGCGTAGTTGTAGCATATGCCGACGGCCTAGCCGACGGCGTAGCTACGCCCCAGGAACTGCCAGTGACCGCCACGTGGCGAGGCTATGCCGACGGCCTAGCCGTCGGCGTAGCCTCGCCACGTGGCGTCCACTGATTGGGATGCTGTTGACGACGGCGCCGTCGGATGCCGTTGGCGTGGAACTTTGCCGACGGCTCAGGCCATCGGCATAGTTGTACGGACGCCGTCGGGGTAGGCATCTATGCCGACGGCATTTCTATGCCGACGGTTACCTGGGGTACGCCGACGTATATGTTGCCGACGGCCCTACGCCGACGGTGGCCGTCGGCATAGGTCTATCCCGACGGGAATCAGTCCTATGCCGACGGCCTGACCCGTCGGCATAGGGGTTTATTCTGGTAGTGAATGGTGCTCCCATGGTCACTGAGGTTACGCAAGTACAGTGTTGGCTGCTTGATTGAATTTTTTTTCTCTTCACATTGTTGCAAGTGCATTGGTTGTTGAGAGTGCAAGTGCAATAATTTTCGTGGTTCCATAGCATAGCAACGCATGGGCGTTATGCTAGTTTGTTTTAGCAGCCCATCTATGCCATATGCATGCTTTCTAAAACCACTATGTGCTTACATCTGTATTGTGAAGAGCTTAAATGACATTTTAAGGCAAACGCAAATGCAGAAAATCAACCAACTTTCTAAAGGAAGGAAGTAGTGTTAGGGTGACAAACCGTCTAGCTTCTTCATCTTTTTCCTTAATTAACTGAGCAACTCTTTTCTTCTTAATGAATACAGGATGACTGCCATTTCAAAAAAATCTTCCATCTGGTCATCGTGCTGTGCATGTGGATGCCTGACCGACATGAAGGTGTTGTGCTTGCCTTGCCGTCTGAGGCTGTGTGTAAATGCCAACTAGATAATTTTGACAAAGTGACATGAAATTAAATGAAAGAAAAAAGTGTTGAGTATAATATCATGATACTGTATCATAATAAATACTATGCTACCATGTGTCCTGCATGACAATAAATAAGACCATCTATAATGCTAATATATATGATACTATGCATTACGAAAGTAGTATCATACACTAGTATCATCATACGTTATGATACAACCCATTATAGGCAATCATACTAGGTTATGATACAACCAATTACGGGTGCCGGTGTAGGGCGATCTTGCACGTCGTTGCATGCGTGACAAGATCTTTCCACACTAAAGAAGACTTGTGTTCCAAGTGTCCATCTGCTCTTTTCCTCCTTTTTCTTTGGGAAAACTATCTTAAAAGTTAGTACACATGCATGACAGGATCCAAGTGTAATTATCGTATATATACCAATACAAACAATTCTGCTTGCCGACCGACGGTGACGATGTCTGTGGACGTCCTGATCCTTCTTGGAGGCCAAGATCAAGCTCTTCAGTGACAGCCATTATCCCGATATAGGGTCGGGCAGCGTCGTCGTCTTCAGGATCGTTTCCCTCTTTGGGGTGTCGTCTTGGAGATCTTGGTCTCATTTGTGCCTCCTGCAGGTTGTACGTGCACGGCATCGCAGTCAGCAGGTGCCCGACCGGGGTGTGGGCGGTTGGTCCGGCGTTGCAACTCATGTGGCATTGATGATGGTGCCTTGTGGAGCAGGGCCGCGACCCGTTCTTCGACATCACACCATTCGGCGTGTCCCTGAGCGTGAAGTAGAAGTTGTAGCGTCACGGCGACGTAGCGGCAACTATGCCATGCGATGGATAGGTCGGGCTAGACCTGATCATTGGTCGGGCCGGGTCGGGTTCGGGCCGGGCTTTGCAAAGCCCGAAAAAATCCCAAGCCCGAACCCGGCCCGAAGCCCAAAATGCACTCTTTTTTCAAGCCCGAAGCCCGAAAGCCCGACCCGAATGCTTTTTTTTGCACGTGTAATCCCGGCCCGATGCCCGAAAGCCCGGCCCGAAATCCGTAAAAAGAAAATCCCGAGCCCGGCCCGAACTATCTCTCGGGCTAAAAAATGAAGCCCGAGCCCGACCCGAATGCCAAGCCCGAACCCCGAAGCCCGGTTTTTTCGGGCCGGGTTGTCCATGCCC
This sequence comes from Elymus sibiricus, assembly GCA_039707655.1. Classification (NCBI taxonomy): domain Eukaryota; kingdom Viridiplantae; phylum Streptophyta; class Magnoliopsida; order Poales; family Poaceae; genus Elymus; species Elymus sibiricus. The sequence goes on from CM077665.1 coordinate 62,856,079, forward strand.
AGGTTTAGGTCGGGCTATGTTGGTGTAAGGTGTACTTCTTTCTCCTGCAAGAGTCGTCAGAGAAGTCGGAGTTACCTAGTCCTCGTGCCGCGGTGAAGTCGGAGTTGCTTGCTCGGAGAGGTGACGACGATGACAATGGAAACAACCATGACAATGTCCTCTCCTTGGTGGTGTGTGTGGTCTTGTGGGTGTCACGTAAGCCGGGTGCCTATTTTGTGAGCATGTTGTAACGGTTTTCATTCGGGTTTTTGAGACTTAACCGTATAACTCTCTTCTAGCTTGTCATAATGAATCGGGCCCTAAGGGCTGCGTTTTATAAATAAATAAATATATTAAAGAGGAACTCATTTTGATTTCAATATATAAATCATTTTTCTTTCATATGTTAATTATTTCCATGTCACAAAAGGACCCAATTATCTTGGTACAAGTTTTTTTAGGTGTCAATAATTTGGAATAATTAGGTCACTTTAATTAGACATACAGTATAAGCTTTATTACCCTTCCTCCTGCCACTCTGTTTGTATGTGCTTATTATTGCTTGATGATATCACTGGAACATGTTATTGTCGAGAGTCAATGCATCATTAATCTCAGCAACCAAATAATTGGAATGTGAGTCCTCCAATTGGGCCCGTCAACTACAACAACATATTCTGGCGAGATATCCATCAAGTACATATAATCATGAGTAGACGATGATAGGCCAGTGATTATATATGTGGTTGAGAGCTAAAATCTTTAATCCGTTTTTGATTTCCATCTCTTTCGAGCTAGTAGTAGCACTAGTAGAAAACAGGGCTTTCGTCCTAGCCGGATCGGAGCAATAGTCCCGGTCGCGTTACGAACCGGGACTAATGTAAGCATTAGTCCTGGTTCGAGCGGCTAGGACGCCGGACGGGGCTCAACAGGCATCAGTCCTGCTTTGAATGGGACCTTTAGTCCCGGTTGGAGACACCAACCAGGACTAAAGGGTATCACCACCTTTAGTCCCGGTTGGTGTCTCCAACCGGGACTAAAGGTCTATCTTTAGTCCCGGTTGGAAGTCTCACCCCCTTTTTCCAGTTTTTTTTGTTTTTTGCTTTATTTATTTTCTTTTGTTTGTACTTACAGCGAAATATTTAGAGTTTTTGAGTGAATCTTTTTGCTTTAGGTCACAAAAATTATAAACTTTTTGTTAGTGCCAGTAGTTTTCAAATTTGAATAGTTTAAATTTGAATTCTTTGAAATTTGTGTGAATCACTAGTTTGTGAATAACTTTACTTTGAAAATAGATTTTTGAGTGATTCTTTTTCTTGCTGTTTAATATTAGTGTGCTTTATCATTATATTCAATTTGGTAATTTTTCGGTTATTTTAAATAGGTGTTTTAATCAAAACAGATTATGCTTAGCTCTTTTAGTTTTATAGCTCAAAAAAAATCAATAAATGCATGAAAAATAGCGAATGAAGTGGGAAAGGGTTGAAAATTGATGATGTGGCTTTTAATGGTGCATGTTGAACGCACAAAAAGTCTGGAGTTGAAATAAGTTTAAAAAAATGAAATGCCTTTGTAACAGATGAGTTTTCGTCCGAAACCCTGATACTTCGAAAGAGATTGTCGAGTTTGTACACAAAGTGCATCCAGTTTTTGCCGTAACCATCTCAACTTTTTCGCACATGCTATGTGGGTGAAATGATGATATCATGCCAAGTTTCAACCTTTTCAGAGTTCATTTGTAGTGCTTTTCAATTTCAGGGTCATTTAGCTCAAAAAAAATCAATAAATGCATGAAAAATAGAGAATGATGTGGGAAAGGGTTGAAAATTGATGATGTGAATTTGAATGGTGCATGTTAAACGCACAAAAAGTCTAGAGTTGAAATAAGGTTAAAAAAATGAAATGCCTTTGTAACAGATGAGTTTTCGTCCGAAACCCTGATACTTCGAAAGGGATTGTCCAGTTTGTACACGAAGTGCATCCAGTTTTAGCCGTAACCCTCTCAACTTTTTAGCACATGCTATGTGGGTGAAATGATGATACCATGCCAAGTTTCAACCTTTTCAGAGTTCATTTGTAGTGTTTTTCAATTTCAGGGTCATTTAGCTCAAAAAAATCAATAAATGCATGAAAAATAGCGAATGAAGTGGGAAATGGTTGAAAATTAATGATGTGGCTTTGAATGGTGCATGTTGAACGCACAAAAAGTCTGGAGTTGAAACAAGTTTAAAAAAAGGGTTATGAAAAAGTAAAACGGCTATAACTTTTGCATACGATGTCGAAAAAATAAGTTTAATATATCAAAATGTTCAGCACGAGAAACCGGTTTCGATGGCAACCGTCATTGAATAAATATTAGTGTTTACTAAATAATTATTCAATAAATATTAGTGTTACTAAATAATTATTGTTTTTGAGAATAATAGTTTCAAACTCAAATGGTGAAACGTGTGACATCATGCTCAAGGGCTTAATAGGATTGATATGATACATATAACATAAATTAATTGAATAAGTAGTTTATTTTTTAAAAACGTTTTTAATTCTTTTAGATTTTTGAAATTCGAAAAGAATAAAAATTCAGTTTTTAAAAATTAATTTTATTTAAAAAAAATGATGTCATATTTGGATTCCTCACATTTTTCTGATAATAATGGATATATTATTTGTCGAATTTCGATTTACAGATTTAAAGATATTAATTATGCCATATTAAATGAATAAATGGCAAAAAATGAATAAAATAATATTATTACTTATTTTATTTTCATTGAAATTCAATATTATTATTACTTATTTTATTTTGAACTTTTTATTATTTTGGTTTTTTCGGTTTTTTTGTTTTTGAGAATTTTTGAGTTTTTTTGAAATTTTTGCCTTTTTTGAAGTTTTTTGGAGTTTTTAAATTAATCATTGTTGTTTGTTAATCATTGTTGTTTATTTTAATATTTTTTTGGAATTCAAAAAATTAAATCATGTGACATCAAGACCTAAGGGTTAATAGGATTGATAGCTTACTATTGTAAAGAAAACAACAAGTGCAGACTTGGAAACTAGGGGAGATAGAACTCGAAAGTTAAGCGTGCTGGGGTTAGAGCAGTGAGAGGATGGGTGACCGGCCGGGAAGTTAGACAATTTGGAATGAGTGCTCCATGCTGGAGCAGTGAGGAGGGGTGATTAGAGATTAAATTGTCAAATAATTCAAGAGCAGTGAGGAGGGGTGATTAGAGATTAAATTGTCAAATAAATCAAAGATTTGAAAATCAAGAAAAAAATGTCAAAAAAATAATAATAAAAAAAAACCTTTAGTCCCGGTCACCAACCGGGACTAAAGGTCCTCCAGCCCCCGCTCCAGAAAGTTGCCACGCGGAGCCCCTTTAGTCCCGGTTCGTAATCCAACCGGGACTAAAAGTGGAGGCCTTTAGTCCCGATTGCTTAGTCCCGGTTGAAAAACCGGGACTAAAGGCCCTTACGAACCGGGACTAAAGGCCCGTTTTCTACTAGTGTAGCTAGATACAAGCAAAAGAAAGAGAAGGAATAGAAAAGTAAACATAAGAAGAAAATGTGATGGCAACAACAAACAACTTGTGATAATAAGCCACCCAAACATAAATGCACATAAGAATAGCTACCAACGACCTGTTACCTAGTCATTTAAATACTAGCAGCAGGCAACCCCAAATGAAGTTGTATGGTGCAAAACAGATGGTAGGAGCAAGTATGTGTACCAGACCCTCTTTTAGCACAGCTCGAATGATTGGATTTTTCCGATAAAAGGAATTTCATTCAATCGTCCTTTCAAGATGAGGCAACTATATTAAGTGCAAACCCAACCTCTGCATAACCAGATACAGACACCGCAATACATCCAAAACTCATAATATACATGTAAAAATGTGACAAGGTTTCACTTAAGTAGACACCGAAATCCCGACGTGTTGGAGGGTCGATCCACAAACTAAACCGCCATCCATATTGGGTAAGGCATCCTTAGCTGTGTAGACACCACTGCAAGTAGTTCCATGTTCTATGGTCTCTACTAAATTGAACATGTACCAGGCTATGTGCACAAAATGGCTAAACAAATTGTTCGGGAAATCCCTCCACATAGCTAGATTAAACACCGAAACATATTTTTGAAACACATAGACCCAGTACTTATCGAACAAAAACCTACAAGATGCACCCAAATATACATGTGGCGACTCTTTCACAGTCCAGTTGGTAGAACTGCCCGCAGCCTGCAGAGCATCGTCTGACATATGGCGCGTCCACTACATGCCTGAGCAAGAAGACAAGTACGGTGCCTATCTACTCTCTGTGCTTCCACCGTGCCGGCCAATTTTTCTACGGTCCCTAAGTAATCAATTAACAAGTTGATCTTGATTGACTCCTTCGCTTTATCACCTCGCAACAACCAACATCACACGTCCACAAGTAGTTTTAAAATGGCTTCCTTCACCAGCTCTCGGCTCCCATGTATAATCCCAACCCACCCCGCCCGTCCTTCTCATCAGAATCCAGAGTCCAGACGCGAGAGCTCACAGCGACGCGGGCAGCCGTCGGCGATCTCTGTGGCACAGGAGCACGTAGACGTGACCGGGTATGGGGAACTGCCAGGCGGCGGACGCGGCGGCCGTGGTGATCCAGCACCCTGGCGACGGCAAGGTGGAGCGCCTCCACTGGCCGGCCACCGCGGCGGACGTCATGCGCAGGAACCCCGGCCACTACGTCGCCCTCGTCGTCGTGCATCACGTTGACGCCGAGCCCGATCCCGCCGTCGCTGGAGAAAGAGGAGGTGCAAGGATAACCAAGATCAAGCTCCTCAAGCCCAGGGACACGCTCCTCCTCGGCCAGGTCTACCGCCTCATCACCTCCCAAGGTTTGTGCCTAATGAACCAAACATGGTTCTTGGATTGGATTATTTCCACTGTTCGTCCGCTCCCATCTCTTGCTTACATTGAAGATTAACCCATAAATCGATCCGTGGTGCGTGCGTACAGAGGTGACCAAGGCCGTGCAGACAAGGAAGCAGGAGAGGATGCGCGTCTGCGATGAGGCGATCGAGCAGCAGCGGCCGCGGCTGCACCGGCGGCGGCAACCGCCGAGGCCGAGGGGTGGCGACGCAGCCACGGCCGCCAGCGGAGAACAGAGGCAGCCCACCGATCACCAGGAACGGAAGCGGCTGGAGAAGGACCGGCACCGGAGTATCGCCGCCTCCCGCGGTGGAGGCAGAGGCCGGCGCTGCAGAGCATCACGGAATCGTCATCGAGCGGACACGCAGACTGCGAGGATACATGTAAATGAACTACTCCCTCCGTCAGTGTCGTAGATTTAATATTAAATTAGTACAAATTGAGTACTAAAGTAACGACATTTATTTTAGGATGGAGGGAATAGTAAAGTAGAAGAAGGTTTAGTAGGAGCTAGAAATGTACGTACATTAGTAGTCGATCTAATGTATCCATCGGCTTCTGTCCTGTTTGAATCCGTTCTGGTGATACAGTAGCATGCATTGTCCATTATGGTGATCCCGAGGAGAGGTATGTGCTCGTTGAGTTTGTATCCTTTGAACTGCTCTCTTCGGGTGGTGTCAAAAAAATGTCTTACATTACAAGATAAAGGGAGTAACAAGTTTGTGTAGCATAATCCGTTTTGGTAAATGAAGGAGCTCATGGATGCGGCTATTTGGAGGCATATCGTTTATCTATCAGGTTGGCACAAGAAAATGAAAACTGAAAAGAGAGTGCCCTCTGTTACCTCAGTCATGTGCTCGTAAGAGCCGAGCATACTCTCCTATCAAAAAAACATTGTCATGCACAGGTGTTTGCTGCCAAGAAGCTACCACACTACATGATAACGCATCAGGTTACCCTCGTCTCCAAAGGTCACCCACTAAATATCTCATGACAAGAGCAATGCTTATAAGAACATTGGCAAGATGTGGCGATGACTACATAATGAGTCAATAAAAAAGCGTAATGAGAAAATCTGCCTTAGGTGATTACGCGATGATGGGACGGCTGAAAAGAAGAAGACCGAAAAAGGCGTTGTTGTATACAAAGACACAGATACATTTCTGAGGGAGGTCATGATGGATGAAGTAATGGTAGTTAGGTCCAAATGAAACAATGGTGAGACCGCCTGGTCAATGCATGGTTAAGAAAAACAGTGATTTGTTAGTTTAAAATTATGAAGTCTCGGAATTTGATCCCCGCAACAATTTGAATATACTAGCGAGTCTCCATTCAAACTTGTACTACCAGATCCAACATATTGAATATGGTAGCGAGTCTCCGTTCAATATTTCCTTTCTTTTGACAGGATGCAGTTTGTACACTTTGACTACCTATACGAGTACGTTGAAATTTTTGTAATAGTTAATTCATTTATCACCCCATCATTTAGCATTTTTTTCTAAGCACTACCCATTTAACCAAACCCGTGTTATAGTTTACCTTTTCAAATTGTGTAACCAAACCATTCTACCAAGATGGTACCACATGTCAGGCCGATGAAAGATTGGTAGTTTGGCTTATCCTCTCTAAGATGAATGGTCAGACCGCATGGACAATGCTGGGAAAAACAGTCTTAATTTGTTTGTTCAAAATTGAGAAGCCTTGGAAATCGCTCTCCCAACTATTTGATTATTCTCCATTCAAACTTGTAGTACTAGCTCGAGCATGTTGACTACACTACTCCCTCCATACCGGTGTATATAAGTCATCTTACATTGTGCACCGCGACCAAGACGGAAAGGAAAACGAGAAAATTAATGTTCCTTTGCTAATTACTACCATTGCATGCAATGAATTGACTACTGCATGCCGTGCTAGGTACAGTCTCAAGTCATTAAAAACATACATGCCCCATGTCTCTAATTGGTTGATTTCTTTATTCATGTAAAAAAAAACAAGAAACGAGGTGAGAGTTAATGCACCGTGCCTAAGTGTTTTGGGATTATTTGATTTTCGTAAGATGACTTAGACTACCCACAATGAGAGTAACATAGGTATTAACATAGATGTCACCTAAGTGAAAAATATGATGTGGCAGCTAATTAATGAGTAGAGAGAGAAATTGAGTAACTTAGCTAGCATAACACATTCCAAGGCAAGATGACTCTATAAGCTAATAAATGAAAGGCTCAATGTTACTACCCCTATGTTACTACCCACTGTGGAGGTAGTAACTTAGATTAGTAACGTATGCATATTACTACTCTATGTTACTTCTCATTGTTGGTAGTCTTACGCACCGAGACGGAGGGAGTAGCGAGTCTCCCCTCAATAATGACAAACTGATGGGTGCGCTACTAGCAATTACTTCCTTCATTTATATTGACAAGCCGCAAACAATACTTTGACTACAACTACATGAGGCAAACCAACTTGTGGTTGGATGGTTAGAGGTACAGTGGTATCCCTAGCCCACCAGGGTTTAAGTTTTGGTGCTTGTATTATTCCTGGATTTATTTCATGATTTCCGGCGATGCGCATTCAGTGGGAGGAGACGTTCCCGTCGACGATGAGGTGCCTACGGTGACTTCGTAAATTTCAAGATGATATATGCCGGCTCAGTCTTTCGGAGGTGCTCATAGAGGTATGATGTGCGTGCGTGCGTTCATAAGAGTGAGGGTATGCACGTGTATATGAACGTTTACGTCAGTTCTGTGTTAAAAAAAACAAAAACAAAAGGCCGTTGACTCCTTGGTCCTAGTGTGTTTGGTTGTTTTTTGAGATAGCGAACCACTCATGCCAAGTGGTACTCCTTGGTCCTAGTGGGGTTAACAATAAGAAGCTAAAACACACAAGGACAACAAAAGGTCGTTGACTCCTTGGTCAAACTATCACTACCTCGGCATGCTAATTTTAGCAGCAGAACACGGGAGGTTACGCTTGCTTGGTCGTTGGGGCACAATAGCCTGTGGCATTTGGAGGGTTAATTAGCTCACGTGAACGAACAATTTTTTTTGTAAACCTGTAAACCTGTAATAGACGTGAGAACGAACAATTTTTTTTGTAAACCTGTAAACAGTAAGTTGGTCAAATCCTTGACGATCCGCGAACAGGCTCGTCGACGCTGGTCGTGACCTTCTTGGCAGCTCTATCTAGAGCACGTGGGGATCGCCGGACCGGCGAACGCAGGACAGGAGGAAGGAAGTTGCCCGCTGATTCGATCTGAAGATGCAAGACAGACAGCAAAACAGCGAGCAAGTGTGTGTGCCGGCCCTGAGTCCTGACAGGAGTCCGCCTGCCGACGCAGATCCCATTTTACAATTCCGGAGCGTACGATCGCTTCGTTTCAACCATGCATCCCTCCGACACATGTCTAAGAATAATAAGCGATCGATGATTCACTCACACTCCAGACGATCTCACCAGCTGACAAAACAAACGGAGCCGCATTGGCAGGTAGGCGGCTCCGTTGTACTCTAGTGTTCCTCGCATGGTCGATCGCCATGTGCATGCAGAAGTAAAAGGCTCTCATTATCATCAACTTTCAGTACATACTTAACTAACAATCAGATCGATCAAGTCCAAGTCCATCGATGATCCATGTGTTGCTTCCTTTGCTTGCTTTACCAGAACACACACCTCATCCTGTCACCCATGCTCTCCATGCCCCACAACCATTCCTTGAGCCTCAAACTAGTGTCTCCTGCCGTGTCCCTCCGGGATGGGCAGTCCGTCAGGCGATTTGCGATCCGTGTCCTCTAATGGGACAAAGGCCAGCCATGGGCAGAAAGATTCATGTGTCCTCCAATTGTCATCAGCAACATGCTAATAAGGAGATGTATGTGTTAGTTAAATGGTGCCAGTGTCAGCACATCGGCGCTGTTGAGGACATCTCCAACACCGACCCGCAAACCGTCCGCAGCTGTTCGGACCACGCTGTCAGGACCACGAAAGGCATCCAACGCGGTTCTGTATCGATCCACAAAGCGGTCCGGACATGATTTCTTCCGCAAACCGAAAACAAACGTGAGGGAGGTTTGCGTGAGTCCGGGCCGCTATTTCGCCCGATTCTGACCATCATGGTCCACTAAAAACCTTTCACCCCCCCCCCCCCCCCCCCGCATGAAACGATCAGCACCGCTCTAGAGGCATTCATGCCCGGCCAGAGCCGACACGACCGCTCACTTGCGTCGGTATTGAAGCGGCACGCCAGGCAAGAGAGCGTTGCTCGCGCCGCTTCGCGATGCAGGCGACTGTTGTGCATTCAGATGATCTGCCGCTCACATTGATGTCACACGGTTGCCGAGGTGTCTCCTCTGGCGCCACCCATTCGTACGTATGCCACCCGTCATTGCTATATAAACCGCTGTCCCGACCATAGCCGCAGTTATCAGCCTCCGATCCCTCTCCGCAGCAATCCTACCATGGATTCCTCCCCCACAAAAGCTCTTTGGGACGGGTTGACGCCGGGCAAGAAGAAGGAAATGGCTGACATTGCTGCCGGCTGGCTGGCCGACAGGCAGCGGGAGGACGTCGACGACCCAATGGAGGACGCGGCCGACGACGACCCGACGCTACCCTCCTCTTCCTCCTCCGCGCGCCACCCTCCTCCTCCGCCACGCCTCCCTCGCCGGTGCACTGCACCATGACCATCGGCAAGGCTCGTGCCCGTTACATGGACATGGTGCGGGAGGAGCAGTTCCGGGAGGCGCAGGCTGACGCTGCCTACAACCACCACCTCCTACACGAGCACCTGCTTAGAATGATACTTTTTTATGCTGGCATATAGGTTTCCATGTCCATAATTTTTTAATAAATATACTGAAATTTAATTAATTTTGATTTCTTATATATACTTGTTATGCCATATCTTAATTATTTCTTTGTCACAAAAGGAGTCAATTATCTAGGTAACAATTTTATGGGGGTGTCAATGATTTGGACTAATTCGGTCATTTCGTCACTAGACATATATTAAATCGATTTCTTTTTTCCCACGCCGGTGTCACCATATATTCTACAAAAAAAAATACAAAAAAGACCCTTCAAGAATTTTGGGTGACATTTGGTCCCTCAAGTTTCAAAACATGACATTATTAGTTAGAAACCAGATTATAGAGGAGAACCGGTCACCAGCTCCTGAATTTCTCTCTCCTCCCAACGCGCGGAGAAGGAGAAAAATGTGTCCCCGATCGAGCTTGGACCTGACGATTGTGGCCACACGGCCTCCCTGTGACCCCTTGACCTCCCTCCCAAGCGGATCCAGGTGGCATTGATCTGTATCCACTGCTTGACACCTCCCATCGATGACTTCCTCTAAGTTTGAGCGCAACACCGGTGTCCCTCCATGGCACCGACACGCCTGAGCTTTTGCGCCCTGCATCGCGTTGGCTTCGTACTCCTGGATTGCCGCCTGATCCTGTCCGCTGCCCCAAATTGCAGTCGTCGCCTCCCCTGCCGCGTGATTGATTTTCCGTTGAAACCAGTTTTGGACGAAATTTATCCGGTTTTGTGACTTGAGGGACCAAACGTCACCCAAACATTCTTAAGGGGGTATTCGTATACTTTTGGTAAACTTGAGGGACCAAAACCATACTTTTCTCATTTTTTTAATCACAGCGAATGAAGGCCTAGATGTTTCATTATTCAAAGCGGTGGCTTACAGAAGCTTTGCCCACACGGCCTTGAAGAAACGAAAAATTACAACCAGGTCCCTATTTTAAGAAAAATTACCCCAAACAGCAAAGGAGAAACGCAGTTGGCAGATGCGGCGGATGTTGTGATCACCTATTTATTTATACTAAACAATTTTACTTATTTAAATAGATCACTTTGTTTACAAATATAATATGTTATATTTTACATTGGTACAAACTTTACGATATAATTTAGTATAGTAGCTAAAGAATATTTGAAACACTATAGCTATAATAGTCCTTATTGCCATGTTAGCACAGACATGTCTTCGCTAGCGTTGAAGTAGAACTCTATTTTTGTGAGAAAATATCTTATTATTATTGTTTGCCCGTCTTGTATATGCAAATCATATAAATACTAAAATAAATAGAATATTCCATTCCATTTAAATGTACTATTGTAGGTTATTTTGAATTTGTTTTGTTAATTTTCGTATCTTTAAATATGTAAATAGAGGCTTTTACTTGGTAAGAGTATATAAAATATCACAATAGAGATTTCTTTGGTAGAATTTTCTAGCTTGGTAATAACCACAATGAAATTCTAGAATGAGTGAGGTGTCAACAAATGGTTTGTCCTTGAATTATGTTCTTGCCCTCGCTTGCCGGCATGGCCTGTTTATTCATTCTTTTCTGATGATGTATTTTGTTTTTATTGTCCACCAGTTCAGGGGAGGGAGGAGGGTGTGGTGGCCGCCACAGCTGGAGTGGCAAACAATGGGATGGGGTGGATGTCGGTGCCATATCAGTGAGGGAAGGCGAGAGGAGTGCCAGGCGAGCCTACTTTCGTGAAAGACGCATTTATTATAAAAGTTCATTGGAAGTATGAAGCACCCTAGACATAATAAAATTACATCGAGATTCCTGGACCACTGAACGACTACTACCAACGTCAGAACGAGCCACCGACATGCCGCTGTCGCTACTCGCATACCGGAGGAGCCATAACGAGCCGGTGACGCGCCGCTATCGCCCCTCACTTAACGGAGCCGGCAGAACAAGGCAATGCCGCGTCGTTGTCGCCCCTCACTTATACCAAAAAAGGCATTTGTCCCGCTTTATATATAAAACAACGACCATATAAGCACCCGCAAACAACACGCCGTCATCACATAACCCACACCCAGATACAAGGGTGCCGATGCACCGTAACAACACCCAATCGATCACCGAGCACACTACGTATGAACCAAAATAAACTGTTTGGAGCCGATGGAGGCATTCGGTGAGCTAGCTACCACGAAGAGGTGAAGCAGAACAACAAAGGATTTTATAACTCCAAGGCAGTGCCTTCAAGACGGACACGTCACTGGTGTGCCACCACCGTCTGATCCCGTAGATCAAGTTTTCATCCGGAGCAGGACGAAGGGGAGGGAGCAATCGCGACGGAGACGCGGACGCCGCCAGAACGAGCCTACTTAATTAACTGGATCCTACTTGATCAAGCTACCACTGCGCCCTCGTAAAGCTAATTTTAACATAACAGCAGAATAAAAGTAGGCTGCGCTTGCTTGGTCGTTACACATTAGTTTGTGGCATTTGGATTGGAGGGTTAGAGCATCTTCAGCCACGACTTGCAAATCCGGCCCCTCAAATGTCCGCGGACACGCCCGGTCAGTGACCGGGCGTGTTCGTTTTGAACCCCTACTTTTTCATCCGTGCAGCCGCATCTCTCATATTTTTTCTCATATGTCCGGTCACTTGCACGTGATTGGTGGAGAAAAAGAAAGAAAAAGAAAAGAATGAATAAAGAAAGAAAAAAGGTGGTCCGGGGTGGGGTCACGTCCTACGTGGCGGACTGACCAGGCGCCCGGGCGCGTCTGCGACCCCTCATATTGTCCTCATATTTGAGATGGATATGAGGGGTGCCGGTCAGTCCGGACGTTTGAGATGGGTATGAGGGGTCCGTCTGGATCGATTTTTTGTGACCGGACGTTTGAGGAGGGTATGAGGGGTCCGGCGGTAAATGCTCTTAATTAGCTCACGTGAGAACAAACTTTTTTTTGCAACCCGGAAACAGTGAGGGAATGCCCCTACTGTATCGTCGCTGAATCGTCGAATGATCCGGGAACAGACGCTGGTCGGGACGTTCTTGGCATGCACATGGAGATCAACGGACGCAAGACAGGAGGAAGGAAGTTGCCCTCTGATGATTCTGAGGACGCATGGTAGGAACAGCTTCCCTACCAGGGCGTACTCGCAGGTTGTAAGGGTGGAAGGAGGGATGGCGTGGAGGAAGGCGTGGTCGCCGGCGCTGGGGCGCCGTCGTTGCTCGAGAGAGAGAGAGAGAGGGCGGCGGCTAGGGTTAGGGTTCCCGGCTCCCTAAGGAAGCCGAGCAATTATGATTGCTTCTGTTTCTGCTTAATTCCAAAAGAGTCTTTACATCTGTTTATATAACTAAGATAACTTGGATCGCAAGATAACTAAGATAACTTGGGCTAAGCCCCTAATAATGATAAGATAACTGGGCCAAAGCCCCTACTGCCTGTGCCATGGGCTGCCGGTCATAACACTTCTCCCCGCATGCACAAACAGCTCGTCCTCGAGCTGGAAGGCGGGGAAGCGCTTGCGGAACTCCCCGAGGTGATCAACCAGCGTCAAACACCTCCGCGTCAGCTGGAGCGGGCAGGTCTCCGAGCCCAGCGGCGGCGGCGTCCTCCGCAATGTAGTCCGCAGTGTCTAGGTAGAAGAGTCGCGGGCAGACATGGCCCGGCACGTAGGGCTCGTCACAGTTGTAGCACAGCCCCTGGCGACGCCGCTCGAGCTGTTCAGCCGGGGTCAGCCGACGGAACTGGCGTGGTGCGACGGGGGCGTTGGCCGCCGCGGAAGCCTGGGTAGAGCGCTCCGGAGCGGTTGGCGCCGGTGGTGGCCGAGGAGGCTGGTAGGTGCCCTGGGACGGCAACGCCTGCTGCAGGGCCACCGTACGGCGCTCGAAGGCGCGGGCGTAGTACATGGCCGTCTGGAGATCCTGAGGGCCGTGGAGCTCCACGTCCACGCGGATGTGATCTGGAAGGCCACCGACGAAGAGGGCAGCCCGCTGCTAGGCCGTCACGCCCGCCGCGTGGCAGGCCAGGGCCTGGAAGCGGTCGGCGAAGTCCTGCACCGTGGAGGTGAAGGGAAGGCGACCGAGCGCCGCTAGGCGGCTCCCGCGAACTGGAGGCCCGAAACGAAGAAGGCAGAGCTCGCGGAAACGCTCCCAAGGTGGCATGGTGCCCTCGTCCTGCTCGAGGGCGTAATACCAGGTCTGAGCCGCGCCGCGGAGGTGGTAAGAAGCGAGCCACGTCCGCTCCGACGCGAGGGTTCGCTGCCCGCGAAAGAACTGGTCACACTGGTTGAGCCAGTTAAGGGGATCTTCCGTGCCGTCATATGTGGCGAAGTCGAGTTTCGCGTATCGAGGCGGTGCCTGGGACGGGACGCCGTGTCGAGCGGGCTCAGAGGTGCGGAACAGCGGGGCGGGTGGCGCCTGGTCGGAGTAGTCCGGGTAGTGGCCGGCGGAACCGGATGGCCCGCCGAACTGTGGAAACGGAGTCGACTGTTCGGGGGCCGTGGTGTAGACCGGCGATGGCGAAGACCCAGCCACCCACGCTGGTAGTGGCGACGGGGACGGCGGAAACCGAACCTGATGGAGCGGGAGGCCGACCGATGAAGAGGCCCCCGAGCCGGCCAGGGTTGGCGCTGGTGGTGGCAGCGTCGGGGGTGGGTTCTGGGCAGGGGCGCCGGCTGTCGCGGTGATCGGCGGCGGAAACGGCCCGTGGAAAACCGGCGAGGGCGGCGGCTGCAGCGGCCAGCCGGGGCCCGCCGTTGGCGTCGGCTGTAGAGGCCAGAGAGACGCCGCGGCCGGCGGTGGCCCGCTAGGGTGGCCCGCTTGGAAGGGCAGCAGCGGCGGCCCGCCGCAGGCTGGTGCGCGCTGGGGCAGCCACGGCGCAGGGTGGCCGTAGGTGAACGGCGCAGCCGGCAGGGCCGCGTATGGCCCGGCCATGTACTGATTGTACTGGTTCAGAAGGAGCCCCTGGACGGCCGTCACGAGCTGCTGCAGCGTGCTGGTCACCTGCTCTGGCGTGAAGACGGCGATCGGCGGCTGCGCGGAGGGGACTGGGGTCGGCGGCGAGGGCGATCCCGCAGTGGTGACGGGGCCCGCCAGCGTGTTGGCCCCGGCGGAAGTCATCGGCGCGGTGAGCAGCGGCGCCGAGGTCATCGGGGCGGTGGTGACGAGCAGCAGCGGGGCTGTGGTGGCGAGCGGGAGGGTTGTGGTGGGCGGCGGCGAAGACATGATCGAACCGGAGCTAGCTGATACCAAATTGGTAGGAACAGCTTCCCTACCAGGGCGTACTCGCAGGTTGTAAGGGTGGAAGGAGGGATGGCGTGGAGGAAGGCGTGGTCGCCGGCGCTGGGGCGCCGTCGTTGCTCGAGAGAGAGAGAGAGGGCGGCGGCTAGGGTTAGGGTTCCCGGCTCCCTAAGGAAGCCGAGCAATTATGATTGCTTCTGTTTCTGCTTCATTCCAAAAGAGTCTTTACATCTGTTTATATAACTAAGATAACTTGGATCGCAAGATAACTAAGATAACTTGGGCTAAGCCCCTAATAATGATAAGATAACTGGGCCAAAGCCCCTACTGCCTGTGCCATGGGCTGCCGGTCATAACAACGCAGGACGCAGGACAGGAAAACGGCGAGCAAGTGTGTGCTTCCTGACAGGAGTCTGCCAGTCGATGCATGCGGATCCCAATTTTCAATTCCGAACGTACGATCGCTTCGTTTGAACCATGTATCGTTCCGACACATGATTAAGAATAAGCGATCGATGACTCACACTTCAAACGGTCTCACCAGACAGAGCAAATGGAGCCGCACCAGTAGTACTACTAGGTAGGCGCCTCAATTGTAGTGTAGTGTTTCTCAGTCACCTAGTCGCCATGTGGCATGTGCATGCAGAAACGGAAAGCTCTCATTATCATCAGCTCTCAGTAGTTAACTAATCAGATCAATCGAGTGATGATCCATGTGTTGCTCCTTTGCTTGCTTTCCCAGAAGAACACACACTTTCTCGTCCTGTCACCCATGCTCTCCATGCTCCCCAACCATTCCTTGACGCTCAAACCAGTGTCTCCTTCTCTGTCCCTCTGGGGCGAGCAGTCCGTGAGGCGATTTGCGATCCGTGTCCTCTAATGGGACAAACGCCAGCCATACGCAGGAAGATTCCTGTGCCCAATTGTTCCTCCTCAGCAACATGCTAATCGATAGATATATATGTATCTGTTAGAGCATCTGCAGGCGGACTTGTCAAATCCGCCCCTCAAACGCCCGCGGACGCGTCCGGACGTGCCCGCGGACACTGACCGGACACCCCTCAAATGTTGCGCCGCACATCCACATATAGCAAAATCGAAACCTCAAATTCATGCACGTCGATCATATGAAACAAACTGTCCGAATGCCAAAGTTCAAAAGAAAGCAAAGCAAAGCAAATCATAGTTCAACAAACCGGACATGTCAAAATCAAATCAATGTCCGAGCGTGACCGATGGCCTCCAATCACTCGCTGTGCAGCTGCTGCGAGAAGAGGAGTGCGTCCTGCTCCTCCTGAATCCGGCCTGCCAGCTCCGCCTGCATCCGGGCATGCTGCTCCGTCTGAATCCTTGCTGCCTCCTCCGCCTGCATCCGGGCTGCCTCCTCCGCCGCAGCCGCCCTCCGGACGTTGATCTCCTTCTTCTTGTCCGCAAGCCACTTCTTTGCATGGTCATCCAAGCCGCCAACATGATCTTCGCATCTTCCGCGTCCCGTGCGAGTTGCAACTTCTCCTTCTCGAAATCAATGTCGGCAAATGTCTTGGCCTTCTCGAGCTCCCATTTGATCACCGCTTCGCGCTTCTCCAACTCGATATTCTCCCTCTCAATTGCAAGCTTCTTCTCCACCCTAGTTCTGTCCCACTCCATCCTTTCCTTTTGCGCTTCCATGAGGAGCTTGTACCTATCCTCCTTCTTGCTCTCCCTAGCCGAAAAGATGCCCGTCCATGTTGACGACATTTTGGTAGCCGCGGCATCACGGGCGAGACGTGCCTTCTCCCACTTGTTTCCCATGACTTAGCGGTTGTCCTTTGGCACGGTGGCTTTTCCGTTCTCGTCCACGACAACATCGTCCTCTTCATCGTCCAACCCAATTGATTGGTTGGAGCTTGAGCCATCATTCCTCCTCTTGCCGGACTTGATGTCGGCCACAAGTTGGGTCCACTTCGGCTTGCCATTCAACATGAGCCAACAATGGCTAAAAGCAAATGGCTTCTTCTTCACCTCGTGATACAAAGTGGCCGCCACCGCCGTCTAGCGAACAACATTTGTATGAGCACGAGAATGCAAACACAAGAAGCATATGCAATGGACAAGAAGATGAGGCAATCGAGCTTACGTGAGTTGTGATTCCGAACCCACTTTGAGGGCGTTTGGTCACTTGTGCGTAGTAGCCGACGTACTTGTTCACTTCCCCTTGAATGATCCCCCAACGATGTTGGAGAGATGCCACATTGCGAGTGCTCACGATAGGATGCGGCTCCACATACTCCTTTAGCTCGTGATACTCCTTCACTAGTAGAAAACAGGCCTTCCGTTTCAACCTTTAGTCCCGGTTTTGCTTTGGACCGAGACTAATGTGTCCATTAGTCCCGGTTCCAACGGCTAGGAGCTGTCAGGGGGTACGGGCCCCATTAGTCCCGGTTCATTTGGGACATATAGTCCCGGTTTGTATCACAAACCGGGACTAAAGGAGTGGTGGCAGGCTGGTGTCAGCCTGGGGCCCCCACGAGCCCTTTTAGTCCCGGTTTGTATCACAAACCGGGACTATAGATGGACCTTTAGTCCCGGTTTGTATAACCAACCGGGACTAAAGCTCTCCCTATATAAACCCTTCGTCCAGCCCGACTCCATTTCTCTGTTTCTCCATTCGAATTCCCCTCTCTGTTCTTCCCCTAGCTCGAGCTCCTCCCTTCATTTTTGCCAAGATTTGTCAAGATTTGAGGCACCCCAATCCATCCAAGTGTCCACAAAGGTTAGCAACTTTGTCCTTTCATCTCTTATTGCTAGATCAGCTCGTGCTATGCTTTATATGTATAGTGATTTGTGGGTTTTAGTTTGGGTGTAATTATGTGGTAGTTTTTTTGATTTATATGCAATTTGAGCTCAAATTAACTCCTTAGTTTGCATATGTGTAGGTGTGGTTTACTTAGTGTGCCTTCCCGTCCCCGTCCTAACCACCGTCGATCGACCGCACCGTCTCGTCGCCGGCACCACCTTGGTGAGCCTCTTCTTGTGTTCTTATCATTTTTACAAATAAAATCGTATTTGTATGATTTAGATAGTTACTTGCATAGTTTTCTTACTTGTATGATTGTTGTTATATATAGTGCCATGGTTATGATATCCGTGCCCGTCGGCCCTCGTCCGGTTTACGATTCCGATGTGGTATATTCTCTTTTATAACTATTTGTTGCATTTTGTGTTAATGACAATTATGCCCATCAAGTTGACATAGATATTTTTATCTAGGAGGTAGTTGAACCGGAAATGCCAACCGACCCTATTGTCGAGAAGTTAAATTTAGTTGAAAAAGAAAACGAGGATTTGAAAGAAAAATTGAAAAGAGTTGAAGAAGAGAAGATGAAATTGGAGTTGTACGTTGCCGATGTCGTCGATGATCACAAGATCAAGATGGATGCAATGCGCTTGAAGATTAGAAAGATTAGAAAATATGCCATTAATAAAGAGGCTTGGTATCATTATGTTGTTGGATCAATTTTTACCTTAGTTGCGATTTTGATCGCATTTGTTGTTGCATTTAAAATGTTTTAGCTAGATAGTTTTATGTTGTTTTATGAGAATAAGTATGTATGAACTTTATGTATGAACTTGTATTAATTTGGTCTTCTCGGTGTTGTGTAATGAAGATGAACCGGCAATGGATGTACGTTGACCGACGCTCTCCCCAGACCATCTTCGACTATATTGACTTTCCAAGGGTATGAGATAAATGAGAATACATTTTACACGATCGCCCAAGATAAAAAAAAGCACCAACCAAAACAGTGGTGTTCGCTTTGACGATGCGGCAAACACCAAGGAAAATGACACATATTATGGTTACATAGAGGAGATATGGGAACTTGACTATGGAGGTGATTTGAAGGTCCCTTTGTTCCGGTGCAAATGGGCCAATCTGACTGGAGGAGGGGTAATGGTAGACCCGCAGTACTGAATGACAACAGTGGATCTCAACAATCTTGGGCACACAGACGAACCATTCGTTCTAGCCAATGATGTGGCGCAAGTTTTCTATGTGAAGGACATGTCTACCAAACCGAAAAAAAGGAAAGATAAGAAAGCGGATACATCATACGATGAGCCAAAGCGCCACATAGTTCTTTCTGGGAAAAGAAACATCGTGGGAGTGGAGGACAAGACAGACATGTCAAGAGATTATGAAAAGTTTGATGAAATTCCTCCCTTCGCAGTGAAGACTGACCCAAGCATCAGGTTAAATGATGAAGATTGTCCATGGTTACGGCGCAATAATCAAGGGACACACGCGAAAAAAAAGTTTTATACCCCAAGATCCCACTCTGGGATGTGACTGGCTGCACCGTCATCACTTTTCTTCTCTAGTGAGTAGCCGGGATGGTTCAGTTTGTACACGAAGTGCATCCAGTTTTTATTGTAACCCTCTCAACATTTTACCACTTGCTATGTGGGTGAAATGATGGTACCATGCCAAGTTTCAACCTTTTCAGAGTTCATTTGTGGTGCTTTTTAATTTCAGGGTCATTTAGCTCAAAATAAATCATTAAATGCATGAAAAATAGCAAATGAAGTTAGATAGGGTTGAAATTTTAGTATGTGGCTTCTAATGGTTCATATTGAATACACAAAAAGTCTGGAGTTGAAATAAGTTAAAAAAAATTAAAATCCTTTTGTAACAGACGAGTTTTCGTCCGAAACCTCGATACTTCGAAGGAGATTGTCCATTTTGTATACGAAGTGCATCTAGTTTTTGCCGTAACGCTCTCAACTTTTTACCACTTGCTATGTGGGTGAAGTGATGGTACCATGCCAAGTTTCAACCTTTTCAGAGTTCAGTTGTGGTGCTTTTTAATTTCAGGGTCATTTAGCTCAAAACAAATCATTAAATGCATGAAAAATAGCAAATGAAGTTAGATAGGGTTGAAATTTTAGTATGTGGCTTCTAATGGTTCATATTGAATGCACAAAAAGTCTGGAGTTGAAATAAGTTTAAAAAAATTGAAATCCTTTTGTAACAGACGAGTTTTCGTCCGAAACCCCGATACTTCGAAGGAGATTGTCCATTTTGTACACGAAGTGCATCCAGTTTTTGCCGTAACGCTCTCTACTTTTTACCACTTGCTATGTGGGTGAAATGATGGTACCATGCCAAGTTTCAACCTTTTCAGAGTTCAGTTGTGGTGCTTTTTAATTTCAGGATCATTTAGCTCAAAACAAATTATTAAATGCATGAAAAATAGCAAATGAAGTTAGATAGGGTTGAAATTTCAGTATGTGGCTTCTAATGGTTCATATTGAATGCACAAAAAGTCTGGAGTTGAAATAAGTTAAAAAAAATTGAAATCCTTTTGTAACAGACGAGTTTTCGTCCGAAACCCCGATACTTCGAAGTAGATTGTCCATTTTATACACGAAGTGCATCCAGTTTTTTCCGTAACGCTCTCAACTTTTTAGCACATGCTATGTGGGTGAAATGATGATACCATGCCAAATTTCAACCTTTTCAGAGTTCAGTTGGGTGATTTTGATTAAAACAAATGAAGATATAATACTAAAAGAGTTAAACAGAATCTGATTTTGATTAAAACACCTATTTAAATTATCCTAAAAATTCCCAACTTTAACATAATGATAAAACATACTAATATTAAACAAGAGGAAAAACAATCACTCAAAAATCTATTTTTAAACTAAAGTTATTCACAAATTACTGTTTCACACAAATTTCAAATGAATTCAAATTTAAACTATTTCAATTTGAAAACTACTGGCACTAACAGAAAGTTTGTAATTGTTTTGACCTAAAGCAGAAAGATTCATTAAAAACTATAAATATTCTAACAGTTATTCCAAATATAAAAACAAAAATTAGAAAAACAAAACAAAACAAAAAAGAGAAAATACAGCTGTAGTGCTACCAACCGGGACTAAAGGTCCCTTCCCGCGCGTAATTTGGGCAGCCGAAAAGACCTTCCCGCGCGGAATCCCGGGAGGACCTTTAGTCCCGGTTGGTTATACCAACCGGGACTAAAGGTCTGTAGTCCCGGTTGGAGCCTCGACCCGGGACTAAAGAGTCCCTCTATATATGTCGTTTCTTTCCCAACCTCTCCCATTCTGCCCCCCGCCGCCGCCCCTGCCCCGACGCCTCTTCTCCCTCGACCTCGCCGTCGCCTCGACCTCGCCGTCGCTCCGGCCCCTCTTCTCCCTCGACCTCGCCGTTGCCTCGACCTCGCCGTTGCCTCGACCTCGCCATCGCCTCGACCTCGTCGTCGCCTTGACCTCGCCGTCGAGCCCGCTGTCGCCTCGACCTCGCCGCCGAGACCGCTGTGAGCCACTCTCCTCCCTCTCCTCCTGAAGCCCCCCTCCCCATCCGCCATTGCCGCCATGCATGGCCGCCCCTCCCCGTCCGCCATTGCCGCCATGCGCATGGCCGCCCCTCCCCGAGCCCATCCCCCACCTAGATCCACCACCGGAGATGCCCGAGAGCCGCCGCGCGCCCCATCCATCTCCGGCGTAGGAGCCCCGCCGCCCCGTCCATCTCTGACGTAGGAGCCCCGCCGGTGCTGCAAACACACACACACAGACACACATATTGTTTAAAAACGTGCAAATATTTTCTAATTGTTAGAACATCTTTTTAGTGTTATGAAATTTTTTATGGTTGGTATGCAACATTTTTTCATTAAACAATGTGTTAAGAAAATTGTAGTAGATGGATAAGTAGATTGATATTGTTAGATGATTTTGTTTATGATGCTTTTTATGTTTTAGTTGTTTTATGTTTTATTTAATTAGGAGTCCTAGGAAAAATTAGTATGTGTATGTTAGATTAGAGAAAAATTCTTGGGTTTTGAAAAAATTAGTGATTAAACGATAAGAAAATGTTCTCATAGGAATTTGTCTCGACGTCGACGATGCCTGGCCCGCATCCTCGTCGTCGTCAAGTCGGCATCGACATCCTTGAGAGGCGCAATGTCCGGGACTGGGCTCCGCCAGGCTGGCACTGGGAGGTGCTACCTTCCCGGGCTCGGAGCTTGGTGAGGAATCCTGGTCTCATCGTCGACCCGGAGCTTCTTTGGTGGCGGTCACGTGGGCCACTTTCGGTGCAGAGGGAGCGGGCCCCCGCGGAGGTGGTACGTCGCCGTGTCAGGGAGGAGGACAAGCACGTCCGTCGCTACATGGCGGCGTTGGATGCCAGGTTCAACAATACCTGGCAGATTCTTCAGGGATCTCACCCGAGTTATGATCCCGTGATGGTTCCTTATCTTTGGGTGTCCACCACCCGCGACTCAGGAACCGCTAGTGACTTAGATTATTCGATAGTATTCGATCTGTATTAGTGATCTTATATGATAATATTCGAGATGTATTAGTTAATATTTGATGATGCATTAACTGGATTATTCGAGATGATGTATTAGTGATATTATATTCGAGTTCATTATAAATGTATTAGTGATATTTTATCAGTATAATGCGTGTGTGACTTTCGGTCTGTCGTTGCTCCTTGTATGACTTTCATGTGTGTTCTTGATGGAGGAATCCCGACTGTTGTCGTGGAGGGCGCCTCCTCTTCTTCTCTTCTTTGCGATATATTCGTCGGTATAATGCGCAAGAAGAGAAGAGGGGGGGCGTCCATCACCGACGGTCGAACTATTACTGTGAGAGAGTGTCCACCAACATATATACACCACCATATCAGTGTGAGAGAGTGCGCACCAACACACCATGAGATATGAGAGTTATTTAAGGAAAGCCTCGACGGACCGAAAGTCACACACGCATTAGGATCCAAGCGTGCCGTAATTCTTGAATCATGAACACAGGAAATGTCGTCGTCATCGGACGACGATAGGATCCAAGCGTGTGAACTTTGCGGTGAAGATAAGGGTCTTTGCGACCAGCCTGGGCTGCGAGACGGCAGGTTCTTCACCATGAAGCTTTACGAGGAATTTGATATTTCTACGGTACGCAACGATGACAACTGTTTTTTCGTAATTAAGCATGACTTCTGTTTCTTAGTACCAACGCGTAATTTCTGTTTTATACAATTCGACTAGTTCATCCCCTGTCATGCAAGACGGTATTTCTTGGAGAGGCTCGGTTTCGAAGAGCACGAGAGTTTCGAGACGAGGACAGCCAACCTGAGGACTAAACATGGTCACACATTTCTGGTGAAAGTAATGAATGAACCTAATAACACAGAATTAGGGTGCTCAAATTGGGAAGCTCTTTGCAAGGCATATGGATTTCAGGAGGATATGGAAATAACCTTCGATCTTCGTCCTGAAGATCATATTGAAGGAAACATCGACATTTGGGTGGATGTCGATATGCTTCCTGTTTTACCTCCATGTGAGTTTGTCAACCATGCATGCATATTTATCAAGTAATTTGCATTCTATATTTAAAAATATTTGGTGTTCATCCATACTAAATTTTTTAATTTATAATTTACAGCTTATTTCGTTTCTTCGAGTGAAACACAGAACATAATCGACACGACACACTACACTTATGGATCACATCTAACTTGGGAGGAGAAGGATGATCTTATCAACTTTGTTATTGGTGTCCTAGTTGGTAGGGAGATCTTCCCGTATAATTTGGGAACTGGCCCAAATTATACATTGTACAGGACACTAGTGCATAGGTTGAGGGCGGATGACATTCGCCGAAATATCTTGGTAAGAGTTTGCTAATTAAGTACACTAGTATTGTTGCGTAAATGGTATTGATTACATTGCTAACTAGGCTACTATTATGTTCTTCAACAGAAACTGTCAAATGAAGTTGTGACTCCGTTGATGCAACTCGAAGGTAATATGACAATTAAAAGCCCCTTCTAGCCCGAGTTCTCTTTTGCATACTCGACTGAGCGCAAACCACCAAGACGGCTCCAAATTGAAGCATGGGGACAAATAAAGAAGGACCGCAAGCCACAAGTTGGAGACCGTTGGATCTCTTTGCTTCATCATGGAGACATAGGTGTTATTCTGTTTTATGTCATTTTACCTAGGAGGGAGGACTAGGTCCTATGAGGGAGGACTATGTCATTTTATCTTTTTTTGTTTTATGAGATTTTAACTTGGTATGATTAAGATGATGATGATGAGTTGTTAGATGAGTAAGATGATGATGAGTTATATTACATATATTTGATTAAAGTGGATGGATGCAAGTGATCATGTTGAATTAGAGGAAAAAATTAAATGGAAAACACAAAATGAAAAGAAAAAATAAACAATGAAGCCTTAACCTTTAGTCCCGGTTGGTGCTACCAACCGGGACCAAAGGTCCCCATGCCCTGGCGCGCTCTGCAGCCCACGTGGCCAGGGTTTAGTCCCGGTTCGTAGCCAACCGGGACTAAAGCCTTAGACCCTTTAGTCTCTATACTTTAGTCCCGGTTGGGGAACCGGGACTAAAGGCCCTTCCCAACCGGGACTAATGGCCTGTTTTCTACTAGTGCTTCCAAATCTTCGTCCAATAGGTGCTCCCCTTTTGCTCCGTGCCACATATTGGATCCATCGTTGTGGCCAACCAAGCTCTGACCAACAAGATGTCCTCATGTCTTGAGAATGCCGGACCTCTTGCCTTCGCCGTCTTGGCCTTCTTCTTCTTGCTCGGATTGGGATTGGATGTGTTCCCAACTTCAAAAGCGGTGGTGGCCTCCAATTCATACTCCAATTGGGTCGGATCTTCATTCTCATTGATCATCGTCGACATGAACGCCGCCTATATGATTAAGATTTGCAAGTATTCATCATGAGCGAAAGAAACTAGAGGGCTATGCTTAAATATGATCGGACAAGAGCAAAGAAAACACACCGAGTCTTGTTCGGTCATTCCGTCGAGCAGGTTGAGGTCAGCCCGGGCAGTGCCAGAGCCCGTGCTCGTCCGCGCCCGAACTCGCTCTGGCGAGTCACACACGTCCACCGCCGGCATCTGCGTGGGCGGAAAGCTGTCCGGAATGGCCCAGTCGGCGCTCGGATCGTCGTTTGTCCTAATGGGGTCGGTGACCGTAATCCTCGCTAGCGCTCGGAGAGAAGGGGTGCGGGGATCCGGCCGCGGCGGAGAAGACATCTGCTCCTGCGCGTCTGAACCTCCCTGCGACGCCGAAGCCGCCGCCTCCCTCTCTCGCTGCCGGCGTCGCCGCAACTTGCGGGCGATGTTCTCCGCCTTGCAAGTCGCCGCGGACGAATTCACGCCGCCGACGGACGAGGCGGACTGCGTCTCCGTCGCGGCGGTCTGGGTCGGGCTGGACGACATCTCCGGTGGTGGATCGGGACCGGAGGTGAGGATTGGGAGCAAGGGTGGAGGCGGGCGAGGGTCCGGGCGCGGGAATTGTTCTAGAGCGGCGGGAGGAGGAGGAAGGGTTTGGGGGGATTTGGTGCAATTTGGGGTGGGGACGGGCTGTCGGGTCCGACGTGGCGAGTGTGCCCGGGCGCGTCCGGGCGCCCCCATACCCGCCTCATATTTAGGCTGGATATGGGGGGTGCCGGTCAGCCTGGGCGTTTGAGGGCCGTTTGAGAGGCCCGTCTGGGTCGAAATTTTGTGACCGGACACTGACCGGGCGGCTTGCCCGAACGTTTGAGGCGGGTTTGAGAGGTCCGGTTGTAGATGCTCTTAGTATATGGTTGTGGTGTTAGCATATCGGCGCCGCAATGCGCCCATGCATGACTGCTTATGACATGCCACTGCTACTAGTTCAGTGTTGACTGCATATGGTTGGACTGGGAGGAGTCAGTGTGATGTGAACCCTGCCTGGCCTGCAACTGGCGCATCTGTGTTTCATCGATCTGGTCTAGTCGTAGTGGTGTGCATGTGACGTTGTGAACGCCCACAGGAAGATGTTGTTTTGCCTTAGAGCATCTACAGCCGGACTCCCTATATGCTTCTCAAACGCCCGGAACGCCCTTCCGGTCACAAAAATGCGACCCAACCGGACCCCTCATATCCGTCTCAAACGCCCAGACTGACCGGCACCCCTCATATCCATCTCAAATATGGGGACGATATGAGGGATCGCGGACGCGCCCGGACACGCCCGGTCAGTCCACCACGTAGGACGCGACCCCACTCCGGACCACCTTTTCTCTTTTCTTATTCATTATTTTCTTTCTCTCTCTTCTTCTCCACCAATCACGTGCAAGTGACCGGACATATGAGAAGAAAAATAAGAATGGCTGCGCGGACCAAATTATAGGGGCTCAAAACGGACATGCCCGGTCACTGACCGGGCGCGTCCGCGGGCGTTTAAGGGGTCAGATTTGCTAGGTCCGGTTGTAGATGCTCTTAGGACGCATTTGGCAGCCATTCTAGAGCAGCCTGGCTCGCCGAAGCTTGGCTCACAGTCACCGGAGGCTAGGTGAGGGAATACAACCTAAAAATTAAAATCTGCATATTGTTTGGTTGTCCGCATCTAAGCCTCTCGCATTAAGGGAACAATTTTGGTATAGCGTCTGGTTGCCTACATTGGCTCGGCTCATGCAACTACACGTTGTTTGGTTGTATACGCGAGATGTGATTAAGAGCTAACACTTACACTTAACGCACACATTTACATTGTGCCTCACGACTGCGGTGGACGGTGACCGCAGCGCCGCGTCCGACACGACGAGCACGGAGTCTTGGGCGAGCGTTCTTGCCGGCGCTGCGGCGAACTAGTTGCTAGCGTCGTTGCCGCAAAGAAAGTCCGTGCGGAGGAGCATTGAGGCAGAGGACGGGAGAGGAAAAATGCAGTGTGTGTTGGACCATGGCGAATGCGGTGGACGGTGACCATGGCAGCGCGTTCGACATGACGAGCACGGAGTTTCGGACGAGCGTTCCTGCCGGCGCCGCGGCAAACTAGTTGCTAGCGTCACCGCCGCAGAGAAAGTGTGCAGAGGAGCCTGAGGCAGATGACAGGGGAGGAGAAATGCAGTGCGTGTCGGACCATGGGATGGTCGTGGTGCCGCATCCGACACGACATGCACGGAATCGTGCGCAAGTGACCCTGTCGGCGGCGCGGCGAACTAGTTGCTAGCCTCGTCATCGCAGAGAAAGTCTGCACGAAGATAGTGGACAGAGGCAGAGAAATGCAGTGCTCACGCCATGGCATCGTCAATGCAGTAGGACGAGAGAGAGGAGGCCAAGATGACCGACGCGGAAGATGACTCCAGTGTAGTAGGATGCGGGCAAGGAGGTCCAGAGGAACGGCGTCGGCGTCGAAAGGGACGAACAGGAGGGCTGTGAGACAGATGATAAAGGAGAAAAAAATACAGTGTGCGCTTAATTGCGGCGTCAGTGTAGTAGGATCGTCGAAACAAAAAACTTGCAATACGAATGTTGTGTGAAACTGCATGATGAAGCTGTCGGTCAAAGGAAATTTCAAACGGTCGACCGTACGCGACGAATTTGATAAAATTCGTCCAAAATAACTCCGAACATGAACACAAAATTAAGCATTTATGGTCGACGAAACTACAAACCAATTGCAAAAATGGAACTGTAACATCGATGCGCATCTTTTTCGTGTAGATCTTAAATCAAAGCATCCTTGTGTAGATTAGAAGAGAGAAGGAAGAAAGTAGATTAGGGAGGAGCTTAGTGGAGGTAGAAGAAGATAACACGTACAGACTGTGTACATGCTTGCATCCCTTCAGCCTCCCCTCGTGCAACGGGTCCACCTATACGCGAGACAGGCCTAGAGGCGCTTTAAGTTTCGTGCAATGCAGGCCAATAGTGAACGCAGGTAACCAAACAACCCAATTTCTTCCCACGTGGACCTGGTTGGGCCTTATGCGGGCAACCAAACGCGTCCTTAATTGCCTTCTGATGCGTCAGTGAAGCATAGCAATCTTGCCTGTCGGTTCAACCACGCATATATGTCCATGACAGGATCCATATATATACCTTATTTTACTAATAAAAGAAATATGTATTCATAGTCCGTCATACTATTTTGCAAACACCCCTAAGTTTTTTTTTTTGCGAGAAACTTCCAATCTATTCATCTTCAATCATGGCAGTACAACGAACACTAGAAATAATTGAAATTACATCCATATTCGTAGACCACCTAGCGACGACTACAAGCACTGAAGCGAGCCGAAGGCGCGCCGCCGTCATCGCCCCTCCATCGCCGGAGCCGGGCACAACTTGTTGTAGTAGACAGTCGGGAAGTCGTCGTGCTAAGGCCCCATGGGACCAACACACCAGAACAGCAACCGTCGCCGATGAAGATAAGTTTAGATCGGAAGGATCCAACCTGAAGACACAAGAACAAAGACAAACAAAGACTGGATCCGAGCAGATCCACCAAAGACAACCACCGACCGAATCCCGTGAGATCCGCCGGAGACACACCTCCACACGCCCTCCGACGATGCTAGACGCACCACCGGGGCGGGGGCTAGACGGGGAGGACCTTATTCCATCTTCAAGAAGCCGCCACCGTCTCGTCTTCTTGAGCCGGACACAAACCCTAACAAAACTTGAAGAAGCACAAAAAAACAGAGCCCTCCCATCGGCAAGGGCCGAGATCCACCACGCACCCATGGCCCTAAGGCCACAGGAGACGTGGCAGATCGGCGGCGCCGCCGACGGGAGGCAGAAACCCTAGCCGCCTTTATATTAACCCGTGATGTAGAGATCACCCCTGAGTATTTAACCAATAAACCCGCGGTCTATTTTAAATTAGAAAAAACGATTCAATGGCATTTTACATAAAACCCGCCAAAATTTTCAAATAATAAACCCGCAATCCTGGACAAAAATATATGTGAATACTGCGGTTTGAACTCACCAACCTTCCATTCCATCCCTCGGGGCCGACCAGTTGAGCTAGCTTGTGCAAGTGAAAGTGCAAAAGATTCGCCCTATAAATATCATCACCTCTCTACATCTAATTTTTTATATGCAGTTGCTTCCAGCCGCGTCCACTCTTCAATGTGAGGATAATTACGCCAGCAGCCTGCTGCCCTTTACTCGTGCTTAGCATCATGCATAATTTCATGTTTGCAAACAAAAAAACATGCAATTTCCAAACCAGATCGGACACATACCAGCCACTTGCGGCCACCGCCACATCTCCTATTAACTTAAGGCTGTGTATACGACTGTTTTATTTTATTAGTAAATATAAAATTGCAAGTTTATTATAAAGAGTCCAAATCCTACTTGAATGGGTACAAGAGTTTTGTCATATAAATACACCTTAATCTGCACCTGATTCTAACACAATTTCAAGTCTTTGTTTCAATTCAGTTTGATCGTCATTTTGTGTAAGTTACTTTTCGTTCAATTAAGCTGCTTGGAAGTCAGCTTTGCATCATGTATTTTTATTATCCGTACCCATACCTAGCTACTTTTCATTCAATTAAGCTGCTTGACAAGTCATCTTCGCATCAAGACTTCTATTATCTGTTCCCGTACCATATCCTTCATCATCTTTTTTTTTAAAGAGAATGATCCTGGCCTCTGCGTCTGGATGATGCATGCACCCATTTTATTAATTATTTACAAAGACCTTACAAAGTAATACTCACTCTGTCCCAAAATAAGTGACTCAACTTTGTACTAACTTTAATACAAAGTTAGTACAAAGTTGTGTCATTTATTTTGAGACGGAGGGAGTACATCAGTAAGTCGGAAGCCATCATCTTAGCAACATCTGTCGTTACTCTTAACCACTTGATGAAGGGGATCCCGAATGTCCAAACCGAATACCAAACATACCTCGCATCAAAGCCTAACATTTAAAGCCGGAGGCCCCAACCAAGCCTCTTCCCGGGTCTGGTGCACCGGTCCGGCCAAGATCCAGATCGGCCGCGCCTCCTCGCGGGATGAGGTCTGCCCCACCTCCTCCATTGCGAGTAGAGAGGGGATCCCCCGCCACCGTCGTTGGCGACCGGACTAAGCCGAGAGGCGTCCTCCGGCGGCGACGGAGGGAGAGGAGGACAGGGGAAGGAGCCCGGCGGCTAGGGTTTGGGGGCAACGAGTCGCCCATGGTTGGCGCGACGCAAGCGTATCTCTATAGTTTGGGTAGAGTTGTGTTGGTCTGTATCTCCTTCAACATCTTTACGAACACTGGAACCTCTCATGAATAAAAATAATTTATCATCAACGATTCTAAATTTCCGAACAAGTAGTATACAAAAGTGTACTTTGAGCAACATATATATTTACCAGATTTGTTACGTGACACATTGGATAAGATATAAATAACATTTGTTCACAAGGAGAAAATAGATGCAAAACTAACTGTTTACTGTCCCAGCCTATATTGCATTGGAAATATTGCGTACTTCTTTGCCGTCCATTGCAATTAGTTTTGAAAGCACTAGGGTTCAGAATATCCTTCTTATCTATATACATTGTTTGTAGTACATTCTACACTTCTTATATGTTAAGTTGATTGTGATAGGTCGAAGTAATCTGAAAGAAAACACAATTATGCAAGCTTTCCCTGTGAATGTTTGGCATGAAAACTATACCATGAATTATGTTATAACAGCCATCCTCTTTTTTTTTTGTTATATTCAGTGCTCCATCTACTTAGAATATTGTTTGCCAGCCTTCAGTAGGACAGATCTACATGAATCTTTGCTGGCTTACCATAGTGCTACATTGGCTGATCACCATACACAGATTTTCTCATGTACCACTAAGTCATTCATGGATATATTTTTATTATGTGTCCACTAACTCATTAATGGTTTTCCTATAGAAACAATTCTATGTATATATAAAAAATTAGCACCAAAATGTGTAACTAAGGGCAGAAAGAAACTTACAAGTCAAAACGAACATATTTCTCACCATGGAAATACTGCTGCTGCCCTGATTTTTCTAATCATCACACTCTGTACCTCCCAGGAAACCTGAAATATATCTGACCAATCATGACTGCAATAATATGTTTCTGTTTGAGATTAACTGCTCGGAAGTGAATTCTACTCACACACCACAAAGAGAGCAGAGCAGAAACAGGGACTAACCAGTCAAAAATTGTAGCAGTGGCCGTAGTGCACAACCGCCACTACACAACGGGGAATAATATTTCCTAAGCCCAACACCAGACAGCCCGCCACGGGCACCACATCACCAAAAGAGGCATGACGTCATAAATTAAGTACATTGAGGAACTTACAATCTAAGAAAACCACACCATCGTGGATCGACGCCACACCACAAACCCGAACGGACAGCGTTGATCCAGAACGACGAGGCGACATGGCAAGGTGTCACCGGGGGCTAACCACAGAAGTAAACGGTGATCTACGCCGGTGAAGAGCAGTGCGTGATACGGCGGCCGGCGGCCAGCGTTTACTAAGTATAGTGAGATGGGGAACGGGAAGAGAGACAGTGCGATGGTGTCTTCTTTTTCTGAGAGTTTGTGTTTGGACCAAGCCCAAATAGTGCAAAAAATACAAATATAATATAATTTAAAAAAAACATTATTTTAAATACATTTGTTAAAAAATGTTCTTTTTAGAGAAATGTTCCGGTTTCCTAAAAATGGTACCTATTTTTAAAAAGTGCTCCAATTTCTTGTAAACATTAACTTTTATTAAAAATAAGAAAATTTCGTTTAACCTTATCGTCAATGTTTATTAAAATTTGATTAAAAATGATGCACAATGTGCCTCTTTTTCGTCCGGTGCAACGCACGGGCATTTGTACTAGTATACTCTAAAAAGAATGGTGTTCCAAGGATCCCTCAGTTGTTCCTTTTCCCCTTTTTCTTTTGGAAAAATATCGTAAAGTTAGGGCCACATCCAATGTATACTGTTATAAATATATTGAAGTCAAATTAGTTTTTATTTCTACTATATCCAAAATATTTCCATGACACAAAAGGTGTCAATGATTTGGAATAATTCTATCACTTCATCATTAGACACATAAAAGCTTGATTTCCCTTTCCTCATGCCACCATGTTAGTATGTGTTTATTGCTGTTAGGCGATGTCACTAGAATACGTTACTGTCTCGAGACAATCAATCATTAATCTCAGTAACCAAATAATTGGAATGCAAGTCCTCCAATTGGGGCATCAACTACCAACAACATGTTCTTGCAAGATATCCATCAAGTAGACATTAATAGCCCAGTGGAATTTATGGTCGAGACTCAATATCCTTATTCCGCTTTGATTTCCATCTCTTTCAAGTCAGATAGCTAGACACAAACAAAAGAAGAAGAAAGAGAAAAGGAAACTGAAGAAAGAAAGGAGATGATGGCAATAACAAACAACTTGTGTTAATAATCCAACCAAACATAAATGTGTAGAAGACTAGCCACACACGTGTACCCCGTGTCGCCTGCCACGATGCCACCTGGTGAGGAGAGCATGGCGCATAAGGTCGTTCGTGATTACTCTCACCATTTCAAAATACATTGCATCATTGTTTGGTCATATATCAAAACTTTGTGTACTCCAAACAAGTCCGCATAAATATATTCCACAATGCATCTACCAATATTGATTTGCTATTTATAGACGTTAAACTTTTTCTTCGGTAAACTTGGCTAAAGTTTACAATGTTTGAACCGGGACAAAACTAAATATTTTGAAATAGATTGGGTAGTAGTATTTTTCGCCAGTTGTTAGAGATTTATAAACACAAGATTTACAAGACAATCCAAACATATTGCATAAAAAACACTAGACCACAAAGATTAAACACAGAGACATGTTTATGAAATGCAGGCCCAATATTTATCAAACAAAACCCTACAATCTGCCCTCAAATATGCACTATACCCTCTATTCTTAAATATAAGATGTTTTCGCAGTTCATTTTAAACTAGCAAAACGTTTTACATTCAGAAATAGAGGTGGTACTTAAGTTTACGTGTGACGACCCTTTCACGGTCCATTAGGTAGAACTGCCCGCTGCCTGCAGAGCATTGTCTCCATATGGCGCGTCCACGACATGCCTGCACAAGAAGAGATTAAAATATGCTCTGTTGTTCCACTGTTCCATCCGGCCGGCCAGTTTTCTACGAACCCTAATAAATTAGTCCACGAGTTGATTGACTCCTTCGCTTTATCACCTCGCACCAACCAGCATCGCACGTCCAGAAGCAGATTTAAAATGGGTTCGTTTACCACCTCGCTAATCACACTCCTCCCCCCATATAATCCCAACCCACCCCGTCCTTCTCATCAGAATCCAATATAGTCACGCGACCAACTCCGGCAGCCGCCGCGCGCTCCACCGAGCAACGGACCGATAAGGTGATCCAGCGCGGGCATGGGGAACTGCCAGGCGGCGGACGCGGCGGCCGTGGTGATCCAGCACCCGGGCGACGGCAAGGTGGAGCGCCTCCACTGGCCGGCCACCGCGGCGGACGTCATGCGCAGGAACCCCGGCCACTACGTCGCGCTCGTCGTCCTCCATCACGTCTCTGGCGTCGCTGACCCCGAGCCTGACCCCGCCGTCGCCGGAGAAGGAGGAGGTGCCAGGATAACCAAGGTGAAGCTCCTCAAGCCCCGGGACACGCTCCGCCTCGGCCAGGTCTACCGCCTCATCACCTCCCAAGGTCAGTCAGTGCCTCATACTCCGAATCCGCCATTGGATTGGATTCCTTTCGCTTCTTGCCCGGTCTCCTGTGTTACTTACATTGGAGATTAATCGATCGACCAACCCGTGATGCGTGCGCGCAGAGGTGAGCAAGGCCGTGCAGACGAGGAGGCAGGAGAGGACGCGCGGCTGCGACGAGACGATCGAGCAGGACCGGCCGCGGCTGCACCGGCGCCGGCAACCGCCGAGGCCAAGGGGCGTTGATGCAGCCACAGAAACCAACGGAGAACAGAGGCAGCCCGCCGATCACCAGGAACGGAAGCGGCTGGAGAAGGACCGGCACCACCGGAGCATCGCGGCCGCCCGCGGCAGAGGCCGGCACTGGCGCCCGGCGCTGCAGAGCATCACAGAGTCGTCGTCGTCGGGCGGACACGCCGACTGCGAGGATATATTATCTAGATGAACTAGAAATGGTAGGAGGAGCTAGAAATGTGTACATTTCGCGAGAGGAGCAGCAAGGCATCGTCACCAGAGAGTTGCCCTTTCGTTGTAGCCACGGAACAGTGATCGTCTGAATGTGCGTGAACAACGGAAACTACATCCACTGGCCTCTGTCCTGCTGTCTGACTCTGAATCCGTTCTGGTGATGCAGTACCATGCGTTACTCGTGCTGCCGCCGAATCGCCAAGTGCTATGCTGGCTGCTTCCTGTTGAGATCCAACGGTTTGTCCAGGTCGCGCACCATCCGGCACGCGCTATTCCTAGTCATGCAGATGTCGAGTGTGTGCTCATTGTGTTACCTTAATGCTACGTAGATTACATGTCCATAGAAGGTCCACTGAACAGAAAAATCCATCGGTACTATGGACATGTGATTCAGGCATTTCGCCAGGCAGATTAGCCCATCTCTGTAAACTAATGTAAGACGTTTTTACAGTTCAAACTAACCTTTAAACTGCAAAAACGTCCTATATTAGTATAGGCGGTAGTAATTATTATTGTCTTGCAAGAAGGGGATAAATATTTACTCAGGAAACAGAAATGTCATCACCTTCAGGCAGGACCAGGTCCGAGGCTGAACCCCGCAGTACACCACCATTCAACTTAAGTTTCAGTTTTCAGTTCAGACGATTTCAAAAGGAGAAAGGTGTGATAGCTCCCGGGTGCCTAGGCACCCTCTATGAACAGTAAAATCAAAAAAAATAGAAAACAAAATCAAAAAAATCTGAAACTTTGCAGCATCAAAGATGAACAAAGTTTGTAGGTTCTTGCAAGTTTTCATGCCAAAATATCATGTAGAGAAAGATGTACAAACGAGTTTCAAATTTCAGTGCTAAAAGTGCTCAAAACTTCAAGCACTGAAATCTTTTTCGTGTGTAGAGCTCCTCGAATAGTTTTTTGGCAAGAAAACTTGCAAACACCTACAAATTGTGATCATCTTTGATGCTGCAAAGTTTCAGATTTTTTTTATTTTGTTTTCTATTTTTTTTGATTTTACTGTTCATAGAGGGTGCCTAGGCACCCGGGAGCTGAAAATCCACTCTCTTCAAAAGTGGCAGGCACGTTTGTCACCAAGATGAATGGTCAGAGAGACCGCCTGGTCAATGGATTGAAAAACACAGTGATTTTTGTCCATTTAAAAGTGCCAAGCCTCGGAATTCGCTTTCCCCAGCAAATTCATTACAGAAATTATACTTAATAGCATGCAGAGGCGTGGCGGCACGCCGCGCCCGTCGTGAAACCCGTGTGCGTGGATGCGTTGTTTTTCTTAGAGAAGAAAAGAAGACAGTGGGTAAGCGAGCTGGCAGTCGGTAATTTGCAAGCCAATTTAATAACTTAGATAAATACCAAAATGTACCAAAAATCAGTTCACCCATGGTTACAAACACTTAGCCACTCCAGAGTTCGCAGCCATTGCCACTCCTAGCCTTCGCCTCCGCCACTCCCTCCCTCGCCGTCGTCGGAGGAGGCCGTCGGGCTATGCCCCGCAGTGGATGGTGGTGGCGAGGACGTGCGCTGCCTTACCTTGGTGCCTCCAACCCGTTCCACATATCCATGGTCCCGAAGCTACCATTTCCTCTCAGATCGCCGTGTGCTGGCCCTTTGACGGCTTCTCGCACTCGTAGCTGCCATAGGGAGGCCCCGAATGGATCCGACATGGATGCTGCGGCTAGGCGGGCGGCTGCGCCACAGACTGATCTACCTTGCTCAAGATCCGGTCATGTCGGCCCCTTGGCCGACAGGTCTGGGCAGGGCTATCTCTGGTGAGATGGCAGTCGGTGGTGATGTGCTCCGTCGTCGGTGTTGGCCCATGTGGTGACCACTCCGGCCTGCGGCGGCGGCCTCGCCACGGATTGGGGGGCCACCAAATTGTCTTTGCGAGGGTTCCTCTTTCCAGATCTGATGGTTGCCTCGGCGGTAAGATGCAATATGTGGACGACGACTTGACGCAGAGGATAGGTACAACGTCGATCGGTTTTATAGCGCATGCAGCTGCTAGGATTGCGGAAAAGTGCTGGCACAACACATGATTGACTTCGATGGTGGTGCTCCCGAGTACCCGGTCTCGAGCTCTGGGTGAAAACCTAGGCTTGGCCTGAGTTGGTTATACTTGGCATTGGCGATGTTTTTGCGTCGTTACCTTGTTATAGTCATTGCCTGGATACGCTCATACCAGTTCTTCAGGGTGAAAATCAAGATTCGGGCCTTTGGTGGTTGGATCTGGTGACGACAATGCTCCTTTCCTAAAGGCGTTGTTGTTGAAGAATTTCATTGTCCTTGTGGTGTTATGAGATGATTGGTGTGGATATGGTCATTGGTGTAGTTTGTCGGTTGCGGATTTTATCGCTTCGTTTTTTCCTCTTGCTTAGGCATAGCTTTGGTCTTATACGACTTTGCTATTTGCCGACATTTTTTTGTGTGTGTGCATCCTAGCTACGCAGAGGCCGGGTGTGTGCTCATTGTATTTGCATCCACTTGATGCTTCATTTTGAGTAAATAAAATCCACCATTTGTTGAAAAACAAACAGTTAGCTATATCTTTTAAATGTTCCAGCCAAAACTATTCCTACCAAAATAGTCAAAGTTTGAACATCGTCTGGTGCAACCGAAAGTTGTACAAAATGAAGCTTTCTTCGGACGGAAAGAAAATTTCTCAAGTATACATTTTAAAGATCATATTTTGCAAATAATACCCCATCCTACAACAGATGAAAATTTGAATCAGTGAACGAAGCAAGATACAGAAGAAGGAAAACCAGAAGAAAAAGTGAAGTAGAAAATAGAAAAGAGGAACCATTATACAAAGGTCCACTCTTTTAGGCTTAGTGTTGACCGGCTAGTCAAAAATCCAATAATGTCACATGTAATGCATACAAATTTCAGTTCACAAAACAGCAAAAATTGAATGAAAATACTCTAGTAAAAAGATAGAACCTTTTGGCATTACAGTGCAGTGATGATTTCTTTATACACGATATTGTGAGTAATATCTGTTGCATCCTGTCACCCTTAGTCGTGAAAAATAGCACGCATGAGCAACAGAATTAGAGATGCATTATCAATCAAAATCAAGCCTAATTTTTACAGTCTAAAGGTACTAACCTGGATACTCTAAGGCACATAATTTTCTTTCATTTGCTTATCCTATGGTGTCCTGCAGAAAAAGTTGCTAGGTATCGCATCATAATTAACCTAACTTTATATAGAAGTTAGAATGAGCAAAACATGATACGCTTTGTACTGCTCACAGCGTTATAGTGTTGGGTATGCATGCATGCGTTCATAGAGATGAGTGTAACTAAGCATCTGCGTTGTACTGTGTTGACATTGGTGCTCGTATTTTTCTGGATTTATCCCGTAACCCTTAGTCGTGACAAATAGCACGAGTGAGCAACGAAATTAGAGATGCACTATCAATCAAAATCAAGCCTAATTCTCACAGTCTAAACGGTACTAACCTGGATACTCTAAGTCACATAACTTTATTTCATTTGCTTATCCTATGGTGTCCCGTAGAAAAAGTTGCTATGTATCACATTATAATTAACCTAACTTTATATAAAAGTTAGAATGAGCAAAACATGATACGCTTTGTACTACTCGCAATGTTATAGTGTTAGGTGTGCATGCGTGCGTTCATAGGGGTGAGTGTAACTGAGCATCTGCGTTATACTGTGTTGATGCTGGTTCTTGCATTTTCCTGTATTTATTTTGTGCTCTTCAGATAGCGTTATAGGGGGTAGGGCGTGCATGCGTGCGTTCATAGGGGGTGAGTGTATGCGAGCATCTGCGTTGTACTAATTAACCTAACTTTATATAGAAGGTAGAATGAGCAAAATATGATACGCTTTGTACTACTCACAATGTTATAGTGTTGGGTGTGCGTGCGTGCGTTCATAGGGGGTGAGTGTAACTGAGCATCTGCGTTGTACTGTGTTGATACTGGTGCTCGCATTTTCCTGTATTTATTTTGTGCTCTTCAGATAGCGTTATAGGGGGTAGGGCGTGCATGCGTGCGTTCATAGAAGGTAAGTGTATGCGAGCATCTGCGTTGTACTGTCTTGACACTGGTACTCGCATTTTCCTGAATTTATTTTAGTCTCTCTGGTGATATTCGTTCAGTTGAAGGAGACGTCCTGTCAGCTGCAAAGGCGCCTGCTGTGACTTCGTCAATCTGAAGATG
The DNA here is from genome assembly GCA_039707655.1 of Elymus sibiricus. Classification (NCBI taxonomy): domain Eukaryota; kingdom Viridiplantae; phylum Streptophyta; class Magnoliopsida; order Poales; family Poaceae; genus Elymus; species Elymus sibiricus. The sequence continues at coordinate 62,894,190 of CM077665.1, forward strand.
TTATGCCTCCTGGATTTATTTCAGGCTCTCTGCTGATATTCGTTCAGTGGGAGGAGACGTCTCGTCGGCTGCAAAGGCGTCTGCTGTGACTTTGTCAATCTCAAGATGTTGTGCCGACTCAGTATCTCCAAGGTTCTTGGGTAGGGTGCACGTGCATGCGTTCATAGGGGTGAGCGTATGTTCGTATATGTGAGCATTTGCATTGTACTGTGTTAAATAATGGTAGCAAAAAAACCTAATACGAAACTAAATAAAGAACCAACACGTGTCGGCTTGAAATACACTTACGCTGAACTACTTCAAACGCATGGCTGGAGAGCTAGCTTAGCAGCTTTAATACTTTTACTAGCTGGGCAAAGGCGCGGCGGCACGCCGCGCCCATGTAAGTGGCCGTGGTTGGCTCAGTTGTTGCTCATGTTATTGCTGTTATGAGTGTTGGAGCATGAAGTACATTGTATATCAATCCTCACTGAAATCAGCCAATATTCATTAGCTTGGAAGAAGGAATCGAAATCAACTCTCTTTTTTTAACTGTTTTCCCTTAATATAAGCCTCATGGCTTTAGATCCAGAGATAGCACTTCTTATTGCCATCCTCTGTCTATTGTTCAACAAAGCTCATTCAGATTACCTTGTTATAATCGAGCTATAATAGAAACATATTCAGTAATCAAATCATGCATAAGTGAGCATGAATGTTTTGTCGTCAAATAATCCTTAAGAGTTCTGAACAGCCAAACAACATGCCTCAACTACATGTTTTTCTTTTTGAAAAACAGAGCATAATTTTGCAAGATAATGGAAACACACATGTAGTACGAAACATCTGAAAACATCAAACACCAGTCGTAAAATGTAGCACCAAAAAAATTCAAATCACATATAGTTGAGAGCACACCCTTTTTTGTCTTGTCCAAGGCCTACATCTGTACAAATAATTGTAGTAACACAAGGTAGACAGATGGAACAGTCGGTGGAGTATTTACATTGGCCATGAAGCAAGCATATATTTGCATAGTGTACTACATCTTTCACGGTTTTTATGTATCCTGAGGAAAGTTCATGAATGAAGAGACAAAATAGCAACGATGAAAAAAAAGTCTAGATCTGTTGCTACAATTTATTTCTCTAATATTCAATGAAAAATGAAGACATGATGTGAACACCTCTAGTGGGAGGGCATCAACTTGCATGGTATGATGGTAGATGATATTTGAGCGTCCACAAAGAACTTCAGTATATCGCACTTCTCATGAGCAGAGTATCACATATAAAGATAAAAGATAGGGGTTATCCAATTTAGCATTAAGTTATTTTATACCACCAGTAAATATTGCATCAATGATAGATTATAAGGGCAAAAAATAAGAAGAAAATATAATAAAGGACAGAACACCATACTCATGTGAAATTGGAAAGAACATAACTATCTCTCTCTTAGCAGCATGTCGGAAAGAAAGATAAGCAAATAACTGTTGTAGCAACTGGAGATCACCGCCATATGCCTTCTGAAGCTCCTCAATGATATCCTCAGAGGGTTATTCAGAAAGCCTATTAGAAATAACATTGCGGCAAACAAATCTGTAAACAATAAACATTCTTCAAAGCCTACAATTATAAAGATCTGCATCCGATAGCCAATTTTTTTATCACTCTAACATTTGAGACATAAATCAATTACTGGATAGGGTCTAAATTTTATTTGGATAAATATATTTAAAATAGGTTTTGGTCAAAGAATAATGGTATGTATAGATAGCCCAGCAAGGCACAAAAGAGGGGTTCTTAAAACAGGTCATGACTCTAATGGTGGTGAAGACATTAGATGTTTCTTCTGTTCTAGTAATTTAGCAGGCCTGCGTCAAGATTATTAATAGTTGTATCTCCCTCAACAGGTCATGCACTTGTATCGATGAGAATAAAAATTATCTTTATCTCACCTGTTTAAATTTTTGTTAGGTTCAACATTGTAAACCAGAACTGTGACTGGGTTCTTTCATTCGGAAGGTTGTGCACTGCGTTCTTAAAAAATAGAAACAACCAAAGAGTCATACTCTAGAATAATAGAATGCATTGCAACTGGGATCAGTGCTTTTAGGCCTCAAAGACAGGCAACAATTTCAGCTTCTTCATTGTTGGAACTCACAACAATTTTCTTATAGACCTCCCACAACCAACATCACTTGATTTATACTATTATTATTTTAAGGAGTAAACAAATGGTTGATGTGAACTAAGAGAAAAGGAAGAAATGCGTAAAACGATACAGCAACTCCTATAGGAGTATAAAGAGTACATGGTATTGATTTTTTTTTTAAATATTCGTCGACTTCCATCACAATGTGTAGCATTATCTGTCGTTACTGTAGGTAGTATCCACCTTACTATGAGCGATAACATTTTTTTTTGTAATTCACTTTTCTGCTACTAAAGAAGCAACGGTCAAATGGATGAACCCAATGCCAACACGGCAAATAATTTGTAGAAGAAAATATAACTATAATGTAGTGGCTATGGCCATCGCTTGTTTTGTTTGCTGAAGCAACTGGTTTGTATTTTGATGTGGACAAAACAATCTATGATGGACAAACACTGGTTTAGAAACCATTGTCAGAGGCTGCCAGTCAACCACAATTTCCAGCGACCCGAGGTTCGATTTAGAACCCAGAAATTTAGCGCCATCAGCATCGGGGTGAAGCCTGCCCCTCTGAGCATAACACGGTGGAACATGAATTTAGAAAATACCTAAAAGTTACAGAGCAGTGCAAATTTCAGACGGTACTTTCATATAAAAACCAAACCATGCTAAATAAATATGTCACCCGTTGGTCCCATGCCGAACATGTGTGCCACACCCATCACTTTATGTACCAAGCCGTGAAATCTCTCCTGGCATGTGAATGGAGTTGAGAGCATGGTGGCTCGGTCACTGGGTCGAAAAGCCCTGCAACATCGATCATGTGAGGGAGGACAACGCGGCTGTGCAAGGGAGCTCTTCGGTCGGTAAGCTTGCCGCAACAGCCAGGATAGTGGCCGCAAATACAAATGTGAACTATTAAGAAGATTTAATTTAATAAGTTAACAGTTACTTGAACTTATTTTAGTGAATATGCTTCTTATTTGCATGAAACAAAATACTGAACTTAAGACATCTTATTGTTCCATAATGCTTCTGACCACTATATTGTAGAATAATCTAATAATTCTTAGCAATTTCTGACACTACTGAACAATAGCATCTTTAGCATAAGAAAACACTCAGAACATATAACTCTAGGGAAAAGATAGCACAAGAAAATGAGCATGTACCTGCCTATTGGAACTTCTTTTGCTGATCAGATTACGTTATCCTAAAATGTTGTTGCTATGGCATCTAAACAGAGAAGGTGAGAAATTTTAAATTAGTGATAGGCTGAGTACTACAAATGTCAAAGTAAAAATATATTACAGCCTGCACCGTAGGAAGATGAGGCCGTACCTGGAAGAGGAGCGAAGTATCTCAGAATTCCCTTTGTTAGATTTGATTGATGATGCTTTGGCAAATATACTATACAGTACGGCACGTAACATGAACATGAGACAAAAAAGTTAACATTTGCTGGCGGTGTTCACCTTCAAAGGGCACTAATGTCAGCGTCCACCACTGTGGGTCGTTGCATACCTACAATGGCGGCGAGGTGGCCATGAACACGCGTGCCACAGGTTGCAGAAGCCGTGCACATGCACCAGGGGCGACCTGGATGGGGGTAGAAGGTTTGGGGCATGGGCACGAGGAGGCCGGCGGGCGTGTAGAATATTGAGCCGTTTGCAGCTGGGGGCACGACGGGAGGCCGTAACGGAGCGCCTGGAGCGCCCATGCCGCCTGGCTACTTTGGCGGGTTCATCCATGGCATCATCTTCGTCTGCGGCGGCCGACGCCGCGTCCGTCCGCCCTTGACCTGGGATGGAGAGGGGAGAGGGGCCGCGAAGTGAATAGAAGTGGCACATCAGCGAAGGATCGATGGTCGGGGGAGAGAGGGGGGGGGGGGGGAGAAGATTCGCGAGAGGCCTTGGAGGAGGAGATTCGCGAGAGGGCGGTGGAATTGGAGGAGGCGTCGGGAGATGGAAGAGGCACCGAAATATCTTCCAGATGGGTCAGGAAGCGAGCAGATATTTTGGACGGAAGCGGTGGCCTATAGCACTATAAACGGTGAACCGATCAAACAAGAATCCTCATAAAACAGGCCAAAAACCAAAGAAAAACCGGCAGTCAATTTGGAAAACCAATCACACGTGTCAAGTCATGGAAGAATGACCGCTACAACTGGAGATTCACCTCAGCCGGCCTTGCTTAGCCGCTATAATATAGTGTTATATTTATGAAACTTGTACTGGAGTACTACTACTAGCTCCAGCATGTTGAATATACAAGCGATCGGGTCTCCATTCAACGATTGCAGACTGATGGGCACGCCGCTAGCGATTTGATTATCCCCTCCATTTCTGTTGGCAAGACGCAACCCATGCTTTGACTACCTGCTCCATTTTTTAAGCAGGAGCATATGATGAGCACATTGACATGAGCTGAACCGGATGGGGCACCTTGACAGAAAGGCTACAAAATTTAGAAAAGGGTAAACACATGGCGCCATTTCGTCCTCCATTTTGGGCAAACCCAGAAACCAAGGGAAAAGATAGCGCCCACACGTGTGGGCGTTTTGCAACTCAAAACGCCCACACGCGTGGATCGTCGTCCATGTGTGTTTGCACGAATCTTGGCAACTTTTGGCAGATTTTTTATGCCACGTAGGAAGGGGCTGGTGTGTGGGCGTTTATCAGTTCGCCCACACGCCTGTTTCACGCATGCAGAGCTCGCGGCTACCAATCCGACGTGTGGTGGAACTGGCGTCGCGCCCACACGCCCGCACGCCTGTCAGTTGCCATGTCTTTTCAGTGTTACATGGCAACTGAGTGGAACTGCCGTCACGCGCCCACACGCCTGTCAGTTGCCATGTCTTTTCCAATGTTACATGGCAACTGGGTGGAACTGCCGTCGCGCGCCCATACGCCTGCACGCCTGTCAGTTGCCATGTCTTTCTAGTGTTACATGGCAATGCAGTTGTTCAGACATGGCGACTGCAGTTGAGCAACCATGGCAACTGTAGTTGTCCAGACATGGCAACTGCAGTTAAACAAACAGTTGCCACGGTTCAGCAACCATGACAACTGTCACGCAGGGGCACGCGGGACCGCGAGGTGGCAGGCCGGACGTGCGGGCCGCGAGGCAGGAGGCCGGACGTGTGGGCGTTAGCTGTTTTGCCCACACATAGACGTGTGGGCTGTTTCTCTTACACACCACACGGGACGTGTGGCAAGACTCCCTTAACGCCCACACGTGTGGGCAATATCAGGACCCAAAACCAACGCTTAGCCCACCAAATTGTGCTGCTAATAACCAGTAAAACTTCAGGCTTTTTTCTATCATCCACGTGCGTGACAAAAAGAGAAAAACACATATCGGCTTTCCGGCGTCGATCTCTGGCGGCTCGTCGGAGGGGAGGGGGGCCGCCGGGCCTCGCGTGCGGACTGTGTATAGCTGTAGGTTTAGGCCTAGTAGCTTTAGGGCTTCGGCTGTCCGGCGTCGTGGTCCCGGCTCCGGCGACGGCAGCTTCGAATAAGTCTGCTCCAGAGCTTTCCCCGGCCAGGTGTTCTTCTCCTTGGCCGGCGATGGATCTGGGAGCTCGGGTTTCCGTTCGAGGACAGTGCAGCGGCGGCGGCGTCCTCGCGTCGGATTTTGTCTTCCTGCTCCGCCGTCGTGGTGGCGTCTGCTCCGACGCCGCTGCGGAGTTTGGGAGGTTGTACAGGAGTCTTCTTCCTCGACCTCCGGTCCATCCGAGCCCTCTCTCCTCCCTCTCTCCCAGTGGTGGTGGTGAAGGCTGGACCTGCGGTGCCTGGGACGGAGTCCCGGCCGATGTTCCGGAACCGGATTTCAGCTTCCCGTCCTTCGGGATGGGCACTTATGCGGCTCTCAAAGCCATAGCTGGCGATGGCGTATGCAGGTTGGACGCGCTGCGTTCGTATTCCTTCCGTTCCCGTGGCGGAGAAGAGGAGCAGGTGCACGGTGGAGGTGTGGCTGTGGTTGAAGACGACGCTCTGTGCTACAGCTGTCCTGGAAGTATCCAGTGGTGTGCGTGCGTGTTTGTATGAGCTGGCTTTGATCTGGAATGCACGTGGCCTTTCTCAAAAAAAAAACATATCGGCTTTCATTTATGAACATACTTGCACATTCATATTTAAATTGATGATATCCATTGTGCGCATATCACATGTTTGCTAATCTTCTATATCTAAATAGCTAGCCCCCACTAACTATTTCTCTTAACGTGCAAGCATGCCGCATCATCGCAGAACATGAATGAGAAAAAACTCACATTCACTATCATGAATGAGAAAAAACTCACATACAAGCATGCCACTTCATCATGAAACATGCATGAAAAAAGACCCATCTCAACATGCAAACATACATGAGAATTTTCTTTCTATTTATATTTAATTGACATTTTATAACTATACAGTAATCAAACATAATAAATTATAATTATTTTCAGTTTTAGGATTTTATATCATTACTTCAAATATTCATGTTTCATACAACTAATCAGATTGAAATATGTTGTAAAATATTCCCGCAACAACGTGCGGGGTATCATCTAGTAAATATAATATGGATAAACATATCGTTTGCAAATGAGGTGTTAGGACGATTGGAAGAAAGACAAGAGGACGACATAACATTTCATATTGATAAGATAGATAATTGCTCGTGTGTTGCAAAAGGGGAATAAATTTTCTAGTACGCTACCTCTTGATTTATTTGTCCATATTAATGTGATAGTATAAAATATATATGATTTTATTTGACATATACATATTTGGTAAGCAACTTATTGCCTCATCAAAGATAACATAGAGGCTGATTGGTTTGCAGCCAATTTTCGGCATGCCAATAGTTGGCAAGCCTATTTTTGGGAAAGCTGGAAGTTGCCAACATTTGTCATGTTTGGCTACCAATTGGTTGGTTGCCATTTTTTTTGCCAATATTTGGCAAAACAAGTGTCCATCAATTGGTTTGTTACCAAATATGCATAACTCGTCCAGACAATGAATTTGTTACCTAAGTAAAACTATTACATAATTTATACGCCAAGCATTATTTACTAATTTAGAAGCACCTTCATACCACTGCAATATTGCAACATAGCATGCACAAGGTCGACCAGCATCAGGTAATTTCTTACAAACTAGCTTAATTAAGATTTGCGCTACACCAATGCATTACAAAAGGCAAGACCCTCTAAACAGACTTAGAGCACAAGGATTCCACTTAGCATATTTGGATAGCCCGCTTGTTGGCGCGCCCATGGTTCGGGCCAAACCAATCGACCACCAATTTTTGGTACACGCCAATAGTTGGCTTGCCAAATTTTGGCTGATCAATTAAGCTCATAATATTATTTGTTAAGTCAATAAGATGTGAGACAGTTGACTTGGTTTTGAGGACAACCTGGTGAAAAAAATCAAAGATGAAAGGAAAAAATCAAAACAGGAAGAGGACCGATGCCCCCCGCCCCCACCACCACCAAATGTTCATGATATGCCATGGAGCTTAGGTGGTGAGTACAATGATGACCCCCACCCCTTTAGCTCGCTTGGTGACTAAAAGTACTACAATCATGGCTGAGACAGAGAGACAGAGAGGATTGTTTGCCTCGCATTCGATCTATCGGCACGCGGTGGTGTACCTACACTAGTAGAAAACAGGGCACTAGTCCCGGTTCCAGCGGGCCTTTAGTCCCGGTTCTGAAACCGGGACAACACGATCGGGACTAATGCCCAAAACCTTTAGTCCCGGTTTGCTTACGAACCGGGACCAAAGGGACTCCACGTGGCCGCTGCGGGGCGCGCAGGCAGGAGGACCTTTAGTCCCGGTTGGTAACACCAACCGGGACCAAAAGGCGGCCACGCGTCAGCAGCTCGCAGGCGCTGGAGTTTTTTTTTGGAGGGTTAATTTAGGGGTTTCATATTGTGTTAGCTAGCTAATAGAGAGAAGTGACCTCTCTTTCTCCTTGCTTGGTCGACGCTAGCTACTATACATATAGAGAGAACTCGACGCTAGCTAGTAAGCAAATGAAGGAAACCATTAATTACACAAGATCGTCATGAACATATATAGAGAGAAGTGACATCTCTTTCTCCGTGGTTGGTCGAACAACAAGTTTTCGTATATCTATCCGACGCTACTACATATGTACACTAAAACATCTCTTACAATCCCTAACACCTAATATCTAATTTCACATGGTATTCTCCATGTTCAGGTATGACGTGGTCAAGAAAGAATCCCGCCAATTCCTCTTGAATTGCTCGTATGCGATCATGTGGTAGGAGTTCATCCCGCATCTGCCAGATCTAATTTAAAAAAGGGGGTCAATACATATATATGAATGAAACTCAACACAATTGATGGTAATATGTAAAATAAAATTGTGAATATTGTTTACGTACTTCAAATTGTTTCTCAGAGAAGCCCCGCTCAGAGGTATAGTAGCGAATGAACTCGCATACGTAGTATCCACATAAAGTAGTCCCGGGTGACTGGTACAAGCACTTTACGAGAATAGAGTTCAATCAAACTGATAAGCAAGCATGATAATGGTATTGATGAAACTAGAATCAATGAGAGATGCGCGGAACTACCTAGTACTACTTACTTTGGGGTGCGTAAATCGTAGCTCCTTCTTCAGACCCAGAACCATAGTGGTGAACTTTTCCCAAACCCTGGCAGGCATAGAAAATGATTACTTAATATCAGGAAATGAACGAAAGTTGCCGATATGGTCCCGGTATTGATTGAACTTACTTCTGGAGCATTGCAGTCATGTCCGCATAATACTTGGGATCTTTACGGAGCGAGTCTAAGACAGTTACTAATGCCCCGTCAAGGTTAATGGATATCAGAATATAGTGGTAGCTGCGCACACATAACTCATCAATTACATTACTTAACCTCGAGTAGGCGAAACCGAATATGCACAAGATAGTAACACTCACTCGAAGTTGTAAGGAAAGAGTATTTCCCTTTTGTTTTGATGTCTAAGGAACGATTCTAGCATGTTCTTCTCGGTATCTTTGGCCTCCTTTTGTACCGACCATTCATTTACGGTATTTGGGCTAATGAACCCAATGTCATAGATTTGTGCTTTTTCGCATTCGACCATCTTCAATCTGCATAATATAGTGAGGATAATTATATATACATGCAATGAACGAGCTGAGCTAGAGACTTAATTATAGAAGTAATACTTACAGACAGTAGCAAGTCATGAGTTGTTTGTCGAGGGCCTTTTGATTGTATAACTGAAATACCTCCACAAATTCAACAGGCAGCACCTCGACTCCAGGGAAGTCGTGCTCTTTTTTAATTCCGACAAACAAACTGTCGGTCCCGGACTTCCTGCAGGTTTCCATGTACCAGTCATGCAATTTTTGCATCATCGTTGTTAGATGAGGATGATCAGGTTTGACGAGAGGCTTCCCGTGCTCGTATCTAAAGTCGTCTACTACTACCTCAACCGTTTCAATTTCTACATCATCGGGCAGGTAATCATCAAGAGTGGTACCGGGCAGTAGCACCGGATGATTAGCGATATCGCTAGACACCTTGAGCGGGGGGCACGATTGCATCTCCTGTTCGCCGAGCTGGGGAATTGTTTTCCCACTTCTTCGCTTTTTCTCTCTTGCAGCACTAGAAGTACTTCCCGACCGCTGCGCTTCAGCATGTGTCTTAGTAACTATGCGGTCATAGTTGGATAGCCGAGTCCGTGGTGGTCGCTTCAGGGCATGAAGAGTTCGCTTCGCTTTCACCGGATCTACCGTTTCCTTCGGAGGTGGATCTTTCCGTGCAAAATGGGCCTTCACTTCGGCTGCACTGATTTCAGCGTTTTCCTCTTCGGACCTCTCATATGGTAACTTTTGAAGAGGCTTGAGGCTTGGACCATATTTGAATTTCTTCCCGCCTATTGTACTGCTAGCCGCCGGAGCGGCGGCGGCGACTCTCTTCCCCCGTTGCTGACGCGCCGGAGGAGGCGTAGTGCCCTGACGCGCCGGAGGAGGAGGAGGAGGAGGAGGAGGCGGAGTGCCCTGACGCGCCGGAGGAGGCGAAGGAGGAGGCGGAGTGCCCTGACGCGCCGGAGGAGCCGGAGTGCCCTGACGCGCCGGAGGAGAAGGAGGAGGCGGAGTGCCCTGACGCGCCGGAGGAGGAGGAGGCGGAGTCTGCTGGGGCATCCAGTTTGGAAGCTTGATGTACTCTTTTCTCCATAGACAGGTACTCCTCAAAGCATTTTCCAAAAGAATAATATCCTCTTCACCTGTAGGGTTGTCAAGCTCCAGCCTCTCAAATCCATTCATTATTTCATCCACCGTCACAACAGCATAGCCTTGTGGAATCGGACGGCAATGGAAAGTTCCCTCAGCTCGAGGAGGTACAACAGAGCCGACCGCCGCCTTGAAGGTCAGGTTCTGGCATTTCGTCATTAGCTTGCAATGTTCAGTCGCCGTGATACTATCCACGGGGTAGCGAGGAGCCGTGAAATCAGGCTGAACGAGCTCCGTGGAAGCCACGCTGCTTCTCCGCTGAGATGGTGGGGTAGCGTCGAAGGAAGCATCTTCGTGCCGCTCAGATAGTTGGACGGTAGCTCGCTGGCTCTCAAGTTCCTCTAGTTTTGCTAATCTTGCACTGAGCTTCTGCATTTCGCTTGCTTCCTGTTTCCTTTTTCTTTCTCGGCTTCTATAACCACCGCTGTCGGGAAACCCATGCTTCCACGGAACGGAGCCTGGTGTGCCTCGTGTTCGTCCAGGGTGTTCAGGATTCCCGAGGGCCTCTGTCAGCTCGTCCTTCTCTCTGTCGGGAATGAACGTCCCTTCCTGCGCTGCCTTGATTACTGCCTGAAGCTTCCGGAAGGGTATTGCAAGTTGCTCGTCAGTCCAAACACACTCCCCTGTTTCTGGGTCCAAAGTTCCCCCAACCCCGAAGAACCAAGTCTTTGAACGATCTGGCCAGTGCAATGTCGCTGGTTGGACATTCTTAGCAAGCAGGTCTTGCTCAGCTTTGTCCCACAACGGCCGGGCTTTGTAGTAGCCACCTGACCCCGTGTGATGGTGAAACTTCTTCCTTGCAGCATTTTTCTTGTTTGTCAGTGACCATTTCTTACCCTTCTCCGATTTCTTATAGGCCACAAATTCGGGCCATTGATCTTTTATCTTCTCATATCGACCGACGAATTTCGGAGTCTCCTCTTTCTCGACAAACTTTGTGTTCAACTCTTTCTTCCAGTTCCTAAATAGTTCTGCCATCTTCTTAAGAGCAAACGCCTTGACCTTTCGCTCTATAACAGGGTTATTCGGATCCTCCTCTCGCGGTAAGCTGAAATTTGCCATCAGCTCGGTCCAAAGATCACCTTTCAGTCTATCATGGACATAAGAAACTTCAGGGTCCTTATTATTCTTATTCCATTGATGGGTGTTGATCGAGACATGGTCCCTAACAACAACTCCACACTGATGTACAAATGCGTCCTTGGTCCGCTTGGGAGCAATCGGTTGGCCATCTATCGCGACTTATGTGATCGTGAACCTTTCATCTGGGCGCAACCTTTTCTTCGGGCCTCATCTCCTTACCTCGTCGGACTTTGAAACAGTTGAGGCTCCCTCCTCCGTTCGGTCACCGGAGCCGTGATCATGATCTCCTTCCTCCGCCGTTCGGTCACCGGAGCCGTGATCATGATCTCCTTCCTCCGCCATTCGGCCACCGGAGCCGTCATGATCTCCTTCCTCCTCCATTGTTGGATCACCGGAGCCATCATCCTCTCCTTCCTGATAATCGGAGTCATTGAGATACGACAAGGGATCACCTCCGGCGTTGATTATATCCCCCAACAACTGTTCTTTTTCTAAGTCTCTTTGATCCATAGTTTCTGCAAATATTATACCACGTGGCAATATACTAACATGAGATATATATGCAAATCAATACAAGGCAATGCAACAATACGATCATAGCGCCTCTAAAGCAGGTGGTCGCCGGCGCCGAGTCGACGACGAGGATGCGGGCCGTGCATCGTCGACGTCGAGAACAAATTCTACAACTATTTAAATTCCTACTATTTAATAAACTTTAATAAAGATGATTGCATTTGACAACTATGACAATAATAACATATTTAACAACAATGACACATTTTCTACTTAAGCGATCGTCGGAGACTCCTCCCCGGCGATCGTCGGGGACTCCTCCCCGGCGATCCTCGGGGACTCCTCGGGTTCGCCGACTAAAACAACTAAAACGTTTTTACAACTAAAACAACAAATTAATAAAACAAACTAAAACAACTAATAAAACAAACTAAAACAACTAATAAAAATAGTAAAACAAACAAAAAAACGCGTGCGAGGGCCGGGGCAGGCCAACGGCGCTGGCGCACGCGGCCGCGGTGGCCATGGAGGAGGGGGCAGGAGCTCACCGGCGACGACGGGCTCGGGGAGGAGGCGCGGGCAGCGACGACGGGGCTCGGGGAGGTGGCGCGGGCGGCGTCCGGCGTCGAGGGCGGCGACGACGTCGACGAGGACGAGGAGGCGCGCGGGGATGGGCTCGGGGCGGCGGCGAGGAGGCGCGCGGGGACGGGCTCGGGGCGGCGGTGAGGTCAGGCTCGGGGGCGGCGGCGACGACGGGCTTGGGGGCGGCGGTTAGGACGGGCTCAGGGGCGGCGGTGACGACGAGGACGGGCTCGGGGACGGCGGCGACGACGAGGACGGGCTCGGGGGCGGCGGCAAGCTCCGGCAGCCTGGCGGCGTCGGGGCAGGGCGTCGGGGTCGGGGCGAATGGGAGAGATTGGGGGAAATTTCGACAAGTCCCGCCTTATATGCGAAAACCTTTGGTCCCGGTTGGTGGATCCAACCGGGACTAATGCCCACCTTTCGTCCCGGTTGGTGCCACCAACCGGGACCAAAGGTCAATTTCAGCAGCCCAAAGGGCGGGAAGTATAGACATTTGGTCCCGGTTGGAGCCACCAACCGGGACTAAAGGGTGTCATCAGTCCCGGTTGGAGCCACCAACCGGGACGAAAGGGTTGGTCCTGGCTGTGGTGGGAGTTTAGTCCCACCTCGCCAAGCGAGGGGCGCTCGCACCGGTTTATAAGCCCGCCCCTCTCTGCCTTGTTGAGTTACTCTCAAAGTGAAAATAGATGCCCTTATACGGGAGGAAATTTGACCTGAAATCAAATTGAATTTCACTCTGATTTCAGGTCGAATTTTCCCTATATAAGCGCATCTATGTTCATTTTTGCTATTTTTTTATGTTATTTTTTTGCATATTAAAAGTTCTTAACAAAAAATACTTTATGAATATTCTTTTTGCTATTAAAGTTTTTAACAAAAATAACTTTTGCAAGATGTCTATCTCGGACCGCACCGTCTATTACAAATAACCTTGGGAAAACACGTCTATTACAAAGGGATTTCAATTTTTTAAACATATTTTAACTCAAGACTTTTTCTGCATTCAATATGCACCATTCAAAGCCACATCATCACTTTTCAACCCTTTTCTGACCTCATTTACTATTTTTCATGCATTTCATGATTTATTTTGAGCTAAAATGACCCTCAATTGAAAAGCACTGCAAATGAACTCTGAAATGGTTGAAAGTTGGCATGCTATCATCATTTCACCCACATAGCATGTGCTAAAAAGTTGAGAGGGTTACGACAAAAACTGGATGCACTTCGTGTACAAAATGAACAATCTCTTTCGAAGTATCAGGGTTTCAGACGAAAACTCATCAGTTACAAAAGAATTTCAAATTTTTAAACATATTTCAACTCAAGACTTTTTATGCATTCAATATGCACCATTCAAAGCTACATTATCACTTTTCAAACCTTTTCTGACTTCATTTGCTATTTTTCATGCATTTCATGATTTATTTTGAGCTAAGATGACCCTGAATTGAAAAGCACTGCAAATGAACTCTGAAATGGTTGAAAGTTGGCATGGTATCATCATTTCACCCACATAGCATGTGCTAAAAAGTTGAGAGGGTTACGGCAAAAACTGGATGCACTTCGTGTACAAAATGAACAATCTCTTTCGAAGTGTCAGGGTTTTGGACGAAAACTCATCAGTTACAAAAGGATTTCAAATTTTTAAACATATTTCAACTCAAGACTTTTTATGCATTCAATATGCACCATTCAAAGCCACATCATCACTTTTGAAACATTTTCTGACTTCATTTGCTATTTTCATGCGCATTTCATGATTTATTTTGAGCTAAGATGACCCTCAATTGAAAAGCACTGCAAATGAACTCTGAAATGGTTTAAAGTTGGCATGCTATCATCATTTCACCCACATAGCATGTGCTAAAAAGTTGAGAGGGTTACGGCAAAAACTGGATGCACTTCGTGTACAAAATGAACAATCTCTTTCGAAGTATCAGGGTTTCAGACGAAAACTCATCAGTTACAAAAGGCATTTCATCAGAATAGTTGTGGAGAGAAAGTCTTCACTTTTTCTTCGCGTGTGTCCCTTGCTTATTGCGCCGTAACCATGGATAATCTTCATCGTTTAACAGGGTGCTTGGGTCAGCCTTCACTTTGAAGGGAGGAATTTCATGAAACTTTTCATAATCTTCAGACATGTCTGTCTTGCCCTCCACTCCCACGATGTCTCTTTTCCCTGAAAGAACTATGTGGCGCTTTGGCTCGTCGTATGATGTATTCGCTTCCTTATCTTTTCTTTTTCTCGGTTTGGTAGACATGTCCTTCACGTAGAAAACCTGCGCCACATCATTGTCTAGGACGAATGGTTCATCTGTGTACCCAAGATTGTTCAGATCCACTGTTGTCATTCCGTACTGCGGGTCTTCCTGTACCCCGCCTCCTGACAGATTGACCCATTTGCACCGAAACAAAGGGACCTTAAAATCATGTCCATAGTCAAGTTCCCATATGTCCACTATGTAACCATAATATGTGTCATTTTCCCTGTTGGTTGCTGCATCAAAGCGGACACCACTGTTTTGGTTGGTGCTCTTTTGATCTTGGGCGATCGTGTAAAATGTATTCCCATTTATCTCGTACCCTTTGTAAGTCAATATAGTCGAAGATGGTCCCCTGGCCAACGAGTACAGCTCATCTACAATAGTGGTGTTACCCATGAGATGTGTTTGCAACCAACTGCCGAAAGTCCTGATGTGTTCACATGTAATCCAGTCGTCACACTGCTCCGGGTGTTTGGAGCACAGAATATTCTCGTGTTCATTGACATACGGGGTCACCAAGGTAGAATTCTGTAGAACAGTGTAGTGTGCTTGAGACCAAGAATGCCCGTCCCTACATATTATTGAATTCGCTCCTAGCGTGCCTTTTCCAGTCAGTCTCCCCTCATACCGCGATTGAGGGAGACCAATCGGCTTAAGGTCAGGAATAAAGTCAACACAAAACCCAATGCTTTCCTCTGTTTGATGGCCCATGGAGATGCTTCCTTCTGGCCTACCACGGTTACGAACATATTTCTTTAAGACTCCCATGAACCTCTCAAAGGGGAACATGTTGTGTAGAAATACAGGGCCCAGAATGCCAATCTCGTCGACTAGATGAACTAGGACGTGCGTCATGATATTGAAGAAGCATGGTGGGAACACCAGCTCGAAACTGACAAGACATTGCACCAAATCACTCTTTAACCTTGGTAGGATTTCTGGATCGATTACCTTCTGAGAAATTGCATTGAGGAATGCACATAGCTTCACAATGGCTAATCGAACGTTTTCCGGTAGAAGCCCCCTCAATGCAACCGGAAGCAGTTGCGTCATAATCACGTGGCAGTCATGAGACTTTAGGTTCTGGAACTTTTTCTCTGCCATATTTATTATTCCCTTTATATTCGATGAGAAGCCAGACGGAACCTTCATACTGAGCAGGCATTCAAAGAAGATTTCCTTCTCTTCTTTGGTAAGAGCGTAGCTGGCAGGACCTTCATACTGCTTTGGATGCATGCCGTCTTTTTCGTGCGCACGTTGCTGGTCCTCCCATGCCTCTGGTGTATCTTTTGTCTTCCCATACACTCCCAAGAAGCCTAGCAGGTTCACGCAAAGATTCTTCGTCACGTGCATCACGTCGATTGCAGAGCGGACCTCTAGGTCTTTCCAATAGGGTAGGTCCCAAAATATAGATTTCTTCTTCCACATGGGTGCGCGTCCTGTTGGGGAACGGAGCATGAATTTCAAAAATTTCCTACGCTCACGCAAGATCTATCCATGGAGATATATCGCTACGAGAGGGGAGAGTGTGTCTACGTACCCTCGTAGACCGTTAGCGGAAGCGTCTCACAACGCGGTTGATGTAGTCGAACAATCCTTCGAGCTCCACCGATCGAGTACCGAACGTACGGCACCTCCGAGTTCTACACACGTGCAGCTCGATGACGTTCCTCACCTTCTTGATCCAGCAAGACGTCGAGGTAGTAGATGAGTTCCGTCAGCATGACGGCGTGGCGACGGTGACGGTGAAGTGATTCCGGCAGGGCTTCGCCTAAGCTCTCCGAAAATATGACCGAGGTGGAAAACGGAGATCGGGGCACCGCACACGGCTATGGGACAATTGTGTACTTTGGGGTGCCCCCTTGCCCCCGTATATAAAGGATGAGAGGGAGGAGGCCGGCCCCCTAGGGGTGCGCCAAGTGTGGGGAGTCCTACTAGGACTCCTTAGTCCTAGTAGGATTCCACCTCCCATACGGAGTAGGAAAGGGGGAAGGGAGAGGGAAAGGAAAGAGGGGGCTGCGCCCCCTCCCCTAGTCCAATTCGGTTTGGGCAAGGGGGGGCGCGCGCCTCCTCATGTGGCCTGCCTCTTCTTTTCCCGCATGGCCCAAAAAGGCCCATTACTTCTCCCGGTGAATTCCCGTAACTCCCCGGTACTCCGAAAAATACCCGAATCACTCGAAACCTTTCCGACGTCCGAATATAGCCTTCCAATATATGAATCTTTACCTCTCGACCATTTCGTCATCGAACCTTAAGTGTGCGGACCCTACGGGTTCGGGAATGATGTAGACATGACCGAGACGACTCTCCGGTCAATAACCAACAGCGGAACCTGGATGCTCATATTGGTTCCTACATATTCCACGAAGATCTTTATCGGTGAACCTCATATGAGAACATACGTTGTTCCCTTTTGTCCGGCGGTATGTTACTTGCCCGAGATTCGATCGTCGGTATCTAATACCTAGTTCAATCTCGTTACCGGCAAGTATCTTTACTCGTTCCGTAATACATCATCTTGCAACTAACTCTTTAGTCACGGTGCTTGAAAGGCTTCTGTGATGCTGTATTACCTAGAGGGCCCAGAGATACCTCCCCGATAGTCGGAGTGACAAATCCCAATCTCGATCCATGCCAACTCAACAAACACTTTCGGAGATACCTGTAGTGCACCTTTATAATCACCCAGTTACGTTGTGACGTTTGATACACCCAAAGTATTCCTACGGTATCCGGGAGTTGCATGATCTCATGGTCAGAGGAACGTGTATTTGACATAGTGAAAGCAATAGCAATAAACTAAACGATCATTTGCTATGCTAACGGTTGGGTCAAGTCCATCACATCATTCTCCTAATGATGTGATCCCGTTTATCAAATGACAACTCATGTCCATGGTCAGGAAATCTTGACCATCTTTTGATCAACGAGCTAGTCTAGTAGAGGCTTACTAGGGACTCAGTATTTGTCTATTATCCACACATGTATTAAGTTTCCGGTCAATACAATTCTAGCATGAATAATAAACCATTATCATGAACGGAGAAATATGATAATAAACACTTTATTAATTGCCTCTAGGTCATATTTCCAACACGTCCCTCAGCGTCATTCGGAACAGATAGTCCGCCAGGACCCTTTCCAAAGATTACTTGTAAATCATTGGCCATATCAAGTATGTGATCACCAGTACGAAGGGCAGGCTTCTTCCGGTGATCTGCCTCACCTTTGAAATGCTTTCCTTTCTTTCAACATTGATGGTTGGTCGGAAGAAATCGACGATGCCCCAGGTACACATTCTTCCTGCATTTTTCCAAATATATACTATCGGTGTCATCTAAACAGTGCGTGCATGCGTGGTATCCCTTGTTTGTCTGTCCTAAAAGGTTAATGAGAGCAGGCCAATCATTGATGGTTACAAACAGCAACGCATATAGGTCAAATTCCTCATGTTCGTTCTCATCCCACACACGTACACCTTTTCCATTCCACAGTTGTAAAAGTTCATCAACTAATGGCCTTAGGTACACATCAATGTCATTGCCGGGTTGCTTAGGACCTTGGATGAGCACTGGCATCATAATGAACTTCCGCTTCATGCACAACCAAGGAGGAAGGTTATACATACATAGAGTCACAGGCCATGTGCTATGCTTGCTGCTCTGATCCCCAAAAGGATTAACGCCATCTGCACTTAAACCAAACCATACGTTCCTTGGGTCACCTGTAAAGTCCCCCCACTTTTTCTCGATCTTTCTCCACTGCGACCCATCACCGGGTGCTCTCAACTTCCCATCTTTCTTACGGTCTTCCTTGTGCCATCGCATCAACTTGGCACGCTCTTTGTTTCTGAACAAACGTTTCAACCGTGGTATTATAGGAGCATACCACATCACCTTGGCAGGAACCCTCTTCCCGGTGCGCTAGCCCTCAACATCACCAGGGTCATCTCGTCTGATCTTATACCGCAATGCACAGCATACCGGGCATGCGTTCAAATCCTCGTACGCACCGCGGTAGAGGATGCAATCATTAGGGCATGCATGTATCTTCTGCACCTCCAATCCTAGAGGGCAGACAACCTTCTTTGCTTCGTATGTACTGTCGGGCAATTCGTTGTCCTTTGGAAGCTTATTCTTCATTATTTTCAACACCTTTTCAAATGCCTTGTCAGATACACCATTCTCTGCCTTCCATTGCAGCAATTCCAGTGTGGTACCGAGCTTTGTGTTGTCATCTTCGCAATTTGGGTACAACCCTTTTTTGTGATCCTCTAACATGCGATCGAACTTCAACTTCTCCCTTTCACTTTGGCATTGTCTCTTTGCATTAACAATGACCCGACGAAGATCGTCATCGGGCACATTGTCTGGTTCTTCCTCTTGATCTTCAGCTTCCCCCATTGCAGCATCACCGTATTCAGGGGGCGGATAGTTGTCATCATCCTCTTCTTCTTCGTTGTCTTCCATCATAACCCCTCTTTCTCCGTGCTTGGTCCAAACATTATAGTGTGGCATGAAACCCTTCTCAAGCAGGTGGACGTGAAGGGTTCTCGAGTTAGAGTAATCCTTCGTATTCCCACAGATAGTACATGGACAATACATAAAACCATTCTGCTTGGTTGCCTCAGCCACTTCGAGAAAATTATGCAGGCCCTTAATGTACTCGGAGGTCCGTCGGTCACCGTACATCCATTGCCGGTTCATCTGCGTGCATTATATAATTAAGTGTATCAAAAACCATTACAAAACATCATGAATAGAGAAGTGACCAAATTAATAGAAGTTCATCATCACATTAAAATCAAAGTACAGTAGTGACCAAAATAAATACATAAAATTCATACTTCTAGAGCATTTGAAATGAGCTAAACTAGCAATGAGAGATAAAACGATGAAGTCGTTAACCTTTTATTAGAACACTTGTGTAGTTGGTGCACCGCCAAACCTAAACAAATCTTAGGGAAAATGTAGCTTGGAGGTCGAGCTTGGAGAGGAGAAAACTTAAGTGTGGTTGCGGCATTTCATCGAACACTTCATGTGCATAGGAGGTGAGAACAGAGAGCAACACACCTCCCAAACGCCGCCCGGCCAAAAAACAGAGGAGTGAGCGGGCAGGGGCGAGCATATATATAGGCGTTGTATAAGTCCCGGTTGGTGGCTAGCACCGGGACTAAAGGTGAATATTTAGTCCCGGTTCCAGCCACCAACCGGGACTAAAGGGGCTGGGCCAGGAGCGAGGCCCTTTAGTCCCGGTTCGTGTCTGGAACCGGGACTAAAGGTGTCACACGAACCGGGACTGGTTCCAGCCGAGGCCCGGCCGGCGCCCTGGCCTGACGAACCGGGACTGATGCACCCATCAGTCCCGGTTCGTAACACGACCGGGAGTAATGCAATGTTCTGGCCCGTTTCAAAGCCCTGTTTTCTACTAGTGCTACACCTATGATGTCGTTATGTTCTTGAGAATATCGGGTGCACTCTCTCGGTTCCCATCCCATATCCTCGAAAATGACCATAATTACCAGATAGTAAATACGCCAGCTTCTACCTCTCGGCAACTTGATTTGATTTAGGCCAATGTAGTGAAGGAGCCTTGGGCAGGGGCAACCCCCCCCCCCCCCCCCCCCACACACACACACACCAAAATATTTGATAAAAATCTTCATATGCCCTTCAAATTTACATATGAAATAGAAAAAACATTCTAATTGCCCCCCCCCCCCCTAAGCTTAGTAATTTATGTTTGCCCCCTTTATTTGGTTCATGGCTCCGCTCCTGAGAAAATATATTTATGCAAGTTCTCTGAGAACATTGCTAGAAATCAATCAATGATTAATAGATTTCTTGTATTGTGCCTCCAAAAAAATTCCACACTACTTTCTTGACAAGTATAAGGTCTCATTCGGTTCGTAGGATAGGAATATCACAAGAATAGAAAACTTGAAGGGGGGGGGGGGGGTATTTTCCCATCGAAATGTTAAGGATAGGAACAAAACGAATATCAGTCTTCTTCATAAACTGTTACCAAGTTTATTGAGAAAATTATCTCATAATATAGCGAACACTGGTTTTCATGAAAGTCAACCTTCATAAACTATGACCAAGTTTATCGAATATCCATTTATGAGCCCAGACTCATTTGCACCCGGTCAAGATAACTTTCACAAAACATACAAACAAGATTCAAAAAGTTCATTTTTTTTTTGCATGGTAGATAATTTGGTACGTGAGGTGTGCTCTAAATTTCAAATCATTTGGACATATGAGTAGTTCTCAGCTAAGACAAATTGGGTCAGAACAATACATGATCAGTAAACTTCGTTAAAGACCCTAAATTTGTTTTTTTTTTCTGAGAGCAACTCAGATGTCGAAATAATCTGAAATTTTGAGTGCAACTCACGCACCAAAATATCTACCATGCAAAAAACAATTGGATATTTTTTTAGTTTTTTAGTATTTTTTTTAAATAATAATTCAGCGTCCAGATGAGCCTGGGCACCGAATTGCTGCACTCCTAGTTTATTGAGTAAATTATCTATGCCTATATTACCAAACGAATATCATATGAAATTATTTTTCATTGTGAATTTAATGGTATCGGTTTGGTATTATCGATGTTGCTAGATTTTACTATAAACTTGATCAAAGTTTAAAAGAGTTGACTTTGAAAAAGGATCTATTCTGCACTATATCTCGGGACCGAGAGGAATATAAAAATAGGAATCCAAACCTATTAACTGTCCCTATTGCCAGTGGATCTTTCACAGATTCAAGAAATTACGTGTTCCAAAATTGCTACGACATGAAAGAATAATTGATACGGATATCTGGCATGCGTTCTTTTTTTACTGTTGACCGGTTTTTCCTGCTGACATTCGGTCAACCGTTGGCTCTTTTGCGCGTTCATGGCAGCTTCACGGGTCGATGACGGGCGGGGCTCGTTGGTTGTGGGTGTAGGGAATGAGATGATTTTGCTTCGTTTTTGCGTGTGGGAAGGTGTTCTGTGGACACCTGAAGCAGTAAAACCTAGGTACCAATCCCCTCCCGTCGTCGACCCGTGAAGCAGCTGATGTGTGCTTTGCCTAATTAACTGGCGGGGTTCATGGGTGTTAAGTGATGATGACGGCTAAAGACCAAAAGAGCAGCGTATCATGGTTGAGGTTAGTCTCAGCTTCAGATTTTCAGTTCGTACGATTTCAAGTTTGATGTTATAAGGAAAAAAAATTAGGGAGCTGAGGGAACAGTGGTAGGCAGGGTAGCTCATTCCTCTCCAAGATGAATGGTCAGACCGCCTGGTCAATGGTGAAAAAAAAACATTTGTCCCCTATTAATTTAAAATCACGAAGCCTCGGAAATCGCTCTCCCCAGCAATTTGAATATACTACGAGTACGTTTAAACTAGTTAATCCTAGTTCTATTCCATTTTTTCTCATTTTTACAAGGATTACCCCCTCTTAACCATAACTATTATGTTTTAACCAGACCTAAATGTCATGTTTTGCCTTTTTTATTGGGAAAGTAGTGGCTCCACCCACCTTCGGTGCACCCACGGCGTGAACAGTAAATTCGAAAAAATAGTAAAAAAATCAAAAAATTCTGAAACTTCGTGGATGTGATTATGAGCATATGTTTTAGAAGTTTGCAAAGTTTGGTCACCAACAAGAATCAAATGATCTCCATACAAAACGAAATACAAATGATGCTCTGCACCTACGTTATTCTTCACATGTTTTCAACACAAACTTTGTTTTTTTTGTACAGAGGTCCTCGGATGTCATTTCACCACCAATTTTTGCAAGCACCTAAAAATTTTGTTCAAAATCATATCCACAAAATTTTCAGTTTTTTTTAAATCTTTTGCTAAGTTTTTGATTGTGGGTGCACCGGGGGTGCAATGTCCGTGGGTGCAGAAAAACCACTCTTTTTTATTTTGTAGCCATTCAGCCAAGGAGGTCCCACATGTCAGGCCCAACGTGATGCGTCACAGGGATGGATGGTCTCGATGGGGGAAGAGAGAAATGTGGTTGTGATGTGAAGGAGAAAGCGATGCCCGACGACTCGCACAGATTCGATACACAGATCGATCAGTCGGATTAGATCATTTATCTTATATAAATGCATAATGTTGTTAACCTTTTGTTCTTGTTGGCGGTGTTATTGTTAACAGTGGGATCGTTTACGATGTTGCATGGTTTTTCTATGCCTTCTACTTGTTAGGAAGATGACATTATCTCCAACGGCGGAGCTATGTGTAGTCCTGGGGTGGCTATGGCCCCCCTAGCTTTCAACCAACTTGTGAAGAAAATTTTACTACAAGGGCTTATATGAGAACTTTTTTAGCATTTGGCCCCCTCAAACACTTGTATTTTCTTATTCGCCCCCCCCCCCCCCCCCCCCCCCCCGCACTTTACGTCTAGCTCCGCCACTGATTATCTCTATCATATAAGGTTAGTAGAAAAGGTTGTATTCACTGTATTTTTTCCATTTAGAAAATACAGTGAAAAGAAACAGCCGGTGGAGAAACTAAAATCAACAGTTTTGAAAAGATGTATGAACCATCCGACCCGTTGGTCTTGTTATGTGGCTGGGTTTCGTCACCTACCTACAATCTTCGGAACCGTGAGTTAGATTGCTTAATTTGCAGAACATTGTGCAAAAACTAATCTCATTTTTTATTTAGTTTGCTTAATGCATGATGTTCAGCAGTATAGAAGGATTCCATACAACCAAACCAAACTCGGCACCACAACTGCCGTCACCAAAGAAAGTTTAAGCTCCAGACGACAATCCGCGAAATCCACAACCAACGGGACCAAAAGAACCGCATGAGACTTTTCATTCTGCGTGACACCGCCTCCACCATTACAAGATCTAGAGTTTCCGACAATAATTCGGCTTCAGTGGTAACACAGAGCTCGGCTAGAATTTCAATGGTAGCATGGTCAGTTTTCAACATAAATCTGATGATCATTCTAAGAGGAAGAAAAGGAGGACCACAGAAAGTCAAGAACCAAGCTCAAGGATCACAGAACCCATATGACCCCATCTGTAGGCAGACAGCCACACCCTGTGGTCAGCAATGAGCCAACACTGCGTTCTGAAGAAGACAACTGACCATTAGGACAGATACAACAAAATTCATGACAACGATTCACGCGTAAATTCGATTTCACATGTTAGTGCAAAGATCAGGAGTAAGCTGAGATACTCCCTCCAGTATATGCATATGGACTAGCTGACATAAATACTGCCCTATAATTGTATAACAATGAATGCCCCTTGATCAGGCAAGTCTGTCCAATCTTTCAAGAGCTGCCGTGGCTCTTGTCCAAAGAATCACTTGTTCCTTACAAGCACATAATCTATTCTACCATGGCTTCAAGCCTATTGTACAACCAAAAATCCAATATGCCGGGCTAGCATCCGTGCCGTCCACCTGCTTGATTTGTCGGATGCTGAGGAACTTGGCAAGGTGAGGCGGCAGAGGGCTAATCGGTCAGGTGATAGCATAGAGCAGCATCCCCACAAAGAGTATGCTTGATGTTGTTAATCGGATGTGTGTGCACCACCAGCGAGTTTCGGGTCAGTTTGGTAGTAGATTATGTCTCCGGTGTCGCTGACGTAGTGGTCGCTCTTCATGCTCCGTGCAAGCGCGCCAAACAGGTGGAACGGGAATGGGCCGGACTTGTCTGGCTCCCTGTAGTACTTCCCAAGCACTGGCTTCGCCGCCTCGGTCTGCAAGACAAAGCACAACCAAGACCATGGGTTTGTTTAGGTAAGGTTCCT
This sequence comes from Elymus sibiricus, assembly GCA_039707655.1. Lineage (NCBI taxonomy): Eukaryota > Viridiplantae > Streptophyta > Magnoliopsida > Poales > Poaceae > Elymus > Elymus sibiricus. The sequence continues at coordinate 62,918,835 of CM077665.1, forward strand.
GATAAGACGACGAGACGGGCAGAGAACAACGTCAAGGGATTCCATTCTTACCGCCTCTACTAGATGGTAATGTGGGATTTGCGGGAAAAGATGGTGGATCACATGAGTCCCAATGTCGTGGTGGATGTTGTTGAGCCACCCGTAGTCCCTGTCAAGTGTCGTCAGGCCCCCGCGCAGATAGCTCCATGCCTAGTTCACACAGCAACACAGATAATATCTCAGTGATAACATACAGGAATAGTATTCTTTGAAGTGTTCGAGCAATGACAAACGTGAATCTGAAGTTATTTATTTTTTCAATCAGACGTTGGTATCCCTTTTTAGGAGAAGATGGAAAGCACACAATTTTTCAATTTCTGATTGGATGTTGCCTGTGACAGAAGGCGGTAAAGTATGCCTTTTCCACCGAAAAGTGAATTACTTTCAATAACTACCACACATATACACATCACATATATGTACAGAAGACGGACAGTGAAAGATGCAGCCCAACGTATGGACCACAATTGGTGATTTCTGTGGCTAGATAGGCCTTACGTTATCTTCCAGTTGCCATGGAAGGCTGAGAAGGTGGCTTCTGATATCTTATGTTCAGTACTAACTCTGTAACTTGGCTGTTTTGAGACTAGTACTAAAACACGGTAGTAACTTCACCTCTTTTATGTTTGCCCCCCAAAAACCACTTTTATCAAGTAAAGGAGGTCACGTTTACAGTTTATTCAGACGGGTCAGTCCTAAGTTTTATCTGATCTCTGACAGCTTTAAAGAGTTATCTTCAAGTAGCAATTATACAAACATCACACTATATCAACGCAATAGTTTTAGCACAATGTTATGCAGATTAAACAATCTAACTTGCAATTCCAGAGATTGTAGCTCTGTTAATTTTACCTTTCCGCGGTACCACGGAAGCTTGTCGTTGTGGCCGTGGTGGTGCAGGTAGGTGACAAAGTCCAGCCACATAACAAAAATCTGCAGGAAAATTCATCAAGGAAACTTCGTAAGCTGCTGACCACCCCCCACAACAGGGCACAACCCAATCCACAGAAATTTTGGCAGGAAGTAAGGCTACAAATGCAACACGAGCAGATACCACACACACACATACCCAGTAGGGTACAGCGTAGAGCTTGAGTATCTGAAGGGGCCCCATCACGACGGTGAGCCCAGCGAGCAGGCCAGCCATGGCAAGCCAGCATGTTGTGGACGTCAGTATGTCCTTCTTTTCATTAGGCTGGAATAAATCGCTGCTCGGGTGGAAATGCGAGCCTGACTTCCCTGGACTCCTCGACCACTGGACAGGTTGAACACAAACAATACAGTCAGAAATCAAAATTTACCAAATACATGCTACTTTGTGAGCAATTTAATCAGCAAAACTAAGTAGGATCAAAGGTCCATTGGGCTTGTTTGGTCTCACCAAGTAGAATGGGTACGCGAGCATCGGGAACGGTAGCGCGAATCGAAGCTTCCGGGTGGAACTGTCCAGGCTTCTGTACAGCTTCTCCGGGAGCTGCAATTTGCGCAACAATTGATTCAAGACATGGTCACGCCGGGTTAGTAAGATTCCTCGAGGACATGAGAAAAGTAAGCAGCAACAAATTGGAATCTATGTAGCCCGCGTACCGGATGCCAGGACTCGTCGTTGTCGACGTGGCCGTGGTTCTGGTGGTGCGTCCTGTGGCTAATCCTCCTGCAGGTTTGATAGGAAAAGAGACATTTTTACTGACGCCATAATAAACTCACAGCTACTGTGATATTCGTTATTGGCAAGAAGAGGATCGAGGTGTGAGGTGTTGAATGTTGATGCGCGCGTACGTACCAGCCATTGTAAGGCACGAGGATGGAGGAGTGGAGGATGTGGCCGACGACGCTGTTGAGCTTGGCGTTGTTGGAGAAGCTCCCATGGCCGCTGCAAAGAGAGAGACGGTGAGGTCCTCTTGACAGCAAAATTGATTGCAAGAACGGAGGAATTCAGGCCGGAGAGGAGACGCACCAGTCGTGGCCGAGGACGAAGAGCGCCCAGAACATGGTGCCCTGGGCGGCCCAGTAGACGGGCCAGGCGAGCCAGCTGTCGAGGCGGGCGGCGGCGGCGGCGAGGGCGAGCACGACGACGACGTCGCGCACGACGTACCCCATGGAGCGCCAGGGGTCCTTGACCCAGCAGTGCTTGGGGATGGCGGCGCGGATGTCCGCCAGCCCGAACGGCGGCGGCGCGCCGGGGTCGAACCCGGCGGCCGGCCCCTCGCCGCCGTCCTGGGCCGCGGCGGCCCGGGAGGAGGAGCCATCGTCCTCGGCGGTGACGAGGCGGGTGGGCGCGGCGACGGCCACGCGGAGGGAGAGCGCGCGGCGGGACGCGGCAACGACGGAGGGGGAGGAGGGGAGGATGGCCGGGGGAGGGAGCGCGACGGCGCGGCGCGGGAGGGGGAGGGGCGTGAGGCCGCAGCAGCATTGGGGGAGGAGCAGGCGCGCCATTGCTGCTGCTGCCTCTGCTGCTTGCTGCGCTGCGCCGGCGGCCGTATCCACGCATATAATAGTGGGTGGCCACGGCTCGGTGGGCCGGGCTACGTCGTGGGCCTCGGCATCCCGCGACCACGAGCCGGACACGAGTGCCCCCTCCCGTCCGTGTGGCTCACACTGCAGGAGAGTGGTGTACTTGTGTTGGTGTGGTATCTGGATCCAAATATCAAAGCCAGTGGCAAATGGTATGGTCATGGACCAAACGCAACTGCTTGGAATGGAAATCATGGCATTTTGTGTTCACTCTTGTTATTGATGAAATAAAATGCAGCTGCGCCCACGCGTGAAGATCGACGAATCGGGTGGGAAACGACGGCATGTGCATCGCAACTTGAGAACCACGGTGCAACATGTTAGAGAGAAGGTGTCAGCATCAGATGCTACCAACCATAACAGTGTCACACTGCTCTTTGCTGTTTCCCAATGTAAGCAGTTCAAAAAAAAAATCCCACTTTATCTTTACAGCAAGAAAATAATGACCACATGGCCTCTTTGATTCGCGGGATTTTAAAAACGCAGGAATAAAAAAGGTATAGCCTTGGAGTGGCATGTCCATTTGAACCCTATAGAATTAGCGAGGAGTGTTTGATGTCACGGAAAAAACAAAGGAATTGTAAAAAGAGGTTGGAGTGGATGTTAGATTTTCCTATGAAATGTAGTACAAAAAATTCCATGGGAAAAATTGCTATAGGATCCAATCCAATAAATCAAAGGACCAATGTAGGAAAAATTCCTAAGGATATCAATCCTCCAAAAATCCTATGAAATTCCTTCGAATCAAAGGAGCCCTGAAGAGAAAGCCAATCTACAGTTAGTAGGTTGCATCTAAACATGGGCATACATCGGGCCGAGCCGGGTTTCGGGCCGGGCTAGTAAAAGCCCGACGTTCTTTTCTCAAGCCCGAGCCCGGCCCGAAGCCCGAAATACACTCTTTTTTCAAGCCCGGGCCCGGCCCGAAGCCCGACCCAAAGCCCGAAAGCCCGACCCGAATGCTATTTTCTATTGTTTGCACGTGTAAGCCCGGCCCGAAGCCCAACCCAAAGCCCGAAAGCCCGACCCGAATACTATTTTCTATTGTTTGCACGTGTAAGCCCGGCCCGAAGCCCGACCCAAAGCCCGAAAGCCCGGCCCGAATGCTATTTTTTATTGTTTGCACGTGTAAGCCCGGCCCGAAGCCCGACCCAAAGCCCGAAAGCCCGGCCCGAATGCTATTTTTTATTGTTTGCACGTGTAATCCCGGCCCGAAGCCCGACCCAAAGCCCGAAAGCCCGGCCCGAATGCTATTTTTTATTGTTTGCACGTGTAATCCCGGCCCGAAGCCCGACCCAAAGCCTGAAAGCCCGGTCCGAATGCTATTTTTTATTGTTTGCACGTGTAAGCCCGGCCCGAAGCCCGACCCAAAGCCCGAAAGCCCGGCCCGAATGCTATTTTTTATTGTTTGCACGTGTAAGCCCGGCCCGAAGCCCGACCCAAAGCCCGAAAGCCCGGCCCGAATGCTATTTTTTATTGTTTGCACGTGTAATCCCGGCCCAAAGCCCGACCCAAAGCCTGAAAGCCCGGTCCGAATGCTATTTTTTATTGTTTGCACGTGTAAGCCCAGCCCGAAGCCCGACCCAAAGCCCGAAAGCCCGGCCCGAATGCTATTTTTTATTGTTTGCACGTGTAAGCCCGGCCCGAAGCCCGACCCAAAGCCCGAAAGCCCGGCCCGAATGCTATTTTTTATTGTTTGCACGTGTAATCCCGGCCCGAAGCCCGACCCAAAGCCCGAAAGCGCAGCCCGAATGCTATTGTTTATTGTTTGCACGTGTAAGCCCGGCCCGAAGCCCGAAATACATTCTTTTTTTAACCCCGAGCCCAGCCCGACGAGGGCGAGCATGACGACGACGTCGCGCACCACATACCCCATGGAGCGCCAGGGGTCCTTGACCCAGCAGTGCTTGGGGATGGCGGCACGGATGTCCGCCAGCCCGAACGGGGGCGGCGCGCCAGGGTCGAACCGGTCCGCGGCGGGCCCCTCCTCACCACCCTGTGACGCGGCGGCCCGGGAGGAGGAGTCGGAGCCGTCGTCGTCGGTGGTGACGAGACGGGTGGGAGCGGCGACGGCCACACGGAGGGAGAGCGCCCGGCGGGACGCGGCGACGCCGGAGGAGGAAGGGAGGATGGTCGGGGGAGGGAGCGCGACGGCGCGGCGCGGGAGGGGCAGGGGCGTGAGGCCGCAGGAGCATTGGGGGAGGAGCAGGCGCGCCATTGCTGTTGCTGCCGCTGCTTCTTGCTGCGCCGGCGGGTGAGGCGGCCGTATACACGTATATAATAGTGGGTGGCCATGGCTCAGTGGGCCGGGCTACGTCGTGGGCCTCGGCATCCCGCGACCATGAGCCGCACACGAGGGCTCCCCTCCGTCTGTGTGGCTCACACCGGAGGAGTGGTTTTGGTGTGGTATCAAAACCAGTGGCAAATGGTGTGGTATGGACCAAACACAACTGCTTGGAATGGAAATCATGGAATTTAACGTTCTTATTGATGACGAACTAAAATGCAACTGCACCCACGCGTGAAGATCGGCGAATCGGTGAAAAATGACAACATATGGATTGCAGATTGAGAGCCCCGGTTCAACATGTTAGAGAGAAGGTGTCAGCATCAGACACTACCAAGCATAACAATGCCACACTGCTCTTTGTTGTTTCCCAATGTAAGCAGTTCAAAAAAAATCCCACTATCTTTACAGCAAGAAAAGAATGACCACAGGGCCTCTTTGATTCGCGGGATTTTGGAGTGGCATGTTCATTTGGACCCTATAGGATTAGCAAGGAGTGTTTGATGTCACAGAAAAACAAAGAAATTGTAAAAGGAGGTTGGTGTGGATGTTAGATTTCCTATGCAATGTAGTACAAAAGATTTCGGCCTCCTTTGGTTTGGAGGAATTTCATAGGAATTCTACAGGATAAGATTCTTGTAGGAATTTTTTCTTTAGAGCCCTTTGGTTCGTAGGAATGCACTCCTATTCCTACATAGGATTGGTTCCTATCCTCCACATTTCAAAGAAAAATAAAAAAGAGCCTAGACTCAATGGAAAAATTCCTATGATATGAACCAAATGACATCTCTTTTCCTAATCCTACTCATAGGATTTTAGATACATGTCATCTCATTTCCTACAAGTTTCCTATTCCTATGAACATTCTACCCCATGAAGCAAAGGAGGCCTTCATAGGAAAAATTCCTATAGGATCCAATCCAATGAATCAAAGGACCAATGTAGGAAAAACTCCTAAGGATATCAATTCTCCAAAAATCCTATGAAATTCCTCTGAATCAAAGGAGCACTGAAGGGAAAGCCCGTCTATAGTTAGTAGGTTGCATCCCACGCTTTCACCCTGGTCCACTGGCTTATTCTCTCTCTGGTAGAAACACGATTAGCTGACGACACTGCTCGTTTTGAAGAAACGGTTGCAAAAGAAGATGAGAGTTGACAAAAAAATAAATAAGAAATTGTTGTTCATAAGAGTGCATTATGAAATTCGTTCTTTTACCTCGAGTTTCTCCTGCCGGCATGATAAGAAATACGGAAGTGTGATTTATTCTCCTGTAGGTTTGCTTCAGTACCCCTACCCCACTAAAAGTTTTACAGTATTCCATATCGGTTAATGGTCGACATAAGGGTAGTATAGTCATTTTGTGGAACCAGTCTGTTTATCTCTTCCTTTCTCTCTATCTCCTAATCTCTCGTTTTCTCCTTCCCCTTCGGGACAACTACGGCAAATCACCACGGATTCTTTCATCACTAATCTTGCTCACACATACCAACTGATTCTTGCTCCTTAATGCTGAGAATGGTTCTTAATCTTGGATTCCTTGTTTACTCCCTCCGTCACAGTTTAGAAGGCATGCACGTGAACCTAGATCGTCAATTTGACTTATATAAAATATATAGTTTAACATAAAAATTATATCATTGGAAAATAGAACATCTAAAGTTTCTAATGATACATTTTTTTGTAATACATGCCTCTTATTAAGTTGGTTAAATTGACGACCTAGATACACGTGCAGGACTTATAAAACTAAGATGGAGGGAGTACTACTTTCTAATTTATGTGAGCATCCATTATTCCTGTCTTGTGTAGTTCCTAATGCCACTGCTGGAGGAACATACTATTTAATTAGAAAAGGAAAATGTTTCAACAACTGAGAATAGATAGGATTGTTGCTTCAATCATGTTAGAAGATTCTCTAACAATAGCTCAACCCTTTAGTCTAGTGCCCTACACGACTTTTGACACTTCCACCTTACCCTATTTGTGGCATGTGGCCTACTCTAGATTTTAAATCAACATGGGTTAATACCCTAAAAAAGTAATTATATTTTAGGACTAGTGCATTTTTTTTACCGGGAAAGAGAGTTGCACCAGAACAAACCTCATATAATAACACACTAAAACGTATATCAAGATATTTTTGCTAGACAATAAGCCTGGAAGATCGCAGTCAAGATATTTAAGGATATCAAAATAAACACACACACACATCATCATCATCATCATCATCATCATCATTATTGATGGAAGTGTCACAAATTAATCCACAAAATGCATGCACATGTCGATTTCACTCACATTCAAAGGGATTTGTTCGGTCTAAATATAATTTTAGGTTGCAACATCTTAGAAAAGAAAAAGGAAACTTACATAAGGTTTACTATCAAATATAGTTTTAGCACGTATATTTTCAGTTTTGTTAACAATAAATCATGAAAATGATACTATATAGATAATTGTATCCTAATATTTAGTAGTATTGTTATGTGGATAAATATGTCAACTAAAAATGAAAAAAGATACTAGTAAGATTATAGGTTGATAATAAATTGTAAGGAAATATAAAAATTTAGTATAAATATTATTTATTTTATCTCCCACTTTTTCACAATCGATAGCCTCCTTTGAAAACATGTCTTGTAGGTTTGATATCACATGTGATTTGGTACTTGAAGCTTCAATAGGACGTAGGCTCTGCACTAAGCAGCTGCTAATGGTTGGAAGTTTAAGGCATCTACTACCTCGGGAAGAATCCTGGAAGTGAAGAGATCGGTTCAAAGCATGGCCGCTGCGTGGGGTGGCGGTGGCGCCTGCTGGCGGGATGGTGGGAGGGAACGGGGAGGGAACCCCACAGTCACACAGTTGATCCACTTCTTCTTGTCAAGCAAGCCAAACCCAAATCAAAGCCTGCACAAAAGCATTGCACATTTTGGCAGCGTTGCTGTGCTGTGACTGTACTTTTGACGTCTCTCAATCCTTATCTTGTTTGCCTCTCTCACCGTTTGATTTTGATTTGAATCGCTGCGGACTCGAGACAGACTTGTGCGTTGCAGCAAAGTGAGATGGGACGGTGGAACTACACCGGGAATAATATAGGTAGATAGGGTGATTGCTGTTGGATCATTTGAGGAAGTGAATCATGTGGTATTTCAAATGTTCCTTGTGGAAGCAATAGGGTTGGATGCCCCTCCCCCACCCATTTATTCCAAAATCTGGGAATTACACCATGTGGAAGTTAGAAGGGTTATATTGTGAATCATAAATGGGGAAGAGTCGAAAAAAGGTTTAAAAAACATTCATTGTTCTTATTCACTTTGACTTATTGCAACATGATATATAAAATTGGCTCAAGGTAGTGATACTCGAGATCTGTGTTGGGTTTTCCGTGAAGAGGAACGGGTATTCGCAGCACAAAATGGGTAAATATTTCCCTCAGTTATGAAACCAAGGTTTATTGAACCAATAGGAATACCAATCATCAACCGTCTTCAGCGGCTGCACACAAAAGAACAAACAACTTGCACCCAACGCCGGCAAGAGGGTTGTCAATCCCCTTGATCTCGTTATTTGCAAGCAAGTGAGTTGTGTAGATAATTGTAGATAATAGTAAAGTGCAAAATAAAATAAAAGGTAATAAATAACAGCAAGGTAATGATAGCATTTGTGAATTTATAAGTGAATAGACCCGGGGGTCGTAGAGTTCTCTAGTGGCATCTCTCATAAGCAAAGCATACGGTGGGTAAACAAATTATTGTTGGGCAATTGATAGAAAAGCGAATAATTATGCGATGTTCACGGCAATGATCATGTGTATATAGGCATCACGTCCATAAGCAAATAGGCCAGCTCATGCCTGCACCTACTACTATTACTCCACTTCAAGAGCGCTTCTAGTCTTGCCTCTCTACGTATTAAGTTCATGACAAACGGAGTAATGCTTGGAGAACGATGACATGATGTAGACAAAGTAAACTCAACTAATATGAATAAACCCCATAGTTTTACGCTTAGTAGCAACAACACAAAGACGCAACTTGTCCCCTTATGTCATTGGAATATAGAAACTCGTTAGTTTGAACCTGCTACAACGCACCACTCCCAGTGAAGAAATATCAATCTAGTTGGCCAAACTATCTCAATAGATCGGAGAGCATTACGAAGCTATGATGATCATGCAAATAAGAATCATAGTAATTAGGTTTGACTCAAATACTTTTCATGAATAATCTGAACATAAACTCACAATTCATCGGATCCCAACAAACACACCATACAAAGGGATTACATCGAATAGATCAAGGCAAATATGCGATGAACATTGTATTGAAGATCGAGAGAGAGAGAGAGAGAGATTGTCATCTAGGTACTACCTACGGACCCATGGGTCTATGGTGAACTACTCACACATCATGGTGAGGGCAGCAAGGTTGATGAAGAGGCCCTCCGTGATCGATCTTCCCTCCGGCAGGGTGCCGGAACGGAGGTGTAGATGGCCTCCCGTCGGAACAGAGACTTGCAGCGCCGGAAAAAGTGTTTCGGGAGCGCTGCTGGTGTTTTTAGGCTAGATGGGAATTTATAGGACAGAGAACGATGTCGGGAGACGCTCCAGGGAGGCACCACATATCTCCCCCCCCCCCCCCCCGGGGCGGCGGCTGGATGTGGGGGGCCCTGGTGCACCTCCTGGCCCTCCTCCGAAGCTTCTAGGTCTTGTATTAGTCCAGAAAAAAATCACCAAAAAGTTCTGTGGCAATTGGACTTCGTTTGGTATGGTAACTCTGAAAAGGCAAAAACACGCAGAAAACAGGAACTTGCACTGGGCACTGGGTCAATAGGTTAGTGCTCAAAAAATATTATAAATTGGTAAATAAATACCCAAAAAGTATCCTAGAATGATAATATGTCAGCATGGATCAATCAAAATTTATATATACGTTGGAGACGTATCAGCATCCCCAAGCTTAATTCCTGCTCGTCCTCGAGTAGGTAAATGATAAAAATAGAATTTTTTATTTGACATGCTACCCATTATGTAATCTTTGGTATGTATGCTCATTGAGAAATGATGAATTAACAAACAGCAAAATAGTAATATTTATAAGTATAAGAAACAAAATCTTTAATTTTTCAAAGTATACGATCCTAAAAGAATGTTTACCCCTATTCATCTTATTATATTAGCAAGGCATGACTCCATCTTCACCACATAGATACAAATGTTAAGCACCACGGTGTCCAAGTCAGCCAATTAGATCGTACTTTTTCAATATGCATCAACTTTTTATTCTTCATGCAATACATGAGCGTGAACCATTGGACATAGCATATAGGTGGAATAGAATATGGTGGTAGGTATCAAAGGGGTAAAAAGTGGAGAAGATAGTTTCGCATCAACTAGGCGTACCAACGAGCTATGGAGATGCTCATCGATAGATATCAATGCGAGGAGTAGGGATTGCCATGCAAATGATGCACTAGATCTATAAGTGTATGAAAGCTCAACTGAAGCTAAGTGGGGTGTGCATCAAACTTGCTTGCTCATGAAGACCTCGGGCATTTGAGGAAGCCCGTCATAGGAATATACAAGCCAAGTTTATTATATGAAAAGGTAATTCCCACTAGCATATGGAAGTGTCAACATAGGAGACTCTCTATATGAAGAACATGGTGCCACTTTGAGGCACAAGTGTGGTAAAGGATAGTAGCAAAGTCCCTTCTCTCTTTTCTCTCATTTTTTTATGGTGGGCTTTTCTCTTCTTCTTTTTTTGCCTCCCCCATTTTCTCTGTTTTTTATATGGTGGGCTCATTTGGCCTCCCCCATTTTTATTTCATTTTTCGTCCAGAGTTTCTTCCCGACTTGTGAGGGAATCATAGTCTCCATCATCCTTTCCTCACTGGGACAATGCTCTAATAATGATGATCATCACACTTTTATTTACTTACAACTCAACATGAATAACTGATACGAAGATATGACTCTGTATGAATGCCTCTGGCAGTGTACCAGGATGTGCAATGATCTAGCGTGACATGTATCAAAAATATGAAGAACGGTGGCTTTGCCATAAATACTATGTCAGCTCTATATGATCATGCAAAGCATTATGATGATGAACGAACTAGTCATGTGAAGTGACGATGGAATTTGCATGGCAATATATCTCGGAATGGCTATGGAAATGCCATAATAGGTAGGTATGGTGGCTGTTTTGAGGAAGATATAATGATGCTTATGTGCAACAGAGCGTATCATGTCACGGGGTTTGGATGCACCGGCGAATATTTGCACCGATCCTCGAGGTGAGAATGGGCTATGCACGGTACCGAAGAGGCTAGCAAATATGAGAAGGTGAAGATGCGTATGTCCATGGTGTCACATTAGTCATAAAGAACTCACATACTTATTGCAAAGTTTTATTAGTTTTATCACAAATCAAAGTACTCCTCGCATGCCACGAGGGAGGAGGTTGGTAGGAGTTAACCATCGCGCGCCCCCCGACTCGAAACAACACTAGGATTTCAACGAGGAATATAAATGCTCACACATCATCACCATGCCTCTTTAATTTTTAGATGAATACAAGTTAACACCTCTTAATCTCGACACTTCTACAAATCAACAATTTTGGACTCACACCTTTTTCATATTACCACATCAATGTCATTAACCCACAACTTCTCTGTATGTGCTACACGATGGTTTTGATTATCATTCAATGAATACTCAATATTCTTGGACTAGTCTTATGACCCATGCAAATTACCGTCACTATTACTCAGCTCTCAAACAAATATAAGTAAAGAACGAGAGCAAATTATTTCTATAAAATCTACACGGCACCGTGCTCAAAAAGATATAAGTGAAGTACTAGAGCAATTGCCTAGCTCAAAAGGTATAAGTGAAGCACATAGAGTATTCTGGCAAATTATAATGAAGGTATGTCTCTCTCAAATAGGTGTGTCCAGCAAATGATGATTGTGACAAACTGAAAGGAAAAGCAAAACACATATCATGTGATGAATAAAAATATAGCTCCAAGTGACATACCGATGGATTGAGACGAAAGAGGGGATGCCTTCCGGGGCATCCCCAAGCTTAGACGCTTGAGTCTCCTTAGAATTATACTTGGGGTGCCTTGGGCATCCCCAAGCTTGGGCTCTTGCTACTCCTTATTCCGTAGTCCATCGTGACCACACCCAAAACTTGAAAACTTCAATCACACAAAACTCAACAAAACTTCATGAGATCCGTTAGTATAAGAAACATATTTCATACTTGAGGTACTGTGATAAATTGATTCAAATTCATTTTTGCATAATAGGTACTGTATTCTAAATTCTCCATGACTTACACCCCCCGATATAATCCATGGCATAATCAAAACAAGCAAACTATGCTAGCAAAACAGAATCCGTTTAAAACAGAACAGTCTGTAGCAATCTGTAAGGAACCCATACTTCTATAAATCTAAAAATTCTAAACAAATTAGGACAACGTAAATAATTTGTATATAAATACTTTGTTAAAATTTCAGATCATTATGACGCTCCAGTAAAAAATGAAAATTCCTGCACTGGAGTCAAAGTTTCTGTTTCAGATTCAGCATCGTTTCTACTCATCTTGTGAGTCATCCCAAAGGCTTTACTTGGCACAAACACTAATTAAAACATAAAAACATAATCATTACAGAGGCAACAATCATGTTATCACACAAAAACAGAAGGTAAAAACAAAAATAAAGATACATATTGGGTTGCCTCCCAACAAGCGCTATTGTTTTATGCCCCTAGCTAGGCATAATGCATAGTTTCAAGTGTTGGACCCCTTCATGTCCTTCAAAATTAGCTCTTCCAAAATCTTACTAAATGAGTCACCGTTCTCAAAGCTAGTGGAAAAACCCAAGTGTTCAAAGGAATTTATAAAATCATCACTAACATCATTTTCATCATAAGGATCCTCATAAAAAGCATGGACTTCATCACTAATAGGTTCTCTAATAATATTTTCATGCCAATCATTACTAAATTCTTCATTAATTCCCTTAGCAATAATATTTTCATGCCAATCATTAAATCCTTCATTAATATTTTCATGTTATCGAAAGTGTGGATAAATAGGGATTGTGACAATTCTTCGGGAAGGACATTTCTTCTCATATTCTCATCAAATCTTTGATAATCATTATATTCCATCCTACGCAATGCATCGCTATTATGAAGGATTACTTCTATAGGAGGATGTTCAGATTTTATTCCATAGAAAGCAAAAATATCCTTAGCTTCACGCACAATATAATCAAATTCATGCATAAGGATGTTGATGGAAATTTTCTTAATCTCAGGATTGTCTATGCAAGGAAGTCCCAAAAATATCTCTTGTAGCATAGGATGGAGGTGCACAAACTTTCTTTCTAATTTCAATATAAGCATAGTAATAGCATCTTCATAACAATTTGCTTCATAAAGTATAGATCCTTTAATAAGCGGGGAAACTATTGAGTGCTCAAAAAAATCTTGAATAGCATGTTTCCCAATGATGTTCCCACTACCCACATGATAAATTTTACAATTTAGTATAGTGTGAGTATTAGTAATGGGGACTTGACTTTTAGGAGGATCATGAGTAGAATCAATAGACTTTTGTCTTTCTTCATCCAAGTCACTAGCATTACCTTCACTAGCACTTTCAACAATAACTTTCTCGAATTCAGACATAAGAGCAAGACAAGCAAACTAGCGAGTAAAGCAAACTAGAAGCAAACTAGTAACTAGCAAAGGTAAATATTTTTGTATTTTTGATTTTTATGAAACAAACTAAATATAACAGCAAATAAAAAGAAGAACAAGTGAATGAAATTTTGTGCTAAGTTACTTGATAGTTGGTGATGGTATTCCCCGGCAACGGCGCCAGAAATCCTTCCTGATACTCGTGATCTGCGTTGGGTTTTTTCGTGAAGAGGAACAGGTAATCGCAGCACAAAGTGGGTAAGTATTTCCCTCAGTTATGAAACCAAGGTTTATCGAACCAATAGGAATACCAATCCTCAACCGTCTTCAGCGGCTGCACACAAAAGAACAAACAACTTGCACCCAACGCCGGCAAGAGGATTGTCAATCCCCTTGATCTCGTTATTTGCAAGCAAGTGAGTTGTGTAGATAGTTGTAGATAATAGTAAAGTGCGAAATAAAATAAAAGGTAATAAATAACAGCAAGGTAATGATAGTGTTTGTGAATTTATAAGTGAATAGACCCGGGGGCCGTAGAGTTCTCTAATGGCATCTCTCATAAGCAAAGCATACCGTGGGTAAACAAATTACTGTTGGGCAATTGATAGAAAAGCGAATAATTATGCGATTTTCACGGCAATGATTATGTGTATATAGGCATCACGTCCATAAGCAAATAGGCCGACTCCTGCCTGCACCTACTACTATTACTCCACTTCAAGAGCGCTTCTATGCTTGCCTCTCTACGTATTAAGTTCATGACAAACGGAGTAATGCTTGGAGAATGATGACATGATGTAGACAAAGTAAACTCAACTAATATGAATAAACCCCATCGTTTTATCCTTAGTAGAAACAACACAAAGACGCAACTTGTCCCCTTATGTCACTGGGATATAGAAACTCGTCAGGTTGAACCTACTACAACTCACCACTCCCACTGAAGAAATATCAATCTAGTTGGCCAAACTATCTCAATAGATCGGAGAGCATTACGAAGCTATTATGATCATGCAAATAAGAATCATAGTAATGAGGTTTGACTCAAATACTTTTCATGAATAATCTGAACATAAACTCACAATTCATCGGATCCCAACAAACACACCATACAAAGGGATTACATCGGATAGATCAAGGCAAAGATGCGATGAACATTGTATTGAAGATCGAGAGAGAGAGAGAGAGAGAGAGAGAGAGAGAGAGAAATTGCCATCTAGGTACTACCTACGGACCCGTAGGTCTGTGGTGAACTACTCACACATCATGGTGAGGGCAGCAAGGTTGATGAAGAGGCCCTCCGTGATCGATCTCCCCTCCGGCAGGGTGCCGGAACGGAGGTGTAGACGGCCTCTCGTCGGAACAGAGACTTGTGGCGGCGGAAAAAGTGTTTCGGGAGCGCTTCTGGTGGTTTAGGGTAGATGGGAATTTATAGGCCAGAGAACGACGTCGAGAGACGCTCCAGGGGGCCACCACATATCTGGCCACGACCCCCCCCCCCCCTGTGGCGGCGGCTGGATGTGTGGTGGGCCCCTGGTGCACCTCCTGGCCCTCCTCCGAAGCTTCTAGGTCTTGTATTAGTCCAGAAAAAATCATCAAAAAATTTCGTGGCAATTGGACTCCGTTTGGTATGGTAACTCTGAAAAGGCAAAAACACGCAGAAAACATGAACTGACACTGGGCACTGGGTCAATAGGTTAGTGCTCAAAAAATATTATAAATTGGTAAATAAATATCCAAAAAGTATCCTAGAATGATAATATGCCAGCATGGAACAATCAAAAATTATAGATACGTTGGAGACGTATCAGGTACTTGCTAACAAGTTGATGTTAAACCTTCCAGTGATTATTTATGAAGATCAGTATGCTTTCGTCCTAGGTAGACTTATCATGGATAATGTACTTACTGCATTTGGATGCTTGCATTTTATGAAGGCCAAGTGAAGCAAGAAGAAAGCTTTATATGCTAAGCTTGATATGATGAAAGCTTATGATCGAGTTGAGTGGAGATACTTGGAGGAAATCATGCTTAAGCTGGGTTTCCACAACCGTTGGGTGTAGTGCATGATGAGGTGTGTTTAATCGGTTTCCTTCTCAGTCATGTTCAAAGGTGGAAAACTGGAAGATTTCAATCCTACGGGGGCATCTCCCTAGATCTATTTTTGCTTGCAGTGGAGGGGCTCTCATGCCTGCTAAAGGTGAATGCTAGGGGTAACGAATATGTAGATGATATCAAGATAGCAGTAACGAGGCCGAACATAACCCATTTCCTCTTTGTTGATCATAGCATCATTGTTTTTTCAAGTCAAGTGAGGAGCCGACAACTCAGATAAAGCAAAGGATAGAGGATTGTTGTCAAGCTTCATGAGATCATGTTGCCCAAACCCTCCACCCTTTTTAGCAAGGGTGCATGGCAGGTGTGTGGGGTCATGGAAAGGTAACTCTTAATGTGATGAGTGACACTTTCTATAAGAAATATTTGGGCATTCCTTCTGCCACGGAAAGATCCAAGGATGATGTTTTCAAATACCTGAATGAAATAGTTTGGGCAAAGGTCAAAGGGTGGATAGAGAAAATCTTATCAGCCATTGGAAAGGAGGTGTTAATTAAATCTGTTGCATATGCATGCGGTTCTAACACACTCAATGTTATGCTCTAAACTTCCAAGAGGCATTTGTCAACATATGAATTCAATAAGACTTTTTGGTGGGGATGTAGAAGGGAGAAAGGAAATCTGCTTCGGTATCTTGGGAGTCTGACTTGGCCAAAGCAAGACGTGGATTGGGACATCGATCTCTTCAATTTAAGGCTACCGAGGAAACAAGCGTGGCAAGTGCTCATTGTACCTAACTCTTTGAGTGCTCGCGTCCTCAGAGTGGTTTATTTCCCGTAAGGATCATTGTTGCATGCAGAGCTGGGATCCCGACCACCTTCTATCTAGACATCAATAGGTGAAGGACATGATTTGCTGAAGTTGGGAAATATTCCTTCTTGGGCGAGAATTTGTTCCCTAGAGATTTTAAACTTTGGTCGGTATGTGCAAGATCAAACCAACCACCATTGTTTGTTAGTGATCTTATTAACGCTGCTCGATGGTATGTAAGGTCGATGCGGTTGAAGCTCATCTACTTCCCAGGGACTCGGAGATTGCGTTGAGATCCCATTGACCACTCTCAATCAAAGTGGCATGTGTGCTTGGCACTACGAGAAATCGGGCCGTTTTTCTGTGAGATCGGCATATTGTCTGCTTGTTGATAGGAAGAAGCAGCGGGAGGACTGGCTAGAGCAACACCCAGGCTGCTTGGGCGTCTGGTCTAGAGCTTCGGAAAACAATGGTCAAGTCTCTGGAAGATTCAAGTTCCTTCTAAGGCGAGAGTCTCACTAGGTTATTTATTTATTTTGTTTTGCAGGGGAAAGCTAGACGGTTATTTGGAAGAAGAAAAATGCTCCCTCAGTCAGTGTGGCTACACTGGAGTACTTGATGTGGTATATGTATCCAGATATCAAAGCCAGCTGAGGACGAGAGGCACGCACATACAGCAAATGGAATGGACCAAGCACAACTGCTTGGTAAACATGGACGTTTTTTCTCCATTTTGTCAACAAAATAAAATGCCGACGCCATTGCCATTGCCAGCGAAAACCGACAACATACAAATCCCAACTTGAGAGTCACAGTGCAACATGTTAGAGAAAATGTGTCAACATCAGATACAACCAACTAACAACAATGTTTACACTGCTCTTTGCTGTTTCCCAAGGCATGCAGTTCAATTTATTGTCTTGTATAACTTTACAGCAGAAAAGAATGACCACACGAGAAAAAAAAAATCAATCTACGGTAAGTATCGTCCTGTGTTTTCACCCTTGGCACATATGATTACACGGTGGTATACAACATAAACCCAAAGCTAACGCATCCAAACAATCCATGCTGTTCGTCTTCTACCTACTGGCAAGGTAAACAATCACCTTGACACGTTGCTGTTACCCATGACCATAATATACACACACCACAAGATGGGACGCAATGGGCAGAATTATGCCATGATAATATAACAACCTGCAATCGAGGCATTCCCAAATCCCAAGTACCGAGAGTCGGATGCACTCTGCATATGATGCAACGACATGGAAAACCAGCATAGTTTACAGCTTCCACCACTTCTTGTTCTCCATTGTTTTCGTGAGCTCCTGGGCGAGCGAAGCGAAATTTTCAGCTCCGTCCTGAAGCTCCGCGGTCCGTTGGCTTATTCTCTGGTAGAAAGAGGATTAGATAATGAGCTTGTTCTTGTTATAGAAACACATGCGAAGGAAGAAGAAGCGTGGACCGAAAAATCAGTAGCATAGCTTGGGGATACCACCCCGTACCCATAAGTGTATTATGAAATTCATTCTTTTACCTCGAGTTTCTCCTGCCGCTGCATGAGCTTATCCTTCGCATGGGCAGCAGCAGCTGTTGCATCCTGCAAAAGGAAACCTAGATTCAGCTTAGGTACACACACACAAACAGATAATGATGAATCAAAATGTTGGTGGAATTACCCCGCCAAACTTATATTTGGTGAGAATTTCTTGGGTACTTCTCATTCTTGGTTTGTCAGCATCACTTGATCCTTCAAACAGTTTCGCTCTGTCGTCCTCTACTGCACAAGTGTAGGCAGAAACTGATAAACATGCACAGCTGAAAAGAAGTGTGCTTTCAAAAATTAAAACACACATGCCCAACCTGTTGTTTTCTTATTCGTGTGAGATGCAGAGGATGATGCTGGCGGAGGGGACAGGGGCACTTCATCGTCAATTTCTATGTCATCTGCATTGAAACGCTTTTGGATAAATAGGCAGCACTTCAGCTAAATGCTTTACAAAAAACAGGGAGAGGGTGAGACCAATTGACAGTTCTTCTATTGGATCATCAGGATACGCTAGTGATGGTTCAACATATGATGCTTTCACGAAAATCGACTCCAATAGTTCACTGGGGGTTTGTGAATTGAAACTTTTTCTCAGGTTTGCATTTTCATCCGCTTTGCCTTTTAATCCTTTTATAATGCCACCAATAACTCCTGCCGCTGGATTCTGCACCAGAAGTTTCATGTTAGTCAAACTGTACAGGGTATCATATAGGTTGAGGGATTAGACAATTGCCTACCAGCTTTCCTTTCTGGTCTGTTGAGATGCTCATAGCTGCTTCAGCTGCGGCTGCAAGTACTTTATCATGAAGGCATGGTAATGATTCTGGAATCCTAAAATGATTATCATGGATATGAAACATTAGTTTAATACCACTGGGTTGGGCATCAGAAGTATCGAGTTAAATAGACTCAAATTGAAACAGAAACAAACGTGGGAAGCAAGCAAGAAAAATTCAAGTACCTGAAGTCATTCTCTGAGTCTATAAGAGAGATGATTGCAAATTCAGATCCATTAACCTGTGGCGTGGGACATATTAGAAAAGTGACGGAGGTATTTTACAGCAGTCGATATTGAAGCTAACATAACTGAAGAACGAATCTGGATTAATGAATAGAGATGAAACAAAGTTGGGCACCCTCAACTGTGCTTGCCACAAAGAAAACATGTCACTCATTTTAGGGACTGTTATTCTGGCTATTTCTGCGGAGAACTAAGCTAAGGTTACCCAGCTATTGATGTGGAAAGCCAACACTAGTATAGAACATAATCCAAAATAATGTTTAGATACAATGTGGTGCTAAAATTTAGTGAACTGTCAAAAGTTGAACATCAAGTTAAGCAAGCAGAACAATTTACCAGAGCAATTTGTCCATTTGAGGAGCTCATGGTTTTATCCATGCCTGTCTTGTAACTCCATCTTAGTAACTCCATCAAGGAGCTCTCAGCGAGAATATCTAGGTTTGGCAAAGATCTGTCATGAGAAACGTAAAACAGTTAAGGTATGTGCATAATTTCACGAGGCCCTTGCATGGATGTACACACCTACAGGTAACAGATGATGACACCTGAAAAGTCTTCCTTTTAAAATCTTTAAAATATACACAAGATGTTCTAAAAGAAAAAAATAATGTGAAGATTTACAATCAAAGGCTGTCTTTTATCTATAACATACTCATATTCCCAAGAGATTCTTCATGGTGATGCACATGAGACATAGGGAACAACAATTATTGATGATGATAGTATTACCAGGTTGTACTTTATAGATTTATTAACTATTAGCAATCTAAATTTTGACAAGCATATGAAAAAAGAAGTCCATGTAAACTTGCAGTAAGAGGATATAAATGTAAAGAGGGAATCCTTCTCCACCATACTTTGACAATAAGTGTCGTATTAGACAATCCACATGATTATAATATGTAATCACAATGACAACAATGGCAAACACCTTCATATCAAAATTTCTAGCATACCAAGCAATAACATGACAAAATAGTAACTACCTCAATTCTATGATGCCTGTCTGATAAAATAATATCAACCCACAAGCTTTATCATCCTTATTCTTGAAAATTGCTGACCAGCAGCATTTTTTTGTGAGCTTGGTTTTATGTAGATACTTGTTGCTTCCCTGATGGAAAAAGAACATCACCAATAAGCTTTAGAAGTTTGAAATTTCTAAGAAGTAGTTTGCATATGCCAAGTATGCACCTGAATCAATGATGCCAGAGAAAATAAAAGCACCACATCCTCAAAGCAGACCAAAAGAAGTGAATCTGAACCGCCACTCTGTGGATGTAGAGAAGCATTTTTCTTGTTAGTTTCGGCTCCTTGTGCTTGCTTTTGGTCGAGAACATGTTCTTCTTTCCCTGTCTGACTTTGACATGGGAGCTTGTCTTCTGGTAATTGGGCTTGCTCTTCATCTGAAGCTCCATCTAAACCAAGAACTTACGGAAATTATGCGCTGATCTAGGGGGATGGGGGTAGAAGTTAGCGTGAATAGAGATCACTTACCTATGAGGACATACATCAAAAGTGCATAAGATTGCTTCTCATCTAGCAGAAGTGAATTTATGATCAGACCACTTGTGCTGTCAACTACAGTAAGACGTGCATCCTTACTTAAGGAAAGTATAACATCTGTTGGAAATTTTGCACTTGTAGCAATCTCTTTCTGGGACGGGCCTGCTTTTGCAGCAGAGGCACCGACACTGTAGATGCTGAGTGAAACCACAGGAGAATTTGTTCCTGATGCACAATCCACAGAGAACATCACTGACAGTTGACTTGCATCAAACATTGCCACCTTTGAGAAGACAAGCCAGAACATAATAATAATTAGTTAATAACAACTGGTCTGTACAAGGTTCAAATAAATAGTGAAACATCAGAAACCTGAAGGAAAATATACCTGGCCATTTTGATATCCTACTGCAAGGGCCTCTCCTGAAGATGTAAATCTGAGAGATCGCACGGGGGAATTTGATGCCATAAAGGCAACATGGCAATGGAACCCTCTCCCATGATGAACAGCATGAACTGAAAGAAACATACCGGAAGGTTAATGAAAACAAAATGAACCACATATCCACCAAAAGTGGTTTTTATAAATGCCCTGGTGAAATTCTCTAGCACGGAAAAGTGAACACGAACATGAGCAGGTCCTATTTTACGGCACCTATATAAGACAACAAAAGCAAGCAAAATTGACACCGACTTGTCTTCATAAGGATCTGGCAGCAAAACATGCACATGGAAAATATATCTTGAACAAAAAAGAACACTTGGAAGTATGTCCTTTTACGAGATGGCACTTACTCGTTATCTTGTAATCTGGGTTTTACATAGACATGGATTGCGAGTGAACCAGATGTCAAACGGTAAAAGAGGCAGCACCAAACACATATTTACCAGAATACCAGCAAACTTACTCAGATATAATGGCCTATACTTATCATTACAATGATTTAACACTCAAAAGATTTCTTTTCTCAGCATATAGTTTGACTGGGAGTATGGTGCAGTTGAGCTCTTTTCCTGCCTATAGGCAGGTTGCATCTGTGCCACACTGCCTCTACAAATATATTACCATCTCTCAGAGTGACCATCAAGAGAGTGTGACAATAAAAGCAAACGGGAAGCCCAGAAGGCAACTTCGCTGTTGTCTCGTATTGACTGACCTAATTTTTTTAATACATACGGGATGATGGAGAGGAAACAAAGAAAGAAAGAGGAACTGCAAATATAATTTAATTTGCACTTATGCCTTCATGTGCAGTATTTACCTTCCTGCTTAGATCCACTCACAAAGTGAAAGCTGGAATCCCCAGTGTTCTCATGAAGTTTATACATGCGGACCTACAACATTACAAAAATATACAAGATACTTAGACAGTATTGAATATGCTGCTGACAACCAATAACTTGGACTGACCCATAAATTTTAATAGTAGGAACTAACCAGACCACTTGTTGTGCCAACAGCAAAAGTCATGTTTAATGAACAAAAAGCCAGCGATGATACAGAAGCATTTGCTCCATCCAAAATAACATCAGACACCTGAAGTAATAACAGTTTTAGTCTTCTTGCATTGATCTATTAGTCATCAGTCAACAACTAAGAATGCGGTAGAAGTGACCTTTGCATCCAAGACAAACATTGGCATCAGAATAGGAAAAGTTGCATCCCATATTCTCACAGAACCATCTTGATAGCCTGCAACATATATTCTTTCAACTGCATGATCTTCCTTCAGTGACATTTCACTAGGAACCCCACCAGTCAAAGGCCATTTCATATTCCCTGATATCGGAGGTGCGACAATTTGCCTAGCACAAAATTTCTACCAAAAAACATGAATATATGATCTGGTACAAAGGTCACAGTTAAGTTAAGTAGAGTAAAATGTCGAGAATCCACACAAAACTGTACCTTCAGTGAAATACTTGGATGTTTTCTCCCAGTTAGTGAATACATATTTGTAACTGTTATGCTGGGATCAATTGTAGGAACTACGACTGGAAATTTCTGTGCCTCAGGCTGAGCATATTCCTCTTCTGATTTCCGTGCAGAAAATAGAGCACCACCATCATAGAAATTTAACTGTCCAGGATTTGTCAATACAAAAAGTGCAGAAGTTCGTATTTTATCTGGAACCCCAGTATCTGGAATAAGAATCATATCAGCAAAGGATCCATCAAGTTTGAGGTCCACCCGCGACGCGCATCTTACTGACTCTAGGCCATTAGATGATTCCAGACTAAGAACCTACAAGAGAATACAATTTTTCATTGAACAAGGTAAAGTTTTCCACAGTCCACCACTGAAAAACAATACACCATACATATTTTTCTATGCTCAGGAAAGTAACTTTGCTAGATATATGATACACATATATTTGTAGAGCAAAATCGAGATACATAATTGTTCACATCTGAACAAAACATATCCTCCAAATTGGTTGCTTCTAACTCTAAGGCATACACTCATATCCATATTTACTATCGCTGGAAATTATCTTGGACGGGAAACATTTGCCCTAACCTGTGCATGCCATGTAGCCATGCAAATTAATTTAGTGGTTCTACATTAACATATCAACAGTCAGATGAGCCAAATGTGTGTATTCTAATTGAGTTCAGATGAGCTAGAAATAATTTTTTGCAAGTTGGTAAAGGAGCAAACAGCTATACTTGAGTGCACTTTTCGATGCATCAGTTGCATGCATGCCTAGAAGATTGCATGAAATAGAAAAAATAGATGAGAATGAAACAAGACACAAACCGTCAGAACTTCTTCAGACCCCATATCATCGCCACCGTATACAAAAAGTTTCCCACCTTTAGTGGTGTCTTTTGCTGACCCAGCAGACCAGTGCAAGACAATAACAGGAAGCCTGCGACTCCCAGAAGCCAGCTGCAGCTTAACAACATTAGACGAAACATCAGTTTGTTTGCCTTGTCTAGAGGATACTGCAGTCATATCCCATAGAAGTATGTCTCCAGTTATATAGCCAACAGCAACAGTTGAACCCCCTCTCGATGCCCAACAAAGAGAGCAAATTTCTCTCTCTTCCTCATTCTCGTCAACATTATCTATTTGATCTTCACTAGCATGTGTTTGAGCGCCACTGACTTGACCCTTCATATGCAAGTCCCCGTAGCCTCGAACAGCAATTGCATGGTCCTCTGACACATCCCAGAGAACTAAGAATCCTTTCTCGTATGCAATTAGCACCCTGAAGCATATAAACAAGCAGTTCATTCATGTGTTTCAGATTGGCGAACTGAATTGTGATAACTTGTGCCTCTCATTAGAGGAATTTGATGAAAACAATGGCACTGTTCAACTTTCAAATTTTCTGCTTCAAAACATTGATTATTCACGAATTATTACATAGTAACAAAGGTAGCTGAGTATCTATTTGTGTTTTTTCATATATTTGACCATCCTAATATGATATTATGATGTAATATCAGCATGCATACTCCCTTCGTCTGGAAATACGTGCCAGAGAAATGGATGTATCTAGACGTATTTTAGTTGTAGATACATCCATTTGTATCCATTTCTCCGACAAGTATTTACGGACGGAGGGAGCGCTATTTATACTAATGAAAATAAACTTGTATAGTTAACGGTTATAAAAAAAATCCAGGAGTTCCATTTCATGATGATCTTACCTGGTGCCCAAGGTGTTAGGTTGAGGCAATATTCCAACGATAGGTTGATTATCAAGCAAGGGAACACCAGCTGCTTCTGTGAGCAAATTGGACCAACAAAAACTTGATTAAGCCTCAAAGCAGTATAAGATAAGCAAAAAAATATGTTGTGTTGGTTCATTTAACACTTTCAAGTCCAGATGTAAAAAGATGAGGAGGAACTGATGGACAAGATGAACTCGACTGGAGCGTGTAAAATAACAACTGCAGGTGATCCAAATAAAAGAGTAGTACGAAGCCGGAAATACCCTTAAATAGAAATAATGCTCAAGCCCAATCAAAAAATTCAGACTTCAGATTAACTCATGTAGAGTAGAAACATCTATTCAACAAGAGGCAGAGTAACGGATTACAATTTTCTTTGCTCAGAGTGGCGTTTTGTTCACAATTTTGACTTCATACTGCTATAATATTAACATGAACTTTGATACATAAACAGAAGCAAATTTAAAAAAAAAATGGTAGTTAACATCTGTTGAGGCAGACACATGAAAACAACAGTATACCAGCTAAGGAATGTATAGAAACATTGTAAGGCATCTTTTGAAGCTTCCCATCATCTACATCATACTTTAATACAGAAAGCAGGCCATTCTCATCACCAAGGTACCTGAATGTGATGGACAAATTTATAAGATATGAATAAAAGGTTAGAAAGTGGTCCAGGCAGCTCCTAACTTAAGAATGTGAAACAAAAAAAAAAAAAAAAACTGTTCATAGCTCACATCAGAAAGGTCCCCTCTATGACTGAAAAAGCAGTTATATTGACGTCCCACTGGGAAGAATGAAATAGCTGCCTGAATTCAAGATTCCATACCTACACGAGTAAAAAAGGACACTTATATTACATGCAAACTTCTAAAACAAGATGGAGCAGACCATACTGTATGAACATCATAATATTTTAACATAATGAACAAGCTATTTAGTCAAAGGTACAGGCAATGTGCAAGTGATTTTGCGAAGTCGCATAGGCTGAGCACGTAGCAAATTTTTGTATCGTATGCGCTTCTTCAACACCATATAAATACGTATTTCCTTCGGAGTCTGTTTCCCAATATTGCACAATTCAGATTGAGGATTATCTATATTTTTGGTGAGTTAATATTCTAACAAGAATTACTGTCGGTATCTAACTGCACTAATGCATTCTGACATGCCAAAGTGAGCTTAGAATCTTCACATGTTGTATTTAAATAGCATATAACGTAGAAAGTTGGTGTGTGAAGCAATCCATGAGCATGAATGAATTGCACACCTTATTTTTATATAAGAGTAGTGGTAGTCTCCAAAGTAAAAGGGAAAAAACTTTCTCAAAAAAACAGAAGGATGAAAAAGGAAAGAAAATTGAATACAACAAAGAGTTATCTCTCAATGCCATACCTGGATTTCATTATCATTAGAAACTGCAATTAGTAGCCCCTGGTTTTGTATAAACTGCAATACATAACAATCCATTACTCACTTCTACAACTGGCAATCAGATTTAGGGTTTTAGAGGTTACGAAAAACGTAAGCAAATACAAAGTAGCTAGTTACTTGTGTAACATGCAAAAGTAGCTTCTGGTGGCATACAGTTGGTTCACAGAACTATATAACTAAGGCAGATGGTGAAAGTGTATAATTTACTGAGGCAAGTAACATGGAAGGAACCCCAAGGACTGTACTAGAAAAGGAACACCCTCCACTTCTAACAACCCAAACTGAAAAAAACTCGGTTCATTGTCTACACGCGCATGGTGAAAGTAGAGAATGACCAGTCATTGGATGAATTGCCACACCTGAAGATACTTGTATGGCATACTCTTTGGCGATATGAGGATGCCTTCGATATTATCACCTCCAAAGATTTTTATCCTCCCATCCCTGCAGTTTGAAGCGCAGTCACCATCAAAGGTGAACACAACATGGACACAGAAAATGTGCTCAAGGGGCTTGCTGGTATGTTCTATTAGCTCGACTTGAGCAATGATCTGAACCGCATTAAGTCTTCAAGCTTAAGAGTTGAACGCAGGATAGAACACTACAAATGCATGACCTGCTTTACATGCTTATTTGGATGTCTTTCTGTATGATAAGAAATGATTGCCGCTCGGGCTCAGAGAGTAACACGGCTTGACAGAGATATCAGCTTCGGTTTTATTTTGCAGTGGAGGTTGGGGACTCACAGCGTCCCGACGGCGAGAAGCCGCTGCACGGGGTCGAACGCCATGACGGAGGCGGCGTAGGGGACGCCGTAGTGGAGCGCGATCTGCGCGTCCAGCTGGGCGACATCGCCGGCCGCCGTTCCTCCTGCTTTTTCTTCGCCCCCTCCCTGCAGCAACAACCAAACACACAGAATAACCAGCACGGCCACGGGCAGCGCCAGAAGAAAGCCCCATCGGCCAGCCCCAGCGAAGATGATCTGGTCGACCCCAGGGGAGGGGTTCCCCCAAATCTGACGGGACAGAGCGAGAGAGGGGATGGGACGGGACCTGGTGCAGCTTCTTATGCAAGAATCGCTTCGCGAACATCGGGGACGGGGCAGTTCGACGGCGGCGACGGCAACGGCGACGGCGACGGTGGCGAGGACTGGTGACTGGTTCGCGGCAGGGGGGAGCAGGTGAGGTGAAGACGAAAGTGGGCGAGAGCGACTATGGTAAGCGGGTACGGCAACGGAGACGTGTCGGGTCGGGCTCACCAAAAACCAGACGGAGGCCCAACCACGTGCCAAAGTTCCAGTCAGGCCCGCCGCAGCCCATGGTGTATTGGCTGGTCAACCCAAAGGCATCATCGTAGGAGGCTTTTTCGTCTTCTTTCTCTCGCTTTTACTTTTGGTTTTCTTTGTTTCCTTTTCGGTTTTCTCCGATTTCTTTTTGTTTCTTTGTCGGCTTTTCTCGGTTTAATTTCCTTTCAGCACATGTCTACTTTTTCTCAGAACATAATGTACATTTCTAGAGCAGACGCGAAACATTTTTCTGATGCACGTTGGGCATTTTTCTAATATACTCCCTCCATTCCTTTTTAGTTTGCATATAAATTTTGTTTGAAGTAAAAGTATTTCTAGTTTGACCAAAGTTATAGAAAAAAGTATCAACATTCATAACACAAAATCAATATCATTAAATTCTTTCTGGAATGTTGTTTTATATTTTATATATTCTATTGTAGATGTTGATATTTTTTAATACAAATTTGGTCAAACTTTATAAAGTTTGACTTGAAGAAATCTTATATGTGAAGTAAAAGAAATGGAGGGAGTACATGATGTACAATTTTTTAAATGCGTGTTTTGAACACTTTTTTGAGCGCATGGTAACATTTTTCCAAATACATGGTGTACATTGTTTTAAATGACATAACCATTTTTCCAAACCTAACGAACATATTTCTACATTGTACAAACATTTTTTTAAATTTTCATGTACATTTTTTTTCGAAACATTGAACATTTCTTAAAATGTCATGATATATTTTATAATTGAAATTAACAATTTTCTATATATAACATTTTTTAAATGTCACGGAATTTTTTTTAAACTGCCGGAATATTTCCATCACATGTGACTATACCTGGGCATCTCAGGCCCGGCCCGGCCGGCCCGCCCAGGCCCGGCCCCAAAATCCAGGGCCTGGGACCGACGGGCTTGCCCGTGGGCCGGGCTTGGGCCTGAGTTTTGAGCCCACCAGCAGGGCCGGGCCGGGCTTGGGCTTGGCACATTAGGATTTTAAGGAAGAGGCCCGGCCCACGGCCCCAGGCCCGACGGGCTTTTCAACATATGGGCCGGGCTTGGGTTTCAAAGTAGGCCCGATGACAGGGCCTGGGCCTCAGTTTTTTGCCATGGGCTTTTTTAGGCCCGGCCCAAGCCCGGCCCGGCCCGGCCCATGGCCAGATATACATGTGACATACATTTTTTTAATGGAACAAAACAATATTTTAACATTACCCAAAGATTTTATAAATTGTATACAGCTTTGTTTCTCAAAAGTCAGACATTTTTGAAACGTGGGAATATTTTTTCATTGTCACGAACATTTAGTTAATATTGTGCTAACAATTTTGTATACTATTAACATTTTTAAAAATCATCTTTCTAAATTTCGTAAGTAAATTGAAGTTTTTCCAACTTGTGCATTTAATTGTAAAAAAAAACGGGGTGTCGTGAGTAGGACGAGCCGCGTCCTATTGGGCCGGCCCACGACAGGCACCCGGTAGGCTAGGCAACCATGTACCTCGCAGTAGGTGGCACATAGCCAGGCTCTTTCTTCTTTCCATGGCTCATTTGGTTTATAGGATTTTTATTTAAACCCGATGAATATGAAAAGTAGAGCATTAGGCTATTCTGCATACTCCGATACATAGAAAGTTTGACAAGTGGTCTCATCTAATGGCACCGCTATTTTCTAAAAAAATTAATGCTAAATGCAGGAAAAACTTCCATTGGTGAAAATCCCGTAGAAATCCTCTTAGCGACCCATCCTGCGGCGACGCCTAAAGGAAAACATTGTGGGCCGAACCTCGCCACAGTCACCCACGTGTCGATCTGCCAGTCGGCACTAGCCACAACATCGGGCCTGATACAACCATATCTGGCGGCATTGTAGTTTTTTTTTGCGGGGAAAAAATCTCATTTCATTTCATTAAGGAGGCCTTTCAGCCATCACCAAGTTTACAATAAAGTCTGGTCCACCAGCAAACCAAACTGCCGTGCAAGGGGTGCTACGCCCATACGTGGCCAACTTATGACTAACACTGTTCTGCCCGGCTACATTGTGTGAATAAAATATCCCTGGCATCTAAAGCGATTAAACTCCTAATGTCCTCTATAAGTGACCGATGCGGCGACCTATCTGTCGAGGTTGAGTTAAACATTGCCACTGCCTCCGCACTATCCATCTCAACGATAAATAGGCACCGTAGTCCTATACAAGGCAAGGTCTAGGCCTTCTCTGCAAGCTGCGAACTCCGCCTCCAGCGCGTTATCGCATGCACGTAACTCCCTACATGCGCTATAGATAATATCTCCTCTGTTGTCTCGAAGGATCATACCTCCACCAGCCGCTGCTGTGGTCGCGATGAAACTCCCATCGGTATTGAGCTTGGCCCAGCCAGTGGGAGGAGGTGCCCAGGTCGGCCGACCTGTAGCCATCACGTTCGGCCTCACACACTGAGGGGATGAGCTAACCACCATCTTCCCCTTTTCCATATCGCCCCCTAGGTGTTGTTTTATACACAGGAGTGAGGTGATGTACCCGTGTAAGAACCGCCGGGAGGACTCAACGGAGGGTGGCTGTTTATCATGGGTGATCTCATTATGCACATGCCAGCATCTCCACATGATCATGAGCACCACCAGCCTCGTCGTTTCGTCCAGGGGTTCCAGCAGCATAAAGATCCACTCCGGCCCCGTGTTGCGGATGTTCTCCTCCTTGGGGATGATCCAATCCTGAGCCATAACCCGCCAAAGCTCCCTCGCCAGTGGGCACCTACACAGCGCATGGAAACCGTCCTCGCGTTCAAAACCACAAAGGGGGCAAACGTCAGTAAGCTCAAGGTGTCGCGAGGCTTTGTTGACCCAAGTAGCCAGTGAGTTGGTGACGACCCTCCATGCAAACATGCGTACCTTAGGGGGAGCAGGGCACCCCCATATGATCTTCCAGATGGCGCGACGACCGATGCCCTGCTCGTGGCGGTAGCCAATGAACGCTTGCGCTCATCCATGGCCAGGCGGTACGCGGATCGAACAGTAAATATGCCATTCTTCTCCGGCGCCCAGGCGATGATGTCGTCAGTGATGCGTGGCGAGGTACGAATGCTGGTGATGACGGCGACGTCAGCCGGAAGGAAGTAGCGGCGGAGTAGGTCAGTGTGCCAGGACCCATCCTCGTCTAGGAGCTCGGACACCCTCCGAAGGCGGGAAGTGCCCTGTTGAGTTATAGGCTATCGCGAGGGCTCCCTAGGGAGCCAGCGATCCCGCCAGATGCGGATGTTCTTGTTGGGGAACGTAGTAATAATTCAAAATTTTCCTACGTGTCACCAAGATCAATCTACATCTCCTAGATTGATCTTGGTGACACGTAGGAAAATTTTGAATTATTACTACGTTCCCCAACAGTGGCATCATGAGCTAGGTCTATGCGTAGATTCTATGCACGAGTAGAACACAAGTAGTTGTGGGCGATGATTTGGTCAATTTGCTTGCCGTTACTAGTCCTATCTTGATTCGGCGGTATTGTGGGATGAAGCGGCCCGGACCGACTTTACACGTACGCTTACGTGAGACTGGTTCCACCGCCTGACATGCACTTGTTGCATAAGGTGGCTAGCAGATGTCTGTCTCTCCCACTTTAGTCGGATCGGATTCGATGAAGAGGGTCCTTATGAAGGGTAAATAGCAATTGGCATATCACCGTTGTGGCTTTTGCGTAGGTAAGAAACGTTCTTGCTAGAAACCCATAGCAGCCACGTAAAACTTGCAACAACAATTAGAGGACGTCTAACTTGTTTTTGCAGGGTATGCTATGTGATGTGATATGGCCAAAAGGATGTGATGAAATATATGTGATGTATGAGATTGATCATGTTCTTGTAATAGGAATCACGACTTGCATGTCGATGAGTATGACAACCGGCAGGAGCCATAGGAGTTGTCTTAATTTATTGTATGACCTGCGTGTCAATCAAAAACGCCATGTAATTACTTTACTTTATTGCTAACCGTTAGCCATAGTAGTAGAAGTAATAGTTGGCGAGACAACTTCATGAAGACACCATGATGGAGATCATGATGATGGAGATCATGGTGTCGTGCCGGTGACGATGGTGATCATGCCGCGCCCCGAAGATGGAGATCAAAGGCGCAAGATGATATTGGCCATATCATGTCACTTTATGATTTGCATGTGATGTTTATCATGTTTTTACATCTTATTTGCTTAGAACGACGGTAGCATAAATAAGATGATCCCTCACTAAAATTTCAAGAAATGTGTTCCCCCTAAGTGTGCACCGTTGCGAAGGATCGTTGTTTCGAAGCACCACGTGATGATCGGGTGTGATAGATTCTAACGTTCGCATACAACGGATGTAAGCCAGATTTACACACGCGAAACACTTAGGTTGACTTGACGAGCCTAGCATGTACATACATGGCCTCGGAACACGAGAGACCGAAAGGTCGAACATGAGTCGTATAGTAGATGCGATCAACATGGAGATGTTCACCATTGATGACTAGTCCGTCTCACGTGATGATCGGACACGGCCTAGTCGATATGGATCATGTATCACTTAGATGACTAGAGGGATGTCTATCTGAGTGGGAGTTCATTAAATAATTTGATTAGATGAAATTAATTATCATGAACTTAATCTAAAATTGTCTTTACAATCTATCTTGTAGATCCAATGGCCCACGCTAATGTTGCCCTCAACTTCAACGC
Source organism: Elymus sibiricus (assembly GCA_039707655.1). Lineage (NCBI taxonomy): Eukaryota > Viridiplantae > Streptophyta > Magnoliopsida > Poales > Poaceae > Elymus > Elymus sibiricus. Next base: position 62,950,462 of record CM077665.1, read on the forward strand.
GTTCCTAGAGAAAACCAAGCTGAAAGACGATGGAAGCAACTATACGGACTGGGTCCGTAACTTGAGGATCATCCTCATAGCTTCCAAGAAAGCATATGTCCTTGATGCACCGCTAGGTGACGCACCCATTTTCCCAGCAACTCAAGACGTTATGAACGCCTGGCAGTCGCGTAGTGATGATTACTCCCTGGTTCAGTGCGGCATGCTTTACAGCTTAGAACCGGGGCTCCAAAAGCGTTTTGAGCAACACGGAGCATATGAGATGTTTCAAGAGCTGAGAATGGTTTTCCAAGCTCATGCCCGGGTCGAGAGATATGAAGTCTCCGACAAGTTCTTCAGTTGTAAGATGGAGGAAAATAGTTCTGTCAGTGAGCACATACTCAAAATGTCTGGGTTGCACAACCGCTTGTCTCAGCTGCGAGTTAATCTTCCGGATGACTCGGTTATTGACAGAATCCTCCAGTCGCTTCCACCTAGCTACAAGAGCTTTGTGATGAATTTCAATATGCAAGGGATGGAGAAGTCCATTCCTGAGTTATATTCGATGCTGAAATCAGCGGAGATGGAGATCAAAAAGGAACATCAAGTGTTGATGGTGAATAAGACCACCAGTTTCAAGAAAGGCAAGGGTAAGAAGAACTTCAAGAAGGACGGCAAAGCAGTTGCCGCGCCCGGTAAATCAGTTGCCGGGAAGAAGCCCAAGAATGGACCCAAGCCTGAGACTGAGTGCTTTTATTGCAAGGGAACCGGTCACTGGAAGCGGAACTGCCCCAAGTACTTAGCGGATAAGAAGGCCGGCAACGTCAAAGGTATATATGATATACATGTTATTGATGTGTACCTTACCAGCGCTCGTAGTAGCTCCTGGGTATTTGATACCGGTGCGGTTGCTCACATTTGTAACTCAAAACAGGAGCTGCGGAATAAGCGGAGACTGGCGAAGGACGAGGTGACGATGCGCGTCGGGAATGGTTCCAAGGTCGATGTGATCGCCGTCGGCACGCTACCTCTACATCTACCTTCGGGATTAGTTTCAAACCTCAATAATTGTTATTTAGTACCAGCTTTGAGCATGAACATTGTATCTGGATCTCGTTTGATGCGAGATGGCTACTCATTTAAATCCGAGAATAATGGTTGTTCTATTTATATGAGAGATATGTTTTATGGTCATGCCCCGCTGGTCAATGGTTTATTTTTATTGAATCTCGAACGTGATGTTACACATATTCATAGTGTGAATACCAAACGATGTAAGGTTGATAATGATAGTCCCACATACTTGTGGCACTGCCGCCTTGGTCATATTGGTGTCAAACGCATGAAGAAACTCCATGCAGATGGACTTTTGGAGTCTCTTGATTATGAATCATTTGACACGTGCGAACCATGCCTCATGGGCAAGATGACTAAGAATCCATTCTCCGAAACAATGGAGCGAGCAACCAACTTGTTGGAAATAATACATACCGATGTATGCGGTCCAATGAGCGTTGAGGCTCGCGGTGGCTATCTGAAAGGACGTGGATGTCGCCTAGAGGGGGGGGTGAATAGGCGCTTTAAAATAATTACGGTTTAGGCTTGAACAAATGCGGAATAAAACTATCGTTTAATTAATCAAGCACAAAACCTAAAACAACTAGGCTCACCTATGTGCACCAACAACTTATGCTAAGCAAGATAGACAACTAAGTGATAGCAAGATATATAACAAGAAACAATATGGCTATCACAAAGTAAAGTGCATAAGTAAAGGGCTCGGGTAAGAAATAACCGAGGCACGCGGAGACGACGATGTATCCCGAAGTTCACACCCTTGCGGATGCTAATCTCCGTTTGGAGCGGTGTGGAGGCACAATGCTCCCCAAGAAGCCACTAGGGCCACCGTAATCTCCTCACGCCCTCGCACAATGCAAGATGCCGTGATTCCACTAAGGGACCCTTGAGGGCGGTCACCGAACCCGTACAAATGGCGACCCTTGGGGGCGGTCACCGGTACCCGTACACTTTGGCAACCTTTGGGGGCGGTTCACCAGTACCCGTACAAATAGCTCGGGGCAATCTCCACAACCTAATTGGAGACCCCGACGCTTGCCCGGAGCTTTACACCACAATGATTGAGCTCCGAGGCACCACCAAGCCGTCTAGGGCGCCAAGGCACCCAAGAGGAACAAGCTCTAGGGTGCTCAAACACCCAAGAGTAATAAGCTACTCAACTTCTCACTTCCACGTATCACCGTGGAGAACTCAAACCTATGCACCAAATGCAATGGCAAGGGCACACGGAGTGCCCAAGTCCTTCTCTCCCAAATCCCACCAAAGCAACTAATGCTAGGGAGGAAAATGAGAGGAAGAACGAAGAAGAACACGAAGAACTCCAAGATCTAGATCCAAGGGGTTCCCCTCACTTAGAGGAGAAAGTGATTGGTGGAAAGGTGGATCTAGATCTCCTCTCTCTATTCCCTCAAGAACTAGCAAGAATCATTGGAGGGATTGAGAGATAGCAAGCTTCAAGAGGTCAACAATGGTGGGGGAAAACTTGCTCAAAGGGATTAGATGCATTGGGGAAGAAGACCCCCTTTTATAGGGGGGAGAAAATCCAACCGTTACCTGCCCAGCCCGCAGTAAAGCGGTACTACCGCTTAAGCGGTACTACCACGCCCAAGACTAAAAAAACACAGAGTGTTCAACGGTAGTGCCGCCTGAGCGGTACTACCGCTGCCCCTAGCGGTACTACCGCTTAGGGGTTTTAGACCAGGAGAGGCAGCAGTAGTAGAGGCAGCCAGGGCGGTAGTACCGTACAAAGCGGTACTACCGTACTAGTGCCGCTCTACTACCGCAATGGGTAAAAAGGAAACAGGAGCGTGCACTGAGGAAACCCCGCAAGCGGTAGTGGCGGCGGTAGTACGGGCGGTAGTACCGCTAGAGCGGTACTACCGTGCTACTGCCGTGAAATGCAAACCGGCAACAGAGAGCTGCACGCTCGGGGAAACAACAAGCGGTAGTGCCACGGTAGTACCCAGCGGTACTACCACATAAGCGGTACTACCGTGGGCACAAGCGGTACTACCACTTGGGTGCAGAGAAACTGCCCAAACACAACAGAAGGATACAATAAAACCTGAACTGCCATAACTTCTGCAAATGAGCTCCGAATTGAGCAAACCCAAGCTTGTTGGATTTAGGACGACAAGAGCTATTCAACAGCGACTGGTTTTCTTAAGAAGAGGCAGTATAAAAATGCAAATGGCGTAGAGATGTGAAACCTCTATCAATGAAGAACCGGCAAAAACTCCAACATCGAAAACATCATAGAAGATGCATAAGGACTCCGTTTTCGATGAACTTGAGCTTGTCATGAAGCTGACCATAAGCTCAAGAACCCACAAAGAGAAAAACCAACCAAGAACCAAGAAAGATGATGATGCCAAGAATGCAATGGTTTGAGCTCTCAACGAACGATACGATCAAGCTACTCACTTGAGAGCCCCCCTTGATAGTACGGCAACCTATCCTATAACCCAGTCTCCCAACTACCACTATGAGACCGGTAAAATAGAAAACCCTATCAAGGTCAAACCTTAGCCTTGCGCATAATCCACTTGAGCTAGATGATGACGATCTTGACTTCCTCAAGATGAACCACCTTTCTTGATTGCGTTGGCTCGATGAAGACTAGATGATTGCTCCCCCATACTCCACTATGGGTGAGCCACTCTTCGGCACATCTTCACAAGTCCATTGTCACCACAATGGACGGCAAGCTTCAAGCATGATCTCTCCGTGATGCTTCGCTTGAACTTGCACACCGCAACCTTGATGACGATCACCACTTAATGTCATCCTCCATGGATTGTATGGGATCTTCTTATTGATGCTCGCCCATGGAAACATACCTAACCCCACAAAGAACACTCACAGGGAACATGGGTTAGTACACAAAGCGTAATGGACAATGCTTACCATACCATGGGATCACTTGATCCCTCTCGGTACATCTTGTACGCTTTGTGTGTTGATCAACTTGATTCACTCTTTGACTTAGTCTTGATCAACCTTGTATCTTATCTTCTCTATGACCAATCTTTGGATAAAACCTTGAATACCACCTTGGTCACCATATAAACTCCTTGAAACCAACAGATGGACTTCAAGAAGTGCCTATGGATAAATCCTTCGAATATAACTTAAGGCAACCATTAGTCCATAGGGATTGTCATCAATTACCCAAAACCACACATGGAGAAATGTGCTCTTACACTATCGTTATGTTCTCACCCTCACTGATGACTTAAGCAGATATGGGTATGTCTACTTAATGAAACACAAGTCTGAGACCTTTGAAAAGTTCAAGGAATTTCAGAGTGAGGTAGAGAATCAACATGACAAGAAAATAAAGTTCTTACGATCTGATCGTGGAGGAGAATATTTGAGTCACGAATTTGGCACGCACTTAAGGAAACGTGGAATTGTTTCACAACTCACGCCGCCTAGCACACCTCGGCGTAATGGTGTGTCCGAACGCCGTAATCGCACTCTATTGGATATGGTGCGATCTATGATGTCTCTTACTGATTTACCGCTATCATTTTGGGGATATGCATTAGAGACTGCCGCATTCACTTTAAATAGGGCACCGTCTAAATCCGTTGAGACGACACCATATGAATTATGGTTTGGGAAGAAACCTAAGCTGCCATTTCTGAAAGTTTGGGGATGCGATGCTTATGTCAAGAAACTTCAACCTGAAAAGCTTGAACCCAAATCGGAAAAGTGCGTCTTCATAGGATACCCTAAGGAAACTATTGGGTATACCTTCTACCTCAGATCCGAAGGCAAGATCTTTGTTGCCAAGAATGGATCCTTTCTAGAGAAAGAGTTTCTCTCGAAAGAAGTAAGTGGGAGGAAAGTAGAACTTGATGAGGTAATGTAGGGTAACGTAGCAGAAAACAAAAATTTTCCGACCTACGCACCAGCCCAGGACCACTATGGAGACTGCATACAAGGTTTGATCATTTTCGTTACCGACTCATAGCGCAGCGGAAGTAGAGTCGATGACGAACGGCGGTGTAGATCCCCGCAGCTAGGATTTTACAACCTCCCAACCGCGAGGATGTATACCCTCATCTACCCCGCGGACAGCCCTCCGGGAGGCGGTCGCACAGTCCCCCGGACGGTGTCGCGGACAGCCCTTCGGGAGGACCTCCAAAACTTGGACTGTCACTCGGACAGCCCTTCGGGAGGACCTTCGAAACTCGGACGGTCACACGGACAGCCCTTCGGGAGGCACTCTCGAACTAAGACCGAAACTACGATCTCTCTACAGAGTTGCACACATACGGTGTCATCTATCCGGCAGGGCTTCGCCATCCAGAACTAGTTCCCACCGGAACCCAGACAGCCTTTCGGCTCTACGAAACTATTTCGTGGGAGGGAGAGAAGAAAGGCAGATCATGCATGCCATGTGTGTGAGAGTTGGAGTGAGGATGGAGAGCTCCTCTCCACCTCCTTATATAGTGGTGGAAGGGGTGAGGGGGGGGCTGAAATTCAGCCCACAAAACATGCATCCACCAAACAAGGAAACATGTTCCCACCAAACATGGAGAAAACATGCTCCCTTGTCCATGGTGTTCCCCCATGGGGCCCCACCTTCCTCCCAACACTCTCCACCATTTGTGGGGGCTGCCCCCACCCATGGGGGGCCCCCAACACTTTGTCCAGCCACAAGGGGGCTGTCCCCTAAAGGGGGCGCCCCCAAAAACAGCCCAAAAACAGCCCCCACGATCCGTGGGATCTTGTCCCCTCTCGCTGGGACAAGATGTTTTCTGAAACTATTTCTTCTGAAAAATTCCGGAAGGTCCCAGAACATTTCCGGCACCCTCTAAAATTATCTGGACTCGCTCCGGAACATTTCCGGTATGGTGGTTTAATTTAAAACCATCTTCGTTTACCCAGTAAACAATTCCGACAGCTCCGAAAACCTTTTTCGGTTTTTTCTCCGAAAAAAATTCCAGAAATTACCAGACCAATCTGGCAACCTCCAAAACATTCCCGGTGCTTGCCGAAACCTTTTTGGATAAATGGTTTTATCCGAAACAACTTTTCGGTTTTACCAAAACTTTTTTGGTGTTCTCTCCGGAACTTTTCCGTTGTCTCCGAAACTTTTCCAGTGACTTTCTCTCGGACTCCTTGTCTAGTATTCAGCAGATAGATGACCCTTAAGCGTGTGACCCTATAGGTTCGGTGAAGTATAGACATGACCCGGAACCCCTTCCGATCAATGATCAACATCGGAGCCGTGGACACCCATATTGATCCCTATACCCACACGAATGAATATTCGAGTGAACCTCCAATTGCCGTGTGCTATTCCTGTTGCTTCGCGATATGTTACAAATACCCGAGGTGAGACACGTTGGCATCCCCGTGGATCAACAACTTGTCCACTATGCCAGTTACCTCGTTGCCGGTATTGTTCTCTTTTCTCGTTCCCGTGTTCCGGCATCCCTGTGATCAAATCACCCCGTGTCTGGCCAGACGATGATGGATACCGTAACACCGAGAGGGCCTAGAGATATCTCTCCATCGTCGGAGGAGCAAATCCCAATCTTGAGCTATCAAGTTACTTGACATACTTTTCCATGAACCCGTAAGCCGCCGTAATAGCCACCCATTTACGGATGACGTTTAACAAACCCCAAAGTTCATGAAGCAAGCATGAAGAAACTCGATACTCTCATGGTCTAAGGAATTATGCAAACATTAACTTCCTGTGTTATTAACCATTAACTTATGACGAATGTATCTCATAGCATAACATCAATTTTGGGTCGATTCAACACAAGTGTTCTACCAACAATTGTGCCCTCAAAATTGCCGGCATAGCCATGCCCATGATCAGGAAAACAGGATCATCATGCAATACTTGAGCCAGTCATAGAGGCTTGACTAGGAATACATTTTACCGTTTATTATCCCACACGTGCATACGAGTCTCCTCCGAGCCTCGTGGTTATTGCAGACTCGAGAACCATAGCGGTTATAGCATGGAACATAAACCTAATTATGAACAGGGAGATAATCAATAACATTTATTATTGCCTCTAGGGCATATCTCCTACAGACTCCCACTTGCACTAGAGTCAATAATCTAGTCAACGCTAATGCACTTTACACCTATGGCATACTGGTGTAAAATATGCTTCGCATGTGGTATAGCCTGATGTCCAACGGATCTGACAACTTCAGCTCCGTGTGTAACTTTGCATATCCTCGCGTTTTCACGCTTTCACAAAATTCATATTTTATGTGGACTTGGCTTTGCGTATGTGTGAATCATTGGTCGAAACCTGATTCCTCAGACTGAGCTATGGAGCAACTATCTGCAATAGTGTCCCATAGACCAAAGCCATCTTGGAACCATACTAAGTTCATGAATGAACTATATGATTCAACAACTTCTTTGTCGCTTCTAAAGCGTCAACATACTTAGCCTTTATTATAGAATTCGCCACAGTATCTTGTTTGGAACAATTTCCAACTACCGTGCCACCATGTTGTGTATCACAAAACCCTCAATTTAAATCGAAAATCGCATGGAGCATTGATGAAGACTGTATCGATGTAATCACTTACAACGAGCACTTCATAATCTCTGCTTGCGAGAAAACATGTCATCAGTACTGCTCTAGTACTCAATGACATCTTTCACTGTTGTCCCATGATCAGTACTTTGATCACTTTGGTATCTATACTCGCAACAACTTCTGAGTATCGGACATATCTGGTTGTTTTTACATACCATGGAATACATGATTAATCCAAACACAAGAGTGTGTGGAATCTCCGTCATGTATTTTACTCATCAGTGTTTTGGGACACCGAGTCTTGCAAAAACTCTTTCCATGTGACTTCGGCAAGAATCACTCCTTGGCGTTTTAAATGCTAAAAGGTTTTAGCATCTTGTCAATATGTATTCATTGCTTAACCCCATTAGGTAAATCTATCTCCATAGATCATCATGCCTAATATTGAGGCTATTAGCCTAAGCACTTCATCGAAAAACTATTTTCAAATGAAGTCCTAATTCGTGTCAAGAAATTTATTTCCAATTAACAATGTGTCAAGTACACAAGGTTTTTAGAAATATTATTATGCTCCCACTTACTTTCTTGAATCACAAGCATCTTCGATACCCATTTGATGAAGTCAAACCCCTTTGACCATTCCATCAAAAAACGAAGATTCCAACTCCACTTTGCTCTCTTCTGTTCATCGCTGAAACTCTGAAGTTTGCATACTTACTAGCATCCTCTGGATCGACAAATTACTTTGGACTGTATCACATACAAGTCCTAGGTTTCATTTCCATCAGATGGAAATCCTTTTGTCATCCATGTTTCATATCTCATGATTGAAATATGTATTAATTGCTAGTTCAACCCGAACCGACTTCAAGCATCGCTACGGTGAGACAATCTCATTGTAGTCAACTCCTTGAACTTGTTATGGCAACAAGTCGAGCTTTATGGATAAAACATTTTATCCGTATCAGTTTTTAGTTCCATAAATATTCGTTAGACTCTAAGTCTTCCGAAAGGTGTATCAAGATTTTAATCTCGAATCACTTATATGGAAACTATCTCGGATTGTATTGGCATTTAGCCAATTCCGGAGTCAGGGCCCATCAACGCTTCCTTGTGTATTGTAGGTATACTGTTGTCTAACAACAATATCTCATTTGCGCACCTGATAGGTTTGCACGAGCTTTGCCTACGTGGTTCAGCTGCAAGTTCGACCGAAGTCCATACATTTTATTGTAGAGACTTTCGTATCAGTCGTAGTAGGAAACTCCGGAATCACTTCCAAGGTTTCTTTCCTTTGATCTGATGACGAAGATACTGGTTATCTCGTCGAGTTGCACTGTCCTCCCACTCACCTTTTGAAAGAACTATTCTTTTTAAAAGCATACCCTTTTGCGGCAAAACCCTTTGCCTCGGTATAGTGGTGGGGGAATACCCAATGACTTGGGATAACCTTACAAAGTAGCACTTGTCTGATTTGGAATAGGTTTGTAACCTTTTACACAAGCCCCATATTCCAAATGTTAAGAAAAGATATAACATGGTTGGGCGTACCACACCATGGCGTCATTTCAACAGACCTGATGGAGCTCTTTTCAGTGTAAAAGCCGCAGTCTCTAAAGCATCACTCTATAAAAGGGATAATGGCAAATTTATTTATGTCATCTTTGATCTTACCATGTCATAAATGGTTCGATTACATCTTCACGGACTTTTCACTTGCAGTGGTGTTCCGGGAGGTGCAAGTTATGAAACCCCTTTCATAACTCATCAGACATTCGCTAAACTTGTAACTCAAACATTCCTTTCTGCAATCGAATTGTAGAAACATAATTTTCTTGTTACAATAACTTCTACTTCGTTTTTGAAAACCTTATGAATGAATTCAAAAGATCCAGACTTACGTCTCAACAAGTAAATATCCATATATCTACTTGAGTCATTTCTGAAGATAGATAAATCCACTACTTGCAACAACATTTATTGGACTACACACATCATAATGTACGATCACCAATATGTTCTTTGCTCGTTCCTTATGGCCTGTGAACGGTATCTCAGTCACTTCACTTTTCAGAGGAAAGTTGCAAGTGTCAGATGATTCAAAATCAAACGACTTCAGAATCCATCATAATGGAATTTTCCATGCGGGTTTCTCCAATGTGACCAAATGCAGTGCCACACTTGTGTGGTATTCTTTTAGTCTTGCGACATTTAGCGTCAGGGTTTATGGATGTATCATATTTCCATCAATATTCATAGCATACATCCCATCCTGTATGGAAGCATGGCCCTTCATGTTATTCATAACACCGAACATCAAAAGTTCTCTTATGAATAACCTTCTTGCAAGATACCTTATGCAAAGGGCTAGAGTGTGTGAAACTCTAAAATGAATTATGAAAGTAAACCCAGAGGTTATGTATTATTATCAATATTCATAACATACGTCTCATTCATAATGAAAGTATGGCCCTTATGTTATTCATAACACCGAACATCAAAAGTTCTCTTATGAACAACCTTCTTGCAAGATACCTTATGCAAAGGGCTAGAGTGTGAAACTCTAAAATGAATTATGAAAGTAAATACATAGGGAATACACCTATGGAAGGCATAGTAACATTTACTATGTTCCCTGCGTGTATCTAACCTCATTCCTGGCTAGTCTTTCAGGCCTTAGTAGTTCTTACATCGAGTTGCAACAGAATGCAATCGAGCGGGTATCTTTGTGATTAACTCACAATACCCAAGAATTAGTGATTAACATGTTTAACCATAATTCCCAAGAACTATATTTTTGACCAGCCTTCTATACATCAAAAACCTGTATGACATTCATACATGAGCTGGATATTCCAGTCTTCTTTCCTTTTGCCTTTATACTTCTAACAGTTTAACTTTTAGTATTTCTCCTACTCTCAGAAGAAGCATCCAACTTAAGAGTGGCGTTAGCCCCGGACTTCCTAGGCGTGAAAGTCTTACTAACACCCTTCGGACACTTCCTTTCTCTTTAAGTTGTGGTTTTATTCACCTCTCATCATATGACAGGCGTTCTCCTGGATCCCTCACTTATCAGTCTAATGCATAGTAAACTCCTTTACTAACAGTTTGCAAACAAACATTGCTTTGGACAAAGGGAATTGTATACGGGATTAATTGATGTACAATTCCCATTACAACTCTAGCGTCACCGAACCTTAAGTGTGTAGACCCTACGGGTTCGGAAACCATGCAGACATGACCGAGACACCTCTCCGGCCAATAACCAATAGCGGGATCTGGATACCCATATTGGCTCCCACATGTTCCACGATGATCTCATCGGATGAACCACGATGTCGGGGATTCAATTAATCCCGTATACAATTCCCTTTGTCCATCGGTATGTTACTTGCCCGAGATTCGATCGTCGGTATCTCCCTATACCTTGTTCAATCTCGTTACCGGCAAGTCTCTTTACTCGTTCCGTAACACATGATCCCGTGACTAACTCCTTAGTCACATTGAGATCATTATGATGATGTATTACCGAGTGGGCCCAGAGATACCTCTCCGTCACACGGAGTGACAAATCCCAGTCTCGATTCGTGCCAACCCAACAGACACTTTCGGAGATACCTGTAGTGCACCTTTATAGTCACCCAGTTACGTTGTGACGTTTGATACACCCAAAGCATTCCTACGGTATCCGGGAGTTGCACAATCTCATGGTCTAAGGAAATGATACTTGACATTAGAAAAGCTCTAGCAGACGAACTACATGATCTTGTGCTATGCTTAGGATTGGGTCTTGTCCATCACATCATTCTCCTAATGATGTGATCCCGTTATCAACGACATCCAATGTCCATGGTCAGGAAACCATGACCATCTATTGATCAACGAGCTAGTCAACTAGAGGCTCACTAGGGACATGGTGTGGTCTATGTATTCACACATGTATTACGGTTTCCGGTTAATACAATTATAGCATGAACAATAGACAATTATCATGAACAAGGAAATATAATAATAACCATTTTATTATTGCCTCTAGGGCATATTTCCAACAGTTCTGTCCATCCCCAACACGCCATATCATGCCTTTCTTCAGGATCTCGAGGCCATGCTGAAAAGCCTGCCAGGTCGGGGAGGCGTTCCCAGCGAACACCGTGTCCTCGAGACTCCCACCAGGGTAGTATCGAGCCTTGAGGACCTGCACACATAAACTGGTGGGTTTAGTTAACAAACGTCAGGCCTGTCTCGCTAGGAGAGCCTGGTTGAAGAGGCGAAAATCTCTGAACCCCAATCCACCCTTGCTTTTCTGAGCCTGGATCTTCGACCAAGCAAGCCAGTGCGTTTTCCTCTTGCCCTCCGTAGCGCCCCACCAGAAGTTACGAACCATTCTATTTAAATCATCACATACGGACATAGGGAGTTTGAAGACACCCATAATATACGTGGGAATGGCCTGTGCAATAGCCTTAATCATCGTTTCCTTTCCGGCAAGCGAGAGAGTGCACCCCATGCAATTATCCTCTTCATTAGTCTGGATTGAAGATTTTGAAATTTACCTCGCGACATGCGGCCATCGGGCGTTGGAAGCCCTAGATATTTCTCTTCAAACGTCATTGTACCTACGTTGAGAGTTGTCCTCACCACGTCTTGCTTATCCAAAGCACAAGCAGTACCAAACATGATGTTGCACTTCGCCGGATCAATTAATTGCCCTGTAGCTTTTGCATATATGTTGAGCACTTCCTGGACCTTTTTAGCTTCTGCCTCCTCTGCCTTAAAAACAGTAAAGTGTCATCTGCAAACAATAAGTGAGACACACCTGGGGCGTTGCGGCACACTCAGCAGAGTATAGTCACCTATTTCCTCTCCATCTTTCAACAGATTAGATAGTCCGTCAGCCACAAAGAGAAACAGAAACGGGGACAGTGGATCACCTTGCCGCAGCCCGCGCGACGGTCCGAACGACTCCAAGAGGGTTCCATTAAATTTAACCGTGTATCTCACCGAGGTGACGCAAGCCATAATCCAGTCCACCCACCGGCGAGCAAAACCCATCTTTTCCATCATTCGCTCCAAGAAGATCCAATCCACTCGGTCATATGCTTTGGACAAGTCCAGCTTATACGCACAAAAACTTTTATTAGGTTCCTTTTCCTGCTGAATAAAGTGAAAGCAATCAAAGCATTATTTGTCATCATCCGTCCAGGGACAAAAGCGCTCTGCTCAGGGGAGATAATATCATCCAACATAGATCTCAACCGATTTACCAGACATTTTGCAACCACCTTGTAGATGGCGTTGCATAAACTTATAGGGCGAAACTCCGTAAGCCTCTCAGGATTATCCACCTTGGGGATGAGCGCGATGGACATGTTGTTCACACCCTCAGGCATAACGCCCGTACGGAAGAACTCCTTGACCCCTGCAGTGACTTGTTCCCTCATGACAGCCCAATTGCGCTGGAAAAAGCGGCCAGGAAAGCCATCCGGGCCCGGTGCCTTCAACGGTCCAATCTGAAACAGAGCGTCAGCAATTTCCTTTTCTGAGAAATCTGCACACAGTCCATCATTCATGCGGTCAGACACGAGGTTTAATTAGATCAATGACTGGATCCGCGCAAAGAGATGTGTCAGCAGCAAAAAGTTTTGAGAAATAAGCTGTTGCCATGGCCGACATGGATCCATGGTCCTTGTGCATAACCCCCTCGTTATCAACGAGGGCCTTAATGCGGTTTTTACGGGCGCGCCGGACCGCCTTCCGGTGGAAGAACTGAGTATTGCGGTCGCCTTCCCGCAGCCACGCAACACGGGATTTCTGCATCCAGAGCATCTCCTCCCTATACAGTAGCTCATTCATCCGGTCAGTCGCCTCCCGTATCTCTTTCCTATCTGCATTCATAGCCATAAGCTCCTCGAGACGAGAGCGGGATTTGTTAATTTCCTTAATAACATTACCAAACTTTTTCCGGCTCCACTCTTATAATGTTTTCATCAAATTACCCAACCCCGAAGCAATCTCACCAAGACTCGGCATAGAGCCCAACTCAGACCAGGTGTTCATAATTACCTCTGGCAGGGATGGGTCTCTTTCCCACATGACCTCGTATTGCCCGCATCTCCTTCCCTCTTGCTGCCGTGGCTCTTCTACCGCGCACCGGAGAAGTATGGCCAGGTGGTCAGAACTGGGCGCCACGAGGTGCTGCACCTTAGCATGGACAAACACGTCCCTCCATGCATTGTTAGCGACAATACGATCAAGGCGTACCTTGACTGTTGTTAAAGAGAAAAGGGATGAGGTGGCTGTTGTTACAGTCCATGTTGATGGTGCACACGTTGAAAGGTATTTACACTTAATACACCATGACGAAGAGGAATTATTTGGCTGTACAAAAGATGGTTTTACTGAACGCCTGGCTAAAGTACGAAGTAGCTCTTCCATATTTGCATGCGTCAGGCCATCAAGCAGGTTGCATGCATGCAAATAGGTCCAGTCGAAAAACTATTTGGGGTCCATCTAATCTTGTACGTGGACGAGCAAGACCAAGAGATGTAGTATAATCTAATCTTCAAGTCCTACACGTTGGTACTACTACAATATGGAGACATGGCCCAGCAAATCAAAAGGAAATTAAAGTTTGTTTCTGATACAAGAGAAAGAAATCACGCTGGTTATTTCTTTAGCCCGCTACGGCCACCTGAACAACCAAGATTTAAACGGGCATGGAAGTCTCTCACGTGGACAGAAGAGCATGAGTTTAAAGGAGTCTGGTTGGGGGCCACCAAGTTGAAAAAATCAGATCAAGTGGCGTACAAATAGAAGACTCAATCTTTATTTTAGTAGATCACTGCATAGATGTAAAAGGCAAAGTAATTTAAAAGTAGAAGGGAGTCCGGATTTTAGAAAGTATGTATACGTGTGTCTTAGGAAAGGTTTTAGGTGTTTTTCTTTCAAGTTGATTACTACTATAAAACCAAGTCGGATGCGTCATGTAATGGTTTAGGTTATTTTGAGATGAAATAGGCACTATATGTGTTTCGGACGTCGGCCATTATCGAGTTTAGAGAGATCTTGTAAAATATTATCTACTGACATGTGAGTTTCTGAGACGCGCAAGTGATTACAGGCTGAACCTATACGGTTCCTCCACATTATTCCTTCAGATTGAGGGGTTGACGTGTTGTTTCCAGAGAGTGTGAATATCTTCGTAAATCCGCGTTTAGTTCTTGCTACGATGGAGGTTTGTGTCGTGAAAGATCGGGCCAACAATGGATCGACCCTCATCTTGAGGTTTGCTCCACATCAAGGCGCCTCTCTCTTATTACGTTCGCCAGTCTGGTCATTCCTGTAAATTCCTTTTTTTAACGTCACTGAGCTTCACTGCACAGTTACCTCCCGTAAGTTTCCTCCTTGTCTTTGTTGTCAACGTCTCGTTGAGCAGGGTCGTCGTTGGCTTCAATGAGGACCACACAGGCGGCGTCGCCCGTCGCAGTGGACCATGTCGTTTGTCGGCTCAATTCTGGTGCGTCATGCCCAGTCTTCTCCTTGCCTTCATCGTTGCCAGTGGTGCGTATATGACCCATATCCCCTGGGCCACGACTGTTGGAGTTGTCTCGAATATTTTATACAAGGTAGGTCACAATTGGATTGAGATTCAATCGATGTGTAGGCAAGATATGGGTTCGTGTCTTAGTAGGACACCTGTATCCTAATAAACCTCCTATATAATGCGCAGATAGACTCGCGATGTAACCTAAGTCGACATAGAACAACACAAGCACGCAGAAGGAGCGGACGACATGTGCCGGCGTCCAGGTGGCCGGTGCCCGTATTGTAGCGAAGTGCCCATAGTTAGGCACCAGGATGTAGCCGAGCTCGGTGAGGCTCGTTAACAAATCTCGATGATATGTCTCGTGTTATAACGCACTTTCAACACTGCTTGGTGCTGTGATGGTGGCCCCACCCTTGGCCGTCGCCGCCATGGCCTGGCCAGCCGCGTCGTCTCCGATTCCAGCTCGCGGCAGGTCGCCGCCGTCTCCGACCCTTTTTTTCGCGAGACTTTGTTTTCTTAAAAGAAAAAAAATTCAGAATTCGCGCAGCTTGCGTGTCCGACTCGCACCAGGCCTCCCGGTGTTCCGCTCGCGCGATATACCGGCTCGTAACCGATTGCAACACCCGCGATCCGCCGGAAAAACTCGGGTTTGGTACTCATCATCTTCCCATCAACCGCGTCCGCAATCGCGTCGCCGGCCGGAAGCATCCCCATCTGCGTCTCGCGCCGGCGCCGGACGACCATGGACATCGCGGAGTACGTGGAGTTCATGGCCGGCGGCGGCCGGGGCCCGGGCGGCGACGAGCTGCGGCGGAGGGCCAGGGACCGCCTGCTGTCCTCCGGGTGGACCTTGTACAAGAAGGCCAAGTGCGACGGCCGCCAGGAGCTCCGCTACCAGGCGCCCCACGGCGCCTCCTACATCTCCCTCATCGTCGCCTGCAAGAAGTTCCAGCAGTTCCGCACCGCGCCGCCGAGGAGGACCGCCGCGGCCGCTCGCGGGAAGCCGGGCATGAAGAGGAAGAGCACGGCGGCGGATTGTTGTCCCGAGAAGACCAAGAAGATCGGTGCGGAAAATGGCGGCCGTAAGCGGGGTTTTGGCGGCGGCGAGGACGAGTGTGGGCCGGCCGTCGGCAACCCGTTCTCCGGGGAGTGCCGCACCAGGCACAGGAAGATGAGGAGGGTCTCCGCGCTCTACGCCGACGACGCACTCAAGAAGTACGCCGCCAAGAAGAGGAAGAAAGCGTCGGCGTCGACTCCCCAGAGTTCTGCTGCGTCCCCCGCGGCGTCGCCGGTGCGCGTGCTGCGGCCGCGGACGAAAGACGGCGACAAGGCGCAGGCGGCGGCGGCGTGCCAGCCGACCCGCGCGAGGACGATCCTCGCGGTGCTCATGGACAAGAAGATCGTTCCCCCGACGGCCAAGCTGTCCTACAAGCGAACGAGGGGCGAGCCTCCGGTGAAGCAGGGCTCGCTCACCGCGCAGGGGACCATACGGTGCGCGTGCGGCTGCGGCGGCAAGGCCTTCACCGTGGCGGAGTTCGCGGCGCACGCCCTCGGCGGCGAATGCGGCCCCGAGCGGCCGTCGGCGAGCGTGTACCTCAACGACGGCAGGTCGCTGTCGCAGTGCCTGGTGCAGCTGATGCGCGCCCACGGCGGGACCATAGGCTCGCCGTCGCCGCGCGCGAGGCTGAAGCGCAAATGCCCGCCGGAGCTGGAGGACGGCGACTGGGTGTGCTCCGTCTGCGCCGACTTCGGCGACGTGCTGCTCTGCGACTGCTGCCCCTCCACGTTCCACCACGGCTGCGTCGGCCTCGACGCCACCCCGCAGGGGGAATGGTTCTGCCCCTCCTGCAGGTGCGCCGTTTGCGGCTCCAGCGAGTTCGAGCTCGACGACGGCGAGTTCACCGACAAGGCGGCGATCTACTGCGACCAATGCGAGCGAGAGTGTAAGTACATTCAACACATCCCAAATCACTCCGAGAATCTACAATGTGCATTGAATTTGAATCTATTGCTGGCATTTCTTTGATTACATTGCATGCTTATTCATCTCTGTTGATTTTACAGATCATGCCGGCTGCATCAGGGGCAGAGGCGACCGGCTCGAGTGCTGCCCGGAAGGGCCATGGCTCTGCGGCCATGACTGCTCAAACGTATTCCAGCGTCTGCAAGGACTCGTTGGAAGATCAATCCCTACATCAGTGGAAGGCTTAACCTTCACCGTGTTGAGATCGACGAAGCTCCCCGAGGAGGAGGCCATGGCGGCCGAGGAGCACGGGAAGCTGTGCGCGGCGTTCGACGTGCTCCACGAGTGCTTCGTCACCCTCATCGAGCCGCGGACAGGGACCGACCTCAGCCACGACGTCGTCTTCAACAGAGAGTGAGCAAATCTTCCTCTTCCTCAACACCTCATTCCTTCTGTTGGAACAAGATTGAATGTCTTGCTCAACATCTCATTCCTTCTGTTGCAACAAGATTGAATGTGTTGCTGACATGGTTGAGGATGGTTGCGCAGATCGGAGCTGAGGCGGCTCAACTTCCGGGGATTCTACGTGGTCGGTCTCGAGAAAGGCGGCGAGCTCATAACCGTGGGCACGCTCAGGTACTTACTCCCAGCACCTGATCATCTTCTTCTCAACTTCTCATGCACGCACTGCCTGAATTACATTTCGCCTTTCAAATGCTGAACACCAATCTGCCATGTTGGTGCAGGGTGTACGGGAAGAAGGTCGCGGAGCTGCCGCTCGTCGGGACCCGGTTCGCGCATCGCTGGCAAGGGATGTGCCGCCTCCTCATTAACCAACTGGAGAAGGTATGTGTAAAGTTTTGATCGAATAGTGTATTGCTTTGCTCCGGACATTGTTTCCACGGTCAGATCATTGAGCTGAGCTTAATGTTGGTTGTTGTTGTTGTGCTTGCAGTTGCTTGGCGAGTTAGGCGTGGAGAGGCTTGTGCTCCCGGCGGTGCCCGAGCTTCTGCAGACATTGACCGGGTCCTTTGGTTTCCAGGCCATGAGCCATTCCGACAAGATGGAGATCGCAGAGCACACCGTCATGTGCTTCCAGGGAACCACGATGTGCCAAAAGTTCATCACCGCCGCGGCGGCTCCATGAAGATGGAGTATACTGTTACCATGTAGTAGTAGAAATCAAGTAGGCAAGTTCAGAGCTGAGATGGCAACATTGAGCTTTCATTGTTCATCCTACTCGTATTTGTCAGGAGAGGATACATACACTGACAGACTGGTTGTACATTAGTTTGGTACTGCTACACATGTATGATGTAGGATGTAGGTGACAAGGAGAAGTCCATTTTTCTGTCCTGTGACTGATGGAGAGACATGGAACACGGTTATTTCACGTTTATGAAGGAAATTACTAGCGGTGATCCTATTATTACCTGCTGAAAAACATGGTATGCGCAACAAGGGACAGGTTCAGTAAACAAAGCAATTCCATCCTGATGGTATACATAAACGTCAAATTGAGAACAAAGGATAGAAACAATGGCAAGGAGCTTGAGTCATCATCATGAAAGCTAGTATCATCCAATTCAAACATCCAGCTCCGGTTAAGGATCTACGGTTACTAGGCCAAAACGCACGAAATGCTATCTGAATTTATACTGCATTTGAGCAACAGGCAGCAGAAGTCATTTTGCAGACACCCACTATCACAATAGAAGCAGATGGCATCCTTTTTGCATTGATAACAAACTACATTCGGAGTGATCATCTTTTCACTGCCCTTGAAATGAGGCACGAGAAACATGAGCAAGCTCACAAGTTTCGTCCCCGAATCGTTGTCTCTCCAAAACATAGTCTCTAACCATCCTGCCTGTTTGCAAGTCAAAGCGGCTCGGCATCGAGCTTCAAATCTTTAGCATGTATAAAGAGGAAACATTTTGTTCTTGGTCGGAAAAAGAAGAAGAAGAAGAAGAATATGTCGATTCCTTCTAATACCAGTGACGAGTGGGTCTCAGTCTCAGAAACGTCGTGTCGTCCCAGCAATAGCAAACTGACTTAGCAAGGTGCAGATTTCATCATTACATAAAACAGGTAGCACAACACTTCATCACAACATAACTAGCAAAGCACTTCATTCATTGCATAAAACAAGTCAAGTAGCAGCAGAATGAGCTGTTTACGATCTTCTACTACGTAGATATTCAAAAAGCCTTTGACATTCCTTTGTATTTTCTCCATGCCACTGTCTACTGGTAAATTTCTGCGTGTGGCCTTCTGTTTGTTTGTCCGCCACCTTTCTGCTTTGGCTTGCAGCAGATAAACTGGTCGATGCTTTGGCAACATCCCCTGCATCAAGAAATCTTTTATGTTAAATCGACAAGCGTGTACATAGGTAGGCTGTCCCTTTTTAAAACAGCAAGGCAAAGTCTGAGCAAGAGTGACTACAAAATTAATTACAGCAACAGTCGCTTTTTCAGGTTGGTTTTGGTCAAATATATATCTTGGCCATACCTATGCCCTCTTTTATTTGTATTTGGTTTTCAAACAAAAGTATCGTTTATGGAAAATCTAGCGATAATAACATTTGTGCATGATAAATCCTACTTTTTTTGTGGTGGTCAAAACAGAGAAAAAGTCTGCAAATGTTTCCTCAAATGGCATGCCTACTGTCGAATATAGCACCATGCAAATTTGTCTAGGAACGGATGCATATCCTCTGCCTTTATAATGTTACTAATTCAAACTTTCAAGTTCACTTAACATTGTCCTTCATAATATGATGTCTAGTTCTTTTTTTCTGACAGCATCCTACCATCACCACCGCTACAGAAAACCAAATGTTCTGCAAGTTGATATGTACACCAGTTCTGCTGTTCAGTTAGAAGAACCGCTATACAAATGCAACCCAATTTACTATTAATTTTCTTACTAAGGCCTGGAAACCCAAGAATTACTTTATCGCTTCATATACTATACGGCTCACTAGTATTAATTAGTTCTCTGATCTTTCAGTTAGTTAGGCGCACATATTTCCAGATCATCAATTCGACCAACGAAATGAGTTATATGCCACAAAAATATAGTACCACTTAGAAACTTCTTTCGAATACGAATTAAATGGTGTACTTTTTGTAGCAAATAAATAGATATTTCATTGGTCAAATTGATGATCTGGAAATACAGGCCTGATTTATAAACTGAAAGGGGGAGGTAGTAGTGCAGGTTTGCCATTGACCCAGAGATATCGTGTTTAATTGCATCAATAGCTAACATACAGATTGTTATACTGCAAACTCATAGAGATAGTCATAATTAAGGACAGCAAGCGGGCATATTATTATTACCTGAAGATTTATTACTGATATATTTTGAGATCTCGCTGGTGCAACTGCGCATGAAAGTGAAGTCTTTTCCCATAACAAGCTTGGCCACTCCCTGCAGCTTCTTCCTCCTCACATCAACAGCAATCACTACTTCCATCTGGTCTTTGGGGCTGGCCTTGGACAAGAGGTAGACAACATCGTCGTCCATACTCATGATGGGGAAAGCTGTGATGAGTCCTGGCAGCAATGCTTCTGCCTTTGTGGTCAGCAGCCTCGGAAGAAGCTTACAATGCATTGGGTCGACAGTGATGTCATCGACATCAACGGTGTACTCAAAGTGCCAGTCCTCCCATGAAGCAATAGGGACCGGCAAGCTCCAAGTTGTGGCCTTCCAGCCACCATGGTCTTCATCATCGTCGTCGTCTTCGCATTGCTGTTGGCGGAACCATTCCAGGTAGGACTCCGGGGGGTGGCTGGTTTCGGTGGTCTTCTTCGTAGTCTCCTTGCTCGGCAGGCAAATTTCAACCTCGACATACTTGATGACGTCTTTCTGCGGGCTGACGGTGATGTCCCGGGCAAAGTAAGGGCCGCATGTGTGGTAGATTTCCCAGTTACCCCTTGCGGGCAGCGGCAGCGGCACGTCCCGGAGCACGGGCATTTCGTCGAACACATTGCAGACGAGGATGCCACGCCAGAGATCAACCCAGCCAACGGCGCCGCCTCCGAGCGTGATCGCCTTGGTCGTCTCATGGAACCGCTCCGGCTCCTCCACCGGGCAGACGCTGTCCCTCAGCGGCTCCTCCACCGACACCACCCTGGCGGTCCACCCCTCGCCGGCCCTGGACGAGCGGTAGAGGTAAAGGTTGAACGACGTGGGTGGCTCGTCGATGAGGTGCCCGCCATCCCTGTTCCTGAGAGCGGCGATGGCGTACTCGTCGTCGCCGCAGCGGAGGAGGGCCACCTCGCTGTCGTGGAAGAGGTGGGGGTAGGGGTGCGGGAGCAGCTCGAGCGAGGGGCGGTGAGGGTGCGCCGTGTAGAGGAAGTATTCGAAGAAGCGCTCGCCGGCGACGGCCAGGGGGTCGACGGAGAGGCGGAAGAGGACGAGGTCGGCCTCGGCGCCGATCACCCTGGGAACGTCGGCGAAGTCGGCGGGCTCGAGGCCCGGGCAGTGGATGCAGAAGTGGGAGACGAGCGGCGGAGCGGCGGTGCAGAAGGTCACCTGGATGGGCTGCCCGTTGCTTGTCAGGGTCTCTGCGAAGGTGGCGTTGCGGCGTTTGGCGATGTATCCCGCTGTGTCGAGGAGGACCCAGCTCGGGGCGCCGTCGGGGACGGGGAGGACGGGCGGGCTGACGACGTCGGGGGCGGCGGCGGTCATGGCGTGCGACCGGCAGGGTGGACCGACGATCCAATCGGAGGGGAGAAAGAGGAGTTTGGTCGGCGGCGCTGGATCGGGCCGTGCGTGTTTCTGAGTAGTAAGAGGTAATTTCACTTTGGTTTGTTCTGGAATCTGGATGGACTAGGTAATTTCACTTGTTTAGATGATTTCCACTTGCATTAACCAGAAAGGGTTTCCCCAGCTTTGTATTACAAAGCAACCAACCGAATCATACAGTGACAGGTGCTGGGACGGAAGCACAGTCACGTCCAAAAGAAACGACAGAGAAAAAATAAAAGAAACAAATGCCGACAACGGCGGATCAACAAAAACGAAGAAGCCTCGCGGCCGCTGCGCCCACCGGGGATCTTCCACCAAGCTCCAAGACTCCGAAGCGCCGGCACCAATCAACACCTCCAAGAAGGATCGCGACGATGACGACGCTGCTGCCAAGGGTTTCCCGCGGTACTCAATGAGGCGAGAGGAAGGGTAGCCCCCGACGCCCTCCAGGAAGGCCAGGCGGCACCCACAGGCGCCACCGCGCCGGTGTCGGCCATGCCGACAGGAGTTTCCCTCGATCCCAACCCGCACCTCGGGTGCTCCGGAGCCTGCCACCAAACCAACCACCACCATGCGCCAACACGGTCTTGAAGCCCCTACGCCGTCTCACCACGGCACCACGAAGTGAGGATAGCATGGCGATGATTAGGAGCCGGGACTAGGGGCAGCAGCACCGTCGGCACGCGGGAGGGCTCAACCTCCACCGTCAACGACGGTAGCCGTCCGGACGCAATAGCAGGAGCACACCAGGCCCGTGGGCCCACATGCCCGGTCGGGCCCTCATAAGCCCGTAAAGCTCCCGCCCTCGCGCTGCTGCAGGCACGCCGTCGGCGCCGCCGCCCCACATCCAAGCTGCTCCTCCTCCTCCTCACCGCGCAGTAGACAACGAGGCCACGCCGGGGGGGCGGCCCGCTAGGACCCAGATGGGGCCCGTAGGGCCCAGATCTGGGCCGGGGGCGCGCCGCCGGCCATCCTGCGCCACCATGTCGTCCCGCCGCCAAAGGGCGGCGCTCCCACCACGCCCACCGCCGGCCGCCGCCGCCGGGCCGCCGGGCCACCGTCCAGCCGAGGAACACCGCCGCCGCCCAATGCCCCGGGCAGGGGAGCCGCGTGCGCGGGGACGGAAGGTCCCGCCGCCGCCAGCACCACCCGGGCCTGCGCCGGGCGCCCGCCGGCGGCGGCGGGGAGGAGAGGTGGCGGAGGACGGCCGAAGGGAAGGGCTGGCACGCGCGGCGGCGGGGCGGCCTAGGGATGCCGGCGACGGCGGGTGGGGCGGGAGGAACCCTAGAGGGGGGCGGGAGTGGGCCTAGAGCGAGACCGGCGTTTCATTCAGTCATTATCCTGTGATTAGCACTGCCACTGGCTGTGTGGTTCTTCCACTTGCATTCAGTCGGCGGATAGTACGATCCGTCACCTCCTTTGTGTGACGCGTGTTCTTTACGTGTTTTTTCATGCATATTTTCTGTAATATCAGGCGTGCTGCAAATTGTCTTCCGCAACAACACCTATGTTGCAAGAAAAAAGAAGTCAAAAAACAATTTGTAAATATTTTCTGCACATCATCTATGCTGTAAAATTCATTCCGCAACAACGCCCATGTTGCAAAAATAATGAAGAAAAAATCTGCAACATCAACTATGTCGCAAAAGATTTCTGCAACATAAACTTTGTTGCAAAGGATTATGCAACATAACCCTTATTGCGATGATAAGGATAGTGCGGGATGCTAGATAGTTATAGATCTAACGGCCACCCAGCCGACTGATCTTTTAAATCCGACGGCCGATGCGTAGCATGGCTAAGAAGAAAAGGTAAGAAAACCAATCCAGTTGTAGTATCTTCGATAGATGATGTAGATGCATAAATAAGCGAAATATACACCACCAAGACCCAAAACGTCCCACAGATGATATAAATGCAAAAATAAAAATTAGGATTTTACTCTAGACGTAAAATACATCATCAAGTGATGCAAATATACATCACCAGCAGCGCCCGAGTGAAACACAGCTGCGCCGCGCGAACGGCCAGTTGACTCTGGAAACTTCATCCCCCTCCACGCGACTGCCCTACCTCCCGCCACACCCCCTCGCCGACAGATCCGGCCATCCCACCCCCGTCATTGGATTCGCCGCTTCCCCTTCACATACCGCACGCCTCGAAAATCGGTTGAATCAAAGTCGCGCCGCACAGGCTCCGCGAAGCTCTTACGGTCGTCTCCCTATGAATCCGCCGCGGAGTTAGATGCCGCACCTGCGTCGTCTCCCTGCGACTTCGCCGCGCGGTTAGACGCCGCACCCGCATGACCCCCATACCACCGAAGAAGGTTCCATGAGCAAGTCTGGCTTCTTTGGGGTGCAGACGAAGTTGTCCGCAAACTTTGGGGCCGAGTTCGAGTGCGAAGGTCATCTATACTTGCTCGGCACCTACAGGTACACCGGCGAGGCCGCATGTGCGTATGACGTCACCACGTGGCGTTTCTGCTGGTTGAGGCACGATCTCAACTTCCCGGAGATCGAAACCCAAGAGGATGGGGAGTTCCTCGGGGCGAAGAATTTTGCCATACATTCAATCGAGGAGACGAAAAAGAAGCCAGGGATTCACATTGCTCCCGGCGAGAGTGATGAAGCGGTGTTGTCGAGGTTCGCGCGGGAGTATTCGCAATATGTCTAGGACGAGAGGGAGTTCTATTGGAAGCGTGAGGTCGAGAAGAAGAAGAAGAAGGTGAAGAAGGAGGATGAAGTCGGCTCCTCGACGGTGATTCCCATAAAGTCTGACTCGTCGGACTAGGATGAGGAGGAGGACGAGAAGCTCAACGACCATGACGACCACATCATCGAGGCGTTCTTGGAGCGGTTTAAGAGCGACGATGAGTAATTTTATTTCTGATGTAGTTTAAGTAGACTCAGAGGAGGATTAGCTTGGTATGATCTAGTGATTTTTCTTATGTTTTATGAACCATGTGTTGCTTCAAATGAACGAACTATGTTTGAAATGATCTAGTAGTTCTAGTAGTTTTACATCATCTATTGGAGCACTAGTGTCCAATTTTAGGATGACCCCCTCGCGTCGCTCCCGCGAGCGACCGAGGGGGCGAACCTTAGGCGGCGGCGGGGATTTCCCTTCTCCTCATTCGATGTCGTGCGGCGCGGGACGGCGGCTTCGGCGACGGCATCATGCGGATCCAAGGCATGGCGGCGCAGCAGCTCCCGGCGGCGACGCGTGTCGTCGCGGGTGGAGATGGGCTGGGCATGGCGTGCCGGTCGGCTGGACGTGGCTAGAAGATGAAGGTGGGGCTGGGCGTGGCCGGTTGATAACCCACAAGTATAGGGGATCAGTTGTAGCCTTTCTCAATAAGTAAGAGTGTCAAACCCAACGAGGAGCTAAAGGTAGAACAAATATTCCCTCAAGTTCTATCGACCACCGATACAACTCTACGCATGCTTAACGTTCGCTTTACCTAGAACAAGTATGAAACTAGAAGTACTTTGTAGGTGTAACGGGATAGGTTTGCAAGATAATAAAGAACACATAAATAAAATCTAGGGGCTGTTTAGATGAAGAAACAACTAAGTTAGTCTTAGTAGAGAGCTTTTTGTCACAAGAAAGTTATTTGTCCCTAGGCAATCGATAACTAGACCGGTAATCATTATTGCAATTTTATATGAGGGAGAGGCATAAGCTAACATACTTTCTCTACTTGGATCATATGCACTTATGATTGGAACTCTAGCAAGCATCCGCAACTAGTAAAGATCATTAAGGTAAAACCCAACCATAGCATTATAAGGTATCAAGTCCTCTTTATTCCCATACGTAAACAACCTACTTACTCGGGTGTGTGCTTCTGTCACTCACGCCACCCACCATAAGCGAATCATGAACATATTGCCAACCCTACAGCGGGGATCCCTCATGCTTGCGCGACACGGAGAGCACCATAGGACAGCACCAATAATAAAACATGCAACTCAAACCAATCATGATCATCAATCAACCCATAGGACAAAACGGATCTACTCAAAATCATAGGATAGCCATACATCATTGGGAAATAATATATAGCGTTGAGCACCATGTTTAAGTAGATATTACAGCGGGGAGAAGAGGTGTTACACCGCTGCATAGAGGGGGAGAGAGTTGGTGATGACGGCGGCGAAGTTGTTGGTGTAGATCGCCGTCACGATGATGGCCCCGGCGGCGTTCCAGCGCCACCGAGAGAGAGGGGGAGAGAGCCCCCCTCCTTCTTCTTCTTCCTTGACCTCCCCCCTAGATGGGAGGAGGGTTTCCCCTCTGGTCCTTGACCTCCATGGCGGCGGAGGGGCGGGAGCCCCTCCGAGATTGGATCTCTCTCTCTGTTTCCTTCTGTTTCTGCGTTCCCAGATTCTGGCCTTTCACCGTTTCTTAAATTCCCGGAGATCCGTAACTCCGATTGGACTGAAATTTTAACACGATTTTTTATCCGGATATTAGATTTCTTGCGGCGAAAGAAGGGCACCAACTGCCTTACGGGGTGACCACAAGGGTCTAGGGCGTGCCCTACCCCCTGGGGCGCGCCCCTATGGCTTGTGGGCCCCTCGGGCATCGTCTCGCATTGATTCTTTTTCCCAAAAATCACATATATTCCAAAAAAATCTCCGTAAGTTTTTATCGCGTTTGGAATTCGTTTGGTATGGATATTCTGCGAAACAAAAAACATGCAACAAACAGGAACTGGCACTGGGCACTGGATCAATATGTTAGTCCCAAAAATAGTATAAAAAGTCGCCAAAAGTATATGAAAGTTGTAGAGTATTGGCATGAAACAATCAAAAAATATAGATACGACGGAGACGTATCAACATCCCCAAGCTTAATTCCCGCTCGTCCTCGAGTAGGTAAATGATAAAAAAGATAATTTTTGATGTGGAATGCTACCTAGCATAATCTTGATCATATAATCTAATCATGGCATGAATATTAAGACACGAGTGATTCAAAGCAATAGTCTATCATTTGACATTAAGACAATAATACTTCAAGCATACTAATAAAGCAATCATGTCTTCTCAAAATATCATCGCTAAAAGAAAGTTATCCCTACAAAATCATATAGTTTGGCTTTGCTCCATCTTCATCACACAAAGTATTAAATCATGCACAACCCCGGTTTTAGCCAGGCAATTGTTTCATACTTTAGTATTCTCAAAAAAATTCAACTTTCACGCAATACATGAGTGTGAGCCATGGATATAGCACTATAGGTGGAATAGAATATGGTGGAGGTTGTGGAGAAGACAAAAAGAAGGAGATAGTCTCACATCAACTAGGCAAATTAATGGGCTATGGAGATGCCCATCAATCGATATCGATGCAAGTGAGTAGGGATTGCCATGCAACGGATGCACTAGAGCTATAAGTGTATGAAAGCTCAAACTGAAAAACTAAGTGGGTGTGCATCCAACTTGCTTGCTCACGAAGACCTAGGGCAATTTGAGGAAGGCCATCATTGGAATATACAAGCCAAGTTCTATAATGAAAAATTCCCACTAGTATATGAAAGTGACAATATAGGAGACTCTCTATCATGAAGATCATGGTGCTACTTTGAAGCACAAGTGTGGAAAAAGGAATAGTAGCATTGCCCCTTCTCTCTTTTCTCTCATTTTTTTTGTTTTTTTTTGTTTTTTTGGTGGGATTCTTTGGCCTCTTTTATTTATTTGTAAAGTCCGGAGACTCATCCCAACTTGTGAGGGAATCATAGCTTCCATCATCCTTTCCTCACATGGGACAATGCTCTAATAATGATGATCATCACACTTTTATTTACTTACAACTCAAGAATTACAACTCGATACTAGAACAAAATATGACTCTATATGAATGCCTCCGGCAGTGTACCGGGATGTGCAATGATCTAGCGTAGCAATGGCATAAAAAAACGGACAAGTCATGAAAACATCATGCTAGCTATCTTACGATCATGCAAAGCAATATGACAATGATGGTGCGTGTCATAATAAACGGAACGGTGGAAGTTGCATGGCAATATATCTCGGAATGGCTATGGAAATGCCATAATAGGTAGGTATGTTGGCTGTTTTGCGGAAGGGATTATGGTGGGTTTAATGCACCGGCGAAAGTTGCGCGGTACTAGAGAGGCTAGCAAAGGTGGAAGGGTGAGAGTGCGTATAATCCATGGACTCAACATTAGTCATAAAAAACTCACATACTTATTGCAAAAATTTATTAGTCATTGAAACAAAGTACTACACGCATGCTCCTAGGGGAAGGGTTGGTAGGAGTTAACCATCGCGCGATCCCGACCTCCACACAAAGGATGACAATCAATAAATAAATCATGCTCCGACTTCTTCACATAACGGTTCACCATACGTGCATGCTACGGGAATCACAAACTTTAACACAAATATTTCTACCAATCCACAATTACTCACTAGCATGACTCTAATATCACCATCTTTATATCGCAAAACTATTGCAAGGAATCAAACATATCATATTCAGTGATCTACAAGTTTTATGTAGGATTTTATGACTAACCATGTGAATGACCAACTCCTGTTAACTCTCTAAATAGATATAAGTGAAGCATGAGAGTTTAATTCTTTCTACAAAATATATGCCCACGCTCTAAAAAATATAAGTGAAGCAAAAGAGCATTCTACAAATGGCGGTTTTCTATGTGTAGAGAAACAGGCAATCCAAACTTCAAATGATATAAGTGAAGCACATGAAGCATTCTATAAAGCCATACTCAAAAGATATAAGTGAGGTGCAAAGAGCCTTCTATAAATCAACCAAGAAATTTCTCATACCAGCATGGTGCATTATTAAAAGAAAAATAAAAAGCACACGACGCTCCAAGATTTACGCATATCATGTGACGAATAAAAATATAGCTCCAAGTAAAATTACCGATGGTTGTTAGAAGAAAGAGGGGATGCCTTCCGGGGCATCCCCAAGCTTAGTTTCTTGGGAGTCCTTGAATATTACCTTGAGGTGCCTCGGGCATCCCCAAGCTTAGTCTCTTTTCCACTCCTTATTCCTTCATCCATCGTGATCTCACCCAAAACTTGAAAACTTCAATCACACAAAACTTAACAAAACCCTCGTGAGATCCGTTAGTATAATAAAGCAAATTACCACTTTAAGTACTGTTGCAAACCCATTCACATTTTATTTTTGCATTGTAGCTACTGTATTATAACTTCTTTATGGCTTATACCACCGATAAAATCGATAGTTTCATCAAAACTAGCAAAACAATGCATCAAAAACAGAATCTTTCTTAAACAGGACAGTATGTAGCAATCTGAACATTTACTATATTTATGTAACTCTAAAAATTCTGAAACATTAGGAAAAAATAAATAATTTGCATAGCAGTACTGTGTAAAAATTTCAGAAACTTTTGACATTCCAGTAAAAAATGTAAATTCACGCACTACAGCCAAAGTTTCTGTTTTGCACTGCACACACCAAACAAGCAATCTAATCATCCTAAAGGCAAATCTTGGCACATTATTTTTATAATACAATGGATTTATACAAGGGCATAATTATTTTTGTTGAAAAGTTTCTGTAATTAAGATTCACAAGGTTTCCATGGGCATGAACAAAGTTCAAGGCATGCTCCCATTTTAACAATGCTCATCTCTCTCACTTTCACTTTTCTTTTTGAAAAAGTTTTAGGTTCCCCTCTTTATTTTTTTGTTTTTTAAACTATATAAAAGCACACAACAGAATAAAATGACTCTCTAAAACTTCTGGGTTGTCTCCCTGGCAGCGCTTTCTTTAAAGCCATTAAGCTAGGCATATAGTGCTCAAGTAATGGATCCACCCGGATCCCAAGGTATATCAAAGCCAATTTTAATTAACAATGATTTGTAATTTAGTAGTGAGCACAAATTAACATATATCATGCAACAACGAAGTCTAACTCTCTTCCTATGCATCGGCATGTCATAAAAGAACAATTCATGCACACAAAGTAAAGGCCAATACATAGCATAAGCAGTTTCTTGCAATTTTATCATATTGGAAACATAGAGAGGTGGAGATGTAGTTCCTCTCTCATAATAATTGCAAGTAGGAGCAGCAAGCACATACATATTATATCTATCAAAATCATCATGTGTAATAGTAAAAGGCAACCCATCTATATAATCCTTAATAAGTGCAAACTTCTCCGATATAGTGTAGTTGGGAGAATTCAAAAAGATAATAGGACTATCATGTGTGGGTGCAATAGCAATAATTTCACGTTTAACATAAGGAACTATAGCAAGTTCATCTCCATAAGCATCATGCATATTGGCATCATGGCCACAAGCATAGCAAGCATCAAGTTCATCAAAAAGGGATATTTCAAATGAATCCAAGGGATCATAGCAATCAACATAGCATTCATCCTTCGGTAAGCACGAAGGGAAATTAAACAATGTATGAGTTGAAGAGTTACTCTCATTAGAAGGTGGGCACGGGTAGCTAATCCGCTCTTCCTCCTTTTGTTCTCCGCTCTCCTCGTCATCTTTTTCATCTAATGAGCTCATAGTGTCAGGAATTTCTTCTTCCATAGATTCCTGCAAAATATTAGTCTCTTCTTGGACAGCGGAGACTTTCTCAATAAAAGCATTAATACCGGCATTATATTTATAATTCTCATAGCAATATCGAAGTATAGCAAGATTTTCAGATCTGTAAACAACATCATCATAATTTTCATACTCCTCAAACAAACATTTAATTTCACAAGCACCCATAAAAGCAACGAATTCTTCTATTCGTTCCACATCATAGTAATCATATATACCATTAGCATAAGAAGCCAAGGTTTCATTATCATTAAATTTACATGAAAAGGGAAGGTGTGGAGCCTTCATCCTAGAGCAACAAGTATAATCATATCTCAAGCATAAATTCCGAGCATACCAATGTAACATATGAATTTGATCCCATAACAGTTTCCATTTTTTAGTCAAGCAATAATCCCTAAAGTATTTACGTTGATCCAACGTGTGTCCCATTATATAATTGAATGGGGTTTTCTCAGGATTATTAAAGTAGTGCATAATATTTTCCACATAACGAGCATCGAGGGTTTTAGGAGGTTCCCCATCTCCATGAGTAGCAAGTACACCTATTTTTTTTGGTATTTCGTGTTCCATATCCATAGCTAAAGATAGAGAACAACTTAGAACAGCAAATAAAATCTACTTAGTGATGAAGCAAACAAGCACACACGAGAATATTCACCCCACGCTATTGCTCCCCGGCAACGACGCCAGAAAAAGGTCTTGATAACCCACAATTATAGGGGATCAGTTGTAGCCTTTCTTGATAGGTAAGAGTGTCGAACCCAACGAGGAGCTAAAGGTAGAACAAATATTCCCTCAAGTTCTATCGACCATCGATACAACTCTACGCATGCTTAACGTTCGCTTTACCTAGAACAAGTATGAAACTAGAAGTACTTTGTAGGTGTAACAGGATAGGTTTGCAAGATAATAAAGAACACGTAAATAAAATCTAGGGGCTGTTTAGATGAAGAAACAACTAAGTTAGTCTTAGTAGAGAGCTTTTTGTCACAAGAAAGTTATTTGTCCCTAGGCAATCGATAACTAGACCGGTAATCATTATTGCAATTTTATATGAGGGAGAGGCATAAGCTAACATACTTTCTCTACTTGGATCATATGCACTTATGATTGGAACTCTAGCAAGCAACCGCAACTACTAAAGATCATTAAGGTAAAACCCAACCGTAGCATTATAAGGTATCAAGTCCTCTTTATTCCCATACGTAAACAACCTACTTACTCGGGTGTGTGCTTCTGTCACTCACGCCACCCACCATATGCGAATCATGAACATATTGCCAACCCTACAGCGGGGATCCCTCACGCTTGCACGACACGGAGAGCACCATAGGACAGCACCAATAATAAAACATGCAACTCAAACCAATCATGATCATCAATCAACCCATAGGACAAAACGGATCTACTCAAACATCATAGGATAGCCATACATCATTGGGAAATAATATATAGCGTTGAGCACCATGTTTAAGTAGAGATTACAGCGAGGAGAAGAGGTGTTACACCGCTGCATAGAGGGGGAGAGAGTTGGTGATGACGGCGGCGAAGTTGTTGGTGTAGATCGCCGTCACGATGATGGCCCCGGCGGCGTTCCGGCGCCACCGGGAGAGAGGGGGAGAGAGCCCCCCTCCTTGTTCTTCTTCCTTGACCTCCCCCCTAGATGGGAGGAGGGTTTCCCCTCTGGTCCTTGACCTCCATGGCGGCGGAGGGGCGGGAGCCCCTCCGAGATTGGATCTCTCTCTCTGTTTCCTTCTGTTTTTGCGTTCCTTGATTCTGGCCTTTCACCGTTTCTTAAATTCCTAGAGATCCGTAACTCCGATTGGGCTGAAATTTTAACACGATTTTTACCTAGATATTATCTTTCTCGCGGCGAAAGAAGGGAACCAACCGCCTTACGGGGTGACCACAAGGGTCCAGGGCGCGCCCTACCCCCGGGGCGCGCCCCTATGGCTTGTGGGCCCCTCGGGCATCGTCTCGCGTTGATTCTTTTTCCCAAAAATCACATATATTACAAAAAAATCTCCGTAAGTTTTTATCACGTTTGGACTTCGTTTGGTATGGATATTCTGTGAAACAAAAAACATGCAACAAACAGGAACTGGCACTGGGCACTGGATCAATATGTTAGTCCCAAAAATAGTATAAAAAGTTGCCAAAAGTATATGAAAGTTGTAGAATATTGGCATGAAACAATCAAAAATTATAGATACGACGGAGACGTATCACCGGTGCCGGTGGCGGCGGCGGCGTTCAGCCCGGATCCGGTCTTGGCGGTGGCGACGGCGACGGCTGACCCGGATCCGACCATGGTGGTGGCGGCGTCCCCTCCGCCGGGGATGACGGGCCAGGTGGTGGGTCCTTGTGGCGGCACCGGGGACGGCGGATCTTGGGATCCCGTGTCCGGGCTCGTCGCAGGATTCGGTACTAGCTGTGTGTCGGGAGACATAGTTGCCGGTGAAAACCAAGCCGACGGCGAGCGATGGCGGCGTTCTACGTCTTTACCTTGATGAAGGCACTGCTCTGGGGGAAACCCTAGGATCTAGTCTTCCAGATCGGACGATGACGGCACTGTAGTGGCGTTTCTCTCTTGGGAGCATCGTGTGTGGAGCAGTGCTGGTGCTCAGAGGCAGGAGGTGGAGCGGCTTCGTCTTGCACGTAGCTTCGGTGGAGATGTCAAGTCATGCATGGCCGACAGGTGCTACGCTTTGTCATGCTTGGTCGGCAGGTGCTACGCACGACAGATCTTCCTGAGACTTCAAACTATGTCGGCTGGTGGTACTTGGCGGCATGGGGCTGAGGTGTACCGGCGGCGACCGCGACGTGCTCAACAGTTCGCGCGCAGGGTGGTGGTGTCGTTGGGCGCCGTGGTGGCGTTGACAGCAGCTAGACCAGGCAAGGATGATGCGTCAGTACAGCTCTGAAGATGGAGTAGTGGCAGTTGGCGGCGGCGGCCTCTAAGAGAGCGCCGGACCGGTGGGTGCCCCATACCCGGCAAGTGGGTTGGTTGGGGCCTCAGGTCTTAGATGTTAGGCTTGTCTGCGAGGTTTGTGGTATTAGGCCCGGACCATCAACATCCCTTCATCAGATGGATAGGAGTAGCGACAGTTGTCGCCTAGACGGTGGCTTCAGACTTATTGCTGTATTTCTTTGTAAGGTCTTTTGTGAATAATTAATAAAATGGCTGCATGCATCGTCCAGATGCAGAGGCCGGGGGCGATCCTCCTTCTCTAAAAAAAAGTGTCCTATCTATACCTACTTACTAATAAAGCAAGGTGATATTCTTGGTTTCGTCCCGCTTGATGATTTTATATTTATAATCTATATATGCGAGGTGGTACTAATTCAAGGACCTATTTTTGGTTTCTTCCGCTTGGCTGGGCTGAGTCTGCCTACGTACACTGTTCGATTGGGCCTCAACCTGGGCCTGCGTTACCCTTAAATAAAAACTTTTTTTCTTTCACTCGGTCGTTTGTGTTTCACCTATCTCTACCTAGGCTATTGTTTCTGCCCGTCCGTCGTTATTAGTCGCTAAAAACGTTTCACCGTAAGAAGCTCGGTTGGTCTTAGTCTAACGAGACAGGCAAGTGGGCTTTTTAATGGAATTTCTTTTCTGAGCCGCTACATGAGTTGGTTTGCCCGAATCATGTGCACGCGAGGCTGCTTGGATCGATCTCACAGCCTCCAGTTCTGTCCCACCTCACTTGTGTACATCTATTACTACCACTTAATAAACCTATGTGGGCTTTTGATCAACAAGCGGCCTCGGAAATCAACAAGCAGACATGGGTACCCCAAGGGGAGGAAGCGACGAGAATCAACTGAAAGCCTTGAATCAATGAGGGGTCAACAGACCAGTCAGTTTATCAACAATCGAAAGGAGGACAATCAGAAAGGGAAGTGTCAACAGACCATTATTGTCAGAAATTGACACTGGAAAATGGGAAGGAACCGGCAGGCTCACAGCGCGTCCTTGCGTCCCCGTCACACCGGCCCCGAAGCCCCGTGCACCACCTGGAGGGGCTCCACCACCATAGCACGGGGACTCCGCCCCAGCCCCAGTGCGCGCCGCTCAACCAATGCTAACTCCCTCTGTAGAGGAGCCCGGTGGTGCGGGGATCCCGGCGGAGTTAGCGAGGTAGTGTAGCGTGTGCCATGGCTTGTGGTGCGGGGAGGGGGAGAGAGGAAGCCGGATCTCGACCGGCGTTGGGCGCAGCCGGCACCTGCGTTGTGTCCCGGGAGGATGTGGTGAATCTCTGAGGAGAGAGCCTCGCAAAAGAAAAAGGATAAGGCTGCGAGCGAGGAGATCCAGGCTGGAGGGAGCGCTAGCGACACGTCTTGGTTTCTTCTAGACGAGATGATGCATTAGTTTGCTAGCGTGCACGCATGTTTTTTTCCTTCTTTTTGGGCGGATCGTGCATGCGTGTTGACAAGTTCTTTTTCTTGCTTTCATTCAAAAAAAAAAGTTCTTCCTTTGCTTTTAATAGTTTGGATTCTTTCATACCGATACAAATTTCGGAGTCCATCACGCGAACGTGTTAGTTTGCACACATGTTGGGAATAAACAGTCGACTTCTGGAACGTCCACTGGATACATGAGGCTGGCCCCCTCCCCCGTACCCCCCCGCGTCGCCTCCTCGAGCGGGGCGACCAGGGCGGCCTTTCCTCCCCTTGCCGTCTAGAGCGTCACCCCCCCTCTTCCCTCCCGTCATTGCCGACGGCTACCGCGGCCGGGCGTTTCCTCTTCCCGTCGCGGATCCCGGCTCTGGCGGGCGTGCTTGGGCGGACGGCGCTCCGGTGAAGACCAGACGATGGCGCGGACCCTTGCCGGGTGGTCGGCGAAGTATAGTACACTTTTATTGCTTGATGTCGGTAACTCAAAATAATCAATATGTGTTTTCGCCTCATTACTTGGCTAGGATTCACGTCGAAAGTTTTAAACTACCCCCCTCCCCACAAAGAATGGTATTGTTAATTGATCCACCCTATACACTTAATTATCCATTTGGTTCATTTAGCTGCATAGTCGTCTACGATTTGATTTATCGCAGTTGTTGTTTACCGAAAAAAGCTTTTGCCCCGTTTTATATATAAAGCAAGGATCATCAACAACCTGATACAAACACATACCACCACAACACACACACACCCAAGCAGGATACATAGGCGCTGAGCGCAGCAACACCATCCCTAGCACTATAAGAGCAACCAGGGGCTTCGACCGTGAACACGCCACCACGAAGAGGTGAAGCCGCATACGACGAACCATGGGCTCCAAGGCGATGCCTTCAAGAAGGTTACGACACCAGAGCGCCGTCAATGCCCGATCCAAGGATTAGAGTTTCCCCTGGAGCAACACAAAGTGCAATAAGAGTCGCGACGACGCCACGAGCTTCGCCGCCGCCAGTCCGTCCGAAGATAGAACAGGTTTTTACCCCGGCGAACACTCACCACCACCGAACACCACACCCCGGCCAACACTCACCACCACCGAATGCCACACTCGCAGTTGTTGTTTAATCAATAGCGTAGCATGGGACATGTGCGTGTGGTTTTTTCTCCCGTTGCAACGTACGGGCAATTTTCCTAGTTTTATATCATCTGTTGAAGTTGGCTGTTTTTGGTGACGGAAAAAAAAACATTTTTCAATGATATTTTTTTTTACTCATATCACTTTTAGGTGATGTAAAATACCCCATCTATTGAAGATACTCCTAGAGTGTTACAAAATAAATGTACACCTTAAACACCAATCGTACACAAGAAACAAAATTGAATACTCACAGCTAGCCCACCTAGCCATCGCTCCAAAGAAGATGTCTCAATCTCCCGCAAGAGCTATATATCGCTTATATAGAGTATAACTCCCGTCTCGCCTGAAAGATTTCTTCCCTCGCGTTGCCGCTGGGCGGACCCATTTGTCTTTTTTTTTTTGAGGATGACTATCAAACACTCCAAACTTCACATGGACTGTTCAAATAGCATCAGGGAGCAGAGTTGCTCCGGCACATTCGCTACAATCAGCGAATCCTCTTTCTGTTTGGCTCTGGCGGCCAAAGCGTGAGCCAACTTGTTTTTCCCACGTGGGATGTGCTTGACCGTAGCAATACTGAATCCCATCAGGGCATGCTTGATTTCACTGACAACTGAGAAGCATTCAGATTGGTTTTGGTTTCCGTTCTCCAGCTCTTTTGCAATCATAGCATTATCAGTTTCAATGATAAGAGGGCCATTGGTGCGTCCAATCCGAGCGGGGGCTCCAATCCTCACTTCACGCACTCGGAATGGGATGGCATGGGATCCGAATCCCGTGAGCTATTCAAGGAGAATGCCCCGTTGGACAAGTCTCAAAAGGGCGCGGCTGGAGCTAAGGAGCTGGCGGCGGCGGCGGCCGCGAATGCCTCTATCCTGACGGGCACGCCGGCCTCTGGTGTCTGTTCCAACCTTCCGATCCGCCCAGGCTCTCCTTCACTCTCTGGCATTGAGGACCTCCCCGTCTCCCCTCCTCGTGGCTCTGGTGGCCCCGCCTCCAAGCGGAAGTCGTCCGTTCGGAAGTTCTCGGCCCGGAGCCGGGCGTCGACGGGCACCAAGCAGTCCACGATGGGGCTCTGTCGTCGTCTGGAGGCCCACTTGGGTGATGCTTCTGCTCCGTCTTCCCCTCCTCTGGTGGCTCGCGCCACGCCTATCCGGTCCCCGTCCTCCACTGCTCGCAAGAGTGGCCGGGTCCACGACAGCGGGGAGCGGGTTGCTGACAAGGCGGCGCGTCGGGCGTCGGCTCGTGACCTTCCTGCCTCAGGTACCTCCCCCCTCTACCCCGCTCGTTAATGTTGCTTCTCCTGTATCCCCGGTTAGATTGGTGCTTCCCTCCTACTCGGATGATTATTTGACGAAGGTGCTCTCGGATGTGGGTATAGCCTTTGATTGTGGTGCTGGGTCCCCTTCTGCCATTCTTGCTCTGGTTAGGGCCAATGAGGTGGCCCAAGCCGCCATTGCCAAAGCTAAGGAGCTTGCAGCGCCCCCGCCCATTCCTTCGGAAGTGGCCGAAGGAGGTTCTGTGGAGGCTGGTACGGTCCATGCGCCTCCGGTTTCAGTTAGAACGGGTGCGACCAAACGTTCTAAATCCTGCATGGCCCCCTGCAGGTCGAGTCTCCGCATAAAAAATCTATCATTTAATTGAGAGCCTTATTTTGGAATGTTAGGGGTTTTGGCGCTCGGGGGCGTCGAGATCAGCTTAGAGACGTGGTTAGAGGAGACAATATTGACTTAATAGGCTTAGTTGAGACTTTCAGAAGCTCTTTCTCTCCCAATGAACTCTTCGCAGTTGCGGGAGCTGACATATTTGATTGGAATTTCCTTCCCTCCTCTGGTCATTCTGGTGGCATCCTCATTGGCTATAAACGGGATGTTTTTGATTTCGTGGCTTTTGACCACGGTATTTTTTGGGCTAGCATTGTTGTGCACCATCGCCACTTGAATGCTCTTTGGGAGGCCATGGTAGTTTATGGTCCGGCTGATCACTCTCTCTCTCCTCTCTTTCTTGACGAGATCACTTCTAAAATTGAGTCGTGCTCTATTCCCCTCCTAATTGGTGGGGATTTCAACTTGCTTCGCTCGCCGGCAGATAAGAATACTACCAACTTCTCCTGGCCCCTTGCTGACGCCTTTAACGATTTCATTAGTAACTGTGCCCTACGTGAGATCCTTTGGATGGGCTCTCGATTCACCTGGACGAACCATCAAATATACCCCATCCGTTCGGTCCTCGATCGTGTCTTCGTCTGCCCTAATTGGGACACTCTGTTCCCTCTTGCTCTACTCAAAGCCAAGCCCATTGTGGGCTCTGATCATGCTCCTCTTATCCTTGACGCTGGGCTCCAAAACCCTTCTAATCCTCCCCATTTCCAATTCGACCCGTCTTGGTTGCTGATAGATGGCTTTTGCGATTTGCTTTCTTCCAAGATCTCGGCCTTGCTTTCCGCGGAGCGCCGTTCTTTCGGGCCGATGGATGACTGGCATCACTGTTCCTACTCTCTCCGCAAGTTTCTTCGTGGCTGGGCCCGCAACCACGCGGCAGAGGAGCGGAGGGATAAAGCCACCCTTACGAACCAAATTAGCTCCTTGGATGTGGCCGCTGATGGGTCGGGTCTCACGGACCAGGAGTGGGCGTCGCGCTTCTCTCTTGAGGAGGCTCTGGTGCAGTTGCACCGTCAGTCTGAGATTTATTGGCGCCAAAGAGGCACTGTGAACTGGCTGCTAAAGGGGGATTCCCCCACTGCTTATTTCTTTGCCATTGCTAATGGGAGGCGTAGACGTTGCACGATCGATAGTCTTCTTATCAATGGGGTCAGGACCACGGATCAGACCCTCATCATGGCTCACGTGATGGACTTCTTCTCCTCACTCCTCTCGGCCAAACCAGACCCTGGTTTTATGATCGCCCCCTCCTTCTGGAATGACTGTGATAAGGTCTCTGCTGAGGAAAATGAAGCCTTAATGCTTCCCCTTTCCGAGGTGGAGATCCTGTTCTCTATCAATAAGGCCAACGTTAATTTGGCATCTGGGCCGGATGGCTTCTCCATTCCCTTCTTTAGGAAATTCTGGCCCCAACTACGTGCCCTTGTCTGTGCAGTGATCCAAGGATTCTGTTTGGGTACGGTTGACATCTCTAGGCTTAATTATGCTGTCATCACCCTCATTCCGAAAGTAAAGGGTGCGGACCTGATCTCGCAATTCAGGCCTATTGCCCTTATTAACAATTTTGCGAAGTTCCCAGCCAAAGGCTATGCTTCTCATCTCACTCCGGTTGCTCATCGCACTCTCTCCCCCTACCAGTCTACCTTTGTTAAAGGGCGATTCATCCTGGACGGGGTTCTATGTCTCCATGAAATTATCCATGACATTCGTAAGAAAGGCAGCAGGGCTGTCATTCTTAAGTTGGATTTTGAGAAAGCCTATGACTCAGTTAGCTGGAAATTTTTACGACAGGTCCTCTTGGCAAAAGGTTTTGATGGAGCCTTCGTGCATAGGGTCATGCAGTTGGTGTCGAGTGGACACACTGCGGTGTCGGTGAATGGTAGGGTGAGCAACTTCTTCCGTAACTCCAGAGGCCTCAGGCAGGGTGACCCATCCTCTCTTATCCTGTTTAATTTTGTTGCGAATGCGTTCTCCAATATCCTGTCTAGAGCCACAGCGGCTGGGCACATCTCCCCGGTCAGCTCTCACCTCATTCCGGAGGGTATCACTCACCTCCAATACGCGGATGACACAATTATTATGGTTGAGTTAAATGATGCCTGCTTATCCCACCTTAAGTTTCTGTTGCTCTGTTTTGAGGCCTTGTCCGGGCTTAAGATTAATTTTGCAAAAAGTGAAGTGATCGTCACTGGGGTGACGGATGCAGAGGTGTTGCACGTCTCTC
This sequence comes from Elymus sibiricus, assembly GCA_039707655.1. Classification (NCBI taxonomy): domain Eukaryota; kingdom Viridiplantae; phylum Streptophyta; class Magnoliopsida; order Poales; family Poaceae; genus Elymus; species Elymus sibiricus. The sequence goes on from CM077665.1 coordinate 62,990,333, forward strand.
AATTACTAAATTGTTCTCTTGGCTCCTTCCCCCTTAAATATCTTGGGCTACCTATCTCTTCTGACAAGCTTCTGGCTAAGGACTTTGCACCTACGGTTGCCAAAGTAGGCAATCGTGTCATGCCTTGGAGGGGCAGATACAACACCCAGGTTGGCAAGGTTCCCCTTATCAATGCATGTCTGTCCTCCCTACCCATGTTTCTGATGCGGTTCTATCTTCTCACTAACGGCACTCATGCTGGGTTTGACAAGCACAGGGGTGCATTCTACTGGAATGCGGCTGATAATAAATGCAAGTACAGACTGGTGAAATGGGATCACATTTGCCGGCCCAAGATCCTTGGGGGCTGGGTATTATTAACACCTTGGTTATGAACAAATGCTTGATCATTAAGTGGTGGTGGAAGATCATGACCAACTAGGATAACCCACTCTGGTTTAATACTCTCAAAGCAAAATACTTCCCTACTTCCAGCCCTATGTTTGCCTCAGCTGTGGGCTCGTCTCAGTTCTGGAAAGATCTTGTTAAACTCCGACCAGTGTTCAAATCCCTCGTCAAATTTGTGGTTCATAATGGTAGGTCCACGCGTTTCTGGCTTGACTGGTGGTGCGGTCCGGCCCCATTGGCAGTTTCCTTCCCGGCTCTTTTTTCTTATTGCCCAAATCCCGAGATCTCTATCTCTGAGCTCTCTGATAATAATTGGGACCTGGAGTTTCGCCGATCTCTGTCTCCTGAAGAGTTGGTTGATTGGCAGCATCTTATTTCCCTCTTCCCTGTGCTCTCGGAGGAGGATGATTCGGTGACTTGGCCCCATTCTGCTTCTGGGCGCTTCTCTGTGAAATCACTCTACGCCAAGCTTATTTCTGGTTCGAATACTACCAAGTTCAAGGTGATTTGGCGAGCCCGCATCCCTCCTAAGATTAAGGTCTTTTTGTGGCAAGCTTTCCGAGGGCGGCTGTGACACCCTGATTTTTGACAACTTTTTCTTTTCAAAATCTTTTGAGTTTTATTTGCAAACTTGGTTGATTTTCAAACCTTTTCAATTGATTTGAATCTGTGAGTCTTTGCATCTTTTCCCAAGTAACCCAAAACCCTCATCACGTTGCCAAAACCTTTCTAAACCTCTCTTGGATCAATTTCCAATATTAAATCTTTTCCAATAAACTATTGTCTTTATTTGGGAAATTATGTCACCACTATGGGTTGTGAAGCAACCTATAGTTTGGATGATCAATAAGTTCCCAAACTTTTTCCTCATCTTCTCATCATCATATGATTCCATAATCTCCAAATATATTCCATTGCCCAATGCAAAGTTTGGGCCAGAATAATTATTTCATTTCTGGTCAGAATTTGTGCATTGTGAAGCAACCCCATTTTTCCTATCTCAGAAAATTCTCAATAAATTCCCCAAGCTCCTAGGGATCCTATATAGCCTCAATATCCAAAAACATCATCTGGTCCAGTACAATTTTTGAGCAGCAGGACCCTGTGAAGTTTCTGCTTATTTTGAACCTTTGTGAAGGAAGTACAAGCTAGGGGTGCACAATTGATCTACAACTTTTATGGCATATGTGCACTACCAAATAACTTCCCTCCACCAAGTTTCATCATTAGCAGAGCATCCATGTGAGTGCCACAAGCTCATCTAGATTCTGGACCAGAATGGTGGTTTTCAAAGGAACCATATTCATTTCTTCTTCAAACCTTCTCAAACTTTGCCAGCCTGTAGTCCTTCCAACCTAGATGAATCTAGACATCTCCATTGGCCCTACCTCTCTCCCATTACCTCTCCAGAACCTCCCCAAGTTGGCAGTCAGGAACTGTTGGTGAAGCTACCTCTCATCTCAGTGGCTTACTGGGCAAGCCAGTGCCACGAGGAGGTTCCAGAGTGCAAGGACAGCACTCCAGGCACAGCCCGGCAGGCCAGCTCACGCCGCGTGTGCCCGTGCACATGGTGACCGCGTAGCCAGCCTGCCAAAACCGCGGTCTGGGCGCCGGCAGGTTTGGGTCTCGTCGGAGGTTGACGACCGCGTGGCCGTACCTTGTCCAAGCGTGCCGACATCGTCGTTGCCCTCCACCTGGACCCTCCAGACCCTTCTCCCTCGCCGAAATCGCCCTCGGCGGCCGCCACGCCGCTCGGGAACTGTGGCGCCCGTGCGGCCACAGTGGGTGAGCGGGTCGTCGTCTTCCTCGCGAGCCGTCGCTTCACCATTCAATGCCTCTGCCCTCTTCCGTCTCGTCGCTGCTCCCGGACAGCCAGCTAGCCGTCATTGCCCCGGCGACGTGGCCACAGCTCCGGCCGCTCTAGAGAGCTCGGCCGCCTTCGCCCCCGCCTATTTAAGGCTGCGCCCAGCCTCTCTGAGCTCCTCACCTCTTATCCTCCACCTGCAATCGGCCTCCTGAGGAGCGAGCCACGGTCGAGAGGCCCTCTGGCCTCAAAATCTCACCGGAGCTCCGCTGCTTGTAGCCACCTTGCCTCCAGCATCTTCCCTCCACCTTGAGCCCCAATTAACCTCACCCTCGAGCTCAGGGCATTCCCCTGGTGCTCCTCGACCTCCTGCCTAAGCCAACCATCGCCGGAATAGCCTCCTCCGACGACCACCCGAACGCCGCCGCCGCCGGAGAGGAAGGGGACGACGTCGTCCGACCATCTTTCGTCACGCTGCAGGTACGTGTGTGTTCGTCTTCGAGCGCCCGATCCATTCCCCTCAACTCCGAGCGCCGCCGTCGTCTCTATCGCCGGCGACCGTCGTCGGAGCTCCGCCCCGTCTCGGTCCCTCCTCTCCCTCTCTGTTTTAAACCAAACCAGCCCCACCTGCCAGCGGCTCAGGCCCGCGCCCGAAGCGGTATAAGTGGAGGCGCCCCTCCACTTTACACCTTCGACGTGGACCGCTGGAGGTTTTCTGATTTTTTCTGAGTTTTATTTATTTAACAGATTTTGACCAGAACTTTGACCTTGAATAACTTTTTATCTATAGCTCCAATTCAATTGATTCTTTTTGCATTGAGTTGGTATTGAACCCCTTTAGTTGCTGACAAATTTTGGTATTTTTCCAATACTCACAGAATTTCTGGTTAACAAAAAGGTATTATGTGACATTTTCCTTTGCATTTTAAAAATAATTTCAGAAGGAAACTTTGGTGACTTTGAAGACCAGGAGTGTTTGAACCACCCAACAGAGCAAGGCAAGCCATGATACCCATTTTATGTAGCATTTACATAGCATTGCATATTTTCATGCATTATGCTTACTTATTTGCTATAGGTTAATTTATAATAATTAATTTAAAAGCTTAGTTGCTTATTATGATGAACCACTATATTTGAGATAAACTTAGTGGTTGATCTTGAGTCACCTGTCCGGGCTTAACCGTGCAACCACATTTGCCGGTATGGGACGGCCTTGACTTGGTCTGATTGCGTGCTCTTTCACCGGTACCTCCAAAGAGGGAGGGTTATGCACGCGCGCTACCCTGATCAGGTAGGCAGTGATAACCCTGTGAGCCAGTTGAGTATTGTGCCGGCGTCCCCGTTTGGGACAGTTTAGTTTGGCCACGACGGTGGCAGGTGTCATGAGGACACAGGGTAACCCAGGGCAGGACTCCGGGGGAGGATGAATGCCGATGGTACGATGGAAGATTCACGGGTCAGGCAGGTTTCGTTGGAGCAACGCTGGTCCACCCGAATGGGATTACGAGGCCAGGTGCTTCATGGTGTGGGTAAAGTGCGCAACCTCTGCAGAGTGTCAAATCTATTCGAATAGCCGCGTCCACGGAATTGGACAGCCCATCCAGACCTCAGTAGGTGGTCAACCGTAACCATGTTAGTAATGATGGAAGAACTCTTCATATGATCGGAGGTACTCGATGAGTATTCCGAGGGTTGTGGGACAACCCGGATGAGAGTAAGTTGATAACTGGTACAGTAAGTGAATTGCTTAAGCATTTAATACGTTGATTGCCATGCTATTGTTTGCTGCATTACTTGGTTGTCGTGAGCTTGCGAGTACATTCAAAGTACTCACCTGGCGTATCATGCCAGATGCAAGAGAAGCCGAGGACGGAGGTCCTGATGGTTTGTGCTACGCTAACTAGGATGTGTCCACAGCAGTGTCCCTGTGGATGGAGTTGCCGCTATGATCCGCTACGCCGTAGAAGTACCTAGTAGATCCGAGGCCCTGCTATGTGCCATAAATAATGTAGATACTGTCATAGCACCGAGTGTGCCTTTGCCTCGCTAGCATTGTAAAATATGAGCTTGTACTCGATATCTATCAATAAAGTCAGTTCAGTTCTGTTCCAAGTTGTTGTGTGTTTCCAGAGGACATGATCTCTGGGCTGGAAACACTGATAATCCGGTTCGTTGAGCCGGGGTGCCACATCGGCTCCCGTCGGCGGACCAGATTCATAAACGCAATGGTCCGGGCTCTGAGAGTTGCGCCTTATGTGGTCAAAGGGAGGACACGGATCATATCTTCTTCAATTGTGTCCTGGCCAAACTTTTTTGGTGCTATATTAGATCTTGGCTTCATGTCTCTTGGAGGCCTGCCTCCTTCTCAGACCTTCGTCTTTTGGCCTCTAACCTGGTTGGGGCCGAGAGAAGAATGTTCTAGGTGGGATTCGTAGCTATGTGCTGGTCCCTTTGGACCACTAGGAACAAGTTTACCATCGAGCATATTTTTCCTGCTAAACCCTCTGATTGCTTATTTAAGACATGCATATTCCTGCAGCAGTGGAGATTATTGACTAAGGAGGCGGACCGGGATGCTTTCGATGCTATGTCTACCAAGATCCGTGCTACCGCCACTTCCCTCCTGCAGTTACAGTCTGTCGGCTAGGAGCTGGTGGCCCTCTTATCGTCTCTTTCTTAGTCTCCGGCCTGCGCGCTGTGTACTGGCCTGGGAGCCATGTACGTTTGCCTTTCAATACTTGCGTTTTGGGCGTTGTTACTCTTCGGTTTGTTATGTTCTGCGATGTGGTTTCGTTGTTAACTCTGCCTGGTGGCTTTATTTATAAAGTTGGGCTCTGGCCTTTTATCTAAAAAAATAAGAGGGCCATTGTACAGAACTGACAGTGACCTTATTCCAATCAGCATGGCCTGCCCCTCGGCTGCTTCAACTGACCCATTTTGGCTCATTTTTCTGCTCACCGAGACTAAAACTCGGCACCTGTGGTCACGAGCTACAGCTCCCGCCCAGCTCTCTTCGGCATCTGGGATAAAACCTGCATCAGTGTTCAGTTTGATTGTCCCATCCGGCGGGGCCTCCCATTTCTCACTCGTCTCCCTCGGTTGAACAGGGGCAGTGGCAGTCGGGGTCCATTTACATTTCCCTTCGTCTCCCTTAGTCCTTTGGTTCAGAAGTTTCTGTTCTTCCTCGTACCCAACCAGGAAAGTCACGGATCTCGATATTGATTCTTTCCCATCATTATGAACACAATTATCCCGCAGGAACCATGCTCGCTGTTGTTGCCGTGGCCTCGCCGCAGCTCACCTCCGCTCTCTGCTCGCGCTCGGCACAAACCGAAGGAGAAAGAAAAGAAGGGGACACAGGAGGTTTTCCCGGCGCACGAACGCCGCCGCCGCACGAATGGCTCCCTCTATTCCTCGAGCACGAACTCGATGCCAGGTCCCGCCGTTACAACGTACACACGGAATTTTTATACCCAGGGTCGCGCCGGGCACGCACCCACGACCCTGCCCACGTCGAGCGCCCGGTCCAGCCCGCTCTGCCTGCGCCCCCCGACATGCACCACACGCACGCACACACGCACACCTACGCCACGGACCTGACGCGCCCGACACGCCCAGCGCACGCCCATACACGCGCTCGACGCGTCCGACACGGCGCCGCGGCTTATTTGCCCAACACTTCACCTCCTAAGCCGCGGCTCAGAGGAGGCCGTCGTCCTCGATGCCGGCGTCCGCCAGCAGCGCCCGCTCCGCCACCGGCGTCCGCCAGCAGCGCCCGCTCCGCCACCGGCTCCTTCCGCAGCTGGGGGCACTCACGCTTGAAGTGGCCGTGCTCGCCGCACTTGTAGCATCGTCCGCGCCGCTTGTTCCCGCCACCCGATGCCGTGCTCGCCGCGCCGTCGTCGTCGTTGAAGCCGCCACCACCCTGACGTCACTACCGCGCCTGCCACTGTGCCGCCATGTACATCAGCTAGCCGTCCGCCCGCTCGCCGCCCGCCTGTCCACGCCGTCGCAGCCTCTCCTCGAACGCCTTCAGCTGCCCGAGAGCTTCCTCGAATGGCATGGCGTTCACGTCGCAGAACTGCTCCATTCCGGCGACGGCGGCGTACAAGCGATCCGGGACGGAGTCCAGGAGCTTCTTCACCATCGCCGGATCGTCGAGCGTCGACCCCAGCCTGGCATAGCGAGCCGCCATGCCGCTGATCTTGCTGGCGAAGGCGCCTAGCGTCTCGCCGCTCTTCATCCGCAGCAGCTCGAAGTCGCTACGCAGCGTGGCCAGCCGCGCCGCCCTGACGCGATCGGCTCCGACGAACCGCTCCTTGAGGCTGCTCCAGACCTCCGCCGCCGTCTTCTTGGACGCGACCTGCAACAGGAGATCCTCCGCCAGCGCCCCGAGCAGGTACGCCCGTGCCGGCTTGTCCTTTTTCGCCACCACCGCCGACGCCGAGTCCTCCGCCGGCACCACCGCCTCCCAGAGCCCGGCCGCGTCCAGGTTTGCTTCGACCTTGATGGCCCACGTGGTGTAGTTGTCACCAGTGAGCTGCGGCACCTGCGTCGGCAGTGAACTCCCCGGCCCGCCAGAGTATGGGACGAGAGACATGGCCGGCAATCTCCCTCTCAAACCTAGCTCTGATGCCAACTGTTGTTGTCGTGGCCTCGCCGCAGCTCACCTCCGCTCTCTGCTCGCACTCTCTGATGGCACAAACCGAAGGAGAAAGAAAAGAAGGGGACACAGGAGGTTTTCCCGGCGCACGAACACCGTCGTCGCATGAACGGCTCCCTCTATTCCTCGAGCACGAACTCGATGCCAGGTCCCGCTGTTACAACGTACACACGGGGTTTTTATACCCAGGGTCGCGCCGGGCACGCACCCACGACCCTGCCCACGCCGAGCGCCCGGTCCAGCCCGCTCTGCCCGCGCCCCCCGACATGCACGCACACGTCCGGGCGCGGCAAGCCCGCGATGGACCAGCTCAACGCCCCCTGACGGGGATATTACCCCGCGATATGACCCGGCAAACAGTACTGACTCGGTTACAGTTCTAACCCGGCAGCTACAGTGCCAGGATGTTAACCCGGCTGCTACAGTGCCAGGATGTTAACCCGGCTGCTACAGTGCCAGGATGTTAACCCGGTTGCTACAGTGTCAGGATGATACCCCGGCAGCTACAGTGCCAGGATGTTAACCCGGCTGCTACAGTGTCAGTATGTTAACCTAGGAGCTACAGTGCCAGGATGCTAACCTGGCAAATAGTAGCTGACCCGGCAAACAGTGTTACCCCCCCCCCCCCCTCGGTGAACAGTGTTATCGGACAGTCCCGGAGACGAGTCTCTGAAGATAAGCCCTGGTTGTAAGCCGCCCGGTGTAAGCCGCCCGGGATTGGAAGAAGCCCAGGACTCGGAAGCCCATGAAGAGAAGCCCGCGATGGGAAGTCATCAATCCGACTTAGACTCTACATGTAAACCGCCCCTTCAGCCTTATAAGGAGGGGCGGGTCACCCCAAGAGGGTCGGGTTAGACGTCTCGATACAGGTCAGACAGACAGGTCATCTGAGATAGTCAGATTAGAGGGTCTTGAGATTAGAGGTAGCGATTCCGCACCCTTGTAACCGAGATCGTCGTCATCATCAATATAGACACAAAGCAGGACGTAGGCTTTTACCTCGATCGGAGGGGTCGAACCTGGGTAAAAACTCCGCGTCTCTCGTCCCGCTCAACCCCTCTCAAGCTACCAGTTAGATGCGTTGGCCTCACGACCAAGTCCTTAAGCTAGGACATCTTGCCGTGACAAATCCACGATAGTTGGCGCCCACCGTGGGGCCACGAGCACGGTGGTGTTGAGTTCTTGGAGGGAGCCCCCAGGGATCGAGAAGTTTGTAATTTTCCGGATGAAGAAGAGCCAGTTTGGAAGGATTTGCATCAACTTCAAGTTCATCAGTCCAGATTTAAGATCTGTGAGATCTAAAGATTAAAGGGAAATTAGGGTCGCGCTTGTGCGCCACTGTAAGTCGTCGGCACCGACGTTTTCCGTTCCGGCTTGTTTTCGCCGGCGTGTTAAGTCTTGACCTGGTTGGAGTCAAAACCTACACGGTTGGAGTCGCCGTTTTGATTTGCCTTGGATCACCGAGGAACCACCAACAACAATGGAAGAGGTGTTTTTGGAGTTACTCAGAAGTTGAAAAATTGACTACTACTGGTTTGATACGTACTCTGATGGATACAAGAAAAAGAAAAGGGGGTGAATCCATCAGGTCAACTTGGACCAGAAACGGAGCCGGCCGCGACCCGGATTGGTCTCGCCCCACCTCAATATTCCAAATCGCCTTCACAGAGCACCCCTGCGCTAAGCCGCCTCCTCCACTCGCCTGCCTCAAGTCGCCACAGGCCTCTTCCACCAAGCTGTGGACCCATCGAGCCGCCTCTGCATCTACCACGAGCGGCCACGACCCGGCTGGAAGCTGCCTCCGCCTCGGCTCTCTGGCGCATACCTGCCTCAGTCGCCGCCTCGAGCCACTGTGTCGCCGTCTAGCCTTGTGCCACCGCAAGCCGCCATGATCCTGCCTCGTCAGCGCGCATCGGCCGTTGCCTCACAGAGCTTTGCCTCTGAGCCGCTCTCCACCTATCCCTCCCCGGTTGGCTCCCGTCCGGCGGCTGGGTCCCCCGCACGAGCGGCCTTCTTCATGCGCCCGCCCGGCTCTGCATCCGCAGGCCCACGCTCGCGCCGTCGCCGCCACGGGCCTGATTCCCCCGTCCGAGTCCGCCTCGACTCACCGCACTCCGCCTAAGCGCCGCTACACCCGCTTGGCCGCGCAGTGCTTCCTAGCCGGCCTGCACCACGCCGCCGGCTCAGCGCGACCGCCGTCGCCGCCGCGCCCCGCAACTGGCACCGTCTCGCCTCCGCAAAAACGCCGGCTCAGCACGGCTGCCACCGCCATGCCTCGTCTCCCCAAGAGCCGGCCCTTACTTCAAGCCGCCTCTGCCACCACGGCGAATCCTCCGTCGCCGGCGTGCCTCTGCCTCCGCTGACCACCGCCGCGCCTTCGCCATGACTTTGAGCCGCCGCATCTAGCGCGCCCGCCGGCTCACCGTTGCGCCTTGCCTCGCCTCCGAGCTCCTCAAGCCGCCTTTGCTCAAGCCGCCCGCCGGCTCGCTGCAGCGCTGCGCAGCCCCCCGCCACCGGGCCGCCGTGGCTTCTCTGCACCTACCGCGCCCGCCTCAGCACGCCGGCTCGGTCGCTGCTTCGCCTCACATCGCCCCGAGGCAGTTCGACCCGCCGCGGCAAGCTGCCTCACTCTGCCTGGCCTCTGCCGCCTCACAGTGCGTCGGACCGCGCCCGAGCCGCCACAGCAGCGACCCGCCCGCAATTCACCGCTGCATCGCCTTGAGTCGCCGCCAGTGCGCCGCAGTTGCCGCCTCGTCGCCGCGGCGCCTCTCCCCACTGCGCCGGATCCGCCCCGCCGGCTCTACCTTGCCCTGTCGCCTTGCCGTTGCCTTTGGCCGCTGTGCCCTCGCCGGTTCGTGCTCTCCACCCGCCTCCGTGAGCCCGAGCCGCCACTGTCCCGCCTGGCTACCTCTGCTGCGTCGGAGTCGCCGCAGCCGCCGCCTCCTCGCTTCGCCGCGCGCCGCCGTGACCCGCGCAGCTCCTCGCCTCGCCCACATCACGCGCGCCGCTTCGAGCCGCCGGCACCTCTCCATCGCCTCTGCGCCTCACGCGCGCCGCTCCGAGCCACCGGCCGCTTTTCTCCACCGGCGTTTCTCCCTGCTGTGCGTCAGCCGCCGCGGCGGCTCGCCCTCTCCAACGCCGTGACCTCAAGCCGCCGCACCCACGTGCCTCCCTTGCTCGCCTCGCTCCGGCCTCCTGAGCCGCCGGCCGCTGCCGTGCCCCTCACCTTCGAGCACCCGCCGGTTTTACTTGCTCGCGCTACAGTTCTTGTTCAGAGAAGATAAGGCCGGTTGACCAAGCCGTAAAAAAAAAACTGGGAACCTGCCTGGTCAACACGCCGTGGTCCTCCATTTCAAGTCGCCCTGCCGGACTTCATTGACGCGACGCCGTCACCGCCGAGCCACTTTGGCCCAGCGCCGTCTCTGAGCCGCCGTGGCTGAGTCGCCACCTCCGCTGCGGCCTCGAGAGAGTGGCTCAATCGCTGTTGAAATTACGGGAGGTGATTCGCAGACGCTATATATGATTCAGCTGGTCATCGGTACATATCAGGTGAAGTCAATCCAGTCAATTTTCATTGATGCATTTTTCATTTTTTTCGAGAACAATTACTCTCGTCTGCATGTCTTTTATGCAGGACTGCCAAAGTGACAGTCGTACCGCGGATGCAAAGCTCACGTCAGTGCCCGCCTGTACGAGTTGTCCAACAGACGCGCGGAAGCCGCCCATGGTCTGATCCAACGTCAACACGCCGTGGCCGACTCGTGCTTCCGTGCCGCCTTACAACGCCGCGGCTGTCTCTCGCGACCGTGCCGGCTTACAACGCCGTGGCCGTCTCTCGCAACCGCGCCGGCTTACAATGTCGTGACTAACTTCTACGTCTACATCAACATACCGGTGCGGTACTCGCCTGTACGAGCCGCCCAACGGACGCGCGCAAGACGCCGCCCAGAGTGATCTACATCAATATATCGGTGCGGTGTTCGTCTGCACAAGCCGCCCGACGGATAGGCGCACAAGTTGCCGCTATTACAGTTTGGTTAACTTCAACAACCAGCCGGGACGAACCATCGACCGGATTATTGAAACAATTCATGCGGGATCATCTATAACCCGCCACGGCCAACCTCAACCTTCAGTGGAGATTCTCAAGTCATCTCTTTGAGTCGACTCAAGATTCAGGGCCTACAGACATGGCTCGACACACTTGGCCATTTTCAACGAGGGCCCCAGATCATGGCAAGAAAGTTAACCCGATCTCGGGGGATACTACATTATTGCCGGAAGGATTAAAAGTTACCCAAGAAGACGAGTCGCCATGATGCACCGTTCAACTTAGGGGTTTCTGCTGTTTCTTTATACAAGATGGCGGCTTACAAGATGCTGCAACAATGTTGATACTTCAACAAGGTCGTTTGAGGGCTTTCAATCCACCGAGTTAGGCTTCAAACCCTCTCGATCAGGCTCTTCAGCCACTGTAAGGCGGGTCGTGGACCCACACGTTGACTTCGTCAACAAAGATCACTTGGGGTGCAGCGGGTTGTGAACTTACCCCCTTTTCGATCTGCAAGTCCGGGATGTACCTGCCTGTAAGTAGCTGCGCTTTGTCAGGGGTGCAGCGAGTTCTAAAACTTACCCCCTGCAAAGGCCTCTTACAGCGGCGAGGCAAACCCTTACATCCGCAATTCTGAGTTATACCTGCCTGTAAGTTGCTGCCGCTTTGTCAGGGGTGCAGCAAGTTCTAAAACTTACCCCCTTCAAGGGCCTCTTACAGCGGCGAGGCAAACTCTCCCATCTGCTGCGTACTCTCCGCTAAGTGACCCGTCGTACCCTGGAGGTTCAAACGATGGATTTACGTCACGTGAGAAGTAGCTTCTGGGCTCTAAGGGTATTCACCCCCTGCTGCGTTTCTTTCTGGTTCGCTACACTCTTGTCAGTTATTAAGAGTTCAAAGTAGTGAGACTACCCAGAAGAGCCGGCTTATGCGTTTGGAAAGAAAGGCAAGGTTATGAGATTTCACGTCTCCGGGTTAGGCTTTTTCAAGCCGCCCTTACAACAATGCAGAATATACTCTGTTTTGTTATTTTTGCAGGTCTTGTCTCCTAAGATAAGCTGCCAGAACAAATAGATCTTTAATAGCCAACATGGCTGGATTTTCATCATGGATTTATCAAACATATATTCGCCGGGTTGCACCGCAACCACGAGCTGGGATTTTCATTTTCAAGGGTAAAGGCATTATTCCAGGATATTCTGCCGGGTTACAACCACGGTCAAGGATTCATCCAACAAATTATGATGAGTCATATTATTCTCACAATAGTCCCGAGTCGCCGCAGGCAGACGACCCGGCACTTGGGGGCTACATTATTCAAGTCAAGTTTATATCAAGTATGCAAAGTCCCATGTCGCTGCAAGCATGCATCACGGCACTTGGGGGCTAATGCAGGTTGCTTTTCAAATCATTACATGGTCAACAGATCTTGTTGTCTCAAGGAGATGAGCCGGCCTTTCTATATTTTTCTAAGTCCCAGCCCAGTACTTCTTACTGACCTGGTACTTGGGGGCTACACCGCTTAGATCAAATTTTCTAAAAGTCCCAAGTCGCTGCAGGCATGCGACCCGGTACTTGGGGGCTACAGTATTCAGTTGTTCAAAACAGATTATAAGGTACAAATTGAAGACCCGGCGCATCACATATTGATGAGCCGGCCCTTGGGGGCTACACCAGCTGAAGCTTTATAAAGTATAAGACAGTTATAAGTCCCAGGCTACTGCAGGCAAGACAACCTGGTACTTGGGGGCTACACAATCAAAGATATTGTTGCAAAGCGCCAAGTCATCATGGATCAACTTGGAGCTTGGGGGCTACAGGTAATATGAATATATCAAAAAATTGAAGAGAGGGTTTTCAAGATGTCAATTTCAGCTGGAGTCCAGTTATTTGACCTGGCATCACCAACAATCATAACCCGACACCATCAATGATTATAACCCGGCGGAGGAGACCCGCCAAGAGCATTGAAGGCCGACTCAACGGCATATGGGTGTTGTATTCCCAATATTTTATTTCAAAGGACATATACCTGCAAGACGATGGAGCTTACCATGAATAAATTCAAGCTAACCTGGGGGCTAATGACGGGGATATTACCCCGCGATATGACCCGGCAAACAGTACTGACCCGGTTACAGTTCTAACCCGGCAGCTACAGTGCCAGGATGTTAACCCGGCTGCTACAGTGCCAGGATGTTAACCCGGCTGCTACAGTGCCAGGATGTTAACCCGGCTGCTACAGTGTCAGGATGTTAACCCGGCAACTATAGTACCAGGATGGTAACCCCGGCAGCTACAGTGCCAGGATGTTACCCCCGGCTGCTACAGTGTCAGGATGTTAACCCGGGAGCTATAGTGCCATGATGCTAACCCGGCAAACAGTAGCTGACCCGGCAAAACAGTGTTACCCCCCCCCGGTGAACAGTGTTATCAGACAGTCCTGGAGACGAGTCTCTGAAGATAAGCCCTGGTTGTAAGCCGCTCGGGATTGGAAGAAGCCCAGGACTCGGAAGCCCATGAAGAGAAGCCCGCGATGGGAAGTCATCAATCTGACTTAGACTCTACATGTAAACCGCCCCTTCAGCCTTTATAAGGAGGGGCGGGTCACCCCAAGAGGGCCAGGTTAGACGTCTCGATACAGGTCAGACAGACAGGTCATCTGAGATAGTCAGATTAGAGGGTCTCGAGATTAGAGGTAGCGATTCCGCACCCTTGTAACCGAGATCGTCGTCATCATCAATATAGACACAAAGCAGGACGTAGGCTTTTACCTCGATCGGAGGGGCCGAACCTGGGTAAAAACTCCGCGTCTCTCGTCCCGCTCAACCCCTCTCAAGCTACCAGTTAGATGCGTTGGCCTCACGACCAAGTCCTTAAGCTAGGACATCTTGCCGTGACAAATCCACGACACCCCCCCTCCCGGATCGCCAACGGCCACCCCTACACTCACGCACACGGTGTACACGCACACGGAACCGCCCGTGCACCACACGCACGCACACACGCACACCTACGCCACGGACCCGACGCGCCCGACACGCCCAGCGCGCGCCCATACACGCGCCCGACGCGTCCGACAAAGCGCCGCGGGTTATTTGCCCAACACTCGCCACATGATCAGCAAAATTCTGATTCTTGTCTCTACATTATTCTTGTCAAGCAGAATTTGCAGCCAGTCCACACCGGTATAACTGAACTCCTTCTCATCCGGAAGAGCCCATTTCTTTCCCATTTCAAATCTTAGGGCTCTACTCTTAGTACATGCGACGACGGCATGGTACTCGTCCTTAGTTTCTTTTCCGCAGATGTCACAAACGTTGTCGTGGACTATTGTACGCCTACATTTATTCCTTTTTGTTGCCAGTGTGTTTGTAGCAACTCTCCAGCCGGATTGACAACTGGAAGAGAACCTTCCTCCCTCCCTCCCTCCCTCGTGTCGCCCCCGTGGGCGACCCGGGGGTAAACCCTAGCCGCCGTCACTCGAACCCCCCCTCCTCTCCCCCCTCCTCGCCGCCGTCCGCAGCGCCGCCAGGCAAAGCCTGGCCGGCAGGGCGGTGGCGGGGCATCTCCACCCTTCGAGCATCTCAGCCGGCGCGGGACGGCCAGATCGCGAGGAGGCGCCGGGCTATCATGGGGTATGGCGGCGCGACGGGCGATGAGCGCGACGCGGCGGCGGCGGCTTCCATGTGTGCTCGGCGGCCGATCCAATCCATGCGGCGTGGCGGCGATGGCTACGGCGGCGTGGTGACCGACCCTGTCTCGGGCGGCGGCGGCTGCAGGCGTGGCGCGGCCCTGTACCGGGAAGGGCGGCGGCTGCGGTCGGTGCGCCATTGGGCGTCGGATCGGCGGCGACGGCGTGGAGGCCATGGTGGACTGGTCGGCGGCGCCTTCGGTCAGATCTGATCTGGCCTGGGCAGCCGGCGGTGGTGGCCATCTCCTCCGTCGGAGGTGGTCGGCCTGACGCTGGATGGTCAGATCTCGAGATCCGACATCTAGTTCCGGTTGCGAGTCGGGAAGATATAGTTGCCGGTGAAAACCGAGCCGACGGCAGACGATGGCGGCGTTTTGCGTCGTTACCTTGATGAAGGCATCGTTGTGTGACTTATGTCGACCCACTCATACTGCTCTGGGGGAAACCCTAGGATCTGGTTTTCCAGATCGGACGATGACGGCACTTTGGTGGCGTTTCTCTCTTGGGAGCATCGTTTGGGGAGCAGTGCTGGTGGTCAGAGGCAGGAGGTGGAGCGGCTTCGTCTTGCACGGAGCTTCGGTGGAGATGTCAAGTCATGCCTGGCCGACAGGTGCTACGCTTTGTCATGCCTGGTCGGCAGGTGCTACGCACGACAGATCTTCCAGAGACTTCAAGCTGTGTCGGCTGGTGGTACTTGGCAGCATGGTGCTGAGGTGTACCGGTGGCGACCGCGACGTGCTCAGCTGTTCGCGCGCAGGGAGGTGGTGCCGTTGGGCGTCGTGGTGGCGTCGACGGCAGCTAGACCGGGCAAGGTTGATGCGTCAGTACAGCTCTGAAGATGGAGTGGTGGTAGTTGGCGGCGGCGGCCTCTGAGAGCACGCCGGACCGGTGTGTGCCCCAGACCCGGCAAGTGGCTTGGTTGGGGCCCCAGGTCGTCTTAGATGTTAGGCTTGGCTGCGAGGTCTGAGATATTAGGCCCAGACTATCAGCATCCCTACATCAACTGGATAGGAGTAGCGACAGATGTTGCCTAGACGATGGCTTCAGACTTACTATTGTATGTCCTTGTAAGGTCTTTTGAGAATAATTAATAAAGTGGCTGCATGCATCGCTCAGATGCAGAGGCCGGGGGTCTTCCTCCTTTTCAAAAAAAAAAAGCAACTCTCCAGCCAAAAATCTTGATTCTCTCTGGGATGTTCATTTTCCATATAACATCCCATATACTCCTATTTCCTGCATCATTTTGGGAGTCCGAGGCTCCGGAGGCAGTATGCCGTTCAAGAGCAGCAGCTAATTTATATGCACTCCGAACTGTGAACATACCATTTCTTTCAAAATGCCATGCAACACAATCATCAGCCTCTACCTTTGGGATTTGTATTTTGAGGATTTCTTCGGCATCAAAAGGGTAGAAAATTTGCTCAACCAGCTCCTTATTCCACTCTTTTGATTCTGCATCTATAAGTTGGTTGACCCACCGTAGTCTCGATCTTTTTATGAAATTTGCTGTTCTCAATCCTTCTTTTCTCGGTACCCACTGGTCCTTTTGTATTTGGATTTTTCTGCCATTGCCCACACGCCATATGATGCCTTTTTTTAGCAGCTCAAGTCCATGTTCTATTCCTCTCCAGACCGGGGATGCGTCCGATGAGAACACTGTGTTCAGTAAATCTCCTTTTGGATAGTATTTTGACTGAAGAACTCTAGCACAAAGACTGCTTGGATTTTGAATGAGTCTCCATCCCTGTTTCGCAAGCAACGCTAGGTTAAACAAATGCATATCTCTAAACCAAATCCCTCCTGCTCTCTTGGGTTGTGTCATTTTCTCCCACAACATCCAATGGACTTTCCTATGGCCTTCTTCATCGCCCCACCAAAATTCACGGATCATCCTCTCATACTTTTCACAAAATCCTTTAGACAGCAAAAATACTCCCATGACAAAAGTGGGGAGGGCCTGAACCACCGATTTCACATGGACTTCTTTAGCCGCATATGACATAAATCTCTTGTTCCATGTATTGCATCTTTTCCCCAGTCTCTCCATGATTGGCTGGAAATACTCGTCCTTCATCCTGCCCTCCGGCGTTGGGAGTCCCAAATATTTACTCTCAAACGTAGAGGTGGCCACTTCCAACTCCTTTTTAATATCGGATCGTACCTGTTCCGGGCATTTTTTGCTGAACAAGATGGAGCATTTGTTTGGGCTGAGCAGTTGGCCCGTACATTGTTGGAACACGTTGAGCACCTTTTTAACCGCAATGGCTTGGTCAGCTGAGGCTTTGAAGAATAGCATGCTATCATCTGCAAACAACAGGTTTGAGATAGCCGGACTATTTCTGGCAACTTTAATAGGGGTAATCCTTCCAACTGCTACCTCTCTGTTAAGTAAGTTAACCAAACCGTCCGCCACGAAAAGAAAAAGGTAAGGGCTCAGGGGATCTCCTTGGCGCAGCCCTCTTGTTGGTTTGAAAAATTCTAACTGTTGTCCATTGCATTTAACAGAGAATCTCACTGAAGTCACACACTCCATAATCCATTTTATCCATTTGCTACAGAAACCCATCCTCTCCAGTACCCTCTCCAGATAGGTCCAATCTACCCTATCATATGCTTTGGCAAGATCCAATTTATATGCACAATGGGTATCCATGTTATTCCTACAATGCTGAATTTTATGGAAGCATTCGAACGCGATGATCGCATTATCCGTGATTACCCTTCCCGGTATGAAGGCACTCCGAGTCTCTGAAATAATGCCATCCAAGAAGGGCCTCAACCTGTTGACAAGGCACTTCAAAATGATTTTGTAGACGACGTTGCACGAGCTAATGGGGCGAAAATCTTTCAGCGATTGTGGGTTGTTTCCCTTCGGAATGAGGACGGTCACCGTGTCATTTATCCCTTCCGGAAGCTTCCCGGTATAAAAAAAGTGCAGGACTGCAGCCACAATCTCATCCTTCATAATAGCCCAGTTTCGTTGGAAGAAACGGGCTGGGAAGCCATCCGGCCCGAGGGCTTTCAGAGGGCCTATCTGGAAAAGCGCGTCACTGAGCTCTTCTACCAAGAAACTCCTTGTCAAGCTGTCATTCATCTCGTTGTCAACCGTCGTGACAGTCAGTTCGATGAGCTTATGAGGCACCACACCCTCATCTTTAGTGTACAGGGTCTTGAAAAAATTTGTGACGAGTTTCTGAATTTCTTTCTCTTCAGTAACCCAGTTTCCGTTTTCGTCTTTCAGCTTGGAGATCATGTTCTTTTTCTTCCTCCATGTGGCCTTCCTCTGAAAATATTTCGTATTTTTGTCGCCTTCCTTCAGCTCCGTGACTCTTGATCGTTGCTTCCACATCATCTCCTCTCGTAGTAAGAGTTCATCAAGCTCCTTAGATAGCCGTTTGATGCTGGCTTGCTGTGATCTGGAGTAGGGTGCGCTCCACAAGCTACCGAGCTTCTTCCTGACTGCCGCTGTGTCTTTTAGTACAGAACCAAAGTCCTTTGCCGCTCACTGCCTGAGATCAGCTTGCATTGTTGTCAGTTTGGTACTGACATTATCTAGTGTCCTAGCCGGCCCGCCTTTCTTCCATGCGCCATCAATCTCAGTATGCAAAGATTCGACTCTTTCCCACATGTACTCGTACCTGAATGCAGGGACTCTTTTCTCGTTTGTAGGCCGCCATTCCAGCCTCGACCCAAATCTCACCAGAAGGGGCAGGTGATCGGTTCTGGACGAGCATATGTGTTCTACCGTTGCCTCCTTAAAAATATTACTCCACGCCAACGAGGCCACCCCCCTGTCAAGTCTGGCTTTGACATTTTTGTACCCCTCCTGTTTATTATCAAAAGTCCAAACAGGGCCTTTGTATCCCAGATCAAAAAGGCCACAGTCAGCAAGCGCATCACGGAAATTTGCAATGTTTCTTTCTGATCTCCTCGTAGCTGAAATGTGCTCAGATTGCCACAAGGTTTCATTAAAGTCGCCTATGGCAAACCAGGGTGCGTTTGAAGAGTCCTTTATGCGTCTCCGTAGAGTATAACTCCCGTCTCGCCTGAAAGATTTCTTCCCTCGCGTTGCCGCTGGGCGGACCCATTTGTCCATTTTTTCGTTAGCTAGGGCCCTCGCTCGACTGTTTTGGGAGCTCCGTCCCGCCCATTTGTCTGTTTTTCTTCGATCAGTACATTGTTTTGGTTCGGTTTTGTCTGTGTTTATCCCTTTTTTTCTAGTTTTCTTTTGTTTGTTTCTTTCCGTTTTCTCTGTTTCTTCTTCGGTTTTCTGGTTTTCTTTGTTTTTTATCGGTTTTTTTTTTCTTTCATGGTTTTTCTTTTCTTTTTCCATTTTTCTTTGTTTCAATCGTGGGTTTTCACTGATTTTTTTGTTTTTCTTTATTTTCTTGTTTTTTTCCTTGGTTTTCATCGATTTTCTTTGTTTTCTTTTGTTTCTTTCTTCCATTTTTACGGTTTTCACATTTGTTCCCCGACAATGATTGGGTAAGGGCTGGTATGATTCCTCACAATAATGTAATAAAAACAGATACGAAGTTGCCTTGATGTCCTATCATGAACACTTAAGGAAGTGTTCCTTTGCTTAAACCCATCTAGCATTTATGTATGTACAAGTACAAGGTGACAGTGCCTGCAGTTATTTGGAAACCATGACCCATATCTTTTTTTTTTTGCGGGTGAAAAGGAGATTTCATTACTCACTGTGGCTTCTCAGCCATTGCCAGGTTTACAACAAAGTCTAAACCCGAATACAACCAGATAGCGGTGCGGGGGGTTCTACGCCCATAGGCGGCAAGTTCATGGCTAACCTTATTTTGCGAACAACTACAAAGAGTAAAAGAAATCTCCCTTGTCTCAGTAGCGGCCAGTCTCCGAATCTCCTCAATGAGAATACGGTGAGCCGATCTATCCTCTGATTGTGCTTTGATCATGGCCACCGCCTCGGCACAATCCATCTCGACCGTAATGTCCATCTCCGTCCTGTAGACGGCCAGCTCCGGTCCCTCCCTACATGCCGCTAGCTCCGCCGCAAGTGTATTATTGCACGCATGAATTTCTCAACACGCAGTGTATATGATCTCTCCTCGTTCATCTTGAAGGACCATGCCTCCCCCCGCCGAACCTGTAGAGGCAACAAAGCTCCCATCTACGTTGAGTTTTGCCTGGCCCGGCACCGGTGGGATCCAGCGTAGCTCTTGCTTGGACACGGCCTGCATAGAAGATGCTGACAGGGGTGCATGTACTACCATCTTTCCTTTCATCATATCTCCATTGGGGTACTGATTGAGACATAGTAAAGAATTGATATACCCATGCAGGAACCGACGTGAAGCTTCAGTAGGGGGTGGCTTCTTCTCATGTGTAATTTCATTTCGCACATGCCATATTCGCCACATGACCATGAGTACTATCATTCGCGTTGTCTCATCCAATGGCTCCAGGAGCGAAAAAAGCCACTCTGGTCCAGTGTTGCATATCGCTTCAACTCTTGGAATGTACCAGTCCAGAGCCATGGCATGCCATAGTTCCTTCGCTAGTGGACACCTGCAAAGTGCATGGAACCCATCCTCTCGTTCCATACCACATAGGGGACATATGTCAGAGGTCTCGAGGTGGCGCGAAAACTTATTCGCCCAAGTAGCAAGTGAATTAGTAATAATTCTCCATGCACACACGCGTACCTTCGGGGGAGCAGGGCACCCCCATATGATCTTCCAGATGGCGCGACGACCATCCGGTGCCCATAGGGGACATATCTAACGACCCCTCCGGCAATATGTAATCTTGTCTGCCGCAAGTAAGCAAATTTTATTATCTCTTGACAAGAAAGTTAGTCAGACTTACTTTGAAAAACTTACTTAGACGACTTTAGCATAATAATAGGATATACCATATCCCTATGCACCCGGTTATTATTTTGTAAGTAGGCATACTGCTTTTTTCTAAAATATTTTTTTACTAATACAATTTAGATTAAATATGAATATTAGAAATAAATAAGTATCAGATTCCACACAAAGAAAAAAAGAAGCATGCATAGAGGGGGTAACCTAATTTTATTTGCACTTGATCATAGAAGTTCACACAACACTAATTTAATTGCAATTGTACAATGCCAATTTATATGTTTGAACCAGAAAGATCCATACATGTCTTTTGTACGATTTTTAGGTGTCAACATGTGGTTGGTGCTACCTTTAATGACTGAAAATGAAGCAGCTTGCACGACAAGGTAATGTGTTGAAGCTCTAGTGAGCCACGAGTGTTTCAACCAAGAGTAGTTGGAATGCAATGAGACCAAGGTCGGTTGCATGGCAATTATTTGATATTTATTTCAAAAGGCCTCTTTTGTGTGATGCTACAAGAAATGAACCTCTTCTCTGCTATCTCATATGTATGCATTAAGAAAAGTCCTATCAACTATCAAGGGTGTGTAGCTAAGTCAAAATTTAAGCAAATTGGTGATGGTACTGGAATGAACACACTATCTACTTGGGAGCTTGACTATGTGGCTATATGCAAAGTTGTTGTCCACATGTTAACCATAATAAGATGCATTCCATAGTCATAGACAATGAAATCTTTCAAACAGTATATGACCAATGATTGTCATAGCTTCACGACACACTCAAGGTTCATTGCCAGAGGGGATAACTTTGAGCTCCACATGGAAGGGACCGTGGAATTGAACCAAGTTCTAATGGAATCATACAAAAGGGTTTTACTTATAACCATGATAAATCAACATATGGTAGCATTTTGTTATTTATGAAGAGTACCCATTGTTTTATTTGTGTGTTGTAATTTTGGTTTACTAATATTAGAAGAATAGTTATTCTGCTAACACTTACGAACTGCACGCTCAACGCGAGGGCACTGCACTTTCTGTAGCAAAGGTACTGCAATACAGAGGCTAGTGAACTTCGTGTCGGGAAAAACTGCACGACACTCTGTTTTTCGCGACACCAAATAGACGCGTGAACCACATCAAACAGAAGAGTGCACTGCTTCATACCGAAAACTACACTGCATCGGACGGGCAAGCGAACTGCACGGATGCAATGTCAGCAGAAAAAACTGCACGCGTTTTTCGGCACTGTTTTCGCTCCAGTTTCTAAACCGTTTGTCGGAACGAGGTGTATAATATACTGTTGGATAGCTACGGAAAATGCGCAACTAAGTCATGTTGAACACTTTTCGATATTCCTTGTGGTTTAAGAGAAGTTTCGAAAACGGTGGACACCTGATGAGTGGCAGTGAGCGTATTTTCCTGATTTTTTCTAAATCGATCGTCGGAATGAGCAAACGATACGGCGTTGGAAATATATCGTCGAGCCGCAACTTTTTCATGTACATTATACTCTCTAATTCCTTACGGTCTGAGAGCAATTTAAAATTTAACGAAACACGGAATTCAGTTTTTCAATTTTTTTGATATTTCGATATGGTTTTCGCTGTAGTTTTTTAACCGTTGGAAAGCTGTGTAATAGGCACAACTTTCATATGTTGATCATTTGTTGAGATTCCTCACGGTTTTAAATGAATTTTGAAAACGGTGCGACTGCTTATGAGTGATAGCGAGCAAATTTTCGTAAAATTTTCCGAACCACTCGTCGGAACGATGCGGATGATACGGCGTTGGAAAGATATCGACAAGACGCAACTTTTTCATGTAGAACACTATCTTTTGTTCCTTACGGTTGAAGAGCAGTTTCTATTTTAATAAAATGCGGACACTCTGTTTTCCGCGACATCAAAATCGACGAAATAACTGCATCAGACAGAAGAACGCACTGCATCAAACCGAAAAATGCACTGCATCAGACGGGCAAGTGAACTTCATGACTTTTTTTGTCCGACGTAATTTTTTCAAGACGAGGAAGTGGAGTGCACTTCACATCGAACGAGGAGGAGCTGCAGAGCCCGCCCGACGATAGAGGATGGCGAAGGTCTTGGATCTGATTGTGGAGGGTGCACCGACGAGGTTGCCCAGATCCGGCGACGTGGGGTCGGGAGGGGCAGCACGACCGGGGCACCGATGGTCGGGAGGGGCAGCAGGTCACGGCGTTGGCAGTTCGTGGCGCGCCGCCGCCGCCGCCGCTGGAAGGCGGCGTGGGAAGCGTGGATCGAGCGTGTGCACGGCGGAGGCGACCTCTCGGGTCCCCAATGCATGGTGGAGTAGTGAGCGTGGGATGGGTAGGGGCGAGCCGGTTGTGGAAGGCAGGGGTTGCTCCTAGCTGCTTGGCAGCTTTGACTCCCCGGCGGCGCACCGGTGAAAGAAGGTGGAGAGCTCGGGGGCGTGGAGGAAGAAGGTGGAGAGGTCGGGGCTCGGGGGCGTGGAGGAAGAAGGTGGGAGGGGATGGGGGGAAATGGGTGGATGGGGACGAGGGAGGTGGGAGTGGTGGGGGTGTGGCAGTTCGTCTCGGTGTTTTTATGTGGTTTTTTTTGGTTTGGTTCGGGCGGTGCGAAACTGTTAGCAAAATAAAAGATTTTTGTTATTAGAATAAGACTCTTAAGAGTGTTATTAAATAGACCCACCCTACACACACACACACACATATATACATATACATATGCATATGTACGAGTAAAAAAATATCATTGAAAAATAATTTTTTTCATCACCAAAAACAGCCAACTTCAACAGATGATATAAATATATGTACTATATGGACACGTCTATAATCACGTTGTTTGGAACAGTATCCCCCAATGAAAGTTGATCATTCAGCACACCATTCAAGGCAGACTCTGCTGCAAGTTCCTCATTCTGAGCAGACTCTGCTGCAACTTCCTCATCCCATGGCCTTAAGCAAATTAAGAGGCAAAATGTCAGATGCCATGTGGTAAAATAAGCGAAGAACTGGGAAACATATAATTAGTTTGGCAAATATTTTTCAGTTTGCATGAATTTTAAGAAAATAAAGAACAGAGCAAACAAAAATAATATGCCTTGGAATTGGATTGGTATTCAGATATTCGGAGAATGCATAGGACATGAAGGCCGGATTGTAATAATAGGCTCTCGAGGCACGGTATGGTTTGATGACTTCCAGCGACTTCTTTCCAAGATCTACACCAAGCATCCATCTGTCCCTGTCAACACCCACTTCACACATAGGTAGACAACCGCACGATCGTAAATGGTGAAGGTCGGGAAGCCCGGTCTTGAGGTTTCTTAGGTCAACTCCAGCGCACGACCCCATCTCGTCCGTCCTAGTTCGTTTGGGATAGAACGGACGAATAGCGCGACCCAACGCGCGACCCCAAACGGACAAATGCCTGGTTTTCGTCCGTTTTCGACCCATTCCCGGCCCAAACATGCGCCGCGTTTGGGGTGAAACGGACAGCGCGCGGACGGGCGGGACGCATGCCCTTGTCCTCCTCGTGGCCCATCTGTCGGGGACACTAGCGCTTCATTCACCTCCAACGCGTCCACCCGCCCTCCCCGCCCCACCCCCGCCACCGGTGCCGCCACTATTTTCCGGCCGCCTCCTCACTGCTCACCCCCCTCCGGCCGTCCATACCAAACCACGTCTCCGCCACCACGCCCGCGCTTTCGTAGGAGTTTTGGCTGTCGTTTGGAGGAGTTTTGGCCGTCGCCGTCGTATCCGGTGCCAGAGGGGATACGACCACCGGCGACGCCTATGGACCACGGCAGCTTTCGTAGGGTGCTCCAGAACGACCTGTAGCCGGCCGCCAAACGCCCCTGCTGCATCGAGGTGATCTTCGCGGCCTCTTTGCCACCACGACCGCAAGGTGTTTGACACTTTGCCCATAAAGGTATGGACAGTGGAGATGAATTTTTCTTCAACCACTTCATTTATTCATCGGATGATTCGTCCTCGGATGACGAAGATCTTGTGGTGGCTGCACTGGTTGTTCACGACCACATTGAACGGCAGCGGCCTCGGTACATGGGGTCAGTCCCTGGCCGTGCTCCCAACCTGAACCGCAACAGAGAGAGAGGCCACGCCCTGCTCTATGCCGATTACTTTGAGGATGGCGCGCTCTACAAACCGAAGAAATTCCGTCGCCGTTTTCGTATGGCAAGGCATGTGTTCAATCGTATCCGAGAGGGAGTGGTTGCTCATGACCAATTCCTTCGCCGTTTTGGTGTGCTTCAATCCCGATGGGATATCGTTCGAAACCCTGCACTGACATGGGATCAAGGGAAGCTTTGGGAGGTGATGACTGCTTGTGTGATCATGCACAACATGATCGTTGAGGACGAGTGTGATGACAGCATCTTCGACCAAGGATTTGATTTTCAAGGTGAAAATGTTGAGCCCCTGCACCAAGAACCGGCCACGTTTGAACAGTTTACCCAATTCCATCGTGAAATGCGTGATTGGCACACTCATGCGGCGCTTCAAAATGACTTGGTTGAGCACATGTGGACTCACATTGGCAACCAATAGATGTATTAGTTCATTATGTTTATTCAAGACAATTTCGATTTGATTGTAAAACTATTTTATTTGAGACAATTTCGATTGGATTGTAAAACTATTTTTATTTGAGACAATTTATATTTGGACATGCAAACTTGTTTTAAACATTGAAATATTGAATATATGGGCATATTGGCCGTGGCGGACAGGATGGGACGAAAGGATGCATCCGCGCGTTGGACGCACGTCCATCGCATCCCAGAAAACGCCCGGACACGACCCCATTGCCCGTCCCAAACGGACAGAATCCGGGCAAAACGGACGTCCGTTTGGGGTCGTGCGCTGGAGTTGGCCTCACAACGCATTTCTGAGTTCTACTGTCCCACAGGTGAAGTAGCTGCAGAGAAAGTTGTGGGTGAGCTGAGATGTCATCAACATGGAGAGTGTGCCCTTTTCTCCAGTGGTCCCAAGAAACGCTCCTAAAACCTGTCCAGATCTTCCAGCCATCAGGCACACACACACTTGATTTCATCCTCCATAATGTCCTCTTCATGGTACCTGAGGAGCTCGGTATCGGGGATGGTATCTAGGAAGTCAAGATACGATGTCATCTTGAAACTCCTCATGGGGATAAACTTATACCATTTGGAACAATGTTCGATCTCGGTGAAGTTGATGAAACCATTGGGGAAGCCTGTGACGTCCCTCACCGACCGTGCTTCGCTCTCCGGTGGGTGCGCGTTGTCATCGGCCTTGGGCAGCGGTTTGGGCAGCGGGATAAAGCGGAGAACAGGATCCTTCTCAAGCACATCGCAGACGACAATGCCGCGCCATAGGTCGACCCATCCTACCGTGCCTCCTCCGAGAGAGATCACTTGTTGGTTAGCCTTGGCAGTTCACCGGGAGGCTCCTTGAGCTGCACGTGTTTGGTGCTCCACTTGTTCGTCTCCGATGAGAAGATGTGCAGGTCGTAGTGCCCAAGGTCCCGATTCATGAAAAGATCAGCGACCAAGAAACTGCCATCCTCGAGGGGCACGATGGTCGCGTGCCATGAGTGCCTGTAACCTGGAGGAGAAGACGGGACGGGTCTGATGGACTGGTTGCCGCTGGAGGCAGCCTTGTAGATGAAGTGCTCAAGGTGATGGGAGTCGTCGTCCGTGCTCGGTGGGCCGGATCTTAAGGCGAAGCAGAGGAGGGCGAGGTCGTTGGCGGAGGAGACGACGCGGGGCTCCGTGGTGCAACACTCTTGCACGCCGATTCTGGGAAAGTGGACACAGAAGTGGGAGACGGCAGGCGGATCGGCGAGGCAGAAGGTGACCTTGAATTCGTGGCCCGTGCTCGTCGTGGCCTACATGGTGGTGGCCATGTCGCGGTTGGCGAAGTAGGCTATGCTGTCTAGGAGCACCCAGTAGGGGTAGCGGGAGGGATTGGCGCCGGCGGGATCGACGGCGGGGGACTGGAAGGAGGCGGCCATGAAAGATCCCTTCATGGCTGGCGGTAGCGGCGGCTCCCGAGATCCGATTTTTGAACCAGGATTTTGTCCTGCTTCCTTCCTGTTGAACCAGTGAGCCCTCCCGGTTTGGGTCTGAAGTGTAACAAAAGCGCGCATCGAACATATAAAGACTCCTAGGGTACCCGCCAAACCAGCACATCTGCGTCCGGCGCTCGATCCGGCTCGCACGATCCACCGCGCTGTAAAGTTCTTAGTCCTTTTCTACTCTCTGTCAAACATCTGGCCGTTGATTTTGCTTCACCTCATAAGTTTCAGTTTTAGTGGATGACGGATGGGCCATCCTTCCTCGCGGGACCGGCGTTCCAGTGTGCGTGGTGTGCGTGAGTTCGGGTCCAAAAAGGATGGGCTGCGGTCAAAAAAGGGGTGGGCTGACGATGAAATATCTCTCCCTCGCCAGCCTCTCTCTCCAGCATCTCTTCTTATCCCTTTCGTCTTCTCCATGCGCCGCCGCCTGCGCTTCCCTTCTCGGCCGCCTCGTCCCCACTGCCTCCACCCCCTCCCCGCACATCGCCGCCATGGAAGAGCAGGGGCAGCATGGTTTTTGTGGTGGGTGTGGAAGAACAGGAGGGGGGAGGAGGACGGAGGTGGGGAAAGGTGCAGCGAGGCTTGTGACGGGTCAGGGGATGGAGGTGAGGGGAAGGAGCAGCCAGGATGGTGATAGGTCAGCAGCCACCAGGGGAAGGGGAAGACCCCGCGTCCCCTTCTCTTTCCCTCCGCGCCCCCTCCTCCTCCCATGCCCTCCGCCGCCAGCGCGCCTCCTCCCCCCTCCTCTTCTCCCCTTTCCTCTGCTCTCTGAAGCCCCAGCGCATGGTCCTTGCCGCCTCTCCTCTCTTCCTGTCTTCCCTCAAAACAACGCCTCTTGTGGGACGATGCCTCCCACGTTCTCGATCCGGTGCCACTGTGCGCCATGATTTCAGATTGGGCGCACATCGCCGCCATGGAAGAGAAGGGGCAGCATGGTTTTTGTGGTGGGTGTGGAAGAACAGGAGGGGGGAGGAGGACGGAGGTGGGGAAAGGTGCAGCGAGGCTTGTGACGGGTCAGGGGATGGAGGTGAGGGGAAGGAGCAGCCAGGATGGTGATAGGTCAGCAGCCACCAGGGGAAGGGGAAGACCCCGCGTCCCCTTCTCTTTCCCTCCGCGCCCCCTCCTCCTCCCATGCCCTCCGCCGCCAGCGCGCCTCCTCCCCCCCTCCTCTTCTCCCCTTTCCTCTGCTCTCTGAAGCCCCAGCGCATGGTCCTTGCCGCCTCTCCTCTCTTCCTGTCTTCCCTCAAAACAATGCCTCTTGTGGGACGATGCCTCCCACGTTCTCGATCCGGTGCCACTGTGCGCCATGATTTCGGATTGGGCGCACATCGCCGCCATGGAAGAGAAGGGGCAGCATGGTTTTTGTGGTGGGTGTGGAAGAACAGGAGGGGGGAGGAGGACGGAGGTGGGGAAAGGTGCAGCGAGGCTTGTGACGGGTCAGGGGATGGAGGTGAGGGGAAGGAGCAGCCAGGATGGTGATAGGTCAGCAGCCACCAGGGGAAGGGGAAGACCCCGCGTCCCCTTCTCTTTCCCTCCGCGCCCCCTCCTCCTCCCATGCCCTCCGCCGCCAGCGCGCCTCCTCCCCCCTCCTCTTCTCCCCTTTCCTCTGCTCTCTGAAGCCCCAGCGCATGGTCCTTGCCGCCTCTCCTCTCTTCCTGTCTTCCCTCAAAACAACGCCTCTTGTGGGACGATGCCTCCCACGTTCTCGATCCGGTGCCACTGTGCGCCATGATTTCAGATTGGGCGCACATCGCCGCCATGGAAGAGAAGGGGCAGCATGGTTTTTGTGGTGGGTGTGGAAGAACAGGAGGGGGGAGGAGGACGGAGGTGGGGAAAGGTGCAGCGAGGCTTGTGACGGGTCAGGGGATGGAGGTGAGGGGAAGGAGCAGCCAGGATGGTGATAGGTCAGCAGCCACCAGGGGAAGGGGAAGGAGGACGACGTCGCGCTGCTCGTCACCTCCACGTCCTCGTCAGCTGCGGCATCGCCGTCCTCGTTCGCTGCTCTTTGTCCGCCGCGTCGCAACTCCGGCCACAAAAGTTTGTCTCCATGGTCGTCCTCCTGCCCCCTCTTCCTTCCTTTCATGCTAACCAGCTCATCAGATTGGTCTGAACATAGCAATGTAAAAGGCTATCCATGCTCATTTTTCTTCTCTGTATCAGTTCATGTTCATATTTGTTAGAAAAACTATGGTGATGATGATGGATCTAAGTATTCTTCATCCTTATTATATTAGTCTGAAAGTTTTCCCCATTGGACACTCTCATATCTGAAATATTTGTCTTATCGATTTGATGTTGGTTCACATGCAGGTTGGGAGAGTAGCGACATGCATGATTTGTTCATGAATACTATGTTACCAACTATTATTATTTAGCTTTCTGAAGATATGGCTCTTTCTATTCTGAGAAGACCAAATTATGCATGTCTTCATGCATGATGTGCCTCCTTTATACTTCCTCCGTCCCAAAACTCTTGTCTTAGTTTTGTCTAAAGATGGATGTATCTAAATACTAAAATGTGACCAGATACAGTCATATCTACACAAATTAAGATAAGAATTTTGGGACGGAGGGAGTATTAAGAAAACCATTTTTTGCAGGTTTAAACCCCACATGGTCAGTAGAATGGGTATCTAAAAGGACCAAGATCTAACTAAGTTAAAAAAATTGCGTTGCCACTGCCTCGGTGTTTATAACAGTGGTGGTTATTCTAAGATGAGGAGGAGCTCGCCGATGAGGTGGGGAAGCATGCAGTGCCCAGAACACTGATTAACAGCCAGTCGCAACTTATCCCATCACCCTGGGGGGTTGGTCGTGAGTGTCGATGGCCAGGCACATAGAGGTTCTTTCTGTAATCCACACCATTCCTCTTTTTCCTGATTTGTTCTATGTCCACATAATGCCAACAAATAATATTGGTACTATCTACCTCTAATTTCTTAGTTGGAGCAATTAATAGTTGAGTTTTAGTTCATTTTCAGCTATTGTAGCTGCACAATTTGACAACAAATGCTTCCTGGAACAAGATAATGATTTTTTTTGTCGCACTGCGTTTAGTGTCAAGTAATTACACTAATCAAGCGGTGAAGTAGCATTCACTTATCATGGCACTGCATATGGATATGTCTCTCTTTGAAACTTGGGCGTACCTTGGAAAGGTATTACTATTACTGTCGTAGTTGGTTGTCTTCTTGCCTTTTTCTACTAACTGGAAGGTAACTAATAGTTTGATATTTGTATTCACATACAATCCGGTGACAAGTAATTGACTATAGAAAGCATTTGATCGGGCTCGAAGCATTGATCCTGGCCTTGCCTCTGCCTGGAGTGTCAACAGAAAATGATCAGAAATCTGGGTAACCATGTATATTGAAGGTATAAAATTTGCACCATGAACTGAATGTGTAAGCATGTTCTGATGGTTTCAGATTGATGGTGGCTAGGCTAGCCTGCTCGATGTAGATTTTACAGCGAAATATTGAAGGAATATGGTCACTTTCGTCTCAAGGTAAACCAGATGGTTTCCAATTTTTCGAGAAGTGCAAGATCCTAGGTGATCATTCAATCTTACTGATAATTGACCAGTAAATTTGTCAAAGTGGGCTTTTAGAATCTAAAAATGCTTTTGCTATTGATTTTGTTTAATAAATGCAGACCAGTTCTTTAGTGAATTTTAAAATTTTCCCTCCTTTATGAGATGTTAAGCAAGGTGTTAGTTTTGGTTGGTTGTTAATCTGCTGTGATACAGAGATTTGTTACTAGCCTATGGAAATAATATCACTATCTATTTATTCTCTCACATGAGCGTAAATGAATGAGCTTCAATGTCTCCAGGATATTTGATGTAGATGTTAATCCATTGCTTTCATGTCATGTTATCCTTTTCTATGTTTTTTTTGGCAGAGAATATATGATTTGGGATCTATGTTTTTGAGTCGTCTGTTGGATGGCAATGATAATCTGGTGAAGTTATTTCTTTGGTTTGAGAGAGTTGACCTGTTCTGCCGAGGACGAATCCAAACAGAACGTCTCTGGCTCTCTAGATTATAATTAATAGGATGGGAGTTTAAGTTTTTTGAAGGTGTTTTTCTTGGAAAGGCGGGGTCTGCTTTGGTTTCTTGCTCTTGGGCTCTTCTCTTAAAATATTTGACCGGATGCCGCTGATAGTTAATTAATACATTGGTAGCTTGGATGGTTCTGTATTTGTTCTCTTTAGATTTAACTCTTCAAGAATTATAATGGAGTACTTTCTAGGTTGTCTTGATCTTGAGCTTTTATCGCCTCTTCAGTAATCTATTAAAAAAATTACCTAAAGCATCCCGTCGAATATCTATTCCTATCAATACATAGACCTTCTATCTGCTGCCATGTGTACTGCATACTGTATGGTATGCTATCCACTTATTCAGGATTCCTCTGCAGTAAGGAATTTGTATTACCGGAAGTATTATCTAAGTGATGTTTTTCGGGTTTGGTATTACTTCTGCTTTTGATAGAAGATCTTTGACCATGACACTATTCTACAAAAGGTAATAACTGAGAATTCATGGGCAATGTAAAATTTGTAGCATGATATTTTCAGGCAGTAGTTACTCGAGAGTTAAAATGATTAACTGAAAGGATCTCCCACATATTGATGGAAGAAGGGTCTGAACCAATGAGATCAGTTTTATTTTCAGTTTTCATTTAAGAAGTAATGGAGGATATGTCATATGTTTAGCTGCTAACATTTACATATGGTGTATGTAATAGGTTGTCTTGCTGGCTCTTTATGTGTATTGTTTGAAAAAACTGCAGCAGTTGAACATCATCTTAATTTATCCAATTATCTTCAGATATAACTGACATCCCAGCCGGTGTCTTCGGCCAGAGCTGGGTCTCCTTGCCGGCGACCTTGTCGTCGCCAGTCTGTCTACAGGTATGATAGCTCCTCCTCCCCCCTCTCTTCAAGGAGAGGTGCAAATCTGGAGATTAGCCAATGAGATATAGTTGCTAAATTTGTAATTTTTTTGTACAGTTTTGCAGGGATGGACGAGGAGGGCGCCGCCACCACCGTCATTAGGCTGGTCCACATCCACGCGCTGCTCGGCGTCAGCAGGTTACCGGCACAACTCCTCACGCCCAGGTCGTTCAACATTTTCTTCCGCTTTTGGTGCGTCACATTTAGAGTCTTTCTTTCCCATTTTGCCGTGTTTGCATGGTAAGATGTTTGGTTGGATTTGAAGGTTCGTAGCCTTGGCTCAAAAGCTTCAAGCTCTTATAGAAATTAGAACTGAGGGCCTTTTAAAATGAGTCCTGCATAATAGTGTTGTTCAATGGGATGCAGAATTTTTGTTTGTCTGATCGGCTATCCTTGGTGCTGATTTACGTACTGACTTCATCATCATATGACTACAATAAAGAAGCTGTGTGTATAAATATTACTAACTGATGATACTTTGCATCAGTGATTTCAATTCTGTTGGCCCTCCTTAAGATTGCTTGGGAATGTGAGGCTTAAAAGTTTCAACCCTGTGCAATGTGCTTCTCGGGTGTGGATTTCTGTCTGACTAATTAACGGTTCTCTTAATACTGATATATCCTTGAACATTATATGGGTATTGCATCGCTTGTACTTATAGTAAGTGGAATTTTTTCTCATATGTTTCAATATGTGCCCAAATAATATTAATGTACACTCTTTCAATACATGGCTTACTCTTGGCCTTTGCGCCATTGGCGAGTTTTTATAAAGTAGGGAGTAAGGTTTTCATTCTGATGCTTTACTGTTTTAGGATTTGGATATTTTTCTAACCGGTTTACAGGGCTAAGGTGTTTATGTTTTCCCCTTGTTACAGTTCATGTAATGCAACCTCCTCTCTCTAAGGAGTATGCTTAAGAGTATAATTTTTATATTTGATTTGGTACTCCATATAAGTGGATACAATGATTATATCAGCAGTCCCGAAACAATGGCATTGAAACTGATTGTCCTCTTCTTAGCCTTTGATTTCTTTCATTATAATTCGATAAGATCATGTTTCTAGATGCTTGCAATTTTGAAGGAACCAGGTTATGTATGATTGCAAAGATCACTGAGAGTTTTGTTATTATATACATGAGGCAGGAGCTGGGTATTTGCCTGTGGTGGCAACAAAGCTACCATTTAGGAGTTGTTGGTGTACAGTGTAAAGAAAGGGATGCTTTTTTATTTTTAATGGTGTCCAGATAGTTGTAGAACCTATATTTTCTTCAGATCTATATGTTCAAGATATGCAATTTCTATTTTCTAATTATACTAGCTTGATGCAATAATGACAGAAGTTCCACAAGCTCTTAATTATTTCAGTTACTTGTGCAGTCTAGAATTTGATAATTTAACACGTGCACTGCAATTGGCAACACTTTGAACAAAACCTTGCGTTTCTTTTCTTAGGAATATGAAAATGAGTCTGTAGTTTGAGGTACTCATATGCTGAGGACACAACATTCCGTCGAGTGTTCATGTATACATAGTGGTAGTTGTGTTTGGTAGCTAGGAGCAAACAATACTAGGAACGTTTACTCAGACTCAGCCCAACCGAGGCAAGCACCCATGCTACTTCTCATGGACTTCCATGTGTAGATGGCAAGAATGGTTCGACAATATAGTGCTTCCATATGCACCCATGCTACTTTAGTTTAGGATCGTGGCATATTATCTTTAATAACGCTATGCACTGAATGGACAGACTGTACATTTTGAATTTGTGCGACTAGAAAACACCCTTCTTTTGTTTGTTCAGATCAGATCAGCTATAGAGAAGGCTTCTGTGGTTGGAGAGTACTCCCTAAGAGGGCACAAACTTCCCCAACCACATAATTGTAGTTTCACGTCGGCTTTCCTCTATTTGTCAATATTTTGGAGAACATATAAATGAACTATATTTTTGGTGCAATTGCTCTATCAGAATCGGATTGACCCATCCGATGCTTCACTGTATCTTAGCATGCTTATCGAGTACATTCCTTATATCATTTTTACAGCTAAATTGATTTGTGTTAGTTATCGCTACAATGGGCAGGTTGTCCTAACAGAAGCTTCAGTTTTCCTGTACAGTTTATAGGGGCTATAATGTGTGCTGGGGATCTGAATATTCAAACAGAAGATGGAAATATTGTCATGCCAAGTAATGCCTGTTGTGTCATTGTGGAGTACCTTGCTGGAGGTGCATTGAAAACATTTCTGATAAAGAACAGGAGAAGGAAGTTATCTTGTAAAGTTGTGGTCCATATATCTGTTGACCTTGCCAGAGGGTAAGTAGTTCACCGCATTCTCATCAGTCTTGCTATTCTGTGTGTGTGTGTGTGTGCGCGCGCGCGCGCGCATGATCTGAGATTAGTTTTTAGGTTATTCTGTGTGTTTAGTACTTTGGTGTTTCCCTGTGAGTTGTCGTTGACGACCTCGTTATCATATCTGGTTCTAGAGGTCCACCTTTGCATCTGTTACCCCACAAATCTCAGAGCTTATTCTTGACCTCTTACACATGCATTTATCGTTCCGTGGCGTACCGTTCTTCATATTCATGCTATCATTGGCATAAAAGTAGTATGATTGAAAAGTATCCATGTTTTCTTTGAGATTTGACTTTTTGTATTCTTTTATAGTCAACACAAATATATTGGAAGTTACAATTTTTGTGGTCAAATTGCAGGTCTAATATCATGGGAGAGCAACCAGTTCAGATGAATTTATCTCTATTTGCTTATTTCCAGTTTCTTTCGGCTTCCCCAATCCTAAAGGTAATAATATGATTCCTTTATGTTGTGTGACCAAATTCAGAAGTGAACTTTTGCTGTTTATATGCTCAGTGTGCCCTATACATGTTGTTTGGAAATTCTTTTTCTCTGCAACCTAGATTCGTTCTGCTCCCCATTTTTCCTTTTTCTGTTGCCACGAGCCTATGCCATGGATCTTTAATATAGTGCCATATTTCGTCCTTAGACACTGTTTTGGTTGATTTTAGTTCTTGCTGAACTCCACCCAATGCATATTTTCTGTTATCCTGAGGTTGGTGCTTAGACAGGCTCTGGTTTCAGATCTGGCCTATATTCAGTTTCAGAGAGAATCAGCACAGATTTGGGGATTCTCCTTATAACAATGAAAGAAAGCATCAGATTTTAAGATTGATGCAATATTTCTGTTCAGTTAGGACTTAGTATTGTGTTCTGATGGCTAGAGAACAGAGAACAATTCTCCTTCACTTCCTGATAGCTGAAACTGGTTCGCACGATTAACTTGTTGTAGATATTATATTTGTTCTTCACAAAAGAGATTGCTGTGGACTATGTGATGCACATGGCTGATTGACAGAATATATTTGTTAAGAGTGAAAATACTGCAGGGCCTTCCTCTGAAGTGTGTTATTGATGAACCAACAACCTGTCGTAGCAAGGGATGAGATGACCCGATGTGTAAATTTTTTGAAGGAATAACACTACATATTCATTAGTCGAGTTCCTCTGTTTTGCAATCTCATAGGTAGGATTCAGATGGACATGGCAGTGGCAACAAATTAGACCTTTCGCCTCCTCTCTGAAGAGAAACGCACGACTTCAGTTTGTTTAGTTTTTTTGCTGTCATAATAAGACCCTGAAACCATCTTCCATCAAACACATATCTGTAGTATATATACTATGTACAGGGTGCAGACATGGACATTTATGCAGATAAATATAATTGCTGGCCAAGCAATTCCCCTCTTTTGAGACAAAGTCATGCCCTGTTGCATGTATGATGTATCTCAGTTCATGTTCTTCAGCATTTAAGTGTTTCGGATGATCATGCCCTATTTCTATGGATTGCCATTTTGCCCA
This sequence comes from Elymus sibiricus, assembly GCA_039707655.1. NCBI lineage: Eukaryota > Viridiplantae > Streptophyta > Magnoliopsida > Poales > Poaceae > Elymus > Elymus sibiricus. The sequence goes on from CM077665.1 coordinate 63,025,701, forward strand.
ACGAGAACACTGAAACATCAAATTTAGTTAACCATCTCATATTTGCATTTGCTTTGTGATGTTTCCATTCTACCTACAATATTTGAAATATGATATTTTATTGCTCACTGGGAACAAGCATCGCTTTCTTGTAATATCTTTATCTTCCTTGAGTTTTTCCGTGAGTTTGTGCTACGCTGCTACGCTGCCAAGGAGCTCCAGCAAGCATGTGTGCCTGCTCTCCTTGCCCCTGAGCTCCTGTACCAGCAACAACAACTCATGTGTGGTATCAGCCAGAGATTAGTGTTGATTTTTTCAAGTTATTGGGACACTCGAGAACTGCAGTACCACATAAAAAAGTCTGGAGTTAGCAAAACCAGAAGCATTACACTGAGGCGCTCAGAAGAAACCCAAAGGATCCAAAGGTAATTTTTGATGTTTTATGATATTCAATTGCTTGAGCTAAAAAATTATGTATAGCTATTTCGCTGTTATAATGTGGATAACATCTCACACTGCATGTATGCCATTTGAATTAGCATGTAGATGACCATTGTCTATAGGTGCTTCTGCAGTGTAGGTGTTGTGATGTGGAGTCTTTTGTAGTGCTAAGCTATTGGCAACGTTTCAGGTATACGGCAACACGTCTGTCTGTTACACCAAGACGGGTGCCATGCCTGAAGTACTGAAGGATACCGAGAAGTTCATCGAGCTAGATCCCACATTCTACAAGGGGTACACAAGGAATGGTGCAATCCTGTTTGTCTCTAAAGAATGCGACAAAGCAATGGAATGAGCGTGCCTGAGTGGTATGTCTATTCTTGCGACCCCTTTCTTCTGCTTATTTTTCCATTGCCATACTTTACATTCTGTTCTCTTTAACATGAAACACAGACATGCTGTTAGGGCCTCTTTAAAAAGTGGTTACTGTTTCAACAATGCCTGTACTGGCTTCGCTCATTAATGCTTGCCCTCTACCATACATGTCAGCTGATACATTTGTTCATTTCTACGTCTTGGTGTAAAAACAAATATTGTTGTTTGCCCTATCAAGAATATTAGCTCGAATAAGTCCAGATATATACCACCGGAAAAGGCTATGTATGTGTTTATTTACTGAACATTACAAATTCAAATTAGATTTTCAAATTCTTTACACCACAGCTGCCAACAACATGTTTCAGTGCACATGTGTGCTAGCAAATGGGCTTAAAATCAATAAGGTGAGGGCCTCGGTTTACTGGGCCGCCTGATTTATCCACACAGGCAGATGCTGATGCCTTAACCCTATCCATCCACCCGCCACAACAACAGCCGACCTTCACTCGCTCACCAACCATAGCTCCTCTGCAACAAACAGCCGACTGCATTCGCGAGATCTGCCCCCCAGCTCAAAGATTTGGCCGCTGCCTCAACAAATCGTGCCCCCAGGTTGGCTCTTCCCAGAATCTCGCTCCAATCCCTTCAAAGTAAACTCTGGGCATTATTCCCGTTCTGTAACGGTGGTCTTACAGAAGGCATGAACAGAATTCTACTGTTTGAATCCAGCTACACAAGTATGTTTTTTTAGTTCAGCCCACCAATTTCAACTTGCTTCGCAAACCAGATGCACAAATGAAATCATAAGAGAACAGCATTATTCAGACAAAATGAAGGAAAAAAGGTTAATTTGTTAGGTTTGCTTCAGAATCAGATTTGATGAATACTATAGCATCAGGAACATTTTTTTTTCTACTAGCAACACCGACCAAACACCTGCACCTCTTAATCCCAGGTTTTCTTGTTGCTTGACCAAAACTACAAGCAGAGCAATTTTAAGGTCCTGCTGTTCTCTTTGCAGTTAGGTACACAGCACATATAATTTGGTTACTCTGATAATTGTATGTCTTTCTAGAGATTCATACACACACAAGTAGATACAAAATCATAGACTACAGTTGCTGACAGTATATTCTTCCTTATATCATTTAACAGCTCCAAAGACAACAGTCTCAATCATGTTTTATCATAGGTAACATATGTTGCTGACCGTCTTAGCGATACAACAACACAGCCTGAATATGATCTTCAGCAAACAAACCACTATTATTGGAGCCTGAACGATGATATCGAAGGAATTTCTGCTCTGAGCAATGCAGGCTACGAAGAATAGCAGTGATGAAGAGCTGCCTCAAAGAAGTCGTTCTAAACGTCCAGCGCGTAGACATTTTAGAAAGCTTTTTTTCGTTTCTAGAGAGTGTTCTTTTACGTCTTCAAAAAGCAGAACTACATCATCATGCTTGCCAATAAAAAATGTATTTTTATTGATGTGCAAATCTGGTACAGAAATGAATTTTTATTTTACATTGTTTTTTTTTCTTCGAACAAATTATTTTTGTATAACATAGCCAGTTACCTATATGGGTGTTTGTCTACGGTAGATAGAAGGGTTGACAAAGTCCCTTCTTATATAACATAATCTTAGTATAAATGCTTACCAAGACTTCTGTGCTTATCATCCTTTTGAATCATATGTAATCCCCTAAGACCATCCTATGCATTTAACAATCGGTTATTTGCTGCTTTGCCTGCTGTGAGGTATGCTTTTCAAACAGCCATTTTCAATCATATGTGCTCGCTCCGTTCCTAAATATTTGTCTTTCTAGAGATTCAACTATGGACGACATACGGAGCAAAATGAATGAATCTACACTCTAAATTATGTCTATATACATCCGTATGTGGTGCATAGTGAAATCTCTAGAAAGACAAATATTTAGAAACGGAGGGAGTAAATCACAACATAACAATTCTGTGTCTACGACTATGTTGCTTACTACGTATAGTGTCATAAGCTATGCCTTTCGAACAACAATATGTTACTGCACACTCTTCCAGTCATTGGCTTGCCCTCGGCCTTTGCGCCATTGGCGCAACGGGTCATCTAGTAGAGTTAAAGTTGGACCGCCGTTGAGATCCTGCTAACTCGATGTCAATCTTTTCTTCTAAACAAGGCTCAACATTTGTATTGAATAATGAATACTCCCTCCGTTCCTAAATATAAGATATTTTAGAGATTCCACTATGAACTAGATACGGATATACATAGACATATTTTAGAGTGTAGGTTCACTCATTTTGCTCCGTATGTAGTCCATGGTGGAATCTCTAAAAGGTCTTATATTTAGAAACAGAGGGAGTACCTTTTCTTTTGTGAAAAATTTTTCGATTTATTCTCCAATCATGGTAGTACAACAAACACTAAAAATAATAAAAATTACATCAACATCCGCAGACCACATAGCGATGACTACACGCACTGTAGCAAGCCGAAGGCGCACCGTCGTCATCGCCCCTCCCTTGCTGGAGCCGGACAAAACTTGTTGTACTAGACAATCGAGAAGTCTGAAACACAGAGCCCTCCCGCCGGCAAGGGCCGGGATCCATCGCACCGCCATGGCCCTATGACCACCGAGACGATATAAGACACTACAGAACATGATTGAAAAAAGTTCACATTATAACACTAAAATAATCGCTTAGACGTCATGAAAAATGATTATATGTCACTAGTTTATGTTACTACCTTCATAGTGGATAGTGTCATAGGGGTGATAATATAAATGTCCTCATTTATCATTTTGTAGAGCCATTTTGCATTTGAAAGCGCTATGTGATGGTAACGTATTATGTTACTTTATTTGCCTCTTTTCTCATTAATTATTTGTCACATCATTATTTTTGTTTATGTGGCATCTATGTTACTACCTACGTTATTTCTATCACGACTACCTATTTTTGGACCAGTTCTCCTATGACCACTACAAGATACATGATCTCATATTTGACTTGTACTTTCATATATCAGAACTTCGTGATATACTAAATGTAACCTTCAAATATAGTAAGTATGTTGAAAGAATAAATCAACCGAAGTGGTGGGAAGAACCACAAAACCACTGGCTCTAGATGTTATGTTTGGCAATACAGTTGCATGGTAAGTATTTTTAACTATCTCAATGAAAATCATATTTCTCGATAAGTATATGACATGTGGTACTAATGTTCTATTTCTTGCATAAGACTAAAAGAGAAAAAAACAGGAACCTTCCCTGGTTGAATTTTTTAAAGCAACTCACACTAGGAAGAATGATAGGAAGATGAGTGGCACAAGTAACATACATAAGTATTTTGTAATGTTTGGAATTCAAATGTAATATGCCATCCTAAATATTAAACGTTTCTATCGCTACACTAACAATACTTCAAACATATTGCAGGATGAAATACAGTAAAAAAACACTTCCACTAGAAGGCGCGCCGCCAAAACAGATATGCAGATCATTGCAGAGGTCCTCATGGAAAAGAGATCATTGAGCATGTTCCTTGCAAGAATGGGTGTCTCATCTAGATGAAGGAAGAAATAAATCTCCCAAGAATGCAAGAGAGATAGATTGAACAGATGTTTGCAACTCACGTGTCCGAGGCGAAAGCAACAACTAAAAGGTATCAACATTACGTGAATTCAAGAATAGTTGCCCAACCACAAGAAATCGAAGAGCTGAAAAGGAAGCAACAAGAAGAAATTGGAGTTGTGTAGAAGGAACAAAAAGATAGAAACACTGCTCTTGAAAAGAGGCACCAAGAATTGGATGGAATGATGAGTTTCATCTTAAGACAGTCGTCACATTGCTTGCAAAACAACTTCTCACAACCCTAAATTTGCTTTGTTTGTTGTGATACTTTGTCATTTGTCTTATTATGCCCTATGTGATACTCCATCCAATGGTTGATCATTATATTGTGTGATACAATTGTGTTAAGCATGTCAAGTTTCAACATTAATGATGGTTATCGAAAATTTGTAGTTATTTAAATTTTATTTTCAAATTTTATTCAAATTCAAATTTGGATGCAAGTTGCAACATTGACTAAATTGACGCTATCTACAAACTGTGATGGTCATTATGATGGAAATGCATGTTGTCACCTGCGTCCGGACCCACATTTAAGCAACCATATCAACATCGTCTAGACCCACATGTATGCGGCCACGTCACCAGCGTCTAGATCCACATGTAAGCAACCACGTCAGCATCTGGGCTCCATTTGTCGAAATTGTTGACTGGTCAATTCCGGCGTACAAATTGTAGTGACGGGTTACCGTTAATGAAAATGATATTAGGTGACAAATCGGTCGACCATATGTTGACAGTTTGACCTTCACTAAAAATAGACTCCTTCGGTGACAAAACAAGAAATATCACCAAATATACGATCTTAGGTGACACAAAAAAGCGGCATCGTCAACTTTTTATTTTCTATGACGCTAGATTGACACACAGTGTGACCGTCAAAAACTGTTAGGGGCCCATTTTTGCTTATCAAAATCAATTTTACGTGACACAAGTGGCTCGTCACAAGAATTCATTGCTTTGTAGTGTAAGTCAATTAATTCCAGCAAGTTATTTATTCATTTTATTTGTTGTTTTAAGAAACCGACACCTAGATGATTTTTGGTGAATGCACCATAAGGTGGCGTATGTACTGGACTTTCTTTCCAAATAAGCCCCCTAAACCACAACTGTCTAAGAAGACTTCATCAAGAAGTCTATCAAATTTTGAGACATGCATCCAATCCTCGAGGTCTTTGGTGTAGAATTGTAAGAAGTATGTAACTCGGCCTGTTTATAATCTTTATGCCATCTTGCATATATATCACAAATGTCTAATTATTTTTTATCGATATATAGTGTGGACATACATTTGCTTTTCTGAATTATAATTACTCAGCCAATTCAAATAAGACGTATAGAACGCTCGTATGGAGTCCTATTGAAATAAAAAAATATAGGTCTTGTTGCCAAAACCCGCCTAATGAAAAGTCATTGGCGAATTAGCATGAAATTCCTGAACAAAATGTGATCTTAATTCACGCGTAGAAAAATAAGGAGAGCACTAGGCATCACACTACTGATGCTTCCTTCATATCAGACTAGTCCATAGCCCTTGGACCGTTTGTATGTTAGTCGTCAAATCAACTAGTAAACTCCCGCGCATGATTTCCAGAATAAAGCATTAATTGGCTCTTGTGGGTTGTTTCTAAAACTTTACGCTAACTAAATGGGATTGCTATTAATTATCGATCGGTTTAACATCTCCTGATTTTTTCCAAAACAAAATTTGGATGTTAAGGAAACTAATAAATCTGGCAAAATGGGATTCGAGGTCATATTATTTGCTTCCTTCCGAAAAATAATTTCCAAAGTTATAATCTTTTGCACCCATATGAAGAAATCTTTTGCTTCCAATTGTGGCAAACTTCATTTTTTGCTTCCTAACAGGAATATTTTGCTTCTGGTGGCCAATGTATAGGAAAAATAAATGGCTAGAGATTTGTTTCGTCACTAAATTAAATTACTATGATGAAACATTTTTTTTCTATGAACACTACTTCCAAAATATAGAAAAATTGCTTCCAAAGGAAACTAAGCTTCCTTGTTATACAAGATGATATTGGTTCCAAATTACATGATAGTTTGATTCTGAAGAAAAAAATTTGCTTCCAAGGAAACAGACTTTTGTTTCTACCATCATTGCTTACAATAGAATAAATAATTTGCCTTGAAAGGAAACAATATTTGATTCCAATGATTTTAGAAGTTGCTTCCATGTATATCAAGATTGCCTCAATGTATGGCAAGATTGCGTCACATGAACATGGTGCATGTTGTGCTTAATAGTCATACTAGAACATGGATGGTTGCGAAATTTCGAGAATAGGAGATACATGGGCACATGATGGATTAATGGATTCCTTGCGTTATTAAAAGGACTATTCGAACGAGCCATACATGAGGTTCCCAGCCCCACGACGCATCACGAACCAATGACGTAGGAGTGGTCTAGCAAATCTAAACAATCTCGTCTGTGGTAAACCGTTTCTCGAGAAATAATGAATGTTCAGAATCTTCAAGTGGAATACATGTAGTGTTTGTGCACTTAATTCCTGCGAGTTCGTTCTCCCTGTTGGTTTATATAATGTAGATAATATTTCATCATAGTATAGTGTCCAATAGCCTTTAACTATGTGCAAATGAGCTATGCTTGATATCAGGCATGTGATCGACTATTGCACTATTTCTATAATTTAAGGTACACAATTATACATGTCCATTGATGATTGAGATATGGACCTCAACTCATTTTAATGTTTTCATATTAGGCATGGGGTGAAATAAAACAAATACTATTTATACACAACTTTTATATTTTTTATATTTCATTATGAACTAATGACTTATTAATATATTTTATTTTCTTACTTAGTACATTTTTTCATGTAACAATGTTATGAAATGTTTGGTTACATTTATTATATTGTTACTAAGAATTGAAAATACAGTTGTGCTAAAACTTTGTTTTAAGAATTGAAAATGTGAGTAAAAACACATGTCATGCCTTTATGAGTTAATGTGTAGCACTAAGATGAATATATATCTCGATGTGTGTTGATATCATCAAATATGTCGGTTGCGGTCTCATGGTTTAGAAAAAAAATATCTCGATAGACTTTTCTAGTGTATTATTAGATAATCAAATAGAAATTATAGATTATATGAGGTCTTTGTGATGAGTTTGTCGTTTAGTCAGTAATGGAGATGGCTTACCCCATTTAGAGAAAATAATGCAGTGTAACTTAGCAACAATGTTGGAATTCATTTAGATGAAAACAATTTGTTTTTAGTATTTGCAATTTTAATATAAATAAAGATGAGCTCCTTTTTTCTCAGCTTCCTAATATTCTGGTGCAGTTGGTAAAGATCCTCCAACTCTGATAATGATAGAGATAAAATTTTGAACCATGATTTCCTGTTTGTGATTTTGGATACCAAGCAAAAAATTGTAGGGTGACACGTATCAAACATATCTATAATTTTTGATTTTTCCCATGTTATTATATTATCAGTTGTATACTTTTTATAAAAATTTATATTATTTTTGGAATAACCTAATAATTCAGTGCCCAGTGTCAGTTTCTGTTTTCTGCTTATTTTTGGTTTCACATGAAATCAATATCTATGGAGGTCAAAATCACTTGTCGATTTAATATGATATTTTGGGAAACAAGGAACCCTAGAAGCTTCGGGAGAGGTCGAGATGACCAGTAGGGGCACACGGCCACAGGGCGTGCCCTTGGGGGTAGGGCACACCACCTGGCGCGTGGGGCCCACCTGCATCACCCCAGGTCAAGTGCAACACCATAAATTTCTATAAATACCAAAACCCTATGCCATATCTCCAGAAGAATTTTATCATCGCCGCAAGCTCCTGTCTCGCGAAGTTCCCATCTAGAGGCCTGTTTCGGGGTTCTGTTGGAGGGGGAAGCCATTGTTGGATTCTTCTTCGTCAACCTTGCTGCCTCCATGATGAAGTGTTAGTAGTCAATCAGGACCTTAGGGTCCATAGTAGTAGCTAGATGAGTCTCTCTCTCTTTGGATATTCAATACCATGTTCACGTGAGGTTCTCACATGATCAGGGTCAATGTAATTGGTGGTGTATTTGTTGGGACACAATGAATTATAACTTTAGATCAAATTGTTCATTGGTTTTATTTGTTGTATAATTAAATAACTATGCATGCTCTTCAATTTATATATCTATCTTCTTTGATCAAGTTTGATGGGTTTCTCTTCAGAGGGAGTGGTGCTTTATAGTGGGTTCAATCTTGTGGTGCTCTAACCCAGTAAAAAAAGATCCAAAACATGTATTGTATTGTTGTCAAGGATAAAACGACTGGGTTTTGTCATATTGATTAACTTATTCCTATCTACATTATGTCATCTCGCTTATTGCGATACTCTGTTTCCTGCAAATCTAATACCTAGATATGCATGTTGGATAGCAGTTTTGGTGTTGAGTATTAGTAGTAGATGAAGTTGGATTAACAGTCTACTTATCAATGGCGCAATGTCTATATGAGATCATACCATGAATGATCATTGTAATAAAATATAGCAATTCGGTCAATCGCCCAATTATAATTTGTTTAGCATGGTACTTGTTTTTTTAGAGAGATATGGCTAGTGAGCTGATATGTCTCTAACGTATCTACTTTTCCAAGCACTTTTGTTTTTTGTTTTGGTCTCTAATTTTCATGATTTGGGTGAAACTAACCCGGACTAACGTTGTTTTTAGAAGAACCACTATGATATTGCTTTTGTGAAAAAATATAACTTCTCAGAATTGCCTAACATTTTTTGAAGATTTATTTTGGAAAATATAAAAAATACTAGAGCCAAAAATTACCAAAGAGGAGCCAGGGGGTGGACAAGTGGCGCGGCCACACTAGGTGTCCATGTGAGACCCCTGAACGTCCTCTTACGATACGAAATCAGAGAGATATCACTCTCCCTAGGAAAAAACCAGAGAGAAATTTTCATCGCGTTTTACGATACGAAGTCGCCGCCACCTCCTATTCTTAGTTGGAAGAAAACCTGTCCGATAGAGGGTGAGTGACGCGGATAGGCGGGCCTGGCTCATTCGTCGCCCACGGGCATGACGCAAAACCACCATAGGAAGGTGTCCCCAGTCATGCCCGTGGCCCTTGCATCATGGACCTCTGAGGAGAACCGATCGGATGCGGGGTGTCTGTGGATCGGATGGCGCAGAGCGTGCCAGGGAGGCATCGATGCGAGGCAACCGCAAAACGAACAACATGGAGGGCATTCACGCACGACAATGCCCCCAGGAGGCGGTACTCTAACGTTCTTTATAGGATTAATAATATCACATTAATAAGGGGTTTCAAGAGCTGTTACAACCCATCATGGTGGCTGTGATGGGGAAGAAAGGCGTGGTGATGAAGATGGTGGTGCGACAGTGACTACCCATTGATACGTCTCCAACGTATCTATAATTTTGATTGTTCCATGCTATAATATTATCATTCTAGGATACTTTTTGGTCATTTATTTGCTGATTCATATTATTTTTGAGCACTAACCTATTAACCCAGTGCCAAGTGCCAGTTGATGTTTTCTGCATATTTTTGTTTTTCAGGTTTACAGTACCAAACGAAGTCCAATTGCCCCGAAACTTTTTGATGATTTTTCTAGACCAAAAGAAGACCTGGAAGCTTCGGGTGGAGGCCGGGGGCCGCACGAGGGCCTCACAAGCCAACAGGGCGCGCCCAACGAGGGGTCCCGCCCTTTTAGCTTGTGGACACCCCCTCGTCTCTCGACGCCCCTCTTTGGCCTATAAATTCACATATATTCCAAAAACCCAAGGGGAGCTCCCGAAACAATTTTTTCACCGTTGCCAGTTGATAACCCACAAGTATAGGGGATCGCAACAGTTTTCGAGGGTAGAGTATTCAACCCAAATTTATAGATTCAACACAAGGGGAACCAAAGAATATTTGCGAGTATTAGCAGCTGACTTGTCAATTCAACCCCACCTGGAGATGAAATATCTGCAGCAGAGTGATCAGTAGCACAATAGTATGATAGTTTTGATAGCAGTAGTAGCAGTAACAGTAACAGTAACAGTGATAGCAATAGTTTTGTAGCAGTTGGAACAATAGCAGTAGCAATAGTAACTTAGCAAGAACAATGTGTGGAAAACTCGTAGGCACTGGATCGGTGAACTCGTTGGATGATGTTCATCATATAACAGTCATAACCTAGGGCGACACAGAACTAGCTCCAGTTCATAAATGTAATGTAGGCATGTATTCCGTAAATAGTCATATGTGCTTATGGAAAAGAACTTGCATGACATCTTTTGTCCTACCCTCCCGTGGCAGCGGGGTCCATAAGGAAACTAAGGGATATTAAGGTCTCCTTTTAATAGAGAACTGGAACAAAGCATTAACACACGGTGAATACATGAACTCCTCAAACTACGATCATCACTGGAAAGTATCCCTACTATTGTCACTCCGGGGTTTGCGGATCAGAACACGTAATAGGTGCATATGACTAGCAAGATCGGATCAAGAACATAGATATAATGGTGATAACATAAACGGTTCAGATCTGAAATCATGGCACTCGGGCCCTAGTGACAAGCATTAAGCATGGCAAAGTAATAGCAACATCAATCTCAGAACATAGTGGATAGTAGGGATCAAGCCCTAACAAAACTAACTCGATTACATGATGAATCTCATCCAACTCCTCACCGACCAGCAAGCATACGAAGAAATTACTCACTCCCATTGTGGAGCATCATGGAATTGGCGATGGAGAAGGGTTGATGATGATGAAGACCGAAGATTCCCCTCTCCGAAGCCCCAAACGGGCTCCAGATCTGGCCTCCCGATGAAGAACAAGAGGTGGCGGCAGCTCCGTATCGTAAAACGCGATGAAACTTTCTCCTTGATTTTTTTCTCCAAAAATAGGATTTTATAGCGTCGGAACTAGGGTCAGTGGGGCCACGAGGTGGGCACAACCCACCAGGGTGCGCCTGGGGGGGGGGGGGGGGCTGGCGCACCCTGGTGTATCGTGCCCAGCTAGGCCCCCCCCTCCGGTGTTTCTTGGCTCCAGTATTTTTTATTTATTCTAAAATAAATCTCCAAACAGTTTCGTCCAATTCTGAGAACTTTTATTTCTGCACAAAAAACAACACCATGGTAGTTCTGCTGAAAACAGCGTCAGTCCGGGTTAGTTTCATTCAAATCATGCAAATTAGAGTGCAAAACAAGGGCAAAAGTGTGAGGAAAAGTAGATACGACAGAGACGTATCACGAGTCTCTGTTCCGCTGCGATCTCATCTGGAGCCCTTTTCGGTGCCCTACCGGAGGGGGATCGATCATGGAGGGCCTCTACATCATCCTTGTTGCACCCATGGTGATGTGTGAGTAGCCTACCACAAACCTACGGGTCCATCGCTAGTACCTAGATTGCTTCTTCTCTCTCTTTGATCTTCAGTACAAAGTTTACCGTAATCTTCGCGGTGATCTATTCGATGTAATCTTCTTTTATGGTGTGTTTGTTGGAATCCGATGAATTGTGGGTTTATGTTCAGATTATTTATGATAAAATATTTGAGTCTCCTCTGAATAATTATTTGATTCTTATTTGCATGATCATCGTAGCTTCGTAAATCTCTCCGATCTATCAGTTTAGTTTGGCCAACTAGATTGGTTTATCTTCAGTGAGAGGGGTGCATTGTGATACGTCTCCAATGTATCTATAATTTTTGCTTGTTCCATGCTATTAAATTATCATTCTTGGATGTTTTACAATCATTTTATAGCAACTTTATATCATTTTTGGGACTAACCTATTGACATAGTGCCAAAGTGCCAGTTGCTGTTTTTTGCTTGTTTTTTAGTTCGCATAATATCAGTACTGTAAGGGCATATTTATGCCCTAATGATTTTGGTGATTGATGACAATACATTTGCGGACTAATCGTGTGCATTAAGCTTTCAGAGAATATCAGGTGGCACGAGACGATTATCTTACCCCTCAGGAAGCTAAAAAGAAGACGGTGTCTTTTTGATGATTTAGTGTCGGTGGACTTAAGTCGTAGGAAAAACCATACTATCAAGAGGGGGTCCGCAGTGGGAAAGGTTGGGAGGAATCATCACGTACACACTCGCACCCCCATTCGTTTCCCGGCAACCTGGAGTCTTTGTCCTTGCCCTGCTCTCTCTTTCTTTCTCTCAGCGGTAGTACCGTTCTGGGAAGCGGTAGTACCGCGTGCAGCCGGTACTTCCGCCCCAGCCGGCGGTAGTACCACTGAGGGAAATAAGGGAGGGCTGGGCACCTCTCGCGAGGCATTAGACACATATCTGGGAGTGTCTGGTGCCCCGCGCCAGCACCCAGCCGCAGCGGTAGTAGGGGCGGTAGTACTAAGCGGTACTACCGCCGCCCCTTCTACTGGTGCTCTTGTTCACAGATGGGCGGTAGTACCGCCCCAACCGGCTGTACTACCGCTTGCCCGTGGCTGGTATAGAGGTAACGGGAAGATTCCCCCACCCACTATATAAGGGGTCTTCTTCCCCAAGAAGCCTCACTTCTTATCCTTCCCCAAGCTCCATTGTTGCCCAAAGCTCATTTTTGCCTGATCTCTCTCCCTAGACAACAAAACTTGTTGATACTCTAGGGTTTGGTTGAGAGGGCCCCGATCTACACTTCCACCAAGAGAAATTTGATTCCCCCCACTAATCCCTTGCGGATCTTGTTACTCTTGGGTGTTTGAGCACCCTAGACGGAAGAGGTCACCTCAAGGCCATAGTCCATTGTGGTGAAGCTTCATGGTGTCGTTGGAAGCCTCCAATTCAGTTGTGGAGATTGCCCCAACCTTGTTTGTAAAGGTCCGGCTACCGCCTCCAAGTGCACCACTAGTGGAATCACGGCACCTCGCATTGTGTGAGGGCGTGAGGAGAATACAGTGGCCCTAGTGGCTTCTTGGGGAGCATTGTGCCTCCACACCGCTCCAACGGAGACGTAGTTCCCTTTAACGGGAAGGAACTTCGGTAACACATCCTCGTCTCCATCGGTTCCTCTTGTGGTTATTTCTTACCTTTACTTCACGCAAGCTACTTACATTGTTTATCTTGCTTGCTTGAATTGTTTGTTGTGTTTAGAATCATATAGGTTGCTCACCTAGTTGCATATCTAACCAACCTATTTATTGCTAAGCATAAATTGTTAAAGAAAAGTTAAAAATTGGTAGTTGCCTATTCACCCCCCTCTAGTCAACCATATCGATCCTTTCAATTGGTATCAGAGCCTCGTCTCTTTATTAAGGGTTTCACCACCCGAAGAGTATGGTTAACGACGGGGACCAGCCGGTTGAACTCCCCGAGGCCATGGGTGTGAACACGGTCTCTCATGAGGATTTAAACGAGGCCATGTCCTCGCTTAAATCCTCATGACGACCGAGGTCAAATCCATGTTTAAAGAATTCCTTGATACTCTTAAACTTTCCACCGATGCGGTGCAAGTGGCTAATCCCACTAACTCAACATCGGATGTTGTTGGGGATATAACCCCGTGGTAAGACCCGCCCAGACGGGGCCGGGTCACACCAGGCGGCTCGTAAGCCCAAGACCTGTAAGGTGGGCCGAAGGATCAAGGCCAGGCTACGTGGCGGCTTGCCAGACAGGCTAAGACAGAGGCCCAGAGACGGAAGAAGGTATGATGACCCGGGTGGCCCAGCCGCCCGGTGGCGGCTTACCCAAGATGGTATGGCGGCTTAGAGACAGAGTAGGACACGTTGTGTGAGTCGGTTTGAGACTCGTGTAACCCGGGGCCTTGACCTCTTATATAAAGGCTAGACCCCGGGGCGGCTTAGACAAGAAACCAAGCTATCGAGAACTAGGTCAAGCAATCCGCTCCCTTGTAATCGATACTCCAGTTAATACAACACAAGCAGGACGTAGGCTTTTACCTCGACTTGAGGGGCCGAACCTGGGTAAACTCGTGTCCTTCGTCCCGATCAACCCCTTTGAGTCCACTGCTATGGCGATGACCTCGAACCTAAGTCTTCGGACATCTGCCGTGACAAAACCACGACAATTGGTGCCCACCGTGGGGCTGGCGCTCGTTGGTGTTGAGTTCTCAAAGGGCTCTCTACCAGGGATCGAGGGGTACGCGATTGGTAGGATGACCAAGAGTCGCCGCGGCCGGCTCTACATCGACGACGCCGGCTGGGGCCCCGAGGCTGACTCCATTGAGTACGGTTTCCGGGTCCCCTTCGGCAGGATTCACGTCTTCATCGGCAAGATCGGCGGATCTGAACCCGGGCCAGACATCTGCACCGACATTGTCGAGCCGGCTCGGCGCAAGCAACCCGCCCGACGCGTGCAACCCGCCCATGCTAATCCGGGCCGGAAGCATGTTTTCGTCGGCTTCACTCAAAGCAGGGATCTTGAAGGATCTATGTCGCAAGAGGAACCTCTCATCCGCTCTAAGGATGAATCTTCAAGCGGAGAGACGGAATCAATCTACCAGCTCCATGATGGCGGACTCGGGGGCTACGTTGAGCCTTACCCCGAGTCGGATTTCCATGAGCCGGAGGAGTATGAGCCGCCAAACCGCGCTACCGTTTTCATGGCGGGTTCAGCGGTGGCTCATAACAGCACAGCTGCTGAGGCAACTGGATCTGGGGCTGGCAGGCCGCCGGCTCAGGTCCTTCTGGATCTGATGGGTGAGCTTACAACCCTGATGGCGACTGAGGTCACAGCTGAAAACCAAGCGGCCCGCAACACGGAGATTGCGAGGTTGAAGAATCAGATGACTGAGGTCCAGCAGGAGATCAATGAACTAAAGACTCAGAGGATGCTGAGGCGGAGCGCCTAAAGGCGGATGCTTTTCGTCTTGGGTTGGAACAGCAGTCAGCAGCGGCGGTTCAGCGGATGAGGCATCAGTCCCGCTTGCCGGATCAGTATGAAGCAAGGAATCTTTTCAACACGCCAGGAACGGGACAAAACACGCCTTTGGCCGTAACCCGGACGGCGGAAGCACCGGGAAGCCGGGCGGCGGTTCAGCATCAGCAGGTTAACCCGCCCCGACGGAACCAGATTACGCTGACTTCTTTTCCTACACCGCCGGGTCATTACTCTAACCCGGCGGAGAACATGGTGGCGACAACAACCCGGCTGACTGCTATCCCAATCCCTGATGAGTCACCTTTCGCAGAAGAAGTGCGGAACGCTGTTGGATACCTGCGAACGGCAATGGCCCAGCAGGAGAAGTATGCTTACAGCCGGAGTCGCGTGCACTCAACCCCTATCCCCAGTCGCAGCTACAGCCGACGTTATGAGTCGCCGGCGGTTTCTAGCAGTGAACGGCATCAGAACCCGCCGCGGGCTGCCGGCCGGCTCTGGATGCTCAGGCGCTGGTGGATCGAGCAAGATCACAACGGGAGGCGGCGGCTCTAGCGGCAGCGGCGGCTTATCAGGAACCCACAGCTGCACCCTCCGTCTCAACCGGAGCGGGGTTAACTTCTAGGGCTGTGGGGGTGCCGTGCTTAGTGCCGGCTTTGCGGAATGAGCACCTGCCGAAAGATTTCAAGGGCCCTCGCAAGGTGCCCAATTACACAGCTGACCTACCTCCGGAGGCTTGGATCGAAAGTTATGAGCTGGCCATGGAGATGTTGGATGTTAGTGATGCAGTATGTGCCAAGTATTTCATCATGATGCTGGAAGGGCCGGCTCGCACGTGGTTAAAGGGATTGCCACCCAATACCATTACTTCCTGGGCCGAGTTGAAGGCGAAATTTATCAAAAATTTCAAAGGAACGTGCAAGCAGCCCATGACGATCGTGGATTTGGATCATTGTGTGCAACAGGCGGATGAGTCGGCCCATCATTGGGTTTGGCGGGTTTCAACTATCATTCACTCTTCAGAACAGATCACGGCGGCTCAAGCAGTTTTGATTCTGGAGAAGAATTGTCACTTTACACCTTTGAAGCAGAAGCTTGGCCGGCTCAAACGTTCGTGTCAACACATGGGGGAGCTCATGGCGGCTCTAACCAAATATGCAGACTCTGACAACACGAAAGACCCGGGCTCTGATGATGAAAAATCAGGTCAGGGGAAGAAGGGTAACAATGGGAAGGGTCAGCAGCAGAACGCGGCTCGAAACGGCAACTCTGGCAAGCGGAAACACCCGGATGGCGGGTCAGAACTGGTGGCGAACACCAGCGCTGGAAATAACCGTGCTAAGGGCAACGGGAACTTCAGGCAGAATTTTAATAAAGGAAAGGCTCCTTTCAACTTGGAGGCGATGCTCAATAAGCCTTGTCCGGAGCATAGTCAACCCGATAAACCGGCAGGCCATACATGGAGGAATTGCAACATTATGAGACAGTTTCGAGATTACAGCCTTCAACAACATTATAACAACGGCAACGGTCCGTCCGGTGGCTCAGGGCCAGGCGGGTCAGGAGCCGGCTCTAGTTCCGGCGGCTCAGGGTCTGGTTACCAGAATCAAGGTAATCAAGGAGGTCATCATCAACAGTCTGGAGGCGGTGGCCAACAGCGGCATAACCAGTCAGGTTTTCAGAGCAACCCGAAACAGCTTAGCGGGGTCAGTATCATGTTTTTACGACCAGCCTTGACAAGCGAGACTAGAAGGTACGCAAACGGGCGGTTAATGCGGTCATGCCGGCTCTCCCGCAGTATTTGAAGTGGTCTAAGTATGACATCACTTGGAGCCGGGCGGATCACCCGCCGCGGGTTGACAACCCGGGGCAACTAGCTTTGGTGGTTGCCCCCCAAGTTGGTGGATACATGTTCACGAAGGTGCTTATGGATGGTGGCAGCAGCATCAACATTCTGTATTACGACACTTTCAGCCGGATGGGTTTGCTTGACAAGAATCTTAAGCCGTCTTCTACAGTATTTCATGGTGTGGTGCCTGGTAAGTCGGCTTATCCAGTGGGCAGGATTTCTCTGGAAGTTGCCTTTGGTGATGAGTATAATTACAGGGTGGAGTCCTTGTGGTTTGAGGTGGTCAAAATTAAAAGTCCATATCATGCTTTATTCGGACGGCCGGCTTATGCCAAGTTCATGGCTAGGCCTTGTTATGTCTACTTACAGCTCAAGATGCCCGGGTTAAGAGGAACGATTATTGTGCACGGTGATCGGAAGACAGCTCTTGAGTGTGAGGAAGGTGATGCAGCTTATGCAGAGTCAAGTTGTGCAGAGGCAGAGCTTAAGTTTTATAAAGAGAATGTCGACCCGGAGGATATGACTCCCTTGAAGAAGCCCACTACGGAATCAGAGCCGCCCCTCAAGTTTGCGGCGGATGATACCAAGCAGGTGGATTTCACGGAGGGCGACTCATCTCAGCAGTTCACTATAGGGGCTAACATGGACCCCGCATAGGAAAACGCGCTCATCAAATTCATCCGTGAGAATCGGGACATCTTTGCATGGAAGCCATCTGACATGCCAGGTGTACCGAGAGAGTTTGCTGAGCACCACCTTAATGTGGATCCTAAGTTTAAGCCGATCAAGCAATTCCTTCGTCGTTTCAATGAAGAGCGGCGCAAAGCTATTGGAGAAGAGGTGGCCCGGCTCTTAGCAGCAGGGTTCATCGTGGAGGTCTTTCACCCGGAGTGGTTAGCTAACCCGGTGCTAGTGCTTAAGAAGAACGGCACTTGGCGTATGTGCGTGGACTACACGGATCTTAACAAAGCCTGTCCAGCTGACCCGTTTGCTCTCCCTAGGATTGATCAGATTATTGATGCAACGGCGGGCTGTGAGAGTTTATGCTTCCTGGACGCCTATTCAGGTTATCACCAGATCAAGATGGCAGTCAAAGACCAAGAGAAGACGGCTTTCATCACGCCTTTTGGTGCTTTCTGCTATGTGTCTATGCCTTTCGGGCTCAAGAGTGCCCAGGCGACTTATCAGCGTTGTGTGCAGAACTGTCTTCACAGTCAAATCGGGCGCAATGTTCATGCTTATGTGGATGATATAGTGGTCAAGTCAAGGAAGAAGGAAACTTTGCTGGACGACCTGAAGGAGACTTTCGACAACTTGCGAGTTTACAAGATGATGCTTAACCCGGCCAAGTGTGTTTTTGGAGTTCCTGTAGGCAAGCTTTTGGGGTTTCTGGTCTCTGAGCGTGGAATCGAAGCTAACCCGGACAAGATCAAAGCAATTACTTCTTTGTCTGAGCCGGCGTGCATAAACGACGTTCAGCGCCTGGCGGGTCGAATCGCTGCGTTAAGCCGGTTCATAAGTCGCCTGGGCGAGAAGGCAATTCCTTTATATCAAATGATGAAGAAGACAGACGATTTCATCTGGAGCAAGGCGGCGGGTGAGGCGTTTGAGGCGCTTAAGAAGCAGCTGACTGAGCCGCCCGTCTTGGCTGCTCCGGCTGAGAAGGAACCCTTACTCCTCTACGTGGCGGCTAACAACAAAGCAGTCAGCGCTGCCATTGTTGTGGAACGCAAGGAGGCAGGAAAGGAATATCCGGTTCAACGGCCGGTTTACTACGTCAGTGAAGTTTTGATTGAGTCCAAGCAGCGGTACCCACATTGGCAGAAACTGATCTATGGGGTATTCATGGCGAACCGTAAACTAAAACACTATTTTCTGGGACACCCGATCACAGTGGTTAGCTCTGCCCCGTTGGGAGACATAATTCAAAACAGAGAAGCCACTGGCTGGATTGCTAAGTGGGCGTTGGAGCTTGGACCTCTTAATCTAAAATATGTGCCTCGCACGGCGGTTAAGTCTCAAGCTTTGGTGGACTTTATAAACAACTGGACAGAGTGTCAGTCGCCAGAGGAGAAGCCGGACAACACTTACTGGACGATTCACTTCGACGGGTCTAGACAGCTGGAAGGCTCGGGGGCTGGAGTTGTCTTAACTTCCCCCAAAGGTGATAAGTTCTGTTACGTGTTAAGGCTGATGTTTCCTTGTACTAACAATGCAGCTGAGTATGAAGCTTTGCTTCATGGCCTCCGGGTTGCTAAGGAGATGAATCTGAGCCGGGTTAGATGCCTTGGCGACTCAGACCTTGTGGCTCAGCAAGTCTCAGGCACGTGGGACTCCAAAGACCCACGGATGGTGGCTTATCATCAGGCGGTAGACGTCATTGCGGGTCACTTTAAGGGTTATCAGGTGGATCACATTGATCGTCGCAAGAACAAGGCGGATGACGCATTGTCAAGACTTGGCTCCCAGCGTAAGCCGGTGCCGCCTAACGTTTTCTTGGACGTGTTATATCACCCCTCAGTTAAGTTACCTTCGGAGGAAGATCTGGCTATTCCTGACCCGGAGGGGCAGCTGGTGACGGCTCTGCGTGCTATTCCTAACTGGACGTTGCCTTACATGGCGTATCTAACCCGCGGCGAGTTACCCACGGACGAGATCTTGGCGAGGCAAATCATCAGACGATCTAAGTCCATGACAATCATCAATGGCGAGTTACATAAACGCAGCGTCACTGGCGTCTTCCAGCATTGTGTTTCACCTGAGAAAGGCAATGCGATCTTGAATGAAATCCACGCCGGAGATTGTGGTCATCATGCCGGCTCAAAATCTCTGGTGGCCAAGGCTTTTAGACATGGTTTCTTCTGGCTGACGGCTCATAAGGACGCAGAAAACTTAGTTCTGAAGTGTGATGGCTGTCAAAAGTTCGGGCGACGTGCTCACGTGCCGGCTCAAGAATTGCGCATGATCCCAATTACTTGGCCGTTTGCGGTCTGGGGGCTTGATATGGCCGGGCCCTTCAAGAGATCCAAAGATAAGAAGACCCACCTTTTGGTGGCGGTTGATAAATTTACCAAGTGGGTAGAGGCTGAGCCGGTTAGCAAGTGTGATGCGGCTACGGCGGTTCAGTTTGTCAGAAAATTGATCTACCTTTTTGGTTACCCCCACAGTATCATCACAGATAATGGCACAAACCTATCCAAGGGGGCTATGCAAGCTTTCTGTGAAAATGAACACATCCGGCTTGACGTTTCTGCTGTGGCTCATCCACAGTCCAATAGTCAGGCGGAGCGTGCTAACCAGGAAATCCTGAGAGGTATCAAGCCCCGGATTATGGTTCCGTTACAAAGAACGCCAGGTTGCTGGGTTGAGGAGTTACCATCAGTCTTATGGAGCATCAATACAACTCCCAACAGATCAACAGGCTATACGCCTTTCTTCATGGTTTACGGTGCAGAAGCCGTATTACCAAGTGATATACGTCATGACTCGCCAAGGGTGGCGGCTTACGTTGAGGCAGACAATGAGACAGCGCGTCAGGATGCGTTGGATGCTTTGGATGAAGAGCGTGACCTGACGGCGGCTCGATCGGTGATCTATCAGCAAGACCTGCACCGCTATCACAGCCGCCGAGTCAAGACCCGGACGTTCCAAGAAGGTGACTTAGTGTTACGCCTGATTCAAGATCAGACGGACGCGCACAAGTTGTCTCCTCCATGGGAAGGGCCTTTTGTGGTTAGCAGAAACCTCAACAATGGGTCATACTATATCATTGACGTACGGGACGAGTCACGCACTTCTGGGCAGGAGACCCTCCGGCCGTGGAATATCGCTCATCTGCGACCTTACTACACCTAAGTCATCGACTCCCCTCGTTGTATATCATCATTGTGTGTGTATATATATATATATATATATATATATATATATATATATATATATATATATATATATAAAATAAAGTTGGCATCCCTGCAAGCCGGGGCCTCTGCCGTTTTACGTACCTCACATTGTTCATAAGATGGATACACTCATATGATCACTTGGGGGCTTTTAACCCGTCGGGTTAAGCTTCAACCCTCTTGGTCAGGCTCTTCAGCCGGAGCTACAAGGTCATTTGAGGGCTTCTAACCCGCCGGGTTAAGCTTCAACCTCCTTGATCGGCTCCTTAACTACAATATCACTACCAACTGGCGGCTTATAAGTTGGTGTGCAAGTTGATAATGTCAACAAAGATTACTAGGAGTGCAGCGAGTTATGAACTCACCTCCTCTAGTCTGCGAAACCGGGTTATGCCTGCCTGTATGCAGCTGCGCTTTGTCAGGGGTGCAGCGAGTTCTAAAACTTACCCCCTGCAAGGGCCTCTTACAGCGGCGAGGCTAACTCTTATCTGTAAGGCCGGGTTATACCTGCCTGTATGCAGCTGCGCTTTGTCAGGGGTGCAGCGAGTTCTATAACTTACCCCCTACAAAGGCCTCATACAGCGGCGAGGTAAACTCTTATATTTACAACTCCGGGTTATACCTGCCTGTAAGTAGCTGCGCTTTGTCAGGGGTGCAGCGAGTTCTATAACTTACCCCCTGCAAGGGCCTATTACAGCGGCGAGGTAAACTCTCCTATTTGCTGCGTCTCTTTCTGGGTCGCTACGCTCTTATCAGTCATTAAGAGTTCAAAGTAGCTAAAACTACCCAGAAGAACCGGCTTACGTAAGAAAGGCAAGGTAAATGAGGTTTCACGCCTCCGGGTTAGGCTTTTTAAGCCACCCTTACAACAGTAGAGAACATGTTTCAGTCTTGTTTTATTTTTGCCGGGTTTTATCTATAAGGTAAGATGCCATGCACATTGGCATCATGAGCCGGACAAAGACAAGCAAGGAATATATTAAGATTGACAAGATTTATACGTGCTCGATGGCACGGGTCAGACAGTGAAAAGTTTTTTCTAAGACCTATTACAAAGCCCTCTTCGAGAGCCCAACAGGCAACAAACAAAAGTTTTGTACAGCTCATTTGGCGGCTCAGGAGGCCGGGTTATCAAATACAAAGTGTTCAGCTCGATGGCGGGTCATCCTGCTCCGGGTCTTCGACCTCTTCGATCTGGAGATTGTCCACATCCCAGTTGCAGTGTGTTAGCGCTTCAAACCGGGCGTCTTCAAAGATAGGAGACGGGTCAATCTCAGGGGCGAAGAGATGCTTACGGTGGGCAGGAGTCAAGTCTTTGCATTCAAAAGTTGGACCGTGTATTTTCTTGGACGTCTCGCTGTAAGCCGCCTGGTAGGTTGACATATCAAGTTCCTCCACCAGCTTGGAGGCAAGCACCCTGGAAGATTTTCTGCATTGAGCATAGTCTGTTGCAGTAAATTCAGAGCCATCGTCTTTCTTGGATGGGAACCCGTCCATCATCTCTTCAGCAGTCAGCTCAGGAGCGAAAGCTAGGCACCGGCTTAGTGCGGATAGAGCTCCCTGCCGGGCGGCTGATCTTTTGAGCTCGTCAATCTGCTTGGGCAGCGTGGACAACAGTTCTATGACTCCTTTCATGTGCTTGGGGATGCTCTTCTCAGTCAGCATTGCTTTGATGGTAAGAAGAGTCCCGCAATAGAGTTGTTCGGCTAAGGAGTACACTGCCTTCAGCTTCATCAGGCTGTCAGATGACAATTGGCGGCTCCTTTCGCCTGCAAGACAAGTTTGGGTGGTATAAGCCGCCAGCAGTGTTATTTAGCATGGACAGGAAGATCACTAAGTACCATATGCTTACCAAAGATAGCAGAGGTCATCCTTGATATATGCTGTTTCAGTGTCTGCAGCTCTGCTGATACAGTGGCAAACCACCCTTCAGCATCTTCTGCACGCTTGGTCAGGGCGGCTTGATGTGTTTCAGTATTCTTTTTGAAAAGCGCAAAGTCAACTTGCGTCTTCTCAAGATCTTCCACGGTAACCCGCCATTTGGTTTCCGCCTCTGACCAGGCGGTTTGTTGCAAGGCAAGATTTTTCTTTAGGCTGGTCATTTCAGACTCAGCCACCTCCAGAGCATCCTGTGACAATACAAAAATAGGAAAAGGGGTTCAATGGTCATGATAAGTTATTAGTGAGGCAATTACGTTACAAGTCTCAAGCAGATTGCAAGCAATGTACTCGACACTTGGGGGCTAATGTCTGTTTGCTCTTCAAGGCTATACTTAAGTCCCGGCTCATCTTTCAAAAGATAAGCCGGCCCTTGGGGGCTATAGATCACGCTCTCAGGTCTTTCAATTCAGTCCCGGCTCATCTTTCAAAAGAAAAGCCGGCCCTTGAGGGCTACAAGCGACGCTCAAGTCCTTCATTAAAAAGTTCCGGCTTATCTTCGGAAAAATAAGCCGGCCCTTGGGGGCTACAATCAGCATTTTCAAAGGTTCCAATGAAATTCCGGTTCATCATTTCATGTTAACCCGGACTTGGGGGCTACCATTGATCATTGAGTATCGGCCTACTATTTATACTAACCCGATACTTGGGGGCTACAGCTGAAGTTCTAAAGTATGTTGCTAAGGAAAGACCCGGTTTATTATTTGGAATATTAATCCGGCTCTTGGCGGCTATAAAGGGTATAAGGGAAAAGCTGGTAAAAATATTACCTCATATTTTTTCTTCATAAGGCTCACAAGCTTCAGCTCCATTTTCCGGCTTGACTCCAGGCGGTTTAAAAACCCAGCGTGAAGCTCATCAGCAGTAAACTCCGGTAAGGAGGGGGCTAGTGATGATAAAGACACTCGTTCTCAAGGAATTAATGGGTCGGGGACCTTTGACTCAGTTCCCCCTCCCTTGGTCTATGGAGGACCGGTGCACCCACCTCATATAGTTAATCTCGGTCCTCCTCCTAAACTTGTTAAGAATGATTTTGCTAATTGGGATTTTCGTATCAAGTCTCATTTGGATCACAGCTCAATTCAACTCATGAGAGTCATTGAAGAAGGATACTATCCTCGTGATCCACGCAACCTCACTCCAAGAGAAGAGGCTGATAAACAGCTAAATTCCTTCGCCTTGTTCATACTCCAAGCTGTAGTTCCTACCGAAGACCTACCTCACCTGCGTCCCTTCACTATTGCTAAAGAGCGTTGAGAACACATTGTCTCCATGTACAAGGGCAGCTCAAGCATTCAACGGTCGAACTATGAGGTCGTGCTTGATCAGTCAGATGAGTTTGTAATGATAGAAGATGAGGAACCGTGTGAGCTCTATAGAAGGGTAACTACTCTTGCTGTTGCCCTCCGAGATCATGGCAGCAAGGATGTGGATGACACCTGGATCAAGCGTAAGTTTCTGAAGGCCATCATGCCCTTCAACAAGGCCATGTCCACCGTCATCCGCCAAAGACCGGACTTTCACAACTTGTCCTCTAGCGATGTGTTGGATGAATTTATTGCAATGAACATCTTGAACACGACCACAGACAATGCTCTTTCTCATGTGCAATGGTCAAAGAAATCATCTCCCAACCTTGATTTGAAGGCCAAGGTCAGTCAAGAGGAAGAGGAAGAAGAAGAAGAGGAGGGTTGCCCCGAGGACACCAAATATGCTTACCATGAGCATATGGCTCTAGCGTTTAGGCAATTCTGGGGCAACAAGACAAACACAGGGCCCAACTTCTCCAAGAACAACTCAAGCGGGTCAAAGGGCAAGCAACGTGTGAGGACCTACTACAACTGTGGTAATGTGAGTCACTTTGTGGTGGATTGCCCATATGAGAAGAGGGAAGATAATGGTGGCAAGATCATCCGCAAAGATAAGGTCAAGTCTTTCCCCAACAAGACCAACTTCACCAAGAAGGCTCCTCACAAAGTGTTGGTGGCTCAAGAAGAGTACGTTTCCGATGATAACAAAGATGACGAAGACACAAGTGGTGAAGGAATGGCAATGGCATCTGTGGCGATTGCATCTTCTACCCCAACAAAGGTGTCACTCTTCGATGCCCCCAACGAGAACCACATTGCTCGGTGCCTCATGGCAAAAGGTATCACTAAGGTAACCTCCAATGCCAGAACCTCAAACATTAATATGTCTATTTCTTCCACTCCGTCTTTAGATTGTGTGGATGAACATGAGGAGGCAAAAGAGAGTGAGAATGAGTTTGACAAGTTCTTATCTAAACTCAAGGGAGAATCCAAGAAGCACTTCGTTGCTCTCTTGGAACAACTTGGTGAGGCCAATGACACTATTGATTTTCAAGAAGAATATCTTGAGGAGTTGAGAGGGCATAGTCGTGATTATGCCGACGAGGTAGCAGATCTTTCTATTGCTCTTGAGGAAGAGCGAGGTCTTCGTTTGACTCTCGAGGAGTCACAAAATGATGACCTTGCTAAATTACGTAAAGATTATGATCATGCTATCATTCTTAACCGTGTGCTCAAATCCGAAAAGGTTGCACTTGGGATTGGACATGATCGTCTCAAGGATGAGTTTGACACACTTGACAATGATCACAAGGCATTGAAGAGTGTTCATGCTTCTCTTAAGGAGTCACATGATCAACTCCAAGTAAAACTCACTAAGGAAATTGCTACGTGTCCTCCTTTTGTTTTAATTGATAATTCCTCTACTGCTAACCCGTGTTGTGAGCATGCACATCTTGTGAAGGAAAATGCCAAGCTAAAAGAGCAGCTTGAGAAAGGCCTTGTGACATGTATCCAAGGTGATAAGAATCTCAATGACCTTTTGAGCAATCAAAAGGAAGTGGTTGCAAAGGAAGGAGTTGGGTTTGCACCCAAGTCCAAAAAGAAGAAGAAGATGAAGACCACGCAGGTTCCTCCACTCAAGGAAACATTTGTCAAAGCGGGGAACATTACTCATGAGAAGAAGAAGGACAAGGTTGTGAGTGATAGTGCCAAGAAGGGCAAGATCACTCCCTACAACAGGTTGGCGATTTTAACCCCTCCTATGTTTTGTGCCGTGCTAGTGATGGGCATGTTTATGCCAAATATGTTGGTTCTTCTTATGAGTACATTGAGTGGTCTATTTGGGTTCCTAAGACCCTTGTCACTAACATGAAAGGACCCATTCAAGAATGGGTACCTAAATCCAAGCATTGATCTATTGTAGGACTTTGCTTCCAGGGGAGTCTCATGGTTGCTCGATAGCGGAGCAACAAATCATATGACCGGAAGCAAGGACTTGGTGGTGGATGTTCAACCCGATGCATCCGTGGCCACCCAAGTCTCCTTTGGAGATGACGCAATCTCAAAGGTATTGGGTCTTGGCAAGGTGTTTATCTCCCCAACCTTAACCATTGAGAAAGTCATGCTTGTTGATACCCTTGCATACAATTTACTTTCCGTTCGTCAACTTGCACTCATGGGTTTTAGTACCTTCTTTGGCATTGATATCATGACCCTTTTGTGGAGCAAGACTCTTAAAGTAGCCTTTGTTGGGCATGTCAAAAAGTGTCTCTATGTGATTAACTTCTCGGAGCGACCCACTAAGACCGCGACATGTCTAATGGCTAAAGTTGATGTGGGATGGCTTTGGCATCGCCGACTAGCCCATGTCAATATGAGATCTTTGCAAAGTCTCCTCAAAGGGAATCACATTCTTGGACTAACAAATGTGAGTTTTGCTAAAGATCGTGCTTGCAGTGCTTGTATCGAAGGAAAGTTACATGAAAAGGCTCATCGTCCTACTACTACAATCTACTCAAAGAGGACCTTAGAGCTCCTTCACATGGATCTCTTCAGTCCTCCATCTTTTGACAGTCTTGGAGGAAGAAAGTATTGCTTGGTGATTGTGGATGATTACTCAAGATACACATGGGTATATTTCTTCAAGAAGAAGAGTGAGACCCAACAGACCGTCATCAACTTTGCAAATGAAGTCCAACGGCAACATGAAGCAAAGATCTTGATGATTAGAAGTGACAATGGCACTGAGTTCAAGAACTACACCTTGGATGAGTTTCTCAGTGATGAGGGGATAAAGCACCAATATTCCACACCTTACACCCCTCAACAAAACGGTGTCGCGGAGAGGAAGAACCATACGTTGATGGATGTGGCAAGAACCATGATGGCAGAGTTTAAATCTCCGTACAACTTTTGGGCCGAAGCCATCAACACCGCGTGTCATGCATCAAATCGGCTCTATCTCCAGAAAGGCTTGAACAAGACTCCATATGAGATTCTTACCGGGAACAAGCCCAACCTCAAGTACTTCCGGGTGTTTGGTTGTAAGTGTTTCATTCTCAAGAAAGGTGTTCGTTTGTCAAAATTCGAATCTAGAGCTCATGAGGGCATATTTGTTGGGTATGCTGCAAACTCTCATGCTTACCGTGTCCTCAACAAGTCCACGGGACTCATTGAGGAGACGAGTAACGTAGAGTTTGATGAAAATAATGGCTCCCAAGTGGAGCAAAGTGGTCTTTGTGATGTTGGTGATGAAATTCCTCCCCAAGCCATAAGAAGAATGGGTGTGGGATACTTCCTACCCGTTGAGGAACCCCTTGCGGCTAAAGGAGAAGTACAATGTTCCACTCAAGTGGAACCATCACCGATGCATGACCCACACGCTTCCGAAGAACAAAGTGAAGTCCCTCAACCCCATGATCAAGACAAGGGCAAGATCAACTAAATGGTGATTATTCTACATCACATGATGCTCAAGATCTTGCTCACACCCCCGTGCAAGCTCAAGATCAAGATGAAGCTCAGGACCAAGATCAAGCTCAAGATGAAGGTCAAGCTAAAGATCAAGACCGTGCTCAAGATCAAGAGCAATCCGGTGCTAGTACCGAAGTTCGTCAAGTTACCAAGCCTCAACTTTCCATGGAGGAAATTCTTGTAAGACGAGCTGCCAAGATCGCTTCCAAACTAGGAGTCAAGCAACGCCTATTAAAGAATGTTTATGGAAGTTTGAAGAGAGGGGTAACTACACGTCGTCAATTAACAAACTTTTGTGCACATCATGCGTTTGTTTCTTGCTTTGAACCCCTGAAGGTACAAGATGCGCTCGAAGACGAGGAATGGCTTGAAGCCATGCATGAAGAAATCAACAACTTCGAGCACAACAAAGTGTGGCGATTGGTGCCAAGGCCAAAGGAGAAGCACAATGTCATTGGAACCAAATGGATCTTTAAGAACAAGCAAGATGCACATGGTATTATTATTCGCAACAAGGCAAGACTGGTGGCTCAAGGCTACTCCCAAGTTGAGGGCATCGACTACGGTGAAACCTTTGCCCCTGTTGCTCGCCTTGAATCTATTCGCATGTTGCTTGCTTATGCCTCTCATCATGATTTCAAATTATATCAAATGGATGTGAAGAGTGCTTTTCTTAATGGTCCACTTAAGGAGTTGGTATATGTCAAGCATCCCCCGAGGTTTGAAGATCCCAAGTTCCCCAATCATGTATATGTTCTCGATAAGGCACTCTATGGCCTTAAACAAGACCCACGTGCGTGGTATGAGCACCTTACCGAGATGTTGCAAGATCGTGGGTTTGAAATTGGGAAAATCGATCCCACTCTTTTTACTAAGAGGGTTAACGGGAACTTGTTCGTATGCCAACTATATGTAGATGATATTATCTTTGGTTCTTCTAACAAAGCTTTTAATGATGAGTTCGCCGCACTAATGACCAAAGAGTTTGAGATGTCTATGATGGGAGAGTTGAAGTTCTTCCTTGGATTCGAAGTCAAGCAACTAAGCCAAGGAACCTTCATCAACCAAGAAAAATACACTCAAGACATGCTCAAGAGGTTCAAGTTGGATGAGCTCAATCCTCCCAAGGCCAATACTCCAATGCCGCTCAAATGCCAACTTGACAGTGATCCCAATGGTAAAGCTGTGGATCAAAAGGTATATCGCTCCATGATTGGATCTCTGCTTTACCTTTGTGCATCTAGACTAGATATTATGTTGAGTGTGGGAATTTGTGCAAGATTTCAAGCTGCACCTAAGGAGAGTCACTATGTGGCTGTCAAGCGAATCTTTCGATATTTGGCTCATACCCCAAACTTTGGCTTATGGTACCCCAAAGGTGCTTCATTTGATCTCATTGGATATACTGACTCAGATTGGGCGGGAGACCGTGTGGAAAGGAAGTCCACTTTCGGAGGCTGTCAATTTCTTGGTCGCTCTTTGGTAAGTTCGTCTTCAAAGAAATAGAACTGTGTTTCTCTCTCGTCCACCGAGGCCGAGTATGTAGCTGCGCAAGCTGCTGTGCTCAGATTCTTTGGATGAGGCAAACCTTAAAGGATTATGGTGTCAACTGTGACAAAGTGCCTATTTACCGTGACAATGAAAGCACGATCAAGATCTCCAACAACCCGGTTCAACACTGCAAGACAAAGCATATTGAGATTCGTCATCACTTCATCCGGGACCACATCAAGCGTGGAGAAATTGATCTTATTCATCTTCATACCAAAGAACAACTTGCTGATATATTCACGAAGCCATTGGATGAAGCAAGATTTCGCGAGTTAAGGCATGAGCTAAATATCATTGATTCGAGCAATGTGGCTTGACTTAGTGCACACCCCACCACAATCATCATTATGTCTTGTCTAGATGTAGGCATGGATTTAGGGGGAGTCTAGTTCTCTCAATGAACTATGCCTCCTCCTATTATGCATAAAGTAATCAAACTCTTTCACATTGACCATTCTTGATGGTTATTGTGCTTCAAAGACGAGTTTTGGTCATGGGCCCAAGGTTCAAATCTTCGCGGTGCCATACCAATTGACTCAAACATAGGTGGCCTCGGCCACCGCCCCTCCTAGCGAGGCATTTGCTTTTTGAGAAGCACGTTTTTGTGGTTTCAAGGTCTCTCGAACCTGCTTGTTTTGATTATGATCGAAGTTATCAAAATGTTTTTCTGTTGGTTCCTCAAAGATTTGTTGTCTCCAACCTCTTTTCCAAACGACACTCTTGCATAAGCCTTTTTGATTTGCTGGTATTTCTGTCCCAATATCACCCTGGGCGGTACTACCGCTGTCTTGGGCGGTAGTACTAAGCGGTACTACCACTGAGTCCAGCGGTACTACCGCTCGTGAGGTTCCATGAAGGGATATGGGGCGGGGCAGGTGATACGTATCCATCGTATCTACTTTTCCAAACTCTTTTGCCCTTGTTTTGGACTCTAATTTGCATGATTTGAATGGAACTAACCCGGACTGACGCTGTTTTCAGCAGAATTGCCTTGGTGTTATTTTTGTGCAGAAATAAAAGTTCTCGGATTGACCTGAAAATTTACGAAGAATATTTTTGGTATTAATAAAAAATACTGGCGAAAGAATCAACCGGAGATGGGCCACCACCTGGCCACAAGCCAGGGGGCGCGCCCCCTGTCTTGTGGGCCCCCTGTGGCTCCTCCGACCTCAACTCCAACTCTATATATTCCTATTCGGGGAGAAAAAAACCAAGGAAAAGAGTTCATCGCGTTTTACGATACGAAGCCGCCGCCACCTCCCGTTCTTCCTCGGGAGGGCAGATCCGGAGCCTGATTTGGGCTCCAGAGAGGGGAAATCGACGTCGTCCTCATCACCAACCATCCTTCATCACCAATTTCATGATGCTCTCCGCCATTCATGAGTTATTCCCTCGTAGGCTTGCTGGACGGTGATGGGTTGGATGAGATTTACCATGTAATCGAGTTAGTTTTGTTAGGGTTTGATCCCTAGTATCCACTATGTTCTGAGATTGATGTTGCTATGACTTTGCTATGCTTAATGCTTGTCACTAGGGCCCGAGTGCCATGATTTCAGATCTGAACCTATTATGTTTTCATGAATATATATGTTTTCTTGATCCTATCTTGCAAGTTGTAGACACCTATTACGAGTTATGATCCGCATCCCCCAGGGTGACAATAACTGGGATTCTTTCCGGTGATTACCGTAGTTTGAGGAGTTCATGTATTCACTAAGTGCTAATGCTTTGGTCCGGTTCTCTATTAAAAGGAGGCCTTAATATCCCTTAGTTTCCATTAGGACCCCGCTACCACGGGAGGGTAGGACAAAAGATGTCATGCAAGTTCTTTTCCATAAGCACGTATGACTATATATGGAATACATGCCTACATTACATTGATGAATTGTAGCTAGTCCTGTGTCACCCTATGTTATAACCGTTGCATGATGAATGCCATCCGACATAATTATCCATCACTGATCCATTGCCAACGAGCTTTTCACATATTGATCTTTGCTAAGTTACTTTTCCGTTGCTACTGTTACAATCACTACAACACTGCTACTGTCACTTTGCTATTGTTACCGTTACTTCCATACTGCTTTGCTACTGAATACTTTGCTGCAGATATTAAGTCTTTTAGGTGTGGTTGAATTGACAACTCAGATGCTAATACTCGAGAATATTCTTTGGCTCCCCTTGTGTCGAATCAATAAATTTGGGTTGAATACTTTACCCTCGAAAACTGTTGCGATCCCCTATACTTGTGGGTTATCAAGACCTTTTTCTGGCGCCGTTGCCGGGGAGCATAGCTCTATTCTCTGAGTCACTTGGAATTTATATCTCTTGATCACTATGAAGAATTTGAAAGACGCTAAAACCAAGATTTACCCCTCAACTACGAGGACAGGTAAGGAACTGCCATCTAGCTCTGCACTTGATTCACCTTCTGTTATGAGTAAATTTGCGACACCACCACCTGCTATTGATTCTGATATGTCGCGAGTAATTGATGATGCCACTTCTGCTTTGCATGATGCTTATGATGATACTTTGCTTGATACTACTGTGCCACTGGGTGAATTTCTTGATGAACAAATTGCTAGGGTCAATGCTGCAACTGATGATATTTCTGAAACTGATGAAATTATTGAAACTGAACACTATGAGACACCTGCTAGACCTAGCTCTCCTAGATATGAATTGCCTAATATACCTAAGGGTTATGTTATGGAAGGAGAGGTAGCTAGGGACTTTCTGGCTTGTAAGGATAGAGATGATCTTAAGAAATTACTATGCAAGTGGAAAGAAAAATCTTTGAATGCTAGAATGCAATATGATCCCAAGTTTGCTACTTCACCTATCTTTGTTACTGATAAGGATTATGAATTCTCTGTCGATCCTGAGTTAATTACTTTGGTGGAATCTGATCCTTTGCATGGTTATTAATCTGAAACTGTTGTGGGACATCTTACTGAATTGAATGATATAGCCACCCTATTCACTCATGAGGAAAACATTCGCTATTACTATATTCTTAAGTTGTTCCCTTTCTCATTAAAGGGTGATGCTAAGATATGGTTTAATTCTCTTGCTCCTGGTTGTGTGCGTAGTCCCCAGGATATGATATATTACTTCTCTGAAAAATATTTTCCTGCCCATAAGAAACAAGCTGCCTTGCAGGAAATATTTAACTTTATGCAAATTGAAGAAGAGAGTCTCCCACAAGCTTGGGGGAGGCTTCTCCAATTACTTAATGCTTTGCCTGATCACCCTCTCAAGAAAAATGAAATACTTGATATCTTTTATAATGGACTAACCGATGCTTCTAGGGACCACCTAGATAGTTGTGCTGGTTGTGTTTTCAGGGAACGAACTGTTGAACAAGATGAACTACTATTGAATAATATATTGAGCAATGATAATGATTGGACTATTCCCGAACCACCTCAAAGCCAACTCCGAAGAAAATAGGTATTCTATTTCTCAGTCCTGAAGATATGCAAGGGTGAGGGAGTCCTGGACTAGGGGGTCCTCGGGAGGCCGGCCTATCTAATATGGGCCGGATTGTATGGGCCGTTCACCGGACACTGGATCGCTCGGAGGACCAGACTCCAGAGGGGAAGTTTCTAGAAGCAAGGCGTGTGCTCCACGTTCAAAGTAGGATAGGCATGTTTTATCTCCTCGACGTGTAACCGACCATGTGTAAACCCTAGGCACCCCCGGCGTCTATATAAGCCGGACGGTTTTAGGTCATCAGGCAACAGAACCATCTAGGGTTTTAGTCATACGATCTCGTGGTAGATCAACCTTGTAATCTCTACACAATCAATATAATCAAGCAGGACGTAGGGTATTACCTCCATAGGAGGGCCCGAACCTGGGTAAAACCTTGTCTCCTTCGTCTCCTATTACCATCGATCCAAGCATCATAGTTTGGGACCCCCTACCCGAGATCCGCCGGTTTTGACACCGACATTGGTGCTTTCATTGAGAGCTCCGCTGTGATCGCTGGAAGGAATCGATGGCTCGCCTAGTCGTCAACGAAGAGGTCCGCAACACAGGGACTTTTGTCCCTGGACAGATCTTCACTTTCGGCAGCATAGTGCTGCACGCCGACCCGACCGGCCACCTTGGCCGCGTCGAAAGTTTCGCCCCTGATCAGGAAGTCAGATTCGGGAACCTAGAGTTCTCCGTAGACTCCCGTGGCGATCTATCGCTAACCGGGCTTGCAGTCTCGCCTGCCATGCCCGAGGACCCTGAGGCTTTAACCTCGGTCTCATCTTCTGGCTCCGCCTGTGGGATCGGCCCTGGTGGAGGCCCGATCTTAAGTTTGGATCAGGTCATAGTGCCCGACAGCCGAACACCCGTTCCTTCCGAACACACTCCCTGCACGGATGCATCGGAGGTTGACTCCGGAAGCTCTGTGCAGACCGGTCCGACCGAGCTCTCGATACTCGATAAAGCTCTAGATCGGATCTCGTCGACAAAAACTAACAACGACCCAACCCCGATCTGCTTTCAGATCGGCCTTCAGACGGGTCGGGGCGAATCTGAGCAGGATTCAGGAACGCCCTCACGCGACTCTGAAACAACGACGCCGCTTACCGACCCCACTCGCTTCGGTGACACGCATCCCACCATCGCCTCGTTTCTCAACGAGCTGTTCGATCGGATGGAGACTATGCGTATGGCCGATAACCAGATACCGGTCTATGACCGGCTCGGGCTTAAACCCGATGACAGGGAAATTTGTGTCCCCATGGTCACCCACCTCGTCGCCACCATCGAGTGTCCGGCGGAGGGCTCGACCTCCCAGCTACCGGAACTAAAAACGGTCTATACTTCAGTTTCTGACCACCGAGATCTTGCCCGTGACCCAGTCACCGGCTCCAGTAATAGTCCGGTGTCGGCCCCCGACATATCACACGGTTCGGAACTCATAGTTCCGAACTCCCATCTTGGTGAGGGACAACCTTTTCTCCCACCCACCTCCCAAGACGATGACTTGATCATCGCACCAAAGCCAACTCGCTCGAATCTATCAGACATTGCTCACTTGCCAGGGGAGTCGGTCCATCATTACTGGGCCAGACTACTCCTCGCATGACAGAACGGGCGCGGCCTTAGCGACACAGATATAATGGCAACATTTAAGCGTAATTGCCATAACGAGGGAATCCTCAATGCCCTGGCGCGGCGGAACATAACTGACTACTCCGAGCTATCCATCTTGGTACAGAAGTATTGCGCCATGGAAAGTGCTTGGCAATCAGAGCGGCTATTTTCGGACCAAACCTCTACCGAATACCGTAGAGGAGATCGGCAAAAGAGAATACCCCCGAATCAAATAGCCCAAACCGAGCCCGCCAAAAAGAGAAATAGATCCCCTCCCGGGGTCAGCACTGTCCTGGACGGACTATTGAACAAACCTTGCCCTATACACTCCGCGTTGCTAAACACAGCTCCAACCCACAGTTTTAGAACTTGCTGGGTCGTCAGACAGATCGCAAAAAGCGGAGAGGCCATCCTCGAGGCGTCACCACCCAGAGGGCGCCCCGCAGACTCATCGGAACGTCACGCCGAAGTCCTGACGATCTACGAAACGTTCCCTTCGAGGAACAAAAGGAAAAGAGCCCTTAAAGAGATTGGACAGGTGTATCACGTGGCTGCAACAAGTATATGGGCAGATACTCCAATCACCTTTGGAGATGCTGATCGGCCAGCCATTCATCCCGACCATTCACCAGCCGCCCTAGTCCTGAACCCCGTCATTGACGGCTTCCGGTTACACAAGGTGCTAATGGCCGGTGGCAGCGGTCTAAACCTAATTTACGAAGACACGCTAGAAAAAATGCAAGTCGACCGATCTCGGATCGTACATAGCAACACAACCTTTCGGGGAATAATCCCAGGGAAGGAGGCACGCTGCTCAGGATGTATTACCCTGGACGTAGTGTTCGGCACGCCCGACAACTACCGATCGGAAGAGCTCCTCTTCCACATCGTGCCCTTCCCCAGCGGCTACCACGCCCTTCTAGGACGTGAAGCCTTCACAAAATTCCAGGCTATACCACATTACGGGTATATGAAACTTAAAATGCCAGGACCAAACGGAGTAATCACAATAGCTGGTGATCCAAATATAGCCCTATGGGCCGAAAACAAAACAGCTGCACTCGCCCTCGAGGCTCTGGCCGACACCTTTGCTGCAGAAGAGCTGACCGCACTCCGGTCAACGGTAGACAAAGACGACGTGATCCTCAGCAAGAGGCCCAAATCCACGTCCTTCAAGCCAGCAAAAGAAGTTATTAAAGTTCAGGTGCACCTGACGGACCCCAACAAGACAGCGTCCATCGGAGCACAGCTCGACCCCGCCACGGAGGAGGCACTGCGAGCTTTCTTACAAGAAAATTGGGACATATTTGCCTGGCATCCTTCTGATATGCCTGGCATCCCGCGACGATTGGCAGAACACAGTCTGAACATCTTGGCAGGTTTTAAGCCCGTCAAACAGACCCTCCGCCGTTTCTCCGAGCCCAAACGACAAGCTATGGGTGAAGAATTAGCTAAATTGCTAGAGGCCGGATTTATTCGGGACATTAAACACCCCGAATGGCTGGCAAACCTGGTGATGGTACCAAAGAAAGACAAATCCTGGCGGCTGTGCGTCGACTTTAAAGACCTCAACAAGGCCTGCCCCAAGGACCCTTTCCCTCTACCGCGAATAGACCAGATTATTGATGCCACAGCCGGACACGACTTGCTGTGTTTCCTCGACGCTTATTCCGGATACCATCAGATTAAAATGAAGGAGTCTGATCAAGCGGCAACCGCATTCATCACCCCCTACGGGCCGTTCTGTTTTAACACAATGCCTTTCGGGCTAAAAAACGCTGGGGCTACATACCAACGCATGATCCAGACCTGTCTTGAGAAACAGGTCGGCAAAACAGTCGAAGCATACGTGGACGATGTGGTCATCAAAACCAAACACGTTAGCAACTTGATCGACGACCTAAGGCAAACCTTTGCAAGCCTACGCGAATACGATATTCGGCTCAATCCGGAGAAGTGTGTCTTCGGAGTCCCCGCCGGTAAGTTGCTCGGATTCATTGTTTCCCATAGAGGAATAGAAGCGAATCCGGCCAAGATCCGCGCCTTATCGGAACTCACAGTCCCCACAGAGCTAAAGCATGTCCAGAGATTGGCGGGTTGCGTGGCGGCATTAAGCCGCTTTATCTCCCGCCTCGGTGAAAAAGCTTTACCGTTGTATAAATTGCTGAAACGGACCAAGACTTTTGAATGGACTGACGAAGCAAAGGCCGCGTTAGAAGATATCAAAACACTGCTGGCAAGTAACCCCATACTCACAGCACCAAGCGCGGGTGAGCCCATGTTGTTATACATATCGGCCACCAACCAAGTTGTCAGCGCAATGCTCGTCGTCGAACGAGCGGAGGAGGGGCAAAAATTCTGGCAACAGAAGCCGGTCTATTACGTGTCAGAGGTGCTAACGCAATGCAAGTCAAGATACCCGCATTACCAAAAGATAGCTTATACGGTATTCATGGCATCACGTAAATTAAGACATTACTTCCAAGAGTGTTCGGTCACGGTGGCATCGGAAGTACCCCTGAATGATATAATCAATAACCGGGACGCCACAGGCCGTATAGCCAAATGGGCGATCGAGCTCCTTCCTTTTGAGATCACATACAAACCGCGCCGAGCTATTAAATCTCAGGTATTAGCGGATTTCCTCGCCGAGTGGACAGAAGCCGAACTCCCCAGGGAGTACAGTACATACTTACATTGGACGATGTACTTTGATGGGTCTAAAACCTTAACCGGACTGGAGGCTGGGGTTGTTCTCACCTCCCCCACAGGAGACAACGTCCGATATGTGCTCCAGATCATGTATGCCGACTCTAACAATGCAGCCGAATACGAAGCCCTTTTACACGGTCTTCGGATGGCAGCTTCAATGGGCATACAACGGCTGGAGGTCCGGGGAGATTCTAATCTGGCCATCTCTCAAGTAAACGGTGAGTTCGACGCCAAAAATCCAAAGATGGCGGCATATCGAAACGCTGTACTCAAAATATCCGAACGGTTCGAGGGGCTGGAGTTTCACCACGTCGCTAGAGACGACAACCAAGCCGCTGACATACTGGCACGTTTAGGAGCCAAACGCGACCCGGTCCCGCCGAACATTTTCCTGGAACGGCTCTTTAAGCCGTCCGTGGTTTGGCAGGACGATCAAACGGGCGCCGATCTCTCAAGCGCAGACACGGTTGTTCCCCCTGTTAACGAACCAGACGACAGAATCATCGGCGGCTCCGTAATGAACGAAACGCCCTCGGCCCACGAGGTCATGGCAGTAATCGCTCCTTGGACCGAACCCTTCCTCGCCTACCTCCTTCGTAAGGAACTCCCTGATGATCAAACGGAGGCCCGACGTATAGTCCGACGCTCCAAAGCCTTTAAAGTACACGAAGGAGAGTTATATAAAAAGAGCACCACCGGAGTACTACAGCGGTGCATATCTGAGGAAGAGGGGCGGGAGCTTCTCGCCGAAGTACACGCAGGGATGGGTGGTCATCATGCCGCAGCAAGAGCCTTAGTAAGCAAGGCCTTCCGGGCAGGGTTCTTTTGGCCCACAGCTCGGGCGGACGCCCAGTCACTCGTCAAATATTGCGTAGGGTGTCAACTCTTCGCAAACCAAAGTCACATGCCCCCAACAGCTCTTCGGACTATTCCAATCACTTGGCCTTTCGCGGTCTGGGGGCTAGACATGGTCGGACCACTTAAAGGGGGGACCAAGAAAAATAAATACTTGCTGGTCATGGTCGACAAGTTCACCAAATGGATAGAGGCTAAACCCGTTAAGTCAGCCAAATCCGGACCAGTAATCGACTTTATATCCGGCGTGGTGCACCGTTACGGTGTCCCGCACAGTATGATAACTGATAACGGATCCAATTTCACTGCTCAGGAAGTCAAAGACTGGTGTGCAAAGATGGGCATCAAGCTCGATTACGCCTCGGTTTATCACCCTCAGACTAATGGACAAGTTGAAAGAGCAAACGGCCTCATCATGAGCGGCATCAAGCCGCGTTTGGTCCGATCTCTACAAGAATCCGATTGTCAGTGGGTTGAGGAGCTGGACTCCGTACTATGGGGCTTGCGCACCACCCCGAATAGATCAACGGGTTACACACCGTTCTTTATGGTCTACGGGGCCGAAGCGGTCCTTCCTTGTGATATTATTCACGATGCGCCAAGAGTACGCATGTACGAGGAAAGAGAGGCCGAGTTAGATCGGCAGGATGATTTGGATGCCTTGGAGGAGGAGCGAGATATAGCTCGGGCCCGTTCTACCTTTTATCAGCAACAGGCCCGGCGTTACCAGAGCAGAGAGGTGCGGGCACAAGCATACAACGTAGGTGAATTAGTCCTACGACTCCCGGAGAAGCAGAAGCATAAACTCAAGCCCAAGTGGGAAGGCCCTTTCATAATTGATGAAGTACTTACGGGAGGGGCTTATCGTCTTCGGAACCCGTCGGATCACCGCCTCGAACCAAACCCATGGAACGCAGCTCGTCTTCGGCGCTTCTACGGATAAACCGACGTTGTCGCACTCCTTACTTTATGTTTCTCTCTTCGTTTTTTCCCTATTATTTTTCAATTCTCCTTTCGCATTAATTCTTGGCAGGTTTCTTACCTTTTTTATCCCAACTCTGTGTCCGGCTCATCCGACCTTGTTATGAGATTTTTCGTTTTACACTTTTAAGTGTTAAATCCGAACACACCACCTGGGGGCTTCTTTCACGAAGCCAATGATTTTATCTTTTCCGCACTTGTTCATGTTAATCATGGGTGCCAGTTTTTCCTTGTCGTTTTTAAGCCATCTTATGCATCAATTCGAACTAAGATTTGCCATGCTGGGTTGCCTCGCTCCTGTGGTTACCCTCTACGTTCCCGATTGTTCGGCTAGAGGGTAAAGGGAGCACCTCTGCGATTGTTGCGACCGGGTCATCCGGATACGCGCCTCAGACGGGTGAAGCCAAAAGCTAGCTATCTTACGTAGACAATTGGTCGGCCCCGACGGAAATAATTTACAACACTATGGTCCTTATGACCATTACCAGGGTTTGTTCTCTTACAATAAACCTTAGCCGTATACTATCAGTATATGG
This sequence comes from Elymus sibiricus, assembly GCA_039707655.1. NCBI lineage: Eukaryota > Viridiplantae > Streptophyta > Magnoliopsida > Poales > Poaceae > Elymus > Elymus sibiricus. The sequence continues at coordinate 63,065,208 of CM077665.1, forward strand.
GCTACAGCCTACGTTTTGCATAGCAACCTGACGAAAGGTACCGATAGAGGTGCTATTTTCTTCAGAAGATGTTTCTTACGCTTATTAGTAATATAACATATCTCCCTGTGTGCTTTCTGTCCGTTCGTACCACATGGCCGGATTGCCTGGTTCCCCGAATATAGTTCGTCCACCCTTGGGTGATACTTTCAGCGGAACACTCCCAAGCTTATAGCCCGGGAGGCTAAAGCCGATGGCCGGTTAAGACAAAGTTTACAACACAGCGGAGCAAATCTTTGATTGATAGTACATAGATACATACAATTATACATCCGGCTGCTGATCGAGATTATCGATTATAGTGTCCAGGGAGCAGTCCTGTTGTGACAATCGGGCGGCAGGCATCACCTGGTCATAAACCAAGTGGAGCGGAATTTCTTGTCCATCTACCCCTACTGGCCCAACCCGAGCCATATGCTCGGGATCAAGTCCGGTATAGCGGGTCTTTATCATCGCCCACGCCTCCCTCGCTCCCTCTCGGCATGCCGACGTCTTCCACAGCTCGAATCTAGTTCGAGCTCCCCTGAAACGATCGACTAGCTCGGTCATCCTCTCGGCAGGCTGCTCAGCGGGCCACAGTACTTTTACCAGGCCCTTTATGGCCTTCCGAGCCCGCTCGTGTAAAGCGGATAGATCCTTCAGCAAGTTTCCCTGGTAAGATCCGATCTCTTCTTCGGAGTGCCCGGTCAGGAGACCTACATATGAGTCATGGCATATAGGTTATAATTACATTCATAAAAATTACTTTCTGATGATAGAATCATACTAACCATGCATGCCATTCTGTAAGATTTTGTTCTCTCCCTGGACCTGGGCCAATTGAGCCTTCAAGCTTTCAATTTCCTCGACTTGCTTCTTGTTTTCCTCTTTGTAGCGGTTCTTCTCTTCGATGTGTCGCGTCATAACGCGAACTCTAGCTTCATGCTGGGACTCGGCGTACCGCTGAGATTCTCGGGCTACATCCAACTCTTTTTGTAATTGCCCTATTGATTCAGCTGCTATATAATAACCCGGCGTAAGCATGGGAATATTTTATATATTCGGCTAATATATGCACTCACCGTGTGCCTCCCGAGTAAAGCTCTTCACTTGCTCTAGCTCAGCCTTCGCAGATTCGAACTGTGCTTGGCTGGCTTTAAGCTGCTTAGCCAGTTGCTCGCACTGCTGCTTCGCGGCCTGCATTAACAGAAAGGGATCCTTAATTCGGTCGTTCCGACCAATTTAAGGCTCGGGGGCTACTGGGTTTACATGAGTGTTCGGATTTTAATACCCAACAACTCACCTGCAAGCTGGACGATATCAACTTTATGGCTTCCCCGAACCCAGTTTGGGCGGCCCCGAGATATGCATCCGCCGTGCGTAGAGCGCCGAATTCCTGTTCGGAAAAGGCTGGATGCTGCAAAACTTTTCGTCGCTGCCGATGACGCATAGTGCTCCCAACCTCGGATTTGGTGACCGATATGGCATCACCTGAATCGGCTGGGGCGAGATTGGCGGGGGAAGCTCCGGCAACAGGATCAGCATGGGCGGAAGGCCCTGAACCTTGGCCACCGGTAGATGTCTTTACGGCATCCTCGGCAGGAGACGGCCGAACTTCTCGCCTGGATATTTCGGCGGAGTTATCTTTCAACGAGCTTTATCAAATCATGATGTTAAATCGTGTGATCGGGCAAAATACCTTTGGGATGATCTTCCTGGTACACTTGCCCTTGTGGCCGGTCTATCTACCGGATCCTTGCTACTTCCCGATTCGGCCACTGTTGCTGCGGCCGGTGTAAGTCGTGCAGATCTGCGGCGTTTGACGGTAGGGGCCGATATGTCGGGGTCAGTGGTGGACATTTGTCTCTTGTGGGACGTCTTCTTTTTCTTCTTGTTTACGGCAGGGGAAGGAAAAAAATCTAGGGTAGTCGGCAACGATAGCCACTTTGGCGTAATCAAGGCCCTCCTGGTATAAAACCCCACCTTCGAATTCGACTGTTAGGTCCGGGTCTTCATGATAGCCCGGATCGTCCTCACGGGCATAGTCTTCGGGCTGAGGAGCCGGACAGTTGACTGTCTCGGTGAAGCTCCTCCATTCCTGTTTGCATAAAAGTTGATGGCTTCGGTCAATAATGGACGTAACGGAAAAAACCAAACTATAATCACAGTGGGTATAAAGGCTCACCCATTCGATGGGATTGTGGCTTGAATATCCGTCCTTCGATGACCGCCGAACAAAGTCTTCTTGCTCCCCCTTGTATAGATCGGCAAGTGTGGCTGCTAGTGCCGTTTGATCGGCAGGACCTAGTCTTCGGGAGCGAGTAGTGTCGCTTGTCCCGTTCTAGCACCACAAAGGATGTACCCTCTGTTGAAGAGGTTGGACGCATCGGGTGAGGACGGCGGCCATGACGTCTATCATGGTCAGCTTGTGATGGGCTAATAGCCTCATGTGGGTCGATAAACGCAACACCTCCGCACTTTCCTCTTGGGGCAGGCTCTTCGGACGCCAGTTGTACCTTTTCTTTGGAAGGGCGTCGGAGTATTCGGGCAAACCTCGCCGAGTTGGATCGAACAAAGGAACGTCTTCAATATAAAACCACTCTGACGACCACATTTCAAATTCCTTTGGGGTTCCTACGGGGTAACCCGTCCCCGCTATGCGGCATACTTCGACTCCGCCAACTTCGAAAATTGTTCCGTCCCTTGTACGTGGAACAAGGCAAAAATACTTCCTCCATAATTCAAAATGTGCCTCGCACCCCAGGAACATCTCGCAGAGGGCTACAAAGCCCGAGATGTGAAGGATAGACCCTGGGGTAAGGTGATGGAGCTGGATCCCGTAGAATGCCAATAACCCTCTCAAGAACGGGTGGATGGGAAATCCGAGCCCTCGCAGGAGGAACCGGACGAAGCACACATGCTCTCCTTTTTGTGGACGAGGAAAGTTCTCCGCAAGGACCACGCCGTTGAATGAATTCAAGCCAGCACGGACGGACGTCAGATCTGAGGAAGGGAGATACCCTTGGGTCTCCAGTTGGCGAAGACGAAGAGTTGACACGGAACAGCTTCCCCAATCCCCTGGGCGAGATCCATAAGGATCTGAGGAAGAACCAGGGGCGTTCGCCATTGTCTTTTGGTAAAGGATTTTTTGCTGGGAGTTCCGTCTAGAGGGGGAAGGTGAAGATGTGATGAGGATCGCAATCCAATTTAATTAAATAGATGGTACCCCTTTTTCGGAGGGGGGCGGTTCTGTAAAGAACTGCTAAACTATTCGTTTCTTTGCGATACGCGAGGTTCGAGAAGCATTATTGCAATGGACTTGGCGATCCCGCAACGTTTGGGATTTCGCCGATCACAGGTCGGATGATGAACAATCAGGGGAAGAGGGACTCGCCTCGCAAGCCGAAGACTTCTCTGTTCAAGATTCTCCGGGTATACATCGGCGTTGGAGGCTAGTCCGGGGGCTACTGAGGGAGTCCTGGACTAGGGGGTCCTCGGGAGGCCGGCCTATCTAATATGGGCCGGATTGTATGGGCCGTTCACCGGACACTGGATCACTCGGAGGACCAGACTCCAGAGGGGAAGTTTCTAGAAGCAAGGCATGTGCTCCACGTTCAAAGTAGGATAGGCATGTTTTATCTCCTCGACGTGTAACCGACCATGTGTAAACCCTAGGCACCCCCGGCGTCTATATAAGCCGGAGGGTTTTAGGTCATCAGGCAACAGAACCATCTAGGGTTTTAGTCATACGATCTCATGGTAGATCAACCTTGTAATCTCTACACAATCAATATAATCAAGCAGGACGTAGGGTATTACCTCCATAGGAGGGCCCGAACCTGGGTAAAACCTTGTCTCCTTCGTCTCCTGTTACCATCGATCCAAGCATCATAGTTTGGGACCCCCTACCCGAGATCCGCCGGTTTTGACACCGACATTGGTGCTTTCATTGAGAGTTCCACTGTGATCGCCGGAAGGAATCGATGGCTCGCCTAGTCGTCAACGAAGAGGTCCGCAACACAGGGACTTTTGTCCCTGGACAGATCTTCGCTTTTGGCAGCATAGTGCTGCACGCCGACCCGACCGGCCACCTTGGCCGCGTCGAAAGTTTCGCCCCTGATCAGGAAGTCAGATTCGGGAACCTAGAGTTCTCCGTAGACTCCCGTGGCGATCTATCGCTAACTGGGCTTGCAGTCTCGCCTGCCATGCCCGAGGACCCTGAGGCTTTAACCTCGGACTCATCTTCTGGCTCCGCCTGTGGGATCGGCCCTGGTGGAGGCCCGATCTTAAGTTCGGATCAGGTCATAGTGCCCGACAACCGAACACCCGTTCTTGCCGAACACACTCCCTGCACGGATACATCGGAGGTTGACTCCGGAAGCTCTGTGCAGACCGGACCGACCGAGCTCTCGATACTCGACGAAGCTCTAGATCGGATCTCGTCGATGAAAATCAGCAACGACCCAACCCCGATCTGCTCTCAGATCGGTCTTCAGACGGGTCGGGACGGATTTTTCCTCCCACCCACCACCCACTTGATAGCCACTGTCGAGGATTTAACCGACATGCTAGACTACGCTTCCGATGAAGCAGGATACATGGATGAGGACGATCATTCCCTCACCCCTGCCAAGACCGGACAGTGGATGGCCACCTCCACATACGATGTGTACATGGTCGACACTCCAAAAAGTAATGGCGATAAATCGGATGAAGTGCCGTCAAGGCGCCGAAAACCGCATAAGCGGTCCAAGGGGAAAAAGGGGCGCAAGTCTATTGAGGGCACGGGGAACGATGACACTCCAGAGGACATCGGCCGCCCCGAACACCCCGATAACCCGTTGGAGGGTCAGGAGGACCCCGAAGACCACCGCACCCCCGATCAAGATGATCCTTTGGCCGATGACTACCTCCGCTCTGTCGAGGGGGAGGATAATGCAGATGCCGATGACTTGGACATCCCCAATGATCCTGCAGATCAGGAACTGTTCAGACAACAACTGATATCCACAGCTCGCAGCCTGAGAGCAAAGGAGCGACAGCTCAAAGCCGAACAAGACGACCTCAATCACAGATGGACACGAGTCCTTTCAGCGGAGGAAGAGTCCGGCGCCGGTCTATCGGACCAGCCGAAGAGCTACCCGCGCCGACGGCTGCTGCCACAATTCGAGGAGGAGCTAACCAATACGCCCTCTCCCGAACATACTCCATACGACAGGCCAGATCGCCCTCCTCGAGGACGAGATCGGACGGCTAACGATACCGGCTATAGGCCAACGATACCCCGTAGACATGGAAAGGAGCCATTAGAGCCCGATGACAGGTTCGACCTGCGTCACGACCTGAACTATAGAGCAGGCCATGCACGATCCATCTACGGCCCCAGAAGATACTCACCCGACAGACGGGAAGGGTACCGGTCTCGGTTCGACCACAATGAAAATCAGGAACAAAACCGAGCTAGGGTAACTGCCGATCACCGGCACGCTATAGCTCGGGTTAGAGGCGCCGCACACCCACTGTGTTTTACAGATGAGGTAATGCGGCATCAGTTCCCCGAGGGGTTCAAACCCGTTAACATAGAGCAATACGACGGGACAACTGACCCAACCGTATGGATTGAGGATTTCCTCCTCCACATCCACATGGCACGAGGAGACGACCTCCATGCCATCAAATACCTGCCCCTAAAGCTCAAGGGGCCAGCTCGGCACTGGCTAAACAGCCTCCCCGAAAACTCCATTGGATGTTGGGAGGACTTAGAAGAGGCCTTCCGATCTAATTTCCAGGGCACTTATGTCCGGCCACCGGACTCCTCCGACCTAAGTAATGTCGTTCAGAAACCTGGAGAGTCTGCGAGACTATTCTGGAATCGTTTCCTGACTAAGAAAAACCAGATCGTCGACTGCCCCGACGCCGAAGCTATAGCCTCTTTCAGGCATAATATTCGGGATGAATGGCTAGCTCGACAGCTCGGCCAAGACAAGCCCAGGACAATGTCCGCCCTCACATCACTCATGACCCGCTTTTGCGCGGGCGAGGATAATTGGCTGGCTAGACGCAGCAATAACCCCGATGAACCCGGAACCTCTGAAGTACGGGATGGAAACGAGAAACCAAAACGCAACAAAAACAAGCGCCGGCATAATAACAGTGATGCCGATGACACAGCTGTAAACGCCGGATTCCGCAACAACCGTTCTGGGCAGCGGAAGAAGCCTCCTAAAGGCAAACAAGACGGACCTACCCCGCTGGACAAGATTCTGGAGAGACCCTGCCAGATACATGGCACTCCGGAGAAGCCCGCCAATCACACCAATCGTAACTGTTGGGTTTTCAAACAGGCCGGCAAGCTTGCTACTGAGGACCAAGGCAAGAGCCCACGCAGCGAGGACGAGGATGAACCTCGGGGTCCGATCTGTGGCGGTCAAAAGAAATTCCCCTCAGAGGTGAAGACAGTAAACATGATTTATGCCACTCATATACCCAAAAAGGAAAGGAAACGCGCCCTTCGGGATGTCTACGCCATCGAGCCCGTAGCTCCGAAGTATAACCCCTGGTCGGCACATCCGATCACTTTCGATCGACGTGACCACCCGACCAGTATCCGTCACGGGGGTTCGGCCGCACTTGTCCTCGACCCGATCATAGATGGGTACCACCTAACCAAAGTCCTCATGGATGGTGGAAGTAGCCTCAATCTGATCTATTCAGATACGGTGAAACAGATGGGCATAGATTCGTCAAGGATCAAACCCAGTAACACTACCTTTAAAGGAGTGATACCAGGCGTTGAAGCCCGGTGTATAGGCTCTATCAGCCTGGAGGTTGTGTTTGGCTCGCCCGACAACTTCCGAAGTGAGGACTTGATCTTCGACATAGTACCATTCCGCAGAGGCTATCACGCCCTGCTCGGTCGTACAGCGTTTGCCCGCTTTAACGCCGTCCCGCACTATGCATACCTCAAGCTCAAAATGCCGGGCTCCCGAGGGGTCATAACTGTCAACGGCAATACAGAGCGGTCACTCCGAACTGAGGAGCATGCGTTGGCCCTGGCGGCCGAATTCCATTACACCGACGATCGGCAGACGCCTACATCCGCCGTCAAGGCATCCAAGACAGGGAAGCGAGCTCGGCCTCAAACCGAAATTCCAGAAGCTTCCCCTCACTATAAATAGGGATTCGCCCCCCACCACAGGGCCCTATTTCCCGCACAATACGTGCCAAGGGTGCATAACTTCGCGCTTACAATTCCATGGGCCGCGGTGGGGAAACATTGACGTAGGGTAAGTCTTCGGCTAGACCGAACTATCACCCTCAAGCTTGTCTTCGGACACATGACAGGTACCGTTAAGTACCCACTAAAGCGTCAAGCTTGTTTAAATTTCGGCGACTTCTCAAGACTCTTCTACAATAGTCCGTTCGCCGACCAGCACATCTATCAAGGTATACACCGTCCTGGTGGTCGCAGGAGAGGATACGCTGCACGGCACATCGCGGACGTCAGGCCACTAATCGAAGACCCTTAGCGCAGCACACTCCTGTAAGATTTATATTTTATCTTCTATACCTGTAAACAGTAGCATCAGCGGTTTGAATGAAAAGAATGGTTTAGTACAATATAGATATATTATGCACGCTCTTTTGACGTTTTTCAAGCATATTCTCTATTTTTGCTCCCTCTTTTCTTGCCAGCCTGTTTTGGTATACTCTTGCGAAGCAACCGGCTAATAGACCGGGGGCTTGCCCTTAAAATCGCCCTGTGCACAATTGATTTTGTATTCGGCGTCTTGGATTTCCGCTTTATATGCATTGGTTCCGAACTGTGTCTTGGGTCAAATGTTGGGTTGCCCGGTTCCTGTGCTTGCCCCTTTATGTTCCGCTCGTTCGGCTAAAGGGGCAAAGGGAGCACCGCTGCGATTGTGCTTCCGGCTAGTCTGGTCAAGCGCCTCAGCGGAGAAAGCCGAAAACTGACTGTCATGGTATGCGAGAACCGGTCTGCGATTCCGAGCTTAACTTAATCTCATCAGAGGTTACTCCGTGTAATACGAGGGGTTCGGTACTAGTCCGAACCATGTGATATAGGCGTTGGCCACGGTTCGTCCGAACATCACAAACTCCTGGGGGCTATTTATCAGCCTCCCGCACTCCTTTCTCGCGCTTCTACGGCTAAGTGAAGGTAATAAAGCATTCTGGTCCGATTGCCTAGTCTACCCCGCACTACCGCCTTCGGGTACCGACAGTTCGGCTAAGGGTTATAGTGCGTTTTGGAAACGACACCCCACGTAGTATCTACCTGGGGGCTGAAGCCGACGACTCGCAGCCTTCAGTTTTAACCGGCCACAAAGAAGTTATAAAGGATGCAAAACACATAAGACATGATAACCCATGCTAAGCTTATATACATAAAAACGAGTTCTAACAAGTCTTCGGACATATTACATAACCGTTTATTCATACACAGTGTCTCTTAGACACTGTGATTCTATGGCCCGAGCACCCTCCATTACTCCGGAGAAGTACCGCTCGGGGCACCTGTACTCTTTTCCAGGCGGCGGAGGAGCATTGGCCACCTTCATCGGATCCAGCCCAGGCCAGTGTACCTTGGCCTTCGCAAAGGTCATCCTTGCTCCCTCGATGCAAGAAGACCAACTTAATGCGTCGATCCGAACAGTAGCGTCGCTCAACTTCTACACCAGGCCGAAGTAACTACCGGGAATTGGCTCATCGGGCCACAACCGGATATAGAGATCCTTCATGGCCGGTTCCGCCACCTTGTACAGCTCCAGCAGCTGCTTAAGCTGCTCATTCAGGAGAGGAGTTCGCTCAGGGGCTTCGAATTGAGCCCAGAAAACACAGGCTTCATCTCCTTCTCCCCGCGAAGCATAGAACCGCTTCGCGTCAGCTGCGCTCTTCTGGAGGTCCAAGCCGGCGCCTACGGAATGCCACACTTGGGTAAGAGCTTTGAACCTATCATCTCCGAAGACACACTGCAGTAAATACGGCTTACCACTCAGGATACCCTGGGCCTGGCTGATCTCCTCTTCAAAGGTCCGCCTATCCACCCGCTCCTTTTGAAGTTCGGTTTTTAGGGTGGATAGTGCGGCAGCCCGCTCTTTTTCTTTAAGCTCCAGGGCCTCGCACTTCTTGCTGGCGTCCTTTAGCTCCAGTTGGATCTCTTCCACTCGAGCCTGGTGCTTGTCGCTGGTAGCCCTCAAGGCAGATAGTGCGGCTGCGGCCTCTCGGGCTGCCGCCTTCTCCATGGCAGCTTCCTGTTTTGCCTTCTCAAGTTCGGCCTTGAGCTTCTCCATCTCTTTCGCCGAGGCTGTGTAAGCATTGACTGATATTAAGCATCCGTGTTAATAGAACGGAAAAGTGAAGTTTATATACTTTACATCGCTTACCTTGGGCCTCGTCGAATCTTCGATTCAGAGCGTTAAGCTCGTCATCGGAGCTCTTCAGTTTTCAATTCAGCTCTTCTATCTCAGCGGCGTGATCGGACGCCGCTGATGCCTGCAATAAATGCGAAAGTCTTATATTACATGAGTGCACAGACCTCCGAATTATCATAATCCTGCGCCTGGTCTCCTTAAAGAATGACCCAACAATCTGAACATATGTATAGTTCGGATAAGGATTTTTGTCTTGACCCCCAGGTAAGTTTTTCAAACTTACCTAGGGCTCGGGGGCTGCTATGTCTATAAGCAACTACTTAAACATATAAATTATTTACGAAAAATGGGGCATCACATTATTTACCTGAAAACCCGTTAAGAGGCCATTGAAGGCCGCCTTCAGTCCGGTATCTACGGACTGAATGCTTTGCAGCACCGTACCCATAAGGGTGCGGTGCTCCTCGGAGAGGATGGCACTGGATAGAGCCTCCCCCATTGCCGGCCACTCAGTGGTCGGAGGCGCTGGTGGGGGTCGGTTAACCCGATCCCCGGTCGGTGATTGAAGCTGTGTCTCCGGACACATGGTGTGCTCCGGAGACAGTCGTGGAGGTGACTGGACAGTTTCCTGACCGGTCTCCTCGGTATCCGGGAGGGTCTTCTCTCCCGGGTCTTCGGTGGCCGAGGTATTAACCTCGACCATTATCGCATCGCTCCCGCCCCCAGTGTTCGGCTCCGTGGGAGCCTGTTGGGATGTCACCTCCGCGCCCTCCCTATTGGCGTCTGGAGGGGAAGGGTGCGACGCGTTTCCGCTCTCTGCTAGATCGGCAGGTGGGGTCTCCCCATCCGAGTTTTGATCGGTGGGGAGGACGCGGGGCGGGCTGCAAGTCAATTGGTGCTCGCATGTTAAATATATTAACGAAACTTGGCATTTGCAAGGTCTTTGGATTTATACCTTCGAGGTGGGGGCTTAACCCTGAGGGTCCTTCGCGGAACCCTCCTGAACCCCTCGGACTCAGTGTCCGAGGCCGGACTATCGTCGGACAGAATCACCTGTGACCGACGTGCTTTCTTTTGGGCTGGAGGGAGTTCATCCTCCGAGGCGTCCGGTGACGTCGCCCTTTTTCTTATGAGGGGGGAATCACCTCCCCCCTCTGCCTCGTGCTCTTCCTCCTCTTCCTCCTCTTGATTCGAGGAGGCGTGAGTTTCTTCGGACTCAGCCTCTAGCTGGTCCTTGGTGCGCAGGCCAGTTCGGCCTGTCTTCTTCTTCTTTTCCTTCTTCTCTGGCGCCTTGTAGGGCGCCACGACGAGCATCTCCAACAGCTGCGGGGACCTAGGGTCCTCGGGCTGTGGAGCCGGACTCTTGTAGTCCTTGGCTTTTTTCAGCCATCCCTGCAGAAATGATCGGACAATCCTTGGGTAACCTATGGAATAAAAAAGGCCGATCTATCGAAATCATAACATACCTTGGGAGGAGGCTTGGCCGCGCTCAAGCCCAGGTCTTCCTCCTCATCTGGCCAGTCCTTCTGTGCCTTGAATAGCGCCTTCCATAGTTTCTCCCGCGTGGTTCGGAAGAGTTAACGAACTGTGGGGTTGTCGTCGATCCGGTAATCCCACAGAGGAGAACTCCGGCGCTGGCAGGGAAGGACATGTCGCCGGAGCATTACCTGGACCACATTGGTCAGGCCAACGCCTTCCCTGACTAGGGAGGCAATGCACCTCTGCAGGTCCTCTACTTCGGTAGCCGACCCCCAATCCAGGCCCTTTCGGACCCACGAGGTCAATCTGGTTGGGGGGCCGGACCTGAATTCGGCAGGAACAGTTCCGCATTCGGCAGGAACAGTTCCGCCCTCTTCTTCCTTTGGCTCGGTAATATAGAACCACTCCTTCTGCCAGGTCTTAATGGTGTCGATGAAGGTGCCGGATGGCCACACTGCGCGTGGGAGTTTGCCGATGACTGCCCCGCCGCAGTCCGCATGCGCGCCGGCAACACACTTCGGTTTGATATTGAAGGTCTTAAGCCATAATCCGAAGTGTGGCTCCACCCGCAGAAAAGCCTCGCAAACAGTGATAAACGCTGATATGTGCATGAAGGAGTTTGGTGGAAGGTCATGGAAGTCGAGCCCGTAAAAGAACATCAGACCCCGCACAAAGGGGTGAAGTGGGAAGCTCAATCCCCGGATGAAATGGGGGACAAAAACCACCCTTTCTCCTTGTTTAGGGGTGGGGGTCACCTGACCCTTCTCAGCGGCACGGTGGAAGATGTTGGCGGGGATGTATCCGGCGTCCTTGAGCTCCCGGATATCCTTGTCTGTGACCGTGGAGGCCTCCCACTTGCCGCTGGCCATGGCTGGTCTCGGAGGGAGAAGAATGGAAATCTAGATCTGGGCTCATTGGAGCTCGAGAGTCTAGGGAGGCGGAGATGCGAAAGGAGGAGTGGGGATAAGCATTAGGGTTTCTCCCTTTTTTATATATCAAGGGCCGTTGCTGGTTAGCCTCCTCCCACCGCGCCGTGAATCTCTCCACTTCCCGAGACGTGCGCGGCGTTACACGCGCATGGTTAAGCATGTCCCGTATAAAACGGGGCATGATCCGAGCATTGATGGATCGTGCTGAAGAAGACGGCCTCGAGCCGCTAAACAAGTCTATGCGACTGGCTCATCGGTTGTGATGGGCCGCGACCTTTCGTTTGAAAGGTTGACCGAAGAGCTTTATTGGCTCCCTAAATGTTTGGCCTTATGGGCCGGGTTACACATGGTGTTCAATGATCTATGATCGGAAAAGCTACACGTTGAAGGAAGCCGAACTATAGATACTGCCGATTACTATCCAGAGAAAGGAACTCGCCTCGCAAGCCGAAGACTCTGATCATTCGAAGCAGCTGAAGCTTGGACCCTTGGCGTTGGAGGCTAGTTCGGGGGCTACTGAGGGAGTCCTGGACTAGGGGGTCCTCGGGAGGCCGGCCTATCTCGTATGGGCCGGATTACATGGGCCGTTCGCCGGACACTGGATCGCTCGAAGGACCAAACTCCAGAAGGGAAATCTCTAGAAGCAAGGCGTGTGTTCCACGTTTAAAGTAGAATAGGCATGTTTTATCTCTTCGCCGTGTAACCGACCATGTGTAAACCCTCGGCACCCCCGGCGTCTATATAAGCCGGAGGGTTTTAGGTCATCGAGGAAGAGAACCTTCTAGGGTTTTAGTCATACGATCTCGTGGTAGATCAACCTTGTAATCTCTACACAATCAATATAATCAAGCAGGACGTAGGGTATTACCTCCATAGGAGGGCCCGAACCTGGGTAAAACCTTGTCTCCTTCGTCTCCTGTTACCATCGATCCAAGCATCATAGTTTGGGACCCCCTACCCGAGATCCGCCGGTTTTGACACCGACATTGGTGCTTTCATTGAGAGTTCCACTGTGATCGCCGGAAGGAATCGATGGCTCGCCTAGTCGTCAACGAAGAGGTCCGCAACACAGGGACTTTTGTCCCTGGACAGATCTTCGCTTTTGGCAGCATAGTGCTGCACGCCGACCCGACCGGCCACCTTGGCCGCGTCGAAAGTTTCGCCCCTGATCAGGAAGTCAGATTCGGGAACCTAGAGTTCTCCGTAGACTCCCGTGGCGATCTATCGCTAACCGGGCTTGCAGTCTCGCCTGCCATGCCCGAGGACCCTGAGGCTTTAACCTCGGACTCATCTTCTGGCTCCGCCTGTGGGATCGGCCCTGGTGGAGGCCCGATCTTAAGTTCGGATCAGGTCATAGTGCCCGACAGCCGAACACCCGTTCTTGCCGAAGACACTCCCTGCACGGATACATCGGAGGTTGACTCCGGAAGCTCTGTGCAGACCAGACCGACCGAGCTCTCGATACTCGACGAAGCTCTAGATCGGATCTCGTCGATGAAAATCAGCAACGACCCAACCCCGATCTGCTCTCAGATCGGTCTTCAGACGGGTCGGGACGGATTTTTCCTCCCACCCACCACCCACTTGATAGCCACTGTCGAGGATTTAACCGACATGCTAGACTACGCTTCCGATGAAGCAGGATACATGGATGAGGACGATCATTCCCTCACCCCTGCCAAGACCGGACAGTGGACGGCCACCTCCACATACGATGTGTACATGGTCGACACTCCAAAAAGTAATGGCGATAAATCGGATGAAGTGCCGTCAAGGCGCCGAAAACCGCATAAGCGGTCCAAGGGGAAAAAGGGGCGCAAGTCTATTGAGGGCACGGGGAACGATGACACTCCAGAGGACATCGGCCGCCCCGAACACCCCGATAACCCGTTGGAGGGTCAGGAGGACCCCGAAGACCACCGCACCCCCGATCAAGATGATCCTTTGGCCGATGACTACCTCCGCTCTGTCGAGGTTGAGGATAATGCAGATGCCGATGACTTGGACATCCCCAACGATCCTGCAGATCAGGAACTGTTCAGACAACAACTGATATCCACAGCTCGCAGCCTGAGAGCAAAGGAGCGACAGCTCAAAGCCGAACAAGACGACCTCAATCACAGATGGACACGAGTCCTTTCAGCGGAGGAAGAGTCCGGCGCCGGTCTATCGGACCAGCCGAAGAGCTACCCGCGCCGACAGCTGCTGCCACAATTCGAGGACGAGCTAACCAATACGCCCTCTCCCGAACATACTCCATACGACAGGCCAGATCGCCCTCCTCGAGGACGAGATCGGACGGCTAACGATACCGGCTATAGGCCAACGATACCCCGTAGACATGGAAAGGAGCCATTAGAGCCCGATGACAGGTTCGACCTGCGTCACGACCTGAACTATAGAGCAGGCCGTGCACGATCCATCTACGGCCCCAGAAGATACTCACCCGACAGACGAGAAGGGTACCGGTCTCGGTTCGACCACAATGAAAATCGGGAACAAAACCGAGCTAGGGTAACTGCCGATCACCGGCACGCTATAGCTCGGGTTAGAGGCGCCGCACACCCACTGTGTTTTACAGATGAGGTAATGCGGCATCAGTTCCCCGAGGGGTTCAAACCCGTTAACATAGAGCAATACGACGGGACAACTGACCCAACCGTATGGATTGAGGATTTCCTCCTCCACATCCACATGGCACGAGGAGACGACCTCCATGCCATCAAATACCTGCCCCTAAAGCTCAAGGGGCCAGCTCGGCACTGGCTAAACAGCCTCCCCGAAAACTCCATTGGATGTTGGGAGGACTTAGAAGAGGCCTTCCGATCTAATTTCCAGGGCACTTATGTCCGGCCACCGGACTCCTCCGACCTAAGTAATGTCGTTCAGAAACCTGGAGAGTCTGCGAGACTATTCTGGAATCGTTTCCTGACTAAGAAAAACCAGATCATCGACTGCCCCGACGCCGAAGCTATAGCCTCTTTCAGGCATAATATTCGGGATGAATGGCTAGCTCGACAGCTCGGCCAAGACAAGCCCAGGACAATGTCCGCCCTCACATCACTCATGACCCGCTTTTGCGCGGGCGAGGATAATTGGCTGGCTAGACGCAGCAATAACCCCGATGAACCCGGAACCTTTGAAGTACGGGATGGAAACGGGAAACCAAAACGCAACAAAAACAAGCGCCGGCATAATAACAGTGATGCCGATGACACAGCTGTAAACGCCGGATTCCGCAACAACCGTTCTGGGCAGCGGAAGAAGCCTCCTAAAGGCAAACAAGATAGACCTACCCCGCTGGACAAGATTCTGGAGAGACCCTGCCAGATACATGGCACTCCGAAGAAGCCCGCCAATCACACCAATCGTAACTGTTGGGTTTTCAAACAGGCCGGAAGCTCGCTAACGAGGACCAAGGCAAGAGCCCACGCAGCGAGGACGAGGATGAACCTCGGGGTCCGATCTGTGGCGGTCAAAAGAAATTCCCCTCAGAGGTGAAGACAGTAAACATGATTTACGCCACTCATATACCCAAAAAGGAAAGGAAACGCGCACTTCGGGATGTCTACGCCATCGAGCCTGTAGCTCCGAAGTATAACCCCTGGTCGGCACATCCGATCACTTTCGATCGACGTGACCACCCGACCAGTATCCGTCACGGGGGTTCGGCCGCACTTGTCCTCGACCCGATCATAGATGGGTACCACCTAACCAAAGTCCTCATGGATGGTGGAAGTAGCCTCAATCTGATCTATTCAGATACGGTGAAAAAGATGGGCATAGATTCGTCAAGGATCAAACCCAGTAACACTACCTTTAAAGGAGTGATACCAGGCGTTGAAGCCCGGTGTATAGGCTCTATCAGCCTGGAGGTTGTGTTCGGCTCGCCCGACAACTTCCGAAGTGAGGACTTGATCTTCGACATAGTACCATTCCGCAGCGGCTATCACGCCCTGCTCGGCCGTACAGCGTTCGCCCGCTTTAACGCCGTCCCGCACTATGCATACCTCAAGCTCAAAATGCCGGGCCCCCGAGGGGTCATAACTGTCAACGGCAATACAGAGCGGTCACTCCGAACTGAGGAGCATGCGTTGGCCCTGGCGACCGAATTCCATTACACCGACGATCGGCAGACGCCTACATCCGCCGTCAAGGCATCCAAGACAGGGAAGCGAGCTCGGCCTCAAAACGAAATTCCAGAAGCTTCCCCTCCCTATAAATAGGGATTCGCCCCCCACCATAGGGCCCTATTTCCCGCACAATACGTGCCAAGGGTGCATAACTTCGCGCTTACAATTCCATGGGCCGCGGTGGGGAAACATTGACGTAGGGTAAGTCTTCGGCTAGACCGAACTATCACCCTCAAGCATGTCTTCGGACACATGACAGGTACCGTTAAGTACCCACTAAAGCGTCAAGCTTGTTTAAATTTCGGCGACTTCTCAAGACTCTTCTACAATAGTCCGTTCGCCGACCAGCACACCTATCAAGGTATACACCGTCCTGGTGGTCGCAGGAGAGGATACGCTGCACGGCACATCGCGGACGTCAGGCCACTAATCGAAGACCCTTAGCGCAGCACACTCCTGTAAGATTTATATTTTATCTTCTATACCTGTAAACAGTAGCATCAGCGGTTTGAATGAAAAGAATGGTTTAGTACAATATAGATATATTATGCACGCTCTTTTGACGTTTTTCAAGCATATTCTCTATTTTTGCTCCCTCTTTTCTTGCC
Source organism: Elymus sibiricus (assembly GCA_039707655.1). Classification (NCBI taxonomy): domain Eukaryota; kingdom Viridiplantae; phylum Streptophyta; class Magnoliopsida; order Poales; family Poaceae; genus Elymus; species Elymus sibiricus. The sequence continues at coordinate 63,081,767 of CM077665.1, forward strand.
AGCCTGTTTTGGTATACTCTTGCGAAGCAACCGGCTAATAGATCGGGGGCTTGCCCTTAAAATCGCCCTGTGCACAATTGATTTTGTATTCGGCGTCTTGGATTTCCGCTTTATATGCATTGGTTCCGAACTGTGTCTTGGGTCAAATGTTGGGTTGCCCGGTTCCTGTGCTTGCCCCTTTATGTTCCGCTCGTTCGGCTAAAGGGGCAAAGGGAGCACCGCTGCGATTGTGCTTCCGGCTAGTCTGGTCAAGTGCCTCAGCGGAGAAAGCCGAAAACTGACTGTCATGGTATGCGAGAACCGGTCTGCGATTCCGAGCTTAACTTAATCTCGTCAGAGGTTACTCCGTGTAATACGAGGGGTTCGGTACTAGTCCGAACCATGTGATATAGGCGTTGGCCACGGTTCGTCCGAACATCACAAACTCCTGGGGGCTATTTATCAGCCTCCCGCACTCCTTTCTCGCGCTTCTACGGCTAAGTGAAGGTAATAAAGCATTCTGGTCCGATTGCCTAGTCTACCCCGCACTACCGCCTTCGGGTACCGACAGTTCGGCTAAGGGTTATAGTGAGTTTTGGAAATGACACCCCACGTAGTATCTACCTGGGGGCTGAAGCCGACGACTCGCAGCCTTCAGTTTTAACCGGCCACAAAGAAGTTATAAAGGATGCAAAACATATAAGACATGATAACCCATGCTAAGCTTATATACATAAAAACGAGTTCTAACAAGTCTTCGGACATATTACATAACCGTTTATTCATACACAGTGTCTCTTAGACACTGTGATTCTATGGCCCGAGCACCCTCCATTACTCCGGAGAAGTACCACTCGGGGCACCTGTACTCTTTTCCAGGCGGCGGAAGAGCAGTGGCCACCTTCATCGGATCCAGCCCAGGCCAGTGTACCTTGGCCTTCGCAAAGGTCATCCTTGCTCCCTCGATGCAAGAAGACCTCCTTAATGCGTCGATCCGAACAGTAGCGTCGCTCAACTTCTGCACCAGGCCGAAGTAACTACCGGGAATTGGCTCATCGGGCCACAGCCGGATACAGAGATCCTTCATGGCCGGTTCCGCCACCTTGTACAGCTCCAGCAGCTGCTTAAGCTGCTCATTCAGGAGAGGAGTTCGCTCAGGGGCTTCGAATTGAGCCCAGAAAACACAGGCTTCATCTCCTTCTCCCCGCGAAGCATAGAACCGCTTCGCGTCAGCTGCGCTCTTCTGGAGGTCCAAGCCGGCGCCTACGGAACGCCACACTTGGGTAAGAGCTTTGAACCTATCATCTCCGAAGACACACTGCAGTAAATACGGCTTACCACTCAGGATAGACTGGGCCTGGCTGATCTCCTCTTCAAAGGTCCGCCTATCCACCCGCTCCTTTTGAAGTTCGGTTTTTAGGGTGGATAGTGCGGCAGCCCGCTCTTTTTCTTTAAGCTCCAGGGCCTCGCACTTCTTGCTGGCGTCCTTTAGCTCCAGTTGGATCTCTTCCACTCGAGCCTGGTGCTTGTCGCTGGTAGCCCTCAAGGCAGATAGTGCGGCTGCGGCCTCTCGGGCTGCCGCCTTCTCCATGGCAGCTTCCTGTTTTGCCTTCTCAAGTTCGGCCTTGAGCTTCTCCATCTCTTTCGCCGAGGCTGTGTAAGCATTGACTGATATTAAGCATCCGTGTTAATAGAACGGAAAAGTGAAGTTTATATACTTTACATCGCTTACCTTGGGCCTCGTCGAATCTTCGATTCAGAGCGTTAAGCTCGTCATCGGAGCTCTTCAGTTTTCGATTCAGCTCTTCTATTTCAGCGGCATGATCGGACGCCGCTGATGCCTGCAATAAATGCGAAAGTCTTATATTACATGAGTGCACAGACCTCCGAATTATCATAATCCTGCGCCTGGTCTCCTTAAAGAATGACCCAACAATCTGAACATATGTATAGTTCGGATAAGGATTTTTGTCTTGACCCCCAGGTAAGTTTTTCAAACTTACCTAGGGCTCGGGGGCTGCTATGTCTATAAGCAACTGCTTAAACATATAAATTATTTACGAAAAACGGGGCATCACATTATTTACCTGGAAACCCGTTAAGAGGCCATTGAAGGCCGCCTTCAGTCCGGTATCTACGGACTGAATGCTTTGCAGCACCGTACCCATAAGGGTGCGGTGCTCCTCGGAGAGGATGGCGCTGGATAGAGCCTCCCCCATTGCCGGCCACTCAGTGGTCGGAGGCGCTGGTGGGGGTCGGTTAACCCGATCCCCGGTCGGTGATTGAAGCTGTGTCTCCGGACACATGGTGTGCTCCGGAGACAGTCGTGGAGGTGTCTGGACAGTTTCCTGACCGGTCTCCTCGGTATCCGGGAGGGTCTTCTCTCCCGGGTCTTCGGTGGCCGAGGTATTAACCTCGACCATTATCGCATCGCTCCCGCCCCCAGTGTTCGGCTCCGTGGGAGCCTGTTGGGATGTCACCTCCGCGCCCTCCCTATTGGCGTCTGGAGGGGAAGGGTGCGACGCGTTTCCGCTCTCCGCTAGATCGGCAGGTGGGGTCTCCCCATCCGAGTTTTGATCGGTGGGGAGGACGCGGGGCGGGCTGCAAGTCAATTGGTGCTCGCATGTTAAATATATTAACGAAACTTGGCATTTGCAAGGTCTTTGGATTTATACCTTCGAGGTGGGGGCTTAACCCTGAGGGTCCTTCGCGGAACCCTCCTGAACCCCTCGGACTCAGTGTCCGAGGCCGGACTATCGTCGGACAGAATCACCTGTGACCGACGTGCTTTCTTTTGGGCTGGAGGGAGTTCATCCTCCGAGGCGTCCGGTGACGTCGCCCTTTTTCTTATGAGGGGGGAATCACCTCCCCCCTCTGCCTCGTGCTCTTCCTCCTCTTCCTCCTCTTGATTCGAGGAGGCGTGAGTTTCTTCGGACTCAGCCTCTAGCTGGTCCTTGGTGCGCAGGCCAGTTCGGCCTGTCTTCTTCTTCTTTTCCTTCTTCTCTGGCGCCTTGTAGGGCGCCACGACGAGCATCTCCAACAGCTGCGGGGACCTAGGGTCCTCGGGCTGTGGAGCCGGACTCTTGTAGTCCTTGGCTTTTTTCAGCCATCCCTGCAGAAATGATCGGACAATCCTTAGGTAACCTATGGAATAAAAAAGGCCGATCTATCGAAATCATAACATACCTTGGGAGGAGGCTTGGCCGCGCTCAAGCCCAGGTCTTCCTCCTCATCTGGCCAGTCCTTCTGCGCCTTGAATAGCGCCTTCCATAGTTTCTCCCACGTGGTTCGGAAGAGTTGACGAACTGTGGGGTTGTCGTCGATCCGGTAATCACACAAAGGAGAACTCCGGCGCTGGCAGGGAAGGACATGTCGCCGGAGCATTACCTGGACCACATTGGTCAGGCCAACGCCTTCCCTCACTAGGCAGACAATGCACCTCTGCAGGTCCTCTACTTCGGTAGCCGACCCCCAATCCAGGCCCTTTCGGACCCACGAGGTCAATCTTGTTGGGGGGCCGGACCTGAATTCGGCAGGAACAGTTCCGCATTCGGCAGGAACAGTTCCGCCCTCTTCTTCCTTTGGCTCGGTAATATAGAACCACTCCTTCTGCCAGGTCTTAATGGTGTCGATGAAGGTGCCGGATGGCCACACTGCGCATGGGAGTTTGCCGATGACTGCCCCGCCGCAGTCCGCATGCGCGCCGGCAACACACTTCGGTTTGATATTGAAGGTCTTAAGCCATAATCCGAAGTGTGGCTCCACCCGTAGAAAAGCCTCGCAAACAGTGATAAACGCTGATATGTGCATGAAGGAGTTTGGTGGAAGGTCGTGGAAGTCGAGCCCGTAAAAGAACATCAGACCCCGCACAAAGGGGTGAAGTGGGAAGCTCAATCCCCGGATGAAATGGGGGACAAAAACCACCCTTTCTCCTTGTTTAGGGGTGGGAGTCACCTGACCCTTCTCAGCGGCACGGTGGAAGATGTTGGCGGGGATGTATCCGGCGTCCTTGAGCTCCCGGATATCCTTGTCTGTGACTGTGGAGGCCTCCCACTTGCCGCTGGCCATGGCTGGTCTCGGAGGGAGAAGAATGGAAATCTAGATCTGGGCTCGTTGGAGCTCGAGAGTCTAGGGAGGCGGAGATGCGAAAGGAGGAGTGGGGATAAGCCTTAGGGTTTCTCCCTTTTTTATATATCAAGGGCCGTTGCTGGTTAGCCTCCTCCCACCGCGCCATGAATCTCTCCACTTCCCGAGACGTGCGCGGCATTACACGCGCATGGTTAAGCATGTCCCGTATAAAACGGGGCACGATCCGAGCATTGATGGATCGTGCTGATGAAGACGGCCTCGAGCCGCTAAACAAGTCTGTGCGACTGGCTCATCGGTTGTGATGGGCCGCGACCTTTCGTTTGAAAGGTTGACCGAAGAGCTTTATTGGCTCCCTAAATGTTTGGCCTTATGGGCCGGGTTACACATGGTGTTCAATGATCTATGATCGGAAAAGCTACACGTTGAAGGAAGCCGAACTATAGATACTGCCGATTACTATCCGGAGAAAGGAACTCGCCTCGCAAGCCGAAGACTCTGATCATTCGAAGAAGCTGAAGCTTGGACCCTTGGCGTTGGAGGCTAGTTCGGGGGCTACTGAGGGAGTCCTGGACTAGGGGGTCCTCGGGAGGCCGGCCTATCTCGTATGGGCCGGATTACATGGGCCGTTCGCCGGACACTGGATCGCTCAAAGGACCAAACTCCAGAAGGGAAATCTCTAGAAGCAAGGCGTGTGTTCCACGTTTAAAGTAGAATAGGCATGTTTTATCTCTTCGCCGTGTAACCGACCATGTGTAAACCCTCGGCACCCCCGGCGTCTATATAAGCCGGAGGGTTTTAGGTCATCGAGGAGGGGAACCATCTAGGGTTTTAGTCATACGATCTCGTGGTAGATCAACCTTGTAATCTCTACACAATCAATATAATCAAGCAGGACGTAGGGTATTACCTCCATAGGAGGGCCCGAACCTGGGTAAAACCTTGTCTCCTTCGTCTCCTGTTACCATCGATCCAAGCATCACAACACTCCGACCTCGGCACCCACAAGGACCCCCTACCCGACATAAATTCATCCAAGTGGACTATTCCCGAACCACCTCAAAGCCAACTCCGAAGAAAATAGGTATTCTATTTCTCAGTCCTGAAGATATGCAAGGGGCAAACAAATCTATGAAAGAAAAGGGTATTAAAGCTGAAGATGTTAAGAATCTACCACCTATTGAAGAAATACATGGTCTTGATAACCCGACACATGTAGTAGAGGTAAATTCCCTCCGTAGATTTGATGAAGGTGATATTCCTTATAATAAATTTGCTAGCCAATGCTTGGATGAATTTGAAAACTTTATTGTTAAGCAAGAGAATTTCAATGCTTATGTTAGTAGACAACTGAAACATAATGCTTACATGCTTGATCGCTTAGGTGATTATATGAGTAGAACAGTTAATGATCTTAAGCTTATTAGTAAACATGCTTCCATGGTAACTACTCAAGTAGAACAAGTACTTAAGGCACATAATGATTTGCTTGATGAGATGATTAGTAAGAACAATGATCATTCTGTTAGAGTTGTGACTAGAGGTGGTAAAATGACTCAGGAACCTTTGTATCCTAAGGGCCGTCCTAAGAGAATTGAGCAAGATTCTCAGAGAGTTAATACTGACGCACCTGGTCATTCTAATAAAAGGAAAAATAATGACGATAGGACTGTGCATGCTGCTAGTGAACCTGTTATTGATACTCATGAAAACCCAAATGATATTTCTATTTCTGATGCTGAGACACAATCTGGTAATGAGCATGAGCCTGGTGATAATATTGTTGATGATGTTCATGTTGATGCTCAACCTAGGAATGATAATGATGTGGAGATTGAACCTGCTGTAGATCTTGATAACCCACATCCTAAGAATAAAAGATATGATAAAAGAGACTTTGTTGCTAGGAAGCATGGTAGAGCAAGAGAACCTTGGTTTAGAAACCCATGCCCTTTCCTCCTAAACCATCCAAGAAAAAGGATGATGAGGATTTTTAGTGCTTTGTTGAAATGCTTAGACCTGTCTTTTTGCGTATGCGCTTGACTGATATTCTGAAAATGTCTCCTTATGCTAAGTATATGAAAGATATTGTGACAAATAAAAGAAAGATACCGGAAGCTGAGATTTCCACCATGCTTGCTAATTATACTTTTAAATGTGGAATACCAAAGAAACTAGGAGATCCCAGAGTACCTACTATACCATGCTCTATTAAAGGAAATTATGTTAAAACTGCTTTATGTGACCTTGGAGCTGGTGTTAGTGTTATGCCTTTCTCTTTGTATCGTAGACTTGATTTGAACAAGTTGACACCTACTGAAATCTCTTTGCAAATGGCTGATAAATCTACTGCTTTACCCATCGGTATTTGTGAGGATGTTCCTGTCATAGTTGCAAACGTTACTATCTTAACGGACTTTGTTATTCTTGATATTCCCGAGGATGACAGTATGTCGATCATCCTTGGTAGACCCTTTTTAAATACTGCAGGGGCTGTTATTGATTGCAACAAGCGCAATGTCACTTTTCATGTTAATGGTAATGAGCATACGGTACACTTTCCGAAGAAACAACCTCAAGTTCATAGTATCAACTCCATTGAAAAAATTTCAACGATTGTTATTGGAGACTTTGAATTCCCTCTTCCTACCGCCAAAAAGAAATATGATATACTTATTGTTGGGGACATGCATATCCCCATTGAGGTAACCTAGTGTTATTCAAAAATTCTCCGGTTCCGTGTCATTCAAAAAAAGTTTGTCAATAAGACTTGATCAACCTTATTGACGGATTCTTTTTGATGAGCATGAGATGGATGAATTTAGAAAGCACAACCTTCTGCACCCAACTTTTATTTTCTGTTCTTTAGTTTCAATTTATTAAAAATGCCATTATTTCTCTGTTTTCTGATTTATCCGTGCAATAGAAAAATGACCTGAAAATAAAAGTTCTCAGAATTCCCTGAAAATTTAGTATGCTTTTTTCTGGAATATTTAAGAATTTTTGGCACTGAGAACACATCAGGGGGCTGCACCAGTGGGCCACAAGCCTGCAGGGCGCGCCCACCCCCTAGGCGCCCCCCTGGCTTGTGGGTCCCACGTGGGCCCCCCCTCACTTATTCCAGCACCCATCCACTTCGTCTTCCTCCAGAAAAATCCCATCATTGCTCAAACCCGTGTTTTAGCTCATCTTGCTGCCATTTTCGATCTCCTTGCTCAAAGCTTCATTTGCAAAACTATTTTAGGGGATTGCTCATCTGTATGTGACACCTCCAATGGTCCAATTAGTTTTTGTTCTAGTGCTTTATATATTGCAAATTTTTGCTGCTATGGTGACCTTGTTCTTGAGCTTGCATGTCAAATTTGTATGGTTCCAAGTAGTTTTGATGCATGATATAGCTTCTAGGCACTTGTGGGAGTAGTTGCTATAAGTTTTGTTGAGCTTTGTTCACTTTTATTTGGAGTCACTAAGAATTTTAGAATTATTTTTCAGAGAAAGAAAAAAAATGTTAAGGAGAATATACCACGGTGGTTCCTCGAGCAAGAAGACCCCGAGACTCGCGATACGCGAGCCTGACTTTGAACCACCGAGGGAAGCTCAAGTGCGGCCTTGTGAATGGCCGTCGGATCCATTCATGGTCCATGCCGGATTCAAGGAAGAATTTTACGCGTACATACGAAATGCTGGCCTTGAAGATTTTGTTTCAGACCAATGCAAGCAATATTATCAACTCACTGATTCCTTCATGCGGAGGTTTGAATTTTCATCCAGGCGTAATACGCATTCCGTTCTATTTAATATTTATGATGAATCTTATACTATGGATCTAGAGGATTTTAACCGTGCATGCCAAATTCCACAATGGGGCAGCCATAGCGATCCTCACAAAACTGAATAGAATGATTTTCTTGCTAGCATCACTGTGGGAGAAACTAGAAACATTACACATGCTACCTTGGGGAGCATTCACTTTCCTGCCATACATTATTTTGCTCTCATCATAGGTAAATGTATTAATGGTAAACATGACCATAGCCACCTTTGCGTACCTAATCTTAGTATTCTTAAAAGTGCGGTCATGGGTGATAGACGATATAATTTGGGAGCTATTATTGCTAGGAGGCTACATAAAAATGCTAAGGACGGAGATTTCTTTGGTGGAATTTATGCCACTCGTGTAGCTAATTATCTTAGGGTACCCATAAGGGAGAATGATATTGAGTTACCACCTACTTTTCTTGATTATGAGGCTATGGTACGCTACCAGTTTCTTGAGAAAAATGAACAACCCCTCCTGTACCGACTAATTTTTGACAGACAGCGTGCTGTCCATATTACTCTTCCTGCTCCTGCCTTCTTCAGCTTTCAGGAAAAACATAGATACTTTATAACCAGAGAGGAGGCAAACGAGTACGAGAGGGAGGCAGAGGCCGCTCGCCTCAGCGCTGCAGCCGCTCAGGCAGTAGCTGCTGCAGCCTAGTACAACCCCAACTATGACTTTGGATATTATCCGGGCCAGCCATGGCCCTAGACCAACTTAGGCCAAAAGCCTAAGCTTGGGGGAGTACGTATTTCTCACCGACATTACATTCATGTTCACACATTCATTCCAGTTGTCGGTGTTCATACTTTTTCATTGTACCATCCATGGTAGTTTATTACTTCTTTTTGCTTTCTTCTTGTGTGTTTAATTAACCTTGAGAAAATCCAAAAAAATTAGTTCTAGTTTTACCATTTATTTTGGTTAGCTGTAGTATTAAGAGAAAACCCAAAAAGATTTCTCGTTCTTCTTTTGCTTGTTGGGAGCTTTCCCGTGTAAATAGTTTTCTTTTCTTCTTTAGGTCGTAAGGAGAAGACCACGATGACATGTTGAGTGGCTCTCATATGCATTATTGTTTATCTATCAGAGAGCCCATATTAGCTTGCCTTCTCCTTTGAGTTATTGCTTGCAGATTCCAGCTTAGTCCAATGCACGTACACTCTTATTATTATTCACACCATTCGGTCGTGCAAGTGAAAGCCAATAATGACGATATATGATGAAGTGACTGAGATGGAGAAAAGCTGGTATGAACTCGACCTATTTTGTTTTTGTAAATATGATTAGCTCATCGTTCTATATTTAGCTAGTTATGGATTGAACATGTTTGCAATGACAATTAGAGATTATAGTTACTCATTCCATGCTTAATTAGCTAAGAGTGTATAATGGTTTGTCTTGTGTGCCAACATGCATTTTAAAATGGTTGTGATGTAGTATGATAGAATGGTATCCTCCTGTAAATGATTCGAGTGGCTTGACTTGGCACATGTTCACGCATGTGGTTGAAACAAAACCAACATAGCCTCCACAATGTTTATGTTCATGGTGATTTATATCCTACTCATGCTTGCATTCAATGTTGGTTAATCTCAAAGCATGTTTATGACTGTTGTGGCTCTCTAGTTGATCGTTTCCCAGTCTTTTGCTAGCCTTCACTTGTACTAAGCGGGAATACTGCTTGTACATCCATCTCCATAAACACAAAGTTGTTCCATATGAGTCCACCATACCTACCTATATGCGGTATTTACCTGCCGTTCCAAGTAAATTTGCATGTGCCAAACTCTAAACCTTCAAATAAATATTCCGTTTTGTATGCCCGAATCGCTCATGTAGTGACTAAGGGCTGTCAGTATCTTCCATGCTAGGTGGGTTATTCTCACGATATGTGTTGATTCACTATCATTCATGAGAAAGTGGCTGGTATTTGGGATGCCCAGTTCCATGCTCAAAGTTTAAATCAAAATATAATAAAACAAACCCCCCCAGGATTGTGTTTGTATGGACGGTACCCATGGATTCGGCCCGCCGTGGAGTGTGATTGATTGGTGGAGGGGGAGTAAAAACTTTACTATTCTGTTTGGGAACCGCCTATAATGTATCTAGCATGGAAGGTATCGAGATCTCTTAGTTGTTATGTTGACAATGAAAGCATACCTCCCAAAATTATGATTCATCCCTGTTTTTAAAAGCTTGAGCTTTGGCACCTTGGTAAATCAATGCTCCCCTCTGCGAAGGGCGTATCTATTTTATTTACTGTTGAGTCATCCTCCTCTTATAAAGAGCACCAGTTAGAGAGCACCACCGTCATTTGTATGCTTTGTTATTAATCGATATTGAGTATGAGTGTGACTGGATCTCTTTTACCATGAATTACAATGTCTAGTCAGTCCTTGTTCTTCAGAGGTGCTCTGCATTTATGTTTTACAGTCTCATAAAGGGCTAGCAAGATACCATTATATCATATTGTATCATGATTATTTTGATAAAATTGTTATCATCCGAGACTTATTATTATTGCTCGCTAGTTGATTATGCCATTGATATGAGTAAATGTGAGACATAAATGTTATCGTGAATGTGGTTAGTCTATAATCTTTGCTGAAAATCTGAACATCAGTTAGACATATTTACAACAGCAAGATCAAACAGAGTTTGTAAAAGTTTTTCTTTATCACTTTCAGTTTGTCAACTGAATTGCTTGAGGACAAGCAAAGGTTTAAGCTTGGGGGAGTTGATACGTCTCCATCGTATCTACTTTTCCAAACTCTTTTGCCCTTGTTTTGGACTCTAATTTGCATGATTTGAATGGAACTAACCCGGACTGACGCTGTTTTCAGCAGAATTGCCTTGGTGTTATTTTTGTGCAGAAATAAAAGTTCTCGGATTGACCTGAAAATTTACGGAGAATATTTTTGGAATTAATAAAAAATACTGGCGAAAGAATCAACCGGAGAGGGGCCACCACCTGGCCACAAGCCAGGGGGCGCGCCCCCCTAGGGTGCGCCCCCCTATCTTGTGGGCCCCCTGTGGCTCCTCCGACCTCAACTCCAACTCTATATATTCCTATCCGGGGAGAAAAAAACCAGGAGAAGAGTTCATCATGTTTTACGATACGGAGCCGCGCCACCTCCTGTTCTTCCTCGGGAGGGCCGATCTGGAGCCTGATTTGGGCTCCGGAGAGGGGAAATCGACACCGTCGTCATCACCAACCATCTTTCATCACCAATTTCATGATGCTCTCCGCCGTTCGTGAGTAATTCCATCGTAGGCTTGCTGGACGGTGATGGGTTGGATGAGATTTACCATGTAACCGAGTTAGTTTTGTTAGGGTTTGATCCCTAGTATCCACTATGTTCTGAGATTGATGTTGCTATGACTTTGCTATGCCTAATGCTTGTCACTAGGGCCCGAGTGCCATGATTTCAGATCTAAACCTATTATGTTTTCATGAATATATATGTGTTCTTGATCCTATCTTGCAAGTTGTAGACATCTATTACGAGTTATGATCCGCATCCCCCAGGGTGACAATAACTGGGATTCTTTCCAGTGATTACCGTAGTTTGAGGAGTTCATGTATTCACTAAGTGCTAATGCTTTGGTCCAGTTCTCTATTAAAAGGAGGCCTTAATATCCCTTAGTTTCCATTAGGACCCCGCTGCCACGGGAGGGTAGGACAAAAGATGTCATGCAAGTTCTTTTCCGTAAGCACGTATGACTATATATGGAATACATGCCTACATTACATTGATGAATTGGAGCTAGTCCTGTGTCACCCTATGTTATAACCATTGCATGATGAATGCCATCCGACATAATTATCCATCACTGATCCATTGCCTATGAGCTTTTAACATATTGATGTTTGCTAAGTTACTTTTCCGTTGCTACTGTTACAATCACTACAACACTGCTACTCTCACTTTGCTATTGTTACCGTTACTTCCATACTGCTTTGCTACTGAATACTTTGCTGCAGATATTAAGTCTTTCAGGTGTGGTTGAATTGACAACTCAGATGCTAATACTCGAGAATATTCTTTGGCTCCCCTTGTGTCGAATCAATAAATTTGGGTTGAATACTTTACCCTCGAAAACTGTTGCGATCCCCTATATTTGTGGGTTATCAGTAGGGGAAGTGGAAACTTCCCATACCCATTCACCCCTCTCTCTCGTGGCTCTCTCTCTCCAGGGCGCTTCCAAGGCCGCGGAGGCCATCGCCGGTCCTCCGATTCCGGCCAAGCTTTCGCAAAACCGTCCGGAGGAGTCAATCTCCAACCCTCCCTCTCACCATGGACGCCGGTATTGTCCCGTTTTTCTCTCCCTAGGTTCTCCTCTTTTTGAATCTAGGTCTTGGACAATGCATGGTGTTTCCATCTATTTTCGGTCAAATCCGGGCATGATTCTCTTATAAAAGATTGCTAGGAAGTATTTCTCAATGTTTAGCAGTCAAATATGTGCATTTGACATCCCCGGTAGTACCGGATCTCACCGGCGGCTGTAGGTTGGCCTGCAGTTTTCGCCCGCGCAGTACTACCGCCCCTTGGAGCGGTAGTACTAAGCGGTAGTACCAAGCGGAACTACCGCTGGCGACAGCGGTACTACCGCTGGTTATGCCAACTGCCCATGTTTTTCTGTTAAAATCTTCAGAATTGCTTTATTTTTTTCTGGCTTATGCAAACTGTTTTACCCTCTTTTTTCTCTCGTTTGGTGTTCTCGTTTGGTTTCCAGGTGGTAGGAGGAGGAACCCAATCTGTGAGACAGGATCCAAGCGACCGCGCACCACAAAAGAAGATAGCTCAGTCAACCCTCCCGAGCAGCAGATGAAGAAGACTGCCTCCAAGAGGTCGCAGCCATCCCTGGACAAGATCCCTCTCAAAGATTACTGGGCCATTCGCCGTCGCGATCCATATGTCACTCCTCAAGAGAATGTTGTTCGCAACCGTCCCTTCTGGACCAAGCACCAGTTGTGTATTTACAATGACGTGCTTCTGGGTAAGGAAAACATCTTTGTGCCAAATGTCAAGTCGATTGATATGGAGTGCTTGGAAAAGAATGCCCAATACTTTGGCCAGGCTATTGAGCTATGTCAGAAGCTTCAGATCACCCATCTCATGGAACTCAACAAGGACTTTGATGCTGAGATGATTGTTGTGTTTTATGCTACCGTTCACTTTGGGACTGATGATGACAGGACTTTGACTTGGATGACTAATGGGAGGAAGTTGTCTGCTACATGGAAAGAGTTCATGGACCTTCTTCACGTTGAGGACAGGGGGCTCGATGACCCTGTCGGTTTTCGCCCACACAAGGAATCTAGGGCAACTCACAAGCGCAATCTTTGGCCCTACTCAACTGAGAAGGTATCCTCCACTACTGGCAAAGCTACTTATGTTCTGCAGCCATTCCTTGATATTTTGCACCGCATATTCCAAAACACCTTGTTTCCTTGTGTTGGCAACTTGGACATGGTGCACTCCTACCTGGTGGATCTGTTGCTCTTCTGTCAGCATATGAAGGACTCTGCTGAGGTGCCTGCTCTGGATATTTCTCACATCATGTGGTCTGAACTCCACTCTGCTATCTTTGATCGTAAGGTTCCTATTTATGGCCCGTACTTGATGCTTATTCTTGAGAGCACGTGGGCTAAGACCCATCCAGGCATCATCTTTGAGTATGGTGAGGTGGTTTCTCATAAGGTTGTGCAGCTCCGTCAGAAGGACAAATGTGCAAACTATGTTGCTCCCGAGGCTGTTTTGACTGATGATGATGTTGAGGATGAAGATGAGGATGACGAGGATGATGAGGACTTTGTGGTCCAGGGTGGTGTGGCTCCTCGTTCTGCACCTTCTCTGGCTGAACCATCTTGGGCTAAGAAGCTCAAGGAGAAGATGAAGAAGTTGTTCTGTTTACAGGCTAAGGGTCAGTACAGGGCTCATGTTGCTGAGAAGGAAGCTAGACGGCGTCACAAGGCTCTTGGCATACACGTTGGGTTGGAGGTTCGCAGTGGTTCTGAGGAGTATATTACTGATGAGGAGGTCTGGATCTCACGGCACTGCAAGGGGAGCTCTGAGGATGATCTGCCTGGCTCTTTTGCTCCAGCTACGCCCGGCACCGTTTCCCACACTCCAGAGTCTGGAGAGTACTGATGATGGGTCCTTGTGTTCTGCCACCTTTGTGTCTTAGTCCTCCGTGCCCTTTTGGTGTCTCGCTGCCACAAGGGGAGAGAGTGTAGGGATTTGCCAAGTCACGAGCATGCGTTTGCTTTCTGTGTTGCCTTCTTTTATGTCATTGCTCATGAACTCTTTCTAGTTGCCTTGCTTTGCTTTGCTTATGGTTGTGAGACTTCAGTCACTTCGTCGTATGGTGTAAGATATATGCTACCTCCTATTATCTCGTTATGTCTTAAATATTATGTGAGTCTTCCCTATCTTGTGCCTTTTACCTTACTCACATATCTTGTCTTGCAATCATATCTCTCTCGTACATCTCTTATTGCAAGTAGTCGTCGGTCTATAAAATATAGGGGGAGTCTTGATCCTATGTTTGTGCACTTTGCATTCCAAAAGTATATCTAAGAATAGTGCACACATCTAGGGGGAGCCCGTCTATATTTTCTAAGACCTTGGGGTTTGCTTCTGCTCTTATATATTATTCTGTGTGCAAATCCTGTGTTGTCATCAACCCACCAAAAAGGGGGAGATTGTAAGGGCATATTTATGCCCTAATGGTTTTGGTGATTGATGACAATACATTTGCAGACTAATCGTGTGCATTAAGCTTTCAGAGAATATCAGGTGGCATGAGACGATTATCTTACCCCTCAGGAAGCTAAAAAGAAGATGGTGTCTTTTCGACGATTTAGTGTCGGTGGACTTAAGTCGTAGGAAAAACCATACTATCAAGAGGGGGTCCGCAATGGGAAAGGTTGGGAGGAATCATCACATACACACTCGCACCCCCATTTGTTTCCCGGCAACATGGAGTCTCTGTCCTGGCACTGCTCTCTCTTTCTTTCTCTCAGCGGTAGTACCGTTCTGGGAAACGGTAGTACCGCGCGCAGCCGGTACTTCCTCCCTAGCCGACGGTAGTACCACTGAGGGAAAGAGGGGAGGGCTGGGTACCTCTCGCGAGGCATCAGACACATACCTAGGAGTGTCTGGTGCCCCGCGCCAGCACCCAGCCGCAGCGGTAGTAGGGGCGATAGTACTAAGCGGTACTACCGCCGCCCCTTCTACTAGTGCTCTTGTTCACAGATGGGCGGTAGTACCGCCCCAACCAGTGGTACTACCGCTTGCCCGTGGTTGGTACAGAGGTAACAGGCAGATTCCCCCACCCACTATATAAGGGGTCTTCTTCCCCAAGAAGCCTCACCTCTTATCTTTCCCCAAGCTCCATTGTTTCCCAAAGCTCATTTTTGCCCGATCTCTCTCCCTAGCCAACAAAACTTGTTGATACTCTAGGGTTTGGTTGAGAGGGCCCCGATCTACACTTCCACCAAGAGAAATTTGATTCCCCCCACTAATCCCTTGCGGATCTTGTTACTCTGGGGTATTTGAGCACCCTAGACGGAAGAGGTCACCTTGAAGCCATAGTCCATTGTGGTGAAGCTTCGTGGTGTCGTTGGGAGCCTCCAATTCAGTTGTGGATATTGCCCCAACCTTGTTTGTAAAGGTCGGGCTGCCGCCTCCAAGTGCACCACAAGTGGAATCACGGCACCTCGCATTGTGTGAGGGCGTGAGGAGAATACGGTGGCCCTAGTGGCCTCTTGGGGAGCATTGTGCCTCCACACCGCTCCAACGGAGACGTACTTCCCTTTACCGGGAAGGAACATCGGTAACACATCCTCATCTCCATCGGTTCCTCTTGTGGTTATTTCTTACCTTTACTTCACGCAAGCTACTTACATTGTTTATCTTGCTTGCTTGAATTGTTTGTTGTGTTTAGCATCATATAGGTTGCTCACCTAGTTGCATATCTAGCCAACCTATTTATTGCTAAGCATAAATTGTTAAAGAAAAGTTAAAAACTGGTAGTTGCTTATTCACCCCCCCTCTAGTCAACCATATCGATCCTTTCAAGTACCAAACGGAGTCCAATCGCGATGAAACTTTTTGGAGATTTTTTCTGGACCAGAAGACACCCAGTGGGCCAAAGAAGTGCCAGAGAGATGGGTTGTGGAGGCCACAACCCACATGGGCGTGCCAGGGGGCCCCCGACGCGCCCTGGTGGGTTGTGCCCTCCACGGGGCCCCCTCCGCCGCCTCTCACGCCTATAAATTCCCAAATATTCAGAAAACCCTGGAGGAGTCGACGAGAAACACTGCTACTTCTCGAGCTTGCGTTGGTTTTCCCTTGAAGAGGAAAGGGTGATGCAGCAAAGTAGATAAGTATTTCCCTCAGTTGTTGAGAACCAAGGTATCAATCCAGTAGGAGATACAAGCAAGTCCCCAATAGATGTACCTACACAAATAATCAAACACTTGCACCCAACGCAATAAAGGGGTTGTCAATCCCTTCACGGTTACTTGCAAGGATGAGATCTGATAGAGATAGATAGATATGATTGCTTGAAAGTAAAGTAAAACAAAAGTAAAAATAATGCAACAAGGTATTTTTGGTATTTTTGGTTTTAGATCTGAAAGTATAAGATGGAAAATAGACCCGGGGGCCATAGGTTTCACTAGAGGCTTCTCCCATGAAAATAATACGGTGGGTAAACAAATTACTATCGAGCAATTGATAGACAAGCGAATAATTATGAAGATATCCAAGGCAATGATTATGCATATAGGCATCACGTCCATGTTAAGTAGACCGAAACGATTCTGCATCTACTACTATTACTCCACACATCGACCGACTCCTGCCTGCATCTAGAGTATTAAGTTCATGAAGAACAGAGTAACGCATTAGGTAAGATGACATGATGTAGAGGGATAAACTCAAGCAATATGAGGAAAACCCCATCTTTTTATCCTCGATGGCAACAATACAATACGTGCCTCGCTACCCCTACTTTGTCACTGGGTGAGGACACCTCAAGATTGAACCCAAAACTAAGCACTTCTCCCATTGCAAGAATTACCAATCTAGTTGGCCAAACCAAACCAATAACTCGAAGAGACTTGCAAAGATATGAAATCATGCATATAAGAATTCAGAGAAGATTCAAATAATATTCATAGATAATCTGAACATAAACCCAGAATTCATCGGATCTCGACAAACACACCGGAAAAGAGTATTACATCGGATAGATCTCCATGAAGATCATGAAGAACATGGTATTGAAGAGCAAAGAGAGAGAAGAAGCCATCTAGCTACTAGCTATGGACCCGAAGGTCTGTGGTAAACTACTCACGCATCATCGGAGGGGCAATGGAGTTGATGTAGATGCCCTCCGTGATCGAATCCCCCTCCGGCAAATTACCGGAAAAGGCTCCAAGATTGGATCTCACGGGAACAGAGGCTTCCGGCGGCGGAAAAGTATTTTTGTGGTATCCAAGGAATATTTGGGAATTTATAGGCCGAAGAATAGGGTTAGGAGGGCTGCCGTGGGGCCACAAGACAGGGGGGCGCCCCTCCCCCTAGGGCGCGCCCCTGTGGCTTGTCGCCACACGGTGGCTCCCCTGCCTTCATCTCCAAGTCTTCTGGGTTGCTTCTGGTCCAAGAAAAATTATTCCGAAGATTTTATTCCGTTTGGACTCCGTTTAATATTCCTTATCAGCAATACTCAAAAACAAGGAAAAAACAGAAACTGGCACTAGGCTCTAGATTAATAGGTTAGTCCCAAAAATAATATAAAATAGCATATTAATGCATGTAAAACATCCAAAACAGATAATATAATAGCATGGAACAATCAAAAATTATAGATACGTTGGAGACGTATCAAGCATCCCCAAGCTTAATTCCTGCTCGTCCTCGAGTAGGTAAATGATAAAAACAGAATTTTTGATGTGGAATGCTACCTAACATATTTATCCATGTAATATTCTTTATTGTGGCATGAATATTCAGATCCGTAAGATTCAAAACAAAAGTCTAATATTGACATAAAAACAGTAATACTTCGAGCACACCAACAAGGCAATCGTGTCCTTTCGAAATAGCATGGCCTTAGAAAGTTATCCCTACAAAATCATATGGTCTGGCTATGCTCCATCTTCCCCACTCAAAGTATCTAAATCATGCACAACCCCGATGAAAAGTCAAGCAATTGTTTCACACTTTTCATGTTCTCAAACCTTTTCAACTCTCACGTAATACATGAGCGTGAGCCATGGATATAGCACTATAGGTGGAATAGAATATGGTGGAGGTTGCAAGGAAAAAGGAGAAGATAGTCTCACATCAACTAGGCGTATCAACGGGCTATGGAGATGCCAATCAATAGATATCAATGTGAGTGAGTAGGGATTGCCATGCAACAAATGCACTAGAGCTATAAGTGTATGAAAGCTCAAAAAGAAAACTAAGTGGTCGTGCAAGATGAAAAATTCCACTAGTTATATGAAAGTGACAAAATAGGAGACTCTCTATCATGAGGATCATGGTGCTACTTTGAAGCACACGTGTGGAAAAAGATAGTAGAAATTGTCCCTTCTCTCTTTCTCTCATTTTTTTGGTGGGCATCTTTGGCCTTTTTTTTATTTGGGCTTCGCTGGCCTCTTTTATTATTTGTAAAGTCCGGAGACTCATCCCAACTTGTGAGGGATTCATAGCTTCCATCATCCTTTTCTCTCACGGGACAATGCTCTAATAATGAAAATCATCACACTTTTATTTACTTACAACTCAAAAGGAAAATTACAACTCGATACCTAAAACAAAATATGACTCTATATGCAGTATGAAAGTGATGGTGCATGTCATGAAAAACGGAACGGTGGAAGTTGCATGACAATATATCTCGGAATGGCTATGGAAATGCCATAATAGGTAGGTATGGTGGCTGTTTTGAGGAAAATATATGGTGGCTGTTTTGAGGAAGGTGGGTTTGATGCACCGGCAAAAGTTGCGCGGTACTAGAGAGGCTAGCAAAGGTGGAAGGGTGAGAGTGCGTATAATCCATGGACTCAACATTAGTCATAAAGAACTCACATACTTATTGCAAAAGTCTATTAGTTATCAAACAAAGCATTAGACGCATGCTCCTAGGGGAGAGGTTGGTAGGAGTTAACCATCGCGCGCTCCCGACCCTCACACAAAGGTTGACAATCATTAAACAAATCATGCTCCGACTTCGTTACATAACGGTTCACCATACGTGCATGCTACGGGAATCACAAACTTTAACACAAGTATCTCTTCCAATTCACAACTACTCACTAGCATGACTCTCATATTACCATCTTCATATCTCAAAACTATATGCAAGGAATCAAACTTCTCATAGTATTCAATGCACTTAATATGAAAGTTTTTATTAAATCCCTCTTGGATGCCCATTATATTAGGACTAAATTCATAACCTAAACCAATTACCATGCTGTTTTAAGAAACTCTCAAAATAATATAAGTGAAGTACGAGAGTTCAATAATTTCTATAAAATAAAACACCACCATGCTCTAAAAAGATATAAGTGAAGCACTAGTGCAACATTGCCTAGCTCAAAAGATATAAGTGAAGCACATACAGTATTATAATAAATTCATGATTCAGCGTGTCTCGCTCAAAAAGATGTGTGCATCAAGGATGATTGTGGCAAACTAAAAAGCAAAGACTCATATCATACAAGACGCTCCAAGCAAAACACATATCATGTGGTGAATAAAAATATAGCCTCAAGTAAATTTACCGATGGATTGAAAACGAAAGAGGGGATGCCTTCCGGGGCATCCCCAAGCTTAGGCTTTTTGGTATCCTTGAATATGTCTTGGGGTGCCTTGGGCATCCCCAAGCTTAGGCTCTTGCCACTCCTTATTCCATAGTCCGTCAAATCTTTACCCAAACCTTGAAAACTTCACAACACAAAACTCAACAGAAAACTCATGAGATCCGTTAGTATAAGAAAAATAAATCACCACTTTAGGTACTGTTGTGAACTCATTCTTTATTTATATTGGTGTAATATCTACTGTATTCTAACTTCTCCATGGTTCATACCCCCCGATACAACCCATAGATACATCAAAATAAGCAAACAACACAAAGAAAACAGAATCTGTCTAAAACAGAACAGTCTGTAGAAATCTATAGACTTCGAATACTTATGTAACTCTAAAAATTCTGAAAAATTAGGAAAATAAGGGAAATTTGTATATAAATCTTGTGTAAAAATTTCAGATCAAAACCACGTTCCACTGAATTTACAAAATTCCTGGACTGAGAGAAAATGTTTCTGTTTTTCAGCAAAATCAAATTGCAAACACCGTAGACCATCCCAAAGGTCTTACTTGGCTCAAACACTAATTTAAACAATAAAACACAATTATTATAGAGGTAATAATGTGTGAAACACTCAAAAACATAAGCAAAAACAAAAACATAAAAATAAAATTGGGTTGCCTCCCAACAAGCGCTATTGTTTAACGCCCCTAGCTAGGCATAACGCAATAGATCTAGGTATTGTCATCTTTGGTATGCAATCCATAAGTAGCTCTCATAATAGATTCATAAGGTAATTTTATTTTATTTCTAGGAAAGTGCTCCATGCCTTTCCTTAATGGAAATTGGAATCTAATATTTCCTTCCTTCATATCAATAATTGCACCAATCATTCTAAGGAAAGGTCTACCACGAATAATAGGACATGTAGGATTGCAATCTATATCAAGAACAATGAAATCTACGGGCACATAGTTCCTATTTGCAACAATAAGAACATCATTAATCCTTCCCATAGGTTTCTTTATAGTGGAATCCGCAAGATGCAAATTTAAAGAGCAATCATCAAATTCACGGAAACCTAGCACATCACATAAAGTTTTTGGAATCGTAGAAACGCTAGCACCCAAATCACACAAAGCATGGCACTCATAATATTTAATTTTAATCTTAATAGTAGGTTCCCACTCATCATAAATCTTTCTAGGTATAGAAACTTCCAACTCAATTTTTTCTTCAAAAGATTTCATCATGGCATCCACGATATGTTTAGTAAAAGCTTTATTTTGATTATAAGCATGCGGAGAATTCAACATGGATTGCAACAAGGAAACACAATCAATCAAAGAGAAACTATCATAATTAAAGTCCTTGAAATCCAAAAGAGTGGGTTCATTGCTATTTAAAGTTTTGACCTCTTCAATCCCACTTTTATGAATCTTAGCATTAAGATCTATAAACTCCGAATCATTGGGACGCCTTTTAACTAAAGTTGACAAATCTCCAGTCCAATCTTTATCAAGATTTACATTGGAAAACAAAGATTCAATATGAGTCACATCAATCACTTTAAGATCTTCATCAATATTATCACGAGAACACACTTTTTCAAGCCATTCACGCTTAGCACGTATTCTAGCGGTTCTTTGCTTGCAATCATCAATAGAAATTCTCATAGCCTTTAAAGACTCATTAATATCATGCTTGGGTGGAATAGATATAATTTTCAAAGAATCAATCTCAAGAGAAATTCTATCAACGTTCCTAGCCTATCATCAATCTTGAGCAATTTTTCTTCAATCATAACATTGAAACCTTTTTGCGAGCTAATAAATTCTTTAATATTATTCTCAAGATCAGAGGGCATCTTATTATAATTTCCATAAGAATTGCTGTAGGAATTACAATAATTATTAGAGGAATTACTAGGAAACGGCCTAGAATTGAAATTACCTCTATACGCGTTATTACCAAAATTGTTCCTACCAACAAGATTCACATCCATAGATTCATTATTATTTCCAATCAAAGAAGACAAAGGCATATCATTAGGATCAATAGGAGCACTCTTACTAGCAAACAATTTCATCAATTCATCCATCCTTTCACTCAAAGTATTAATCTCTTCAATAGCATGCACTTTTTTACTAGTAGGAGATCTTTCGGTATGCCATTGAGAGTAATTTGCCATAATATTATCTAGGAGTTTAGTAGCTTCTCCTAATGTGATTTCCATAAAAGTACCACCCGCGGCGGAATCTAAGAGATTCCTAGAAGCAAAATTCAATCCCGCATAGAAAATTTGTATAATCATCCATAAACTCAAACCATGCGCGGGGCAATTTCTAATTATTAGTTTCATCCTCTCCCAAGATTGTGCAACATGCTCATGATCAAGTTGCTTAAAATTCATTATATCGTTCCTAAGGGAGATGATCTTAGTGGGCTGAAAGTACTTGGAAATAAAAGCATCTTTACACTTATTCCATGAATCAATACTATTTTTAGGCAAAGATGAAAACCAAGTTTTAGCACGATCTCGTAGTGAGAACGGAAATAGCTTCAATTTAACAATATCATTATCCACATCTTTCTTCTTTTGCATATCACACAACTCAACGAAAGTATTTAGATGGGATGCGGCATCTTCACTAGGAAGGCCAGAAAATTGTTCTTTCATAACAAGATTAAGCAAAGCAACATTAATTTCATAAGATTCTGCAATAGTGGCGGGAGCAATCGGAGTACTAATAAAATCATTATTATTAGTATTGGAAAAGTCACACAACTTGGTATTCTCTTGAGTCATCGTTACGAAGCAAACAATCTAGCACACAAGCAAACGAAAAGCAAACGAAAAGACGAACGGAAGAAGGGCGAATAAAAAGGCAAATCTTTTTGGAAAATCGTTTTAGAAGTGGGGGAGAGGAAAACGAGAGGCAAATGGCAAATAATGTAAATGCAAGAGATGAGTTTGTGATGGGTACTTGGATGGCTTGATGTAGATCTCCCCGGCAACGGCGCCAGAAATCCTTCTTGCTACTTCTCGAGCATGCGTTGGTTTTCCCTTGAAGAGGAAAGGGTGATGCAGCAAAGTAGATAAGTATTTCCCTCAGTTGTTGAGAACCAAGGTATCAATCCAGTAGGAGATACAAGCAAGTCCCCAATAGATGTACCTACACAAATAATCAAACACTTGCACCCAACGCAATAAAGGGGTTGTCAATCCCTTCACGGTTACTTGCAAGGATGAGATCTGATAGAGATAGATAGATACGATTGCTTGAAAGTAAAGTAAAACAAAAGTAAAAATAATGCAGCAAGGTATTTTTGGTATTTTTGGTTTTAGATCTGAAAGTATAAGATGGAAAATAGACCCGGGGGCCATAGGTTTCACTAGAGGCTTCTCTCATGAAGGAAAATAATACGGTGGGTGAACAAATTACTGTCGAGCAATTGATAGAAAAGCGAATAATTATGAAGATATCCAAGGCAATGATTATGCATATAGGCATCACGTCCGTGTCAAGTAGACCGAAACGATTCTGCATCTACTACTATTACTCCACACATCGACCGACTCCTGCCTACATCTAGAGTATTAAGTTCATGAAGAAAAGAGTAACGCATTAGGTAAGATGACATGATGTCGAGGGATAAATTCAAGCAATATGATGAAACCCCCATCTTTTTATCCTCGATGGCAACAATACAATACGTGCCTCGCTACCCCTACTTTGTCGCTGGGTGAGGATAATGCAAGATTGAACCCAAAACTAAGTACTTCTCCCATTGCAAGAATTACCAATCTAGTTGGCCAAACCAAACCAATAACTCGAAGAGACTTGCAAAGATATGAAATCATGCATGTAAGAATTCAGAGAAGATTCAAATAATATTCATAGATAATCTGAACATAAACCCAGAATTCATCGGATCTCGACAAACACACCGCAAAAGAGTATTACATCGGATAGATCTCCATGAAGATCATGAAGAACATGGTATTGAAGAGCAAAGAGAGAGAAGAAGCCATCTAGCTACTAGCTATGGACCCAAAGGTCTATGGTAAACTACTCACGCATCATCGGAGGGGCAATGGAGTTGATGTAGATGCCCTCCGTGATCGAATCCCCCTCCGGCAGATTACCGGAAAAGGCTCCAAGATTGGATCTCACGGGAACAGAGGCTTCCGGTGGCGGAAAAGTATTTTCGTGGCTCTTTTTGGTATCCATGGAATATTTGGGAATTTATAGGCCGAAGAATAGGGTTAGGAGGGCTGCCGTGGGGCCACAAGCCAGGGGGGCGCCCCCCCTAGGGCGCGCCCCTGTGGCTTGTCGCCACACGGCGGCTCCCCTGCCTTCATCTCCAAGTCTTCTGGGTTGCTTCTAGTCCAAGAAAAAATATTCCGAAGAGTTTATTCCGTTTGGACTCCGTTTAATATTCCTTATCTGCAATACTCAAAAACAAGGAAAAAATAGAAACTGGCACTAGGCTCTAGACTAATAGGTTAGTCCCAAAAATAATATAAAACAGCATATTAATGCATAGAAAACATCCAAAACAGATAATATAATGGCATGGAACAATCAAAAATTATAGATACGTTGGAGACGTATCAAACACATCCAGCCGCCGCAGGTTCAAAAACCTCGAGATCGAATCTAACAACATCATGGAGGGGTTCATCTTCTTCATA
This sequence comes from Elymus sibiricus, assembly GCA_039707655.1. Taxonomy (NCBI): domain Eukaryota; kingdom Viridiplantae; phylum Streptophyta; class Magnoliopsida; order Poales; family Poaceae; genus Elymus; species Elymus sibiricus. The sequence goes on from CM077665.1 coordinate 63,106,189, forward strand.
GGTGCCTCTCCGATGATGCGTGAGTAGTCCACCATAGACCTACGGGTCCGTTGGCATTATCTACATGGCTTCCTCTCTCTCTTTTTGATTCTCAATAAAATGGTCTCTTGGAGATCTATTTGTTGTAAACTTTTGCGGTGTGTTTGTTGGGATTCGATGAATTTTGAGTTCATGATCAGTTTCTATCTATGAATATTATTTGAGTCTTCTTTGATCTCTTATATGCATGATTACTTATAGCCTCGTATTTCTTGTTCGAATCTTTGGTTTAGTTTGGCCAATTTGATCGATTTTTCTTGCCATGGGAAGAGGTGCTTTGTGATGGGTTCGATCTTGCGGTGTCCTTTCCCAGTGACAGAAGGGGCAGCAAGGCACGCATATATCATTGCCATTAAGGATAACAAGATGGGGTCTATTCCTACATGAATAGATCTTGTCTACATCATGTCATCGTTCTTATTGCATTACTCCATTTTTCCATGAACTTAATACACTAGATGCATGCTGGATAGCGGTCGATGTGTGGAGTAATAGTGGTCGATGCAGGCAGGAGTCGGTCTACTTATCTTGGACGTGATGCCTATATAATGATCATCGCCTTGGATATCGTCATGATTATTTGATCATCTAACAATTACCCAACAGTAATTTGTTCACCCACCGTGTGCTATACTCATGAGAGAAGCTATTGGTGAAACCTACGGCCCCCGGGTCTACTTTTCCAACATATTGCTTTCCGATCTATTTTTTTGCCTTTTTGTTTTCAGATCTACTATACCAAAAACCAAAAAATATATTGCTGCACTTTTTATTTTGTGTTCTTGAGAGATCTATCTCTCCTATCTATCGTTACCTAATCTATCTTTTTACCGTAGAGAGATTGATAACCTCTCTTACGCGTCGGGTTGCAAGTATTTGTTATTTGTGTGCATGTGCTGCTTATTAGGTGGTGGTGATCCTCCTACTGGTTCGATACCTTGGTTTCATAAACTAAGGGAAATACTTACCGTCGCTGTGCTGCATCATCCCTTCCTCTTTGGAGAAATACCGACGCAGTCTCAAGCCACGTCAAAAGAAATGTTTGGCGCCATTGCCGGGGAGGAAGCGGTCTCTTCTATGTGCCAATCTCAGGCGTCGAGGAGACTTCATCATCATCTACCAGGTTCCTAATCACAAATCTCATCTCCTTGCAAGTAGATTATTTGCCATTTGCCTCTCGTTTTCCTCTCCCCCACTTCACCAATTTGCCATTTTATTCGCCCTTTTTTTGTTTGCATTTTTCTCGTCAGATCTCTTGCTTTCTTGCAATCTTGTTTGCGTAGTCACGATGACTCAAGAAAACACCAAGTTGTGTGATTTTTCCAATACTAATAACAATGATTTTACTAGTACTCCTATTGCTCCTCCCGCCACTAGTGCGGAGTCTTGTGATATAAATGCCGGTTTGTTTAATCTTGTCATGAAAGATCAATTTGCCGGTACTCCTAATGAGGATGCCGCGTCCCATCTAAACACATTCGTTGAATTGTGTGATATGCAAAAGAAAAAAGATGTGGACAATGATATAGTGAAGTTGAAATTATTTCCTTTTTCCTTGCGGGATCGTGCAAAAATTTGGTTTTCTTCTTTGCCTCGCAATAGTATCGATTCTTGGAATAAGTGCAAGGATGCTTTTATTATTAAGTATTTTCCGCCCGCGAAAATTATTTCCCTTAGGACACAAATCATGAATTTTAAGCAACTTGAGCATGAACATGTTTCACAATCTTGGGAAAGAATGAAATTGATGCTAAGAAATTGTCCTACTCATGGTTTAAATCTTTGGATGATCATACAAATTTTTTATGCGGGATTGAATTTTGTCTCTAGAAATCTTTTAGATTCCGCCGCGGGTGGTACTTTTATGGAAATTACTTTGGGTGAAGCTACTAAATTGCTAGATAATATTATGGAAAATTATTCACAATGGCATACCGAAAGGGCACCTACTAGTAAAAAGGTTAATTCGATTGAAGAAATTAGTACGTTGAGTGATAAGTTGATGCTTTGATGAAGTTGATTGCTAGTAAAAATGCTCCTATTGATCTTAATGATGTGCCTTTGTCTACCTTGATTGAGCAAAATAGCGATTCCGTAGATGTGAACTTTGTCTCGCAAAACAATTTCAATAACAATGCTTATAGAGGTAATTTTAATATTAGGCCTTTTCCTGAAAATTACTCTAAGAATTATGGTAATTCCTATGGTAATTCCTCTTACAATAATAATAGGAACACCTCTGATCTTGAGAGTAATATTAAATAATTTATCAATGTGCAAAAGGCTTTCAATACTACGATAGAAGAAAAGTTGAATAAGATTGATGATATATCTAGAAGCATTGATAGAATTTCCCATGATGTTGAAAATCTCAAGTTGAAAGCTTTTGTGCCTAATATTGATGAATCAATTAAAGCTTTATATGTCTCTATGGATGAAAGTAAGAAAAGTACCGCTATGCTTAGAGCTAAAAGAGAAATCTTAGAAAAATCATTTTCTAGTGATTGCCTTTATAAAAATGATGAAGATCTTAAAGTGATTGGTGTTTATTATATTGATTCCTTGTTTAGTGATATTAATATTGATGATAAAGGGACTGAGGTAGAGTCAACTTTAGTTAGAAGGCGTCCCGATAATTTGGAGGGTGAGAATCTTGATGAAATTTTTGATAAAAAAGTGGGTTTGAAAAGGTCAAAACTTTAATTAGTGATGTGCCCACTATTTTGGATTGCAAAGACTTTAATTATGATAGTTGCTCTTTGATTGAATGTATTTCTTTGCTGCAATCCATGTTGAATTCACCCCATGCTTATGAGCAAAATAAAACATATCGTTGATGCCATGGTGTTATCGTTTGAAGAAAAGTTGGAGTTGGAGATTTCTATTCCTAGAACATTACATGATGAGTGGGAACCTACTATTAAAGTCAAGATTAAAAATTATGAGTGTTTTGCTTTATGTGATCTGGGTGACAGTGTTTCCACGATTCCGAAATCTTTATGTGATGTACTTGGTCTCACCAATATTGAAGAATGTTCTCTTAATTTGCACTTGGCAGATTCCACTATTTAAAAACCTTTGGGAAGAATTAATGATGGTCTTATTCTTGAAAATAGGAACTATGTGCCCATGGATTTTATTGTGCTTGATATTGATTGCAATCCGTCTTTTCCCATTATACTTGGTAGACCGTTTTTACGCACTATAGGTGCCGTGATTGATATGAAAGAAGGCAATATTCGTTTTCAATTTCCTCTAAGAAAGGGTATGGAATACTTCCCTAGAAAAAAAATTAAGCCACCATATGAATCAATGATGAGAGCATCTTATGGATCCAAAACCAAATATGACAATACTTGAATCTATGCGTTATGCCTAGCTAGGGCCGTAAAACGATAGCGCTTGTTAGTAGGCAACCCAATGAATAAATAAAATTTTGTTTTTTCCTTTCTGTTTTTGAGTGTTGACACAATTATTCCTCTATTATGATTGTGTTTTTATGGTTTATTTAGTGTTTGTGCGAAGTAGAGCCTTTAGGATGATTCATAAGATGAGTAGAAGCGATGCTGAATCTGAAACAGAAACTTTGCGTCCAGTGTTTGAATTTTCATTTTTTACTGGAACGTGATCTTGAGCTGAAATTTTAACACCATGTTTCTATACAAATTCTGTACGCAGTCCTAATTTCTAAGAATTTTTATAGGTACAGAAGTATGGTTAGAGTACAGATTACTATAGACTGTTCTGTTTAAGACAGATTCTGTTTTCGTTGCATTGTGTGCTTGTTTTGATGAATCTATGGGTTATATTGAAGGGTACGAGCCATGGTAAAGTTAAAATACAGTAGGTATAATGCAATAATAAAATATGAATGGGTTTGCAACAGCACCTAAAGTAGTGATTTGCTTTATTATACTAACGGATCTCACGAAGATTTTGTTGAGTTTTGTGTGATTGAAGTTTTCAAGGTTTGGGTGAGATCACGATGGATGAAGGAATAAGGAGTGAAAAGAGCCTAAGCTTGGGGATTCTACAGCACTCCCACGATATATCCAAAGAGAAACAAGCAACTAAGCTTGGAGATGCCCCTGAGTGGCATCCCCTCTTTCTTCTATCGACCATCGGTATTTTACTTGGAGCTATATTTTTATTCGTCACATATCATGAGTTTTGCTTGGAGCGTCTTGTATCATTTGTGTCTTTGCTTTCTTTGCTTGTTAGTTTGTCACTTGTATCCTTTCTGGACACACCTATTTGAGGGAGCCAAAATTATGCTATGATTTGTTAGAATTGCTCTATATGCTTCACTTAAACTTTTTGAGCTATGGAATTGCTCTAGTGCTTCACTTATATGTTTTTGAGCACGGTGTGCTTGGAAATTTTTGTAGAAATACTCTCATGCTTCACTTAGATTATTTTGAGAGTTAGTAAACTTTGAAGAAATCCTCTCGTGCTTCACTTATACCTTTTTGAGAGATGAAAACTCTATGCTCATGTGCTTCACTTAAATTTGTTTGAGCTTGTCAAAAGCAATGGCAATATATGAAACTAGTCCCAAAGTGATAGATACCCAATGAGGATATAATAAAAACTTTCATGAAGATCATTGGACAAATTAAACTTGATTCCTTGTAATAGTTTTGAGACATGACACTGGTGCAGCGACGTGCTATACAAATGGTTTTTAACCCCTTTCCGCGACGTAGTTCCAAACCGTCGCCTTGCATGTGTGGGCGATAGGGGAGGGTCCATCCCACATGACACCGCAAACCCGTCGGCGATGGTGGCCAACGAACACAAACGATCTGCAAATATAATCGTGTGTGGCGCAGGAACAGATCGCACACATAATCTTTTGGGCGTACGTGTGGGATTTGGGATCAATCACACACGTCCAAGACGAGTGAAACACGTATAATTGCTGATGGAAAACAAACGGAGTTTGACCTTTGACCGTTTGCGAAACGTTACCCGAAAAATGTACATGTATAACATCATCGGACACGTTTCCCAAAAAATGTACGCGTGGGATGGTCTTTGCATCCGGCACGGTTTCCTGTTGGCTGACGTGTGAGATATGGTGCTATCACAAACGATTGAGTAGCTCCTACGCACAGTACAAGTGTTGCAAACCGTTCGTGATTTCTTATGTATCACCAACGTTTTAGATTATATCTCGTGTCCTTTTCCTGTGTATCACAGGCGGTTGCACTACGAGTTGCGTGTGCTTTCCATTTTGGACCGCACACGCTTAGTTGCTTGAACCGTGTGCGATGAAATTGCCAGGTTATTGTAAAATATCACATTTAATTCACCTTGCAAATAGAAAATTTGCACAATATGCAATCGACAAATAGTGTCCACATGAAGATCGTTCATCATTATTCGCCACAATATGCAATTGAACGAATAGTGTCCACAAGCAGAGGATTCATCATAATCCACGACAATATGCAATTGTCAAAATGCTAGCTAAATTCCACAGCTGTTAAACCGACATATCCAGTACATAATCATAGTGTACGAAATACGAAGACATGATCACATGGAAAATAATGCATCCATGTGTATATGTTTAGCTGATAACACTATATGAATGCATACTTATTTTTAGGAGATTTGATTCCAGAAATCTTAGTCGTCTTTAGAGGGCTTGATGTAGTGTTTCACAAAGAAGGTGTTGATAAATTTCCTAACAGACAACAATTCATCGGCGGTGAGCGGTTCAGAAGTCATCGATACGAAGATCAGCTGCATGACTTTTAGATCAGAATGTGACATACGTGTGGAGTAGAAGATAGTAATTAAGAAGCAGACTTACTGGTTTTATCTTGTCAGCATCGACACCACATTCAGCATGTCTGCATAGGTTGATCATGTGTGCACAAACGCAGTGTCCACATAGGCCGGTACCTTGTTGTTGCTAAGGACACTGAAATTTTTTGTACAGTATTAGTCATGTATTTGCCCTGCTAGGAACAACCTAACCAGTGTAAGTTGTTGTTTTTTCTATGAAGAGAAATAGAAAGATGTTTACTTAGAAACTTGAACATCTGACTAGCATTTTCTAAAAATAACGGATTTCGTTGTCTTACCAGAGAAACGATCATGTGCTACAGAGGTAGTTGGCGGTCGAACCTATTCCCCCCTAAAGTTATGTTCTTTGACAATACACTGCAAATGAAGATGAATTTTTACACACTCAATTTTGGAACCAGATATGAACACAATGCATTAACATCAAAGAATTCAATACCTATCCATGAAATCCTGAAGATGACTCAGATCCTAAGGCACATTTGACTCTCTGAGTGAATCCATGTAGTAAGCTGTGTTGCATTTTGGAACAATGACCACCAAGATCCAGTGACCTCTACAATTTAAGAAAACCATGAACGTACGAACTATGTCTAAAACTGAAAGACAATCAATGTGTGTGTGGTTGTATATTTAACTTACTCTTCGTAATATGGCCACATGAAGAATTCTCCTATCGATAAGTCGAACAAGACCTTGGCGACACAATCAATGGAAGCCGTGCGCGAGTAATTATTTTTTTAACAAAACGCCGTTTGCTAAATCAGGATCTATGAAATACGCATGCACCCTTGGTTTTCTCTGCATCGCCAATCCCCTGAGAGGAATACAGTACAGTTAGCTTTTTTGTGATTTACAGCCTTGTATGAAGAAGTTGATCAGAGTTTGTGAAGTACTTACAACATCAACCATTTGACAAGAGTGGCAGAAAGCTCATCGAAGTTGAAGAAGAGATGAAAGTCCTCGAATTCCACACTGATGGTACCTGGAATGTGACAGAAATGATGATGGTCGTACTGCAATTCCACAATGTTATGATCTTCTCCTTTTGACATTATGTCCATGCAATATTTATGTAACTTGCGACAACTGGAACTGCACTCATCAAAGTATTCGCCAACAAGAAATGGCTGGCCATGCTTGTACTTGCATTCTTCAAATGGGTCTTCATCAGAACCGGGATTACATGGGTCTTCATCGGCAATGCCATGGTTATGCTCGAAGAGTCTTCATAGTAGGATGCTCTGGTACTCGTCCCACCTTTGTTTCTGTCATGGGTAATAACAAATTGCCAATTTTACCAGGAAGCTAAACATAAATGCAACAGTCTTTGTAGTACAGGACGCACATCGGCAGTGTTTGAATGAAAACAAATTAATAGTGACAACTATGTACATTCTGCTGTCAAACATTCCAATCTGTTAAAAACTACTGTCTTGCACCATGTTTATTTTCACTAAGTCTGAGAATCTGTTTATTTTAGATTGCCATGTTGTGTTGATGCTAGCCATGTTTTTGTGCATAATTAGACCTTGCTCGTGCTGAATGAAATGAAGTGCTTCATGTGTACTACCTTTCAGTAATTTTTAATGCAATGATAAGTCATGTCGCATATAGTTTTCTTGCTGTCAATATGCCTTCAGGTTAAAACTATGACAGTGTCTTAATCACATCCAGAATCAAATAGCACACGGGAAGTCTGAATCACAACTAATATAACAAATGATTTCTAACAACGAGAGTTAGGCTTACCTTCTTTGCACATCGCAGAAACTTCCTCCCACTATACCCAGATTCAAAAGCTCGTAACTTCACGGATTGAAATTGATGTTGACCATGAACAGGCAGGTCTTCAGCTACCCCTCTCCATTCGTTGGAAGTGATTGTACTAGGGAGCTACAAGAGAAATAAATGGCGCAAATGGACCTGCCACTTTAAAATCCCCAATTCCAAAACAAAACCCTAAGCCTAGTTGAGCCAGAGAGAAGAGAGACGAATACCTGGCTGGTGAGAAATTCGTCGTCGTCGGAGATACTGCTTGAGTGGTCACTCGAGGAGACCATGGCGTGTCCGCGGCGGTCGGATGCTAGAGGGAGAGATGTGGGCGGCGGCGGTAGGATGGGGGGGGGGTGGAGGGGTTGCAGGGGAAATGTGGCCCTTTGGCGGGGGGGAGGCAAATATTTCGGCGGTCGGTGAATTTTTTTGCTCGTTGCAGGGAATCTTGGCGCGCAAAGATTCATCAGACACGGTCTTTCATCTTTTATCGTGTGCGATGATACAGAACATACAAAAATTCGCCCCTCCCCACGTATTCCCTGGTTATAGTGCACATCCACGTCATTGCATAATGTAACATCAACTGCTAACTTGGGTATAGAAAATAGCGGACACACATAGCTCACAGTTACTAAACCGAGCAAGTTCACTAAATAATCAACCTGCTTGAACTAGACATAGCTCTTACAAAAGACCGGCTCTCTGAACATAGGCTATTAGTAATACACATAATTTTAACAAAGACGCCGACGAGCAGCCGCCCTATGCCTCGCCCCTGTTCGATGAGATGTCGACGACTTGTCCGGGCGACATTCCGCTGGTGCTGGACTCCGCGTCCCCCAGGCTGACTTCGACCGCGGCGACGTGCTCATCCTCGGCGTTGTCCTCGTCATCGGCGTCGCCCTCATCTTTGTAGTACTCATAGTAGTGGCGTCGCCATTGCTTGCGTTGGTACTCCACCGCCGATTCCTCAATGGACAGGCGCTTCTCAACCTCCTCCTAAGCCACGCGCAACTCCTCCCAGCACTCGGTGCTCTCGGACGGCTCCCGCATCTCCAGCTCTCGCTCGGAGATCTCGTGCGGAAGGGGCTCCATGGCCTCCGCCGCTGCATCATCGGCATTCATCTCGGCATCCGCAGCAGCCGCCTCTTCGGACTTGTGGTGCATGCTAGATTCCGGTGAAGCTTGGAGTATCTTGGCGTTGGCATTCTCGATGATATAGGCCTGGATGGCCTCGACCCGGGCCAGGGCAGCCTCCGCGGCACGGCACGCTGCTCGAGCGCTCTTGGCGTTTGCAGCCGCCGTCTTAGCAGCTGCAGCTGTAGTCTTCGTGGCTACAGACGCCCTTTCGGCCACCGCAGAAGCCCTGTCGGCCGCCGCAGAGGCCCTTTCGGCGGATGCGACCACGCTTAAGGCAGATGCGGCTGCGCTCTCGGCCGAGGCGGCCGCGTTCTCGGCAGAGGCAGGAGAGCTCGGGGCCGAGGGGGCGGTCGTACGCACCCTTACGAAGCGTTCCCACGGTGTCATTCTTTGCACAGAGGGTTTGTTCGGGAATGGGGGTCGAGGGTGAACGGAATACGAGCTAGACGAAGCCGACGAAGCTTCCCTCGTAAGACATAAATAGATACGTGAATTTTCATCGCAAACGGTTTCCGTATGGAACCTTGTGTACGCAGTTCACTTTTTGTATTGAATTGTAAACCTATTTTTTGGGTACAGCGGTAACGGATATTGTTTTATTTGTAAGAAAAAGATCCCTACTGTCAAAATCCACTGACGGCATCCTAGAATTAGGAAATATTCGGGGTACAATTGGCATTTTTATACATTAGTAACACACGGTTCCATATTTATCTACAGATTTTACGGCCATAATTCAAATTTGTAACACACGAACATGCAAGATGAAGCAAAAACTGTTGGAAAAGTCATATTTATGTACTACGTGCTTCCCTATATATGCCGCTTGCAATAAATTTTAAGGAGTTCCAAACGTCTTGGGTAACGGTTTGGACACACGTGCACGCATTGGGGATCTAGGTTTTAAAATTCTAAAAATGAAAAAAATGCTCTGAAGTACATGATAATAATCTGCATGATTTCCCGACATGGGGCCAAGATGTCGTGGTCAAAGTAACAGCTTGTTCGAGATAAGCTTTGAGACATGCCTCTCACAAAACGTAGCATCACACGAAGGGTCATGGTTCCGAGAGGGGACATGAGCCTTGTTTGATGACGAGCCGCTAGTCGTTGTCTCATTTGGCCTACCTTTTTTTGAATTCGTTACAATGCACAAATACGTCCGGCAACCTGAAATTTGGACATTTTCGGGGTTCAGTGAGCATTTTTGTACATGAAGTTAGTTTCTAGATATCTAGTGGCCATAATTCAAAACTAAAACACATGGACATGTTCAAGATGAGGCAAAAACTACAGGAGAAATCATTTTTATGTATGTACTAGTGCTTCCATCTATATGCCGCGTGCAATAAATTTGAAGGAGTTCCAGACATCTTGAGTAACGGTTTGGACATAAGCATTGAGAATATTCTAGCACTACTGGAATCAGGGTCTTTGCCATCTGCCAGCTCTTTGCCGTCTGCCAGCTGATGGCAAAGAGGTTGTTTGCCGTCTGTCTTGCCAAAGCAGACGGCAAAGAATCAGCTAATGGCAAAGAGGGTCTTTGCCATCTACACTTCTTTGCCGTCTGCTGGCAGACGGCAAAGACCAAAGTGGGCCCCACGGGGCATGGCACTGGCTAGGTCAAGCTCTGTGCCATCTGCCACTTCTTTGCCGTCTGCCAGCAGATGGCAAAGAGGTGAGGGTGGGTCCCACAATGTCACGGCGGGGGCGGGCTAACGGTTACCCTCTTTGCCGTCTGCTGGCAGACGGCAAAGAGTTCTTTGCCGTCTGCCAGCAGACGGCAAAGAAATGAACTTAACTTTCGGCCCCGCGCCCCGCGCCTCTCTCTCTCACATCTCTCTCTTCCTCTCTCTCTCATCGCCGCCGCCCCGCCCTCACGCCACCGCCCCCTCCCCGCAGCCCTCCTCAACCACCGCCCCATCCCCGCGGCCCTTCTCCACCACCGCCGGAGCCAGGCCGTGGTGCCGCCCGCCCCCTCCCCGCGGCCCTCCTCCACCACCTCGGCCCCGTCGCCCCCGCCGCCCCCTGCCCCGCCGCTCCCTCGTGTCGGGTCGCCGGCGAGCAGGCACCCCCGACGACCCAGCTCCGCCCCTCCCCCTCCGCCGCCCCGCGCCGCCGCCTCGACCCCCCCTCCGGTGAGCTCCACCCTCCCCCCTTTTTTTGTTTTTTTTGTTTTTATTAGTTCATAGTTTATATTAGTTAGTTATTAGTTCATATTAGTTAGTATATATTAGGTAGAAAAAACTTAGATAGAAAAGAAGAAAAGAAAAAACCTAGAAGAAAAAAAAGAAGAAAAGAAGAGGAAAAAAAGGAAAAATAAAAAAGGAAAAGAACAAAAAATAATAATAAGAAGAAGAAACAGAATAAGAGGAGGAGGAGAAGAAAAAAGAAGACGAAGAAGAAGAAAAAAAGAGGAGAGGAGGAGGAGAAGAAGAGGAAAAAAGGAAAGGAAGAAGAAGAGGAGGAGGAGGAGGAGAAGAAAAAAGAAGAAGAGGAGGAAGAAGAAGAAAAAAGAGGAGAGGAGGAGAAGAAGAAGAGGAAAAAGGAAAGGAGGAAGAAGAAGAAGAAGAAGGAAAAAAAGGAAGAAAATGAAGAAAAGGAAGAAGAGGAAGAAGAAGAAGAAAAAAAGAGGAAAAACCCCGACCCCGACCCCGACCCGACACCCCGACCCCAACCCCGACCCGACACCCCGACCCCGACACCCCGACCCCGACACCCCTACCCCGACCCCGACCCGACACCCCGACCCCGACACAGCACCCCGACCCCGACACCCCGACACCCCTGACACCCCGACACCACGACACCCAGACACGACACCCCCGACACCCCGACCCCGACACGACACCCCGACACCCCGACCACGACACGACACCCCGACACCACGACACCCCGACACCACGACACCCCGCCTTCCTCCTTCGTCCTCCTTCCTCCTCCCTCCTTCAGTCGCCCCTCCTTCTCCCTCCTCCCTCCTCCATCCACAACCGCTCCTCCCTGCTACATTTTGATTTAGTAGGGTAGTTGATATTTTCTTGTTGATATGCAACATTTTGATTTACTTAATAGTTTTTAGTTGATATAAACCTCTGTTCATATATAACACTTTGATTTAGTATAGTTTCTAGGGTTTAGTTGATAGTTTCTAGTTAACTGAATTATTACTTGGGTTTTAGTATATTATTTTTAGATATTCCGGCAAAACATAGGGCATTTTTTCTATGTCATTGCTCGATATATGGAACGGGTTGACTTTAGGTCTGTTTCGGCTCCTTGTGTGTCTTTCAGTGAGGGAGAGTGTCCACCATATATATATATGAGAGAGGAAGAATCCCGACTGTTGTCGTGGGGGTCGCTTCTCCTTCTTTTCCTTGTGCTAGATATTTGTAATGCACTAGGGAAAGGAGGAGTAGCGACCATCACCGACGGTCGAAATATGAGAGAGGAAGAATCCCGACTGTTGTCGTGGGGGTCGCTTCTCGTTCGTTCCCGTGTGCTAGACATTTTGGTGTAATGCACTCGGGGACGAATGGAGGAGCCACCATCACCGACGGTCGCAATATTAGAGGGAGTGCCCACCATATACGTGAGATGAGAGTTTAGGAAGGAAAGACTCGACAGACCTAAAGTCAACCCGTTGCATATTTTGAGTAATAGTGATCTGTGTGTTGATCAGTTTCCTGGTAGTTGCCTACGATCGATTTTAAATGTTTCAACTATGAACATAGGAAATGTCTGACGATGATAGCGAAAGGGAATTCGGTATGTGCGAATACTGCGAAGACGAGCGCGGTCTGTGCGACACGACTCACCTAGTTGATGGTAGGCGCTTCAGCATCGTGCTGGATGAGACCTTCGAAGTGGATACAGTAAGTCACAACGACAAGTCTTTTTTCGTAATTAAGCATGACTTCTGCTTCTTTTGCTTCAACTTATAATTTTAATTTTTTACTATTCTACTAGCGTATCCCCTGCCATGCAAGAATTTATGTCTTGGATAAGATTGGTTTCAATACTAAAAAAAGTATGGAGGTAAAGAGAGTTCACTTGAGGACCGAGCATGGTTATACTTTTGCTGTAAAATTGTACAATGCAGACACCTACTCCTATTTTGAATGCAAAAGTTGGCAAGCACTATGCAAGGCTTATGCATTTGAGCCTAATATGCTTATCACCTTTGATATTCGTCCGGAAGATGAAATTGAAGGTAATATCGACATCTGGGTCGATGTGGAGACGCCTCCAGTTCTACCATTATGTGAGTTTCTCAACCATATTTATTATGATTCCGATTCTGCCTCCGTGTGAGTTTGTTAAACATATTTATTATGTAATTTATATTGTTTATTTCAAAATAGTTGATAGCTTATTTCCATTGACAGCTTATTTTCATTCTTCAAAAAATATACGGAAGATGGTAGACAGAACCTACTACACCGATGGCGCAGAATTAACTTGTCAGGAGAAAAATCATCTTATCTCATTTATTAATGATCTTCAGAATTACAATACCTATTATCAAACTCCTACACATTATGGTCAATACGTGCCACTAGTGCACGTGTTGAACTACGGTAACATCCATAGAGATGGCATGGTAAGATTTTTTACTATTACAACATCCGTGCATCTTTTGCATAAATTATTTTTGAAACTAAACTACATTGCTAACTACGAAGTTATTACTATGCTTTTCAACAGAAAATCCCGAATGATTGTGTGCCTCATCTTATGTTTCCGGAAGGTCACCTTGATGTTATGAGCTTACGGCCAGGCCAGCCTACGCATCACTGTTGTCCATACCGGATTTCTAAAACCGATGAAGACATGACAATCAAAGATTGGAAAAAATGTATGGTCGATCGTAGAGAGCTACTTGGAAGCAACATTGTCAGAAGGCCAAGAATTGGAGACAGGATGATCTCCATTCTCCATAATGGAGAGTCAGGGCCTATCTTGTTTTATGATATTTTACCTAAGAGAGGGTAGAGTAGGTCCTATGGATAGGAGTAGGTCCTAGGTACAATGTGTTATTATGTGCTACAATGTGTTAGAGTTGATGATGATGATGATGAGGAGGAGGAGTTGTGATTATGACTGGTCCTTCTGCGTCTGCCGCAACCCCGACCGGTCCTTCTCCGTCTCACACTGGCGCAAGCCCGACTGGTCCTTCACCTCCGTGATGATGGTAAGTTTTACCAAGTGTTTTGCTTAACAAATGCATACTTATCTGAAGAAATGACCTACTTAGCTCCAAAATGACCTATACTTAGCTTATTTTCCTCGAAAATGACATAATAACCTTACTTAGCTCCAAACTGACATATTTTACCTAGGATAGCTATAAAATGAGTAAATGACCTATACTTAGCATTTTTTCCTCCAAAATGACTTGATATGCTTAGTTAGCTAAAAAATGGCATAACTACCTAGGATAGCTCAATAATGATCTATACTTAGCTTAGCTAGTTCATTTATGACATCATTAGCTCACTTAGGTAAAACATGGCATAATAACCTTGGTTTAGCTCCAAAATGACCTATACTTAGCGTATTTTCCTCGAAAATGACATAATAACCTTACTTAGCTCCAAACTGACATACTTTACCTATGATAGCTATAAATATGCTTAGTTAGCTCAAAAATGGCACAACTACCTAGGTTAGCTCAAAAATGACCTACACTTAGCATTTTTACCTAGCTTAGCTAAAAAATGGCATTTTTACCTACCTTAGTTAGAAGAAGAAGAAGATAAAGAAGAGGAGAGGAGAAAAAGAAAGAGAAGAAAATTTCTTCTTCTTCTTCTTATTCTTCTTCTTCTTCTTCTTTTTCTTCTTTTTCTTCTTCTTCTTCTAGCTAGTCTTCTTCTTCTTCTAACTTTCTTCTTTCCCAATTTGCAGATTTGCTTTCGATGAGGAAGCTTGCGTTGATGGAGTCTACTCTTCTTCTTGTGCTTCCTTTTTGTTTTGATTTTGTAGGATGAACAATGTGAAACTTGCTACCTATATATGTATGTATGGATGAAACTATATGGACCTTTTGCTTAATTGTTGGATATGTTGGACTTTTCATTTGGTGTATTTATGTGTTGGATGATCATATCCATATGGCAGGGATATGTTGGCTATATGTACTTGTTGAAATATTTTGAAATGAATATATATATATATATCTGTGAAATTGATTGAATTTAAGAAAAAAAATAGCGGCAATATAGCAACTTTGCCGTCTGCTAGCAGACGGCAAAGGTCTTCGCCGTCTGCCAGCAGACGGCAAAGAGGCCACGTGGCAGCAGCCTGTGCAACCTGGGCTGGCCTATTTGGCCTCTTTGTCGTCTGCTGGCAGACGGCGAAGACCTTTGCTTCTTTGCCGTCTGCTGGCAGACGGCAAAGAGCCTGCGTTGGCCTAGCTGACGCCTGACGTCGGCTGACGTCAGCTGCAGCTCTTTGCCGTCTGCTGGCAGACGGCAAAGAAGCAAAGGTCTTCGCCGTCTGCCAGCAGACGGCAAAGTGGCCTCTACCGGCAGCTGTTCGGCCGGACTGTTGGCCGTCTGCTGGCGGACGGCAATGGCTTTGCCGTCCGCCAGGCAGGCCTTTGCCGTCTGCTATGGCAGACGGCAAAGACCCTGATTCCAGTAGTGTAGGTTTTTAAATACAAAAAAATGCTATGAAGTACATGAAAATCAACATGATTTCCTGACATGGGGCCAAGATGTCGTGGTCAAAGTGACGGCTTGTTCGAGATAAGCTTTGACACATGCCTCTCACAAACCGGAGCACCACGAGCATGCTCATATAGTTCCGAGAGGGGACATGGGGGTGTTGTGTGATGACGAAACGAATCGCTGCCTCATTCGGCCTACTTTTTTTTATCGATGCAATGTACGAATATGACCGTCATCCTGAAATCTGAAAAAAATACGGCATTCAATTGGCATTTTTATACATGAAGTTAGTTTCCAGAAATTTAATGGCCATAGTTCAAAACTGAAACAGTTTAACAATCAAGATAAAGCACCGCTGGAAAATCATATTTATGTACTACTTGCTTCCATATATATATGCCACATGCAATAAATTTGAAGGAGTGTTCAAAACATGTTGAGTGACGGTTTTGACAAAAGCATTGGGAATCTAGGTTTTTAAAGTTAAAAGTTAAAAAATGCTCCGAAGTACATGAAAATATGCATGATTTCCCGACATGGGGCCAAGATGTCGTGATCAAAGTAACGGCTTGTTCGAGATAAGCTTTGACACATGTCAAAGCTAGCAATGCATGGTTAACTGTTACATGCATCCCCATGGGTAATTACTCTATTAGGGCATGGGTGCGAGCTTGAATGCCCATCTGGAAGTTGGTGGGTCAAATACCTTACGTACTGAGCGTGCAGGACGGGGATGAGGATGGGATAGCATTACCCGCCTTACCCATGAATTGAAGTACTCCCTCAGTCTCGGTGTATAAGTCATCTTACAAAAACCAAATAATACCAAAACACATAGGCGCGGTGCATTAACTTTCACCTCCTTTCTTGTTTTTTGACATGAATAAAGGAATCAACCAATAAGAGACGTGGGGCATGTATTTTTTAAATGACTTGAGACTAACTAGCACGAGATGCAGTGGTCAATTAATTGCATGAAATGATATTAATTAGCAAATTAACATTAAATTCTCTCGTTTTCTTCTCCGTCTTGGTCACGGTGCACAACCTAAGATGACTTATACACCGAGACGGAGGGAGAGTACTTACATGTGTGGGGTCTGAAATTAGTAGACCCCATGTAATTTGGGGCCCTCGGTCACCCAAATTTACACACATCCCACCCCTTTGGCCCAAAATTCCCTAAGAACTCAATCAACTCGGAACAAAAGATAGAAAGGAAATCACAAACCTAGCCACAACATATTGTTTATTGCATTAAAATATTATTTTTGTACTGAAATACATGAAGGTTGTTCTTAAATGAATGTGTGAGTTTCCCCACGGTGATAAAGAACTCGGTGGGGACATGGATGGGAAACTTTTTATCCCCGCGCACGGGTACGCAGACGGGGACGGGCATGGAGATGGGAGTCCAATACGCGCCTAAGAAATCCCCAGCTTTAGACACAAGCCTGTCACAAAACGGAGCATCACACGAAGGCGCGTGGTTCCGAGGGGGAACGTGCGGCATGTGTGATGGCAAACCGCCAATCGCTGTCTCATTCGACCTAGTTTTTTTCATCGATACAATGCACGAAAACGACCGGCATCCTATTTTTTTAATGGCGTTCTATTGGCAGTTTTTTACATTAAGTTAGTTTATAGAAATTTAATGGCCACATTTCAAAACTGAAACACATGAACAAGCTAGATGAAGCAAAAATTGCTCGAAAATCATATGTATGTACTACTTGCCTACATATATATGCAATGTGCAATAAATTTGAAGGAGTTCCAAACATCTTGAGTGACGGTTTGGACACAAAAGCATTAAGAATGTAGGTTCTAAATTCAATAATAATAATAATAAATTCTTTGATTTCTGAAGTACATGAAAATATGCATGATTTCCCGCCGTGGGGCCAAGATGTCGTGGTTACTGCTCTCGGACTTGCTTCCGTAACACAAATGGCAGGCATGCATTATATTTGGATAGAAAATGTAAATATTTGGCAAAACAAACGGCTCCCACATGATTGGCGCCCTGTTTCATGTTTCGAGTTTTGAAAGCCAATTTTCGCGGGCTATTAATCACACGCGGTCATGCATTGGGAACCGTCGGTGATGTTAATTCACACTCGGTTGTTGAGTAGGAAATCGTGTGCAATCACTGCTGGCGTTGATCAAGATTCCAGCCGCCTATAAATGCTGCCCCTCGAGACCGTTATCCCGCCTGCATTCTCTCGTGTCTCTATCCCACCCCTCGCACAAAACTCTGCCATGGCGCGGCCGGTCTGTGCACAAGCAGAGGAGGAGGCGCCACCCCGCGAGAGCATGGCGAAATGCAGCGACAAGGAGGACCACTTCGCGCCCCCAGACGGGGTCGCGCCAGACCCCCCAACTGAAGATTAATTTTGGGGCCAGTACAATCTAGCTTTGTGGAAGGCGCTGCCACCGGCTGAGAGAGCCAGGCAGGTGGCGTTCAAGAAGGAGTGTGCTGAGGAGCGCGCTAGGAACCTCGCAACCTGGAATGCCCTTAGAACGCAAGGGAAAAGGAGGAGCTGGAGCTTTGGCGGTGGCGAGTCGACGAGTGGTCGAGGTGTACGAAGACGGCCGGTACCACGCAATGAAAGTCAGAGGCGCTAGGCGCCTCACCGCTGCGTGGGCGTGGGCCGATAATCTCGATCGTGCCACCACCAAAGAGCTCCAGTGGGCGCTCAGTGAATTGTCCTGCGTGGTCGCGTGCCTCCACCAGCAAGAGGCTGATCGGCACGTCGAACACTGCGAGGCGGAGGAGGCGGCGAACTCCCTCCGCGTTGGGAAGCCACCACGCACCAGGGAGCTGATGGCGAGAGGCTGCCATTTTACTGCTCCCCGCTCAAGGAGGGGTTATTATTAGTTTACTTTTTATTCATTGTACGTATTAGTTAAGTACTATCATCACGTATATGTGATGATATATACTGTATATGTATCATGTCTTCAATGAGCTATTCAACAATTAATATATATTATTAGTTTCACATTTCTATATCTCTATTTTCATACTGATTTTCTGGCTCTAACTGTTAGCCTTTTACACATATTGAAACATAACAATAGAACATAAATCATTCACACATCGAAACATATAAATATTGTGATTGTTGTCCAGACATTGGGATCGACATCTAAACAGTTCAACAAAATAAAACGCGTCCATGACTAGTTGACTACACCCTATCCTACGGAAGCTCTTGGTTGTGCCTGAACTCGGTCAGGCGTTCATACATGCGGTTTACACGCTCGCAGTACAGCTAGAGCGCGATCTCGAGATCCAAGCTGGCTATTACGTCGGAGATTACCATCTCGAGGATGCGACGGCCATTTTCTTCTACCGCTCCCCGCTGGACACCTGGGCCAAGGAGGCGCTCGAGCCTACCGACTAGCCCGCCAGCATCGAGGGGGCCGCAGACAAGGCAAATGGCACGACCCATGCGAACGGCGCGGCCGGCGTCCGGGGCAAGCACGGTGCGGCCGGGCTCTGGTGCAAATACGGTGCGGACCGCCGCTGCCCATTCCTGGCGAGAAATAGGGCTACTCATGTCCCTTGGACACAGCTGCAACATCATGACGGGTGGGATAGGAGGCAAGCGGGGACGGAACTGCTCTTGCTTTGCCGCGCGCCGCGCCTCTCGCTCTGCGGCCCTCCATCGGTCTTGCTGTGCGGCGCGCCTTGCCCTCTCGGTGCGGACGCGCATGTTTTGCTCTACGGAGCATCACCGATGATCTTCTTGTGCGGCGCGCTGCAGCCTCTCGGCGGTGAGGCGGCTATATTGCTCGGTGGCGCTGCCGCGCCTGGCTGCAAGGGTCTGCTCAACCCTCGCGATGACGTGGAGCACAGCGTTGTCCGGCGAGTCGCCGGACACGCCATCGGCCTCGACAGGCCGTTGCGCCTGCACCGGATCGTTTCCGTCGTTGAGGAGGTTGATGGTAGAGGCGGAGCTTGGTCGGGTTGGCATGCTTCGTAGATGGGCTAGGCTGCACTACGTGTGCATCCGCGTGTGAACGCACGCACAGGATCTTATGCTCATTAGCTTCTGGCGGGAAACCGATTGGGAAGTGATAATCCACAAGTATAGGGGATAGCAACAGTTTTTGAGGGTAAAGTATTCAACCCGAATTTATTGATTCGACACAAGGGGAGCCAAAGAATATTCTCGAGTATTAGCAGCTGAGTTGTCAATTCAACCACACCTGAAAGACTTAATATCTGCAGCAAAGTATTCAGTAGCAAAGTAGTGTGGAAGTAACGGTAACGATGGCAAAGTGACAGTAGCAGTTTTGTAGTGATTGTAACAGTAGCAACGGAAAAATAACTTAGCAAAGATCAATATGTGAAAAGCTCATAGGCAATGGATCAGTGATGGATAATTATGTCGGATGGCATTCATCATGCAACGGTTATAACATAGGGTGACACAGAACTAGCTCCAATTCATCAATGTATTGTAGGCATGTATTCCATATATAGTCATACGTGCTTATGGAAATGAACTTGCATGACATCTTTTGTCCTACCCTCCCATGGCAGCGGGGTCCTAATGGAAACTAAGGGATATTAAGGCCTCCTTTTAATAGAGAACCGGACCAAACCATTAGCACTTAGTGAATACATGAACTCGTCAAACTACGGTAATCACCGAAAAGAATCCTAGTTATTGTCACCCTGGGGGATGCGGATCATAACTCGTAATAGGTGTCTACAACTTGCAAGATAGGATCAAGAACACACATATATTCATGAAAACATAATACGTTCAGATCTGAAATCATGGCACTCGGGCCCTAGTGACAAGCATTAAGCATAGCAATGTCATAGCAACATCAATCTCAGAACATAGTGGATACTAGGGATCAAACCCTAACAAAACTAACTCGATTAAATGGTAAATCTCATCCAACCCATCACCGTCCAGCAAGCCTACGATGGAAGTACTCACGAATGGCGGAGAGCATCATGAAATTGGTGATAAAGGATGGTTGGTGATGACGACGGCGTCGATTTCCCCTCTCCGGAGCCCAAATCAGACTCCAGATCTGCCCTCCCGAGGAAGAACAGGAGGTGGCGGCGGCTCCGTATCGTAAAACACGATGAACTCTTCTCTCTGATTTTTTTCTCCACGAATAGGAATATATAGAGTTGGAGTTGAGGCCGGAGAAGCTTCAGGGGGGCGCGCCCTTGGGGGGGCGCCCCCTGGCTTGTGACCAGGTGGTGGACCCCCTCCGGTTGATTCTTTCGCCAGTATTTTTTATTAATTCCAAAAATATTCTCCGTAAATTTTCAGGTCAATCCGAGAATTTTTAGTTCTGCACAAAAATAACACCAAGGCAATTCTGCTGAAAACAGCGTCTGTCCGGGTTAGTTCCATTCAAATCATGCAAATTAGAGTCCAAAACAAGGGCAAAAGAGTTTGGAAAAGTAGATACGATGGAGACGTATCAACTCCTCCAAGCTTAACCCATTGATTGTCCTCAAGCAATTTAGTTGACAAACTGAAAGTGATAAAGAAAAACTTTTACAAACTCTATTTGATCTTGTTGTTGTAAATATGTCTAACCGATGTTCAGATTTTCAGCAAAGATTAAAGACTAACCACATTCACAATAACATTTAGGTCTCACATTTACTCATATCAATGGTATAACCAACTAGCGAGCAATAATAACAAGTCTCGGATGACAACAATTTTATCAAAACAATCATGATACAATATGACATAATGGTATCTCGCTAGCCCTTTCTGAGACCGCAAAACATAAATGCAGAGCACCTCTAAAGAACAAGGACTGACTAAACATTGTAATTCATGGTAAAAGAGATCCAATCACAATCATATTCAATATCAATTAATAACAAAGCATACAAATGACGGTGGTGCTCTCTAACTAGTGCCTTTTTTTAAGAGGATGATGACTCAACGGTAAAGTAAAATAGATAGGCCCTTCGCAGAGGGAAGCATTGATTTGCAGAGGTGCTAGAGCTCGAGCTTTTAAAATAGGGATGACTAATGATTTTGAGCGGTATGCTTTCATTGCCAACATAACAACCAAGAGATTTTGGTATCTTCCATGCTAGATACATTATAGGCGGTTCCCAAACAGAATAGTAAGGTTTTTACTCCCCCTCCACCAATCACTCACAGTCCATGACGGGCCGAATCCACGGGTACCGTCCATACAAACACAATCCTGGGGGATTTTTGTTTTATTATATTTTGATTAAAATTTTGAGCATGGAACTAGGCATCCCGAATACAAACCACTTTCTTGTGAATGATAGTGAATCAACACATATCGTGAGAATAACCCAACTAGCATGGAAGATACTAACATCCCCTAGTCACTACATGAGCGATTCGGGCATACAAAATGGAATATTATTTGAAGGTTTAGAGTATGGCCCATGCAAATTTACTTGGAACGGCAAGTAATTACTGCATATAGGTAGATAAGGTGGACTCATATGGAACAACTTTGGGTTTATGGAAATGGATGCACAAGCAGTATTCCCGCTTAGTACAAGTGAAGGCTAGCAAGAGACTGGGAAGCGACCAACTAGAGAGCGACAACAGTCATAAACATGCTTTGAGATTAACCAACATTGAATGCAATCATGAGTAGGATATAAATCACCATGAACATAAATATCGTGGAGTCTATGTTGATTTTGTTTCAACTACATGCGTGAACATGTGCCAAGTCAAGCCACTTGAATCATTCAGAGGAGGATACCATCCTATCATACTACATCATGACCATTTTAAAATGCATGTTGGCACTCAAGACAAACCATTATACACTCTTAGCTAATTAAGCATGGCATGAGTAACTATAATCTCTAATTTTCATTGCAAACATGTTTCATCTATAATGAGCTGAATTCAGAACGATGAGCTAATCATATTTACAAAAACAAGATAGGTCGAGTTCATACCAGCTTTTCTCCATCTCAATCATTTCATCATATATCGTCATTATTGCCTATCACTTGCATGACCGAACGGTGTGAATAATAATAAGAGTGCACGTGCATTGGACTAAGCTGGAATCTGCAAACGATAACTCAAAGGAGAAGGCAAGGTAATATGGGCTCTCTGTAAAGTAAACAATAGTGCATATGAGAGCCACTCAACATTTTCATTGTGGTCTTCTCCTTACGCCCCAAAGGAAAGAAATTTCAAAACAAGAACGAGAAAAACTATTTACACGGGAAAGCTCCCAACAAGCAAAAGAAGAACGAGAAACCTTTTTGGGTTTTCTTTTAATGCTACAACTAGACAAACTAAAAGGTAAAGCTAAAACTAATTTTTTTTCTTAAAGTTAATTTAACACACAAGAAGAAAACGAAAAGAAGAAATAAAATACCATGGATGATACAATGAAAAAGTATAAGCACCGACTACTAAGATGAGTGTGTGAACATGAATGTAATGTCGGTGAGAAATACGTACTCCTCCAAGCTTAGGATTTTGGCCTAAGTTGGTCTAGGGCCATGGCTGGAAATAACCATCTCCGGGATACTCTGGAGGATACTGAGAGTTCCACTGGTTGGCGAGCTCCTGTGGCTCTCACTGAAAAACCGGATCCTGATATGGATCAAGGGCTGTTGACGGCTCAGGTGCTGGGGGTTGCGACAAACCCCAATATCTGTAGATGTCCTCGGGCATAATAGTGTATCTGCCTGAACGAATATCGAACAAGGAAGAAGCAGGCAAAGCAATAATTTCACAAGTACCCTGACTAAATACTAGGTTGTAAAGCAGCCTCCTATCATTATCCTTCCTAATAAAATCATGTGCTACCATACTATCATAGTCTAAATACCTCGTAGGTAGTAACAATTCTTCTTCCTCGTCAAGCCTAATGGGTATCTTAAAATGTTTGGCTAAGCGAGATGCATAGATACCTCCAAATATGGGACCCTTTGAACGGTTTAAGTTCAACCGTTGGGCCACCATAGCGCCCAGACTAAAAGTTCTATCAGCAAGTAAAGCGTGGCGCAAGATGGCGAGGTCAGGTGCACTAAGGCTTCCACTCTCCCCACGACCAACTAAACATCTCCCCGCGAATAATGAATAATAGCGTAGAACAGGAAAATGTAAACTAGCCGCTCTTGCCTTTGACACCCCTCTCTCTTCCCCCACAGTGATTGTGTCAATAAAGTCCTCCATGTCTCTAGGACGTGGTTCACTGATGCTGCCCTCACAAGGTAATTTGCAAACTTTGCAAAAATCGTAAAGTTTCATCTCCTTAGGCACATCATATAAGTAAAATTCTACCATGGGAGGATCCTTCCTAGGATAAAAGTGAAAATTTTGCACGAAGGTATTAGTGAGTAAGAGGTTGGTCACACTTATCGTTGAGGAAGTCTGTCATGCCTGCATTCTTTGCCAAATAGTAAAAATCTTCATAAATTCCAGCCATCCTCAAGAATGCATCACTTGGCCATTCACATGGCCGAATCTTTGCGATGCGAGGGAGATTATATTTGGGCTTCTATTCCACCTCATTTTCATCATCTTTCGAGCCCCGGCTTGAAGAACCTCTTAATAACCTCCTCAATATTTTTTTCTGAAAAAATTTCTGAAATTTTTAGTGACTCAAAATAAAGGTAAACAAAACTCAACAAAACTTATAGCAACTACTCCCACAAGTGCCTAGAGGTTATATAATGCATCAAAACTACTTGGGACCATACAAATTTGACATACAAGCTCAAGAACAAGGTCACCACAGCAGCAAAAATTTGCGATATATAAAGCACTAGAACAAAAACTAATTGGACCATTGGAGGAGTCACATACCGATGGGCAATCCCCCAAAACAGTTTTGCAAATGGAGCTTTGAGCAAGGAGATAAAAAATGCCAGCAAAATGAGCTAGAACACGGGTTTGAGCAATGGTGGAATTTTTTCTGGAGGAAGACGAAGTGGATGGTGGCTGGAATAAGTGAGGGGGCCCCACGTGGGACCCACAAGCCAGGGGGCGCGCCCAAGGGGGGTGGGCGCGCCCTACAGTCTTTTGGCCCACTGGTGCAGCCCCCTGATGTGTTCTTAGTGCCAAAAGTTCTAAAATATTCCAGAAAAAATCATACTGCATTTTCAGGGCATTCTGAGGACTTTTATTTTGAGGTCATTTTTCTATTGCACGGATAAAACGGAAAACAGAAGAATAATAGCATTTTTACTCTATTTAATCTAAATAAAAAAAATAAAAGTTGGGTGCAGAAGGTTGTGCCTCCTAAATTCATCCATCTCAAGCTCATAAAAAAGAATCCATCAATAAGGTTGATCAAGTCTTATTGACAAACTTTTTTCGAATGACACGGAACCGAAGAATTTTCGAATGACACTAGGTTACCTCAATGGGGATATGCATGTCCCTAACAATAAGTATATCATATTTCTTTTTGGCAGTAGGAAGAGGGAATTCAAAATCTCCTATAATAATCGTTGAGTTTTTTTCAATGGAGTTGATACTATGAACTTGAGGTTGTTTCTTCGGAAAGTGTACCGTATGCTCATTACCATTAACATGAAAAGTGACATTGCCCTTGTTGCAATCAATAACAGCCCCTGCAGTATTCAAAAAGGGTCTACCAAGGGTGATCAACATACTGTCGTCCTCGGGAATATCAAGGATAACAAAGTCCATTAAGATAGTAACGTTTGCAACCACAAGAGGCACATCCTCACAAATACCGATGGGCAAAGCAGTTGATTTATCAGTCATTTGTAAAGAGAATTTAGTAGGTGTCAGCTTATTCAAATCAAGTCTACGATACAAAGAGAAAGGCATAACACTAACACCGGCTCCGAGGTCACGTAAAGCAGTTTTAACATAGTTTCCTTTAATAGAGCATGATATAGTAGGTACTTCGGGATCTCCTAGTTTCTTTGGTATTCCACCCTTAAAAGTATAATTAGCAAGCATGGTGGAAATCTCAGCTTCCGGTATCTTTCTTTCGTTTGTCACAATATCTTTCATATACTTAGCATAAGGAGACATTTTCAGAATATCAGTCAAGCGCATATGCAAAAAGACAGGTCTAAGCATTTCAACAAAGCACTCAAAATCCTCATCATCCTTTTTCTTGGATGGCTTAGGAGGAAAGGGCATGGGTTTCTGAACCCATGGTTCTCTTTCTCTGCCATGCTTCCTAGCAACAAAGTCTCTTTTATCATATCTTTTATTCTTAAGTTGTGGGTTATCAAGATCAACAGCAGGTTCAATCTCCACATCATTATCATTACTAGGTTGAGCATCAAGATGAACATCATCATTAATATTATCACTAGGCTCATGTTCATTAGCAGATTGTGTCTCAGCATCAGAAATAGAAATATCATTTGGGTTTTCATGTGTATCTATAACAGGTTCACTAGCAGCATGCAAAGTCCTGTCGTCATTCTTTTTCCTACTATTACTGGGATGACTAGGTGCATCAGTATTAACTCTCTGAGAATCTTTCTCAATTATCTTTGGATGGCCCTCAGGATACAAAGGTTCCTGAGTCATTCTACCACCTCTAGTCACAACTTTAACAGAATAATTATTGTTCTTACCATCCATCTCATTAAGCAAATCATTTTGTGCCTTAAGTACTTGTTCTACTTGAGTAGTTACCATGGAAGCATGTTTACTAATAAGCTTAAGATCATTGATAGTTCTACTCATATAATCACCTAAGCGATCAAGCATGTAAGCATTATGTTTCAATTGTCTACTAACATAAGCATTGAAATTTTGTTGCTTGACTATAAAGTTATCAAATTCATCCAAGCATTGGCTAGCAGACTTGTTATAAGGAATATCACCTTCATCCAATCTACGGAGAGAATTTACCTCTACTACCTGTGTCGGGTTATCAAGACCATGTATTTCTTCAATAGGTGGTAGATTCTTAACATCTTCAGCTTTAATACCTTTTTCCTTCATAGATTTCTTTGCCTCTTGCATATCTTCTGGACTGAGAAATAGAATACCCCTTTTCTTCGGAGTTGGCTTTGGAGGTGGTTCGGGAATAGTCCAATCATTATCATTGCTCAATATATTATTCAATAGTAGTTCAGCTTGTTCAACACTTCGTTCCCTGAAAACACAACCAGCACAACTATGTAGGTGGTCCTTAGAAGCATCGGTTAGTCCATTATAAAAGATATCAAGTGTTTCGTTTTTCTTGAGAGGGTGATCCGGCAAAGCATTAAGTAATTGGAGAAGCCTCCCCCAAGCTTGTGGGAGACTCTCCTCTTCAATTTGCACAAAGTTAAATATTTCCTGCAAGGCAGCTTGTTTTTTATGGGCAGGAAAATATTTTTCAGAGAAGTAATATATCATATCCTGGGGACTACGCACACAACCAGGAGCACGAGAATTGAACCACGTCTTAGCATCATCCTTTAGTGAGAAAGGAAACAACTTAAGAATATAATAAAAATGAATTTTTTCCTCATGAGTAAATAGGGTGGCTATATCATTCAATTTAGTAAGATGTGCCACAACAATTTCAGATTCATAACCATGGAAAGGATCAGATTCAACCAAAGTAATTAACTCAGGATCGATAGAGAATTCATAATCCTTATCAGTAACAAAGATAGGTGAAGTAGCAAACTTAGGATCATATTGCATTCTAGCATTCAAAGATTTTTCTTTCCACTTGCATAGCAATTTCTTAAGATCATCTCTATCTTTACAAGCAAGAAAGTCCCTAGCTACCTCTCCATCCATAACATAACCCTCAGGTATATTAGGCAATTCATATCTAGGAGAGCTAGGTCTAGCAGGTGTCTCATAGTGTTCAGTTTCAATAATTTCACCAGATTCAGAGATATCATCAGTTTCAGCATTGACTCTAGCAATTTGTTCATCAAGAAATTCACCCAGTGGCACAGTAGTATCGAGCAGAGTATCATCATAAGCATCCTGCATAGCAGAAGTGGCATCATCAATTACTTGCGACATATCAGATTCAATAGCAGGTGGTGGTGTCGCAAATTTACTCGTAACAGAAGGTGAATCAAGTGCAGAGCTAGATGGCAGTTCCTTACCTGTCCTCGTAGTTGAGGGATAGATCTTGGTTTTAGCATCTTTCAGATTCTTCATAGTGATCAACAGATATAAATCCCAAGTGACTCAACGAATAGAGCTATGCTCCCCGGCAACGGCGCCAGAAAAAGGTCTTGATAACCCACAAGTATAGGGGATCGCAACAGTTTTCGAGGGTAAAGTATTCAACCCAAATTTATTGATTCGACACAAGGGGAGCCAAAGAATATTCTCGAGTATTAGCAGCTGAGTTGTCAATTCAACCACACCTGAAAGACTTAATATCCGCTGCAAAGTATTCAGTAGCAAAGTAGTGTGGAAGTAACGGTAACAATGGCAAAGTGACAGTAGCAGTTTTGTAGTGATTGTAACAGTAGCAACGGAAAAATAACTTAGCAAAGATCAATATGTGAAAAGCTCGTAGGCAATGGATCAGTGATGGATAATTATGTCGGATGGCATTCATCATGCAACGGTTATAACATAGGGTGACACAGAACTAGCTCCAATTCATCAATGTAATGTAGGCATGTATTCCATATATAGTCATACGTGCTTATGGAAAAGAACTTGCATGACATCTTTTGTCCTACCCTCCCGTGGCAGCGGGGTCCTAATGGAAACTAAGGGATATTAAGGCCTCCTTTTAATAGAGAATCGGACCAAAGCATTAGCACTTAGTGAATACATGAACTCCTCAAACTACGGTAATCACCGGAAAGAATCCCAGTTATTGTCACCCTGGGGGATGCGGATCATAACTCGTAATAGGTGTCTACAACTTGCACGATAGGATCAAGAACACATATATATTCATGAAAACATAATAGGTTCAGATCTGAAATCATGGCACTCGGGCCCTAGTGACAAGCATTAACCATAGCAACATCAATCTCAGAACATAGTGGATACTAGGGATCAAATCCTAGCAAAACTAACTCGATTACATGTTACATCTCATCCAACCCATCACCGTCCAGCAAGCCTACGATGGAATTACCCATGAACGGCGAAGAGCATCATGAAATTGGTGATGAAGGATGGTTGGTGATGACGACGGCGTCGATTTCCCCTCTCCGGAGCCCAAATCAGACTCCAGATCTACCCTCCCGAGGAAGAACAGGAGGTGGCGGTGGCTCCGTATCGTAAAACGCGATGAACTCTTCTCTCTGATTTTTTTCTCCACGAATAGGAATATATAGAGTTGGAGTTGAGGCCGGAGGAGCTTCAAGGGGCCCACAAGACAGGGGGGCGCGCCCTAGGGGGGCACCCCCTGGCTTGTGACCAGGTGGTGGACCCCCTCCGGTTGATTCTTTCACCAGTATTCTTTATTAATTCTAAAAATATTCTCCGTAAATTTTCAGGTCAATCCGAGAACTTTTATTTCTGCACAAAAATAACACCAAGGCAATTCTGCTGAAAATAGCGTCAGTCCTGGTTAGTTCCATTCAAATCATGCAAATTAGAGTCCAAAACAAGGGCAAAAGAGTTTGGAAAAGTAGATACGATGGAGACGTATCAGGAAGCTTGTGCGGGAACATGCACGGTTTCGTGCGGGAACGTCGCCAAAAGAAACGTCGGTGCGGTGCTGAAGCGTGCACTGGAATCCTCAGGTGAAAACGTGGTGATAAGACATGAGAGAGGAAGAAGAGGTGATGCGCAGTCAGACGGGTAATAATAATAAAATGTCTGCGATATTAATATGGGCAAACGGCACTTCCGTACGTACCGTCGGTAATGATTTCATCAATTGCTGACAATTGTTTGACAGCAATCGTCTGCCCACAACACACACAACTTGTCCGGATGAATCGTTTTGGTTATTATTGGTCTTCCCACACAATTCTGTTGAATGAACCGATTGCTGCGAATCACACAGACCTTCTTACGCTAACCCGTTTGTGTTCTGCTGGATCAGCGCAAATAGTTTACCCGGGTGAACTGTGTGCCGTACTTCGCACACGTACATAGTTTTGTTAACTGTTTCTGTTATCTTAGCTAATCCCAAACAGTTCATAAGAATAAACTGTCTGCCATGGATCGCACACGCAACTACCTTCTGAATCGTATTTGATTGATACGCCATCGCACACGGTTCGTGCCATTAGCGACGGAGGTTGAACAATACCGTTTGCGATTGGTGGATCGCACACAGTTTCGTCGAAGGGTCTCTGATTGATGTGTCGCATTAGCAGCATCCTCTAGTAGTGTGATGATAGTAATATGTGAGTTATGTTAGTGAGTAATTATGCTTTAGTAGGGATATTGGTGTTAAGGTTTGTGATTCCCTATGCAAGTACAAAAGTCAATAGTTATGCAATGAAGTTACATCCTACTTATGGTGCATTATTCAGTGTTAGTTATGCCCAATGCTCGCTTATGTGAATTTTCATTTCTTAGTTTGGTTGCTTCTCAATCTATTTGCTAGCCTCCATTTGCACCAAGTAGAAATACTACTTGTGCATCCAAAATCTTTAACAAAGTTTTGCCTTATGAGTCCACCATACCTACCTATATGCGGTATTTCCATGCCATTCCAAGCAAATTTCTATGTGCCATCTCTAAATTTTCAAAATAAACTTCTCTTTTGTGTGCTCGTACCGCTCATGAAACGGTGGGGAGTGTCCAATATTTTTCCATGCTAGATGTGTTATTCTCAAGATGAGTGTTTATTCACTTGTCATTGCACGAGAGTGCGGCGGTAATAGGGATGCCCATTCCCGAAATGAAAAAAATAATATTTACTTTATGTTGTCAAATAATAAATTCCTTGGAAAGTGTTGGTATGGAAGGCAACCGTGGATACGGCCCGCCATGGAATGTGAAAGAATGGTGGAAAAAGGAATAAACTTTATTTTCTGTTTGGGAACCGCCTATGATATATCTAGCATGGAAATTATTGGGAACTACTTTGTCGTTTTCGTTGACAGGAAAGGCATGCCACCCAAAATATATTTTTCTCTCAATTTAAACTTTGAGCTCTGGCACCTCTACAAATTCCTACTTCCCTCTGCGAAGGGCCTATCTATTTACTTTATGCAATTTTTATTTTTACTTTGAGTCTCCATCTTCTCTTATAAAGCACCAACTAGGGGGCACTATGATCATAGTTGATCATTGGGTGTAGCTATTATTTGAGTGTGCTTCATGAATGGATCAATGATTGAGCATGATGGGCTAGCAATAACTTTCTTTAGTGTTGATATTTTGAAAAACATGGTTGCTTGTTGGCATGCTTGAGTATTGAAGTCATTATGTTCAACTAGACTATTGCTTTGAATCTTCTACAAGTCCAAATGTCCATGCTACAAAAGAAAAGAATATGACATGCACATGTTAGGCAGCATTCCACATCAAAAATTCTGTTTTTATCATTTACCTACTCGAGGACGAGTAGGAATTAAGCTTGGGGATGCTGATACGTCTCCAATGTATCTATAATTTTTGCTTGTTCCATGCTATTATATTATCATTCTTGGATGTTTTACAATCATTTTATAGCAACTTTATATCATTTTTGGGACTAACCTATTGACATAGTGCCAAAGTGCCAGTTGCTGTTTTTGCTTGTTTTTTACTTCACAGAATAACGGTACCAAACGGAGTCCAATCATGATGAAACTTTTTGGAGATTTATTCTGGACCAGAAGACACCCAGTGGGCCAAAGAAGCGCCAGAGAGGTGGGTTGTGGAGGCCACAACCCACATGGGCGCACTAGGGGGCCCCCGATGCGCCCTGGTGGGTTGTGCCCTCCACGGGGCCCCCTCCGCCGCCTCTAACACCTATAAATTCCCAAACATTCAAAAAAGCCTAGAGGAGTCAACGAGAAACACATCCAGCCACCGCAGGTTCCAAAACCTCGAGATCCAATCTAACAACATCACGGAGGGGTTCATCTTCTTCATAGGTGCCTCTCTGATGATGCGTGAGTAGTCCACCATAGACCTACGGGTCCGTTGGCATTAGCTAGATGGCTTCCTCTCTCTCTTTTTGATTCTCAATACAATGGTCTCATGGAGATCTATTTGTTGTAAACTTTTGCGGTGTGTTTGTTGGGATCCGATGAATTTTGAGTTCATGATCAGTTTCTATCCTTGAATATTATTTGAGTCTTCTTTGATCTCTTATATGCATGATTACTTATAGCCTCGTATTTCTTCTTCGAATCTTTGGTTTAGTTAGGCCAACTAGATCGATTTTTCTTGCCATGGGAAGCGGTGCTTTGTGATGGGTTCGATCTTGCGGTGTCCTTTCCCAGTGACAGAAGGGGCAGCAAGGCATGCATGTACCATTGTTGTGGCACCCCGTCTCAGAGAACCGGGTTACCAGTGTTTCCAACCCAGAGATCATGTCTTCTGGAAACACACAACAACTTGGTATGGAACAGAACTGAACTTTATTGATAGGAGTCGAGTACAAGCACGTATCTTACAATGATGACGAGGCCAAAGGCACCCTCGGTGCTATGACAGTATCTACATTATTTATGTCCCATAGGAGGGCCTCGGAATACTAAGTACTTCTACGGCATAGCGGAACATAGCGCAACTCCATCCACAGGGACACTGCTGTGGACACATCCTAGTTAGCATAGCCAGCACCTTCAGGACCTCCGTCCTCGGATTCTCCTGCATCTGGCATGATACGCCAGGTGAGTACTTTGAATGTACTCGCAAGCTCACGACAACCAAGTAATGCAGCAAACAATAGCATAGCAATCAACACAATATCATTTAAGTAATTTACTTACTGTTACCGATCATCAACTTACTCTCTTCCGGGTTGTCCCACAACCCTCGGAATACTCATAACCATCGAGTACTTCTGAACACAAGACAAGTTCTTCCATCATTACCGTCAGTAATATGATTGATCACCTACTGAGGTCTGGACGGGCTGTCCAATACCATGGACACGGCTATTCGAATAGATTTTACGCTCTGCAGAGGTTGCGCACTTTACCCACACCATGAAGGACCTGGCCTCGTGATCCCACTCGGGTGGACCAGCGTTGCTTCAACAAAACCTGCCTGACCTGTGACTCTTTCATCGTACCACCGGCACTCTTCCTCCCCCGGAGGTCAGCCTTGGGTGGCCCCTGTGTCCTCATGACACCTGCCACCGTCGTGGCCAAACTATGTAGATCCAAACGGGGGCTACTGTCCCAAACGGGGACGCCGGCACAAACTCAACTATGAACTGGGCTCACAGGGTTATCACCGCCTACCTGATCAGGGTAGCGCGCACGCATAACCCTCCCTCTTTGGAGGTTCCGGTGAAAGATCACGCAGTCAGACCCGGTCAGGGCCGTCCCATACCGGCAAATGTGGTTGCACGAGTATGCCCGGACAGGTGACTCAAGATCAACCACTAAGTTCATTTGGCAACTATATTGGTTCAACACAATACTTAAATATTTAAATATTACTAGGAATTATCTATATCAATTAAATTAGCCTAATGCATATAAAGATGCAATGCTACAGAAATGCATGCATGGAATGGGTATCATGGCTTGCCTTGCTCTGTTGGGTGGGTCAAACACTCTTGGTCTTCAAAAGCACCAAAATCTCCCTCTGGAAATATTTTCAAAACACAATTCAAAATGTCACATAAAGCATTTTTCTTAAACAGAAATTCTTTAGGCATAGGAAAAATACCAAAATTTGCCAGTAAATAAAGGGGCTCAATACCAACTCAGTGCAAAAAGAATCAATTGAATTGGAGCTATAGATAAAAAGTTATTAATGGTCAAAGTCTGGTCAAAAATCTGAATTTAAATAGAAAAATTGGAAAATCAAAAGGGGGCCACGTCGAAAGCGTAAAGTGGAGGAGGCGCCTCCACTTACCGCTTCGGGCGAGGGCTCCGGTCGCCGACAGGTGGGGCATGTCGGTTTAAAGCAGAGAGAGAGAGAGGGAAGGCAGGGACAGGGCGGAGCTCCGGCGATGGTCGTCGGCGACAGAGACGGCGGCGGTGCTCGGAGAGGATGGGAATGGATCGGGCGCTCAGAGACGAACACGCACATACCTGCAGCTTTTTCGGGGATGGACGGACGGCGTCGGCCCCTTCTTCTGCGGCGGCGGCGGTGTTCGGTGATCATCGGGGAGGTCCAATCCGGCAGCAATCCGATCGGGGATGAGCTCTAGGTGAACCAGGGAAACCTATTGGACTCAAGGGAGGGCTCAGAAGGGCTAGGAAGGAGGGTGGATGGGGCTAGCGACAGGGGAGATTCAGACGGCGGAGCCTTCGTCGGAGTCGAGGGAGACGAGCTCCCGGCTCTTGCTGGGGGACACTATGGCGATTCAGAGGTGGGGAGGAGGGGATGAGGAGCTAGGAGGGGCTGGGCAGGCCCTTTTATAGGCCAGCGGCGAGCTCTGCTGATCCCTCCCGAAGCGGCGAGGCTCGGGCCGACCACTGGAGCTAGGACGATGAGCTGGCCGTCGCGGTGCGAACTGAGGTGATGGAGGAGGGCATGGGAAGCGACAGGACAGGTCCGGAGCCATTAAGAGCTTGCGGACGACCACATTGGCCGGAGCCAACTGTTCTGCCCGTGGCGGAGCTGGCTGGGAGCGGCGGCGACCTTCGCCGGTGGTCAGGATGGTTCGGGAGGCACCACGCGCTCGCCAGGGATGCTGCCGGCACCAAGGACAAGGGGGGCAGCGAAAGACGGCTCGGGCGGGCGCGTCAGTCTCTGGCGCCGCGCAGAGTGCGCTTTGTGGCATGCCAGCACCGTGATCACCATGGGTGCGGCCACCAGGAGGCCACGCAGGTCTGGCGTTCCTTGTCCAGGGTGTAGACCTTCGACCCCCTAGCCTCTCTATACCACTGGATCGACCAGATACACTCTGGTGCGATGGGTAACCTCAGCAACAACTTCTGCCAGCTAACTTGAGAGGGTTCTGGAGAGGAAATAAGATAGAGATGGAACCAATGGAGATGTCTGGGATCATTTAGGTTGGAAGGACTAGAGACTGGCAAAGTTTGAGAGGGTTTTAGAAAGAAATGAATAGGGTTGCTTTGAAAACCATCATTCTGGTCCAGAATGCAAATGAGCTTGTGGCGCTCAACTGGTTGCTCTGGAAATGATGAAACTTGGTAGAGGGAAGTTATTTGGTAGTACACACATGCCATAAAAATTGTAGATCAAATGTGCACCCCTAGATTGTACTTCCTTCACAAAGGTTCAAAATAAGTAGAAGCTTGGCAGAGTCCTGCTGCTCAAAATTTGTACTGAACCAGATGATGTTTTTGGATATTGTGGCTATATAGGATCCCTATAAGCTTGGGGAATTTATTGGGAATTTTCTGGAATAGGAATAATGGGGTTGCTTCACAATGGACAAATTCTGGTCAGAAACAAAATAATTATTCCGGCCAAAATTTCCCATTGGGCAACTAGATATTTTTGGATATAATGGAATCATAAAATGATAAGAGGATGGGGAAAAAGGATGGGAATTAATTGACCATCCAAACTATAGGTTGCTTCACAACCCATAGTGATGACCTAAATTCCCAAATTGAGAAAATGATTTTAGAGAAAAGATTAAATATTGGAAAATTGTCCAAGAGAGGCAGGGAAGGGTTTTATCAAGTAGATAAAGGTTTTGGGATGCTTGAAGAAAATTCAACAAGAAATAAGTCAACTCAACTGAAAGGGTTTTGAAAATCAACAGAATTGCAAGTAAAAACCCAATTGTTTTTTGAAAAGAAAAAGTTGCCAAAATCAGGGTGTCACAATTGCCATTAAGGATAACAAGATGGGGTCTATTCCTACATGAATAGATCTTGTCTACATCATGTCATCATTCTTATTGCATTACTCCGTTTTTCCATGAACTTAATACACTAGATGCATGCTGGATAGCGGTCGATGTGTGGAGTAATAGTGGTAGATTCGGGCAGGAGTTGGTCTACTTATCTTGGACGTGATGCCTATATAATGATCATCGCCTTGGATATTGTCATGATTATTTGATCTTCTATCAATTGCCCAATAGTAATTTGTTCACCCACCGTGTGCTATACTCATGAGAGAAGCCACTAGTGAAACCTACGACCCCCGGGTCTACTTTTCCAACATATTGCTTTCCGATCTATATTTTTGCCTTTTTGTTTTCAGATCTACTATACCAAAAACCCAAAAATATATTGCTGCACTTTTTATTTGCCCTTTTTATTTTGTGTTCTTGACAAATCTATCTCTGCTATCTATCATTACCTAATCTCTCTTTTTATCGTAGAGAGATTGACAACCTCTCTTACGCGTCGGGTTGCAAGTATTTGTTATTTGTGTGTAGGTGCTGCTTATTAGGTGGTGGTCATCCTCCTACTGGTTTGATACCTTGGTTTCATAAACTGAGGGAAATACTTATCGTCGTTGTGCTGCATCATCCCTTCCTCTTTGGGGAAATACCGACGGAGTCTCAAGCCACGTCATGTTGTAGTGGGTTCAATCTTGCGGTGTTGTATATCCCTGTGACATAGTAGGGGACAAGACACGTATCTGTATTTCTCACACTAAGGATAAAACGATGGGGTTCATTTAAGTTTACTTTGTCTACATCAGGTCATCGTTCTCCAAGCATTACTCTGTTTGTCATGAACTTAATACCTAGAGAGGCAAGCATAGAAGTGCTCTTGTAGTGGAGTAATAGTAGTAGATGCATGCAGGAGTCGGTCTACTTGTTTATGGACGTGATTCATATATGCACATGATCATTTCCATGAAGAATTGCATAACTATGCACTTTTCTATCAATTGCCCAACAGTAATTTGTTTACCCACCGTATGCTTTATTTATGAGAGAAGCCTCTAGAGAACACTATGGCCCTCGGGTCTATTCACTTATATATTTACAAATGCTACTATTATCTTGCTGCTATTTATTTGTTTTTATATTATTTTGCAATTTACAATTATCAACTATCATCTACACTATTCATTTGCTTGCAAGTAACGAGTTCGAGGGGATTGACAACCCTCTTGCCCTCGTTGGGTGCAAGTGTTTGCTCTTTTGTGTGTAGGCGCTAAAGACGGTAGTTGTGTGGTCCTCCTATTGGTTCGATAACATTGGTTCGCACTGAGGGAAATACTTATGTATACTGTGTTGCATCATCCCCTCCTCTTCGGGGAAAAACCCAACGCATATCACAAGTTTCAGGAAGGATTTCTCGCGCCGTTGTCGGGGAGTTTCACCAACTTACTATCAAGTACTGTCAGGGTACTAAGAACCGGGGTATCAGTTACCCAGACTAGTGCGCGGGCAGCTTTCCTCGGGCCGGCAAGATTCAATCAAGACGCTGGAATCGAACACGACAGCAACCACAGAAG
This sequence comes from Elymus sibiricus, assembly GCA_039707655.1. Lineage (NCBI taxonomy): Eukaryota > Viridiplantae > Streptophyta > Magnoliopsida > Poales > Poaceae > Elymus > Elymus sibiricus. Next base: position 63,143,036 of record CM077665.1, read on the forward strand.
TAGAAGACCGAAGGCTATCGCTGGCCTTCCCCGGCAAGGTCTTGTCGGGGGCGGCTCTCAGCCCCGGCAAGCCTCAGGCCCGGCAAGCCCCTCGCGCTGTTCCCACGCGCCTTCCCAAGGGAACAACTCGTTTGTCCTTTAGCTTTTGTTCCCTTGGAGGCGTGGGTACTGACGGCGTGATGGGCTGGGGCGGTTCGATGGGATGGCTCCTCGCTCCATCCCAAGGGCTAGGCAGGTATACCTAACCAGAGCATTAAATGCTCCTGTCCTCGCCCGTCAGTAGTAGATATGATAGCACTGTAGATACTTGGACACCTCACGTATCTACTCCGTGCCACCGCTGTACTTTGCCACTGTGGATGTCCCCTTAGTGAGTATAAAAGGAGGCCCGGGGCATTGCTACAGGGGGGGGATGAATCCTTAGCCGTTCGGCTGTTGTAGCTGCTAGTTACTGTAGCGCTCCCAGAACTCAGCTGAACACATCCAATATAGACAAGCAGGAGTAGGGTTTTACGCATCCGTGCGGCCCGAACCTGGGTAAAACCGTCGCGTGCTGTTCACCCGAGCTGCTCTCTGCGCGATCCCTCTCCCTGCCGAATCGCAAAGGGACCCTTGTGATCCCATAGGTGTCGTTCCCCGACATCTTTGGCGCGCCAGGTAGGGGAGAGGTGGCCGCGTGGACCTGGTCCCGTGATCAGCGCGCCAGTTCTTAGTTTCCATCGCCATGGCCCCCAAGAGGAAGGGGCTGGTGGCGGTTGGACCATCCGCGTCCGCTGCGCCCGTACTTACCCACGCGGGCGACGGGGCTGATGCGGGTGGAGGAGGTGGAGGCCCCGAGCTTCCACGACGCTCCGGTGATCGGAGCCAAGCAAGCGGCGTTGTTCGCGCCGCGGGTTCCAAAGATGGAGCCGCACTGCCGGTGGGCGGTGCAACGAACTCTAGGGACGGAGGGGCGCCCTCTAAGGCGCCCACGCCGGTGCACGTTCCGCGGTCTTCCCAAGGCGCGCGCGAGGAACCTCGCCGCGACGGCGGAGGCCCCGGACGTCCCCATGGAAAGACCCCCGAGCATCATCCTCGGGGGACGCAAGGTCAGCATGCACGCCCACGCGCCGGCGCTAGCGGCATACGGTCGCAGGATCGTGTTGGTGCTCCTTCTAACACGGTTAGGAGTCAGAGCACCTCACGTTCCTCGCACCTATCGCCGCCGCCCACACCGGCGGAAGCACTAGCGCGTGCGCAGCTGCTCCTAAATTTTCCTCCCACTGCGGACAAACTCGAGGAATGGAGATCTGCCATCCAGAGCCTCGTTGGCCTGGCCAACGAAGACAGGCCGGAGCAGGCGGAGCCCTCGCGGCGCCGGTCCGTCGAACCGACGCGCGTCAGCAAGGAGAAGGCCGTGGGGGGCACAACTATGGTATACTCCCCTCCACAGCAGCGGCGGACGACGACTCGACGGGTCGACACCCGTGACGATGATTCCACGGCGTCGTCCGACCCACGAACCCGCCACGATCAACGTCAAGTTCTTCGGGAGCGAGGCAAAGAGGACGCTCGAACCACCATCGAGCGGCGCCGGGAAGCGCGCCACCAGTCCGACAAGCGTGCGGGACCCACTGCGGACAAGCCCGCGCCAGGAGACCCTGGCGACCTGCCTTACGAGGTGGGTTGTCCGGCGTTCACCCGTGAGCTGCGGCGAGTCCAGTGGCTCAACTCTCGCACGTTCAAGCCGGAGGTTCCGGAGAAATACGACGGCAAAACCCATCCGTCTGAGTTCCTTAGCATCTACACCATTGCGGTGCAGGCTGCCGGGGGACGCGACGACAAGATACTAGCCAACTACTTCCCGTTGGTGCTTAAGCCCAACGTCAGGTCGTGGTTGATGCACTTACCGGAAGGCTCCATTTCTTCCTGGACAGATTTATGCCACGAGTTTGTTGGCGCCTTCACCGGCGGCCACCAAGCTCCAGGCCAAGAAAGTGACCTGCACATCATCCCTCAGAAGGAGGGCGAAACCCTGCGCAAGTACATCCAGAGATTCAGCCGCGTCCACCACAACATCCCGGACGTTCATCCAGCCGCTGTCATCAGCGCGTTCCATCAGAACGTGCGCAACCGCAGAATGCGGGAAGAGCTGGCGGTGAACAAGGTCAAGGATGTCGCCGAGCTTTACGCCCTGGCTGACCGGTGCGCGCGCGCCGAAGAAGGGAGGAGGCTCCCCGGCGAAGGCGCCGGCGTGGGGGCCGACTCTGACGATGATGCGCCGGCCCCGACAAGGAAGGGTCGGCAACGCAACAGGAAGCGCAAGACTAAGGCCGTGCTTGCCGTCGAGGGATCCGGCAGCCCCGGCACCGCCAAAAAGGCCAAGGTTGATGACCCCGGCAAGGAAGTTGCCGGGTGTGCCAACTGTCAAGCCTTGGCGGCCGCCGACAAGCCAGAAGGTTCCGGCAAGCAGTATTGCAAGATCCATCGCACCAAGGGCCACGACCTCCAAGATTGCAGACAAGTCGAGCAGCTCGTTGAGAAGCAGAAGGCTGAATACGACAGACGAGACAAGGAAAAGGCCCAAAATGGTGCTGAGGGGTCCGGCAAGAAACGCAGCGGCCGAGGAGGCCGCCGCGGCAAGGCCAATCAACGGAAGGAGAAGCCCGCCAAAGGCCGTGACAAGCCAGAAGGTGATGATGATGATGGCATGGAAGAAGATGGCGAGTCTAGCGACCAAGAGTTTCAGAAAGCCACCGACGTGATGTGCGTCGACGGGGGCGCCTCCTTGCATTCTTCCCACCGCCCGCTTAAACAGTGGGCGCGTGAAGTGAACGCAACAGAACCCTCCATCGCCGCCCGGAGGCCGTTAAAATGGTCCAGCACGCCTATCGTTTTTGACATCGAGGACCACCCTGATCGCACAACTGCGGTCGGGTGCTTGCCATTGTTGGTTTCACCAACGATTCGCAACCTCAAGGTGACGAAAATGCTAGTTGACGGCGGGGCTGGTTTGAATCTGATCTCACCCGAAGTGATCAAGAAGCTACAAATTCCTGATGGAGATCTCGAAGAGACAGGGTCCTTTCAAGGTGTCAACCCAGGAAGAAGCCAACCCAAGGGAAAGATTACGCTGCCTGTGACATTCGGTAGCGACTTGAACTTCCGGACCGAGAAGATAGTGTTTGACGTTGCCAAGATCCCGTTACCATACAATGGGATCCTTGGCCGCCCAGCGCTGGCCAAGTTCATGGCGGCGTCACACTATGCCTACAACACGTTGAAGATGCCCGGGCCGATAAGCGTCATCACTGTAGGCTCCGACAAGAAGGACGCACTTATCTGCGCCGACAAGATCTTCCGGGAAGCAGTTGCAGCATCTGCCGACAAGGCACTTGCTCCTGCCGCTGAAGCTCCCGGAGGGAAGAAGACCGGCAAGGCCTCTCACGCCCACTCCGGCAAGCGCGCCTCTTCGGAGTGCTGCGCCGCCGTCGAGGACGTGCCTGAGAGCTCCACCGGCAAGAGCAAGAGATCCAAGGCTGCCCCGCCAGAGACAAAGAAGGTGCCCGCCAAGGAGGATGGGACGGGTGGAACTTTCACTATAAGTTCCACCCTTGATGACAAATAGGAAAGCGCGCTCGTTGCCTTCCTGCGGGCGAATGTCGATGTGTTTGCATGGCAGCCATCTGATATCCCCGGTGTTCCCAGGAAGGTAATCGAGCACCACCTTGCCGTCTGTCCTCACGCGCGGCCCGTCAAGCAGAAAGTGAGGAAACAGGCCTTGGAGCGACAGCAATTTATCGCCGAAGAAATCAAGAAGTTGGAAGCAGCAGGTTTGGTCAGGGGAGTACTCCATCCAACATGGTTGGCCAATCCGGTCGTGGTGCGCAAGGCGAACGGAAAATGGAGGCTGTGCATTGATTATACAGATATCAACAAAGCCTGCCCAAAAGATCCATTCCCCTTGCCGCGCATCGATCAGATTGTGGACTCCACTGCCGGCTGCGACTTGCTGTCATTTCTTGATGCCTATTCTGGATATCACCAGATCTTCATGTCCAAGGAGGACGAAGAGAAAACCGCATTCATCACCCCATGTGGTACATACTGCTTTTTGCGTATGCCTTTCGGGTTGAAGAGTGCCGGTTCGACCTTTGCAAGAGCGGTCCAAATTGGTTTTGAGCCTCAGCTACACAGAAACATGGAAGCCTATATGGATGATATAGTGGTCAAGACCAAAGACAAAGCGACGCTCATCGCAGACCTGGAAGAGACATTTGCGAACTTGCGCAAAATCAATCTGAAGCTCAACCCCGAGAAGTGCGTGTTTAGTGTCCCATCCGGCAAGCTTCTCGGGTTCTTCATATCTCACCGAGGAATTGAAGCAAATCCCGACAAGATCAAGGCGATTGAGCAGATCGAAGCGCCCAAGCGTGTCAAGGATGTGCGCCGCCTTGCTGGCTGCGTTGCTGCATTAAGTAGGTTCATCTCCAAGTCTGCCGAGCGCGCCCTGCCTTTCTTCAAAATCTTGAAGAAGGCAGGACCAATGAAATGGACTCCGGAAGCGGAGGCGGCGCTGCAGGACTTGAAGAGGTACCTCTCCTCTTCGCCGATACTAGTCGCGCCAAAGCCACAAGAGCCGTTGCTGCTGTACCTAGCGGCAACGAATCAAGTGGCAAGTGCCGCGTTGGTGGCGGAGAGGGAAAGCGATGAAGAAACAGCGACAGCGGCGAGCCCGGCAGGCGACTCAGCGGCAGGCCCGACAAGCGACTTGCCGGGCCTACCGCGACAGAGTCAGATGAAACTGCAAGGAAAAAGAAGATGGTGCAGTGCCCAGTTTATTTTGTCAGCTCCCTTTTGCAGGGGGCCAGATCAAGATACTCCGGTGTGCAGAAGCTGCTGTTCGGCCTTCTCATGGCCTCGAGGAAGCTGCGCCATTACTTCCAAGCACACGAGATCACTGTGGTCACCCGTTTTCCACTCCAGCGGATTCTAAGGAACCCAGATGCAACCGGCAGGATCGTGGAATGGGCGTTGGAATTGTCAAGCTTCGGCCTCAAGTATGAGAGTACTTCGACTATCCAAAGCCGAGCCTTGGCGGAGTTCATTGCCGAATGGACCCCGACGCCAGACGATGAGATTCCAGAGTCAACTCTCCCCGGCAAGGAAACGACCCAAGAGTGGATTATGTACTTTGATGGGGCTTTCTCGCTGCAAGGCGCCGGCGCTGGTGTGCTGCTAGTCGCACCCACCGGAGAGCGCCTCAAGTACGTGGTCCAGATGCACTTTCCTCGGGAGAGGTCGACGAACAACACTGCACAGTATGAAGGACTGCTTGCCGGTCTCAGGATCGCGGCAGACCTCGGAATCCGGAAGCTCATCGTCAGAGGTGATTCTCAGCTTGTCATCAGGCAAGTCAACAAAGATTACCAAAGTCCATTGATGGAGGCCTACGTGGATGAGGTGAGAAAGTCGGAAGAACGCTTTGACGGTCTGCAAATGGAGCACGTTCCCCGTGCAGAGAACGACATTGCTGACGACCTGTCGAAGCGCGCTGCGCTTAAGTTGCCTGTGGAACCAGGTACCTTCGTGCTCCGACTCACTCAACCATCTGCAACACCATCAACTGGGCCAGAGAAAAGGAGAAAGTTGAGTCCCGGCAAGTACTTTCCGGCAGAGCTCCCAGAAGCCTCCGACAAGAAAGCTGCCGGGAACAACACCAAGCTTGCCGGTGAGCGACAGGCTCCGGCGGGGCCTCAAGCTCTCGCCGTCGAAGCGAACGTTCCCGCCAAGCTTGCCGGGGGACAGCGAGATCCGACAAGGCTCCAGCCCCTTGTCATCGAAGCGGCTGCTCCCGCGGCAGAAGATTTGCCTTTAGTCCTTGCCGTCGAGCCCCAGGCTCCAGCATGGGCACAACACATCGTCCATTTCCTACAGACAGGAGAACTCCCCGATGAGCAAGAAGATGCGGAGAAAGTAGCCCGACAGTCCAAGATGTACCAGTTTGTGGACAGCGTCCTGTACAGGAAGCGGCTGAACGGTGCGAAATTGAAATGCATTGCTCGGGAGGATGGACTAGAGCTGTTGGCAGAGATACACGGAGGCATATGTGGCAACCACATAGGGTCAAGGGCTCTTGCCGGCAAAGCTTTCCGGCAAGGTTTCTTTTGGCCTACGGCCCTCCAGGATGCAACTGCGCTAGTAACCAGGTGCGAAGCATGCCAGTTCCATTCGAAGAAGATACATCAGCCAGCTCAAGCTCTCCAAACAATCCCTTTGTCCTGGCCGTTCTCGGTCTGGGGGCTCGACATCTTGGGCCCCTTCCCCCGTGCTGCCGGGGGCTTTGAGTACTTGTACGTTGCAATCGACAAGTTCACAAAGTGGCCTGAGGTGGAAGCAGTGAGGAAGGTGACAGCACAGTCGGCCGTCAAGTTCTTCAAAGGAATAGTTTGCCGTTTCGGTGTGCCTAACAGGATTATCACCGACAACGGCACACAGTTCACCAGCAACACCTTCATGCAATACGTCCAAGACCTTGGCGGCAAGATCTGTTTTGCCTCTGTCGCTCACCCAAGGAGCAACGGCCAGGTGGAGAGGGCGAACGCAGAGGTGTTGCGGGGTCTCAGGACCAGAACTTTCGACAAGCTGCACAAATGCGGGAAGCGCTGGATTGATGAGCTGCCAGTGGTTCTTTGGTCAATCAGGACGACACCAAATCGAGCCACAGGCCAGACGCCCTTCTCCCTAGTTTATGGGGCGGAAGCGGTTCTCCCCACGGAACTCATATACGGGTCACCTCGAGTGCTCGCTTACGATGAGCTTGAGCAAGAGCAGCTGCGACAAGATGACGCGTTGCTCCTCGAGGAGAATCGTCTCCAGGCTGCTGTGCGAGCTGCACGCTACCAGCAAGCCTTGCGCCGCTATCATAGCCGCAAGGTTCATGCCCGGAGCCTTGAGGAAGGCGACCTTGTTCTTCGGCGCGTTCAGTCCGCCAAGAATTCCAACAAGTTGACGCCGAAGTGGGAAGGCCCTTATCGGGTAGCACGAGCCACCAGACCGGGCGCAGTCCGCCTGGAGACCGAAGACGGTGTTCCGGTGAGCAACTCCTGGAACATCGAGCATCTTCGTAAGTTCTACCCATAAGGCGCAGTTGCCGGGACTCCCGGCAACCTCTTTTGTACAAGTAGTGCCGCTGTAGCACGTGATCCTTTGTACAAAGCCAGGCGCAGACCCTGTGCGCAGTTAAATAAAATTGAGTGTTTTCGCAAATCTTATCGATTTTCGCGTTCATTTATGCGCATGCTAAGTCTAAGATCCTTGCATTACACTTATGCTCGACAAAGTGCTAACGAACCGCCAAGGTTCCATACCTCTATTTTCTCTTCTTTCTTTTTCTAAGAAGGGACGGAAGGCCACCTCGCGTGCAGCTTTGCCGGGGGAGGACAGTATGAGTGTGGATACCAACGGGCGATGTTCGAGGAAGCCACCCTGCCGCCTTGTCGAAAGGAATGCGACGACAAAAAGCTAAGTCGTCCAAAAATCTCAGACAGATTTTTTATTTCAGTTGTTGTTTCCCTCGAACGATTTCGACCTTTGTATGGAAAACCTGCACGCGAGGGAGCCTTGTCGTGATTGTGCTGCGCCCCCATCCTGTTTCGAGTCCGCTCAACAGTTTGGGTGGTCGCACCGAGAGCGCCAGGGTCTCTTGCCGGCCGCGGCCTCGCCAGCAGGCTGCTAAAGTCCCGCACCTAGCGCTCGCGGCAAGGTTGCGCGCGCCGGCAAGTCTCCGAAAAAGCGTAGGGCAAGTACACACAGATAGAAATCAAGTGAAGGGGAATAACATAGCAACTGGATAAATAGTACCAAGTCATGTTACAATAACTCTTGTCGCGTTTCTAACATGAGGCTACCTCGTCTTTAACATGAAAACGATGGCGACAAGAAGAAAAGCAGTCAGTCCCGGCGATCGCCCTCAACTCGCTTCACGTCACTCACCCTGGCGATGATAGGCGCGACAAGCTCTTCCGTCGCCGTGAGATCAGCATCTCTCGGCAGGTGGTGGAAGATCTTGGAGAGGTCGATGCCGGGGTTCCTGAACACCACCTTGGTGAGCAATCTACGAAGGACGCCTTGGCAGAGTTTGCGAGCCTCGTCGGCCAGACGAGTCTTTTCGCCGGAATGGAGTCGCTCCAGAGCTTCAAGCGCGTAGTCCAAGAACATCAGCAGCTTGTCCTCCTGGGTCATGCTCGCGTCAAGGGGTTCCCTGAAATCATCCAGGCCCATGGCGGACAGTTGTGCGGCAAGCTTCTTCGCGACCTCGACAAGCTTCTGGGTCCAGATCTCCATCCCTCGCACATAGTCATTGTGCTCGAGGGCGGTGCTCTTAAGCAGCTCTTCGTCCTTCTCGAGGTCCTTGGCCAAGGCCCGCTTCTTGGTCTCAGCGGCGTCAAGGGCCCCCTGCAAAGTGGTCAGCTTCAAGTTCAAGGCGTTGACGGACTCGCTGGCTGCGGATAGCTCCTTGGCCTTGTTGGAGACGGCGACTTGTGCCTCCGCCAGGCTGAGAAGGGCGTTGCTCTTCTCGGCCTCGAGCGTCGAGACCCTCGCGCCGCGCTCCTCGAGCTCCACCTCGAGCCCCTTTGCCCTTTCGGCGAGTTCGTTCTTGGCCGCCTCTGCTGCCTTGGCGGCATCAACGGCCTCTTTCAGCCTTTCAGCATGCTCGACTGCCAGCACCTTCAGCGCCTCCTCATGCCTCTGCGCCATCTCCTGGGTCTGCTGCGCGACGAGTTTGCTCACCTCTTCATCCTTGGCGCGGAGCTTGTCGGCCAGCGCCTTCTCGCGGGCTTCGAGCTCCTCATCATGGGTCTTGAGCTCGATGCGGAGCCCGTTGAGACGCGCCTCCTCTGCTTCGACCTGCGCCTTGGCGTCCTCCTGGGCCTTCTCAACATCGGACTGCTTGAGGAGAAGCTCGTCCCATTGCTCCTTCAGTTGCGCCTGGCTCTGCGCCAGCTCTTTGCAAGATTCAGCAAACCAGCCCTGGACCTCCTCGACCCGCCTCTGGAAATCTGCCTCCAGCTGGCTGGCAATCGCGGCCCTGGAGTCCAGCTTCTCCTTTCGAGTGCGGTAAAGGGTCTGGAGCTTCTGGTAATTGTTGTTCATCGACAAGAGGAGCTTCTCTTCCTCTGTCCTGGCGCGGCCAATGTTGGACTCGTCGACGATCTCGAGCCCGGCGGCGGTGACCATCTCCTCAAGAACCTCCCCTTCAGTTGACGCCTGGATGCTCGCTGCTCCTGGTAGGCTCACGAACAGGTCGTCGCCAACCCTGATGTACCTGCTGGAAGGAGTTTCGGTTGGTGGCGGCTGCTCTTCGGCGGCCGCCTCACCGGCGGCTGAGGATTCCGGAGCCGGCTCAGCGCTAGGCGCTCCTGCAGCGGGAACGTCGTCAGTACGGTTCCCGGACTCCTCGTCGCCCCTCCTGGCAGCCTCATCAGCGGCGGCGTCCCTAGCGGCCCCCTCGGCGGCAGCGCTCTTGGCGGCCTCCTCGGCGGCAAGCTTGTCGGCCTCCGCGGCAGCATTCTTGGCGGCCTCCTCGGCGGCAAGCCTCTCGGCCTCCGCGGCAGCGCTCTTGGCGGCCTCTTCCGCGGCAAGTTTCTCGGCCTCGGCGGCAGCATCCCTGGCGATATCTTCAACGATATCGTCGACGTTCATGTCCTCCGCCGAGGGAATATCTGAAGGCCAAAGAAGAAAGCAAAATGGAGATGAAAAGGAAGTTCAAGAAGACAAAAAAAAAGAGAGAGAAGAGAAAGAAAGGGAGAAGGATCAAACGACAAGCGCCCTCAGGCAAAGGATTTACCCGCGCCAGGCTGCTCTGTTGTAAGTCTTTCTCCCCCGCCGGCGCCTCCACTTGCCGACCCCTCCTCGTCGTGGTAAAGCGCGCCGGAGGAGGTCCTTGTCGGAGATGCGCCCCTGGGCGGTGTGGTAGATGGAGGTGGCATGTCAGGTGTGGCCTCTGGCGGCTCTCCTTGTCGCTCCCCTTCTCCTGCATGCCCAGATATATCAGCCGTATAAATGGGCGCCCGAGCACTTGCCAGCGGGAAGTGAGTAACAGGCTCACGCTGGGGGCTGCGCCGGGGGCTGAGACGAGGGCTGCGGCAAGGACTGGGCCTCGGGCTGATGTTGGCCGTCTCTGGTGCGCCAGAGCTGCTCGCCGGCACCTCTTCGCTCGTTGAGGTCCTGGCCCTCTTCGCCGCCCTCTGTGCCAACGTTTCTGCTTCTCTGCGGAAACAAGTCAAAACACAAGAGTAAGACAAAGCAACACCAGAAGAGTAAGGAAACAAGGCGCGACAAGGTCCTTACTCTTCATCTTCTCCCGAGCTAATGGCGGAAAAGTCGAAGGTGACCTCCGCCATGGCGCTGGTGCGAGGAGGTGGAGAGCGGCTCCTTGCTCGTTTGGTCGCGGCAGGTGAAGGCTGCCGGCGAGCCTCTTGACGCTGGGGCTCCTTGCCGGCTGCTTCCTCGTCGGGGGCCGAACCACTTGGGGAAGCTTGGCGGGCTGGAATCCCCGTCGCGGATTTCCGGAGGACGCGCCTGCTCGCCGATTTAAGAGCTGGAGCCTCTTCCTCCGTCTCCTCTTCCTCTGTTTCCTCGACGGGATGGCCCCCGGCAGACGTGTCTACCTGCTCCTCGACAGGGACGTTCTGCCCGGCGGCTCCCTCTTCTTCTTCTTCGTCGCTGGACTCCTCTCCCGCGACGCCAGAACCTCCAGCCTCGCCAACGAGACCTGCTTCGCCCTCTTGGCGATATATGCCATTTCTGTCGGGGTGGTGGCGGCGACAAGATTCTCGTCGGCGTGGATGGCCTTCTCCGACAAGTTGTTGAAGAACTCCTGGACCGAGTCACTAGGCGGAACGGCCCAGCGCTCATCAACACTGTGGGCGTCGAGGGCCGGCATCATAGCAAGGATCCGGCTCAGGCGGGAATTGTTGCACAAGGGGACAACGTCCTTCGGTAGGGGGGCCGCTGCCGCGCCCCCAAACAACTTCTGCATCAAAAATCCGTGCTGCATGGCGGTCAGGTTGTGGTCCATTCCGGGGCGCAACCTCATGACATCCGCTGCGTTCACGAACTGCCAAGCTGGTCTCCCCTTGTTCTGCAAAGGGGCGATGCGCCGGCGGAGGAAGTCGGCGCCTATCATCTCGATCGTCAGCCCAGCTTCCCTAAGGCGAAGGATTCTTGTCGTGGCGATGGCAAGCTTCTCGTCACTGGGATCGAAGGCACTCCAATCCTCGTCGCGGACTATCCTCTCCGTCCGCGGCAAGCAAAAAGGTTGAACCTCCGCGTTCTTCGCCCCCTCGGCTACCTCTGTCTCCCTGATCCAGCACCACCTACCTCGCCACTCATCCCACCTTCGGCGATAGGCCCCTTGCGGATAAACCGCCTTGGTTCCGGCCCGCGAAACCCAACTAACGGAACCCGAAAGGGCGTCGTTCTTCTCCACACGAGGGGTGAAATAATGGCGAAAGATGGCGGTGCTGGGATGCACGCCGACGAAGTTTTCACAGAGGTGAGCAAAGACGGACATGCACGTGACGGCGTTGGGAGTAAAATCCAGAAGCTGGAAGCCGTACGTGTTCAAGACGTCTTTGAAGAAATCAGAGAAAGGGGGGCAGAGGCCGCAATAAAAGAAATCGGCGAAAAAGAGATATTTCGACGGACCGGCTCCGGTGGCGCTCGAGCTCACATCGGTCGCCGGATGCGCCGTCGTGTCCGCCGCCCACATGTACTGGAAGTCGTTCACCAGGGCCTTCCTGTCGAGCCCCGGCGCGAAGACGACGTGCTTCTTCCGCAACGCCACCAGCCTGTTCTCCGCCGCCTTCTTGCCTTCCGCCGCCTTTCTGCCCTTGCTCGCTTTGGGCGACATGATGGCTGTGGAGGGTGGAGGGCGGAATGGGCAGATGCGCGGGGGCGAGGGCGGGAGCAGTGGAGGAAAGCTTCGCTCGCGGCTCAAGGAAGAGGACGGCGGTTCCTAGATTGCGAAGAGGCGGAAGGGTAAATGGCCCGCGGCTCCCGCAGATTCCTTTTTATGGGGAAGACGCGGGGCCGCCCCTTTTACCAAAGGTAATAATGGTCTCGCGAGCGTGCTGCTGCAACGGTCGCGTCACCCACGTCTCCCACGTCCCGCATTTAATGGGCATCGTGGGCAGCGCAGTAAAACAACAACTCCGCGCAGTAACTGCTGCCACGCCCGCCCACGCACAGACTGGGCCGGGCCCAACGGCGGCGCCGCATACCCTCCCTTGCGCGGCCCAGGACCGGGGACCACGGTATGCGCAGGCCCGCCAGGGCCGAAGTTGCAACACCCTTTGTCGCGTCCCAGGCTGGCTAGTCCTGACGCTCGCGACGGCAAGGGTTGGCTTGTCGGGACACCCGTGGCGGCAACACTTGCCGCGACGCCCGTACGAGGCCATGGCAAAATCAAGAAAACAAAGAACGCGAGTTGAAGACCAACGAGACGGTGGCGGCGACAAGAGAACGTGCGCGAATCGAGCATCACCCCCGCGGCAACCCCTGGCGGGAAGGCCCGGGGGCTGGCTCTTCGCCGCACGGCGCGACGTTCTGACTTAGGACCCGCGGCCCATGTCGGCGCTCCTTTCTCCCCGTCTACACCATTGACAAGCGCGAACGACGGCAAGGCCCCCGGCAAGCGCACCTCTTCGAGTGCTGCGCTGCCGCTATGGACTTGCCGGAAGACCCCTCGACAAGATACTTGTCGGGAGGACAGCGAGGGACAAGATACATGCAAGAACAAAATTCGCAGGCCAAGAATTTTTCGAACATAAGTATCCAATGCATTTCTTCTTGAGGTAACCAAGGACTACATTGGGTACACTTCGAAAGACACCAAAAGAAATCTACGGCTACTACGACACGGCGACAGACCTAGAAACAAGGTCTCGCGGATGGAACAGCGAGACCTAACTACGGCGCCGAGCATGCCTAATAAGGAACCCCGTTCCTCATGCGAAGGCGTCGTCGTCGTCGGTGCCGTCCTCGTCGTCGCTGTCGCTGGAGAAGTCGAAGTCGCTGTCGCTCGAGCTCTCGGCGCAGCACTCCAGACGAACGCCAGCCGCCCCGAAGAACCTCACGGAGAGGGTGCCGGGGTCGACGAGCGTAAAGTGAAGCAGATGCCCGTGGGCGAGGCCGCGGGAACGGGCGAACGACTTCCACCCCCTGGTCAGAAACATGGCGCTACCAGGGGCGAGGTCGGCCGCCACCCACCAAGGGCCGTTGCTGCAACCGTCCGCACGGAGCCAGAACCCACGGGGCCGGACACTCTCCATGGCCCTCGCAAAAGGGTCGGGGAGGCGCACCCAGCTCCGGAGGCGGCGCGGGAAGACGACGACAAACTCCCGCGTTTCCTCCCCCGCATGGATTCCCGCATGGGGCTGCGGCAAAGGCGCGCCGCCACGGCCGCGGCCCCTGGCTGGGGCCGTCGCCCCGCGGCCACGAGACGCAGATCCGCCGCGGGAGCTCGGGCCCGCCATGGTCACCACCACACGCGCCGGGGTTCGAGGGCTGCTCCTCGAGGCGCTAAGGGAGCCTCGAGGGCGTCCACGTCCTCTTGCCATCCCAGGTGCTACGAGGGTGGTGGCGAGAACGGAAGAGAAGAAGATTGAGTGGCGAAAGATCAGAAGTCGCAGGCGGATGACCTCCCTTCTCCTTCACCTTCCCCTTTTATAGAGCCAAGGGCTGAGGAAGGAGAAGGGTCGACCCTCTGCTAAATCATGGGCGAGGTGCGTCATCCAAGGCATTGATTCGTAGGCGAACAGGCGCCGTCCCGTCCATCGCTCCCGCTCCCGAGGCGGGAGGCGGACCGCCTCGCCCCGACGTTTCCAAGACCTGCGGTCATTGCACGGTGTGGAAAAGAGCTACCAACTGTCATCATAATCTTGGCCACGTGTGCCGCGCACTATTTTGGGCCTAGCCCAACGGCGCCGCGCGCGCATGTATGGCCCAGGCCCGGGGGCTCCTGTCAGGGTACTAAGAACCGGGGTATCAGTTACCCAGACTAGTGCGCGGGCAGCTTTCCTCGGGCCGGCAAGATTCAATCAAGACGCTGGAATCGAACACGACAGCAACCACAGAAGTAGAAGACCGAAGGCTATCGCTGGCCTTCCCCGGCAAGGTCTTGTCGGGGGCGGCTCTCAGCCCCGGCAAGCCTCAGGCCCGGCAAGCCCCTCGCGCTGTTCCCACGCGCCTTCCCAAGGGAACAACCCGTTTGTCCTTTAGCTTTTGTTCCCTTGGAGGCGTGGGTACTGACGGCGTGATGGGCTGGGGCGGTTCGATGGGATGGCTCCTCGCTCCATCCCAAGGGCTAGGCAGGTATACCTAACCAGAGCATTAAATGCTCCTGTCCTCGCCCGTCAGTAGTAGATATGATAGCACTGTAGATACTTGGACACCTCACGTATCTACTCCGTGCCACCGCTGTACTTTGCCACTGTGGATGTCCCCTTAGTTAGTATAAAAGGAGGCCCGGGGCATTGCTACAGGGGGGGGGATGAATCCTTAGCCGTTCGGCTGTTGTAGCTGCTAGTTACTGTAGCGCTCCCAGAACTCAGCTGAACACATCCAATATAGACAAGCAGGAGTAGGGTTTTACGCATCCGTGCGGCCCGAACCTGGGTAAAACCGTCGCGTGCTGTTCACCCGAGCTGCTCTCTGCGCGATCCCTCTCCCTGCCGAATCGCAAAGGGACCCTTGTGATCCCATAGGTGTCGTTCCCCGACAAGTACCTTCTCACAAATTATCATTCACCCATTCTACTTTGTATTTGTTGTTATATTTTTCTTTCTATAAAAATCAAAAATACAAAAATATTTATATTTTCTTGTTTGCTTAGTTATCTAGTCTACTTGTTTGCTTGCTTTACTTGCTAGTTTACTTGCTTCGCTTGTTACTTTGCTTGCTTGGTCACCATGTCTCAAGATAATACCAAGTTGTGTGACTTATCAAATAGTAATAACAATGATTTTACTAGTACTCCTATACCACTCGCCACTAGTGCAGAGTTTTATGATATTAATGCTGCATTGCTAAATCTTGTGATGAAAGAACAATTTTCCGGAAGTCCTATGAGGATCCGGCTATGCATCTCAATACCTTTGATGAATCATGTGATATGCAAAATAAAAAGGATATGGATAATGATGTGGTCAAATTAAAATTATTTCCTTTTTCACTAAGAGATAAAGCTAAGGCTTGGTTTTCATCTTTTTCGTGCAATAGTATTGGAACATGGGATAAATGTAACGATGCTTTCATTACCAAGTATTTTCATCCTGCTAAGATCATCTCCCTTAGGAATCAAATTATGAATTTTAAACAACATGAACATGAACATGTTGCACAAGCTTGGGAGAGGATGAAATTGATGATTAAAAATTGCCCCACTCATGGCTTGAACTTATGGATGATCATACACAATTTCTATGCTGGACTAAACTTTATGTCTAGAAATCTTCTAGATTATGTTGCAGGTGGGACCTTCATGATGGTGACATTATGAGAGGCCACCAAACTTCTAGACAACATCATGAAAAATTATTCTCAATGGCATACCGAGAGGGCTCCAACCGGTAAGAAGGTAAATTCTGTCGAAGAAATCACTATTTTCAGTGAAAAGGTGGATGCTCTTATGAAAATGGTTGCTAGTAAAAATGATCATGTTGATCCCAATGATGTGCCTTTGTCTACCTTGATTGAAAAAAATGATGATGCTATTGATGTGAACTTTATCTCGCGAAATAATTTCAACAACAATGCTTATAGAGGAAATTTTAATGCTAGACCGTATCCCGGTAATTCCTCTAATAATTATGGAAAATCTTATGGAAATTCTTCTACAAATAATAATAGAATATCCTCTGATCTTGATAACACCATTAAAGAATTTATTAGTTCTCAAAAGATTTTTAATACTATGGTAGAAGAAAAGCTACATAAAGTTGATGATTTGGCTAGGAACATGGATATAATTTCTCTTGATGTGGAAACTCTTAAAAATAAAACTTTGCCACCCAAGCATGATATTAATGAAACTATTAAATCTATCCAAATATCTATTAAGGAGAGTAAGGAGGACTGCAAGGTTGAGAGCTAAATGAGAATTCTTAGAAAAAGCTCTTCCACCCGATTTTTATCGTAATCATGATGAAGATCTTAAAATGATTGGTACTTCTACTATTGAATCTTTGTTTACTACTCTGAAAGTAGATGATAATGGTACCGGATATGAGTCAACTTTATCTATAAGGCGTTCCATTTATTCAGAGGGTGATGATTCTAATGAAAAAATTGGAAAAAGAGGGTTTGGAGAGGTCAAAAATTTAACTAGTAATTTGCCCACTATCTTGGATTACAAGGACTTTAGTTATGAAAGTTGTTCTTTAATAGAATATATTTCCTTGTTGCAATCCGTTATTAGCTCACCCAATTCTTATGAACAAAATTAGGCTTTTACTAAACATATAGTAGAAGCGATGAGAAAAGCTTATGATGAGAAACTTGAGCTAGAAGTTTCTATACCACAAAATTGCATGATGAATGCGAACCTACTATCAAAATAAAGGTTAAAGAGTATGAATGTAATGATTTGTGTGACCTTGGTGCTAGTGTTTCAACAATACCTAAAACTCTTTGTGATGTGCTAGGTCTCACCGATATTCAAGATTGTTCCCTTAACTTGCATCTTGCGGATTCTACCATTAAGAAATCTTTAGGTAGAATAAATGATGTGCTTATTATTACAAATATAAATTATGTGCCTGTAGATTTCATTGTGCTTGATATTGAATGCAATCCATCTTGTCCAATTATACTTGGAAGACCTTTCTTACGAACTATAGGTGCCATTATTGATATGAAAGAGGGAAACATAAGATTCCAATTCCCATTAAAGAAAGGGATGGAACACTTCCCTAGGAAGGGAATTAAAACACCTTATGAATCTATCATGAGGGCTACTTATGGAATGAGCAATAAAGATGACAACACTTGATACTATGCATTATGCCTAGCTAGGGGCGTAAAACAATAGCGCTAACTAGGAGGCAACCCAATGGTTATCTTTAATTTTTTTGTTTTTACTTTCTATAATTGTGTGATAACATGATTATTGCCTCTATAATGATTGTGTTTTTATGTTTAAATTAGTGTTTGTGCCAAGTAAAGCCTTTGGGATGACTTTCATGATGAGTAGAATTGATACGGTGTAAAAACAGAAACTTTAGAGTCCAGTACATAATTTGCCATAATCTTTCTATCAGATTGCCTATTTGTAAACGATTTGTGTGGGATAAGGTAGTTATGAAACTTTTGAATGTCTTTTTGATATGATTTTTTTACACAGTATTGGTATACAGATTCCCCAAGTTTTCCTAATTTGTCAGAATTTTTGGAGTTATAGAAGTATAGTTTATTTACAGATCATTACAGACTATTTTGTTTTAGACAGATTCTGTTTTTTGCTTGCATAGTTTTCTTGTTTTGATGATACTATCGATTGTATCGGGGGGTATAAGCCATGGAGAAGTTAGAATACAGTACCTTATGTAATAATAAAATATGAATCAATTTATAACAGTACCTAAAGTTTTTGATATGTTTATTATACTAACGGATCTCACGAAGTTTTGTTCAGTTTTGTGTGCTGACGTTTTCAAGTTTTGGGTGTTATCACGATGGATGATGGAATAAGGAGCGGCAAGAGCCTAAGATTGGGGATGACCAAGGCACCCCAAGTCAAATTCTAGGAAGACTCAAGCGTCTAAGCTTGGGGATGCCCCGGAAGCCATCCCCTCTTTCGTCTCAATCCATCGGTATGTCACTTGGGGCTATATTTTTATTCATCACATGATATGAGTTTTCTTGGAGCGTCGTTTGCTTTTGTTTGTTTTTGCTTTAGTTTTCCACAATCATTGTTTGCTGGACACACCTATTTGAGAGAGACACACCTTCACCATGATTTTTCAGAATACTCTATGTGCTTCACTTATATCTTTTGAGCTTAGCAGTTGCTCTAGTACTTCACTTATATATTTTTGAGAATGATGGTATATAGATTTTATAGCAATAATTGCACTCTCGTTCTTCACTTATATTTGCTTGAGAGTTAATAAATAGTGATGGTAATTTGCATGGGTTATAAGACTAGTCCAAAAAGAATAGGTATTCAAGGAGTGCATAATCAAAACCTTCATGTAGCACATAAAAGAGAAACCATGGGTTAATAATATTGATGTGGTAATGTGAGTGCACGGTTGTTGGTCTGTAGAAGTATCAATATTAAAAGTTGTTAATTTCCCGTTTGTCTAAATATTTGTTATGGAATGGGGGGGGGGATGTGTGAGTATTATTATTCCTCGTTGAAATCCTAGTGTTGTTTTGAGTCGGAGGCGCACGATGGATAACTCCTCCCAACCTCCTCCCTAGGGGCATGCAAGTAGTACTTTGCTTTGAGAAAGCTAATAAAACTTTGCAATAAGTATATGGGTTCTTTATGACTAATGTGAATTGATACGTCTCCAACGTATCTATAATTTTTGATTGTTCCATGCTATTGTATAATCATTCTAGGATACTTTTTGGGTGTTTATTTACCAATTAATATTATTTTTGAGCACTAACCTATTGACCTAGTGCCCAGTGCCAGTTGCTGTTTTCTGCATGTTTTTTTTTGCTTTTCAGGTTTACCATACCAAACGAAGTCCAATTGCCACGAAAATTTAATATGATTTTTTCTGGACCAAAAGAAGACTGTTGTCTACTACGCAACTTTATTCTTGTAGACTTTGTTGGGCCTCCAAGCGCAGAGTTTTGTAGGAAAGTAGAAATTTTTCCTCAAGTGGATGACCTAAGGTTTATCAATCCATGGGAGGTGTAGGATGAAGATGGTCTCTCTCAAACAACCCTGCAATCAAATACAAGAAATCTCTTATGTCCCCAACACACCCAATACAATGGCAAATTGTATAGGTGCACTAGTTCGGTGAAGAGATGGTGTTACAAGTGCAATATGGATGGTAGATATAGGTTTTTGTAATCTGAAAATATAAAAACAGCAAGGTAGCAAGTAACAAAAGTGAGCACAAATGGTATTGCAATGCTTGAAAACAAGGCCTAGGGTCCGTACTTGCGCTAGTGCAATCTCTCAACAATGCTAATATAATTGGATCACATAACCATCCCTCAATGTGCAACGAAGAATCACTCCAAAGTTCTTATCTAGCGGAGAGCATAAGAAGAATTTTTTTGTAGAGTACGAAACCACCTTAAAGTTATCCTTTCCGATCGATCTATTCAAGAGTTCGTACTAAGATAACATCAAGTTATGCTTTCCGTTCGATCTATCTAAGAGTTCGTACTAGAATAACACCATATGATACGCATCAACCAACTCTAATGTCACCTAGATACTCCAATGTCACCACAAGTATCCATGAGTTAATTATACGATACGCATCAAACAATTTCAGATTCATAATACTCAATCCAAACAAAGAACCTCAAAGAGTGCCCCAAGATTTCTATCGGATAAAGTAGGACAAGAACGTGTATCAACCCCTATGCATAGATTACCCCAATGTCACCACGGGAATCCGCAAGTTGAGTACCAAAACATATATCAAGTGAATCAATAGAACACCCCATTGTCACCATGGGTATCCGCATGCAAGACATATCTCAAGTGTTCTCAAATCCAATATTCAATCCAACATAACGATATCTCAAACGGAAAGATTCAATTCATCACAACAGGGTAGCAAGGGAATATCATCATGTGATCCGACTATATTAACAAAGCCCGTGATACATCAAGATCGTGACATCTCAAGAACACGAGAGAGAGAGATTGAACACATAGCTACTGGTACATACCCTCAGCCCCGAGGGTGGACTACTCCCTCCTCATCATGGCCTCCGCCGGGATGACGAAGATGGCCACCGGAGATGGATTCCCCTCTCCGGCAGGGTATTGGAACGTCTCTAGATTGGTTTTTCGTCGATACAGACAGTTACGGCGGCGGAGCAGAGAGTCTGGGTTTATTTTTCGGGGTTTCCGAATATTTGGGAATTTATAGGCATTGGAGGCGGTGGAGGGGGTGCCCGAGGCGCCCAGCACCCACCAGGCCGCGCCAGGGGGGCTCTGGCGCGCCCTGGTGGGTGCTAGCCAGCCTGGGCCCCCTCTTCTGGTGTTCTTTGGCCTATCTTATTTCTTCTGGTCTGTCAAAAATTCACAAAAATCCCTGCAGCATTTTGTGTCCGTTTGGTACTGATTTTCTGCAAAGTAAAAAACAAGCAAAAACATCAACTGACACTTTGGCACTATGTCAATAGGTTAGTCCCAAAAAATGTTATAAAGTTGTAATAAAATGATTGTAAAACATCCAAGAATGATAATATAACAGCATGGAACAAGCAAAAATTATAGATACGTTGGAGACGTATCAAAGACCTGGAAGCTTCAGGAGGAGGCGAGAGGCTGCACGAGGCAGCCATGACCCAATAGGGCGTGCCAGGGGGCAGGCCGCGCCCTGATGGGTCGTGGCTCCCTCGGCCGCCCTCTCTAGCCTATATATCCTCAAATATTCCAAAAACCCTAGGAGAGCTCCCGAAACACTTTTTTCGCCGCCGCAAGTCTCTGTTCCGCCGTGTACCCATCTGGCGACCTTTTCTGATGATCTGCCGGAGGGGGAATCGATCACAGAGGGGTTCTACATCATCCTTGCTGCCTCTGTGATGAGTTGTGAGTAGTTCACTACAGACCTACGGGCCCGTAGTTAGTATCTAGATGGCTATATATCTCTCTCTCTTGATCTTCAATACAATGATCATCGCATCTTCGCTTTGATCAATTCGATGTAATCCTTTTGTGCGGTGCGTTTGTTGGGATCCGATGAATTGTGGGTTTATGTTCAGATTATTCATGAAAGGTATTTGAGTCACCTCTGAATGTTATGATTCTTATTTGCATGATCATTATAGCTTCGTAAATCTCTCCGATCTATCGAGATAGTTTGGCCAACTAGATTGATATTTCTTCGGTGAGAGGGGTGCGTTGTAGTTGGTTCAACCAGACAGGTTTCTATATCCCAGTGACAAAGTAGGGTACAAGATATGTCTTTGTGTTGTTACCAGTTAGGATAAAACGATGGGGTTAGTTCATATTAATTGAAATAATTATCTTTATCTACATCATGGCATCGTTCTCCAAGCATTACTCTGTTTTACTTAATACTTTAGATGCATGCTGGATCGCGGTTGATGACCCACAAGTATAGGGGATCAATCGTAGTCCTTTAGATAAGTAAGAGTGTCGAACCCAATGAGGAGCAGAAGGAAATGACAAGCGGTTTTCAGCAAAGTAATTTCAGCAAGCACTGAAATTGTAGGTAACAGATAGTTTGATAATAAGATAATTGGTAACGAGCAAGTAACGGTAACGGTAAATAAAGTGCAACAAGGTAGCCCAATCCTTTTGTGGCAAAGGACAGGACAGAACAGTCTCTAGTAATAGGCAAAGTGTTCTTGAGGGTACACGGGAATTTCATCTAGTCAATTTTATCATGTTGGTTTGATTCGTGTTCGCTACTTTGATAATTTGATATGTGGGTGGACCGATGCTTGGGTGCTGTTCTTACTTGAACAACCTTCCACTTTTGATTAACCCCCTCGCAAGCATCCACAACTATGAGAAAAGTATTAAGATAAAATCTAACCATAGCATTAAATGTTTGGATCCAAATCAGCCCCTTACGAAGTAGTGCATAAACTAGGGTTTAAGCTTCTATCACTCTAGCAACCCATCATCTAATAACTACTCCACAATGAATTCCCTTAGGCCCAAGAATGGTGAAGTGTCATGTAGTCTCTATTCACATGACACCACTAAGGGAATCACAACATACATATCATCAAAATATCAAACAGATATCAAATTCACATGATTACTTGCAACATAACTTCTCCCATGACCTCAAGAACAAAGGTAACTACTCACAAATCATAATGATGCTCAAGATCAGAGGGGTATTGAATAGCATAATGGATTTGAACATATAATCCTCCACTAAATAGACCATATAGTAATCAACTACAAGATGTAATCAACACTACTAGTCACCCTCAGGTACCAATCTGAGGTTCCGGTAGAAAGATTGAACACAAGAGATGAACTAGGGTTTGAGATGAGATGGTGATGTTGAAGATGTTGATAAAGATTGGCCTGCCAAAGATGAGAGGGGTGTTGGTGATGACGATGGCTTCGATTTCCCCCTCCGGGAGGGAAGTTCCCCCGGTGGAATCGCTCAACCGGAGGGCAAAAGTGCTCCTGCCCAAGTTCCTCCTCGAGACGGCGGCGCTCCATCCCGAAAGTCCTCCCCTTATTTTTTCTAGTTCAAAAGAGATTATATACCAGAAGATGGGTACCGGAGGTGGGCCGAGGAGGGCACAACCCACCAGGGCGCGCCTGGGGGGCCCTGGCGCGCCCTAGTATCTTGTGCCCACCAGGGTGGCCCCCACCGGTAGTTCTTTGCTCTAGTATTTTTTATTAATTCCAAAAATAATCTCAGTAAAGTTTCAGCTCCATGGGAGATGTGCAGAATAGGTATCTCTAATGTGCTTTTTTTAGGTCCAAAATTTCAGCTGCCGGTATTCTCCCTCTTTGTGGAGACCTTGCATATTATGAGAGAAGAGACATTAGAATCACTCCCTAAAGCATTATTATTCAACAAAACATAATAAATAACAGTAGAAAATCATGATGCAAAATGGACGTATCAACTCCCCCAAGCTTAGACCTCGCTTGTCCTCAAGCGAAAAGCTGAAATTTAAAAGAATGTCCACATGGTTTGAGAGAGAGGTGTCGATAAAAACAAAATACGGACATAGAAGCATCATGCTTATTATCATAACAGCAACAAACTTTATCAAAAAACTTATTCATATACTTTCATCATATAAATTCTCATGAACAGGTAACAATTCATCACAACATAGAAGTATAAAGCATAAACCTTATTGAAAACCAACAAACTATGTTATCAGTCAACTTTGCAATTACAATTCATTATATTTTCAGGAAGGGTCTCATGTCGGAGCCTTTTGGCAAGTCCACATACTCAACCATCATTTAGTCTTCTATGATTGCTAACACTCACAGCATACCCATGAGCAAAACGTTTCAACCGGACACATAGAAAGATAGGGGCCTATAGTTTCGCCTCCCAACGTATTCACCTCAAGGGTGAAGTCAACAATAATAACTCATGCACACTCACATCCAACTGGATATATGTGCCTAGATCTTTCCTCACCACATGATGCTTGCAAAAGAAAAAAAAGTAAAAAGGAGTAGGGAAGAATACTTTGACTCTTGCATAAAAGTAAATACATAAAAGTAAAAGATAGTCCCTTCATATAGGGAAGCAGAGGTTGTCATGCGCTTTTTTGGTTTGTATGCCCAATCCCTTAATGTAAAAGAACGTCATGCTATATTGCCCCCTATGATAGCAACCTTTATTATGTAGTCCGTCGCTTGTATTACTTTCCAATCATAAGTTCGTGTAGCGCTCAATTTTCTCTTACACTAATTGATCAAAACACTTTTAGAAGCAAGTTTTATTGCCTTATTGCACCGATGACAACTTACTTGAAGGATCTTACTCCATCCATAGGTAGGTATGGTGGACTCTCAAAGAATGAATTTGGGTTTGGGTTTTTGGATGCACAAGTAGTATTTCTACATAGTGCGGAATTTTTGGCTAGCAAAGATATTGAGCAAGCACCACATGTTGAAGGATCTATGACAATATAACTTCTATGTGGATATGAACAAACTTAAATCATTACGTTGTCTTCCTTGTCCAACGTCAACCATTTTGACATATAATATTTAATGGGGCTCACAATCATAAAAGATGTCCGAGATAGTGTATTTGCATGTGGATCTTCTCTTCCCTTATTAATTCTTTCATGAATTGCATCATTGACCAATGCTATGTTTGTCAATCTCCAATAAATTTTACTAATTATAGTCTTCCTTATGTGATGTCATTACTCACCATAAGATTAGCATATGATTCTTTTCATTTATTTCTCTTCCCTTTTATTTTGATTGCAACAAGAAAGTAGAGAGGCAAAAACTCAAACTAAACTTTGTTATATAACTCTCACTCGATTACATAGATAGATAGGCCACGAAACTAACACACAAAAATAGATCATGCTAGATTTTTATTCAACTAAATCAAAGGAAAACTAAAGATTGAACTGAAATAGGTAAAGGTGAATAAAAGTGATGGTGATACGATACCGGGGTACCTCCCCCAAGCTTGGCTTTAGCCAAGGGGAGTGCCCATACCCGTGTGCTCAAGTCTCCTTTGGTGGTGGTGATGAAGAAGGTGGTGGTGATGATGTGGTAGGCTTGTCCTCCAGCTTCCAGGGCAAGGGCTCCCCATAAAAAGTTGACGCAAGAGTCCCCTGAGTCCTGCAACTTGCAGCTAAACTCATACCTTTAAATCTTGCTTCATATTCAAAAACTTGGTTTTGAAGATCATAAACTCGGCTTTGCAAAAAATTGATTTGCTCGTTGAGGGTGGAGATGATGTCCTTCACAGATTGGCCATCCACCACCTGATCACGGGTGAACTCTGCGATCATGGAGTGATTGGCACTAAGTCCACGCTCCACCATCTTTTGACACTTCAAGATTTCTTGTTCCACTGCCTCGAGCCTAGCCTCGAGGCTTCCGGTCCTCTTGGGTCCCTAAACATCGCGGATGTGGAGCACCCCCTCACACATCTCAGTGGCCTGAGGGTGCTTCATCACCTCCGACATGTACGGGTTGATGACCTTCTCGAAGAACTTGTCCTTGGAGGAGCTTGGTGGAGCCATGTAGATCTAGATCTGACGAGAAAACAATACGAAACAAGAACAGAGGATTTTTCTGCGATGCGGTCGTCAAAACAGTCGGGGGTATATATAGAGAATTTTTATTCTTGGGTAACAAGCATGTGGAAGGAAAACGGAGTCGGGAAGGTGTTCGAGGTGGGCACAACCCACCAGGGCATGCCCAGGGGGGTTGGTGCGCCCTGGTGTATCGTGCTCACCTCGATCACCTTCCGGTTTATTTCTTAAATTCCAAAATTTTCTAATACTCCAAAACTGACAAAAAAAATTTTTGTGGATTTTTTGGAGTCCGTTTACTTACTGCATCACATACCTCCTATTTTTCAGAATTCTGGAGTGTTCCGGAAGGTTTCTTTTATGTGTTCCTCCGGTGTCATGGTTTGGATAACATTGCTTTCAACATTAATAGGCGTACCTGAGATATAGTGCTTAATTCTTTGTCCATTGACCACCTTCGGGTTAGTACCTTCAGCACTATTAATCTTGATAGTTCCAGAACGATAAACCTCTTCGATAATATCAGGTCCTTCCCATTTGGAGAGAAGCTTACCTGCAAAAAATCTTAAACAAGATTTGAACAAAAGAACATAGTCTCCTATTTTGAATTCCCGCTTTTGGATTCTTTTGTCATGCCACCCTTTTACTTTTTCTTTGAATAGTTTGGCATTTTCATAGGCTTGGGTTCTCCATTCATCTAGTGACACTACAAGAAATATGCTAACTTGCGACCATCAATATTGGTCACTGAATGGTCATTGTTTTTCATTTGCGACCTTTTTGTGACCAAAAACAGTTGGTCAAAACCGATAGACTTTAGTGAAACTTAACGACCTTCTTTGTGATACGGTCGTAGAAGATTACAACCAAAATAAAAGGTCGTCGGTCCTACGACCAATTGTTTTGGTCGCTGGTTGTCTGCCCAGGCCACGTTGGATCCAACGTGGCAAGCTGACATGGCAAAATTGCGACCAATTGAATTGGTCGTTGATAAGAATCAGCCCAGTCCAGTTCCTCCTTTTATATGGGCCAAGCCCACTAACTCGGCCCGTTTAATATATTTATTTATGTTAATTTTTGTCAGCTACATGGGCCAAGCCCGACATTTCAGCTTTTTTATTTCTAGGCCATGGCCTTTTTACAGTGTTACAACCATTATATTTTTAAAGTTGGTCCCACTAGTCAGATGGGTCCACTTGTCAAATCTCCTATATTGGTCGCACATGTAAAAAATGTGAGAATTGTTTGGATTATTTTCATAAGTGGGTCCCACTGATCAGGTTTCCATTTCACACGTTTGCAAATCACATGAATAAGCAATATTTCAAACAGAATAGAACAAATGTAGTTCATCAAATAACACTAAATTAGTCTATTACAATATGTACATAGTCTATTACAACCCAGGTATGCCTACTATTACAATACTTTACAATCAAACAGAAGAAATCTTTGCTGAGTACAGCTACACACAGCTTCGAACCTGAAATTTCTTAGGCCTGGAACTCCTGAAAAAGAGTGAACACAAAGGCTACCAGCATTAGAGTAACCTTTTCATTCCTGGAGATTTTCAAAACTCTAGGTTTAGTGTAGAGACTATCGGAAAAGTATATATTTAACAAATTTTCACAGAAATGCAGATTTATGGACCAAATGTATGATAAAGCAACAGATTCAGACAACTTCAAAGAACTAGATATTTTAGAGACCCGTTATATCAGAACACTAGATGTTTGTGGTGCATATTTGGAGAACCTAGGCATACTCACAAAATCTTAAATCAATCCTAAATCAATGTTGCCTACAAGGAAAACTCATCAGACTCATGTTTTGAAAAGCAACGTGGGTGAAACTAAGTCAAAATAAGGGGCATAACAAATTCATGTCAACACAAATTAGCTTGTGATCCATAGCACATTATTTATTCTTTATAAAGTAGAATTTCCATAGATATCATTAACAGACACCAAATATAAAGTAACATGTATAGATTGCAACAACCTTTAGTTCACTTTATTTTACAGGTTGGGTCTAGTTTACTCAGTAGGACAAGCTGCATTTGTTAACTAAGAAGAGAATGACACTATGTTGCGAGATAACTGTTGTGTCGCTAACAATAACCATGTAAGAATGCTTTGTTGTATTAATACATGCACATCAAGTGAGAGTGGTGTTCTGTTCTTACCATAGCGGCACAAGTGAGATGATGCCTAATTCGCCCTTCTCTTCACAAGACTCGGCCAGCAGCACACATCCTCGAAGGAACCAGCGGCGCTGCTTGCTTCCTTGGCCCAGCTCCTTGCTACGGAGGACAGACAAGACTTGGATGCGGAGCTCCCTGCACACGGCATATTGTGTCACTGCTTGCAGCAATAGAAGGAACTCACATATCATAGAACTTGCACCCATTTAAAAAATGTAATAGGACCGATATATGTCTACGAAGCAATAGGTCAACTAGAGATTCATGTCTACAATTTGCTAAAGAAGAAAATAACAAGCCAGGATACATATTATATTTGTAAAAAGAACATGGTTTCAATTTGTTGTTTGCATATTACATTAGTAGTTCTATTGTAGCTGTACATACAAGGTTATACTAAGCATGCAAGTACAATCCAGCTATAAAGTGGATGCCACAAATAAGATGACTACTTAGATATCACTTTCTGCAACAACAAATGATTTTCATCGTGACACAACATATTAACAACAGTCGCTCACCACGGCATCAGCTCCTCTGCCCCTGGGTCCTCCGCCCAGCTCCTCTGCCCCCAGGTCCTCCGCTCAGATCCAGCAGTAGCACATCTCTAGTAGCAGCAAATCACCAGCAGCAGATCACGAGTCCTATGTATAGCAGCTTAACAATAGCAGATCAGCAACGGAATACAACAGCAGCAACAACGGATCAGCAGGAGTACGACAAGAGGAGGAGTACTTACAGCAGCAGATCACCGTCTCGCTCAGTAGCTTACTACATCTTGAACATGGTTCTCCCAGACCTCAACAATAGTCCACCTGTAGAAGATGAGATGATTGAAGATGCAGGAGATGAAGATTTTCAAGATGCATGTAAATTTACTCCATATCAGCAAGAGATCATTTCTATACTCTACTCCATATCGCCCGGAGAACAACAGCAGTACAAGTACTTTGAAAAGATCTTAGCATGACTGGGAGTATGATCAGTCAAATCGGACATCTATCATTCCTCCTGACTATGTGTGATGGACAGCTCTAGAAATTTCACTCGCACAAGCTAGCGCCACAGCCTGCACGGTAGACACACGATGGTGACCCCATGGTAAGAGAGACATGGACACACGATGGTGAACCCATGCAACGGACGCTAGCGGCACTACTTGCACAGTTCGCATAGAAATACTCCCAGAGTCTCCCATACATAGAATAAAAAAGTAATGCTAGCACAGTGTTGTTGCAAGTGTTTTGGCTTTAAAATTCAGTTTTACTTAAACATTAATTGTCATCTAAAATATACACAGATATATGGTTTGTCAACACTCTTTCTTGATAAACTTATCATAGCCTTTGGTATCGAACCAAAACTGCCAGCGGAATGACCAGCCGCGGGTAAACTAGGCATTCTGGAAGAGTTGTCGTTCACGGCGAGACGCTGGACTAAGGAAGGTTCTGGACCAGATGGGGTTCATGACTCACAGCACAGGAGCTGCACGCTTCTACCCGCTACGCTGTCCACATGAAATGGACCGCCAACCTGATCTGAAACCCTCATGAGCAAGTAGGTAACATTTGTGCTCCCAGTGCGTCTCTCTACCTACACGCCAGATTAGAACAACAACTCGAATTTGGTGCAGATTAGAGCAGATAGGTACTAGTGTTTGGAATTCACTAAAAAGAGTATGGTGGAGCGCTAGATTGGTAGCAATCATTACTAGATTTCCGCTAAGCAAACACAGATAGGTGCACAAATCTACTGAGTTACTGGACTAAACCCTATTAAAACCCCAAGTCTTAATTAGCCGCATAGTTTGCCTCAAATTTAATAACTCACGACGGATCTAAGAACCAAGTAAGTCATTCTCTTCCGAACGTGTTCGACGCTCTCCTGAAAATGCGGTGTAATTTCATCATAAATGGCTACATGAAGCAATAAGTTATACAATGATCGATTGTGTTTTCAAACAGTTCTTGTATAAAAACCAGAGCAAAAAATAAATAAATCACGTGACAACATGGTTGCATACACTCTAAAATCAGCACATCCTATCAAACATTGTTGCTCAGGAGGAGGCACATGGATACTGAATCCTCACCATTGGTACGGGAATGGTGATTTTGTGCAACCGGTAGTTCACGGAAGGCCCTGAAAGGGTACATGGCAGCGACCTGGGCCACCATGGATTGCTGCCTTGTCCTGAGCAGCCTCTGCAGAACCCCGAGCCACGCCCTCTCCATGGATTTTAAATCTTTGGCTTCCTGTGATCAATCAGGTGGAGATGGATGATATCGGACCAAACAATACCGAATGCATTCCAGTCTCGCGTGGAGAGGAAGAAACGGGCAGGTACCTGCACTTATCGGTGCGCGGTGGCGAGGGCCCTGGAGAGCGGCAACACCCGCTCGATCTGCGCCAGCATCTGCTCCTTGCGGCGCCAGACACCCTCGGCGGCCCTCCGCCTGGCGACCAGGAGCTCGTCCGTGCGCGCCCGCCGCTACTCGAGCCGGCGCCTCATCTCGTCCAGCGCCGCGCCCTGCTACAGCAACTCCCTCCTCGCCTGCCGGAGACCGGCATGTCAAAATCAAGTCCATGCCAAAAACGTGGGGCGACAAGCAGATAGCAAAGCGAACGAGAAGCAAATCATTTGCACCTCGAGCGCGGCCTTGAGGCAGTGTGCCAGGTCCGCGCGTGCCTTCGCCGTGGCGGCGAGCTTCGCGGCGAGGGCGCCGGCCTGCTGAAGGTGACCGCGGAGGTCCGGCCATTCTACCGAGGCTTCAGCGCCCGGATCTGGCTCGGGGCTCAGGCTCATCGCAGCGCGCGCGACGAACACCGATGCCGGCGGTCCGCGGTGGCGGCGCCCATGGAACGAGGCTGTGGCCGAGGCACCCATGGCACGAGGCCGTGGCCATGGCACTGATCTGAGAACGAACTCGCCTCAAATTTACTAACTCACGACAGGACACGGCCGAGCTTGGCCGCTGGAGGCAAGAGCGGAGCGTGGGGGTCACGTCGGTGTGATGGGCGCCGTCGATTCTCGCTGGAGGTCACTAGGATCGGGCGCTGTTGGTGGCAGCGGCGAGAGAGAGATGGGGATGAGGGAGGAGCGCGGGAGAGAGATGGGGATGAGGGAGGAGTGCGGGGCTGTGGGCCGGGTTTCATGGGGTGAGGCAGCGAGGGAGTTGTTTTGTTTTTTTAGACAAAGAGGGGGGTGAGGGAGAAAGGGCTACCATCGGATCCGGGAGCATCCGACGGTGTTTGAGGCACGATCCGCGTGACATGCCCATGGACCAATCAGAATCCAGTACAAGTTATGACCATCTAAATTAGTCGTAATCGACTAAAAAAATAAGGTGTTGAATCATATAAATAGTTTTATGATATGAGATATTAAAAAAACATTCTCATTGTGTCACCAAATGTGACCTAGTTTCTAGGAAAACTAACAAACTTGGAATTGGAATAAGACAAATATCTTTAAAAAAGTGTTATGAGAAATGAGTTTTTAGGAAAAAAATCATTCTCTATTTTCGGAGTGCCAAAAATATTTTTTTGTAAATAATCTACCAAATATTTGTTTCAAAATGGCACCACTCCATTTTCCAAAACTATAAGAGAGCATTTTATGTACAGTTGACCAAATCTGTACATGTAAAATGCTTTCGATCCACCTCTCATCAAAAACACAAATTATGTTTCAAAAAATAATCTACCTGAGCATTCTTTTGTTTTTCTTCTACTTTTTTCACATGAAAAATTCAAAAAAATGATCTCATATTGTGCACAAGGGTGCATCTTGGAATGACAAACAATGTTGCCTAAGGAAGTTTTCATTTTCTTTGGATGAAAAATTCATTTTCCATTTCTCGAGTGTCCAAAATGAGTTTTTTTGTGAAGGACATATCATATGTTTGTTGTAAAATTTGACCAAATTATTTTTCTAAAATATTAGGCCATATTTAATGTACAATTGAACAAATGGTTGGGTGTCAAAAGTTTTTATCCACCTCTCGTGAAAAAAGACAAATCTCCGTCAATTCAGGTCGAAGCGGGTCAAATTTGAACTGCAGCTGCCTTATAGTTGGCTCTTTATTTTTTTCCAAAAATCATCTCTATGTATATAAGTACCTATTTAATGAGAGAAACACCAAAAGTTTTCCATGATTCAACTACTAGCTAGGAACGGTAATGCCCGTCGTTTTGACCGCATTTTGAAATGAGCATGAAAAATTCAAAAAAAATCAAAAAGTTAGAAAACCTTTGTATTGTGTCATTATATGTGACCGAGTTACCAAGAAAAATAATAAAGTTGTAATACGACAATTATTTTAAAAAATGTTTTCAAAAATGAGCTATCATGTGTGAAGATTCATGGCTTTCAAGCCAAATGATCAATCTTATGGCCACATTCATGGCATAGTTTGTTCAAATGATCTTGTATCATGCACAAGGGTGCATCTTCGAATTGCAAACAATGTTGCCTAAGGAAGTTTTCATTTACTTTGGACGAAAATTTCATTTTTCATTTTTCGATTGCCGAAAATGAGTTTTTTTGTGAAGAACCTACCACATATTTGTTACAAAATTGGACCAAACCAATTTTATAAAATACTATGTCATATTTAATGTACAATTAACCAAATAGTTGCGTGTAGAAAGCTTTGATCCACTTCTTGTGAAAAAGACAAATTCCTGCCGATTCAGTAGGAAGCGGGTCAAGTTTGAACTAGAGATGCCTTATAGTTTGCTCTTTATTTTTTTTCCAAAAATCATTTTTAGGTACAAAAGTATCTATTTAATCAAAGAAACACAAAAAGTTTTCCAAGATTCAAACACTACCTAGGAACGGTCATGCGCGTCGTTTTGACCACATTTTGAAATGGGCATGAAAAATTCAAAAAAAATCAAAAAAATGGAAAACCTTCGCATTGTGTCATTATATGTGAGAAAGTTACCAGGTAAAATAATAAACTTGTAATACGGCAATTATTTAAAAAAAAGTGTTCTAAAAAATGAGCTATCAAGTGTGAAGATTCATGGCTTTCAAGCCAAATGATCAGTCTTATGGCCACATTCATGGCATAGTTTGTTCAAATGATCTCATATCATGCACAAGGGTGCATCTTGGAATTGCAAACAATGTTGCCTAAGGAAGTTTTCATTTTCTTTGGACGGAAAATTCATTTTCCATTTTTCGAGTGCCAAAAATGAGTTTTTTTGTGAAGGACCTACCATATATTTGTTGCAAAATTGGACCGAATCAATTTTCTGAAATATTAGGCCATATTTAATGTACAATTGACTAAATAGTTTGGTGTCAAAAGATTTGAGCCACCTATCGTGAAAAAGACAAATTTCCGTCGATTTAGTAGGAAGCGGGTCAAATTTGAACTGCAGCTACCTTATAGTTTGCTCATGATTTTTTCCAAAAATAATTTCTAGGTAATAAGTATCTATTTAATCAGAGATACATGGTTTGGTGGCGAGACATTAAGGTTTGGACGATGGACGATGGCCCCAACTCCAGAGCGCCCAAACTGGCATGCCAGCCGCGTGGTCACCGCGTGACCTTAGCATTGCCACGCGTTCTGGGTGGCCTAGGCATGTCTGATGGGTTGGGCACTCAAACAGTAGGTTCTAGGAAGAAGAATGCGACAGAAGAATCTCACGAGGAGACTGAACTAAGCTCAAACATGAATTAGCAGCCAAGTGTTTGATTAGCGGTGGGGGAAAGAACATGGCCAATGGGCGTGAGTTTTGGCTGATAATGATCATCTACTAAGGAGACTGTCTTGGAAAAATTTCAGCTCAAATGGAGGAGCCTAAGTGGCACTTGCTTTGCAAAGTACCACACTAGACCGAAATGTGAATGCTGAAGCTGGGCTCAAATAAATGAATGGATTGAGCTGAAATTTGGTGGAGAATAGTCATTTGGGCATAGGAAGGAACTGTAAAAATTAGATACCATTTGGACATGCCAAAGTGGTATTTACTTCACAATGCTCTTCTCTAGACAGAAAAGAGAAATTGATGCTGGGCCCACATAGATGATTGGATTGAGCTGCAATTTGGAGGAGGATGATAATATGGGCATATGATGGAACTTTACAAATTTCATACCATTTGGATAAATAAAAATGGTACTTCCTTCACAATGCTCTCCACTGAACAGAAAATTGGAAAAAAATATTAAGGAAAATTGGCTACATTAAAATCAGATTAAATTTGGTGTAGGGAAGTTCTAAGGGCTGGGTCATGTTCTCGTAAATGTCCATAAATTATAAAGCAATATAAAATATAGTTGCTTCACAAATTGAAAATATTACCAAAAACAAAGATTGGATGGTGAGCTCACATGGATTATTAGATGCGGATTAAATTTTGTGGAGAGCTATTATTTGGGCATATAGAATATGTGGCAAAAATTCAGATCATTAGGAGATGCCTAGCTAGTACTTACTTCACAAAGCTTCTAGCTGAATAGAAAGTTTGGAAATTTGCTGAGGAATATTTAATAGGCAAATGGATCTGAATTTTGTCATGAGGCAATGATTTGGATAGAAAAGAGTGCCCAAAAATTTTGAGGGCAATCAAAAAAAATATAAAGAGCACTTCACAAAGTGATGTTCTGAACAAAATAGGAAAATGAATATTCCTGAATTATTTTTGAACTAGGCAAGGAAGGGTTTTGACATATTTGATGAAGATAGGATCCAAAGAATTTATGAGATTTGTTTGGGAATTTTGGGAATGACAGAAATGTAGGTTCCTTCACAACCTTTGGCAAAAATTGACACATGGACATGACACATAGGCAAAACTGATGAGGTGGCGCCTAGTCATAGCAATGCACCACAATTTACAAGGCTATGACCATCTATATTGGTCGTGATCAGCTAGAAATAAGGCAACAGACCAGTGTTGTCTGCTTTACGACCATTTCGTTAAGGAAATTACAACCTTTCTGACCAAATTGGTCGTTATGGTTTAGCGTTTGGAGCCCCCCGAATAGCTTACGACCAATTGGTCTCAAATGGTCGTAGATTTACGACCATTTCTTCCAGGGTCACTGCCAGAAGGTCACAAGTTGACATATTTCTTGTAGTGTAAGCTAATATCAAATAGCCTCTTCTCACCGGCTAGTTTGAAATCAAAGTTGAGTTCTTTAATTGCCCAAAATGCTTTATGTTCTAATTCTAGAGGCGAATGACAAGCTTTTCCATATACCATTTTGTATGGAGACATACCCATAGGATTTTTATAAGCTGTTCTATAGGCCCAAAGTGCATCATCTAGTTTCTTAGACCAATTCTTTCGAGACCTATTGACATTTTTTCTAATATCAATTTTATTTATCTATTGCTATGTTCAACTTGACCACTAGATTCAGGATGATAGGGTGATGCAATTCTATGGTTAACATCATATTTAGCAAGTATCTTAGGAAAGCACCATGAATAAAGTGTGAACCACCATCAGTCATTAAGTATCTAGGGAATCCAAACCTCGGGAAGATAAGTTCTTTAAGCATTTTAATGGAGGTGTGGTGATCAGCACTACTAGTTGGAATAGCTTCTACCCACTTAGTGACATAATCAACAGCAACCAAAATATGAGTGTACCCCTTAGAGGAAGGAAAAGGTCCCATATAATCAAAACCCCAAAGGTCAAATGGCTCAACAACAAGTGAATAATTCATAGGCATTTCCTGACGCTTACCGATAGTACCAATTATTTGACTTTCATCACAAGACAAGACAAACTTACGGGCATCCTTGAAGAGAGTAGGCCAATAAAAACCAGATTACAATACCTTGTGAGCAGATCTATGTCCCGCATGATGTCCTCCATAAGCTTCAGAATGACATTTCCATAGGATTTGTTCCTGTTCATGCTCAGGTACACAACGTCTAACAATACCATCTACTCCTTCTTTATAGAGATGTGGGTCATCCCAAAAGTAATGTCTTAAATCATAGAAGAATTTTTTTCTTTTGTTGGTATGTGAAGCTAGGTGGTATATATTTAGCAACAATGTAGTTAGCATAATAAACATACCAAGGGGTGTTTTGAGAAACACTTATTGCAGCTAACTGTTCGTCAAGAAAACTATCATCAATAGGAAGTGGGTCATCAAGAATATTTTCTAACCTAGACAAGTTATCAGCTATGGGGTTCTCAGCTCCCTTCCTATCAACGATATGTAAGTCAAATTCTTGAAGCAAGAGAACCCACCTAATAAGTCTAGGTTTAGCATCTTTCTTTTCCATAAGATATTTTATAGCAGCATGATCGGTGTGAACAATAACTTTGGAGTCAACAATATCGGATCTAGATTTATCACAGGCAAACGCAACTACTAAAAATTCTTTTTCAGTAGTAGCATAATTTCGTTGAGCACTGTCCAGAGTTTTGCTAGCATAATGGATAACATTCAATTTATTATCAACTCTCTATCCTAGAACAACACAAACAGCATAATCACTAGCATCACACATAATTTCAAAAGGTAAGTTCCAGTCAGGTGGTTGTACGATAGAGGCAGAGGTTATGGCTTTTTTGAGTGTTTCAAAGGCTTCCACACAATCATCATCAAAAACAAAAAGAATATCCTTTTGCAAAACATTAGTAAGAGGCCTAGAAATTTTAGAGAAGTCTTTAATGAACCTCCTATAGAAACCAGCATGACCAAGAAAACTTTGAATACCTTTAATATCTTCAGGACATGGCATTTTCTCAATTGCATCAACTTTAGCTTTATCCACCTCAATACCTCGTTCAGATATTTTATGCCCCAAGACAATGCCTTCATTAACCATAAAGTGGCACTTCTCCCAATTCAAGACAAGATTAGTTTGTTCACATCTCTTTAAAACTCGATCAAGGTTGCTTAAGCAATCATCAAAAGACGTCCCGTAAACGGAAAAATCATCCATGAAAACCTCCACAATCTTTTCACAAAAGTCAGAGAATATAGTAGTCATACATCTTTGAAAGGTAGTAGGTGCATTGCATAAACCAAAAGGCATACGTCTATAAGCATAGGTTCCAAAAGGGCAAGTAAAGGTCGTTTTCTCTTGATCAGATTGTGACACGGGTATTTGAGAGAAACCAGAATATCCATCTAGAAAACAAAAGTGTGTGTGCTTAGATAATCTTTCTAGCATTTGATCAATGAAAGGCAGAGGGTAATGATCTTTTCTAGTAGCTTTATTTAACTTTCTAAAATCAATTACCATTCTATAGCGAGTGCAATTCTTTGTGGAATGAGTTCATTCTTATCATTAGGAACAATGGTTATACCTCCTTTCTTAGGGACACAATGAACGGGACTCACCCATCTACTATCAGCAATGGGATAGATTATACCTGCTTCCAGAAGCTTTAATATTTCAGTTCTTACCACTTCTTTCATCTTAGGATTCAATCGCCGTTGGTGATCAACGACGGTTTTAGCATCATGTTCCATATCAATCTTGTGCTGACATAGTGTGGGACTAATGCCCTTAAGATCATCAAGAGTATATCCAATAGCAGCCCGGTGGTTCCTTAGAACTTGTAATAATCTTTCTTCTTCATGTTATGAAAGGTTTGCACTAATGATAACATGATATATCTTTTTCTCATCAAGATAAGCATACTTCAAAGTGTTAGGCAATTTCTTTAATTCAAAGACAGGATCACCTTTAGGTGGAGGAGGACCTCCAAGAGTTTCAACAGGAAAATTGTGTTTCAGGAGAGGTTGTTGTTCAAAGAAAATTTGATCTATTTCATTTCTTTCACCCAAGTGCATATCATTTTCATGGTCAAGCAAATATTGTTCTAATGGATCAGTAGGAGGCATGGCAATAGAACCAAGACCAATTATTTCATCCTTACTAGATAATGCTCTATCACGAGGTTGTGTACTAAACTTGGAAAAATTAAACTCATGAGACACACCACCAAAACTGACACCGAGAGTTTGTTTTTCACAATCTACCTTAGCGTTGACGGTACTCAAGAAAGGTCTACCAAAGATAATGGGACGAAAGTCATCGTGTGGGGATCCAAGAACTAGAAAATCAGTAGGGTATTTTACTTTCCCACACAAGACTTCAACATCTCTAACAATCCCATGATGGTGTCTCTATTAGCAAGTTTAATAGTAACATCAATATCTTCTATTTCAGCAGGTGCTATTTCATTCATAATTTCTTGGTATAAGGTAAAAGGGATATCACTCACACTATCACCTAAAACACATAAACCATGATAGAAATGATCTCCTATTTTGTGTGAGACAACAGGCATGCCGTCTATGGGTCTATGTTTATCTTTTTCATTAGGTTTGGCGATTCTAACAGCTTCATCACAAAAGTAGATAACATGCCCATCAATATTTTCTACCAAGAGATCCTTAACCATAGCTACACTAGGTTCTACTTTGATTTGCTCAGGGGGCTTAGGTGCTCTCATTTTACTCTTACGAACCACAGTTGATACCTTAGCATGTTCCTTTATCATAACAGGGAAAGGTGGTTTATCAATATAAGCGGTAGGCACAACTGGATCAACATTGTAAATGATGGTTTCATCTTTAGCTATGACCGGTTATTTAATTTCTTTTTTAATAGGGGGATGATATTTAAACCACTTCTCCTTAGAGAGATCAATGTGAGTAGCAAATGCTTCATAGAAAGAGGCTACTACCTCGAAGTCAAGTCCATATTTAGTGCTAAACTTATGAAAAGTATCGGTATTCATAAAAGATTTAACACAATTAAACTCAATCTTTATACCCGACTCATTACCTTCATCGAGTTCGCAATCTTCAGAGTTGCATTTAATTCTTTCTAAGTGATCCCACTTGAATTCATTAGTCTTCTTCATATAAGAACCAGCAGAAGAAGTATCGAGCATGGATTGATCATTATGAGAAAGCCGAGCACAAAAATTCTGAATAATAACTTCTCTCGGAATGTCATGATTGGGGCATGAATATAACTTTGACTTAAGCCTCCCCCAAGCTAGTGCGATGCTTTCTCCTTCACGAGGCCAAAAATTATATATATAATTCCGATCACGATGAACTAGATGCATGGGATAATACTTTTGGTGGAATTCCAATTGCAAACGATTCCAGTTCCACGATCCAAGATCATCACATAGCCTATACCATGTCAATGGTTTTCCCTTCAAAGATAAAGGGAAAAACTTCTTATTAGCGTCATCTCCGGGTAAACCTGCAAGCTTAAATAATCCACAAATTCCGTTCACATATAATAGGTGCATATCAGGATGTTCAGTTCCATCTCCTGCATAAGGTTTAGCAAGCAGTTGTTCTACCATACCCAAAGGAATTTCATAACCAATATTTTCAGTAGGTGCAGTGGGTTGAGGGGCAAGTAATTGTGGTTCTGATCGAGGTGAAGATACCCCAAACAAACCCTTCAAAGGATTGTTTTCCATAGTAGCAAGTAACATTAAATTTCAGCACGTAGTATTAGTTTTTCCTTACCGATTTCCACTTACCAAGAGTGCTTCACTCCCCGGCAACGGCGCCAGAAAAGAGTCTTGATGACCCACAAGTATAGGGGATTAATCATAGTCCCTTCGATAAATAAGAGTGTCAAACCCAACGAGGAGCAGAAGGAAATGACAAGCGGTTTTCAGCAGGTAATTTCTGCAAGCATTGAAATTGTAGGTAACAGATAGTTTGATAATAAGATAATTTGTAACGAGCAAGTAACGGTAATGGTAAATAAAGTGCAGCAATGTAGCCCAATCCTTTTGTGGCAAAGGACATGCCAGAACAGTCTCTAGTAATAGGCAAAGTGTTCTTGAGGGTACACGGGAATTTAATCTAGTCACCTTTATCATGTTGGTTTGATTTGTGTTCGCTACTTTGATAATTTGATATGAGGGTGGACCGGTGCTTGGGTTCTGTTCTTACTTGAACAACCTCCCACTTTTGATTAACCCCCTCGAAAGCATCCGCAACTACGAGAAAATTATTAAGATAAAATCTAACCATAGCATTAAACGTTTGGATCCAAATCAGCCCCTTACGAAGTAGCGCCTAAACTAGGGTTTAAGCTTATGTCAGTCTAGCAACCCATCATCTAATAACTACTCCACAATGCATTCCCTTAGGCCCAAGAATGGTGAAGTGTCATGTAGTCGACGTTCACATGACACCACTAAGGGAATCACAACATACATATCATTGAAATATCGAAAACATATCAAATCCACATGATTACTTGCAACATGACTTCTCCCGTGACCTCAAGAACAAAGTTAACTACTCACAAATAATAATCATGCTCAAGATCAGAGGGGTATTGAATAGCATAATGGATCTGAACATATAATCTTCCACCAAATAAACCATATAGTAATCAACTACAAGATGTAATCAACACTACTACTCACCCTCAGGTACCAATCTGAGGTTCCGGTACAAAGATTGAACACAAGAGATGAACTAGGGTTTAAGATGAGATGGTGTTGTTGAAGATGTTGATGAAGATTGTCCTCCCAAAGATGAGAGGGGTGTTGGTGACGACGATTGCTTCGATTTCCCCCTCCGGGAGGGAAGTTCCCCCGGCGGAATCGCTCCGTCGGAGGGCAAAAGTGCTCCTGCCCAAGTTCTGCCTCGAGACGGAGGCGCTCCATCCCGAAAGTCCTCCCCTTATTTTTTCTAGGTCAAAAGAGATTATATACCAGAAGATGGGCACCGGAGGTGGGCCGAGGCGGGCAGAACCCACCAGGGCGCGCCTGGGGGGGCCTGGCGCGGCCTGGTGTCTTGTGCCCACCAGTGTGGCCCCCTCCGGTAGTTCTTTGCTCCATTATTTTTTATTAATTCCAAAAATAATCTCCTGAAGTTTCAGCTCCATTTGAGATGTGCAGAATAGGTATCTCTGATGTGCTTTTTTCAGGTCCAGAATTCCAGCTGCCGGTATTCTCCCTCTTTGTGTAAACCTTGCATATTATGAGAGAAAAGGCATTAGAATCACTCCCTAAAGCATTATTATTCAACAAAACATAATAAATAACAGTAGGAAATCTTGATGCAAAATGGACGTATCAGCGGTCGATGGTTGGAGTAATAGTAATAGTTGCAAGCAGGAGTCGACCTATTTGCTTATGGACGTGATGCCTATATACACATGATCATTGCCATGAATATCGAATAACTATCAGCTTTTCAATCAATTTCCCAACAGTAATTTGTTTACCCACCGTATGCTTACTATATGAGAGATGCCACTAGAGAACACTACGGTCCCCGTGTCTATCCTCTTATAAATTTACAAACACATTCAATACCTTGTTGCCCTTTTATTTGTTTTATTTTATTTTCCGATTTACAATTATCTATTATCATCTACACATCTCATTTACTTGCAAATAACGAGACCAAGGGGATTGACAACCCTCTTGCCGCGTTGGGTGCAAGTGTGTGCTCTTTTGTGTGCAGCCGCTGAAGACGGTTGATGACCGATATTCCTATTGGTTCGATAAACCTTGGTTCTTAACTGAGGCAAATACTTACCCGCATTGTGCTGCATCACCCATTCCTCTTCGCGGAAAACCCAACGCAGATCACAAGCATCACGAATCCATGGACATATGCACTCTCACCTCCTTATTCTTTGTTAGCCTCTCTGGTACCATGCATTTCCCATTCTCACCTCGAGGATCGATGCGAACTTCGCCGGTGCATCCAATCCCTGCGGCATGATACGCTCTGTTGCATGATGACCCACAAGTATAGGGGATCAATCATAGTCCTTTCGATAAGTAAGAGTATCGAACCCAATGAGGAGCAGAAGGAAATGACAAGTGGTTTTCAGCAAGGTAATTTCTGCAAGCACTGAAATTGTAGGTAACAGATAGTTTGATAGCAAGATAATTGGTAATGAGCAAGTAACAGTAACGGTAAATAAGGTGCAGCAAGGTAGCCCAATCCTTTTGAGGCAAAGGACAGGCCAGAACAATCTCTAGTAATAGGCAAAGTGTTCTTGAGGGTACACGGGAATTTCAACTAGTCACTTTTATCATGTTGGTTTGATTCGTGTTCGCTACTTTGATAATTTGATATGTGGGTGGACCGGTGCTTGGGTGCTGTTCTTACTTGAACAACCTCCCACTTATGATTAACCCCCTCGCAAGCATCCGCAACTACGAGAATAGTATTAATATAAAATCTAACCATAGCATTAAACGGTTGGATCCAAATCAGCCCCTTACGAAGTAGCGCATAAACTAGGGTTTAAGCTTCTGTCACTCTAGCAATCCATCATCTAATAACTACTCCACAATGCATTCCCTTAGGCCCATGAATGGTGAAGTGTCATGTAGTAGACGTTCACATGACACCACTAAGGGAATCACAACATACATATCATCAAAATATCGAACACATATCAAATTCACATGATTACTTGCAACATGACTTCTCCCGTGACCTCAAGAACAAAGGTAACTACTCCCAAATAATAATGATGCTCAAGATCAAAGGGGTATTAAATAGCATAATGGATCTGAACATATAATCTTCCACCAAATAAACCATATACTAATCAACTACGCAAGGTAATCAACACTACTAGTCACCCACACGTACCAATCTAAGGTTCCGGTACAAAGATTGAACACAAGAGATGGACTAGGGTTTGAGAGGAGATGGTTCTGTTGAAGATGTTGATGAAGATTGCCCTCCCAAAGATGACAGGGCTGTTGGTGATGACGGTGGCTTCGATTTCCTCCTCCGGGAGGGAAGTTCCCCCGGCGAAACCTCTCCGCCAGAGGGCAAAAGTGCTCCTGCCCAAGTTCCGCCTCGAGGCGGCGGCGCTTTGTCTCGAAAGTCCTCCTCTGATTTTTTTCTAGGTCAAATGTGACTATATACCAGAAGATGGGCTCCGGAGGTGGGCCGAGGTGGCCACGATACACCAGGGCACGCCCAGGGTGGTCTGGCGCGCCCTGGTGGGTTGTGCCCACCTGGCTGACCCCTCTGGTGGTTTTCTGCTCCAGTATTTTTTATTAAATACAAAAATAATCTCCTTAAAATTTCAGCTTCATTGGAGTTGTGTATGATAGGTATCTCTGATGTGCTTTTCTTAGGTCCAGAATTCCAGCTGCCGGTATTCTCCCTCTTTGTGTAAACCTTGCATATTATGAGAGAAAAGGCATTAGAATCACTCCCTAAAGCATTATTATTCAGCAAAGCATAGTAAATAACAGTAGGAAATCATGATACAAAATGGACGTATCAACTCCCCCAAGCTTAGACCTCGCTTGTCCTCAAGCGAAAGCCGATATTGAAAAGCATGTCCACGTGGTTTGAGAGAGAGGTGTCGATAAAAACAAAATACGGACATAGAAGCATCATGCTTATTATTATTACAGCAACAAACTCTAACATAAAATTTATTCAATACATTTTTATCATATAGCTTCTCATGAACAAGTAATAATTCATCACAACATAGAAGTATGAAGCATAAACCTTATTGAAAACCAACAAACTATGTTCTCAGTCAACTTTGGAACTACAATTCATCATATTTTCAGGAAGGGTCTCATGTCGGAGCCTTTTAGCAAGTCCACATACTCAACCATCATTTATTCTTCTATGATTGCTAACACTCACGGCATACCCATGAACAAAAAGTTTCAACCGGACACATAGGAAGATAGGGGCTTATAGTTTCGCCTCCCAACATATTCACCTCAAGGGTGATGTCAACAATAATAACTCATGCCCACTCATATCCAACTGGATATATGTGCCTAGATATTTCCTCACCACATGATTCTTGGAAAAAGAAAAATTAAAAAGGAATAGGGAAGAATACTTTGACTCTTGCATATAAGTAAATACATGAAAATAAAAGATAGGCCCTTCACAGAGGGAAGCAGAGGTTGTCATGCGCTTATTGGTTTGTATGCCCAATCCCTTAATGTAAAAGAACATCATGCTATATTGCCCCCTATGATAGCAACCTTTATTATCCAGTCCGTCGCTTTTATTACTTTGCCATCATAAGTTCGTATAGCGCTCAATTTTCTCTCACACTAATTGATCAAAACACTTTTATAAGCAATTTTTATTGCCTTATTGCACCGATAACAACTTACATGAAGGATCTTTCTCAATCCATAGGTAGGCATGGTGGACACTCAAAGAATGAATCTAGGTTTGGGTTTTTGGATGCACAAGTAGTATCTCTACTTAGTGCGGAATTTTGGCTAGCAAAGATATTGAGCAAGCACCACATGTTGAAGGATCTATGACAATATAACTTCTATGTGGATATGAACAAGCATAAATCATTACGTTGTCTTCCTTGTCCAACGTCAACAATTTTGACATATAATATTTGATGGGGGCTCACAATCATAAAAGATGTCCAAGATAGTGTATTTGCATGTGAAACTTCTCTTCCCTTATTAATTCTTTCATGAATTGCATCATTGACCAATGCTATGTTTGTCAATCTCCAATAAATTTTACTACTTATACTTTTCCTTATGTGATGTCATTACTCACCATAAGATTATCATATGATTCTTTTCATTTTTTTTCCTTTTTCTTTATTTTGATTGCAACAAGAAAGTAGAGAGGCAAAAACTCAAACTAAACTTTATTATATAACTCTCACTCGATTACATAGATAGATAGGCCATGAAACTAACACACGAAAATAGATCATGCTAAACTTTTATTCAACTAAAGCAAAGGGAAACTAAAGATCGAACTAAAATAGGTAAAGTTGAATAAAAGTGGTGGTGATACGATACCGGGGCACCTCCCCCAAGCTTGGATCAAACCAAGGGGAGTGCCCATACCCGTGTGCTC
This sequence comes from Elymus sibiricus, assembly GCA_039707655.1. Classification (NCBI taxonomy): domain Eukaryota; kingdom Viridiplantae; phylum Streptophyta; class Magnoliopsida; order Poales; family Poaceae; genus Elymus; species Elymus sibiricus. The sequence continues at coordinate 63,187,024 of CM077665.1, forward strand.
AAGTCTCCTTTGGTGGTGGTGATGAAGAACGTGGCGGTGATGTGGTGTCACACTTCAACTCAAAAGATGCTCCAATTTGCGGATGACCCTCCTAAGGTTATTGATGTGCTCTTCTAGCAAAATATTTTCACGGATGAGAAATTTATTCTGAACACGGACCGCTTTGAAAGCTCTAAAGGCTTCGATTTCAATAGGGGTGAGATGACTATAATAAGGTTGAAGGATATCTTCTTCTTCTCCCTCCTTTGTTGGCATGGACTGATCTCCTTCAGGGAACTGATCCACCATAGCCGCATTGCCCTTCTCTTCCTTGTTGGCTTATTCCGGCTCCTCCCTCTTCAGCTCTATCTTCATTAGCCAGGCATCTTCTTCCACACTGTTAGAAGAGGGGGACGGCATGATGCCTGACTTGACATATCTGATAGGAAAACAGCAAGAAACAAGAACAGAGGATTTTTCTGTGATGCGGTCGTCAAAACAGTTGGGGGTATATATAGAGAATTTTTATTCTTGGGAAACAAGGATATGGAAGGAAAACAGAGTCGGGAAGGCATCTGAGGTGGGCACAACCCACCAGGGCGCGCCGTGGTGTATCGTGCTCACCTCGATCACCTTCCGGTTTATTTCTTTATTTCCAAAATTTTCTAATATTCCAAAACTGACAAAAAATATTTTTGCGGATTCTTCGGAGTCTGATTACTTACCGTATCACGTACCTCCTATTTTTCAGAATTCTGGAGTGTTCCGGAAGGTTTCTTTTATGTGTTCCTCTGGTGTCATGGTTTGGATAACATTGCTTTCAACGTTAATAGGCGTACCTGAGATATAATGCTTAATTCTTTGTCCATTGACCACCTTCGGGTTAGTACCTTCAGCGCTATTAATCTTCATAGCTCCAGAACGATAAACCTCTTCGATAATATATGGTCCTTCCCATTTGGAGAGAAGCTTTCCTGCAAAAAATCTTAAACGAGACTTGAACAAAAGAACATAGTCTCCTATTTTGAATTCCCGCTTTTGGATTTTTTTTGTCATGCCATCTTTTTACTTTTTATTTGAATAGCTTGGCATTTTCATAGGCTTGGGTTCTCCATTCATCTAGTGAGCTAATGTCAAATAGCCTCTTCTCACCGGCAAGTTTGAAATCATAGTTAGGTTCTTTAATTGCCCAAAATGCTTTGTGTTCTAATTCTAGAGGCAAACGACAAGCTTTTCCATACACCATTTTGTATGGAGACATACCCATAGGATTTTTATAAGCTGTTCTATAGGCCCAAAGTGCATCATCTAATTTCTTAGACCAATTCTTATGAGACCTATTGACAATTTTTTGTAATATTAATTTTATTTTTCTATTGCTAAGTTTAACTTGACCACTAGATTGAGGATGTTAGGGTGATGCAATTCTATGGTTAACATCATATTTAGCAAGCATCTTACGGAAAGCACCATGGATAAAGTGTGAACCACCATCGGTCATTAAATATCTAGGGACTCCAAACCTCGGGAAGATAACCTCTTTAAGCATTTTAATGGAGGTGTGGTGATCAGCACAACTAGTTGGAATAGCTTCTATCCACTTAGTGACATAATCAAAATCAACCAGAATATGAGTGTACCCATTGGAGGAAGGAAAAGGTCCCATATAATCAAAACCCCAAACGTCAAATGGTTCAACAACAAGTGAATAATCCATAGGCATTTCCTGACGCTTACCGATATTACCAATTATTTCACATTCATCACAAGACAAGACAAACTTACAGGAATCCGTGAAGAGAGTAGGCCAATAAAAACCAGATTGCAATACCTTGTGAGCAGTTGTATCTCCCGCATGATGTCCTCCATAAGCTTCGGAATGACATTTTCGTAGGATTTATTCCTGTTCATGCTTAGGTACACAACGTCTAATAATACCATCTACTCCTTCTTTATAAAGATGTGGGTCATCCCAAAAGTAATGTCTCAAGTCATAGAATTTTTTCTCTTTTGTTGGTATGTGAAGCTAGGTGGTATATATTTAGCGACAATGTAGTTAGCATAATCAGCACACCACGGTGTGTTTTGAGAAACATTTATTGCAGCTAACTGTTCGTTAGGGAAACTATCATCAATAGGTAGTGGGTCATTAAGAATATTTTCTAACCTAGACTAGTTATCAGCTACGGGGTTCTCAGCTCCCTTCCTATCAACGATGTGTAAGTCAAATTCTTGAAGCAAGAGAACCCACCTAATGAGTCTAGGTTTAGCATCTTTCTTTTCCATAAGGTACTTTATAGCAGCATGATCGGTGTGAACAATAACTTTGGAATATACAATATAGGATCTGAATTTATCAAAAGCAAACACAACTGCTAAAAATTCTTTTTTAGTGGTTGCATAATTTTGTTGGGCACTGTCTAGAGTTTTACTAGTATAATGGATAACATTCAATTTCTTATCAACTCTCTATCCTAGAACAACACAAACAGCATAATTACTAGCATCACACATAATTTCAAAAGGCAAGTTCCAGTCAGGTGGTTGTACGATAGGGGCAGAGGTTAAGGCTTTCTTGAGTGTTTCAAAGGCTTCCATACAATCATCATAAAAAACAAAAGGAATATCCTTTTGCAATTGATTAGTAAGAGGCCTAGAAATTTTAGAGAAGTCTTTAATGAACCTCCTATAAAAAACAACATGGCCAAGGAAACTTCGAATACCTTTAATATCTTTGGGACATGGCATTTTGTCAATTGCATTAACTTTAGATTTCTCCACCTCAATACCTCGTTCAGATATTTTATGCCCCAAGACAATGCCTTCATTAACCATAAAGTGGCACTTCTCCCAATTGAACATGAGATTAGTTTGTTCACATCTCTGCAAAACTCGATCAGGGTTGCTTAAGCAATCATCAAAAGAAGTTCCCTAAACGAAAAAATCATCCATGAAAACCTCCACAATCTTTTCACAAAAATCAGAGAATATAACAGTCATACATCTTTGAAAGGTAGCAGGTGCATTGCATAAACCAAAAGGCATACGTCTATAAGCATAGGTTCCAAAAGGGCAAGTAAAGGTAGTTTTCTCTTTTTATCGGATTGTGACACAGGTATTTGAGAGAAACCAGAATATCCATCTAGGAAACAATAGTGTGTGTGCTTAGATAGTCTTTCTAGCATTTGATCAATGAAAGGTAGAGGGTAATGATCTTTTATAGTAGCTTTATTTAATTTTCTAAAATCAATTACCATTCTATAGCCAGTGACAATTCTTTGTGGAATGAGTTCACTCTTATCATTGGGAACAACGGTAATACTTCCTTTCTTAGGGACACAATGAACGGGACTTACCCATCTACTATCAGCTATGGGATAGATTATACCTGCTTCCAGAAGCTTTAATATTTCAGTTCTTACCACTTCCTTCATCTTAGGATTCAACCGCCGTTGGTGATCAACAATGGGTTTAGCATCAGGTTCCATATTAATCTTGTGCTGACATAGAGTGGGACTAATGCCCTTAAGATCATTAACAGTATATCCAATAGCAGCCCGGTGCTTCCTCAGAACTTTCAATAATCTCTCTTCTTCATGTTCTGAAAGGTTAGCACTAATAATAACAGGATATATCCTTTTCTCATCAAGATAAGCATACTTGAGAGTGTCAGCCAATTTTTCAATTCAAACACAGGATCACCTTTAGGTGGAGGAGGACCTCCAAGAGTTTCAATAGGCAAATTGTGTTTCAGGAGAGGTTGTTGTTCAAAGAAAATTTTATCTATTTCATTTCTTTCACGCAAATGCATATCATTTTTATGGTCAAGCAAATACTGTTCCAATGGATCAGTGGGAGGCACAGCAATAGAAGCAAGACCAATTATTTCATCCTTACTAGAGAACGTTTTATCACGGGGTTGTTGACTAAACTTTGAAAAATTAAACTCACGAGACACATTACCAAAACAGACACCGACAGTTTGTTTTTCACAATCTATCTTAGCATTGACGGTGCCCAAGAAAGGTCTACCAAAGATAATGGGACAAAAGTCATCGTGTGGGGATCCAAGAACCAGAAAATCAGTAGGGTATTTTACTTTCCCACACAAGGCTTCAACATCTCTAACAATCCCAAGTGGTGTGATAGTGTCTCTATTAGCAAGTTTAATAGTAACATCAATGTCTTCTATTTCAGCAGGTGCTATTTCATCCATAATTTCTTGGTATAGAGTAAAAGGGATAGCACTCACACTAGCATCCAAATCACATAAACCATGATAGAAATGATCTCCTATTTTGACTGAGATAACATGCATGCCTTCTATGGGTCTATGTTTATCTTTTTCATCGGGTTTAGCAATTCTAGCAGCTTCATCAAAGAAGTAGATAACATGCCCATCAATATTTTCTACCAAGATATCTTTAACCATAGCAATACTAGGTTCTACTTTAATTTGTTAAGGGGGTTTAGGTGCTCTTATATTACTCTTACGAACCATAGTTGATACCTTAGCATGTTCCTTTATCCTAACAGGGAAAGGTGGTTTTTCAATATAAGCGGTTGGCACAACTAGATCAACATTGTAAAAGATGGTTTCTTCTTTAGCTATGACCGGTTCTTTAATTTGTTCTTCAATATGGGGATGATATTTAAACCACTTCTCCATAGGGAGGTCAACATGAGTAGCAAATGATTCGCAGAAAGAGGCTACTATCTGAGATTCAAGTCCATATTTAGTGCTAAACTTGTGAAAAGTATCGGTATTCATAAAAGATTTAACAAAATCAAACTCAAGCTTTATACCTGACTCATTACCTTCATCGAGTTCCCAATCTTCAGAGTTGCGTTTAATTCTTTCTAAGAGATCCCACTTGAATTCAATAGACTTCTTCATATAAGAACCAGCACAAGAAGTATCGAGCATGGATTGATCATTATGAGAAAGCCAAGCATAAAAATTCTGAATGATAACTTCTCTTGGAATGTCATGATTGGGGCATGAATATAACATTGACTTAAGCCTCCCCCAAGCTAGAGCGACGCTTTCTCCTTCACGAGGCCAAAAATTATATATATAATTCCGATCACGATGAACTAGATGCATGGGATAAAACTTTTGATGGAATTCCAATTGCAAACGATTCCAGTTCCACGATCCAAGATCATCGCATAGCCTATACCATGTCAATGCTTTTCCCTTAAAAGATAAAGGGAAAACCTTCTTATTAACTTCATCTCCGGGTAAACCTGCAAGCTTAAATAATCCACAAATTTCGTTCACATATAAGAGGTGCATATCAGGATGTTCAGTTCCATCTCCTGCATAGGGTTTAGCAAGCAGTTGTTTTACCATACCCGAAGGAATTTCATAACAAATATTTTCAATAGGTGCAGTAGTTTGAGGGGCAACTAATTGTGGTTCCGGTCGAGGTGAAGATAACCCAAACAAACCCCTCAAAGGATAGTTTTCCATAGTAGCAAGTAGCAATAAATTTCAGCACGTAGTATAAGTTTTTCCTTACCGATTTCCAGTTACCAAGAGCGCTTCACTCCCCGGCAACGGTGCCAGAAAAGAGTCTTGATGACCCACAAGTATAGGGGATCAATCATAGTCCTTTCGATAATAAGAGTGTTGAACCCAACGAGGAGCAGAAGGAAATGACAAGCAGTTTTCAGCAAGGTAATTTCTGCAAGCACTGAAATTATAGGTAACAGATAGTTTGATAGCAAGATAATTGGTAACGAGCAAGTAATGGTAATGGGAAATGAGGTGCAGCAAGGTAGCCCAATCCTTTTGAGGCAAATGACAGGCCAGAACAATCTCTAGTAATAGGCAAAGTGTTCTTGAGGGTACACGGGAATTTCATCTAGTCACTTTTATCATGTTGGTTTGATTCGTGTTCGCTACTTTGATAATTTGATATGTGGGTGAAAAGGTGCTTGGGTGCTATTCTTACTTGAACAACCTCCCACTTATGATTAACCCCCTCGCAAGCATCCGCAACTACGAGAAAAGTATTAAGATAAAATCTAACCATAGCATTAAACGTTTGGATCCAAATCCGCCCCTTACGAAGTAGCGCATAAACTAGGGTTTAAGCTTCTGTCACTCTAGCAACCCGTCATCTAATAACTATTCCACAATGCATTCCCTTAGGCCCATGAATGGTGAAGTGTCATGTAGTCGACGTTCACATGACACCACTAAGGGAATCACAACATACATATCATCAAAATATCAAACACATATCAAATTCACATGATTACTTGCAACATGACTTCTCCCGTGACCTTAAGAACAAAAGTAACTACTTGCAAATAATAATCATGCTCAAGATCAGAGGGGTATTAAATAGCATAATGGATCTGAACATATAATCTTCCACCAAATAAACCATATAGTAATCAACTACAAGATGTAATCAACACTACTAGTCACCCTCAGGTACGAATCTGAGGTTCCGGTACAAAGATTGAACACAAGAGATGAACTAGGGTTTGAGAGGAGATGGTGTTTGTTGGGGATATTTCCCACGACCAAGACCCGACTCATAAGGATAAGCCACCCTAAGGCTTAAGTCATTTCTGGGTTTAAGTCGCACAGACGTTAAGTTATCTCTGGGCTTAAGCAGCCCTATTAAGTCATCTCAGATTGTAAGCCGGCAGATTGTGACCCGGCAGATTGTAAGCCGGCAAATTGTGACCCGGCAGATTGTAAGCCGGTAGACAGTTATGACTCGGCAGGCAGTTATGTCCCGGAGATGAGTCCCGGAGATGAGTCCCTGAAGATGAGTCTTAAAGATAAACCCGGTTGTAAGCCACCCATCTCTAATCCGCCCGGCTGTAAGCCGCCCGGTTGTAAGCCGCCCGTCTGGAGATAAGAAGCCCAGGACTCAGAAGCCCATGGAGAGAAGCCCATAATAAGAAACCAGCGATGGGAAGTCAGAATAGGATAAGTCCTAATCCTACTAGGACTCTACGTGTAACCCGCCCCTTCAACTTATATAAGGAGAGGAGGGGCACCCCAAGTGGGTAGGTTTTCTAGACGTCTCAATAGACTGGTCTTTGACAGACAAGTCTTAGACAAGATCAAAAGTAGATGCTCCCAAGATAGAGGTGGCGAAACATCGCCCTTGTAACTGAGATCGTCATCATTATCAATATCAATCAAGCAGGATGTAGGCTTTTACCTCCACTGTGAGGGGCCAAACCTGGGTAAAATCTCGCGTCTCTCGTCCCGCTCAACACCGTTCAAGCTACCACTTACATGCGTTGGCATCACGACTAAGTCCTCACACTAGGACATCTGCCGTGACAAAACCACGACAGTTGGCGCCCATCATGGGGCACGCACGGTGGTGTTGAGTTCTTGGAGGGATCTTTCCCAGGGATCGGGAAGTTCGCAATTTTCTGGTTGAAGATGAGCCGGCACAGAAGGACACAATCAACTCCGAGTTCACCGACGGGTCATGCGTTGCGGTTTAGGGTGATATCAAGTTCAATTTTTTTAATCAAGGGCTGAGGCAATTCTGGTACTGCCCTCGATGCACGGCATCTCACCTTACGGAGATTTCAATGATGATGTGCTCGGCTGGTTTCCGTACTACGGCCGATTATGTTGAAATAAACAAGGTAAGGTACCGCCAAGAGAAGGGTCAAGCCAAAAGGAAAGAAAGAAGCAATCCGTTGTTGTTATTTCTAAAAGACAGAAATGGCATGTATAAGCTGCCGTAACACGATATGTGGAAAAGGAAAATTCGGTCAAAGCAATTACGACCCGGAAACGGAGCTAGCCATGACCCGGATTCCTCCAGCGCCCGCGGCCTCGTTTCGAGGCACCCGCCTCCACTGCCTCGCGTGCGCCCCGGCGGCTTCCGAGCCATCGCCGTCCTTCACGCGACGACCCGCCTCCGGGTTATCCAAAACCGCCGAGCTTCTCCGCTGCGGTGTGTTTTTCCTCGCCTCTACTGCGAGTCAACCTGCCTTGGCCGCCTCTGAGCCACCGCAGTCGAGAGTCGCCTCGCTCCGCGCCGGGCCTCGCCTCGCCCGCACGGCCTCAAGTCGCCCTACTATCGCCTTATGGCCGAACGCTTCGCTGGTTCTTGCTCGAGCGCCACGGCTTTGGGCCCTCAACGGCGTCGTCTCCTCGGGCGCACCTCCGCCTGCCCGGCGACTCGTGACCGGGCCCCCGTTCTGGGCTGCACCGCCTCCGCCGTGGCCGGCCTCGGGCCTCCCAGGCCGCCCGACTTCCGCCAATCACTGCTTCCGCCATGGCTTACCTCAACCCACCGAGCCGCGGCCTCGGTTCTACCACTGACCTCGACCGCCACGACCTCGCCTCGCTCGGGCTCGAGCCGCTCGCAGCTATGGTGGCCTCCGTCGGCCGGCCTTGAGCCGCCTCCGTCGGCCCTCCACTGCGTCTCTACTCGACCGGGTCGCCGCTGCAGCTGTCTACAGCTGCGCGAGCTCCGCCGCCCCGCGCCGGTGCCCTCTTTTTCTCCCGGCCACGCTCCGAACCACCCCCGCTGACGGTGTCCTAGACTAGGGGGTACTCACCACGTCGTCTCCCGACCAGTGGGTCGGGTCAAGGACCCCTAGGGCGGTTCATTAATGGGCCAGTTCGGACAACCATGATGCACACGAGGAAGATTCCACAAGACTTGGTGAACAAGGCAAGGACTCCTCTCCACTGACGTAGCCGACTAGGACTCTTGTTATCCTAGGCCTCTGGTGTGTTATATAAGTCAAGGCCAGGCTAGTCATTAGGGACAATCATATCATCATACGAGCATAGCTCTTAGGGTTTAGACCACTACATACGATCTCGTGGTAGATCAACTCTGTACTCGATACACCATCATCAATACAAACAAAGCAGGACGTAGGGTTTTACCTCCATAGGAGGGCCCGAACCTGGGTAAACACCATCTCCCTTGTCTCCTGTTACCCATCGATCCAAGACCCACAGCTCGGGACCCCCTACCCGAGATCCTCCGGTTTTGACACCCACATTGGTGTTTCATTGAGAGTTCCGCTGTGGGATCACTAGAAGGATCGACGACTCGTCTGCATATTGCAGTTTTTTCTAGACAGCAAATTTGTGTTCGTTGTCCCCATTTCCTCGAGCATCGTTTTGATGATTGCTTTGGTGGAATTGTGCAGAATTGTATCTACAACAACCCTGCAAAATTTTGTCGCGTTCCGATGGAGGAATCTCCGGCAATCTCCAATATACCGGAGCCCTATGGAATCTGGACAGGAATCTGGATGAGTTTAGGACCAGGTGTCCAGTATCTAGCTCGGATATCCATTGGAAAATCCCACCGTTCATCGGCTGCGGATTTCCTATACCGATCACCCCTCAATATTTCAGCTCCAAACGACCGTCCAAACTCCAGAAAACGTCCGATGAGTACAAAAAACTTTGGATCTATTTTCTGCGCGAAAACTAATCCGACCCGAGTTCATCTTTTTCATGAACGGGTTGTAAGGCATCCTTTTTGAAGGAAATTTTCTCATCACCTCGGTCAACCGACCAAATGTTCGGCATCGCAAGGGCCGAATAATCATCAAGAGGACCTCGTCATCTACGGGTTATACGGGTCGGACGCTCCGTTGCTTCATCAAGCCAGCATTGACCTCGTCAGAAATTCCGACCTGCGTCGGCATCGCCGCGCCGTTACTTTTTCAAGATGACGTCCACCACGCCGACCTGCTTTCACACGTCGGCTGGCATGGGGCTCTAGTGTCACCTTATCGATCTGCTCCATCACCTCGGCTATACCGGGGGCTTCGTCATTGTCGGTGTCAAAACCGGCGGATCTCGGGTAGGGAGTCCCAAACTATGATGCTTGGATCGATGGTAACAGGAGACGAAGGGGACAAGGTTTTACCCAGGTTCGGGCCCTCCTATGGAGGTAATACCCTACGTCCTGCTCGATTGTATTGATTGTGTAGAGATTACAAGGTTGATCTACCACGAGATCGTATGACTAAAACCCTAGATGGTTCTCCTCCTCGATGACCTAAAACCCTCCGGCTTATATAGACGCCGGGGGTGCCGAGGGTTTACACATGGTCGGTTACATGGCGAAGAGATAAAACATGCCTATTCTACTTTAAACGTGGAACACACGCCTTGCTTCTAGAGATTTCCCTTCTGGAGTTTGGTCCTTCGAGCGATCCAGTGTCCGGCGAACGGCCCATGTAATCCGGCCCATACGAGATAGGCCGGCCTCCCGAGGACCCCCTAGTCCAGGACTCCCTCAGTAGCCCCCGAACTAGCCTCCAACGCCAAGGGTCCAAGCTTCAGCTGCTTCGAATGATCAGAGTCTTTGGCTTGCGAGGCGAGTTCCTTTCTCCGGATAGTAATCGGCAGTATCTATAGTTTGGCTTCCTTCAACGTGTAGCTTTTCCGATCATAGATCATTGAACACCATGTGTAACCCGGCCCATAAGGCCAAACATTTAGGGAGCCAATAAAGCTCTTCGGTCAACCTTTCAAACGAAAGGTCGCGGCCCATCACAACCGATGAGCCAGTCGCACAGACTTGTTTAGCGGCTCGAGGCCGTCTTCATCAGCACGATCCATCAATGCTCGGATCGTGCCCCGTTTTATACGGGACATGCTTAACCATGCGCGTGTAACGCCGCGCACGTCTAGGGAAGTGGAGAGATTCACGGCGCGGTGGGAGGAGGCTAACCAGCAACGGCCCTTGATATATAAAAAAGGGAGAAACCCTAAGGCTTATCCCCACTCCTCCTTTCGCATCTTCGCCTCCCTAGACTCTCGAGCTCCAACGAGCCCAGATCTAGATTTCCATTCTTCTCCCTCCAAGACCAGCCATGGCCAGCGGCAAGTGGGAGGCCTCCACAGTCACAGACAAGGATATCCGGGAGCTCAAGGACGTCGGATACATCCCCGCCAACATCTTCCACCGTGCCGCTGAGAAGGGTCAGGTGACCCCCACCCCTAAACAAGGAGAAAGGGTGGGTTTTGTCCCCCATTTCATCCGGGGATTGGGCTTCCCACTTCACCCCTTTGTGCGGGGTCTGATGTTCTTTTACGGGCTCGACTTCCACGACCTTCCACCAAACTCCTTCATGCACATATCAGCGTTTATCACTGTTTGCGAGGCTTTTCTGCGGGTGGAGCCACACTTCGGATTATGGCTTAAGACCTTCAATATCAAACCGAAGTGTGTTGCCGGCGCGCATGCGGACTGCGGCGGGGCAGTCATCGGCAAACTCCCACGCGCAGTGTGGCCATCCGGCACCTTCATCGACACCATTAAGACCTGGCAGAAGGAGTGGTTCTATATTACCGAGCCAAAGGAAGAAGAGGGCGGAACTGTTCCTGCCGAATGCGGAATTGTTCCTGCCGAATTCAAGTCCGGCCCCCCAACCAGATTGACCTCGTGGGTCCGAAAGGGCCTGGATTGGGGGTCGGCTACCGAAGTAGAGGACCTGCAGAGGTGCATTGCCTCCCTAGTCAGGGAAGGCGTTGGCCTGACCAATGTGGTCCAGGTAATGCTCCGGCGACATGTCCTTCCCTGCCAGCGCCGGAGTTCTCCTTTGTGGGATTACCGGATCGACGACAACCCCACAGTTCGTCAACTCTTCCGAACCACGCGGGAGAAACTATGGAAGGCGCTATTCAAGGCGCAGAAGGACTGGCCAGATGAGGAGGAAGACCTGGGCTTGAGCGCGGCCAAGCCTCCTCCCAAGGTATGTTATGATTTCGATAGATCGGCCTTTTTTATTCCATAGGTTACCTAAGGATTGTCCGATCATTTCTGCAGGGATGGCTGAAAAAAGCCAAGGACTACAAGAGTCCGGCTCCACAGCCCGAGGACCCTAGGTCCCCGCAGCTGTTGGAGATGCTCGTCGTGGCGCCCTACAAGGCGCCAGATAAGAAGGAAAAGAAGAAGAAGACAGGCCGAACTGGCCTGCGCACCAAGGACCAGCTAGAGGCTGAGTCCGAAGAAACTCACGCCTCCTCGAATCAAGAGGAGGAAGAGGAGGAAGAGCACGAGGCAGAGGGGGGAGGTGATTCCCCCCTCATAAGAAAAAGGGCGGCGTCACCGGACGCCTCGGAGGATGAACTCCCTCCAGCCCAAAAGAAAGCACGTCGGTCACAGGTGATTCTGTCCGACGATAGTTCGGCCTCGGACACTGAGTCCGAGGGGTTCAGGAGGGTTCCGCGAAGGACCCTCAGGGTTAAGCCCCCACCTCGAAGGTATAAATCCAAAGACCTTGCAAATGCCAAGTTTCGTTAATATATTTAACATGCGAGCACCAATTGACTTGCAGCCCGCCCCGCGTCCTCCCCACCGATCAAAACTCGGATGGGGAGACCCCACCTGCCGATCTAGCGGAGAGCGGAAACGCGTCGCACCCTTCCCCTCCAGACGCCAATAAGGAGGGCGTGGAGGTGACATCCCAACAGGCTCCCACGGAGCCGAACACTGGGGGCGGGAGCGATGCGATAATGGTCGAGGTTAATACCTCGGCCACCGAAGACCCAGGAGAGAAGACCCTCCCGGATACCGAGGAGACCGGTCAGGAAACTGTCCAGTCACCTCCACAACTGTCTCCGGAGCACACCATGTGTCCGGAGACACAGCTTCAATCACCGACCGGGGATCGGGTTAACCGACCCCCACCAGCGCCTCCGACCACTGAGTGGCCGGCAATGGGGGAGGCTCTATCCAGCGCCATCCTCTCCAAGGAGCACCGCACCCTTATGGGTACGGTGCTGCAAAGCATTCAGTCCGTAGATACCGGACTGAAGGCGGCCTTCAATGGCCTCTTAACGGGTTTCCAGGTAAATAATGTGATGCCCCGTTTTTCGTAAATAATTTATATGTTTAAGCAGTTGCTTATAGACATAGCAGCCCCCGAGCCCTAGGTAAGTTTGAAAAACTTACCTGGGGGTCAAGACAAAAATCCTTATCCGAACTATACATATGTTCAGATTGTTGGGTCATTCTTTAAGGAGACCAGGCGCAGGATTATGATAATTCGGAGGTCTGTGCACTCATGTAATATAAGACTTTCGCATTTATTGCAGGCATCAGCGGCGTCCGATCACACCGCTGAAATAGAAGAGCTGAATCGAAAGCTGAAGAGCTCCGATGACGAGCTTAACGCTCTGAATCGAAGATTCGACGAGGCCCAAGGTAAGCGATGTAAAGTATATAAACTTCACCTTTCCGTTCTATCAACACGGATGCTTAATATCAGTCAATGCTTACACAGCCTCGGCGAAAGAGATGGAGAAGCTCAAGGCCGAACTTGAGAAGGCAAAACAAGAAGCTGCCGTGGAGAAGGCGGCAGCCCAAGGGGCCGTAGCCGCACTATCTGCCTTGAGGGCTACCAGCGACAAGCACCAGGCTCGAGTGGAAGAGATCCAACTGGAGCTAAAGGACGCCAGCAACAAGTGCGAGGCCCTGGAGCTTAAAGAAAAAGAGCGGGCTGCCGCACTATCCACCCTAAAAACCAAACTTCAAAAGGAGCGGGTGGATAGGCGGACCTTTGAAGAGGAGATCAGCCAGGCCCAGGCTATCCTGAGTGGTAAGCCGTATTTACTTCAGTGTGTCTTCGGAGATGATAGGTTCAAAGCTCTTACCCAAGTGTGGCGTTCCGTAGGCGCCGGCTTGGACCTCCAGAAGAGCGCAGCTGACGCGAAGCAGTTCTATGCTTCGCGGGGAGAAGGAGATGAAGCCCGTGTTTTCTGGGCTCAATTCGAAGCCCCTGAGCGAACTCCTCTCCTGAATGAGCAGCTTAAGCAGCTGCTAGAGCTGTACAAGGTGGCGGAACCAGCCATGAAGGATCTCTGTATCCGGCTGTGGCCCGATGAGCCAATTCCCGGTAGTTACTTTGGCCTGGTGCAGAAGTTGAGCGACGCTACCGTTCGGATCGACGCATTAAGGAGGTCTTCTTGCATTGAGGGAGCAAGGATGACCTTTGCGAAGGCCAAGGTACACTGGCCTGGGCTGGATCCGATGAAGGTGGCCACTGCTCCTCCGCCGCCTGGAAAAGAGTACAGGTGCCCCGAGCGGTACTTCTCCGGAGTAATGGAGGGTGCTCGGGCCATAGAATCACAGTGTCTAAGAGACACTGTGTATGAATAAACGGTTATGTAATATGTCCAAAGACTTGTTAGAACTCGTTTTTATGTATATAAGCTTAGCATGGGTTATCATGTCTTATGTGTTTTGCATCCTTTATAACTTCTTTGTGGCCGGTTAAAACTGAAGGCTGCGAGTCGTCGGCTTCAGCCCCCAGGTAGATACTACGTGGGGTGTCGTTTCCAAAACGCACTATAACCCTTAGCCGAACTGTCGGTACCCGAAGGCGGTTGTGCGCGGTAGACTAGGCAATCGGACCAGAATGCTTTATTACCTTCACTTAGCCGTAGAAGCGCGAGAATGGAGTGCGGGAGGCTGATAAATAGCCCCCAGGAGTTTGTGATGTTCGGACAAACCGTGGCCAACGCCTATATCACATGGTTCGGACTAGTACCGAACCCCTCATATTACACGGAGTAACCTCTGACGAGATTAAGTTAAGCTCGGAATCGCAGACCGGTTCTCGCATACCACGACAGTCAGTTTTCGGCTTTCTCCGCTGAGGCGCTTGACCAGACTAGCCGGAAGCACAATCGCAGCGGTGCTCCCTTTGCCCCTTTAGCCGAACGAGCGGAACATAAAGGGGCAAGCACAGGAACCGGGCAACCCAACATTTGACCCAAGACACAGTTCGGAACCAATGCATATAAAGCGGAAATCCAAGACGCCGAATACAAAATCAATTGTGCACAGGGCGATTTTAAGGGCAAGCCCCCGGTCTATTAGCCGGTTGCTTCGCAAGAGTATACCGAAACAGGCTGGCAAGAAAAGAGGGAGCAAAAATAGAGAATATGCTTGAAAAACGTCAAAAGAGCGTGCATAATATATCTATATTGTACTAAACCATTCTTTTCATTCAAACAGCTGATGCTACTGTTTACAGGTATAGAAGATAAAATATAAATCTTACAGGAGTGTGCTGCGCTAAGGGTCTTCGATTGGTGGCCTGACGTCCGCGATGTGCCGTGCAGCGTATCCTCTCCTGCGACCACCAGGACGGTGTATACCTTGATAGGTGTGCTGGTCGGCGAACGGACTATTGTAGAAGAGTCTTGAGAAGTCGCCGAAATTTAAACAAGCTTGACGCTTTAGTGGGTACTTAACGGTACCTGTCATGTGTCCGAAGACATGCTTGAGGGTGATAGTTCGGTCTAGCCGAAGACTTACCCTACGTCAATGTTTCCCCACCGCGGCCCATGGAATTGTAAGCGCGAAGTTATGCACCCTTGGCACGTATTGTGCGGGAAATAGGGCCCTGTGGTGGGGGGCGAATCCCTATTTATAGGGAGAGGAAGCTTCTGGAATGTCGGTTTGAGACCGAGCTCGCTTCCCCGTCTTGGATGCCTTGACGGCGGATGTAGGCGTCTGCCGATCGTTGGTGTAATGGAATTCGGCCGCCAGGGCCAACGCGTGCTCCTCAGTTCAGAGTGACCGCTCTGTATTGCCGTTAACAGTTATGACCCCGCGGGGGCCCGGCATTTTGAGCTTGAGGTATGCATAGTGCGGCCAAATCATGTTTACTGTCTTCACCTCTGAGGGGAATTTCTTTTGACCGCCACAGATCGGACCCCGAGGTTCATCCTCGTCCTCGCTGCGTGGGCTCTTGCCTTGGTCCTCGGTAGCGAGCTTGCCGGCCTGTTTGAAAACCCAACAGTTATGATTGGTGTGATTGGCAGGTTTCTCCGGAGTGCCATGTATCTGGCAGGGTCTCTCCAGAATCTTGTCCAGCGGGGTAGGTCCGTCTTGTTTGCCTTTAGGAGGCTTCTTCCGCTGCCCAGAACGGTTGTTGCGGAATCCGGCATTTACAGCTGTATCATCGGCATCACTGTTATTATGCCGGCGCTTGTTTTTGTTGCGTTTTGATTTCCCGTTTCCATCCCGTACTTCAGAGGTTCCGGGTTCATCGGGGTTATGGCTACGTCTAGCCAGCCAATTATCCTCGCCCGCGCAAAAGCGGGTCATGAGTGATGTGAGGGCAGACATTGTCCTGGGCTTGTCTTGGCCGAGCTGTCGAGCTAGCCATTCATCCCGAATATTATGCCTGAAAGAGGCTATAGCTTCGGCGTCGGGGCAGTCGACGATCTGGTTTTTCTTAGTCAGGAAACAATTCCAGAATAGTCTCGCAGACTCTCCAGGTTTCTGAACGACGTTACTTAGGTCGGAGGAGTCCGGTGGCCGGACATAAGTGCCCTGGAAGTTAGATCGGAATGCCTCTTCTAAGTCCTCCCAACATCCAATGGAGTTTTCGGGGAGGCTGTTTAGCCAGTGCCGAGCTGGCCCCTTGAGCTTTAGGGGCAGGTATTTGATGGCGTGGAGGTCGTCTCCTCGTGCCATGTGGATGTGGAGGAGGAAATCCTCAATCCATACGGTTGGATCAGTTGTCCCGTCGTATTGCTCTATGTTAACGGGTTTGAACCCCTCGGGGAACTGACGCCGCATTACCTAATCTGTAAAGCACAGTGGGTGTGCGGCGCCTCTAACCCGAGCTATAGCGTGCCGGTGATCGGCAGTTACCCTAGCTCGGTTTTGTTCCCGATTTTCATTGTGGTCGAACCGAGACCGGTACCCTTCCCGTCTGTCGGGTGAGTATCTTCTGGGGCCGTAGATGGATCGTGCACGGCCTGCTCTATAGTCCAGGTCGTGACGCAGGTCGAACCTGTCATCGGGCTCTAGTGGCTCCTTTCCATGTCTACGGGGTATCGTTGGCCTATAGCCGGTATCGTTAGCCGTCCGATCTCGTCCTCGAGGAGGGCGATCTGGCCTGTCGTATGGAGTATGTTCGGGAGACGGCGTATTGGTTAGCTCGTCCTCGAATTGTGGCAGCAGCCGTCGGCGCGGGTAGCTCTTCGGCTGGTCTGATAGACCGGCGCCGGACTCTTCCTCCGCTGAAAGGACTCGTGTCCATCTGTGATTGAGGTCGTCTTGTTCGGCTTTGAGCTGTCGCTCCTTTGCTCTCAGGCTGCGAGCTGTGGATATCAGTTGTTGTCTGAACAGTTCCTGATCTGCAGGATCGTTGGGGATGTCCAAGTCATCGGCATCTACATTGTCCTCCCCCTCGACAGAGCGGAGGTAGTCATCGGCCAAAGGATCATCTTGATCGGGGGTGCGGTGGTCTTCGGGGTCCTCCTGACCCTCCAACGGGTTATCGGGGTGTTCGGGGCGGCCGATGTCCTCTGGAGTGTCATCGTTCCCCGTGCCCTCAATAGACTTGCGCCCCTTTTTCCCCTTGGACCGCTTATGCGGTTTTCGGCGCTTTGACGGCACTTCATCCGATTTATCGCCATTACTTTTTGGAGTGTCGACCATGTACACATCGTATGTGGAGGTGGCCGTCCACTGTCCGGTCTTGGCAGGGGTGAGGGAATGATCGTCCTCATCCATGTATCCTGCTTCATCGGAAGCGTAGTCTAGCATGTCGGTTAAATCCTCGACAGTGGCTATCAAGTGGGTGGTGGGTGGGACGAAAAATCCGTCCCGACCCGTCTGAAGACCGATCTAAGAGCAGATCGGGGTTGGGTCGTTGCTGATTTTCATCGACGAGATCCGATCTAGAGCTTCGTCGAGTATCGAGAGCTCGGTAGGTCTGGTCTGCACAGAGCTTCCGGAGTCAACCTCCGATGTATCCGTGCAGGGAGTGTGTTCGGCAAGAACGGGTGTTCGGCTGTCGGGCACTATGACCTGATCCGAACTTAAGATCGGGCCTCCACCAGGGCCGATCCCACAGGCGGAGCCAGAAGATGAGTCCGAGGTTAAAGCCTCAGGGTCCTCGGGCATGGCAGGCGAGACTGCAAGCCCGGTTAGCGATAGATCGCCACGGGAGTCTACGGAGAACTCTAGGTTCCCGAATCTGACTTCCTGATCAGGGGCGAAACTTTCAACGCGGCCAAGGTGGCCGGTCGGGTCGGCGTGCAGCACTATGCTGCCAAAAGCGAAGATCTGTCCAGGGACAAAAGTCCCCGTGTTGCGGACCTCTTCGTTGACGACTAGGCGAGCCATCGATTCCTTCCGGCGATCACAGTGGAACTCTCAATGAAAGCACCAATGTCGGTGTCAAAACCGGCGGATCTCGGGTAGGGAGTCCCAAACTATGATGCTTGGATCGATGGTAACAGGAGACGAAGGGGACAAGGTTTTACCCAGGTTCGGGCCCTCCTATGGAGGTAATACCCTACGTCCTGCTCGATTGTATTGATTGTGTAGAGATTACAAGGTTGATCTACCACGAGATCGTATGACTAAAACCCTAGATGGTTCTCCTCCTCGATGACCTAAAACCCTCCGGCTTATATAGACGCCGGGGGTGCCAAGGGTTTACACATGGTCGGTTACACGGCGAAGAGATAAAACATGCCTATTCTACTTTAAACGTGGAACACACGCCTTGCTTCTAGAGATTTCCCTTCTGGAGTTTGGTCCTTCGAGCGATCCAGTGTCCGGCGAACGGCCCATGTAATCCAGCCCATACGAGATAGGCCGGCCTCCCGAGGACCCCCTAGTCCAGGACTCCCTCAGTCATCTCCTCATCAACCCGCTCCGGGGACTTCGGCGTCACCAGCCGACGAGCTTCAACACCTCGGCTGGTATGAGAATTCGGCATCACCAGCCGACCAGCTTCGACACCCTGGCTGGCGTGAGACTTCGGCGTCACCAGTCAACCTGCTTCGACACCTCGGCTGTCATGAGACTTCGGCGTCACCAGCCGACCTGCTCCATCACCTCGGCTAGACCGGGGGCTTTGGCATCTCTTCATCAACCTACTCCAGGGACTTCGGCGTCACCAGCCGACCAGCTTCGCCATGTTAGCTGGACCAGGGACTTCGCCTCTCCACATCGACCGTGCAGCGTTGCCACTTCGTCAAGCCGAAGTCTTCGCTCAGGCACCTCGGCGCCTAGGCCATATTCCTTTACTTATTTGCTTCACTTAAATTAACTAAGTAGAAGATTTTTTTTAAATATATTATTACCTTTATTTGTTATTACTCTTGGTTTCAACTATATTGTGTGCACAAGTAATCGACTTCGGCTGTGTCATGCGGTCACCTTGGCGTGCCTACATCGCCGTCCAGCCTCCATCAACAAAATTGTGTCGTCGACATGGTCGACGGACCTGGGGGCTTCACTGTCACGCTGCCAAACTACTCTCCTCGGCTGGACCGGGGTTTCGCCTCGCCGCAGCAACCGTGTTGTGTTGCCACTTCTCGACCCGAGCTCTTTGCTCGATTACCTCAGGCTTGGGGGCTGGGACCTCTGCCAGGCCGAGGACTACGTCTTCGTCACGCCACAACCCCGAACCGCACCGAGCACATTAACCAGCTAAGTCGTTTTCGTGCTCAGCTCTCTTTCAAATTTTATTTTTTTGTTCGGTGCAACCAAACATTATATTTTTTGTTAAACAAAAAACTTTGTTTGTTAAAAATTTATTTACCCGATTTAACCGGGGGCTCTTAAATTTGTATGAGCCGTTTTATAATAACTGTGTTTTCTTCTTAGTCGTTGCAAAGTCTTTTTCTACTACTCCTTTTTCCGACACTAGCGTGTGGTCAATAGCCGGATAGCCTGGTTTCTTTCTAAAGCCGCTCGAGTTTAGTTCGCTAAACAGGCCTCAGAGAAACACTCCGCCATCGGGATATGGAGGTTGAAGCCAAAGGCTGACCCGCTTGGAGTTCGGAGATCGGATGTATCAGGTTAAAACACGACCGAAGCACAAATTAAATTT
The DNA here is from genome assembly GCA_039707655.1 of Elymus sibiricus. Taxonomy (NCBI): domain Eukaryota; kingdom Viridiplantae; phylum Streptophyta; class Magnoliopsida; order Poales; family Poaceae; genus Elymus; species Elymus sibiricus. Next base: position 63,206,854 of record CM077665.1, read on the forward strand.
TAGACCAATTTTGGATTGGCACAATTTTCTTTTATCTAAACATAAAGTTTTTTGCATAAGTTTTTTGGTATTTCCGAGCAAAACTCTTCCAGTACAATGCCAGATGCATTTCACGCATCGACAGTATTAAAGGGGGTCTGCGGTTAACACTGAACCCCTCCAAACACCGAGGTACTCCATGCAGTCCTCGGCAAAATGTCCTCGGTATTTCGCATTTATATGCATTGATTTCGAGTTGTGTCTTTGGTCTATAGCTGGATTGCCCGGCTCCTGTGCTTACCCCTTATGTTTCCGCTTTGTTCGGCTAAGGGATAAAGGGAGAACCACTGCGATTGTCACTTCCAGTTTAACTGGTTAAGTGCCTCAGTTGGGGAAAGCCGAAAGCTGACTGTCACAACAAGCGTAAATCGGTCAGCGAATCGTAGGCGGTGTTCAACCAAATATAGCCGATCGAGGTTATCCGAGTAAAACGAAGGGCCTTTCTTTCTTTAAAAGGCCAAGTTGTGGGTGGTTCGACCATGAATAATCCGCAGAGTCGATGTATACCGGGGGCTATTAAGTTGCCCCCAAACATATGCTCCTATGACTAAGTGAAAGTTACAAAGCCTAAATATCGGATTGCCTCATTTCCACTAACACAACCACCTCCGGGCACCGAGACGTCGGCTAAGGGTTGTCTTGCTTGTACGGAAACACCCTACGTAGCATCTACAAAGGGGTGGAAGCCAACGATAGGCCACTTTCAGATTATAAACAGTCGCGACGGAGTCAAAATAAACCATACCGAGGGTTCCTTGTGGCACCTCGGCATAGATACATTGGGATTCCTGGAGAGCCCAACATATCATCAGCGTTTGTATTTAATATACGAACGCTGCCTTCCATAGTGATCGTTATAACGCCATAGATATGCATCAGTTTGACTTAAGATTTTGGCCAAGCTGGGTTGCCTGGCTCTTGTGCTTACCCACTACGTTCCTGATTGTTCGGCTAGGGGGTAAAGGGAGCACCTCTGTGATTGTTACTTCTGGGTCATCCAGGTTAGTACCTCAGATTGGGTGAAGCCGAAATCTAGCCATCTTAAGAATATAATTGGTCGGCAACGACGGAAGTGAAAATTTTGGTTCATTAAAGACCACAGAGTTCGGGAACATTCCCCGAACTAAATCCTCAATATTTTACTCCCACATTGATCGGAGTTGAGGTTTCATGATCATGGTCAACATAATATCCTGGGAAAAGGAACTTAGAAATGAACTATTTTTCCCAGAAGATGTTTCTTATAACATATCTCTCCGCGTACCTTTGTTTACAAAACCGCATGGCCGGATTGCCTTGTTTGCCGTAAATCTTTGCCCTTATAAAGCCTTTATAAAGTAGGACAAACCCTCCTCGGCTACTAGCCAAGGAGGTTGAAACCGATGGTCGGTCAACAAAGTCTTGTACAATGCGGATATGACCATTAATGATGTAAAGTACTTGGATACGTAGAATCATTACACATAAATTGTGTCAAACGTAACAAAGTTTGTGTCAAACAAATATCGATCCTTAATTCGACCACCCATGCCCAAATTAAGGCTCGGGGGCTACTGCATTGCATATTCAATGCAGCAAATTCAAAGTGCAATACGGTTTCTGAGGAGATTCGATCCTTAGGTTGGTCGGCCACACCCAACCCGAGTCTCAGAAACTACTGCGTACCGCGTTTACATCCCTAACGAATGCCGCCGAGCAAGAACTTGATCCTCAGGCCGATTTTGCAAATCGACCTAAGTCTGAGGGGCTACTAGGATTAGTGGTTTTATTTTGATTATTATTTTTTCCTTCAGGGGCATCTTAGGTTTTAGACCGACACGCACCTTGAGGGCTACTGGCTATATATCCCGGTAGAGAATAAATTGCACCAATCGAAAATATCCACAAAAAATCAGCCCGCGGTCGGGGTGGTGCACCACCTGGGAAGCAGTCCAGCATAAAGCTCGGGTGCAAGTGGCTGGCTCCGTAGAGGGCATTTCCGGCATTAAGCTCGGCTGAATTCGTTCAATCTTTTAAAGACCTAGGTAGTTTATGACACCTCGGACGCTGATCATCGTTGGAGCTCGGATGCGGTCCGGCGTTGGAGCTCAGAAGCATTCGGGCATAAAGCTCAAGATCGAAGACACTTCGGAAGCAGTCCGACATAAAGCTCCAATGCGAACGGCTGGCTCCATAAAAGACTATCCCGATATTTAAGCTCGGATGAACTATTTCAAATATTCAGAGACCGAGGTATCCTATGACACCTCGGATGCCGACCAGCATTGGAGCTCGGACTCAGAAAGACACCTCGGATACAGTTCGACGTTGGAGCTCGGACACAAGAGGATACCGCCACACGGGAAACACTTCGGACCCGAGTTGTGGCATAAAAATAATGAGGCATTAATACAGGCCGATTACTTAAAGGGGCTCCTCGGATGCCCGACTTGTGAACTCTTCGGATTCACCTCGGCGATCCTCAAGATCAGTGATGGGAAGATTTATTGAACCAGTTTTCAAGACCGACGGCCGAAGACGAAGAACTGTTCGGAAGAACCGAGGAGCGTCCCTAACTTGAAGACCGGTTCAGGGGGCTACTGACGGTGTCCTGGACTAGGGGGTACTCTCCACGTCATCTCCCGACCAGTGGGTCGGGCCAAGGACCCCCAGGGCGGTTCATTAATGGGCCAGTTCAGACAGCCCATGATGCATACGAGGAAGATTCCACAAGACTTGGTGATCAAGACAAGGACTCCTCTCCACCGACGTAGCCGACTAGGACTCTTGTTATCCTAGGCCTCTGGTGTGTTATATAAGCCGAGGCCAGGCTAGTCATTAGGGACAATCAGATCATCATAGATCATATCATCATACGAGCATAGCTCTTAGGGTTTAGACCACTACATACGATCTCGTGGTAGATCAACTCTGTACTCGATACACCATCATCAATACAAACAAAGCAGGACGTAGGGTTTTACCTCCATAGGAGAGCCCGAACCTGGGTAAACACCGTCTCCCTTATCTCCTGTTACCCATCGATCCAAGACCCACAGCTCGGGACCCCCTACCCGAGATCCGCCGGTTTGACACTGACACCCGCGCGGGCCAAGTCACCGGGCCACCGCCGTTTTAACCCGCTGCCGCCGCTGTAACTTGGTGTTGAATGTTGAGAAATCTGGGTTGTCATCTGAGTCACCAGATATAGACTGAGTGTCTTGTATTTCACATGTGTAGCCCCCAAGGGCCGGCTCATCAGTATGTGATGGGCCGGGTCTTCAATTTGGACCTTTACAATCTGTTTCAGTAGCTGAATACTGTAGCCCCCAAGTGCCGGGTCGCATGCCTGCAGCGACTTGGGACTGTGTGAGAATAATATAACTCATCATAATTTGTTGAATGATTCCTTGATAGTGGTTGTAACCTGGTATTTTGTCGAATATCCTGGAATAACGCCTTTGTCCTTGAAATGAAAATCCCTGCTCGTGGTTGCGGTGCAACCCGACAAATATATGTTTGAGAAATCCATAAGTGTTGTAGTTTACTACAGAGCACAAGTTGAAATAATCCAAGAGCCAGTCAATTAGATGAGACGGCATTATATGTGATAGGGCGGCTCTTCGAGAATAGTAATTCTTCCGAGCTGGCTTGAAAAACCCCAATCATTTAATACTGGTTATGATAAACCATGATGAAGATCCAGTCATTTTGGCTATCAGAGATCTATTTGTTCCTACAGAGGTTATGATGTAACCCGGTTTGATATGCATGTATAATGCATGATGATGTATGTATATGATAAAAACAACTAACAGAGAATATATACGTGTATATCTCAAATATTTGTAAGTCGGCCTTGAAGGCATGATGAACCACAAGTAGTCCTTTCGATAAGTAAGAGTGCCGAACCCAACGAGGAGCAGAAGGAAATGACAAGCGGTTCTCAGTGAGGTATTCTCTACAAGCACTGAAATTATCGGTAACAGATAGTTTTGTGATAAGATAATTCGTAACGGATAGCAAGTAACAAATGTAACAAAGGTGCAGCAAGGTGGCCCAATCCCTTTTGTAGCAAGGGACAAGCCTAGACAAACTCTTATATAAAGCAAAGCGCTCCCGAGGACACATGGGAATTTCTGTCAAGCTAGTTTTCATCATGCTCATATGATTCACGTTCGTTACTTTGATAATTTGATATGTGGGTGGACCGGTGCTTGGGTGCTCCCTTACTTGGACAAGCCTCCCACTTATGATTAACCCCTCTCGCAAGCATCCGCAACTACGAAAGAAGAATTAAGATAAATCTAACCATAGCATGAAACATGTGGATCCAAATCAGCCCCTTACGAAGCAACGCATAAACTAGGGTTTAAGCTTCTGTCACTCTAGCAACCCATCATCTACTTATTACTTCCCAATGCCTTCCCCTAGGCCCAAATAATGGTGAAGTGTCATGTAGTCGACGTTCACATAACACCACTAGAGGAGAGACAACATACATCTCATCAAAATATCGAACGAATACCAAATTCACATGATTACTTATAACAAGACTTATCCCATGTCCTCAAGAACAAACGTAACTACTCACAAAGCATATTCATGTTCATAATCAGAGGAGTATTAATTATCATTAAGGATCTGAACATATGATCTTCCACCAAGTAAACCAACTAGCATCAACTACAAGGAGTAATCAACACTACTAGCAACCCACAGGTACCAATCTGAGGTTTAAGACAAAGATCGGATACAAGAGATGAACTATGGTTTGGAGAGGAGATGGTGCTGGTGAAGATGTTGATGGAGATTGACCCCCTCTCGATGAGACGATCGTTGGTGATGATGATGGCTTCGATTTCCCCCTCAGGAAGGGAAGTTTCCCTGACAGAACAGCTCCGCCGGAGCCCTAGATTGGTTCTGTCCAAGTTCCGCCTCGAGACGGCGGCGCTTCATCCCGAAAGCTCCCCTCTGATTTTTTCCAGGTCAAAACCCTCCATATAGCAGAAGATGGGCACCGAAGGCCTGCCAGGGGGCCCACAAGCCTGCAGGGCGCGCCCAGGGGGGTAGGGCGCGCCCCCCTGGCTTGTGACCTCCTGGTGGGTCCCCTGATGTATTTCTTTTGCCCAATATTTTTTATATATTCCAAAATAATTCTCCGTAACTTTGCAGGAGTTTTGGAGTTGTGCAGAATAGGTATCTCAGATTTGCTCCTTTTCCAGTCCAGAATTCCAGCTGCTGGCATTCTCCCTCTTCATGTAAACCTTGTAAAATAAGAGAGAAAAGGCATAAGTATTGTACCATAATGTGTAATAACAGCCCATAATGCAATAAATATCAATATAAAAGCATGATGCAAAATGGACGTATCAAGGCACAACCAAAAAAGAGCAACTCTTGTTCTTATTTTGAAAAAACTCAAGGTTTTTGCTTCCAAGAAGCTTTGGCATGAAAGCATTTTAATCCCATAGGCTGGCTCTCACGTGACATAAATCCGTCGTTTTAACCTTAACTAGTTCAGGGTCTTTAAAAAAGATTGACTGCTAAGAGTACGAACGGGCCACATAGCAGAGAGACTACAGCGGGGAGGTGAGTTTATCCTAGCTCTCTGTAAGCTGGCTCTCTCGTGACATAAGCCACCGTTTTAACCTTGACAAGTTCAGGGTCTTATTGGAAGATTGACTGGCAAGAGTACGGCGGGTCACTTGGCAGAGTAGCAAGTTGCAAACAGGCAGGTTTAACCCATATGTGGCATGGAAGCCGGTCAAGAGGGTATGAAAGCTAAACTCATTGAGTTGGAACACTACAAGAAATACGTCAACTTGCGACCATCACTATTGGTCACTGAATGGTCATTGTTTTCCATTTGTGACCTTTTTGTGACCAAAAACAGATGGTCAAAAGCTGACCGTCTTTAATGGAAATTAACGACCTTTCTTCTGGAATGGTCGTAGACTTTTACGACCAAAAAAGGTCGTAGGTTCAACGACCAATTATTTTGGTCACTAGCAATCCGCCCACACCACGTCAGATCCATCGTGGCAAGCTGACGTGGCAGAATTACGACCAAATGAAAAGGTCGTAAATTAGAATCAGCCCGGTCCATTTCGGCCGTCTACATGGGCCAAGCTCAATAATTCAGCCCATTTAATGTTTTTTCTCTTAATTTTGCTTAGCTGCATGGGCCTGGCCCAATAATTTGGCCTTTTATTTTCTGGGATGGAGCCTTTTACAGACCAGTTTTTTTTATAGTCCACTCTTGTTTTGGGCCACAACCTTTTTAATCTAGTTCTTGTTTGGGCCTTGGCCTTTTATTTTCTGGGATGCGGCCTTTTACAAACTATATTTTTTTAACAGTTAACTCTTTTTTTAGGCCCAAGCCATTTTAGTCTAATTCTTGTTTGGGCCTCGGCCTTTTTGTAGTCCAACTAAGTTTAGAGCCCAATTCAATAAATAAAATGTGAACCAGGTGCTCAGCTTCACAAAATGGTCCAAACAAAACTCAAATAATTCACAACTTCATAAAATGCATAACTTCACACGTGCACAGCTTCACAAAATGCATAACTTCACAGGTTCACAAACTGCATAACTTCACAGTTTCACAGGTTCAACATCACCAAAATGAGCCATCTTAGGTTCTACGACAGGTTCACGACAGGTTCAACTTCACAGGTTCAAAGAGAGCAAGAGAAACCAAAATGAGCCATCACATAGAGCTTCTACGATGCTTTAGCTCCAAAGAGAGCCATCAAGTGGGCTAACTTCTCATCCTGTTCTTGAGACTTCTTGCGCAGCAGCTCAAGTTGCTTGTGATGTGCAGCTTCAGATTCTTCTGCCTTCATCTTGATTGCTACCAATTCTTCTTGCATCACTTCAGCTTGAAGCTCTGACCTCTCCAGCTTCTGCTAAAGATCACGAACATGAGCAGCCACAGCAGCAGTTGCTTTGCCGGAGTTGTTCCTAGATGACTGGAGCCCAACATTCCTGAGGAATGTGCTTTGCTTGACTTCGGTCTTGAGCACTTCATCAACAATTTCAGCAGCAGCATTGGGTCTTCACCTTCTGGTACCGGCGTGTCCTTCCTTTTTTCCATCTCAAGCTAGCATATGGAGGAAAATGATAGACATTAGTGGCAGATCTATTTCACATTTTGCAAACCAAACCAAGCAAGAGAAACCAAACAAGAATGCCACCAAACTAGCACACGAAATGGATTATTTGAAGTAACCAAACCAGCACACAAAATCTATACAGAGATATTTTACTCGAACTCAAACAGAAGAAGATGATGACTAGTAACCTGAAAGCATTATTTGAATCTGCACGTAGATATTATCAATAACAGATTCATTATAGCAAGTGTACACACTTATGTGATCTGGAGACATGCAATTGGAACAATATGATGGCTTCATTAAGCCTACAATGGTGGTTCTATATAAGATGGATTCCCGAGTGAGCCGATCATCAAACTAACATTTAGATCAATTTTCATCATATTATAAAAAATGCAACAAATAGCTACAACAAATTCTGATATCTTTGTTGAGAACTATACAACAAATTCTGATATCTTTGTTGAGATACCAAACCTATCTTAGGCTCTAGCAAACAGCATCAAAGCATGGAACATAGTGTGTGTTCTTGCTGGCTGTGAATCAAACAGGGCTGAGGTCTATAGACAAAAGTTTGAACTGGCTGGACAAAGCATGGAGTGACTTACTATAGCAATCTTGACTGGCTCCGAAAACCCGTGCTTCTTGCTGTTGTGGGTGGCCTTGAACAAGTCAATCGCAGATAGCTCCTCACCCTTACGCTCTTCTTTCTGAAATGTTTTTCAACAAAAATCAAAATGTTATTCAGCAAGAATTAGAAATGTTATTCAACGAGGATCAAATGGTAAGGTCTCTAGACAAAAGTTCTCATAGTGGCAAAAATGTGTGTTGTGTAGTGCCTGGAACCAGTTCTCTGTTGGTACACGACTTTTTCTCGATTCATCTTGTTCGACACACAGGTTTCCTACAAAAAAGCATACTGTCAGCATGATCTAGCACTAGCATATCATGTGCAGAACATAAAGTAGCAAACAAAGCAGAGAGAAACCTTGTGTCTTGGGGTATACCACATCTCCACCAGAGCTTGCCATTCACCGTCCGTCAGATCTGGCATCGGAGACTTGATGCTGACTTTGTTTGCAGCTACGGTATCAAAATACTTCTTCTTGATCTGATGGCGTCTGTTCTTTGAATTTTTCTTGAGAATATCTTTGCACGCGGTCTTGATGGTCTCCGAGTCCGTGTTCATCTCAAAATTTGCCTACCAAGACAGCAAACAAGGTAGGAGCAATATTAGTGATCATACGTAGGTGTAACAGAAAATAGATAGCACATTAACTACGAAACAAGTAGCTTATAGCAACTTTCCCAATGTAGTTCTCCAATAGACTAACGTTTTTTTGTATTCGTTGAAGTGAGGAAGAACCGGCAGATGGCTTCTTGCAACGAGTCCACACTCAGAAGCAAGGTTTGCTGACTGTAGAGGGTTCTCTGGACGCTTCATCCCTTCGGCAATTTGGATAGGCATCTTGGTACCAAGCGACTTGGTGATTCTCTCTAGCCCTTTGCCCTTTCTAAGTCTAGGCTTGGTAGTCACTGCATTTGAAAATGAAATTGAACTCATAAATTAGAAGAGAAATCGACAAATGCAGGAATGGTTCTGCTAAACAGGTAAACATACATGATCACTTCCATTTGGAAAATGCACTTTGTAAAGAGAGCATTGCAAAGGTGAACTTGCCTGATTGAAGCACAAGCTGTTGTTCTTCTTCACTGATGACAACATTCCTATCAATATAAGGTTCAACAGGGCTGAGGTCTGTGTGGACAGTGCATGCTTCATCTATGCAGATAGTTCCTCCTTCATCTAGGCAGAATATGCCTCTTTCATCCATGCGGAGAGTGGTTTCTTCATCCATGGGCGGAAACTCATCACCCATTTGCACCGAGCTCTCAGAGTCCATGTGCAACGGACTTTCCTGATGGTCCGTCGCAGCCGCCATCTTTGCTTTCTGGCTTGTGACTCTATCAGGGGCAGGTTCATCAGGTTCCAGGATCCTCTTTGTTTGTCCTAGAGGTGGGGCCATCACCCTTCCTGGAGGTATTGCAGCAGATGTTTCTGAGCTCTTCCTCTTCTTGCTGACTGTCTTCTTGTTGACCGTCTTCTTAACACCAGGCCTCTTCGTCCTAGATTCCTTCAGTGCTTCGTATAAATAGCACGGAAAAAAGCATTAGATCACAAGACAAATATGTGAGCACAAGGAAACACAGAGCATACAAGAACCCCAACCATCCAAGCAAGACAGAGTTTGCACGTTAACAGTCTTCTGCACTACAACATCATCCACTTCCTCTCCATCAATAACTTCATCATCCTTAGGATTGTACTTTGGGTCATCATTGATAACTCCACTACCTTCTTGAACCTCATTAGTTCTACCTTCTTGTACATCATTTGTTTTCCTAATCATTGACGCTATTGCACCGATGCCAAGGGACTGGAACATCCGATTGTTCCTCATCATATTTCTAGCCCTAACCTTCTCGTACTCGGTGAGAGGCTCTTCTTTGCATGATAAAGGAAACATAACTATTAGGTGAATGGTTGGAATGCATGGACAGACTGCCAAACATATCTTATGAGATTTTATTATCATTTAGTCCTAGTTATTCGGGTAAGGAAGAGTAATAGCACACAGGCACAATTAAGCCAGCTTATTCAGATTGCAGCAATATATTTCACTTAGCATATTAAGACACATATTTTATAAAACTGACAGTATAACCACAAGGAGCAAGTTGCATACCAATGGTTGGCCTCATGTTTGACCTTGTCATCCTTGCCATGGATGATCTTGAGGTGGTGCTTGCAAAATAGAATAAACAACAATCAGATACAACAGGGATAAAGTAAAATGATGCATTTATATCAATAAAGGAAAGCATTTGGACCAGCATGCACATACATGTAATACATGTGAAGCAAACTTGATGGATCAACAATATAGTGATGTAGTGTTATTAATTAAGCAAACATGTAAGTGCACTAAACAAGCATGCATGTACACTGGAAATATATGAAGCATCTCTTAATATCTTCACTACATCAAGCAGGAGGTAGTAATGTACATCAAGAAATCTGCCTACTGCCTCACATAAAGTACACAAGCAAGCAAGCAAAGTGCTAGTAGTACTGCTGATGCAAACCCTAACCCTATGTACGATAGCAAGAAACTAAATTGAAGCAAACTATATATGTGAAGCAATGCATTAGCAGTAATATATTTGAAGCAAAGTACATCAAGCTAAGCGAATTAAGGTTGTGGTACCAGAGACAAGAACACAACTCACATGTATTACAAGTATATATAGTTGGATACAAATACAGTCCACACGAATTATACTTCAGCAAGGTGGATAAGCAAAAAACAACTATTTACAACAATTACTTTTATGTTTTAACTTGCAATTTTATCTAGGAACCTGCAATCATCTATAAGCAAATGAATTACTCAGCTGTTTCCCCTAATGGAGGCAAACTTATGCATTCATAGCAACTGATTGCCCAACAGTTGATGAATAAAGAAGCAAGCAGTGTTAACAATAATACTGGGCCTTGAAATCATGCTTATGCAGGCAATTTAGAAGATTTCTCCCTCAATGCAGGGCCCAACACATCATTGCCAACATTAATGCAACAGAAATCAAACGATGACTGCACCCGAGCAGTCAATGCATCCACAAGCCTGTAAGATGTAACAACATAAAGAATAATGAAGCAAAGTGCTACAAGCAATCAAGTACATGTTGATACAAACCCTAGTAGCAAGCAAGCAAAGTGCATAAGTGCTACTAATACAAGCAAGCAAGCAAGCAAAGTGCTACTGATAGAAACAAGCATAGTGCTACTGATAGAAACAAGCAAGCAAGGAAGGAAATTGAAGATCAGCAAGCAAGCAAGTATTGTTGATACAAACTCTAGTGCTTCTTCTCCAAGTGCTACTGATACAAGCAAGAAATGCTGATGGAAACCCTAATTAACCATGTATGCTAGCAAGCAACATGAACCAGAGGGAGGTCATCCCATAACATCATCCACTTCCTCATCCATCCCCATCCCCGTAGATCCATCCCCTAACATCATGCACTTCCTCTCCATCAACCTGGACCCTAACCCCATGAAGCAGACTACCAGAGAGGGATCAAACGAACCACCAGGAGGTCCTAACCCTAGATCGACCAGGAGGGGGATCGACAGAACCACCAGGAGCTCCTAACCCTAGAATCCATCCCATGAACATGAACAAGAACCACCAGGAGATCCTAGATCGACCGAATCCTAACCCTAGATAGACCAGGAGGGGGATCTATTGAACCCTAGAAGATCGAGGGGAGAAGTACCTGCCGTCGTCGATCGTCAATGTTGTGGATGATGTAGCCGCTGTCATCGATGTAGTCGCCGTCGTCGATGTAGTCGTAGCCGGGGCGATCGATGTAGCCGTCGTCGTCGATGTAGCCGCCATCGTCGAGAGGAGACGGGAGGGGGGTTTCATCATCGGGGAGAGGGGAGAGGGGTGGCGGGGCGGCGCGGAGCAGGGGAGGGAGTGGGGGTGGGGAGTCGTCATCGGCGGGGCGGCGCGGAGTGGGGACGGAGAAGCTAGGGTTCGTCGGGGAGAGGGGAGGGGAATGGAGGGGGCAGGGGAATGGGGAAATTTTGGGGAGTGGGGAGGGGATCCCGCGTGTTAGTGGGAGAGGGAGTGGTGGGTCCCGCCTGGTAGTGGGAGAGAGAGTGGAGGGAGTGAAGGGTAATTTTGGGAGAGGGAAATTTTGGTGGAGGGAAACTTTTGGTGTGGGAGGGAAATTCTTTAGGGTTTGGAGGCAGAAAATTTTAGGTTTTTTTGTAAACTTTGTAGAAATAATGGTTAAAATCATACCGAATAGCTCAAGAAAACATCGGTATTCCAAGTTTAATATTTTTGCTAGTTGGTAGGCCACATTTGATGATGTGACGCGGAGGTCTCCCATTTTTTTTTTACGGTGTTCTCAAAATCCGACCGATTTCGTCGCGGCGGCCGTCCGTGGCTAGGGGTTGAATCATGCAAAGCTGTTGTCGATTCTTTGATGAAATGCCTTCCTGTGAAGCTAAAAATGATTTTTCGCAAAAATAACGGGCAAGCTATGGAGGACCAGCAGTTCAAATTTCAGTCGGTTCCAGCTGAATCGGCCGAAGGTTGTTTGAATGGCCGGGAGTAGCTACGAGGGTCGGAAATGCATGATTTTTGGCAACCATCCGTAAAATAGGGTCTACTTTGAGGTAGACATGGAATGGCGCCGTTTAGGATGACTCTCCTTGTAGCCGCTTCATGAAAAACACGTGTTTTTGGCATTCAGAATATGAAAAATGGTTTTTTTTGTGAAACAAGTTGGAACCTCTCTTTGGCAACATTGTTTTCCATCACAAGATGGAGGCATGTGACAAATTTGGGCATATTGTCACAAACTATTCAACGAATGTGGCCATATCATTGCTCGTTTGGCTTGAAAGCCATGAATCTTCGTTCATGGTAGATCGTTTTTCAGAACACTTTTTCAAGAAAACATCAGTACTCCAAGTTTTATATTTTTGCTAGTTGGTAGGTCACATGTGATGATGTGTCGTGGAGGTTTCCCATTTTTTTGAATTTTTTACGGTGTTTTCAAAATCCGTCTGATTTCGTCGCGGCGGTCGTCCGTGGCTAGGGGTAGAATCATGCAAAGCTATTTTCGATTCTTTGATGAAATGCCTTCCTATGAAGCTAAACATGATTTTTAGCAAAAATAACGGGCAAGCTATGGAGGACCCGCAGTTCAAATTTCAGCCGGTTCCAACTGAATCGGCCGAAGGTTGTCTGAATGGCCAGGAGTAGCTACGAGGGTCGGAAATGCATGTTTTTTGGCGACCGTCCGTAAAATAGGGTCTACTTTGAGGTAGACATGGAATGGCGCCGTTTAGGATGACTCTCCTTGTAGCCGCTTCATGAAAAACACGTGTTTTTGGCATTCAGAACATGAAAATGGTTTTTTTTGTGAAACAAGTTGGAACCTCTCTTTGGCAACATTGTTTTCCATCACAACATGGAGGCATGTGGCAAATTTGGGCATACTATCACAAACTATTCAATGAATATGGCCATATCATTGCTCGTTTGGCTTGAAAGCCATGAATCTTCGTTCATGGTAGGTCATTTTTTAGAACACTTTTTCAAGAAAACATCGGTACTCCAAGTTTTATATTTTTGCTAGTTGGTAGGTCACATGTGATGATGTGACATGGAGGTTTCCCATTTTTTTGATTGTTTTTGAATTTTTTTACGGTGTTTTCAAAAACCGGTCGAACTTGTCATGGCGGCCGTCCGTGGCTAGGGGTTGGATCATGCATAGGTGTTGGTGATTCTATGATGAAATGCCTACCTGTGGATCTAAAAATAATTTTTAGTAAAAATAACGGGCATATTATGGAGCACCCACAGTTCAAATTTCAGCCAGTTCAAATCTTAACAAAAAACCATGTTTTTAACAATCACAAAATGAAACTTATATTGTTTCATTCATGAGCATGCACAAAAACCCATAATTTTATCTTTCATCCATGAGCATCCACAAAATTTCAATTCCCATCAATTACCAAACTGAATATTCATAATTAAGAAACTGACATGTTCAGATGACACTGTCATACTTGAGCATCCATGAGCATGCACAAAATTTCAATTCTCATCAATTTCAAACTAAGCTTGGCTGACACTATCATACTTAAGAGGTTTACACTAACAAGCTTAAACCTGACATACTTAACATTGGCATGTTCAGATTAACATGCTTAACATTGCTACTTGATTTCTTAACATCTTCACTCCTTCTTCTCCTTCTTCTCCTTCATCATCCTGATGCGCTCAGAGTGGCGAATGCCGACGCGGCGAATGCCGACGGGGCGAATGTACTCCTCTACCACAATTAGCCTGGTCCTGTCGCCCAGCTGTGGGATCGCCGGCGCCACCACCATCATGAGGTCATCGTTAGGCACCACCATCATGAGGTCATCGTCAGGCACCACCATCGCGAGGTCGTCGTTAGCCACCACCATAGCAAGGTCATCATGAGCCACCACCATAGCAAGGTCGTCGTCAGCCACCACCATAGCAAGGTCGTCGTCAGCCAGAATAGGCTGCACCTCCCCGCTCTGCTCCTCTTCTTCCCTGCTCTGCTCCTCTTATTCCCCGCTCTGCTCCTCTTCTTCCCCACTCTTCTCCTCGTCATCCCCGCTGCTGCTCCCATTGCCTAGCCAAATGCAACAAAGTTTTTTTAGCAATCGGTGTCGTGCTGGTAGTACCTGCGGCACATGCTGTTGTCGAACACCTTCACGGTGAGCATGGCGTCGCTGTCATAGCGGAAGACAAGGAAGTGCCCGAGCTACAGGTCGTGGGCGCGAGCGAAAAGCTCCCAGCCGGGCCCTAGGTACATGTGGTCGTCGGCGTCGAACACCACCAGCACGTCCCATAGCCTGCGAAGCCCACTGCCAGCCCCCCGCAGCTTCACTTTCTGGGGCTCACGGCCGTCGAGCATCTTCGCAAACTTGTCAGGCAGCCTCTACAGCGAGGGTCAAGCAGTGGTTAATTGTGTCGATCAAGCACTAGACAGCAGAGTGATGATAAAGAGATGGGTGAAGGGGAGATCTTGTCTTGAATATACCTGCCTGCTGCAGGATTTCTCAATTATGATCTCGAAGAACTCGAAACCTTCCAAGCCAGCCATCTCACTTCCTGGCGTGGCAGAGCGCAGCCGGCGGTGGCGGCCTCCCCTCCTCTCTAAAAAGCAGCATTGTAATTAAACAACAAGTTACCATAAACAGGACTGGACATAGTTGGAACAGAGCCAAGTTTATGATAGCAAAACTGAGAAAAAAAGCAATGCACTTGTGGACATTTATGATGGCAAGAACACCTCTATTTTCTTCTTCTACTCATTCCCCATGAAATGAAACAACATAGGAAACAAGCACTTCAAAACAGTAGAATATTTACTACATGTGTTTGCCAGGGCCTCAATTTGGAATACTACTATAAATGGCAATGGCCTCAATTTGCTACTACTCTATCTTGGCAAAGGGGCAATGAGTAGAAGAAGAACATCAACATCAACATCAACAGCACCCTTGAACAGTAGTAAGAAAACAAGGATATTTAAGATGGCAAAAACATCAATAGCACTCTATTTTCTTCTTCTACTCATTCCATATTTTGCTACTACCAAAAACATCAACATCAATAGGGCCTCAGCAGTAGATAAGAAACCTAATCTATCTACTTTACCTAATTTGAACCATATCATATTTTGCTACTACCAAAGCTAACCCTAATTTCCAAACAGAGGCGGCAAGAAACCTAAACCAATCCTAATCTAATCCAATCCTTATCTAATATAATCCAATCCTAATCAAACCCTAACCTAATCTAATCTAATGAAATCTAGGCGGCGGCAAGAACCCTAATCTAAACAGTAGCAGAAAACTAAGTTATAGGAAGAGGAAGGAGTCAGCGGATTCATACCTTAGGAGAGAGGAAGGAGTCGGCGACGGAGAGAGAGGAAGGAGTCAGCGGCGATGGGAGAGGAAGGAGCCGGAGGCGGAAAGGAGGAGTGGGTCAAGTGGAGAGGAGGAGCGGGTCGAGTGGAGAGGAGGAGTGGGGAAAAGAGGGGGTCCACTTGTCAGCGAGTTCTGTGTTTGATACGTGACTGGTTTGATATATTGAAAAGGGTGGGCATAGAGTACAAAACCAACAGCCTCTTCCTAGCCTAGTGGTAGAAACACAGTGAAATAAGCGCCAGGTCGTGGGTTTGAGCCCCGCTCGCGCATTATTTTTTGGCCGCGCGTGGGATCAGACGGCTGTCTGATGGAGCGCGCCCATATGTGTGTGATGGAGTGCTCGGTCGTGGGTTCAAGTATATAGTGAAACAACTAGACACATGATCAACATTCTCTTCCTAGCTTAGTGGTTCAGGACAGGGTGAAACATGCGCTCGGTTATGGGTTTGAGTCCCCGCTCGCGCAATTTTTTAATATTTAGACATAATTTATTTTCTATACAGTACAAAATACAGTTAAAGCAACAACGTCTCAATTTAGTTCAAAAAAACTTCATGAAAAATATTTTGCAATCTTCAAGCATTACAAGACAACATTTTGGCATCAAAACAACATCACTATCTGCATTGTATCTTCATCACATCATTTTGCACCAAAACATCATTTGGCATTGTATCTTCACCATCTACTACAACCATAAGTCTCATGCATTTTATCATTTCAGACCTAATTCAGTGAAGAAATTTTTGTCATTTCTGCCCAGATATCATAACAATAAGCATCCAAAATGCACCAGCATCATAACAATCACAACAAGTGTTTTGCATACAAAATGTTGATGCTTGCAAAATACTACAACCATCAGGATCACATCAAATGCTTACAAAAGGAAATCAAATGTTTTGCATTTTGCATCAAATACTACAACCAGCATTTTGTCACTACAGCCATCAGGATCACATCACTACAGCCATCAGGATCTTCAAGCATTTTGCTACCTGGGGAGAATTGTAGTACATCAGGATCACCATGCAGATGCACAAGAAGGAAAACTACAGAGAATTGCAAGGAAAACTACAGAGAGTTAGAAGGATCACCAAGGAGACAAAATTTACCTTCATGTCCATTCGCTATTCATCGTCGTCGATACCAAAACAAGGAACTCTATGCCCACTCATGTTTTCCTCATCGTCACTACAATATTGCAGCATAGTATGATCAGTCCTGTTTTCCTCATCCTCGCTCTCATGTCCATCCACTACCACCTTTCTTCTTTTCTTGATGCCTTCAACTGTTGCAGCATCAACGAGCACACGTTCCCGGTCCCTTCGCACTCTGCTTTGCACCGGAACTTCCATAGAGTCATCATCAGCTTGCACCGGAACTTCCGTAGAGTCATCATCCTGATATGTTAGTCCACTACCACCGGGGCCCTTTTCCACTTCAGTTTCAGTCACAGTCCACAAGTGTCTGTGCTCAAAGTTTTGCACAACTCGCCATTTTCCATGCAAAAGAGTGTCTGGCAGATAAAACACCATTGTTGCTTGTGCTGTTAGAATAAAGGGATCACTCTTATACCAGCACCTTGCAGTGTTGATGCTTTTGAAGTGGCCATCATATTTGACAAAAGAGCGTCTCTTCTTCTTGCTACCAAGATCAAACCAGTCACAGCGAAATAAGACAACCGAGCGATGGATGCCTCCACTAGGGTTGTACGGCAACTCTACGATGCTTCTCAGCTGACCATAGAAGTTAATGTTCTCACCATCATGTGACCCCTCAGTGACGATTCCACTATTCTGTGTCTTCCTTTTTTCCTCGCGGTCAACGGCGTGGTACCGGACACCGTCAGCAATGCATGCTGAATACACTCTCACTCGCTTATCCGGTAAGCATGCCAAAGCAAATAGATCATCACTGACCTTCTTCTCCTCATGCAACTCTCCAATCTGCACAAATAAACCATTTAGCAACAATGGTATTTAACAGTTGGTGAATAACACATAAAACATAAAACATGTGGCTAAAGATCTCACATGATTCTTAAACCATTTAGCAAATCCCTTGGCAACCCTTATATCAACATTGATCTGGCTTTCTTCCTGATTTAACTCTTCCTTGCATTTCCTGCAATGCCAACAAAACATGTGAATTAAAACATTGGGCAGGTGCCAACCCAAGCAAAAAAAATATAACGAGTGCACAAGATATAACGTACTCGATATATGGTAGAACCTCGGCGCAATTGCTGAGCACATACCAAACCATCTTGTCATACTCATCACCAGCCTCCAAGTATTGTGAGGCTCCAAGAAAGTTCACACCATGGTTGAAAACCGAGACATCACCACTTTGCGAATCAGACCGCTCTCTATTTCTGCCCGGCCGGTTCAATCTTGTTTCCACATCGCCAAAGTATCTAGAGCAAAAAGTCAAGCACTCGTCAACGACATATCCTTCAGCAATCGAACCTTCAGGTCTTGTCGTGTTTCGCACATAACGCTTACAAGTAAGCAGCCTTCTTTCGATTGGGTACATCCAACCGTATTGCACAGGGCCTCTAAGCATTGCCTCTTTTGGTAAGTGCACCGCCAAATGGACCATCACGGTGAAGAAAGCTGGAGGGAAAATCTTCTCGAGCGTGCAAAGAATAATTGGGATTTCTTTTTCAAGTCTTTCCAAAACAGTTAACTCGAGTGTTTTGCAGCACAGTTCTCTAGAGAAATTTCCTAGCTCAGCAACCGCTTCATATATATCCTTGTCCATGATTCCTCGGAGGCCCGCCGGTAAAATCCTTTGGAGGAGGATGTGACAATCATGGGTTTTCAGTACTGAAAGCTTGAATCCATCAGAAGTAACACACTTTGGTAGTTTAGCAGCATAACCATCTAGAAATCTCACCGCTCTTATGAATTCACAGAATGCAACCTTTTGTTCTTTACTCATTGTATACCATGCTCGTGGCATTTCAGATGAATCTTCATCTTCATCATGCTGTAGATGCAAATCTTCTCTTATGCCCATGTCCTCCAAATCAAGCCTAGAACTAACCGTGTCCTTTGTCTTCCCTTCAATGTTCAGAAACGTCCCTAGCAGATTCTCTCATATGTTTTTCTCAATGTGCATTACATCGAGATTATGCCTTAATTTCAGATCAGCCCAGTATGGCAGGTCCCACAAACAAGACCTCCGGTCCCAACATTGACCTTGCTCACGCTTTCTTTTCTTTGCAAGCTTTCCTGGTCTCACATCTTTCACCTTTTCAAGTTGTTGCTCCAGCTCTTCTTTAGTGAATTCAGCTGGCTTGTCACGGGTTTCATTCTCACCATTAAAATCTTTGCTTCTTCGCCAACGATGGTTTCGGGGAAGAAAGCGGCGGTGCCCAATATAGCAGATCTTGCTCCTTATTCTCTTTGAGCAATGGTCTTTGTCACAATGGACACAGGCCTGATAACCCGCTGTGATCCTCCCAGACAGAGTGTGCAGCGCCGGGAAATCATGGATGGACCATATGATTGCAGCACGTAGATTGAACTTTTCTTCCGGACTCAAGGCATCGTATGTAGGTACACCAGTCTAGAGCTGGAGCAGTTCTTCTACGAGGGGCTCCATAAAGACATCAAAATCCTTTCCTGGAGACTCTGGACCCGGGATAAGCAACGACATCATGAAGTTGGACTGATCCATGCATGCCCATGGTGGCAGGTTGTACGGCACCACAAAAACGGGCCACATGCTATAAGACGTGCTCATGTTCCCAAACGGATTAAAGCCATCTGTGGCAATGCCGAGTTTTATGTTCCTTGGATCTGTAGCAAAATCTCCAGGTTTACTGTCAAATTCTTTCCATGCCTCTCCGTCCGCTGGATGGCTCAGCTCATTGTCGACAGGTTGCCGCTTCAGCTTGTGCCATTGTACCTCCAGCGATGATTTCTTCAAGATAAACATCCGCTGCAGCCTTGGTATCAACGGAAAGTGCCTCAGTGCCTTCTCTGGTATTGACTTCTTCCCATTAGCATCTTTCCACCTAGAGGCATTGCATTTTGGACAGTTGTCATGCTTCGCTAAATCCTTCCGAAACAAGACACAGTTATTTGGGCACACATGTATTGAAACATAACCTAGCCCTAGCCTGCGGATTATGCTCAATGCTTCATCATAAGACCTGAGAACACAGCTATCAGGGAATTGCAAGGTCAAAAGGCGGAGTATTGAGTTGAATGCAGCATTGCTAATCCGGTAAAAAGACTTGATGTGGAGTAACTTCACGGTGAAGGTAAATCTTGAAAATTTACCCCCTTCATGAGTTGCGCGCTTCGCCTCCTCTAACACCTCAGCAAACATCGACTTCTGTCCATCAGCACAATCTTCAGCATCGTACAGATCCTTCAATAGGTCAGGAATCCTATCATCTTCATGGGCATCCTCTTCCTCCAAACCAGCATTCTCTCACAAAATCTTTTCCATAAAATCAATGCCAGCATCACCACCACCCATCATATGAGGGGCCTATGTATTAGCTTCAATACGTTGAGGTTGTCCGTCTAAAGGTTCTCCATGATATATCCATCTATCATATGTGCTGGCCATCCCATTAAGAAGCAGATGATCTTCCACTCTTCCTTGAGCTCTTCTTGAACGGTTGAGGCATTCACAGCATGGGCAAAGAATGACAGCATCCTTGGCAAAATTTGCCCGAACAAATTGCATGAATTCATCAACTCCTTTCATATGTTCTTTCGAAAACCTTCTAACTCCTTTTCTAATCCAGCTTCTGTCCATCTGCCAAAGACAGCAATTGTTGCAACTTAGCAAATCTATCTAAGTGCATCAACATTAATTAATGAAAATGGATGGCAGTAATGGCAGCTAAAAATCCAGAAAATAAGGTAGGCACCCAACTTTATATGCTAACTGCCTAACCACAACATTCAGCTATTTCCAATTTCTCACTACTTTAGTCCAGTTCACATGGTTTACTGATTTCACATGGGAGCAATAAAAAGCAGTTCAAATGGAATTACAGATTTCACGTGGGAGAAAAGAAAAGCTAACAAAAACATGCTGGTTCACAAAAAAACAGAGGTGGTTTACAAAGAACTACTGTGGTTAAACCACCAACAATAACAACATATGCTGCCACAAAGAACTATTTTGGTTAAACCACCAACAATAACAACACTTTAAATTTACATGAATGACATTTCCAAGATTGCATCAAATATACATCAATGAGATTTTTCCTAGTTTACATCAAATCTACATCAATATTGATGTTCTTTAACAGATTTGAGGCTGAAATTTCAGAGGTGTAACATCAAATCTACATCAACTCTCTTCATAATTTCCAAGTTTACATCAAATCTACATCAGCCCCAGGAATTTAGAAGGATCCTGTTTCAGGGAAAGACCAACTTGGTGGACAAAATAAATAAGCATTCAATATTTACTCATGGCATGAATCAGTCAAATGGATCAGGATCCTGTTTACTCAGCATTCATTATTTACTCATGGACAAAATAAATCAGGAATTTAGAAGGATCATGTTTTAGGGAAAGAGCAACTTGAGCTCTGTTCTATTGATTGCTGACAACATAATTCACCGCTAACAATTGACTGAATTCCAAAAGAATTCTTAACAATTTCATCAACAGCAATTCTTCTAACAATTTCATCAACAAAAAATCTCTTCACAATTTCTACCAAATTCATCAATGACATTTCCAAGAGATTTTTCCAAGCTTACAACAAACCAAGGGAGTAGCCCTCCGGTTTCAACCTAGATATATACGCTTGCAACAGCACATTGATCTTTGCACTGGACTCCTTCAAACTTTCTTTAACAGGAATTGGCACACGATCAAAAAGCTTTGTCAGCGCCATGTTCTCATGTTGTCTGACTCCAACAGACATTCATTGTATGTCTAAATAGTCCCATGGCTAACGTAATAGCAATCCTTCCAAGGTCAATAACCTCCCGCGCCTTGTGGACCACAGCAAGCACCAAGAGCCTTCTTCAACTAGACGACCGTCGTAAAAAATATGCAGGGTAACCGAAAATTCTGGAAAAGCCTGAGTTTGTAGCATAGTTTTAAATAGCCCGTTATAGCCCCGCTATAGCCTTGCTATAGCCTTTTCAGCAGGGTGCCGCTAAATTGTCTCATGTACAAAATGCCCGCTATAGCCTTTTTGAAGGTCCGCCCTATTTGCCATAGCCCGCTATTTAAAACATTGGTTTGTAGTTATAATTGATCTCCAGTATGTTATGGACCCACACGATCTATTTCCTTTCTGCGATGTTTGGAGACAGTCAAGCATCATCTAGTCAGCAAACATTATTTGATGAGCAAACATGAACCTTGCCTAGTGGACACCACCACGGACGACGGTAAACCAGTGAAGATATCCACAGGCAGCAGCGTGCCCCAATTCCGGAGATAAACATCGGCGTGCCCCCATACGGCCATATGTACAACATAAACATGTAGTGGAGAATCGGGTCTGACTCATCAACAGATTAAGCCATCACAAGCGGACCCCCTGAAAAAAATCTGAGACGAACTTGGCTTGAGGGAGAGACAAATTGTCCACCATAGGAACGACCTCTTGGGATGACACAAGATCCTCAGGATTGTCGCGACGAAACGAAGACGAGGCTGCGACGGGCGATGGGGGCGAGGGCAGCCGGACAGAGGCGTAGCCGGAGGCGGGCATGAGGGCCTACTCAAGGGCGCAACAACGGAGCAAGGTGAGGTCGCGGCCGCTGCGGCGGGGGCGACCCGGCCGGCGCGGCGAGGGAGCGGCCTGGCGGGGCGCGCGGGGGCGACCCGGCCGGCGCAGCGAGGCTGAGGCGGGGCAGCGCGAGCACGGTGAGGGCGGTGCCGCGTGGCTCGGACTCGTGGTGGCGCGGTGGAGGCGATTCCGGGAGGCTCGGACTTGCGGTGGCGTGGCGGAGGCGATGCCGGGCGGAGGCGAGCGCCGGCGGAGCGATGCCGCGATGGAGAGGGAGCCGCGGTGGATGGATGGGTGTGGCAGCGGCGAGGCTGGCTCGAGGTGGCCTGAGGCGAGGTGACGCGGCTGTGAGCAGGCGAGGCCAAGCCACGGTAGATGGCCGGCTCGGGGCGAAGCCGAGCTACGGCCGAGACGGGTGCGGCTGGAGCGCGGGGAGGAGCCAGAGCGAGGTCGGAGACGACTCGAAGAGGCGCCGGTGGAGGAGGTAGGCACGGAGGGGCAACGTTGACTCGGACCGCAATCGATCAGTTTTTGGATCGTAGCCTTCTCCTTTTTTTTATTGCTCCTTATTTTTGGACCCAGAAGTGCTGGATGTACCGATGTGTGGGCATAGATCAGAAAAACAAGGCTCCGCCACCATCGAGGTTATGCAGCGTTGACCCAAATCCTTGTTGGTCTCGTCAGAACTTGCAACCAGGTCTGTTGGACGGTTCTCCTGCGATTTTCACGGCGGCGGCTGCACCCGATGCAATCCTAATCCCACCAACTCAAACCCTTGTACCACAAGTTCCAAGGTTAATCATGGTTCTGATAAATAAACGATGAATTTTGCCGTCTCTGCTCAAGGTTATCAACATGCCGGGTTATCCTGCATGATTGTTCCGTGTCGGTTTTCCTTCATCCAACTAAAAGCAATCTTCTTGATCCCTGAAGAAATCCCTCCAAGAACAACATCGCCATGCGTGGCCCCACGGTGGGTGCCAACTGTCATGTGGCCTGCCTCAAACGACCCGCGTCCGCCCGTGTGGCCGCCTCCAAGCCGCTGCTGCCGCCCTCCGGCTCGCCGCTCCAGCCGGCTCTGGCTGACCGCCCCGCTCCCGTACCTCCGTCGGCTCTCCTCCGTCACCTCCGCAGGTTCAGCCTTGGGTCGCCATACTTCAGCTTATAGGATCATCACTATAAAACATACATCTGGTACAGCCAAACGTCAAGCAGGCAACGCTTGAGACACTTGTCGACCAAGACCAAGTCAACGAGATACTTACAGCTGTGGTACAGGGTTAATGTCTCCAATGACATGGAGCATGATTATATCATGAGAGTCGTCTGTGAAGCAACACAGTCACCAGATGTGAAGATAAGACAGGCTGCCTTTGAGTGTTTGATGGCTATTTCATCAATTTATTATAAGCTGGCCACGTACATGCAGGACATATTTAATATCACTGCAAAGGTTGTGAGGGGAGATGAGGAGTCGGTTGCACTTCGGGCCATAGAGTTCTGGAGTTCCATATGTCACGAGGAAATCGACATTTTGAATGAGTACAGTGGTGAATTTACAGCTGATTCTGATGTTCCTTGCTACTATTTTATCAAGCAAGCTCTTCCTACCCTAGTGTCAATACTGCTGGAGACTCTCCTTAAACAGGAGGATGACCAAGCCTTGGATGAAGGTGCTTGGAATCTTGCAATGGCTGAAAGTACTTGTTTCGGCCTGGTGGCGAGGACTGTTGGGATGATATTGTTCATTTTGTGATGCCTTTCATTAAGGAGAACATAACAAAACTTGAATGGAGATACAGAGAGGATGCTGGCAAATCCAGGCTGCGTACTGCAGTTTATGAGACTCTAAATGAAGTTGCCGGGTGCTCCACTGAGGAGACTGCTCCTATCATTACACAGTTAGTACTTGTGATTATGATGGAGCTCCATAATACACTTGAAGCGAAGAAGTTGTCAACTGATGAGAGGGACAAGCGGAGCGATCTGCAGGGCCTTCTGTGGTTGCCTATAGGTTATTATTCAGAAGTTGGGAGGGATGGAGCCAACAAAGTTTGCCTTTTTACAATATACAGATCAGATTTGGCCCCACTATGATGGCATCATGACCCAGCTCCTGTAGGATCTACCCAGCAGTCAGTTGCATAGACTTAAAAATCTATCAATATTCTCATGCTTTGGTGATATTGCACTGACAATTGGAAGGAATTTTGAGAAGTATTTGATCTATGTCGTGCCCATGCTGCAAAAAGGTGGCAGGTTTATCGGCACACACAACTACAACCGATGAGGAAATGCTTGACTACACCAATCAACTGAGAAATGGCATCTTGAAGGCCTACTCTGGTATTCTTCAAGGATTCAAGAGTTCCCCTAAGAAGCATACGCTATATGCGGATCATCCGTCGTCCAGACGAATCAGGTGAAATCCATCCGGTCTATTTTTATTGATGCATTTTTTCTTTCGAGAAACAATTACTCTGGCTTGCGGTATTTTTTGATGCAGGACAATTGTTCACTGCAAAGAGCGATGGTAGTGTCATGGATATATAGCTCGCGCCACCATTATCATGTGTTGGCATCTGACCGTGCCGTAATGCTCAACGAATGTATGTGCAAGCCGCCGCTTCTGCGGCCCAATCTACATCGGCACGACGCGGCTGACTCGCCCGTCCGCGCGGCTTACCGCGCATGTGACTGACTCGACCGTCCGCGCGGCTTACCGCGCATGTGACTGACTCGACCGTCCGCGCGGCTTACCGCGCATGTGACTGACTCGACCGTCCGCACTGACATACAATGCCGTGGCTGAATCATCTGTCCGTGCCCGCGGCCGACTCGCCTGCGTCCGGGCCGCCTCTGATGCCGCGGCCGTCTCGACCGTCCGCCCTCGTGGTCTGGTCTACATCAACACACCGGAGCCGCACCCGTCTGCACAAGCTGCTTAGTGAGCGCACGCAAGTCGCCACTCCTGCTGCCCGGTATATTCCAATAACTCTGGAGCAAAATTAGCAGCCTCCAACGGATGGCTCAATGGACAGACGCACAAGTCGCCGCCACTGCGGTTTAGTTAACTACAACAACCAGCTGGGATGAACCATTGGTCGGGTTATTGACACAGCTCATACGGGTTCATTTCTAACCTGCTGCGGTCAACCTCAACCTTCCATGGATTCACATCGCGTTATCAACGCCGAGGGTATACAATGAGTGTTGCGAAGATCATCAAACTCGCCACCTTGCCTCCAGCTTCAACACATTCCAGCGTTTCCGCTGTCAACTACATGTCGGTTTATGCCACGGCCAAGTATGGAGAATCTCAAGCCAACTCCTCGAGTCGTCTTAAGACTCCAGGGCTACACAGACATGACTCAACAAATGTTGCTAGTTTCGGCAAATTCAAGAACGCCGGGTCATTGGAGAAAAACCCGATCTCGGGGGCTACTGCCACATTGGTGAAAGCTTAAAGGCTGTCAAAAAATTTCCAGCTGAAAATCTGCCAAGCAATCTGAGAGTTCCGGCTCACAAGAAGGATTCCGGATTATCAGAAAAGGTTCCTGTTTAAAACCCGGCTCAACAGAAGTCTGTCTCTCACAAAGTTTTGAGGTCTCGGTATCCGGCTCAACATCCGGTTCAAAATGAATTCATCTCTTGCAAGTTCGAGTTTTCAGAAAATTAAAGGTTGCCAAAAAGAACTAGCTGCCATGATGCGCGGTTCAAACATGGGTATCCTGCCTTATTGGCTTATCATATTATGGGTCACTTGGAGGCTTCCTACTCAATGAGTATAGCTATCTTACCCTCTTGATCGGCTTCCACGCCATATTATGGGTCACTTGGGGGCTTCCTACTCAACGAGTATATCTTTCATACCCTCTTGACCGGCTTCCATGCCATATCTGGGTTAAACCTGCCTGTTTGCAACTTGCCACTCCACCAGGTGACCCGTCGTACTCTTGACAGTCAATCTTTTTTAAGACCCTGAACTTGTCAAGGTTAAAATGGTGGCTTTTGTCACGTGAGGGCCGGCTTACAGAGAGCTAGGATAAACTCACCTGTCTGCTGTAGTCTCTCCGCTATGTGGCCCGTTCGTACTCTTAACAGTCAATCTTTTCAATAAGACCCTGAACTGGTTAAGGTTAAAACGACGGATTTATGTCATGTGAGAGCCAGCTTACGGGATGAAAGGCTTTCATGCCAAGCTTCTTTGAAGCAAAACTTGAGTTTTTCAAAAACCAAAATAGAGCTAGTCTCTTTTTGTCGAGCCTTGAAAGCCAACATTTTTATACTCTGTTATCATACACATACATCATCATACATTGCATCATACATTGCCTCATCATTTCATCATCATACCATGCATCATATATGCATGGATATCCTGGTTTATGTTGCAGGGGCCGGTTTTCAAACCGGGTTATTATTCAAATCTTAAATAGCCAATGTGGCTGGATTTTTATTATGGTTATCATAACATATATTGGATGATTGAGGTTTTCAAAGCCCCTTCAGAGTAATGGCTGTTATTCCCTCATCCAAAAATACCAGCTCACAGCAGGGAGCATGGTTCAACATTGATGTGCCAAGCATTCAACAATATCATCCATATAATGGATATGATTTATTCTGCAATGGAAAGAATAGTCTCGAGTCGCTGCAGGCATACGACCCGGCACTTGGGGGCTACATTATTCAAATCAAGATTATATCAAGTATGCAAGTCCCATGTCGCTACAAGCATGCACCACGACACTTGGGGGCTAATGCAAGTTTCTTTTCAACTCATCACATTACCAACGAACCCGGTTATCTCAGGGAAATGAGCCGGCCTTCAATCATTTTCTAAGTCCCAGTCCAGTATTATTTTACTGAGCCGGCCCTTGGGGGCTACACATTGCTCATCAAGTCTACATAATCAGCTCTGAAGAAGTCCCTTCTCATTATTGCATATTGACCCGACCCTTGGGGGCTACATTGGCTGAAGTATTATGAGCATAATGCTATTACAAGTCCCAGGTTGCTGCACGCAAGACAACCCGGCACTTGGGGGCTACATATGTCGAACATTCAACTTATGACTGGTGACTCAGACGAACAATCCAGATTTCTCTAGAGTTGCAATATTTATATTGAAGCAAGTCTTAAAGCTATCACTACGTTCCCCTCTTAAGACTTGAGGGCTATAGAATTTTCAAGAGCTGGTCAACTGGTCTTTTCGAGTGAGTCGGTCCCTTTACATATTCTTATTTCAAGAGTTTAGCGTGAATAAATTCAAAGCTAAACTGGGGGCTAATGTCGGGGATATTCCCCACGACCAAGACCCGACTCATAAGGATAAGCCGCCCTAAGGCTTAAGTCATTTCTGGGTTTAAGTCGCCTGGACGTTAAGTCATCTCTGGGCTTAAGCAGCCCTGTTAAGTCATCTTAGATTGTAAGCCGGCAGATTGTGACCCGGCAGATTGTGACCCGGCAGATTGTAAGCCGGCAGATTGTGACCCGGCAGATTGTAAGCCGGCAGATTGTAAGCCGGCAGACAGTTATGACTCGACAGACAGTTAAGTCCCGGAGATGAGTCCCGGAGATGAGTCCCTGAAGATGAGTCTTGAAGATAAACCCGGTTGT
This sequence comes from Elymus sibiricus, assembly GCA_039707655.1. Taxonomy (NCBI): domain Eukaryota; kingdom Viridiplantae; phylum Streptophyta; class Magnoliopsida; order Poales; family Poaceae; genus Elymus; species Elymus sibiricus. The sequence goes on from CM077665.1 coordinate 63,234,908, forward strand.
AAGCCTTCCGGCTGTAAGCCGCCCGGCTATAAGCCACCCGACTGGAGATAAGAAGCCCGGGACTCAGAAGCCCATGGGGAGAAGCCCGTAATAAGAAACCCACGATGGGAAGTCAGAATAGGTTAAGTCCTAATCCTACTAGGACTCTACATGTAACCCGCCCCTTCAACTTATATAAGGAGGGGCGGGGCACCCCAAGAGGGTAGGTTTTCTAGATGTCTCAATAGACAGGTCTTAGACAGACAAGTCTTAGACAAGATCAAAAGTAGATGCTCTCGAGATAGAGGTGGCGAAACATCGCCCTTGTAACTGAGATCGTCATCATTATCAATATCAATCAAGTAGGATGTAGGCTTTTACCTCCACCGTGAGGGGCCGAACCTGGGTAAAATCTCGCGTCTCTCATCCCGCTCAACCCCGTTCAAGCTACCACTTAGATGCGTTGGCCTCACGACTAAGTCCTCACACTAGGACATCTGCCGTGACAAAACCACAACAGTGTTATTGAAGATGTTGATGAAGATTGCCCTCCCAAAGATGAGAGGGGTGTTGGTGATGACGGTGGCTTCGATTTCCCCCACCGGGAGGGAAGTTCCCCAATGGAATCGCTCCGCCGGAGGGCAAAATTGCTCCTGCCCAAGTTCCGCCTCGAGGCGGCGGCGCTTCGTCCCAAAAGTCCTCCTCTAATTTTTTCTAGGTCAAATGTGACTAGATACCAGAAGATGGGCTCCGGAGGTGGGCCGAGGTGGCCACGATACACCAGGGCGTTCCCTGGTGGGTTGTGCCCACCTGGCTGGCCCCCTCTGGTGGTTTACTGCTCCAGTATTTTTTATTAAATACAAAAATAATCTCCGTAAAATTTCAGCTTCATTGGAGTTGTGCTTAATAGGTATCTCTGATGTGCTTTTCTTAGGTCCAGAATTCCAGCTGCCGGTATTCTCCCTCTTTGTGTAAACCTTGCATATTATGAGAGAAAAGGCATTAGAATCACTCCCTAAAGCATTATTATTCAACAAAACATAGTAAATAATAGTAGGAAATCATGATGCAAAATGAACGTATCATTGCACATAAGCCTCCTTATATCTTCCTCAAAACAGCCACCATACCTACCTATCATGGCATTTCCACAGTCATTCCGAGATATATTGACATGCAACTTCCACCGTAACATCATATGACTAGTTCACTCATTGTTATATTGCTTTGCATGATCATGTAGATGACATAGTATTTGTGGCAAAGCCACCGTTCATCATTATCATACATGCTACACTAGATCATTGCACATCCTGGTACACTGCCAGAGGCATTTATATTGAGTCATATTGTTTCATAGTTTTTCATATTGAGTTGTAAGTAAATAAAAGTGTGATGATTTTCATTATTAGGGCACTGTCTCAGTGAGGAGAAAAAAGAGAAAAGGAAAAAAAGGAGAAAAGGAAAGAAAGAAAAAAAAAGAAAAAAAGAAAGAAAGAAAAAAAGAGAAAAGAAAAAAAGAAAATAAATGAGAGAAAAGAGAGAAGGGATAATGCTACTAACTCTTTTTCCACACTTGTGCTTCAAAGTAGCACCATGTTCTTCATATAGAGAGTCTCATGTTTTGTCACTTCCATATGCTAGTCCGAATTTTTCATTATAGAACTTGGCTTGTATTTTCCGATGATGGGATTCCTCAAATGCCCGAGGTATTCATGAGCAAGAAAGTTGAATGCACACCCACTTAGCTTCATTTGAGCTTTCATACACTTATAGCTCAAGTGCATCCGTTCCATGGCAATCCCTACTCCTCGCACTGATATCTATTGATGGGCATCTCCATAGCCCTTTGATACGCCTAGTTATTGATGCGGAACTTTCTTCTCCACTTTTACCCCTTTGATATTTACCACCATATTATATTCCATCCATATGCTATGTCCATGGTTCATGCTCATGCATTGCATGAAGAATAAAAAGTTGACTGGTACTTCTCCAACGTATCTATAATTTTTGATTGTTGCATGCTGATATATTATCATTCTAGGATACTTTTTGGGTCTTTATTTACAAATTTATAATCTTTTTGAGCACTAACCTATTGACCCAGTGCCCAGTGCTAGTTGATGTTTTCTGCATGTTTTTCACTTCTCAGGTTTACAGTACCAAATGAAGTCCAATTGCCATGAAACTTTTTGATGATTTTTCTGGACCAAAAGAAGACCTGGGAGATTCGGAAGAAGGCTGGCGGCACACCAGGGCCGCACAAGCCAACAGGGCGCACCTGATACGTCTCCAACGTATCTACTTTTCCAAACACTTTTGCTCTAGTTTTGACATCTATTTTGCATGATTTGAATGGAACTAACCCGGACTGACGATGTTTTCAACAGAACTACCTTGGTGTTATTTTTGTGCAGAAATAAAAGTTCTCGGAATTGGATGAAACTTTTTGTGGATTTTTTCTGGGAATTATAATGAATTATGGAGCGAAGACCTGCCGGAGGGAGGCCACCTGTGGGGCACAAGCCAACAGGGCGCAGCCCCCCTAGGTCGCGCCCAGATGGTTTGTGGGGCCCACATGGCTCCTCCGACCCTAATCCCAGTCTTGTTCTTCCTTAGGAGGGCTGATCTGGAGTCCATTTGGGGCTCCGGAGAGGGGAAATCCTCGCCGTTGTCATCACCAACCCTTCTCCATCAACACCGCCATGATGTTCACCACTGGGAGTGAGTAATTCCTTTGTAGGCTTGCTGGACGGTGGTGGGATTGGATGAGATTGATCATGTAATCGAGTTAAGTTTGATAGGGCTTGATCCCTAGTATCCACTATGTTCTGAGATTGATGTTGCTATGACTTTGCTATGCTTAATGCTTGTCACTAGGGCCCGAGTGCCATGATTTCAGATCTGAACCTATTATGTTTTCATGAATATAAGAGTGATTTGGATCCTATCTTGCAAGTTGTATGCACCTATTACGTGTCTTGATCCGCATACCCCAAGGTGACAATAATTGTGATTCTTTCCGGTGATTGCCGTAGTTTGAGGAGTTCATGTATTCACCATGTGTTAATGCTTTGTTCCGGTTCTCTATTAAAAGGAGACCTTAATATCACTTAGTTTCCAATAGGACCCCGCTGCCACGGGAGGGTAGGACAAAAGATGCCATGCAAGTTCTTATCGCAAGCACATATGACTATATACGGAATACATGCCTACATTATATTGATGAATTGGAGCTAGTTATGTGTCGCCCTAGTGTGTGATACTCGTGATCTGCGTTGGGTTTTCCGTGAAGAGGAATAGGTAATCGCAGCACAAAGTGGGTAAGTATTTCCCTCAGTTATGAAACAAAGGTTTATCGAACCAATGGGAATACCAATCCTCAACCGTCGTCAGTGGCTGCACACAAAAGAACAGACAACATGCACCCAACGCCAGCAAGGGTGTTGTCAATCCCCTTGATCTCGTTATTTCCAAGCAAGTGAGTTGTGTAGATAATTGTAGATAATAGTAAAGTGCAAAATAAAATAAAAGGTAATGAATAACAGAAAGGTAATGACAGCTTTTGTGAATTTATAAGTGAATAGACCCAGGGGGCGTAGAGTTCTCTAGTGGCATCTCTCATAAGAAAAGCATACGGTGGGTAAACAAACTACTGTTGGGCAATTGATAGAAAAGCGAATAATTATGCGATGTTCACAACAATGATCATGTGTATACAGGCATCACGTCCATACGCAAATAGGCCTACTCCTGCTTGCACCTACTACTATTACTCCACTTCAAGAGCGCTTCTATGCTTGCATCTCTACGTATTAAGTTCATGACAAACGGAGTAATACTTGGAGAACGATGACATGATGTAGACAAAGTAAACTCAACTAATATGAATAAACCCCATCGTTTTATCCTTAGTAGCAACAACACAAAGACGCAACTTGTCCCCTTCTGTCACTGGGATATAGAAACTCGTCAGGTTGAACCTACTACAATGCACCACTTCCACCAAAGAAATACCAATCTTGTTGGCCAAACTATCTCAATAGATCGGAGAGCATTACGAGGCTATGATGATCATGCAAATAAGAATCATAGTAATCAGGTTTGACTCAAATACTTTTCCTGAATAATCTGAACATAAACTCACAATTCATCGGATCCCAACAAACACACCATACAAAGGGATTACATCTAATAGATCAAGGCAAAGATGCAATGAACATTGTATTGAAGATCGAGAGAGAGAGAGAGAGATTGCCATCTGGTACTACCTACGGACCCGTAGGTCTGCGGTGAAGTACTCACACATCATGGTGAGGGCAGCAAGGTTGATGAAGAGGCCCTCCGTGATCGATCTCCCATCCGGCAGGGTACCGGAACAGAGCTCTAGATGGCCTCCCGTCGGAACAGAGGCTTGCAGCGGCGGAAAAAGTGTTTCGGGAGTGCTTCTGATGTTTTTAGGGTAGATGTGAATTTATAGGCCAGAAAACGACGTCGGGGGATGCTCCAGGGGGCCACCACATATCTGACCGCCCCCCTAGGGGGCGCGGCTGGATATGTGGTGGGACCCTCGTGCATCGCCTGACTCTCCTCCGAAGCTTCTAGGTGTATTGGTCCAAAAAAAATCACCAAAAAGTTTCGTGGCAATTGGACTCCGTTTGGTATTGTAACTCTGAAAAGGCAAAAATACGCAGAAAACAAGAACTGGCACTGGGCACTGGGTCAATAGGTTAGTGCTCAAAAATATTATAAATTGGTAAATAAATACCCAAAAAGTATCCTAGAATGATAATATACCAGCATGGAACAATAAAAAATTATAGATACATTGGAGACGTATCAGCATCCCTAAGCTTAATTTCTGCTCGTCCTCAAGTAGCTAAATGATAAAAACAGAATTTTCGATTTGACATGCTACCCATTATGTAATCTTTGGTATGTATGCTCATTGAGAAATGATGAATTAACAAACAGCAACATAGTAATATTTATAAGTATAAGAAACAAAATCATTAATTTTTCAAAGTATACGATCCTAAAAGAATGTTTTACCCCTATTCATCTTATTATATTAGCAAGGCATGACTCTGTCTTCACCACATAGATACAAATGTTAAGCACCACGGTGTCCAAGTCAGGCAATTGGATCGTACTTTTTCAATATGCATCAACTTGTTATTCTTCACGCAATACATGAGCATGAACCATTGGACATAGCATATAAGTGGAATAGAATATGGTGGTAGGTATCAAAGGGGTAAAAAGTGGAGAAGATAGTCACACATCAACTAGGCTTACCAACGAGCTATGGAGATGCTCATCGATAGATATCAATGCGAGGAGTAGGGATTGTTGGAAATATGCCCTAGAGGCAATAATAAATTGATTATTAGTATATTTCCTTGTTCATGATAATCATTTATTATCCATGCTATAATTGTATTGACTGGAAACGCAAATACATGTGTGGGTACATAGACAACAATGTGTCCCTAGTAAGCCTCTATTGGACTAGCTCGTTGATCAAAGATGGCTATGGTTTCCTAGTCATGGACAAGAGTTGTCATTTGATAACGGGATCACATCATTAGGAGAATGATGTGACGGACAAGACCCAACCGTAAGCATAGCAGTTGATCATGTCAGATTATTGCTATTGCTTTATCCATGTCAAGTATCTGTTCCTACGACCATGAGATCATGCAACTCCCGGACACCGGAGGAATGCCTTGTGTGTATCAAACGTCACAACATAACTGGGTGGCTATAAAGGTGCTCTACAGGTATCTCCAAGGGTGTCTGTTGGGTTGGCATGGATCGAGACTGGGATTTGTCACTCCGTATGACGGAGAGGTATCTCTGGGCCCACTCGGTAATACAACATCACAAGAAGCTTGCAAGCAATGTGACTAAGGAGTTAGTCATGGGATCTTGTATTACGGAACGAGTAAAGAGACTTGCCGGTAATGAGATTGAACTAGGTATGGAGATATAGACGATCGAATCTCGGGCAAGTAACATACCGATGGACAAAGGGAACTGCATACGGGATTGTCTGAATCCTTGACATCGTGGTTCGACCGATAAAGATCTTCGTAGAATATGTAGGAACCAATATGGGCATCCAGATCCCGCTATTGGTTATTGACCGTAGAGGTGTCTCGGTCATGTCTACATAGTTCTCGAACCCGCAGGGTCTGCACACTTAAGGTTCGATGATGTTTCGGTAGCATTGAGTTATGTATGGTGATGACCGAAGGTTGTTTGGAGTCCCGGATGAGATATCGGATGTCACGAGGAGCTCCGGAATGGTCCGGAGGTAAAGATTGATATATAGGAAGTCCCGTTTTGGCCACCGGAAAAGTTTCGGGTATTTCCGGTAGTGTACCGGGAGTGCCGGAGGGCCATCGGGAGGGGCCACCCACACCGGGAGGCCACATGGGCCTGAGGGGTATTGCACCAGCCCTTAGTGGGCTAGGGAAACCAGCCCTAAAAGTCCCATGCGGCTAGGAAAGGGTGGGAAAGGAAAAACCCCAAGTGGGGGAAGGAAAATCCAACTTAGGAAGGAGTCCTAATAGAATCCAACCTCCCTTGTGGGAGGTGGATTCCTCCCTTGTTTGGTTCGGCCGAACCTACTTGGAGTAGATTCCAAGGCTGCCTCCTCTCCCCTTCCTCCTATATATATTGAGGGATTTTGAGGGCAGCCCCTAACCCTAATTGCCACGTGCTGCCCTCTTCTCCCTCTAGATCTGTTCTCCTCTAGATCTGTTCGGTACAGCTTAGCGAAGCTCTGCCGGATCAGCTCCACCACCACCGCCACCATGCCATTGTGCTGTCGGAGAACTCATCTACCTCTCCACCCTCGCTTGCTGGATCAAGGAGGTGGAGATCATCATTGAGCTGTACGTGTGCTGAACGCGGAGGTGCCGTCCGTTCGGCGCTAGATCGGAAGGACCGTGATAGGATCGCGGAACGGTTCATGATTGGATCGCGGGACGGATCGTGATGGGATCGCGGGATGGCTAGCGATTTGGATCACGAAGACGTTCGACTACATCAACCGCGTTTCTTAACGCTTCCTGCTTAGTAATCTACAAGGGTATGTAGATCCACTCTCCCTCTCGTAGATGCTCATCACCATGGATAGATCTTGCGTGTGCGTAGGAAAATTTTTGTTTCCCATGAAACGTTCCCCAACAGTGGTATCAGAGCTAGGTCTATGCATAGATGAGATCTCTAGTAGAACACAAAGGAGTTTGTGGGCGTTGATATTCAGATTGCTTCCCTCCTTAGTCTTTTCTTGATTCAGCGGTATTGTGGGATGAAGCGGCTCGGACCAACCTTACTCGTCCACGCACGAGAGACCGGTTCCATCGACTGACATGTAACTTTGTTACATAAAGATGGCTGGCGGGTGTCTATCTCTCCCACTTTAGTTGAATCGGATTCGACAGAGGCGGTCCTTGTAGAAGGTGAAATAGCAACTTGTATATCACCGTTGTGGTTTTGCGTAGATAAGAATCGTTCTTGCTAGATACCCATAGCAGCCACGTAAAACATGAACAACAAATTAGAGGACGTCTAACTTGTTTTTGCAGGGTATGTTGTGATGTGATATGGCCAATTACATGATGAGATATATGTGATGTATGAGATGATCATGTCTTGTATAGAATATCACGACTTGCATGTCGATGAGTACGGCAACCGGCGGGAGCCATAGGGGTGTCTTTAATTATTTTTGCCATTTTGCTTTACTTTATCGCTAAGAGTTAGCAATAGTCATGGAAGCAACAGTCGGCACGACAACCTCATGGCGACATGTTGATGGAGATCAAGATGATGGAGATCATGGTGTTATGCCGGTGACGATGGGGATCATGCCGGTGCTTTGAAGATGGAGATCAAAAAGCACAAGTTCATGGCCATATCATGTCACTTATGATTTGCATGTGATGTTAATCCTTTTATGCATCTTATTTTGCTTAGGACGACGGTAGAATTATAAGGTGATTCCTCACTAAAATTTCAAGATAAAATTGTGTTCTCCCTGAGTGTGCACCGTTGCGAAAGTTCGTCGTTTCGAGACACCACGTGATGATCGGGTGTGATAGACTCTGCGTTCACATACAACGGGTGCAAGCCAGTGTTGCACATGCGGAACACTCGGGTTAAACTTGACGAGCCTAGCATGTACAGACATGGCCTCGGAACATAAGAGACCGAAAGGTCGAACATGAGTCATATAGTAGATATGATCAACATGGAGATGTTCACCATTGAAACCACCTCAACTCACGTGATGATCGGACTTGAGTTGGTGAATTTGGATCATGTGACACTCGAATGACCAGAGGGATGTCAATTTGAGTGGGAGTTCTTAAGTAATATGATTAATTGAACTCATTATCATGAACATAGTCAAAGTGATTTTGCAAATTATGTAGATCAATAGCTCGCGCTGTAGCTCCCCTATTTTTATACATTCCTAGAGAAAATAGAATTGAAGATGATGGTAGCAATAATGCAGAATGGGTCCGTGAACTGAGGATTGTCCTCATTGCTGCACAGAAGGTTTATGTCCTTAATGCTCCGCTCGGTGTGCCACCCCCTCAAGCGTCGTCTGTAGATGTTGTGAACATCTGGCAGGCACGTTCTGATGACTACTTGATAGTTCAGTGCGTCATGCATTACGGCTTAGAATTGAGGCTCCAAAACGTTTTGAACATCACGGAACATATGAGATGTTCTAAGAGCTGAAATCAGGATCTCAGGCTCATGCCCATGTTGAGAGGTATGAGACCTCCAACAAGATTCTTTGCCTGCAAGATGAAGGAGAATAGCTCAATCGGTGAGCATGTGCTCAGATTGTCTGTGTGCTACAATCGCTTGAATCGAGTGGGAGTTAATCTTCCAGATAAGATAGTGATTGATATAGTTCTCCAAGTCACTGTCACTAAGCTACTAGAGCTTCATGATGAACTATAAAATGCCAGGGATGGAGATGATCCCTGAGCTATTCGCGATGTTTGACACTGCGAAGGTAGAAATCCAGAAAGAACATCAAGTGTTGATGGTTAGTAAAACCACTAGTTTCGAGAAGGGCAAGGGCAAGGTGGGAAACTTCATGGATGGCAAGCCAGTTGCTGCTCCAGTGAAGAAACCCAAGGTTTAACCCAAACCCGAGACTAAGTGCTTCTATTATGAGGAGAACGGTCGCTGAAGTGGAACAGCCCTAGATACTTGGTAGATAAGAAGGTTGGCAACGTCGACAGAAGTATATTTGATATACGTGTTATTGATGTCTACCTTACTAGTACTCCTAGTAGCACCTGGGTATTGGATACCAGTTCAGTTGCTAAATGCTAGTAACTCGAAATAAAAGCTACGGAATAAACGGAGGCTAGCTCATGTCTACTACGCAACCTTCTTCTTGTAGACTCGTGTTGGGCCTCCAAGCGCAGAGTTTTGTAGGACAATAGCAAATTTCCCTCAAGTGGATGACCTAAGGTTTATCAATCCGTGGGAGGTGTAGGATGAAGATGGTCTCTCTCAAGCAACCCTGCAATCAAATAACAAAGAGTATCTTGTGTCCCCAACACACCCAATACAATGGTAAATTGTATAGGTGCACTAGTTTGGCGAAGAGATGGTGATACAAGTGCAATATGGATGGTAGATAAAGGTTTTTGTAATCTGAAAATATAAAAACAGCAAGGTAGCAAGTAACAAAAGTGAGACAAAACGGCATTGCAATGCTTAGAAACAAGGCCTAGGGTTCATACTTTCACTAGTGCAAGTTCTCTCAACAATACTAACATAGTTGAATCATATATAAATCTCTCACACGCGACAAAGAGATCACTCCAAAGTCACAAATAGCGGAGAACAAACGAAGAAATTATTGTAGGGTACGAAACCACCTCAAAGTTATCCTTTCCGATCAATCATATGAGCTATTCCTATAAGTGTCACAAACAGCCCTAGAGTTCGTACTAAAATAATACCTTAAGATACATATCAACCAAAACCCTAATGTCACAAACCAGGGCTCCCGATTGGTTTTTCGTGGCTCTGGAGGCTTGAGGCGGCGGAACTCCCGATCTAGGTTTATTTTCGGAGGTTTCTGTATTTATAGGAATTTATGGCGGTGGAAACAAGTCTAGGGGGGCCACGAGGGAGTCACAAGCCAGGGGGCGCGCCCTAGGGGGGGGGCACGCCCCTGTGGCTTGTGACTGCCTCGTGGATCTTCTGGCCCAACTCCGATGCTCCGTGGGTCTCTTCTGGTCCATAAAAAATCACCGTAAATTTTTATTCCGTTTGGACTCCGTTTGATATTCCTTTTCTATAAAACTCAAAAACACGGAAAAAACAGGAACTGGCCCTGGGCTCTAGGTTAATAGGTTAGTCCCAAAAATAATATAAAGTTGTAGTAAAATGATTGTAAAACATCCAAGAATGATAATATAGCAGCATGGAACAAGCAAAAATTATAGATACGTTGGAGACGTATCAGCATCCCCAAGCTTAATTCCTGCTCGTCCTCGAGTAGGTAAATGATAAAAACAGAATTTTTGATGTGGAATGCTGCCTAACATGTTCATCATATTCTTTTCTTCTATGTATAGCATGGACATTTGGACTTGTAAATGATTCAAAGCAATAGTCTAGTTTTAACATAATGACTTCAATACTCAAGCATGTCAACAAGCAACCATGTCTTTCAAAATATCAACACTAAAGAAAGTTATCCCTGGCCCATCATGCTCAATCATTGATCCATTCATGAAACACACTCAAATATTAGCTATGCCCAATGCTCAAGTACGATCATAGTGCCCCCTAGTTGGTGCTTATAAGAGAAGATGGAGACTCAAAGCAAAAATAAAAATTGCATAAAGTAAATAGATAGGCCCTTCGCAGAGGGAAGTAGGGATTTGTAGAGGTGCCAGAGCTCAAGGTTTAAATTGAGAGAGAAGAATATTTTGAGTGGCATGCTTTTCCTGTCAACGAAAACGACGAAGTAGCTCACAATACTTTCCATGCTAGATACATTATAGGCGGTTCCCAAACAGAATAGTAAAGTTTTTACCCCCCCTCCACCAATCAATCACACTCCACGGCGAGCCGAATCCACGGGTACCGTCCATACCAACGACATTCCTGGGGGAGTTTTGTTTCATATCTTTTTGATTTGAATTTTGAGCATGGGACTGGGCATCCCGAATACCAGCCACTTTCTCGTGAATGATAGTGAATCAACACATATCATGAGAATAACACACCTAGCATGGAAAAATATTGGATACTCCCCACCGTTTCATGAGCGGTACGGGCACACAAAAGAGAAAATTTATTTTGAAGATTTAGAGATGGCACATACAAATTTGCTTGGAACGGCATGGAAATACCGCATATAGGTAGGTATGGTGGACTCATAAGGCAAAACTTGGTTTAAGGATTTTGGATGCACAAGTAGTGTTTCTACTTAGTACGAATGAAGGCTAGCAAATAGATTGGGAAGCAACCAAACAGAGGAACGAAAAATCTCATAAGTGAGCATTGAGTCATAACTAACAACGAATAATGCACCACAAGTAGGATGTAACTTCATTGCATAAGTATTGACTTTCGTGCATGCATAGGGAATCACAAACCTTAAAAACCAATATTCCTACTAAGCATAATTACTCACTAACATGACTCACATATTACTATCATCATGTTTCAAAACTATTACAAGGAATCAAGTTTAATTTGTCCAATGATCTTCATGAAAGTTTTTATTATATCCTCCTTGGATATCTATTACTTTGGGACTAGTTTCATATATTTCCATTGCTTTTTGGCATGCTCAAACAAATTTAAGTGAAGCACATGAGCATAAAGATTTCATCCCTCAAAAAGGTATAAGTGAAGCATGAGAGGAAATGACAAGCTACTCTCAAAAGATATAAGTGAAGATCAATGAGTAGTCAAACAATTAAGTAGCTATGTGAGGACTCTCTCTCTCTCTCAATAAATATTTTCAGATCTGAGTATTTTATTTAAACAGCAAGCAAAAGAAAAATAGCACTCCAAGAATAGCACGCATCATGTGAACGAATAAAAATTTAGGCTCAACATAGGCTAACCGATAATTGTTGATGAAGAGAGGTGGGATGCGTAGCATCCCCAAGCTTAGATGCTTGAGACTTCTTGAAATATTTACTTGGGGTGCCTTGGGCATCCCCAAGCTTGAGCTTTTGTATCTCGTTCAATCCTCTCATATCATGGTTTCACCTATTCTCAAAAACATCTTCCACACAAAACTTGAAAAGAACTCGTGAGATAGGTTAGTACACATAATAATAAATCAACTCTTTATGTACTTCAAAGACAAGTTGCATAATAATTTTCAAACATTAGGTACTGTATACTATCATTTCCACAATTTATATCTACCAATATAGGCTATGGAAACTATAGGATAAGTAGATAACAAAACTATGACAGCAATCTGTCCAAACAGAACAGTCTGTAGCAATTTATGAAAACAGTGTAGTTCTGTAACTCAAAAAATTATGAGAATTTAGGACATGCTATAAAATTTATATGACAATACTGTGTAAAATTTTAAGAAACTTCCCACGTTCCAGTAAAATATGAAAATTTAAACACTACAGAAAAAGTGTCTGTTTTACACAGCACATATCAAAACATGCAATGCAAGCATCCTAATGCAATTCTTGGAACCTTTTATTGAAAAACAAGATTATAAATAATACGTATAGAAAACAACAAAATAAAATGACGCTCCAAGCAAAACTCATATTATGTGACGAATAAAAATATAGCTCCAAGTAAGATATACCGATAGTGTTGAAGACGAAAGAGGGGATGCCTTCCGGGGCATCCCCAAGCTTAGGCGCTTGAGTATTCCTTGGATACTACCTTGGGGGTGCCTTGGGCATCCCCAAGCTTAGGTTCTTGTCACTCCTTGTTCTCCTCATATCGGTGTCTCACCCAAAACTTGAAAACTTCAATCACACAAAACTTAACGGAACTTCGTAAGAAGGGTTAGTGTAATAAACAAAGGTCATTCACTTAGGTACTGTCAAGACAAGATTCATAATTGTTTCCACATGATACCTACTGTATTATATCATTCCCATAATTTATATCACTGAATATAAGCTATAGAAACACTAAAACACGCAAACTATGCATGCAAAACAGAATCTGTCAAAAACAGAACAGTCTGTGAAGGTCTGTAGAGTAACCATACTTCCCTCTCTCTAAAAATTCTGAAAATTTAGGAAAACCTGGGAAATTTGTATATAAATCATGTGTAAAAAATTAAGATCAAAATCATGTTCCAGTGAATTTACAAAATTCCTGGACTGAGAGAAAAAGTTTCTGTTTTTGCACAGAATCAAGTCAACTATCATCCATACTATCCCAAAGGCTTTACTTGGCACTTTATTGAAACAAAAGCTATAAAACATGATTAATACAGTAGCTTAATCATTTGAACACCTCAAAACAGTAAGTATAAATATTGGGTTGTCTCCCAACAAGTGCTTTTCTTTAATGGCTTTTAGCTAGGCATGATGATTTCAATGATGCTCACAAAAAATATAAGAATTGAAACACAAAGAGAGCATCATGAAGCATATGACTAGCACATTTAAGCCTAACCCACTTACTATGCATAGGGATTTTGTGAACAAACAATTTATGGGAACAAGAATCAACTAGCATAGGAAGGCAAAACAAGCATAACTTCAAAACTTTGAACACATAGAGAGGAAACTTGATATTATTGCAATTCCTACAAGCATATGTTCCTCCCTCATAATAATTTTCAGTAGCATCATGAAGGAATTCAACAATATAACCAGCACATAAAGCATTATGTTCATGATCTACAAGCATAGAAATTTTACTACTCTCCACACAAGAAAATTTCTTCTCATGACTAATAGTGGGAGTATCATATGAAACTCGAATACTAAAAATTGTTTCCACATTAAAAGAGTAATGTTCAGTAAAAGGATATTCAAAATCATGACAATAATTATCACTACTCTTTATAACATAAGTATCATCACAATAATCATCATAAGTAGCAACTTTGTTCTCATCATAGTCAATTGAAACCTCTTCCGAAATAGTGGAATCATTAATAAATAAAGTCGTGACCTCTCCAAATCCACTTTTAAAATTATAATAAGATTCAACACCCTCAAGAATAGTGGGATAATTATTATCTAAAGTTGACACTCTTCCAAACCCACTTTCATAAATATTGCAATCATCATAAATAGGGGGTATGCTATCATCATAATAAATTTGCACATCAAAACTTGGGGGACTAAAAACATCATCTTCATTAAACATAGCATCCCCAAGCTTGGGACAAACATTAATTGCAGCAAATAAATTCTCAAACATGTCATTCTCATCAAACATAGCATCCCCAAGCTTGTGGCTTTGCATAACATAAGCATAATCACTCTCATCATTAATAGTGTGAATAGCACCAATCGTATAACAATTATTATCATCACAATTTTCTAAGTTGGTGCCAAAAAGATTTTCAAGATTATAAGGGGTGTCATTATTTGGTAGAGATACCTCTTTACCTTTACTTTTCCTTCTTTTCTTCTTCTTCACCACATTATGTGTGGGTTTATTTAATTTCTCCAAGCTTCTTTTCGAAGAGATTGGTTGAATAAAAAGCTCCTCCTCGTTACCTGATTCATCATAAGAAAAAATAGGAGGATATTGGGAGACCTCTTCCCCTTCATTAGTATTCTCTTCATCTTCTATTTGTTTCCTTGTCTTTAAGTAATTGGCAATATAAGGATTCTCAATGCAATTTACCACGCAATACATATAGATTTCATTTAGATCAAAATCAATCATTTTCATGAGAGCCCATGCTGGAACATCCTTAGTTTCACGTTTCATTTCTTCATACCCCAAAAATAGACTAAGTTCATTATGATGCTCAAGGGTAATGAGGTTATCACAATTTTTGGACACAATTCCATCATGAAATAATTCACATTGGAAATCATAATGACCACGTTCATTGCAAAGTTCACAAGGACGGCTAGAAATATTAAGTCTTTCAGCACAAACATATAGCCTCTCTTGCAACCATTTAGTTTCTAGATACTTATGTCTCTTACAAAATCTATCTTCCCTTTTAGGCATGTCTTTACAAACTCTATGCACTCCACAAAAATTGACATGCTTATAAGAAATCTTTTTATCATGACTAGTGCAATCATCATTAGTACTATGGATATTCAAAGAATTCATACTAACAATATTGCAATCATGCTCATCACTCAAAGATTTAATGCCAAACATTTTAATAATTTCTTCTTCTAACACTTGAGCACAATTTTCCTTTCCATCATTTTCACAAAAGACATTAAAAAGATGAAGCATATGAGGCAACCTCAATTCCATTTTTTTAGTTTTCTTTTATAGACTAAACTAGTGATAAAACAAGAAACTAAAAGATTCAATTGCAAGATCTAAAGATATACCTTCAAGTACTCACCTCCGCCCCGGCAACGGCGCCAGAAAAGAGCTTGATGTCTACTACGCAACCTTCTTCTTGTAGACGTGTGTTGGGCCTCCAAGCGCAGAGTTTGGTAGGACAGTAGCAAATTTCCCTCAAGTGGATGACCTAAGGTTTATCAATCCGTGGGAGGTGTAGGATGAAGATGGTCTCTCTCAAGCAACCCTGCAATCAAATAACAAAGAGTCTCTTGTGTCCCCAACACACCCAATACAATGGTAAATTGTATAGGTGCACTAGTTCGGCGAAGAGATGGTGATACAAGTGCAATATGGATGGTAGATAAAGGTTTTTGTAATCTGAAAATATAAAAACAGCAAGGTAGCAAGTAACAAAAGTGAGAAAAAATGGTATTTGTTGGGGATATAACCCCGTGGTAAGACCCGCCCAGGTGGGGCCGGGTCACACCAGGCGGCTCGTAAGCCCACGACCTGTAAGATGGGCCGAAGGATCAAGGCCAGGCTACGTGGCGGCTTTCCAGACAGGCCAAGACGGAGGCCCAGAGACGGAAGATAGCAGGATAACCCGGGTGGCCGCGCCACCCGGTGGCGGCTTACCCAAGATGGTATGGCGGCTTAGAGACAGAGTAGGACACGTTGTGTGAGTCGGTTTGAGACTCGTGTAACCCGGGGCCTTGACCTCTTATATAAAGGCTAGACCCCGGGGCGGCTTAGACAAGAAACCAAGTTATCGAGAACTAGGTCAAGCAATCCGCTCCCTTGTAATCGATACTCCAGTTAATACAGCACAAGCAGGACGTAGGCTTTTACCTCGACTTGAGGGGTCGAACCTGGGTAAACTCGTGTCCTTCGTCCCGATCAACCCCTTTGAGTCCACTGCTATGGCGATGGCCTCGAACCTAAGTCTTCGGACATCTGCCGTGTTAAAACCACGACAGTTGGCGCCCACCGTGGGGCTAGCGCTCGGTGGTGTTGAGTTCTCAAAGGGCTCTCTACCAGGGATCGAGGGGTACGCGGTTGGCAGGATGACCAAGAGTCGCCGCGGCCGGCTCTATATCGACGACGCCGGCTGGGGCCCCGAGGCTGACTCCATTGAGTATGGTTTCCGGGTCCCCTTTGGCAGGATTCACGTTTTTATCGGCAAGATCGGCGGATCTGAGCCCGGGCCGGACACCTGCACCGACATCGTCGAGCCGGCTCGGCGCATGCAACCCGCCCGACGCGTGCAACCCGCCCGTGTTAAACCGGGCCGGAAGCATGTCTTCGTCGGCTTCACTCAGGGCATGGATCTTGAAGGATCTATGTCACAGGAGGAAACTCTCATCTGCTCCGAAGATGGATCTTCGAGCGGAGAGACGGAATCAATCTACCAGCTCCATGATGGCGGACTCGGGGGCTACGTTGAGCCTTACCCCGAGTCGGATTTCCATGAGCCGGAGGAGTATGAGCCGCCGAACCGCGCTGCCGTCTTCATGGCTGGTTCAGCGGCGGCTCATAACAACACAGCTGCTGAGGCAACCGGATCTGGGGCTGGCAGGCCACCGGCTCAGGTCCTTCTGGATCTGATGGGTGAGCTTACAACCCTGATGGCGACTGAGGTCACGGCTGAAAACCAAGCGGCCCGTAACATGGAGATTGCGAGGTTGAAGAATCAGATGACTGAAGTCCAGCAGGAGATCAATGAACTGAAGACTCAGATGGATGCTGAGGCGGAGTGCCTTAAGGCGGATGCTTTTCGTCTTGAGTTGGAACAGCAGTCAGCAGAGGCGGTTCAGCGGATGAGGCATCAGTCCCGCTTGCCGGATCAGTATGAAGCAAGGAATCTTTTCAACACTCCAGGAACGGGACAGAACGTGCCTTTGGCCGTAACCCGGACGGCGGAAGTGCCTGGAAGCCGGGCGGCGGTTCAGCATCAGCAGGCTAACCCGCCGCGACGGAACCAGGTTACGCCAACTTCTTTCCCTACACCGCCGGGTCATTATTCTAACCCGGCGGAGAACATGGTGCTGGCGGCGACCCGGCTAGCTGCTATCCCAATCCCCGATGAGTCGCCTTTCGTGGAAGAGGTGTGGAACGCTGTTGGATACCTGCAAACGGCGATGGCCCAGCAGGAGAAGTATGCTTACAGCCGGAGTCACGTGCACTCAACCCCCATCCCCAGTCGCAGCTACAGCCGGCGTTATGAGTCACCGGCGGTTTCTAGCAGTGAACGACATCGGAACCCGCCGCGGGCTGACCGGGCGGCTCTGGATGCTCAGGCACTGGTGGATCGAGCAAGAGCACAACGAGAGGCGGCGGCTCTGGCGGCAGCGGCGGCTTATCAGGAACCCACAGTCGCACCCTCCGTCTCAACCGGAGCGGGGTTAAATTCCAGGGCTGTGGGGGTGCCGTACTTAGTGCCGGCTTTGCGGAATGAGCGCCTGCCGAAAGATTTCAAGGGCCCTCGCAAGGTGCCCAATTACACAGCTGACCTACCTCCGGAGGCTTGGATCGAAAGCTATGAGCTGGCCATGGAGATGTTGGATGTTAGTGATGCAGTATGTTCCAAGTACTTCATCATGATGCTGGAAGGGCCGGCTCGCACGTGGTTAAAGGGATTTCCACCCAACACCATTACTTCCTGGGCCGAGTTGAAGGCGAAATTTATCAAAAATTTCAAAGGGACGTGCAAGCAGCCCATGACGATCGTGGATTTGGATCATTGTGTGCAACAGGCGGATGAGTCGGCTCATCATTGGGTCTGGCGGGTCTCAACTATCATCCACTCTTCAGAACAGATCACGGCGGCTCAAGCAGTTTTAATTCTGGAGAAGAATTGTCACTTTACACCTTTGAAGCAGAAGCTTGGCCAGCTCAAACGCTCATGTCAAGACATGGGGGAGCTCATGGCGGCTCTAACCAAATATGCAGACTCTGACAACACGAAAGACCCGGGCTCTGATGATGAAAAATCAGGTCAGGGGAAGAAAGGTAATAGTGGAAAGGGTCAGCAGCAGAACGCGTCTGGGAACGGAAATTCCAGCAAGCGGAAACACCCGGATGGCGGGTCAGAGCTGGTGGCAAACACCAGCACTGGAAACAACCGTGCTAAGAGCAACGGGAACTTCAAGCAGAATTTTAACAAAGGAAAAGCTCCTTTTAACTTGGAAGCGATGCTCAATAAGCCTTGTCCGGAGCATAGTCAGCCTGATAAGCCGGCATGCCATACATGGAGGAATTGCAGCATTATGAGGCAGTTTCGAGATTACAGCCTTCAACAACATCATAACAACGGTAATGGTCCATCTGGCGGCTCAGGGCCAGGCGGGTCAGGAGCCGGCTTTGGTCCCGGCGGATCAGAGTCCGGTTATCAGGGTCAAGGCAATCAAGGAGGTCATCATCAATAGTCTGGAAACGGTGGCCAACAGCATCGTAACCAGTCGGGTTTCCAGAGCAACCCGAAGCAGCTTAGCAGGGGTCAGTACCATGTTTTCACAACCAGCCTTGACAAGCGAGACCAAAAGGTACGCAAGCGGGCGGTTAATGCGGTCATGCCGGCTCTCCCGCAATATTTGAAATGGTCTGAGTATGACATCACTTGGAGCAGGGCGGATCACCCGCCGCGGGTTGACAACCCGGGACAACTAGCTTTGGTGGTCGCCCCCCAAGTTGGTGGATACATGTTCACGAAGGTGCTTATGGATGGTGGCAGTAGCATCAACATTCTGTATTACGACACTTTCAGCCGGATGGGTTTGCTTGACAAGGATCTTAAGCCGTCATCCACAGTATTTCATGGTGTGGTGCCTGGTAAGTCGGCTTATCCAGTAGGCAAGATTTCTCTGGAAGTCACCTTTGGAGATGAGTACAATTACAGGGTGGAGTCCTTGTGGTTTGAGGTGGTCAAAATTAAAAGTCCATATCATGCTTTATTCGGACGGCCAGCTTATGCCAAGTTCATGGCTAGGCCTTGTTATGTCTACTTACAACTCAAGATGCCCGGGTTAAGAGGAACGATTACCGTGCATGGTGATCGGAAAACGGCTCTTGAGTGTGAGGAAGGTGATGCAGCTTATGCAGAGTCAAGTTGTGCAGAGGCAGAGCTCAAGTTTTATAAAGAGAACGTCGACCCGGAGGATATGACTCCCTTGAAGAAGCCCACTACGGAATCAGAGCCGCCCCTTAAGTTTGCGGCGGATGATACCAAGCAGGTAGATTTCACTGAGGGCGACTCATCTCAGCAGTTTACTATAGGGGCTAACATGGACCCCGCATAGGAAAGCGCGCTCATCAAATTCATCCGTGAGAATCGAGACATCTTTGCATGGAAGCCGTCTGACATGCCGGGTGTACCGAGAGAGTTTGCTGAGCACCACCTTAATGTGGATCCTAAGTTCAAGCCGATTAAGCAGTTCCTTCATCGTTTCAATGAAGAGCGGCGCAAAGCTATTGGAGAAGAGGTGGCCCGGCTCTTAGCGGCAGGGTTCATCGTGGAGGTATTTCACCCGGAGTGGTTAGCTAACCCGGTGCTGGTGCTTAAGAAGAACGGCACTTGGCGTATGTGCGTGGACTACACGGATCTTAACAAAGCCTGTCCAGCTGACCCGTTTGCTCTCCCCCGGATTGATCAGATCATTGATGCAACAGCGGGTTGTGAGAGTTTATGCTTCCTGGACGCCTATTCAGGTTATCACCAGATCAAGATGGCAGTCAAAGACCAAGAGAAGACGGCTTTCATCACGCCTTTTGGTGCTTTCTGCTATGTGTCTATGCCTTTCGGGCTCAAGAGTGCCCAGGCGACTTATCAGCGTTGTGTGCAGAACTGTCTTCACAGTCAAATTGGGCGCAATGTTCATGCCTATGTGGATGATATAGTGGTCAAGTCAAGGAAGAAGGAAACTTTGCTGGACGACCTGAAGGAAACTTTCGATAACTTATGGGTTTATAAGATGATGCTTAACCTGGCCAAGTGTGTTTTTGGAGTTCCTGCAGGCAAGCTATTGGGATTTCTGGTCTCTGAGCGTGGAATTGAGGCTAACCCGGATAAGATTCAGGCTATTACTTCTCTGGCTGAGCCGGCGTGCATCAATGACGTTTAGCGCCTGGCGGGTCGGATCGCTGTGTTAAGCCGATTCATAAGACGCCTGGGCGAGAAGGCAATCCCTTATATCAGATGAAGAAGAAAACAGACGATTTCGTCTGGAGTAAGGCGGCGGGTGAGGCGTTTGAGGCGCTCAAAAAGCAGCTGACTGAGCCGCTAGTCTTAGCTGCTCCGGCTGAGAAGGAACCCTTACTCCTCTATGTGGCAGCTAACAACAGAGCAGTCAGCGCTGCGATTGTTGTGGAATGCAAGGAGGCAGGAAAGGAATATCCGGTTCAAAGGCCGGTTTACTACGTCAGTGAAGTTTTGATCGAGTCCAAGCAGCGGTACCCACATTGGCAGAAACTGATCTATGGGGTATTCATGGCAAACCGTAAGCTAAAGCACTATTTCCTGGGTCACCCGATCACAGTGGTTAGCTCTGCCCCGTTGGGAAACATAATTCAAAACAGAGAAGCCACTGGCCGGATTGCTAAGTGGGCATTGGAGCTGGGACCTCTTAATCTGAAGTATGTGCCTCGCACAGCTGTTAAGTCTCAAGCTTTGGTGGACTTTATAAACGAATGGACAGAGTGTCAGTCGCTGGAGGAGAAGCCGGACAACACTTACTGGACGATTCACTTCGACGGGTCTAGATAGCTAGAAGGCTCGGGGGCTGGAGTTGTCTTAACTTCCCCCAAAGGTGATAAGTTCCGTTATGTGTTAAGGCTGATGTTTCCTTGTACTAACAATGCAGCTGAGTATGAAGCTTTGCTTCATGGCCTCTGGGTTGCTAAGGAGATGAATCTGAGCCGGGTTAGATGCCTTGGTGACTCAGACCTTGTGGCTCAGCATGTTTCAGGCACGTGGGATTCCAAAGACCCACGGATGGCGGCTTATCGTCAGGCGGTGGACATCATTGCAGGTCACTTCAAGGGTTATCAGGTGGATCACATTGATCGTCGCAAGAACGAGGCGGCTGACGCATTGTCAAGACTTGGCTCTCAGCGTAAGCCGGTGCCGCCTAACGTTTTCTTGGACGTGTTATATCACCCCTCAGTTAAGTTACCTTCGGAGGAAGATCTGGCTATTCCTGACCCGGAGGGGCAGCTGGTGGCGGCTCTGCGTGCTATTCCAGACTGGACGTTGCCTTACATGGCGTATCTAACTCGTGGCGAGTTACCTGAGGACGAGACCTTGGCGAGGCAAATCGTCAGACGATCTAAGTCCATGACAATCATCAATGGCGAGTTACATAAAAGCAGCGTCACTGGCGTCTTCCAGCGTTGTGTTTCACCTGAGGAAGGCAAGGAGATCCTGAATGAAATCCACACCGGAGATTGTGGTCATCATGCCGGCTTAAAATCTCTGGTGGCCAAGGCTTTTCGACATGGTTTCTTCTGGCTGACGGCTCATAAGGACGCAGAAAACTTAGTTCTCAAGTGTGATGGCTATCAAAAGTTCGGGCGGCGTGCTCACGTGCCGGCTCAGGAATTGCGCATGATCCCAATTACTTGGCCGTTCGCGGTCTGGGGGCTTGATATGGTCGGACCCTTCAAGAGATCCAAAGATAAGAAGACCCACCTTTTGTTGGCGGTGGATAAGTTTACCAAGTGGGTAGAAGCTGAGCCGGTCAGCAAGTGTGACGCGGCTACGGCGGCTCAGTTTGTCAAAAAATTGATCTACCGCTTTGGTTACCCCCACAGTATAATCACAGATAATGGCACAAACCTATCCAAGGGGGCTATGCAAGCTTTCTGTGAAAATGAGCACATCCGGCTTGACGTCTCTGCTGTGGCTCATCTGCAGTCCAATGGTCAGGCGGAGCGTGCTAACCAGGAAATCCTGAGAGGTATCAAGCCCCGGCTTATGGTTCCTCTACAGAGAACGCCGGGTTGCTGGGTTGAGGAGTTACCATCAGTCCTATGGAGCATCAATACAACTCCCAATAGATCAACAGACTATACGCCTTTCTTTATGGTTTACAGCGCAGAGGCCGTGTTACCAAGTGATATACGTCATGACTCGCCAAGAGTGGCGGCTTACGTTGAGGCAGACAATGAGACGGCATGTCAGGACGCGTTGGATGCTTTGGATGAAGAGCGTGACCTGGCGGCGGCTCGATTGGCGATTTATCAGCAAGACCTGCACCGCTATCACAGCCGCTGAGTCAAGACCCGGACGTTCCAAGAAGGCGACTTAGTGTTGCGCCTGATTCAAGATCAGACGGACGCGCACAAGTTGTCTCCTCCATGGGAAGGGCCTTTTGTGGTTAGCAGAAACCTCAACAATGGGTCGTACTATCTCATTGACGTACGGGACGAGTCACGCACTTCTGGGCAGGAGACCCACCGGCCGTGGAATATCGCTCATCTGCGGCCTTACTACACCTGAGTCATCGACTGCCTCCATTGTATATCATCATTGTATATATCATATATATATATATATATATATATATATATATATATATATATATAATAAAGTTGGCATTCCTGCAAGCCGGGGCCTCTGCCGTTTTACGTATCTCACATTGTTCAAAGATGGATACAATCATACGATCACTTGGGGGCTTTTAACCCGCCGGGTTAGGCTTCAACCCTCTTGGTCAGGCTCTTCAGCCGGAGTTACAAGGTCATTTGGGGGCTTCTAACCCGCCGGGTTAAGCTTTAACCTTCTTGATCGGCTCTTTAACTACAATATCACCACCAACTGGCGGCTTACAAGACGGCGGCTTATAGGTTGGTGTGCAAGTTGATAACGTCAACAAAGATTACTAGGAGTGCAGCGAGTTATGAACTCACCTCTTCTGATCTGCGAAACCGGGTTATGCCTGCCTGTATGCAGCTGCGCTTTGTCAGGGGTGCAGCGAGTTCTATAACTTACCCCCTGCAAGGGCCTCTTACAGCGGCGAGGCTAACTCTCATCTGTAAGGCCGGGTTATACCTGCCTGTATGTAGCTGCGCTTTGTCAGGGGTGCAGAGAGTTCTAAAACTTACCCCCTACAAAGGCCTCGTACAGCGGCGAGGTAAACAATTATATCTACAACTCCGGGTTATACCTGCCTGTAAGTAGCTGCGCTTTGTCAGGGGTGCAGCGAGTTCTATAACTTACCCCCTGCAAGGGCCTATTACAGCGGCGAGGTAAACTCTCCTATCTGCTGCGTCTCTTTCTAGGTTACTATGCTCTTATCAGTCATTAAGAGTTCAAAGTAGCTAAACTATCCAGAAGAACCGGCTTATGCGTTCGGAAAAAGGCAAAATTATGAGATTTCACGTCTCCGGGTTAGGCTTTTTAAGCCGCCATTACAACATTACAGAACATGTTCTGTCTTATTTATTTTTGCCGGGTTTTATCTATGTGATAAGACGCCGTGCCAATTGGCATCATAAGCTGGACAAAGACAAGCAAGGCATATATTAAGATTGACAAAAGATTTATACGTGTACGATGGCACGGGTCAGGCAGTGAAAGGTTTTTTCTAAAGCCTATTACAAAGCCCTCTTCGAGAGCCCAACAGGCAACAGACAAAAGTTTTGTACAACTCAGTTGGCGGCTCAGGAGGCCGGGTTATCAAATACAAAGTTCAACTTGAAGGTGGGTCATCCTGCTCCGGGTCTTCTGCCTCTTCGATCTGAAGATTGTCCACGTCCCAGTTGCAGTGTGTTAGTGCTTCAAACCGGGCGTCCTCAAAGATAGGAGACGGGTCAATCTCAGGAGCAAAGAGATGCTTACGGCGGACAGGAGTCAAATCTTTGCATTCAAAAGTTGGACCGCGTATTTTCTTGGAAGTCTCGCTGTAAGCCGCCTGGTAAGTTGACATATCAAGTTCTTCCACCAGCTTTGAGGCAAGCACCTTGGAGGATCTTCTGCATTGAGCATAGTCTTCTGCAGTAAATTCAGAACCGTCATCCTTCTTGGATGGGAACCCGTCCATCATCTCTTCAGCCGTCAGTTCAGGAGCGAAAGCTAGGCACCGGCTTAGCGCGGATAGAGCTCCCTGCCTGGCGGCTGATCGTTTCAGCTCTTCAATCTGCTTGGGCAGCGTGGATAGCAGTTCTATGACTCCCTTCATGTGCTTGGGGATGCTCTTCTCAGTCAGCATTGCTTTGATGGTGAGAAGAGTCCCGCAGTAGAGTTGTTCAGCTAAGGAGTACACTGCCTTCAATTTCATCAGGCTGTCAGATGACAATTGGCGGCTCTTTTCGCCTGCAAGAAAAGATTGGGTGGTATAAGCCGCCAGCAAGGTTATTTAGCATGGAAAGAAAGGTCACTAAGTATCTCCCCTTCCTTGGGCTCAGGTCTCTTCTCTGGTCCTGGGACCCGCCAGTGTATTACGTCTTTACCCGGCAGCATGCCGAACTCAACAAAATTAAGTAGGAGCTCTTCAGTGACTCCGGAGCTGACCCAGTCACAGGATGATGGAGCCCTTGACGTGACGGCGGGTTATGCTACAAAGATAGAAAGTATGGCGAGTTAGAAGAACACTCGCTGTGAAAGGCAGCTATGGTCAGCGTAGCAATGAAAGAGTTAAGCCGCCAGAGTAATTGGCGGAGAGCCACCATGGCAATGGCGAGTTACGGAACAAGGCAGTATGAGAAGGAAAACGGCTAAGTGTGGATAAACAGATTTTGTATAAAATGCTACGGCAGCAGGATCTACAGGCGAAGGAAAAATGAAAGTATTTATGACCTAAAAATGACAGTGGAAGAACAGATCAACCTATCCGTAGCGATGAGTGTTATATGGACCTAAAACGAATGGGGCATTGGCCTCGGAGGAATACCCGCAGCGGATGGGCAGTGCTACGGGGCATGGAGTAGTGCTCAATGCCATGATGATGCTGATGAAACAGCGATGAACTTTCAAGAACTCCGACAAACTCCAGAAAACCCTAATGGGGTAGATGCAGATTCGAGCAAGGATGGAGGAAGATACCTTCTGGGTGAGGAAGTCGCCGGCGAGATTCTGGTCCGGTTCGAGTTGATGCAGCGGCCGGCGATGAGGGCAACGGCGAGGTCCAGTTGCGGGCGGCGGAGCTACAGAGGCGCAGGTGCTCGAAGGAAGAGGATGACAGCGACCGGAGAGGAAGCGGAGAAAGAGAGAGGGGGCACACGTGTCCTATTTATAAGGTGGAAGGGCAAACAGCGCGCGCAAAAATTGGGGAGGCACAGTAAAGATTGACAGAACGTGGCACCTCGATTTTTGGGATGACCCTTCAGTGAGAAAGATCCGTTGCAAACGTCATGGAATCTTTTCCGAATATTCGATATGACGTCATGGCGGGTTACAAGTTGTCTTTTCAGATGACAGAAATATGAAGACTCGCCGCCAAGTAAGTTGAAGATTGACATGAGCTGGCTCAAATCAACCTGGAGCCTAATGTTGGGGATATAACCCCGTGGTAAGACCCGCCCAGGTGGGGCCGGGTCACACCAGGCGGCTAGTAAGCCCAAGACCTGTAAGATGGGCCGAAGGATCAAGGCCAGGCTATGTGGCGGCTTGCCAGACAGGCCAAGACGGAGGCCCAGAGACGGAAGATAGCATGATAACCCGGGTGGCCAAGCCGCCCGGTGGCGGCTTACCCAAGATGGTATGGCGGCTTAGAGACAGAGTAGGACACGTTGTGTGAGTCGGTTTGAGACTCGTGTAACCTGGGGCCTTGACCTCTTATATAAAGGCTAGACCCCGGGGCGGCTTAGACAAGAAACCAAGTTATCGAGAACTAGGTCAAGCAATCCGCTCCCTTGTAATCGATACTCCAGTTAATACAGCACAAGCAGGACGTAGGCTTTTACCTCGACTTGAGGGGCCGAACCTGGGTAAACTCGTGTCCTTCGTCCCGATCAACCCCTTTGAGTCCACTGCTATGGCGATGGCCTCGAACCTAAGTCTTCGGACATCTGCCGTGTTAAAACCACGACAGTATTGCAATGCTTAGAAACAAGGCCTAGGGTTCATACTTTCACTAGTGCAAGTTCTCTCAACAATGCTAACATAGTTGAATCATATATAAATCTCTCACACGCGACAAAGAGATCACTCCAAAGTCACAAATAGCGGAGAACAAACGAAGAAATTATTGTAGGGTATGAAACCACCTCAAAGTTATCCTTTCCGATCAATCATATGAGCTATTCCTATAAGTGTCACAAACAGCCCTAGAGTTCGTACTAAAATAACACCTTAAGATACATATCAACCAAAACCCTAATGTCACCTAGATACTCCAATGTCACCACAAGTACCCATGGGCTTGATCATGCGATATGCATCACATAATTTCAGATTCATCATATTCAATCCAACACAAATAACTTCAAAGAGTGCCCCAAAGTTTCTACCGGAGAGTCAAGACAAGAACGTGTGCCAACCCCTATGCATAGATTCCCAAGGTCACGGAACCCGCAAGTTGATCACCAAAACATACATCAAGTAGATCAATAGAACATCCCATTGTCACCACAGATATCCCATCGCATGACATACATCAAGTGTTCTCAAATCCTTAAAGACTCAATCCGATAAGTAAACTTCAAAGGGAAAACTCAATTCATCACAACTAAATAGAGAGGGGAAACACTCCATATGATTCATCTACATTAACAAAGCTCGCGGTATATCAAGATCGTGTCACCTCAAGAACACAAGAGAGAGAGATCAAACACATAGCTACTGGTACATACCCTCAGCCCCGAGGGTGAACTACTCCCTCCTCGTCATGGAGAGTGTCGGGATGATGAAGATGGCCTCCGGTGATGGTTTCCCCCTCCGGCAGGGTGCCGGAACGGGCTCCCGATTGGTTTTTCGTGGCTCTAGAGGCTTGCAGTGGCGGAACTCCCGATCTAGGTTTATTTTCGGAGGTTTCTGTATTTATAGAAATTTATGGCGGTGGAAACAAGTCCAGCGGGGCCACGAGGGAGTCACAAGCCAGGGGGCGCGCCCTACGGGGGGGCGCCCTTGTGGCTTGTGACTGCCTCGTGGATCTTCTGGCCCAACTCTGATGCTCCGTGGGTCTCTTCTGTTCCATAAAAAATCACCATAAATTTTTATTCCGTTTGGACTCCGTTTGATATTCCTTTTCTATAAAACTCAAAAACACGGAAAAAACAGGAACTGGCCCTGGGCTCTAGGTTAATAGGTTAGTCCCAAAAATAATATAAAGTTGTAGTAAAATGATTGTAAAACATCCAAGAATGATAATATAGTAGCATGGAACAAGCAAAAATTATAATTACGTTGGAGACGTATCACTAGCTAAGGGTGAGGCGACGATGAGTGTTGGAAGTATTTCCAAGGTTGATGTGATCATGATCGCACGCTCTCTATACCTTCGGGATTAGTGATGAACCTAAATAAATGTTATTTGGTGTTTGCGTTGAGCATGAACGTGATTAGATCATGTTTATTGCAATACGGTTATTCATTTAAGTTAGAGAATAATGGTTATTCTGTTTACATGAATAATACCTTCAATGGTCGTGCACCCAATAAGAATGGTTTATTGAATCTTGATCGTAGTGATACACATGTTCATAATATTAATGCCAAAAGATACAAAGTTAATAATGATAGTACCACATACTTGTGGCACTGCCACTAAATGTCATATTGGTGTAAAACGCATGAAGAAACTCCATGCTGATGGATCTTTGGACTCATTCGATTTTGAATCGGTTGAGACATGCGGACCATGCCTCATGGGCAAGATGACTAAGACCCCGTTTTCCGGTATGATGGAGCGGGCAAGTAACTTATTGGAAATAATACATGTTGATGTATTCGGTGAAATGAGTGTTGTAGCATGCGGTGGATATCATTATTTTCCTACCTTCAATGATGATTTGAGTAGATATGGGGATATTTACTTAATGAAACACAAGTCTGAAACGTTTGACAAGTTCAAACAAAATCAGAGTGAAGTTTGAGATCATCGTGACAAGATGATAAAATGTCTACGATATGACCGTGGAGGTAAATATCTGAGTTACGAGTTTGGTATACAACTTAAGACAGTGTGGAAAGTTGTTTCACAACTCACGCCACCTGGAACACCATAGTGGGATGGTGTGTCCGAACGTCGTAATCGTGCTCTATTGGATATGGTGCGAACTATGATGTGTCTTATTGATTTGCCACTATCGTTTTGGGGTTATGCATTAGAGACAACTACATTCACTTTAAAAGGGCCACCATCTAAGTCCATTGAGATGACACCGTATGAATTTTGGTTTGGCAGAAACCTAAGCTGTCATTTCTTAATGTTTGGGGCTGCGACGCTTATGTGAAAAAGGGTTTTCACCTAATGAGCTCGAACCCAAAGCGGACAAATACATCTTCATAGAATACCCTAACATAACAGTTGGGTAAACCTTCTATCTTAGATCCAAGCACAAAGTGTTTGTTGCTAAAACGGGTCCTTTCTCGAGAAAGAGTTTCTCTCGAAAGAATTGAGTGGGAGGAAGATATAACTTGTTGAGGTTGTTGAACCTTTGTTTCAACCAGAGAATAGCGCAGCGCAGAAAGTTGTTTCTGTGGAGCCTACATTAGTTGAAGAGGAAGTTAATGATGGTGATCATGAATCTTCGGATCAAGTTACTATCGAACCTCGTAGGTTGACAAGGACGCGTACTGCTCCTGAGTGGTACGGCAACCCTGTCTTAGAGGTCATGTTGTTGGACAACAATTTACCTACGAGCTATGGAGAAGCGATGATGGGCCCGGATTACAAGAAATGGTTAGAGGCCATGAAATCCAAGATAAGATCCATGTATGAAAACAAAGTATGGGCTTTGGAAGTATTACCTGAAGGGCGAAAGGCCATTCAGAACAAATGGACCTTTGAAAGGAAGACGGGCGTGGACGGTAATGTCACTGTCTATAAAGCTCAACTTGTGGCAAAGGGTTCTTTCACAAGTTCAAGGAGTTGACTACGATGAGACTTTCTCACCCATAGTGATGCTGAAGTCTGTTGGAATTATGTTAGCAGTTGCTGCATTTTATGATTATGAAATCTGGTAGATGGGTGTCAAAACAGAGTTTCCTTAACGGTTTCCGTGAGGAAAGGTTGTATGTGATACAACCAGAAGGTTTTGTCAGTCCTAAGGATGCTAAAATGTATGCAAACTCCAGCGATCCTTCTATGGACTGGAGCAAGCATCTCGGAGTTGGAATATACACCTTGATGAGGTGATCAAAGTTTTTGGGTTTATACAAAGTTTTTGAGAAACTTGTATTTACAATAAAGTGAGTGGGAGCACTATAGAATTTCTGATCAGTATATGTGGATGACATATTGTTGATCGGAAATGATGTAGAATTTCTGGAAAGCATAAAGGGTTGTTTGAAAAGGAGCTTTTCAAAGGAAAACCTGGAAAGAAGCTACTTAAATGTTGGGCATCAGGATCTATAGAGATAGATCAAGACGTCTGATAAAACTTTCAATGAGTACATACCTTGACAAGATTTTGAAAGAGTTCAAAATGGATCAGTCAAAGAAAGAGTTCTTGCCTGATTTGTAAGGTGTAGAGTTGAGTAAGACTCAAAGCTCGACCACGGCAGAAGAAATAGAAAGGACGAAGGTTGTCGTGGTTTTGTCACAGCAGATGTCTGAAGACTTAGGTTGGTCGAGACGAGGGACACGAGTTTACCTAGGTTCAGCCCCTCAAGAAGAGGTAAAGGCCTACGTCCTTCTTGTGTTGTATTGATTGGTGTATCGATTACAAGGGAGTGGATTCGCTCGATCTAGTTCTCGATTGATTGGTTTCTTGTCTAAGCCGCCCCAGGGTCTCACCTTTATATAGGAGGTCGAGGCCCTGGGTTACACGAGTCTCAAACCGACTCATACAACGTACTCAATCCTGTCTCTAAGCCGCCTTGCCTCCTTGGGCAATCCGTCTCCAGGCGGCTTACCCGCCCGGGTCTCACACCATCTTCTGTCTCTGGGCCTTCGTCTTGGCCTGTCCGGTAAGCCGCCATGCGGCCTGGCCTTCATCTTCCGGCCCACCTTAAGGGTCTTGGCTATGAGCCGCCAGGTATGACCCGGCCCCTCCTGGGCGAGTCTTACCACGGTGTTATATCCCCAACATTAGGGCCCAGATTGATTTGAGCATGTTCATGTCAATCTTTAAATTCACTTGGCGGCGAGTCTCACCTTCTTATCACCTGAAAAAGAAACCTCATAACCCACCATGACGTCACATCGAATATGCTAAAAAGATTCTGTGACGTTCGCAACAGATCTTCTCATTAAACGGTCGGCAAAAAAATCGAGGCGTCCCCTCCGGTCAATCATCACTACACCTCTTCGATTTTCACGTGCATTGTTGCCATCCCATCTCATAAATAGGGACACGAGGGGCCCCTTTTTCCCTTCTCCTCCGCAGTTGTCTCATTCTTCCTCCTTCAGACGCCCGCACCTCCGGAGCTCCGCTGCACCGAGCGGACCTCGCCGTCATATCCAACGCCGACCGCTACATCAACCTGATTTGGTCCAGAGTTTCGCCAGCCCGTCCTCATCCGCAAGGTACCATTCTCAACCCTTGTTGAATCTGTAGTCATCTCGATTAGGATCTCCCCGAGTTCATCGGGTTTCTTTTAGTGTTCTTCGCTGTTCGTCAGATTGTTCTTCATAATGTAGACTGCCAAGTATCCCCTTGAATCTCATATTGCTGTTTATCCATCGCGGCCATCCGCTCGATGTCAATATCCGCTTATCATAGATCTGTACCTCACTCTTCTCTGCGCACTGACCACCTGTTCTTCCACTGCCATTTTAGGTCATGAATATATTTCATTTTATCCTCGCATGTAGATCTTACAGCCATGGTTGCAATATGTGAAACATGTTTACCCATACTTAACAATATTTCCAGTATCACCTTATCCACTTAACCCGCCATTGCATTGCCGGCTCTCTGATAAAATATGTCGGCGGCTTAACGCCTCATCATCATGCTGACCATAGCTGCCTTAATTATTTGACGTTTTTCTAACCCGCCATATTCTGCACCTTCTCACAGTTTAACCCGCCACCATGTCGAGAGCACCCGCGTCTTGCGATTGGGTTGGCTCCGGAGTCACCGAGCAGCTTCTGCTTGACTTCGTAGAATCGGGTATCTTGCCAGCTCAGGACGTTATACATTGGCGGGTTCCAGGGCCAGAAATAAGACCTACTCCTCAGGAAGGAGAGATTGTCGTATTCACTGATCACCTCCTCCGTGGTTTTAGCCCGCTCGGGTCAAAATTTTTCTGGGATGTTCTTCATTCCTTCAAGCTTCAACCTCAAGATATAGGTCCAAACTCTATCACCAATCTGTGTCAGTTTCAAGTCCTATGCGAAGTTTACCTGCAGGAAGAGCCGTCTGTTGACCTCTTCCGTGATTACTTTTATGTCAACCGCCAAACTGAAGTGGCGGCTGGACCCAGTTTGGAGCTTGGTGGCGTTTCTATCCAGAGACGGAGAGATTTGCCCTACCCAACAGCTGTCTTACCAAGTCACCCCAAAGATTGGAACAAGACCTGGTTTTATTGCAAGGACACTTCTCCCAAAGAAGAGAATCCGCTGCCGGGTTACCGTCCTACCCGACTTTGCACCTCCAGAGAACTCCCAGACCGGATGTCCACCGCAGAGCAAGCGAAATATGCTCCGGCCTTCGCGAAGATCAGGGCCTTAATGGAGAACGGCTTGACTGGTGTCGACTTAACCCATTGCTAGGTTACCTGGAAAATCTTGCCACTAAGCCGGCGTGACCGACTCATGTACGAATTTACGAGTGAACCAAATGACCCTCTCTATTTCAACGCCACCCCCCTGATAGAACAAGACATCAACTCTTCCGTCAAATAACTTCTTGGCGAAAACCAAGAGACTTGCAACAAAATTGGGCTGAAACCTTTTTGCGTCAAGAACCCAGCTCCAGCTATAAGAAACCTTTTTTAGCAAACTGCTTGTTCTTTGTCTTGACCTTCTGCCTTGCTTCTTTTAACTTTTTTTAATGGCTTATGCACAGGCTGGCTCTACTTTCTGGAAAAAGAAATATACTCCTCCTTTGAGGAAGCCTAAGGCGGATAAAACCCGCGGCCGTAAGAAGAAAACTACTGCTCAGGAACTGCCTGAGCCTAACGACTCGGAGGTAGAACTTGACTCCCTTGGCTGTCTCATTATGCAACTTATTAACAACAATTATTCATAGGAGGAAATGGAGACAAGCCATGCGTACGCCCCTGAGGAAACTTACATTTCCTCTAACTCAGAAAACTTTCCACAAGAGAAAACACGGCGGGTCATCCGGAAAGTTCCATTTTCTCATCCTCTTGCATATTTAGACCCCAACTTTCTTTTGAAAAAGCAACAGCACAACTCCAGACGTCAGACCCGGAGCACCGGCTCTGAAGAGCTTTTGGCCGGCTTACCAAACTCTCCGGCTCCTCGGAAACGGCCTGCTGAGGTACTCTTTTAACCAAGTCCAATTTTAACAATCTTGCATTGTAACCTTACTCTGTTTTTTATCGTCATAACTTTTTTTTAGGAGTCGCCCCCTTCGTCTGGCAATTCCACTGCATCCAAGCTGCCTCCTCTGAAAATCAACCCGGAGTGCGTACCTTTTACTTGCACCATATCTTTTACCACCCTTGTCCTCTATGTAACAATCTTTTTGCTTCTAGGGCTCAAGCAAAACGAAGAAAGACAGGCGGGTCTACCGCCGCTCCTGCTGCCGAAGAGCCGGAGACTACTAAGCCGGACTCCCCTGCAACTTATGTTGAGCCTACTGAGGCTAGAAAAGATGCGCCTGAAGACGCTCCTCAGCCCTCTGAGCCGACTGATGATAACATGGCCACTCCTGAGAGTCCTCCAAAGGCCGATCGTAAACCGCCTAGCCCTTCGACAGCCATCGAAGACACAGCTCATCCAAAAGTTGTTGTCACTGGGACGGGCTATCAATTCCCTGATCCTCATGTGTTAACGAAACACACCAGCAAGGCTGAAACATTCTCACCAGGAAAACTTGATTTTGAATTCCCTGTGTTAGAAAAACTGACTGCGGATGAATTACATGCTGGTTATCTGAACCGCCTCTCCACAAGCCGTAATATGGAGTCCAAGCTTGTTGGACTAATGAAGAAAAAATATGAGGTACTCCTCTTCTCTTGCTTTTTCCTTATACCCTTATGTGGCCCCCAAGAGCTGGTTTAATATTGCAAATAGTAGACCGGGTCTTCCAATCTTTGTCATACTCCAAATAGCTTAGCTTGTAGCCCCCAAGTATCGGGTTAATATAGATAATAAGCCAGTACTTACTTGAAATCTAGGTCTGAGTGTAGCCCCCAAGTCCGGGTCATTATAATAATGATGAGCCGGAGCTTCACTGCTAAAAACTCACGAATCATAACCCCCAAACTCCGGTTTAAAGAATGAGCCGGAGAAGACTGCATTGTTTAGAAGCGCCGTGTGTAGCCCCCAAGTGTCGGCTTAACTTTACGAAGATGAGCCGGAACTGGTTTGTAGATTGTGAGAGAAAACACAGACATTAGCCCCCAAGTGTCAAGTATATTGCTTGCAATCTGCTTGAGACTTGTATCATAACAGCTTCATCACTCGTCGACTAATATCTCATCCTGGCGACTTAAACCTCCTGAACTTTTTTGTTTTTGTACGATATAGGAAGCTTTGGATGCGGCCGAGTCTGATCTGACTGGCCTAAAGGAGAATATTGCTTCGCAACAAGCCGCCCGGTCTAAGGCAGAAGAAAAATGGCGGGTTGCCATTGAAGAGCTTGAGAAGGTTCAAGCTGACTTTGCTGCCTTCAAAGAGACTGCTGAGTCTAAACAAGCTGCCCTGACAAAACGCGCAGACGATGCTGACAAGCGGCTCAAGCTTGTGTCAGAACAACTGCAAACCCTCAAGCGTCATATATCCAGGATGACTTCTGCTATCTTTGGTTAGTACTGAAAACTAAGGAAACTTCCTTTCCCTTGTTGAAAAACTGTGCGGGCGGCTTATAACGCCTAATCTTTCCTTGCAGGTCAAAGAAGCCGCCAATTATCTTCTGACAGCTTGTTGAAGTTGAAAGCAATATATACCTTGACAGAACAGCTATACTGCGGGACCCTTTGCACCATCAAAGCAATGTTGACTGAAAAAGGCGTCCCCAAACTCACGAAGGGAGTAATAGAGGTCTTGTCTACTCTGCCCAAGCAAATTAATGAACTCAAATGATCAGCCACCAGAAAGGGAGCAATGGCCGCGCTAAGCCGGTCTTTGGCCTTTCCCCCTGAACTGACCGCAGAAGAGATGATGGATGGCTTTCCATCCAAGAAAGATGACGTCTCCGACTTTACCGAAGCTGATTATGCCAAATGTATGAAGGCCTCCCGAGTACTCGCATCAACACTTGTTAATGAAATTGACCTGACTTCATACCAGGCGGCTTACAGCGAAGACAGCAAACGAGTGTGGTGCCCTACTTTTGAAGCCAGGGACTTAATTCCTACACGCCGTAAGCCACTCTTTGCTCCTGAAATCGACTCGTCTCCCCTCTTTGACGAGGCCCAGTTTGAAGCTTTAACCAACTGCAACTGGGATGTGGACAATCTTCAGATCGAAGAGGTCGAAGACCCGACGTAGGATGACCCGCCGTCGAGCTGAACACGTTGCTCCTGATTAAAGATAACCCGGCTTTCCGAGCCACCGAAACTGGAAGTGTGTAAAAAACTTTAAGTCCGTTGTATTTTGGGCTCCCTGGAGAGCTTTGTAATAGGCGTAGAAAAACTTGATTGCCTCAGTCGTGCCACTTGACGCACTGTTATCTGCCTTATATTCTGCCCGAGATACTTTTCATCCCACCTTAACGGCGGCTCGTCTTAGGAGACAAAACCTGAAAAAATAAACAAGACAGAGTATGTTCTGTATCGTTGTGAGGGCGTCTTGAAAAGCACAACCCAGAGATGTTAAACCTTTTATGACCTTGCTTTTTTTCGAAAACTCATACGCCGGCTCTTATGGCATGAACTCGTTGTTTGAACTCTTAACAGTACATGATCTCTAGTGAGAATGACCGTCAACTCCTTTGAGCGGCTCAGGGTCTCTAGGCGAGATTAACTGATAAGAGCAACAAAAAACCATAAAGAGGCGCAGCAGGGCATGAGTACCCCCAGGGCCCATAAGCTACTTCTCACGTGACATAAATCCGTCGTTTGAACCTTAAAAAGTGCAGGGTCTTTAAAAGAGTAACTATTTAAGAGTACGAACGGGCCACATAGCGGAGAGTATGCAGTAGATGGGTGAGTTTATCCTCGCTCTCCGTAAGCCGGCCCTCACGTGACAAGAGCCGCCGGTTTAACCTTGACCAGTACAGGGTCTCTAGTGAGAGTGACTGTCAAATACTTTGAACAGCTCAAGGTCTGTAGTCGAGATTAACTGGTAAGAGTTCGGCGGGTCACCTAGTGGGTTGACTCGAACTTGCAGTGCCGGAAGAGCCGATCAAGAGGGTGTGTAAGCTAAACCCGGTGGGTTGGAAGCCCCCAAATGACCTTATTGACGGAGTCAACTTTTTGGGTATATAACCCGGCCTTACGGTGGCTGAAGAGCCGATCAAGAGGGTGTGTAAGCTAAACCCTGGCGGATTGGAAGCCCCCAAATGACCTTGTGGTTGTGTCCACCTTTGCACAATCTGAAATGCATAAAAGGCAGAGGCCCCGGCTTGCGGGGATGCCAACTTTATTATATATAAAAAAAAATACAATGACGGATGTACAATGATGGGAGTCGATGACTCAAGTATAGTAAGGCCGCAGATGAGCGATATTCCACGGCCGGTGGGTCTCCTGCCCAGAAGTATGTGACTCGTCTCGTACTTCAATGAGATAATATGACCCATTGTTGAGATTTCTGCTGACCACAAAAGGCCCTTCCCATGGGGGAGATAGTTTGTGTGCATCCGTCTGATCTTGAATCAAACGCAACACCAAGTCGCCTTCCTGAAACGTCCGGGTCTTAACTCTACGGCTATGATAGCGACGCAAGTCTTGTTGATAAATCGCCGATCGAGCTGCTGCAAGATCAGGCTCTTCATCCAAAGCATCTAACGCGTCCTAACGCGTTGTCTCATTATCTGTTTCAACGTAAGCCGCCACCCGCGGCGAGTCATGACGTATATCACTTGGTAACACGGCTTCCGCACCATAAACCATAAAGAAAGGCGTATAGCTTGTTTACCTGTTGGGGGTAGTTCTGATGCTCCAGAGAACTGATGGTAACTCCTCTACCCGACAACCCGACGTTCATTGTAGAGGAACCATAAGCCGAGGCTTGATGCCTCTCAAGATCTCCTGGTTAGCATGCTCTGCCTGACGGTTGTGGCTGGGCAACAACAGAAACGTCAAGCCGGATGTGCTCACTTTCACAGAATACCTTCATAGCCCCCTTGGATAGGTTTGCGCCATTGTCCGTGATGATACTATGAGGGTAACCAAAACAGAAGATCAATTTTTTGACAAACTGAACCGCCGTACCCGCGTCACACTTGCTGACCGGCTCAGCCTCAACCCACTTGGTAAACTTATGCACCGCCACCAAAAGGTGGGTCTTCTTCTCTTTAGATCTCTTGAAGGGCCCGACCATATCAAGCCCCCAGACCACAAACGGCCAGCTAATTGGAATCATCCGCAATTCCTAAGCTGGTACGTGAGCACGTCGCCCGAACTTCTGACATCCATCACACTTGGTGACCAAGTCCTGTGCGTCCTTATGAGCCGTCAGCCAGAAGAAACCATGCCGGAAAGCTTTGGCCACCAAAGATTTTGAGCCGGCGTGATGACCGCAATCGCCGGCGTGAATTTCATTTAAGATCTCCTTACCCTCTTCAAGAGAAACGCAACGCTGAAAAACACCAGTGGCACTGCGCTTATGTAACTCACCATTGATGATAGTCATGGATTTAGATCGCTGTACGATTTGTCTTGCCAAGTTCTCGTCTTCAGGCAACTCGCCATGAGTCAGGTACACTAGGTAAGGCAACGTCCAATCAGGGGTAGCATGCAGAGCCGCCAACAGCTGCCCCTCCGGGTCAGGTATAGCCAGATCCTCCTCTGAAGGTAGCTTAACAGACGGGTGATATAACACATCCAAGAAAATGTTAGGCGGTACCGGCTTACGCTGAGAGCCCAGCCTTGACAATGCATCAGCCGTCTCGTTCTTGCGACGGTCAATATGATCCACCTGATACCCCTTGAAGTGACCAGCAATGATGTCCACCGCCTGACGATAAGCTGCCATCCGTGGGTCTTTGGAATCCCACGTGCCTGAAACTTGCTGAGCCACGAGGTCTGAGTCGCCGAGGCATCTAACCCGGCTCAGGTTCATCTCCTTAGCCACACAGAGGCCATGAAGTAAAGCCTCATACTCATCTGCATTGTTAGTACAAGGAAACATCAGCCTTAGCACATAACAGAACTTGTCACCTCTAGGGGAAGTTAAGACAACTCCAGCCCCTGACCCTTCCAATTGCCTGGATCCGTCAAAGTGATTTGTCCAATACGTGTTATCTGGCTTCTCCTCGGGCGACTGACACTCTGTCCAGTCGTTTATAAAGTCCACCAGGGCTTGAGACTTGACAGCCGTGCGAGGCACATATTTCAGATTAAGATGCCCAAGCTCCAATGCCAACTTAGCAATCCTGCCAGTGGCTTCTCTATTTTGAATTATGTCTCCCAACGGGGCAGAGCTAACCACGGTGATCTGGTGTCCCAGGAAGTAATGCTTCAACTTACGACACCCCATATATCAGTTTCTGCCAATGTGGGTACTGTTGCTTGGATTCTATCAGGACTTCACTGACGTAGTAAACCGGCCGCTGAACCGGGTATTCTTTCCCTATCTCCTTATGCTCCACAACAATCGCGGCACTGACTGCCCTGTTGTTAGCCGCCACGTAGAGGAGCAAGTGTTCCTTCTCAGCCAGAGCGGCCAAGACTGGCGGCTCAACTAGTTGCTTTTTGAGCGCCTCAAGCGCCTCATCCTCCGCCTTACTCCACACAAAGTTGTTTGTTTTCTTCATCATCTGATACAGAGCAATATCCTTCTCACCCAGGCGGCTTATGAACTGGCTTAACGCAGCGATTCGACCCGCCAGGCGCTGAACATCATTGATGCATGCTGGCTCAGACAGGGAAATAATAGCCTTTATCTTGTCTGGATTAGCTTCAATGCCACGCTCAGAGACTAGAAATCCCAAGAGCTTGCTTGCAGGTACACCGAAAACACACTTTGCCGGGCTAAGCATCATCTTGTAGACCCGTAAGTTATCGAACGTTTCCTTTAGGTCGTCAAGTAGAGTCTCCTTTTTCCTTGAATTAACCACAATATCATCCACGTACGCATGAACATTGCGCCCAATCTGGCCATGAAGGCAATTCTGCACACAGCGTTGATAAGTTGCCTGCGCACTCTTGAACCCGAAGGGCATAGACACATAGCAGAAAGCCCCAAAAGGTGTTATAAATGATGTCTTCTCTTGGTCTTTAACTGCCATCTTGATCTAATGAAAACCCGAATAAGCGTCCAGGAAGCATAAACTCTCGCAACCCACCGTTGCATCAATAATCTGGTCGATACGGGGGAGAGCAAACGAGTCAACTTGATAGGCCTTGTTATGATCTGTGTAATCCACACACATACGCTACATGTCGTTCTTCTTAAGCACTAACATCGGGTTAGCGAGCCACTCCGGGTGAAAAACTTCAACAATGAACCCTGCCGCCAAGAGCCGGGCCACCTCTTCTCCAATAGCCTTGCGCCTCTCCTCATTGAATCGCCGGAGGAACTGTTTGACCGGCTTAAACTTAGGATCCACATTAAGGTGGTGCTCAGCGAATTCTCTCGGTACACCCGGCATGTCAGAAGGCTTCCATGCAAAGATGTCCCGATTCTCACGGATGAATTCGATGAGCGCGCTTTCCTATTTGGGATCCATATTGGCCCCAATAGTGAACTGTTGTGATGCGTCGCCCGGCGTAAAGTCCACCAACTTGGTATCTTCTACCACAAACTTGAGGGGCGGCTCAGATTCCGTGTTGGGTTTCTTCAGTGGGGTCATATCTGCCGGGTCAACATTTTCCTTATAAAAATTGAGCTCCGCTTCAGCACAACTTGACTCTGCGTAAGCTGCATCACCTTCCTCACACTCAAGAGCCGTCTTTCGATCACCATGCACGGTAATCGTCCCATTCAACCTGGGCATCTTGAGCTGTAAGTAAACATAGCAAGGTCTAGCCATGAATTTGGCGTAAGCCGGTCGTCCAAACAGAGCGTGATACGGGCTCTTGATTTTAACTACTTCAAACCACAAAGACTCCACCCTGTAGTTGAATTCATCACCAAAAGCTACCTCCAAAGAAATCTTTCCCACTGGATAGGCCGACTTTCCGGGCACCACACCGTGAAAAACTGTTGAAGAGGGCTTAAGATCCTTGTCAAGCAAATTCATCCGGCGAAAAGTGTCATAATAGAGGATGTTGATGCTGCTGCCACCATCCATAAGTACTTTGGTGAATACATATCCTCCCACTTGGGGAGGCAACTACCAAAGCCAATTGCCCCGGATTATCAACACGCGGCGGGTGATCCTCCCTGCTCCGAGTTATGTCATACTCAGACCACTTCAGATATTGCGGGAGAGCCGGCATGACCGCATTAACTGCCCGCTTGCGCACCTTCCGGTCTCACTTGTCGAGGCTGGTTGTAAAAACATGGTATTGCCCTCCATTAAGCTGCTTGGGGTTACTCTGATACCCAGACTGGTTATTGTCTTGCTGGCCTCCACCACCAGACTATTGATTATGACCTCCATGGTTGCCTTGACACTGGTAACCGGATCCTGAGCCGTCGGCACCAAAGCCGGCTCCTGAACCGCCCGGCCCTGAGCCGCCTGACGGACCATTACCATTATTACGATGTTGTTGAAGGCTGTAATCCCGAAACTGCCGCATAATACTGCAATCCCTCCATGTATGGCCTGCCGGCTTATCGGGTCGGCTGTGCTCTGGACAAGGTTTGTTGAGCATCTCTTCCAGGTTGACAGGAGTTTTACCCTTATTAAAGGGCGGCTTGAAGTTCCTGTTACCCTTAGCACGATTGTTCCCAGCGCTGGTGTTCGCCACCAATTCCGACCAGCCGTCTGGGTTCTTCCGCTTGCCCGGGTTGCTGCCTCCAGCCACGTTTTGCTATTGACCCTTGCCATTGTTACTTTTCTTACCCTGAACCGATCTCTCATCATCGGAGCCAGGGTCCTTCGTGTTATCGGAGTCTGCATACTTGGTGAGAGCCGCCATGAGTTCCCCTATCTTGGCACGAGCGCTTGAGCCGGCCAAGCTTCTGCTTCATGGGCGTAAAGTGGCAATTCTTCTCTAGAATCAAGACCGCTTGAGCCGCCGTAACATGTTCGGAAGAGTGGATAATTGTTGAGACCCGCCAGACCCAGTGATGAGCTGACTCATCCTCACGTTGCACGCAATGGTCCAAATCCACAATCGTCATGGGCTGCTTGCACGTTCCTTGAAATTTTTTGATGAACTTCGCATTTAACTCGGCCCAGGAATTGATGGTGTTGGGCGGCAGACCCTTCAACCATGTGCGAGCCGGCCCTTCC
This sequence comes from Elymus sibiricus, assembly GCA_039707655.1. Taxonomy (NCBI): domain Eukaryota; kingdom Viridiplantae; phylum Streptophyta; class Magnoliopsida; order Poales; family Poaceae; genus Elymus; species Elymus sibiricus. The sequence continues at coordinate 63,276,134 of CM077665.1, forward strand.
AGCATCATGATGAAGTACTTGGCACATATTGCATCGCTGACGTCTAACATCTCCATGGCCAGCTCATAGCTTTCAATCCAAGCCTACGGAGGCAGGTCAGCTGTATAATTGGGCACCTTGCGGGGACCTTTAAAATCCTTCGGCAGACGCTCATTTCGTAAAGCCGGCACCAAGCACGGCACTCCAACAGCCCTGGAGGTTACTCCAGCTCCTACTGAAACGGAAGGTGCAACTGTGGGTTCCTGATAAGCCACCGTAGCCGCCAGAGCCGCCGCCTCTCGCTGTGCTCTTGCCCGATCCACTAGCGCCTGAGCATCCAAAGCCGCCCGATCAACTCGTGGTGGGTTCCGATCTCGGTCACTACTGGAAACCGCCGGTGACTCATAACGCCGGCTGTAGCTGTGGCTGGGGATGGGGGTTGAATGCACGCGGCTCCGGCTGTAAGTATATTTCTCCTGCTGGGCCACCGCCGTCTGCAGGTATCCAATAGCGTTCCGCACTTCCTCTGCAAAAGGCACCTCATCGGGGATGGGGATTGTACCAAGCCTGGTTGCCGCTGCCACCATGTTCTCCGCCGGGTTAGAATAATGACCCGGTGGCGTCAGAAAAGACTGTGGTGGGGTCTGGTTCCGGTGGGGCGGGTCTGGCTGCTGATGCTGAACCGCCGCCCGGCTTCCAGGTACTTCCGCCGTCCGGGTTACGGTCAAAGGCACATTCCGTCCCGTCCCTGGCGTGTTAAAAAGATTTCCGGCTTCATATTGATCCAGCAGGCGGGATTGATGCCTTATCCGATGAACCGCCGCTGCAGACTGCTGCTCTAGCTCAAGACGGAAAGCATCCGCCCTAAGGCGCTCTGCCTCAGCATCCATCTGAGCCTTCAGCGCGTTGATTTCCTGTTGGACTCTGGCCATCTGGTTCTTCAACCTCGTGATCTCCGTGTTACGGGCCGCTTGGTTTTCAGCAGTGACCTCGGTTTCCATCAGGGTTGTGAGCTCGTTCATCAGATCCAAAAGAACCTCAGCCAGCGGCCTGCCAGCTCCAGACCCGGTTGCACCGGCAGTTGTGCTACTGGGGACCGGCGTTGAACCCGCCATGAAAACAGCAGCGCGGTTTGGCGGCTCATAGTCCTCCGGCTCATGATACTCCGGCTCATGGTATTCTGACTCAGGGTAATGCTCGACGTAGCCCCCAAGCCCACCATTGTGAAGCTGATAGATTGATTCCGTCTCTCCGCTCGAGGATCCATCCTCTGAGCATATGAGGGTTTCTTCCCGCGACATAGAACCTTCAAGCTCCATGCCCTGGGTGAAGCCGAGGAAGACATGCTTCCTGCCCGGGTTAACACGGGCGGGTTGCACGCGCCGGGCCGGCTCGACGAGGTCGGTGCAGATGTCCGACCTGGGTTTAGATCCACCGATCTTACCGATGAAGACGTGAATTCCGCCGAAGGGGACCCGGTACCCGTACTTGATTGAGTCGGCCTCGGGGCCCCAGCCGGGGGCCCCAGTCGGCGTCGTCGATGTAGAGCTTGCCGCGGCGACTCTTGGTCATCCTGCCAACGGCGTATTCCTTGATCCCTGGGAGAGAGCCCTTCGAGAACTCCACACCACCGAGCGCTAGCCCCACGGTGGGCGCTAACTGTCGTGGTTTTGTCACGGCAGATGTCTGAAGATTTAGGTTCGAGGCCATCGCTGAGGCGGTGGACTCAAAGGGGTTGGTCGAGACGAGGGACACGAGTTTGCCCAGGTTCAGCCCCTCAAGAAGAGGTAAAAGCCTACGTCATTCTTGTGTTGTATTGATTGGTGTATCGATTACAAGGGAGCGGATTCGCTCGATGTAGTTCTTGATTGATTGGTTTCTTGTCTATGCCACCCCAGGGTCTCACCTTTATATAGGAGGTCGAGGCCCTGGGTTACACGAGTCTCAAACCGACTCATACAACGTATTCAATCTTGTCTCTAAGCCGCGTTGCCTCCTTGGGCAATCCGTCTCTAGGCAGATTACCCGCCCGGGTCTCACACCATCTTCTGTCTTTGGGCCTTCGTCTTGGCCTGTCCGGTAAGCCGCCATGCGGCCTGGCCTTCATCTTCCGGCCCACCTTAAGGGTCTTGGCTACGAGCCGCCAGGTATGACCCGGCCCCTCCTGGGCGAGTCTTACCACGGGTTTATATCCCCAACAAAGGTCGTCCCCTATGCCTTAGCCATAGACTCTATATAGTATGCCATGATGTGTACCGCACCTGTGTGTGCCTTGCCATGAGTCTGTCAAGGGGTACAAGAGTGATCCAGGAGTAGATCACTGGATAGCGGTCAAAGTTATCCTTAGTAACTAGAGGACTAAGGAAATATTTCTTGATTATGGAAGTGATAAAGAGTTCATCGTAAAGGGTTACGTCGATGCAAGCTTTAACACCTATCTGGATGACTCTGAGTAGCAATCCAGATACGTATAGTGGAGCAGCCATTTGGAATAATTCCAAATGGAGTGTGGTAGCATCTGAAGTATGACATCTAGATTTGCAAAGAACACACGGATCTGAATGTTGCAGACCGTTGACTAAAGACCTCTCTCACATGCAAAGCATGATCGAACCCCAGAACTCATTGGGTGTTTAACAATGTAAATCACATGGTGATGTGAACTAGATTATTGACTCTAGTGCAAGTGGGAGACTATTGGAAATATGCCCTAGAGGCAATAATAAATTGATTATTAGTATATTTCCTTGTTCATGATAATCATTTATTATCCATGCTATAATTGTATTGACTGGAAACGCAAATACATGTGTGGGTACATAGACAACAATGTGTCCCTAGTAAGCCTCTATTGGACTAGCTCGTTGATCAAAGATGGCTATGGTTTCCTAGTCGTGGACAAGAGTTGTCATTTGATAATGGGATCACATCATTAGGAGAATGATGTGATGGACAAGACCCAACTGTAAGCATAGCAGTTGATCGTGTCAGATTATTGCTACTGCTTTATCCATGTCAAGTATCTGTTCCTACGACCATGAGATCATGCAACTCCCGGACACCGGAGGAATGCCTTGTGTGTATCAAACGTCACAACGTAACTGGGTGGCTATAAAGGTGCTCTACAGGTATCTCCAAGGGTGTCTGTTGGGTTGGCATGGATCGAGACTGGGATTTGTCACTCCGTATGACGGAGAGGTATCTCAGGGCCCACTCGGTAATACAACATCACAAGAGGCTTGCAAGCAATGTGACTAAGGAGTTAGTCACGGGATCTTGTATTACGGAACGAGTAAAGAGACTTGCCGGTAATGAGATTGAACTAGGTATGGAGATATCGACGATCGAATCTCGGGCAAGTAACATACCGATGGACAAAGGGAACTGCATACGGGATTGTCTGAATCCTTGACATCGTGGTTCGACCGATAAAGATCTTCGTAGAATATGTAGGAACCAATATGGGCATCCAGGTCCCGCTATTGGTTATTGACCGTAGAGGTGTCTCGGTCATGTCTACATAGTTCTCGAACCCGCAGGGTCTGCACACTTAAGGTTCGATGATGTTTCGGTAGCATTGAGTTATGTCTGGTGATGACCGAAGGTTGTTCGGAGTCCCGGATGAGATCCCGGACGTCACGAGGAGCTCCGGAATGGTCCGGAGGTAAAGATTGATATATTGGAAGTCCCGTTTTGGCCACCGGAAAAGTTTCGGGTATTTCCGGTAGTGTACCGCGAGTGCCGGAGGGCCATCGGGAGGGACCACCCACGCCGGGAGGCCACATAGGCCTGAGGGGTATTGCACCAGCCCTTAGTGGGCTGGGCAAACCAGCCCTACAAGGCCCATGCAGCTAGGAAAGGGTGGGAAAGGAAAAACCCCAAGTGGGGGAAGGAAAATCCAAATTAGGAAGGAGTCCTAATAGAATCCCACCTCCCTTGTGGGAGGTGGATTCCTCCCTTGTTTGGTTCGGCCGAACCTACTTGGAGTAGGGGCCAAGGCTTCCTCCTCTCCCCTTCCTCCTATATATATTAAGGGATTTTGAGGGCAGCCCCTAACCCTAGTTGCCACGTGCTGCCCTCTTCTCCCTCTAGATCTGTTCTCCTCTAGATCTGTTCGGTACAGCTTAGCGAAGCTTTGCCGAATCAGCTCCACCACCGCCGCCACCATGCCATTGTGCTGCCGGAGAACTCATCTACCTCTCCACCCTCACTTGCTGGATCAAGGAGGTGGAGATCGTCATCGAGCTATACGTGTGCTAAACGCGGAGGTGCCGTCCGTTCGGCGCTAGATTGGAAGGACCGTGATAGGATCGCGGAACGGTTCATGATTGGATCGCTGGACGGCTAGCGATTTGGATCGCGAAGACGTTCGACTACATCAACAGTGTTTCTTAACGCTTCCCGCTTAGTAATCTGCAAGGGTATGTAGATCCACTCTCCCTCTCGTAGATGCTCATCACCATGGATAGATCTTGCGTGTGCGTAGGAAAAATTTTGTTTCCCATGCAACGTTCCCCAACAGGGATAGCCATGCAAATGATGCACTAGAGCTATAAGTGTATGAAAGCTCAACTGAAGCTAAGTGGGGTGTGCATCAAACTTGCTTGCTCATGAAGACCTCGGGCATTTGAGGAAGCCCGTCATAGGAATATAAAAGCCAAGTTTATTATATGAAAAGGCAATTCCCACTAGCATATGGAAGTGTCAACATAGGAGACTCTCTATATGAAGAACGTGGTGCCACTCTGAGGCACAAGTGTGGTAAAGGATAGTAGCAAAGTACCTTCTCTGTTTTCTCTCATTTTATGATCTTTTTTTATGCTGGGCTTTTCTCTTTTTTTCTTTTTGCCTCCACCATTTTTATTTCATTTTTCATCCGGAGTCTCATCCCGACTTGTGGGGGAATCATAGTCTCCATCTGTAACAGCCCGAGACCGACGCTCCAGAAGATTCCCCGTTTATCTCGTTGTCGTCGTGTGTTTTATCTGGTTGTCGCATTCATCATCGCATCATTCGCATTATCCGCACTGCATAGGCACCCCATTGTCGTCATCTTTCAAAACGTGCATCCGTTCGTAGTTACCGGTTCTCTCTGTTCTCGTCGATGCCCGTTTCAAGACCAACCACACACGCACGCGTCCGCGGCATCAATAAAATTTTGTTTTCAAATGTGTGTATAAAACTTTCTCGGATTCGGTCGAGAGTTGGCGTGCGGTCTTGTTTTAGTATAGGTAGACCGCTTGCCAAATTTCATCGCATTCGGAGGTCGTTTGCTACCCGAACGGTCAACCGTAGCAGCTCAGTTATCGCTTTATTTATCAGACATTTCCGGTATTTTAAAACTCAATGCCGGGCCACATTCTCTCTCTCATCTCAGCCCAACACACTCTACACATCCCACTAGACCCACCTAACACCTAGCCATCACCGGAGCCGTCCGATCGAGATTGGAGGGCTCGAATCGGTGCAAAAAACATCAACCCTAGCTTCCCCTACTATAAATAGACAGCCCCCTCGTCCAAATTGGGTAAACCCTAACCCTGCATCATTTTCCGTGCCAAACCAACCCCTAGCACCGCCAGCCAGCCATCTCTCTCCCACCTCCCAGCCGAGCGGACCCACGAACCCATCCGGGGCCCGCCCGGGCCCGGATCTCCGCCGTCACGAGCCAGCAACGCGCCGACGCCTGCGTTTGCACGCCTCCAAACCCGAACCTTCCGCGCCGCTGAAACGTATCCAACGTATCTATAATTTATGAAGTATTCATGCCATGTTTACAATAATTCTATATGATTTTGGTATGATTTCATTAGAACTAACCCGGACTGACGCTGTTTTCAGCAGAGCTACCGTGGTGTTGTTTTTGTGCAGAAATAAAAGTTCTCGGAATGGGCTGAAAATTTACGGAGAATATTTTTGGAAAATAAAAAAAATATTGTAGAAAAAAGATACCGGAGAGGAGTCCCGAGGCGGTCACAAGCATAGGGGGCGCCCCCCCTAGGGCGCGCCCCCTTGCTTGTGGGTCCCTCGAGCACCCCCCTGACTTGATTCCAACGCCAAGTACTCCTATAAATCGAGAAACCTCCAGAAAGAAACCTAGATCGGGAGTTCCGCCACCGCAAGCCTCTGTAGCCACGAAAAACCAATCGGGAGCCCGTTTCGGCACCCTACCGGAGGGGAAATCATCACCGGAGGCCATCTTCATCATCCCGGCGGTCTCCATGACGAGGAGGGAGTAGTTCACCCTCGGGGCTGAGGGTATGTACCAGTAGCTATGTGTTTGATCTCTCTCTCTCTCTCTCGTGTTTTTGAGATGACACAATCTTGATGTACCGCGAGCTTTATTAATATGGATGAATCATATGGAGTTTTCCCCTCTCTATCTTCTTGTGATAAATTGAGTTTTCCCTTTGAAGTTTTCTTATCGGATTGAGTCTTTAAGGATTTGAGAACACTTGATGTATGTCTTGCGATGGGATATCCGTGGTGACAATGGGATGTTCTATTGATCTACTTGATGTATGTTTTGGTGATCAACTTGCGGGTTCCATGACCTTGGGAATCTATGCATAGGGGTTGGCACACGTTTTCGTCTTGACTCTCCGGTACAAACTTTGGGGCACTCTTTGAAGTTCTTTGTGTTGTATTGAACATGATGAATCTGAAATTGTGTGATGCATATCGTATAATCAAGCCCGTGGGTACTCGTGGTGACATTGGAGTATCTAGGTGACATTAGGGTTTTAGTTGATGTGTATCTTAAGGTGTTATTTTAGTACGAACTCTAGGGCTGTTCGTGACACTTATAGGGATAGCTCATACGATTGATCGGAAAAGATAACTTTCAGGTGGTTTCCTACCCTACAATAATTCCTTCGTTTGTTCTCCGCTATTTGTGACTTTGGAGTGAACTCTTTGTCGCACGTGAGGGATTTACATATGATTCAACTATGTCAGTATTGTTGAGAGAACTTGCACTAGTGAAAGTATGAACCCTAGGCCTTGTTTCTAAGCAGTTCAATACCATTTGTGCTCACTTTTATCATTAGTTACCTTGTTGTTTTTATATTTTCAGATTACAAAAATCTATATCTACCATCCATATTACACTTGTATCACCATCTCTTCGCCGAACTAGTGCACCTATACAATTTACCATTGTATTGGGTGTGTTGGGGACACAAGAGACTCTTTGTTATTTGGTTGCAGGGTTGTTTGAGAGAGACCATCTTCATCCTCTGCCTCCCACGGATTGATAAACCTTAGGCCATCCACTTGAGGGAAATTTGCTACTGTCCTACAAAACTCTGCGCTTGGAGGCCCAACACAAGTCTACAAGAAGAAGGTTGCGTAGTAGACATCAGGCTCTTTTCTGGCGCCGTTGCCAGGGAGGTGAGTGCTTGAAGGTATATCTTTAGATCTTGCAATTGAATCTTTTAGTTTCTTGTTTTATTACTAGTATGGTTTTATAAAAGAAAACTACAAAAAAATGGAGTTTAGGTTGCATCATTTGTATCGCCTTTATAATGTCTTTCGTGAAAATAAGGATTCAGAAAATTGTGCTCAATTGGTAGAGGAAGAAATTATGAGAATTCCTTGAATGATGAGCATGATTTTAATGTTGCTAGTATGAATTCTCTGAATATCCATGATGCTAATGATATGAAAAGCCACAAGCTTGGGGAAGCTATGTTTGATGAAGATGATATTTTTAGTCCCCCAAGTTTTGATGAGAAAATTTGTTATGATAATGACATGCCTACTATCTATGATGATTATGATGATGACATGTATGCTATAAAGAGTGATAGTAACCATGAAACTTGTCATCATGATTTTAATATTCAAAGTGGTTATGTCAATCAAGTATCTCATGATAGTTATTTTGTTGAGTTTGCTCCCACTATTATGAATGAGAAGAAAATTGCTTATGTGGAGAGTGAAAAAAATTTTATGCTTGTGGATCATGAAGATAATGCTTTATGTGATAGTTATGTTGTGAAATTCCTTCATGATGCTACTGAAAATTATTATGAGGGAGGAACATATGCTTGTAGGAATTGCAATAATATCAAGTTTCCTCTCTATGTGTTCAAAGTTTTGAAGTTATGCTTGTTTTGCCTTCCTATGCTAGTTGATTCTTGCTCCCATAAATTGTTTGCTCACAAAATCCCTATGCATAGGAAGTGGGTTAGGCTTAAATGTGCTAGTCATATGCTTCATGATGCTCTCTTTGTGTTTCAATTCTTATCTTTTATGTGAGCATCATTGAAATCATCACGCCTAGTTAAAAGGCATTAAAGAAAAGCGCTTGTTGGGAGACAACCCAACACTTTTACTTTCTGTTTTGAATGTTCACATGATTAAGCTACTGTATTAATCATGTTATATAGCTTTTGTTTCAATAAAGTGCCAAGTAAAGCCTTTGGGATGACTCACAAGATGAGTAGAATTGATGCTGAACCAAAACAGAAACTTTTGACTCCAGTACAGGAATTTTCATTTTTTACTGGAGAGTGATAATGATCTAAAATTTGTACACAGTCTTGATATACAAATTCTTAAACTTGTCCTAATTTTTCAGATTTGTTATAGACAAGAAAGTATGGTTACACTACAGATCTTCACAGACTGTTCTGTTTTTGACATATTCTGTTTTGCATGCATAGTTTGCTTGTTTTAGTGTTTCCATAGCTTATATTTAGCGGTATAAATTATGGGAATGATATAATACAGTAGGTATCATGTGGAAACAATTATGAATCTTGTCTTTACAGTACCTAATTTAATGATCTTTGTTTATTATAACCCATCTCACGAAGTTCCGTTAAGTTTTGTGTGATTGAAGTTTTCAAGTTTTGGGTGAGACACCGATATGAGGAGAATAAGGAGTGACAAGAATCTAAGCTTGAGGATGCCCAAGGCACCCCCAAGGTAATATCCAAGGAAGACTCAAGCGCCTAAGCTTGGGGATGCCCCGGAAGGCATCCCCTCTTTCGTCTTCAACACTATCGGTATATCTTACTTGGAGCTATATTTTTATTCGTCACATAATATGAGTTTTGCTTGGAGCGTCATATTATTTTGTTGTTCTCTGTTAGGAGTTATTTATAATCTTGTTTTTCAATAAAAAGTTCCAAGAATTGTCTTAGGATGCTTGCATTGCATGTTTTGATGTGTGCTGCGTAAAAACAGAAACTTTTGCTGTAGTGTTTGAATTTTCATATTTTACTGGAATGTGGAACGTTTCTGAAATTTTGACACAGTGTTTTCATATACATTATTTAGCATTTCCTAAATTTTAATAATATTTTGAGTTATGGAAGTACACTGTTTTCATAAATTGCTACAGACTGTTCTGTTTGGACAGATTGCTGTCATAGTTTTGTTATCTACTTATCCTCTAGTTTCCATAGCCTATATTGGTAGATATAATAGTGGAAACGATAGCAAACAGTAGATGATGTTTGAAAATTATTGTGCAACTTGTCTTGGCAGTACATAAAGAGTTGATTTATTATCATGTGTACTAACCTATCTCACGAGTTCTTTTCAAGTTTTGTGTGAAAGATGTTTTTGAGAATAGGTGGAACCATGATATGAGAGGATTGAACAAGATACAAAATCTCAAGCTTGGGGATGCGCAAGGCACCCCAAGTAAATATTTCAAGAAGTCTCAAGCATCTAAGCTTGGGGATGCTACGCATCCCACCTCTCTTCATCAACAATTATCGGTTAGCCTATGTTGAGCCTAAATTTTTATCCGTTCACATGATGCATGCTATTCTTGGAGTGCTATTTTTCTTTTGCTTGCTGTTTAATAAAATACTTAAGATCTGAAATTCTTAGATGAGAGAGTCTTCACATAGTTATTTAATTGTTGACTACGCATTGATCTTCACTTATATCTTTTTGGAGTAGTTTGTCATTCACTCTCGTGCTTCACTTATATCCTATGAGAAAATGGTTGAATGAATTGAATATCATAAATCTGAAATTAAATATGCTTCATATACTTATCCCATGGGGAGTAATGACTTCACACATAATAAGTATAGGTGGTAAAATTTATTGAAAGTTAGCAAACACCTCATTGGTCACTTGAACAATTCATGAAAGAATATTGAAGGAAGAGAGATTCCACATATAAATATACTATCTTGGACATCTTCTATGATTGTGAGCTCATTAATTATTTTCAAACTCGAGCAAATTAGTTAAAATTGGACAAGGAAGACAACTTAATGAGTTATGTTTGGGTATATTTGTATAGAAGTTATATTGTTATGGATCCTCCAACATGTGGTGCTTGCTTCCACCTCATACTAGCCAAAACTTCCGCACCAAGTAGAAATACTACTTGTGCATCCAAACACCCTTAAACCCAAAGTTGTTCCATACGAGTCCACCATACCTACCTATATGCGGTACTTACCTGCCGTTCCAAGTAAATTTGCATGTGCCAAACTCTAAACCTTCAAATAATATTCTGTTTTGTCTGCCTGAATCGCTCATATTGTGACTAGGGGTTGTCAGTATCTTCCATGCTAGGTGGGTTATTCTCACGATATGTGTTGATTCACTATCATTCACGAGAAAGTGACTGGTATTCGGGATGCCCAGTTCCATGCTCAAAAATAAAAATAAAACATAATGAAACAAAACTCCCCCAGGATTGTTGTTTGTATGGACGGTACCCGTGGATTCGGCTCACCGTGGAGTGTGATTGATTGGTGGAGGGGGAGTAAAAACTTTACCATTCTGTTTGGAAATCGCCTATAATGTACCTATCATGGAAGATACCGAGATCTCTCGGTTGTTATGTTAACAATGAAAGCATACCGCTCAAAATTATTATTCATCTTGATAACCCGCAAGTATAGGGGATCGCAACAGTTTTTTAGGGTAAAGTATTCAACCCAAATTTATTGATTCGACACAAGGGGAGCCAAAGAATATTCTCGAGTATTAGCAGCTGAGTTGTCAATTCAACCACACCTGAAAGACTTACTATCTGCAGCAAAGTATTCAGTAGCAAAGCAGTATAGAAGTAACGGTAACAACGGAAAAGTAACTTAGCAAAGATCAATATGTGAAAAGCTCGTAGGCAATGGATCAGTGATGGATAATTATGTCGGATGGCATTCATCATGCAACGGTTATAACATAGGGTGACACAGAACTAGCTCCAATTCATCAATGTAATGTAGGTATGTATTCCATATATAGTCATACGTGCTTATGGAAAAGAACTTGCATGACATCTTTTGTCCTACCCTCCCGTGGCAGCGGGGTCCTAATGGAAACTAAGGGATATTAAGGCCTCCTTTTAATAGAGAACCGGACCAAAGCATTAGCACTTAGTGAATACATGAACTCCTCAAACTACGGTAATCACCGGAAAGAATCCCAGTTATTGTCACCTTGGGGGATGCGGATCATAACTCGTAATAGGTGTCTACAACTTGCAAGATAGGATCAAGAACACATATATATTCATGAAAACATAATAGGTTCAGATCTAAAATCATGGCACTCGGGCCCTAGTGAGAAGCATTAAGCATAGCAAAGTCATAGCAACATCAATCTCAGAACATAGTGGATACTAGGGATCAAACCCTAACAAATCTAACTCGATTACATGGTAAATCTCATCCAACCCATCACCGTCTAGCAAGCCTATGATGGAATTACTCACGAACGGCGGAGAGCATCATGAAATTAGTGATGAAGGATGGTTGGTGATGACGACGGCGTCGATTTCCCCACTCCGGAGCCCAAATCAGCCTCCAGATCTGCCCTCATGAGGAAGATCAGGAGGTGGCGGCGGCTCTGTATCGTAAAACGCGATGAACTCTTCTTTGATTTTTTTTCTCCCCGAATAGGAATATATAGAAGTAGAAACGAGGTCGGAGGAGCTTCAGGGGCCCCACAAGACAGGGGGCGCGCCCTAGGGGGGGGCGCGCCCCCTGGCTTGTGGCCAGGTGCTGGCCCCTCTCCGGTTGATTCTTTCGCCAGTATTTTTTATTAACTCCAAAAATATTCTCCGTAAATTTTCAGGTCAATCCGAGAACTTTTATTTCTGCACAAAAATAACACCAAGGCAATTCTGCTGAAAACAGCGTCAGTCCGGGTTAGTTCCATTCAAATCATGCAAATTAGAGTCCAAAACAAGGGTAAAAGAGTTTGGAAAAGTAGATACGTTGGAGACGTATCAACTCCCCCAAGCTTAAACCTTTGCTTGTCCTCAAGCAATTCAGTTGACAAACTGAAAGTGATAAAGAAAAAAAAATTACAAACTCTGTTTGATCTTGCTGTTGTAAATTCGTCTAACTGATGTTCAGATTTTCAGCAAAGATTATAGACTAACCATATTCACAATAACATTTAGGTCTCACATTTACTCATATCAATGGCATAATCAACTAGCGAGCAATAATAATAAATCTCAGATGACAACAATTTTATCGAAACAATCATGATACAATATGATATAATGGTATCTCGCTAGCCCTTTCTGAGACCGCAAAACATAAATGCAGAGCACCTCTGAAGAACAAGGACTGACTAGACATTGTAATTCATGGTAAATAACAAAGCATACAAATGACGGAGGTGCTCTCTAACTGGTGCTCTTTATAAGAGGAGGATGACTCAACAATAAATAAAATAGATAGGCCCTTCACAGAGGGAAGCATTGATTTACAGAGGTGCTAGAGCTCGAGCTTTTAAAACAGGGATGAATCATAATTTTGGGAGGTATGCTTTCATTGTCAACATAACAACTAAGAGATCTTGATATCTTCCATGCTAGATATATTATAGGCGGTTCCCAAACAGAATAGTAAAGTTTTTACTCCCCCTCCACCAATCAATCACACTCCACGGCGGGCCGAATCCATGGGTACCGTCCATACAAACACAATCCTGGGGGAGTTTTGTTTTATTATATTTTGATTTAAACTTCGAGCATGGAACTAGGCATCCCGAATACCAGCCACTTTCTCGTGAATGATAGTGAATCAACACATATCGTGAGAATAACGCACCTAGCATGGAAGATACTGACAGCCCCTAGTCACTACATGAGCGATTCGGGCATACAAAATGGAATATTTATTTGAAGGTTTAGAGTTTGGCACATGCAAATTTACTTGGAACGGCAGGTAAATACCGCATATAGGTAGGTATGGTGGACTCATATGGAACAACTTTGGGTTTATGGAAATGGATGCACAAGCAGTATTTCCGCTTAGTACAAGTGAAGGCTAGCAAAAGACTGGGAAGCGACCAACTAGAGAGCGACAACAGTCATAAACATGCTTTGAGATTAACTAACATTGAATGCAAGCATGAGTAGGATATAAATCACCATGAACATAAACATCGTGGAGGCTATGTTGGTTTTGTTTCAACTACATGCGTGAACATGCGCCAAGTCAAGCCACTCGAATCATTCAGAGGAGGATACCATTCTATCATACTACATCACAACTATTTTAAAATGCATGTTGGCACACAAGACAAACCATTATACACTCTTAGCTAATTCAGCATAGCATGAGTAACTATAATCTCTAATTGTCATTGCAAACATGTTCAATCCATAACGAGCTGAATCCAGAACGATGAGCTAATCATATTTACAAAAACAAAATAGGTCAAGTTCATACCAGCTTTTCTCCATCTCAGTCACTTCATCATAAATCGTCATTATTGCCTTTCACTTGCATGACCGAATGGTGTGAATAATAATAAGAGTGTACGTGCATTGGACTAAGCTGGAATCTGCAAGCAATAACTCAAAGGAGAAGGCAAGGTAATGGGCTCTCTGATAGATAAACAATAATGCATATGAGAGCCACTCAACATGTCATCATGGACTTCTCCTTACGACCCAAAGAAGAAAAGAAAATTATTTACACAAAAAAGCTCCCAACAAGCAAAAGAAGAACGAGAAATCTTTTTGGGTTTTCTTTTAATACTACAGCTAAACAAAATAAACGGTAAAGCTAGAACTAATTTTTTTTGGATTTTCTCAAGGTTAATTAAACACACAAGAAGAAAGCAAAAAGAAGTAATAAACTACCATCGATGGTACAATGGAAAAGTATGAACACCGACAACTGGAATGAATGTGTGAACATGAATGCAATGTCGGTGAGAAATACGTACTCCCCCAAGCTTAGGCTTTTGGCCTAAGTTGGTCTAGGGCCACGGCTGGCCCGGATAGTATCCAAAGTCATAGTTGGGGTTAAACTGGGCTGCGGCAGCTACTGCCTGAGCGGCTGCTGCGCGGAGGCGTACGGCTTCCGCCTCTCTCTCGTACTCGTTTGCCTCCTCTCTGGTTATAAAGTATCTCCGTTTTTCCTGAAAATTAAAGAGGACAGGAGCAGGAAGGGTAATATGGACAGCACGCTGTCTGTCAAAAATCAGTCGGTACAAGAGGGATTGTTCGTTTCTCTCAAGAAATTAGTAGCGCACCATAGCCTCATAATCAAGAAAAGCAGGGTGTAACTCAATATCATTCTCCCTTATGGGTACCCCAAGGTAATTAGCTACACGAGTGGCATAAATCCCGCCAAAGAAATCTCCTTCCTTAGCATTTTTATGTAGCCTCCTCGCAATAATAGCCCGCAAGTTATATCGTCTATCGCCCATGACCGCGCTCTTAAGAATACTAAGATCAGGTACGCAAAGGTGGCTATGGTCATGTTTACCGTTAATACATCTACCTATGAAGAGAGCAAAATAATGTATGGCAGGAAAGTGAATGCTCCCCAAGGTAGCATGTGTAATGTTTCTAGTTTCCCCCACAGTGATGCTAGCAAGAAAATCATTATATTTAGTTTTGTGAGGATCACTATGGCTGCCCCATTGTGGAATTTTGCATGCACGGTTAAAGTCCTCTAAGTCCATAGTATAAGATTCATCATAAAGATTAAATAGAATAGAATGATTATTACGCCTGGACGAAAATTCAAACCTCCACACGAAGGAATCAGTGAGTTGATAATATTGCTTGCATTAGTCTGAAACGAAATCTTCAAGGCCAGCATTTTGTATGTATGCGTAGAACTCCTCCTTGAAACCGGCTTGAGCCATGAATTGATTCGACAACCATTCACAAGGCCGCACTTGAGCTTCCCTCGGTGGTTCAAAGTCGGGCTCACGTATTGCGAGTCTCAGGGCCTTCTTGCTCGAGGAACCACCTTGGTATATTCTCCTTAACATTTTTTTCTTTCCCTAAAAAATAATTCTGAAATTTTTAGTGACTCCAAATAAAAGTGAACAAAACTCAACAAAACTTATAGCAACTATTCCCACAAGTGCCTAGAGGCTATATCACGCATCAAAACTACTTGGGACCATACAAATTTGACATGCAAGCTCAAGAACAAGGTCACCACAGCAGCAAAAATTTGCAATATATAAAGCACTAGAGCAAAAACTAATTGGACCATTAATTAGAGGAGTCACTTACCGATGAACAATCCCCTAAAACAGTTTTGCAAATGGAGCTTTGAGCAAGGAGATCGAAAATGGCAGCAAGATGAGCTAGAACACGGGTTTGAGCAATGGTGGGATTTTTTCTAGACGAAGATGAAGTGGATGGGTGCTGGAATAAGTGAGGGGCCCCACGTGGGACCCACAAGCCAGGGGGCGCGCCCAGGGGGTGGGCACACCCTGCAGGCTTGTGGCCCACTGGTGCAGCCCCCTGATGTGTTCTTAGTGCCAAAAATTCTTAAATATTCCAGAAAAAATCATATTAAATTTTTAGGGAATTCTGGGGACTTTTATTTTCAGGTCATTTTTCTATTGCATGGATAAATCAGAAAATAGAGAAATGATAATATTTTTACTAAATTGGGACTAAAGAACAGAAAATAAAAGTTGGGTACAGAAGGTTGTGCTTTCTAAATTCATCCATCTCATGCTCATCAAAAAGAATCCATCAATAAGGTTGATCAAGTCTTATTGACAAACTTTTTTCGAATGACACGGAACCGGAGAATTTTCGAATAACACTAGGTTACCTCAATGGGGATATGCATGTCCCCAACAATAAGTATATCATATTTCTTTTTGGCAGTAGGAAGAGGGAATTCGAATTCTCCAATAATTATCGTTGAAATTTTTTCAATGGAGTTGATACTATGAACTTGAGGTTGTTTCTTCGGGAAGTGTACCATATGCTCATTACCATTAACATGGAAAGTGACATTGCCCTTGTTGCAATCAATAACAGCCCCTGCAGTATTTAAAAAGGGTCTACCAAGGATGATCGACATACTGTCGTCCTCGGGAATATCAAGAATAACAAAGTCTGTTAAGATAGTAACGTTTGCAACTACGACAGGCACATCCTCACAAATACCAATGGGTAAAGCAGTAGATTTATCAGCCATTTGCAAAGAGATTTCAGTGGGTGTCAACATATTCAAATCAAGTCTACGATACAGAGAGAAAGGCATAACACTAACACCAGCTCCAAGATCACATAAAGCAGTTTTAACATAATTTCCTTTAATAGAGCATGGTATAGTAGGTACTCCGGGATCTCCTAGTTTCTTTGGTATTCCACCTTTAAAAGTATAATTAGCAAGCATGGTGGAAATCTCAGCTTCCGGTATCTTTCTTTTATTTGTCACAATATCTTTCATATACTTAGCATAAGGAGACATTTTCAGAATATCAGTCAAACGCATACGCAAAAAGACAGGTCTAAGCATTTCAACAAAGCGCTCAAAATCCTCATCATCCTTTTTCTTGGATGGTTTAAGAGGAAAGGGCATGGGTTTCTGAACCCATGGTTCTCTTTCTCTACCATGCTTCCTAGCAACAAAGTATCTTTTATCATATCTTTTGTTCTTAGGATGTGGGTTATCAAGATCTACAGCAGGTTCAATCTCCACATCATTATCATTACTAGGTTGAGCATCAACATGAACATCATCATCAATATTATCACTAGGCTCATGCTCATTACCAGATTGTGTCTCAGCATCAGAAATAGAAATATCATTTGGGTTTTCAGGAGTATCAATAACAGGTTCACTAGCAGCATGCAAAGTCCTATCGTCATTCTTTTTCCTTTTATTAGAAGGACCAGGTGCATCAATATTAACTCTCTGAGAATCTTGCTCAATTCTCTTGGGATGGCCCTCAGGATACAAAGGTTCCTGAGTCATTCTACCACCTCTAGTCACAACTCTAACAAAATGATCATTGTTCTTACTAATCATCTCATTAAGCAAATCATTATGTGCCTTAAGTACTTGTACTACTTGAGTAGTTACCATGGAAGCATGTTTACTAATAAGCTTAAGATCATTAACAGTTCTACTCATATAATCACCTAAGCGATCAAGCATGTAAGCATTATGTTTTAGTTGTCTACTAACATAAGCATTGAAATTCTCTTGCTTAACAATAAAGTTATCAAATTCATCCAAGCATTGGCTAGCAGACTTATTATAAGGAATATCACCTTCATCAAATCTACGGAGGGAATTTACCTCTACTACCTGTGTCGGGTTATCAAGACCATGTATTTCTTCAATAGGCGGTAGATTCTTAACATCTTCATCTTTAATACCTTTCTCTTTCGTAGATTTCTTTGCCTCTTGCATATCTTCAGGACTGAGAAATAGAATACCTCTTTTCTTCGGAGTTGGCTTTGGAGGTGGTTCAGGAATAGTCCAATCATTATCATTGCTCAATATGTTATTCAATAGTAGTTCAGCTTTTTCAACAGTTTGTTCCCTGAAAACACAACCAGTACAACTATCTAGGTGGTCCCTAGAAGCATCGGTTAGTCCATTATAAAAGATATCAAGTATTTCATTTTTCTTGAGAGGGTGATCAGGCAAAGCATTAAGTAACTGGAGAAGCCTTCCCCAAGCTTGTGGGAGACTCTCTTCTTCAATTTGCATAAAGTTAAATATTTCCTGCAAAGCAGCTTGTTTCTTATGGGCAGGAAAATATTTTTCACAGAAGTAATATATCATATCCTGAGGACTTCGCACACAACCAGGAGCAAGAGAATTAAACCATATCTTAGCATCACCCTTTAATGAGAAAGGAAACAACTTAAGAATATAGTAATAACGAATTTTTTCCTCTTGAGTAAATAGGGTGGCTATATCATTCAATTTAGTAAGATGTGCCACAACAGTTTCAGATTCATAACCATGGAAAGGATCAGATTCTACTAAAGTAATTAACTCAGGATCGATAGAGAATTCATAATCCTTATCAGTAACAAAGATAGGTGAAGTAGCAAACTTGGGATCATATTGCATTCTAGCATTTAAAGATTTTTCTTTCCACTTGCATAGTAATTTCTTAAGATCATCTCTATCCTTACAAGCAAGAAAGTCCCTAGCTACCTCTCCTTCCATAAAATAACCCTTAGGTATATTAGGAAATTCAAATCTAGGAGAGCTAGGTCTAGCAGGTGTCTCATAGTGTTCAGTTTCAATAATTTCATCAGTTTCAGAAATATCATCAGTTGCAGCATTGACTCTAGCAATTTGTTCATCAAGAAATTCACCCAGTGGCACAGTAGTATCAAGCAAAGTATCATCATAAGCATCATGCATAGGAGAAGTGGCATCATCAATTACTTGCGACATATCAGAATCAATAGCAGGTGGTGGTGTCGCAAATTTACTCATAACAGAAGGTGAATCAAGTGCAGAGCTAGATGGCAGTTCCTTACATGTCCTCGTTGTCGGTGTCGAAACCGGCGGATCTCGGGTAGGGGGTCCCGAACTATGATGCTGGGATCGATGGTAACAGGAGACGAAGGGAACAAGGTTTTACCCAGGTTCGGGCCCTCCTATGGAGGTAATACCCTACGTCCTGCTTGATTATATTGATGGTATAGAGATTACAGAGTGATCTACCACGAGATCGTATGACTAAAACCCTAGATGAGTTCTCTCTCCTCAATGATCTAAAACCCTCCGGCTTATATAGACGCCGGGGGTGCCTAGGGTTTACACATGGTCGGTTACACGTCGAGGGGATAAACATGCCTATTCTACTTTAAACGTGGAGCACACGCCTTACTTCTAGAAACTTCCCTTCTGGAGTCCGGTCCTTCGAGTGATCCAGTGTCCGGCGAACGGCCCATACAGCCCGGCTCATATTAGATAGGCCGGCCTCCCGAGGACCCCCTAGTCCAGGACTCCCTCAGTAGCCCCTGGACTAGCCTCCAACGCCGATGTGTATCCGGAGGATCTTGAACATAGAAGTCTTCGGCTTGCGAGGCGAGTCCCTCTTCCCCTGATTGTTCGGCATCCGACCTGTGATTGGCGAAATCCCAAACGTTGTGGGATTGCCGAGTCCACTGCAATAATGCTCCTCGAACCTTGCGTATCGCTTGGAGATGAATGGTTTAGCAGTTCTTTTACAGAGCTACCCCCCCTCTGAAAAAGGGATACCTGTCTATTTAATTAAACTGGATCGCGATCACATCTTCACCTTCCCCCTTTAGACGAAGCCCCCAGCAAAAAGACCTCTACCAAAAGAAAATGGCGAGCGCCCCTGGTTCTTCTTCGGATCCTTACGGATCTCGCCCAGGGGATTGGGGAAGCTGTTCCGTGTCAACTCTTCGTCTTCGCCAACTAGAGACCCAAGGGTATCTTCCTTCCTCAGATCTGACGACCGTCCGCGCCGGCTTGAGTTCATTCAACGGCGTGGTCCTTGCGGAGAACTTCCCCCATCCACAAAAGGGAGAGCATGTGTGCTTCGTCCCGTTCCTCCTGCGAGGGCTCGGATTTCCCATCCACCCATTCTTGAGAGGGTTATTGGCATTCTATGGGATCCAGCTCCATCACCTTACCCCAGGGTCTATCCTTCACATCTCAGGCTTCGTGGCCCTCTGCGAGATGTTCCTGGGGTGCGAGGCACATTTTGAATCATGGAGGAAGTATTTTTGCCTCGTCCCACGTACAAGGGACGGGACAATTTTCGAAGTTGGCGGAGCCGAAGTATGCCGCATAGCGGGGATGGGTTACCCCGTAGGAACCCCGAAGGAATTTGAAATGTGGACCTCGGAGTGGTTTTATATTGAAGACGTTCCTTTGTTCGATCCAACTCGGCGGGGTTTGCCCGAATACTCCGATGCCTTTCCGAAGAAAAGGTACAACTGGCGTCCGAAGAGCCTGCCCCAAGAGGAAAGTGCCGAGGTGCAGCGTTTATCGACCCACGTGAGGCTATTAGCCCATCACAAGCTGACCATGATTGACGTCATGGCCGCCGTTCTCACTTGATGCGTCCAACCTCTTCAGCAGAGGGTACATCCTTTGTGGTGCTATAACGGGACAAGCGATACTACTCGCTCCCGAAGACTGGGTCCTGCCGATCAAACAGCATTAGCCGCCGCACTTGCCGATCTATTCAAAGGGGAGCAAGAGGACCTTGTTCAGCGGTCATCAAAGGACGGATATTCTTGCCACAATCCCATCGAATGGGTGAGCCTTTATACCTACTGTAATTATAGTTCGGTTTTTCCATTATGTCCCTTTCTGACCGAAGCCATCAAACTTTATGCAAACAGGAATGGAGGAGCTTCATCGAGACAGTCAACTGTCCGGCTCCTCAGCCCGAAGACTATGCCCGTGAGGACGATCCGGGCTATCATGAAGACCCGGACCTATCAATCGAATTCGAAGGCGGGGTTTTCTACCAGGAGGGCCTTGATTACGCCAAAGTGGCAATCATTGCCGACTACCCTGGATCTTTTCCTTCCCCCGCCGTAAACAAGAAGAAAAAGAAGAAGGCGTCCTACAAGAGACAAGGTTCCACCAATGACCCTGACATACCGGTTCCTATCGTCAAACGCCGTAGATCTGCGCGACTTACACCGGCCGCAGCGACAGTGGCAGAATCGGGAAGTAACAAGAGCCCGGCAGATAGGCCAGTCACAGGGGCAAGCGCGCCAGCGAGCTCACCCCAAAGGTATTTCGCTTGATCACACGGTTTAACACCATGATTTGGTAAAACTCGTCGAAAGATAATTCCGTCGAAATATTCAGGCAAGAGGTTCGGCCGTTTCCCGCCGAGGACGCCGTAAAGACATCCATCGGTGCCCAAGGCTCAGGGCCTTCCGCCCATGTTGATCCTGTTGCTGGAGCTTCCACCGCCAATCCCGCCCCAGCCGATTCGGGTGATGCCATATCGGTCACCAAATCAGAGGTTGGTAGCGCTATGCGTCATCGGCAGCGACGTAAAGTCCTGCTACATCCAGCCTTTTTCGAACAAGAATTCGGCGCTCTACGCACGGCGGATGCATACCTTGGGGCCGCCCGAACTGGATTCGGTGAAGCTATAAAGTTGATATCGTCCAGCTTGCAGGTGAATTGTCGGTTATTTAAAATCCGAACACGCATGTAAACCCAGTAGCCCCCAAGCCTTAAATTGGTCGGCACGACCGAATTAAGGATCCCTTTCTGCAAATGCAGGCCTCTAAGCAACAGTGCGAGAAACTGGCCGAGGAACTTAAGGACAGCCAAACACAGGTAGAATCCGTGAAGGATGAGCTAAAGCAAGTGAAGAGCTTTACTCGGGAGGCACACGGTGAGTGCGTATATTAGCCAAATATATAACATGTTCCCATGCTTACGCGAGGGTACTATGTAGCAGCTGAATCAATAGGGCAATTACAAAAAGATTTGGATGTAGCCCGAGAACCTCAGCGGTATGCCGAGTCCCAGCACGAAGCTGGAGGTCGCGTTATGACGTGACACATTGAAGAGAAGAACCGCCTCAAGGAGGAGAACCAGAAGCAAGCCGAGGAAATTGAAAGCTTGAAGGCTCAATTGGCCCAGGTCCAGGGAGAGAACCAAATCTTACAAAGGGGCATATATGGTGAGCGTGATTCTAACATCAGAACGTAATTTTTCCTTTATGGATGTAATATAACCTGTATGCCATAACTCATGTGTAGGTCTCCTGACCGGGCATTCCAAAGAAGAGATCGGATCTTACCAGGGAAACTTGCTAAAGGATCTAACCGCCTTGCACGAGCGGGCTCGGAAGGCCATAAAGGGCATGGTAAAAGCACTGTGGCCTGCTGAGCAGCCTTCTGAGGGGATGACTGAGCTAATCGATCGTTTCAAGGGAGCCCGAGCTAGGTTCGAGCTGTGGAAGACATCGGCATGCCGGGAGGGAGCGAGGGAGGCATGGGCGATGATCAAGACCCGCTATACCAGACTTGATCCCGAGCATATGGCTCGGGTTGGGCCAGTGGGGGTAGATGGACGGGAAATTCCGCTCCACCTGGTTTATGACCAGGTGATGCCTGCCGCCCGATTGTCAGAAACAGGACTGCTCCCTGGACACTGTAATCGATAATCTCGATCAGCAGCCGGGTATATGATTGTATGTAGCTGAGTACTATCAATCAAAGATTTGCTCCGCTGTGTTGTAAACTTTGTCTTAACCGGCCATCGGCTTTGGCCTCCCGTGCTAGAAGCTTGGGAGTGTTCCGCTGAAAGTATCACCCTAGGGTGGACGAACTATATTCGGGGGAACCAGGCAATCCGGCCATGTGGTGCGAATAGACAGAAAGCACGCAGGGAGATATGTTATATTACATTTAGCGTAAGAAACATCTTCTGAAGAAAATAGTACCTCTACCGATACCTTTCATCAGGTTGCTACGTAAGGCGTAGGCTGTAGCCCGTACACTGATAGTATATGGCTAAGGGTAATTGTAAGAAGACAAGACCCTGGTAATGGTCATGACGACCATAGTGTTACAAATTATTTCCGTCGGGGCCGATCAATTGTCTATACAAGATAGCTAGCTTTTGGCTTCACCCGTCTGAGGTACGTCTCCGGATGACCCGGTCGCAACAATCGCAGAGGTGCTCCCTTTACCCTCTAGCCGAACAATCGGGAACGTAGAGGGTAACCACAGGAGCGAGGCAACCCAGCTTGGCGAATCTTAGTTCGAATTGATGCATACGGTGGCTTGAAAACGACAAGGAAAACAGGCACCCACAATGAGTGTGAACAATTGCGAAGAATGTAAAACCATTGGCTTCGGAAAGGAAGCCCCCAGGTGTTGTGTTCGGATTTAACACTTGAAGGTGCAAAACGAAAAATCTTATAACGAGATTGAATAAGCCGAACACAGAGTTGGGATAAAAAAGGGTGCAAACCTGCCAAACATTAGTTCGAAAGGAGAATTGAAAAAATAAAAAGGAAAACACGAAGGAAGAAACATAAAGTAAGGAGTGCGATGACACCGGTTTATCCGTAGAAACGTCAAAGACGAGCTGCGTTCCATGGGTTTGGTTCGAGGCGGTGATCCGACGGGTTCCGAAGACGATAAGCCCCTCCAGTAAGTACTTCGTCGATTATGAAGGGGCCTTCCCATTTGGGCTTGAGTTTATGCTTCTGCTTCTCCGGTAGTCGTAGGACTAATTCGCCCAGGTTGTATGCTTGCGCCCTCACCTCTCTGCTCTGGTAACGCCGGGCCTGCTGCTGATAAAAAGTGGAACGGGCCCGAGCTATGTCTCGCTCTTCCTCCAAGGCGTCCAAGTCGTCCTGCTGATCTAACTCGGCCTCCCTTTCCTCGTACATGCGTACTCTTGGCGCATCGTGAATGATATCACAAGGAAGGACCGCTTCGGCCCCGTAGACCATAAAGAACGGGGTGTAACCCGTTGATCTATTCGGGGTGGTGCGCAAGCCCCATAGTACGGAGTCCAGCTCCTCAACCCACTGACAATCGGATTCTTGCATAGACCGGACCAAACGTGGCTTGATCCCGCTCATTATGAGGCCGTTTGCTCGTTCAACTTGTCCATTAGTCTGCGGGTGATAAACCGAGGCGTAATCGAGCTTAATGCCCATCTTTGCACACCAGTCTTTGACTTCCTGAGCGGTGAAATTGGATCCGTTATCAGTTATTATACTGTGCGGAACACCGTAACGGTGTATCACGCCAGATATAAAGTCGATTACTGGTCCGGATTTGGCTGACTTGACAGGTTTAGCCTCGATCCATTTGGTGAACTTGTCGACCATGACCAGCAAGTATTTATTTTTCTTGGTCCCCCCTTTAAGTGGTCTGACCATGTCTAGCCCCCAGACCGCAAAAGGCCATGTGATCGAAATAGTCCGAAGAGCTGTTGGGGGCATGTGACTTTGGTTTGCGAAAAGTTGACACCCTACGCAATATTTGACAAGTGACTGGGCGTCCGCCCGAGCTGTGGGCCAAAAGAACCCCGCCCGGAGGGCCTTGCTTACTAAGGCTCTTGCTGCGGCATGATGACCGCCCATCCCTGCGTGTACTTCGGCGAGAAGCTCCCGCCCCTCTTCCTCAGATATGCACCTCTGTAGTACTCCAGTAGTGCTCTTTTTATATAACTCTCCTTCGTGTACCTTAAAGGCTTTGGAGCGCCGGACTATACGTCGGGCCTCCATTTGATCATCGGGGAGTTCCTTACGAAGGAGGTAGGCGAGGAAGGGTTCGGTCCAAGGAGCGATGACTGCCATGACCTCGTGGGCCGAGGGCATCTCATTCATTACGGAGCCGCCGATAATTCTGCCGTCTGGTTCGTCAATAGGGGGAACAACCGTGTGTGCGCTTGAGAGATCGGCGCCCGCTTGATCGTCCTGCCAAACCACGGATGGCTTAAAGAGCCGTTCCAGGAAAGTGTTCGGCGGGACAGGGTTGCGTTTGGCTCCTAAACGTGCCAGTATGTCAGCGGCTTGGTTGTCGTCTCGAGCGACGTGGTGGAACTCCAGCCCCTCGAACCGTGCAGATATTTTGAGGACAGCGTTTCGATATGCCGCCATCATCGGATTGTTGGTGTCGAACTCACCGTTTACTTGAGAGATGGCCAGATTGGAATCTCCCCGTACCTCCAGCCGCTGTATGCCCATTGAAGCTGCCATCCGAAGACCGTGTAGAAGGGCTTCGTATTCGGCTGCGTTGTTGGAGTCGGCATCATGATCTGGAGCACGTATCGGACGTTGTCACCTGTGGGGGATGTGAGAACGACTCCAGCCCCCAGTCCGGCCAAGGTTTTGGATCCATCAAAGTACATCGTCCAATGTGAGTATGTACTGTATTCCCTGGGGAGTTCGACTTCTGTCCATTCGGCAAAGAAATCCGCTAATACCTGAGATTTAACAGCTCGGCGCGGTTTGTATGTGATCTCAAAAAGAAGGAGCTCAATTGCCCATTTGGCTATACGGCCTGTGGCGTCCCTGTTATTGATTATATCGTTCAGGGGTACTTCCGATGCCACCGTGACCGAACACTCTTGGAAGTAATGTCTTAATTTACGTGATGCCATAAATACCGTATAGGCTATCTTCTGGTAGTGCGGGTATCTTGACTTGCATTGCGTTAGCACCTCTGACACATAATAGACCGGCTTCTGTATCTGGAATTAGTGCCCTCATCCTCTCGTTCAACGACGAGCACTGCGCTGACAACTTGGTTGGTGGCCGATATGTATAACAACATGGGCTCACCCGCGCTTGGTGCTGTGAGTATGGGGTTACTTGCCAGCAGTGTCTTGATATCTTCTAACGCAGCTTTTGCTTCGTCGGTCCATTCAAAAGTCTTGGTCCGTTTCAGCAATTTGTACAGTGGTAAAGCTTTTTCACCGAGGCGGGAGATAAAGCGGCTCAATGCCGCCACGCAACCCGCCAATCTTTGCACATGCTTTAGTTCTGTAGGGATTGCAAGTTCTGACAAGGCGCGGATCTTGGCCGGATTCGCTTCTATTCCTCTATGGGAAACAATGAATCCGAGCAACTTACCAGCGGGAACTCCGAAGACACACTTCTCCGGATTGAGCCAAATATCATATTCGCATAGGCTTGCAAAGGTTTGCCTTAGGTCATCGATTAAATTGCTAATGTGTTTGGTTTTGATAACCACGTCATCCACGTATGCTTCGACTGTTTTGCCGATCTGTTTCTCACGACAGTTCTGGATCATGCGCTGGTATGTAGCCCCAGCGTTTTTTAGCCCGAAAGGCATTGTGTTAAAGCAGAACGGCCCGTAGGGGGTGATGAATGCGGTTGTCGCTTGATCGGATTCCTTCATTTTAATCTGATGGTATCCGGAATAAGCGTCGAGGAAACATAGCGAGTCGTGTCCGGCTGTGGCATCAATGATCTGGTCTATTCGTGGTAGAGGGAAAGGGTCCTTGGGGCAGGCCTTGTTGAGGTCTTTAAAGTCGACGCACAGCCGCCAGGATTTTTCTTTCTTTGGTACCATCACCAGGTTTGCCAACCATTCGGGGTGCTTAATGTCCCGAATGAATCCGGCCTCTAGCAATTTAGCCAATTCGTCACCCATAGCTTGTCGTTTGGGCTCGGAGAAGCGGCGGAGAGTCTGTTTGACGGGCTTAAAACCTGCCATGATGTTCAGACTGTGTTCTGCCAATCGTAGTGGGATGCCAGGCATATCAGAAGGATGCCAGGCGAATATAGCCCAATTTTCTTGTAAGAATGCTCGCAGCGCCTCCTCCATGGTGGGGTCGAGCTGTGCTCCGATGGACGTTGTCTTGTTAGGGTCCGTCGGGTGCACCTGAACTTTAATGATTTCTTTTGCTGGCTTGAAGGACGTGGATTTGGGCCTCTTGCTGAGGATCACGTCGTCTTTGTCTACCGTTGACCGGAGTGCGGTCAGTTCTTCTGCAGCAAAGGTCTCAGCTAGGGCCTCGAGGGCGAGTGCTGCTGTTTTGTTTTCGGTCCGTAGGGCTATATTCGGATCACCAGCTATTGTGATTACTCCATTTGGTCCTGGCATTTTAAGTTTCATATACCCGTAATGTGGTATAGCCTAGAATTTTGTGAAGGCTTCACGTCCCAGAAGGGCATGATATCCACTGGGGAAGGGCACGATGTGGAAGAGGAGCTCTTCCGATCTGTAATTGTCGGGCGTGCCGAACACAACGTCCAGGGTAATACATCCTGAGCAGCGTGCCTCCTTCCCTGGGATTATTCCCCGAAAGGTTGTGTTGCTATGTTCGATCCGAGATCGGTCGAATTGCATTTTTTCCAGCGTGTCTTCATAAATTAGGTTTAGACCGCTGCCGCCGTCCATTAGCACTTTGTGTAACCGGAAGCCGTTGATGACGGGGTTCAGGACTAGTGCGGCTGGTGAATGGTCGGGATGAATGGCTGGTCGATCAGCATCTCCAAAGGTGATGGGTGTATCTGCCCATACACTTGTTGCAGCCACGTGGTACACCTGTCCAATTTCTTTGAGGGCTCTCTTCCTTTTGTTCCTTGAAGGGAACGTTTCGTAGATCGTCAGGACTTCAGTGTGATGTTCCGATGAGTCTGCGGGGCGCCCTCTAGGCGGTGATGCCTTGAGGATGGCCTCGTCGCTTTTTGCGATCTGTCTGACGACCCAACAAGTTCTGAGACTGTGAGTTGGAGCTGTGTTTAGCAATACGGAGTGTATAGGGCAAGGTTTGTCCAATAGTCCGTCCAGGACAGTACTGACCCCGGGAAGGGATCTATTTCTCTTTTTGGCGGGCTGAGTTTGGGCTGTTCGTTCGGGGGTATCCTCTTTTGCCGATCTCCTCTAAGGTGTTCGGCAGAGGTTTGGTTCGAAAATAGCCGCTCTGTTTGCCAAGCACTTTCCATGGCACAATACTTCTGTACCAAGATGGACAACTCGGAAAGGTCAGTTATGTGCCGCCGCGCCAGGGCGTTGAGGATGCCCTCGTTGTGGCAATTACGTTTGAAGGTTGCCATTATATCTGTGTCGCTGAGGCCGCGCACGTTGTGTCGTGCGAGGAGTAGTCTGGCCCAGTAACGATGGACCGACTCCCCCGGCAAATGCGCAATGTCCGGTGGATTCGAACGATTGGGCTCTGATGCGATGATCGGGTCATCGGCTTGGGAGGTGGGTGGGAGAAAAGGTAGGCCCTCACCAAGATGGGAGTCCGGAACTATAAGTTCCGAATTACGGGATAGGTCGGGGGCCAACACCGGCCTATTGCTGGAGTCGGTGACTAGGTCACAAGCAAGATCTCGGTGGTCGGAAATTGAGGTGTAGACCGTTTTTAGTTCCGGTAGCTGGGGGGTCGAACCCTCCGCCGGACACTCGACGGTGGCGACGAGGTGGGTGACCGTGGGGACGCAAATTTCCCTGTCATCGGGTTTAAGCCCGAGCCGGTCATAGACCGGTATCTGGTCATCGGCCATTCGCATAGTCTCCATCCGATCGAACAACTCGTTGAGAAACGAGGCGATGGTGGGATGCGTGTCACCAAAGTGAGTGGGGTCGGTATGTGGCGTCGCTGTTCCAGAGTCGCGCAAGGGCGTTCTTGGATCCTGTTCAGATCCATCCCAACCCGTACGAAGACCGATCTGAGAGCAGATCGGGGCTGGGTCGTCGTTGATTTTCATCGACGAGATCCGATCTAGAGCTTCGTTGAGTATCGAGAGCTCGATCGGACCGGTCTGCCGGGAGCTTCCGGAGTTAGCCTCCGATGCGTCCGTGCAGGGAGTGTGTTCGGCAAGAACGGGTGTTCGGCTGTCGGGTGCTATGACCTGATCCGAACATAATATCGGGCCTCCACCAGGGCAGATCCCATAGGCGGAGCCGGAAGATGGATCCGAGGTCAAAGCCTCAGGGTCATCGGGCAAGTCAGGCGAGACTGCAAGCCCGGTTAGGGATAGATCGCCGCGGGAGTCTACGGAGAACTCCAAGTTCCCGAATCTGACCTCCTGATCAGGGGCGAAACTTTCGACGCGGCCAAGGCGGCCGGTCGGGTCGGCGTGCAGCACTACGCTGCCGAAAGTGAAGATCTGTCCAGGGGCAAAAGTCCCTGTGTTGCGGACCTCTTCATTAACGACTAGGCGAACCATCGATTCTTTCTGGCGATCACAGTGGAACTCTCAATGAAAGCACCAATGTCGGTGTCGAAACCGGCGGATCTCGGATAGGGGGTCCCGAACAGCATGCAAAGTCCTATCGTCATTCTTTTTCCTTTTATTAGAAGGACCAGGTGCATCAATATTAACTCTCTGAGAATCTTGCTCAATTCTCTTAGGATGGCCCTCAGGATACAAAGGTTCCTGAGTCATTCTACGACCTCTAGTCACAACTCTAACAAAATGATCATTGTTCTTACTAATCATCTCATTAAGCAAATCATTATGTGCCTTAAGTACTTGTACTACTTGAGTAGTTACCATGGAAGCATGTTTACTAATAAGCTTAAGATCATTAACAGTTCTACTCATATAATCACCTAAGCGATCAAGCATGTAAGCATTATGTTTTAGTTGTCTACTAACATAAGCATTGAAATTCTCTTGCTTAACAATAAAGTTATCAAATTCATCCAAGCATTGGCTAGCAGACTTATTATAAGGAATATCACCTTCATCAAATCTACGGAGGGAATTTACCTCTACTACCTGTGTCGGGTTATCAAGACCATGTATTTCTTCAATAGGCGGTAGATTCTTAACATCTTCATCTTTAATACCTTTCTCTTTCGTAGATTTCTTTGCCTCTTGCATATCTTCAGGACTGAGAAATAGAATACCTCTTTTCTTCGGAGTTGGCTTTGGAGGTGGTTCGGGAATAGTCCAATCATTATCATTGCTCAATATGTCATTCAATAGTAGTTAAGCTTGTTCAACAGTTTGTTCCCTGAAAACACAACCAGTACAACTATCTAGGTGGTCCCTAGAAGCATCGGTTAGTCCATTATAAAAGATATCAAGTATTTCATTTTTCTTGAGAGGGTGATCAGGCAAAGCATTAAGTAACTGGAGAAGCCTTCCCCAAGCTTGTGGGAGACTCTCTTCTTCAATTTGCATAAAGTTAAATATTTCCTGCAAAGCAGCTTGTTTCTTATGGGCAGGAAAATATTTTTCACAGAAGTAATATATCATATCCTGGGGACTTCGCACACAACCAGGAGCAAGAGAATTAAACCATATCTTAGCATCACCCTTTAATGAGAAAGGAAACAACTTAAGAATATAGTAATAACGAATTTTTTCCTCTTGAGTAAATAGGGTGGCTATATCATTCAATTTAGTAAGATGTGCCACAACAGTTTCAGATTCATAACCATGGAAAGGATCAGATTCTACTAAAGTAATTAACTCAGGATCGATAGAGAATTCATAATCCTTATCAGTAACAAAGATAGGTGAAGTAGCAAACTTGGGATCATATTGCATTCTAGCATTTAAAGATTTTTCTTTCCACTTGCATAGTAATTTCTTAAGATCATCTCTATCCTTACAAGCAAGAAAGTCCCTAGCTACCTCTCCTTCCATAACATAACCCTTAGGTATATTAGGAAATTCAAATCTAGGAGAGCTAGGTCTAGCAGGTGTCTCATAGTGTTCAGTTTCAATAATTTCATCAGTTTCAGAAATATCATCAGTTGCAGCATTGACTCTAGCAATTTGTTCATCAAGAAATTCACCCAGTGGCACAGTAGTATCAAGCAAAGTATCGTCATAAGCATCATGCATAGCAGAAGTGGCATCATCAATTACTTGCGACATATCAGAATCAATAGCAGGTGGTGGTGTCGCAAATTTACTCATAACAGAAGGTGAATCAAGTGCAGAGCTAGATGGCAGTTCCTTACCTGTCCTCGTTGTCGGTGTCGAAACCGGCGGATCTCGGGTAGGGGGTCCCGAACTATGATGCTGGGATCGATGGTAACAGGAGACGAAGGGGACAAGGTTTTACCCAGGTTCGGGCCCTCCTATGGAGGTAATACCCTACGTCCTGCTTGATTATATTGATGGTATAGAGATTACAGAGTGATCTACCACGAGATCGTATGACTAAAACCCTAGATGAGTTCTCTCTCCTCAATGATCTAAAACCCTCCGGCTTATATAGATGCCGGGGGTGCGTAGGGTTTACACATGGTCGGTTACACGTCGAGGGGATAAACATGCATATTCTACTTTAAACGTGGAGCACACGCCTTACTTCTAGAAACTTCCCTTCTGGAGTCCGGTCCTTCGAGTGTTCCAGTGTCCGGCGAACGGCCCATACAGCCCGGCTCATATTAGATAGGCCGACCTCCCGAGGACCCCCTAGTCCAGGACTCCCTCACTCGTAGTTGAGGGGTAGATCTTAGTTTTAGCGTCTTTCAAATTCTTCATAGTGATCAACAGATATAAATTCCAAGAGACTCAGAGAATAGAGCTATGCTCCCCGGCAACGGCGCCAGAAAAAGGTCTTGATAACCCACAAGTATAGGGGATCGCAACAGTTTTCGAGGGTAAAGTATTCAACCCAAATTTATTGATTCGACACAAGGGGAGCCAAAGAATATTCTAGAGTACTAGCAGCTGAGTTGTCAATTCAACCACACTTGAAAGACTTAGTATCTGCAGCAAAGTATTTAGTAGCAAAGCAGTATAGAAGTAACGGTAACAACGGAAAAGTAACTTAGCAATGGATCAGTGATGGATAATTATGTCAGATGGAATTCATCATGCAATGGTTATAACATAGGGTGACATAGAACTAGCTCCAATTCATCAATGTAATGTAGGTATGTATTCCATATATAGTCATACGTGCTTATGGAAAAGAACTTGCATGACATCTTTTGTCCTACCCTCCCGTGGCAGCGGGGTCCTAATGGAAACTAAGGGATATTAAGGCCTCCTTTTAATAGAGAACCGGACCAAAGCATTAGCACTTAGTGAATACATGAACTCCTCAAACTACGGTAATCACCGGAAAGAATCCCAGTTATTGTCACCTTGGGGGATGCGGATCATAACTCGTAATAGGTGTCTACAACTTGCAAGATAGGATCAAGAACACATATATATTCATGAAAACATAATAGGTTTAGATCTGAAATCATGGCACTCGGGCCCTAGTGACAAGCATTAAGCATAGCAAAGTCATAGCAACATCAATCTCAGAACATAGTGGATACTAGGGATCAAACCCTAACAAATCTAACTCGATCACATGGTAAATCTCATCCAACCCATCACCATCTAGCAAGCCTATGATGGGATTACTCACGAACAGCGGAGAGCATCATGAAATTGGTGATGAAGGATGGTTGGTGATGACGACGGTGTCGATTTCCCCTCTCCGGAGCCCAAATCAGACTCCAGATCTGCCCTCCCGAGGAAGAACGGGAGGTGGCGGCGGCTCCGTATCGTAAAATGCGATGAACTCTTCTCTCTGATTTTTTTCTCCCCGAATAGGAATATATAGAAGTAGAAACGAGGTCGGAGGAGCTTCAGGGGCCCCACAAGACAGGGGGGCACGCACTAGGGGGGGATGGCTTGTGGCCAGGTGGTGGCCCCTCTCCGGTTGATTCTTTCGCCAGTATTTTTTATTAATTCCAAAAATATTCTCCGTAAATTTTCAGGTCAATCTGAGAACTTTTATTTCTGCACAAAAATAATACCAAGGCAATTCTGCTGAAAACAGTGTCAGTCCGGGTTAGTTCCATTCAAATCATGCAAATTAGAGTCCAAAACAAGGGCAAAAGAGTTTGGAAAAGTAGATACGTTGGAGACGTATCACATCTCTGTTTTAAAAGCTCGAGCTCTGGCACCTTTGCAAATCAATGCTTCCCTCTGCGAAGGGCCTATCTTTTACTTTCTAGTACTTACCTTTATGCAAGAGTCATGGTGATCTTCACCACTTCCTATATTTCGCCTTTTTCTCTTGGCAAGCATCATGTGTTGGGGAATGATCTAGACATATATATCCACACAAATATATTTGATCATGAATTATTATTGTTGACAATTATCTATATGATAAATAAGTTGGGAGGCGAAACGTTAAGCCCCTATCTTTCTCTGTGTTCGATGGATGCTATTTGTTCTAAAAATATGCTTTGAGTGTCAATAATCATGGAAGACTATATGATAGTTGAGTATGTGGAATTTGCTAAATCAAAGCTCTTACATAGACCCTTCCTGAAAATAAGATGAATTGCAATTGTTCAGTGACTAGGAATATGGTTTGTTAGTTTTCAAGAAACTTTCTGGTCTATACTTTAACATGTGAATAGCTTGTTACTTGATAATGAGAAGTTTTATGAGATGAGCTACTGTTTATGGTTTATATTGATGCTAAAGAAGTGATTGGAATTATCATTGATCAAACTTGTGCACTTGCTAGCATTCACACTTCATAAATTATTTCCTTTATCATTTACCTACTCGAGGACGAGCAGGAATTAAGCTTGGGGATGCTGATACGTCTCCAATGTATCTATAATTTATGAAGTATTCATGCCATGTTTACAATAATTCTATATGATTTTGGTATGATTTGATTAGAACTAACCCGGACTGACGCTGTTTTCAGCAGAGCTACTGTGGTGTTGTTTTTGTGCAGTAATAAAAGTTCTCGGAATGGGCTGAAAATTTACGGAGAATGTTTTTGGAAAATATAAAAAATACTGGAGCAAAAAGATACCGGAGAGGAGTCCTGAGGCGGTCACAAGCCTAGGGGGCACCCCCCCCCTAGGGTGCGCCCCCTGGCTTGTGGGTACCTCGAGCACCCCTTGACTTGATTCCAACACCAAGTACTCCTATAAATCGAGAAACCTCCAGAAAGAAACCTAGATCGGGAGTTCCACCGCCACAAGCCTCTGTAGCCACGAAAAACCAATCGGGGGCCCATTCCGGAACCCTGCCGGAGGGGGAAACCATCACCGGAGGCCATCTACATCATCCCAGCGGTCTCCATGACGAGGAGGGAGTAGTTCACCCTCGGGGCTGAGGGTATGTACCAGTAGCTATGTGTTTGATCTCTCTCTCTCTCTCTCTCTCTCGTGTTTTTGAGATGACACAATCTTGATGTACCGCGAGCTTTATTAATATAGATGAATCATATGGAGTTTTCCCCTCTCTATCTTCTTGTGATGAATTGAGTTTTCCCTTTGAAGTTTTCTTATCGGATTGAGTCTTTAAGGATTTGAGAACACTTGATGTATGTCTTGCGATGGGATATCCGTGGTGACAATGGGATGTTCTATTGATCCACTTGATGTATGTTTTGGTGATCAACTTGCGGGTTCCGTGACCTTGGGAATCTATGCATAGGGGTTGGAACACGTTTTCCTCTTGACTCTCCAGTAGAAACTTTGGGGCACTCTTTGAAGTTCTTTGTGTTGGATTGAACATGATGAATCTGAAATTGTGTGATGCATATCGTATAATCAAGCCCATGGGTACTCATGGTGACATTGGAGTATCTAGGTGACATTAGGGTTTTGGTTGATGTGTATCTTAAGGTGTTATTTTAGTACGAACTCTAGGGCTGTTCGTGACACTTGTAGGGATAGCTCATACGATTGATCGGAAAAGATAACTTTCAGGTGGTTTCCTACCCTACAATAATTTCTTCGTTTGTTCTCCGCTATTTGTGACTTTGGAGTGAACTCTTTGTCGCACGTGAGGGATTTACATATGATTCAACTATGTCAGTATTGTTGAGAGAACTTGCACTAGTGAAAGTATGAAACCTAGGCCTTGTTTCTAAGCATTGCAATACTGTTTGTGCTCACTTTTATCATGAGTTACCTTGCTGTTTTTATATTTTTAGATTACAAAAACCTATATCTACCATCCATATTACACTTGTATCACCATCTCTTCGCCGAACTAGTGCAGCTATACAATTTACCATTGTATTGGGTGTGTTGGGGACACAAGAGACTCTTTGTTATTTGGTTGCAGGGTTGTTTGAGAGAGACCATCTTCATCCTACGCCTCCCACGGATTGATAAACCTTAGGTCATCCACTTGAGGGAAATTTGCTACTGTCCTACAAAACTCTGCGCTTGGAGGCCCAACACGAGTCTACAAGAAGAAGGTTGCGTAGTAGACATCAGCCGCCTGAGCACCTTCGGCTCCTCCTCGTCGCTCGTCGGACCACGCGCCGGAGTAGCCCGCTGCCGCCCGAGCTTGCCTCCGGGCCGGTCCCCGCCGGAGCTGCCCAGCGCCACCGCCTCTGCCTCAAGCTTCCCCGCGTCACCATGGACTAGAGGCCCCGAGCTCGAACACCGCCAAGCCCCCACCGCCGTCGTCGCCGCCCCGCGTCGGGAACCACCGGATCTAGGTTAAAGGGGCCCCGATCCGCCGTCCCCGCCGTCGTTCCTACACCGGCCGCCTCCCCGCCGGAGGACTCTGCCGCGGCTTGTCCCTGCGCTCGGGCAGAGGACAAGGGCGACGTGGGCCCGTTGACCCGCAACCGGCCTCGCGTGGGCCGCGCTCGACCAAGCCCAGCCAGCTCCTTCGACTGGGCCAAGCCATCGTGAGCCGCCCTTGAAGCCCAGCTAAGCCCTGCTATCTAATGCGTGTGGGCGCTATTTGTTAATCTGCGCTCACTGTCTTGTTTCTGCCCGTTAGCAGATTCGGGCCACGTATTCTTTTCGTGTCCAGCGAATTTCTCAATTACCAGGACTTTGCCTAATTACAGAAAACGCCATGTTTTTGCATTGCTCATAATTAAGTAATCGTTCCTCGGAATAAAACATGTCCTATATGTAAAATGTTCAGAATTTTGTGTAGATTAATAATATCCATCTTTCACACATATTTAAAACGTTTAACATGCTGTTTTCTTTAATTTGCATAAATATCATGATTGCATTGCACATAAATATTTAAGCGTGCATCCGAATTAATCAAACCATATATATAAAATGTGTAGATTAATTATATCGCATTTTCATGCATGATAAAAATATTTGGTGTGATGTTTGCATTTAATTTGCATAAATGACTTGTTGAAACGGTTTATGTCATAATCTCGCATAAATGTTGTGTCATTTGTTTTATAGTAAAAACCCACATATTATATATGATTTTGGGGTAGAAACATCCATAGAATTTATCTATGCAATTAGTTTTGTCATTTGAGGAAGTTGTGTGCATTTTATTTTTGTCGTGATGCCATTTTGTCTATTTGTGTGAATTTTTCCATGCATCATATGAAATAATTTTGAACATGAGATATGCCCTTGGACATGTGTGCTAGGCCCTGGTATTTTTGGTTCCTATAGAAATCCATGTTTAGGTGCTATTTTCTTGTTGCCAACTTGCCATAGAAATATGTTGCTGTTTTGAGATGCTAAATAATTCTAAGTCTGGAAACTGTGTTATTTTGTTGTTGTCTTGCCATGTGGTTTGCTATTGATCTATAGCTCCTTTGGTGTTGCCACAATGGGATGTATTGTAAAGCATGTTATGCTCTATCATATTGTGCCAATAGTTTGCATGAATAGGTTTAGCATCATAATTAATTTTGTTGTCCAATATGTCAATCAGTTAAAAAACTGCTGCTCATGTCTAGTCTAATTTTCACTAAGTCTGAGAATCTGGTTATTTCAGAATGCCATGTTGTGTTACTGGTTGCCATGAATCTGTGCATTATTTGATGTTGCCATAATGGAATGAATTGTAGTGCAACATGTCCTCTACCATGCTGTTAAGTTTCATGCCAATATATGACATGTAGCATATAGTTTTACTGCTGCCAATATGCCTTCGTGATAAAACTGCTCTGCTAAAAACTGTTATTTTCACTAAGTCCTAATCTGTTATATTTTATTGTCGTCTTGTGAGCTTATTTCCTAGTGATCCATGCTTCTACTCAATTTGCTGTGATGATATGAATTGTTGTGCATCATGTAAGCTACAGCCCCATGACTTGTTTGTGCATTGTAGAATCTTGTAGCTTATTGTTTTCATGTGTGCAAAATGCCATGTGGTTGTTTTGGACTGATTTCAACTAAAACTTGTGTTGGTTGTTATTGTAGAAACGTTACTCCGTTTTGAACATGTTCCAGATGAAACTTGACAAAAATTTCATTTAGTTTCATAATATCTTGTTGCATCCATGATTTAACATGTTTTTGGTGGTTGTTTGCATGCATTTTGAATTCATGACATATGCATCTTGTGTTGGTCATATCTTTTAGGCCGTAGCTCCGTTTTAAATGATCTCTATATGTAAATCGCTTAGAATGATGCTTAGAATCACATGGTGCATTTTGTTTCCCTGTTTAATAATTATAAAAACTGATTAGTTCAGATCTGGACCGAATGCATAATTTGCACATGGGGTCGTTTCAGAAATGTTATATGTTGTTTCGGCCTCATTTAAACTTGCCTAGATGTGTAGTTTACTTATGCTTCACCTCTTGCCATGTTTAACAACATTTAATATTGTTGAGTAGCTAAACAAGATCATACAGAAGAATTGAACGTGGAGTTTCGTCGATATGCAATCGTTGCATATCGAGCTTCACTTAATGTGTAGGAGTTGATTGTTGTGCTTGGCCACATCATGCATAACATGCATCACCCTTGTTGTGCATCATATCTTGAATATGTTGTGGTGTTATCGTGTGTTGATTGTTTGTTTCCGGATTGCTTCTTCTCGATAGAGTTTCGAAAGCGTTCGGTGTGTGAGGATTCATTCGACTATGTTGGATCGTCTTCTTCAAGGATTCGTTCTTCTTCCAAGCGGGATCTCAGGCAGGATGATCATTTCCCTGGATACCATTACTATCATTGCCATGCTAGATGTCTTGTTTCTTTCGCTTGTCTCGCTACCTACCACTTGTTTGTCAAGTCTCCCAAAATGCCATGATAAGCCTCTAACCCCTCCACATCCTAGCAAACCATTGTTTGGCTATGTTACCGCTTGCTCAGAACTTCTTATAGTGTTGCTAGCTGCAGGTGCAAATTGTTTCCATGTGCCAACATGGATATCCTTTTTGACCTATCACAATATTATTGCTATTTAATTTAATGCACTTATATACTTGGTAAAAGGTGGAAGGCTTGGCCTTTTGCTCGGTGTTTTGTTCCACTTTTGCCGCCTAGTTACTTGTGCAACGGTGTTATGTTCCATCTGGAGCGCTCCTAACATGCTCGGGGTTGCTATGGGGACCCCCTTGATTTTTGTTTTGGGATAAAACTCGTCTGGCAAGGCCCAACATTGGTACTACATTTTCTCAACATAATAATATTGAACACCGTTAGTAATGCATAGGGCGTCATGAACCCGTGGATTAATTCAACATAATACAGGGGGGCCAGTGCTGATGGTGTTGGTCCCAAATGGGCTGCATGCGGGGCCGCCTCGAGGAAACTCGGGGATTGGTTTTTCCTCGTAGCTAGTCCCATCCAGTTGTGCCCTGAGAACGAGATACGCGGCTCCTATCGGGATTGTCGGCACGTCAGGCGGTCTTGCTGGATTTATTTTACATTTCTCGAACGTCTTGTGCGCGGGATTTCGATGACACTTCGGGATATCTCGAGGTTGAGATTTTCCATCGGGATTCCGCAAATACTACGGGTTATCCCGCGGTGAGGAATTCCAACACATCTTGTGGTTAGTTTGTGATGGATGAGTTGGAGCACCTCTGTAGGGTTAAATCTTTCATGAGAGCCATGCCCGCGGTTATGTGGCAACTTGGAAATTTGTTTAACATCCGGTCATAGAAAACTTAAAGTAAACTCAAATAAAATACACGAACTGTGTGCGTAACCGTGACCGTCTCTTCTCGTGAGGCCTGCTCTGAAAGAGAACACGGTGGGGTTATGTTTGACCGTAAGTAGGTGTTCAGGATCACTTAGTGATCATTACTAGATCACGTCCGTTTATACGACGATCATCCCCCTTTATTCTTGTACTCGTAAGTTAGCCACTCAAATAAATGCTTAGTGCTTGCTGCAGCCTCACCACTTAACCATACCTCACCCATTAAGCTTTAATAGTCTTGATAACCTTGGAAATGAGATTGCTGAGTCCCTGTGGCTCACAGATTAGTACAACAACAGTTGCAGGTATAGGTAATGCATTGATTTGATGTGAGTGTGATGCTTGTTTGATTTGGAGTTCTTCTTATTCTTCTTCTTCACCGATCATAGGATGGGTTCCAGGCCGGCAGCCAGGGATAGCAAGGATGTATGTCATTTTATTGTTTGATTTCGTCCGTAGTCGGACCCTGCTCTTATGTATGATGTTTCAATATGTTGTTGTATTGATGTGATCTTGATTTAGCTTGTGGCGAGTGTAATCCCATTGCATATACTCATCTCTTCTT
The DNA here is from genome assembly GCA_039707655.1 of Elymus sibiricus. NCBI lineage: Eukaryota > Viridiplantae > Streptophyta > Magnoliopsida > Poales > Poaceae > Elymus > Elymus sibiricus. The sequence goes on from CM077665.1 coordinate 63,315,211, forward strand.
TACATGTACTTGTAATGATATCCATTCTTGCAAAACGACGAGATGCGCTTCTATCCCTGTCGAGGCCCTCGAGCCAAAATGAGGATAGGATCGCATCTTGGGCGTTACACCATCATCCTTTCCTCACTGGGACAATGCTCTAATAATGATGATCATCACACTTTTATTTACTTACAACTCAACATGAAGAACTGATAGGAAGATATGACTCTGTATGAATGCCTCTGGCAGTGTACCAGGATGTGAAATGATCTAGCGTGACATGTATCAAATATATGAAGAACGGTGGCTTTGCCACAAATACTATGTCAGCTCTATATGATCATGCAAAGCATTATGATGATGAACGAACTAGTCATATGAAGTGACGATGGAATTTGCATGGCAATATATCTCGGAATGGCTATGGAAATGCCATAATAGGTAGGTATGGTGGCTGTTTTGAGGAAGATATAATGAGACTTATGTGCAACAGAGCGTATCATGTCATGGGGTTTGGATGCACCGGCGAATATTTGCACCGATCCTCGAGGTGAGAATGGGCTATGCACGGTACCGAAGAGGCTAGCAAATATGAGAAGGTGAAGATGCGTATGTCCATGGTGTCACATTAGTCATAAAGAACTCACATATTTATTGCAAAGTTTTATTAGTTTTATCAAAAATCAAAGTACACCTCGCATGCCCCGAGGGAGGAGGTTGGTAGGAGTTTACCATCGCGCGCCCCCGACTCAAAACAACACTAGGATTTCAACGAGGAATATAAATGCTCACACATCATCACCATACCTCTTTAATTTTTAGATGAATAACAAGTTAACACCTCTTAATATTGACACTTCTACAAATCAACAATTTCGGACTCACACCTTTTTCATATTACCACATCAATGTCATTAACCCACAACTTCTCTATATGTGCTACACGATGGTTTTGATTATCATTCATTGAATACCTAATATTCTTGGACTAGTCTTATGACCCATGCAAATTACCGTCACTATTACTCAGCTCTCAAACAAATATAAGTGAAGAACAAGAGCATATTATTTCTATAAAATCTACACGCCACCGTGCTCAAAAAGATACAAGTGAAGTACTAGAGCAACTGCCTAGCTCAAAAGATATAAGTGAAGCACGTAGAGTATTCTAGCAAATTATCATGAAGGTGTGTCTCTCTCAAATAGGTGTGTCCAGAAAATGATGATTGTGACATACTTAAAGTAAAAGAAAACAAAAGCAAACTACGCTCCGAGCAAAACACATATCATCTGACGAATAAAAATATAGCTCCAAGTGACATACCGATGGATTGAGACGAAAGAGGGGATGCCTTCCGGGGCATCCCCAAGCTTAGACGCTTGAGTCTCCTTAGAATTATACTTGGGGTGCCTTGGTAATCCCCAATATTGGGCTCTTTCTACTCCTTATTCCGTAGTCCGTAGTGATCACACCCAAAACTTGAAAACTTCAATCACACAAAACTCAACAAAACTTCATGAGATCCGTTAGTATAAGAAATATATTGCATACCTGAGGTACTGTGATAAATTGATTCAAATTAATTTTTGCATAATAGGTACTGTATTCTAACTTCCCGATGGCTTACACACCCCTGATATAGTCCATGGCATAATCAAAACAAGCAAACTATGCAAGCAAAACAGAATCTGTTTAAAACAGAACAGTCTGTAAAAATCTGTAAAGAGCTCATACTTATCCAACTCTAAAAATTCTCAAAAATTAGGACAACGGAAATAATTTGTCTAGAAATACTTTGTTAAAATTTCAGATCATTATCACGCTCCAGTAACAAATGAAAATTCCTTCACTGGAGTCAAAGTTTCTGTTTCTGATTCAGCATCGTTTCTACTCATCTTGTGAGTCATCCCAAAGGCTTTACTTGGCACAAACACTAATTAAAACATAAAAAAATCATTACAGAGGCAAAAATCATGTTATCACACAAAAACAGAAAGTAGAAACAAAAATAAAGATGCATATTGGGTTGCCTCCCAACAAGCGCTATTGTTTTATGCCCCTAGCAAGGCATAATGCATAGTTTCAAGTGTTGTCATCTTTGACACTCAACCCGTTGGTAGCTCTCATGATTGATTCATAAGGTGGTTTAATTCTATTCCTAGGGAAGTGTTCCATCCCCTTCTTTAATGAGAATTGGAATCTTATGTTTCCCTCTTTCATATCAATAATTGCACCTATAGTTCGTAAAAATGGCCTTCCAAGTATTATGGGACAAGAAGGATTGCAATCAATATCAAGCACAATAAAATCTATAGGCACATAATTTTTGTTTGAAATAATAATAACATCATTAATTCTACCTAAAGGTTTCTTGATGGTAGAATCCGCAAGATGCAAGTTTAGGGAACACTCTTCAATATTAGTGAGACCAAGCACATCACATCAAGTTTTTGGTATGGTTGAAACACTAGCACCAAGGTCACACAAAGCATTGCATTCATATTTATTTATCTTTTTTATAGTAGGTTCCCACTCATCATGCAATTTTCTAGGAATAGAAATTTCAAGCTCAAGTTTCTCATCATAAGCTTTTATCATAGCTTCTACTATATGTTCGGTAAAAGCTTTATTTTGTTCATAAGCATTGGGTGAGCTAAAAATGGATTGCAGCAAGGAAATACATTCTACTAAAGAGCATTTATCATAATTAAAGTCCTTGTAATCCAAGATAGTGGGCACATCACTAGTTAAAGTTTTGACCTCTCCAAACCCACCTTTTTCAGTTTTAGCATTAGAATCATCACCCTCCAAGCAAACGAGACGCTCCTTAACTAAAGTTGACTCATCTCCAGTCCCTTTATCATTTATATTCAGAGATGTAAACAAAGATTCAATAGGAGAAACACCAATCATTTTAAGATCTTCATCATGATTCCGGTAAAAACCGGGTGGAAGAGCTTTTTGTAAGAATTTTTGCTTAGCTCTCAACTTAGCGGTCCTCTCCTTACTTTCATTAATAGATAATTGGATAGATTTAATAGTCTTGTTAAAATCATGCTTGGGTGGAAAATACTTATTTTTAAGAGTTTCAACATCAAGAGCAATTATATCCATGTTTTTAGCCAAAGTATCAATCATATGCAACTTTTCTTCTACCGTAGTGTTGAAAAACTTTTGAGAAATAATAAATTCTTAAATTGTGTTCTCAAGATAAGAATGTATCCTATTATAATTTGTAGAAGCATTGCCATATGAATTACCATAAAATTTCCATAGTTTTTAGAGGAATTACCGGGATACGGTCTAGCATTGAAATTTCCTCTATAAGCATTGTTGTTGAAATTATTTCGCGAGATGAAGTTCACATCAATAGCATCATTATTTTGCTCAACAAAAGTAGACAAAGGCATATCATTGGGATCAACACTAGCTTTTTTATTAGCAACCATATTCATAAGAGCATCCACTTTTTCACTCAAAGTAGCGATTTCTTTAACAGAAATTACCTTCTTACCACTTGGAGCTCTTTCGGTATGCCATTGAGAATAATTTGTCATAATGTTGTCCAGAAGTTTTGTGGCCTCTCCTAAGGTCACATCCATGAAGGTACCACCTGCGGCAGAATATAGAATATTTCTAGACACAAAGTTTAGTCCAGCATAGAAATTTTGGATAATCATCCACAAGTTTAAGCCATGAGTTGGACAATTTCTTATCATCAATTTCATTCTATCCCAAGCTTGAGCAACATGTTCTTGATCTTGCTGTTTAAAATTCATTATTTGATTTCTAAGGGAGATAATGTTAGCAGGAGGAAAATACTTGGCAATAAAAGCATCTTTACACTTATCCCACGTTCCAATACTATTACGAGGTAAAGATGAAAACCAAGCCTTAGCTTTGTCTCTTAGTGAAAAAGGAAATAATTTTAATTTCACAATATCATTATCCATATCATTTTTCTTTTGCATATCACATAATTCAATAAAGGTATTAAGATGTGATGCGGGATCCTCATTAGGACTTCCCAAAAATTGATCTTTCATGACAAGATTGAGCAACACAAGATTAATATCAAATGCCTCCGCACTAGTGGCGGGTGATATAGGAGTACTAATAAAATCATTATTATTAGTATTTGAGAAATCACACAACTTAGTAGTATCTTGAGACATGGTGACCGGACTAGCAAAACAAGCAAGACAAGTAAAGTAGCAAGTAAAGCAAACTAGAAGCAAACTAGTAACTAGAAAAGGTAAATATTTTTGTATTTTTGATTTTTTTGAGACAAACTAAATATAACAGCAAATAAAAAGAAGAACAAGTGAATGAAATTTTGTGCGAAGTTACTTGATAGTTGGTGATGGTATTCCCCGGCAACGGCGCCAGAAATCCTTCCCAATACTCGTGATCTGCGTTGGATTTTTTGTGAAGAGGAACGGGTAATCGCAGCACAAAGTGGGTAAGTATTTCCCTAAGTTATGAAACCAAGGTTTATTGAACCAATAGGAAAACCAATCCTAAACCGTCTTCAGTGGCTGCACACAAAAGAACAAACAACTTGCACCCAACGCCGACAAGAGGGTTGTCAATCCCCTTGATCTCGTTATTTGCAAGGAAGTGAGTTGTGTAGATAATTGTAGATAATAGTAAAGTGCAAAATAAATAAAAGGTAATAAATAAAATCAAGATAATGATAGCATTTGTGAATTTATAAGTGGGGGCGTAGAGTTCTCTAGTGGCATCTCTCATAAGCAAAGCATACGGTGGGTAAACAAATTACTGTTGGGCAATTGATAGAAAAGCGAATAATTATGCGATGTTCACGGCAATGATCATGTGTATATAGGCATCACGTCCATAAGCAAATAGGCCGACTCCTGCCTGCACCTACTACTATTACTCCACTTCAAGAGCGCTTCTATGCTTGCCTCTTTACGTATTAAGTTCATGACAAACGGAGTAATGCTTGAAGAACGATGACATGATGTAGACAAAGTAAACTCAACTAATATGAATAAACCCCATCGTTTTATCCTTAGTAGCAACAACACAAAGACGCAACTTGTCCCCTTCTGTCACTGGGATATAGAAACTCATCAGGTTAAACCTACTACAACGCACCACTTCCACCAAAGAAATATCAATCTAGTTGGCCAAACTATCTCAGTAGATCGGAGAGCATTACGAAGCTATGATGATCATGCAAATAAGAATCATGGTAATCAGGTTTGACTCAAATACTTTTCATGAATAATCTAAACATAAACTCACAATTCATCGGATCCCAACAAACACACCATACAAAGGGATTACATCGGATAGATCAAGGCAAAGATGCGATGAACATTGTATTGAAGATCGAGAAAGAGAGAGATTGCCATCTAGGTACTACCTACGGACACGTAGGTCTGTGGTGAATGATACGTTTCCAACGTATCTACTTTTCCTCACCCTTTTGCCCTTGTTTTGGACTCTAATTTGCATGGTTTGAATGGAACTAACCCGAACTAACGATGTTTTCAGCAGAACTACCATGGTGTTGTTTTTGTGCAGAAATAAAAGTTCTCGAAATGGAACGGAACTTTTTGGAGAATTATTTCAGAATATATGTGAATTATTGGAGCCAAAATCCACCGAAGAGGGGGGCCAGGGTGGCCAGGCCCCCTGGGCGCGCCCTGGTGGGTTGTGCCCACCCCGTGGCCCCACTTGCCCTAATTCCGCCACTATAAATTCCTGTTTTCGGAGAAAAAATTAGAGAGAAAGTTTCATCGCGTTTTACGATACGAAGCCGCCACCACCTCCTGTTCTTCATCAGGAGGCCAGATCTGGGGCCTGTTTGGGGCTCCGGAGAGGGGAATCTTCAGTCTTCGTCATCACCAACCTTTCTTCGTCGCCAATTCCATGATGCTCCCCACTGGGAGTGAGTAATTCCTTCGTAGGCTTGTTGGTCGGTGAAGAGTTGGATGAGATTCATCGTGTAATCGAGTTAGTTTTGTTAGGGCTTGATCCCTAGTATCCACTATGTTCTGAGATTGATGTTGCTATGACTTTGCTATCCCTAATGCTTGTCACTAGGGCCCGAGTGCCATGATTTCAGATCTGAACCATTTATGTTATCATCTCTATATCTATGTTCTTGATCCGATCTTGCCTAGTCATATGCACCTATTACGTGTTATGATCCGTCAACCCCATAGTGACAATATTTGGGATACTTCGTGGTGATGACCGTAGTTTGAGGAGTTCATGTATTCACCATGTGTTAATGCTTTGTTCCGGTGCTCTATTAAAAGGAGGCCTTAATATCCCTTAGTTTCCTTATGGACCTCGCTGCCACGGGAGGGTAGGACAAAAGATGTCATGCAAGTTCTTTTCCATAAGCACGTGACTATTTATGGAATACATGCCTACATTACATTGATGAACTGGAGCTAGTTCTGTATCGCCCTAGGTTATGACTGTTACATGACGAATATCATCCAACGAGTTACCGATCCAGTGCCTACGAGCTTTCCACTTATTGTTCTTGCTAAGTTACTATTGCTACTACTACTGTTCCAACTGCTACAAAACTATTGCTACTACTGTGTTACCGCTACTGTTACTGTCACTACTGCTATCAAACTATCATATTACTGTGCTACTAATCACTCTGCTGCAGATAGTTAATCTCCAGGTGTGGTTGAATTGACAACTCAACTGCTAATACTCTCAAGTATTCTTTGGCTCCCCTTGTGTCGAATCTATAAATTTCGGTTGAATAATCTACCCTCGAAAACTGTTGCGATCCTCTATATTTGTGGGTTATCAAGGCCTTTTTCTGGCGCCGTTGTCGGGGAGCATAGCAATATTTGTTGAGTCACTTGAGATTTATATCAATCTATCATTATGAAGAATCTGAAGGATCCAAAGACTAAGATTTTTCCCTCTAAGACGAGGGGGGGTAAGGAACTGCCATCTAGCTCTGCACCTTATTCACCTTCTGTTATGAGTAAGCTTGCAACACCACCACATGCTAGTAATCCTGATATGTCGCAAGTTATTGATGATGCAACCTCTGCTATGAATTATGCTATTGATGATGCTAGTACCATGCTTGATGATACTGTGCCACTAGGAGAATTTCTTGATGAACAAATTGCTAGAGCTAAAGAGAATGAAACTACTGAAATTGTTGAGACTGCTGAAACTGATGAAGTTTATAAACCTGATGATGACTATGAAACACCTACTAGTCCTAGCTCTCCTAAGTTTGAAATGCCTAAGATACCTGAAGGTTATGCTATGGACGAAGAGATAACCAGAGAAATTCTTTCTTGCAAGGATAGAAACGATCTTAAGAAATTTCTACGCAAGAATAAGGAAAACACTTTGAATGCTAGAATGAAATGTGATCCTAAGTTTGCTACTTCACCTATCTTTGTTACCGATAAGGATTATGAGTTCTCTGTCGACCCAGAGTTAATTACTTTGGTTGAATCTGATCCTTTCTATGGCTATGAAACTAAAACTGGTGTGGCACACCTTACTAAGTAGAATGATATAGCCACCCTCTTTGCTCATGATGAGAAGATTCGCTACTATTATATCCTTAAGTTATTTTCATTCTCATTAAAGGGTGATGCTAAGATATGGTACAATACTCTTACTCCTGGTTGTGTGCGTAGTCCCAAGGATATGATCTACTACTTCTCTAAAAAAATATTTTCCTGCTCATAAGAAACAAGCTGCCTTATAGGAAATATTTAATTTTGTGCAAATTGAAGAAGAGATTCTCCCACAAGCTTGGGGAGGCTTATCCAATTGCTTAATGCTTTGCCTGATCATCCTCTCAAGAAAAATGAAATACTTGATATCTTTTATAATGGACTAACCGATGCTTCTAGGGACTTCCTAGATAGTTGTGATGGTTGTGTTTTCAGGGAACGAACTGTTGAACAAGATGAGGAATTATTGAATAACATATTGAAGAATTATGATGATTGGACTCTCCTTGAACCACCGCCTAAACCCACTCCAAAGAAGAGGGGTATCTTATTTCTCAATCCTGAAGATGTGCAAGAGGCAAAGAAATCTATGAAGGAAAAAGGTGTTAAAGCTGAGGATGTTAAGAATTTGCCACCTATTGAAGAAATACATGGCCTTGACACACCACCACCTCCACAGGTGGTAGAGGTAAATTCTTTATTAAAGTTTAGTGAAGGTGACATCCCTCACAATAAACATCCTAGTCAATGCTTATATGAGTTTGACAACTATATTATGAAGCAAGATCATTTCAATGCTCATGTTCTGAAACAATTGAAATACAATTCTGATATGATTGCTCGCTTGAGTGACTTGCTATTTAGAATTAGTAATGATGTTAGAGGTGTAGGAAAGCATGCCTCTATGGTTCAAACTCAGTTAGAACAAGTTGCTAAGTCTCAAAAAGATTTGCTTGATGAAATGAATAATAATATGCATGATTTTGCTGCTAGAGTAGTAACCAGAGGAGGTAGAATGACCCAAGAACCACTTTATCCCGAGGTTCATCCTAAGAGAATTGAACAAGATTGTCAGAGAAGTAATCATGATGCACCTAGTCCTTCTAAGAAGAAAAAGAAAAAGAAAATGATAGGACTTTGCATACCTCTAGCGAACCCGAGACACAAAAACCTCCTGATAATAATGATGTCTCTATTTTCGATGCTGAAAATCAATCTGGTAGTGAACATCAACCTAGTGATAATGATGATGTTCACGATGATGGTCAACCTAGTAATGATAAAGAACCAGATAATGATGTTGAAATAGAGCCTGCTCCTGATCTTGATAACCCACAACCTAAAAATAAATGTTATGATAAAAGAGACTTTGTGGCTAGGAAACATGGTAAAGAAAGAGAGCCATGGGTTCAAAAACCCATGCCCTTTCCACCTAAGCCATCTAAGAAAAAGGATGATGAGGAATTTGAGCACTTTGCTGAAATAATTAGGCCAGTCTTTTTGGGTGCCCGCTTAACTGATATTCTGAAGATGGCCCCTTATGCAAAGTATATGAAAGACATCATCACTAATAAGAGAAAAACACCTGAAGCTGAAATCTCCACCATGCTTGCTAATTATTCTTTTAAGGATGGAGTGCCTAAAAAACTTGGAGATCCTGGAATACCGACTATACCTTGCTCCATTAAAAGAAACTATGTCAAAACTGCCTTGTGTGATTTGGGAGCCGGTGTTAGTGTTATGCCTTTCTCCTTATATAAAAGACTTGATCTGAATAAACTCACACCTACTGAGATATCATTGCAAATGGCTGACAAATCAACGTCCATACCTATTGGTAGTTGTGAGGATGTGCCCGTTGTTGTTGCAAATGTTACTATCTTAATGGACTTTGTTATTCTTGAGATGCCCGAGGACGACAACATGGCGATTATCCTTGGTAGACCCTTTTTGAATACTGCAGGGGCTGTTATTGATTGCGATAAAAGCAAAGTCACTTTTCATATCAATGGCAATGAGCATACGGTGCACTTTCCGAAGAAACAATTCCAAGTGAATGGTATAAATGTTATGAAGAATCTCCGACCATTACTATTGGAAGTTTTCAATTACCTCTTCCTACTGCCAAAAAGAAATATGATGTACTTATTATTGGGGATATGCACATCCCCATTAAGGTAACTTAGTGATTTACGAAAGTTCTTCGGTTTCATGCTAATCGGAAGTAGTTGTTAATAAGACTTGATCAACCTTATTAATGAATCATTTTTGAGAGGTATGACGTCGATGAATCTAGTAAGCACAACTCTCCGCTCCCACCTTTTATTTTCTGTTTTAGTTAGTTAAATAAAATAAAATGCCATGTTTATCCTGTTTACTGTTTTCTCCCTGCAATAAAAAACAACCCAAAAAAATTCTCAGAATGCCATGAAAATTTAACATGATTTTTTTCCAAATATTTATGAATTTTTGGTGCAAATAACACCACAGGGGGGTGCACCTAGTGCCCACAAGACACCAGGGCGCGCAAGCACCCCCAGGCGTGCCCTGGTGGGTTGTGGCCCCCACGTGGGCCCTCTCACTTATCTCTTTAGCCCACATCATCACCTACCTCCAAAAAAATCACCACAACCACCATTTTCGTGTTCTTGCTCTCAAACCCGTGAATTTCAATCTCTTTGCTCGAAGCTCCGTTTCCGAAACTGTTTGGAGGGATTGCTACTTGGTATGTGACTCCTCCGTTGCTCCAATTAGTTTTTGTTTTAGTGGTTTATTTTTAGAGTAATTAGCTACTCTTGGTGTTGCTGTAGATGACCTTGCATGTTGAATTCTTAGAGTTCTAAGTAGTTTGAATGCTCAATATGGCTTCTATGCATGCTTAGGAGTAGTTGCTAACAATTTTACAAAGTTTAGTTGACAAATTTTTGTGGGCTAAATTTTTTCAGAATTTTTATAGGAATAAAATGCAATTCTTTAGGAGTTCTTCGAGGAGGAGATCCTCGGGAGCCTCATCAAGTGGAAGCTTAGTTCGACAGTCTTATGTTGAACCAAGCGAAAGCTCGATGCGAGATGCCGACACCAAATCATGCTTGTGGCCTTGTGACGAGTTTATGGAAGGTGCAGGTATTAAGGAGGAATTTGATCAATTTATTCACAATACAGAGCTTGCTCCCTTCATCGCAGATAAGTGCCCCCAACACCTCGAACTCACGAAAACCTTCACAAAGAAATTTAAATATTTTCCTCGTGAGTCTAGAGTTTCGTTCAACCTGTATGATCATTCCTTTACCATGCCATTAGAAATGTTTAGCGAAGCATGCAAACTTCCATATGGGGGTTCCCTCGATGAACCAACAAAAGCTGAGTACGAATCATTTTTAGTTAATCTTTGCTTAGGCGAAGATAGGGGGGTTACACAAGGGAGAATTAACAGCATCCATTTTCCATCACTACCATATTTTGCGCTCTTTAACGGTAAATGTATTGTAGGCAAACAAGATTGTAGCACATTGTGTGCTCATGATTTTAGTCTCTTACACAATGCCATAACTGGGAATAAGGATTATAATCTTGGTGCAATTGTTGCACGGAGGTTGCAGCTTAATGCTGCTAGTGGTAATTTTTATGGAGGAATCTATGCCTCCCGTGTAGCTGAGAGATTAAATGTCTCACCATGGCCTAATGACCCCATCCTACCCACTTAGTATTTAGACTTTGATGCCATGAAGCGTCATAAGTTCCTTACGGGTACGGCCACAAACTACACCTATAACTTGAGATTTAATTAAAAAAGCATTGCGCCGGTTTCTTTGTCTGCTCCTGCTCTCTTTGATTTTCACACTAGGGGAAGATATTATGTTCTTGAGAGCGAAGCCCATGCGTACAACGCGGAGGTTGAAGCTGCCAGGAGGGCCGCGGAGTATGCTCCGAGGGCCTCGGTGAGCCATCGCCCAGACTATTATTCATACGGATGGTGATTACCAAGCTAGGCCAAAAGCCTAAGCTTGGGGGAGTACGTATTTCCACCGACATTACATTCATGTTCACACATTTCATTCCAGTTGTCGGTGTTCACACTTTTTCATTGTAATATCCATGCTTGATTTGTTTTCTCGCTTTCTTCTTATGTGTTTGAAAAACTTTGAGAAAATCCAAAAAAATATTTCCTACTTCTTTTTAGTTTCTCTTTCTAGATTAGTTTAATTGTAGCCTCAAAAGAAAACCCAAAAAGATTTCTCGCTTCTTCTTTTACTTGTTGGGAGCTTTCCCGTGTAAATAGTTTTTTCTCGTTTGGTTTTTCCTCTTTAATTTGCTCTCTGTAAGAAAAAACAAAAACTCCAAAAATATTTCAGTGTGTTTCTCTGAAATTCTTTTCTTTTTACTTGAGTCGTACCTAGGAGAAGACCACGATGAAATTGTTGAGTGGCTCTCATCTGCATTATTGTTTATCTAACAAAGAGCCCATATTACCTTGTCTTCTCCTCTTGAATAAAATGTTGCAGATTCCAGCTAAGTCCATGGCACTCTTGCACTATTATTATTTTCTTATCATTCGGTCATGCAAGTGAAAGGCAATAATGACGACAATTGATGAATTGACTGTGGCAGAGAAAAGCGGGTATGAACTCAACTTGTTTTTGTTTTTGTAAATATGTTTAACCTAGTATCCCTTGATTCGGCTCATTATGATCAAACATGTTTGCAATGACCATTAGAGATTATAGTTGTTCATGTCATGCTTAAGTAGCTATGAGTGGATAATGATTTATCTTGGGTGTCAACATGCATTAAAATGGTTGTGATGCGGTATGATGATATGGTATCCTCCTTTGAATGTTTCAAGTGGCTTGACTTGGCACATGTTCACTCATGTAGTTGAATCAAAACAAACATAGCCTTCATGATATTTATGTTCATGGTGTCCATAGCCTACTCATGCTAGTATTCAATGTTGATTAGATGTAATGCATGTTCATGGCCGTTTTCGCTCTCTAGCTGGCTGCTTCTCAATCTACTTGCTAGCCTTCGCCTGTACTAAGCAGGAATACTGCTTGTGCATCAAAACCCTTAAACCAAGTTATGCCAGATGAGTCCACTATACCTACCTATATGCGATATTACCCTGCCATTCCAAGTAAATTTGCATGTGCCAACTCTAAAAATTCAAATGAACATCTGTTTTGTGTGCCTGGACCGCTCATGAAGTGACAGGGGGCGTTCAGTATCTTCCATGCTAAGTGGGTTATTCTCATGATGAGTGTTTATTCACTTGTCCTTACACGAGAGGGGCGGTAAAAGGGATTCCCAGTCCCGAAATCAAAAATCAAAAATAATTAAACAAAACTCCACCAGGAATGTTGTTGGTTTCGACGGTACCCGTGGATGCGGCTCGCCGTGGAGTGTGATTGTTGGTGGAGGGGGAGTAAACCTTTACTTTTACCGCTTGGGAACCGCCGCTAATTTGATTAGCATGGAAGATATTGATAACTCTTGGTCGTGACGTTGACAGGAAGGGTGTACCTCCCAAAATTATACCTATCTCTGTTTTAAACTTTGAGCTTTGGCACCGCTGCAAATCCATGCATCCCTCTGCGAAGGGAGTATCTATTTACTTTTATGCTGAGTCATCACCTTCTCAAATAAGCGCCAGACCTGAGAGCACTATTGTCATCCTCATGCATTGTGTATAGTTGATGTTGGGTGCAGCATGACTGGATCTTTTCTACCATGAATTACAATGTTTAGTCACTGCTTGAACTTTGGAGGTGCTCTGCATTTATGTTTTGCGGTCTCAGAAAGGGCTAGCGAGATACCACTATTGTCATATTGTATCATGATTTTTTGACAAAGTGTTGGCGCTTGAGATATCTTATTATTGCTCGCTAGTTGCTTATGTTATTGTTATGAGTTAATATAATTTCTAAGAGTTATTGTTGACATGGTTAGTCATAATCTTTGCTGAAAACCTGGGTGCTACTTAAGCATATATATGTAAACAAGAACAAAAGAGTTCATAAAAGTTTTTCTTTATCACTTTCAGTTTGTCAACTGAATTGCTTGAGGACAAGCAAAGGTTTAAGCTTGGGGGAGTTGATACGTCTCCAACGTATCTACTTTTCCTCACCCTTTTGCCCTTGTTTTGGACTCTAAATTGCATGATTTGAATGGAACTAACCCGGACTAATGTTGTTTTCAGCAGAACTACCATGGTGTTGTTTTTGTGCAGAAATAAAAGTTCTTGGAATGGAACGGAACTCTTTGGAGAATTATTTTAGAATATATGTGAATTATTGGAACCAAAATGCACCAAAGAGGGGGGGTAGGGTGGCCAGCACCCACCAGGGCGCGCCAGGCCCCCTGGGCGCGCCCTGGTGGGTTGTGCCCACCTCGTTGCCCCACTTGCCCTAATTCCGCCACTATAAATTCCTATTTTCGGAGAAAAAATCAGAGAGAAAGTTTCATCGCGTTATACGATATGGAGCCGCCACCACCTCCTGTTCTTCATCGGGAGGCCAGATCTGGAGCCCGTTTGGGGCTCCGGAGAGGGGAATCTTCGGTCTTCGTCATCACCAACCTTTCTCCATCGCCAATTCCATGATGCTCCCCACCGGGAGTGAGTAATTCCTTCATAGGCTTGCTGGTGGGTGAGGAGTTGGATGAGATTCATCATGTAATCGAGTTAGTTTTGTTAGGGCTTGATCCCTAGTATCCACTATGTTTTGAGATTGATGTTACTATGACTTTGCTATGCCTAATGCTTGTCACTAGGGCCCGTGTGCCATGATTTCAGATCTGAACTGTTTATGTTATCATCTCTATATCTATGTTCTTGATCCGATCTTGCCTAATCATATGCACATATTACGTGTTATGATCCGTCAACCCCATAGTGACAATATTTGGGATACTTCGTGGTAATGACCGTAGTTTGAGGAGTTCATGTATTCACCATGTGTTAATGCTTTGTTCAGGTGCTCTATTAAAAGGAGGCCTTAATATCCCTTAGTTTCCTTATGGACCCCGCTGCCACGGGAGGGTAGGACAAAAGATGCCATGCAAGTTCTTTTCCATAAGCACGTTTGACTATTTACGAAATACATGCCTACATTACATTGATGAATGTGGCACCCCGGCTCAGAGAACCGGATTACCAGCATTTCCAGCCCAAGGATCATGTCCTCTGGAAATACTCAACAACTTGGAACAGAACTGAACAGACTTTATTGATAGGATACGGGTACAAGCTCACATATTACAATGGTGACGAGGCCAAAGGCACCCTCGGTGCTATGACAGTATCCACATTATTTATGTCACACACAGGGCCTCGGAACACCAATAACTTCTACTGCGTAGCGGAACATAGCGCAAGTCCATCCACAGGGACGCTGCTGTGGATACGTCTTAGTTAGCATAGCTAGCACCTTCAGGACCTCCGTCCTGAGACTCTCTTGCATCTGGCATGATACGCCAGGTGAGTACTTTGAATGTACTCGCAAGCTCACGACAACCAAGAAATGCAGCAAACAATAACAAAGCACAACATATGTATCTCTATCATCATGCACTTACGGTACTGAGCATAACTTACTCTCGGGGTGGTCTCACAACCCTCGGAATACTCACCGAGTACTTCCGACATGAGACGAGTTCTTCCATCATTAAAATCATTAACTTGGTTGATCGGCTACTGAGGTCTGAACGGGTCGTCCATTTCCGTGGACACGGCTATTCGAATAGATTTGACACTCTGCAGAGGTTGCACACTTTACCCACACCATGGAGTTCCTCCCTCATCCAGCCCCTTGAAAATTGTCCCACAGGATCCTTGGAACTCGTCCCATAGGAGTGGACTAGGACATCTCCAACGAAACCTGCCTGACCCATGACTCTCCCATCGTACCTCCGGCACTTTTCCTCCCCTGGAGGTCAGCCTTGGGTGGCCCCTGTGTCCTCTTGACACCTGCCACCATCATGGCCACGACCCAAACGGGGTCAAACTGTCCCAAACGGGGACGCCGGCATAAACTCAACTGGCCCACAGGGTTATCACTGCTACCTGATCAGGGTAGCACGCCGTGCATAACCCTCCCTGTATGGAGGTACCGATGAAAGATCACGCAATCAGACCCGGTCAAGGCCGTCCCATTCCGGCAAATGTGGTTGCACGACGTTCCCGGACAGGTGGCTCAAGATCAACCACTAAGTTTCTAGCCAATGAATTCTTAAGCATCATTTGATATTATGGAATAAACTTATTCAAATAATTAACCTATTGCATATGCAAATGCAATGCTATTGAAATGCATGCACAAGCTGGGTATCATGGCTTGCCTTGCTCTGTTGGGTGGTTTGGGTACTCTTGATCTTCAAAAGCACCAAAGTCTCCTTCTAAAAATATTTTCAAACATATTTGCAAATGTCACATAATGCCATTTTATCAACCAAATATTCTGTAGAGATTGGAAAAATGTCAAACTTGCTCATAAAATAAAGGATTTTATCAGGAACACAGTGCAAAAAGAATCAGGTCCATTTGACTTTTCTATAAAAAGTTATTCCTGGTCAAAGTGCTGGTCAAATCTGTTAATAAAATCAAAAATAGAAAAACCAGAGAAGGGCCACGTCGAAGGCGTACTGGCCGGGTGCGCCTCCACTTACCGAAGCGGTAAGCCACTGACGGTGGGCCTCCTCGATTTAAAACAGAGAGAGGGGAAGCAGAAGGAGAGGGCGGCTCACCGGCGACGACCGCCGGCGATCCTGACGGCGAGGGGGCTCGGAGAGGGCAGGAATGGATCGGGCTCGGAGCGGCGGTTCGCCCTGTACCCGTAGCTCAGTCGGAGGTGGACGGACGGCGTCGTCCCCTTTGTCTCCGGCAGCTACAGCTATGGTGGTCGACGGATCCGAGCGCTCCGGCGACAATCCTCCTGGGAAAAGGCTCGGGGGGCACCTTTGGACTACACTGAACTCACCAGAAGGCTCAGGCTGGGCAATGGAGAGGAGGAGGGGGCTGGCGACGGGGATGGCTAAGCGGCGGAGCTCCGGCTGAGCTCAAGGCCAGAGGCCTCTCTGCCTTGGGGGTCTGCTCTAGGCTTGCGATTTGGGGTGGAAGGAGCGGGGTGGAGCAAGGAGGAGGAACTGGAGGGGCTATAAATAGCCGGGAGGAGGCGGGCGGCGAGCTCTCCCGAAGCGGCTTGATGCGGGCCATGGCGACGGCGAGGTACGCCCAGCTGGCTGGCCGCTTGCGGGCGAGAAGACAGCAGAGGGCAGAGGCATTGAATGCTGGAGGGGATGGCTCGGGGGAAGAAGACGACGGCGCACTCGCTGTTCCCGCACGGGTGTCACAGTGCGGCGATGGCGTGGCGGCCGCCGGCTGCCTCTCCGACGAGCCCGAGGGATCCAGAGGGGTGTCATCGGGGAACGCAGTCGGCATGCTCGGACACGGCCCTGCTGCCTGAACGCTCAGCTCCGACGAGACCCGAGCCCTGCGCAGCACAGAGCGCGGCGACAGGCATGCCAGCACCGTGCTCACCACGGTAGCTCATGTCCATAGGCCACGTTGGGCTGGCCAAGCTTGTCTAGCACGTCGACCTTCGATCCCTCAGATCACCTACAGCCTTGGTTTGGCAGGATTCAAGCAGAGATGAGAGGAACCATCAGCAACAGCTTCTGCCAGAGAACTGGAGAGAGCTCTAGAGGCTTGAAGGGCAAGAGATAGAGCCAGAGAGAGTGTCTGGAGTGATCCATGATGGAAGGACTCCAGACTGGCCAAAAATCAGACAAAGAGAAAAAGAAATGAGCATAGCTCCTTTGAAAACCACCATTTGCATACAGAATGCAAAAGAGCTTGTGGCACTCAGTTAATTGTTCTGCAGATGCTGAAACTTGGTGAAGGTGAATCATTTGGTGTATAGAAGATGCTGTAAAAATTTCAAAGTCATCCCACATTTCCATCCACCACCTCCTTCACAAGGGTCTCAGATTTGCAGAAACTAGACAGAGTGCTACTGCCCAAAATTTGCATTTGACCAAATGATGTTTTTGCATATTGGGGCTATGCAAGATGCCATAAAGGTTGGAGAATTTTCTTAGAATTTTCTGAAGCAGGAAAAATATAGTTGCTTCACAATGGACAGATTCTAGGCAGAGACAAAATAATTATTCTGGCCAAAATTTTCCATTGGGTAGCAAAATGTTTTTGGTAAAAATGAAATATTAAGAGTATAACAAAGTCAGGAAAAAGTTTGGGAATTGTTTGACCAACCAAACCATGGGTTGCTTCACAAACCCTAGTGTTGACCTTAATTCCCAAATTAATAAAAGACTTTTATAGAAAAGATAAAATATTGCAGAATTATCAAGGAGAGGTAAAGCATAGTTTGCCAATAGATCAAGGGCTTTGGAGTTGCCAGAGAAAATTTTAGCAAAACATAGGTCAACTCCATGCATAAATTTTGAGAAATCCATTAAGTTGCAAATAGGATCCAAATGGTTTTGGAAAGAAAAAGTTACAAAAATCCAGGGTGTCACAAACCTACCCCCCTTAGGATGAATCTCGTCCTCGAGATTCGGTTGCTCAGGGAACAAATGTGGGTATGCAGATCTCAAGAAGTCTTCCCTTTCCCAGGTAGCCTCTTCCTCTGAGTGATGATCCCACAGCACCTTATAGAATCTGATTACCTTACTCCTGGTGGTTCTTTCCATTTCATCCAGAATCTTAACAGGCCTTTCTTCATATGTCAGATCTTTTGCCAGTTCCAATTCACTCATATCCGCTCGTTTGATTGGGGGTGCAATGCATTTCCTTAGCTGTGATATATGAAAGACATCATGCACATTCGATAGCTCTGCGGGTAGTTCCAATTGATATGCCACTCTTCCTCTTCTGGCAATTACTAGAAATGGGCCTATATACCTTGGTGCAAGCTTTCCCCGAGTACTGAATCTCTTTATACCCTTCATCGGGGTTACTCGTAGATAGGCATGTTCCCCGGGTTCGAAAATCACTTCCCGATGTTTAGGGTCATAATAACTCTTCTGCCAAGACTTGGCTGCCCGAAGACGCTCTCGAATATCCTTTACTTGTCTCTCAGCCTCGAGCATCAAGTCTGTACCAAAGATTCGACTGTCTCCGGTCTGAGACCAATTTAGAGGAGTGCGGCACTTCCGCCCATATAGTGCCTCAAATGGTGACATCTTCAAGCTTGCTTGGTAGCTGTTGTTGTATGAGAACTCGGCATAGGGTAGACTCTCCTCCCACTTGGCTCCATGAGCAAGGACACAGGATCGAAGCATATCCTCTAGTATCTGGTTCACCCTTTCTGTTTGCCCATCGGTCTGTGGGTGATATGCCGTGTTATGCCTCAGTTCGGTTCCCAAAGCTTGATGTAGGCGCAACCAAAATGCTGATGTAAATAGGGAACCTCGGTCGGACGTGATGGACTTAGGGACTCCATGGAGGCTAACTATCCGGGACACGTAAAGTTGTGCCAACTGGCTTGCATTGAAAGTGGTCCTTACCGGAAGGAAATGAGCCACTTTCGTCAGTGTGTCCACAATAACCCAAATGGCGTTGTTGCCTTTGACTGACTTAGGTAGTCCCACAATAAAGTCCATACAGATATCGTCCCATTTCCATTGGGGTACTGGTAAAGGTTGCAGTAGCCCTGCAGGTTTCTGGTGTTCTGCCTTCACCCGGTTGCAAATGTCACAGCAGGCGACATAGTAGGCTATATCTCTTCGCAATCCTGGCCACCAAAAGGTCTCTCGCAGGTCCTGATACATTTTTGTTCCTCCAGGATGAATGGAATATGAGGACTCATGAGCTTCCTTGAGAATCTGCTGTCTCAAGTTATCCTGATTGGGTACGCATATCCGTTTCTCAAACCATACGGTGCCTTGATCATCCATATGGAAAGACTTAGCCTTCCCTTTCGGGATCAATTCTTTAATCTTCTTGATTTCCTGGTCTGGCTCCTGGGCCTTCTTAATTTCTTCCATAAGGGTGGGGGTAATTTCCAATGTGTCCGAGGTAGTTGGTCCGCATAGCACCATGTTGAGTTCGGCGAACTCTTCATGCAGTCTTGGATGCAGACCTACCATAAGTGCATTCACAGTGCCCTGTTTCCGACTGAGAGCATCTGCAACCACATTGGCTTTTCCTGGATGATAGTTTACCCCAACGTCATAGTCCTTGACTAGCTCAAGCCATCTTCGTTGCCTGAGATTCAATTCAGGTTGTGTGAAGATATACTTGAGACTCTTATGGTCCGTGTATATCTCACAGCGCTGACCAATGAGGTAATGCCTCCAAATCTTCAGAGCATGGACCACGGCTGCTAGCTCCAAATCATGGGTGGGGTAGTTCTCTTCATGAGGTCGTAGCTGTCTGGACGCATAGGCTACAACCTTCCCTTCTTGCATTAAAACGCAGCCAATACCTCGTCTGGAAGCATCACAGTATATGTCAAAGCTTTTATGTATGTCTGGAAGGACTAAAACTGGGGCTGAAGTGAGTCTAGTTTTCAGTTCCTGAAAACTGCTGTCACATTCCGGTGTCCAGACAAACCGTTGATTCTTCTTGAGCAGCTCTGTCAGGGGCTTGGCTATCTTAGAGAAGCCCTCTATGAAACGTCGGTAGTAGCCGGCCAATCCCAAGAAACTACGGACCTCGGTTACCGAGACTGGTGTCTTCCAATCCAATACCGCAGTCACCTTGCTGGGGTCAACGGCTATACCTTGATCTGACAAAATGTGCCCTAAGAATCCTACCTCTTTTAGCCAGAATTCACACTTGCTGAATTTGGCATATAGGCGGTGCTCCCTTAGTCTTTCCAGAACGGTACGAAGGTGCTGCTTATGCTCCTCTTCGTTCTTGGAGTATATTAGGATATCATCGATGAACACTACCACGAATTTATCCAGGAAGTCCATAAAGACTTTGTTCATCATGCTCATGAAGTAGGCTGGAGCATTCGTCAATCCAAATGACATGACTGTAAACTCGTACAGTCCATAACGAGTAGTGAATGCTGTCTTGGGGATATCCTCCTTTCGAATCTTTAATTGATGGTATCCAGTTCGGAGGTCAATCTTAGAGAATACCCGAGCTCCATTCAGCTGGTCAAACAAATCATCTATGCGAGGGAGCGGGTACTTATTCTTAATGGTGACCTCATTTAGCTGTCGATAGTCTACGCACATGCGTAAGCTTCCATCCTTCTTTTTGACAAAGAGCACTGGTGATCCCCAAGGTGAGACGCTTGGTCAAATATACCCCTTCTGCAGCAGTTCATCCAGTTGCTTCTTTAGCTCAGCTAACTCCGGTCCTGGCATGCGGTAGTATTTCTTATAAATAGGAGCGGTGCCGGGAACTACTTCAATTGTAAACTCCAACTCCCGGTCAGGTGGCATTCCTGGTAATTCCTCAGGAAACACATCGGGAAATTCACAAACTACCGGAATTAAGTTCATATCCGAGGCGGTAGCTTGATATGCCATTCCCTTCTTTGATTTCATAGAGCTGGCAAGGAATTGCACCACTTGCCCCATTGGGTTGGTCAATGTCACTGTTCTGCTGGCACAATTTATGCATACTTGGTGCGGTGCCAACCAGTCCATTCCCAATATCACATCAAGCCCCGAGGGTTCAATGGCAATGAGTGCAGCTGGGAACTTAACTCCATGAATCATAATTTCCAGATCTTTATAGATCAGGTTGGTTTTGAGCAGGGAGCCGGGGGATTGTACCACCATGGTTTTGTCCAGAAGCGATGAAGAAAATTTGTGCGAGGTGGCAAAACTCCTTGAAATAAACGAGTGGGAAGCCCCGGAATCAAATAGAATAAATGCAGGTATGTTGTTAACAGGGAACATACCGAATACCACTTCTGGGGTTTCGCAGGCTTCTTCGGCAGAAATGTGATGGACACGTCCATGGCAGACGTTATTGCTGGGGCGACGTCCAATGTTGTTAACTTGAGGCTTGTTGTCGGCGGATGACTTCCCCATATTGGTGGGACACTGTTTAGCGTAGTGCCCACTCTGGCCGCATGCGAAGCAAGTATTGTTGCGGCGGCAATCTTCCATCACGGGTTGTTTGCCAAAGGTTTTGGTCTGATCCACTATCTTGTTATTGTTGCCACCATTGCTCCAGGTAGGCTTATATACTGAAGTGCCTGGCTGCCAAGTACGTGGCTTCTGCGCAGCCGGCTCCCGGTTGTCCTTCTTAGGTTCAAACTTCCTCTTAAGGTTGTCCGCTCCAGACTTATGCTCCCTTTCGGCTATAAAAGCCTTGTCTACCAGTGTCTGAAAGTTGGGAAAGTCTAGCATGCATAGCTGACAACGGAGAGAGTGGTTCAGTCCTCCCAAGAACCGGTCTATCTTTCTCTCCTCGGTGGCCACATCATAAGTAGAGTACCGTGACAGGTTGTTGAACTTGTTAAGGTACTCAGCTACTGACATACCTCCTTGGGTCAGTGCCAGGAACTCCCTTTGCTTCACCTTTATTATGCCGGTGGGAATATGATATTTGCGGAACAATTCCTTAAATTTTTCCCAAGTAATCTCTTCCTCAGAAGACCATGTTGCCTTGACATTATCCCACCATATGGCTGTTGGCCCTTCCAGGTAATGAGTGGCAAATGGAACCTTATCCGAATCCTCACAGCGAGCTATTTCCAACTTCTTTTCTATGGTTCTCAACCAGTCATCTGCTTCCATCGGATCCACGGCTTGACCAAAGTTGGGTGGCTTTGTGCGCTGGAAATCAGACAGCTTGGAGTGGGATCCATTGTGATTGTTGTTCTGACCTACCATTGTTTGCACACTCTTCAACAGTTCCATAAGGTCCTGATTTCTCTTTTCCTCAAACATTCGCATGATCTGATCAGTAGTAGGTGCTTGGGGTGGTGGAGGTGGTAAATCTTCTGGTGCTTGACCTGCTTGTCTGGCGGATCGACGGACAGGGGTTCCATCACCGCCATGGCTACCACTTCTCCTCATCCTAAATTTGTTCCCCATTGCAAAATACCGAATCGATGAGCAACATCCAGAGGGAAAGCATGTTTAAATGGCCCCAAAAGGGATTAGAAAAAAAAACGATGAAAGCAAACCACATAATTATACAAGATAACCCAACATCATACATGGCAAGCTAGTAGAGGAAATGTCATGGCTAAACTGCTCATGCGGCAGTTGACATATGCAAAGGATGCATGCTCAACAACTCTAGCCTCCACTCTAGTGGCGCTGGTGGCATGAGCACTACCAAACCACCGACTCCTCGTCGTCTGATCCTGAATCCGAGTCGGAACTGATGATCTGAATCTCATCCTCCGGATCAAAGGAAACACGACGACGCTGCTGGGACGGCTCTCCCTCTGGAGTAGAAGGAGCACGACGCCTCAGCATCAGAGCTGCTGGGGTGGCAAGAAGCGAGGCCCACTCAGCAGGGGTCTCACGACGGCTACCAGACGGAACACCAGGTGGCACGGCAGAGGTGGGAAAAGCCTCAAATCTGGGTGGAGGTGGAACTGGGGGTGGATGCATGGGTGGATGGGTAGTCTGAGGTGGAGATGGCACTGGAGTTATGGCTGCAAGCGCCGCTACCACACGAGACAACTCCTCCGCCAGGGATGTAATCGTACGATAGCTGGCGTTCAGGTAACGGGACAGCACAGCCGTCCCACGGTCACATGCCGGGTCCACAGGAGTGAAAATGACTCGCCCTGTCGTAGGCGACAGGGTGGGATAATAGAGGTAACCTGGATGAGTCTGCATCTCAACCTCGTGAAAGCGCAAGTCAGTGAGAGCCTCCATTGCGGCAAACTCAATCGCCAAGTCCGGAGTGGAAGCCGTCCCGCCCTTGGTAGAACGAGAGTAGCAGCCCAACTCCGAGCTCGCGATCATGAAAGCCTCTGCATGGTACTCGTATACTGACTCCGCAAGCTGCTCCCGGAACACCTGGTACACTGGGTCTTCACCATGAGGATACAGTCGCAGCCA
This sequence comes from Elymus sibiricus, assembly GCA_039707655.1. Lineage (NCBI taxonomy): Eukaryota > Viridiplantae > Streptophyta > Magnoliopsida > Poales > Poaceae > Elymus > Elymus sibiricus. Next base: position 63,338,689 of record CM077665.1, read on the forward strand.
GACATTCCGGAGCAGTCCTGGAAAGGTGGAGGGTGCAGGCTCATACGGGTAATGGAATGGAACTGGTGCCATCTACACTCACAAGACCACCATTAGCAAAATAATGAACTATGATGCATGCCATGCAGCAATCAGATGCAACACTCAAATGCAGCAATCAGATGCAACTCGGGATCCTATACTAATCGCGGTGCTAGCGCTGGCTAACTAAGGTATCCTATAGTCAGCCTGGCTCTGATACCAAGCGTTGTGGCACCCCGGCTCAGAGAACCGGATTACCAGCATTTCCAGCCCAAGGATCATGTCCTCTGGAAATACTCAACAACTTGGAACAGAACTGAACGGACTTTATTGATAGGATACGGGTACAAGCTCACATATTACAATGGTGACGAGGCCAAAGGCACCCTCGGTGCTATGACAGTATCCACATTATTTATGTCACACACAGGGCCTCGGAACACCAATAACTTCTACTGCGTAGCGGAACATAGCGCAAGTCCATCCACAGGGACGCTACTGTGGATACGTCTTAGTTAGCATAGCCAGCACCTTCAGGACCTCCGTCCTGAGATTCTCCTGCATCTGGCATGATACGCCAGGTGAGTACTTTGAATGTACTCGCAAGCTCACGACAACCAAGAAATGCAGCAAACAATAACAAAGCACAACATATGTATCTCTATCATCATGCACTTACGGTACTGAGCATAACTTACTCTCGGGGTGGTCTCACAACCCTCGGAATACTCACCGAGTACTTCCGACATGAGACGAGTTCTTCCATCATTAAAATCATTAACTTGGTTGATCGACTACTGAGGTCTGAACGGGTCGTCCATTTCCGTGGACACGGCTATTCGAATAGATTTGACACTCTGCAGAGGTTGCACACTTTACCCACAGCATGGAGTTCCTCCCTCATCCAGCCCCTTGGAACTTGTCCCACAGGATCCTTGGAACTCGTCCCATAGGAGTGGACTAGGACATCTCCAACGAAACCTGCCGGACCCATGACTCTCCCATCGTACCTCCGGCACTTTTCCTCCCCTGGAGGTCAGCCTTGGGTGGCCCCTGTGTCCTCTTGACACCTGCCACCGTCGTGGCCACGACCCAAACGGGGTCAAACTGTCCCAAACGGGGACGCCGGCATAAACTCAACTGGCCCACAGGATTATCACCGCTACCTGATTAGGGTAGCACGCCGTGCATAACCCTCCCTGTATGGAGGTACCGATGAAAGATCACGCAATCAGACCCGGTCAAGGCTGTCCCATTCCGGCAAATGTGGTTGCACGATGTTCCCGGACAGGTGGCTCAAGATCAACCACTAAGTTTCTAGCCAATGAATTCTTAAGCATCATTTGATATTATGGAATAAACTTATTCAAATAATTAACCTATTGCATATGCAAATGCAATGCTATTGAAATGCATGCACAAGATGGGTATCATGGCTTGCCTTGCTCTGTTGGGTGGTTTGGGTACTCTTGATCTTCAAAAGCACCAAAGTCTCCTTCTGAAAATATTTTCAAACATATTTGCAAATGTCACATAATGCCATTTTATCAACCAAATATTCTGTAGAGATTGGAAAAATGTCAAACTTGCTCATAAAATAAAGGATTTTATCAGGAACACAGTGCAAAAAGAATCAGGTCCATTTGACTTTTCTATAAAAAGTTATTCCTGGTCAAAGTGCTGGTCAAATCTGTTAATAAAATCAAAAATAGAAAAACCAGAGAAGGGCCACGTCGAAGGCGTACTGGCCGGGTGCGCCTCCACTTACCGAAGCGGTAAGCCACTGACGGTGGGCCTCCTCGATTTAAAACAGAGAGAGGGGGGAAGCAGAAGGAGAGGGCGGCTCACCGGCGACGACCGCCGGCGATCCTGACGGCGAGGGGGCTCGGAGAGGGCAGGAATGGATCGGGCTCGGAGCGGCGGTTCGCCCTGTACCCGTAGCTCAGTCAGAGGTGGACGGACGGCGTCGTCCCCTTTGTCTCCGGCGGCTACAGCTACGGTGGTCGACGGATCCGAGCGCTCCGGTGACAATCCTCCTGGGAAAAGGCTCGGGGGGCACCTCTGGACTACACTGAACTCACCAGAAGGCTCAGGCTGGGCAATGGAGAGGAGGAGGGGGCTGGCGACGGGGATGGCTAAGCGGCAGAGCTCCGGCTGAGCTCAAGGCCAGAGGCCTCTCTGCCTTGGGGGTCTGCTCTAGGCTTGCGATTTGGGGTGGAAGGAGCGGGGTGGAGCAAGGAGGAGGAACTGGAGGGGCTATAAATAGCCGGGAGGAGGCGGGCGGCGAGCTCTCCCGAAGCGGCTCGATGCGGGCCATGGCGACGGCGAGGTACGCCCAGCTGGCTGGCCACTTGCGGGCGAGAAGACAGGAGAGGGCAGAGGCATTGAATGCTGGAGGGGATGGCTCGGGGGAAGAAGACGATGGCGCACTCGCTGTTCCCGCACGGGTGTCACAGTGCGGCGATGGCGTGGCGGCCGCCGGCTGCCTCTCCGACGAGCCCGAGGGATCCAGAGGGCTTAGGTGTCACCGGGGAACGCAGTCGGCATGCTCGGACACGGCCCTGCTGCCTGAACGCTCAGCTCCGACGAGACCCGAGCCCTGCGCAGCACAGAGCGCGGCGACAGGCATGCCAGCACCGTGCTCACCACGGTAGCTCATGTCCACGGGCCACGTTGGGCTGGCCAAGCTTGTCTAGCACGTCGACCTTCGATCCCTCAGATCACCTACAGCCTTGGTTTGGCAGGATTCAAGCAGAGATGAGAGGAACCATCAGCAACAGCTTCTGCCAGAGAACTGGAGAGAGCTCTAGAGGCTTGGAGGGCAAGAGATAGAGCCAGAGAGAGTGTCTGGAGTGATCCATGATGGAAGGACTCCAGACTGGCCAAAAATCAGACAGAGAGAAAAAGAAATGAGCATAGCTCCTTTGAAAACCACCATTTGCATACAGAATGCAAAAGAGCTTGTGGCACTCAGTTAATTGTTCTGCAGATGTTGAAACTTGGTGAAGGTGAATCATTTGGTGTATAGAAGATGCTGTAAAAATTTCAAAGTCATCCCACATCTCCATCCACCACCTCCTTCACAAGGGTCTCAGATTTGCAGAAACTAGACAGAGTGCTACTGCCCAAAATTTGCATTTGACCAAATGATGTTTTTGCATATTGGGGCTATGCAAGATGCCATAAAGGTTGGAGAATTTTCTTAGAATTTTCTGAAGCAGGAAAAATATAGTTGCTTCACAATGGACAGATTCTGGGCAGAGACAAAATAATTATTCTGGCCAAAATTTTCCATTGGGTAGCAAAATGTTTTTGGTAAAAATGAAATATTAAGAGTATAACAAAGTCAGGAAAAAGTTTGGGAATTGTTTGACCAACCAAACCATGGGTTGCTTCACAAACCCTAGTGTTGACCTTAATTCCCAAATTAATAAAAGACTTTTATAGAAAAGATAAAATATTGCAGAATTATCAAGGAGAGGTAAAGCATAGTTTGCCAATAGATCAAGGGCTTTGGAGTTGCCAGAGAAAATTTTAGCAAAACATAGGTCAACTCCATGCATAAATTTTGAGAAATCCATTAAGTTGCAAATAGGATCCAAATGGTTTTGGAAAGAAAAAGTTGCAAAAATCCAGGGTGTTACAATGAACTAGAGCTAGTTCTGTATCGCCCTAGGTTATGACTATTACATGACAAATATCATCCAACGAGTTACCGATCCAGTGCCTACGAGCTTACCACTTATTGTTCTTGCTAAGTTACTATTGATGTTGCTGCTGTTCCAACTGCTACAAAACAATTGCTACTACTGTTACCGCTACTGTTACAGTCACTACTGCTATCAAACTATCATATTACTGTGCTACTGATCACTCTGCTGCAGATATTTAATCTCCAGGTGTGGTTGAATTGACAACTCAACTGCTAATACTCTCATGTATTCTTTGGCTCACCTTGTGTCGAATCTATAAATTTGGGTTGAATACTCTACCCTCAAAAACTGTTGCGATCCCCTATACTTGTGGGTTATCAGTGAACTACTCACACATCATGGTGAGGGCAGCAAGGCTGATGAAGAGGCCCTCCGTGACCGATCTTCCCTCCGGCAGGGTGCCGGAACGGAGGAGTAGATGGCCTCCCTTCGGAACAGAGGCTTGCGGTGGCGGATAAAGTGTTTCGGGAGCGCTTCTTATGTTTTTAGGGTAGATGTGATTTTATAGGCCAGAGAACAACGTCGGGGGACGCTCCAGGGGGCCACCACATATCTGGATATGTGGTGGGCCCCTGGTGCATCGCGGATACGTCTCCAACGTATCTATAATTTTTGCTTGTTCCATGTTGTTACATTATCATTCTTGGATGTTTTACAATCATTGTATAGAAACTTTATATCGTTTTTTGGGACTAACCTATTGACATAGTGCCAAAGTGCCAGTTGTTGTTTTTGCTTGTTTTTTACTTCGCAGAATATCAGTACCAAACAGAGTCCAATCACGACGAAACTTTTTGGAGATTTTTTTGGACCAGAAGACAACCAGTGGGCCAAAGAAGTGCCAGAAAGGTGGGCTGTGGAGAGCACAACCCACCAGGGCACGCCAAGGGGCCCCCGGCGCGCCCTGATGGGTTGTGCCCTCCACAGGGCCCCTCTCCACCGCCTCTGATGCCTATAAATACCCAAATATTCAGAAAACCCTAAACGGAGGCGACGAAAAACACATCCAGCCGCCGCAAGTTCCAGAGCCTCGAGATCCAATCTAACACCATGACGGAGGGGTTCATCATCCTCATTGGTGCCTCTCCGATGATGCGTGAGTAGTCCACCATAGACCTACGGGTCCGTAGGTAGTAGCTAGATGGCTTCCTCTCTCTCTCTTTTGATTCTCAATACAATGGTCTCTTGGAGATCTATTTGAGGTAAACTTTTGCGGTGTGTTTGTTGGGATCCGATGAATTTTGAGTTCATGATCAGTTTCTATCCATGAGTATTATTTGAGTCTTCTTTGATCTCTTATATGCATGATTGCTTATAGCCTCGTGTTTCTTCTTTGAATCTTTAGTTTAGTTAGGCCAACTAGATCGATTTTTCTGGCCATGGGAAGAGGTGCTTTGTGATGGGCTCGATCTTGCGGTGTCCTTTCCCAGTGACAGAAGGGGCAGCAAGATACGCATGTATCGTTGCCATTAAGGATAACAAGATGGGGTCTATTCCTACATGAATAGATCTTGTCTACATCATGTCATCGTTCTTATTGCATTACTCCGTTTTTCCATGAACTTAATACACTAGATGCATGCTGGATAGTGGTCGATGTGTGGAGTAATAGTGGTAGATGCAGGCAGGAGTCGGTCTACTTATCTTGGATGTGATGCCTATATAATGATCATCGCCTTGGATATCGTCATGATTATTTGATCTTCTATCAATTGCCCAATAGTAATTTGTTCACCCACCGTGTGCTATACTCACGAGAGAAGCCACTAGTGAAACCTATGGCCCCCGGGTCTACTTTTCCAACATATTGCTTTCCAATCTATCTTTTTGCCTCTTTTGTTTTCAGATCTACTATTCCAAAAACCCAAAAATATATTGCTGCGCTTTTTATTTGCTCTTTTTATTTTGTGTTCTTGAGAGATCTATCTCTCCAATCTATCATTACCTAATCTATCTTTTTACCCTAGAGAGATTGACAACCTCTCTTTCGCGTCGGGTTGCAAGTATTTGTTCTTTGTGTGCAGGTGATGTTTATTAGGTGGTGGTGATCCTCCTACTAGTTCGATACCTTGGTTTCATAACTGAGGGAAATACTTACCGTCGCTGTGCTACATCATCCTTTCCTCTTTGGGGAAATACCGACGCAGTCCCAAGCCACGTCAAAGGAATTTCTGGCACCGTTGTCAGGGAGGAAGCGGTCTCTTCTACATGCCAATCTCTTGCGCCGAGGAGACACCATCATCATCTACCAGGTTCCTAATCACAAATCTCATCTCCTTGCAATTACATTAGTTGCCATTTGCCTCTCGTTTTCCTCTCCCCCACTTCACCAATTTGCCGTTTTATTCGTCCTCTTTTTCGTTTGCCTTTTTCTCGTCAGATCTCTTGTTTGCCAATCTTGTTGCTATGGCTGGCGTTACTACTCCCACTTTGTCACCAGATTTTGAAGTTCTATACTTCAAACAAAAACAAGGGGAAAATTTGAAAGATGCCTAGTATAGGCTAATGGAATCCTATCATATTTCCAATCAAAAAGGAGACGCAAAAAATTTTCTTAGAAATTTTTACGTTGGATTAGCTTTGCATCATAGAGAACTCTTGGATTTTGCCGCTAAAGGGAATTGTATTCAGCTTGATGCAAACACCGCTTATGAAGTTTTGGAAGGGACATTGGGGGTTCCTCCATGAAAAAAGGGACTTTCTTTTACACAAGAGGGGGTTCAAATTCTCGACAAATTGGGTGACTTACATAAGCACTTGGTCGAGTTTCAAAAATATAATGAACCTCTAAAACATATTAGTGGGAACCTCAACCGCTTGAATACTTTGATTACTCTTTGCAACAAGCGTTTGGATATTTTGGATCTCAAGATGGTTTCTTCTCACGAAAATTTGGGGAAGCGTAAAGAGCCCCCTGGATTCGAGAAAGCCCTCACAAAAGTAGCAAAAACCAAAGATGACAATACTTGAAACTATGCGTTATGCCTAGCTAGGGGCGTAAAACGATAGCGCTTGTTGGGAGGCAACCCAATGAATAAATTTATTTTTGTCTTTTCCTTTCTGTTTTTGAGTGCTGACACAATTATGCCTCTGTTATGATTGTGTTTTCATGCTTTATTTAGTGTTTGTGCCAAGTAGAGCCTTTAGGATGATTCATACGATGAGTAGAAGCGATGCTGAATCTGAAACAGAAACATTACGTCCAGTATTCTAATTTTAGTTTTTTTACTGGAACGTGATACTGAGCTGAAATTTTAACACAGTGTTGCTATACAAATTCTTACGTTGTTCTAATTTTCAGAATTTTTAGAGTTACAGAAGTATGGTTAGAGTACAGATTACTACAGACTGTTCTGTTTAAGACAGATTCTATTTTAGTTGCATTGTGTGCTTGTTTTGATGAATCTATGGGTTGTATTGAAGGATATGAGCCATGGTAAAGTTAAAATACAGTAGGTATAATGCAATAATAAAATATGAATGGGTTTGCAACAGCGCCTAAAGTAGTGATTTGCTTTATTATACTAACGGATCTCACGAAGATTTTGTTGAGTTTTGTGTGATTGAAGTTTTCAAGTTTTGGGTGAGATCACGATGGATGAAGGAATAAGGAGTGAAAAGAGCCTAAGCTTGGGGATGCTACAGCACCCCCAAGATATATCCAAAGAGAAACAAGGAACTAAGCTTGGGGATGCCACCGAGTGGCATCCCCTCTTTCTTCTAACAACCATCGGTATTTTACTTGGAACTATATTTTTATTCTTCACATATCATGAGTTTTGCTTGGAGCGTCTTGTATCATTTGAGTCTTTGCTTGCTTTGCTTGGTAGTTTGTCACTTGTATCCTTTCTGGACACACCTATTTGTGAGAGCCAAAATTATGCTATGATTTGTTAGAATTGCTCTATATGCTTCACTTAAACTTTTTGAGCTATAGAATTGCTCTAGTGCTTCACTTATATCTTTTTGAGCACGGTGTGCTTGGAAATTTTTGTAGAAATACTCTCATGCTTCACTTAGGTTAATTTGAGAGTTAGTAAATTTTGAATAAATCCTCTCATGCTTCACTTATAGATTTTTGAGAGATGAAAACTCTATGCTCATGTACTTCACTTAAATATGTTTGAGCTAGTCAAAAAGCAATGGCAATATATGAAACTAGTCCCAAAGTGATAGATATCCAAGGAGGATATAATAAAAACTTTCATGAAGATCATTGGAAAAATTAAACTTGATTCCTTGTAATAGTTTTGAGACATGATGATAGTAATATGTGAGTCATGTTAGTGAGTAATTATGCTTTAGTAAGAATATTGGTGTTAAGGTTTGTGATTCCCTATGCAAGTCCAAAAGTCAATATTTATGCAATGAAATTACATCATACTTATGGTGCATTATTCGGTGTTAGTTATGCTCAATGCTTGCTTATGTGAATTTTAATTTCTGGGTTGGTTGCTTCTCAATCTATTTGCTAGCCTCCATTTGTACTAAGTAGAAATACTACTTGTGCATCCAAAATCATTAAACCAAGTTTTGCCTTATGAGTCCACCATACCTACCTATATGCGGTATTTCCATGCCGTTCCAAGCAAATTTGTATGTGCCATCTCTAATTTTCAAAATAAATTTCTCTTTTATGTGCTCGTACTGCTCATGAAACGGTAAGGAGTGTCCAATATTTTTCCATGCTAGATGTGTTATTATCAAGATGAGTGTTTATTCACTTGTCATTGCGCAAGAGTGCGGCGGTAATAGGGATGCACATTCCCGAAATGAAAACTAAAAAATATTTACTTTATGTTGTCAAATAATAAATTCCTTGGAAAGTGTTGGTATGGAAGGCAACCGTGGATACGGCCAGCCATGGAAAGTGAAAGAATGGTGGAAAAAGGAATAAACTTTATTTTCTGTTTGGGAACCGCCTATGATATATCTAGCATGAAAAGTATTGTGAACTACTTTGTCATTTTTGTTGACAGGAAAGGAATGCCACCCAAAATATTTTTTCATCAATTTAAAACTTTGAGCTCTGGCACTTCTACAAATCCCTACTTCCCTCTGCGAAGATCCTATCTATTTACTTTATGCAATTTTTATTTTTACTTTGAGTCTCCATCTTCTCTTATAAAGCACCAACTAGGGGGCACTATGATCGTACTTGAGCATTGGGTATATCTAATATTTGAGTGTGTCTCATGAATGGATCAATGATTGAGCATGATGGGCTAGGGATAACTTTCTTTAGTGTTGATATTTTGAAGGACATGGTTGCTTGTTGGCATGCTTGAGTATTGACGTTTTTATGTTAAAACTAGACTATTGCTTTGAATCATCTAAAAGTCCAAATGTCCATGGTACAAAAGAAAAGAATATGAGATGAACATGTTACGCAACATTCGACATCAAAAAATTCTGTTTTTATCATTTACCTACTCGACAACGAGTAGGAATTAAGCTTGGGGATGCTGATATGTCTCCAATGTATCTATAATTTTTGCTTGTTCCATGCTGTTATATTATCGTTCTTGGATGTTTTACAATCATTTTGTAGCAACTTTATATCATTTTTTGGGACTAACCTATTGACATAGTGCCAAAGTGCCAGTTGTTGTTTTTGCTTGTTTTTTACTTCGCAGAATATCAGTACCAAACGGAGTCCAATCAGGACAAAACTTTTTGGAGATTTTTTTGGACCAGAAGACACCCAGTGGGCCAAAGAAGTGCCAGAGTGGTGGGCTGTGGAGAGCACAACCTACCAGGGCGTGCCAGAGGGGCCTCGGCTCGCCCTGATGGGTTGTGCCCTCCACGGGTCCCCTCTCCACCGCTTGTGATGCCTATAAAGACCCAAATATTCAGAAAACCCTAGGGGAGTCGACGAAAAACGCATCCAACTGCCGCAAGTTCCAGAGCCTCGAGATCCAATCTAACACCATAACGGAGGGGTTCATCATCCTCATTGGTGCCTCTCCGATGATGCGTGAGTAGTCCACCATAGACCTACGGGTCCGTAGGTAGTAGCTAGATGGCTTCCTCTCTCTCTCTCTCTCTTGATTCTCAATACAATGGTCTCTTGGAGATCTATTTGATGTAAACTTTTGCGGTGTGTTTGTTGGGATCCAATGAATTTTGAGTTCATGATCAGTTTCTATCCATGAATATTATTTGAGTCTTCTTTGATCTCTTATATGCATGATTGCTTATAGCCTCGTATTTCTTCTTTGAATCTTTGGTTTAGTTAGGCCAACTCGATCGATTTTTCTTGCCATGGGAAGAGGTGCTTTGTGATGGGTTCGATCTTGCGGTGTCCTTTCCGAGTGACAGAAGGGGCAGCAAGGCACGCATGTATCGTTGCCATTAAGGATAACAAGATGGGGTATATTCCTACATGAATAGATCTTGTCTACATCATGTCATCGTTCTTATTGCATTACTCCGTTTTTTCATGAACTTAATACACTAGATGCGCTGGATAGCGGCCGATGTGTGGAGTAATAGTGGAAGATGTAGGCAGGAGTCGGTCTACTTATCTTGGACGTGATGCCTATATAATGATCATCGCCTTGGATATCGTCATGATGATTTGATCTTCTATCAATTGCCCAACAGTAATTTGTTCACCCACCATGTGCTATACTCATGAGAGAAGCCACTAGTGAAACCTACGGCCCCCGGGTCTACTTTTCCAACATATTGCTTTCCGATCTATCTTTTTGCCTCTTTTGTTTTCAGATCTACTATTTCAAAAACCCAAAAATATATTGCTGCACTTTTTATTTTGTGTTCTTGAGAGATCTATCTCTCCAATCTATCATTACCTAATCTATCTTTTTACTTAGAGAGATTGACCACCTCTCTTTCGCATCAGGTTGTAAGTATTTGTTCTTTGTGTGCAGGTGCTGCTTATTAGGTGGTGGTGATCCTCCTACTGGTTTCATACCTTGGTTTCGTAACTGAGGGAAATACTTACCATCGCTGTGCTGCATCATCCCTTCCTCTTGGGGGAAATACCAACGCAGTCTCAAGCCACGTCAATCGCCTGGCCCTCCTCCGAAGCTTCTAGGTCTTGTATTGGTCCAAAAAAAATCACCAAAAAGTTTCGTGGCAATTGGACTCCGTTTTGTATTGTAACTCTGAAAAGGCAAACACACACAGAAAACAGGAACTGGCACTGGGCACTGGGTCAATAGGTTAGTGCTAAAAAAGATTACAAATTGGTAAATAAATACCCAAAAAGTATCCTAGAATGATAATATATCAGCATGGAACAATCAAAAATTATAGATACGTTGGAGACATATCAGTGTGTAACTGTTACATCATTGATGTCATCCAAATCATTATCCATCACTGATCCATGTGCCTACGCTTTACATATACTGTATCTTGCTAAATAACTATTGCTACTGCTACTGTCACAACTACTACAAAATTGTTGCTGTCACTACCCCGATGGTGAAAGCCGATGGAGGGATCCTGCATCCCGTGCAGACTCCGATGCAGAACCTACATACCAAGCGGGAGCACAGGTCCACGTGCCGGAGTACGACCTCCAACCGCAGGCCACTCAAGACCTGGGGGAAACGCAGTCCGAGCCGGATAAAGGATGTGCTCCTGATGTATCCTCGCACGAACTGCAGGCATCAAATGCTCCATAGCCTGATACAGACGAGCTCGAGTGGCGTGCAGCTCGACATTAAGAGCCCTGACAGTGCGATCCAGTGCCTGAGTGTACTGCATCAGAACCCGTGGGTCGTAGCGATGACTCACATAGGGGGCGCAAACAGCAGTGTAGGACCGATCTATACGCTGCGGAGCGAAAGGAACCAAGACCTCAGCGTTGGCTGGCGTATCAACTCCAACAGGGGTATATGGAATGTACCGATATACCGAATCATCTAAGCTGGGGTTCGCTGCACGGAGACGAACAATAGCAGTATAGGCAGCATCCTGTACTGCCATCTCGATAGTCACTCCAATGCCACGGAAGGTGTGCAGCCCATCTCTGGTACGATCATGCTTATCCCAGATAACCATCTCAGCCTCATACTGCTCCTGGTTGAACTCGTGGTAATCCTCGTAAACAGTGTACTCGGGGTACCAACGATAACCCAGTGTCTTCAAGAGGCCGTTCAGAATGGCCAGGAACCTAGTCGTATCGTGCACATAGGTCAGACGGACGATCTACCTAGCGGGACGCATCTGTAACAAGAAGAATAAGGATGTCAAATGACAGTGCGTGTATCATACTTCAAGAGCAAACAACTGTCAACAAAACAATTCTCCGTTGGATGTGATCACGAGAACCTAATGTTAGATTTAGTAAAATCTTTAATCCGAAGAGGAGAGAGATCAGAATCCCAGAGTATAGACGAGGAATAAAAGATCCTAATACCACCCGATGGCGACGTGGGCCCGTAAGCCACACAGCCAAGTTAGTAAAACAGTTTTCTTTGTCTAGACTCAACTTCGGCCAAGGAGTTGGAAAGGGGGCTACCTACAGGCAGTCGGCTCTGATACCAACTTGTGACGCCCCCATTCTTGTCCGTACGCTAATCAATCACGCAAGGCGTACGGCCAAGATTAGGGACTCACTGATTAGTACCACAACACGACAAAAGACACAAATAAAGAGTCATACAGCTTAATATTACAAGCCAGGGGCCTCGAGGGCTCGAATATAAAGCTCGACAAAGCACAAGTCAGCGAAAACAACAATATCTGAGTACAGACATAAGTTAGACAAGTTTTGCCTTAAGAAGGCTAGCACAAACATAGATAGCGGATCGAAAGAGGCGAGGCCTCCTGCCTGGGAACCTCCTAACTACTCCTGAGCGTCGGCAGTCTCCACGTAGTAGAATGCTCCATCAGCGGTGTAGCAGCCGTCTCCAGCGAACTCCATCTCCTGGGCTCTAGTGTCTGAACGCAGCAACGTATCGAAGGGGGAAAAGGGGAGGCAAAGCAGCGTGAGTACTCATCCAAAGTACTCTCAAGACTTATATCAGAACTAAGCTAGATATGCATCATTCTCAATGAAAGGGGTATCTCTGGACTGACTGCAGAAAACAAGAATAGGGAGAAGACCTAGTCCTATCGAAGACTAGCATCTTCAGCATCTTGCAGCATGAGAAGAGAGTAGACCTGCATCTCATATATATAGTCATATTGTTGAGCAATTTTAATTAAGTAACACGCCCAGAGATCCTTCCTCGACTCCCTGCGAGGAAGCAATCCCGGAGCCACAATTCATGTTAAATTAAATTATGATTAAAGTTGTATAAGGTCATGGCACCTTTCCAAGTCGTCCTGTTACCGTGGATATGGCTATTCGAATAGATATTTCATCCCTGCAGGGGTGCACCACATATTCCCCAACGCGCCTGAGTCACCTCCGGCCGGACACACTTTCCTGGGTAATGCCCGGCCTCGGGATATCAGCACGTCGTCGCCCCACCTAGACTCATCGCAGAGGCCAGCCCGCTGGTCTAAATCCTATGCGCTCAGGGGTCATGGGCCCAATCACCCTTTGCACACCTGCACGGTGCGTACGCGGCCGGAAACAGACCTAGTACACTCCAGTCCAAGAGCTGTACGTTCCAGTCCAACCCGTCACGCGCCGCTCCATTGCTGACGTCCGAAAAGCTTCGGCTGATACAACGACGTTCAGTGCCCATAACTACCCCACGCGAAGGTTAGTGCGTATTAAGGCCAATGACCTAACTCAGATTCAGCACCCAACCCATTAGCAATTTAATAGGTGCGGGGCAAGCTCGAACATATTGCAGTTCGTCGCCCCGCCAAGAACACTCGAGTGCCTTCCGGCGCACCCCACCAAGTCTCCGGATGCCTTGCGGCGCATCCCACCAATATCTCCCGTGGATACCCTTGGGGCCGACCCGTCTTTAACATGTATCGGTAACCCGGTCATAGTAACTGTGTGGCTATACGCCAAGTGGAGATCCGAGGAATCACCCTCGATGGATCCCACTCGAGGTAAGAGTAAGACAAGAGTCGTTACCGGTAAATGGCAGGGAGGAATCACCCTCGATACCCATTACCGATAACTATGCTACAGAATTAACATCGGGAGTGCTAAGTGAGGTATCACCCTTGACACTCGATGGTATCTCTGCAGTGCCCTACTTGAGGGGTGTGTAGTGATGTGTCTGTAACGGCTTGTCAGTCATAAAGACTGAGTCTTCTGTCTTCACGTCCTTGGTGTCGTCGATGAAAGCAGGGACAACGGGGACTAAGGGGGTCTCAGGGGTTCACTGATCCACCTAAACTAGACAGTTGATATAACAACAAGTGCAGTAGCAGTTCATCAAAATCAGGCTATGCATCAGAATAGGAGCTAACTAATACAGTAGCAAAAATCTAATGCAAGCATAAGAGAGAGAGAGATGGGTGATATCGGAATGCTCAAGGGGGTTTTGCTTGCCTTGCTGCTCTGCGGCAAAAGGCTGAACGTCAAGGGCGTAGTCGTACCCGGCAGCTCCGTCAGCCTCGGGGTCTACCAGAGAGAAGAGGGGGAAGAAACAATAATTATAAATCACACAGATGCAACATGATGCATGGCATGACAATATGCATGGCTAGCGGTGTTTACGGCCTATCTAGGTGCGATAGTTAATTTAGAAATTTATTTGAAATTATTTCATCAGAGCCATGCACTATTCACCTAACTGAAACAGGCAAAAAGTTGCATGTTCAGCCAGTTAGGGGCATGTGACAAATGAATGGATGGCACCATTGTATTCTTTGAATTTTTCTGATCAAGTTTCATATATAAATTATTTTCATCTGACTTACAGATTATTTTATATGATTTTCTAAAGTTTTAATAGTTTTCTAGAATTATTTTTATTAATAAATCAACATTATCCAGAATAGTGACTGCTAATGTCAGCATGACGCAAGCATTGCATCAGCAGTCAACAAGGGCTGGCCAGGTCAAACCTGACCAGTGGGTCCCACCTGTCATAGACACATGCAATTTCCAAAGTTTTAATTTAATTGAAACAGTTTAATTAACAAGTGGGGCCCATATGTCAGTGACTGATTAGACAAATTAACTTATTTTAATTAATCCTCTTCCTAATTAAACACCTGACAAGTGGGGCCCATGTGTCATAGACACAGGGGGTGTGGGGCCCCACTGTAAGTGACTAGGCTATGGCCAGTCAGCCAGTTGACCAAGTCAACTGGTCAACTGGGTCGCCCAGGCCCACTGGCAGGGTCACTGGGGGTGGCCCCGACCCAGCCACGTCGGCGGCGGCCGGCGGCTCGTCGCCGGTGACCACAAACGCGGTGGAGGGCACGGGTCTGCATCGGAAACGCAGCTCCGGGGGTCAAATCGAC
The DNA here is from genome assembly GCA_039707655.1 of Elymus sibiricus. Classification (NCBI taxonomy): domain Eukaryota; kingdom Viridiplantae; phylum Streptophyta; class Magnoliopsida; order Poales; family Poaceae; genus Elymus; species Elymus sibiricus. The sequence goes on from CM077665.1 coordinate 63,353,781, forward strand.
CGCCGTTTGGCGCGTTCGCGAGCTGGAGGAGTCGCTGTTCCATTTTGGCCAGCGGCACGAGCTACGGTGCACGGTGGCGAGCGCTAGGACCTCGCCGGTGGCGAGACCTTTCGGGTGAGCTACGGGGACGGCGACGCGCTGCGCGTGCGGGCGTTCTAAGTAGCTAGGAACGATCTACGCGCGTGTGCGATCACGACGGCCACGAGCCAGTGACCAAAAGGCCACCGGAGGCACGCCGGCGACGAGCTCGAGCGGCGGCGCGCTCGGTCTCCGGTGGAAATAGGCGCTACGAGCAACGACTCGTCGCGAGGAGGAGCGGGGGAGGTAGCAGGGGCTCACCGCGGGGTGTAGCCGTTCAAGTTTGCTCGGGGGAGGCTCGACGGTGACGGAATCGACGGCGGCGAGCTCCGGGTCCCGAGGTTGAAGATGACAGCGTGGCGGCGATGTAGAGCTTCGGAGCATCGAGCTCGTGGTCGGGGAGGACGAGGGAGTCGAGGCGGAGCCGCTGGGCGTCTTAGCGAGGCTCGGGAGGGGCTACAGCAGCGTCTACGCCGGAGCCATGGCGGTGGCGGCGGTCGGACGCGGTGGATCTGGAGGGGAGAGCGAGCGAGCTTGGAGCGAGGGGGGAATGGCCAGGGAGGCCAGAGGGGAGGCACGGGCCTCGCCCTTATCCCCGCCACCTGCTCCCGTCGCCGTGGCGAGCAACGGCCGGCGCGGGCGAGCTCGGCCATGGCGACGGTGACACGGGGGGGGGGGAGCAGGTGAGGGAGGCCGGTGTGGGCTGGGCCTGGCACTGTGCCTGCGGCCCAGTGGCCAGGGCCTTTTCTTTTTCTTTCTGTTTTCTCTTTTGTTTTTGTTTTTAGTTTCTGTTTTAATTTCTTTTGACCCTTATCCCTTTAAGCAAAAATGTGAGGCACATCCCAAATAATTAGTTGCAATATTTCAAAGGTCCACAGTAGTTTTGAGGATTTTTAGAGACTGTTTGTATTTTCATAATTGATTTAAATGCATTTTACAAATACTTTCAGCTCCTGTTTTATTTGGTGGGGTCCACACCAGTAGCTTAGTGATGTTGTTTTCCTTAACAACATTTGTTTCATGAATTTTCACCATTATGCAACATTTTATTTTATTTGTTTACAGAATTATTTTATCACAATAATTCCTAGGGCATTTTGAAAAGAAATTTGAATCTGAATTTGAACTCCAACTTGATCAAACTCTACTTAGCAAAATAACTAGGCACTGTTCATGATCATTACTGTAGCTTAATTACAATGATCATTGTAGCATAAGCCCAGGGTGTCACACTATTACACCTCGCTCTCCTGATAGATATGAATTGCCTCATGTACCTGAAGGCTATGTCATGGATAAGGAAACAACTAGTGATTTCTTTGCTTGTGAAAATAGAGATGACTTGAAGAAACTACTATGAAAACTGAAAGAAAAATCTATGATGGAGAAAATGAAATATGATCCTAAATTTGCTACTTCTCCTATATTTGTTACTGATAAGGATTATGAGTTCTCTGTGGACCCTGAGTTAATTCCTGTAGTAGAATTTGATCCTTTCCACGGTTATGAAAATGAAACTGTTGTCGAACACCTTATGAAACTGAATGATATTGCGGCTCTGTTTACCAATGATGAAAAGATACGCTACTATTATATCCTTAAGCTCTTTCCTTTCTCACTAAAAGGCGAGGCCAAGGAATGGTTTCTTTCTTTTGCTACTGGTTGTATGCGTAGTCCCCAGGATATGCTCCATTATTTCTCTACAAAATATTTTCCTGCTCATAAGAAACAAGCTGCCTTACAGGAAATATTTAACTTTGTGCAAATTTAAGAAGAGAATCTCCCTCAAGCTTGGGGGAGGCTTCTCCGGTTACTTAGAGCTTTGCCTGATTGTCCTCTTAAGAAAAATGAAATTCTTGATATATTATATAATGGACTAACCGATGCTTCTAGGGACTTCCTAGATAGTTGTGTTGGTTGTGTTTTCAGGGAAAGAATTGTCAGTCAAGCTGAAGAATTATTGAATAACATATTGCAAAATGCGGATGATTGGACACTTCCTGGACCACCTCCGGAACCTATTCAAAAGAAGAGAGGTATTCTATTCCTTAACCCTGAAGATATGCAAGAAGCAAAAAAGATCTATGAAAGAGAAAGATTGAGGATATCAAGAAACTACCACCTATTGAAGAAATACATGGACTTGCTAACTCGACACAGGTAGTAGAGGTAAATTCTCTCCGTTTCTTTAGTGAAAATGATATACCTTACACCAAGTCTCCTGAACAATGCATGGATGAATATGATAATTAAGCAAGAACACTTCAACAATTATGTTAAGGATCAATTGAGACATAATGCCATGATGATAGACCACTTAAGTGACTTGATGTTTAGAATTGCTAATGATGTAAAAGGTCTAGGTAAACATGCTTCTATGGTTCACACTCAACTAGACCAAGTTGCTAAGTCGCAAAATGATTTGCTTGCTGAAGTAAATAATAATATGAATGATCATGTTGTTAGAGTAATGACTAGGGGAGGTCGTATGACCCAAGAACCTCTCTACCCAGAAGTTCATCCTAAAAGAATAGAGAAGGATTCTCAGAGAATTAATATTGATGCACCTAGTTCCTCTAATAAGAAAAAGAAGAAGAAAAATGATAGGAACTTGCATGCTCCTAGTGAACCTGTTATAGAAACACCTATTAAGAACCATAATGATGTTTCTATTTCTGATGCTGAGACACAATCTGGTAGTGAACATGCACCTGGTGATAATGAAAAGGAAGATGAAAGTAATACTGTGCATGTAGATGCTCCACCAGATAGTAATAAAGAACATGATAATGATGTAGAGATAGAACCAGCGGAGGATCTTAATAACCCACCTCCTAAAAATAAACGTTATGATAAGAGAGACTTTGTTGCTAGAAAACATGGAAGGGAAAGAGAGCCATGGGTTCAAAAACCCATGCCATTCCCTCGTAAGCCTTCTAAAAGTAGGGACGATGAAGATTTTGAGCGCTTTGCTAAAATGATTAGACTCGTCTTTTTGTGTACTTGTTTGACTGATATATTGAATATGCCTCCATATGCTAAGTATATGAAGGATATTATTACCAATAAAAGAAAAATACCTGAAATTGAAATTGCTACTATGCTTGCTAATTATTCTTTTGATAGAGGAATACCTAAGAAGCTAGGAGATCCTGGCATACCCACAATACCTTGCTCTATTAAAAGAAACTATGTTAAAACTGCTTTATGTGTTTAGGAGCCGGTGTTAATGTTATGCCTTTCTCCCTTTTTAAAAGACTTGATTGGAGTAAGCTTACACCTACTGAGATATCTTTGCAAATGGCTGATAAATCCATCGCTTTACCTATTGGAATTTGCGAGGACGTTCATGTTGTGGTTGCCAATGTTACTATCTTGACAGACTTTATTATTCTTGATATGCCTTAGGACGACAATATGTCGATCATCCTTGGTAGACCCTTCTTAAATACTGCAGGGGCTGTTATTGATTGCAATAAAAGCAAGGTTACTTTTCACGTCAATGGCAAACAACATACCGTGCATTTTCAGAAGAAGCAAACTTTAGTTAATAATCTTAATGTCATTGAGCCTACTTCCATGGTTATCATTGGAAGTTTTGCAATTCCTCTACCTACTGTCAAGAAGAAATATTATAATCTTATTGTTGGGGAGATGCAAATCCCCATTGAAGTAACCTAGTGATATACGAAAATTCTTCGATTGCATGTTAATCGGAAACGGTTGTTAATAAGACTTGATCAACCTTATTAATGGATCCTTTTCAGAAGACATGTGATTGATGAATTTAGTACTCAAAACTCTCTGTATCAAAAGTTTATCCTCTGTTATTTTCGGTTTATATAAAATAAATTAGCATGATTTTCCATTTTTCTGTTTTTCCCGTGCTTAGAAAAAATGCCAGAAAATAAAAAGTCTCAGATTGCCACAAAATTTTAACATGATTTTTTCTGGAATAAATAAGAATTTTTGGCATAAAAATAACATCAGGGGACTGCACATGCAGGGCACAAGCCAACAGGGCACGGCACCCCCTAGGTCGTGCCCTGATGGCTTGTGGGGGCCATAGGGACCCCCTGCCTTATCCCTTTGTCCCACGCTTTCTCCTACCTCCAGCAAAAATTTCCTATCCATCTCTCTCCCGTGTTCTTCACCCAGAAAGTGAAATTTTCGATCTCTTGGCTCGGAACTCTGTTTCCAAAACTGTTTTGATGAATTTTTCCTTGGTATGTGACTCCTCCACACCTCCAATTAGTTTTTGTTTCTGTGGTTTATATTTTGCATAATTTTCTGCACTTGGTGCTACAGAAAATGAGCTTGCATGTTGAATTCTTTGAGTTCCAAGTAGTATGAATGCTTGATATGGCCTCGTGGCATGCATATGAGTAGTTGCTATCAATCTTGCAAAGTTTTATTGATATGAATTTGTGGCTCAAAAATTTCAGAAAATTGTGCTTAGGAAAATGATTTTCTTGAGGAAAGGTTCTTCAAGCCGGAGCCCCAAGGGAGTTGTTAGGAGAACTCAGGACCGAGACATCAACCTTGTTCGCAACACGGAGGTTAGGCCATGTGAATGGCCACATGCGCCCTTCATGAACGAAGCGGTTTTCTATGAAGAGTTCATGCAATTCATTACAAATGCCAAGCTTACCAACTTCCTCGCAGATGAGTGTGACCAATACTATCTCCTTACTAATTCCTTCGTGCAAAACTTTTACTTCACAAATACGCCCGATGCTCCAACAATACGCTTTGATCTTTATGCCACCAACTATGAATTGCCCCTCCATGAGTTTTGTGAAATATGTTTGCTTCCTTCTGACGGGGGAATGCGTGAGCCTAAGCCCGAGGAGTTTGAGGGTTTCCTCCAAACTTTAACTTTGGGAGAAACAAGGGGGCGTGTCAAACGCTAGAGCTACTAGTTTGCAATTTCCTTCCGTGCATTACTTTTCTCTGTTTATAGGAAAATGCATAACTGCCATAGAACAGGGTGGTGGCCTCACTGTAACTACCCTGCCTATTCTACGTCGTGCATTTTATGGTGATAACACTTACAACATAGGAGCTATTGTTGCGCGTCGATTAAATCTTAACCGAAACAAGGGCAAGGTTCATGGTGGTATTTATGCCACTCGCTTGGCAAAGCGTTTCGAAATTGCTATATGTCCTACTGATTACTTATTGCCTAAGGTTTATCTTGATCACCAGTCTATGATGAAACACCAATTCATTGAGGAACTACAACCACCGCAACACATTCGTTATAGTTTGGTATTTGGCGAGAATACTTGCGATATTATTCCTTTGCCTGCACCCTCTTTGTTGAACTATCATGCCAGGAACGGATACAGAATAATGCCAGAAGATATAATCGCTTACCGGAATGAGCTGGCCGCTGCGGAGACCGAGGCCCAGGCATGGGATGCTCAGGTGCCCCATCTGGAACACTTTCCCGGACCTGACGGTTATTATCAGTGGTGATCACCAAGTTGGGCAAACGCCTAAGCTTGGGGGAGTACGTATTTCTCACCGGCATTACATGTTCACACACTTCATATAAATTGTCGGTGTTCATCCTCTTTCATTGTATATCCATATTAGTTTTATTTTGCCGCTTTCTTCTTGTGTGTTTGAAAAACTTTAGAAAACCCAAAAATATTTCTTGCTTCTTTTTAGTTTTCTTTCCCCGTTTAATTGTCCTTAGTACCAAAAAGAAAACCCAAAAAGATTTACTTTGCATGTTGGGAGCTTTCCCGTGTAAATATTTTTTTCTCGTTCTTGTTTTCCCGGGGGCTACATTATTCAAGTCCAGTTTGTATCAAGTATGCAAGTCCCATGTCGTTGCAAGCATGCACCACGACACTTGGGGGCTAATGCAAGTTGTTTTTTCAAATCATTACATTGTGAACATACCCTGTTATCTCAAGGACATGAGCCGGTCTTTCTATCCTTTTATAAGTCCCAGCCCAGTATTATCTTACTGAGCCGGCCCTTGGGGGCTGCACATTGCCCCTCAAGTCCATATGATCAGATCTACAAAAAGTTCCTGCTCATTTATTGCATAATGATCCGGCCCTTGGGGGCTACACTGGCTGAATTTTTATGAGCATAAGACATTTACAAGTCCCAGGCTGCTGTAGGCAAGACAACTCGGCAATTGGGGGCTACAGTATTCAGCTGCTTAAACAAATTATAAAGGTCCAAATTGAATACCCGGCCCATCACATACTGATGAGCCGGCCCTTGGGGGCTACACATGTGAAATACAAGACACTCAATGTATATCTGGCAACTCAGATGACAATCCAGATTTCTCAACATTCAACACCAAGTTCAAAGTCCCAGGTTGTTGCAGGCAAGACAACCCAGCACTTGGGGGCTACACAGTCAAAGATATTGTTGCAAATCACCAAGTCATAATGAGCTGATAAACTTGGAGCTTGGGGGCTACAGGTAATATGGGTATATCAAAAAATACAAGAGCACTTTGAAGATGTCAATTGTAAGCAAGACCGCCCCAGCACTATCAAAAATCATGACCCGGCATTATCAAAAGATCATAACTCGGCAGAGTCTATATAAGCAACCTAGCTTCACAAGTTGAAAGTGGTTTAACAATGGACGATTTTCTATTCTCAATCAAAGCAATGGAAAGCCAGCTCAACTTCATATGATTTTCTTATCTTTGATATTTTCATCGAAGCCAAAGCATTGGATGATAGCTCAACGGCATATGGGTGTTTTATTCCCAATATTTTGCAAAGGACACAGACATGCAAGATGTTTGTGAAGACGGCTCGTTAATATGAAGAAGGAACCCGGATTGTCAAGGAGCTACTTCATTAAGCCGGCCAGTGGAGCAAGCCGGTCCATTAACATATTTGTTATTCTTATTTCAGGAGCTTACCATGAATAAATTCAAGCTAACCTGGGGGCTAATGTCGAGGATATTACCCCGCGGTATAACCCGGCCTGAAGTATGACCCGGCCTGGACTTGGTGACTCACTGGTGACCAGGTTGAACTTGGCGACTCACTGGTGACCCGGCTGAACTTGGCACCTCATTGGTGACCCGGCAGGCGGGTCAGATGAATGACAAGACCCAGCGGGCCAGAAGGCGGCTCATGAGAGGGCTGACTCATGTTATGATGGGCCGGTTCACAGAGAAGGCCCAAGGAAAGGAAAGACTCCCTCACAAAGGAAACAATACCCGGATTAGGATTCAAGAAAGACTAGTCCTAATCCTACTCCCAGTGGGACTCTACATGTAAACCTACCCCTTCCACTTATATAAGGAGGGGTAAGGCACCCCTAGAGGGACAAGTTAAAGTCATTAGAGATAGACAGATTAGAGGCTCTCGAGATTAGAGGTAGCGATTTCTGCACCCTTGTAATCGAGATCGTCATCATCATCAATATAGACACAAAGCAGGACGTAGGCTTTTACCTCCATCGGAGGGGCCGAACCTGGGTAAACTCGCATCTCTCGATTCCGACCAACCCCTCTCAAGCCGCCACATAGTTGCGATGGCCTCACACCTAAGTTCTCTCACGAGGACATCTTGCCGTGACAAAACCACGACACTTAGTTTATTTGCTCGCTTGAGAAAAACAAAAACTCCAAAAATATTTTAGTGTGTTTCTCTGAATTTCTTTTCCTTTTGTTGATTCCTTGAAAGGAGAAGACCATGATGAAAATGTTGAGTGGCTCTCATATGCTTCAATGTTGATCTAACAGAGAGTCGATATTACCTTGTCTTCTCCTTTTTCCAAAACTGCCCTGCAGATTCCAGCTTAGTCTACGGTATTCTTGCACTATTATTATTAGCACATCATTCAGTCATGCAAGTGAAAGGCAATAATGACGATATTTGACGAAGTGATCGTGGCAAAGGATGTTGGTATGAACTCTTCTTGTTTTCCGTTTTTGTAAATATGTTTAGCTTGTTCGATCATGATTTAGTATATTATGAGTGAACATGTTCATGATGACAAGTAGAGATCATAGCTTCTCATGCCATGCTTAATAGCTAGTAGTGAATAATGATTTATCTTATAGGTCAACATGCATTAAAATGGTTATGATGTGGTATGGTAGTATGGTATTTCCCTCTGAGAAATTCAAGCGGCTTGACTTGGCCCATGTGCAAACATGTAGTTTATTCAAAACCAATGTAGCCTTCTTGATGTTTAAATTCAGAGTGTTCATATCCTACTCATGCTATGTCCAATGTTGATTATTCATAATGCATACCTATGACCGTAATCGCTCTCTAGCTAGTCGCTTCCCAACCTATTGCTAGCCTTCACCAGTACTAAGGGGGAATGCTGCTTGTGCATCTAAAACCTTTAAACCAAGTTATTCCACATGAGTCCACCATATCTACATGTGCGGTATTACCCTGCCATTCCAAGTAAATTTGCATGTGCCATCTCTAAACATTCAAATAAACATCCATTTTGTGCACGCATCTCGCTCATGGAGCGACGAGGCGGTCAGTATTTTCCATGCTAAGTGAGTTATTCTCAAGATGGTCATTTATTCACCGTCATTGCACGAGAGAGGCTGGTAAAAAGGATGGCCAGTCCTGCATAATCAAAACTAATTAAACAAAACTGATTGGGACAATTGATATGTTGGCAGGCATCCGCGGATTCGGTCAGCCATGGTTTGTGTATGGATGGTGGATTGGAGTAAACTTTACTATTCTGTTTGGGAATCGCCAATAATGAGTTCAGCATGGAAGATATTGAAAACCTTTGTCGTAACGTTGACAAGAAAAATGCACCATCCAAAAACTATATTTCAATCTTGTTTTAAAACTTGAGCTCTGGCACATCTGCAAATCAATGCTTCCCTCTGCAAAGAGCCTATCTGTTTATTCTTATGTTGAGTCATCACCCTCTTACTAAAAGCACCAGACCGAAGAGCACTATTGTCATTCTTATGCATTGAGTCTAGTTAATGTTGAATACGAGCATGACTGGATCTTTTCTATTCTGAATTATAATGTTTAGTCGATGCTTGAACCTCAGAGGTGCTCTGCATTTATGTTTTGCGGGCTTAGAAAGGGCTAGCGAAATACCATGTCACCATATTATATCATGATTGTTTTGATAAATTGTTGGCATGTGAGATATCTTATTATTACTTGCTAGTTGGTTATGTATTTCTATGAGTTGATATGATATTTAACTAGCTGCTGGGTGACCCGCGCATTTGCGCGGCTAGATTTAATTTTATATTATGGTGTTTTCTATTGATCTATCTTCTTTCATTTCATCCATTGCTACATTAGTATTTATATAAAATGTATAGATGTGCAATGATGAAACACCAAAAGAATCAGGATCTATGTATCGACATGCTAAACCATATACTCTAGTACTAATCTCTAGCTGTGATGGTTCAGTTTTCTTAGATGTTTGTATTTATATTTCCAACAAATATGATTTAGGATTGATTACCCAAGAACAGAAACTGTATCGAATTTGTGTATTTTATTTGTCAAATTCCATACATTGGTTAGTCCATACATATGTCTCCAGATGTTCTCGGCATAATATAGTTTTGTTTGCAAAACTTTCAGGAATAAACCTATCTAATTGACTAATGGTGTGAAATTGTTTGCGTTATTGTCCAGTTGGCCCATGTTAATACTTCGATTTATTAGGCCTTGCGTTCACAATAATATGGCATTTAAACCATAAAAAAATATATAGAGACAAACATGTGTCTTGAGGAAACACAATGGTATTTTTGGGGAAGTTATGTGTTCAATTATACTATTGATTGCAAATATATCCACCTACGATAAAGATAAGCAACCACCAATGTAAAAATAATACTATATGATTCCATAAGAATCTTCATGTTTCCATCTTCTACTTCTATTCATTAGTTGCTATATCCTCTAGTAGCCAATTGTTCGAGTCGCCATGTTACGGTTGATACATCATTTGAGATCTTGTAGTTGGAATGCACGTCTTGAGGTAATAGGATCAATGCTTGGCTAAAATCTTTGTGCTAAATGCATTAGTGTCGCTAAAACTGTCATTGTGGGATATCAGTTTACCAATGGCATTGAGGTTGGTGTCCTACATCTAAGACCATGTCACCATGGTTTTAAATAGCGGATAGCGGGCTGGTAGCAGATTGGGTTCCGCGTAGCGAAATGCGGATAGCGGGTGATATTGCGGGCGCTATGTCCGCGTAGCGGATTTATAAAAACACTAGATTCTTGTTTATATCACTAGAATATGAATAAAAAGTAATGACATTTAATTTGAGTGACAGCGGTCGCTATTGCGGACGCAATAGCGGATGCTATCTTCGCTATTTGAAACTATGCATGCCACTAACAATTAGATGCACAGACGTTGTGTCTTCTTCTTCAACCCTACGTGTCACTAATATCTGGCAATAGTGATCTCATGATAGTACAATATCATGCCGCTCAATCTTCCACATGTGTTTCCAGATGTTCGGGACAATATTATCTTACTTGAACTGTCTATGTAGCATGACAATCTAAGGCTGAGTAACTATTGTTCTCTGTTCATAAAACGTTGCTAACAAAATATTCCATCTTTAAATATTGCCATAGTTTATTTTTTTGTGTCCATGTTGTTCTCCATCAACATATATTTTAACAGGCTGGAATCGGATGACTAATTTATTTGAATCTTCATTGTATGTTCTATTTTTGATTAAGAGGGTCCTGCACGACTGAACTTAGTCGCGTCGAAGACTGCGGCATATCCGCCTCTTCTACGTCGTGTCCGGCCTCTTCTCCGCCATGTATGGCATCTTCTCCGCCGTGTACGGCCTCTTCTCCTCCACCATGTCCAGCGCCCTCAAACTCTTCTTCGGGTCCATCATCGTCGACCATCTCTTCGTCTACCCCCATGTCTTTATTGTCTGCCATGTGGACATCCTCATCATCTTCTTTAGTTATCCACTGACTATAGCCATCCATGAAACCATACATGAGCAGGTGCGCCTTCAAACTGCCACGGTCAAAGGGGTCCAAGATGGTGATTAGTTTGCATCTTCTACACGGACATATAACCCCAGGCCGGTTATTTAAATACATGTCCTGCACCGCGGATTGCAGCCATCTTTCCACCACCCTTCCACTGACCTTCATGATTGCCTACGCGGTATAATAAGCAAAAGAATTTTAATCATGCATGCATATATCAAAGTCATACAAAATTTCGACATGACCTTCCCTAAATATATGTCATATAGAGTTTTCCCAAAATTCGCCGAAACGGAAATAAATCAACATTTCGGCAAAACATAAGTAACTCATGTCAAGCACGATCCGACAAACACACATAGGCGGCGGCAACTCATGCCACACGCACATATTCCCATCATCACAGCGCAAACACACATATTTCCATTAATTCTTGCAAAGCACAACTTTTTATTCACCTTTCGTCCCGAGAGAGGGCCGGGATCGATCGAGCCAACGTTAACGTATATGGTAGATGGCCGGTACGGTGCCGCTATCTAGCTAGCAAGGGATCGGAAGAAGTAGGACAAAGATGCATGGTAGATCTAGTTGGAAGGAGATGCTCTACCTAATTAGCTAGTGGAGAGGGAGGGAAAGCTAGCTAGTGAGACAAAATGCAAGAGAGATCGAGACCGGAAGAGAGAAGGACGGAGAGACAAATGATCAAGTGAGGGAAAGAAGCCATTAATGGAGGAGATGGTGGATGGGGGCATTAATAGGGAGAGAACAGAGGTAGGAGAAGTAAGAACTAACTGAGGGAGGTAGAGGAGGGAGAGGGGAGGGGGTGGGAGAGGAAAAGGTGGCTGCTACGAGTAGCAGTAGCGCTGGAGAAGAAACGCGCTACTACTAAGCGCCATAGCAGTAGCGCTGGTCTGGGCACCGGCGCTGCTGCTAATTGGGGCCCACTTGCTGGCAACGTACAGCCATAGCAGTAGCGGTGGACCACCGACACGCGCTACTGCTAGGGAATTAGTAGTAGCGCCGGTTTCGGACAACCGCTACCACTACATGTAGCCCCTGGCTGTGGCGACGGGACCACTTAGCAGTAGTGGTGGTCCGGTGGCCCGCGCTACTGCTACTTTTGTACTTGTAGCGCTTGTCGACAGCCAGCGCTACTACTACATAGCAGTAGCGCTTTGCCTCTTTCCAACGCTACTGCTAAAATCCTATCTATAGGCTTTCTCCTAATAGTGGTAGGCCAACCAGGAAACTTCAATATCTTTTATATATTGTGAAGCTTAGAAGATTAGGTCAAATATCATGCCCTGCATAGGGTGGGGAATAGTGGGGACGTGCGTGACAACCCCCCTTTGGGCATGCCCATGTGCGTGGCAGTGTAGTTTCGTTTGTTTTTCTTCCGGTTTTTCGTATACCGGTTCATAATATGAGATAAACATCTTTTTAAAAATCATCATTTTTTTAAAATGAGGATACGTTTTTACAAATTCATGAACATTTTTTAAATTGCAATTCAAAGTATCCATGATCATTTCTTAAATATGTATTTTGTAAAGAACCATGTACTTCAAAAATCGTGTACCTCTTTTTTACAATGTAGGAACATTTCATTAATTTTTTGGAATATATATTTAAAATCTAAATCATTTTAAAAATGAAATTTAAAAAATCATGAAAGCTATGTAGAATGCATGAACATTGTTTTAATCCATGAACTCTTTAAAAAATTCATGGACATTTTATAAAACTTGGGTAACATTGTTTTATATGTATTTGTTTTTTTGGTGCCTTTGCCCGGCAATATGTATTTGTTTTAGTATTCTTTCGAGGGAAATAATTTTTTTGAACCGGGCTTTTTCCCCTTTCCATTACTAGAACGGAAATACAATGTCTTACACAAGTCAGGAAGCGGGAGGGGGAGGAGAGCGAGTTCAAAGCACTGCTAGGAAACCCATTCCGCCTGCCCGCCATCGAAACAGGCGCTATGGGGGTGAAAACCTAAAGAACACACATAATCTTAGCTAGACCTATTACACACATAGGTATCCAATAGTTCAAACTCAGGCACAACACAGAAAAGCCATCTCAGCAAAATGCAATGGAGAGGTGAGTCCCAGCTATCATCAGGCTCCAAAAAGCTCCGACCGAGGGGAGGTGAAGGTCCCATCATTCCTCACCAATCTTCAGCAAGTTATCGCAGGCCCTCATCAGCATCATGGTCCCATTGCGGATCATCTCAGCTCCAGCGCGAAGTCTCTTCATTTCCTCACCTTTGTGAAGTCCTGCCCAATACACATGAAACGAACAAGCCGTAAACACTATCTCAAAGGGGGATTTAATCAACTTTTTTTCAAAGGTGGCCTTATTCCGAGCCGGCCAAATAGCCCAAGTAACTATTCCAAGAGCCACATTATAGAAACGCTCATCGCCTGGAAGGAAAGCAAAACACCATGAAAAGAATTGCCAATAATTGCGGGGGCACAGATATGTGTCAAGGGTCACTCCAATCGTTCTCCAGACAATTTTAGCAACGCCACATCCAAAAAACAAGTGTTGCGAAGTCTCAACCTCTCTACAAAAAGAACATATGGGATTCCTAGGCTAATGCCGCTTTTTCATCACATCTCTTGTAAGAACAACATCCTGAGAAAGCTGCCAAAGAAAGATTTGGATTTTAAGGGGTATTTTAGCTTTCCATATCCATTTGAAATTACATCCGCTAAGAGGTCATTCAAGCCATTTATACATGGACTTGGTGGTGTAGCGGGCAGTTTTGCTTAAACCCTAGAAGATGTAATCACTCTCCTGAGTGAGCTGTATTTCTCTCACAGTAGCACAAAGTTCACCCCACTGGCTTGACAACACAGGGTCAAGCCTTCTCCGAAAGAACACAAAACAATCAATCTCAGCCAGTTTATCAACCGTACAATTTTGCTCATTGCAAATTTCAAACAGGCGAGGAAATTTTTCCATAAACGGGGTCAACCCATTAACGAAATCTTTCCAGAGTCAAGTCAAGTTGCCAGACTCAGTTTTGATTTTCCTCCCCATCATATATAAATCTTTAACCTTCAACAAGTTTTTCCAGCAGGGTGAGTCCAAAAAGCATGGGCCCACATCAACAACTGACTGGTTACGGAGGTATCTAGCTCTGACAATATCTTGCCAAAGCCCAATTGCGTCTCTAATTTCCATCACCACTTGACTATAAGACTAATGTTTTGCTTGCGGAGGTCTTTGATACCTAGCCCCCCTTTATCTCTGGATTTACAGATTCTACTCCATTTAACCAAATAGTAGCGACGTTTCTTGTTGCACCGCTGCCAAAAGAACCTTCTTCTATGCTTATCTAATTTTTCCACAAAGGTTTTGTTCATGAGCCACATAGACATGTGGTATAAGGAGATCTAAGTGACAACAAAGTCAAGCAGTGTATGTCTTCCTCCCATAGAGGCAGCGTTACCAACCCAAGCATCAAATATTTTCAGGTATTTGCTAACAATGAAATCCCACTCAGAGTTTTTCAGAGTGGTAAAATTGACAAGCATACCAAGGTATTTAAGGGGGGAGTGGCCAACATCACAATTGAACAAATTAGCATACGCTTTGTCAATGTGTTCGTCCCCCCCTACAGTCAATACTTCACTTTTTTGGAAGTTAACCTTGAGGCCAGACATCAGCTCAAAGATATACGGGAGGAGTTTTAGATTAGCAGCTTTATCGAAATCATGATCTGAACATATGATAGTGTCATCTGCATATTGCAGAACAACCACCCCCTTAGGGATCAAGTCAGGGGCAAGACCCACCAGGAGATTATTGTTTAGTGCATTCTTAATCATCTTAGTGAGACACTCAGCAGCGAGGTTAAACAGAAAGGGAGAGAAAGGCCCCCCCTGTCGCACTCCTTTGGCACTCTGAAAGCAAGGGCCAACAATATTATTGAGCTTAATACTAACAATCCCATTATAATGAATTTGCTTAACCCAACTACACCACTTGTCATTAAAGCCCCTGAGCCTATGACATTCTAGGAGGAATTCGCAGTTGACCTTGTCATAAGCTTTCTCGAAGTCAAGTTTCAGGACAACCCCAACTTTCTTCTTAACATGGGTGTAATTAAGCAATTCATTGAGAGAAAGCACCCCATCCATGATATTCCTACCCATAACGAAAGTGTTTTGGGTAGGGCTAATAAGCTTGACAGCATATTTCTCCATTCTTCTATCCATGACTTTAGTGACTAGTTTGTAAGGACAACAAAGGAGGCATATGGGACGGAATTGTTGAATTCTGTCAGTACCAGAGATTTTAGGGAGAAGCGTGATAACACCATAATTCAGGCGTTGTATGTCAAGGGTGCCTTTATGAAATCTGTCAAAAATGCGCATGATATCAGTTTTCACCGTGTCCCAATAGCTTTGATAAAACTCAGCTGGAATGTTATCAGGGCCACGAGCTCTGTTGACCTCCATGTCAAACAATGCTTCTTTAACCTCCTCTTCAAAAAACTAACGAGTCAAATTAGCGTTATCGTCGTCATGTCAGGGTCAAGGTGAAATTGATTGCCAGGGGCAGGGCCAAATAAGTCTTTATAGAACTCACTGGCATGAGCTATAAGATTTTCAGTACCTTCAATATCGACATCCCCACATTTCAAGGCGTGAATAGTATTTTTTTTCGTTTACGCCCGTTAGCAATTTTATGAAAGTAGTCAGTGTTGTGATCCCCCCTCAGCAACCACCGCTCATGAGATTGTTGTAACCAATATATCTCCTCAGCCACCAACAATTCATGAAGCTCAAAATTTACATCATTTTTTCTATTATACAACTCAAGAGAGAGGGGGCCATCCTCCTCCAATTCCTCCAGCAGAGCGAGCTCAACCCTAAGGTCTTCTTTACGTTTCTTGGCATGGCCAAACTTATCCATCGCCCGGCCTCTGAAATAGTTTTTAATCCTTTCAATTTGATATTAAGGATATCAATAGGGTCGAGCGACTACCTTCCAGGTCCAGATTTTGCGAACTAACTCCAAGAATTCCTCATTCTTAACCCAGGATAAATCGAAGCGAAATTCGCGGACCTTAGGAGTATCCCTTCCTTCATTACCCGTGTAAATCAAGAGAGGATTGTGGTCAGATAATTCGCGGAAAAAGTTTTTTCTGATAGAAACCAGGGGATACACACGTTCCCAAGAGTTAGACATAAGGACTCTGTCTAGTTTTTCAAGAGTAGGAAATGTATTTGTTTTAGTGAAGTTGTTTTCAGAGGATTTATCTTTTTTCCTTTTTCTTTGAGAAACTTTGAGAGGATTTATCTATAATCCGGTTCAACCCCGGAACGGCCCATGTGTGCGCCTAGGCAGGCTATCACTCGGAAAGTCGCAATGGGCCGAGCCGCATTGCCGCGGGCGGAATTCGTGGAGGCAAAATCGAGTGGAGACGAACAGAATTTCAGGCGCCTGAAGAAGAATAGCAGACGCGCAAAAAAAAAAAAAAAAGGAGTGGAAGCGGAGCCGGGGCGGAGCGCCGGCGGCCACATCAACATTTCGGCGACCACGGGAGGGGCGGCGCGGCCACTCCAAGATCTTAGGCGACCACGGGAGGGGCGGCGTGTCTCCACTGCCTTCTAGCCATACGGGCGGCACGGCAACTCCAGGACCACGGGCGCGGCGGCAACGACTCCGGCGGCCACGGCGCGGTAACTCGGGTGACCCCCTTAACTTTCCCCTCTTGATTCGGCTCCCCTCCTGGCTCCCATTGTCGGGGGCTCGATTAGTCATTCCGTGGTTCTGCTCCGACTCGGGCTCTAGCTCCCATCTGCAATCCGAGCCCGGCTGGGAGTTCGATTAGTCATTCATAAATAAGGGGAGGGATTTGAAGACCTGAACACCATTGCCAGGTTAGATCTGGATCCCATTGTCGTCTCCTTGGGCCTTCCGTTTGTCTCTTCTCCTGTACTGGCAACCTCGTAACCATCAGAACCAAAAATCCAATCTTTAGATCCAGTTGGTGCGGGAAGAACATGCCTAAGCGTCAGCACTCGCACCTCGACGTCGACGGCACCGGGAAAAGGCCGCGTCGTGTGCCGAAGAAGCACCTCTACCTGGTGTTGGATGATTGGCACAAGGGCTTCAGCATCCACAAGATCGACGTGGACGCCTGGCAGGACACCACCATCACCGACCTGCACCATGGGTTCCCTGACCCCGCTGCTCTCCGGTTAGCCGCACCCGTAAATCGTCTTCGCATGGACTTCGCCGCCATGGGCAGCAACATCTTCATCACCACCAACCCATGCTGTCCAGACACTCCCACCCTCATGTTCGACACCGAGACGGCTGGGCTCACCATGGGTCCCCGTCCACCGGTTGGACTCATCGACAGGACTACCTTCACCGTGGCCGCCGACGGCGTGCTTTACGCGTTGACACATCGCCACGTCCACGAGCAGCACTCCTTCGAGGCCATGTCGTGGGCACCAACGGACAACGACGAGCCGTGGCCGAGCCCAACCATGAGGTGGTCCTGGAAAAGCGTGCCCTCGCCGCCACCATTCGCCATGGACGATGTGATCACCTCCTACGCGCTGCACCCGGACGGGCACACCATATTCATGTCCGCGCACGACATTCGATATCATCATCTTCCGAAGGGCACCTTCTCCTTCGACACCAGGAATTCCGAGTGGAGGTTGCATGGGGACTGGGCGCTACCATTCCAAGGACAGGCCTACTTCGACAACGAGCTAGACGCATGGGTCGGGCTTCACAAGGACGGGTACATCTGCTCCTGTGAAGTCGCCTCCCGCAGCAGCACAAGCACGGCCGAGCCGGAGTGGAAGCTGACCAAGGAGAAGCTGTTCCACAAGGACCCGGAGAGGAGGCTGGCATTTGCGAAGGCCAGTCTTGCGTACATGGGCGACGGCAGCTTTTGCCTTGTGGAGTTTGTGCTACGTGAGGGAGTGGAGTTTAAGCGCGCCTTTGGTGACCGGGATGGCTGTGTGCTCCACATGAGCACGTTTGCTCTTAAGTATGATCGTAGGGGAGAACTGCGAACCACGCGCCACCACACTAAATCCTATGTAGTGTCTAAGTATCTCCATACAGTTTCTCCTCTAGTGTTCTGGATGTAAAGCTATTTGTTGACATGCTTTATGCAAACCATGTCCGAGCAATGTAAGCTATGTATGATATGTGGGCAGGATAAATATAGAAATAAAAAAGAAGTCCACTTCTCTTGGCATTTTTGTGGAACATGAGTGATTCTTTTTGCATATTTGTTGTCGAAAGCACAGTGATGATCAGACGTTACAAAAACTAAAAGTGGGGCTGTCTTTTTCTCCTGCAATAACACTGTTGTTAAATATGGATGGTGAAATTTTATTGTAATATCATAATAGACAATGAAATTATTTCTTATTTTGAAGAAACATGGCAGAAGCTCTGCCTTTATATTAAGGAGAAATTAGAGTTTTCTTATGGCAAAATTACAAATACTTGGTAAATCCAATGTGCAGCTAATAGTGTCTAGTCATATATGTTCTCGAGGAAAAATACAAATAACATCAGGTTAGTATATGGTGATTAACAACTTCATCAAATGACTCTGTATGGCGCAAGGCTATGATTATTTTTTAAGATAATTCATTGTGCTCTACCCATGTTAGTAGTATGTAGCTTGTATTTTTGCATCTCTAAGCCTATTTGGTAGAGCAGCTATGTTTGTACATCTGTTTTTATCTTCTATATCTACACTTGTTTTGGAACGGATGGAGTATATTTTTCTGCACATGCATGCTTCCACATCACCTGTTGATTTGGGGTGCAAAAAATCAGGTCTTTTCTATCCGAGTGGAAGCACAAAAAGAAATAAAGGTATATGCTCTTGTGTTTATGATGGGACGTGGTTCAGAGTTGTTCTTTTCTTTTGACGCCTTTTCAGTTCTACTCTTTGATATATATCTGTCTCTTATGTCATCCTATTGTATTTTTTTTAATTTCCTTTCAGTTCCTAATTCAGTAGCTTGCTTGTAATGCATGTGCTCGTTACCTCTACTTATGTGTGTTTCTACTTTGTCTCAGAGACAATGATGCCGAATTTACGATCACAGGTATTGAGCCAATCTCATGGGAGTTGGTTTTCCCTTCTCAATCTGAAATTAGTTAACATCCTTCCTGTTTGCGGTGTTAAATATTCCTCGCTTAGGCTAATTTATCTTCTTGGTTTTTTCACTTCTATAATCGTTCATTTCACCCTCACAGATTGCAAGTTGACATATCAAGTTATTGCTCTCAGCTGATTGATATTCAGTGACATTCAAAAATATATACTCCCTCCGTCCCAAAATAAGTGTCATGGCTTTAGTTCAAATTGGGTTCAATTTGAACTAAAGCCACTAGACTTATTTTGGGACGGAGGGAGTATTTGATTATTTTCCAGTTTTAGTATACAATTGGTATGAAAAAATTACCAGTTCTACTATGCAAGTTCACATTTCAAGTTATTACTCTCAACTGATTGATACTATCACCCTTTTTTTTTGCCTCTGAAGATAGCTCTCCAGATTATAAATTATTCAGTTCATTCATGCATGCTCTGATCTAATTTCCTTCAAATTTCTTCCTTCGTTGCAGTGAGCTTTATCAGTTCACATTACTGCTTCAATGCATGTGATGTGTTTCCTTTGTTTAAATTTCTTTCTGTCTTCTTCCCATGCATCTTGGTAGATCAAGTTATTTAGTTCTGACTGTGCGTGCTCTGTTTTGTAACTAAATTTATAGCTGCCACTAACTTGGTTGGTTTACTCACCCATTGGGTGGGTGAGTAAACGACACAAGCTAATTTGATCTGGCGACCGCGCTCCCCACACAAGCTAAAACTCTTTGCTTGGCTAATGTTCAGAGGCCGCCTCAACACTTGAGCCAACTTGTTCCATAAAAAGATCGGCAACAACGCAGTCTGCCCAAGATGTGCCGCCTCAAACGAGGATACTCTGCACCTGTTCATCTCCTGTCTGTTTGCTGCCTGCTTTTGGACTCGGCTTGGGTTAACTGCCAGGGCCAGGTTTCAAGACCTATGGATAGTTCAGCCACCTCCTCAGTTAGACTCCCGCCTCTGGCCGGAAGTGTTGCTGAGCATCCTGTGGAAGATTTGGGACCCCCGTAATGCTGCTGTTTTCCGTGCGGAGAACCATCCGACGTTGCTAACCATTAAGAGCATTTGTAATGAGTTCGAAACTTTTCTTACATAGGTTTAGGGATCGTACGGATTTGGTAGCAGCCAGGTCTTGGCTCACCTACCTCTTTGCACGGCTTGCCATCACTCTGTAATCTGAACCTGGCCCTTTCTCGGCCTTGATTGAGTAGTATATACAGGTGGGGATCCCCCCCCCCCTGATTCCTCAAACCAAAACTCACCCATTGGGTTTCTAAATTAGTAGCCTCTGCACATATGCAGCTAATTTACTTGGTTTAATTAGTATATGAGGAGTCTCTTATGAGGTGATAGAATAATTTCTCATTTGATATCAGGTGAATCTGTTTTTGAGTATCAGTTTTTCATAGTCTATGTCTTTGAACATTAGCGTATTAGTAATATTTACATGATTTTTTTCTTTCATTTGCTTATAAAAGGTCCCTCCGAATCAAGTTATCACCGCATCCCAGTTATGTAGCTCGAGATCAACTTAGTGGTGTCACATCTCATGCATGTCGAATTGAACAACCAAATGCTGCTGATTATTCTTAATCTTGAGGAGTACTAGAGATTGAATTGTCATGACTGTGTGAAAAAAATGCTGGTAGAAATCAAGTATTATTAATTATGATGCACATGATCAAAGCTTCATTTAGGGCCTTCTAACTAATTGGTTTCTTGTTAGGATGAACTTTCCAAACCAGTTAAAGTTTATGACTGCTGCAGAGGTATACATCACAAGCCCTTTAAGCCTCTCCTCAAAATATATTCAGACGATGGAATATGGTTGACAAAGGACAATTGTTGCAGTGGATAAGCCATTCGCTTGAAATGCCCTATCCTACACCACACCATGTGGTCAGTTCTTTAAAATTCGTAGATGAAGCAATGACAAAGTTTCATTGAATGGTAGCAACATGCCTCGCGGCTTAAACACGCATCTCTAAATTGACCGGGTGATCTCTAAGGCAGATTCTTGTGGTCTATTCACCATGTTTCCATGTGATCCTTTTTGTGCGGGCTTCCCCGGTGGATGTTCAGGTCGTGAACTCTTTGTTGGAAACCCTTAAAGGGGCTTCCGGACTGAGTTGTAATTTATCCAAAAGTTCAATCTCACCCATCCTATGTGGTGATTATCTAGCAACATTCTGTTGCAATATGCTCGGCTGCAGGCTCGCTTACTGAACTGCAAAAGGGTTAGTAAAGAGGACCTTCAAAGATTATTGGACATCATTGCATCGTGGCGGTCTGCAATGTTAACGCAGAGTGGTCATCTTGTGTTGGCCCAGTCTGTCCTAACCTGCATTTCAATCTTCAATCTGATTTCTCTTGATCCTCCTTGGATGTTCAGGAAAATTGACAAGATTCGCAGGGATTTGGCTTTGGAAGGCCTCTGAAGAAGTTGTTGGAGGGCACTGCCTGTAAAATGGGATATTGTTTGCACCCCTAAGGATCATGGGGGCCTTGGGGTCATTAATCTTACCGGCATTAGTTCCGCAAATGAAGCTTCGCCAGAGTGGATTTCTAGGATTGAACCTGATAAACCTTGGAGGCATTTGGGTGTTCCACTAAGCGCCAACAATCTGACCCCCACTTCACCTCAGCTGCTCGGGTGATCCTGGGCAATGGTAAAAACGCCCTTTTCTAGTAGTATGATGCTTGGCTTGAAGATTCCTCGGTTTGCTGAACTTTTACCGATGGGCGTTGGTTGAGAGACATCAAGACTAAGTTCACCATTGAAACATTTATTCAATTGATTAATACTAGCAAAAATGCATGTGCGTTGCAACGGGAGAAACAAATCTTTGCAAATGACTGCATAACACTGATACTGCTAGTAGCATAAAAAAGTCATATCAGACAATTATATAAATGCATATTAGAAGAACACCGAGGCGATCAACAAAAAAACAAAACAATGTAAGAGTGCTTAATTTGTGTGATCTAATTAGCGTAATGCCCGTGCTTTGCTAGGGGATGATGGAACAAAGGTAGAATTTTCCTCCTATTATTCTGAGAAAATGGTCAACACTATGGTGCCACCGCAACGCGATCATATTCGACAAGATCCCCCCTCGACCTCCACCATGGTCACGTCCATCAAGGACGAAGCCCGCTCCTGGGCCATTGTCGGAGCCAAAGGACTTAGCAATTTTACCAATGTAACCTAAACTTTTGCAAGGGGCTGAGCAACCCCATCTTCCTATGCTCGTACGATTGCCCTGAACACGCCTTCTAGTGCACGTGTTCGCGGCATCGGCCTGTTATTTCACTCCTCCTATCAATATAAAAATACGCTTCCTAGGCCTATTCGCAAAAAAAGAGGAAATGGTCAACAAGCCGCGTATTCATATGGGCCAACTACGTAGATACTATACTATTTAATTGCTAGTCTTTTTTATTGTCTTAAATGAGCAATGGAATTTCATAAAAGTGGCTAATCGGTACACGAAGAATACAACGGGTGCAAATAGAAAATTGAATATAATGCAATCAAACAACTTCCAGGACCAAAAAAATTTACAAAATACATTCTTAACAAATGATATACACCTGCAAGTATTCCATGTTAATGGAAATCTTTTACCTCAGAAAAACTTCAATTGTCTAGCATCTCTAATTCATAATTTTGATACAAATAGCTCGGTGCGGTCATAATGGACAAAAAACTTGAGATATTTAGCCCTGATGTTGCAAGAAGAAGTCATAAAAGTCCGATTTGTTTTTCATTCACTCATGGTGGATGAAGACATAGTAGACATACTGAATACCACAAAAATAGATGAAGCCTACCTTCACCTAATACCATAACAGAGTGGGATACTTGATAATTTGAATTGCATGCACTAGTAGAAAACAGACCTTTTGTTCACATCATTAGTCCCGGTCTGGTTTTGAACCGGCACTAATGTGACCATTAGTCGCGGTTCGTGACGGGCATCATTAGTGCCGGTTCGTTCCGGACCTTTAGTCCCGGTTCGTTCCACGAATCGGTACTAAAGGGGTTGTGGCAGGCTGGTGTCAGCCTGGGGCCCCACGATAACCTTTAGTCCCGGTTCGTTCCACGAACCGGTACTATAGGCTTACCTTTAGTCCCGGTTCGTGGCTCCCTATATGAATTCGGCCAGCCCGAACACAGTACTCCTCCTTGTTTTTCCCCTTCTTCCCCTCCTTTGTTCTTCCTCTTCCTCGAGCTCATCCTCCATTTTTGCCAAAATTTGTCAAGATTTGAAGGCACCCCATCCATCCAAGTGTTCACAAAGGTTAGCAACTTTGTCCTTTCATCTCTCATTGCTAGATTTCAAAGGTGAGGCAGATCACCGAAAGAAGCATCGCCACCGTACTGGTGATGATATACTTGATGTGGTCAAGGATTTAAAAGTAATCTTTGGAAAGGGTCCTGGCGCACAATCTGTTCCGAATGATGCTGACAATCGTGCACCCATGTGGAAGAAGAAATCTATATTTTGGGACCTACCCTATTGGAAAGACCTCGAGGTCCGCTCTGCAATCGACGTGATGCACGTGACGAAGAATCTTTGCGTGAACCTGCTAGGCTTCTTGGGCGTGTATGGGAAGACAAAAGATACACCGGAGGCACGGGAGGACCAGCAACATAGGCACGGGAGGACCAGCAACGTATGCACGGGAGGACCAGAGGCACGGGAGCACGCAGACGAACCATTCGTCCTAGCCAATGATGTGGCACATGTTTTCTATGTGAAGAACATGTCTACCAAGACGAGAAAAAGAAAAGATAAGGAAGCGAATACATCATACGATGAGCCAAAGCGCCACATAGTTCTTTCAGGGAAAAGAAACATCGTGGGAGTGGAGGACAAGACTGACATGTCAGAAGATTATGAAAAGTTTCATGAAATTGCTCCCTTCACAGTGAATGTTGACCCGAGCATCAAGTTAAACGATGAAGATTGTCCATGGTTACGATGCAAAGGGACACACGCGAAGAAAAAGTTTTATACCCAAAGATCCCACTCTGGGATGTGACCGGCTTCTCTAGTTAGTTTCCGGACTTATATATATATACCTGGAAAGTCCCACTTCGGACAAACCGGAGGGAATCTTTGTAATAGTAGTGTACTTATGTGTTTTGGCATTTGAAACGCGAAGAAATATTATGTCGAAGTATCAAGGTTTCAGACGAAACTCGTCTGTTACAAAGGCATTTCATTTTTTTAAACTTATTTCAACTCCAGACTTTTTGTGCGTTCAGTAAGCACCATTCGGAGCCACGCCATCAATTTTCAACCCTTTCTGACTTCATTTCCTGCATGTACTGATTTTTTGAGCTAAATGACCCTGAAATTGAAAAGCACTACAAATGAACTCTGAAAATGTTGAAAGTTGGCATGGTATCATCATTTCACCCACATAGCATGTGCTAAAAAGTTGAGAGGGTTATGGCAAAAACTGGATCCACTTCGTGTACAAAATGGACAATCTCTTTCGAAGTATTAGGGTTTCAGACGAAAATTCGTCTGTTACAAAGGCATTTCATTTTTTTAAACTTATTTTAACTCCAGACTTTTTGTGCGTTCAGTATGCACCATTCGGAGCCACGCCATCAATTTTCAACCCTTTCTGACTTCATTTGCTATTTTTCATGCATTTACTGATTTTTTGAGCTAAATGACCCTGAAATTGAAAAGCACTACAAATGAACTCTGAAAGTGTTGAAAGTTGGCATGGTATCATAATTTCACCCACATAGCATGTGCTAAAAAGTTGAGAGGGTTACAGCAAAAACTGGATCCACTTCGTGTACAAAATGGACAATCTCTTTCGAAGTATCAGGGTTTCAGACGAAAACTCGTCTGTTACAAAGGCATTTCATTTTTTTAAACTTATTTCAACTCCAGACTTTTTGTGCGTTCAGTATGCACCATTCGGAGCCACGCCATCAATTTTCAACCCTTTCTGACTTCATTTGCTATTTTTCATGCATTTACTGAATTTTTTGAGCTAAATGACCCTGAAATTGAAAAGCACTACAAATGAACTCTGAAAATGTTGAAAGTTGGCATGGTATCATCATTTCACCCACATAGCATGTGCTAAAAAGTTGAGAGGGTTACGGCAAAAACTGGATCCACTTCGTGTACAAAATGGACAATCTCTTTCGAAGTATCAGGGTTTCAAACGAAAACTCGTCTGTTACAAAGGCATTTCATTTTTTAAAACTTATTTCAACTCCAGACTTTTTATGCGTTCAGTATGCACCATTCGGAGCCACGCCATCAATTTTCAACCCTTTCTGACTTCATTTTGCTATTTTTCATGCATTTACTGAATTTTTTGAGCTAAATGACCCTGAAATTGAAAAGCACTACAAATGAACTCTGAAAATGTTGAAAGTTGGCATGGTATCATCATTTCACCCACATAGCATGTGCTAAAAAGTTGAGAGGGTTACGGAAAAAACTGGATCCACTTCGTGTACAAAATGGACAATCTCTTTCGAAGTATCAGGGTTTCAGACGAAAACTCGTCTGTTACAAAGGCATTTCATTTTTTAAACTTATTTCAACTCCAGACTTTTTTGCATTCAGTAAGCACCATTCGGAGCCACGCCATCAATTTTCAACCCTTTCTGACTTCATTTGCTATTTTTCATGCATTTACTGATTTATTGGAGCTAAATGACCCTGAAATTGAAAAGCACTACAAATGAACTCTGAAAATGTTGAAAGTTGGCATGGTGTCATCATTTCACCCACATAGCATGTGCTAAAAAGTTGAGAGGGTTATGGCAAAAACTGGATCCACTTCGTGTACAAAATGGACAATCTCTTTCGAAGTATCAGGGTTTCAGACGACTCCTCCTCCTCCAAGTCCGGCACCGCGTCAGCCGACTCCTCCTCCAAGCCCGGCACGGCGTCAGCCAACTCCTCCTCCTCCAAGTCCGCCGGCACCGCGTCAGTCGACTCCTCCTCCAAGTCCGGCACGGCGTCAGCCAACTCCTCCTCCAAGTCCGCCGGCACCGCGTCAGCCGACTCCTCCTCCAAGTCCGGCACGGCGTCGGCGTCAGCCGACTCCTCCTCCTCCAAGTCCGGCACCGCATTAGCCTAAGCAACGGCGGAAGAGAGAGGCCGTAGCTACGACGGCTAGCGGTACAACAGGCAAGAAATTCAAATATGGTCCAGACCTCAAGCCTCTTCCGAAGTTGTCTTACCACCTGACTCAGGAGGAACTCGACGACGCATGTGATGCCCAATTGAAGGCCCATTTTGCACCGAAACCGCCCATGCCGCCAAAGGAGAAAGTACCTGAGCATGTCTCATAACACTTTATTGATATGGCTCAACCGGCTGACAATCAGAAGGACTCCGACTATGTGCGGTCTATCAAGAAGTCATATTTGGCAGGACAAAAGGAGTCGAGCTCGAGCTCGAGCCAAGCAGTTGGCAAAAAAAGCGGGAAAACTGTTCCCCAGCTGGGAGAACAGTCAGTGCAATCGACCCCCCCCCCCCGCTCATTGTACAAACACCTGTGAGTACCGCCGATCGGCTGGTAATAACCGACGATCATAGAAGGCAGGCTAAAGAGGCCGGTGTCACTGTTGAACAACTCCTAGGCCTTGAGGAAATCCCCGGGATTACAGAGGAGGAAGTAAAATGGCAATATGTCCGCGGCAAACCTCTGGTCAAGCCTGACGAAGTCAAGCTTCTACCAACGAGAATGTACGAGTTGCATACGTGGTACATGCAACAAACAGCAAATACCAATGAAGAGTCCCTCATGGTGAAAGTCAGGAAAAGGCATTACTTCCATAAAAAAGACGTGTGGATTCATTATTCAGAGTTGCTTCAGTTATTCAATCAAGACGCACTCGACAAATCTATCATCAGTTGCTATTGTCTGTAAGTGATTTCTTTCTGTAATTTAAGTCTCTAGCTAGCTAGCTGTGCTCTCGTTCATTACCTGTAATTATCCTCACTATATTCTTTTCTGTGGTATTATGCAGAATGAAGATGTATGAAATGGAAAAAGCTGGACGCTATGGCATTGGGTTCATTGACCCAAATACGGTTAATCAGGCGATATGGGAAGATAAATATTCGAAAAAAGACACAGAGAAATCCATGCTAGAATTTTTGAAGCAACTAAACACCCAACCAGAAATACTACTTCCTTACAACTTCGGGTGAGTGTTACTATATCTTGTACTACAAATTCTATTTTTTGCTTAATTACTAGATGCTAATAAGTGTAGTTGATGAGTAATGCACATGCCCGCTTATTTATACAAAACGTGTGCGCATGCAGTTACCACTGGATCTTGTTAATCATTGAAGTTGAAAAGGGAAAAGTTGAAGTACTGGACTCACTATATAAGGATCCATCCGAATACAAAACCGTGAGGGGGGGTTGTCGACAGGTAATTTCAATCATTATCGCACTATGTCGGCCTCTTTACTTCATTTCCTGATATCAACTAGTTAATAACTCCTTTATTCATTTTCTTTGCCGGCGGGCAGGGCTTGGGCCAAGTTCGGCAAACAGGTCCCAGGCGGCGAATGGAAACAAGAGCTGAAATGGGTGCGACCCAAGGTAATTAAGTAGTACTAGCTAGCTACGTCCGTGCATCTCTTTAATTCTAGTTTCAATACCATTATCATGCTTGATTAATTATTACCTGATTGAATTTTATTCTCGTAAAGTGCATGAAGCAGGAGCAGGGGAATGCTTTATGCGCATACTACGTTTGCGAGAACATTCGCATGATCACGTCTGAAAGGAGCAGAGATGAAAGAAATCTTTGGGTACGTTTGCCAGAACACCATCCATAATTTTTTTATCATGATCTAGCTAATATATATACACACAACTAATATATTCATTTTGATCTCCTGATTATAGCTGACGGAGATGCGGGGCCAGCTCCTACCAACGGATCGCGTACGAGCAATTCAAGAGGAAATCGCTGGATTTCTGCTCGACCAGGTCATAGATCCCAAAGGAGAATACCATTACAAGATCAAGGAGTAATGCCCTGCATATGTAATGATCCGCAAATTATACGAGAAATTGTATATAACAAATTGTATATATATATATATATATATATATATATATATATATATGCACAATGTGTACAGTATGTAGTAGCGTAATATATATTTGAAATAAAAAATAATTAAATGGAAAACACAAAATTAAAAGGAAAAATAAACCAAAATTGAAAGAATTAAATACTTTTAGTCCCGGTTGGTGTTACCAACCGGGACTAAAGGTCTCTCGCCCACGGCGCCGGCAGGTGCCACGTGGTGGTCCTTTAGTGCCGATTGGTGTTACCAACCGGGACTAAAGGTCCCCCAGCCCACGGCGCCGGCAGGTGCCACGTGGTGGGCCTTTAGTGCCGGGCCGTGTTGAACCGGTACTAAAGGGGGGGGGGCTTTAGTCCCCACCCTATAGTGCCGGTTGGAGAACCGGCACTAAAGGCCCTTACGAACCGACACTATTTTATTTCTATCAAGATAGGCACGTAATAAAATTAGGAGGTGCATGCGTCCGATTCTGACTGGTGTTTAGAACTGCAGGTTGAGAAGCACGATCTGGCTAGGCAACTTGGTTTGAAGCCGAGGCAGGTTGAGGTGTGGTTCCAGAAGTGATGGCACGGACCAAGCTCAAGCGAACAAAGCTCCACTATGAGCTTCTTCGCCGGTGGTGCGAGCGTGTCACTTATGACAACATCATCACGCATCTCGGGAGCGATCTCACCGAGGCACGTGCGCTCCTCCTCGTCGGTCGTGCTCAGGGTTCGATTGCTCACGTTGACGAGTAACAATGCTGGGTGTCCGTCTTACAACATGTGTCTCATGGCGACATCATGCTGACTTCGAGTGCAGCAGAGGAAGACCGGAAGAACGTAACATGTGTCGTCAGCGAGCGTGGAGCTTACAACCAGACGAACATTGTTTACGACAGCAATCGCAGCGAGAGACAGACGGATGAGTATACATGCATTGAGCATACGCCATCCAGGAGGCCTGACACAAAGGAGCGGAGGCCAGGCCCGAGCACTGACCTTGACGACTGATGAATACCTCCAGCGAATCGTAGTCCGTGACGTCCACGTGTATGAAAGAGTACTCGACATCCTCTCTCCATGGCACCGTTGTTAGGCGAGGAAGCTGAGTAGGAAGGACGGTTGGGCACACACAGCTCTGATCGTGACTGCACAACATGGTGGCGGCAATAGAGGGAGGATTCGTCGGAGCGGCGTTGTGCATGATTTTAATCGTGATGGTGCGGTGGAAGCACAAGTGCAACTTCAAAGTTTTGGCGACGCAAATAAACCATGGTGCTCGGGCAAGATGATGCAGTCAAGGCGGCGACGGCGACCACGGTAGACACCCTCTTGCATTCCATGACGGGCTGAGACTTCTTGTTTGGAATCCCGCGGACGTCCGAGCGGCGGTTGTAGTCGGAGCTCGAGCTGCCCCGACGATACGATTCTGGACTATATATCTATTGACCTATATATTGATGCATACATGTCGGCGTAAGGAGCTATCGATCACTTGAATTGGATATGTAGCACAATTTGGACACAAACTTGACTTCGGAAGCAATTTCAATGACGGCTGATGAAACATAAGGAACTATCTTTTTTTTACTTATAGACGGGGGCTACAGTGGATTGTGGGTTATTTCTCAAAAAGAATAAGGACTTTTGTGCAAAATATACATGACGGACCAAGAATACCTATTTCAAAAAGAATAAGGACTTTTGTGCAAAATATACATGACGGACCAAGAATACCTATTTCTTTTATTAGTAGGTATAGAATATTTGGGATGTCATCATGTTAATCCAACTTGCTCCAACTCAGGAGGATTGTTGCATTTGGAGGTTAGAACCTTCCGGTTGCTTGACTTCCAAATCAGCATACTGAGCTTTCTTCCTAGGAGTGCGGTTAACAAGAGTAATACAGGTTCTATGTAGGCTCATCAAATGTGGTTCAGCATCATCCAAGGGATTGAGGTGTGGTTCAAGGTGCTAATCATGTTTGGTGTTGATGGAAACCCACATGGCCTGTGGGTAAGGGCATTTGGCCGATTGTGTGCCCCGGCAGTAGGAACCCTCTTTCCCCCCTTCCCTCCCGCGACATCCACGCGAGCGCCCGAGAGGCGAACCCTAGCCGCCAGCGAAGTGCCCTCCTCCTCTCCTCCCCTCCCCGCCGCCGCCAGTGGGCGCGATCAGGGGAAGCCCTGCCGGCGCCGGCGATTGCTGATACGTCTCCAACGTATCTATAATTTTTGATTGTTCCATGCTGTTATATTATCATTCTTGGATGTTTTACAATCATTTTATAGCAACTTTATAGCATTTTTTTGGGACTAACCTATTGACATAGTGCAAAGTGCCCGTTGCTGTTTTTTGCTTGTTTTTTACTTCACAGAATATCAGTACCAAATGGAGTCCAATCGCGACAAAAAAATTTGGAGATTTTTTTTGGACCAGAAGGAAGCCAGTGGGCCAAAGAAGTACCCAAGAGGGGGCCCAGGCGGCCCACAAGACACCAGGGCGCGCTAGAGGCCACGGGCGCACCCTGGTGGGTTGTGGCCCCCTCGGGAGCCCCCTCCACCACCTCTGAGCTCTATAAATACCCAAATATTCTAGAAACCCTAGAGGAGTCGACGAAAAATACTTCTAGCTGCCGTAGTTCCAGAACCGTGAGATCCAATCTAACACCATCACTAAGGAGTTCATCATCCTCATTGGTGCCTCTCCGATGATGCGTGAGTAGTCCACCATAGACCTACGGGTCCGTAGGCAGTACCTAGATGGATTTCTCTCTCTTTTGATTCTCAATACAATGGTCTCTTGGAGATCTATTTGATGTAATGACTTTTTGCGGTGTGTTTGCTGAGATCCGATGAATTTTGAGTTCATGATCAGTTTCTATCCATGAATATTATTTGAGCCTTCTTTGATCTCTTATATGTATGATTACTTATATCCTCGTATTTCTTCTTCGAATCTTTGGTTTAGTTAGTCCAACTAGATCGATTTTTCTTGCCATGGGAAGAGGTGCTTTGTGATGGGTTCGATCTTGCGGTGTCCTCTCCCAGTGACAGAAGGGGCAGCGAGGTACGCATGTATCGTTGCTATTAAGGATAACAAGATGGGGTCTATTCCTACATGAATAGATCTTGTCTACATCATGTCACCGTTCTTATTGCATTACTCCGTTTTTCCATGAACTTAATACACTAGATGCATGCTGGATAGCGGTCGATGTGTGGAGTAATATTAGTAGATGCAGAATCGTTTCGGTCTACTAATCTTGGACGTGATGCCTATATAATGATCATTGCCTTGGATATCATCATGATTATTTGATCTTCTATCAATTTCCCAACAGTAATTTGTTTACCCACTGTGTGCTATACTCATGAGAGAAGCCACTAGTGAAACCTACGGCCCCTGGGTCTACTTTTCCAACATATTGCTTTCCGATCTATCTTTTGCCGCTTTTTGTTTTCAGATCTATTATTCCAAAACCCCAAAAATACCTTGCTGCACTTTTTATTTTTCTCTTTTATTTTGTGTTCTTGTGCGATCTATCTATCCAATCTTTTACAACCCAATCTATCTTTTTACCGTGGAGAGATTGACAACCTCTCTTACGCGTCGGGTTGCAAGTATTTGTTCTTTGTGTGCAGGTACCGTTTACATAGTGTTGCGTGGTTCTCCTACTGATTCGATAACCTTGGTTTCATAACTGAGGGAAATACTTACCGTCGCTGTGCTGCATCATCCCTTCCTCTTTGGGGAAATACCGAAGCAGTAGCAATGGATGAAAGGAATTTCTGGTGCTGTTGCTGGGGAGACATCATCAACATCTATCAGGTTCCTAATCACAAATCTCATCTCCTTGAAATTACATTATTTGCCATTTGCCTCTCATTTTCCTCTCCCCCACTTCACAAATTTGCCGTTTTATTCGCCCTCTTCTTCGTTTGCCTTTTTCTCGTCAGATCTCTTGTTTGCTTGTCATCATGAGTGATTTTGGTATGGCAGAAATAGATGATGGCAGGACTCCTAATATTGGACATTCTGGTAATCTGGATGCTAAAACTTTTGTTTTGGGGCAAGCGAACGTTATAGGAAAAGAAACTATCCAAGAATTTTTCAATTGTGTTGGAAATTTGACTCTCGATGATGCACCTATACTTAAAAGAACTAAAACTTATGCGGAAGCTATTTCAGCATTAGTTCTGAAACTTGAAAATAGGTTTATTCGTACCCATCCTACCTTGCAAAGATTGTTTTCTGAGCTACCCGTTATAAAGGATCCCAAAGCTAAGAAGTTAGGCACCCTTGTTCTTATGAATGAATTTGATCACATAGTACGAGAAGCTAGGGAGATCTTTGATTTTTTTTGTATGAGCCATGAAAAACCGGTGATAGGGGAGATCCTTTACAATAGTGACTACATGTTGAGACACCTGCTTGGAAATAATCAAATATTTGATGAGAACCTTAAAAAGGAAGTCCCCATTTTAGATATGATCCAACAAGTTTTCAATGATGTTAATCAACAATATTCTTGGATTGTGGCCGGGAATCAAAGAGGGTACGTAGATGGACAACTTGATAGTGCTAAGATTTATATGGATGATGTGTTTCAAGTTATATTTGCAAAACCTCTTGATAAAAATATCTCTGCAAAAACTAAAGATGACAATACTTGAATCTATGCATTATGCCTAGCTAGGGGCGTAAAACGATAGCGCTTGTTGGGAGGCAACCCAATGAATAAATTTATTTTCACCTTTTTCTTTCTGTTCTTGAGTGTTGACACAATTATGCTACTGATATTATTGAGTTTTTTTATGTTTTATTTAGTGTTTGTGCCAAGTAAAGCCTTTAGGATGATTCATAAGATGAGTAGAAACAATGCTGAATTTGAAACAGAAACTTTGACTCCAGTGCAGGAATTTTCATTTTTTACCGGAGCGTGATAATGAGCTGAAATTTTAGCACAGTATTTCTATACGAATTATTACATTGTCCTAATTTTTCAGAATTTTTAGAGTAAAAGAAGTATTGTTAGAGTACAGATTACTACGGACTGTTCTGTTTTCGATGCATTGTGTGCTTGTTTTGATGAATCTATGGTTTGTATTGAAGGGTATAAGCCATGGTAAAGTTAGAATACAGTATATATAATGTAATAATAAAATATGAATGGGTTTGCAATAGTACTTAGAGTGGTGATTTGCTTTATTATTCTAACGGATCTCACGAAGGTTTTGCTAGGTTTTGTGTGATTGAAGTTTTCAAGTTTTGGGTGAGATCACGATGGATGAAGGAATAAGGAGTGAAAAGAGCCTAAGCTTAGGGATTCTATGGCACCCGAAGATAATATCCAAGGAGAAACAAGCAACTAAGCTTGGGGATGCCCCGAGTGGCATCCCCTCTTTCTTCTAACGACCATTTGTATCTTACTTGGAGCTATATTTTTATTCGTCACATATCATGAGTTTTGCTTGGAGCGTCTTGTATTATTTGAGTCTTTGCTTGATTTGCTTTTTAGTTTGTCACAAGTATCCTTGTTGGACACACCTATTTGAGAGATCCAAAATTATGCTATGATTTGTTAGAATTGCTCTATATGCTTCACTTAAATTTTTTGAACTATGGAATTTATCTAGTGCTTCACTTATATCTTTTTGAGCACGGTGTGCTTTAAATTTTTCAAGAAATACTCTCATGCTTCACTTAGATTAATTTGAGAGTTAGTAAATTTTGAACAAACACTCTCATGCTTCACTTAGATTAATTTGAGAGTTAGTAAATTTTGAAGAAATTCTCTCATGCTTCACTTATACTATTTTGATAGATGAAATATTTATGCTCATGTTCTTCACTTAAATTTATTTGAGCTTGCCAAAAGCAATGGCAATATATGAAACTAGTCCCAAAGTGATAGATATTCAAGAGGGATATAATAAAAACTTTAATGAAGATCATTGGACAAATTAAACTTGATTCCTTGTAATAGTTTTGAGACATGATGGTAGTGATATGTGAGTCATGTTGGTGAGTAATTATGTTAGTAAGAATATTGATGTTAAGGTTTGTGATTCCCTATGCAAGCACGAAAGTCAATAGTTATGCAATGAAATTACATCCTACTTATGGTGCATTATTCGGTGTTAGTTACGCTTAATGCCCGTTTATGTGAATTTTCGTTTCTTGGTTGGTTGCTTCTCAATCTATTTGCTAGCCTCCACTTGTACTAAGTAGAAATACTACTTGTGCGTCCAAAATCCTTAAACCCATTTTTGCCTTATGAGTCCACCATACCTACCTATATGCGGTATTTCCATGTCGTTCTGAGCAAATTTGTATGTGCGATCTCTAATTTTCAAAATGAATTTCCTATTTGTGTGCTCGTACCGCTCATGAAACGGTAGGGGGTGTCCAATATTTTTCCATGCTAGATGTGTTATTCTCAAGATGAGTTTTTATCCACTTGTCATTGAACGAGAGTACGGCGGTAATAGGGATGCCCAGTCCCGAAATGAAAAAGAATTTTACTTTATGTTGTCAAATAATAGATTCCTTGGAAAGTGTTGGTATGGAAGGCAACCGTGGATACAGCTAGCCATGGATTGTGAAAGAATGGTGGAAAAAGGAATAAACTTTATTTTATGTTTGGGAACCACCTATGATGTATCTAGCATGGAAAGTATTGAGAACTACTTTGTCATTTTTGTTGACAGGAAAGGCATGCCACCCAAAATATTTCCCTCTCTCAATTTAAGCTTTGAGCTCTGGCACCTCTACAAATCTCTACTTCCCTTTGCGAAGGGCCTATCTATTTACTGTATGCAATTTTTATTTTTAATTTGAGTCTCCATCTTCTCTTATAAAGCACCAACTAGGGGGCACTATGATCATACTTGTGCATTGGGTGTAGTTAATATTTGAGTGTGTTTCATGAATGGATCAATGATTGAGCATGATGGGCTAGGGATAACTTTCTTTAGTGTTGATATTTTGAAATACATGGTTGCTTGTTGGCATGCTTGAGTATTAAAGTCTTTATGTCAAAACTAGACTATTGCTTTGAACCATCTACAAGTCCAAATGTCCATGCTACAAAAGAAAAGAATATGTGATGAACATGTTAGGCAGCATTCGACAACAAAAATTCTGTTTTATCATTTACCTACTCGAGGACGAGTAGGAATTAAGCTTGGGGATGCTGATACGTCTCCAATGTATCTATAATTTTTGATTGTTCCATGCTGTTATATTATCATTCTTGGATGTTTTACAATCATTTTATAGCAACTTTATATCATTTTTTGGGGACTAACCTATTGACATAGTGCCAAGTGCCAGTTGCTGTTTTTTGCTTGTTTTTTACTTCACAGAATATCAGTACCAAACGGAGTCCAATCACGACGAAACTTTTTGGAGATTTTTTGGACCAGAAGGAAGCCAGTGGGCCAAAGAAGTACCCAGGAGGGGGCCTAGGCGGCCCACAAGACATCAGGACGCGCCAGAGGCCCCGGGCGTGCCCTGGTGGGTTGTGGCCGCCTCGGGAGTCCCCTCCACTGCCTCTGAGCTCTATAAATACCAAGATATTCCGGAAACCCTAGAGGAGTCGACAAAAAATACTTCCAGCCTCCGCAAGTTCCAGAACCGCTAGATCCTATCTAACACCATCATAGAGCGGTTCATCATCCTCATTGGTGCCTCTCCGATGATGCGTGAGTAGTCCACCATAGACCTACGGGTCCATAGGCAGTAGCTAGATGGCTTTCTCTCTCTCTCTCTCTCTCTCTCTCTCTTGATTCTCAATACAATGGTCTCTTGGAGATCTATTTGATGTAATGACTTTTTGCGGTGTGTTTGATGGGATCCGATGAATTTTGAGTTCATGATCAGTTTCTATCCATGAATATTATTTGAGCCTTCTTTGATCTCTTATATGCCTGATTACTTATAGCCTCGTATTTCTTCTTCGAATCTTTGGTTTAGTTAGTCCAACTAGATCGATTTTTCTTGCCATGGGAAGAGGTGCTTTGTGATGGGTTCAATCTTGCGGTGTCCTCTCCAAGTGACAGAAGGGGCAGCGAGGCACACATGTATCGTTGCTATTAAGGATAACAAGATGGGGTCTTTTCCTACATGAATAGATCTTGTCTACATCATGTCACCGTTCTTATTGCATTACTCCATTTTTTCATGAACTTAATACACTAGATGCATGCTGGATAGCGGTCGATGTGTGGAGTAATAGTAGTAGATGCAGAATCGTTTCGGTCTACTAATCTTGGACGTGATGCCTATATAATGATCATCGCCTTCGATATCGTCATGATTATTTGATCTTCTATCAATTGCCCAATAGTAATTTGTTTACCCACCGTGTGCTATACTCATGAGAGAAGCCACTAGTGAAACCTACGGCCCCCGGGTCTACTTTTCCAACATATTGCTTTCCAATCTATCTTTTGCTGCTTTTTGTTTTCAGATCTATTATTCCAAAAACCCAAAAATACCTTGCTGCACTTTTTATTTGCCTCTTTTATTTTGTGTTCTTGTGCGATCTATCTATCCAATCTTTTACAACCTAATCTATCTTTTTACCGTGGAGAGATTGACAACCTGTCTTACACGTCGAGTTGCAAGTATTTGTTCTTTGTGTGCAGGTACCGTTTACATAGTGTTGCGTGGTTCTCCTGCTGGTTCGATAACCTTGGTTTCATTACTGAGGGAAATACTTACCGTCGCTGTGCTACATCATCCCCTCCTCTTTGGGGAAATACCGACGCAGTCTCAAGCCACGTCATTGGTGGAAAATTTTCTTCTCCTCGTGCGAGTGGACCGAGGCGGGGCGACTCACCCGGGCCTGGGTTCGCGCTAGGCGACGAGCACGGAAGCACCACAATGCGTCGGAGCTGGCCGGCGGCGGCATGCCCGAGGTGCGTTGGGCGGCGCGTGATACGTCTCCAACGTATCTATAATTTTTGATTGTTCCATGCTATTATATTATCTGTTTTGGATGTTTTATATGCATTAATATGCTATTTTATATTATTTTTGGGACTAACCTATTAATCTAGAGCCTTGTGCCAGTTTCTGTTTTTCCTTGTTTTTGAGTACTGCAGATAAGGAATATTAAGCGGAGTCCAAACGGAATAAAATCTTCGCGATGATTTTTCTTGGACCAGAAGAAACCTACCAGACTTGGGGATGAAGGCAGGAGACCTGCCGGGAGGCGACAAGCCACCAGGGCGAGCCCTAGGGGGGGCGCCCCCTGGCTTGTGGCCCCCCAGCAGGCCTCCTAACCCTATTCTTCGGCCTATAAATTCCCAAATATCCCCCCAATACGAAAAAGAGCCACGAGAATACTTTTCTGCCGACGGAAGCCTCTGTTCCCGTGAGATCCCAGCTTGGAGCCTTTTCCGGTAATCTGCCGGAGGGGGGTTCGATCACGGAGGGCATCTACATCAACTCCATTGCCCCTCCGATGATGCGTGATTAGTTCACCACAGACCTTCGGGTCCATAGCTAGTAGCTAGATGGCTTCTTATCTCTCTTTGTTCTTCAATACCATGTTCTTCATGATCTTCATGGAGATCTATCCGATGTAATACTCTTTTGCGGTGTGTTTGTCGAGATCCGATGAATTGTGGGTTTATGATCAAATTATCTATGAATATTATTTGAATCTTGCATGATTTCATATCTTTGCAAGTGTCTTCGAGTTATTGGTTTGGTTTGGCCAACTAGATTAGTAATTCTTGCAATGGGAGAAGTGCTTAGTTTTGGGTTCAATCTTGCGGTGTCCTCACCCAGTGACAAAGTAGGGGTAGCGAGGCACGTATTTGTATTGTTGCCATCAATGATAAAAAGATGGGGTTTTCATCATATTGCTTGAGTTTATCCCTCTACATCATGTCATCTTACCTAATGCGTTACTCTGTTCTTCATGAACTTAATACTCTAGATGCAGGCAGGAGTCGGTCGATGTGTGGAGTAATAGTAGTAGATGCAGAATTGTTTTGGTCTACTTGACACGGACGTGATGCCTATATGCATAATCATTGCCTTGGATATCGTCATAACTATGCACTTTTCTATCAATTGCTCGACAGTAATTTGTTCACCCATCGTATTATTTTCTATCATGAGAGAAGCCTCTAGTGAAACCTATGGCCCCCGGGTCTATTTTCCTTATTATATTTTCAGATCTATAAACCAAAAATACCAAAAATACTTTGCTGCAATCTTTTTTACTTTTGTTTTACTTTTCGTTTTAGCAATCTTTTATATCTATCTCTATCAGATCTCATCCTTGCAAATAACCGTGAAGGGATTGACAACCCCTTTATAGCGTTGGGTGCAAGAGTTTGATTGTTTGTGTAGGTGCGAAGATTGGGGACTTGCTTGTATCTCCTACTGGATTGATACCTTGGTTCTCAACAACTGAGGGAAATACTTATCTACTTTGCTGCATCACCCTTTCCTCTTCAAGGGAAAACCAACGCAAGCTCAAGAAGTAGCAGCGCGGTGGAGGTGCGCGGTATGCCTGGGTGGTTTTCGGAGCTCGCGGCCCAGTCATATCCGATCTCGCGGGGCGGGCCGTGGGAAGTGTGGGTCACAGGCGGCCGTCCCTACCGTGGCGTTTGACTGGTGGGGGCGGCGGAGTGGCGACGGTTGTCGACCCCTTCTCCTCTGCTCTTTGGCTGGGGTGTGGTGGATGGTGGCGTCCGTGTTGGTGGGATGTTGGTGGCTCAGTGAGGGTGCTAGTGGCTGGCTGGTGGTGGTTGGGGCGAACCGGGGAGGGAGGCAGGGGCCTCCTGGCCATGCCTGATACGTCTCCATCGTATCTATAATTTTTTATTGTTTCATGCCAATATTATACAACTTTTACATACTTTTGGCAACAATTTATATGATTTATTAGACTAACCTATTGATCCCGTGCCCAGTGTCAGTTCCTGTTTGTTGCATGTTTTTTGTTTCATAGAATATCCATATCAAATGAAGTCCAAACGCGATAAAACTTTACGGAGAATTATTTTGGAATATTTGTGATTTTTGGGAGGTGGAATCAACGCAAAAGGAATCCCACAGCCACCACGAGACAGCAGGGCACGCCCCAGGGCCCAGGCGCATGGTGGTGTATCCTGGCCTCCTCGTAAGTCGGTTGGAGCTCTACTTCGGGTGCAAGGAAGCTTATATCCAGAAAAAATCGTGTTAAAATATCAGCGCAATCGGAGTTACGGATCTCTAGGAATATAAGAAACGGTTTTCGGCCAGAAAATAGGAATGCGAAATTGAAGAGAACAGAGAGGGAGATCCAATCTCGGAGTCGCTCCTGCCCCTCCGCCGCCATGGAGGCCATGGAATAGAGGGGGAACTCTCCTCCCATCTAGGGTGGAGGCCAAGGAATAAGGAGAAGGAGGGGGGCTCTCTCCCCTCTCTCCCAGTGGTGCCGGAACGCCGCCGGGGCAGTCATCGTCACGGCGATCTACACCAACAACTTCGCCGCCGTCAACACCAACTCTCTCCCCCTCTATGCAGTGGTGTAACAGATATCTTCCCCGCTGTAATCTCTACTTAAACATGGTGCTCAACTCCATATATTATTTCCCAATGATATGTGGCTATCCTATGATGTTTGAGTAGATCCGTTTTGTCCTATGAGCTAATTGATGATCGTGGTTGGTATGAGTTGTATGTTTTATTTTGGTGCTGTCCTATGGTGCCCTCCATGTCGCGCAAACGTGAGGGATCCCCACTGTAGGGTGTTGCAGTATGTTCATGATTTGTGAAGGGTAACGCAGCAGAAAACAAAAAAAATTCGACCTACGCACCAGCCCAGGACCACTATGGAGACTGCATACAAGGTTTGATCTTTTCGTTACCGACTCGTAGCGCAGCGGAAGTAGAGTCGATGACGATCGGCGGTGCAGATCCCCGCAGCTAGGATTTACAACCTCCCAACCACGAGGATGTATACCCTCATTTTCCCCTCGGACAGCC
This sequence comes from Elymus sibiricus, assembly GCA_039707655.1. NCBI lineage: Eukaryota > Viridiplantae > Streptophyta > Magnoliopsida > Poales > Poaceae > Elymus > Elymus sibiricus. Next base: position 63,394,087 of record CM077665.1, read on the forward strand.
CTCCGGGAGGCGGTCGAACAGTCCCCCGGACGGTGTCGCGGACAGCCCTTCGGGAGGACCTTCGAAACTCGGACAGTCACTCAGACAGCCCTTCGGGAGGACCTTCGAAACTCGCACGGTTACACGGATAGCCCTTCGGGAGGCACTCTCAAACTAAGACCGAAACTACGATCTCTCTATAGAGTTGCACACATACGGTGTCATCTATCCGGCAGGGCTTCGCCGTCCAGAACTAGTTCCTGCCGGAACCCAGACAGCCTTTCGGCTCTACGAAACTATTTCACTGGGAGGGAGAGAGAAGCCAGACAAGTCTATGGCATGTGTATGTGAGAAGGGATTAGGTTTGGGCAGCCCCCTCACCTCCTATTTATAGGAAAACCAAGGGGTAGGGTGGTTTTACAATAAAACCCAAAAATGCACATGAATGAAGTCCTTCACAAGGGCATAAAGGGGAAGCCATGGGACAAGTGGGGGCTCCAAGGAAGAACCCCCATGTTGCCGGCCACCCCCTAGTGGGTCACCCCAAAAGGGTTCCTATCCATCCATGTCACACCCCAAGATCTTTTAAGCAAAAGCGCAAAAGAATGGCTTTCCAAAAAGTAATCCAAAAAGCACTTTCACTATTCACGACGACATTTTTCAGCGTCCGTTCGAACTGAAAATATTTATGTGGCCTTAGAATATTTCCAGTACCCACTAAAATAATTTTCAATGCGTTCCGAAACAATTCCGGATTAGTGATATTCATCTGCGAAAAGCATCTGAAGTGGTTCCGGCAGCTCCGGAACATTTCCGGTTTTTCTTCCAGAAAATTCCCAGAAGTTTCCAGAATGATTCTGGCACCCTCCAAGAATTATCAGGCATGTGCCGAAACCAATTTGACTTAATGGTATCCCCTGAAACAACTTTTCAGTTTTACCGGAACTGTTCCGGTGTTCGAAACTTTTCCGGTGTCCGAAACTTTTCCGGTGATTTTCTCTCAGACTCCCTGCCTAGTATTCAGCAGATAGATGACCCTTAAGTGTGTGACCCTATAGGTTCAGTGAAGTATAGACATGACCCGGAACCCCTTCCGATCAATGATCAACATCGGAGCCGTGGACACCCATATTGACCCCTTTACCCACACGAATGAATATTCGAGTGAACCTCCAGTTGCCGTGTGTTATTCCCGTTGCTTCGCGATATGTTACAAAGACCCGAGGTGAGACATGTTGGCATCCCCGTGGATCAACAACTTGTCCACTATGCCAGTTACCTCGTTGCCGGTATTGTTCTCTTTTCTCATTACCGTGTTTCGGCATCCCCGTGATCAAATCACAAAGTGTCTGGCCAGACGATGATGGATACCGTAACACCAAGAGGTCCCAGAGATATCTCTCCATCGTCGGAGGAGAAAATCACAATCTTGAGCTATCAAGTTACTTGACATACTTTCCCATGAACCCGTAAGCCGCCATAATAGCCATCCAGTTACGGATGGCGTTTAACAAACCCCAAAGTTCATGAATCAAGCATGAAGAAACTCGATACTCTCATGGTCTGAGGAATCATGCAAACGTTAACCATCTCTGTGTTATTAACCATTTAACTTGTGACGAATGTATCTCATAGCATAACATCAATTCGGGTCAATTCAACACAAATGTTCTTCTAACATTGTGCCCTCAAAGTTGCTGGCATAGACATGCCCATGATCAGGAAAACAGAACCATCATGCAACACTTGAGCTAGTCTTAGAGGCCAGACTAGGAATACATTTTACCGTTTATTATTCCACACGTGCATATGAGTCTTCCTCCGAGCCTCGTGGTTATTGTAGACTCGAGAACCATAGCAGTTATAGCATGGAACATAAACCTAATTATGAACAGGGAGATAATCAATAACATTTATTATTGCCTCTAGGGCATATCTCCTACAATTTGCTTATGGTGGGTGGCGTGAGTGACAGAAGCACAGGCCCGAGTAGGTGGGTTGTTGCGTATGGGAGTAAAGAGGACTTGATACTTAATGCTATGGTTGGGTTTTACCTTAATGATCTTTGGTAGTTGCAGATGCTTGCTGGTGTTCCAATCATAAGTGCATATGATCCAAGTACGGAAAGTATGTTAGCTCATGCCTCTCCCCCATATAAAATTGCAATAATGATTACCGATCTAGTTATCAATTGCCTAGAGACAAATAACCTTCTTGTTTGACAAAAGCTTTCTACTAAACAACTAACTTTTATTATCTTGCAATTTACTCGTAGTTTTATTCCCGCAAAGTATTTCTAGTTTTATTCGTGCAAACTATCCTATCACCTACAAAATAGTTTCATACTTGTTCTAGGTAAAGCAAACGTTAAAGTGTGCGTAGAGTTGTATCGGTGGTCGATAGAACTTGAGGGAATATTTGTTCTACCTTTATCTCCTCGTTGGGTTCGACACTCTTATTTATCGAAAAAGGCTACAAACAGTCCCCTACACTTGTGGGTTATCAAGACCTTTTTCTGGCGCCGTTGCCGGGGAGCAATAGCGTGGGGTGAATATTCTCGTGTGTGCTTATTTGCTTTATCACTAAGTAGTTTTTATTTTGTGCTCTTGTTTTCTATCTTTAGTTATGGGTAGGAAACGTAAAATACCAAAAAAATAGTTGTACCTGCTAAACCAATGGTTGAAGAACCACCCAAAATCTATCATACTACTGAAACTTTCTATTTGTATCATCTTCGATCCATTTGTGCTCGTGCGACACCGCTTATCTCAAAAAGGGAAACTTTTGTGGCATCATATTAATAGTTTGTATTGCTATGCTTTGAATTTATGCGAAATACATGATTTTACTTGTTGTTCCGAGGACCCTAAGAAACACCTTTTCTTCCAATGTGAGTTTAAGGATAATGGAATCGCATCTTCTTATGCCAAGGGTGTTTATAATTACTATGATATTGAACAAATTGAAGAATTTGTTGCTTTTAAGGGCGCCTCTGAAATTGCTTCTTTGATTGAAAAGTATGATGCTACTCTGTACAAATCTGAAAATTTTGCAATACTTAAATACTGCTATGAAAACTATGCTTCCAATGCTTATGTTAAAGAATATATTGAGGACTCCTCCACTGTCCATGAAGAGATTAATATTTTGCAGGAATCTATGGAAGAGGAAGTTGCTGAAATTGTGAGCTCATTAGATGAAAAAGATGAGGAGGAGAGCGAAGAACAAAAGGAGGAAGATCGGATTAGCTACCCGTGCCCACCTTCTAATGAGAGTAACTCTTCAACTCATACATTATTTAATTTTCCTTCGTGCTTATTGAAGGATGAATGTTATGATAATTGCTATGATCCCGTGGATTCTTTTGAAATATCCCTTTTTGATGAACTTGATGCTTGCTATGCCTGTGGCCAAGATGCCAATATGAATTATACTTATGGAGATGAACTTGCTATAGTTCCTTATGTTAAGAATGAAAGTGTTGCTATTGCATCCACACATGATACACTATATCAGAGAAGTTTGCTCTTATTAAGGATTATATTGATGGGTTGCATTTTGCTACTACACATGATGATTTTGATGAATATAATATGCATGTGCTTGCTGCTCCTACTTGCTATTATTATGAGAGAGGAACTACATCTCCACCTCTTTATGTTTCCAATACGATAAAATTGCAAGAAACTGTTTATACTATGCATTGGCCTTTACTTGATGTGCATGAATTGTTCTTTTATGACATGCCGATGCATAGGAAGAGAGTTAGACTTCATAATTGCATGATATATGTTGCTTTGTGCTCACTACTGAATTATAAATCATTGTTAATTAAAATTGGCTTTGATATACCTTGGGATCCGGGTGGATCCATTACTTGAGCACTTTATGCCTAGCTTAATGGCTTTAATGAAAGTGCTGCCAGGGAGACAACCCGGAAGTTTTAGAGAGTCATTTTATTCTGTTGAGTGCTTTTATAAAGTTTAAAAACAAAAAAATATAGAGGGGAACCTAAAACTTCACAAAAAGAAAAGTGAAAGTGAGAGAGATGAACATCGTGAAAGTGGGGGAATTCCTTGAAATTTGTTCATGCCCATGGAAACTTTGTGAATCTTGAAAAACTTTTCAACAAAAATAATTATCCCCTTGTACAAATCCATTGTATTATAAAAATAATGTGCCAATATTTGCCTTTAGGATGATTAGATTGCTTGTTGGTATGTGCGGTGTAAAAGCAGAAACTTTGGCTGTAGTGCGTGAATTTACATTTTTTACTGGAATGTCAAAAGTTTCTGAAATTTTTAAACAGTATTTCTATACAAATTTTTTATTTCTTCCTAATGTTTCAGAATTTTTGGAGTTACATAAGTATGGTCAAAGTTCAAATTACTACAGACTGTCCTGTTTAAGACAGATTCTGTTTTTGATGCATTGTTTTGCTTGTTTTGATGAAACTATTGATTTCATCGGTGGTATAAGCCATGGAGAAGTTATAATACATCAGGGATAATGCAAATATAAAATATGAATGGGTTTGCAACATTACTCAACGTAGTAACTTTATTATACTAACGGATCTCACCAGTTTTCTGTTAAGTTTTGTGTGGATGAAGTTCAAAGATCGAGGAGGTCTCGATATGAGGAGAAGGAGGAGAGGCAAGAGTTCAAGCTTGGGGATGCCCAAGGCACCCCAAGTAAATATCCAAGGAGACTCAAGCGTCTAAGCTTGGGGATGCCCCGGAAGGCATCCCATCTTTCTTCAACAAGTATGGGTATGTTTTCGTTTTAGTTTCGTTCGTGTGATAAGTGTAAATCTTGGAGCGTCTTTTGTTTTTAGTTTTCACTTTTCTTTTATGCACCATGCTGGTATGATATAGTCCATGGTTGATTTATAGAATGCTCATTGCACTTCAATTATATCTTTTGAGTATGGCTTTATAGAAGGCTTCATGTGCTTCACTTATATCATTTGAAGTTTGGATTGCCTGTTTCTCTTCACATAGAAAACCGTTATTTGTAGAATGCTCTTTTGCTTCACTTATATTTATTAGAACATGGTCTTTGGTATAAATAATTAAAATCTCTTGCTTCATTTATATCTATTTAGAGAGTCAACAGGAATTGGTCATTTGCATGGTTAGTCATAAAATCCTACATAAAACTTATGGATCACTGAATATGATATGTTTGATTCCTTGCAATAGTTTTGCGATATAGAGATGATAATATGTAGGAGGTACTAGTAAATGGTTGTGGTTAGTAAGAACATTGGTGTTAAGGTTTGTGATTCCCGAAGCATGCACGTATAGTCTCTCGTTATGCTATGAAGTTGGAGCATGAATTATTATTGATTGTCTTCCTTATGAGTGGCTGTCGGGGACGAGCGATGGTCTTTTCCTACCAATCTATCCCCCTAGGGGCATGCGTAGTAGTACTTTGCTTCGAGGGCTAATAAACTTTCGCAATAAGTATATGAGTTCTTTATGACTAATGTGAGTCCATGGATTATACGCACACTTACCTTTCCATAATTTGCTAGCCTCTACGGTACCGTGCATTGCCTTTTCTCACCACGAGAGTCGGTGCTAACTTCGCCGGTGCATCCAAACCCCGTGATATGATACGCTCTATCACACAAAAGCCTTATTATATCTTCCTCAAAACAGCCACCACACCTACCTGTTATGGCCTTTCCATAGCCATTCCGAGATATATTGCCATGCAACTTCCACCGCTTCCGTTTTGATGACTTGAGCATTCATTGTCATATTGCTTTGCTTGATCATATAGCTGACATAGTATTTGTGGCTCAGCCACCGTTCATCATTTTTTATACATGTTACGCTAGATCATTGCACATCCTGGTACACTGCCAGAGGCATTCATATAGTGTCATATTTTGTTCTAGGTATCAAGTTGAAATATTGAGTTGTAAGTAAATAAAAGTGTGATGATCATCATTATTCATTATTAGAGCATGTCCCAGTGAGGAAAGGATGATGGAAACTATGATTCCCCCACAAGCCAGGATGAGACTAAAAAAAAGGGGGAAAAGAGAGACAAAGAGAGAAGGGGCATGCTAATTCCACACTTGTGCTTCAAAGTAGCACCATGTTTTTCATATAGAGAGTCTCCTATATTGTCACTTTCAGATACTAGTGGTAAATTTTCATTATAGAGTTAGATGCACACCCACTTAGTTTTCATATTGAGCTTTCATACACTTATAGCTCTTAGTGCATCCGTTGCATGTCAATCTCTACTCCTCACATTGATATCAACTGATGGGCATCTCCATAGCCCGTTTGTTAGCCACATCGATGTGAGACTTTCTTACCTTTTTGTCTTCTCTTTATTTACCCCTATCATCATACTCTATTCCACCCATAGTGTTATATCCATGGCTTGCGCTCATGTATTGCGTGGGAGTTAAAAAAGCTGAAGCGCGTTAAAAAGTACGAACCAATTGCTCGGCTTGTCATCGGGGTTGTGCATGATAAATACTTTGTGTCAAGAAGACAAAGCATGATGATATGTCTCCAACGTTTCCATAATTTTTGCTTGTTTCATGCTGTTATATTATCATTCTTGGATGTTTTACAATCATTTTATTACAACTTTATATCATTTTTTGGGACTAACCTATTGACATAGTGCCAAAGTGCCAGTTGCTGTTTTTGCTTGTTTTTTTACTTCGCAAAAAATCAGTACAAAATGGAGACAAAATGCTGCGGGGATTTTTGTGGATTTTTTACAGACCAGAAGAAAGAAGATGGACCAAAGAACACCAGAAGAGGGGGCCTAGGGTGGCTACCACCCACCAGGGCGTGCCAGAGGCTCCCTGGCGAGGCCTGGTGGGTGATGGGCACCTCGGGCACCGCCTCAACCGACTATCATGCCTATAAATTCCCAGAAAATCCAAAAACCGTAGAGGAGTCGACGAAACACAATTCCAGCCGCCGCAAGTTCCAAAACCGCGAGATCCAATCTAAACACCATCACGGAGGGGTTCATCTTCCTCATAGGTGCCTCTCCGATGATGCGTGAGTAGTCCACCATAGACCTACGGGTCCGTAGGCAGTAGCTAGATGACTTCTTCTCTCTCTCTCTTATGATTCTCAATACAATGGTCTCTTGGAGATGTATTTGATGTAAACTTTTGCGGTGTGTTTGTTGGGATCCAATGAATTTTGAGTTCATGATCAGTTTCTATCCATGAATATTATTTGAGTCTTCTTTGATCTCTTATATGCATGATTGCTTATAGTATCGTATTTCTTCTTCGAATCTTTGGTTTTGTTAGGCCGACTAGATCGAATTTTCTTGCCATGGGAAGAGGTGATTTGTGATGGGTTCGATCTTGCGGTGTTCTTTCCCCGGTGACAGAAGGGGCAGCAAGACACGCATGTATCGTTGCTATTAAGAATAACAAGATGGGGTCTATTCCTACATGAATAGATCTTGTCTACATCATGTCATCGTTCTTATTGCATTACTCCATTTTTCCATGAACTTAATTGTGACGCCCGGATAATTAGGCTACAGTAATCTCGGTAATTAAGCTACAGTAATCCCACGCTAATGTTGTCGCGTCACCACAATTACTGTTGCTAAACTCGCGTTGGTTCAAATTTAAAATAAAGTCAAATAATTAATTTCTTCAAACATGAAAACTAAAATGTTTATCATGTTGCAAATAATTCAGGGGGCATTTATAGAAATAATTGCAACATTTATTGGAGTAGTTAAATAACTAAAACAATAAGAAACAGAACCAAAACAGAGTTATTAAGTACCTTTTCATTTAAATAAAACCTAAATAAAAACATATGGACTTAAACTCACTTTCTAACAGTGGCCAATATTGCCCTGTAAATATTGGACTAAGTCTTGTATTTTGCAAAAGTCTTTTGGACTAAAAATAAAAGACAAAACAGAAACTATTAAAAAGAAAAGAAAAGCTAAAAGAAAAATAGAAAAGGAAAACCCCCTGGCCCAGCTAACCGGCTCGGCCGGCCCAACCGCGGTGGCTACTAAGGCCACCCCGAAACCCTAGCCGCCCCGGACGCCTCACTCCCTCCCCCGATTCCCTCTCCTCCTCCTCCCCGACCTGGATCGGGGCCAATGGCGCCACCGCCCGACGCCTCGTCGGCGCCCCTGGCAATCGTCACCTCGCCGGCCGCTGGACCGCCCCCGTCGGCCTCCCTCCTCTCCCTCACCTGGCGCCCCTTCCCCCCCGCCATCGGACCTCCTGCCCCCTCCTTCGACCGAAGCCGCGCCGCGCGCCAGCGCCCCACCCCCGACGCCGGTCGCCGCACCGCACCCCCGCCGGTCGACCTCACCGCGGCGCTGTCCCACCGGACCCCCCCCCCTTCCACGCCGGCGCTTCCCCACGCTGCCCCGCCACCGCATCGACGCCGCGCCGCCTCGCCACACTTCCTCGCGCCCGTTGCCACGCCTCTGCAAATGCCGGTGAGACCTCGGGGCTTCCCCTCTCCCTCGCATCCACGCGCTCGCCCTCCGTCCCGACCGCGGCTCCGCTCACTTTCGCTCGTCGCCGGCCCGCGCTCGCGCTGCTGGCTGCTCCCGCGCGATGCCCTGCGCCTCACCGCGGCCCCGCACCGGCCGCTCTGGCCCCGCCCCATCGGCCCGGCCGCGGCCCGCCCCCGCCGCCGGCGCCTCCTGGCCTCGCTCGCTGCTGCAGCTCGCCTGCCCGCACGCGCGCCCGCGCTTTTGGCCGCCCGGACATGTCCGGTGCCCGATAGGGCGTGACTGGACGTGTCCGGCCTATCCCTATGACGTGGGGGCCCCACGCCCCTAAAACATTTTAAATAAGGAATAAAAATAAAAATATATAATAAGTAATTAATTAATTAATTAATTAAATAGTTAATTATCTTAATTGAGTTAATTAGATTAGTTAATTACTCTGTTAACTTAACAGAGGCTGACATGTGGGACCCGTGTTAATTAGGACTAATTAATACTGATTAAATAAACCTGTTAATTTAATCTATTAAATAATTAATTAATTTAAACAGTAAATATTACTGTTTTGGATAATTAGGATTTATTAATTAAATTAAATTCAGAAAACGATTAAATCCTTAATAATTAATATAAAATAAACCGTAGCCCGGATCGAAATACTTTATACATGAAAGTTGCTCAGAACGACGAGACGAATCCGGATATGCTGTCTGTTAGTCTGCCACGTGCCCCTAGCATAGCAAACCTGTAACTTTTTGCCTGTTTCTAGCAGATGAATAGTGCATGACTTTAGTAAAATAATTCCAGATAAATTCCTAATTTAACTAGAGCACTTAGATAGGCAGTATATCACCCTGCACTGCATCCTAGCTGTCCTATGCCCTAACACCGCAAACCTGGAACATTGCCCCCCTCCGGTCATCTGTCCGACATTTGTCCGGAGCCGGGGATACTTTCCCGGATGGGTTCCCCCTTCATCGGTATCGAGTAACGCTGCGTTAGGTCACACCCGGCACAACTTATTGCCATGATATGCTCTGTGTTACATTGTCTGCTTTATATTTATTGTTTCTTCCCCCTCTTCTCTCCGGTAGACCCCGAGACCGACGGTGCTGCCGAGTACGACTACGCGACTGACGATCAGCCTTTTTGCCACAGAGCAGCAAGGCAAGCAAACCCCCTTGAGCATTCCGATATCACCCATCTCTCTCCCTCTTATGCTTGCATTAGAATTTTGCTACTGTATTAGATAGCTCCTATTCTGATGCATAGCCTGATTTTGATGAACTGTTACTTATCTGCTATCATACCATCTGCCTAGTATAGGTGGATCAGTAAACCCCTGAGGCCCCCCTAGTCCCCGTTGCCCCTGCTTTCATCGTCGACACCGAGGACTTGAAGACGGAAGACTCAGTCATCATGACTGACAAGCCGTTACTGACACATCACTACACACCCCTTAAGTAGGGCACTGCAGAGCTACCATCGAGTGCCGAGGGTGATACCTCACTTAGCACTCCCGATGTAAATTCTGTAGCGTAGCTATCGGTAATGGGTATCGAGGGTGATTCCTCCCTTCCATTTACCGGTAGCGACTCTTGTCTTACCCATACCTCGAGTGGAATCCATCGAGAGTGATTCCTCGGATCCCCACTTGGTGTATAAACACACAGTTACTTCTACTTGGCTTGGTTTATATGGGAAAGACGGGACTAGAGGGACAGGCGGTACCACCCTGGTTGAGGTGGACCTGAGTTCCCGATAGTTCTGAGACGGGTCGGCCCCAAGGGTACCCGTGTGAGAAAGACTTGGTGGGATGCGCCGCAAGGCATCCGGAGACTCGGTGGGGTGCGCCGGTAAGGCACCCGAGTGTTCTTGGCGGGGCGACGAACTGCAATATGTTCGAGCTTGCCCCGCACCTTAAATTGCTAATGGGCTGAGTATTTAATCTGAGTTGGTCGATACGACCTTTAACGCACTAAACCTTCACGTGGGAAAGTTATGGGCACTCAGCGTCGTTGTATCAGCCGAAGCTCTTCGGACGTCAGCAAAGGAGCGGCGCGCGACGGATTGGACTGGACGGTGCAGCTCTTGGACTGGAGTGTACTAGGTCTGTTTCCGGCCGCGTACGCACCGTGCAGGTGTGCAAAGGGTGATTGGGCCCATGACCCCTGAGCGCATAGGATTTAGACCGGCGGGCTGGCCTCTTCGATGAGTCTAGGTGGGGCGACTACGTGCTGTATCCCGAGGGCGGGCATTACCCCGGAAAGTGTGTCCGGCCGGAGGTGACCAGGCGTGTTGGAAATGAGGTGCACCCCTGCAGGGAAGAACAAACTATTCGAATAGCCGTGTCCACGGTAACAGGACGATTTGGAGTTGTACTTTGGCCTACTACAACTATAATCATAATCTAATTAAAATGAATTGTGGCTCCGGGATTGCTTCCTCGCAGGGAGTCGAGGAAGGATCTCTGGGCGTGTTACTTAATAAAATTTGATACAACAATATGACTACATGCATGAGCTGCAGGTCTACTCTCTTCTCATGCTGTAAGATGCTGAAGATGCTAGTCTTCGATAGGACTAGGTCTTTCCCCCTATTCTTGCTATCTGCAGTCAGTCCAGATATTACCCCCCTCATTGAGAATGCTGCATATCTAGTTTAGTTCTGATGTAAGTCTTGCGAGTACTTTGGATGAGTACTCACGCTGCTTTGCATTTCTTTTTCCCCCTCGATACGTTGCCGCGTTCAGTCGATGGAGCCCAGAAGACGGAGTACGCTGGAGCTGTCGACTACTACTACCCCATTGGAGGCCACTACTATTACCAGGATGGAGCCTATTACGACGTGGACTTCTCCGACGTCCAGGAGTAGTTAGGAGGTTCCCAGGCAGGAGGCCTCGCCTCTTTCGATCCGCTGCTTATGTTTGTGCTAGCCTTCTTAAGGCAAAACTTGTCTAACTTATGTCTGTACTCAGATATTCTTGCTTCCGCTGTCTCGTGTTTATGTCGAGCTTTGTATTCGAGCCCTCGAGGCCCCTGGCTTGTAATATTAAGCTGTATGACTTTATATTTGTGTCTTTTGTCGTGTTGTGGTATCAATCAGTGAGTCCCTAATCTTGGTCGTACGTATTGTGTGCATGATTAGCGTACGGACAAGAATGGGGGCATCACATTAATACACTAGATGCATGCTGGATAGCGGTCGATGTGTGGAGTAATAGTGGTAGATGCAGGCAGGAGTCGGTCTATCTATCTTGGACGTGATGCCTATATAATGATCATCGCCTTCGTCATGACTATTCGATTTTCTATCAATTGCCCAACAGTAATTTGTTCACCCACCGTGCGCTATACTCATGAGAGAAGCCACCAGTGAACCCTACGGCCCCTGGGTCTACTTTTCTATCATATTGCTTTCCGATCTACGTTTTTTGCAATCTTTGTTTTCAGATCTACAAAACCAAAAACCCAAAAAGATATTGCTGCATATTTACTCCTTTTATTTATGTTCTTGAGAGATCTATCTCTCCTATCTATCACTACCTAATCTATCTTTTTACCGTAGAGAGATTGACAACCTCTCTTTCGCGTCGGGTTGCAAGTATTTGTTGTTTGTGTGCAGGTGCTGCTTATTGGGTGGTGGTGATCCTCCTACTGGTTCAATAACCTTGGTTCATAACTGAGGGAAATACTTACCGTCACTGTGCTGCATCATCCCTTCCTCTTTGGGGAAATACCGACGCAGTCCAAGCCACGTCAAAGGAATTTCTGGCGCCTGCCGGGGAGGAAGCAGTCTCTTCTACGTGCCTATCGTAGGCGTCAAGGGGGCTCCATCATCATCTACCAGGTTCCTAATCACAAATCTCATCTCCTTGCAATTACATTATTTGCCATTTGCCTCTCGTTTTCCTCTCCCCCACTTCACCAATTTGCCGTTTTATTCGCCCTATTTTTCGTTTGCCCTTTTTCTTGCCGGATCTCTTCCTTGCTTGCAATCTTGTTTGCGTAGTCACGATGACTCAAGAGAACACCAAGTTGTGTGATTTTTCCAATACTAATAACAATGATTTTATCAGTACGCCTATTGCTCCTCCCGCCACTAGTGCGGAGTCTTGTGATATTAATGCCGCTTTGTTGAATCTTGTCATGAAAGATCAATTTGCCGGTAATCCTAATGGGGATGCCACGTCCCATCTAAACACGTTCGTTGAATTGTGTGATATGCAAAAGAAAAAAGATGTGGACAATGATATTGTGAAGTTGAAAGTATTTCCTTTTTCCTTGCGGGATCGTGCAAAAATTTGGTTTTCATCTTTGCCTCGCAATAGTATCGATTCTTGGAATAAGTGCGAGGATGCTTTTATCACTAAGTATTTTCCGCCCGTGAAAATTATTTCCCTTAGGACGCAAATCAAGAATTTTAAGCAACTTGAGCATGAACATGTTTCCCAATCATGGGAAAGAATGTAGTTGATGATAAGAAATTATCCTACACATGGTTTGAATCTTTGGATGATCATACAATTTTTTTATGCATGATTGAATTTTGTCTCTAGAAATCTTTTAGATTCTGCCGCGGGTGGTACTTTTATGGAGATTACTTTGGGTGAAGCTACTAAATTTCTAGATAATATCATGGCTAATTATTCTCAATGGCATACCGAAAGAGCACCTACTAGTAAAAAAGTTAATTCGGTAGAGGAAATTAGTACTTCGAGTGATAAAGTTGATGCTTTGATGAAATTGGTTGCTAGTAAAAATTCTCCTATTTATCTTAATGATGTGCCTTTGTCTACTTTGATTGAGCAAAATAGTGAATCCGTAGATGTGAATTTTGTCTCGCGCAACAATTTCAATAACAATGCCTATAGAGGTAATTTTAATCCTAGGCCTTTTCCTGGAAATTCCTCTAATAATTATGGTAATTCCTATGGTAATTCTTCTTACAATAATAATAGGAACATCTCTGATCTTGAGAGTAATATTAAAGAATTTATCAATGCGGAAAAGGCTTTCAATACTACGATAGAAGAAAAGTTGAATAAGATTGATGATATGTCTAGAAGCATTGATAGAATTTCTCATGATGTTGAAAATATCAAGTTGAAAGCTTTTGTGCCTAAGATTGATGAATCTATTAAATCTTTATATGTCTCTATGGATGAAAGTAAGAAAAGAACCGTGATGCTTAGAGCTAAAAGAGAAATCTTAGAAAAATCGTCTTCTAGTGATTGCCGCTATAAAAACGATGAAGATCTTAAAGTGATTGGTGTTTCTTCTATTGATTCCTAGTTTAGTAATATTAAAATTTATAATGAAGGGACTGAAGTAGAGTCAACTTTAGCTAGAAGGCGTCCCAATAATTTGGAGGGTGGAAATCTTGATGAAATTTTTGATAAAAGTGGGTTTAAAGAGGTCAAAACTTTAACTAGTGATGTGCCCACTATCTTGGATTGCAAAGATTTTAATTATGATAGCTGCTCTTTGATTGAATGTATTTCTTTGTTGCAATCTATGTTGAATTCACCTCATGCTTATGAGCAAAATAAAGCTTTTACTAAACATATCGTTGATGCCACGATGAAATCTTTTGAAGAAAAGTTGGAGTTGGAGATTTCTATTCCTAGAAAATTACATGATGAGTGGGAACCTACCATTAAGGTTAACATTAAAATTATGAATGCTTTGCTTTGTGTGATTTGGGTGCTAGTGTTTCCACGATTCCGAAATCTCTATGTGATGTGCTTGGTCTTACCAACATTGAAGAATGCTCTCTTAATTTGCACTTGGCGGATTCTACTATTAAAAAGCCTTTGGGAAGAATTAATGATGTTCTTATTCTTGCAAATAGGAATTATGTGCCCATTGATTTTATTGTTCTTGATATTGATTGCAATCCGTCTTGTCCCATTATACTTGGTAGACCGTTTTTACGCACTATAGGTGCCGTGATTGATATGAAAAAAAGGCAATATTCGTTTTCAATTTCCCTTGAGAAAGGGTATGGAACACTTCCCTAGAACAAGAATTAAGCCACCATATGAATCAATCATGAGGGTATCCTATGGATCCAAAACCAAAGATGACAATACTTGAATCTATCCAATATGCCTAGCTAGGGGCGTAAAACGATAGCGCTTGTTGGGAGGCAACCGAACGAATAAATAAATTTTTGCTTTTTCCTTTCTGTTTTTGAGTGTTGACACAATTATGGCTGTGTTATTATTGTGTTTTTATGGTTTATTTAGTGTTTGTGCCAAGTAGAACAGTTAGGATGATTCATAGGATGAGTAGAAGTGATGCTGAATCTGAAACAGAAACTTTGCGTTCAGTATATGAATTTACATTTTTTGCTGGAACGTGATCTTGAGCTGAAATTTTAACAAAGTGTTTCTATACAAATTCCTTACGTTTTCCTAATTGTTCAGAATTTTTAGAGTTACATAAGTATGGGTATGGTACAGATTACTACAGACTGTTCCGTTTAAGACAGATTCTGTTTTCGTTGCATTGTGTGCTTGTTTTGATGAATCTATGGTTTGTATTGGGGGTATAAGCCATGGTAAAGTTAAAATACAGTAGGTATAATGCAATTATAAAATTTGAATGGGTTTACAACAGTACCTAAAGTAGTGATTTGCTTTCTTATACTAACGGATCTCACGAAGATTTTGTTGAGTTTTGTGTGATTGAAGTTTTCATGTTTTGGGTGAGATCACGATGGATGAAGGAATAAGGACTAGCAAAAGACTAAGCTTGGGGATGCTACCGCACCCCCAAGTTATATCCAAAGAGTAACAAGCAACTAAGCTTGGGGATGTGTAACACCCCAAAAATTTAATCATGTTTTATTAATTAAAATTTTGCCAAGAATATTTATTCTCTATTTTCAACATCTCCTCATGATTTCGGAACCACTCTTTTTCTCTGATTTATAAAATTATTCTCTCTTATCAGAAACTTTTGAATAATGTTGTGTCACTTGAACGTTCGGTTAAATCATTTTATTTCATTTAGTAAAAACCAGAGGAATTGTTTTTATAATAAAACTTGCCAAGTTTTAATTCTTTTAATTGCATTTTCATTCTTTTAAAGGCCTAAGTTGCACTACAACCGCTTCATAAATTAATTTATTAATTCCAAAAAAAATTGTACATAACATGTGATGTCCCTGGATCACTTGTATGCAAAAACACAACTTGGTGTTTTGGAAAAATTGAGCATATCATCCTCATTTTCATTCTGGTCCAGTTTGGCAGTATGTACTGCAACCATATTTTATTTTGCTCTAGTGACCTTGAGATTTTTCCTACTTGTAGTTATCCCTACCAAACCCTTAAGTCCAGGATATCAGCTTCA
Organism: Elymus sibiricus; assembly: GCA_039707655.1. Classification (NCBI taxonomy): domain Eukaryota; kingdom Viridiplantae; phylum Streptophyta; class Magnoliopsida; order Poales; family Poaceae; genus Elymus; species Elymus sibiricus. The sequence goes on from CM077665.1 coordinate 63,409,917, forward strand.
TTAGGGTGTTTTAACCACATGCAATAATGCCCTGTAGTTTCTGTCCAAAACAAGTTTTGAAAACATTTGCACTATCAAGTTTTTGTTTTTGCCAAACTAACCTTGCCATTCTAGTGTGCATCTAAGGAGACCACAAACTGGAAATTTTGGTGGCCATGGTAGTTCCCTAGGTACCCCTAGCATTTTGTCAAACACCTTTAGTGCATGGACATGATTGGCATGATCCAAATGTTGCATTGGGAAGTTGCCTCCCTGGCCAAGCTAGCATGTCCACTAGACCTACACCACCCTCTTAAATAACCCTGTTAATTACCATGTTCATCAAAGCCTGCCAGGCCACTCTAGCATTTCGTCGAACAGGTACCCTGCATGCCCAGAGCGCGAGCAGAGCACGCATTTTGCATGTGCTCGCGCCCGAGCCAGCACGTCCCCTGGCCCCTCCCTAACCGTAGATCCACGCACGCGCCCCCTGCAGCTTGCTAGCGCCGCCCCGACCGCCCCCTCCCGCCTCGCAGCGCCGCCGCCAGAGCCCTCTTGGCAGCATGCCTGTGGCCGCGACCGCCTCTGCCATGGCCGGCGCCATCTAACCGCTCTCCGCTCGACAGCTGCCCCCTTCTGCAGCCCCCGATCATCCTCTAGCCTCTGGTGTGCCCCAGAGCCCCGCCACGTTGCCCCCGGTAACAGTGGCGACGAACCGCCATAGCCGCCGCCATTCTTATCCTCGGGAGCTCATGGAACCGACCTCGCCGGCTATAAAAAGGACCCCGGAGCGCTCCTATCCATCCAGACCTCCCCTCCTAACCCCTATGTGAAGCACCTGCAGAACCAGAGCAAATGGAGATGGTCGTCTTCCTCATCTCCGGCCATGGAGTCCGCCTCCCCATCGGCCAAAATTAGCCCCCCCTACGCCACCATTTCCATACCTCTCTTTGCCTTAGCACTCCCGTGAGCTCCGAAACCTCGGTAAGTCATCAATTTTTGCCATGGAGGTGCCGCGGGCAGAGGTCCCCTTTTGGTGTTCGCCGGACCTCCTCGGGTATGCTCGCCGTTGACGATGGGGTAGGTCCCGAAGATTGTCCAGCACGCCGTTAGGACGGGCTCGACGCCCTGAGCCTGGCGGTGAGCTCATATCAGGGAGGGCCACCGCCGTTTGCCGGCAAGGGTCGCCGGAGATGGTGCCCGTGCGACCAAGGGAGGAAGACGGCAGGGAAGGACTCGTCAAACATGACCAGTGGGCCAGGCGGGCCCACTGTCAGTGACCTGATGCCGTTTAAGTGGAGGCGCATTCCCATGAAGTACGTCTTCTCTTCCCTGGAAGCGTATTCTAAGCCGAAGCGTTTTCCTATTCCTCATTTATTTAAAACAAAAAGTTGACCAATCTTTGACTAGCCTTAACTTTTTAAACTAAAACTCCAATGGACCTGATTCTTTTTCTGTTGCTTCCCAAATTTCACCTAGTTTATTTTAAGATTTATTTAAAAAATATGTAAGACTACTTTTTGTACTGTTTTTGAATTGCGTGTTGATTCGAATATTTTCAAAAATAGGAATTGGAGAGAGGAGTAAACTTTCTAAAGTTTTGGAGTGCACCCTAAACCTCTGCACATTGAAGGCAAGCATTCTAAACCTTGGTATAGTATTTGTTGTGTGATGTTTGGTGTGACGAATAAAACTACAACACTAAGTTGACATGAAGTGCGCGTTATTTCATGTGAAGGTGTGATAATGCTTGCAAATGCATGATGAGGATTTCTTGCTAATGAACTTGAGATGCTTGTGGTAGTAGCCACCATCTTGTGCCACTCATGCCTACCGGAAGGAATCCGGGATAAGTCTCTGTCTCGGGTAGACACGAGCTTGGTACTGACATCTCGTTCGAGCGAGAGTGGTCAGTCAGGCATGATGGTATGTGATGAGTGGTGATTCTGTCTGACATTGTGAAGAATATTTGTTGTACTAATCATGCAGGGAATACTTAATCCTCCTGAGTCGACCATAGATCGAGTTTTGTTCCAGTAACCCCGATACTTGTTTCGTACTACCACTTGTCCTTGCCGTAGGTAGGGTACGATTCAGTAAGTTGTCAACCCCTTTCTTGGCACACACCGTACAGAGAGGCCACAGTGGAAGATACCGGAGGCATCTGGTAGGCATGCCACTTGGTCCGGGGGCATGGGTGTTCCGGTGGGTCCGAGGGGGTCGCTCCCCTGTTTTACGTGCGGTATAAATTTTGTGATCTGATGCTAATCAAGGTTGTAGCCTCCCCACTTAGAGTTTTGCTTAACGAGGATTGTGGGTGATTCTAGGCACCGGTAAGTTAAGCTGGTGTGTGCAGGTCAGGTGCATTTTCAATTCAAAGACCGTAAGCGGAATTAGTCCCGGTGGACTAAAGGAATCCGTTACTTGTGGGTAAAGAGTACACCCTCTGCAGAGCTTCCAGCTATTCGAATAGCCATGTCCGCGGTTAAGGACTACAGTCTGGGATGGGTCGAGTGTCGGTCTTAGTGTCGGTCTTCGGAGGAATTCTTCTAAACCTGAATATTGATCATGAAGTGCTACAAGTGATATTGACGATTATTATTGTTATGGACTAACAATTTCTAATATGTGATTGTTGAGTATCCCTGGGATGGTTCTACCACCTGGATACTCATGATATTGTTTTTCCATATAAGCCCTTTATGTGGCGTCGCTAAGACACCCGACTACGGCACAAATGTTATTTACTTTATATATAAGCCCTTTATGTGGCGTCGCTCAGACGTCCGACTGTGGCATGCATGTTGTTTACTTTATATATAAGCCCTTTATGTGGCGTCGCACAGACGCCCAACTGTGGCATGGCTGTTATTTATTTCCTTCATAAGCCCTTTCTGTGGCGTCGCTCAGACGCCCGACTGAGGCATGTTTCATATTCTTAACCTTTCGAGGCGTCGCTTCAGACACCCGACTGGTATAATTTATTTTTATTCCCTAAATGCTTATTTATATTTAATATGAATGACTTGCTTGCTTGGCGTCATGTATTCTATTTTGTGACTGACTGGATGATCGTAAATTATTTCAGTGTTTGATTATCACATGCTATATTATATATGTGTTCATGATGTTTGCGAGTACATTCAAAGTACTCACTGGCTTGCCCCTGGCTATTGTCTTGGCCAGATTTCTTGCTTGGAGAAGAGCGAAATGACGACAGCCCCGGAACCTAGACAACGGAGACAGCAGCTATGCGAAGATAGGAGTTATCCAGGTCAGCTGTTCCTATGGGAAATGGAGTCCCATAGACGCTGATGATCCGCAAACCGCTTCCGCCATCAACCATTAGAAACTTTTGTTGTACTCATAGACCATCATGGTCTTGTACTTCAGATTTTGTATGTTGCTTGGAATTTCTGTATCAAGAATGTGCCTCATCAGCTAACAGTAATCCTGGGGTTGGTGAGCACAAGGCCATTTGCTGGGAAATTAATATCCTGGAAAACCGGTCCTGACAACCTTAGTATCAGAGCCAGGCTGACCATTGGCTAATCCTATCTTAGCCGGGTCAAGAAAACCTAGGTTACCGCCCACCCAAACCCTACCTTAACCATAGCCGAGCCTAACCTATCAGATAGCCCACACAGTGGCCCTGACACCTTTTGGCAGTCGGTGCCCAACCTATCAGACCAGCCCAGTAGGTCACATGCCTGTGACCGACACCTGAGTTGTCCCATTCGCAAGCGTGCGAAGGAAGACTCGGTTTTCTTTCTATGAAGGAGACGTTACCCCAAACCAGCACCCCACAGCCTGCTATACCAAACCAAGCCAAGATGCCTGGTGCCATTGTGCGCAATGGAACCATTGCGACTGACCTTGGAGGTTTTGTGACAATCCTCGCTGACCTCACCCATCGTGTCTTTGCATTAGAAGAGCCCCCAGAATATATTGTGTTCTAGGAGCACACGAGTGATGCCATTCATCACTTTTGGGCCACGGTGCACGTTTTCAGCAGGGGTATCTCGCCAGAACGCCCCTATTGGTTCACCGGAAGGACAACTTCCCAGGAGACGCAAGCCATCCAGCTAGTAGCTCGGGAGGCTATAGTTCAGCTTCGGCACCTGTCGCCAAGAGTTAACTGCCGCTCGTTCTACTACTACCCAAGTCGTGAGGGATATAGTAGGTCGCCCCAAGTCGCCAATGGAGACCATGAGGCAGACCCCGCCTTATTGCATCTTGTGCGCTACTTAAGGGCACAAGAGGCGTTGTTTGATCAGGTCACCCTTGATCTGATTACAACTCGCAGAGAACTCGCTCGCCAAGCCCCGATAAGAAGAGAAGCTGTACCCGACGCCGACAACCCAGTCATGCTGTTCGGACAACCGATCGAGTCATCGAGGCGTGCCCCTGCAACCGAGCGTAATATAATTGTATCCTCGGAGGAGCTTCGTCGCCTTTTGGGGACACGCTCCAACGGGATTGTAACCACCAATCCCCGCGATGGTCATCATCGCTACCCCGACCCTGCAACTCCGCACCCTAACCCAGTCAGCCCCAACGGTGAAGCCCAAGGAGAAGCCTCGACGTCCGCAAGACATGCTCGACTAGATATGAACGAAGTAGACTAAGTCACTCAAGTAGTGCCGAGTCTTAATATTCCTACGCCATGTAATAGTATGACCGTATATGGCCATAAATAAATTGCAGACTGTTCATGTGCCATTAATTTTAATAGTATCACATATGGCTATGCGTATACCTGTAGAATAAAGTTATGGATGAGACTACCAGGACCCAACCTAGCCAAACCACCACAGCAATATGTCACTTTTTGTGAATCATATATGTGGCTTTGACCCGACCACGTTAAAGCAGGGCCGACAACCAAAATTTGTCCCCACACCACAGTATAACCCCTAGCCAGATGCTATATAAGAGGCCACCCCGTAATCTTACCAAGCATCCCTCACCTTGTGCACCGCCTCCACAGCCATTTTTCCATGTCACACCTTGGGATTCATATGAGAACCCCGGATGCAACCCCAGGGAGTTTTGTTAAGACATTGTGGGATTTTGCCTGCAATACCATGGATTCTCCCAATCCATCTCAGTATGAGCTATTCAAATCGAGGGCCACTTTCACTGCCTCAAAATATTGAATAGTTGTGCACATCCCACTAGTAGACCCAAACCAAGACCCCACGGAAGTCTCCTTCATCGGGGAATATTTCCTCTTGACCTATAGATTTTTACATGTACTGTAGACCCCGTGATTGTATTAATTAGCGTAGCGTTTATTTGACTGATATGATATCTGTGTGTGTTTTATAAGTTATTGTGTGAGTATATTGTGTTGGTTGCAGTTGTTTGCTATGATTTAAAATTGGAGTGTTTTCGTCGTAGCAAATCTTAGGGTGAGATTTCCTTAAGAAACCACCGCAACAAAAAATGCTTTCCCAACAAATGTTTGATTTGCCTGTCCTCGCGTTATACGACTTACATGCCACGCACATTAAATGCAAGACCGTGATACGTCCATTTTGCATCATGCTTTTATATTGATATTTATTGCATTATGGGCTGTTATTACACATTATGGTACAATACTTATGCCGTTTCTCTCTTATTTTACAAGGTTTACATGAAGAGGGAGAATGTCGGCAGCTGGAATTCTGGACTGGAAAAGGAGCAAATATGAGAGACCTATTCTGCACAATTCCAAAAGTCCTGAAAAGTTACGGAGAATTATTTTGGAATATATAAAAAATATTGGGCGAAAGAAATACCAGAGAGGACCCACCAGGAGGCCACAAGCCTGGGGGGCGCGCCCTACCCCCCAGGGCGCGCCCCTGTGGCTTGTGGGCCCAGTGGCAGCCCTCCGGTGCCCATCTTCTGCTATATGAAGGGTTTTGACCTGGAAAAAATCAGAAGAGAGCTTTCGGGATGAAGCGCCGCCGTCTCGAGGCGGAACCTGGGCAGAAGCAATCTAGGGCTCCGGCGAAGCTGTTCTGCCGGGGAAACCTCCCTCCCGAAGGGGGAAATTGAAGCCATCGTCATAACCAACGATCCTCTCATCGAGAGGGGGTCAATCTCCATCAACATCTTCACCAGCACCATCTCCTCTCCAAACCCTAGTTCATCTCTTGTATCCGATCTTAGTCTCAAAACCTTAGATTGGTACCTGTGGGTTGCTAGTAGTGTTAATTACTCCTTGTAGTTGATGCTAGTTGGTTTACTTGGTGGAAGATCATATGTTCAGATCCTTAATGATAATTAATACTTCTCTGATCATGAATATGAATATGCTTTGTGAGTATTTATGTTTGTTCCTGAGGACATGGGATAAGTCTTGTTATAAGTAATCATGTCAATTTGGTATTCGTTTGATATTTTGATAAGATGTATGTTGTCTCTCCTCTTGTGGTGTTATGTGAACGTCGACTACATGACACTTCACCATTATTTGGGCCTAGGGGAAGGCATTGGGAAGTAATAAGTAGATGATGGGTTGCTAGAGTGACAAAATCTTAAACCCTAGTTTACGCGTTGCTTCGTAAGGGACTGATTTGGATCCATATGTTTCATGCTATGGTTAGATTTATCTTAATTCTTCTTTCGTAGTTGCGGATGCTTGCAAGAGAGGTTAATCATAAGTGGGAGGCTTTTCCAAGTAAGGGCAGCACCCAAGCACCGGTCCACCCACATATCAAACTATCAAAGTAACGAACGCGAATCATATGAGCATGATGAAAACTAGCTTGACAGTAATTCTCATGTGTCCTCGGGAGCGCTTTGCTTTATATAAGAGTTTGTCCAGGCTTGTCCTTTCCTACAAAAAGGATTGGGCCACCTTGCTGCACCTTTGTTACACTCGTTACTTGTTACCCGTTACGAATTATCTTATCACACAACTATCTGTTACCGATAATTTCAGTGCTTGCAGAGAATACCTTGCTGACAACCGCTTGTCATTTCCTTCTGCTCCTCGTTGGGTTCGACACTCGTACTTATCGAAAGGACTACGATAGATCCCCTATACTTGTGGGTCATCAAGACTCTTTTCTGGCGCCGTTGCCGGGGAGTGAAGCGCCTTTGGTGAGTGGAATTTGGTAAGGAAAATTTTATATAGTGTGCTGAAATTTACTGTCACTTGTTACTATGGAAAATAATCCTTTGAGGGGCTTGTACGGGGTATCTTCACCTCGATCAGAAGAGAAAGAGTTGCCCCTCAACCTACTGAACCTACTGAAAATATTTATTATGAAATTCCTTTGGGTATGATAGAGAAACTGCTAGCTAATCCTTATGCAGGAGACGGAACATTACATCCGGATATGCACCTAATCTATGTGGATGAAGTTTGTGGATTATTTAAGCTTGCAGGTTTGCCCGAGGATGAAGTCAAGAAGAAGGTCTTCCCTTTATCTTTGAAGGAGAAGGCATTGACATGGTATAGGCTATGTGATGATACTGGATCATGGAACTACAACCGATTGAAAATGGAATTTCATCAGAAGTTTTATCATGTGCATCTGGTTCATCGTGATCGGAATTATATTTATAATTTTTGGCCTCGTGAAGGAGAAAGTATTGCTCAAGCTTGGGGGAGGCTTAAGTCAATGTTATATTCATGCCCCAATCATGAGCTCTCAAGAGAAATTATTATTGAGAATTTTTATGCTCGTCTTTCTCGTAATGATCAATCCATGCTCGATACTTCTTGTACTGGTTCCTTTATGAAGAAGACTATTGAATTCAAATGGGACTTATTGAAAAGAATTAAATGCAACTCTGAAGATTGGGAGCTCGACGAAGGTAAGGAGTCAGGTATAAACCTTAAGTTTGATTTGTTAAATCTTTTATGGATACCGATGCTTTTTGTGAATTTAGCACTAAATATGGACTTGATTCTGAGATAGTAGTTTCCTTTTGTGAATCTTTTGCTACTCATGTTGATCTCCCCAAGGAGAAGTGGTTTAAATATCATCCTCCCATTGAAGTGAAAGTAGTAGAACCTACTCCCTCCGTCCGGAATTACTTGTCGCACAAATGAAGAAAAATGGATGTATCTAAAACTAAAATGCATCTAGATACATCTATTCCTATGACAAGTATTTCCGGATGGAGGGAGTATTAAAGTTGAAGAAGAAACCATTACTTATAATGTTGATCATGTTGTTCCTACTGCTTATATTGAAAAACCACCTTTCCCTGTTAGAATAAAGGATCATGCCAAAGTTTCAACTGTGGTTCGTAAGAGCTATGTTAGAACACCTACACCCCCTGAACAAATTAAAGTTGAACCTAGTATTGCTATGGTTAAAGATCTCTTGGTTGATAATATTGATGGGCATGTTATTCATTTCTGTGATGACACTACTAGAGAAAACCCTAGCAGTAGCGCGGGTATTTGGTGTATCAGTAGCGCGGGTACCCGCGCTACAGCTAACATTTAGCAGTAGCGCGTTTTGACACGCGCTACTGCTATACCTACTTAGCAGTAGTGCTTTCCATACCAGCGCTACTGCTAAGTCCTTTAGCAGCAGCGTTTTCCTGTCCAGCGCTAAAGAGCGCTACTACTATATTTTCTCATATCTTTTTTTTGCTACGTATTTGCGATGTTTCTGTACAGGTTTCATACAGTATTCTAATCATATCATAAACATGCAATATGCTCATCATATCATACACATAATAGTCTCATCATATCATCCAACACAAATCATGTCGTCACATCATAATCACGATATAGCTATACAAGTTACATGACATGTCTCATCATACATAATGTAGTACTTCTTGAGGCATCGGTTCATATCCCTCTCTCGCACTAGCGTGAACCTAAACTAACTACTGGCTGTCGCTCGGAAACCAGAAACCGGTACACCTGGGCCTGACACTCCGGCCACTCGTCGTATACTCCTGGCGTAGCACTTCTTCGCCATCGATGATCTATGCACCTGCATCGTCACATGAGTTGATGATATGCAACATATATAGTTGAGCAACAGAAAGAGACATACTTGGCAAAAATAGAAGCAACATATCATAAGCATAAATAACAAAGTTCATCGTACCCAAAATGCCCTAACTAAAGTGATCTTCGCTAGTTGAGGAGGACGGTTTAATTACATCACAAATAAAGTTTCGTCGTACATAACTCAAAGTTTCGTCGTAGAGAAAGTATGGACTAAACGGACACATTGTCATATATCGTCAATCACTCCAACATGTCGTGCCATCCATGCAAGTCAGGGAGATAGTCCCCGAGCGCAGTGAAAGGCTTCAAGTCAAGACGCTGAGCGGCTACGCGTGTTCGGACGTCTTCCCACGACATTTGCCCTTCTTCGTAGAACATCCCTGTTTTTTCGAGGACCTCCTTCATGATGATTTGGGCAAGTTCACGCTGGATGTGATAGAACTCAGCTCGGAGTCGATGATCCGGGATATCTCCTAGGTTCTTTGCCCATTGCAGAATATGGGCATCGCCTGATCTAGGTGACATGCGAAGGTTCTGCTGATCCCGTCTGTACTCCTGCATGTGGTGGAGGACATAGAATCCATCACTGATAGTACCACTCGGTTGCTGGATGCAGTAGAAGTCAGTCTTATGGCCGAAGCAGGGCACGCGGTTCCTTGTCTTCCTGAGCATGATCTCTCAACCCCGTACACCGTATGTAAAGATAGCACTGTCGAGAATAGACTTGATGTGGGTGTAATTCTTTTTCTTCATGTTCTTTGACGAGTCCAAGTAAAGAGCGTGGGAGACTCGTGGGTAAAGGATGATGAGGACGGCGCGCCCGTCGCTGCACAAAATAAGTACACCTCAAATTAGCCTCCACGCGTGCAAATGAAATGATTGAAATCGAAGGAAGGATATCCGCGCGGATGACTTACATGGGATGCTAAGGCACGAGAATCGTCTCCTTGTCCTTATTGCCGACCATGAAATCGGCGATGTAGTTACTCGCGTATTCACGGTGCTTTTCGCAGACTGCCAAGAAGCTCTCGTGCATGAAGTACGGGTCAGCGACACAGATATAAGGTATCTGCTCAATCCTAATGATGTAGTTCATGTACAAGGCAAAAAGGCGGACAAACGTAAAATCCAGCTTTTTCAAGTGAAACATGTCGAAGATGTAATCGAATCGAAGGAAGAACTTTTCCGCGGGGAATGTGTCGACGTACAACCTTTGCTGCGGCACGTTAACCACGTAGAGCGGGTATCCTGGATTTTGCGAGGCGATCAGACTTTTCTCTCTTCGCAGCACATCGTCATGAAGTCTCCTGAGATCGCCGTATATGGCCTCTACCGCTGCCTTAGGTAGGATTGGTTCACCGGGGATATGGTATTTCGCTGCACCCATGACAGGTATACGGTCTTGAACCCGAGGCTGCGGAGGCGGCTGGATCATAGAAGCAGCTTTGTTGCCTTTCCTCGCTCTCTTCATATGCTTCTTTGCTACTGGAAGGTCGTCTATAATACGTTCAGCCTCCGGAGGCGGCAATTCAGGCACCGACTCATGACGCTCAAACCACTTCAAATTTGCATCTCCTAGTGTTTGACACTTCAAGAAAATCTACACAAATCTCATGCTCTCTCAAACTCAATTCAAAAACCAAATATAGATGGATGAACCCTAGAAACCTAGAACCTTTACATATTTTTGTCCTAATAAAAATTATGTCCTAATAAGAATTATGAACCCTAGAACTCAATTTCTGTCCTAATAAAAATTATGAACCCTAGAACTCAAATTATGTTAAACCTTACTTTCCTAACATTTGTAATTAAACCTTACTTTCCTAACATTTGTAATTAAACCCTACAGCCCTAACCCTACTGCCCTAGTTAAGCATATACAAATTTTTCCTAAAAATTATATTTAGTTAACTATTGAACTAAATTTTACTCTAAACTAAACCCTACTGCCCTAATTAACATCTAGTTAAACAAACTCAATTCAAAAACTAAACCCTACTGAACTAATTAACATCTACATTATCTACTACTTAACATCTATTATTACCCTAACTAAAAAACTTCTACTATTAACCCTACTGCCCTAGTTAACTAGTACCACCACTACTACTAATTAACATCTACTACTACTACTACTAAAAAACATTATCTATGAACCCTACTACTAATTAACATCTACTACTACTACTAAAAAACATGGCAGGAAGAACAGGAAGAGAGAGAGGAGGGGTGGGGGGGCTTACAGAGAGGGGAGAGACGGTGGCGGGGAGGTGCTCGGCGACGGAGGCAGGGGCGGCGAGGGCGCGCGGCTCCATTGGCGGCGACGGAGGCATTGGCTGCGAGGGAGGCAGGGGCGGGAGGAGCGGACGAGGGAAGCAGTGGCGGCGAGGGAGGTAGGGGCGTCGAGGGCGCACGGCTCCAGTGGCGGCGACGGCGCGCGGCTCCGGTGGGGCAGGGCCAGCGAGGGAACGACGGCGGCGAGGGAGCAGGGGCGGCGAGGGAGAGGCGGCGATGGAGGAGATCGATGGGGAATTAGGGGAAAGGACTTAGCAAAATTTTGAGCCCGCGCGAGGTTAAGTCAAAATAGCAGTAGCGTTGGTAGGCAAAAAGCACTATAGCTAAGTTAGCTATAGCGCTTTCTACCAAAAACGCGCTACTGCTATAGGAAGTAGTTATTTATTTTCCTTTTTCTTTTCTTTTTATCTAAGGAATGTAGCTATAGCGCGGTCTTATAAAACGCGCTACTGCTATAGTAACTACAGCGCTTTGTGGCAACAAGCGCTACTGCTATGCCTTTCTCCTTTATTTTTCTTTTTCTTTTGTTTATCTTTATATTTTCTTTTTTTCATTTCTCCTTTTTCTACTTCTTTAATTTTCATTTACTTTTCTACTTCTTTTCCATTTTATTTTCTTTTTTTAGCAGTAGCGCTCTATACAGGAAACGCGCTACTACAAGGCACTTAGCGGTAGCGTTCTTTTTGAAGCCTCGCTACTACTATTCCTAGCCTACCGGCAATAGTGTGGGAATTATAGTAGTAGCGCTTTTACAGGCAGACGCGCTACTGCTACAACCATAGCTGTAGCACGCTTTATTGACACGCGCTACTACTAAGTAGCAGTAGCGCTCTGTTCTAACCAGCGCTACTGTTATACCTCTGTGTATAAGGTTTTCCCTAGTAGTGTGAAGCTGCTAAAATTGCTAGACCTGATACTAAAGATAAACATAGACCTGTTGTTGGCATGCCTGTTGTTTCTGTTAAAATAGGAGATCATTGTTATCATGGCTTATGTGATGTGGGTGTTAGTGTTAGTGCAATTCCCTTTACCTTATATCAAGAAATTATGAATGATATTGCACCAGCTGAAATAGAAGAAATTGATGTTATCATTAAGCTTGCTAATAGAGATACTATAGCACCAGTTGGGATTGTTAGAGATGTTGAAGTCTTGTGTGGGAAAATAAAATATCCTACTGATTTTCTTGTTCTTGGTTCCCCACAAGATGATTTTTGTCCCATTATATTTGGTAGGCCTTTCTTGAATACTGTTAATGCTAAGATAGATTGTGAGAAAGAAACTGTTACTGTAAGTTTTGGGGATGTGTCCCATGAGTTTAATTTCTCTAAATTTCGTAGACAACCCCATGATAAAGAATTGCCTAGTAAGGATGAAATTATTGGTCTTTCTTCTATTGCTTTTCCTCCTACTGATCCTTTAGAACAATATTTGCTAGACCATGAAAATGATATGTTCATGAATGAAAGAAGGGAATTAGACAATATTTTCTTTGATCAAATGCCTATTTTGAAACACAACTTGCCTATTGAAATACTTGGGGATCCTCCTCCACCCAAGGGTGATCCCGTGTTTGAGCTTAAACAATTACCGGATACTCTGAAATATGCTTATCTTGATGAAAAGAAGATATATCCTGTTATTATTAGTGCTAACCTTTCAGAGCATGAAGAAAAGAGATTATTGAAAACTCTGAAGAAGCACCGTGCTACTATTGGATATACTCTTGATGATCTTAAGGGCATTAGTCCCACTCTATGTTAGCATAAAATTAATATGGAGCCTGGTGCTAAACCAGTTGTTGATCACCAACGACGGTTAAATCCTAAAATGAAAGAAGTGGTAAGAAATGAAATACTGAAGCTTGTGGAAGCATGTATAATTTATCCTATTGCTGATAGTAGATGGGTAAGTCATGTTCATTGTGTCCCTAAGAAGGGAGGTATTACTGTTGTTCCCAATGATAAGAATGAACTGATTCCACAAAGAATTGTTACAGGTTATAGAATGGTAATCGATTTTAGAAAATTAAATAAAGCTACTAGGAAAGACCATTACCCTTTACCTTTTATTGATCAAATGCTAGAAAGATTATCCAAACACACACACTTTTGCTTTCTAGATGGTTATTCTGGTTTCTCTCAAATACCTGTGTCAAAAGAGGACCAAGAGAAGACCACTTTTACTTGTCCTTTCGGTACCTTTGCTTATAGACGTATGCATTTTGGTTTATGCAATGCACCTGCTACCTTTCAAAGATGTATGACTGCTATATTCTCTGACTTTTGTGAAAAGATTGTTGAGGTTTTCATGGATGATTTCTCCGTTTACGGAACTTCTTTTGATGATTGCTTGAGCAACCTTGATCGAGTTTTGCAGAGATATGAAGAAACAAATCTTGTCTTGAATTGGGAGAAGTGCCACTTTATGGTTAATGAGGGTATTGTCTTGGGACACAAAATCTCCGAAAGAGGTATTGAAGTTGATAAAGCTAAAGTTGATGCTATTGAAAAAATGACGTGTCCTACGGATATCAAAGGTATAAGAAGTTTCCTTGGTGATGTTGGTTTCTATAGGAGGTTTATTAAAGACTTATCTAAGATTTCTAGGCCTCTCACTAATCTCTTGCAAAAAGATGTTCCATTCATTTTTGATGAAGATTGTGTAGAAGCATTTGAAATTCTTAAGAAAGCCTTGACCACTGCACCTGTTGATCAACCACCTGATTGGAACCTACCCTTTGAAATCATGTGTGACGCTAGTGATTATGCTGTTGGTGCTGTTCTAGGACAAAGAGTTGATAAGAAATTGAATGTTATCCATTATTCTAGTAAAACTCTAGACAGTGCTCAAAGAAACTATGCTACTACTGAAAAGGAATTTTTAGTTGTTGTGTTTGCATGTGATAAGTTCAGACCTTATATTGTCGATTCCAAAGTTACTATTCACACTGATCATGCTGCTATTAAATACCTTATGGAAAACAAAGATGCTAAACCTAGACTTATTAGATGGGTTCTCTTGCTACAAGAATTTGATTTGCATATTGTTGATAGAAAGGGTGCTGAGAACCCCGTAGCAGACAACTTGTCTAGGTTACAAAATGTTCTTGATGACCCACTACCTATTGATGATAGCTTTCCTGATGAACAATTAGCTATCATAAATGCTTCTCGTAATACTCCATGGTATGCTGATTATGCTAATTACATTGTTGCTAAATTTATACCACCTAGTTTCACATACCAGCAAAAGAAAAAGTTTTTCTATGATTTAAGACATTACTTTTGGGATGACCCCCACCTCTATAAAGAAGGAGTAGATGGTGTCATTAGACGTTGTGTACCTGAGCATGATAAGGAACAGATCCTACGTAAGTGTCACTCCGAGGCCTACGGAGGACACCATGCTGGAGATAGAACTGCACACAAGGTTTTTATTGGCCTACTCTCTTCAAGGATGCTCGTAAGTATGTCTTGTCTTGTGATGAATGTCAAAGAATTGGTAATATTAGTAGACGTCAGGAAATGCCTATGAACTATTCACTTGTTATTGAACCATTTGATGCCTGGGGCTTTGATTATATGGGACCTTTTCCTTCCTCCAATGGGTATACACATATTTTGGTTGCTGTTGATTATGTTACTAAGTGGGTAGAAGCCATTCCAACTAGTAGTCTTGATCATAACACTTCCATTAAAATGCTTAAAGAAGTTATTTTCCCGAGGTTTGGAGTCCCTAGATATTTAATGACTGATGGTGGCTCACACTTTATTCATGGTGCTTTCCGTAAATTGCTTGCTAAGTATGATGTCAACCATAGAATTGCATCTCCATATCATCCTCAGTCTAGTGGTCAAGTAGAATTGAGCAATAGAGAAATTAAATTAATCTTGCAAAAGACTGTTAATAGATCTAGAAAGAATTGGTCTAAGAAACTTGATGATGCATTATGGGCTTATAGAACTGCTTACAAAAACCCTATGGGTATGTCTCCGTATAAAATGGTCTATGGTAAAGCATGTCACTTACCTCTAGAACTAGAACATAAAGCTTATTGGGCAATCAAAGAGCTCAACGATGATTTCAAACTTGCTGGTGAGAAGAGGTTATTTGATATTAGCTCACTTGATGAATGGAGAACCTAGGCCTATGAGAATGCAAGGTTGTTTAAAGAAAAGGTTAAGAGATGGCATGATAAAAGGATACAAAAGCGTGAATTCAATGTAGGTGACCATGTCTTGCTATACAATTCTCATTTAAGATTTTTTGCAGGAAAGCTTCTCTCTAAATGGGAAGGGCCTTACATTGTCGAGGAAGTGTATCGTTCCGGTGCCATCAAGATCAACAACGCCGAAGGCACAAATCTGAAGGTGGTAAACGGGCAGAGAATCAAACATTATATCTCAAGTACTCCCGTAAATGTAGAAACCAATATTATTAATACCATAACCCCGGAGGAGTACATAAGGGATGTCTACCAGAATGTTTCAGACTCCGAAAAGGAGTAGGTATGTGGTACGGTAAGTAAACTGACTCCAAAACTTTTCCAATAGCAATTTTTCTCCGTTTTGGAATATTTAATAAATTAGGAAAATTTAAAGTAGTCCGAAAAGTGCACGAGGAGGCGACAAGCCAGGGGGACGCGCCCTACCCCCCTGGGCGCGCCCCTGTGGCTTGTGGCCACCCCGTGTACCCTCCGGACTCCGTTTTCTTGTGGTATACTCCTTTAGGTCGGTAAAAATTCATTATATTTCATTTAGTAAAAACTTGAATGTTCAGTTAAAACATTATATTTCATTATAATGTTGTGTCACTTGAACGTTCGGTTAAATCATTTTATTTCATTTAGTAAAAACCAGAGGAATTATTTTTATAATAAAACTTGCCAAGTTTTGATTCTTTTAATAGCATTTTCATTCTTTTAAAGGCCTAAGTTGCACTACAACCGATTCATAAATTCATTTATTAATTCCACAAAAATTTGTAGATAACATGTGATGACCCTGGATCAGTTGTATGCAAAAACTCAACTTGGTGTTTTGGAAAAATTGAGCATAGCATCCACATTTTCATTCTGGTCCAGTTTGGCAGTTTGTACTGCAACCATATTTTATTTTGCTCTAGTGACCTTGAGATTTTTTCTGCTTGTAGTTATCCCTACCAAACCTTTAAGTCCAGGATATCAGCTTCATTAGGGTGTTTTAACCACATGCAATAATGCCCTGTAGTTTCTCTCCAGAAACAAGTTTTGAAAACATTTGCACTATCAAGATTTAACTTTTGCCAAACTAACCTTGCCATTCTAGTGTGCATCTAAGGAGACCACAAACTGGAAATTTTGGTGGCCATAGTAGTTCCCTAGGTACCCCTAGCATTTTTTCAAACACCTTTAGTGCATGGACAGGATTGGCATGATCCAAATGTTGCATTGGGAAGTTGCCTCCCTAGCCAAGCTAGCATGTCCACTAGACCTACACCACCCTCTTAAATAACCCTGTTAATTACCATGTTCATCAAAGCCCGCTAGGACACTCTAGCATTTCGTCGAACAGGTACCCTGCATGCCCGGAGCGCAAGCAGAGCACGCATTTTGCACGTGCTCGCGCCTGAGCCGTCGCGTCCCCTGGCCCCTCCCCAACCGTACAGCCACGCACGCGCCCCCTGCAGCTTGCTAGCGCCGTCCCGACCGCCCCCTCCCGCCTCGCAGCGCCACCGCCAGAGCCCTCTTAGTGGCATGCCTATGGCCGCGACCGCCTCTGCCATGGCCGGCGCCGTCCAACCGCTCTCCGCTCGCCAGCTGCCCCATTCTGCAGCCCCCGATCATCCTCTAGCCTCTGGTGTGCCCCAGACCCCGCCACATTGCCCCCGACAACAGTGGCAACTGAGGGAGTCCTGGACTAGGGGGTCCTCGGGAAGCCGGCCAAATCTCATATGGGCCGGACTAGGTGGGCCGTTCGCCGGACACTGGGTTACTCGCAGGACCAGACTCCAGCAAGGAAGTTTCTAGGAGCAGGGCGTGTTCTCCATGTTTAAAGTAGAATAGGCATGTTTTTATCCCCTCGACGTGTAACCGACCATGTGTAAACCCTAGGTACCCTCGGCGTCTATATAAGCCGAAGGGTTTTAGGTCATAGGCCAAGAGAAAGAACTCATCTAGGGTTTTAGTCATACGATCTCGTGGTAGATCACTCTGTAATCTCTATACAATCAATACAATCAAGCAGGACGTAGGGTATTACCTCCATAGGAGGGCCCGAACCTGGGTAAAACCTTGTCCCCTTCGTCTCCTGTTACCATCGATCCAAGCATCATAGTTCGGGACCCCCTACCCGAGATCCGCCGGTTTCAACACGGACATTGGTGCTTTCATTGAGAGTTCCACTGTGATCGCCAGAAGGAATCAATGGTTCGCCTAGTCGTTAACGAAGAGGTCCGCAACACAGGGACTTTTGCCCCTGGACAGATCTTCACCTTCGGCAGCATAGTGCTGCACGCCGACCCGACCGGCCGCCTTGGCCGCGTCGAAAGTTTCGCCCCTGATCAGGAGGTCAGATTCGGGAACTTAGAGTTCTCCGTAGACTCCCACGGCGATCTATCACTAACCGGGCTTGCAGTCTCGCCTGCCATGCCCGATGACCCTGAGGCTTTAACCTCGGATCCATCTTCCGGCTCCGCCTATGGGATCTGCCCTGGTGGAGGCCCGATGTTAAGTTCGGATCAGGTCATAGCGCCCGACAGCCGAACACCCGTTCTTGCCGAAAACACCCCCTGCACGGATGCACCGGAGGTTGACTCCGGAAGCTCTGGGCAGACCGGTCCGATCAAGCTCTCGATACTCGACGAAGCTCTAGATCGGATCTCGTCGATGAAAATAAACGACGACCCAATCCCGATCTGCTCTCAGATCGGTCTTCAGACGGGTCGGGATGGATTTTTCCTCCCACCCACCACCCACTTGATAGCCACTGTCGAGGATTTAACCGACATGCTAGACTACGCTTCTGAGGAGGCAGGGTACATGGACGAGGAAGATCACTCCCCCGCCCATGCCAAGACCGGACAGTGGACGGCCACCTCCACATATGACATGTACATGGTGGACACTCCAAAAAGCAATGGCGATAAATCGGATGAAGCGCCGTCAAGGCACCGGAAACCGCATAAACGGTCCAAAGGGAAAAAGGGGCGCAAGTCTATTGAGGGCACGGGGAACGATGATACTCCAGAGGACATCGGCCGCCCCGAAATCCCTGGTAACCCGTTGGAGGGTCAGGAGGATCCCGAAGACCACCGCAACCCCGATGACCCAGATGATCCTCTGGCCGACGACTACCTCCGCTCTATCGAGGGGGAGGATAATGCGGATGCCGATGACTTGGCCATCCCCAACGATCCTGCAGATCAGGAATTGTTCAGACAACAGCTGATATCCACAGCTCGCAGCCTGAGAGCAAAGGAGCGACAGCTCAAAGCCGAACAAGACGACCTCAATCACCGATGGATACGAGTCCTTTCAGCGGAGGAGGAGTCCAAAGAGCTACCCGCGCCGACGGCTGCTGCCACAGTTCGATGACGAGCTCTCCAATACGCCATCTCCCGAACATACTCCATACGACAAACCAGATCGCCCTCCGCGAGGACGAGATCGGACGGCTGATGATACCGGCTATAGGCCGACGATACCCCATAGACATGGAAAGGAGCCACTGGAGCCCGAAGACAGGTTCGACCTGCGCCATGACCTGGACCATAGAGCAGGCCGTACATGATCCATCTACGGCTCCAGAAGATACTCACCCGACAGACGGGAAGGGTACCGGTCTCGGTTCGACCATAATGAAAATCGGGAACAAAACCGAGCTAGGGTAGCCGCCGATCATCGGCACACTATAGCTCGGGTTAGAGGCGCCGCACACCCACTGTGCTTTACAGATGAGGTAATGCAGCATCATTTCCCAGAAGGGTTTAAACCCGTAAACATAGAGCAATACGATGGGACAACTGACCCAACCGTATGGATTGAGGATTTCCTCCTCCACATCCACATGGCACGAGGAGATGACCTCCACGCCATCAAATACCTGCCCCTAAAGCTCAAGGGGCCAGCTCGACACTGGCTAAATAGCCTCCCCGAAAACTCCATTGGATGTTGGGAGGACCTAGAAGAGGCATTCCGATCTAATTTCCAGGGCACTTATGTCCGGCCACCGGACTCCTCCGATCTAAGTAACATCGTTCAGAAACCCGGAGAGTCCGCGAGGCTATTCTGGAATCATTTCCTGACCAAGAAAAACCAGATCGTAGACTGCCCAGACGCCGAAGCTATAGCCTCTTTCAGGCATAATATTCGGGATGAATGGCTAGCTCGACAGCTCGGCCAAGACAAACCCAGGACAATGTCCGCCCTCACATCACTCATGACCCGCTTTTGCGCGGGCGAGGATAATTGGCTGGCCAGACGCAGCCATAACCCCGAAGACCCCGGAACCTCCGAAGTACGGGATGGAAACGGGAAACCAAAGCGCAACAAAAACAAGCGCCGGCATAATAACAGTGATGCCGATGACACGGCTGTAAACGCCGGATTTCGCAACAACCGCTCTGGGCAGCGGAAAAAGCCTCCTAAAGGCAAACACGACGGACCTACCCCGCTGGACAAGATTCTGGAGAGGCCTTGCCAGATACATGGCACTCAGGAGACGCCCGCCAATCACACCAATCGTAACTGTTGGGTTTTCAAACAGGCCGGCAAGCTCGCTACCGAGGACCAAGGCAAGAGCTCACGCAGCTAGGACGAGGATCGGGGTCCGATCGGTGGCGGTCAAAAGAAATTCCCCTCGGAAGTGAAGACAGTAAACATGATTTACGCCACTCATATACCCAAAAAGGAAAGGAAGCGCGCCCTTCGGGATGTCTACGCCATAGAGCCTGTAGCTCCGAAGTATAACCCCTGGTCGGCACATCCGATCACTTTTAATCGACGTGACCATCTGACCAGTATCCGTCATGGGGGTTCGGCCGCACTTGTCCTCGACCCGATCATAGACGGGTACCACCTAACCAAAGTCCTCATGGATGGTGGAAGTAACCTCAACCTGATCTACTCAGATACGGTGAAAAAGATGGGCATAGATCCGTCAAGGATCAAGCCCAGCAACACTACCTTTAAAGGAGTGATCCCAGGTGTTGAAGCCCGGTGTATAGGCTCTATAAGCCTGGAAGTTGTGTTCGGCTCGCCCGACAACTTCCGAAGTGAGGACTTGATCTTCGACGTAGTACCATTCCGCAGCGGCTATCACGCCCTGCTCGGCCGTACGGCGTTCACCCGCTTTAACGCCGATCCGCACTACGCATACCTCAAGCTCAAAATGCCTGGCCCCCGAGGGGTCATCACTGTCAATGGCAATACAGAGCGGTCACTCCGAACTGAGGAACATGCGTTGGCCCTGGCGGCCGAATTCCATTACACTGATGACCGGCAGACACCGACGTCCGCCGTCAAGGCATCCAAGGCTGGGAAGCGAGCTCGGTCTCAAACCGAAATTCCAGAAGCTTCCCCTCCCAATAAATAGGGATTCGCCCCCCACCACATGGCCCCATTTCCCGCACAATACGTGCCGAGGGTGCATAACTTCGCGCTTGAAATTCCATGGGCAACGGTGGGGGAACATTGATGTAGGGTAAGTCTCCGGCTAGACCAAACTATCACCCTCAAACATGTCTTCGGACACATGGCAGGTACCGTCAAGTACCCACTAAGGCGTCAAGCTTGTTCAAATTTCGGCGACTTCTCAAGACTCTTCTACAATAGTCCGTTCGCCGAACAGCACACCTATCAAGGTATACACCGTCCTGGTGGTCGCAGGAGAGGATACGCTGCAAGGCATATCGCGGACGTCAGGCCACAAATCGAAGACCCTTAGCGCAGCACCCTCCTGTAAGATTTATATTTTATCTTCTATACTTGTACACAGTTGTATCAGCACTTTGAATGAAAAGAATGGTTTAGTATAATATAGATATATTATGCACGCTCGTTTGACGTTTTTTAAGCATATTCTCTATTTTTCTCCTTCTTTTCTTGCGAGCCTGTTTGGTATACTTTTGCGAAGCAACCGGCTAATAGACAGAGGGCTCGCTCTTAAAATCGCCCTGTGCACAATTGATTTTGTATTCGGCGTCTTGGACTTCCGCTTTATATGCATTGGTTCCGAACTATGTCTTGGGTCAAATGTTGGGTTGCCCGGCTCCTGTGCTTGCCCCTTTATGTTCCGCTCGTTCGGCTAAAGGGGCAAAGGGAGCACCGCTGCGATTGTGCTTCCGGCTAGTCTGGTCAAGCGCCTCAGCGGAGAAAGCCGAAAACTGACTGTCACGATATGCGAGAACCGGTCTGCGATTCCGAGCTTAACCTAATCTCGTCAGAGGTTACTCCGTGTAATGCGATGGGTTCGGTATTAGTCCGAACCATGTGATATAGGCTTTGGCCACGGCTCGTCCGAACATCACAAACTCCTGGGGGCTATTTATCGGCCTCCTGCACTCCTTTCTCGCGCTCCTACGGCTAAGTGAAGGTAATAAAGCATTCTGGTCCGATTGCCTAGTCCACCCCGCACTACCGCCTTCGGGTACCGATAGCTCGGCTAAGGGTTATAGTGCGTTTTGGAAGCGACACCCCACGTAGTATCTACCTGGGGGCTGAAGCCGACGACTCGCAGCCTTCAGATTTAACCAGCCACAAAGAAGTTATAAAGGATGCAAAACACACAAGACATGATAAACCATGCAAACTTTATATACATAAAAACGCGTTCCAAAAAGTCTTTGGACATATTACATAACCGTTTACTCATACACAGTATCTCTTCGACACTGTGACTCTATGGCCCGAGCACCCTCCATAACTCCGGAGAAGTACTGCTCGGGGCACCTATACTCTTTTCCAGGCGGCGGAGGAGCATTGGCCACCTTCATCGGATCCAGCCCCGGCCAGTGTACCTTGGCCTTTGCAAAGGTCATCCTTGCCCCCTCGATGCAAGAAGACCTCCTCAATGCATCGATCCGAGGAGTGGCGTCGCTCAGCTTCTGCACCAGGCTGAAGTAACTGTCGGGAATTGGCTCATCGGGCCATAGCCGGATACAGAGATCCTTCATGGCCGGTTCCGCCACCTTGTGCAGCTCCAATAGCTGCTTCAGTTGCTCATTCAGGAGAGGAGTTCGCTCGTGGGCTTCGAATTGAGCCCAGAAAACACGGGCTTCATCTCCTTCTCCCCGCGAAGCATAGAACTGCTTCGCGTCCGCTGCGCTCTTCTGGAGGTCCAAGCCGGCGCCTACGGAACGCCATACTTGGGTAAGAGCTTTGAACCTATCATCTCCGAAGACACACTGCAGTAAATATGGCTTACCACTCAGTATAGCCTGGGCCTGGCTGATTTCCTCTTCAAAGGTCCGCCTATCCACCCGCTCCTTTTGAAGATCGGTTTTTAGGGTGGATAGTTCGGCAGCCTGCTCTTTTTCTTTCAGCTCCAGGGCCTCGCACTTCTTGCTGGCGTCCTTAAGATCCAGTTGGACCTCCTCCACTCGAGCCTGGTGCTTGTCGCTGGTAGCTCTCAAGGCGGATAGTGCGGCTACGGCCTCTTGGGCCGCCGCCTTTTCTACAGCAGTTTCCTGCTTTGCCTTCTTGAGTTCAGCCTTGAGCTTCTCCATCTTTTTCGTCGAGGCTGCGTAAGCATTGACTTATATTAAGCATCCGTGTTGATAGAACGGAAACATGAAGTTTAGATACTTCACTCCGCTTACCTTGAGCCTCGTCGAATCTTCGGCTTAGAGCGTTAAGCTCGTCATCGGAGTTCTTAAGCTTCCGATTCAGCTCCTCTATTTCAGCGGCGTTATCGGACGCCGCCGATGCCTGCAAAAAATGCGAAAGTCTCATATTATACGAGTTCACAGACCTCCGAATTATCATAATCCTGTGCCTGGTCTCCTTAAAAGAATGACCAAACAATCTGAGCATATGTATAGTTCGGATAAGGATTTTTTGTCTTGACCCCCAGGTAAGTTTTTCAAACTTACCTAGGGCTCGGGGGCTGCTATGTATATAAACAACTGCTTAAACATATCAATGACTTACAAAAAACGGGGCATTACATTGTTTACCTGAAAACCCGTTAGGAGGCCGTTGAAGGCCGCTTTCAGTCCGGTATCCACGGACCGAATGCTCTGCAGCACCGTACCCATAAGGGTGCGGTGCTCCTCGGACATGGAGGCGCTGGATAGAGCCTCCCCCATGGCCGGCCACTCAGTGGTCGGAGGCACCGGTGGAGGTCGGTTAGCCCGATCCCCGGTCGGGGATTGAAGCTGTGTCTCCGGACACATGGTGTGCTCCGGAGACAGTTGTGGAGGTGACTGGACAGTTCCCTGACCGGTCTCCTCGGTATCCGGGAGGGTCTTCTCCCCCGGGTCTTCGGTGGCCGAGGTATTAACCTCGACCATTATCTCGTCGCCCCCGCCTCCAGTGTTCGGCTCCAGGGGAGCCTGTTGGGATGACACCTCCGTGCCTTCCTTATTGGCATCTGGAGGGGAAGGGTGCGACGCGTTTCCGCTCTCCGCTAGATCGGCGGGCGGGGTCTCCCCATCCGAGTTTTGGTCAGTGGGAAGGATGCGGGGCGGGCTGCAAGTCAATTGACGCCCGCATGTTAAATATATTAACGAAACTTGGTATTTGTAAGGTCTTCGGATCTATACCTTTGAGGTGGGGGCTTAACCCTGAGGGTCCTTCGCGGAACCCTCTTGAACCCCTCGGACTCGGTGTCCGAGGCCGAACTATCGTCGGACAGGATCGCCTGTGACCGGCGTGCTTTCTTCTGGGCTAGAGGAAGTTCATCCTCCAAGGCGTCCGGTGACGTCGCCCTCTCTCTTGTAAGGGGGGAATCGCCTGCCCCCTCGACCTCGTGCTCCTCCTCCTCTTCCTCCTCTTGATTCGAGGAGGCGTGGGTCTCTTCGGACTCAGCCTCTAGCTGGTCCTTGGTGCGCAGGCCAGCTCGGCCTATCTTCTTCTTCTTTTCTTTCTTCTCTGGCGCCTTGTAGGGCGCCACGACGAGCATCTCCAACAGCAGCGGGGACCGGGGATCATCAGGCTGTGGAGCCGGACTCTTGAAGTCCTTGGCTTTTTTCAGCCATTCCTGCAAAAGTGATCGGACAATCCTTAGGTGAGCTACGGAAGAATAAAGTCGATCTATCGAAATCATAACATACCTTGGAAGGAGGCTTGGCAGCATTCAAGCACTGGTCTTCCTCCTCGCCCGGCCAGTCCTTCTGTGCCTTAAACAGCACCTTCCATAGTTTCTCCCGCGTGGTGCGGAAGAGTCGACGAACTGTAGGGTCGTCGCCGGTCCGGTAATCCCACATAGGAGAACTCCGGCGCTGGCAGGGCAGGACATGTCGCCGAAGCATTACCTGGACCACATTGGTCAGGCCAACGCCTTCCCTGATTAGGGAGGTAGTGCGCCTCTGCAGGTCCTCTACTTCGGTAGCCGACCCCCAATCCAGGCCCTTTCGGACCCACGAGGTCAGTCTGGTTGGGGGGGCGGACCTGAATTCGGCAGGAACAGTTCCGCATTCAGCAGGAACAGTTCCGCCCTCTTCCTCCTTTGGCTCAGTGATATAGAACCACTCCTTCTGCCAGGTCTTAATGGTGTCGATGAAGGTGCCAGATGGCCACACTGCGCGTGGGAGTTTGCCGATGACTGCCCCGCTGCAGTCCGCGTGCGCGCCGGCAACACACTTCGGCTTAATGTTGAAAGTCTTAAGCCATAATCCAAAGTGCGGCTCCACCCGCAGAAAAGCCTCGCGGACAGTGATGAATGCAGATATGTGCATGAAGGAGTTCGGCAGAAGGTCGTGGAAATCGAGCCCGTAAAAGAACATCAGACCCCTCACAAAGGGGTGAAGTGGGAAGCTTAATCCCCGGATGAAATGGGGGACGAAAACCACCCTTTCCCCTTGTTTAGGGGTGGGAATCACCTGACCCTCCTCGGCGGCGCGGTGGAATACGTTGGCAGGGATGTATCCGGCGTCCTTGAGCTCCCGGATATCCTTGTCTGTGACTATGGAGGCCTCCCACTTGCCGCTGGCCATGGCTGACCTCGGAGGAAGAAGAATGTGAAGCCTAGATCTGAGCTCGGTGAGCTCGGGAGTCTAGGGAGGCGAGGATGCGAAGGGAGGAATGTGGATAAGCCTTGGGGTTTTTCCCTTTTTATTAAGGGCCGCTACCGGTTAGCCTCCCTCCACCACGCCATGAATCTCTCCACTTCCCGAGGCGTGCGCGGCGTTACACGCGCATGATTAAGCATGTCCCGTATGGAACGGAGCACGATCTGTGTATTGATGGATCGTGCCGATAAATACGGCCTCGAGCCGCTAAATGAGTCTGTACAACTGGCTCAGTGGTCACGATGAGCCGCGGCCTTTCGTCTAAAAGGTTGTCAGAAGAGCGCTATTGGCTCCCTAACATTTGGCCTTATCGGCCGGGTTACACATGATGTTCGGATGACCTATGATCGGGAAAACTACGCGTCGATGGAAGCCGGACTAAAGGAACTGCCGATTACTATCCGGAGAAAGGAACTCGCCTCGCAAGCCGAAGACTCTGATCATTTGAAGCAGCTGGAGCTTGGACCCTTGGCGTTGGAGGCTACTTCGGGGGCTACTGAGGGAGTCCTGGACTAGGGGGTCCTCGGGAAGCCGGCCAAATCTCATATGGGCCGGACTAGGTGGGCCGTTCGCCGGACACTGGGTTACTCGCAGGACCAGACTCCAGCAAGGAAGTTTCTAGGAGCAGGGCATGTTCTCCACGTTTAAAGTAGAATAGGCATGTTTTTATCCCCTCGACATGTAACCGACCATGTGTAAACCCTAGGTACCCTCGGCGTCTATATAAGCCGAAGGGTTTTAGGTCATAGGCCAAGAGAAAGAACTCATCTAGGGTTTTAGTCATACGATCTCGTGGTAGATCACTCTGTAATCTCTATACAATCAATACAATCAAGCAGGACGTAGGGTATTACCTCCATAGGAGGGCCCGAACCTGGGTAAAACCTTGTCCCCTTCGTCTCCTGTTACCATCGATCCAAGCATCATAGTTCGGGACCCCCTACCCGAGATCCGCCGGTTTCGACACCGACAGCGACGAACCGCCATAGCCGCCGCCGTTCTTATCCTCAGGAGCTCACGGAACCGACCTCGTCGTCTATAAAAAGGACCCCAGAGCGCTCCTATCCATCCAGACCTCCCCTCCTAACCCCTATGTGAAGCACCTGCAGAACCAGAGCAACTGGAGATGTCCGTCTTCCTCAACTCTGGCCATGGAGTCCGCCTCCCCCTTGGCCAAAATCAGCCCCCACTACGCCACCATTTCCATACCTCTCTTCGCCTTAGCACTCCCGCGAGCTCCGAAAACTCGGTAAGTCATCAATTTTTGCCATGGAGGTGCCGCAGGCAGAGGTCCCCTTTTGGTGTTCGCCGGACCTCCTCGGGTATGCTCGCCGTCGACGATGGGGTAGGTCTCGGAGATTGTCCAGCACGCCGTTAGGCCGGGCTCGACGCCCTGAGACTGGCGGTGAGCTCATATCAGGGAGGGCCACCGCCGTTTGCCGGCAAGGGTCGCCGGAGATGGTGCCCGTGCGGCCAAGGGAGGAAGACGGCGGGGAAGGACTGGTCAAACATGACCAGTGGGCCAGGCGGGCCCACTGTCAGTGACCTGACGCCATTTAAGTGGAGGCGCATTCCCATGAAGTACGTCTTCTCTTCCCTGGAAGCGTATTCTAAGCCGAAGCGTTTTCCTTTTCCTGATTTATTTAAAACATAAAGTTAACCAATCTTTGACTAGCCTTAACTTTTAAAATAAAACTCCAATGGACCAGATTCTTTTTATGTTGCTTCCCAAATTCCACCTAGTTTATTTTAAGATTTATTTCAAAAATATTTAAGACAATTTTTTGTACTGTTTTGAATTGCGTGTTGATTCGAATATTTTCAAAAATAGGAATTGGAGAGAGGAGTAAACTTTCTAAAGTTTTGGAGTGCACCCTAAACCTCTGCATATTAAAGGCAAGCATTCTGAACCTTGGTATAGTATTTGTTGTGTGATGTTTGGTGTGACGAATAAAACTACAACACTAAGTTGACATGAAGTGTGTGTTATTTCATGTGAAGGTGTGATCATGCTTGCAAATGCATGATGAGGATTTCTTGCTAATGAACTTGAGATCTTGTCGCAGTAGCCACCATCTTGTGCCACACATGCCTACCGGAAGGAATCCGGGATAAGTTTCTGTCTCGGGTAGACACGAGCTTGGTACTGACATCTCGTTGGAGCGAGAGTGGTTAGTGAGGCATGATGGTATGTGATGAGTGGTGATTCTGTCTGACATTGTGAAGAATATTTGTTGTACTAATCATGCAGGGAATACTTAATCCTCCTGAGTCGACCATAGATCGAGTCTTGTTCTAGTAACCCCCATACTTCTATTGTACTACCACTTGTCCCTGCCGTAGGTAGGGTACTGTTCAGTAAGTTGTCAACCCCTTTCTTGGCACACACCGTACAGAGAGGCCACAGTGGAAGATACCGGAGGCATCTGGTAGGCATGCCACTTGGTCTGGGGGCATGGGTGTTCCGGTGGGTCCGAGGGGGTCGCTCCCCTGTTTTGCGCGTGGTATAAATATTGTGATCCCATGCTAATCAAGGTTGTAGCCTCCCCACTTAGAGTTTTGCTTAACGAGTATTGTGGGTGATTCCAGGCACAGGTAAGTTAAGCTGGTGTGTGCGGGTCAGGTGCGTTTTCAATTCAAAGACCATAAGCGGCATTAGTCCCGGTGGACTAAAGGAATCCGTTACTTGTGGGTAAATAGTACACCCTCTGCAGAGCTTCCAGCTATTCGAATAGCCGTGTCCGCGGTTAAGGACTACAGTCTGGGATGGGTCGAGTGTCGGTCTTAGTGTCGGTCTTCGGAGGAATTCTTCTAAACCTAAATATTGATCATGAAGTGCTACAAGTGATATTGATGATTATTATTGTTATGGACTAACCATTTCTAATATGTGATTGTTGAGTATCCCTGGGATGGTTCTACCTCCTGGATACTCATGATATTATTTTTCCATATAAGCCCTTTATGTGGCGTCGCTAAGACGCCCGACTGCGGCACAAATGTTATTTACTTTATATATAAGCCCTTTATGTGGCGTCGCTTAGACGTCCGACTGTGGCATGCATGTTGTTTACTTTATATATAATCCCTTTATGTGGCGTCGCACAGATGCCCGACTGCGGCATGCCTGTTATATATTTCCTTCATAAGCCCTTTCTATGGCGTCGCTCAGACGCCCGACTGAGGCATGTTTCATATTCTTAACCTTTCGAGGCATCGCTTCAGACACCCGACTGGTATAATTTATTTTTATTCTCTGAATGCTTATTTATATTTAATATGAATGACCTGCTTGCTTGGCGTCATGTATTCTATTTTGTGACTGACTGGATGATCGTAAATTATTTCAGTGTTTGATTATCACATGCTATATTATATATGTGTTCATGATGTTTGCGAGTACATTCAAAGTACTCACTGGCTTGTCCCTGGCTATAGTCTTGGCCAGATTTCTTGCTTGGAGAAGAGCGAAATGACGACAGCCCCGGAACCTAGACAACGGAGACAGCAGCCACGCGAAGATAGGAATTATCCAGGTCAGTTGTTCCTGTGGGAAATGGAGTCCCATAGACGCCGATGATCCGCAAACCGCTTCCGCCATCAACCATTAGAAACTTTTGTTGTACTCATAGACCATCATGGTCTTGTACTTCAGATTTTGTATTTTGCTTGGAATTTCTGTATCAAGAATGTGCCTCATCAGCTAACAGTAATCCTGGGGCTGGTGAGCACAAGGACCATTTGCTGGGAAATTAATATCCTGGAAAACCGGTCCTGACAGGATGCCCCGAGTGGCATCCCCTCTTTCTTCTAACGACCATCGGTATTTTACTTGGAGCTATATTTTTATTCGTCACATATCATGTGTTTTGCTTGGAGCGTCTTGTATCTTTGCTTGCTTTGTTTGTTAGTTTTTCCTTTGTATCCTTGTTGTACACACCTATTTGAGAAAGCCAAAATCATGCTATGATTTGTTAGAATTGCTCTATGTGCTTCACTTAAACTTTTTGAGCTGTAGAATTGCTCTAGTGCTTCAATTATATGTTTTTGAGCACGGTGTGCTTGGAAACTTTTGTAGAAATACTCTCATGCTTCACTTAGATTAATTTGATAGTTAGTAAAATTTTGAAGAAATACTCTCATGCTTCACTTATACCTTTTTGAGAGATGAAATCTTTATGCTCATGTGCTTCACTTATACCTTTTTGAGAGATGAAATCTTTATGCTCATGTGCTTCACTTAAATTTGTTTGAGCTTGCCGAAAAGCAATGGCAATATATGAAACTAGTCCCAAAGTGATAGATATCCAAGGAGGGTATAATAAAAACTTTCATGAAGATCATTGGACAAATTAAACTTGATTCCTTGTAATAGTTTTGAAACATGATGATAGTAATATGTGAGTCATGTTAGTGAGTAATTATGCTTAGTAGGAATATTGGTGTTAAGGTTTGTGATTCCCTATGCATGCACGAAAGTCAAAAGTTATGCAATGAAGTTACATCCTAATTGTGGTGCATTATTCGGTGTTAGTTATGTTCAATGCTCACTTATGTGATTTTTCGTTTCTTGGTTTGGTTGCTTCCCAATCTTTTTGCTATCCTTCATTTGTACTAAGTAGAAATACTACTTGTGCATCCAAAATCCTTAAACCAAGTGTTGCCTTATGAGTCCACCATACCTACCTATTGCGGTATATCCATGCCGTTCCAAGCAAATTTGTATGTGCCATCTCTAAATTTTCATAAATTTTCTCTTTTGTGTGCCCGTACCACTCATGAAACGGTGGGGAGTGTCCAATATTTTTCCATGCTAATGTGTTATTCTCAAGATAATGTTTATTCACTTGTCATTGCACGAGAGTGCGGCGGTAATAGGGATGCCCATTCCCGAAATGAAAAAGAAAAAATATTTACTTTATGTTGTCAAATAATAAATTCCTTGGAAAGTGTTGGTATGGAAGGCAACCGTGGATACGGCCCGCCATGGAAAGTGAAAGTTTGGTGGAAAAAGGAATAAACTTTATTTTCTGTTTGGGAACCGCCTATGATATATCTAGCATGGAAAGTATTGTGAGCTACTTTGTCATTTTCGTTGACAGGAAAAGCATGCCACCCAAAATATTTTTTCTCTCTCAATTTAAAACTTTGAGCTCTGGCACCTCTACAAATCCCTACTTCCCTCTGCGAAGGGCCTATCTATTTACTTTATGCAATTTTTATTTTTGCCTTGAGTCTCCATCTTCTCTTATAAGCACCAACTAGGGGGCACTATGATCGTACTTGAGCATTGGGCATAGCTAATATTTGAGTGTCTTTCATGAATGCATCAATGGTTGAGCATGATGGGCTAGGGATAACTTTCTTTAGTGTTGATATTTTGAAAGACATGGTTGCTTGTTGACATGCTTGAGTATTGAAGTCATTATGTTGAAACTAGACTATTGCTTTGAATCATTTACAAGTCCAAATGTCCATGCTATATAAAAGAAAAGAATATGATGAACATGTTAGGCAGCATTCCACATCAAAAATTCTGTTTTTATCATTTACCTACTCGAGGACGAGTAGGAATTAAGTTTGGGGATGCTGATACGTCTCTAACATATCTATAATTTTTGCTTGTTCCATGCTATTATATTATCATTCTTGGATGTTTTACAATCATTTTATTACAACTTTATATCATTTTTGGGACTAACCTATTGACATAGTGCCAAAGTGCCACTTGCTGTTTTTGCTTGTTTTTTTACTTCATAGAAAATCAATACCAAACGCAGACAAAACGCTGCGTGGATTTTCGTTGATTTTTTATGGACCAGAAGAAAGAAGATGGACCAAAGAACACCAGAAGAGGGGGCCCAGGGTGGCTACCACCCACCTGGGCGCGCCAGAGGCCCCCTGGCGCGGCCTGGTGGGTGATTGGCACCTCGGGCACCGCCTCAACCGACTATCGTGCCTATAAATTCCCAGAAAATCCAAAAACCCTAGAGGAGTCGACGAAACACAATTCTAGCCGCCGCAAGTTCCAGAACCGCGAGATCCAATCTAAACACCATCACGGAGGGGTTCATCTTCCTCATAGGTGCCTCTCCGATGATGTGTGAGTAGTCCACGATAGACCTACGGGTCCGTAGGCAGTAGCTAGATGGCTTCTTCTCTCTCTCTTATGATTCTCAATACAATGGTCTCTTAGAGATCTATTTGATGTAAACTTTTGCGGTGTGTTTGTTGGGATCCGATGAATTTTGAGTTCATGATCAGTTTCTATCCATGAATATTATTTGAGTCTTCTTTGATCTCTTATATGCATGATTGCTTATAGCATCGTATTTCTTCTTCGAATCTTTGGTTTAGTTAGGCCGACTAGATCAATTTTTCTTGCCATGGGAAGAGGTGCTTTGTGATGGGTTCTATCTTGCGGTGTTCTTTCCCTAGTGACAGAAGGGGCAGCAAGACACGCATGTATCGTTGCTATTAAGGATAACGAGATGGGGTCTATTCCTACATGATAGATCTTGTCTACATCATGTCATCGTTCTTATTGCATTACTCCGTTTTTCCATGAACTTAATACACTAGATGCATGCTGGATAGCGGTCGATGTGTAGAGTAATAGTGGTAGATGCAGGCAGGAGTCGGTCTATCTATCTTGGACGTGATGCCTATATAATGATCATCGCCTTGGATATCGTCATGACTATTCGATTTTCTATCAATTGCCCAACAGTAATTTGTTCACCCACTGTGCGCTATACTCATAAGAGAAGCCACTAGTGAACCCTACGGCCCCCGGGTCTACTTTTCTATCATATTGCTTTCCGATCTACATTTTTTGCAATCTTTGTTTTCAGATCTACAAAACCAAAAACCCAAAAATATATTGCTGCATATTTACTCTTTTTATTTGTGTTCTTGAGAGATCTATCTCTCCTATCTATCACTACCTAATCTATCTTTTTACCGTAGAGAGATTGACAACCTCTCTTTCGCGTCGGGTTGCAAGTATTTGTTGTTTGTGTGCAGGTGCTGCTTATTGGGTGGTGGTGATCCTCCTACTGGTTCGATAACCTTGGTTTCATAATTGAGGGAAATACTTACCGTCGCTATGCTGCATCATCCCTTCCTCTTTGGGGAAATACTGACGCAGTCCAAGCCACGTCACATGACAAGACTATATGATTTTGTAGGGATAGCTTTCTTTAGCGTTGATATTTTGAAAGACATGATTGTTTGTTGGGATGCCTGAGTATTAATGTCTTTATGTAAAATTATAGACTATTGCTTTGAATCACTTGTGTCTTAATATTCACGCCATGATTAGATATATGATCAAGATTATGCTAGGTTGCATTCCACATCAAAAATTATCTTTTCTATCATTTACCTACTCGAGGACGAGCAGGAATTAAGATTGGGGATGCTGATACGTCTTCGTCGTATCTATAATTTTTTATTGTTTCATGCAAATATATACAACTTTTACATACTTTTGGCAACAATTTATATGATTTATTGGACTAACCTATTGATCCAGTGCCCAGTGCCAGTTCCTGTTTGTTGCATGTTTTTTGTTTCATAGAATATCCATATCAAACGAAGTCCAAACGCGATAAAAACTTATGGAGAATTATTTTGGAATATTTGTGATTTTTGGGAGGTGGAATCAACGCAAAAGGAGGCCCACAGCCACCACGAGACACCAGGGCGCGCCCAGGGCCCAGGCGTGTGGTGGTGTATCGTGGCCTCCTCGTAAGTCGGTTGGAGCTCTACTTCGGGCACAAGGAAGCTTAAATCCGAAAAAAATCGTGTTAAAATCTCAGCGCAATCGGAGTTACGGATCTCCGGGAATATAAGAAATGGTTTTTGGCCAGAAAACAGGAACGCGAAATAGAAGAGAACAGAGAGGGAGATCCAATCTCGGAGGGGCTCCTGCCCCTCCACCGCCATGGAGGACGTGGAATAGAGGGGGAACTCTCCTCCCATCTAGGGGGGCCAAGGAAGAAGAAGGAGGGGGTCTCTCTCCCCCTCTCTCCCGGTGGCGCCGGAACGCCGCCGGGGCAATCATCGTGACGGCGATCTACACCAACAACTTCGCCGTCGTCAACACCAACTCCTCCCCCCTCTATGCAGTGGTGTAACATCTCTATTCCCCGCTGTAATATCTACTTAAAAATGGTGCTCAACTCCATATATTATTTCCCAATGATATGTGGCTATCCTATGATGTTTGAGTAGATCCGTTTTGTCCTATGGGTTAATTGATGATCGTGGTTGGTATGAGTTGTATGTTTTATTTTGGTGCTGTCCTATGGTGCCCTCCATGTCACGCAAACATGAGGGATCCCCGCTGTAGGGTGTTGCAATATGTTCATGATTTGCTTATGGTGGGTGGCGTGAGTGACAGAAGCACAGACCCGAGTAGGTGGGTTGTTGCGTATGGGAGTAAAGAGGACTTGATACTTAATGCTATGGTTGGGTTTTACCTTAATGATCTTTGGTAGTTGCGGATGCTTGCTACAATCCTAAGTGCATATGATCCAAGTACGGAAAGTATGTTTGCTCATGTCTCTCCCTCATATAAAATTGCAATAATGATTACCGGTCTAGTTATCAATTGCCTAGGGACAAATAACCTTCTTGTTTGACAAAAGCTTTCTACTAAACAACTAACTTTTATTATCCTGCAATTTACTCGTAGTTTTATTCCCGCAAAGTATTTCTAGTTTTATTCGTGCAAACTATCCTATCACCTACAAAATAGTTTCTTACTTGTTCTAGGTAAAGTGTGCGTAGATTTGTATCGGTGGTCGATAGAACTGGAGGGAATATTTGTTCTACCTTTAGCTCCTCATTGGGTTTGACACTCTTATTTATCGAAAAAGGCTACAAATGATTCCCAACACTTGTGAGTTATCAGTGCCCATGCCGAGCTCTGGAGGTGCCAGACGGGTCGTGTCGGTGGCCCTTGTCCCCGATGCAGTGGTGCGGTGGCTGCGGCGAGGCTAGCGAATGTCGGCGACCCTCCCCTTCCTGGATCTGGCCGGCAGGGCTACCTGCCCACCAATGGGTCCGTTTTGGGGTGAAAGGAGGTCCCTTCTACCTCTCACCGATCGCTGATGTGCCTGCTCTGTCGGGGTGGTCGTGGGGGGTCTTGCAACCGGGGCGACGACCTCGGTGGTGGGAGCCGCGGTGCCCGTGGGCGGACCTCGCGAATCGGGTGTTGGCTGGTTGCCATGGCCATGAGGGCGACGTGGCAGCTGGGTGCGGGCGTTCGGTGGTGGGGGTGTGCCTGTCCTGTCCATGGCTGCGCATACCTTGTTATGATGGCGGATAGTGCTTGCCGGGGTGAAAACTTCGTATGCATTTGGTCAGACCGATGGTAGAGGCTTCTGTGGGTGTCGTACCCTTCCCGAAGGCTCCGTTGCGGCGGATCTTGGTGCTCACGGATGCTCTGGGTGAAGACCCCGATACTTTGAATCGGGCGGTTGCGGCGCTACGGCGTCGTGCTCTTCCTGAAGATGCCGCTTTAGAGGCCCCGTTCCGTCGATGTTCAAATGCACCTCTCTGAGGGCTCCTTCAAATCCTAGTGGTGCTTAATTCTTTCTTGTAGTTTGCTAGGATTTGCTTGGAGTATTGTAGTTGTCCTTCAACACCTATGTATCCTGCCTTGTGCATGTGTACGGGTGTGTGTTGTATACAATGAATTGTCGTTGGTCGTTGCGTTATATATATAACAGAACGAAAGCCTTTTTCATCAATCGTGCTTGGTGTTCAGTCAATCATGCCACAAGCGCGTCTGGGGTCGCGCATGCCATCTACATCAACCTTGCTGCCTCCATGATGTTGTGTGAGTAGTCCATCATAGACCTACGGGTCCATAGTTAGTACCTAGATGGCTTCTTCTCTCTCTTTGATCTTCAATACAAAGTTCACCACAATTCATGTGGTGATCTAGTCGATGTAATCTTCTTTTGCGGTGTGTTTGTTGGGATCTGATGAATTGTTAGTTTATGATCAGATTATTCATGAATATTAATTGAGTCTTCTCCGAATTCTTTTATGCATGATTGTTATAGCTTCGTAATTCTCTCCAATCTATCGGTTTTCTTTGGCCAACTAGATTGATTTATCTTCAGTGGGAGTGGTGCGTTGTGATGGGTTCAATCTTGCGTTGCTCAATCCCAGTGACAGAAAGGGATATGACATGTATTATATTGTTGCCATTAAGGATAAAACGACGGGGTATAAACATATTGCGTGTCTTACTTTGTCTACATCATGTCATCTTGCTCCAAGCATTACTCTATTTCATACTTACTACTCTAGATACACGCTGGATAGCGGTCGATGAGTGGAGTAATAGTAGTAGATGCAGGAAGGAGTCGATCTACTTGTTTATGAACGTGATTCCTATATACATGATCAATGTCTTGAATAAGATGTCATAACTATGTGCTATTTTGTAAATTGCCCAACAGTAATTTGTTTACCCACCGTATGCTATGTTCAAGAGAGAAGTCTCTAGTGAAAACTATGGCCCCCGGATCTACTTAAACATAATAACAAAAACTCCAAAAATATTTTGCTGCAATTTATTTACTTTTATTTATTTCTATTATTTATCTACCAGTATTTAATCTTTGCAAGTAATGAGTTCAAGGGGATTGACAACCCTCTTGCCCGCGTTGGATGCAAGTGTTTAGTTATGTGTGTATAGGTGTTCCTAAAGGAGGTTTGCGTGATTCTCCTATTGGTTCGATAATCTTTGTTCTCGCCGAGGGAAATACTTATCTCTACTGTGCCGCATCTGCCCTCCTCTTCGGGGAAAATACCAACGCGGTTTACCAGTAGCATGAACCCGCGAGACCGGGCCTCGACTACACTAGTATTCAAAGCATCGAAACCAGACCAACTGGATCAGATAAACACCATGACCGACACATCACCATGGTGGACAGCCCATATTGACATTGGCACCACCCCACCACTGCAACTAGAATGTTGAGTAGCGCAACAACGTAGTCATTGTCGTCGTCACGGAGCACGCAGGCGTCACCAAAGCATGGGCCTAGGGGCTACCGTCGGCCCAGTAGTGAAAAATGGTGTACCCAGGGCCGGTGGAGGCAAAATTTCGTGTTTTGACCCCTTTTCCATACAATTTCAAGATCCGACCCTGGTTCGATTTTTTTTAGATCTGACCCTTTTTCTTACCGCCACGGGGCTCGGCGGTAAGATTCACAGCCTACCGCCAGGACCCAGGGCGGTAAGGCACTAATCCATGTCAGCAGCCTCAGACGGCCGCGCGTCCCCCTCCGTCCAGCCTACTGCCACAGTACCTGGCGGTAGCCTGTATAACCCTACCGCCACAGGCCATGGCGGTAGGATACGAACAATTATACGGCCGCCGCCCCCTCCCCAGCCCCATCTCCCCATTCCCCTCTCCCCAAAGTCTGTTCTTGCTCTCTCTCGCCCCTCTCTACTCCTCCCCTTGAATCTCCTTCGTTTCTTCACCGTTTTTGCGGATCGAGATGGCTCCGAAGAAAGAAAAGTAAGCTCCTCCGATCCCTCCAATTACTTTTAGTCAAATAGCTTCCGATTCGACGCATTTTTTTGCTTCAAATCACCCCTTTTTGAACTAAGTTTGATTTTTTTTACCTAGGATTGTTTTAGGTTGATTTTAGATGTTCTCTAATCACTAGTGGTGTTGAATATGAACTTCCCTCACTAGTTCGAATGGTAGTGTGAAGATGAACCCTAGTTCATGATTTTTTTGGTAAAACAAATGATGATATCATGCATGTTGGAGGAATTTGTTTTGATATATGATGCATGTGGATATGATATGATGCAAATGTTGTTGGAGAAAAAATGGTGAACCCTCAAGATGAACCCTAGTTCATAAGTTTTATTTTTTTTAAAAAATGATGATATGATGCATGTTGGAGGATTTTTTTTTGATATATGATGCATGTGGATGTGATATGATGCAAATGTTGTTGGAGAAACAATATATGAATGTTGTATTAATGAATCAACAATGTTTCATTTTTTTATTTATGCTTATGCTTATGCTTATAATGCTTATGTTTATGAAATTTTATTTAGGCGGGCACCTCTTGCGGACAACATTGGCAAACGGTACTCCATGCTTGACTACGCGTTTGACAAGGGTCATCGTGTCCGTTTCATAGAGAACGGAGTGGTAAGTACTACGATCGAAATATTGAACCAAATTTTTCGGATTGATGAAAATAAGTTACTAACTTTTGGCGTCCACTTTTTGACAGATGCTCCCGCCACTGCGCATGAGGGGTCACGCGAATGCCGTGAAGATGGAGTACGACGAGCTCTACGCGCCGTACTTCAGGAGAGCCCGACTGTTGGGTTTCGTCCTGCAGTTCAAGCGTAAGCCGTCGACGCTCGTCCACCTAGCTCTCACGGCTTTGATTGAACGGTGGCGACCCGAGACGCATACTTTCCATCTCTCATGCGGGGAGATGACGGTGACCCTCGAGGATTGGGGGATGATTACGGCCCTACTGATCGAGGGTAATCCACTCACCGGGCGAGTGGAGAGGACCAACTGGCAGTAGAGGGTTACCACCCTCATTGACGACTGCCCCGATGCTAAGGGTAACCGGACATTCGGTGTACCGTTGCCCTGGCTCCTGAGGAACCGGAGGAAATGCCCCATAAATGCCGATGCAGGTACGGTGGAGCAGTACGCGAGGGCCTACCTGTGGTACCTTCTCACAGAGGTCGTGTTTCCAGACTGCTCTGGGAACTCTACCCTCTGGTCGTATCTCTTCTTCCTAGCCGACTGGGATGCAGGGTACAGTTGGGGGACCGCCTCTCTCGCCTACCTATACCGCTCGGTAAGAGAGTATCTTATTGCTTTTTACGAATGTATGCTCCATGATATTGTGTTATATCTGATCATCAATTGTTGTTTTGTAGCTTGACGAGGCAACTCAGAGGATGGAAGAAACTTCTGGTATGGGTGGATTTGTGTGGGCCCTCTCCATTTGTATGTGGGAGCGGCTGCCGGTGGGGCGTCTGGAGAAGTTGCCAAGACGTCCATGGGATTCGTATGGCGAAGATGGCGACTCTGCTCGATACCCGACCGTAGCTTACAAGTGGGACGTTGTCCATCTCTACACGGCCACATCCAAGGCTGCGTACAAGGCCTTCACCAACGAGATGGACGCTTTGACGCCTTCGCAGGTATATGAACTAGCTCACCTTTCTCTTTGACGCCACTTTCATCAGGAGCTTACCAATGTTTGTGTAATAGGTAAACTGGTGGCCGTATCATGACCGAGAGCGGGGGTTCGAGCTGAACGTGATGTGCGAGCAGGACAGGGGTCTTTGGCGGTGCATGGTGCCCATGATATGTGTGTACGCCGTCGAGTGGCACTTGCCACACCGCGTGGCCGCGTAGTTTGGGATCTACCAGCATACACCACCGGGCATGCCGAACGATACCGGTGGCCACGAACTCCACTTGTGAGTGCATTGTTCTCCGTTAACATGATAACGTTGCGTTTGACATTCTTATGATGTTCCTATGTTCTTGTTTATGCCTTGTAGGAAGAGCCGGAAGAATAATCAGTTGATCACAGACTGGGGAGAGGAGCATAAAACTTTTGTGAGGGAGTGGAATCGGCGCAGGTGGCGTAAAGATGGGGAGAGGCGAGTGCATGACTGGGATGATTACGCCCATCACATGAGGTGGTACGACGATGGCCA
The DNA here is from genome assembly GCA_039707655.1 of Elymus sibiricus. Lineage (NCBI taxonomy): Eukaryota > Viridiplantae > Streptophyta > Magnoliopsida > Poales > Poaceae > Elymus > Elymus sibiricus. The sequence goes on from CM077665.1 coordinate 63,449,137, forward strand.
GAAGCACCGTCTTCGTCTCAGGCCTCGGTGGATGACAGAAGATATCACGGAGCTGGAGATGGATGCCCCCGAGGAAGAGGACTACCAAGCCATCATCAGAGACATGAGTGGATTTAGGGAGTTTGCACCCCTGATCAACAAAGTGGTAAGTTGTGTTCTTCTGTCTTGAACCGGCGGTTGTATGTAATTTGTTTTATTCGTCATTGTGACTCACTTATGCCTTTACAGTCCGGTGAGCTGAACAGATGCATCTTTGATGGCTCGGATGCACTAGGTGGTGCCCCCGGGACCGGAGATTCTGAGAACATCATGAGGGAGACGATGAAGGTAACATTTCAGCCGCCTAGAAATACCCTATGTTCTTGTTCATTTGCAATCATAAATCTGATCCGTATTATGTCCTTGTTTCATTGTGAGTGCAAAAGTTCGTGAAGCGTTGTCGCAAGCTGGTAGGCCTGCTTGGGTGTGCTGGCTCGGTTGAAGCTCATGATCCTGCAGGCACACAGGGTAACATCGCTTCATCGAGCCATGTTGCCTCCTCGTCGGCTAGGTTTGTTGAGGAGGAGGAGGAGTAGGGGGAGGAGGAGGAGAAGGAGGAGGCCCATGAAGAAGAGGAGGAGGAGTACGGTGAAGAATACATACCTCCACCAACTCAACCATCTCAGCTTCCGAAGAGAAATAAGCCAAAGGTGGATTGGAAGAGTCCATCCCCATTCCAGAAACCGATTCTCGAGGAGGGCGCAAGAAGGAGACTCGTTCAAAGAACAACGAGGACCATACCTCCAAGAGGGGAAGAAGCACATAAATGTAGTCTTGGCTTGTTAGCCAACTTGTTTTAGTTGTGAAACTATGTGAGGAACCATTTGCTATTTGTGAAACTATGTGGAACCGTTTGCTACATTTTGCTATGTGTGACCGTTTGCTATTAGTTGAACTTTTATTAATGTCTCGAGTGTGATACATGTTATATTGTGTGAGATTTGCATATTTTAGGCTCTTAAATATATATTATATTGTACTCTTTGCTGTGATGAAATTTTAGAAAAGAAACAAGCACTAAAACTTGTGAAAATGCAAAACCTACATATCTTACCACCAAGGACCCTGGTGGTAGGATCTCATAACCTACCACCCGGGCTTTGCGTTTTTCGGTTACAGAGTAAAACCCCAGGAGCCTACCGCCGCGACATATGGCGGTAGGCTCCCATAACCTATCGCCGAGGCCTTTGGCGGTAGGGTGGTGTGCTGGCCATTAGTTGACGGCTGTGGCTGTCTTTGCTACCGCCCTGGGTCCTGGCGATAGGGTGTGTAACCTTACCGCCGAGCCCCGTGGCGGTAGCAGAAGGGCCATATCTCAAAAAAATTCGAACCTGGGTCAGATCCTGAAATTGTATGGAAAAGGGGTCAAAACACGAAATTTGCCCGCCGGTGGACCGAGGCCTTGACAATGACGCCCGACAAGAAGTCCCACGCTCGGCATTAGTCAGAAGCCTAGTTACCTGACCATACACAGGTGTAATACGCAACACTTTCTCGAAAAGTGTGGTCAGAGGGCGATAGGAGCCTAAAATTGCTCACCAGGATCGGCCCGAGAAGCCCCATCCCATGCAGGGTTTTTCCATCGCCGAAGAAGGCGAGAAACGGTCTGACATGAGCACTGAACGAGGACCACACTGCTAAAGTGGATGGCGTCATCAACTGAGATGGGACACGACGTAGCCACCTTTTGACTTTGGGCATCAATGGGACGCGCCATTCCTAAGATCATCCATGGTGGTCGCCAAAGATTCACCTACCTGATGTGCTGCTACAGGAGTGTCCATATTTAGCTAGTGCATCCCCTCTGGCCCTCTTCTTCAACCTTACGTGGTGGTGGCACAAAGGGAGGTAATGGGTTTATCTTCAGTGATCTTTGATCCTGGAGCTCAAAGGTGAGGTGAAGTTGGTTTTCTGGTTCATCTTCAGCTATCTTGTATCACTGCTCCAATCTTGTCAAATGGAGCCATGGATCAAAATTTCTCAAGTCTCAAATGAACTCTACGAGTGGCTAGGGTGGAAACTGGTCTCACGGGGATTTGCCGAAAAAATTTGACGCCCCAATTTCAACCTCCATTAGGTAGGCCCTCTTCTCCTTGCAAGATGCCAAGTATTTGGCAGAACATGGTGTCAATAACATCTCCGACGAGGTCTCCCGGTAGCATTAGGACTCAATTGCATTTTTGTCGTATCATTTTCAGGTTCGGTTTGATGAAGTGAGGATCATGTTGTAATTTTTATTTCCTGTGGGATTCTTTGTGCAGTGTTGTAACTCATTTCATCTATTAATGCCACCCTTGTTAAAAAGGGTGAATCTGTGAATGGTTACCGATGTATCGTGCCAACAAAATGTGACGACATGGCTTTTAATATGAAAACTAATTGGAATCAGGCGACCGATCAACACCCACGTCCATTCCGCGCATGTTGCTGGTGGACCACACATGTAACCCTTCCCAACCTTATATCTATCGCAATCATCTAGCGCATCGTATGCAGTCACACACTCTGATTCAACCTCCCTCTCTTATCGTCGTTCACTTTGACAACGCTGCTCATAACACCTTGGATTAATCTTTCTCTTGCCATCGTCCCTCACCTTCCTCCTCCAAATGTCATTGTACTACTATGGCTCACACCTACTAGCCCCTCCTGCTAGGCGACGCTATAGGCCAGTGTCGCGTTGCTGCAGGGAGCTGCAAGGCTGGCCGCCGATACTACTGGCTAACCTACGCCGATGTCCTCCGGTGCGCGACAAGTGAGCCACAAGGCTTTTGCAACCGCTGGCCGCGAATACTACGCCTGTGATCATGGATGCGGGGCCGGCGAGTGCCAGTGCTGCGAACGACCGCCCATTGTTGGGGATGATGAGCGTCGGTGTTGCGACGTTGGGACCGACCGTGACCCATGTTGGGGATGGTGAGCGTCCGTGCTGGGATTGGCCATGACCTTTGCTGGGACGGTGAGCACCCAGCTCTACGACCGACCGTGACGGGTGCAAAGTTTGTCGTTAGGGCATGCGCCCACACGGTGAGCAGCCTGCACCATGACCGATCACGACTCGTGCGTAGTCGCTTGACGTTGTTCTTTTTTTTTTTTTTTGCGCGGTGGCCGACTTTCCTTTGCGAGTGTGGCGGGGAGAGGAATGTTTTCATGCAATGTCGTACAAGGTGCGGGACGAGGGGAGCGATGCGGTCGGACTGATCAAATGGCTTGGCTATTTGGATCCAACAGCTTCGGAGGGCACCGATCGTGGGCACGGTCGATCAACCGAAGCTTAGCGTCGCCCTTGTGCAAAACGAACCCGGCACGAAGGGTTCTTCCAGAAGGCCAGAGCTTCGAATCGGCTCCCCCGCCCCCCGCATCCCCAAAATTTCCACCTCTCCCCCCAATTCTTGGAACCAAAATCGGAACCCCTCCCTCCCTTCCTCCCCCTACTCGTCGTGATGCCGGGGCTCCGCCTGCCTCCAGAAGGCAGCGGGAGGCCGCCGCTCGTCGGCGGTGAGGGCGGCAGCGGGAAGCCGTCGCTCCTCTCCCCCACCAAGTCGGTCGCCTTCAAGTCTACGCACCGCCTGCCCCAAGAAGGCAGCGGAAGGCAGCCGCCCCGGGGAGGTGAGCGAGGTAGCGGGGGCCTCCCCAGGGGCGACGGACGAGGGAGCCGAGAGCTCGAGGGCGGGAGCGGTGACCGCGGCAGCGGGGGCCGCCCCAGCGGCAACGGGGGAGGGAGGCGAGGGCTCCGCGGGCTCGATGGCGGGGGCAGCTGTTCGATCGGGTCCACGACGACCGATCGGGAACCAGAGGAGGAGGAGGAGGAGGGGAGCGCAGGAGGCGGGGGCGCGTTCTCGGGTCTGCTATTCGTCTTCCTCGATTACTCGGACACAGGCATCAGCGACGAGGTGAGAGATCGAGAAACCTGAACTACTGGGCCTGTTCTTGTGAACTTTTGACCCTTATGGTGGAATTGGGGAGCAATAGCATAACCTTGTTTGGAATTTGGTTGCTATCACGGGATCAGATGTTTTTCTTAATGTCTTCCTTCTAACTGCATCCATAGTACAATCACATGAAAAGAGTTATGCTGTCGTGGTTTCTTTAGGGAATAAAGTTTTTCCCTACACTTTCCTAAGCCCAAGCTGGAGTAGCCGAATCATAGAGCTTTGGCCATGGTTGGTTCTTTTTACAACTTGCTCGGCCAAGGAATGATTAGCAGGTCAAGTTATTTGGTTATGTTCCCTTGGAAGTGTAAAATGAGTGTTCATTTTCAGAAATATATAATTATTTCTTCAAAATACTGTATAATATTTATTTGATAGTCTCATATTTCTTTGCACATGTGAACTGGAGCTTTCAACAAGGCCTAGGTGTCGGGTCTGTGGCAATCCAGTGCCTAGCATCCAGGCCACCAAGGTCCTGCCTAGGATAGCACTGCAAGATCCTAGGCCAGCTTTCAATGTTGACAAAGCTGGCCTTCCTGGTCGTTCTATACAGAATAAACCTATTGTCAGCATTTGCCAGAGTGATGCAACTATATCATGCCTAACTATGTCAGCTGGCCCACCAAATATGGTGTTATAATGACATAGACTACAACAGTGGCTAATAGTTTTTGAATTATCTTGCATGCGCAGGACTTTGCAACTTATAAGGAAAAAATAGAGAATCTCGGTGGATCAATTGCTTCAGGACTTCAGTATAAAGAGGCGACACACATCGTTGTCAAGGTAGTCTTCTGTCATTTCACTTTACGAATTATCTAAAACCCAGATATTTTAGATCATGGTATTCACATTTTTTTTTGGTTAGGGTAACATCCCAGCAGGTGCAAGGATCTTGTGGGAATCAGAGCGAAAGCAAGTGACGTCAATAGGTTGGGTTGAGACCTGTTCAAAAGAAAGTAGGCTATTGCCTACCGAACCAAAAGGAAACATTGAAAAATTGATTTATCAGGAAAATGCAACTACACCACCAACAAAGAAGTCACCTGTAAGGTATGGGCATGCCTTAACTTACATTTTTATGTATTACATTATTGTGCTCATGCATTTTTTTAGCACATATGAAAGCACCTCGGAAGGACTCCACTCAATCTTTATCATTGTCACAGGAACTGCAACTCGACGGGCTCTAAAGTCCTGAAGCATAGTGCTAGGAACAAGGCAGGAGTTCCAAGGAGGCTGAACTTTGGCACTCATCATAGGCATCTGAGGTGTGAGTTAGAGACTGAGCACACAGAGACGTTGCACGATTATGCTTGGAGGTACAAGATGCATGAGTACTGCGAACTCCCTGGATGTAGAAGTGTCCTGAGCTGCAAAGAGGGAGCTGGCATAATGATACCGACCACTCTGAAGTTATCTAAGCTTCGTAGCAGAGTGATCTTGATGCGCTTATTTAACAAAGTTGTCAAGCTTCATGAGGAACAGCTTGCTCTTGCTGGAAACTTTTCCTCGAAGAACTTCCACATATATGAAGATGACTCCATCAAACTTGATGGGCTGGCTGAGGGCGCAATAGGGAAGTACAGTGAAGCTGCTGGGGACCTGGACTACGAGCAATTCGTTCATATGGTTGAAGAGGAGGTGTTTCATGGTCAGAAGCTACCATTTGATCTGACTGAGTGGCTAAGGATCATCTCCCAGGGAGTGAACGCGTGTCATCGCAGCTTGCTCTGCAGCCACATTGACCTGATGGAGCCCTATCAAGGTTATGGAAACTTTGTTGCCCTGTTTCAGCTATTCTGGAAAGTCAAAGATACCGCTGGTGGAGAAGATTTGCTAAACTCCTTGGCACATTACAGAGGATGGAAAGCACAAGGCGTGCGATGCTCATTTTTTCATGATACACTGACTTATGAGGATGATGATGGCCACTGCTTTGACTATGAGGATGACATCAGAGGCCTTCTGAGGTTGTTCATGAACTCCTTCCGGCACTCGGCAAAAGGCCACTGCAGGCTCTGTATTTACCTAATCATGAATGAGTTCCGCAGGCTGCTTTCAGATCTTCAAAGGGCGCTTCACCAAGGTGGATACCTTAGTCACCTCTCTGTGAATTTCAGTGTGTGAAATCATCTTAGAGAGAAGACCCTCGCACACTGTACCTCAACTCTTGTATGACAGGTCATGATTGAAGCCATGCTGTAAATCTCAATAGCAGTCTTAGGTCTTCCGCGCCAAGAATGCGCGCTGCATCGGCAGGTTTTCATTCTTTCGTTTCATCGTGGCCAGGTATAATGCAATGAAACGTTGAAGCCTGGAGACTTGGTGGTATGTTTGAACACCGCTTGTAACTAGAAAACGGATAGCGATTTGATATTTTTGTGGGCTGTATAGTAGAAATCTTCTCCTTCTTTGAGATGCCCTTGTGGTGGGCCCTCTACATTTGTGTGTGATGACTGATGACTGGTGTATGTCATTTACGCTCTTTAGTATGCAAAAGTGGAACATCACCTGAAATCAATATATTCTTTCTTTCTGGTGGTATTGTTGTGAACTTGTTCCTAATGCCATGATATTTCTTTGTGAAGCTGGGGCGGTGGAGCTCTAGACCCTCTTGACATTTATGCATTTTACTCTGCATTGGAATACCATGATATACCTTTTGTCTTGAGGATTGAACAACTGCGAATATATTATCTTTTCAGCAAACCATCTCTCTCTCTCTCTCTCTCTCTCTCTCTTGCTATGTAAAAGGAAAAGCTATGAATTCTTTCCTTCAGTTAGTGAATTGATTTGGTCATATGGATATCTTCATCACAATTTGGATTCTGGTTTGAAGCCTTGTGCTTGAGGACGGCCCTGACACCATTTATTTGGTCAGCCTATGATGCTCATTTTGCTTTGGTCAGATTCAGAACCCCAAGAGCCACAAAATTTGGCCCGTCCGAACTGAAGGTAAGACCAGGTTTTTCCTCTGGCTCCTTCAGAACAGACTGTGGACTGCAGATAGGCTGATCAAGAGCTAGAGGATGGCCGCATGGCATGATAATGCATGCTCGCTTTGTGATCAAGCTCTGAATGCTTCAACGGTTAATGCTTCAACTGAATGCTTCAACGGTTAATGCTTCAACTGAATGCTCTAACAGTCTGACTGAAACCCAGCCAAAGGAGAAGGAAAGTCTGTACAGATTTCCCTTCCCCTTTAATGCTTGAGCAGAGCTTCCGATGTTTAAAAACCACTGTGGTGGCTTAAGCAGGATTCAGTCTGTACACATAGCTTAAGTTTCTCTTGTGTCACCCTTCTGAAGTCAAGTCTATTTGCACTTGCACATCTTCAGCATCTTCAGCGGATTCAGAGATCTGCCAGTTTAATCATTTTCTTTACTGAATCTGAAAGCCGATTCATATCAATCGGAGAGTCAACACCCAATAATCTACAACTTGAGGCATGGACGAGCTTTTCTTGTTTCTCTCTTGAACGCGCGCGCCAAGTCACTGGACTACCGCCGGATGCCAACGCCTCCCCTTGTGCGGGGCGGTGTAGTTTCGTTTGTTTTTCTTCCGGTTTTGCTTATACCGGTTCATAATAGATAAACGATCTTTTTACTAAAAAAGATACATTTTTAAAAGTTCATGAACATTAAAAAAAATGCAATTTAAAGTATTCATGAGCATTTCTTAAACGTGTAATTTTGAAAGAACCATGCACTTTAAACAAATGGTGTACCTCTTTTTTATAATGTAGGAACGTTTAATTATTATTTTTGGAATATATTTAAAATTCAAATCATTTAAAAATCAATCTTTAAAAAATAATCATGAAAGCTATTTAGAATGCATGAACATTGTTTTAATCCATGAACTCTTGAAAAATCCATGAAATTTTATAAAATTTGGGTAACATTGTTTAATATGCATTTGGTTTTTTGGTGGCTTCGCCCGGTAATATGTAATCCCTCGTAAAAAATATAAGAGAGTTTAGATCACTACTTTTACAGAGGGATTATTTGTTTTACTGAACTTATTTTTAGAGAATTTATCTTTTTTTATGATCTTAGAGGATTTATCTTTTTTTGGAGCAAATTTAGGTAATTTATCTTTTTTTTAGAAATTTCACAGAATTTATCTTTTTTTAGCAGATTTCAGAGAATTTATCTAAATCTGTCAAAAATAATCCGGTTCAACGCCGGAACGGGCCCATGTGTGCGCCTAGGCAGGCTATCCCAGACCCTAAAAAAAAAAAGGAAGGCTATCCCTCGGAATGGGCCGAGTCGCAATGCCGCGGGCGGAATTCGTGGAGGCAAAATCGAGTGGAGACGAACCGAATTTCAGGCGCCTGGAGAAGAATAGCAGACGCGCAAAAAAAAAAAAAAAAAGGAGGGGAAGCAGAGGAGTGGCGGAGCGCCGCCGGCCACGCCGACCACGGGAGGGGCGGCGCGGCCACACCAAGATTTCGGCGACCACGGGAGGGGCGGCGTGTCTCCACTGCCTTCTAGCCATACGGGCGGCCCGGCAACTCCAGGATCCACGGGCGCGGCGGCAATGACTCCGGCGACTACGGCGTGGTAACTCCGGTGACCCCATTTACTTTCCCCTCTTGATTCGGCTCCCCTCCTGGCTCCGATCGTCGGGGGACTCGATTAGTCATTCGGTGGTTCTGCTCCGACTCGGGCTCTAGGTCCCATCTGCAATCCGAGCCCGGCTGGGAGTTCGATTAGTCATTCATAAATAAGGGGATGGATTTGAAGACCTAAACACCATTGCCAGGTTAGATCTGGATCCCATTGCCGTCTCCTTGCGCACTTCCGTTTGTTTCTTCTCAACCTCGTAACCATCAGAGTCAGAAATTCAATCTTTAGATAGATCCAGTTAGTGCGGGAAGACCATGTCTAAGCGTCAGCACTCGCACCTCGACGCCGGCCGCACCGGGAAAAGGCCGCGTCGTGTGCCGAAGAAGCACCTCTACCTGGTGCTGGATGATTGGCACAAGGGCTTCAGCATCCACAAGATCGACGTCGACGCCTGGCAGGACACCACCATCACCGACCTGCACCATGGGTTCCCTGACCCCGCTGCTCTCCGGTTAGCCGCACCCGTAAATCGTCTTCGCATGGACTTCGCCGCCATGGGCAGCAACATCTTCATCACCACCAATCCATGCTGTCCAGACACTCCCACCCTCATGTTCGACACCGAGACGGCTGGGCTCACCATGGGTCCCCGTCCACCGGTTCGACTCATCGACAGGACTACCTTCACCGTGGCCGCCGACGGCGTGCTTTACGCGTTGACACATCGCCACGTCCACGAGCAGCACTCCTTCGAGGCCATGTCGTGGGCACCAACGGACAACGACGAGCCGTGGCCGAGCCCAACCATGAGGTGGTCCTGGAAAAGCGTGCCCTCGCCGCCACCGTTCGCCATGGACGACGTGATCACCTCCTACGCGCTGCACCCGGACGGGCACACCATATTCATGTCCGCACACGACATTCGATATCATCATCTTCCGAAGGGCACCTTCTCCTTCGACACCAGGAGTTCCGAGTGGAGGTTGCATGGGGATTGGGCTCTACCATTCCAAGGACAAGCCTACTACGACAACGAGCTAGACGCATGGGTCGGGCTTCACAAAGACGGGTACATCTGCTCCTGTGAAGTCGCCTCCCGCAGCAGCACAAGCGCAGCCGAGCCGGAGTGGAAGGTGACCAAGCAGAAGCTGTTCCACAAGGACCCAGAGAGGCGGCTGGCATTTGCGAAGGCCAGTCTCGCTTACATGGGCGACGGCAGCTTCTGCCTTGTGGAGTTTGTGCTACGCGAGGGAGTGGAGTTTAAGCGCGCCTTTGGTGACCGGGATGGCTGTGTGCTCCACATGAGCACGTTTGGTCTTAAGTATGATCGTAGGGGAGAACTGCGAACCACGCGCCACCACACTAAATCCTATGTAGTGTCCAAGTATCTCCAGACAGTTTCTCCTCTAGTGTTCTGGATGTAAAGCTATTTGACATGTGTTTTATGCAAACCATGTCCGAGCAACCTAAGCTGTGTATGATACGTGGGCAGGATGAATATAAATAAAAGAAGTCCACTTCTCTTGGCATTTTTGTGGAACATGAGTGATTCTTTTTGCATATCTGTTCACGAAAGAAAGCACAGTTATGATCACACGTTACAAAAACTAAAAGTGGGGCTGTCTTTTGCTCCTGCAATAACACTCTGTCAAATATGGATGGTGAAATTCTATTCTAACCATGTTAATCATTTCTTATTTGAAGAAACATAGCAGAAGCGCCACCTTTACATCACGGAGAAATTACAGTTTTGATGCAAGAAAATTAAATTACTTATGATGGATATACAAAGGAAGCAATGGTTACAAACCTACTGAGTAATTGCCAGGCCCAGTTCTGGCAAAATTTGGAATATGTTCTCGAAGCTAATAGTGTCTAGTCATATATGTTCTTGAAGAAAATTACAAACAACATTAGGTTAGTATATGGTGGTTAACAGATTCATCAAATGACTCTGTACGTGCAGGGCTATGATTCTTTTTAAAGTTAATCCATTGTGTTTCTACCCATGACAGTAGTATGCAGCTTGTATTTGTGGTTGATGTACATGCTTGCTAAATTCTTGGTGTGAATTTTACCTTCCTTCGACCATTTATCAATAGGATCTACCTTTGTTATGTCTATGATTAAGAAATGGTACTCCCTCTGTACACCAATGTAAGATTGAACTGCAAAAACGTCTTATATTAGTGTACAACTTTACTTTGTACTAAAGTTATGCTAAGTCTGCGACACTTATTTTGAGACAGAGGGGGTATCTGGTTACTCTCGACTATTCTGCTTTTTATTTGAGTTCATCCAGTTTTATCATGACAGGTAATATGGATCGGAGGGAGTAATAAATTTCTTTATCTGGCGTTGTCACTGACGCACTGATGTATCATTGGTGGATGCTACATGGTTATTTGTTCACCACTACACTTTTGTTGATTAGGCTCTTCCTGCCCTTAACTATTGTGACAGGCTGACAGATCCCTCTTCCATCCCCAAAGGCCCTGAACATAAGTAGTTATGTTCCACCACCCTAATCATCGACGCAACTGCATTGTTGCTTGTTCCAGTTGTAAATTTCAATTGGTGGTTGCTGCTTGCAAATAATTTAGAGGTTGATTAGAGATTGTTTCTCTTTTCATAAGTATGTCCTAAAAGAAGTGCAAAACCAATCTGAATTAGCCGTTTGTTGTTGCTACTCTGCAATTTTCTGCTTGGTATCCAAAATAAAAAAACAGGAAATCAGTGGTTAAATTTTTTATCTCTTTCATTATCAGAGTTGGAGGATCTTTACCAACTGCACCAGAATATTAGGAAGCTGAGAAAAAAGGAGCTCATTTTTATTTAGATTAAAACTGCAAATACTGCAATTAACAAATTGTTGTAATTTAAATGAATTACCAACATTTTTGCTAACTGACACTGCGTTATTTTCTCTCTTTGCATTGCTCGAATTTTTCTTGTGTTCGAATGGAAGACTTTTCTCTTTGATGGCTTTTCCATATCAGTAATGCTCTGTTCTTCTTACCAATATGAGGAGAGTTGAAAAGAATTCGTAGGCAGGTCTAGTTTGAATTTATCTGTAAGCTATTCTTTCTCCTGTTGACCACAAATATAACGATTTATAACGCTATTCTACATTGTCATCTCTTTTCCCTATTTATTCATATTTCTGTAGGCTGTAGCACATGCACAAGTTGCTCGTGCAGTTTGATTCTTCTGAGTTAGCGTAGTTATATTTCAATGGTTCTGAACTTTTTTTTTTAGAATACGCATAAGCATGCGTATCATCATTTCATAGAAAAGAGCGTGTCTAAGTATCTCCATGCAGTTTCTCCTGTGGTGTTCTGGATGTAAAGCTATTTGACTGTTGCAAACCATGTGCAACTAATCTGGATGTGAATGATGACCACATGTTTCAAGAATTTGATGCGCTGTTTACTTTTGCTCCTTGCAACCATGCTAAATATGGATTGTTCAATTATAATCTGGTATCACGATAGATAATGTGAAGTTTTCTTTTTTCCGAATCCCCACGTCTACACTCTACATCATATTTTATGTATTAGCAGCATGGAAGTGCCTCATAATCTGTCTTCTCAAGGTAGCATATATATTGATAAATAAGTGGTTAATCTTTTTTCTCAAGATAGTACTGATAGATAGGTGTGAATTCTTGTTGTACTACTCCCTCTGAACTAAAACAACAACAAGAATTATGGAACGGAAGGAGTACCTTTTATTTTCATTCAAGCATAAAGAATTTAGAGCGGATGGGACCCCAGCTTTCCAATATCATCACATCCTGTGTAAGGTTGTTTCACCGGATTAATGTCCAACCTGTATCGCCGGAGGCGACTTGGTAGTCAGCAATACTGTCTTGTTCGTGTAGCTGCCTTGAAGCAAAGAAAATGAATTAGAAAACGATGGAGCAATGATTGCTTTTCGCATTGTAGCTGCATTCCCCCCTTTGAGTGAGTGCAATGTTGTTGGTTTATTGCCGCAATTAACTGTTTGTGATGGTGATAAGTCTTCTTTTTCATATTATATTGCCAGTCCGGCCATTTGCTTGTTTCTCCATTTTGACGGTTCAACTTGAGTCCATCTCTGTACTTTATTTCTGTTTTTTTATGTCAGCCCCGAAGGATCTCGATACCATTGAAAAAGAAGAGGTGCCTTGTTGTTAATATATAGAAAACTAGGCTAAAACCGTCACAACAGCCCACACAGGGCAACATTGACTGACCTGACCACCCACACGAAGATACAAAACGCCCCAGAGCAGAACAAAGTCAAGGTCGTCACAAAGTGTTATCGTCATCACTCCTGCACAAGTCAACCCGCATTTGTGCTGTCTTTTGTGTCCTTATTAGTTTTCGTGTCTATTTTTTATTTCTGTATTTTTATATATGAACTTTTATGCTAGAGATAAACATTTTTATAAAAAAATCAATAATTTTTAAACAACAGGATCTTTTTTATGAAAATTCATTCACATTTTTAAAATTGTTTAAACATTTACTTAAATATTCATGAGTATTTATAAATATATCATTTATTTAAAAATACTTTACTTTCATAAAATTTCGTATATGTTTTTATCATGGACAATTTTTGTAATTTTCCGAATTTATTTAAATTTCAATCCTTTTTAAAATGTTTGAACTTTCTAAAAAATCGTGAACTATTTTATAATTCATGAGTTTTTTAAAATGTCGAACATTTTCTAAAATTGGATGAACATATAATATGTATTTTTTAACACAATACAATCGAAGCCGCTCCATACACGAGCGTACACTCACCCCTATGAACACATGCACGCACGCACATCCTACCCTTATGAGCACCTTCGTAGCACTGAGACGGCATAACATCTTGAGAATTTATAAAGTCATCACATGCGCCTTGCAGTTGTCTGGAACGTCTTCTCCCAATAAACGAACGTCGTGAGAAGCCTAAAATAAATTCAGGAATAACACAAGCATCAATGTCGAGTCTAAGACTTGTATCCTCGTGAGCTGGTGATAACACTATCCTCCAAACCATTGAAGCACATGTTGATTCGCAAAATTTTAATATCTACTTGTTTTACGAAATTTGTTTGAGATAATTTATTTAAATCTTTTTTTAAGGGGAGTTTTTTTTAGATTATACTCCCTCCGTCCCATAATATAAGACTTTTTTAACACTAGTGTAGTGTTAAAAAACGTCTTACATTATGGGACGGAGGAAGTATATTTATAAGGGGAATTTATATCTCAATCCCGGAACGGCCCATGTGTGTACCCTGGGCTATCCCTCGGAATGGGCCGAGCCGCACTGCCGCGCGCGGAATTCGTGGAGGCAAAACCGACTGGAGACGAACCATTGTCTCAAAAAAAAAAAAAAGACTGGAGACGAACCGAATATCTGTCGCGGAAAAAAAGGGGGAGCGGAGCGCCGCCGGCCACATCAAACATATCGGCGACCACGGAAAGGGCGGCGCGGCCACACCAAGATGTCGACGATCACGGGAGGGGCGGTGCGGCGACACCAAGATTTCCGTGACCACGGGAGGGGCAACGCGTCTCCACTGCCTTCTAGCCACACGATCGAGCGGCCCGGCAACTCGAGGACCACGGGCGCGGCGGCGACGACTCCGGCGACCACGGCGCGGTAACCCCGGTGACCAGGTGACCCCCTTTTTTTCCCTTCCAATCCCGATTTCATTCCTGTAGGCCGTTCCCCATGGTGGTTCTGCTCCGACTCGGGCTCTAGGCACGCTGCCCTTGCCTATCTGCAACTGCAATCCGAGCCCGGCTGGGATTTCGATTAGTCATCCCGAGGCTCTCACTTCATAAATAAGAGGAGGGATTCGAAGAACTCCCACTTCATCGCCAGGTTAGATCTGGCTTCTAGTCACATTGTCGTCTCCTTGCCTTTTGTTTGTCTATAAATTCCTTCTCCTGTACCGGCAACCTCGTAAACCATCAGAATCAAAAATTCAATCTTTAGATCGAGTTATAGTGCGGGTGGAGGAGACATGTCTAAGCGTCAGCACTCGCACCTCGACGGCGGCTGCACCGGGAAAAGGCCACGGCGTGCGCCGTAGAAGCACCTCTACCTGGTGCTGGACGATTGGGACACGGGCTTCAGCATCCACAAGGTTGATGCCGATACTGTGCAAGATACTTGCACCGACGTGCAGTTTGGGTTCCCTGACCCTCCCGTCCTCCGGTTTCCCGTGCCAGTACGCCATCTTGACATGAGCTTCACAGCCCTTGGTAACAGCATCTACATCGCCACCAACCCGCGCTGTCCACAGACTCCCACCCTCGTATATGAGTATATGACACCGAGACAGCGGGAATCACCATCGGACCAAGCCTGCCACGTTCACTGCTTGGTGGCATTGACATCTCTGTGGCCGCCGGTGATATGTTGTATGCATTGACATCTCGCCATGTCGGCGAGCAGCACTCTTTCGAGTTCATGTCATGGGCAGCCACGGGAAGCGATGAGCTGTGGTATCCACGGCCAGCCATGGATTGGTCCTGGAAAAGCATGCCATCGCCCCCGCCATTTGCCAGGGATGATATAATTGCCTCTTACGCGCTGCACCCTGACGGGCACACCATATTCATGTCTGCACATGACAGACGTTATCAACATGTTCCAAAGGGTACCTTCTCTTTCGACACCAAGCATTGTGAGTGGAGATGGCATGGGGAATGGGCGTTACCTTTCCATGGACAACGCTACACTAGTAGAAAACAGGGCTTTCGTCCTAGCCGGATCGGCGCAATAGTCTCGGTCGCGTTACGAACCGGGACTAATGTAAGCATTAGTCCCGGTTCGAGCGGCTAGGACGCCGGACGGGGCTCAACAGGCATCAGTCCCGGTTCGAATGGGACCTTTAGTCCCGGTTGGAGACACCAACCGGGACTAAAGGTTTAGTCCCGACCGGGACTAAAGGTTTAGTCCCGGTTGGTGTCTCCAACCGGGACTAAAGGTATCTTTAGTCCCGGTTGGAGACACCAACCGGGACTAAAGGTTTAGTCCCGACCGGGACTAAAGGTTTAGTCCCGGTTGGTGTCTCCAACCGGGACTAAAGGTATCTTTAGTCCCGTTTCGAGACACCAACCGGGACTAAAGGGTATCACCCCCTTTTTCCAGTTTTTTTTTGTTTTTTTGCTTTATTTATTTTCTTTTGTTTGTACTTACAGCGAAATATTTAGAGTTTTTCAGTGAATCTTTTTGCTTTAGGTCACAAAAATTATAAACTTTCTGTTAGTGCCAGTACTTTTCAAATTTGAATAATTTAAATTTGAATTCTTTAAAATTTGTGTGAATCACTAGTTTGTGAATAACTTTACTTTGAAAATAGATTTTTGAGTGATTTTTTTTCCTGCTGTTTAATATTAGTGTGTTTTATCATTATATTCAATTTGGTAATTTTTAGGTTATTTTAAATAGGTGTTTTAATCAAAAACAGATTATGTATAGCTCTTTTAGTTTTATAGCTCAAAAAATCAATAAATGCATTAAAAATAGCGAATGAAGTGGGAAATGGTTGAAAATTGATGATGTGACTTTTAATGGTGCATGTTGAATGCACAAAAAGTCTGCAGTTCAAATAAGTTTAAAAAAATGAAATGCCTTTGTAACAGATAAGTTTTCGTCTGAAACCATGATACTTCGAAAGAGATTGTCGAGTTTGTACACAAAGTGCATCCAGTTTTTGTCGTAACCATCTCAACTTTTTAGCACATGCTATGTGGGTGAAATGATGATACCATACCAAGTTTCAACCTTTTCAGAGTTCATTTATAATGCTTTTAAATTTCAGGGTCATTTAGCTAAAAAAATAAAAATAAATGCATGAAAAATAGAGAATAAAGTGGGAAATGGTTGAAAATTGATGATGTGGCTTTGAATGGTGCATGTTGAACGCACAAAAAGTCTAGAGTTAAAATAAGGTTTAAAAAATGAAATTCCTTTGTAACAGATGAGTTTTCGTCTGAAACCCTGATACTTCGAAAGGGATTGTCCAGTTTGTACACGAAGTGCATCCAGTTTTTGTCGTATCCCTCTCAACTTTTTAGCACATGCTATGTGGGTGAAATGATGATAACATGCTAAGTTTCAACATTTTCAGAGTTCATTTGTAGTGTTTTTCAATTTCAGGGTCATTTAGCTCAAAAAATCAATAAATGCATTAAAAATAGCGAATGAAGTGGGAAAGGGCTGAAAATTGATGATGTGGCTTTGAATGGTGCATGTTGAATGCACAAAAAGTCTGGAGTTGAAACAAGTTTAAAAAAAGGGTTATGAAAAAGTAAAACGGCTATAACTTTTGCATACGATGTCGAAAAAAAAGTTTAATATATCAAAATGTTCAGCACGAGAAACCGGTTTCGATGGCAACCGCCATCAAATAAATATTAGTGTTACTAAATAATTATTCAATAAATATTAGTGTTACTAAATAATTATTGTTTTTTAGAATAATAGTCTCAACCTCAAATGGTGAAACGTGTGACATCATGCTCAAGGGCTTAATAGGATTGATATGATACATATAACATAAATTAATTGAATAACTAGTTTATTTTTTAGAACGTTTTTAATTCTTTTAGATTTTGAAATTTGAAAAGAATAAAATTCAGTTTTTAAAAATTAATTTTATTTTAAAAAATAAAATAAATGATGTCATATTTGGGTTCCTTATATTTTTCTGATAATAATGGATATATTATTTGTCAAATTTCGATTTACAGATTTAAATATATTAATTAGGCCATATTAAATGAATAAATGGCAAAAAATGAATAAAATAATATTATTACTTATTTTATTTTCATTGAAATTCAATATTATTATTACTTATTTTATTTTGAACTTTTTATTATTTTGGTTTTTTCGGTTTTTTGTTTTTGAGAATTTTTTAGTTTTTTTGAAATTTGCATTTTTTGAAGTTTTTTGGAGTTTTTAAATTAATCATTGTTGTTTGTTAATCATTATTGTGTATTTTAATAATTGTTTGGAATTCAAGAAATTAAATCATGTGACATCAAGACCTAAGGGATAATAGGATTGATAGCTTACATTGTCAAGAAAACAACAAGTGCAGACTTGGAAACTAGGGGAGATAGAACTCGAAAGTTAAGCGTGCTGGGGTTGGAGCAGTGAGAGGATGGGCTCCACGCTGAAGCAGTGTGGAGTGGTGATTAGAGATTAAATTGTCAAATAATTTAAAGATTTGAAAATCAGAAAAAAATATTAAAAAAAATGTCAAAAAAAATAAAAAAATATCACCAACCGGGACTAAAGGTCCTCTAGCCCCCGTTCCAGAAAGCTGCCACACGGAGCCCCTTTAGTCCCGGTTCGTAATCCAACCGGGACTAAAAGTGGAGGCCTTTAGTCCCGATTGCTTAGTCCCGGTTGAAAAACCGGGACTAAAGGCCCGTTTTCTACTAGTGCTACTACGACAGCGAGCTAGGCGCATGGGTTGGGCTCCGTAAGGCTAACTCCAGCGCGCGACCCCATCCGGACGTTCGTTTTTGTCCGTTTGGGGTGGATTTTGCCGAACGTCCGGCGGGGGGGGGGGGGGGGGGGGGACAGTCGATGGACGCATCTGCACCCAACGCGCACGAGACCATTTAGCCCCAAACGGACGTGCCCCGCCCCGTGCTCCTTCGCCTGGAACGTGTTCGACGCCGGGCCCTGCCCCAGCTCGCCCGCCGCGCGCCGCTCCGGCCGCCGTCGTCGCGCCCTGTCCCCAGCTCGCCCGCCACCGCCGTCGCTTTACCCCGTTGTGCCGATGCGCCCGTCCTCCGGCAGCAGCTCGCCGCGCCACACCCGCATGCTCGCCCCGCCGCCCGGCCCCGCCCCTGCTCGCCGCCCCGCGCTGCTGCTCGCGCCCGCCACGCGTGCGCTGCCAACCCGCGGCAGAGCTCGCCGCAGCAGCCGGCCCGCCCACGCGGCTCGCCGCTGTAGCCGTCGCTTACCCCGCTCGCCGCCAGTCCGCCCCGCCCTGTGCGCCCACTCGCCCCGCCGGTTGCTGCGCTCGCCAGCCCGCGCGCCCACGGCAGAGCTCGCCGCAGCAGCCGGCCCACCCGCGCAGCTCGTCGCCGCAGCCGCCCTGCCCTGCCCCGCATGCGCTGCCAGCCCGCGACAGAGCTCGCCGCAGCAGCCGGCCCGCCCACGCAGCTCGCCGCCGCAGCCGTCGCTTACCCCGCTCGCCGCTGGGCCGCCCCGCCCCGTGGGCACACTCGCCCCGCCGGTAGCTGCGCTCGCCAGCCCGCGCGCCCGCGGCAGAGCTCGCCGCAGCAGCCGCGCTGCTCGTCCGGCCGCCGCGCGCTGCTCTGCTTGCCCGCCCAGCGTTGCGCTGCTCGCCCGCCGCCGCTCGCCGTGCCCGCGCCGTCCCGGGCTGCTCGCCCGTCTCGCGCTGCCCTACTCATCCCGCCCAGCGGAGACCACCGTCGGTGGCCTCGACGGTGCACGCGGCGGCGTCCTGCGCTGGCGCCCGCGGCGGAGCCCTGCGTCAGTGGCCTCGACGGAGCGCGCGGCGGCGTCGTGCGCCAGTCTGGTCGCGTGGGTCGCGAAGGCTTCATCTTCTGTCGCTGTTTTGTGGGTCTAGGACGGACAAGCGCGGACAAAGCGGGCAACGAGAGCGTCCGTTTTCTGTCCGCTCGGGAGCATTTGTGGCGCAAGTTTGGGGTCGGGCCGGACAAAAACGGACACCAACGGACAGAGTTGTCCGTTTGGGTCTTCCCGTTGGGTCTACTTTTACCCCAAACGGACGTTTGCGGTCAGGATGGGGTCGCGCGCTGGAGTTGGCCTAAAGACGGGCACATTTGTGCCTGTCAAGTCGCCTCCCGCAGCAGCGAAAGTGATGTGCAGCCGGATTGGAAGATGGTGAAGGAGAAGCTGTTCCTCAAAGTCCCGGAGCGGCGAACAAAGGCCACTCTCACGTACATGGGCAACAGCAACTTTTGCCTTGTCGATCGTGTGCCGCGCGAGGGAGTGGAGTCTAAATGCGTCGTCGATGGTTGCGTGCTCCATATGAGCACGTTTGGCCTCAAGTACGATCACAGGGGAGAGCTGCAAACCACGCGCCACTGCTCTAACTCTTGTGTAGTGTCTAACTATATCCGGTCATTTTCTCCTCTAGTGTTCTGGATGTAAGAGGTGTTTTGCTTGTTTTATGCAAGCCCTGCTGTGTAATCTTGATGTAAGATGTGATATGTGGCACTATAAAAAGAATTTGGTTCTCCTTTGCAATTTTCCTGAACCTGAGCCCAGAGATGGTCACATGTTTCATGAACTAAAAGCGCTGTACTTTTGCTGCTTGCAATATCATGATTGACAGGGATTATAAAAGGTGGTGCAACTAAAGTAGTGTTTATTCTTTTCTTTTCCTTCAAAGAAAAAATATAGGCAACATTAGATAATCCTGGATCTAACTGTAATGATCTTTCTTTCGCAACTAAGAGTCTAAGATCCTCATGTCTAGTCACTACATCTTATTTCAGGATTAGTGGCAGAAGTGTCTAGTTATCTCTCTTCTCAGGTATAGTCATCAGAAAACCAATGGGAGAGAAGCAGGATTAATGGCATGGATAGATAGGTAGAATAAACCTTGAACGCAATACCTGTGTTATACGTGACTAACTTGTTTTCTCAAGATCCTAATGTACTACCTTATATGTTCATTCATAAAGAATTTGGATTGGATGGAATCCGAGTATCCAATATTGTTGCAGATCTATTTTCTGTACAAAGCCCGAAATTGCCAGCGGATAGCCAGTCAGCTAAAAACGAAAGAATGGGCCATACACTCTCCTCTTATAGATAGGACGAACAAAGAACAAAAAACAGTTAGAAACGGCACAGTGTCGGCTGTCAAGTTGTTTGCATGACATAGCAGATTGATTTAAATGCAGTAACAACTTAACAATGGCCTTGAGCATAAGTTATTTCCATGGAACAGTAGACCAGGAAGCATCCTTTCTTGCAAGTTCCAACCCCTTTTAGTGTTTGTTGTTCACCCTCTCGAACAATTCATGCCCCAACTAGAATACCGATGGTTATAGTTTCACCGGAAACTGTTTGAGCTGTACAATGTCTGAAAAATGGTGGAGTCAAGATTAAATGATATGCAACTATCTTTTTTTTTGCGGGGTATATGGTATGCAATTATCGCTGCTTTTGACATTGTAGCCACAATGAGATAAAATATATTTAAATATTTGGGTACATGAGATCAAATGTTCCAGGCAACGGATTAGGAGAACACTGGTGGTAAGATCCATATTCCTTGAGGTTTAAAAGTATTTCATAAAAAAAGTCCATTTTACTACCCTGAAGAAAGTTGGTGGTTCACATAACCCTCTCACTTTATTTCTGCTCCCTTCACACCCTAAACAATCCCATACAGGACAAAACCAGTTCCTAGGTGGTTTGACTCGACTTGGTGCTGACGTGGCATTGGTCAATGTCGGTTTTGACTTGTGGGTGGGCTTCCCTCGTCAGGCCTGGGCTGAGATAGAGCTCCCCCCCCCCCCCCCCCCACCGCTTCGTTAATTAAGCAGAAGAGAATTGCCCAGTTAATTAACGAAAAACCGGGCGAAAACCGATGCAAACCAACATGTGGATTGAGCATGCAACTCCATAAGTGCATGATCCACCCGACAACCATACCCAACACGTAACGAGCACCAACCCCCATACTGCTACATCGCAAGGAACCCCCAACGAGAGTAACTCGGCCAAAGACCACAGACACCATCAAAACCATGAAGACAGGAGACTTAGACGACCCTTCTTTGAAATGCTATGCAGAAGGCCTGATCTGATGTGACGACATGTCATTACTGATGAATTTGGTTAATGAATTCTTCAAGCAGTATGTGGTCTGAACTTAATTATTGATGATAAGTTGAAGTTAATCTTCAACCAAGCAACTTTCCGGTTGAAAGCGGTTTTGTGTAGCTCGGCCTACGTGGTACCCACTATCGTAGCCATCCATTCTGGGCTCTCATGCTCGAAGTAGCACATATCTTCATGAAAGGCCGATGGTGCAGATACCACGTACAACGTAGACCGGGCTATGCTGGAACTTTCCTCTTAGATTCACTTTGCAATTCAATGCTAGTTTTGCAGTGCCTATAGCTATTATTTTTGCAATGTCCTTTAGTTTTACAATGCATTTACTAATGTTGTGATGCCTCTACGTGGCTATTAACTGTAGCATATGCATATGTCCTTATTTTGTGTAAATAGGGATATCAACACACATCGATGACATGGCTCAATTTTTATGCACTGCATATATGTCTACATTAAGTTGCTAGAGACGCAACTCAAAACCACGCACTGGTTGTGTAGGAGAACCCCCTCCAATTCCATGTTATGCTGTATTGTCTCATGCCTAATGGTTCAAGTCCAAGGCATACCGATATTTGTGCATGGCGGCTTCAAGATTATGAGGACATATTCACCAAGGTGGAGTTTGGTGGAATTCCATGGTGGGCCTGCGGGCTTTGCCAGAGACCTCCTATGACAATGGTGAGGTGGGATGAGCAGAGGAGGGGAACGGAGTGGCTAGGGTTCGCCGCCTCGTGAGTCTTCCCGAGCGGAGCGACATGGGGGTGGGTTTACCTCTTCAAGCGCATCTCGGTACCAAAGTATATGCAAAAGGTAATCTGAACCATATTGAGTGGAAGGCACCACCGTCGAACCGTACAAGTTTAATTTCAGATGTCGCAGTAGCACGCATAGGGAGCAAAGAAGTGGCGACCACAATTTCTCTTGGACAAACATGGTACCTTCCAGGGGCGAGTGTGGTGGTCATGGGCGGAATGACTTATCCGACAAACTTTGAAGCGCATGCTTGCTATGTAGCTATGAACTAACTTCTGTCATGGTATGTGTTGGTCGCTTCATACACGCCACAAAGGGACGTGAAAAAAGGATCCTATCACAATCAACTAATTTGTTACAACTTAGGATAATAAGCTCATGGCTATTCATCGTTCAGGGGGAGACATCTCAGATCACCATTTAATGCCCCTTGAATCAGTAATTCTCACTGAGAGAAGGTTTTTCCCCCTGACCATCCATGTAGGGAGAATGAACATGGCAAGAAGGATGACGACCCAGGCCCAGACCAAATTATGGGGGCCCATAGTATGTACACTCCTTGGAGCACTGGATGATAATTGCCATTACCAATGGTTCAAGACCCAATTAAAAGTTACGGTAAAGAGTACTACTCCCTCTGATCCATATTAATTGTCGTTGAAATGGATGTATCTAGATGTATTTCCGTGGTAGATACATTCGTTTGAGCGATAACTAATATGAACAGGAAGGAGTAATAAAAATGTACCGTAATGCTGACCTCCCAGATTGTAGCACAGAGCACATCAGCTCGTGATGCACAAGGTGTACGTCCCTAGTCAACACAGCATGCAGCGTACCCGTACGTGCCTTTATTTCTTACTGCCACCATATCTGAGATCGAGTGATTCCCTTGCCCGTGAGACAGGTGCTCGTGATGCACAAGGCTGAGTCAGCACCACCAGTTATCTTCTCGTATGCATCCTAGCGTGTTCGTGGTGCACAGACATGGCTGATCCTCACATGCACAAAACACGTGGATGTGTCGCTCCATCTAAGCCTAGACATGCTCCCATTGGCATTGGCCCTAGCTAGCGATCTATAAATACCACTCCCAACCTTCAAGTTCTCACACACAGCAACCTACTAGTATCTCATAAGCCTACAACATCCCTTGAGCCAGAGCCCCACCCAACTCACCATGGCCAATTTCCAGATAACTCCCTGCGCTGCTTTCGTGGAGAGCAACGAGCTCAACTTCCGCAACCTGTACCTTTTCCACACTCCCCTCGGTTCAAACCAGAATCAGTCAGGCATAATAGACTCGAATGCTACTACCGGTTTGGGTTCGACCGTTGTTAACAACTGGCAGATATGTGATGGCCCTAGCCCCGGCGCCACTGTTGTTGCGCGTGCACAAGGCATGCATATCTATGCTGGCAACTGGCAGAATACTTTCAGCATAACCTTTGAGATTGAAAGGTACGTACACACGCATTGTTATATATGCCTTAGGTGCCGCAAAATTAAAAATACATGGTTATATATCTTTGTCAAGTGACACATTTTCATATACATTATAGTTAGACTACATTTGATTCTATTATTAGGTAGTACCATAGTACAGTCTATTTGGGTGCATGATACAGGTACCAACACTATATGAACATGCTACAGGTTTAAGGGGTCAACGCTTCAGGTGATGGGGATATCTGTTGAAGAAGGCGAGTGGTCTATTGTTGGTGGGACGGGACAGTTCGCTATGGCAAACGGTGTCATCCACAAAAAGTTCCATGAACAAAGGAGCGATGGTAACATCATAGAACTCATTGTCCATGGGTTTTGTCCCGTGTTGAAGTCACAGGTTCGATGAATACCCAACATATTTATTTGAAGATATAACTATCAAGTTTTGTGCACTTGGGTCCTTTTATTTAACAAAAAACATCACATAATCGTTATACCGTGTAGAGCCTTCTCACAAAGCTTGGACCATGGGGTGGAAATGGAGGGGATGATAAAGACATCTTGGAGGCAGTACCAAGGCGTCTGGAGAGCATCACTGTTAGCAGCGGCTCGATTGTTGATTCAATCAAATTTTCTTATGTTGACCAGGCTGGACAGAAGCACACCGCTGGACCCTGGGGAGGTTCGGGAGGAAATCAAAACACGGTCAGTGGACTCCGAATAAAAATTTATGTGATGTTCTCAGTTGCATAAATAAGCAACTAATTGTACTTCTTTTCTTCCGTTGCAATGCAGTTTGTGCTCGGCGCTTCTGAGTTTGTGAAGGAAGTTTCTGGAACATTCGGCATTTATGACAGCGACCAACACAACATAATAACTTCATTGAAATTTATCACGAATGTGAAGACGTACGGGCCTTTCGGAGAAGCGAAGGGAACCCCTTTCACCATACCCGTGCAGGAGAATAGCAGCATCGTGGGCTTCTTTGGACGCAGCGGGATATATCTTGACGCGCTTGGTGTGTATGTGCGGCCACTCTAAGCAATATAGGCTTGTGTTCTTATTTTTATTGTTTGTTTTCAATTCGAATAAGAAGATGGGATCGAGTAGCCCTTTCTACTTCAGAAGATCCTATGTAGCCCCCCTGTGGGCCTTTAATTCTCTTTGTTGTGATGAATAAAAGTATCAGTTTTTATTTATTTATATGCGATGTGTGTTTCGTGTAATAATAATACAAAGAGTATTTGTTCGAAAAGGAAAGACGAAGACCCAAGCAGGGTAAAACTAGAATACAACAACAGTAAGAAAACAACAAAGAAGGAAACAAAAAGAAGCTATGCAAACATCTAATTAAGAAACATGGCAGCCTGAAGCCCATGGCGCTACCATAGTTATCTGAAAGATTGAACCCGGTCTGGAAGGGTAGCAAAGGATTTCCTTTTAGCTCTGTGCACCAGCCATTGAAGCTCCCTTTTGAATCAGCACATGCAGCATATAAACTGGGAGGGATGTTGAAAATGAAGTCATTCCTTGTACTCCTTCCATTCCCTTATACAAGGCTACTTCATATTTTTATGTCTAACTTTGACCATTAATTTTACCAACAAAATGTGTGTTGTATGCGACAAAAAGCATGTCATTGGATGCACATTTCAAAGAACTTTTTGATGATATATTTTTTATGGAGTATAATTCTTATTTTGTTAATCAAAATTATAAGTCAAAGTTTGACACGAAAAACGAAGTGGCCTTGTATAAGGGAACGGAGTCCATTCCCTTATACAAGGCCACAAACTCATATTACAGGTATCAAGGCAAAATTTAATGACCACTTGGAAAGTTAAGTTCTCTTTTCGTTAACCGGAATCATTAATACGCGGCATGCATGCAACAAATGAGTGAGAAGAAAGTAGCTAAGTGTCATTATGAATACATGCATGCAAGTATTAAACAAGTTGCTAGTATGAGGAAACATCATTAATGTTTACCTCGATTACTGTTAGTGGCCTTATATAGATGCAAAATGTATTTTTCATAATGGCCTTGTATAAGGGAATGGAGGGAGTATTCCACTCTCATTAGAGATCATGCCAAAGTCAACTTACCCTACATCCTCTACATCTGCCGCTATGTTCAACTGTACTGGGTTGTTGACTTGTTATAATGGGAACCAAGAAACGAGTTTCAATAAACCGATGCTCCTTGGTTAGTCAGTAGCTGGTAGGAGTATTATCACTAGCTCTTCCCAATAAGATTTATGCTCCTTTACCTTGTCGCCGTCCGATGAGATGTAGACGACCTCTTCCTCCGGCGTGTCTTTTATTGTCCACCTCTGCGTGCCTTAGGCTGAGCTCATCGTTGTCATTGAGCACAATGTCCTTGCAATGCTCAAAGTTTTGGCGGTGCGAGAGCTCGCGTTGATACTACTTTTGTGATGTGTCAAAGGCCCGCCATAGCTCCTCCTCCCGAGCCACCCACCGCTCCTCATCCTCGCGTTGAATATTGAGGTAGGTGGCAATTCTATCCTCGAGCTCTACATCCTTCTTCTGTAGCTCGTGCTGGTTGATCTGGTGGGGCAGGGGCTCCATGGCCTCCATCGCCACATCATACACAAGCATATCAGCCTTCGCCTCTGCCAACTCTTCAAAGATAGGGTGCATGTTGGATTTAGAGAAGTCCACCATGATCCGTGCATACGAATCCTCTCGATCTAGGTCTCGGCGGCTGCAGCTGCGGTCTCAACCGATGCGGCCACATTGGTGGCGGAGGTGGCTGAGTTTTCGGCACAGAACGTCGCACTATCAATCGGTTCGGATGTGATGTCGGCACGTGCTCGCAACAGAGGCAGTCACACTCTTAGCGTAGGTCACTGCACTCGTAGCACAGGTGGACACCCGGTCTTCTGTGGTCGGCCGCCGCATGATGTGAGTCCACCTCGACAACCATCCAACGTGATTGATTAGTAGGATGGTTGGGGTTGGGCATCAAGTATGGTTATGATGTCGGTACTGGAGAAATATAGCTAGATAGGTGGAGGTGCCAATGAAGCTTCCCTCAAACCCTATCACACAGCCATTTAAAGGAAATTGTGTGCGGTGTGCTTTAATTATCTACTTTTTATAAGACAAATTTCGGATGCCATGTGTGCGTGCAATCACATAAATAATGCTCTGAATAGTTCCAAATTTTATAGGTGGGCACACATGACATTTAATTACCAATGGTTCTGATTGTCACTAAGGCACAAGGTGCACTGCCTCAGGCTGGTTGTAATGGGGAGTATCATGTACTAGTATCATGCATATGATACTACATCCCTAATGCATAGTAACATATGTTAGTATCATAGGATAGTTCATTTATTGCCATGCATGACACATAGTAGCACACCATTTAATATGATACGGTATCATGATATGATACTCAATCCTCTCTTTCTTCATTTAATTCTATGCCATCTCATTAAAATTGCCTAGTTGGCATGCATGATACTACTTATGATACTCCCATTACGACCAGCCTCAGTCAACACCGCATGCAGCGTTACCCATGCCTTTATTTCTTTTTTTCAAAAAGGATGCCTTTATTTCTTACTGCCACCAGATCTAAGATCAAGTGATTCTCTTGTCGGTTAGACAGGTTCTCGTGATGCACGTTACCTTAATTATCACCATTCTTTTGCCTATGTTCTGTAGTTACATGGAATTTTTTTTAATTTAATTTAAAATATTTAGAACATTGTTTTTTAATTCCTTTTACATTATTTTGATGAGAAAACAATGTATGCACATTTTGGACAAAAAATTAAATGTATACCTGTCGATACCAAGAGCCGAGCTAGACTATCGGTAAGTTGAATTTGAAAGAGTGCAGATGTTTTCTCATATATATTGCAAATATTTATAGTTGTTAATTGGAGTTTCCATACATTTTAGCATTTTTTTTTGGAATTTCCGTACATGTACTTTAACTCATGTGAGGGCTATTATTTTGCTAAACCATAATACTCTGGCGATCAGTATCTCACATAGGATGCCACATACACATATCGATCACTATCAACATACCTTTCTGTTTTGTTGTTTTCTCACATAGCCACACCATATATACTTGAACTTACTTTTGCCAAGCATATATATATATATATATATATATATATATATATATATATATATATATATATATATATATATATACATATACATATATATATACATACTTTTGATACTACTGTGCTGGAGCTCTCGTTGATACTACTTTTGTGATGTGTCAAAGGCCCGCCACAGCTCCTCCTCCTGAGCCACCCACCGCTCCTCATCCCCGCTTTGAGTTTTGAGGTAGCTGGCAATGCTATCCTCGATCTCTACATCCTTCTTTTGTAGCTCGTGCTTGTTGATCTCGTGGGGCAGGGGCTCCATGGTCTCCATCGCCGCGTCATACACAAGCATATCAGCCTTCGCCTCTGTCAACTCTTCAGAGATAGGGTGCATGCTGGAGTTAGAGAAGTCCACAATGATTTGTGCATACGAATCCTCTCGATCTAGGTCTCGGCGGCTGTGGCTGCGGTCTCAGCCGATGCGGCCACATTGGTGGCGGAGGTGGCTAAGTTTTCAGCGTAGAACATGGCACTATCAGTCCCTTCGGACGTGATGTCCGCTCGCGGCAAAGGCGATAACACTCTTAGCATAGGTAACCGCACTCGTAGCACAGGCGAACACCCTGTCTTCTGTGGTCGGCCGCCGCATGATGCGAGTCCACCTCAACAACCGTCCGACGTGATTGATTAGTAGGATGGTTGGGGTTGGGCATCGAGTATGGTTATGATGTCGGTACTGGAGAAATATAGCTAGATAGGTGGAGGCGCCAATGAAGCTTTCCTCAAATCCTATCACACAGTCGTTGAAAAGAAATTGTGTGCTGTGTGCTTTAATTATATATTTTTAAAATACAAATTTGGGGTACCATGTGTGCGTGCAATCACATAAATAATGCTCTGAGTTGTTCCAAATTTTATAGGAGGGGCACACATGACATTACATGTGTACAGATATATGTACACGGCCTCAAGGGCATGCGCGTCACATAGCCGCCTAAATACATACTCAAGAACTTAAATGGCATGTTTTCAGCAACATTTGTGTATTTTTCAATGTAGATGTAGTTCAAATTTGATTTAAGTCCATTAAACAACTTAAAATGCATTAAATGCCTTAAATATATCATATAAACCCGGAATACTCCCGAATTCGAACATGAAACCTACAATGGTGTTTATTAAACACAGAAAAAGTTTCAAGGGGAAATGATGAAAACAAGCAGTTCCCCTTCAAACCCGACAACTTCCATGGGGTGGAAATCATATAGAGCCTTCTCACAAAACTTGGACCATGGGGTTGAAATGGAGGGAATGATAAAGACATCTTGGAGGAAGTACCAGGGCGTCTAGACTCTAGAGAGAATTAAGCAGTATCTTGATTGTTTAGTTAATCAAAATTTCTTATGTTGACTAGGCTCCCAGAAGCACACCGCTGGACCCTGGGGAGGTTCCGTAGGAAATCAAACACGGTCAGTGGACTCTGTTGAAAAAATATACGATTTTCTCACTTCCATATTTAAGAAACTCAACATTTATTTATTTTCCTTTGCGATGCAGTTCAGACTTGGATCTTTTGAGTTTGTGAAGGAAGTTTCTAGAACATTTTGACAGCGACCAATGCAACATAATAACACCACTGAAATTTATTACCAAACTGAGTGGAATCATCTCTCTCTCTCTCTCTCTCTCTCTCTCTCTCTCTCTCCACACGTAACTTCGGCTAAGAGGTAGGTCCCAGGGTCTTCACTGAGCACATTGTGTGCTTCCTCGCTACAGATTGTGTGCCAAAGTCAATGTTCCCCACATCTTCCGCTTCTGCCTCTGTGCCCATTTTTAACTGGTTTTTCTCTTTGGTACTAACACACAAGTTTCAACTAACAGATGCTCCTTGGTGAGTCCGTAGCTACTAGGAGCATCTATATCTCTTCACAAGAAGATCTATCTCCCCAAAACGGATTTTATTTATGAGTTAACACTACCAAGTCCTTCACCTTAATTGTCTAGCCCCGTCAAATTTGAGGAGTTAGCCCTCAAGCCCAAACAGTAGTAGCATGTAAGATATGATTAAAACATTATAGTAGTTCCATATATTATACAATAAGAAAACAAATTTCATGTACAGAAGATTGAAGAGGAGGGAAGGGTGAAACTTATAGTTGTCACAACAAAAGACATGCAAATGTCATTGCTGGTGGCAACCACAACCATATATCATTGCAGATCGCGATGACGACACAGGTTCCACCGTTGGTAGCAGCAACGATATCTCGTAAGTAGGGTACTAATCCCGTAAACCAGAATCTTGCTCTTGTACCATAAAGGACCGCTTAGCAAACCACCTGCCACCAAAACATTCGGACCTGACAGGTGGACCCGTTAGATCTACCTATGAGTGAAGCATTCAAATTATTTGTTAAATTTTTGAAAAGAATAATATGACGCATTTTCTTTACCGAGAGCTATCTGATACCGCTCGGCATTCCACCGTTGACTGAAACATTTGAACCTGACCTATGGGCCCGTGTGTCCCACATGGCAGTGGTACGTTTACCGAGACCTGACAGCGCTCGGAAAGCCCTACTGACAGTGTACGAAAATCATCCATTGAGGTGTACGCCGGGTGGTCTTTGATGAGAACAATTCTCAGCAAAGACTTTACCGACGGGTTTTGGCCCTTTGCCGAGTATTTGTGGCACTCAAGATGAGATCGGTTCTGAACAGAGGCTTACGACGGCAGAAAAACTCATTTAGGTCAATTTTTGCGGGTTTCAGAATATATAGGATTTTCAAGGTTGGAATCATGATAAGGGAAGTCTCAAGGGCCCCACAAGATCAAGTGGTGCGCCACCGAGGCTAGTGCCCCCTTGGACCTCGTCTGGTCCTTCTTCAAAGCTTCATGGGTCTCTTCTTGTCCAGAAAAATTCATCGTAATTTTTTATCGCGTTTGGACTTCGTTTGGTATGGTTTTTCTGCGAAATATAGAAATAGCCAAAAAACAGAAACGGGCACTGGACACTAAGTTAATAGATCAGTTCCCAAAAATCATATAAAAGTGCAGCAAAACCATATAAAATCATTATAATCACTGAATGCATACTTCATATATTATAGATACGTTGGAGGTGTATTAGCTACCCCTTTGCCCTCATCCTCCACAATTATGCATGCCATCACCTGCCATAGTGTCTTCGGTTCCCCCATCATTCCGGCTATACGAACAATACCCCAACGAGCTTACAACATTTATGCACAGAGACATTGTTTATTATCTCGAGCTCGGATATAATATTCACAAACGCATCCCACTAAGGATAGATACAATCAGCAAGGTACTAGCACATTTTGTAGTTGTGCCCATTAACGGTGTAGTTGCACGACGGAGCAACCCCATGGCAAAATCTCTGGA
Organism: Elymus sibiricus; assembly: GCA_039707655.1. Taxonomy (NCBI): domain Eukaryota; kingdom Viridiplantae; phylum Streptophyta; class Magnoliopsida; order Poales; family Poaceae; genus Elymus; species Elymus sibiricus. The sequence goes on from CM077665.1 coordinate 63,480,250, forward strand.
ATAGCAAAAATTGCTGGAGCATATTGATGTCATTTTGAGAATCTGACAAGACAAAAAAAGCATGTCGATCAAATCCACAAGTCATTTGATGCCACTGCTTCAAGTATGATGGTGGCCTCTTTGATGTGACCTTGGTATTACATGCACAAACCTTTTGGGCAGTTCTTCTATCGTCAATCCATGCGATCAACCCATGTGAGCACACCTTTGAAAATTCTTGATGCTCCATTGCCAATAACTTTTGTGTTTCCTCGATAGTGGGTTCTCTCAAGTAGTCTAGTCCAAACACCTTCAGCACTGTGCGGGCAAATTTCATTGTGCCCTCAAGGCATGTGGGCTCCCCTATCCGGACAATCTCATTAACGACATTTGCGGCTTTACCATATGCAAGCATCACGGTAGCGACCGTGCATTTATGCATAGGAGAGAAGGCCAATTGTCAACAACAATCCATTCTCATCTTGAAGTAATGATCATATTCCTTCATAATATTCACTTCACGGTCGGGGATGGGGTGGGGGTGGGGGTGAGGGAGGGAGTTGGGATTAGTGGTGGCGGCAAAATTTTGGGTTAGGGGCCACAATAGGGCTAGGGAAGGGGTGGTGCTGACGAGGCAGAAGAGAGGAGAGGCAGAGGACACACAAAAAGTGTTACCTCCAAGAGCCACATTATTAATGAAAAAGTGATAACTCCACGAGCCTATTTAATATGTATAAATCATTAAATATCTATACAAAATAAGCGATCCAATTTATAGTAGCAAGTTCAGACTATAAAGCAATTTTACTCAGTAGGGCATTTGGGAGACCGACTCCATGGAGGCCTTAATTTTGAAATTTTCAAGTACAAACTTTTTAGTTTTAAAAAAATACACATGTATACAAGGATGCAATGTATGTGTGCGTAAAAATTCAGAATGAATACCTTGAATTGTGAGCTGCAATTTTTTTAACAAACTTTGAGGATGAACAATACATATGCTAAAAAAGCCCAAGATTTGTTGTTTGTGTAGCTGTCATTTGAAGGTATTTTGGCCACAAGATTTACACACATGTATGTTATGTCTCTAGGTATATGTGTGTTTTCTTCAGAACTTTTTGAAACTAAAAAGTTTCAATTTTGAAGATTTCAAATTAAGGCCTGCACGAAGCTCTGCCTCCATTTAACATTTAGGAATTTTACTTAAAATGCAAGTCTCTCTCTTTGGTGAACGCTTTAAAAGGAAGTAATGTTATTTTGGTACCAAGTACATATCGTATGCACATCATCAAGATATTGTTGAACCCAACATAATATGTTCCACATATTTGACCCAAAAAATGAATAAAATTGCATGTCATTTATTATGTACCAGACTCCTCGTCAACATCTTGTGTACTCCAGATTTTTCTATTTGCATGTATGTAATCGTAAAGTTCGTTTTCAATATATATTTTTATACCACACACTTATTAAGATAGTTAATGACACACACATACATATACGTGCCATTAATAAAAGATTCACAAATTAATCTAAGAATACATGGAATTTTTTTATTTCTTATTTGATCACATGTAAGTTGAATTATTATAAACATGTTTTAAGGCGTATTTGTGAAATGTATTTTTATTATAAAAACATTTAAACTTACCATAATAATTAGCTATCATTGCAAGTTGGAAAAATGTGTTCCATCAAATATTAAAATTTAGTATGAATAGTGGTATTTAGTTGACTCAAACTTGAGCCAATAATTGTGAGACCGGCCATGATGGGAGGGACAAGTTCGTTGGGGTCAGACACATAAGATGGTAGATACACGATGCAATTTTTTTTTAAAAAGACAAGTTATTTATTATACGAGTATACCTCCACACTCCGATCGACACCGGACGAGTGAACTCGCCGGCTATGTTGCGGCCACCGCCACCTGCCGTGAGCGACGATCTACAATGGGTGCGAAGGGGACCGGGGACGGGCGTACCATGGATTGTAGTTATATAGACGGATTTCCTTGTTGTGTGTGTATGGAGTTACAGAAAAAAGACGTTAGTTACGTACACTGGAGGTCAATTCTATGATTAATGGAGATGTTAGTGTGTGTCAGATACCAGACCGGCGCGTGCTTTGCTTCTGTGTGTAAATAGAGAGATTAGTCTTTGAGGAGAGAGTAGTTACGAGGGGGGTGCGTGCATGCATGCACCTAATCTCGTCGAGCGATTGGTTGCTTTGGAACATCTATAACCGGACAAATCCAGTTTCACAGACGCGTGGTTTGTCTTACCGGACATCCACATTTCTCGTACCTATGAATATCACAAATAAATTAAACCATTAAATTAATGTGAATTCATTCATGTCCATCATACACGTGAATATCACAAATAATAACGTAGCGAAAATGCATAGTTCAGACATAAATTTTATTTTAAGTGCATAATTGAGACATTAAGCTTTTTATTTTTCATTGTGGATCCACATATGCTCCATGGGGTCATTGAATAGGTGCGCGTGCACCTGATAATCTTGAACATTCTGATACATTTGTAGAAAATTCTGAATCTGGTCTGCATCTTGTTGTTCGGGAATACGGACTTGTTCTCCAGGCTTCTCAAAATCGTGAGTTCGTGCTTCCCCTTCACCCTCGTCCTTGATAATTATATTGTGTAAAATGACACAACATATCATCAGTTGCCACAAAGTCTCTGATTTGCACAAAGGGTTCAAAAGTCTTCTCCCTTTGATTAAAGCCTTCAAGTTGAAAATGTGCTCCACCTCCCTGGGAGAGCCATTGACATTCACTCTGACTGCCGCTTTCCCCTCAATTAACACTTGGTGGGATGATGGCCTCAAGAATACTGATAACCACCTGAGAAGACGACGCAGTGACTTCCTCATTTATGCAATGTGGGATGCATGTAAGGAGAGGAACCGACCAATCTTCGAAGGCACAAGATTGACTTACATTGAGGTGGCCCACCTCACCTTTGACCAGATTATGCAGCACGATTTGGCCTTTATCCAAGAGTGATCGTAATTCATGAGTAGTTATTATGCGTTTTTTAGTGGGATCCTTGGGATCTTAGGGGTTCCAACATGTCCCCTTTAAAACATTTCACCCTGTATATATTTCCCTCTTAATGAAAAGGCAGCGTTCCTGTCCTTTCCTAAAAAAAGCTCTTCGTGGGGATTTAATAGAGAGTGTAGGAGATCGGGTGAGAGAAAGCTGCCCTTTGGCATGTATATTGCTTGTTTCGATTTATACTGAGAGAGCGATAGAGGAGACATTTGATCCGATAGAGATTGTTTTTATACATAGAGATTGGGGTTCCAGCAGCAGATGGCAAATGGATAACGTTTGTCCGCCACAGCCCTCTATGGATCATGTTGTCCCATCTGTCCCATCTGCCACCCTGTCGTAATCCCTTGCGTCTGATGATCGCACCAATCGATGCGACCAAGCAGCACCTTCCAATACCATTGATCGCATCGAAGTTTCGTTTGAATTGGCACCCTCTTCTTCCCAAACCCATCCATGCCACCGCTATCGATTGACCCCACCACCTTCATCTTATATTAACCTGGGGGCAAAACGCTCGCTCCAAACATTGGAAGGCAATCTCTGGCCTCAACTAGGATTTGAAAGCTTTTCGGTGGAGAAGAAAATCTGACGCTGATATTGGCTAATTTGCATGTCTGACGCTCATATGGGCTAATTTGCATGTCTAGGATGCAGAAGAGGAACTAAACAATTCAACGTGCAAACTCACATTGAGCAGTCAAGCTTAGATTTTCCATAGCATTAAATCTTGAATATTTGTGCAGTGGCATAGCACTTTATTAGACACAGGTTCACGCTTTGAATCATGGATGACAATGCTCTCCCGCTGTACCCCGCTATCTTTCTATTGCCAATACTATATCATGTAGTGAATTTTGCTAAAAAATAGATGTACTAGTAAATGCAAATTTGAAATTCATTATTTTACCAGTCCACACGAATTGTTGATGACAAAACTGTTTTCTTCAAGAGCATCTCGTGGGACCGGACATCTCTTTTCAACAAGACATTGGCTTCCCAAGCCTGCCGTCGTAGCCTGAAAATAATACCCGCATGATTCATGTATTCAAAAGAAAGACATCAAACCTACCATAAACTACAATGACTAACCGATAAATGAGTCTTCGCCTACATGGCCATGCCGGAGAGGACATGGGAGGCAGCGGGTAAGCGTGGCCGCATGGGTATAAGGAGAAACATTAATATATATTTTTTGAACTGAGAAATATTGATATTTACATTACATGGTATTCACAAGTTGGATGTTAGACATGCATATTCATATGTTTGTTCAAGCTAGTTGAGTAATCCAGCCGAGAACTTGACTAGATTGTAATTAAGGTGCAATCAATAATTGCTCGTGAACATGCACGGTGCACATCACATACTTGATCTTTCATACAGACACGGATGCACCATCGCAATATATAAACTAAAAGATAGAATCTCGATGCAAGTATGTAACTGAATGTTTCGCTTGGATGAAGATTAATTTATCTTATCATCAGTAATTAAGTTCAAACCATATACTGGTTGAAAAAAATCTATAATCAGTTTCATCAATTATTACAAGCTGTCACATCAGATCAGGACAAAGAAGGGTCATCTAATCTGGATACACTACAAAGTGATATGCACACAGTGCCGATCAGCAAATCATGCTGTCACGTGTCCTGGACAATTGCCCATGCATGCTAACTTTAGCAATTTAGCAACTCATGTAGTAAGGATTTGGCATGGGCTGCATCCTGGACAATTGCGTATGCATGCCGGCGTCGGAGAACTGACCGTCGAGGTGACCCTCCAAACCGCACACCTCGTCAAAGGCAAAGAACTCGTCGAAGTTGATGTTCTCTGGCAGCTCGATATCCAAGGATTCGTCCATCGCGCCGGAGGACGGTAGCGTTCCTGCCATCGGCGCAACACTACCATCTGCACCGGCGAACTCATGCTTCACGCCAGCAGCTGGGGCGTCTTGATCTGATGTCGCCGCGGCCGGCCCTACTCCGAGGTCTCCGCTGGGCAAGAACCACGAGCGGCCGTAGTCTTGAGAGGAACCCAGCAGGTGATGATCCTCTGTCGCGTTCGCCGCATTACAGTAGCCGTCCTGATCCTGATGGAAAACAGAGCGCGACGCCGAAATCTGCTCGTCGAGAAGATGAAGATCGGACTCTTCTGCTATCGCTTGCCGGGTGGCCGCGCGAGCTCCACCGTCGTCGTCGCCGTGATCATCGGGCTCCCTCTTGCGCTTCTTGCCGTAGCCACTGAACAAAATGCGATACAGCCTCAGCGATGACGAGGCCAGATCGGGCGGGGCTGTGACCGAGTACTCGTGCATGACCCACCCCGTGCTGCCTTTCTCGCCGTCGTTGTGGAAGTTGAGCTGGTACTTCTTCCAGGTGATCCCCATGCCGCTGTCGGGTACGACGAGCTGCCTGTCATCCACGACGACCTTCTGCCCTTCCCAGCACCCGCCGCCCTCGCAGGTCCGCTTGTTCCGACGAATCCCGTTGTGGTTGATCGTTTGTCCGTGGGCGAAAAAGAAAGCGTCGTCCTCCCGGTCGTGTTTGTTCAAGAGCTCCCATGGCGACGCGCTCAGCGGATCGTCCTCGAGGATCATGCCCTCCAGCGGGACCTTCTGGCCAAGGAGTCGACGGAGCAGGTAGTATTCCACCACCTCGTCGTCCAGGGGCTCCAGCTTGTAGCCCGGCGTGAGGCCGAGCACGTCGGCCGGCTTTACCATGGCACGCCTGGCTAGCTAGCTAAGATTAATGTTGCTAGGGTTTGGATGGATCGAGACTTGAGACGACAAGGTGCGGTGCGTGATCGGAAGGTAGGTACGTACGCCTGATATTTATTATCCCGGCCGGCCGGTGAGCACATAGAACAGACTGCCATACGTATTCGATAGATCAGGTCGGAACTCGGATCAGCAAGGAAACGCTTAATTAACGCTGTTGCTAAACGTGTATATAGATATGGATCGGCAATGAAACTCGGATCAGCAATACACTTGGGACGCATGCGTGTGCATTTTACCGCCACAAGACGAGACGAGGGCTGCCCGCTCGTGTTTTTTCTTGTTGGGTGTGCTACAACTCTAGGTCAGCCAACTTTCGGAACTGCATGCGACGCTAACGCTGACCCTGCTCCAAAATGCTACACCTACGTAAGTGATTAACGTAAAGTTACGTTTTGTTGTTTCTCAACCAATCATCCACCCCCTGAATTTCACAATGTGGGCCTGGGCTCTTTTCTCTTCCAATCCAATTAAGCCAGATCAGCTCATACGTAACTTTACCTAGCTTCTTTACATAGGTGTAGCAAAGCTCGACCCTGCTCGTGTGGTGTCGTGTGTTCGCGACACAGACGGTGCTCAAGCGGCCTGTGTGTACGAAACTTATTTTCTTCATTCAATTGCAACAATACCAACTTTCTCGCCACAGTTGGATTCCATCGCCTCGATCGTAGTAGTCCTGCTCCAACGCACACATCCTTGACGAATGATATAGGACGTCCAAACCAAATAGCTCGCAACTTCAAAACCGACATAAAATGACACAGCATGTGATAAAGAAAACCATGTGCCCTCTAAGACTTCCCAAACAGGCCGACCCCGCATAGGACCTCCCCATCGTCGTCACGGCCTCACGCAACGTGCCTTGGCATTCGCGAGAGGGAGAGAAGGCAGTTGGCAGCTAGGGTTAGCGGTCGCCATAGCCCTTTCTCTCATGAAGCGTTTTTTAGGTATTAGCAAAACACTAAAACTTGCATAGGACCACGATAGGACAATGGTCTGAGCATGAAGTGGCAAGATGCTCCACACGAGCGCCTGGATATAGATCGCACCAAGCCTCATCGGCACAAGCCCTATCTAGGCGGACCTTGACATTCTGTTCTCCTTGCTGACCGTTCCCTTGAGAATCTCAGATCGATAAGCTCACAAATTGACAATGACCACCGTTTGGCTATCAGAACACAAACTCCTCGAGAAATGCTCATGTAGCCACAACATTTCGTTATAATCACCACATACCAATCAAGGATCATCAGACACAACATGCAACCTTTCAAAGTGCCCCTCATGGGGTAGTGATTTTCCTCTTTAGGTTCACCGTAAACAAAATGTACCTAGCCAGCTGACACCATTGCTAGCATCGACCACTTGTGCACCTATATACCGTGCACACCAATCCAGTAAAGTTACATGTAAGGACTCATCCCAAAATAATGCCAAACCACCATTCCTCCCAGCGTGCATACACCACAAAATCCTTTTAGGCCTAATCTCCACTTCAATGGTTCAATCTTTGCAGAAGCTTTTCTTGTCTCACACAAAACAACGACCAAAGTGCTCGTTTTTTTCGGGCGTTCTTCGACTTTTGGTGCCTTTATCTCTTTCTTGTACTATAGCAGCTTTCCCTACAAACTTCTTTCCTAAAACATAACACATACTACCTCAATTTAATTTTCAAGGTGCACTCCATATTTTTCTTAATATTGACAGGAGAGCTGCCAAATCCATTGATTTGAAAGGGTATTACAAGAATACCCCGATGGAGGAATGCATTGTATAAAAGTGACTGCGCTAAAAGAATAAACAAAATGAAATGACCGCTCGATTTATCGAGAAACAACGGAAAACCTAAATAACGCCTACCTCTATACAAAGAGCTCCACCATACATACAAGATGCTGGAAGGCAAATACCCACAACACACCAAGCCGAGCACCCGAGGACCCTCGTTACTAACAAGGTCGCCACTAAAAACTGTCGTGTCAATCCAAGCTGCCACAAGCATATCCGCAAACCTTGACTACACTGAAGAGGAACGATATGTAGGAAAGGAGACGAACCTATGCCGTTCCGATTCATTGAGGTTGACTAACATAGCTTGTCTGACACTCATCGCATGTGGTAGGTGCTCATGTTGCCCACCGCCGACAAAAGCAACACGATCGGTCCCATGTTCACCACAACAACGAATCCACGCGATACATCGCAAATCATCTCCACGGACCATGAGTCCCACTGGACGAATCCATCTCCAAAACGATGCCACCAAGAGGGAATGCAACCCCTAGCATAGCTAGAATGTTTTCATCATCCGATCCGATAGATCAGATCTAGGGTTTTTCCCGAAGCATAACATGAAGAGAAGGGAACACTGTCACATTGTTGCCTTCAACAAGGAAACTATTCCCATAGGCACCCGCCATCGACCCATAGGCACCCGCCATCGACGACTCCGGCCACCGCTTTAGTACAATGTCGGCAGACTCACCAGCTCAACCCCGGGAAGAGGCCAATCCACCTGGCCAACAACCTCATCAATGCACTAGCTTCGCACCTCACCGGTTGCACCTCCTACTCAAGCTCCTAGCTATATTCGACCGAACGCAAGCTGGTGACCAAGATCCATGCACTCCCTCTACAGCTGTCGCGGGACCTGCCCCGCTAAGCTCCGCAGGCAGATTTTTTTTCAAAAGTACTACATATTTTTGAACAAATTCGAAAAGCATATGTCCAAATTGAAAAAAAATCAAAAATAGCACCCCGTCGGCCTCTGGTGGGCCGAAGAGGGGCCTGTCGGCCGGCGGGAGGCCGAAGAGGGCCGGTCGGCCCACGGGAGGCCGAAGAGCCGGCTGTCGGCCCACGGGTGGCCGAAGAGCACCCGTCGGCCTCCAGGAGGCCGACAGGCCCCAGGATAAGGCCGACAACTCCTTTCTTTCTCCTCTGACCACTCCTTTCACCCTCCCCCGTCCTCCAGGCTCCCCAGCTCCACCTCCCACTCCCGTTGCTCTCTGGTGCTTGCACCCCCGCGCCGATCTCTTCGCTCGTTCACCCCTTTTCGTATCGAACCCGCGTAAACAATAGATCAGGGCTCTCTTCGCCGGCGTACGGTATTTTTTTTTGCTTTCAACTCGGTTGTGGATTCAGTTCTTATTGGTCACTGTTTCTTTGCAGGTAAATGGCTTGCCCCTTTTGTCGAGCTCCAAGTGGCCCTTGCTCTGCCTTTGATTCTGGTGCGTCTGTATTCACTGTGGTGCTGGATCGTCGATGTTCAAGGCGTGTTGTAAGATTCTATATCTTGTTTATCTGATTGTGGCATATGGTTGATGTTGTTTTGGTTGTAATGTATTCTAATGCCTTCGTTTATATGATTATGATGTTTGCTTTCATTATTGTTGTAGTATGTTCCGTGCAGTGTTAGATCACATCTTGCTCGGTACATTGAGGAGTGCAGAGCTTTAGCTATTCGGAGGGGTGACACAGATATTGATCTTGCTCTTCACAACAGTGAGGGTAACTTATACCATGTTCTGTTTAGACATGGTCGGGTGAGCAGTAAATTCCATGGTCCTTCCTGGGAGGAACTTGTGAATGATTATGGTCTCCGTCATCGTGACATGATGACTGTTAGGCTTGAGCACTATGGAACTATGATTGGTGTTGATTTTCATCGGGATGGTGTTATGTTGTTCCCTTTACCCTGTGTTGGTAAGTTTTTTTTTGAGTGATTTAAAGTTTAGTTTCAGCTTATACGTTTTGCTGTTCTGCTCAATTTGTGAAATTATTTTTTTGTAGCTCTTGAGGATCTGAGTGAAACTCAGAGGGAACTTGTTGACAGTTGTTTTTATAGTCGTGGTGTCTTCAGTCTGAATTATCACCAAATGTATGTCATGTCGCGACAGCTCTTTGATGACAACTACATATTGTGTCCTCCTTTTGTTCATAGGATTGATTCCATGAATGTTAATGGTCAACATATGGTGAGCTTTGTTTATGGCTACTGTTTATTTATTTGTTCTTTGCTGTACTATAATGTTTTAAATTTGTTAGCCGAACATCATATAACTTGATGTTTTTTGTCAGGTTATTCCGACCATGGTTGTGAGGAGTTTGAAGGATTTTTTGTCAATTCCTAGGACTGGTTCTTTAACTCTTGAAATTACTTTGGATTCTGAAGATGATGATATATCTGTGAGCATTCCTTGTTCCTATTTTATTGGCTTGGGTGGTAGAATGGTGTTGAACAAGGAAGGTTTCGATAATTTTCTTCGAGCATCGTCTATTGAAGTAAACAATTTGGTGCTCATAACCTTTAAAGAGCGTGATCAGGAGCTTGATGTTGTTTTCAGCCCTCGGCCGCAGTGATCGTACCTATACACTGTGAAGTACAACATGGAGTAGTGCTGGTGTAATATTTTGTACTGGAGTTTTTTTTCCAACTTTGTACTGAAGTTTTTCTGCACTTAAATGTATCAAAAATTGCGAGTCGGCCTCCGGGGCCTGCCGCCACCGCTAGCTTCTCCATCGGCCGGACGCACAACTCGCTTTTCCCTTGCTTTATCCCATGCGCAGACGCTGATTCCGATGTCCGCACTGCAGCAAAATGCGCTGATTTGCACGACAGACTGTAGTGATTGGCAGAATCGCACCGCGTTGATTTGTTATGATGACGGCGCTGATTTTTATGCAAACAGCGCTAATTTTTAGGCAAAGATTCGGCCGAGCGCGCGGGTGTCTGCTTTGTCTGATTCCTGCTGTCTGCTTTGTCTGATTCCTGTTGTCTGCGGTGCAGTGCTGTTGTTGCGGCGGACGCGCGTGTTTTATTTTCTTCTACCGACAACACAGTGCTCCTCATCTTTATATACGAGATGCCGTTGCCTGCTCTCTCACGCTCTTCTCTTTGCTTCGGCCCACACTGCTTGCTCTTTCTCACTCTCTTCTCCATCGTCCAGCCGCACTTCAAAACACCAACGCGGTAGTCATTATGAGTTTGCCTTGCTCGGATCAAACCATTGGGCCTACGAAAATGAAGAGTGCGACTTTGCCTCGGGGGGTGGAAGTACTTCGTTGTTGGTGTGGCGATCTGTGCCAGGTGAAGGAGGTGACGGATTTTTCAGATTGGTTGGGCATGAAGTTTTTCATGTGCGCCAATTATGAGGAAGATCCACCCGTTGCTACTTCACCGTACATCAGGCCTCCGGTATGTTTAAGTCACCAAGAATAAACACGTTGTTGATATTATTGTTGATTTGATATTTCTATTTCTTTTTTTTGTTGTAGTCTCATCCGCCTCTGTGCATGTACTATCGTTGGATTGACACGAAAAAACCGGACTGGGCGGTGACCGAGATTCATGAAAGAGGTCGTCGTACATGGGCAAGTTTGGACGCAGAAGAGCGCCGCGCGAAGGCGGCAGCAGAGGAGAAAGCAGAGCAGGATAGAGAGTGGGAAGAGTACTGTGTGAAGCAGAGGGCTTTTCTTGATGAGATGAAGAAGAAAAACCGAGAAGAGGGACTACGACTGGCGAAGGTTTACCGACAGCGACAGGAGGCCCGTGAGGCTGAGAGGCAGATAAAGAAAGAAAGGGCTCGTGCAGCCAAGGCAGCAGAAGAAGCTGGTGATGGAAAAGGAAAATATCCCCGTTGGACTCAGTAGATTTATGTTATTGTATCCTAATGTTCGCATTGCAGCAAGTTGTATCTTAAAATTCGCAGCAAGGTGTATCTTAATTTGAACATGTTAATTTTTATGTATCTTGTGGACTCAGTAGATTTATGTTATTGTATCCTAACGTTCGCATTGCAGCAACTTTCCCGCCATTTTGGTGACAACCCAGTGGATGTTATACTTGGGCACGTGCCCGTGCACCTTCGCAGGACAATCTGTTTCAACACACTTCACAGTATATTTTGTTGGACTCGATATGTGTGTCCGGAAAACCCTCTGCGTAGACATAGCCCACTTTATCACCGCATACTTCAATTTTTTCTTTGTGTCAAACATAGCCTCGATCTGGACTTGGTTCACATTATATTGCCATGGAGTCTCATGGCCATCGTTGACAGTAATGCCGGCGGATATGTCCTGATCCCATACAGAAGGAATCGGTACCTCCACTACATCCTCGGAATTTTCTGAATCCAGATCCTCCGTAAACCCATCCTCGTCCTCTTCCTTCATCACCCTCTGCATTTCATTGCCTTCCTCATCCCCATCAGCAACACCAGAGCCCGTATCATGACCACTAACATTGTGTGGCACATAATCAGACTCTTTCTCGGCTTGACTAGCATCCACATCCGGTGGCTGTGACCCGGATACATAAACCGCGTTAGCAACTTGACTACCCTCGCCTGGTTCATACCCCATGTTGACTTGTACGAAATTCTACTCCTTCGCCACTGGTTGCACTAGGGCATATGGGTGGATTCTTCGGTCTCTGGAACGACTTAACAGGGACAACCATTGCTGGCTCCTATCTATCGGCATCAACTCTCACTTGACATTTTTATAGGATTTGGTCCACAATGCATGAATACTGACAGAATAGACTTCAGGATCCAGCCCAAAACTAGTAGTCAACCAGTGCTTCAACTGCCTAATGTCTAGTCTGTCCGGGTCTGAAAGTGTCATGACGCCTTTTTTAAACTCGCTAAGATCAACCCCCAACTCATTATATCGAACATTACCAGGGCCGTAATAAACAGTCAAATTTACGGATTCTGACATTTTCACCTGTGGCAGACATTGCCAGCTTCTCATTATTCGCAACGAACAAATTTATACTAAAATAAACCTACGTACACTAAATAAACCTACACTAAACAAAACCTACACTAAAATAAACCTACACTAAATAAACCTATACTAAAATAAACCTACACTAAAAAAAACATATACTAAAATAAACTAAAATGACTACTAACATAAACTAAATAAACTTACACTACCAACACGTACACTAAAATGACTACTAACATAAACTAAAATGTACACGTACACGTACACTACATAAATTAATTTTACGTACAATAAAAAAACTAACCTAAACTAAAAAAAATCGGTATACCTTCGACGCGTGTGTCCCCTTCTTCTTCCACTCCACCTTCTTCTTCCTCTTCACCACACCACCTCCTCACCATCCACACCTCCACCACCCCACCATGGCTCCTTCAAACGAACAAAAAACTACCCCATGGCACAAAATGAGACCGTAGGCTGGTGGAGATGGGTATGATCTATTGTTTCAGCGGATTGAATAGGAATATGGGTGGAGGATGGAGGAGATCGGAGGGGGGGGGCAAATTCTGTTGAAAAAACGAGAGAGAGGATGAACGAGCAGCGAGAGGAGGAAGAAGCTTGGGCGGTCGGCCTTATCCAGGGGCTGTCGGCCTCCTGGAGGCCGACGGGTGCTCTTCGGCCACCCGTGGGCCGACAGCCGGCTCTTCGGCCTCCCGTGGGCCGACCGGCCCTCTTCGGCCTCCCGCCGGCCGACAGGCCCCTCTTCGGCCCACCAGAGGTCGACGGGGTGCTATTTTTGATTTTTTTCAATTTGGACATATGCTTTTTGAATTTGTTCAAAAATATGTAGTACTTTTGAAAAAAAATCCCGCGGGCAAGCATCATCCAACAGAACCACACCCGGGGCGTTGCCGAGCGCCCCCGCGCACTGCGCACAATGAATCCATGCAGGGGATGTATGCCAGCACATCACGCACGCGCAAGCACAACACCGGTGCTGCCTGCCACCTCCCTCTGCCTCTACGCATGCCGGGCCGCGGCTTGCGGCGTGCTAGCAAAGATATGAAGAGACTGTGATGTTGAATTTTATTACCACGTTCTAGCAAAATTAATTTTTTGTGGCATGGTGCTTGCATGTAAATTGTTAATTCTTTTTAGGGTTAAATTTGGTAATCATGCATTCCTCCTTTTTGACACAATCATTTCGATGAGCCAATTAATACATTGTACGTAATATTGAACTACTCCCTCTGATATATATTAATTTTCGCTGATTTATTACAACAAGGTCATCACGTTATTTATGGATATCTTGTTCGTCACCTCTAGATAAACTTTGTACTAAATCGGCGATAATTAATATAGATCGAATATTGTAGTTCATTTTTCTTCACACGCGCACGCGCGCGCACACACACTTACTTTGAATAGCGAGAGGATATATACATACATTGATCAACATCTCTAGTATCAGATTTTAAGGAACGCCGGATATTGATAGATAGATCAGATTTTAATAATTATAGATAGCTTATAGAGAAGATAAAACCAAGCGAGTGACATCAATGTGACCATCTCCACCAGCTGTTTGCTCTGCATGTCTGGTCTACAAAGCAAGAGCAGTCCAAGTCGATGACGCAGATCGACAGGCGACAGTAGAGCAGGAACACATGGAGATCGCGGCCGAGTGCGAGCACCGCATGCCGGTGCTGGTGACCCCGAGCCAGCTGATCCCGGGGCGCACCCTAACCTCGACGACCAGTGCCTCCTCCGCTTCTCCGTCGAGTACCTCTTCGTGTTCGCGGGTGCTGTCCAGGCCTCAAGGGTCCTCGTCGACTACCACCCGCTCGCCGGCAGGCTCTGGCCCGTGGACGGCGGCAAGCTTGTTGTACACTGCAACCCGGAGGGGGACGCTTTTCGGGGAGGCGTTCCTGCCGGGGATCACTGCCGGCGAGTTCCTCCAGGGGTCTGTCATTTCTAAGCCTCACGAGTCTTGGAGGAATCTGCTCCGCCCCGGAGCCGAGCCGCAGAGCTTGATTGGCGTGCCCCTTCTTTTCGTCCAAGTGACTCGCCTCGGCTGCGGCGGCAGAGTCCTTTTGCGTGGCCATCAGCCACTACTTCCGCGAAGGCATCGGCGCCGTGCAGTTTCTCCATGCGTGGGCGTGCGTCGCCAGGTTCGAAGCCGCTGATCACCACCTCACGCCCTTCCATGACCGCTGCTTCCTGAGGCCGCGATGTCCTCTGCGCGTCGCGTTCGAGCACCAGGAATACGTCATGAACTCCCTCCCCGGTGGCGACGAACAGGCGGCAGCGTCACGTCTCTTCGCCGGACCGCTGGCGCCGTTGACTCTGACCTTCAGGGGGCACACGTCCCAGGTTCGCAACTTGCCCCACGACCATGTCTGCGCGTCGTCCTGTTTTCGTTACGACGAGTAGTCCGTTCCGATCGCAGCAGGGGCCCTGGAGGTTGCGAGCGCACATCAATAAGGCAACCACACCGAGATATTGGGCCTGACCCAGCTCACGGGCAGCATGCCCATCGCCGTGGCAGCGCCCGACGCCCACATCTCATTTTTTCCCTCGTTGACACCCGCCGCCCACGCCAAACTGGATTCGATCAGGTAGACAAGTGATCACAGTTTCTTGCGGGGATCACTTCTCTACCTGATCGAATACACTTTGGCTGTATCTGTATGGATTTCGAGATTTCTATTCTGCTCTTGCTTGCTCCGGGCAGGAAAAGTTGTAGTCACCATGAGCAGGATTTAGACCTTGGCATTAGAAAATTAGGAACCATGACGTTATTGCTTGATTATGAACTACTGTCTGGTATCTGCCGAGACTGCCGACTCTAGCAAGTCAAGTACATACCCTAGATGTGTTTACACAAGGCGGGGCACATTTTGTTGTTAATTCGCTTATGTAATGTAGAAAATGTTAGTAACAAAAAATAGGTTGGAAGTAAATATTTGATTTTGGGAAATAGACCATAATATACACTTTGTTTTTTTTTTAGGAAAGCAACATGACTCTGCTGCGTATTTTTATTGGTTTTTAAAATAAAATTCAAACAATAATGTCCAAAAGATTAAAAAAGGTACTATACAGCCAAAGAACCAAGGAAAACAATTAAAGTTGTAATTCAGAAATTACTAAATCAGTAACCGGAAAAAATGCCATGGCGCATTCAGTGGGAGGAGGAGTTCCCGTCGATGACGAGGCGCCTACGGTGACTTCATAAATCTCAAGATGATATGCCGGTTCAGTCTTTTGGAGGTGCTCATAAGGATAGGGTGTGCATGTATGCGTTCATGAGGGTGCGTGTACGCGTGTATATGAACGCTTGCGTTTGTACTTTTGTCCAATTTTTTTTTGAAGAAAGACGGAAGAGTTTACATATGTGTGTTCCTTGATTTTGTTTTGGGGAGGTGTTTTCCTTGATAATGAGATGATGCTTATTGAATTTGTATTAACAACTAATAAGTGTTGCATCAAAATTTTCATGAACTCATTCACTTAACCCAGTGATCATTTTTATGGTTTAATGCTATTGAAAGATCTAAACTTAGATGTTCAACATCAAATTCAATAGAAAATACTTACATGAAATATTATTTATATATTTATAATAAGGGCCCCTGAATTCTAGTATCGCTCCGGGCCCCTAAAAACTCAGGACCGGCCCTGCTCTCTTATTCCTCCTTTGTCGATTTTTTCATCATCTGCTCGATCGTTGCGCCCGTAGTCGGCATTCTCTCTGTTCCACTTTACCTCGATTTTTCCATGATCTGCTCACTACTAGTGGGGATCTCGCACATGTCCTTTGCTTTCGCTGATATTTTCTCCTATTCTGCTTTGGCAGAAGGCCACACACGTCTCGTCAAGCATGACGTCATGGGGATGGCATGTGGCTGTGCACCTTTCGAGGTGTTGTGCCTGTGCAAGCACACATTGGTATGTCGCCCATTTCCTCATGTAGGGATGAGAGAATTGCACCAACCTGCGACAGATCTAGGCCAATTTCCGGGACGGTGAGGCTGACACAGGCAAAGGACTAAAAACTTAGGGAGAAGGGCATGGGTGGAATGAGATGGACGGGCGTGATGATTTATTTTTTTTGAACCAGCGGACAATGAAATTGAGGGTTGAAACCTGATGCACCGGCTACCTTAAAGTATAATAAATCACTCATCCTTTTTTTCTAATTTGCGTGTGTCTACAACTTGTCTCTCCCATCATGGCCGGTCCAACAAATATTGGACTCGAATGAATACCATTATTTATACTAAATCTTAATATTTGATCAAAGTCATTTTTCCAACTTGCAGTGATAGCTAATTATTATGATAAATTTAAATATTTTTTGTAATAAAATTACATTTTGCAAATACGCCTTAAAACATTTTTAAATCAATTCAACTTAATTGTGATCAAATAAGAAATAACAGAATTACATGTACTATTAGATTAATTTGTGTATATTGCATTAATGTAACGTATATGTATGTGTGTGCCGTTAACTATCTTAATAAGTTTGTGGTATACAAATATATCTTGATAACGAACTTTACGATTGGATACATGCAAATAGAAAAATCTGGAGTACACAAGATGTTCACGAGGAGTTTGGCACCTCATAATTGGCATGCAGATTTATTCAATTTTTTTTATCAAATATGTGGAATAGTACGATTGAGTTCAATAATATGTTGATGATGTGCATATGATATGTAGTTGGTACCAAAATAATATACTCCCTTTGAAAGCGTTCACCAAAGAGAGAGGCATGCATTCTAAGTAAAATTCCAAAATGCCAAATGGAGGCCAAGCTCCATGGAGGCCTAAATTTGAAATCTTCAAAATTCTAACTTTTAGTTTCAAAAAGTTCTAAAACACACACACACACACACACACACACACACACACACACACACACACACACACACACACACACACACACACACACACACACACACACACATACCTAGAGGCATAACGTACATTTGTGTAAATCTTCAGGCTGAAATAAATTTTAATGATTTCTATTTATTTAATAGGCTCGTGGGGTAACACTTTTTCATTAATAATGTGGCTAATGGAGGTAACACTTTTTGTGTGTCCTCTGCCTCTCCTCTCTTCGGCCCTGTCAACACCACCCTTCCCTAGCTCTACTGTTGTCCCCAACCCAAAGTCTTTGCCGCCGCCACTAACCCCAATCCCCTCCGCCCCCGACTGTCCTTGCTGTCACCGGACATAGTCGCTCCCTACTGGAGACCCTCCTTTGGACATAAACCTCGCCCTCTATGTATTCTATACAATGTATGAGCTGTTTTTTTAATTCTCTTACTCATTTGTAGGCAATAAATGGATACTAGGATGATAATTTAAGAACAAGGAGCTTGAAAAATTCACATGCAAAAGTTTGTCGATTTGTTTGATTCGAGCGATGAAGATGATGAAATGATGTTGATGATGAGCATCTAGGAAAAAATGGAGAAGCAAGTGGTGCATATTTTGAGATTCAAGGATTCGGTAAATAGCAAAAGAGTTGTTCCCCAGCATAGGACGGCCAGGGCACAGATTCTCTACAAGGACTACTTCAAACCGGAGGTTTTTTTGGTGTCGCTTCCAGATGAGGAAATATTTGTTCTTGCGCATAGTGAATATTGTGAAGGAATATGATCCTTACTTCAAGACGAGAAAGGATTTTTGTGGACAACTATCCTTCTCTCCTATGATTGTCATTGATGATATTGTCTGGATAGGGGATCACACATGCCTTGAGGCCATAGTGAAATTTGCCCGCACAACGGTGAATGTGTTTGTACTAGACTACTTGAGAGAACCAACTGTCGAGGACGCGTAAAAGTCATTGCCAATGGGGCATCAAGATGTTTCCCAGCTATGCTCACATAAGTTGATCGCATGCATTGACAATAGAAGAACTGCCCACAAGGTTTGTGCATGTACTACCAAGGTCACATGAAAGAGGCCACCATCATACTTGAAGCAGTGGCATCAAATGACTTGTGGATATGACATGCTTTCTTTTGTCATCTCGGATTCTCAAAATGACATCAATGTGCTCCGGCAATCTTCGCTATCCAAGAGACTTTGACATGTGGGGTGGCTCCGTCGTGCAACTACACCGTTAACGGGCACAACTACAAAAAGGGGTAGTACCTCGCTGGCTGTATCTATTCTTAGTGGGCGGCGTTTGTGAATATTATATCTAAGCCCGAGATAATAAACAATGTCTCTATGCACAAATGTTGTAAGCTTGTTGGGGTATTGTTCGTGTGGGAGGAATAATGTGGGAATGGGAGACACTATGGCAGCTGATGACACGCGTGATTGTGAAGGATGCGGACGAAGAGGTAGCCCGCACGCATGAGTTTGAGAAGTCCGAAGTACATGTCCACCTCCCGGAACAAGATGTGGACCATATTGTGAACTTTCTAGAGATGCATAGACAACTTCAACATCAATAGATGCACGTGCAACTAGTTAGTGTTCTGAAGAGGATCCATAGTGAAAATTATTGAATTTTATGATCGAATTAGAAACTTTGAATAAATTTGATGATTGAACTATGCATTTTTTATGAATAAATTT
Organism: Elymus sibiricus; assembly: GCA_039707655.1. NCBI lineage: Eukaryota > Viridiplantae > Streptophyta > Magnoliopsida > Poales > Poaceae > Elymus > Elymus sibiricus. Next base: position 63,499,443 of record CM077665.1, read on the forward strand.
TATTTTGTGTATGGTATTCATTGTTACACACTAGTGCAGAATCGGCCTGTAGTGCCGGTTCGTAAGGGCCTTTAGTGCCGGTTCTCCAACCGGCACTAAAGGATGGGGACTAAGGCCCCCCCCCCCCCCCCCCCCCCCCTTGAGTCCAGGTTCAACACGGCCCGGCACTAAAGGCCCACCATGTGTTACCTGCCGGCGCCGTGGGCTGGGGGACCTTTAGTCCCGGTTGGTAACCCCAACCGGGACTAAAAATATTTAATTTTTTTAATTTTGGTTTATTTTTTCTTTTAATCCTTTAGGGGTTTATGAATTAATTATGGTTTATTTTTCCTTTTAATTTTGTGTTTTCCATTTAATTATTTTTCATTTCAAACATATATTACGCTAATACATACTGTACACGTTGTGCATATATATATAAATAGAATTTCTCGTAGAACCGATCATATATATATATCATCGAATTTCTCGTACGACGACCATTCACATACATATATATATACAATTTGGTATATACAATTTCTCCTACAATTTGCAGATCATTACATATGCAGGCATTACTGCTTGATTTTGTAATGGTATTCTCCTTTGGTCACGTTAGTGCCGGTTCATGTTACGAACCGGGACTAAAGGTCCGGAACGAACCGGGACTAATGATGCCCGTCCCGAACCGGCATTAATGGTCACGTTAGTGCCGGTTCAAAACCAGAACGGGACTAATGCTTTGGACAAAAGGTCTGTTTTCTACTAGTGACATGTGTTTGCATCATCAAATGATCGACGTGTGTGTGGTTGCTTGGATTTGAGTTTTTGAAAATTAGATATGTGATTACACGAGCGGACATTTTCTTGGATTTGAGTTTTTGAAAATGAGAGATGTGATTACACGAGCGGACATTGAAGAGGTGATCGGGTTGTCCGTGGACGCGTCCAAACACATCCACGGACATATACATGTCAGATTTATAAATTTATGGTTGTAGATGCTAAGGGAGGAAGATGAAAGAATATGAAAAGTCATTCATTCACCTTGTATCTTCCCTCTAACAAAATGTTGAGGACCTAGCTGATTTGACCTATATGTCATATACAAATTGAAGAATTGTGAGAGATATAGAATTTTCAGGTGGGACTACATGTGCACCATCTTAAAGTCATTGAGTAGTGGATGTTGCCAATGAACGGTACATACTTTCACCTTTAGAAAATGAAATTCACTCCTCAAATGCCAAAGCGCAAGAAAGGTTAAGGTATAGTAGGAAAACATCCAATATTTCCTTGAATTCTAGCTACAACCATTACTAATGGTCGTTTTCCACGTCATGCATGTCATCCAACCCTTGAAAGCACCGGTACTGCAACCTCTTGGCGCCGCCTTCAGGACCGACACCAGCGCAGTCACGCCACGGGGATAGTCGACCACGTGGACGAACAAGCAGTACGTCTCGCTGGATAGTGGGCCAACGTGCATCGGTCGCCCTGCCCCGATGTCTAGGTCCTCCAGCCCGATCCGCATCCATGCCGAGATCACCAGGCTCGCCGAGAGGTCTGGCATGGCGTCCCTTCGCTGCTCGAGGAGGTCGACCGCGGAGCGAATGGAGTCATTGTCTACCATCTCCTTGGCCGCCCGCACCAGCCTTGCCCTCGCGCCGGACGACTGCTCCAGCTTGCCAGCCATCAACTCGACGCACGCGAGCACGAAGTCATTGCCGTAGTACGGAGGCCCGAATTCACCCGATGGTGGATGTCAACGGTGAGGAGGAGTTTCACGCAGAGAGGTCGCTCGGCGGGCCGAGGGACTGCACCCAACCACGCCAGACGTGCACCGCGCGCGCCTCGAAGGACGTGCATGTTGGGGCAAACCATCCGGCCAGAAACGCCAGACAAAGGTAGAAGAAGATGAACAGAAGATATTTTATTATGAGTACGAACGCCCCGGCCCGCCGAACGGCCTGTATGTTGGCTTCAACACAAACTGCTGGCACACCCCGTCACAAGACCGGTACATGGGGGATGGGGGGATGGGGATTTTTGGGGCTCATGGCACTGTACCTCGAGATGCGCAGCAGTTAGGCCCGCTGTTCTAAACCAGTTACCATGGCCGACATGTGTTGAGTCGATGGTCTCGTAGGCTGGCCTGTAGGCTGGCCTGTCGGTTCTAATCGAGCATGTTAGGTTTTGGTAAAGCGTCTCAACTCCCTCGATATGGGAGCCCGCAGTTATATATTGATTGAGCGAGAGAGATCTCGTGGTCGTTTACATACCACGGCTGGCAGAGCAACCGAAGGAGAGATTACATTGGGAGGATAAGGAGAGAAGAGAATATAGAGATTTAAAAGAAACACAACTCTAACAACTCCTATCCTATGCGTTTTACACAAGACATAATATGTTTAACACTCCCCCTTAATCACAACGCCACCAAGTTGAGATTACGACGAAATTCTTCAAATCCTTTTGTAGGCAATGCTTTTGTAAACCCATCTGCAAGCTGATCCTTAGAAGGAATAAATCCGACATCTAATTGTTTGTTTGCAACTTGTTCTCTGACAAAGTGAAAATCTATCTCAATATGTTTGGTCCTAGCATTAAAAACTGGGTTAGCAGTACGATAGGTTGCTCCAAGATTGTCACACCATAAGCAAGGAGGGTGTACTGAAATATTAAGTTCTTTCAACATGGACTGAATCCAAATAACTTCAGCTGTTGCGTTTGCCAATGCTTTGTATTCTGCCTCTATACTAGACCTGGAAACCGTTGCCTGTTTCTTTGCGCACCAAGAAATTAAATTTGGACCATAAAATATAGCAAACCCACTAGTGGACCTGCTATCATCTAAGCAACCAGCCCAGTCCACATCAACAAATGCGCTTATAAGAGTGGATGGTGACTTCCTGAATGTGAGTCCAACAGTCAATGTATTCTTGACATACCTCAAGATTCTCTTGGCTGCTGTCCAATGAGTGGTAGTGGATGCATGAAGAGACTGACAAATTTTGTTAACTGCAAAGGAGATGTCAGGACGAGTGAGAGTCAAATACTAAAGACCACCAACTAAGCTTCTGTAACTGGTGATGTCCTCCTGATGTAGAGGTTCTCCATCTGTCAATGATAAATGTTCTGAACTGGACAAAGGTGTTGGTGAGGGTTTACAGTTTTGCATGCCAATCCTATTCAAGAGCTCAGTTGCATACTTAGCTTGAGATAAATGAATACCATCACTATTTTTCTTAACTTCAATACCCAAGAAAAAATGCAAGTCCCCCAAATCCTTGAGAGCAAACTCAGAACCTAAATTCTTGAGCAACTTGGTTACTGCTTCATCAGATGAGCTGGTAACAATAATGTCATCAACATATATAAGAACAAACATGGATATTTGTGGCTTGGTAAAGATAAACAGTGAGGTGTCAGATTTTGATGGAACAAAACCAAGTGTTTGAAGCTTCATACTGAGCCTAAAATACCATGCTCTTGGGGCTTGTTTTAAACCATATAGTGCTTTATCCAACTTACATATATGGAAAGGTTTATTTTTATCCTCAAACGCAGGAGGTTGTTTCATGTATACCTCTTCTTCCAAAACACCGTGAAGGAACGCATTCTGCACATCTAACTGTCTAAGGCTCCATTCCTTTGAGACAACAATTGATAACACAAGACGAATGGTTGCAGCTTTAACAACAGGGCTGAAAGTATCCTCATAATCTAAGCCATACCTTTGCTTGAAACCTTTTGCCACAAGTCTAGCCTTGTAGCGATCTATAGTACCATCAGATTTTCTCTTGATCCGATACACCCATTTGCAATCAACAAGATTTTTGCCTTGTTGAGGTGGAACTAGGTGCCATGTCTTATTTTTCTGCAAAGCCACAAACTCATCATTCATAGCCCTTTTCCATCTATCATCACCAAGAGCATCCATTAGTGTCTTAGGTTCGCCTATCATACAAGAGAGGACATATTTGGAAAAGTTTTTATAATTAATGCGTGTGGAGACTCCCATTTGCAGACGTGTATGAGGTTCTGCAACAGGAGATGTCGCAGGCTGTTCTGGCGCAGAAGATCTGGATTCTGGTGGAGCAAAAGATCCTGGCGGCGGAGAACCATCCGCCGATTCCCCCGCAGGTTCCCCGCCAGGGGCTGACGTGCCGGATCCCGAGGAGGCTGCGGTCGGGGATGCTGCGGCGCGGGCACGCGATCCAGGTGGGGAAGCGCGCTCGGGCGAAGTAGTGGCGAGCCCCGGGGAGGCAGGCGCATGCGCCCGACCCGTGGGGCTGGCAGATCCCCGCGTGTCATCAGCCTATTGGCTCGGGGTGGCGCTGCCGCTGGCGCTGTCGCTGGCACCAGACGAGGCAGAGTCAGGGGCAGATCCCGAGGTGGATTGCACTGCCCCCTACAGCACACCGGATCCCGAGGAAGATCCTCCTCAATCTGCGTTGTTTCCTGGTGGGGGACAAATAAAATGACCACCGATTTTCCTGTTTTGATCATCAAAAATTGTTCCTGCAGCAGTAGACATAGGCACAATATGATGATTAGTCACAAATGAGTCAGAACTATTAGTGGCACTCTCGTGATCAATGCTGGAGAGAGATGAGGGTAGCAAGAGAATTTCTTGACGAAGGAGGGCGCCGACATTTGGATGGAGATGTTCAAATGGGAATTTTCTTTCATCAAAAACAACACCGCGTGAAATATAGACACGCCCCGTGGCTAAATCGAGACACTTGACTCCTTTGTGTTGCGCACTATAGCCAATAAAGACACATTGCTTGGACCAAAACATGAGTTTGTAGTTATTATAAGGACGAAGGTTTGGCCAACAGATGCAACCAAAGACACGTAGAGGTGCATAGTCTGGTTTGACATGAAGGAGACGTTCTGTGGGGGTTTCATTATTGATGACTCGACTGGGTAATATGTTGATGAGATGAACAACAGTTAGGAAAGCCTCATCCCAAAACTTTAATGGCATGGATGCACCAGCAAGTAGGGCAAGATCTACATCAATAATGTGGCGGTGCTTACGTTCGGCAGACCCATTTTGTTGGTGCGCATGGGGACAAGAGACATGGTGAGAGATGCCTATCTTAAAAAAAAAGAGAGTTAAGATTCTCATATTCACCACCCCAATCTGATTGCATAGCAATAATTTTACAATCAAATTTTCTTTCAACAAGAGCTTGAAAGTTAAGAAAAACTTGGAAGACATCAGATCGCTAATTAAGAAGATAAATCCAAGTGAATTTACTGTAGTCATCAATAAAACGCACATAATAGGTGTGTCTGTCAACAGAGGAAGGAGCTGGACCCCATACATAAAAAAATCAATTGCAAGGGTTTAATAGACACACTGGTAGAAGCAGGATATGGTAACTGATGACTGTTTGCTCTTTGGCATGAATCACAAATAGTTTCACAATTATGCTCACCAACAAATGGGAGTTTATTCTTGCTAAGAATTTGATAAACAACTGAAAAGGAAGGGTGGCCTAGCCGATTATGCCACCATTCTGAAGAGACTCTAATGGCTCCAAAGGCTTGTTTATTGAACTTACAAAGTGTAGGAATTAATGGGTAGAGACGATCCACACATCTACCGCGATAGAGGACCCTCCTCATGGCCTGATCCTTGATCAAAAAGAAAAAATGATGAAATTCTATGAAAAGACCATTATCAAGTGTGATTCTATGAACTGAAGCAAGATTTTTTGATGCATGGGGAACAAGAAGAACATCATTAAGATGGATATCATGATGAGGGGTTTAATAGTGGATTGACCAATGTGACTTATCATCATACCTTGACCATTTGCTGCAGTGTTGACTTGATCATGGCCTTGATACTTCTCATGCATATTCAACCTCTCCATGTCCGAGGTGATGCGCTCATTAGCACCCGTGGCGGCGTACCAATTGGTGTCCACTCCATAGGACACATCAGCGGTTGCTGCAACTTTCTTTTTCTGCGAATTTTCTTCATAGCGCCAAAGACAATCTTTTGCTATGTGGTTAGTTTTTTTTTACAAATTTGACATTTTCCCTCATAGTCATCATAACCTTGAAAGTTGCTGCCGCCACCATAGTTGCCGCCATAGCCTTGACGTTCCTGATTGTTGTTGTAGAAGGGGCGCCCGTGGTCATTGTTGTTGTTGTAGTAGTGGCCGCGGCCACCGTTGTTATTGTTGTTGTGGTAGGGAGCACCACCACCACCATTGTTTATGTTGTAGTTGCCGTAGTTGCCTTCGCTGTTGTTGTTGTTGCCGTCACCACGATACCTGCCACCACCATTGGTGGGTCTAGGCGAGCCGTGGTTGTTGGCCTTGCCGCCTCCACCACGGTTTCTTGAAGCCATATTGGCCGAAGATTGGAAGCCTCCTGCTCCAGAACCGTGGAAGAGCTCGACCTACTGATCGAAGTTTGACACCATGGCAAACAGTTCGTCGACGGAGACTGGCTCGACGCGGACATCCAGGGCTGATATTATGGGCTGGTAGTCCATATCCAGCCCCGCGCGCGAGGATGAAGGAGAGAAGCTCCTCTTCTCCGACGCCCCTTCCTGCAGCTACAAGTTAATCTGAAAGAGATCGCATATAACCGAAGTAGCTAGCAGCAGATTGAGAGCCTTTGTGGGCATTGGTTAGAGAGATCCTAAGATTGTTTTCTCGGGATTTGGATTGTGCAGCAAACATGGTGGAGAGTGTTGTCCAGATTGCATGCGATGTCTCCATCGAAGCAACCTGAACTAGGACTTCTTTAGAGAGGTTTCTTAGCAGATATGCTGCGATCTGCTGGTCTTGGATCAACCAAGGTAGGTAGGCTGGGTTAGGAGTTGTCTGCTCCTTGCCGTCAGAGTTTTTTTGTTGTGATTGTCTTGGGAGGCACGGGGATGGCTTCGTCTAGGTACCCGTACATGCCGGCCCCCATGATCTGAGACCAAGCCTGGGCACGCCATAGGACATAGTTGGTGTGGCTCAAAGGTTCAGAGGTATTGTTGTTTAGGTCAGAGTAGGTGTTGGACCTGTAGGAAGACATGGTTGTGATCTTGGAGAGAGCTTTGGTGTGGCCGGGTTATTCCATCTGGAGAAAGCTTTGGTGCGGATAGGTTTTGATAGAGAGGTAGATGTGGAGGAAGAAGAAGGATCTGACTACCATGTTAGGTTTTGGTAAAGCGTCTCAACTCCCTCAACATGGGAGCCCGCACTTATATATTGATTGAGCGAGAGAGATCTCGTGGTCGTTTACATATCACGGCTGGCAGAGCAACCGAAGGAGAGATTACATTGGGAGGATAAGGAGAGAAGAGAAGATAGAGATTTAAAAGAAACACAACTCTAACAACTCTTATCCTATGCGTGTTACACAAGAGATAATATGTTTAACAGAGCATACGCTTTGTGTACGTTTGTTCTTTTCTGCCACCAGAATGTGGCTGCACGCCCGTGACTCTGACCAACACAGCTCGAACGCATCACTCTCTTCATCATCTTCACTTTTTCAGGTCAACTTCAGTTTTTCGGGCCGCAAGTTTTATGGAGGAGGCCCGAGGCAGCGTTCCCATGGTGATAGAGCACGACCATGACGACACTGCTCCACCGGACGATCGCCCCTGCATGATTTGGATATATGGGTGGATTTGAATCTGATTTTTCTCTCTGCCTCCCGTCTTTTGGACCTTTGGAGAAGATTACTGAAAAACATAAATCACTCTCGGATTTGCACCAAAAACAAAAATAGCAGAGGGGGAGAACGCCCACCGTAAAAATCCCATCGGCAAAAATGCACTGCCAAATCAAGCAAAACAAATTTACCAGACACCTCGTTTCGAGCTATCGGCGTCTGAAATTGCAGGCGGATTTCCGCGGTTAGGTCCCCACCACAGACATGGACAGGCACCGGATTCCCCTCCTACTCCCTGTCCGGCAAATGATCCATTTCTTCTTTTTTCTCCCTCAAATCTGAACACCACCGCGGCGGCCGCCGCCACACATGCTCCTTGTGCGAGCGTGAAGGCCTCCGAGCGGTGGTACTGAGACACGAGTGGCCCGCGGTGTTGTACCTGTCTCACGCGTCCGAAAACGTCTACATGCATTTGGGCTTATCTGGTGTGCGCAGTGGTCAGAGGGAAACAATGCTTTATCTATGGAGTAGGCCGATCATAGTGCTTGACCCTGTAATCCCCTGGAAAAGTAACGGGCAGTGGCATCTATTACGGACCAGGCTGGCTCAGATCCCTAGGAGTATGAACGCTCAGGATAAGAGAACCGGGTGCATAAGCTATGTTGAATGTTTTCACTTTTTAGACTAACCACAGTGGGAGTAACATAGGTAGTAACATAGATGCCACCTAAACGAAAAAAATATGATGTGACAGCTAATTATTGAGAAGAGAGAGAAATTGAGTAACATAGATAGTTACTCATACTATGAGTAACATAATAAATACCAAGATAAGATGAGTCTATAAGCTAATCAATGAAAAGCTCAATGTTATTACCCCTATGTTACTATCCACTATGGAGGTAGTAACTTAGACTAGTAACATATGCATGTTACTACTCTATGTTATACCCAAGCTAGCTCCAGCGCACACACATGAGCCAGCCACACAACTCGGCGCAACTACGCACACGCATGCACTAATCGGCTTTAGGCCACTGACGTGGCTTGAGACTGCGTCGGTATTTCCCCAAAGAGGAAGGGATGATGCAGCACATCGATTAAGTATTTCCCTCAGTTATGAAACCAAGGTATCAATCCGTAGAGGAAGATCATGCACCCACGTAAACAACACCTGCACACAAATAACAAATACTTGCAACCCGACGCAAAAGAGAGGTTGTCAAGCTCTCTACGGTAATAAGATAGATTAGGTAATGATAGTTTTGGCAAATAGATCTCGCAAGAACACAAAATAAAATAAGTAAACAAAAAGTGCAGCAAGGTATTTTTGGGTTTTTTGGATTAATAGATCTGAAAACAAAACGGCAAAATAGTAGATCAGAAAGCAATATGTTGGAAAAGTAGACCCGGGGGCCGTAGGTTTCACTAGTGGCTTCTCTCATGAGCATAGCACACGGTGGGTGAACAAATTACTGTTGGGAAATTGATAGAAGATCAAATAATCATGACGATATCCAGGCAATGATCATTATATAGGCATCACGTCCAAGATAAGTAGACCGAAAAGATTCTGCATCTACTTCTGTTACTCCACACATCGACCGCTATCCAGCATGCATCTAGTGTATTAAGTTCATTGAGAAACGGAGTAATGCAATAAGAACGGTGACATGATGTAGACAAGATCTATTCATGTAGGAATAGACCCCATCTTGTTATCCTTAATGGCAATGATACATGTGTGTCTTGCTGCCCTTCCTGTCACTGAGAAAGAACACCACAAGATATCACAAAGCACCTCTTCTCATGGCAAGAAAAATCGATCTAGTTGGCCTAACTAAACCAAAGATTCGAAGAAGAAATATGAGGCTATAAGTAATCCTGCAAATAAGAGATCAAAGAAGACTCAAATCATATTCATGGATAGAAACTGATCATGAACTAAAAATTCATCGGATCCCAACAAACACACCGCAAAAGTCATTACATCAAATAGATCTATGGTGTATTGATAATCATAGAGAGAGAGGAAACCCTCTAGCTACTGCCTACGGACCCGTAGGTCTATGGTGTACTACTCACGTATCATCGGAGAGGCACCTATGATGAAGATGAACCCCTCCGTGATGGTGTTAGATTGGATCTCGAGGTTCTGGAACTTGCGGCGGCTGGAATTGCGTTTCGTCGACTCCTCTAGGGTTTTCCAAATATTTGGGAATTTATATGGCCAATAGTCGGTTGAGAGGGTTCCCGAGGTGGGCACCCTCCACCAGGCCGCGCCAGGGGCCTCTAGCGCGCCCTGGTGGAGGGTGGCCACCCTGGGCCCACAAGCAAAAAACAGCAACTGACATTTTGACACTATGTCAATATTGTAGTCCCAAAAATGATATAAAGTTGCTATAAAATGATTGTAAAACATCCAAGATTGATAATATAACAGCATGGAACAAGCAAAAATTATAGATACGTTGGAGACGTATCAGCATCCCCAAGCTTAATTCCTACTCGTCCTCGAGTAGGTAAATGATAAAAACAGAATTTCTGATGTGAAATGCTGCCTAACATGTTCATCATATATTATTTTCTTTGTAGCATGGACATTTGGACTTTTAAATAGTTCAAAGCAATAGTCTAGTTTTGACATGAAAACTTTAATACTCAAGCATATCAAGAAGCAACCATGTCTTTCAAAATATCAACGCTAAAGCAAGTTATCCCTAGCCCATAATGCTCAATCATAGATCCATTCACAATACACACTCAAATATTAGCTACACCTAATGCTCAAGTACGATCATAGTGCCTCCTAGTTGGTGCTTTATAAGAAAAGATGGAGACTCAAATTGAAAAATAAAAATTCTATAAAGTAAATAGATAGGCCCTTCGCAGAGGGAAGTAGGGATTTGTAGAGGTGCCAGAGCTCAAGTGTTTAAATTGATAGAGAAAAAATATTTTGGGTGGCATGATTTTCCTGTCAACGAAAACGACCGAGAGATTTCAATATCTTTCCACGCTAGATACATCATAGGCGGTTCCCAAACAGAAAATAAAGTTTATTCCTTTTTCCACCATACTTCCACTTTCCATGGCTAGCCGAATCCACGGTTGCCTTCCATACCAACACTTTCCAAGGAATTTATTATTTGACAACATAAAGTAAATATTTTTTTTCTTTTTCATTTTGGGACTGGGCATCCCTATTACCGCCGTACTCTCATGCAATGACAAGTGAATAAACACTCATCTTGAGAATAACACATCTAGAATGGAAAAATATCGGTCACCCCCTACCGTTTCATGAGCGGTACGAGCACACAAAAAGGAAAATTTATTTTGAAAGTTTAGAGATGGCCCATACAAATTTTCTTGGAACGGCATGGAAATACCGTATATAGGTAGGTATGGTGGACTCATATGGCAAAACTGGGTTTAAGGATTTTGGATGCACAAGTAGTATTTCTACTTAGTACAAGTGAAGTCTAGCAAAAGATTGAGAAGCATCCAACGAAGAAACGAAAAATCACATAAGCGAGCATTAAGCATAACTAACACCGAATATTGTACCATAAGTAGGATGTAATTTCGTAGCACAACTATTGACTTTCGTGCTTGCATAGGGAATCACAAACCTTAACATCAATATTCTTACTAAGCATAATTACTCACCAACATAACTCACATATTACTATTGTCATGTCTCAAAACTATTACAAAGAATCAAATTTAATTTGTCCAATGATCTTCATGAAAGTTTTTATTATATCCCTCTTGAATATCTATCACTTTGGGACTAGTTTCATATATTGCAATTGCTTTTGACAAGCTCACATGGATATAAGTGAAGAACATGAGCATACAAGTTTCATCTCTCAAAATAGTATAAGTGAAGCATTAGAGGATTTCTTCAAAATTATTAACTCTCAAAATAATCTAAGTGAAGCATGAGAGTATTTCTTCAAACATGTAAAAGCACGCCGTGCTCAAAAAGATATAAGTGAAGCATAAGAGCAATTCCTTTGCTCAATAGATTTAAGTGAAGCATAAAGAGCAATTCTAGCAAATCATAGCATAATTTTGGCTCTCTCAAATAGGTGCGTGCAGCAAGGATAAAAGAAAATAAAACAAATATACAAGACACTCCAAGCAAAACTCATGATATGTGACGAATAAAAATATAGTTCCAAGTAAAATACCGATGGTTGTTAGAACAAAGAGGGGATGCCACTCGGGGCATCCCCAAGATTAGTTGCTTGTTACTCTTTGGATATTTCCTTGGGATGCTTTAGCATCCCCAAGCTTAGTCTCTTCTTACTCCTTATTCCTTCATCCATCGTGATCTCACCCAAAACTTGAAAACTTCAATCACACAAAACTTGACAAAATTCTCGTGAGATCCGTTAGTATAATAAAGCAAATCACCACTCTGGGTACTGTTGTAAACCCATTCATATTTTATTATTGTATTATACCTACTGTATTTTAACTTTGCCATGACTTATACCACCCAATACAAGCCATAGATTCATCAAAACAAGCACACAATGCAACGAAAACAGAATCTGTTTCAGACAGAACAGTCTGTAGTAATCTGTACTCTACCCATACTTCTAGAACTCTAAAAATTCTGAACCATTAGGACAACGTAAATAATTTGTATAGAAATATTGTGTTAAAATTTGAGCTCAATATCACGTTCCAGTAAAAAATGAAAATTCGTGTACTGGGAACAAAGTTTCTGTTTCAGATTCAGCATTGTTTCTACTCATCTTATGGATCATCCTAAAGGCTTTACTTGGTACAAACACTAAATAAAACATCAAAACACAATCATAACAGAAACATAATTGTGCAAACACTCAAAAAAACAGAAAGGAAAAGATAATATTTTATTCATTGGGTTGCCTCCCAACAAGCGCTATCGTTTTACGCCCCTAGCTAGGCATGATGATTTCAATGATGCTCATATAAAAAGTAGTAATTGAAACATGCAAGAGAGCATCATGAATCTCATGAAAATCACATTTAAGTCTAACCCACTTCCTATGCATTGGGATTTTGTGAGAAAACGATTTATGGGAGCAAGAATCAACTAGCATAGGAAGGCAAAACAAGCATAACTTCAAAACTTTGAACACATAGAGAGGAAACTTGATATTATTGCAATTCCTATAAGCATATGTTCCTCCCTCGTAATAATTTTTAGTAGCATCATGAAGTTCACAATATATCTATCAGAAACAATACTGTGTTTATGATCAACATGCATAAAGTTTTTATCATCTTCCAAAATAGTGGGATTATCATCAACTAAAGTTATAACCTCTCCAAACCCACTTTTATCAAAAAATTCATAAGATTGAACACTCTACAAATATGTGGGATTCTCTTTACCTAAAGTTGATGCTCTTCCAAACCCACTTTCGATACTATTGCAAACATTATTATCAATAACATACTCAACATGAGGCTTAAATAAATTTTCAAGATCATAAGAAGCATTATCACCCCAATCATGATCATTGCAATAAGAAGTGGACATGGCAAAATTATTATCCCCAAGCTTCTAGTTTCGCATATCATTAACATAATTAACATTAATAGAATTTATAGTAACATCATTGCAATCATGCTTTTCAATCAAGGAGCTGTCATGAATCACCTTATAAATTTCTTCTTTCAACACTTCATCAAAATTTTCAGATTCATGATTTTCAAGCAAAACTTCATAGAGATAATCAAGTGCACTCAACTCACTAGCAATTGGTTCATCATAATTTGGCCTTTTGAAAAGATTAGCAAGTGGATCAGGATCCATATCAATAGATTTCTAGCAAGCGAAGATGCAAGCAAATAGAAGGCACATGGCAACACAAGCAAAGATAGCAAACAACAAATCTGATGAGAAAAAGGCAAACGAAAAAGAGGGCGAATAAAACGGCAAATTTGTGAAGTGAGGGAGAAGAAAATGAGAGTCAAATGGCAAATAATGTAAATTGCAAGGAGATGAGATTTGTGATTAGGAACCTGGTAGAAGAGATTGCTTCCTCCCCGGCAACGAAGCCAGAAATTCCTTTGACGTGGCTTGAGACTGCGTCGGTATTTCCCAAAAGAGGAAGGGATGATGCAGCACAGCGATGGTAAGTATTTCCCTCAGTTATGAAACCAAGGTAGCAATCCGTAGAGGAAGATCACGCACCCACGTAAACAGCACCTGCACACAAATAACAAATACTTGCAACCCGACGCGAAAGAGAGGTTGTCAAGCTCTCTACGGTAATAAGATAGATTAGGCAACAATAGTTTTGGCAAATAGATCTCGCAAGAACATAAAATAAAATAAGTAAACAAAAAGTGCAGCAAGGTATTTTTGGTTTTTTTGGATTAATAGATTTGAAAACAAAACGGAAAATAGTAGATCGGAAAGCAATATGTTGGAAAAGTAGACCCGGGGGCCGTAGGTTTCACTAGTACTGGCTTCTCTCATGAGTAAAGCACGCGGTGGGTGAAAACATTACTGTTGGGCAATTGATAGAAGATCAAATAATCATGACGATATCCAGACAATGATCATTATATAGGCATCATGTCCAAGATAAGTAGACCGAAACGATTCTGCATCTACTTCTATTACTCCACACATCGACCGCTATCCAGCATGCATCTAGTGTATTAAGTTCATGGAGAAACGGAGTAATGCAATAAGAACGGTGACATGATGTAGACAAGATCTATTCATGTAGGAATAGACCCCATCTTGTTACCCTTAATGGCAACGATACATGCGTGTCTTGCTGCCCCTTCTGTCAGTGGGAAAGAACACCGCAAGATCGAACCCATCACAAAGCACCTCTTCCCATGGCAAGAAAAATCAATCTAGTTGGCCTAACTAAACCAAAGATTCGAAGAATAAATACGAGGTTATAAGTAATCATGCAAATAAGAGATCAAAGAAGACTCAAATCATATTCATGGATAGAAACTGATCATGAACTCAAAATTCATAGGATCCCAACAAACACACCGCAAAAGTTATTACATCAAATAGATCTCCAAGAGACCACTGTATTGAGAATCATAGAGAGAGAGGAAACCATCTAGCTACTGCCTACGGACCTGTAGGTCTATGGTGGACTACTCACGCATCATCGGAGAGGCACCTATGATGAAGATGAACCCCTCCGTGATGGTGTTAGATTTGATCTCGAGGTTCTGTAACTTGCGGCGGCTATAATTGCGTTTCGTCGACTCCTCTAGGGTTTTCCAAATATTTGGGAACTTATAGGGCGAATAGTCGGTTGAGGGGGTTCCCGAGGTGGGCACCCTCACCAGGCCGCGCCAGGGGCCTCTGGCGCGCCCTGGTGGAGGGTGGCCACCCTGGGCCCCCTCTCCTGGTGTTCTTTGGCCCATCCTGGCTCTTTTGGTCCAGAAAAATTCTTGAAAAATTCCCGTGGCGTTTGGGCTCCGTTTGGTACTGATTTTCTGCGAAGTAAAAAACTAGCAAAAACAACAACTAGCACTTTGGCACTATGTCAATAGGTTAGTACCAAAAATGATATAAAGCTGCTATAAAATGATTGTAAAACATCCAAAATTGATAATATAACAACATGAAACAAGCAAAAATTATAGATACGTTGAAGACTTATCAGCCACCAACAGCACCAACTACCTAGCCTATGCATGCGCACACGATCATAAGAAACTCAACAATGTGGGACGGAGGGGGAATGGCCTGGTGGGTGTGATGGGATGGATTGGGTCTGAGTTTAGGCTTTAGAGAGAGGGGTTAAGGGCAGGCCGACGCGTGCATCGTGTGCAGAGAGATGCGGTGGGGAAGATTAGTACGACGAGTGTGTGTGATTAGGGGAGAGAGAGAGAGGCATGGCGCGGCGTGGCGCTCCGCTCCGGGATTTTTTTTCAAAAGTGTTACCTATTTTTGAACAAATTCGAAAAGCGTATGTCCTAATTGAAAAAAACCAAAAATAGCACCCCGTCGGCCTCTGGTGGGCCGAAGGGGGGCCTGTCGGCCTATGGCAGGCCGAAGAGTCGGCTGTCGGCCCGGAGCTGGCCGAAAGGCACCCGTCGGCCTCCAGGAGGCCGACAGGCCCCTGGATAAGGCCGACCGCCCGAGCTTCTTCCTCTGACCACTCCTTTCACCCTCCCCCGTCGTCCAGGCTCCCCAGCTCCACCTCCCCCTCTCGTTGCTCTCTGGTGCTTGCACCCCTGCGCCGATCTCTTCGCTCGTCCACCCATTTTCGTATCGAACCCGCGTAAACAATAGATCAGGGCTCTCTCCGTCGGCATACGGTATTTTTTTTTTGCTTCCAACACAATCAAATGTCAACTTTCAACTCGGTTGTGGATTCAGTTCTTATTGGTCACTGTTTCTTTGCAGGTAAATGGCTTGCCTATTTTGTCGAGCTCCAAGTGGCCCTTGCTCTGCCTTTGATTCTGGTGCGTCTGTATTCACTGTGGTGCTGGATCGTCGATGTTCAAGGCGTGTTGTAAGATTCTATATCTTGTTTATCTGATTGTGGCATTTGGTTGATGGTGTTTTGGTTGTAATGTATTCGAATGCCTTTGTTTATATGATTATGATGTTTGCTTCCATTCTTGTTGTAGTATGTTCCGTGCAGTGTTAGATCACATCTTGCTCGGTACATTGAGGAGTGCAGAGCTTTAGCTATTCGGAGGGGTGACACAGATATTGATCTTGCTCTTCACAGCAGTGAGGGTAACTTATACCATGTTCTGTTTACACACGGTCGGGTGAGCAGTAAATTCCATGGTCCTTCCTGGGAGGAACTTGTGAATGATTATGGTCTCCGTCATCGTGACATGATGACTGTTAGGCTTGAGCACTATGGAACATGGTGTAGTGTTGATTTTCATCGGGATGGCATTATGTTGTTCCCTTTACCCTGTGTTGGTAAGTTTTTTATTTGAGTGATTTTAAGTTTTGTTTCAGCTTATACGATTTGCGGTTGTGCTCAATTTGTGAAATTAATTTTTTGTAGCTCTTGAGGATCTGAGTGAAACTCAGAGGGAACTTGTTGACAGTTGTTTTTATAGTCGTGGTATCTTCCGTCTGAATTATCACCAAATGTTTGTCATGTCCCGACAGCTCTTTGATGACAACTACATATTGTGTACTCCTTTTGTTCATAGGATTGATTCCATGAATGTCAATGGTCAACATATGGTGAGCTTTGTTTTTGGCTACTGTATATTTTTTTTGTTCTTTGCTCTAGTATACTGTTTTAAATTTGTAAGCTCAACATCATATAACTTGATGTTTTTTGTCAGGTTATTCCGACCATGGTTGTGAGGAGTTTGACGGAATTTGTGTCAATTCCTAGGACCGGTTCTTTAACTCTTGAAATTACTTTGGATTCTGAAGATGATGATATATCTGTGAGCATTCCTTGTTCCTACTTTATTGGCTTGGGTGATAGAATGGTGTTCAAGAAGGAAGGCTTCGGTAATTTTCTTCGGGCATCGTCTATTGAAGTCAACAATTTGGTGCTCATAACCTTCAAAGAGCGTGATCAGGAGCTAGTTGTTGTTTTCAGTCATCTGCCATAGTGATCGTACTATCTCGCCCTACTATCCCCCCATTTTATTTTCCCGCCCTACTATCCCACCATTTTCTTTCCCGCCATACTCTGCCGCCATTTTATCTCCCGACATTCTGTCCCACCATTATCTCCCGCCATTTTCTTTCCCGCCTTTCTTTCCCGCCTTTCTCTCCCGCCATCTTCTCTTGTGAACCTATATAACCACATCCGCAGTAAGGTGGGTGAGCAGGCCCTTCTGTCCCCCCTTTCTCTCACGCCTTTCGATCCCGCCATCCTTTCGTGGAGATGTCTCATCCTCATTATCCTTTTGATCGTAGTTTCCACTCTGGTATGTCCGATCGTCTTCTCAAACTAGCCGCCAATTTCAAGATGGATGATAGAGTAGTTCCATGGGAGGAACTCATCAGTAGTGACACCTTAATGAATGAGTTGGCTCACTCATTAGCTAGGAGTGGGTGGCCTCCCAGGACATTTGAGGAGATACGAAAAGAACTTCTCAGGTTGCATGGCAGATGGCAGAAGGTCAAACTGCATAAGAGTGAATCTTACATCAGGCTTGGGAGGAAGAATTCAGATTTATGGTCAGCAGACAGTGAGGACGAAGACGACCTCTTCATGCCGAGCAGCAAGGTCAAGACTCCCGCATCGTTGAAGGGCAAGAGATCTGCATCGACGGAGGAGGAAGAGGACGTCTTCATGCCGAGCACCAAGGTCAAGACTACCTCATCGTCGAAGGCCAAGAGTTCTACTTCGACAAAGGGCAAGAGATCTGCATCGATGGAGGAGGAGGATGATGCATTCATGTAGTACTGTTTTATGTAGTACTGTTTAATTTCAGTTGTAGTGTTTAATTCAGCTATACTGTTTAATTCAGTTGTAATGTTTAATTCAGTTGTACTGTTTAAGTCAGTGGTAATGTTTAATTTCAGTTGGATGCATTTAGTTCGCAGTACAAGTGTTATCTCTCTAAACCAATTGACCAACTTTGTACTGAAGTTTTGTTGCCACCGACGGCTTCTCCCTCGGCCAGCTCGCTTTTCCCTCGCTTTTTCCCATGCGCAGACGCTGATTCCGATGCCCACACTGCAGCAAAATGCGCTGGTTTCCACATTGGCAGACTGACGCTGATTCGGACTGTAGTGATTGGCAGACTGTAGTGATTGGCAGACTGACGCTGATTCCTGCTGTCTGCTTTGTCTGATTCCTGCTGTCTGCGGTGCTGTGATGTTGCTGTGGCGGACGCTGATTCCGATGCCCACACTGTAGCAAAATGCGCTGGTTTCCACATTGGCAGACTGACGCTGATTCAGACTGTAGTGATTGGCAGACTGTAGTGATTGGCAGACTGTAGTGATTGGTAGACTGTAGTGATTGGCAGACTGACGCTGATTCCTGCTGTCTGCTTTGTCTGATTCCTGCTGTCTGCGGTGCTGTGATGTTGCTACGGTGGACGCGCGTGTTTTATTTTCTTCTACCGACAACACAGTGCTCCTCGTCTTTATATACGAGATGCCCATGCCTGCTCTCTCACGCTCTTCTCTTTGCTTCTGCCCACACTGCTTGCTCTTTCTCACTCTCTTCTCCATCGTCCAGCCGCACTTCAAAACACCAACGCGCTAGTCATTATGAGTTTGCCTTGCTCGGATCAAAGCATTAGGCCTACGAAAATGAAGAGTGCGACTTTGCCTCGGGGGGTGGAAGTACTTCGTTGTTGGTGTGGCGATCTCTGCAAGGTGAAGGAGGTGACGGATTTTTCAGATTGGTTGGGCATGAAGTTTTTCATGTGCGCCAATTATGAGGAAGATCCACCAGTTGCTACTTCACCGTACATCAGGCCTCCGATATGTTTCAGTCACGAAGAATAAACACGTTGTTGATATTATTGTTGATTTGATATTTCTATTTCTATTTTTGTTGTAGTCTCCTCCGCCTCTGTGCATGTACTATCGTTGGATTGACACGAAAAAACCGGACTGGGCGGTGACCGAGATTCGTGAAAGAGGTCGTCGTGCATGGGCAAGTTTGGACGCGGAAGAGTGCCGCGCGAAGGCGGCAGCAGAGGAGAAAGCAGAGCAGGAGAGAGAGTGGCAAGAGTACTGTGTGAAGCAGAGGGCTTTTCTTGATGAGATGAAAAAGAAAAACCGAGAAGAGGGACTACGACTGGCGGAGGTTTACCGACAGCGACAGGAGGCCCGTGAGGCTGAGAGGCAGATAAAGAAAGAAAGGGCTCGTGCAGCCAAGGCAGCAGAAGAAGCTGGTGATGGAAAAGGAAAATATCCCCGTTGGACTCAGTAGATTTATGTTATTGTATCCTAATGTTCGCATTGCAGAAAGTTGTACCTTAAAATTCGTAGGAAGTTGTATCTTAATTTCAATATGTTAATTTTTATGTATCTTGTGGACTCAGTAGATTTATGTTTAATTCAGTTGCAATGTTTAATTCAGTTGTAATGTTTAATTCAGTGGTAATGTTCAATTTTAGTTGGATGCATTTAGTTCGCAGTACAAGTGTTATCTCTCTAAACCAATTGACCATTGAAATAAAACATGAATACGTCTCATACATAAGTAGATAGTAATTTGTCCCATACATAAAATAGACATATGTCTCATACATAATTAGATAGGCATGTCTCATACATAGATAACCATTTCACTACTACGGACGGCGACGAATCTTGGGCTTCCTCGGACGAGGACCGGAAGGCGATAAGCGCTCACGCGGTGGACAAGTCTCACGATGACCACGACCATAGGCCGCCTCGTCTGTTTGTGTCTGTGTCTCCTGCGTGTATGGTGGTGGTGGAGTGGCAAGAACTGTCGTCGAGAAATCATAGGTGTTTGCAGCTCGGTCATCGTCGTCGCCGTCACCGGCAAAGAACGAACCAGCACCAGTAAACATCGGTGACTGGACTGCAGTCATTAACGGTTGCGACTGGCTGCCGACTGCGGTAAAGTAAAACATGTAAAATAGATTTATGAGGCTATAATGTAAAAAAGAATGTGCAAAGTAGTGTTACCTAGGTCCATCTGGTTAAACCAGGAAGAGCCCCCGGGTTCTGAAGGATGTGGCTGCTGGTAGAAATAGCCCCCGGGATATGAAGGAGGTGTCTGCTGCCAGGAAGAGCTCCCTGGTTGTGAGGGAGGTGTCTGCTGCCAGGAAGAGCTCCTTGGTTGTGAAGGAGATGGCTGCTGCCAGGAAGAGCTCCCTGCGTGTGAAGGTCGAGGTTCCGAACACTGCACAGAGGGTCGAGGTTCTGGACGCTGCAGAGAGGGGCGTGGCGGAAGCTGTGCTGCACGAGTGTTAGTAACATCCGAAGATCGTCTACATGTAACAGATGCGTAAATCCCGCGTAGCTTCCCTTGGAGACCCTTCCACAGCGAGATGTGTTCTCGCTGTGACATATTATCACCTCTCTCAATGCGTTGCAATATAGCGGAAACCTCGTCTAGCGCCTCAGATGTCAATTCACTCTATGAACAAGAAGTTAACCAATTGTATACGTTCACGTTAAGGAAAAACTAAACATGTGAGAACCATAGCACATACCGCGTGGTGTCTGGTTCCCACAACTGAGGCAGTTGGGAACAGATCGCTGGTGAGAGGGGCTTCGATATGACCAGGAGCTGATGATGGAACCAAGTAGATCCTCGTGCTCTGCCGGTAACGCTGCAGATACAACCCGAACCTCTCCCAGTCAAAGGCCCGAACTTCATCCCAGAAATTTGTCGGCGCAGTAGTCCATTCGTTGACATAAGGGCTAATGCCGCGAAGCCAAGAATCCTGGGACTTGTTTCCTCCTGCTCGACTGTACCTGAGATTGAAATGCACGTTACATGATTAGTTATATTCTAAATGCAGACATGACAACTAAAGTAGTATTACTTACTTGTGCACGTGATCTGGTAAGTGTGGAATAACAGGAATGTCAGGCTCTTGGCATAGACCAAACTGTCTCATCACCCTGTGAAGAGCCATCTCCTCAACTGTCACGTCAAACACCAACCTGGCCTTGGTCATCCAATAATGCCGATCTCTAGTGCACATTCCAGAAATCCCATCTGCACATCTGGAGGAAATAGCACGATCGGTGTATGGCTCCCAGATAACTTGATCCTCGTAAAAATTGTCAAACTGCGCCGTGAAGGAGGGGTAGCAGCCTCTCACCTGGCTATGCACAAACTGCCTCTGTATTTGACAACAAACATTAGCAATAGTATTGAATAGCGAAAAATAAACATTAGTAATTCCTATTGTTACAAATTATGAAAATACCTCTCTCAGTGTCCAAACTGATCCCATAGTAGGCAAGTCGCCGATAGAAGGCACGTAAGTCCCAGCCATGTCCTCATAACCAAAAGATTTTTCAACGCTGACATAGGGTCGACCAATAGGGAATCTCTCATATGACCAGAGCTGCAACAGTAGAGGGCATCCAACAAGACCTGATTTTCTAGACTTCAACTGGCAGGCTTTGCACATACCTCTGTACGTAGCCACTAACACGGCAGAACCAAAACTCCTCTACACAATGTCCCTCGGGCAACGTGCGTCAGCTATCTCTCGTGCAATACCGATGAGTCGTGCATCGACAGTGGTCACGTGGTTCTCCGTGAACATCGTCTTGCCGAACAACCGCATAATGTATGCCTCTAGGGATCGGTCAATCTGTGCCTCTGACAACTGAACATTGGGATATCCTAACGAGGCAATCTGAAACTGGCTCAACCACCTAAAAAGAGGCCCGTGACGATTGTTGCCTAGCACCATAGTAGTTAGCACAGCAGCCACAAAACGGGCATGCATCGATGCTAGCCAACCAGGTTCTGGCTCTAAAGGACCTATGGCAGCACCGGCCAGAGGTAATCCTAACAAGTAAGACACATCCTGTAATGTAGGCGCCATCTCTCCCCAGGGAAAGTGAAACGTATGTGTCTCTGGTCTCCATCTATCTACTAAGCAGGTAAGGAGTGACCTGTCGTAAGAGAAGCGTGTAACATGCTTCTTGTGTAACTGCATTGGTTCACCTGCCTCATCCAATTATGCAAGATCAACCCACTCATCCAATGTACCCTCAACCAGCCGTGCCAAGGGTAGAATTCCAGCCCAATTTAACCTACACAATAAATAGAATGTAGCTTACAGTTAGCGGCTATCAAAAGGATGTCAAACATAGTAAGTCTTTATACCGACACATACCTATCAACCCATGAAGGGTGTATCATCCAGTTAGACTTTGGGGTGCGAGTGATCACCACGCCTAAGTTCGTGCCCGATTCCATAAGTGCGCCTCGGTGCCCTCTATCGATATTACCATTAAGCAACGGATATGAAGCCATATCTGCAATCACAACATAGTCAACACATATTACAGAATAAAACATAGTCCGACATATTACACGTTAAAACATAGTCCACACATATTGCAAAATAAAACATAGTACAGACATATTACAAAATAAAACACAGTCCGACATATTACAAATAAAAACATAGTCCGACATATTACAAATAAAAACATAGTCCGACATATTACAAATAAAAACATAGTCCGACATAGGCCGACACATTATATAGCTTGTGAGCTATTTGTTCCTCGTCCGCCCCTTCGGCCTCGACTGCCACGACCACCACGACCACCTCTTGCTACTGTTGTCGCAGTCGTCGATGTGGAAGCACTCGTCGATGTGGAAGCACCGTCTTTGTTCAGGTCGGGACAATATTTCATCCTATGCCCATAAGCCGCGTATAGCAAACATTGTCTGGTTGCTCCACCAGCTTCAGATTGGTCCATATCGTTTCGGATGCGCTTTACCTTGCATCTGCCCCTGCTTGTTCGCCGAAGTCCTGGATTTGGGATGTATACTCTCTCACCATCGTTTACCTTGTTGAAATTGCCGACGACCCTAAACCCTGTCATCTCACCTGTCCAGACATTGAGTACTGCCTCTTTTGAATAGTACGGAGACACAAGGAGATAGCGTCCAACTGAATCTGGCCACAGGCAGCCAACACATGTGAGCAAGGCAGGTGCAACAACTGCGGTTTGTTGCATGTACACTCACAGGTTGGATAAAATTCCGTTCCAATTTTAACCTCATGCGTCTTCACCTCATTTGCAGAACCAAAACCATCAGTAGGAAGCTGAACCTCATACCTCCTTTCCTGATTACCTATGAGTGTGACAGTGTGCTTTTTTGCTTTCTTTATCTTATGAGCCATGTACTCCATGACACGGCTACAATAAGGTGTGTTCTGATTAGCTGCAATATGCTTCTTTGCTAACTCGTGCCTTTCTCTGAAATATCTCAAAGTGCCATGGAATACGCCCTCCACAATAGCTGTCAGTGGCAATGCTCTATTCTCTCTGAGTACAAAGTTGTACACCTCTGCAAGATTGGTTGTCATGTGGCCATACCTAGCTCCATGGGTGTCATGCAGCAAAGACCAATTCACTGGAGGCTCTTTCTCTATCCACTCAGAAAAATTCTTTATTGCCCTGCCCTTCTTTCTCTTCGTATTAGGAGGGTCAATTGATGGCAAGTCACAAAGACCTACTGGCTCCTCTAGCTCCGCGATGAGTGCTGTTAATTTAACCTGGTCTTTTTCCATTTTCTTCCTAGCAAGGACCTGCTTCTTAGTAAACTCATCTAGTTTTGACCAAATAAATTCGTATTTGCGCTACTGGTTCTGCCTGCATAACTTTTTGAACAAGTTCATCAACCGTTTGTTCTTAAACTGTGAGAAAAAATTTGCACCCAGATGGCGCATGCACCACTGGCTTTGCAAGTCCTTCCAAGGTGTTGGCTCGTCAGCTGTTGGATTACTTAGTGTCTTCACGGCCTTCTATATACCTGGATGTCTGTCATGAATGACACACACGTTTGGTCGGTCCTTCACGATCGCAATTTTAACTTGCCGGAAGAACCATACCCAGCTCGGAAAGTTTTCACCCTCCACAAATGCCATCGCTAGTGGGATGATTTGGTTGTTCCCGCCCACACCAATAGCAGTCAGGATTTGCCCTTTGTACTGACCAGTCAGGAATGTACCATCCACAAACATCACAGGAGGACAATGCCGGAAAGCTTCGATGCATATAGCGAAAGAGAAGAATACTCGCTTCAACACCTTGTGATCTGGTATAATCTCCAACCTCGTGTGTTGTATGTTAACATAAGTGCCGGGATTTCTCTCCTTCAGTATGTCAAGGAGATGGACAACATTATCATATGAGTCGAAGAACGTCCCAAACCTTTCCTCCATAGCCTTCTGCTTAGCCCACCAATCCTTCCCATATGGAATGTCATAATTCCATCTGACCTTTACTGCTTTCTGGATATGTTTTGCTTCCATATCTTTCTTCTCAACTATCTCAGTATACATGAGTTGCACTATGAGAGTTGAAGTCAGGTTTGGATGACGAACCAACAGGTTTTTCCTCACACAATTATGTGGGACCACATTGGTGACAACCCAGTGGATGTTATACTTCGGCACGTGCCCGTGCACCTTCGCAGGACAACCTGTTTCAACACACTTCACGGTATATTTTGTTGGACTCGATATGTGTGTCCGGAAAACCCTCTGCGTAGACATAGCCCACTTTATCACCGCATACTTCAATTTTTTCTTTGTGTCAAACATAGCCCCGATCTGGACTTGGTTCACATTATATTGCCATGGAGTCTCATGGCCATCGTTGACAGTAATGCCGGCGGATATGTCATGATCCCATGCTGAAGGAATCGGTACCTCCACTTCATCCTCGGAATTTTCTGAATCCAGATCCTCCGCAAACCCATCCTCGTCCTCTTCCTCCATCACCCTCTACATTTCATCGCCTTCCTCATCCCCATCAGCAACACCAGAGCCCGTATCATGACCACTAACATTGTGTGGCACATAATCTGACTCTTTCTCGGCTTGACTAGCATCCACATCCGGTGGCTGTGACCCGGATACATAAATCGTGTTAGCAACTTGACTACCCTCGCCTGGTTCATACCCCATGTTGACTTGTACGAAATTCTCCTCCTTCGCCACTGGTTGCACTAGGGCATATAGGTGGATTCTTCGGTCTCTGGAACGACTTAACAGGGACAACCATTGCTGGCTCCTATCTATCGGCATCAACTCCCACTTGACATTTTTACAGAATTTGGTCCACAATGCATGAATACTGACGGAACAAACTTCAGGATCCAGCCCAAAACTAGTAGTCAACCAGTGCTTCAACTGCCTAATGTCCAGTCTGTTCGGGTCTGAAAGTGTCATGACGCCTTTTTTAAACTCGCTAAGATCAACCCCCAACTCATTATATCGAACATAACAGGGCCGTAATAAACAGTTAAATTTACGGCTTCTGATATTTTCACCTGTCAGACATTGCCAGCTTCTCATTATTCGCAACGAACAAATTTATACTAAAATAAACCTACACTAAAATAAACCTATACTAAATAAACCTACACTAAATAAACCTATACTAAAATAAATCTATACACTAAAAATGACCTACAAATAAGCCTACACTAAATAAACCTACACTAAATAAACCTATACTAAAATAAACCTACACTAAAATAGACCTACACTAAAAAAAACATATACTAAAATAAATTAAAATGACTAAAATGACTACTAACATGAACTAAATAAAATTACACAACCAACACGTACACTAAAATGACTACTAACATAATTTTACGTACAATAAAAAAACCAACCTAAACTAAAAAAATCGGTATACCTTCGACGCGTGTGTCACCTTCTTCTTCCTCTCCACCCCACCACCTCCTCACCATCCACACCTCCACCACTCCACCATGACTCCTCCAAACGAACAAAAAACTACCACATGGCACAAAATGAGACCGTAGGCCGGTGGAGATGGGTATGATCTATTGTTTCAGCGGATAGAATAGGAAAATGGGTGGAGGATGGAGGAGATCGGAGGGGGGGGGGGGGGGAAATTATGTTCAAAAAACGAGAGAGAGGATGGGATGAACGAGCAGGCGAGCGAGAGGAGGAAGAAGCTCGGGCGGCCGGCCTTATCCAGGGGCCTGTCGGCCTACTGGAGGCCGACGGGTGCCTTTCGGCCAGCCCCGGGCCGACAGCCGGCTCTTCGGCCTGCCCCAGGCCGACAGGCCCCCTTCGGCCTGCCCCAGGCCGACAGGCCCCCCTTCGGCCCACCAGAGGCCGACGGGGTGCTATTTTTGGTTTTTTTCAATTACGACAAACGCTTTTCGAATTTGTTCAAAAATAGGTAACGCTTTTGAAAAAAAATCCCGCTCCGGTGTGTGAGGTCCCCCAGCACGTGGTGCATTGTCTTCGTTGAGAGGAACCGGCTCCTCTACCGTGGTGAAGGCACGGCAGGGTGCTAGAGTATCCTACCTTTGAAACACCTATCAGACTTCATATTTAGTATGAATGCCTCAGATTTCTTGCTACAGATAATAAAAGGTATACATGCAACAGTGCGGAAACAGTACATCTTGTTACTGGGCTCAAACAGTAAATTCTGCTACAGTGTACCATGCTGTGCCTATGTGTTTCCCTTACACGGGGGTACTGTAGCACCCTATAGTGCCTTCACCACGGCAGAGGAGCCGGTTCCTCGTTGAGAGGGGGTTTAGTTCGTGAAGGAAGAGAGAGGGAGTTGTAATTAGAGAAAGGTGCATGCATGTGTTACGTAGATGTATGTGGTGGGTGCGTGCGCTCGATGACGTCATGCATGGGGTGGGGGGGGGGCCTTCAGCGCCAGCTAATCCTGTATGGTTTAACCTGCCATGCATGCAGTGCTAGTCCTAACAGTGTGATTGCTAGTAGTATAATTTAGAATTAAGCTGATGCCAGAGCGTCTCCAATAAATGACGATGAAAAATTTGCGGTCGTGCCAAAAAGATTGTCGTTTAGAACATTTTGACAAAAAGAACTGCTCTAGCAGATTTTTAGCTCCAAGTGCTGCATATTTGCAGCACCACTAGCATCCGCCCAAACCCAAAAAGAGTGTGAACTTTCACTGCCACTGCACCGCCTCACCCCGTCTCCGTGTTGGCCGATTTCGGCCATTAGCCGGCGGCGGCACCACTCCGTCGGTCACCGTGAACCACACCACCACCCCGCCCCTTAGTGACCTCGGCATCGGCCGTCCCGACCACGTTGAGCTTGCAAAGTAGACGCCCTATCTCCCGGATATCCTTGAGCTCCCATTGTCGTCCCCCGAGCTCCTGCCACCATTTCCACACTTCCCCGCCGTTGGATTCCACCATCCCCACGGAGCTTCTCCCTGCCATCGGATCCTCCTCTTGATGTCAAGAAAGAAGAAGAGTAAAGTTACATGATAATTGTATAGATTGAAGAAAGAAATAAAGGCGAGGACACAATTAGATGGGTCAATGGTCTCTCCGGCCTCAGCCTATGCCATGCATTTTGATGGAACAATACGTCATGTGATAACTCGTTGATCCGTAGCTCCAAATCCTTCTCAGATCCCATCATTTACATCGCTTGCCATTAGATGTTGCTAATGTGTTGTCCATGTGGGTTTTTTCTTGCAAACCCCCTTTTTACCTCTGCTTGTAGGATCCTAAGATTGCCCAACACATCATTCTGGACTGCCCTTTTGTATGCCAAAGTTGTGTGGTCAAAGGGCTACTTGAAAGCTTGGACAACCTTTCAATGTCATACCTCTAAAATATTATCTATTGTTGGGGAACTATTAGCATATGCGACTAAGGGCCTAAACAAGCACTAGTAGAAAACGGGGCTTTGGTCCAGCCCTGAAAAGCCCATTAATCCCGGTTCACTCACGAACCGGGACCCATGGGGGCATCGGTCCCGGTTCGTGAGGCCAGGGCGCCGGCCG
Organism: Elymus sibiricus; assembly: GCA_039707655.1. Taxonomy (NCBI): domain Eukaryota; kingdom Viridiplantae; phylum Streptophyta; class Magnoliopsida; order Poales; family Poaceae; genus Elymus; species Elymus sibiricus. The sequence continues at coordinate 63,527,518 of CM077665.1, forward strand.
GGCCTCGTGGGCCATTGGTCCCGGTTCGTCTGACCCCTTTGGTCCCGGTTCCAGACACGAACCGGGACCAATGGGCCTCGCTCCTGGCCCACAACCATTGGTCCCGGTTTGTGGCTGGAACCGGGACCGAATGTCGGTCCCGGTTCCAGCCACAAACCGGGACCAATGGTTGGCCTATATATACCCCCCTGACCGCGAGGAGAGCAGTGCACTGCTCTGTTTTTTTGGCCGGCCGTGGGAGAGCTTTGTGGTGCTCTAGCTCACCTCGTATGCACATGAGGTGTTCGATGAAATGCCCGAGCCACACTTAAGCTTTCTCCTCTGGAAGCTCCTTGTCCAAGATCCATTTTCCTCAAGATTTGTCTAGGTTTGGCAGTCCGTCCTATCCCGTCCCCGTCCTCACCGCCGTCGATCGCCCGCGCCCATCTCGACGCCGGCACCACCGTGGTTAGCCTCTTCTTCTTATCTTCTTTCTAAAAGAAAAAAGTTCTTACTTGTATGATTTAGATAGATACTTGTGTAACTTTCTTACTTTTATTATTGTTTGTTATTATATAGTGCGATGGTTTTGGTATCTGCCTCCGTCGGCCCTCGTCCTGTCTATGATTCGGATGTGGTATATATTATCTTTGATAACTATTTGTTTTATTTAGTGTTTATGACAATTATGCCGACCAACGTGACATAGATTTTTTAATCTAGGAGGTATGTGAACCGGAAATTCCAACCGACATAGAAATTCTTGCCGAGAAGTTAAATTTGGTTGAAAAAGAAAACAATTACTTGAAAGAAAAATTACAAAGAGTTGAAGAGGAGAAGATGAAGTTGGAGTTGCATGTTGCCGATGTCATCGACGATCACAAGATCAAGATGGATGCAATGCGCTTGAAGATTAGAAAGATTAGAAAATATGCCATTCATACTGAGGCTTGGTATCATTATGCCGTTGGATCAATTGGTACCTTAGTTGCGGTTATGATCGCATTTGTTGTTGCATATAATTTTTTTACATAGTTTCAATGTATGTTTTAATTAGATGCTCTAGAGAGTTAGATGTTGTTCAATAATGAGAACTATATAACGCATGCAGATGAACCGGCAATGGATGTACGGTGACCGACGCACCTCCGAGTATATTAAGGGCCTGCATAATTTTCATGAAGCGGATGAGGCAAACAAGCAGAATGGTTTTATGCATTGTCCATGTACTGTCTGTGAGAATACGAAGGCTTTCTCCAACTCTAAAACCCTTCACTTCCACCTGCTTGAGAAGGGTTTTATGCCACACTATAATGTTTGGACCAAGCACGGAGAAAGAGGGGTTATGATGGAAGACAACGAAGAAGAAGAGGATGATGACAACTACCCCCCCCCCTGAATATGGTGATGCTGCAATGGGGGAAGCTGAAGATCAAGAGGAACCAGACGATGTGCCCGATGATGATCTTCGCCGGGTCATTGTTGATGCACAGAGAGAATGCGAAAGTGAAAGGGAGAAGTTGAAGTTCGATCGCATGTTAGAGGATCACAAAAAAGGGTTGTACCCAAATTGCGAAGATGACAACACAAAGCTCGGTAGCACACTGGAATTGCTGCAATGGAAGGCAGAGAATGGTGTATCTGACAAGGGATTTAGTTCGCTACTGAAAATAATAAAGAAGAAGCTTCCAAAGGATAACGAATTGCCCGGCAGTACGTACGAAGCAAAGAAGGTTCTATGCCCTCTAGGATTGGAGGTGCAGAAGATACATGCATGCCCTAATGACTGCATCCTCTACCGCGGTGCGTACGAGGATTTGAACGCATGCCCGGTATGCGGTGCATTGCAGTATAAGATCAGAAAAGATGACCCTGGTGATGTTGAGGGCCAGCGCACCGGGAAGAGGGTTCCTGCCAAGGTGATGTGGTATGCTCCTATAATACCACGGTTGAAACGTCTGTTCAGAAACAAAAAGCATGCCGAGTTGATGCAATGGCACAAAAAAGACCATAAGAAAGACGGGAAGTTGAGAGCACCCGCTGACGGGTCGCAGTGGAGAAAGATCGAGAGAAAGTGGAGCGACTTTACAGGTGACCCGAGGAACGTATGGTTTGGTTTAAGTGCAGATGGCGTTAATCCTTTTGGGGAGCAGAACAGCAAGCATAGCACATGGCCTGTGACTCTATGTATGTATAACCTTCCTCCTTGGTTGTGCATGAAGCGAAAGTTCATTATGATGCCAGTGCTCATCCAAGGCCCTAAGCAACCCGGCAATGACATTGATTTGTACCTAAGGCCATTAGTTGATGAACTTTTACAGCTATGGAGTGGAAGAGGTGTACGTGTGTGGGATGAGAACGAACAGGAGGAATTCGACCTACATGCGTTGCTGTTTGTAACCATCAATGATTGGCCTGCTCTCAGTAACCTTTCAGGACAGACAAACAAGGGATACCACACATGCACACATTGTTTAGATGACACCGACAGTATATATTTGGACAAATGCAGGAAGAATGTGTACCTGGGGCATCGTCGATTTCTTCCGACTAACCATCAATGTCGAAAGAAAGGAAAGCATTTCAAAGGTGAGGCGGGTCACCGGAAGAAGCCCGCCCTCCGTACTGGTGATCACATACTTGATATGGTCAATGATTTACAAGTAATATTTGGAAAGGGTCCTGGCGGACTATCTGTTTCGACTGACGATGCGGGACGCGCACCCATGTGGAAGAAGAAATCTATATTTTGGGACCTACCCTATTGGAAAGACCTAGAGGTCCGCTCTGCAATCGACGTGATGCACGTGACGAAGAATCTTTGCGTGAACCTGCTAGGCTTCTTGGGAGTGTATGGGAAGACAAAAGATACACCAGAGGCACGGGAGGAACAGCAACGTGTGCATGAAAAAGACGGCATGCATCCAAACCAGTATGAAGGTCCTGCTAGCTACGCTCTTACCAAAGAAGAGAAGGAAATCTTCTTTGAATGCCTGCTCAGTATGAAGGTCCCGTCCGGCTTCTCGTCGAATATAAAGGGAATAATAAATATGGCAGAGAAAAAGTTCCAGAACCTAAAGTCTCATGACTGCCACGTGATTATGACGCAACTGCTTCCGGTTGCATTGAGGGGCTTCTACCGGAAAACGTTTGATTAGCCATTGTGAAGCTATGTGCATTCCTCAATGCAATCTCTCAGAAGGTGATCGATCCAGAAATCCTGCCAAGGTTAAGGAGGGATTTGGTGCAATGTCTTGTTAGTTTCGAGCTGGTGTTCCCACCATCCTTTTTCAATATCATGACGCATGTCCTAGTTCATCGAGTCGACGAGATTGTCGTTCTGGGCCCTGTATTTCTACACAATATGTTCCCCTTTGAGAGGTTCATGGGAGTCTTAAAGAAATATGTTCGTAACCGCGCTAGGCCAGAAGCAAGCATCCCCATGGGCCATCAAACAGAGGATGTCATTGGGTTTTGTGTTGACTTCATTCCTGACCTTAAGAAGATTGGTCTCCCTCAATCGCGGTATGAGGGGAGACTGACTGGAAAAGGCACGCTAGGAGCGGACTCAATAATATGTAGGGACGGGCATTCTTGGTCTCAAGCACACTACACAGTTCTACAGAATTCCACCTTGGTGACCCCGGCCGTATGTCGATGAACACAAGAATATTCTGCGCTCCATACACCCGGAGTAGTGTGACGACTGGATTACATATGAACACATCAGAACTTTCGGCAGTTGGTTGCAAACACGTCTCATGGGTGACAACGCTGTTTCTGATGAGTTGTACTCGTTGGCCAGGGGACCATCTTCGACTGTATTGACTTACAAAGGGTACGAGATAAATGGGAATACATTTTACACGATCGCCGAAGATCAAAAGAGCACCAACCAAAACAGCGGTGTCCGCTTTGATGCAGCAACCAATAGGGGAAAGGACACATATTATGGTTACATAGTGGACATATGGGAACTTGACTATGGACATGATTTCAAAGTCCCTTTGTTGAAGTGCAAATGGGTCAATCTGTCAGGAGGCGGGGTACAGGAAGATCCACAGTACGGAATGACAACAGTGGATCTGAACAATCTTGGGTACACAGACGAACCATTGGTCCTAGCCAATGATGTGGCGCAGGTTTTCTATGTGAAGGACATGTCTACCAAACCGAGAAAAAGAAAAGATAAGGAAGCGAATACATCATACGATGAGCCAAAGCACCACATAGTTCTTTCAGGAAAAAGAGACATCGTGGGATTGGAGGGCAAGACAGACATGTCTGAAGATTATGAAAAGTTTCATGAAATTCCTCCCTTCAAAGTCAAGGCTGACCCAAGCACCCTGTTAAACGATGAAGATTATCCATGGTTACGACGCAATAAGCAAAGGACACAAGAGATGAAAAAGTGAAGACTTTCTCTCCACAACTATATCATTGCAGTTACATGTGAAGAAATGAAATGCCTTTTGTAACAGATGAGTTTTCGTATGAAACCCTAATACTTCGAAAGAGATTGTCCGTTTTGTACACGAAGTGCATCCAGTTTTTGCTGTAACCCTCTCAACTTTTTATAACATGCTATGTGGGTGAAATGATGATACCATGCCAACTTTCAACCTTTTCAGAGTTCATTTGTAGTGCTTTTCAATTTCAGGGTCATTTAGCTTAAAAAAATCAGTAAATGCATGAAAAATACCAGATGAAGTCACAAAGGGTTGAAAATTGATGATGTGGCTTTGAATGGTTCATTTTTAACACACAAAAAGTCTGGAGTTCAAATAAGTTCAAAAAAATGAAATCCCTTTGTAACAGACGAGTTTTCGTCCGAAACCCTGTTACTTCGAAAGAGATTGTCCGTTTTGTACACGAAGTGCATCCAGTTTTCGCCGTAACCCTCTCAACTTTTTAGCACATGCTATGTGGGTGAAATGATGATACCATGCCAACTTTCAACCTTTTAAGAGTTCATTTGTAGTGCTTTTCAATTTCAGGGTCATTTAGCTCAAAGAATGAACTAATAGCAAAAAGAATGAACTAGAAAACTTTTATGAAACACTAATATAAAAAAGAATGAACTAAAAATAATCAATTAAAATATTTTGTTATGATCAACTAAAACAAAACTATAATATTCTTCAATAGCAAAAAGAATCAACTAAAAAGCTTTTATAAAACTCTAATAGCAAAAGGAATCAACTAAAAAGCTTTCATAAAACTCTAATATCAAAAAGAATGAACTAACAAGAATCAATTAAATATAATATTTTTCAATAGCAAAAAGAATCAACTAAAAAGAATCAAAATAATATTAACTAAAATTATCAAAGTATTTATTTGTTAAAAACTTTAATAGTAAAAAGAATGAACTAAAAAGAATCAATTAAATATAATATTTTTCAATAGCAAAAAGAATCAAATAAAAAGAATCAAAATAATATTAACTAAAATTATCAAAGTATTTATTTGATAAAAACTTTAATAGTAAAAAGAATGAACTAAAAAGAATCAATTAAATATAATATTTTTCAATAGCAAAAAGAATCAACTAAAAAGAATCAAAATAATATTAACTAAAATTATCAAAGTATTTATTTGTTAAAAACTTTAATAGTAAAAAGAATAAACTAAAAAGAAAATAAATAAAGCAAAAAACAAAACAAAAATACTGGAATTTTTTTAAAAAAAATTCCGCCTACTGGGCCAACACGACCTGCATACGACTAGAAACCCATCACGCTAGTTGGGCCAGGATGCAGGCCCGCTTAAGCCTCAGTAGGCCCACAGGCAGAGAGTGCGTTTAGGCCCGTAGGCCTGCTAAAGAGAGGAGCTCGAGAGGGTTGGCGCAGCAGCGCTTATAAACCACTCTCGGCGCCTCTCAGCTAGCGAGGTGGGACTAAACTTCCACCACACCGCTGTGCCAGGCTATTGGTCCCGGTTGGTGCCACCAACCGGGACCAATGCCGCCCTTTAGTCCCGGTTGGTGCCACCAACCGGGACCAAAGGCCTCTGCTTCGCGCCCTTTGGGCTGCTGAAAAGAGACATTTGGTCCCGGTTGGTGGCACGAACCGGGACCAAAGGGGGGCATTGGTCCCGGTTGGTGCCACCAACCGGGACTCAAGGCTTTGCTATATAAGCCAACACTTAGGAATTTTTCCCCAAATTCTCACATCTCCCCTGACGCCGCCCAGCTGCTCCTCGTCGCTGTCGCCGTCGCCGTCGCCGCCCGCTCCTCGTCGCCGTGCCTCCTCGTCGCCGTCGCCCTCTCCCATCGTCGCGCCTCCTCGTCGCCGTCCCCTCTCCCATCGCCGCGCCTCCTCGTCACCGTCGCCGTGCCCCCTGCCTCCCCAGCCCCGTCGCCGCCCGCTCCTCGTCGCCGTCGCCCTCTCCCATCGTCGCGCCTCCTCGTCGCCGTCCCCCTCTCCCATCGCCGCGCCTCATCGTCACCGTCGCCGTGCCCCCTGCCTCCCCAGCCCCGTCGCCGCCCGCTCCTCGTCGCCGCGCCTCCTCATCGCAGTCGCCCTCTCCCATCGTCGCGCCTCCTCGTCGCCGTCCCCCTCTCCCATCGCCGCGCCTCCTCGTCGCCGTCGCCCTGCCCCCTGCGTCCCCAGCCCCGTCGCCGCCCGCTCCTCGTCGCCGCGCCTCCTCGTCGCCGTCGCCCTCTCCCATCGCCGCCCCCAGTGAGCACCCCGCCTTCCCCCGCGCCCCTGCTCTTCCCCGCCGCCGCCGCCGTCGCCGACGCCCTCTGCATTTTTTTCATACAATTTTTTTTGTTCATCTAAATTTTTAGTAAATGGATATGTATGCATATTGTTTTTTTAAATATATGAATGTATGTTGATGTATGGATGATCCATTGATGTATGCTTTTTTTGTCCATTGATGTATTTTTTTTGTTCATATATATGATGATTTTTTTGTTCATAGATGATCATATGATGTTCTTTTTGTTCATAGATGATCATATGATGTTTTTTTGTTCATATGTATGCATGGATGTGGATGGATGTATATATATAGAAAATGATCATATGATGTTTTTTTTATTCATAGAATATTTTTTGTTCTTAGAAATTAGTTAAAATTTACCAAGCGACGTCGTTGTCGATCTACCCCCTCCCCGATAACTTCGACATGAGGGGGGACGTCGGACATGACATGAGGGGTGAGCGTCGTTGTCGTCTACCCCCTCCCCGATAACTTCGACATGAGGGGGACGTCGGACATGACATGAGGGGTGAGCGTCGTTGTCATCTACCCCCTCCCCGATAACTTCGACATGAGGGGGGACGTCGGACATGTCATGTGAAATTTTTTTTTGTTCATATAGAAAACTCCGGTAACATAGATTTATCAAGAATGCCCCCATTATGGATTTGCACAAGTTGATCCAATTTTTTTCCGATCTCATCCATATATATATTCTTCTATATGTCACGTTGTCTGTCAAAGTATTCAAGAAATCCTTGGCTTCATCATTAGCCGGAAGTAACAGGCGTATGATGCTACGAAGCTCTTCAAAGTTGTTTTGGAACGGAGTTCCGGATAGAATAATTCGCTTTTTGGTACGAATTTCAGCAAAGGCCTTCCAAATAGCGATATTCGGAAGGCTCTTGCTGCACTTCGTACCAAAAAGCTAATTAATTATCCTATCCGGGACTCCTCCAAAACAATTTTGGAGAGCTTCGTACCATTATGCGCCTGTTACTTCCGGCTAATGATGAAGCCATGGTTTTCTTGAATCCTTTGACACTAGACAACGTGACATATAGAAGGGTAGATGAGATCAGGAAAAATATGGACTATTTTCTGCACATCCAGAATGGTGCCATTTTGTTAATTAAATCCCTTAAATGTTAAGAGAATCCCTTGTTTGACATTCAAGAGAGAGGCGGTCCGGACGTCGGACATTCATGTTTGTATATTAATTGCCATGTTGTAATATTTGCAGAAACTATGGCTCAAAGAGACTTGGAACAAGAACAGTTGTTGGGGGACATAATCCTCGGCGGACGTGATGTCTTGTCGTTTCTCAACGACACCGATGGTGTGGAAGGAGAGGATGACGGCTCCGGTGATCGAACAATGGAGGAGGAAGGACATGGCCATGATGGCTCCGGTGACCGAATGCCGGAGGAAGAAGGAGACCATGATGACGGCTCCGGTGACCAAACGGAGGAGGGAGCTGTTGCAAAGTCCGGCGAGGTATATATATTAATTAAGCCTGTGCTAACTAGCTAATTGATGCATTAATTGTTTTGGTATATACATATATTAACTCTTCTTTCTTCTTTTATAGCCCTCCGGATCGAGCCAAACTTCGGTAACGAGACGAGGCCCGAAGAAGAGGCTGCGCAAGGATGAAAGGTTCACGATCACAGCACTCGCGGACGATGGTCATCCGATTGAACCCAAGCGGACTAAGGACGCATTTTCTGCTCAGTGCGGAGTTATTGTTAGGGACAACATCCCGATCAGCATCAAGCAATGGAATAAGCCTAAGGACGACGCCCCTGAAGGTGATTATGTCACCGATAGACAGAAAGATGATCTTTGGACCGCGCTGAAGGCAAATTTCACCCTACCGCCAGAGGAGGATCCGAATAAGCCAGTTATAGAGCCACTGGTCAAGGCGTGTGCTCTTAAGAAGATGGCAGATCTATTCAGGAGGTGGAAGAATGAGTTGAAATCAAAGTTTGTCGACAAAGGGAAGACTCCAGAATTCACCGGCCGATTTGAGAAGATAAGAGATCACTGGCCCGCATTTGTGGCCTACAAGACATCGAACAAGAGTAAGAAAATGTCAGAGACAAACAAGAACAACGCTGCAAAGAAGCAGTATCACCATCACACGGGGTCAGGTGGCTACCTCGAAGCCCGGCCGTTGTGGGACAAAGCTGAGAATGACCTGATTGCTAAAGGGGTCGTACCACAGACATTGAACTGGCCAGACCGTTCAAGGACTTGGTTCTTCAGGGTTGGGGGAACTTTGGACCCTGAAACAGGGAAGTGCCGTTGGACGGACGAGCAACTTGCAATACCCGTCATGAAGCTTCAGAAGTATATCACCGCAGCGCAGGAAGGGGCGTTCATTCCCAACAGAGAGAAGGATGAGCTGACTGAGGCCCTAGGGAATGCTGAGCACCCTGGACGAACACGAGGCACACCAGGCTCTGATCCGTGGAAGGTTGGGTTTCCCGACGCAGGCGGTTACAGAAGCTAGGAGAGAAAGAGGAAAGCGGAGCTGAGCGACATGCAGAAGCTCAATGCACGACTACAAAAGCTAGAGGAAGCTGAGAGCCAACGAGCTGCCGGCCAACCATCTCAGTGGCACGAAGCGACCCCAGAAGCTACCCCGCCATCTCAGCGGAGAAGCAGCGTCGCTTCCACGGAGCCCGTTCAGCCTGACTTCACGTCTCCTAGCTACCCCGTGGATACTATCACAGAGGCTCAACATTGCGAGCTTATCACGAAATGCCGGAACCTCACTTTCAAGGCGGCTGTCGGCTCTGTTGCACCTCCTCAACCCAACGGAACTTTTCACTGCCGTCTGATTCCACATGGCTATGCTGTTGTGATGGTGGATGAAGTAATGGAGGGATTTGAGGAGCCCGAGCTTGACCACTCGACAGGTGAAGTGGAGAATCGGCTAGTTCGTGCTATGAGGAGTACATGTCTATGGCAGAAGGAGTACATCAAGTTTCCAAACTGGACGCCTCCGCCTCCTCCTCCTCCTCCGGCGAGTCAGGGCACTCCGCCTCCTCCTCCTCCTCCTCCGGTGAGTGATCAGGGCACTCCTCCTCCTTCTCCGGCTCCTCCGACACGTGAGGGCACTCCGCCTCCTCCTTCGCCAACTCCGGCGCGTTGGAGCAGTCCGCCTCCTCCTCAGCCTCGTCGGCAACGGCGGAAGACAGACGCCGCCGCTCCGGTCCTCCAGCGCGTCGGATTTCTCCGCCTCGTCAGCAACGACGGAAGAGAGACGCCGTCGCTCCGGCGGCTAGCAGTACAAGCAGAGGCGGGAGCCAATTCAGATACGGTCCATCTCTCAAGCCTCTAGAAAAGTTACCATATGAGAGGACCGAGCAGGAAAACGAGGACATATGTCGTGCCCAACTTAGGGACCATTTTGCAAAGAAAACTCCACCTCCGAAGGAGAAGGTAGATCCGATGAAAGTGAAGCGCACTATCAATGCCCTGAAGCGACCACCACCGCCTCCGCCGGATTCCAACTATGACCGCATAATTACTAAGACACACTAGGAGAGTGCCCGTGCGTTGCCACGGGCCATGAATTTTTTTTTGTCAGTTGCATATATAGACATAATGCATGTCAAATTTTGCATATGTAGAAATGATAGCCCATAACAATCGAAAAGTAATTGAAATCCACTCCACTTTTGATGTTGTAAGATGATAAAAGACATAATAGAAAGTTGTGTACATAGAGAGCAATGATCTAACTAATTATTTGTTGCAAACTTAGATCTATTTGATGGATTTAAAATATTTCAATAGAATGTGAGAAATGTTGTCTTTAGCTTCATTTGTATGTACAATGTGAGTCGCATCCCGATTTTAACGAGTTAGAAATAATAGCCCATAACTATAGATCACTTGGATGGTATTTTTTTCTAAAGAAGACTTGCTATGCTATGTGACATTTATGTCACCGCGTAGCAGCTGCTCATTTCTCCTTTTCTTGAAGGAAAAAACAGTCATTCCTCTCATTCACTCACTGCACAGGCGCCTCCCGCTCTCCCCGCCAGCCAACGGGTGTCGACAGATCTCATCTCCCGCCACGTATCATTGCCACCATCTTTACCAGGCACCCTCCCTCCACGCCATGGCTAAGCACAAGGCTCCCTCTCCCCACCGGCTCTCTTTCCCTCCACGTCGTTGACCGCCCCTCGTATCCTCACCACGACATAGCCCTCCTCCTTCTCTACCCAACAACCTCTTCCGTCGCGCCTTGACACTAAGCCAGCACGCCCGCTGCCGGTCTGGCATCCTGGGCAGTTGGATCTGGACGGGAGGTGCAGATAGGCTCACAACTCTTGATTAGTTTGAGGCACATAGCTGACATGTTTGTATGTGTGGCGTGGAGAGGAAGTTGGATGACGCCCTTGTTGTCGGGCATGATCTTCTACCCAGCCGAGTCGTGCCAAGCACAGTCGTGTTGTGTCGCCATACAATCTGTCACACCTCTAGTAGAACGTCCGTGCGTTGCCACGGGTTGTTTAATTTTCTTTTGCCCCAACTGCACCCACATGATACAATGCATATCAAAATTCATAGGTCTAATTTTTTTCTGATTGCCCGTGTGTTGCCATGGGTCTTTTAATTTGTTTTTCTGATTGCACGTATGAATATAATACATAACTGTTTCGTGCTCCCCTCACTCTGTCTAACACCCTCCATCTCTCTACATACCCTTCTCTCTCCCACACCCTCTCTCTCACACACAAAGATGCTTCAATGCCTCTTATGCGCAATTATAAGCAGAATACTAATTACAAATAACAATAAAATGAAGTTCATTAAAGTATGATACCCAAATCATGAGGCACAAAGGCTTGTTCTCCTTAAACTTTTAGATATAAACAAAGTTTATGTTGGAACAACATTATGTGAAATTTAGGAGACATTCCACATTTTTGTGAACAAGAAAAAAGGGGAAGGAATAGACTTATTTGGCTCCTATACATGTCTCATTGACATGAAATGATAAATAATAAAGTAAGAATATGCTATCATTTCAAATGGTACAATGCAGTGACATTAAATCATAATAAAGATAAGCAAATAGAACGGGCATCACGACATATACATGCCTTTCTCATGGCTTTATCTTGCAAGATGGCAGTTTTCTAATGGCTTTGGCTTAATAAAGTAAGTAATATGTTGTCATTTATCATGGCTTTCACTTATAATAAAGGGCATCACAACATATACATGCCTCTAGAACTTGGTACGACTTTGGCTTATAAGATGACAGCTTTAACTTCACTTGTTGTCTTCAAGTGTTGAAAAACACCCAATAGTTGCTACATTTTTCTCTATTTCCTCATGGACTTGTTGCAAAATTGCCAAAAAATTACAAAACAAAGGTAACATTAGAGCATGCTTTTAAACACAGTGGTCTTACCAGAAAATAATCTAGATAACAACAAGAGCACTCTAACTAATATAGATAACCAAATAGAAAGGGCATGACAGCATATACATGCCTCTGAAACTTAGTACATGCCTTTCTCATGGCTTTGGCTTGTAAGATGGCAGATTTAACTTCACTTGATGTCTTCAAGTGTTGGGAAACATTCAATAGTTCAGAGCTTGCCGTGCAAAATGAGCATGTGACAGAGTTGAAGCAACACAAAATTCAGATTTACACCCCTTCACTTTTTAAATTTTCTTATTCATGCATACCATCGAGACTTCTATGTAAAAACACAACAAAATAAGACTTAGCAATCAAATCCCCGAGTAATAACATGAACGTAAAAAAAGGAAGTTACAAGAAAGAGAAATAAACTGACAAGTTGACATATATAATAGATTTATAAAGCATTGGATCAAGCATATTGCTATTGGTGTCAAGAAAGAACAGTAATTTCTAAGCAAGTCATGATGGCTATACATATTGATCCTTCATTTTTCTCGGTTTGCTGCAATTTGCAAAATAGAAATATGCAACCTAAGAGCCCGCCGAATGAAAGTATTTATGGCACATATATCCCAAAGACGATCCACATCCCAGCTTGAGTGGCACTGGTCAAATAAATGATCTTCTTGAAAATGTCAAGACAAGAGATTATATGTCAAATATTACTCTTGGTTCATGTTGCTCGACAAAAACAGGGGACATCATAATTACTTTCCTCATCTAGAAGGAAGCTCACTTCATGACAATTTGTGCCATAAATCATGTTTACTACCCAAGAAACTTTATACAGTTTTAAGAATATGTCGCCTAGAAAAATGGCATATATTCAGAAAAGGGTAAGTAATGTAGATAGAACAGTACATTATTCAGAAAAGGGACTGGGGGTCCGGGTGTGGTTGGTGGCCCCGAGGGCCTAGTCGGTGCAGAGCATGGTGGCCGATACGGCCAACACGAGATAAAAATATGATCTAAGAAACATGTACATGGACCACCACAATAAGATAATTGATGGTTATATGAAACATCTGCAATTTTAAGAAAATCCATAGGAAAGATAACCTTTGTTGACTAGAATATTGCCAATTTCACTCCTTTGTTTCAACACCAACCAACACTCAGTCCAGCACATCTCCTTTGTCACAGATCAATAGAAGGCAAAAATGGAGCCACATTTATGTGGGCTTACTCCTATCATAGTTTGCATAGTAAAAACTGAGACTACATATGGCTAGATAAAGAGATTCCTTTTGCACCATCGCATTCTTACCTGAAATATGGTAGGAACAATTATAAATATACCAATACGTTAGTTTTAGTGTAGCTAAAATTTGAGTATCGATCAAGAAGCACAAGTTGAGAAAAACCAACAAATTTTGGTCCTTATTTGTTGGATATCTTTTAGCAATAACAGTAAGGAAAGCATCTAAAAAAAATTAAGCATTTCTAACTTAAAATTAATAGATGTACAACATGCCTGCTTGTATATAACCAACCTGCAAACATTTTTGGAATCATCTCTGCCAGAAATGTATCCATGCGCACAGTTAGCAAGATTTAAGCTGTGGAAGTGTAGGCAACACAAAGGAATCCACATTTAGTCCGTGTCTTCCCTGAACTTTTTAGTTTGACCACCCCGAGGCATATAATTGCAGCCTGACGAAGATGACATTGCTCCATGGGACTCTTCATAGATTCAACTCGAATAAAGAAGAAGATTTATTAATGGATTCAAATGATGAAGACGAAGCTATTGTCCTATGGCCCAAGTGAAAGGATAAGTTTGGTAATTGGAAAGGTGGGTAGATACCTCGATGGAGTGGTCATGTTTGAAAGTCTAGGGAGGCCTTGGAGAAGACGATCTTCTGGGTGAGCAGCTTTTGCAGGGACTCCACATTGGTGCCCAACTCCCTGAGCTTGCCAATGCTCCTTTGGGTTTGGAAACCATCAATTAGCACAACGGTAAATCAATTTGTGAAATCCGTAGGACTGAACAAAAGGCATACTTCATCTGAAAAAATGAAATAACTGTAATGAACTGAGAAAGTTCATAGCATATGCACATCACCCAAAGGTATAGTATTCACTCTTTCTATACAGTGAAAAGTTCAAGAAGATTGTAGGTGCATCCTTTTGTCAAATAGCTTGCATACGTAACACGATGGAAGGCTTTGATGCCTAGTGCATCTGATGGCACTCATGCATGTATTTCCAATTTTCCATCCTAGCAATGGTCAGAGAGTGGAGGGAGTCACGGAGGGGAGGGAGCCACGGGGTGGCTTCTCACGGAATTAGATAGCTGCTATCATCGGCGTATGTGCGACCTGCTGATGCCGCCACCTTGAGCACGCAAGATTCACGTGTGTGGAATGACGGAGGGAGGGGTATCACTTACATTGGGCTCGCCATCGATGGTGATCCGAAACTGCTCGTCCGGCTCGCATGTGATCTTGAATTGCCCATCATCGTCCCGGCTTCCACATCGGGGCCCTGCGATGCTACCGCCGCTCGGCCGCTGCCCTTGCGCCCAAGTGCTTCCTGAGCTGCTCCTTGTCGTGGTCGAGTGTGTCAGTCATGGTGCAATGCAGTATGAAAATGTGCAATTAACTTCAAGCTGTTAAAAGTTCAATGTCTTTCTTGTCAACAAAAACCCTGAAGGTTACTTGATTTTAGCTCTAGGTGTGGTGCTATGCAGATGATGGCCACAATAAGCCCTCACTCTTTTTCTCCAAAAAAATCGATAATATGCACATTTCAGGTGCACGCATGATACCACAACGGCCAGCGACATAAATACCTCTTTGTAAAAGAAAATATAATTAACTAATTATATTCATTTTGCATGTAACAAAAACTGAACGACAACGCTGAACTCTTACTTTCTAACACAAATTGCTTCTAATAACGATATAACATGTGCCGTACTTTTTCTAAGAACAAGCAACCGAGACGTTGCATGTCATTTCCATTAAGAGAGATAATAGACATGTGCCATAACGCAAAGATGTTCCTCACAAAGATACTTGTCCTTCCAAATAAATACATGCTGAAATTTTGGATTGGCTTGCAAATAAATACTGTAGGAGCACATCCGCGGACGTGCAGTGGTGTCCAGGCAATGTGTTGTAAAGGCAGTGCAAGTTGAGGAGTAAGAGTACATACCGGCTTTCTTCTCCATGGAAAACTTGAGATATGTGACAGGTATCATCATGTCTGCACACCCACAACCCCACGCAGCTTCCGGCCAGGATGAGAACAAGAGCAGGAAGCACGAAAGGCCTGGGTCACAAATCCTGTCCTTATCTTGATAGGGTCGATCAGTAGGAAATCCCTGGAAAATTTGATCCTGATTTATCAAACAAGATCCTAATTGAGGAGAAAGTTTCATCCGCCATTGTCTTTCATCGGAGACCTTGATGCGCGATGAGGAGGCGATGTCATGAGAGCCGAGACTCCCGGCGGCGCCCTCCAACACCTGCATCTAACTGGATCCAAAGAAGAGTGCCACCGTCGTCCTACTCGCCTGGAGAGGGCACGACCGGAGCGACACTAATGGAGACCGTGCGGCGGCGATGCGTAGAGGGGAGGATCGAGGACGCCGCGCGGTGGCGCGGGCGAGCGATAGGGGCGCGCGGTGGCGCTAGGAGATAGGGCGGACGAGCCGCGGTGGTGATGGAAACCCCCATGAAGCGACCCGCACGCTCGGAGATAGGGCAAGTGATGACGTACGTGGGTAGCTTTTCATCGACGAGGCTTTTTTTGGTTCTCTTTTTTGTGCATAGGGTGAGCTGAGAAACAAACCGGCAACGGACAGGTTGGATCGCAAAAAAATCGGTGGAAGTGGGGAGGTGGTGCGAGGGGGAGCGAGCGAACAAACGAACACGACTTACGAAATGCTCCATGGCAATCAATTTTAAATCCTAACTTTCCTAACACATTAATTGTCATTTAATAATAGAGATTTAATTGTTAGAAAGGATCCATGTATTAGGAAAGTTAGGATTCAAAATTGATTGTCACATAATTGGATTTCATTATTTGGTAACATATTATTGGTTCCTGCCATTTGTAACATGACTGATTAGGAAAACTTGAAAATATTAGGAAAGTTTTTATTGGGAGGTGAAAAAACCAATGTGAAGGGGTGGTGGTGGGTGGAGGAACAAAAAACCGGACGAAAAAAAACGGACGAAAATAAACCCAGACAAAGGTGGGAGGGGAGACGAAAAACCCCGAGATTGAAGCTACCAACTCCCCCTTTAGGAGTAGAGATGCTGAAGCGCAGCAGTCAGGAAGTACTTCCAGTGCTGCAAGAGCAAAAAAACGAAGAAGTGGGAAAACAATTCCCCAGCTCGGCGAACAGGAGAAGCAATTGTGCCCCCCGCTCAAGGTGTCTAGCGATATCGCTAATCATCCGGTGCTACTGCCCGGTACCACTCTTGATGATTACCTGCCCGATGATGTACAGTTTGAAACGGCTGATGTAGTAGACGTCTTTAGATACGAGCACGGGAAGCCTCTCGTCAAAACCTGCAGGAAGTCTGGGAAAGACAGTTTGTTTCTCGGAATTAAAAAAGAGCATGACTTCCCTGGAATCGACCTGCTGCCTGTTGAATTTGTGGAGTTATTTCAATTATACAATCAAAAGGCCCTCGACAAACAACTCATTACTTGCTACTGTCTGTAAGTATTACTTCTATAATTAAGTCTCTAGCTCAGCTCGTTCATTGCATGTATATATAATTATCCTCACTATATTATGCAGATTGAAGATGGTCGAATGCAAAAAAACAAGAATCTTCGACGTTGGGTTCATTAGCCCAAATACCGTAAATGAATGGTCGGTACGAAAGGAGACTGAAGATACCGAGAACAACTTGCTAGAAACGTTCCTTAGACATCAAAACAAAAGGGAAATACTCTTTCCTTACAACTTACGGTGAGTGTTAGTGTCTTCTGCATATTCGGTTTCGCTTACTCGTGGTTAAGTAATGTAATTGATGAGTTATGCGTGCGCAGCTTCCACTATATTCTGCTATCCATTAACCATGACGGGGCATTAGTAATTGTCTTAGACTCGCTCCGTAAAGATCCCAAGTATTATGTGGACATGACTGCAATGCTCCAGAAGTAAGTTCAATCAATACCGGGACCATATCGGCAACTTTCGTTCATTTCCTGATATCAAGTAATCATTTTCTTTGCCTGCCAGGGTTTGGAAAACGTTCACCGCTATGGTTACGGGTCTGAAGAAGGAGCTGCGATTTACACACCCCAAAGTAAGTAGTACTAGCTAGTTCCACGCATCTCTCATTGATTCTAGTTTCATCAATACCATTATCATGCTTGCTTATCAGTTTGATTGAACTCTATTCTCGTAAAGTGCTTGTTGCAGGCACCCAACACTCATTTATGTGGATACTACGTATGCGAGTTCATTCGCTACTATGCCTCTGAACGGGCCTCCTCTCAGAAACAATATGAAGTACGTAAACAATATTCACAATTTTATTTTATATATTACCATCAATTGTGTTGAGTTTCATTCATATATATGTATTGACCCCCTTCTTTAAATTAGATCTGGCAGATGCGGGATGAACTCCTACCACATGATCGCATACGAGCAATTCAAGAGGAATTGGCGGGATTCTTTCTTGACCACGTCATACCTGAACACGGAGAATACCATGGAAATTGAAATGGTTGTAAGGGATGTTATATATTGCACATATGTAGCAGCATCGGATAGATATACGAAAACTTGTTGTTCGACCAAGCACGAAGAAACAGATGTCACTTCTCTCTATATATGTTCATGACGATCTTGTGTAATTAATGGTTTCCTTTATTTGCTTACTAGCTAGCGTCGAGTTCTCTCTATATGTGTAGTAGCTAGCGTCGACCAAGCACGGAAAAAGAGAGGTCACTTCTCTCTATTAGCTCGCCAACACAATATGAAACCCCTAAATTAAGCCTCCAAAACCCCAAACCCCCCCCCCTTCCAAAAAAAGAAAAAAAAAACTCCAGCGCCTGCGAGCTGCTGACGCGTGGCCGCCTTTTGGTCCCGGTTGGTGTTACCAACCAGGACTAAAGGTCCTCTTGCCTGGGCTCCCGCATCGGCCACGTGGAGCCCCTTTAGTCCCGGTTTGTAAGAGAACAGGGACTAAAGGTTTTGAGCTTTAGTCCCGACCCTTTAGTCCCGGTTCCAGAACCGAGAAAAATGGGCCTCTGGAACCGGGACAAATGGGTCGTTTTCTACTAGTGAAGAAGGAGAAGTACACCTGCAAGGGTGTATGCAACTAGAGGGCCTAAAGAAGAAGGAGAGGTCCAACGGAAGGCTGCATGCATATATGCTCACGGCTTGAACATCATGGATTCAACTGAATAACAAGGCCTTCAATCAAAATTTCTCCTTGCATGACGATGTTATAACTAAATGTTGTCTTGTTGATGATGCAAGGTGCTGAAAGTTGGCTCGATTGACAAAATGCACTTGAAGATCTCTTCAAGCTATCCGATTACCCAGGCTTCCGCTTCTTTAGTGGTTGGATGTGTACCTTCAATTCCTTGTTTTGCTTTGTTCTAAAACATAATTCTTTTTTATTATTACTTTCTTGTCTATAGACAAGCTATATGTTAAAGCTCTTGCTTGGGTGGTGCAACACTTGGTCCTTGAACCTCGCCTCGATGCATTTTCTCCACCCCCTTCTTACCTAAAAAGAGCAGCGTCACCATGTGAGGACTGTTTTCTATATATAAGAAATTGTTGGGTATCTCTTCGCCGTCTTTTCCTGCTAGGATCGGAAATCTTATATTTCCCATATCCATATACCATTAGTTGAGCCCTTGGGGTTCCAAAATAAGCCTTGTTTACTAGTGTCTTCGGAAACGAAAACCTTGAACCAAGAAGAAGTGCACCCATTTTGGCAGCGACATAAAATGAAGGATCATTGTGCACTCATGTTGTCGCGGATTGGGTCACACAGTGTAACACGTCTTCAGAAGATACACAATCCTCCTTGAAATGGATCTAAACTGTGTATGTGCCATATGCGCAAATTAACCCGAAATAATGGCACTACAATTGGTACCACCATTCGGACAAAACTATTGTTTTGAGGTAGGCATAGACGCTTTCTCACCTCACCAAGAAGAGCACCTCAGAGAAAGTAGTGGTGTGGTCAATGGAGCAGATGGTGATATGGAGAAGGTGATAGAGATGAGACTTGCATGCCAGTAGCTATTTTCATTGGTAAGGAAGAGTATAGTTAAATAACAATTTTACAACAAGAATAAAATAAATGAAGGTTAGGTCACAATGAGATAGGCACCGATGGTGTGTACTCCTAGGCCTCGGCCTATGTTATGCAGTTTGATGGATCGGTACATTCTCACGATGACTCGTTGAACTGGAACTCCAAATCCTTCAATAACGCCAATAATTTATGCGTCTTGCCGTTGGATGTTGCCGACGTGTTGTCCAGAAGGGGTTGCCTACTACCCATTTGTCCCCTTTGCTTGTCGGCTTCCCAACACATGCATTGCAGACTTCCCTTCCATGTGGCAAGGTTGTATCTTCAAAGGGTGCTTCAAATATTGGACAACCTTTCAGTGGCATACCTCTAAACGTTAATCTGCCATCGAAGTGCAATTGGTGTATGCAACTAAAGGTCTTAAACGACAAGGAGAAGGCCACCTGAAAGGCCGCATACATTCTCGCGGGTTGGATGTAGTGGAAAGAACAAAATAATAGTCTTGAACCAAAATCGCTCCTCTTATAACCATGTTTTCACATGCATTGTTGATGAAGCAAGTTGCTGGCATCCGGCTACACTAAATACACTTCAAGACCTATTCAAGCCATCTAATCACCTAGGACTCATATTCTTCAATGGCTACATATGTGCCTTCGGTTCTGATACACATTTTAGCATGCACATCAAATGAAGATTATTGTGTACACATCATGTTGCCAATCTAGTCTCGCAGTGTAACCCACCTTTAGAAGATACACAATCTTGCTTGAACTGGATTTAGCTTGTGAATGGACCATCTACACAGTTTAACTCCAAATAGGTACTACAATCTTTCATCTAGCCAGACTACGTGTCCCATTAGACGGGACAAAACTATTGTTTTGAGGTAGGCTTAGCCGCTCTCTGACCTCACCTTTCTCAAGCTAGAGCACCTATAATGGTGCGGGTAGTGGACCGGAGGGAAGGTGATGGAGACAAGATTAGCATGTGATAAAGTGACGTAGTGTAGCTTGGATTGTAGGGTTTAAGGATGCGTTTGCCATTTTCCAATGACCCCGTTCGCTCCTCCTTTCTTGTTCTTTATTTTAGTGTTTTTTTTCTTCTAATTTGTCTATGCCTATAATTGTGTAGACAACCGACTAAAAAATATGCAAAACATATCATGGTTCATCAACTGCAAATTAAGTCTAAGTGGGCATCATGCGACCATTCCTATTTTTTGTGGGATTTTTTTTGATCTATTTGTCAAACATCATGCCAGTATAAAGAACACGAGAAGTAACAAAATTTGCATCCATGTCTGTAGACCATCTAGCGACGATTACAAGTACTAGAGCGAGGCGAAGGCATGCCACCATCATTGCCCATCCCTCACCGGAGCGGGGCAAACCTCGTCGTAGTTGATGGGTCGAAAAGTCGTCGTGATAAGGCCCCAGAGGACAAGCGCACCAGAACAACAACAATCATCGATCACATAGGGGGATCGATCATGGAGGGCTTCTACATCAACCTTGCTGCTTCCATAATGATGTGTGAGTACGTAGTTCACTAAAGACCTACAGGTCCCTAGCTAGTACCTAGATGACTTTCTCTCTCTCTTGGATCTTCAGTACAAAGATCACCATAATTCCCGTGGTGATCTATTCGATGTAATGTTCTTTGCGGTGTGTTTGTTGGCATCCGATGAATTGTGGGTTTATGATAAGATTATTCATGAATATTAATTGAGTCATCTCTGACTTCTTTTATGCATGATTGTTATAGCGTTGTATTTCTCTCCGATCTATCGATTTGGTTTTGCCAACTAGATTGATTTATTTTCAGTGGGAGTGGTGCGTTGTGATGGGTTTAATCTTGCGGTGCTCAATCCCAGTGACAGAAAGGAACATGACACGTATTGTATTACTGTCATTAAGGATAAAATGATGTGGTTTATTCATATTAATTGAGTTTACTTTGTCTATATCATGTCATCTTGATCCAAGCATTACTATGTTTTACACTTAATACTCAAGATGCATGCTGGATGCGGTCGATGAGTGGAGTAATAGTAGTAGATGCAGGCAGGAGTCAGTCTACTTACTTATGGACATGATGACTATATTCATGATCGTTGTCGTGAAAAAATATTTCATAACTATGCACTTTTTTATCAATTGTCCAACAGTAATTTGTCTACCCATCGTATGTTATCTTCGAGAGAGAATCCTCTAGCAAAAATAAAGGCCCCCGGGTCTACAAAAATATTATTACTAAAACCCTAAAAACATTGCTGCCTTTCATTTACTGTTATTTTATTTTATATTTATATCTATCTACCTATCAGTATTTAATCCTTGCAAGTAACGAGTTCAAGGGGCTTGACAACCCTCTTGCCCGCGTCGGGTGCAAGTGTTTGATTCTGTGTGTGTAGGTGCTGACGACGGGAGTTCGTGTGATTCTCCTGTTGATTCGATAACCTTGATTCTCAC
This sequence comes from Elymus sibiricus, assembly GCA_039707655.1. NCBI lineage: Eukaryota > Viridiplantae > Streptophyta > Magnoliopsida > Poales > Poaceae > Elymus > Elymus sibiricus. The sequence goes on from CM077665.1 coordinate 63,549,390, forward strand.
TGAGGGAAATACTTATCTCTACTGTGCTGCATCTCCTCTCCTCTTCAGGAAAAAAAATGCAGCTTACATGTAACAACTATTGGACCAATGTTTGCTCACTAGGTGCGTCAAAATCCTAAACATATGAACCAAAATCATCGATGGAAACCTATAGACTAATCTTTTCCCCACTAATTTCTCCCACGTGCCCCCAGATTTTCGCCGTGGCGACTATATTTTGCATTAAGCAAGAGGATAGAAACTCTCGCTGCAAGCGTTTATAGTAACGGGTCAGCCCATTCGCGCACACTTCAAAGAAAATAACGAGAAACACTAAGGGAAAAGAAACTTAATATGGGTGTTTGCTTGCGAGCACTACTGGCAAAGGTTTGCTTAGTAAACACGTTAAAATCCTAAATATATGGACCTACCTCATCGATGGAAACCTATAGAGTAATCTTTTCCCCACTAATTTCGCCCACTTGCCCTCTGAATTTCACTGCGGAGACTATATATTGCATTAAGTGAGAAAGTTGAAACTCTTGCTGCAAGAGTCTACAGTAACGGGTCGGCCCTTTCGCCAAAGCTTAAAAGACAATACTGAGAAAAGAGAGCGCAATGGTATTCAAACTCTGGTCTCCTGAGAGTTTGCAATGGCACTAACCACCAGGCCAATGTAAGAATTCTGATAAGAAAATACGGCGCGATCTACTTAAGGCAAAATGAGCCCGGTTTCCATTGGGTTCTTTTTTGCTTTGCCTGCTTTTACTATTTTCTATCTTTTAGCTTCATTGTTATTCGGTTTTCTAAGGTTTTTTCTTTTTCTTTCGATTCCTTTTTTTTCTCTTTTTTTTCTTTTGATTTTTCTTTGTTTCAATCAATATTTTTCTCAGTTTTTATTTTCTTGCTCATTTTGCTTCTGTTTATCTGTTTCTTCTTTCTTTCTTGGGGTTTCAATGCATTTTTCTTCTTCTTTTGTTTCCTTTCTTTGTTTCCTCTTTTCTGGTATTTTTATATTTATTTTAGTCTTTCTGCATTTGTTTCTTGGGTTTTATTTGGCATATTCTTTTTTTCTTTCGTTTATTTTGATTTTTTTAGGTTTTCATATTTTTGTGGGTTTCTTTGATTTTTTTTTATTCTACATTTTTTGTTTATATCAACAACATTTTACTAATACAGGTTTAACATTTTTCAACTTCAAATTTAATATTTTTCTAATGCATGGTAAACATTATTTGTATACACATTTTTAAGATTTTACAAATACTTGATTCAAAAAATTCAAATATAAGTTTTATACTTTTTTCATACATGGTAATTATTTTTTCTACACAAACTTTAAAACTTTTTTCAAATGCTTGATTAAAATTTGCAAATAAAAGATTGATAATTTCTAGTGCATGGTCAACAATTTTTCTATGCACATTATATATTTTTTATGCTTGATTAACATTTTCTGAATGCAATATTAACAACGCATGGCCCAAATGTTTTCTATACACATTTAACATTTTCGAAATGCTTCATTAAAAAAATTCAAATATTTCTTCAACATTTATAAAAATACTTCACTAACATTATATATATACATATATATATCTATATATATATATATATATATATATATATATATATATATATTTAAAATAAAGACTCATCCTTTTTTAATACATGGTCAAAAAAAATTCTATAAATATTTCACATTTTTCAAATTCTTGATCAATATTTTTTGAATACTTGTTCAACATATTTTGAAAGTCTTCAGTAACATTTTTATATACATGATAAAAATCATCATTTTATTAATACATGGCCTACATTTTTTCTATTCACATTTCACAGTTTTAAAATGGTTGATCAATATTTTTAAATACTTGTTCAAAACAATTAATTACTTGATTAATATTTTGAATACATGATCAATTTTTTATACACGTTTACGTACTTTTTTGTATATGTTATAAACATTTTTCTCTATAAACATTTAACTTTTTTCAAATACTTGGTCAACATTTTTCAAATGTTTTTTTATCGAGTTTTTTTTATATTATACATGTTTAAAATATTTTAAAGTAAAAACAAAAGTAAAAAATAGAGCAAAACATGAAAACAAAAAATGTAAAAAAATCTGAAAAAGAACGTTGTGGCCACCCGCACTCGTGGGCCGACGCATCTCGGTCTCCCCTTCTGTCGTGGTTTTGTCACGGCAGATGTCCGAAGACTTAGGTTCGAGGCCATCGCCATAGCAGTGGACTCAAAGGGGTTGATCGGGACGAGAGACACGGGTTTACCCAGGTTCGGCCCCTCAAGTAGAGGTAAAAGCCTACGTCCTGCTTGTGTTGTATTAACTTGAGTATCGATTACAAGGGAGCGGATTGCTTGACCTAGTTCTCGATTACTTGGTTATCTGTCTAAGCCGCCCCGGGGTCTAGCCTTTATATAAGAGGTCAAGGCCCCGGGTTACACGAGTCTCAAACCGACTCACACAACGTGTCCTATCCTGTCTCTAAGCCGCCTTACCATCTTGGGTAAGCCGCCACCGGGCGGGTTAGCCACCCGGGTCATCATGCTGTCTTCTGCCTCTGGGCCTCTGTTAACGGCCCATCTGGAAAGCCGCCCCGGGCGGCTTGGCCACCCGGGTCTTCATCCTTAGGCCCACCTGTCAAGCCTTGGGCTTACGAGCCGCCTGGTGTAACCCGGCCCCGCCTGGGCGGGTCTCTCCACGGGTTATATCCCCAACATTAGGCCCCAGGTTGATTTGAGCCAGCTCATGTCAATCTTTTAACTTACTTAGCGGCGAGTCTTCACAGCGCTGTCATCTGGAAAGTTTAACTTGTAACCCGCCATGACGTCACACCAAATATTCGGAAAATATTCCCTGGCGTTTGCAACGGATCTTTGTTATCGAAAGGTCATCCCGAAAATCGAGGCGCCAATTACTGTAGCTCCCCACTTTCGCGCGCACGGTTGCCCTTCTCCTTATAAATAGCCGCCACGTGCACCTCCTCTCTTTCTCCGCCTGTCGCTGTCGTCTCCAACCTCGCGCGAAGACCCCTCTCCAGAGCTCCGCCGCCTGCGACCGAAGCCACGCCGTCGCTCTCATCGCCGGCCTCTGCATCAGCCTGAAACGGACCAGAGCATCTCCGGCGCCTCCGCATCTCATAGGTGAACCCCTTTAATCCTTATCGAATCTGGATGCCCCCCATTAGGGTTTCAAAACAGCTCCGTGTTCTTGCGAGTTCATCGCCTTTGATAAGCACCGAAGCATCGAGCACTGCCAAGTCCCTGCGATATTACCTTTTTGTTGCGGTGCTCCTCCAAAACCAATCCCTCACTCCTTTCTATGTCCATACGGCGCTCATTACCGCAGACAGATCAATCTTGTTCTTCCACTGTTTTTTTTCTTGGTCATATTCATTTCTATTTTTCTTTCGGCCGTAGATCCTGCAATGAATAGACAATATGCAAAACCTGTTTTCCACACTTAGCCGATTTTGTTCTCATATCACCTTGCTTCTGTAACTCGCCATTGTTTTGGCGGCTCTCCGCCCATTACTCTGGCGGCTTAGCTCTTCCACTGTCATATTAGTCATAGCTGTATTGTTCAGTAATTGCTCTTCTAACCCGCCATTCCTTCTATTCTTGTAGCATAATCCGCCAACATGACAAGGACTCCATCCTCCTGTGATTGGGTCAGCTCCGGAGTCACCGAAGAACTCCTAGCCAACTTTGTTGAATCTGGGATGTTGCCAAGTAAAGAGGAAATACACTGGCGGGTTCCAGGACCGGAGAAAAGGCCTGAGCCTAAGGAGGGAGAGGTCATCATATTTGCTGACCACATCCTTCGCGGGTTTCGCCCTCCCGGGTCAAAGTTTTTCCGGGACGTTCTTCACTTCTTCCACATCCATCCTCAAGACATAGGCCCCAACTCAGTTACCAATATATGCCAATTTCAAGTCTTGAATGAAGTCTACATGCAAGAAGAACCGTCTGTTGACCTCTTCTATGAGTACCATTATGCAAACCGCCAGACTGAAATGGCGGCTGGCCCCGCTTTGGAACTTGGTGGTGTTACTATCCAAAGACGAAGAGACCTGCCATACCCCTCAGCCACCTTGCCGAGTCACCCTAAAGACTGGAACAAGACCTGGTTTTTCTGCCAGGACACCTCTCCTGAAGGCGAAAATCCCTTGCCGGGTTATCGTCCAACCCGGCTCAGCTTTGCCAGTGACAACCCCCTCCCAGCTCGGATGACAGCCGCCGAGCGAGCGAAGTACGCCTCGGCTTTCACCAAGGTTAAAGCTTTACTGGCAAACGGCTTGACAGGTGTTGACCTAACCCGTTGCTGGGTAAGCTGGAAAATTATGCCGCTGAGCCGGCGTGACCGGCTCATGTGCAAACATACGGGTGAACCCAATGACCCCCTTTGCTTCAAGACAACTCCCTTGACTGACGAAGACATCAACTCCTGCGTCAAGGGACTCCTTGGTGAGAGCCAGGAAGCTTGCAACACGGTTGGGCTAGAGCCCTTTTGCGTCAAGAATCCGGCTCCAGATGTAAGTCTTTTTCCTTCACTTGATCATACTTGCCTTGTATTTCCTAACCTTTGTCGGCGGCTCATGCACAGGCCAACTCCCTGTTCTGGAAGAAGAAATTCACTGCGCCAGTAAGGAAGCCCAAGACAAAAACTCCTGCCAAGAAGAAGATGAAAGCCGCCTCTCCAGAGCCGGTCGAAAGCGACGATTCGGAGGTAAAACTTGATTCTCTTGGCCGTCTCTTTATACAGCTTATTGACAATAATTACTCACAGGACGAGACGGAAGCCAGCCACGCCAACGCTCCTGAGGTAATTGATATTTCTGACTCAGAGACCTTTCCGCAAGACCGAGTACGGCGGGTCGTCCGGAAAGTCCCCTTCTCTCATCCTCTTGCTTACTTAGATCCCAATTTCCTTTTGAAAAAGCAACAGCACAACCCTCGACGTCAGACCCGGAGCGCCGGTTCTGCAGATCTCGCGGCCGGGTTACCACATTCCCCGGCTCAACGAAAACGGCCAGCTGAGGTACTTTTTAACTGTCATAGTTTTTATCAACCTTGCATTGTAATCTTACTTTGTCTTGTATTGCTCTGGATGCCTTCAGGCCTCTCCGCCTTCATCTGGCGACTCAACCGCATCTAAGCTACCTCCGATGAAAATCAACCCGGAGTACGCATCTTACTTTGCACTTGAATGTTTTCAGTGTCCTTGACATAAATGTAACCCTCAACTGCTTCTTCCAGGGCTCAAGCAAAGCGAAGGAAGACTGGCGGGTCTACTGCCGCCCCAGTTGCCAAAGAACCGGTGTTTGCTAAGCCGGCTACTCCTCCACCAGCTGCAAATATTATGAAGGACACTCCTCAGCCACCTGAGCCGTCAGGTCATGGCACAACCGCCGAAAGCCCTGCGAGGGGTGATCCTAAACCGCCCAGCCCTTCAATGGCTGATGAAGATACAGCCCTTCCAGAAGTTGCCATTACTGGGACGGGTCACCACACCCCTGAACCCCATGTATTAACTAGGCACGCTGGTAAAGCTAAAACCTCTTTGCTGGAGGAATTTAATGTTGAACCCAGTGTGCTGGAGAAGTTTACAGCTGAAGAGCTTCATGCTGGATTTCTGAACCGCCTGGAGTCAAGCCGGAGGATGGAGCTGAAGCTCGTCAACCTCATGAAGAAAAGATATGAGGTAATACTTTACCTGCCTGTCCCTTATACCCTTTCCTAGCCGCCAAGAGCCGGATTAATATTTTAAATAATAAACCGGGTCTTCCCTTAGCAACATAGTAGAACTTGAACTGTAGCCCCCAAGTATCGGGGTAGTATTAATAGTAGGCCGATACTCAATGTATAGAGTTTGATTCGCTGTAGCCCCCAAGTCCGGGTTGTCATGAAATGATGACCCGGATTCTCATTGGATATTGTGAACATGCTGATCGTAGCCCCCAAGGACCGGCTTATCTTTTGAAAGATGAGCCGGGATTTTTAATGGAGACTTGAGAGCGTGAACTGTAGCCCCCAAGGGCCGGCTTATCTTTTTGAAAGATGAGCCGGGACTATCCTTTAGAGAACAAACAGACATTAGCCCCCAAGTGTCGAGTATATTGCTTGGAATCTGCTTGAGACTTGTAGCATAATTTCCTCACTGATATCTTATCATAAGCATTGAACTCCCCTTTTCCTATTTTTGAATTGTTATAGGATGCTCTGGAAACTGCTGAGTCCGAAATGGCCAGCTTGAAGAAAAGTCTTGAGGTGCAACAAACCGCCCGTTCAGAGGCGGAAACCAAATGGCGGGTTGCCGTCGAAGACCTTGAAAAGACGCAAGTAGACTTTGCTCTTTTCAAGAAGAATACAGAAACGCAGCAAGCCGCTTTGACCAAACGTGCAGAAGACGCGGAAGGGCGGCTTACCACCGTATCAGCTGAGCTGCAGACTCTGAAGCAGCACATATCAAAAATGACCTCGGCAATCTTTGGTAAGCATATAACACTTAGCTACTTTGTCTGTCCATGGTAAACAATATTTGTTGGCGGCTTATACCACCCAAACTTCCTTGCAGGTGAGAGGAGCCGCCAATTATCTTCTGATAGTTTGATGAAGCTGAAGGCTGTATATTCCTTAGCTGAACAACTGTATTGCGGTACCCTTTGCACCATCAAGGCCATGCTAACACAGCAGAGCATCCCCAAGACTATGAAGGGAGTCATAGAGCTGCTTTCAACCTTACCAGAACAAGTCAAGGAGCTTAGAAAATCAGCCGCCCGCCAAGGTGCCATGGCCGCGCTGAGCCGGTGCTTAGCCTTCGCTCCTGAACTGACATCTGAAGAAATGATGGATGGGTTTCCATCGAAGAAGGATGACGGCTCAGAGTTCACAGAAGCGGATTATGCCCACTGCAGGAGAGCCTCTCGAGTCCTTGCGTCAACCTTGGCGGATGAACTTGACTTGGCAGTATATCAGGCGGCTTATAGTGAACCCACCAAAAGAATTCGTGGACCAACCTTGGAAGCTAAAAATCTGAATCCAATCCGGCGTAAGCACCTTTTTGTTCCTGAGATTGATCCATCTCCCTTCTTTGAAGACGCCCAGTTTGAAGCACTAACAAACTGCAACTGGGACGTGGACAATCTTCAGATCGAAGAGGTCGAAGACCCGGAGCAGGATAACCCGCCGTCGAGCTGAACTTGACATTTGATAACCCGGCTTCTTGAGCCGCCGTTGTATAAAAACTCTTGGCTGTTTCGCCTGTTGAGCTCTGAGAGCTTTGTAATAGGCTAGTAAGAACTCTTGCACTGCCTGACTCGTGCCATCGTGCACGTATGAACCTTTTGATCAATTGTAATATATCTCTTGCTTTTCTTCAATCGGCTTATGATGCCAGTTTGCACGGCGTCTTATGGATAAAACCCGGCAAGATAAGATAAGACAGAAACATGTTCTGTACTGTTGTAAAGGGCGGCTTATAAAACCTAACCCGGAGGCGTACAACCTCATTTTTCTTGCTTCTTTCCGAATATATAAGCCGGTTCTACTGGGTGGTCTTAGCTACTTTGAACTCTTAATAGAGCGTAGCAACCCAGAAAGAGACGCAGCAAATAGGAGAGTTAACCTCGCCGCTGTAAGAGGCCTTTGCAGGGGGTAAGTTATAGAACTCGCTGCACCCCTGACAAAGCACATCTACTTACAGGCAGGTATAACCCGGAGTTATGAATATAAGAGTTAACCTCGCCGCTGTATGAGGCCTTTGTAGGGGGTAAGTTATAGAACTCGCTGCACCCCTGACAAAGCGCATCTGCATACAGGCAGGTATAACCCGGCCTTTCGAATAAGAGTTAGCCTCGCCGCTGTATGAGGCCTTTGTAGGGGGTAAGTTATAGAACTCGCTGCACCCCTGACAAAGCGCATCTGCATACAGCCAGGTATAACCCGGCCTTTCGAATAAGAGTTAGCCTCGCCGCTGTATGAGGCCTTTGTAGGGGGTAAGTTATAGAACTCGCTGCACCCCTGACAAAGCGCATCTGCATACAGGCAGGCATAACCCGGATCAGATTAGAGGAGGTGAGTTCATGACTCGCTGTACTCCTAATAATCTTTGTTGACATTATCCATTTGTACACCAACTGATAAGCCGCCGTCTTGTAAGCCGCCAGTAGGTGGTGACTTTGTAATGGAGCCGATCAAGAAGGTTGAAACTAAACCCGGCGGGTTAGCAGCCCCCAAGTGATCTTGTAACCCCGATTTTAACCCGCCAGCTTGAAAGCCTTCAGGTGAGCACATGATTGCAGTCATCTTGGACAATGTGAGATGAAAAAACGGCAGAGGCCCCGTCTTGCAGGGATGCCAACTTTATTATATATATGATATATACAATGATATTATACAACGAGGGAAGTCAATGACTTAGGTGTAATAAGGCCGCAGATGAGCGATATTCCACGGTCGAAGGGTCTCCTGCCCAGAGGTGCGTGACTCGTCTCGTACGTCAATGAGATAGTATGACCCATTGTTAAGGTTTCTGCTAACCACAAAAGGCCCTTCCCACGGCGGAGACAACTTGTGCGCGTCCGTCTGATCTTGAATCAGGCGCAACACTAAGTCGCCTTCTTGAAACGTCCGGGTCTTGACTCGGCGGCTGTGATAACGGCGCAGGTCTTGCTGGTAAATCGCCGATCGAGCCGCCGCCAGGTCACGCTCTTCATCCAAAGCATCCAACGCGTCTTGACGTGCCGTCTCATTATCTGTCTCAACGTAAGCCGCCACCCTTGGCGAGTCATGACGTATGTCACTTGGTAAGACGGCCTCTGCGCCGTAAACCATGAAGAAAGGCGTATAGCCAGTGGATCTGTTTGGAGTTGTATTGATGCTCCATAACACTGATGGTAACTCCTCAACCCAGTAACCCGGCGTTCTCTGTAAAGGAACCATAAGCCGGGGCTTGATTCCTCTCAAGATTTCCTGGTTAGCACGTTCCGCCTGACCATTGGACTGTGGATGAGCAACAGCAGAGACGTCAAGCCGGATGTGCTCCTCTTCACAGAAAGCTTCCATAGCCCCCTTGGACAGGTTTGTGCCATTATCTGTGATTATACTGTGGGGGTAACCAAAACGGTAGATCAGCTTCTTGACAAACTGAACCGCCGTAGCTGCGTCACATTTGCTGACCGGCTCAGCCTCCACCCACTTTGTAAATTTATCAACCGCCACCAAAAGGTGGGTCTTCTTATCTTTTGATCTCTTGAAAGGCCCGACCATATCAAGCCCCCAGACCGCAAACGGCCAAGTAATTGGGATCATGCGCAACTCCTGAGCCGGCACATGAGCACGTCGTCCAAACTTTTGACAGCCATCACACTTGAGTACTAAGTTTTCTGCGTCCTTATGAGCCGTCAGCCAGAAGAAACCATGTCTAAAAGCTTTGGCCACCAGAGATTTTGAGCCGGCATGATGACCACAATCTCCGGCGTGGATTTCATTAAGAATCTCCTTACCCTCTTCAGGTGAAACACAACGCTGAAAGACGCCCGTGACGCTTCGTTTATGTAACTCGCCATTGATGATTGTCATGGATTTAGATCGTCTGACGATTTGCCTCGCCAAAGTCTCCTCCTCAGGTAACTCGCCCCGAGTTAGATATGCCATGTAAGGCAACGTCCAGTCAGGAATAGCACGCAGAGCCGCCACCAATTGCCCCTCCGGGTCAGGAATAGCCAGATCTTCCTCCGAAGGTAACTTAACTGATGGGTGATATAACACATCCAAGAAAACGTTAGGCGGCACCGGCTTACGCTGAGAGCCAATCCTTGACAACGCGTCAGCCGCCTCGTTCTTGCGACGATCAATGTGATCCACCTGATAACCCTTGAAGTGTCCTGCAATGACATCTACCGCTTGACGATAAGCCGCCATGCGTGGGTCCTTGGAATCCCACGTACCTGATACTTGCTGAGCCACAAGGTCCGAGTCGCCGAGGCATCTAACCCGGCTCAGATTCATCTCTTTAGCAACCCGGAGGCCATGAAGCAAGGCTTCATACTCAGCTGCATTGTTAGTACAAGGAAACATCAGCCTTAACACGTAACAGAACTTATCACCTTTGGGAGAAGTTAAGACAACTCCAGCCCCCGAGCCTTCCAGCTGTCTAGACCCGTCGAAGTGCATCGTCCAATAAGTGTTGTCCGGCTTCTCCTCTGGCGACTGACACTCTGTCCAGTCGTTTATAAAATCCACCAAAGCTTGAGACTTAACCGCCGTGCGAGGCACATACTTTAAATTAAGAGGTCCAAGCTCCAGCGCCCACTTAGCAATCCGGCCAGTGGCTTCTCTGTTCTGAATTATATCTCCCAATGGGGCAGAGCTAACCACTGTGATCGGGTGTCCCAGAAAATAGTGTTTCAACTTCCGGTTTGCCATGAATACTCCATAGATCAGCTTCTGCCAATGTGGGTATCGCTGCTTGGACTCGATCAAAACTTCACTTACGTAATAAACCGGCCGTTGAACCGGATACTCTTTCCCTGCCTCCTTGCGCTCCACAACAACCGCAGCGCTGACTGCCCTGTTGTTAGCCGCCACATAGAGGAGTAAAGGTTCTTTCTCAGCCGGAGCAGCCAAGACGGGCGGCTCAGTCAGCTGCTTCTTAAGCGCCTCAAACGCCTCACCCGCCGCCTTGCTCCAGACGAAATCATCCGTCTTCTTCATCATCTGATATAAGGGGATTGCCTTCTCGCCCAGGCGGCTTATGAACCGGCTTAACGCGGCGATTCGACCCGCCAGGCGCTGAACATCGTTTATGCACGCCGGCTCAGACAAAGAGGTAATTGCTTTGATCTTGTCCGGGTTAGCTTCAATTCCACGCTCAGAGACCAGAAATCCCAAAAGCTTGCCTGCAGGAACTCCAAAAACACACTTAGCCGGGTTAAGCATCATCTTGTAAACCCTCAAGTTGTCGAAAGTTTCCTTCAAATCATCCAGCAAAGTTTCCTTCTTCCTTGACTTGATCACTATATCATCCACATAAGCATGAACATTGCGCCCGATTTGACTGTGAAGACAGTTCTGCACACAACGTTGATAAGTCGCCTGGGCACTCTTGAGCCCAAAAGGCATAGACACATAGCAGAAAGCACCAAAAGGCGTGATGAAAGCCGTCTTCTCTTGGTCTTTAACTGCCATCTTGATCTGGTGATAACCTGAATAAGCATCCAGGAAGCATAAACTTTCACAACCCGCCGTTGCATCAATGATCTGATCAATCCGGGGAAGTGCAAACGGATCAGCCGGACAGGCTTTGTTAAGATCCGTATAGTCCACACACATACGCCAAGTGCCGTTCTTTTTAAGCACCAGCACCGGGTTAGCTAACCACTCCGGGTGAAAGACCTCCACGATGAACCCTGCTGCCAGGAGCCGGGCCACTTCTTCTCCAATAGCTTTACGCCGCTCTTCATTGAAACGACGAAGGAACTGCTTGATCGGCTTAAACTTAGGATCCACATTAAGGTGGTGCTCAGCAAATTCTCTCGGTACACCCGGCATGTCAGACGGCTTCCATGCAAAGATGTCCCGATTCTCACGGATGAATTTGATGAGCGCGCTTTCCTATGCGGGGTCCATGTTAGCCCCTATAGTGAACTGCTGAGATGAGTCGCCTTCCGTAAAATCCACCTGTTTGGTATCATCCGCCGAAAACTTGAGGGGCGGCTCTGATTCCGTAGTAGGCTTCTTCAAGGGAGTCATATCCTCCGGGTCAACATTCTCTTTATAAAACTTAAGCTCTGCCTCTGCACAACTTGACTCTGCATAAGCCGCATCGCCTTCCTCACATTCAAGAGCCGTCTTCCGATCACCGTGCACAGTAATCGTTCCTTTTAACCCGGGCATCTTGAGCTGTAAGTAAACATAACAAGGCCTAGCCATGAACTTGGCGTAAGCCGGCCGTCCAAACAAAGCATGATATGGACTTTTAATTTTAACCACCTCAAACCACAGGGACTCCACCCTGTAATTGTACTCATCACCAAAGGCGACTTCCAGCGAAATCCTGCCTACTGGATAAGCCGACTTGCCAGGCACCACACCATGAAAGACTGTGGAAGACGGCTTAAGATCCTTGTCAAGCAGACCCATCCGGCTGAAAGTATCATAGTACAGGATGTTGATGCTGCTACCACCATCCATAAGCACCTTCGTGAACTTGTATCCTCCAACTTGGGGGGCAACCACCAAAGCCAGTTGTCCCGGGTTGTCAACCCGTGGCGGGTGATCCGCCCTGCTCCAAGTGATATCGTACTCAGACCACTTCAGATATTGCGGGAGAGCCGGCATGACCGCATTAACCGCCCGCTTGCGCACCTTCTGGTCTCGCTTGTCGAAGCTGGTTGTGAAGACATGATACTGACCCCCGCTAAGCTGCTTCGGGTTACTCTGAAATCCTGACTGGTTATGTTGCTGTTGGCCACCACCTCCAGATTGTTGATTATGACCTCCTTGATTGCCCTGACCTTGGTAACCAGACCCTAAGCCGCCAGGACCAAAGCCGGCTCCTGACCCGCCTGGCCCTGAGCCGCCGGATGGTCCATTACCATTGTTATGATGCTGCTGAAGGCTGTAATCTCGAAACTGCCGCATGATGTGGCAATTCCTCCACGTATGCCCTGCCGGCTTATCAGGTCGACTATGCTCCGGACAGGGCTTATTGAGCATCGCTTCCAAGTTGAAAGGAGCCTTCCCCTTGTTAAAATTCTGCTTGAAGTTTCCATTGCCTTTAGCATGGTTGTTCCCAGTGTTGGTGTTCGCCACCAATTCTGACCCGCCTTCCGGGTGCTTCCGCTTGCCAGAATTACCGTTTCCAGCTGCGTTCTGCTGCTGACCCTTTCCACCGTTACCCTTCTTCCCCTGACCTGTTTTTTCATCATCAGAGCTCGGGTCCTTCGTGTTGTCAGAGTCCGCATATTTGGTGAGAGCCGCCATGAGCTCCCCCATGTCTTGACACGAGCGTTTAAGCCGGCCAAGCTTCTGCTTCAGAGGCGTAAAGTGACAATTCTTCTCCAGAATCAAAACTGCTTGAGCCGCCGAGATCTGTTCTGAAGAATGGATGATAGTCGAAACCCGCCGGACCCAATGATGAGCCGACTCATCCGTTTGTTGCACACAATGATCCAAATCCACGATCGTCATGGGCTGCTTGCACGTCCCTTTGAAATTTTTGATAAATTTCGCCTTCAACTCGGCCCAGGAAGTAATGGTGTTGGGTGGCAAACCCTTCAACCACGTGCGAGCCGGCCCTTCCAGCATCATGATAAAGTACTTGGCACACACTGCATCACTAACATCCAACATCTCCATGGCCAGCTCATAGCTTTCGATCCAAGCCTCCGGAGGTAGATCAGCTGTGTAATTAGGCACCTTGCGAGGGCCTTTGAAATCTTTTGGCAGGCGCTCATTCCGCAAAGCCGGCACTAAGCACGGCACTCCCACAGCCCGGGAAGTTAACCCGGCTCCGGTTGAGACAGAAGGGGCAGCTGTGAGTTCCGGATGAGCCGCCGCTGCCGCCAGAGCCGCCGCTTCTCGTTGTGCTCTTGCTCGATCCACCAGCGCCTGCGCATCCAGAACCGGCTGGTCCGCCCGCGGCGGGTTGTGACGCCGTTCACTGCTAGACACCGCCGGCGACTCAAAACGCCGGCTGTAACTGCGACTGGGGATGGGGGTTGAGTGCACACGACTCCGGCTGTAAGCATACTTCTCCTGCTGGGCCATTGCCGTTCGCAGGTATCCAACCGCGTTCCGCACCTCTTCTGCAAAAGGCGACTCGTCGGGGATTGGGATAGCAGTCAGCCGAGTTGCCGCTGCTACCAAGTTCTCCGCCGGGTTAGAATAATGACCCGGCGGTGTAGGGAAGGACGTCGGTGCAATCTGGTTTCGTCGGGGCGGGTTAACCTGTTGGTGCTGAGCCGCCGCCCGGCTTCCAGGTGCTTCCGTCGCCCGGGTTACAGCCAAAGGCACGTCCTGCCCCGTTCCTGGCGTGTTAAAGAGATTCCTTGCTTCATACTGATCCGGCAAGCGGGATTGATGCCTCATCCGCTGAACCGCCGCTGCGGACTGCTGCTCCAGCCCAAAACGGAAAGCGTCCGCCTTGAGGCGCTCCGCCTCAGCGTCCATCTGGGCCTTCAATTCATTGATCTCCTGCTGGACTTCGGTCATCTGATTCTTCAACCTCGTAATCTCCGCGTTACGGGCTGCTTGGTTCTCAGCTGTGACCTCAGTCGCCATCAGGGTTGAAAGCTCACCCATCAAATCCAAAAGGACTTGAGCCGGCTGCCTGCCAGCCCTGGATCCGGCTGCCTCAGCAGCTGTGCTGTTATGAGCCGCCGCGGAACCCGCCATGAAGACTGCAGCGTGGTTCGGCGGTTCATACTCTTCCGGCTCATGGAAATCCGACTCGGGGTAAGGCTCGACGTAGCCCCCAAGTCCGCCATCATGGAGCTGGTAGATTGATTCCGTCTCTCCGCTCGAAGATCCATCTTCAGAGCAGATGAGAGTTTCCTCCTGTGACATAGATCCTTCTAGATCCATGCCCTGAGTGAAGCCGACGAAGACATGCTTCCGGCCCGGCTTAACACGGGCGGGTTGCATGCGTTCGGCGGGTTGCTTGCGCCGAGCCGGCTCGACGATGTTGGTGCAGACGTCCGGCCCGGGTTTCGATCCGCCGATCTTGCCGATGAAGACGTGAATCCCGCCAAAGGGGACCCGGAAACCGTACTCGATGGAGTCAGCTTCGGGGCCCCAGCCGGCGTCGTCGATGTAGAGCCGGCCGCGGCGACTCTTGGTCATCCTGCCAACCGTGTAACCCTCGATCCCTGGTAGAGAGCCCTTTGAGAACTCAACACCACCGAGCGCTAGCCCCACGGTGGGCGCCAACTGTCGTGGTTTTGTCACGGCAGATGTCCGAAGACTTAGGTTCGAGGCCATCGCCATAGCAGTGGACTCAAAGGGGTTGATCGGGACGAGAGACACGGGTTTACCCAGGTTCGGCCCCTCAAGTAGAGGTAAAAGCCTACGTCCTGCTTGTGTTGTATTAACTTGAGTATCGATTACAAGGGAGCGGATTGCTTGACCTAGTTCTCGATTACTTGGTTATCTGTCTAAGCCGCCCCGGGGTCTAGCCTTTATATAAGAGGTCAAGGCCCCGGTTTACACGAGTCTCAAACCGACTCACACAACGTGTCCTATCCTGTCTCTAAGCCGCCTTACCATCTTGGGTAAGCCGCCACCGGGCGGGTTAGCCACCCGGGTCATCATGCTGTCTTCTGCCTCTGGGCCTCTGTTAACGGCCCATCTGGAAAGCCGCCCCGGGCGGCTTGGCCACCCGGGTCTTCATCCTTAGGCCCACCTGTCAAGCCTTGGGCTTACGAGCCGCCTGGTGTAACCCGGCCCCGCCTGGGCGGGTCTCTCCACGGGTTATATCCCCAACACCTTCAGCGAGCGTTCGCGAGGTCTCACTGAACGCGAGATATAGGGGCGCCGGATTTTCACGTTGTGGGCTGACCGTGTGATCTCTAATCACCTAATATGGCATCAACTCGTACACACGCTATCTTCCATAAGATTCATACGTGGCTCTAGCAAAGCTCGTGATTATACATGGGCTAATTGCTTACTCCAGATTATGAGGTTCTTCCAGTGCTCGGATGGATAGGAAGACTTGTTGCCAACTAAAGTACACGATTTTCTTTTTGTTAATGGTGCAGAGCAGACTGAATACGAGGGCAATGCTCCAAAGAAAGAATTTCTTATTGAGGATTACACTTGTGTCATTTGTAATAGTAAGGTGAAACCTGGACTTCTACTCACTCACGGATTCAGGATGAGGTATTCAGGATTCAGGATTCAGGATGAGGTATTGAGGTATTGAGGTTGCACCTCTACCAGTTCCATTTGCTTAAAATTATCTTGCTTCATGGGCCATCGGGACTGTTAGAGATACGACATGCAATTGATACGATGAAGAACGAAATCAAATAAAGGGACACAAGATTTTAACGTGGAAAACCCCTCCAACACGAAGGGGAAAAAACCACGGGCGCCAGCCAGCCAAACTTCACTATGATCGCTACGCTCCGCTTCGGCCCAAGCCTACCGGCGACAGGCCTCGCTCCGCTCGCTCGTCAGAAGTTGGCCTTCCTCTTTATATTAGAATTTGGAGCATAACATAACAAACTCCACCTTGAGACAAATTCCATCTTGTAGCATGAATGAGAACCTTCTCCCTGAACAAACAAAGAAAACACTTTCGGCGCCAAACAGCCACTAGGGCTAATGAGTTATACCAACTAAGTCTGAGCAAAGCTCAAACTTAGCAACAGGAACTGGCTTTGTGAACATATCAGCCGGATTATCATGAGTACTAATCTTGCATACTTTCAGTTTACCTTGCTCCACAATGTCTCGAACAAAATGATATTTGACGTCACTGTGCTTTGTTCTCTCATGAAACATTTGATCCTTAGTGAGATATATGGCACTCTGACTGTCACAAAATAGATTAATGCAAGAATTATCTCCACAAAGCTCAGCATACAAATCTTTCAGCCAAACTGATTATTTACATGCTTCTGCAATAGCCATGTATTCTGCTTCAGTGGTAGATTGAGCAACTACTGCCTGTAGTGTGGCCCTCCAACTCACGGCACAACCACCAACAGTGAACACATAACCTGTAAGGGACCTCCTCTTGTCCAAGTCGCTGGAAGCAAAATCTGAATCCACATAGCCAGCTAGTCCCTCACCAGTCCTGCCGAATTTCAAACAAGCATTGGAAGTGCCACGAAGGTACCTGAAGATCCACTGAACATCCTTCCAATGTTCTTTACCAGGGTTAGCCATGTATCTACTGACCAAACTCATTGCAAATGACAAATCAGGCCTAGAACACACCATGGCATACATTAAAGAATCGACAGCACTAGAATATGGAACTCTTGACATATACTCAAGCTCTTCATCCGTACTAGGACATTGAGAGGATGACAATTTGAAATGAGGAGCAATAGGAATGCTTACTGACTTAGCATCATGCATGTTAAAACGATGAAGAACTTTCTGAATGTAACTTTGCTAACTAAGAAATAACAAACCAGAATTTCTGTCCCTGGTAATCTCCATGCCTAGAATTTTCTTAGCAGCACCAAGATCCTTAACTGTGCCTTTAAAGCAGTGATCTATCTCCTGCCCTTGGCAGCAATCAACATGTCATCAACATATAACAGCAAGTACATAGGTGATCCATCAACAAATTTAATATAAGCACAACTATCATATGCAGACCTCTTAAATCCATGTGCAATCATAAATGAATCAAACCTTTTATACCACTGTCTCGGAGACTGTTTCAAACCATATAAGGAGCTCTTTAACTTGCAAACAAATTTCTCCTTACCAGGCACTATGAAACTTCTGGTTGGTCCATATAAATTTCCTCCTCTAGTTCTCCATGCAGAAAAGCAGTCTTGACATCTAACTGCTCAAGCTCAAGATCATTCATAGCAACAATACCGAAAAATGCACGAATGGAACTATGCTTGACAACTAGAGAGAACAAATCATTATAATCAATACCTGGTATCTGACTAAAGCCCTTAGCCACTAACCTTGCCTTAAACCTTGTAGGCTCATTAGGAGAGAAACCTTCCTTTCTTTTGAAGATCCATTTGCAACGAACGGTCTTCTTTTGTTTAGGCAAGCGCACAACATCCCATGTGCCATTTTTCTCAAGTGATTGCATATCTTCCTGCATAGCAGCAATCCAGTTCTCGCGGTCACCGAAAACAACGGCTTCAGTATATGTGGATGGCTCATGGATGTTCTCAACCTGTTCTGCACAACTAAAAGCATAATGAACAATGTCACACTCCTCAATTAGGCATTTAGGTTTGTTAAGGACTCTCTTTGTCCTGCCATCTACAAGAGACTGTATTTGTGGCTGCAAAACAGGGGGTGAGCGTTGCACAACATCATCATCATGAATCTCTGTATCTGGAGCATCATCCACATTATCATGAACCTGTGCATCTGAAGCAGTAACATTATTATCAACAATTTCGTTTTCCTCATCATCAAAATTCTCCACCTGCACAGTAAATCGTTGTGGCTCCACATCAAAGCTATCATTGGACAGATCATCATGATACATAACAGATTCATTGAAAACAACACTTCTGCTCACAAAAACCTTATCCAACAAACACACACTTAATAGCTCTAGGCTCAAGTTTTCCGTTATCAACGTGTGCATATGCATTGCAACCAAAAACTCTCAACTGTGAATAATCAGCCAGTGTACCAGACCATACCTTAATGGGAGTTTTCTTATTAAGTGGAATGGATGGAGACCTGTTGATGAGGTAGCAGGCGGTGGAGGCTGCTTCAGCCCAAAAACGTTTGCCCATGCGAGCATTGGACAACATGCAGTGAGCCCTGGAGATGATAGTTCTGTTCATACGCTCAGCCACACCATTCTGTTGAGGAGTGTATGGGACGGTGTGGTGCCTGACGATGCCCAAGTTTCTGCAATACCCGTTAAAAGCTTTTGAACAGAATTCCATACCATTGTCAGTACGAAGTATTTTTACCTTCCTCTTAGTTTGCCTTTCTACCATAACTTTCCAATCCTTAAAGGCATCAAACACATCATATTTATTTTTCAGAAAATAAGGCCACACTTTTCTGGAGTAGTCATCAATAATTGTAAGCATATAACGAGCACCAGCAAGCGAGGGTTTACGGGAAGGTCCCCACAAATCAGCATGCACATAATCTAATATACCTTCTGTGGTATGAACAGCAACATTGAACTTTACCCTCTTGTGCTTACCAAAGATGCAGTGCTCACAGAACTCCAAATCACTTACGTTGCAGCCATCCAAGAGTTCTCTCTTGGTCAATTCTGCCATGCCAAGTTTACTCATATGCCCAAGGCGCATATGCCAAATATTAGTTTTATTGGATTTATCAGAAGTAACAGCAGCAGCAGCAGTACCAGTAATAGTGCTTCCTCTAAGAACATATAACTTGGCAGAATTCATGTCACCTATCATATGAATGAGGGAACCTTTTGTTACGTTCAAAACTCCACCTGAACCGGAGTGTTTGTACCCTTTGACGTCAAGAGTACTCAGCGAGATGAGGTTTCTGGCCATGCCTGGTATGTGCCTCACATCTGTCAACGTGCGTATCATGCCGTCATGTGTCCTGATCTGAACAGAACCAATGCCCACAATCTCACTTGGGTTCTCATCTCCCATACGCAGAACGTCTCCACTCTGCACAAACTTATAAGTACTGAACCAATCTCTGTTACAGCATATATGAAACGAACATGCAGAATCAAGTATCCATTCATCATGACATGAAACACAACTAGCAAAAACAACTAGAGCATCATCTGAATCAGATTTATTACCAGATGTAACATTGACCTTACCATCACCTTCAGATTTGTTTTTAGGTTTCCACGTACCGTTCCTTTTCTCCTTATTTTCCAGCTTCCAACAATCATCAATCAGGTGACCCTGTTTCTTACAATACCTGCAGAACTTTTCTTTCCCAGATCCTCTAACCTTTGAATGACCTCTGCCGTTCTTACTTTTATCTCTATTGTTGGGGTTGTATGTTTTCTGGTCAGGCCTGACTCGTACCTGCAATGCTTCTCCTTTGGAGGACGATTCCTGAGATTGCAACATATCTTTCATCTTTTCCTTCTGTTGAAGGGCCTCATATACTTCCGCAACAGTTAGTTCATCACGGCTATATAGTAGCGTATCATGGAAATTTGCAAAGGAACTAGGCAACGAACATAAAAGTAGAAGACCTAAATCTTCATCATCATACTGTACCTCCATAGACTGCAAGTCTGAAACAATCTCCTTGAAGATTGATAAGTGGTTTAGCACCGAACCACCTTCCTGCAACTTGTGCGTGAACAACTTCATCTTCATGTGCATCTTACTAGTCAGATTCTTGGACATGCAGATCGATTCCAGCTTGAGCCAGAGGCCTGCTGCAGTTTTCTCTGACAACACTTCTTGCAAAATATTGTTAGATAGATGAAGATGAATCAGAGCCATAGCCTTACAATCTTTACGCTTCTCCTCAGCGGTCCAAGTCTTCTGTTCTTTACCGCCGAATCCATCGAGCGTCTCATCCAGATCGGGATGCGCCAGCACTGCCCGCATCTTCACTTGCCACAATGAAAATCTGGTGTCGTAGTCCAGCAGCGGAAGATCGTACTTCATCGATGCCATGTTGTCGAAGAAACCCTAAACGGAAACAAGGCTCTGATACCACTTGTTAGAGATATGACACGCAATCGATACGATGAAGAACGAAATCAAGCAAAGGGACACAAGATTTTAACGTGGAAAACCCCTCCAACACGAAGGGGAAAAAACCACGGGCACTAGCCAGCCAAATTTCACTATGATCGGGAGAGGTTACAAACGCCGGGGATTTACAACTGATCAACTTATTCCGTGCGGCGGCTTACAAGAGGTATATATAACACATGTGTCCTAGGTTCAACCCTGATCCGTATCTTCACTTGCCACAAGCCTACCGGCGACGGGCCTCGCTCCGCTCGCTCGTCAGAAGTTGGCCTTCCTCTTTATATTAGAATTTGGAGCATAACATAACATGGACAATAAGGAATGATTGCATTTTCGAAGGCAGGACCCGAAATCTTTATGCTTGTAGATGAAATTTAAGGAAGAGCTCAAATGGATTATTTCCAGGGTTAAGGGGAAGGAATATCAGAACTTTGAAGAGTTGGTTGGCTCTTCTAGATAGCCTCGTTCTCTTGTTTTTGAGCTGTGTAGTTTGTTTCCTTGCTTCAATTCTATTTATTTGACAATCAATAAAAATACATAACAAAGTTCTGTTGTTTCTCTAAATAATATTGCACATGGGCTAGCTAGTTTGAATTGGTCTTGGATTGGATTTAGTTCAGTTTTCACTTTCTGTTGGACTATAACACTCCTAGTTGATTTTTTTTGGAAAAGGAGGTTAAACCCCTCGCATCTGCATCAATCGATGCATGCAGCCATTTTCATTAATTATTCCACAAAGGTTTGACAAGAACATACATGAACTCACCTGAAGCCACCACTCACACCTACAAACTCGATAATATGGAGTGCTCTCACTCCCCATATCTAAAACCGGTGTCATCGCCAATCCATCCACATAATGAATCGGGGCCAACGACCGGTACAGCCTACCTAAAGCGCATATCACATGCACACATTTTTGAAGACGCCCTCGTCGTCGGATCACTGACCCATCTTCACGAGAGATATCCGCATCATCCTTGCCAGTCCGGACATCCGTCGGCGCCACCACGGAGCCCAACGGCGCCACCGTCCTGTGCTCATCCGCCGAGACGTGGAGACTCTGGAATATCTGTCGTGCATAGCATCTGCCAATCAGGCATGACTCAACGTAGCACCTGTCGGCCAGGCATGACTTGACAGCTCCACCGAGCTCCATGCAAGACGAAGCCGCTCCACCTCCTGCCTCTGTCTTCTAGCGCTGCTCCACAAACGATGCTCCCAAGATAAACGACACCGTAGTACCGCCACCGTCTGATCTGGAAGACCAGATTCTAGGATTTCCCCCGAAGCAGCACGAGTGGGTCGACAACAGTTGCACGACGATTCCTTCATCAAGGTAACGGTGCAAAACGCCGCCATCGCCCACTAACGGCCCGGTTTTCACCGACAACTATGTCTCCCGACTCGTAGCCGGGACTAGATGACAAATCTCGAGATCCGACCACCCAGCCGCAGGTCGACCACCCCTGACGGAAGAGATGACCACCACCGCCAACTGCACCGGTCAAAACAGATCTGGCCGGAGGTGCCGCCGACGAGACCACCAGGCCCTCCACGCCGTCGCCGCCGATCCAAAGGCAGATGGCGCGCCACCGCCGCCCACACCCTGCGCCGCCTCCGACGCCGCTGCGCCCCAACCATCGTCGTTGCCGATCGGATCGGGCGCGCCTCCACACGATTCGGGGCCCCGCACAACCCCGGATCCGCGGGAGAGAGGCGATGTCCTCCGCCACCGCCGTCGGCCCTCGGGCTTAGACCGACAGCTTCCCCAGGCGGCGGCGAAGGGAGGGGATGAGGGAGTATGCGCCCCCGGCGGCTGGGTTTAGGGCGCCGCCCGAGTCACCCGACGCGGGGACGACGAGGGGGCCTCCAGATGAGGAATGAACACCCCTGGTTGATAATTGAAGGTTTCCATTTGCAGAAAAAATATAAAATCTTCTTTTGTCCAAATTACACCTATCGTAGCCTCCTAGGTAACCGTTCGGTGGATCAATCCGAACAAACAAGCAGCAACTCAACAAATAAGAAACCGAACAACCTACAGGTACATGATGTACGTACACCTTTCCTTTTCAATGTTGTATACGTAGCTAGTACGCACTTTATCTCTTCGCGCAGGTTACAGTACAGGCCTCGTTAGAGTCTTCTTATAAATCCCACGTACCAGACCAAACCAAACTTCTCCCTTAAAAAAAAAAAAAGACTAAACCAAACTTCCAAATAACTAACTCTCTATATAGAAAACCAAGCGTCAAGCTACGGCACACGCAGGATGGCCGAAGACGGGGAGCAAGAGCAGCTGCTGGTCGTGATGGCGACGGCGGAACCCGACGAGTGCAGCAGGTGGGCGATGATCTGCCTTCTGGGCTGCGGGAGCGTCACGCTTCTCGGCTTAGCCTTCTACCTGACGGACGACTTCGAGAGCTGTCCTGCGCCTTCCATCGTGCTCCCGCTCTCGCTTCTGCTGTCCGCCGTGGGATTCTACTTTTGCGCATTATTTTGGTATGTGAACAGTTCAGCGGAGGCAATCCAGCTGGAGTAATGAACGTAGATAGATTGTTTAATTGATTGTCTTGTGTAACTACTTGATTGTACATACATGCGTCGATCGATCGATTTCTCTACTTGATTTTGCACCCGATGGATCGACGTGCATACGATGGCCGATGAGTCGAGCAGGACTGCGGGAGCTTGAGCAACTGCTGGTGGAGGCGACCGCGACGGCGGAGCCCCGGGAGTGTAGCCGGTGGGCGATCATCTGCCTTCTCAGCTGCGAGGGCGTCATGCTCCTCGGCGTAACCTTCTACAAGCTGGACAAATTCCAGAGCTGGGCTGCGAGCCTGCGACTTCCCTCTTGCTCCTCCTAGTTTCAGTTCATCCCTGTTTAAGGCTTATTTTGCGCTCAATGCATCATTCTTGTATGTGAACAGGACAGCCGGGGTAACCCAGATGGAGTAATGAATACAGATAGATTGCTGTCATGTTAGGCTGATAGCAACTGCATTTTGTTTTTAAAAAAAGGAGGATTACCTCCGGCCTCTGCATCAGTGTGATGCATGCGGCCTCTTTATTAATGAAAACAAACAAATAATCTGAGGTTCCGAACAAGCTCTGGACGAGCCGCAAAGTAAATGAATAATAATAAAATAAATAAGTCATAACCGGCTAAAATAGGCCTAGATGCCTAACCATTTATCCTATTGCTGGACCGCCATCATTAGTAGAAAACAGGGCTTTGAAACGGGCCAGAATATTGCATTAGTCCCGGTCGTGTTACGAACCGGGACTAATGGGTGCATCAGTCCCGGTTCATGAGGCCAGGGCGCCAACCGGGCCTCGGCAGGAACCAGTCCCGGTTCGTCTGACCCCTTTAGTCCCCGTTCCAGACACGAACCGGGACTAAAGGGGCTGAGCAGACACGAACCGGGACTAAAGGGGCTCGCTCAGCCCCTTTAGTCCCGGTTCGTGTCTGGAACCGGGACTAAAGAGGCCCCTTTAGTCCCGGTGCTATCCACCAACCGGGACTTATACAATGCCTATATATATGCTCGCCCCAGCCCGCTCACTTCTCTGTTTTTTGGCCGGCCGGCGTGTGGGAAGTGTGCTGCTCTCCGTTCTCACTTCCTATGCACATGAGGTGTTCGATGAAATGCCGCAGCCACACTTAAGCTTTCTCCTCTCCAAGCTCGACCTCCAAGCTACATTTTCCCCAAGATTTGTTTAGGTTTGGCGGTGCACCAATTACACAAGTGTTCTAAAAGGTTAACGACGTCATCGTTTTATCTCTCACTGCTAGTTTAGCGCATTTCAAATGCTCTAGAAGTAGAGTGTGGTTTGTGGGTTTTAGTGGAGGAGTGTACTTTGGTTTTAATGTGATGATGAACTTGTATTAATTTGATCACTTCTCTATTCATGATGTTCTGTAATGGTTTTTGATACATTTAATTATATAATTCACGCAGATGAACCAGCAATGGAAGTACGGTGACCGACGCACCTCCAAGTACATTGAGGGCCTGCATAAATTTCTCGAAGTGGCTGAGGCAAGCAAGCTGAATGGTTTTATGTATTGTCCATGTACGGTCTGTGAGAATGCGAAGGATTACTCCAACTCTAAAACCCTTCACTTCCACCTGCTTGAGAAGGGTTTCATGCCACACTATAATGTTTGGACCAAGCACGGAGAAAGAGGGGTTATGATGGAAGACAACAAAGAAAAAGAGGATGATGACAGCTATCGTCCTATGTACCCTGAATACGATGATACTGCAACGGGGGAGGCTGAAGATCAAGAGGCACCAGATGTGCCCGATGATGATCTTCGCCGGGTCACTGTTGATGCACGGAGAGAATGCGAAAGTGATAGGGAGAAGTTGAAGTTCGATCGCATGTTAGAGGATCACAAAAAAGGGTTGTATCCAAAGTACGAAGATGGCAACACAAAGCTCGGTACCACACAGGAATTGCTGCAATGGAAGGCAGAGAATGGTTTATCTGACAAGGGATTTGAAAACTTACTGAAAATAATGAAGAATAAGCTTCCAAAGGATAATGAATTGCCTGACACTACGTACGGAGCAAAGAAGGTTCTCTACCCTCTAGGATTAGAGGTGCATAAGATACATGCATGCCCTAATGACTGCGTCCTCTACCCAAGCATCTTGTTAAACGATGAAGATTATCCATGGTTATGGAGAAATAATCAAGGGACACACGCGAAGAAAAAGTGAAAACTTTCTCTCCACAACTCTTCTGATGATGGCTTTCATCTAGAATATCACTACAGTTACATGTGAAGAAATGAAATCCTTTTGTAATAGACGAGTTTTCGTCCGAAACCCTGATACTTCGAAAGAGATTGTCCAGTTTGTACACGAAGTGCATCCAGTTTTTCCTGTAACCCTCTCAACTTTTTAGCACATGCTATGTGGGTGAAATTATGATACCATGCCAACTTTCAACCATTTGAGAGTTCATTTGCAGTGCTTTTCAATTCAGGGTCATTTTAGCTCAAAATAAATCATGAGATGCATGAAAAATAGCAAATGAAGTAGGAAAAGGTTTGAAAAGTGATGATGTGGCTTTGAATGGTGCATATTGAATGCAGAAAAAGTCTTGAGTTAAAATATGTTTAAAAAATTGAAATCCCTTTGTAATAGACGTGTTTTCGTCCGAAACCCTGTTACTTTGAAAGAGATTGTCCAGTTTGTACATGAAGTGCATCCAGTTTTTCCTGTAACCCTCTCAACTTTTTAGCACATCCTATGTGGGTGAAATTATGATACCATGCCAACTTTCAACCTTTCCAGAGTTCATTTGCAGTGCTTTTCAAATCAGGGTCATTTTAGCTCAAAATAAATAATGAAATGCATGAAAAATAGTAAATGAAGTTAGAAAAGGGTTGAAAAGTGATGATGTGGCTTTGAACGGTGCATATCGAATGCAGAAAAAGTCTTGAGTTAAAATATGTTAAAAAATGAAATCCCTTTGTAATAGATGAGTTTTCGTCTCATCAAAGTTATTTAACTTAATATTATATAAAATTTATGCAACTAAAATTATCAAAGTTATTTTTGTTAAAAACTTTAATAGCAAAAAGAATATTCATAAAGTATTTTTTGTTAAAAAAATTAATAGCAAAAAATTTCATTAAATATGCAAAAAAATAATATAAAAAAAGGCCCGCCTACTAGGCCACCATGGCATGCATACGACTAGTAACCCAATATACATGGGCCAGGACGCAGGCCCACGGGGCAAGTAGGCCATACAGGGGAAAGACAGTTAGGCACGTAATGCTTGCAATAGAGAGAAGCTCGAGACGGTAGCTGCAGCCGAGCTTATAAACCAGTACGAGCGCTCCTCGCTCGGCGAGGTGGGACTAAACTCCCACCGTGCCAGTAAGGGGCTTTAGTCCCGGTTGGTGGCTCCAACCGGGACTAAAGACACCTCTTTAGTCCCGGTTCGTACCATCAACCGTGACTAAATCCCTGGGCTTCCCGCCCTTTCGCCTGGCGAAAACTACCTTTAGTCCCGGTTGGTGGTACGAACCGGGACTAAAGGGGGCCTTTAGTCCCGGTTTGGGCCACCAACTGGGACTAAAGGTGGGGTATATAAATAGGACCAAAAGCCATCTGCAGTTTTCGATCTCCATCTCCCGCGACGGCACCGAAGAAAACCTCGACGCCGCCAGGCTGCCGGACCGCGCCGTCGCCTCCCTCAGCGCACCGCCCCCGTCGCCGCCCCCGATGTCATCCCCGTCGCCGTCCCCATCGCCCCCCCCCCCCGACGTCGTCGCCGCCCCGAGCCCGCTCCCCTCCTCCTAGGTGAGCCGCCGGCCACACCGTCGTTCCCCTCCTCCTATCCCCCCCCCCCCCCCGCGGTCACCGTCATCGCCGGCGTCCGTCGCCGGCCGAAGCAGTGGCGGCGTGGGATCCAAAATCCATGGAGTCTCATATATAATTTGGTTCATAGGATATACTAGCGTGTAGTGCGCGGCGGCACGCCGCGTCGTGCTGATTGATATGCGGTGTTTTTTTAAGTTTTTGGAGAGTGTTTTTGGTTTTGACTGATCACATAAGTACTTATGCATAGATAGAGCATATTGAGCATAGAGAGAGTACAGTCCGTATGGAATGAAAAATTTGCATTAAAAACTTGTAAGACATCAAAGTAATAGCTTGTATTTCTCCTACATTTCTGGCTTCACAGGCAAGGAACAAAGTTTACATCTGACTGACCTCAACTAATCATTTACCTCACAGTGTTTTGGGTATAACCGCATGAGCAAACTAAATAACACAACAAACATGACTTGCTCCTGCCTAACCAATGAATAGCTAGGATTATCATAGGATAGAATTATCATAGAAGATTATATAGATAAATTGGACAGAAACCAAAAAAAAGCATACCTTAATTAGGCCTCCTTTTGGTTCATATATAGGATAGGATTATCATAGGAATATATAGGAAATTTGTAGGAAATTAGATGACATGCATCTCAAATCCTATGAGTAGGATTAGAAAAAGATATGTCATTTTGGTTCACACCGTAGAAATTTTTTCATTGAGTTTAGGCTCTTTTTTGTTTTCCTTTGAAATATGGAGGATAGGAATCAATCCTATGTAGGGATTGGAATGCATATTAAATATGGTATTGTTGTTATTGTTGTTAAATAAAATGATATTTGCTATATAGCCACAATTTGTTCTCGTCGACGATGCCAATCCCGCATCCTCGTCGTCGACTCGGCGCAGACAACCAGGTTGAGAGGCGCCATGTCCGGGACTGGGCTCCGCCGGGCTGGCACTGGGAGGTGCTACATTCCGGGGAGCGCACCTTGGTGAGAAATCTGGGTCTCGTCGTCGACCCGGAGCTTCTTTGGTGGCGGTCGTGTGGGCCACTATCGGTGCAGAGGGAACCGGCCCCCGCGGAGGTGGTAAGTCGTCGTGTCAAGGAGGAGGATGAGCACGTCCGTCGCTACATGGCTGCGTTGGACGCTAGGTTCTCCAATACCTGGCAGGTTATTCAGGGATTTCACCCGAGCTATGATCCGGCGATGGTTCCTTCTCTTTGGGTTTCCACCGCATGCGCCGTGAGACGTCAACTCGATCTATATTAATTAATGATATTATATGATAATATTCGAGTTGTAGTAGCGATAATATTCGATGCAATAAGGCATGACAGTTATAGAACTTGTGAACTTTGCATGATGTTTGCCACTAATCCATTGCTCATATGCATATGATTCCTTGTTGTGATTAAGTCTATGTTTGCCACTAATCCATCTCTCATGGTTGTATATTTCCATGTTGTGATATTATATGATAATATTATATGAAGAGTCCCCGACAATCGCCGTTGATATCATATGTATTAGTGATATTATATGATGATCTTGTTTAAAAATTTTGCCGTCGATTTTTAATCTTAGAATCATGAACACATGAAATGTCGACGTCGTCTGACGACGGTAGGATCCCTCAGTGCCCTTTGTGCTGGGACGACAGGGGTATATGCGATATTTATCCTTACCTGGACAACGATAGGTCGTTCACCGCCAAGCTAACAGAAGAATTTAGTATTATTACGGTATGTACAGACGACATGTATTTTTTGTTAATGAAGTATGACGTGTGCTTTTTTGCTTTAATTAACCTTTAATTTTCTTTTGTACAATTCAACTAGTGCGTTCCCTGTCATGCAAGATTCGCTGTCTTGGACAAGTTCATTTTCAAGGAGAAGGATAGCATAGAGCCTAAGATAGCTCACCTAAGAACGAAGCATTACACTTTTGTTGTTAAGCTGAAATAACGAAGATCACACATATTTTGGTTGTTCTAATTGGAGAGCATTTTTCAAGACGTATGGGTTGGATGAGGACATGACCATTACCTTCGATCTTGGTAATGATGATGTTCGTGATAATAATATAGATATTTGGGTGCATGCGGAGGATGACTTGATTCCGGTGCTACTTCGAGGTGCGTTTGTCAACAGATTTGTTAGGTACTTTATATTGATTATTGAAAAGTATTTGGTACTCATCCCGACTAAATTTCTTTATTTTTATTTATTAGCTTATTTCCGTGCTACAAGAACTACCCGACAGATAATAGATCAGACGTACTACAGTCATGACTCCAAACTTACTTGTTCGGAGATAAATCATCTCATCTCATTTATTCATGATGTTGAGGATCATGCTAAACATTACCGGACTGGCAACATTTTTATCATGGATATGTGCCACTAGTGCACAAGATAAACCCTTATAACATCACTAGAGACAACTTTGTAAGAATTTTTTTACTCTTGTGTCATTAGTCCATCCTTTTCATACATTGTTCTTAAGATAAACTAGTTTGCTAACTATGTTATTATAACTTATGTTCTTCAATAGGTACTCCCGCCAGAGACCGTTCCTAAATGGATGTTTACCAAAGGTGATTTGCATATGGTTAGTTTACGGCCATTGCCGATGAGTTACCCTGGTAAATACACGATATCTCAAACTGAGAATACTATGAAAATCAAAGGATGGAGGAAGGCAATAAAAGCATCTAGGCAACCACTTGGAGACTATAACTTGCGCAAGCCAGAAGTTGGATATAGGTTGATCTGTATTCTTCAATGGGGAGATGCAGGAGTTCACCTTTTTATGATATTTTACCTAGGAGAGATCAGTAGTTAGTGTTTCTAACTTGTGATAACTTGATCATTTGCTAGTATGATAACAACCAGAATGATGAGGAGTTCACCTTTTTATGTTATTTTACCTAGAATGATGAAGAGTTAATCAAGATGATGATGAGTTGTAATATGACATATACCAGTACAAATTAGATGGATGCAATAGACCAAGTTGAATTAGAGGAAAATACGATGTTGCAATTCGCAACATCGTATTGTCCTCTAATTCTACTTGGTCTATTGCATCCATCTAATTTGTACTGATGTTGGATGTTTTTTTTCCAGAATTTGCACTGATGATGTTGTATATTAATATGTCTAACTGCGTGAAAAATACAATATAAATATAAAATAAAATGAAAACACAAAATGAAACACGACCCTTTCCAAAAAAAAACCTAGACCCCAGCGCTTGGCAGGGGCTGACGCGTGGCTGCCCTTTTGTCCCGGTTGGTGTTACCAACCGGGACTAAAGGTCCTCCTGCCTGGGCGCCCTACAGCGGCCATGTGGAGCTCCTTTATTCCCGGTTCGTAAGCCAACCAGGACTAAAAGTCTGGACCTTTAGTCCCGATTGTTTTGTCCCGGTTGCTGAACCGGGACTAAAGGCCCTCTGGAACCGGGACAGATGCCCGGTTTTCTACTAGTGCATCCAAACCGGTTGTAGATATCCCGAGCTACCGTTTCCCACCGGATAGACCCAGTAACCAAAGGCTCCCTGGTTTCCGCAGGAGTGAGTAAGGACCATGTACGGATCAACGCTGATGCCCTGTGTAGTACCTGTAAAAAGTTTATATGCATTTGTCTGTTAAAAACCATATCATTCCTACAGTTTCATATAGCCCAAAGAAGAGCACATACGCCTATACGAATATGTCTGGCATGAATCGTATCCACCCCATTAAGCCACGTCCCAAATAACGTGTCGATGCTATAAGGAGGTGTGATATTAAAGGCCATACGCACTGTTTGCCATAGAATTCTTGCTAGCGGACATTGGAGAATAAGCTGTTTGATGGTTTCCTCATTATCACAAAAGCAACATCGTGTATTTCCCTCCCAATTGCGCTTTGCCAAATTATCCTTAGTGAGAATCACCTTCTTGTGAACAAACCACATGAAGACTTTAATTCTTAAGGGAACTTTGACCTTCCAAATGTGGATCGACTTGGAGATTATCGATGTATCAATTAGATTCAAGTACATCGATTTTACTGAAAAAATGCCAGTATTCGTTAGCTTCCACTGAAGCCTGTCAGATTGATCTGATAACTGGACCTCCATGAGTCTTCTAACTAAGTGTAACCAAGCTTCCCACCGATGACCTATCAAAGCTCTTCGAAATTGAATATTCAGAGGGTTTGACTGTAATATTGTGGCAATGTACGCCTCCTTTACGTTGAACAATATTATAGAGAGACGGATACTGTATGGCTAAAGGCATCTCCCCTAACCATGTATCCTCCCAGAATCTCGTAGACTCACCATTTCCAATAATGAATTTTGTTCTGTGGAAGAAGGCTGCTTTCATTTTCATCAGCCCTTTCCAGAATGGCGAATCGTTGGCTCTGACCGTGACCTGGGCCAAGGTTTTAGATTGTAGGTACTTATTACGCAGAATTTGTACCCACATACCTTCCGTCTCTACAGATAATCTAAACATCCACTTACTGAGCAGACATCTGTTCTTAACCTCTAAATTTTCAATGCCCATACCTCCTTGGTCCTTGGGTCTACATATAATATCCCATCTAGTAAGTATGTATTTCTTCTTAACGTCATCACTCTGCCAAAAAAGTGTGATCAATAAAATTCCAACCTCTTGCGTACCGCTACCGGTATCTCGAAGAAGGATAAAAGGAACATAGGCATACTTGTCAGAACCGAGTTAATCAGAATTAGCCGTCCTCCATAGGATAAGAGCTTGCCCTTCCAGCAGCTCAGCTTTTTCTCAAATCGACCTTCAATACACTTCCACTCTTTGTTAGACAACTTACGATGATGAATGGGTATACCTAAATAGCTGAACGGTAAGCTTCCCAATTCACACCCGAACAATTGTTTATATGCCTCTTGTTCATCTTTGGCTCTCCCAAAGCAGAACAATTCACTCTTGTGAAAATTTATTTTCAGGCCCGACAATTGTTCCAATAAGCAAAGTATAAGTTTCATGTTTCTTGCTTTTGCTATATCATGTTCCATAAATAGAATCGTATCATCTGCATATTATAGAATGGACACACCACTATCCACTAGATGTGGTACGAGTCCACCTACTTGGCCTTCCTATTTAGCCCTTCCTATTAAAATTGCCAACATATCCGCAACTATATTAAATAGAATGGGTGACATTGGGTCTCCTTGTCTGAGACCATTGAACGTTTGGAAAAAATGACCAATATCATCATTGACTTTAATTCCAACACTCCCTTTTTGTACAAAGGATTCCACGTGTTTCCTCCATACCTCGTCAAATCCTTTCATACGTAAAGCTTGTTGTAGGAATGGCCATTTGACCTTGTCATATGCCTTCTCGAAATCCACTTTGAAGATAACCCCATCTAGTTTCTTCGAATGAATTTCATGCAGCGTTTCATGAAGGACAACCACACCTTCAAGTATGTTTCTGCCCGGTGTGAAGGCAGTCTGACTAGGTTGCACCACCATATGTGCAATCTGCGTCAGTCTATTAGTTCCTACCTTCGTGAAAATTTTGAAACTCGCATTAAGAAGGCAAATAGGTCTGAATTGTTCAATGCACACCGCCCCCTTCTTCTTTGGCAACAACGTCACTGTCCCAAAGTTAAGGTGGAAAAGGTGTAATTGACCATTGAACAAATCATGGAACATCGGTAATAAGTCACCTTTAATAATGTGCCAACAACTCTTATAGAACTCAGTTGGGAACCCATCTGGCCCTGGTGCCTTATTATTCTTCATTTGCGATATAGCCTCAAACACCTCTTTCTCCGTAAAGGGTGCGGTTAATATCTCATTCTCGTCCGTCCCGAGCTGAGGAATATCACCGACCAACTGCTCATCCATGGACACAAAATTATCCTGTGGAGCCCCGAAAAGTTGCTTATAATATTCTGAGATGTACAGTTTGAGGTTTTCGTGCCCAACGATTGTACCCTCATCCTGCTCCAGTTGATAGATCTTTTTCTTTCTGTGTTTTCCATTCGCAATCATATGGAAAAACTATGAGTTATCATCGCCTTGTATTACCTGACGCACTTTCGCTCTAAGTGCCCATTTCAACTCCTCTTCTCTGAGGAGCTTTTTGAGCTGTTGTTCCGCTTCCGCTCTCGATGCCCTCTCAGAGTCATCCAATAAAGTGGATTCGGCCTTTATATCTAGCTCATTAATAAGATTGAGAAGCCTTTGTTTCTCCATCTTATAAATACCGCTCTCATGTTTGGCCCATCCCCTAAGAAACTGCCTTAGGTGCCTTATCTTGTTTTGCCATCTATCAACATTCGAGCTTCCCCCCGTGTCCCTAGCCCATTCTCTAGCTATGATTTCCACGAAACCTTCTCTTTCAAACCATGCCAATTCAAAAGAGAAAATATTTTTGTTTCCCGCATGTATTGCCTCTCCCGAGTCAACAAACAAAGGGGTGTGATCGGAAATTGCTCACGGCATTGCTCTCACCGTAACTCGTGGGAATTTCTGCTCCCATTCCACACTGGTAAGAATCCGATCCAGCTTCTCGAAAGTTGGATTCGGCAATGTGTTCGCCCACCGGGTGATAGCAACTGCATAAGTGTGATAAGAACACATGGCAACTGACAAGTGTCACACTTGTGATACGAATACATAGCAACTTCGCACGTTTTTAGTTGTCAAGCATGGCAACTTTCTTTTCCGATGACAAGTTTCAGTTCATTTTGGGTTTGTTTTTTATTCAAGATGACAAATTTAGTTGTAGAAAACGTTCGGGCCAGAGTGCTTCGTGCCACACGTGTGACATTTATCATTTGGTTTATTTAATTATACATGCATGCTTTGATCATTTTTTTTGCGGGAAAATTTCCGATCTATTCATTCTCAATCATGGCAGCATAACAAATACCAGAAATAATAAAAATGTCATCTAGATCCGTAACCACCTAGCGACAACTACAAGCACTAAAGCGAGCCGAAGGTGCGCCGCCGTCATCGCTCCTCCATCGCCGGAGTCAGA
Source organism: Elymus sibiricus (assembly GCA_039707655.1). NCBI lineage: Eukaryota > Viridiplantae > Streptophyta > Magnoliopsida > Poales > Poaceae > Elymus > Elymus sibiricus. The sequence goes on from CM077665.1 coordinate 63,583,172, forward strand.
CATAACTTGTTGTAGTAGTCAGTCGGGAAGTCGTCGTGCTAATGCCCCGTAGGACTAGCGCACCAGAACAGCAACCGCCGCAGATGAAGAATAACATAGATTAGAAGACTCCAACCCGAAGACACACGACGACGACATCCGAGCAAATCCACTAAAGATAGATTGATTGATGCTCTACCAAATTTTACAGTACATTGATGGATTTGTTCTGCCAGACTAGGTTAACGGATCTGTTTTACCGGCCGCTCTGTCTTGTTTGTGTTACTGAGAAATCGATCATCGACATGCTAGAGCCATATTAGTTTTTTATAGAAAAGGAGGATTACCTCCGGCCTCTGCATCAGTGTGATGCATGCGGCCTCTTTATTAATGAAAGCAAACAAGTAGTCCAAAGAAAATAATCCGAGGTTCCAAACAAGCTCTAAACGAGCCACAAAGTAAATGAAAAGAAAAATATGCCACAACCGGCTAAAATAGTCCTAGATGCATAACCATCTATCCTATTACTGGACCGCCATCCAAACTGGTTGTAGATATCCCGAGTTACCATCTCGCACCGGATAGACCCAGTAACAAAAGGCTCCCTGGTTTCCGCAGGAGTGAGTAAGGACCATGTACGGATCAACGCCGATGCCCTGTGTAGTACCTGCAAAAAGTTCCTGCAGTTCCATATAGCCCAAAGAAAAGCACATACGCCGAGAGCCATATTAGTTAGACTTGAAAGCTTGTTTTTACCAAATTGGGGTAATTTTCCCCAATTCATGTACTAATTTGATTAGGGGGCGGAGATGAGGGATGCGGCTCTGTGTATAGTATATAGCCGCTATCCGAAAGTGCTATTCTAAGCTTGCGCATAGATGCACTCCTTATATTTCTTAGTATTTATAAGTTTATTACTTTATAGATGTACTATTATAGTTTATAAGTTCGGGAATGCACAAAAGTGCACGCGCGCCCGCTAGACGGATCGAGCGGCCGGGGCTGCGCATGCGTGTGTTCTCTTTTTTGTCTGCTAGTGCATGTTGTTATTAGTATTAAATGTGTTCACACTGGTTAGTTCAGTTTGCAACAAACAGTTTCACATGCATTTATTTTGGTTTTTCGAATTTTTAAAAAGCCATATCTTTCAAACCGCTCGTCGGAATTAAGATCCGTCTTCACCGTTGGATTCTTTGCGACGAAACCTTTAAAACTAGACCCCGCATGGGTATGTGTTGGCGAAAAAAATTATGCCAACTTTGATGCTATATGGTGCAACTTCAATACTACATTGTGCAACTTTAATACTAAATGGTGTAATTTTTTGCAAAACCAGTTTTTGGAGCTGCATGATCAAACTTCACCCGAGGTTGCAACCTAGCAACCATGAAAACTTGATGTGCAACTAGTCTACTGTCCCGACCAACTATGTAGTAGTCGATATGCAACCCTTGTCAATACTCGGGGATGTGTATATTTTTTTACAATTGACACACCCTACCCCATCTCCCCTACTAGTGATTTGTGTAACTTAGTCTGTTGTTCGAGCCAAGTTCCTATTACTCGATGTACAACTCCTTCCCCTAACTACTTGTGGATATGTAGTTTCGGTTGGCAGGGGCAACACACGGAGTTGCACAAAGTCTACTAGACAGTTGGCCGGAGCAACATATAAAGTTGCACATCTCACACGCAGGGATACTTGGATGGTGAAAATTTCACATTCATGGGGTAGTGAAAAGTTACATATTCATGAGGGTAGTAAAAGTTGCATATAAACAGGGCGCTAAAGTTGCACATCCCACTAGAGGGGTGGTTCGGAGTGCTAGTAGGGAAATTACACATCCATGAGGTACGAGGGATAGTTGCACATCATTAGTAGACAGTTGACGGTGACAATATCCAAAGTTGCACATCCACTGCTAGACAGTTGGCCGATGCAGCAAACAGTGAAAGCACAACCACGGGCAAGAGGGAAGTTGCACACGAACTACTAGGCAGTTGGCCTGGGCAAAACACGAATTTGAACATCTCACTAGGAGGAGGTAGTTTGAGGGTGGATGTGCCATTAGTGAAAACTACACTTCCACGGGGTAGGCAGGAAGTTGCACGTCCACTGTCAGGTAGTTGCACATCCACTGTCAGGCAGTTGCACAAAACGGAGGTTAAATTGCACATAAAAAATTTCATCAAAACATACCCATGAGGGATCTAGTTTCGAAGATCTCTCGTCGCGAAGAATCCAACGGTGAAGACGAATCTGAATTCCGACGCGCGGTTTCAAAGATATGGCTTTTTTAAAATTCGGAAAGCCGTAATTAAGTGCATTCACACCTGTTCACGTGGGTGTTTTGCATTTACTTTTTACTTTTTCTGTTCACACTTGTTCACAAATGTTCACTTTTCCTACTATGAACTTAGGAGACAAACTGTTTCCTTTTTGGGTGGCCGCTCGTTAGCCATCCCAGGGCGGCTGGGCGCCCGCTAGACGCATCCTTATAAGTTTAGGTATTTCTTATCTATGCGCTCCGAGAGCCTCAACCAAGTATGTACAAGCTCAGGTGTTATGACTGTATCTTTTTTCCTCTTTTTTTGGCTTGTGGGTGAGCTGTGTGGGGGAAGAAAACGGATCACGGGCGCGCCCTAGGCAGCTCCTGTGTCGCTCCCATGGGCGGCTGCGAGCAAACCTTAGCCGCCGCCAGCGACCCCAACTACCACCCCTCCCACTCCTCGCCGCCGCCTGCAGAGCTCGCCGGGCAAAGCCCGTGCGGCTGGACGGCGGCAGGGCCCCTTTCTCCTCCTACAGTCTAGAGGTGTCGGTGCGGGCCGGGATCTTTCGGCGGGAGCTCGAGCGGCAGCGCCCGCTCGGGACGGCGCGACTGGCCGGCGAGGCAGCGCACAGAGGCGCGGGCGTGCGGTGGCGCGGGGGCGCAGGTGCGGATCCGGCGCGGGGCACGTACGGGCGTGGGCTCGGGCTGCGGGCGTGGGCGGGCGCGGAGCAGGGCGCCTGCGGGCGTGGTGCTGTGCGAGCAGATGGCTCACGGACATGGCGAGCGCCCATAGCGGCTTGTGTGGCAGGCGCGCAGATCTGGCGTGTGGTGACTGCGGCCGGTTCGGCAGGTGACGGACGTCGCCGTGGTAGGCGGGGCACGACGGCTCGGTCGATGGGCTTTTGCGCATGGTTTCCGGCCGGTGGCCTGGATCTGGCAGGTTGTCGGTGGTTGGCAGCCCGGGAGGGGCACTGCCGACTGTTGATGGTGCCCGGATGTCGCTTGATGGAGCGGGGAAGCTCCGGCCGCGGTTGAATACGGGGTACAGGACCCGATCTGGTCTCTGCAGGCCGTTGTCAGGGAGGCTAGCTGGTAGCCCTGCACAGTGGTGGTGTGCTCGCTACGTGGGGGTGCGCAATTCAGTGGAGGTACGGGTCGCCTCAGCCTACTGTGTGGGAGTGGCTGCACCGGGTGAAAGCCTGGCCGGTGATGGCCGGCCAACGGCGCCGGCTCCCGTGGGCGTCGCTATCCTTCTTGGAGGCATCGTCGGGAATCTTCACAGCCTGTAGTGCAGGGTCGGGCGATGGCGTTGTCTTCAACGTCATTCCCCTATTTAGGGCGATGTCTTGAAGACTTTGATCCCTTTGGTGCTTGATACGTCTTCAACATATCTGTATTTTTTTATGATGGACTATACGAAAAAAAAAATCAAACTGTCAATGCAAGTACTCTCTGTTGTTCCAATCTAATCACTATTAGAACTAGCAAATGTGCCCATACGTTGCAACGGGAGAAAAACACCCCTCGTACACACTTGACAACAATGGCAAATCGCTTGAAATATTTCACGATGCCTCACGAGAATCAACATGTTAAGTGCTGTTGCGCGAAGAAATAAAAGTGGAAATTTTTTTTAAGTGTACTAAAGGTGTGTCCAATATATTAGACACTAGAAACATCTACCAAGTTGAATCCCGTGCGTTGCCCCGAAATATAAAATATGTTGTGAAAAGATAAATCAAGTCATAACCCGAATACATGGAGATTATATTTAATCTCTACTCTCTTACTATCAACAAACACCTTGCGACCCACCTTATGCATCGGCCTCAAAATATTTTGACTTTGCACATCACTTTAGAAGGGACAAAGGTCCTTACGAGCAGCAACTGAATAAGCATCTGTTCCTACCAAGAAAAGGGAAAACATAAAAAGTCAAAAAGAAAAGGAGAAAGAGAAAGGCATTCACTCCACCTGCTTTCAATTAAATTGTTCGGATGAACCAAGATACATTATTGCTACTCCCTCGAGGCGGTGTCAATTAATTCGGATCGGAGGGAGTACCATAATAGGAAAATTAGGAACACACAAATTTATTTGAACAATCAATACAAGGAAAATGAGATCATACAGTTTGTTGAGAATACTCTTACGATAATTCAAGGTTGCATCACATGTTTTGAACTGCAATGGCAATACATTTCGGTTTGATTAGGAACAAGATCGCAAATATAATTATTTTGATGTCAGCAAGACTTTTCAATGAATAGAAACATAACTGAAAAGACACCCTTTGATACCAAAGTCTTTAAATTACAAAATGTCTCTCTTCCTCAGCTTTCCATGCATGTGAGGATACGATGGGGTTGTCCATACTGGCCAAAATGGCCCGAGCCTAGTTTTACGTTGGCCTAAATGAGCTTTGCATTCACAGAAACATCTTCCACTGCAACTTCCGGGTGGGTGAGTAACTACGGACTGAACTTTGGTTCTTCGCTAGGTGACCAAAAAGAATCACCTTCACCTTCACGGGGAGAACCATCCTGGTCGGTAACAACTACAAACAGAGAAAAAGACAGAAAAATTGAAAGGCAAAAGGAGAGAACACATCTTCAGATTATACCCCTATCTATAGATAGATGCTCGAACAATATCTTGTACGGCTAAGAAAATTAGAGAAATGACAACATTTATAGAAATTTAGAATATCCTAACGACGAATATATATATAGAAAGAGCAAACTCCAAATTATATTCTCCGTAATTTTGGGTTACCACAATGTGTATTCTAAGAGATCCTTTGTGATCGCTACAAAGCTCCGGACTGCCAATTCCCAGTATCCACCATGAATTAAACATATACATCTCACACCGATTATTATAAAGGCTCATAAATAATAGTAGTGCATGTTTCACATCAACAATGACAAATAACATCCAGACACCGTATAGCATAACATAGTTTGCAGTGGACTGTGCTGATATGTACATATAGATTCAGATTGATTGCTGGTATACCTCATATATATATAATAAGTTTCCTTACCAAAAAGATATGCAAGCCTACCTAAGCCTTATCTTAATAATTCTACCTCCTAATTGCTATGGTATCTGAAAACCTTGTGAGTTCATTAAGAAGGTTTCATAGATGGATGCCGGACAGGTAGCAGCTAATCAAGTTTGTAGTATAAATATGATTCCTGCAGTGTCTATTGCGCACACAAACAGAAGTTGAGCTCAACAAACTGTGTTTATTGGTAATCGTTGCTAGATTAAGAAATATCACATGCTTAAATTTTCCGAGCCTAGCCTTTCTGATATTATGAGAAATCCAACTGTCCTGCACTTGTCAATGAAGGCCTGTTATGAGAACTTGGAAGGCAATTAATTCTCCCAACCATGCATTTGGAGACATTGATTAAAATTTTTCCGTTAGGATGTATAAACTCGAGTAGCCACTTCTGAAACATTTGAAAATAATTTAGACCAAAAGAACATGGAAAGTGGAAAGCTCTCAACTAACCTTTGCCATGATTTCGCTGGTCAATGTTTGTAGCTTCTTTCTCGACACAGTCGTAACCATAAAAAACCATATGAGTTTGAATTTTTTAAGCGATTTAATGCAAGCTCTAAATAGCATCAAACCATTTCATACACATTCTTCATGTAGTGTTTCTTCGTACATTTTGGACGGCGCAACCAATAGATGATGAAAATAAAAAACTTGCTTAATTCAAAACATGGATACTAAGCTAATACGTAACACTGGTACTTAGATAACGACCATGAATTTCCAAACAAAAAAAAAACTAACGAACATGACTATCCAAAAAAAATGTAATGACCATGACTCTCCAAAAATAAAAAAGCTAACGATCATGGTAAATAGCAAGCATCAAAAGCAACACGGAATATGAGCTTATGTAAGTAGATATGTGTATGGATTTTAGGAATGACATAAGGATGGGGCAAATAAATTACTTGACCTTGTTCGAGCTCTAACCTCCATGGACTCATGCACCCGCGGAATCAAATGAGGGAACCGAGACACTACAAAGGTATAAAGCAAGTGATTGGAGAATTAACAACTACTAAGGTAAAATAGTGGCAATTGCAATATATCTTAATCCAGACTTAACTGAATGATGCGTTACAATATGATTGTATTATGGATAGTTGGACACAGTGATGCATAGCTCACATGGATAACTCATAGGAATTCTTTCCTGGTGACATTTTCCATGCCAAAAGACAACAGAGTTGCGAACTAACATAAAGACGTACCTGATAGATGAGCATTGAGAAGGTGAAAATGATGGCAAGGTAACCCAGCCCTAAAGTCCGTGGAGGCCATATGCCCCAAGCAGAGAGAATATTATTTTCTTACCTTCTTTTGCTTTGCTCAGGTAAATACTATACTATTTTTATTTGGATAGTGACTTGCCAAGTTTTTCCAGGCACAACTTCTACCAACGCTCCTGGTGTTACTCTGCAACTTAGAAATAATCTCTCCATGTGAACAATTTCCTTCTTGCAAACATGTGGCAAAGCATTTTATTTATTTTGCCAGTGTATTCTTACCAATTGTTATCCAAACCATCACGATGTTCGGTTCTGCTTTAATAATAGAGATTACCTGTACAACCATATGCAAGCATTCGTATGGCCGCGAATTTTGTCTCTAACTATTGTGACGTTGATGACCAGCTGCATTTAGAATAGGCGGTGGTCTTGGACGGCACAAGTAATATGCCCAAGAAAAATCCCACTGCCATTCAGAATCTTTTCCTAAATCTTTCTAAACCAAATACCGGGTTCTCACCAAAGTAGTCATCCAGTAGCTTGTCGTGGCCGGCTTGCTTGTTCTGACGAAGCACAAGATAATAGGCATGGAAACTCCCCACTTCCGCTTGTTGTTTGCCATTGTGTCTGCATACAAAGCTATCGCAAGTTTGATTTCTTCATCCTCATTGGAGGATGAGTCTTCGAAACAAGATTGAACAAGAGCATTCATCTACAATGAATAAGAAAAAATATGAGCAAAAATCTCAGATATTTCCATTTAATTTTTTTTAATTTCTTCGATGTTGCGTAAGCAGGAGCCGCACCCCATCGGTGTTGGGCTGTTGCTACAAGGTCCGCTGGACAGAGCGGCGGTATGATAGGCTTACGTGAGCGAACAATCTGCACTCCGGTGAACAGGGAGGTGCTGCGTTGCGTGAGTGACAACGCTGTGCGTACTCATGGTGCACGTACTGTGGCATTTGCTGAATCGGAAAGGAAGAAAGAAATGGCGCATTGACCCCCTCTAACGGCTACCAACCCGACTAATTTCCCGTGGATATCAGTCGGATGACACCTAGCAGTGGTCATTATTCTTAGATGGAAATTGCTAGAAAACATCGAATTTATTCATCATGCCAAGGCAGTACAAATAACACAAAAATAACAAAAAAATACATGCATTTCTCTAGACCACCTAGCAACGACTACGACCATTGAAGCGGGACAAAGGTGTGCCGCCGTCATCGCCCCTCCCTCATCGGAGTAAGGCCAAATTTGTTATAGTAGACAGTAAGAAAATCGTCGTGTGAAGACCCTCGTCGCCGACAAAGAGAAGTACATCTCCATAAGATCCAACCCCTAGACACACGGACAAAGGTGAACAAAGCTGGGATCCAAGCGGATCCACTGAAGACCAGCCGGATCAAGCAGATCCAAGCATATTGGCTAGCTAGTTTGAATTGGTGATTTCCGTATTTCCGTATTTGCGTAAATAAATTAACTACATCGATCGTAGACTCGTAGGTAACCGCCGTTGCATCAATCCGAACAAGCTACATGTAGTACGTACTTTGTGTTTGTTTGGGACTGTTGTGGTACGTACGCACTTTATCTCTTCGCGCGTTCCAGTACAGCCATCGTTGGAGTCTTCTTATAAATCGTACTACTCCGTACCAGACCAGCCAACCTCCAAATAACTAACATCCCTCTAGAAAAGAAAAAGGAAAGTCAAGAGACGAGGCGTCAAAACTAGGGCACGTGTACGATGGCCGACGGCGGCGAGCAGGAGCAGGAGCACCTTGGGGTCGAGGTGGCGACGGCGGAGCCCCAGGAGTGTAGCAGGTGGGCGGTCATCTGCCTTTTGTTATGCGCGGGCGTCACGCTCTTCGGCTTAGCCATCTACATGCTTGAGGACTTCGAGAGCGGGCCTGCGCCTTTCCTCGTGCTCCTCCTCGCGGTTGTGTTGATCCTCGCGGGAGGCTCCTGTATCGCTGAATCACTTATTTTTCTGGGTGAACAGTTTAGCGGTGGCAATGCAGTAGGAGTAATGAACGTAGATATATTCTTGTCGTCGTAGCCAGTAGCAATTAGTCTTTTTTAATTCTACATGCATGCGTTGATCAATGGATGGATGCACTGCTAAATGTTGCACCCGGTAGATCGATCTGTTCCAAAATCCATTACTGACGGGGCCGTCATCAGAAATTCGGGGCTCCGTAAGAAAGCATACTCACTGAAATTACAGTATTACTTTCGATATCCTATAACACACTATGCTCTTTACTTTTAGAGGCCTCACAGTTAAGTGGGGTCTTCAATTTGAAAATGAATGACCTGGTCAACAATTTATTGAGAAGTTCTCACAGAGCATCTACAGTCGGATCTCTCAAATCCGTCACAAACGTCCGAGCAATCCGCCCGGTCACTGACCGGTCACAAAAAAATAACCTAGACTGACGCCTCAAACAGGCCTCAAACGGCCGGCCTGACCGGCACCCCTTATATCCAGCCCAAATATTGGGCGGATATTGGGCACGTCGGACCCGGCCCAAGCTGGCTCACCCGACCCCACATATATTTCTTTTCAACCGCTCGCCGGACCGAACCCTAGACACTTCACTCCCCTCCTCTTCACTCCCCTCCGCTACTCGAGCAAACCTCCTGCGATCTCCGACCTTTCCCGGCATGGTAGGCAGCGGATCTGACTCCAACCAGTCCGGATCCGTCGACTGGGATGTCATCCCATGCGGGTTGGAGGAGGCAATGGTCGTCAGCATGGCACTCTGCCGGTCCGACGACAAGATCCTTCTGGCGCGACTCCATAGCGTAGGCTCAACGGGCGCTCGGGTCCTCCAGGGCAGGATTATCGCGGGACTGTCGGTCTTCAAATCTCTCCTTCCCTATCACCAGTCGGACGGAGTATGAGTTCCACCAGGACCGGTGTGCCCGTCGTGGAAAGGAGAGGAAAACGGCCGTCGAGGCCCGAATCGTTGTCGATATGGCGGCATCGGAGGCGGCTGATGCGGCGGGGCAGGCGGCCGCAGAGGAGGAAGCCATCCGCACCTGCATTGTGAAGAAGCGGTAGCGAAGGAACACGCGCGCCCTCGCCCGAGAACAGAATCGGGCGGTCCGTGAAATGTCGGCACTGCCACCAAAGGAGAAGGAAGACAACGACGATGAGGGCAGCTCTGGCGACGAGCAGATCCGTCTCAATCCGTACTGCATCTTCGATCGGTACTTCTACGAGAAGGATGACAATGGTGCCGAGAAGGACAAGGATAGTCGGGGATGATCTTCTCCACCATAGCCAAATATGCCAAATTTTGATAGTCCGATGGCATGTTGTACGTACTAGCCGAACGAGCTGTATGCGTGTTGTTTACGTAGTTACATGAGATTGTATGGGTTTGAGGTATGCTAATTGAGGTGTCCGGTTGTGAGAAGGAAAATTTGAGGCGTGACCGGTCAGTGTCCGTGGAAGTGCCCAGACATGTCCGCGGGTGTTTGAGGGGCCGGATTTGCCAAGTCCGAGCTATATATGTTCTCATTCTACTTTTTACTTCACTATGCCCCTTAATTTTGAACTCTCCCATATGATTGATGTATTCAATTTTGGATTTGGTTCATACTTTGACCGGGTCAATACATTTTTGAAATCAATCTACAATAACTGGCTTATAAAAATGTATCAACCCTACGCATCCTCTCGCCACCTAAAAACAAGCGCAAACATATGACACTATAGCATCAATGTATTACTTTCCATACATGTGTTATTCCATACAATATTTGGGAATATATCATATGAACTACCTCTCCCCAAATACTTCACCCATCGAGCAATGAACATGTAGCAATTTTGTTAATTAACTGAAGAACCAGTGCACATGTTCAGTATACTCATTAGCCACTAAATAATTTTGATAGAAAAAACAATGTAAAACATATTCTTTTTGTTAGGGGAACGTAAAACATATCTGCTTTTCAAAATGGGAATGAGCCGACCCGAACCTGGCCTTGGACCTGGCCCCATGGCCCCAAGGTCAATATGTGAGGCCATGGGTCGGCCCATTTCATCAGAAATTTGTGGCCTTATGGGCCCAATGAATACATGAGGCCTAACCAAAATTCAACGAATTCACACTTATTTATTTGAAAAAATGTTATGGTACACCATCAAGCTGCAAGAAAGGAGTGTTTTTTACCGGCACCCAAAAACTTCCATGTGTGCGGTCTACGAGATTGACAAAAACTCATGCACAATCTTGTTGAGAGCTAGTGCAGAACCAACACTGAAACTACTACAGAATATAAACTGAAGCTATTGTAGTCTCATCTGTGCAGAATCTATAGGCACTGGAACTCCAGAATCCTTATACGCAATGAAACTCATACTAGATCTACACTGAATTCTATAGTAGTTTACAGAATCTACTAAACTGAAACTCCTACTACAGGATCTACACATATGCGCACTGGCCAAGAACCAAAACAATACCAAGAACCAAACAGGACGATCTAGTCTCACGTGTGCTTGGCTTGGCTTGCAATTGCACTGGGAAGAGGAGGACGCCGGCAAGAGTGAGCACAATCCGGAGACCGGAAAGACCACTGGGACAGCGAGCTGGACAAGTTGGAGAGGAATAGGACGACGACCGGGATGGCGAACACGACGGCGACCGGGACCGCGTGACGGCGACCCGGAGGCGCACCAGGAGCATGAGGAATGCCGGTGGCGGCAAAGATGCTTGGCTGGCCGGGAGCGGCAGAGATGCTTAGGCATAGCAATTTCCTGGGCCCTGACCCATCGGGTCGCACGGGGCCGGCTCCACTGACCCGTACATCATTTAAGGCCAACCCACTTGGCCCATTGGCCTCAACCTTTTGGGTCGGGTCAGTGACCCAGTGGACCGACCCGGCCCATTTCCATCTTGACTCTGCTTTAGCTTGGGCGGACCGATGCACATTGACTGGTCAGGGATGCGCTCAGCCAGCAGCTGCTTTCTGCTTCGCTTGGCGGTGTTGGCCCCTTGTTAGCCCTTGTTCGAGTAATTCCAACAACCCTTTCAAAAAAACCTTTTCATAAAAGTGGTTTTATGGAATGACCATATAATTCAGGGTAAGTTGTGATGGCTACTTTGTTAGTTTCCATAAACTTCTTCTAAAATCTTAGTTCTCCTATTTTTCATTAAACATGAATACAAATGACGCATGCATATGTCTGATATCATCATAAGAATTCAAACAATGATACATCAAACTCACATAATTGACAATAATTTCAAAGCAACAATATATGAAATTTGGTTCGACATTCAAATTTAAACATAATTGATGGTCCCAAACAATGCAAATAGAACATACTATGAAGTTAATTCACCACGAAGCGCCCACAATTTCTCTATTGGCACGGTCTACTATCCGTCAATGCATTTCAAGAAATTTCTGCAAATGGTATCCATCTGTTTATCGCTGAACTGATAGTATGTAAATTTTGTTCCCCGCATTCTCATAGTGATATTCTGGTGTTCCCTCTCATCCTCTATGACCATGACACCATGCTATGAAATATCACACACTCGGTCAGGATGCGCCGCAAATCTTTTTGATGCCAAAAGCGTGGAAGACCACGAACAATGGCAAACCTGGAGAACCCAAAATGCCCGCTCGACATTTTTTACATGCTTTCTTGTCTCCTAGCAAAGTGAGTATTCTTGTTATCTTGAGGGTTTAGTATTTCCTTCACAAAAGTTGATCATGCTAGATATATGCCGTCAGGAAGATAAAAGCCCATGTTGTATTGGGGGCCATTGGTTTCAAAATTCACTGGAGGTGCCTCTCCAACAAGAAACCTTGCAAATAGATCAGCAGAATATTCGGACCATTGTTAGCTCATGGCACTCCAAAATATGAATGTCAAATCCATAGGTCATTTGACGCCACAACTTCTAGAATTATAGTTGCATCTTTAACTTTTCCTTCGAACTGTCCGCGCAATGTCGTATGGCAAAGCTTCCACTTCAAATGCATGCAATCAATGCTTCAAAGCATTCTTGCAAAGCCTTTTTATGCACCCATCTCAAGAAGTCTTGTAGTGTCCTCTTCATTTGGAGCTTGGACATATTCTTCCCCGAATATCTTAATGATGGACTCTACAAAACAATCAAACTATCAATGCAAGTACACTTTGTCATTCCAATCCAGTCATCAATAGAATCACCTAGGCAACCATATGCAAACCATTCGTACAACCGTCGAATTTTGTCTCTAACTATTGTGGCCTTGTTGACCAGCTGCATTTTTTCTTTGTTGACGGGCGGTGATCTTCTTTGTTGACAAGCAATGCACAAGAACAAGACCATTGACATTCATAATATTCTCCTAAATTTTTTACACCAATTACCGGATTCTCACCAAAGTAGTCATCTAGTAGCTTGTCGTGACCAACTTGCTTGTTCCAACGAAGTAGAAGATGATGAGGCATGGAATCTCCCCACTTTGGCTTCCTGTTTGCCATCGTGTCTGAATACAAAAGACATCGGAAGTTTCATTCTTCATCCTCGTCGAGGATGACTCCTCAAAAAAAGATTGGACCAGAGCATTCCTATACAATGAATAAGAAAAGTATGAGCAAAGATATTGTCATACATTTTTCTGAAACAAAAAAAATTGTGTCAAGAATATCTCCATGTATCCTTGTTGCGCCGGGTTCTTGAGCGGGGGCTTGGAGATGGCGATGGAGGAGGGAAGGGGAGGAGGTGACATGTGGCAGGGGACGACACCAGAGCAGAGATGGGAGGAGGCGACGCGTGGCGCTAGCGGGCGACCTTGCAGTGGCGAGGGGGCAACACACTGAGGACGGCTCGACAGAGGCGTGTGTGGCGTGACTGCAAGGGGCAGCGTGTGTGGCGTGGCGGCAAGGGGCGGCGCGGCGGTGGGATTGTGGCATGCGCAAGAGCTTCAACCCGTCAAAAGTTTCATGGAAGATCATCTCGCCTTAACACATGGGGAGTTTGGGGCAAGTTTACAGGATCCCGTAAAATTATTCTGGGTTTAGGGGTGCTATTGGAGTTCTTTTTTGCCCCAATGTCTCACAAACGACCATTTTTAAGGATATGCGAAGTTGGAGTTGCTCTTAGCCCTAATTTTTAAGTAAGTTGGTTGTGTCTCAATCTATTGACTAGCTGGATCCACTTTGAGTGTTCAATTTATGGTTTAAAGTTTCAGGCTTCGGGATCATAGCTTTTACGCCCTTCGAGGTGCCTCCTTGGGCCTGCACATAACAATAAGAAAAAATCAATGTTGAATGCACTATTGAGCTTGATCAATTTAGCCATGAATAAGAAAAGGATGGAAATCTTATAGAGGTATATCGGAATTAAATGAAAGGGATATAGCTTTTGTGATGTTGCCCACGAATGGGCATATAACTTACTATCATCGAAAATACTTATTTGAGGATGATGAATCACCGAGCTTGGGGGGGGGGGGGGGGGGGCATGAAAACCTAGCAGAAAGGAGGATGGCATGCGTGCTTTGTACTGACAAGGAGGCCTCGACAAAATCGTATTTGGTGTGAAAGAGGATTCCGGTCATGGGTTCAGGCTGCTATTACCAGTTTTGCAACCAGAGCAAGTGCTCAAGAATGTTGCTACAAATCAAGAACCAAGTTGGCTACATTAGAATAACATCGTCCAGGTATTCCTTGTCAATCAAATCATCCGGAAAATAGAGCCAAGAACCATCACATACTTATGTAATTCTTGCTCCCAATTACCCAATACAAAATATGCAAGCAATCCTCACAAGATGCATGATTGGCTGACCGAAAATCCTAAACCTACGAAGACACAACCAACATATCTGTAAAATTATTCCGGGTTTAGGGGTGCTATTGGAGTTCTTTTTAGCCCCAATGTCTCGTAAACGACCATTTTTAGGGATATGGGAAGTTGGAGTTGCTCTTAGCCCTAATTTTTGAGTAAGTTGGTTGTGTCTCAATCTATTGAGTAGCTAGATCCACTTTGAGTGTTCAATTTATGGTTTAAAGTTTTAGGCTTCGGGCTCATTGCTTTTACACCCTTCGAGGTGCCTCCTTGGGCCTGCACATAACAATATAAAAAAATCAATGTTGAATGCACTATTGAGCTTGATCAATTTAGCCATGAATAAGGCAACGATGGAAATCTTACAGAGGTATATCGGAATTAAATGAAAGGGTTATAGCTTCTGTGATGTTACCCATGAATGGGCATCTAACTTACTATCACCGAAAATAGTTATTTAAGGATGATGAATGACCGAGCTCGGGGGGCATGAAAACCTAGCATAAAGGAGGATGGCAGGCGTGCTCTGTACTGACAAGGAGGCCTCGACAACATCATATTTGGTGGGAAAGAGGATTCCGGTCATGGCTTCAGGCTGCTATTACCAGTTTGGCAATCAAAGGAGCAGCTGCTCAAGGATGCTGACACAAATTAAGAACTAAGTTGGCTGCATTAGAATAGCATCATCCAGGTATTCCTTGTCAACCAAATCATCCGAAAAATAGAGCCAAGAACTGTCACATACTTATGTAATTGCTCCCAATTATCCCAATACAAAATATGCAAGCAATCCTCACAAGATGCATGATTAGCTGACCAAAAATCCTACACCTACGAAGACTTACTTACGTTTATGGAAGCTAACCCCCCCCCCCTCAATTTCAGGAGGGATGGGCCTCACCCTCCCCCTTAATCCAGTCAAATGTTGTCAAATCACTCCAGCCCGTAAAAGTTTGTAGAAGCAACACGTGGTCCATCGTCTCCGGGTAGCACGACTTTCACAACGAGCAAAGAGAATTACACATGACTGTTCCGTATGATTTGGGGTTCTCGATGATGTCCTTTCTGGTGTGGCTAGAGTTGAAGCAACCATCCTTCTGAGCCCCGGCGGCAGGACAGCACCTAGACACCGGTAGGAGGCGGGATGTCGCCTTGAAAGTCGACGACCGTCGGGTCGATGAGTCCCGGCAGCGGGTTGCCGCCCTATTATCTCTCGATGTGTTTCCTACATCATGCTGCCTACAAATAATTATGCCTCTATTTTGTTGCCTACATTCTGAAACTGAGAGTGCACTTCGAGCTGATGCAAAAAACATGGATGCCTCTCGATGTGGCGATGTCTTACTGTAACCTTGCGAAAACCCTAACCCCTTCTCCTCCATGACTATGTTGCATCTTTGAAAACCCTTGCCCCCGAGGAGAGTTGGATTTTGCCATGGAATATGGTTGCTAGCCCTCTCGTGCCCCCGTCCAGCAAAAACTTGCAGGAAAAAAATGGGTGCAATTTAGAGCAGAAATTGGATCGAAATTTTGGTGCTCGGTGGCGCTATGCCTCTCTCTGTTCTGATTAAGCATAGAATTTTGAGTTCCCTGTCTCCAATTTGTTAAGGCTCCACTATACATCCGCCCCTCCCCCTTCGTTCACCATTGATGGCGACGACGCCTTGGCCAAATAAATCCACTAGCCTGTAGATGAAGAAATTATGTAGGCTAAGGCGCTGGATGTACCTGGGGTCCGGAGCCCCTCGTTGTCGTTGGCCGCCTTGCACCCCACGGCCTCCTCCCCTCCTCCTCTTCTTCTCTTGTCATGCGCACAAGCTGCTCTCCTCGGACGACTTGCTGGTGCCCTGACTCCCGATGTGGTGCTCTCTTCACCAACCGTGGCGCCGCTGCTTATCGTTGTAGTTGGGCTCTCGCTGGCGCTCCTTGGGAACCTAGGGGATTTCTCTCCCCTGTTTTTTTTGAAGGGAACAATTGTTATTCCAATATAGAGACCTGCTGGTTAAATCCCCAGCTACAGAGTTCATTACAAGTTCAGGAAACTAGCCTAACCAGATTTCATACTTGCCATCCCCTAAGCTAGCTCCATGTGCTGCTAAGACATGCGCTGCATTGTTACAAGACCTAGGGAATACATAAGGATCTTGTAACAATGCCACTCGGAGTACATTCTCAAAAGCAACTCTCAGTTGAATTTTTATCTCTTGGAACAGTGCTCCGAGTGGCGCTAGGTCGTAGTCCTCACTTGAAATCGCTTGCTTCAGCACCGCGGAATCCATTTCAAAGATGACTTGGCTGAAACCCATTTTGTCTGTTGCATTGAGCGCATTTAGTAGTGCTAGTGTTTCAGCATGAAGGGCATCCGAGATGTTTTCCAGGATTCATGCACCTGCAGCCAAAAGTATACCATACTCATCTCTTATAGTAAACCCCACCATCCAGCATGTGTTCCTTTGTGGAATGCACCATCAGTATTTACTTTCAAGAACTCACCTGGTGGAGGAGTCCAATTTCGGGTGTTTGTCTGCTTTGGGGTCATCCTCCACTTCTTCAGGTTCCTGTATTCATAAGTATGGTAATTAATAGAAGATAATATGTCGTCTGGGCTTTTGATTTTATCTCCAGCATTGGCTTTGTTTCTTTGATGCCAAACTAACCAAAGTAAGGTACACACCTTCACACATTCCTCCTCATTCAGCCGAAACAGTTCTTCCAGTAGACATAGGGGATTCGTGCACAACAACAAATTCAGTCTGATATGTTCCATTTGGGATAAACTCCAAATCTTTTTCACAGTTTTGCATTTCAAGAAGCAATGCCCTCCATCCTCATCAAATCTTAAGCAAGCTGGGCATCGTGTATCCACTTCCAAACCCTGTTGCTTTAGTTTCATTCTTAAGGGTAAACTGTGAGTTGCTAGACGCCATAAAAAGTGCAAGATCTTACCTGGCAGGGTGGAGATGGAACGGAGAGGGGAAAGGCCAGGACAGAACGGTGAGGAGAAATCGACAAATCACACCGTCTCACCCTATCCCACCTGGTCGGTCGCCCCCGCGTGTCATGATCTCGTGCGAGATCAACGGCTGTCGAGCGGCCGCTCTAGCTCGCTGGATAGCGCGCTGCCCGACATTCGGGTATTTTGATTTGTTTAGCAGCCCAAAATTAGGTAGCAAGGAAGATAGACGTGTCCAAAAAGATATTTTCGTCCTTTCCTGTGTGGATACGACTAGATGCAACTTTATTTTTACTAGTGAGCGGAAGAGAGTTATTTAGGGTGGACAAAAACCAAAGCATCTGGTAGAAAATTTTCTCACTAACAAATCTAAGCCAGCACTAGTTTTTGGACGAATGCAACCAAGAATTCGACTATCAAATACTAGATGCAAAAATTGCTAAAGGCTAAAAAGGATGGGTGCAAATATGCTATTTATACGTCCGCGCAGCTACACTCATCACTTTCTTTCTCATATGTCCGGTCACTTGCACGTGATTGGTGGAGGGGAAGAGAGGGAAAGAAAAGAATGAATAAAGAAAAAGAAAAGGTGGTCCGGGTGGGGTCGTGTCCTACGTGACGGACTGACTAGGCGCTACCGGGCGCGTCCGCGAGCCCTCATATCCTCCCTATATTTGAGATGGATATGACTATATGAGGGTTCGCGGACAGTCCGGACGTATAGAGATGATATGACGGATCCGGTTGGATCACCTTTTTCCTTCTCTCTCATGTCCAGTCACCTTCAGATTAGTGCATATTAGTCATCCTTCAGATTTTTGTTCAAATGACATTTTAAACCGTAATTCAATTTTTTATAGACACTTTTTTATTGTTTTTAAGCTTATATTTGTTTTTTCATTAGATTTAGTTTCTTTTAGCAACTATTTATGCATTTTTAATAATGTTACCGTAACAATGCACGGGGCATCATCTAGTTTCAATAATGCATATTCCATTAACATACATTTCAGATCATTTATCCCACTTCCAAAATGTTCCGAATTCAGTTCAGTACGAGTTGCATTTTAAAAAATAAAATTTCAATCATTTGACAACATTTCACTTGTTCCAAATTCGGTATCACAAAATTTAAATATATACTTCAGTCTCAATTGTGCACATAAATTTCACATGATGCATAGTCACAGAATTTCATTTCATAGTGGTGTGCAATGGGATGTGAATTGCACATGCCCATTTCATATATCACATCAGTTTCACGTATAATGATAGTGAAATACATATGATAAACAAACATGGAGTATCCGCTCCCGAGCTCAAATGTGATAAAAATGAAAAAACTAGTAAAAAAATCCTGAAATATTTTAGGGTGAACTTTGACAAATGTTTTGTATGCTTGCAAAATATTAGCACAAAATGACACTCGTGGAAGTCGTGATAAAAAACAAATCGATGCTTGAAAAATGCTAGTTTTGAAAACATTTTTAAGTATTGATTTTGTTTTTCTTTCCATGACTTCCACAAATGTCATTCTGTGCTGAAAGTTCCTAAGCATACTTCATTTGTCAAGTTGACGATAAAAAAGTTCAGAATTGTTTGAACATTTTTACCATTCTTTTTTTATTTTACTGTTCATCAGGTGCATTTGAGCTCGGGGTCAGAATAGGACTTTCGGTGAGAAACTTTCATCACACAATATTCAATTTCACATGTTGCACATTCACATCGTTTCAGCTTACATTGGAAGTGAGTTCCACCTTTTAATTTCAAATCTACATGAGATGGATGTAAATTGTGCCAATCCATTTCACATGTCATATCAATTTTCAATTTAATTACGTGTTGTTCATTTTACAGCACACATATCTCAATAGGTCATGTTTCGCTTGCTGTACCAGATTCATTTCAGTAACAAATGACATCCATTTTGGTAATAAATAGCTTTTGGAATGTTTCTTAGAAATATCGTGTACTAGGGGGAACGCGATGATAAGAAAAACACCAGTTTGGCAATGGACATCAACTAGTACACGGTGCATCCAAGTAATACACAATGCCATTAACTAACACAATGCATAGCTAGAGCAAATCGGGCTAGAAATCCAGCACAACCATTACAAAACAGTAGAACTGAGCTAGCTCCATCCTCTCACGGTGATTTGTGGGTTTAAACCATCTGATTTGCTTATTTAAGGGCATCTCCAACATACCCTCAAACCTCATGCATCAGTCCGGACGGCACGGTCCATACGTGTTTCGCCATCCAACGTGGTGTTGTATCCCTCTAAAGGACGGTATGAATGTTTTTTCTCCGCAAACCGAAAACAAACCCGGGGCTTTGTGGAGTCCGGACAACTGCCACACACTCGTCCAGCAATTATGATCCACGCAAAACCATCTCCCATGCTTTCTCGAACGAGTGTGTCGCCTTCTGCGCTGCATTCATGTCGGCAAAAGCACGCAACGATTGGCATCGATGTCGCGCGATGTGATTTAGCGGGAGGGTGGAGCTGACCGATGTGTCGTCTCGGGCGACGCCACTTCAATGCCGACGCAGCTCATGAGAAACTAACTCTGATCCTTGCGCCGCATTAAAGCAGGCTGACTTGCCGATCGCCTAGCCTTGCCATGCCTATTAAGCTCATCGTCGGTGCCATCCACAATGTAACTCCATTCCACATCGCCCCGCACCTGCGCCGCTCCCATCTTCCTCTGCGCGTCCAACGATGGAAAGACTTGAGTCTCGGCGCTGACAGGTGTCTCCGGAGGATCGTGGCGACGCCAACCTCACACTCCGAAGCCGTCTTTCTCCTTGGCTGTCGGCTCCTCCATGAAGGAGGAGATCGTCATCTCTTCCTACGATGAGAAGGACCAGCCACCGTCGCAGACGTCCGCCCTCTCGCAGAATGCAGTGTATGCGATGACGGATGCTGAGTACCAGGATCAAATGGAGCTAATGTTCCGTTGCTCGCGCCTCCACGACCACTGCTCGACAGCGACACCAGAAATGCTTCTCCAGTTCTCCGCACTGTCAATGCCAACATCCTTTCCCTGCTCGCCCGAGCGCAAGCGTGGTGTCCAAATCGACGCCGCGTCAAGAGAAGCCTTGTTGCAAATCTCAGTTTTGCAACAAGAGTCATGTTGCATACAGCTCGGACACGTGCAGTATTTCTGATAAAAATATGCAGCAGAGTCCTGCTATTTTCCTAAAATATATTACACCTGGGCTAGCTAATTTGAATTGTCATGGATTGGATTCAATTCCGTATTCACTTAAAATTAATGTAGACAAATTCAAATCTTTGTTTTTCTAAACTACATCGATCGTAGCCTCGTAGGTAACCGGCCGGTGGATCAATCCGAAGGAACATGCAACACACCAAAAACGAAACCGAACAACCTAAAGGTACAAGTAATACGTACACCTTTCGCTTTAAATTTTGTACGTACTACATATACGCACTTTATCTCTTCGGGCGTTACAGCACAGGAATCGTTCGAGACTTGGAGTCCTCTTATATCGTAGGTACCAGACCAAACGACACCAAAATAACCAACCCTAGAAAATCAAGAAACCAGGTATCGAAGCTAGGGCACGCGTACGATGGCCAGCGACGGCGAGCATGAGAAACTGGGGGTGGCGGTGACGGCGGAGCCCGACGAGTGTAGCAGGTGGTCCATGATCTGCCTCCTGGGCTGCGGGGGCGTCACGCTTGTCGGCTTAACCATCTACCTGATGGACGACTTCGAGAGCTCGCCTGTGCCTTTCACCGTGCTCCTCCTCTCGCTTCTGCTCTGCACCGTGGGATTCTTACTTTGCGGTCTTTGCATTGTTCTTGTGGGTGAACAGTACACCGGCGGCAATCCAGATGGTGAAATGGGCGTAGATAGATTGTTGTCGTACTAGCAAACAGGTTATCTTGTATAATCATTTAACTGTATATACATGCATACATGCATGCGGCAATCGATGGATACTACCAAAATTTGCACCCCGCCGGTCAGTGTTGATGCTTTCCGTTTGTCTTACCGAGAAACCGATCATCGACATCCTCTACACAGAAAATCAAATAACAGAGGAAGAATCCTGACTGTTGTTGTGGGGGTCGCTTCCACTTCCTCTTCTCGCAATATATACCTTGGTATAGGAAGTGACCAGCACCGACGGTCGAAATATCAGAGGAAGAATAACGACTATTGTCGTGGGGGTCGCTTCCTCCTTTGTTCCCGTGTGCTAGACATTTTGGTAATGCACGCCGGAACGAAGGTAGGAACGACCAACACCTACGGTCGAAATATTAGTGTGTGGGGTGTCCACCAACATACACTACCATATCAGTGTGAGAGAGTGTGCACCATATACACCATGAGATATGAGAGTTTTTCAAGGAAGCCTCGACAGACCGAAAGTCAACCTATGTTGAATAGTTTCTAGAATAATTGTCGTTGATTTTTAATCTTTGAATCATGAACACAGGAAATGTATGACGATGAGGGGATCCCTGAGTGCTATATGTGCACCGACGATAGGTGTATATGCGACCGGTATCCTCACCTAGAAAACGGTACATCCTTCACCATCAAGCTAAAGGAGGACTTTGAAATTATTACGGTATGTATAGATGACGTGTATTTTTTTTGTAATGAAGCATGATGTGTGCTTTTTTGCTTTAATTAACTTGTAATTTTTTTGTATAATTCGACTAGTGTGGTCCCTGTCATGCAAGACTCTATGTCTTGGACAAGTTCCATTTCAAATAGAAGGAGAGTACGGAGACTAAGATAGTTCACCTAAAGACGGACCTTTATACGTTTGTTGTTAAGGTAAAAAATATAGTAGATCACACATATTTTGATTGTTCTTATTATAGAGCATTTTGAAAGGCGTAAGGGTTTGAGGAGGACATGAACATTACCTTCGATCTTGGTCATGACGATGATAGTGATAATAATATCAAAATTTTGGTGCATGCAGATCACTTGATTCGAGTTCTACCTCCAAGTGAGTTTTTCAACAAATTTGTTAGGTAATTTATATTGATTATTGAAAAATATTTGGTACTCATCCTGACTAAACTTATTTATTTTTAATTATCAGCTTATTTCTCTGCGCCAAAAACTACACGGCAGATAGTAGATCGGACCTATTACAGTTATGACTCCGAGCTTACTTGCTTGGAGAAAAATCATCTGATCTCATTTATTCATGATGTTGGGCATTATAATAACAATTACATGATTGGAAACAGTTATCATGGATATGTGTCACTAGTGCACAAGTTGAATCATTATAACATCACTTCAGACAACTTTATAAGATTTTTTTTACTATTCTGTCACTAGTCTATCTTTTTCATACATTCTTCTTAAGCAAAACTAGTTTGCTAACTATGTTATTATTATTTATATTCTTCAACAGGCACTCCCGCCAAAGACTGTGCCTAAAGTGATGCTTACCAATGGTGATTTGCATATGGTTAGCTTACGGCCAATGCCGATGAGTTACCCTGGTAAATACACGATATCTCTAAGTGAGGAAACCCTGAAAATCAAAGGATGGAGCAAGGCAATAAAAGCATCCACGCAACCACTTGGAGACGATAACTTGTGCATCCCCCAAGTTGGAGATAGGTTATGTATTCTTTAACGGGGAGATGCAGGAGTTCACCTTTTTATGCTATTTTACCTAGGAGAGAGAAGTACATAGTTAGTGTTGGTAACTTGTGATACCTTCATAGCTTGTTATTTAACTTGTGATAACTTGGCAACTTGCTAGTTTGTTGCTAGAATGACGAAGAGTTGTTTAACTAGTATGATAACAACTAGAATGATGAGGAGTTATTTTCTGTTTTATGACATTTTAACTTGGCATGATTAAGATGATGATGAGTTGTTATATGGCATATATTAGATTAAAGTAGACGGATGTAAGAGACCAAGTTGAATTAGAGGAAAATATGATGTTGCGAATCTCGCAACATCGTATTTTCCTCTAATTCAACTAGGTCACTTGCACCCATCCACTTTATTCTAAATGTTGTTTCTTGCACAATTATTATTGATGGTGTATATTAATATGTATAACCGTGTGTAAATACAACATAAATATGTAAAAAGGAAATATGCTCGATTAGTAGTGTCAGGACCGGTTTCTCAATAAAAATATTTATTGAGAAATCGCCCCTTTAGTCAGACCAGTGCAGAAGATCCTTCTCACTGATAGACAAAATCCTTGATACAGAAAACCAGTAGTACTAAATATTATACAGGGTTGAGCTGAGGTGCTCAACAATTTTACAAGCACGCCAATATTATACATAAAGGCGGATATGACACAATGGATATGGTGGTATACTACTGACTCGCAATAAAAGCGGTGGTGGATATGTCACAGTGAAGTGGGTGACATGACTCCAATATCTTACACTCATCAAGCGTCGGAGTGAGGCTCGATGATTTATTTGGGTAGCGGAAGCGTATATAATACACGTGACCAACTCCAGGATCGCAAGGGACTGACTGGGACTCCTCTAGGCGTCAGACTCGCTATCAAACTCTTCATCCATAAGATCGCCTTCGTCAACATCTGGCCAAAACAATAGCCAGGGACAAGCCAGTGAGTACTTTGAATGTACTCGCAAACAGTTTGAACATAAGATATAATAAATGCAAACATGAATGCACATGAGCAGGTTTAGCAATATGCATACAATCATTATCTTTGCACAGCAAGGTAAATAAAAGGAAGTCGGGCGGTAGTCCTCCCGAAATCCCAAATAAAATAAAAGAAGGCCGATCGGGTGTCTGAAGCGACACCTCGAAAGGTAAAAGTAAATAGCATGCCACAGTCGGACGTCTGGGCGACATCACATAAAGGGCTTATAAAGAAAGTAAATGACAAGCATGCCACAGGCGGACGTCTGCGCGACATCACAGCGAGGGCTTATAAGAGAAATAAATGACAAGCATGCCACAGGCGGACGTCTGCGCGACATCACAGCGAGGGCTTATAAGAGAAATAAATAACAACAATGCCACAGGCGGACGTCTGAGCGACATCACAGCGAGGGCTTATAAGAGAAATAAATAACAACAATGCCACAGGCGGACGTCTGAGCGACATCACAGCGAGGGCTTATAAGAGGAATAAGTAACAACAATGCCACAGGCGGACGTATGAGCGACATCACAGCGAGGGCTTATAAGAGGAATAAATAACAACAATGCCACAGGCGGACGTCTGAGCGACATCACAGCGAGGGCTTATAACAAAAAACTAAATAACAGGTTAGTCCATCCACAGGAATAATATTCAGCCAAGTTTACTCTTATCTTTTAACGTATTGGTTCTCCAGAGACTGACACTGAGACCGACACTTGACCTGTCAACCAACGTCCTTGACCGTGGACACGGCTACTCGAATAGTTTTGACTCTGCAGAGGTTGTACTCTTTACCCACAGCCAACGGATTTCAGTAGTCACAAAGGACTAGTTCCGTCTACGGTGTTTTGGAAGGAAACACACCAATCCAGTACACACCCATTTCACATCCCGAAGCCAGGTATCACCCTAGGCAACGTTCAAGAAAAACCTTGAGACGGGGAGGCCACTACCTCGAATAGCATGGGATCAAATTTCTATACGCGCGCTCTAAGGGGTGCCCCCCTCTCGGTCCCAACCGGAAACACCCATGCCCCCTGACCGGATGACGGGCTTTAATCCAGGGCCATGGAACCCTCATCCCGGCCCCTCTATTTGGTGTGTACATGGAAAGAGGTTTGCAACTTACTAAACCGTATTCCTTTCTGAAAGCATGTGGCAGCACAAAAAGAAGGTGAACGGAGACAAGACTCGATCTATGTCAACACTGGAGATAAACAGTTTTCTTAGGTAATACTGGCATGCTCCAACAATACCAGCAAACAACCTATCATGTCACCACATGACTAGGTTGTCCAATATTCCATGATCACTTCATGTTTATAGCTTACTTGCAACTTTAACATGCATGAAATATAACGTGTATCATATGCTCATATGATATGCCATGAGATCAAACACTTCGAGCAAACATGAAAACACTCATCATATCAAAAGTTCAAATATGCTTGCCTGGTTCGGAGTAGTCGGAGTCTAGCTCGGCGAAATGGACGGCACTGTCACCTCCCTCGGTATCTACGGTATACAAAATATCGAACACTAACGTAAATACCGTGTGTGCATAAAAAGTGTTCCAAATATTTTCCAAATAAATCTTATAAAAAACTAGACTGAAAAATAGAGGTGACAGAAAAAGAATCAACTCAAATCATTTTTAGTTTAAAAGTTATAAAGGAAACAAGTCCAGGGACCTGTCTGTAAAGAAAAGAAACTATTCCAGGGGCTAGACTGGGAAAAACAGAAAACGCTTCGATAGAAAATACGCCAGCCTGAAAGGAAAGCGTACTCTGCCCGAAGGCGCTAACCGAAAACGGTTCGAGAGAGAAAAGAGAGGCTGACAGGGGGGTCCCGCCTGTCAGGTTCAAAAGGGGGAGAGAGGCCGCTGGCGCCAGAGAGCTTCCGGCGATCGCCGGCGACGAACGGCGGCGAGACAGAGGGAAAGGAGCGTACCGGCGTGCTCAGGGGATCATTCCGCGTCGGAGGGTGGTGAACAGAGACGTCGGAGTGCACCACGGCGACGACCCCTTCCTCTCCGGCGGACGACAACTTCGGGCGGTGGTGGATCTCACCGGAGAAGGCTACAAACACCAAATTGATGCACGGGGAAGATGAGGTGGTGGGTCAGGAGACTACTGGCAAGGTTTGGGTGGCGGGGATGCGCTCACCAGAGGGAATTTAACTGGAGCCCGAAGCGGATCGGGGTGACCGGAGTTGGGGAAGAAAGCTCTCCCGAAGCCCTCTGATGGGTGTGGCGCGGCTCTGAGGAGTGGAGGAGATGTGCTGGAGCGAGAGGAGGGACTGGGGTCTATTTATAGCCGGAGATCAAGAGGGTGCCCGAGAACAGAGTTACTCCGGCAAGCAATTACGGCGATGCAGTGGATGGGCAGGAGCTTAGCAGATGTCGGCAGCTTCGCATTCGTCCACTGGCTCCATTTTGCTAATAAACTTGGTCTAATTTGGCCGGGCGCTCGGGAATTCGACGGAACGGTGCCACGGGCTCACCGGCGGCAGAGAGCACGCCCTGTGCTTTCCAGGCCACGGCGACGGTTCTGCAGAGTTCAGGGAGGAGAGGACGGCCACGCGGAGCTCCATGGTGGCTTGGGCGGTGCGGGAGGACGGCGATTTGCAGAGCTCCTCGCTGACGGCCGCCACGGGAGTTGTTGTTGCCGCGGTAGCTGCCGGAGCCGATGAGACAGGACGTCCCCGGCGCCCGCAACCCTCCAAGCTCCCGTACGACGACCGGATAAGAAGAAGGAACAGGGGAGCAAGGATCCAACGGAGCTACTGGCGAGATCATCGCTGCTGTTCTGACGAAAACGACACTGCCGTTTCTGAACTTACTGAATCTCTGAAACTGACGAACACAGTGCAGTGAACCTGTTCGACGAAATGATTTTGGCATGTGGAAAAATGTTTATGGAGCTGAGACTTGGCGAGGTGGTGTCTTGAATCATCTAGAGGCTACATGAATTATCTCAGAATTTCTGGAGAAGATTAAATATGAATACCATCAAAAATGGCAAGTCTGGTCCAAACTTGCAGTGGCCAAATTTTGAAATTTTTGAACTGTGGACCTGGATGTTTTTGGAGATCTTGGTTGAGGGTACTAAAGACAAGCTGGGATAATTTACTTGGGGTCAGATCTCAAAGAGAACTGGTACTTCCTTTGTAAATCAAAGGAGTCCAAGAAATTGACAAAAATAATTTGGAAAGGAATTAATTAGAATAAAAATATGAGAGGGGTTGAAACCTACTGAAATTTGATTCTTGACATGATCCCAATAAGATAGGATAAGTTTTGGGAGAAAAAAAAAACTTCTACAATGGTCAAGACGAGAATGAGATAGGAATTCCTTTTGAATAGAAAAGGTAAAATCCCAAATTAAAGAATTTCTTTTTAATAAAGAAAAAGCAGAAAAATGCAAAGGTAATTTTGTTGACACAAACACAAGGATTAAAACCTCTCAAGACCAGAACCAAAGTTTGAGAATTTCTCAAAAGGAATGCCATCAAAAGATTTTTAGAAGGAGGTTCTTTTGGAAAAGAGAAAAAATTCAAATGACCTCCTCCAAAACCAAATAAAAATTTTGGAAAAAAAACTAAATCAAAATTTTTGGGGTGTTACAACACCTACCCCCTTAGGAAAAATCTCGTCCCCGAGATTTCAGCTGATCCTCGAATAGGTGTGGGTGCTCTGCCCGAAGAAAATCCTCTCTTTCCCATGTTGCCTCATCTTCGGTGTGGTTGCTCCACTGAACCTTGTAAAATTTGATTATCTTCTGTCGGGTCCTTCTTTCTGATTCTTCCAAAATTTTGATTGGACGCTCCCTGTATGTGAGGTCTGGTTGAACATCAATGTCTTCATGTGATACATGCTTTTCGGGGTTGCTCACGCATTTCCTTAGCTGTGAGATGTGAAATACGTCATGCACGTCAGACAGTTCTTCAGGGAGGTCTAGCTGGTAGGCCACCGTGCCTCTTCGTGCAACAACACAGAAGGGTCCAATAAATCGTGGTGCCAGCTTTCCCTTGACCTTGAATCTTTGAAGGCCCCTCATTGGGGATACCCTTAGGTATACATAATCACCCGGTTCAAATCTGACTTCACGATGCCCTTGATCATAATAACTCTTTTGTCGGCTCTGGGCTGTCTTGAGTCGTTCCCTAATTAATTTGACTTTTTCCTCAGCTTCTTTGAGCATGTCTGGGCCGAAGATACGGCTGTCTCCAGTCTCCGACCAATTAAGTGGAGTACGGCATCTTCGTCCATACAAGGCTTCAAAAGGTGCCATTTGCAGACTAGCTTGATAACTGTTGTTGTATGCGAACTCGGCGTATGGTAAGCTATCTTCCCAGCTGGTTCCGTAGGTGAGGACACACGCTCTTAGCATGTCTTCTAAGATTTGGTTTACTCGCTCAGTCTGTCCTCCAGTCTGTGGATGATAGGCTGTACTGAATACTAGCTGAGTTCCCAGAGCTTGTTGTAGGTGATCCCAAAATCTGGAAACGAATTGAGTGCCTCTGTCGGAGATTATGGTCTTTGGAACTCCATGTAGACAAATAATACGGGCTAGATAAAGCCTGGCAAGCTTCTGTGTGGTGTGAGTTGTCTTTACTGGAATAAAATGTGCCACTTTAGTTAATCTATCGGTGATGACCCATATGGCATCATTTCCATGTTGTGACCGAGGTAGTCCGACAATAAAATCCATTCCAATATCGTCCCACTTCCATTCAGGTACCCTGTTTGGCTGCAATAGTCCTGCTGGTTTTTGGTGCTCGGCTTTAATGCGTTGACATGAATCACAGCATGCAATAAACGTGGCTATATCTCTCTTCATACCGTGCCACCAAAAATTTTCCTGAATGTCTTTGTACATTTTAGTTCCTCCTGGGTGGATTGAATATGGAGCGGTGTGAGCTTCGGTTAGAATTTGTTGCTTCAGGTCCTCTATATTTGGTACACATAGCCTGTCTCCGTACCATAATATTCCCTTGTCGTCCACGGTGAATTCCGAGGCCTTGCCCATACTTACTTTTCTTTTTATGCCTTCGATGCTAGGATGTCCGTGCTGAGCTTCTTTGATTTGCTCTATCAAGGTGGGCTGAATTTCTAAATTTGCCACAGTACCTTCGGTGACAAAAATCATATTGAGTTTGGCAAACTCCTGCTGAAATTCAGGTCTCAAATTTTGTAGACTGCCGCTATCCGAGCTTGGGTTTCGACTGAGGGCATCTGCTACGACATTGGCCTTGCCTGGATGGTAGTGAATGCCAACATCATAGTCCTTCACTAATTCCAACCAGCGTCGTTGTCGCAAATTGAGTTCTGACTGCGTGAAAATATATTTGAGACTTTTATGGTCCGTATATATTTCGCAACGATTCCCAAGCAAAAAGTGCCTCCATTCCTTGAGTGCATGAATAACTGCTGCTAATTCCAAGTCATGGGTGGGATAGTTTTCTTCATGCCGACGTAGTTGCCTGGAAGCATATGCGACCACTTTGCCTTCTTGCATTAGTACGCATCCAAGGCCTTTCCTGGACGCGTCGCAATATATTTCAAAATTTTTGTGTATGTCCGGCACGATTAATACTGGGGCTGTGGTTAATCTCTTCTTCAATTCTTGAAAACTTTTCTCACATGCCTCAGTCCATACAAATTTCTTATCCTTCTTGAGTAACTGGGTCATAGGTTTTGCAATGGTGGAAAACCCTTCAATGAATCTTCTATAATATCCAGCCATTCCAAGAAAACTTCGTATATCTGTTATGTTGGCTGGTTGCTTCCAGTCAAGCACGGCCTTGACTTTTTCGGGATCCACGGCAATGCCTTCTTGGTTGAGTACGTGGCCTAGAAAACCAACTTCCTTCAACCAAAATTCACATTTGCTGAATTTGGCGTACAATTGATGCTTCCTTAATTCTCCTAGTACAATTCTAAGGTGTTCAGCATGTTCTTCCGGTGTCTTGGAATATACCAAAATATCATCGATGAATACCACAACAAATTTGTCCATATACTTCATAAATACTTTGTTCATGAGGTGGACGAAATATGCGGGCGCATTTGTTAGTCCGAACGGCATTACTGTAAATTCATACAACCCATATCGGGAGGTGAATGCTGTCTTAGGGATATCCTCTGTTCGTACCTTTAATTGATGATATCCAGACCTTAAATCAATTTTTGAGAAAACCTTGGCTTGAGCGAGCTGGTCGAATAAATCATTTATTCGTGGCATCGGATATTTATTTTTGATGGTGACCATGTTGAGTGCTCGGTAATCTATACATAACCTCAAGGTTCCATCTCTTTTCTTGGCGAATAAAACTGGTGATCCCCATGGTGATGAACTGGGTCTGATATAACCTTTTTCCAATAATTCTTTTATTTGCTTCTTCAATTCTACCAACTCGGATGGTGCCATTCTGTAAGGTTTCTTGTAAATGGGAGTGGTGCCAGGTGCTAGTTCAATGATGAACTCTATTTCCCTGTCTGGTGGCATACCTGGTAACTCTTCGGGAAATACATCAGGAAATTCACACACCACTGGAACATTACTTAATTCAGAAATATCCACCTTGTTCAATCTTGGTCGGAGGGATATCGGTCTTTCTTGGGCTGCAACTTTTATTGTCTTTCCGTGATGATGAGTAAGAATCACGGTTCGATTGTAGCAATCAATAAAACCTTTATTGGTTGTCAGCCAATCCATTCCAAGAATAACATCCAGACCCTTGTTTTCCAATACAATGAGGTTTGCCCAAAATTTAAGTCCTTCAATCTCAATAACCACACCTTGGCAGTAACTTTGAGTGATTTGCTTGATCCCGGGGGACTTGATAGTCATTGAATTTTCCAAGGGGAAAATCGAAAAACCATTTTGCAAAGCAAATTTCTTGGAAATGAACGAGTGAGAAGCTCCAGAATCAAACAAAACCGTGGCAGGTATTGTGTTGACAGGAAACGTACCGAGTACGATATCTGGAGCGTTCTGTGCCCCATCCTTGGTCACATGATTCACGTGACCCTTCCTGTGGTTGTTGTTGGGGTTGAAATTGTTGCGCTTGGGAGCTGAATTATTCCCATTGTTGTTCGGCTTGGGAGCCGAGTTTCTTGGCTTTGGGCACTGTTTGGCATAATGCCCTTCTTCCCCACAGGCGTAACAGGTAACGCCTGGGCGATATGTAAAATCTTTGTCTCTCGCATGAAAATTCTTATTTGGGCGAGGAGTATCTGTGGAGGACTTGTTCGCCCCATTTTTCTGGAAATCATTCTTATTCCTGTTGTTGCGAGAATGTGTTGTCTTGTCCCTTTTGCGCTTGCGAATATCATCCAAGCTGCGGCGCTCATTTTCCAGTGTAATTGCCTTGTCCACAAGTGTCTTGAAATCTGGAAAAGTATGAACGACCAATTGGCATTTTAATGCTGGTGCAAGACCGTCCAGAAATTTCTCCATCTTTTTATCCTCAGACATGCGCTCTTCATTTGCATAGCGGGAGAGTTGAGTAAACTGGCTATTGTACTCAGTCACTGTCATGCCCCTCTGCTTGAGGTCATCAAACTCTCTTTTCTTGATCTTCATAACACTTCTGGGAATGTGCGCCCCACGGAAATTTTCCTTAAATTCTTCCCAGGTGATGTTGTTTTCATTGGGGTGCATGTGCAGGAAATTTTCCCACCACGATGCAGCTGCTCCAGTGAGGTAGTGAGGTGCATAAAGTACCTTCTCATGGTCCGAACATTGTGCAATAATCAACTTTCTTTCAATATCTCGAAGCCAATCATCGGCCTCAAGAGGTTTATCAGTGTGAGAAAAAGTTGGGGGTCGCGTCTTCTGTAATTCTGACAATTTGGAATGCTGCTGATATGGCTCACGGTGATTTCCCATATGGATAATACGATTCATCATTTCCTGATGCTGCTGCTGGCTTTGTTCATAAAGGCGACACACTTGAGAAAATGCGGCTTCGCTGTTCTGCTGACTTGATTGTCCCTGTGTGAAATTGTTACCTGTCTGTGTATCATAATTTTCCTCTGACGGACTTGGCATGGAACGAGTCCAGGGACGAGGCATTTTCCACTCTGGGGTATTTTTGCAAAACACATGAGAAAATCTATGTGGCAAAAATAAATAATTTTGCAAAGGCAAAAATTTAAATACTCCAAGATTTTTCAAGAAAAAAATTTTTTTTTTGGTTGCGCATGGAGAAGGACTGCTCTTCACATATCTTACAGGCAAGCCATAATTATACAGTACATCACTCAGGATGTGCGTACACATTCCTGACATGTTATTTAGGCTAGTGCACTTCTCCGAGTTCCTACATGATGCGCAAACAAACTACTTCTCACCAAGCCTATGTACATATAAACATATCATACAAGCTGGTACAACACACTGCTACTCGGCGCACTCAGTCGGAGATGGTATAAACTTCCCTCGGCCTACCGAGGGTGAGCCTCAGAGGTGCAGGAGACTCAACCTCCTCCTCCTCCTTAATAGTCTCTAGGCGCGGAGTGCTGGGCTGTGGAACTGGAACGGGTGCGGCAGGAGGTGCAGCACTAACTGGAGTAGGAGCAATGACTTGGTCAAACTCCTCAGTAGTAGGCAGACGGCGTGCAGTGGCCAGGATAGCCGGGGTATACGATGCTGCAGACGAGATGTACGACAGTGGTGGTGCTGTATGGAGTAGCTCCCTCCTGTTGGCGACACAGCCCTGAACTGAGTCCATACGCGCAGCCACAAAGTCGTCCACGAGGTTATCAAAGGCTGCCTCGAGAGCCTTGAGATACTCAACAAGCATCTCAATAGCTTCATCTCGCTCTCCCCTAGTGCATGCAAACGCATAGTGACAAGTGTACGGCACGTGGCATGGAAGGTAGCGGTAGCGACGCGCCTTCATAGAAGGAAGAGCATCCCGGAGGCGTGCAATTGCCTCACGGGCCGCTATCTGCATAGCATGCCTCTCCGTAGGCATGGCCCTCCCAGTAAAGCGGAAGTGGCGTGTCTCAGAACGCCCCCCCTTAAACTGCACCACGGCCTGATGCATGGACACGCTGTCGCTGAGCTTGTGCTGGTAGAGTGTGAACTCCGGACGAGTCGATGGCCCGATCGCTATCTTGGCAATGGTGGAGAGGAGCCTAATGAACCCCTCAGGCACATTGGCGAACACTTGTGACTCACAGTCGCGGCCAGCCATCTACAAAAGTAGACAAAATTCCATATAGTCAAATCATAAATTTATGATGACTAATAGAAAAATTGCTACAATTTGCAAAATGCTAAAATGGCACTAACACGCTAATAACCGATTAGCGATCGCACCTAGTGGCTTCCTACAGTCATCCTGGCTCTGATACCAAGGTTGTCAGGACCGGTTTCTCAATAAAAATATTTATTGAGAAATCGCCCCTTTAGTCAGACCAGTGCAGAAGATCCTTCTCACTGATAGACAAAATCCTTGATACAGAAAACCAGTAGTACTAAATATTATACAGGGTTGAGCTGAGGTGCTCAACAATTTTACAAGCACGCCAATATTATACATAAAGGCGGATATGACACAATGGATATGGTGGTATACTACTGACTCGCAATAAAAGCGGTGGTGGATATGTCACAGTGAAGTGGGTGACATGACTCCAATATCTTACACTCATCAAGCGTCGGAGTGAGGCTCGATGATTTATTTGGGTAGCGGAAGCGTATATAATACACGTGACCAACTCCAGGATCGCAAGGGACTGACTGGGACTCCTCTAGGCGTCAGACTCGCTATCAAACTCTTCATCCATAAGATCGCCTTCGTCAACATCTGGCCAAAACAATAGCCAGGGACAAGCCAGTGAGTACTTTGAATGTACTCGCAAACAGTTTGAACATAAGATATAATAAATGCAAACATGAATGCACATGAGCAGGTTTAGCAATATGCATACAATCATTATCTTTGCACAGCAAGGTAAATAAAAGGAAGTCGGGCGGTAGTCCTCCCGAAATCCCAAATAAAATAAAAGAAGGCCGATCGGGTGTCTGAAGCGACACCTCGAAAGGTAAAAGTAAATAGCATGCCACAGTCGGACGTCTGGGCGACATCACATAAAGGGCTTATAAAGAAAGTAAATGACAAGCATGCCACAGGCGGACGTCTGCGCGACATCACAGCGAGGGCTTATAAGAGAAATAAATGACAAGCATGCCACAGGCGGACGTCTGCGCGACATCACAGCGAGGGCTTATAAGAGAAATAAATAACAACAATGCCACAGGCGGACGTCTGAGCGACATCACAGCGAGGGCTTATAAGAGAAATAAATAACAACAATGCCACAGGCGGACGTCTGAGCGACATCACAGCGAGGGCTTATAAGAGGAATAAGTAACAACAATGCCACAGGCGGACGTATGAGCGACATCACAGCGAGGGCTTATAAGAGGAATAAATAACAACAATGCCACAGGCGGACGTCTGAGCGACATCACAGCGAGGGCTTATAACAAAAAACTAAATAACAGGTTAGTCCATCCACAGGAATAATATTCAGCCAAGTTTACTCTTATCTTTTAACGTATTGGTTCTCCAGAGACTGACACTGAGACCGACACTTGACCTGTCAACCAACGTCCTTGACCGTGGACACGGCTACTCGAATAGTTTTGACTCTGCAGAGGTTGTACTCTTTACCCACAGCCAACGGATTTCAGTAGTCACAAAGGACTAGTTCCGTCTACGGTGTTTTGGAAGGAAACACACCAATCCAGTACACACCCATTTCACATCCCGAA
This sequence comes from Elymus sibiricus, assembly GCA_039707655.1. Classification (NCBI taxonomy): domain Eukaryota; kingdom Viridiplantae; phylum Streptophyta; class Magnoliopsida; order Poales; family Poaceae; genus Elymus; species Elymus sibiricus. The sequence continues at coordinate 63,617,941 of CM077665.1, forward strand.
GCCAGGTATCACCCTAGGCAACGTTCAAGAAAAACCTTGAGACGGGGAGGCCACTACCTCGAATAGCATGGGATCAAATTTCTATACGCGCGCTCTAAGGGGTGCCCCCCTCTCGGTCCCAACCGGAAACACCCATGCCCCCTGACCGGATGACGGGCTTTAATCCAGGGCCATGGAACCCTCATCCCGGCCCCTCTATTTGGTGTGTACATGGAAAGAGGTTTGCAACTTACTAAACCGTATTCCTTTCTGAAAGCATGTGGCAGCACAAAAAGAAGGTGAACGGAGACAAGACTCGATCTATGTCAACACTGGAGATAAACAGTTTTCTTAGGTAATACTGGCATGCTCCAACAATACCAGCAAACAACCTATCATGTCACCACATGACTAGGTTGTCCAATATTCCATGATCACTTCATGTTTATAGCTTACTTGCAACTTTAACATGCATGAAATATAACGTGTATCATATGCTCATATGATATGCCATGAGATCAAACACTTCGAGCAAACATGAAAACACTCATCATATCAAAAGTTCAAATATGCTTGCCTGGTTCGGAGTAGTCGGAGTCTAGCTCGGCGAAATGGACGGCACTGTCACCTCCCTCGGTATCTACGGTATACAAAATATCGAACACTAACGTAAATACCGTGTGTGCATAAAAAGTGTTCCAAATATTTTCCAAATAAATCTTATAAAAAACTAGACTGAAAAATAGAGGTGACAGAAAAAGAATCAACTCAAAATCATTTTTAGTTTAAAAGTTATAAAGGAAACAAGTCCAGGGACCTGTCTGTAAAGAAAAGAAACTATTCCAGGGGCTAGACTGGGAAAAACAGAAAACGCTTCGATAGAAAATACGCCAGCCTGAAAGGAAAGCGTACTCTGCCCGAAGGCGCTAACCAAAAACGGTTCGAGAGAGAAAAGAGAGGCTGACAGGGGGGTCCCGCCTGTCAGGTTCAAAAGGGGGAGAGAGGCCGCTGGCGCTAGAGAGCTTCCGGCGATCGCCGGCGACGAACGGCGGCGAGACAGAGGGAAAGGAGCGTACCGGCGTGCTCAGGGGATCATTCCGCGTCGGAGGGTGGTGAACAGAGACGTCGGAGTGCACCACGGCGACGACCCCTTCCTCTCCGGCGGACGACAACTTCGGGCGGTGGTGGATCTCACCGGAGAAGGCTACAAACACCAAATTGATGCACGGGGAAGATGAGGTGGTGGGTCAGGAGACTACTGGCAAGGTTTGGGTGGCGGGGATGCGCTCACCAGAGGGAATTTAACTGGAGCCCGAAGCGGATCGGGGTGACCGGAGTTGGGGAAGAAAGCTCTCCCGAAGCCCTCTGATGGGTGTGGCGCGGCTCTGAGGAGTGGAGGAGATGTGCTGGAGCGAGAGGAGGGACTGGGGTCTATTTATAGCCGGAGATCAAGAGGGTGCCCGAGAACAGAGTTACTCCGGCAAGCAATTACGGCGATGCAGTGGATGGGCAGGAGCTTAGCAGATGTCGGCAGCTTCGCATTCGTCCACTGGCTCCATTTTGCTAATAAACTTGGTCTAATTTGGCCGGGCGCTCGGGAATTCGACGGAACGGTGCCACGGGCTCACCGGCGGCAGAGAGCACGCCCTGTGCTTTCCAGGCCACGGCGACGGTTCTGCAGAGTTCAGGGAGGAGAGGACGGCCACGCGGAGCTCCATGGTGGCTTGGGCGGTGCGGGAGGACGGCGATTTGCAGAGCTCCTCGCTGACGGCCGCCACGGGAGTTGCTGTTGCCGCGGTAGCTGCCGGAGCCGATGAGACAGGACGTCCCCGGCGCCCGCAACCCTCCAAGCTCCCGTGCGACGACCGGATAAGAAGAAGGAACAGGGGAGCAAGGATCCAACGGAGCTACTGGCGAGATCATCGCTGCTGTTCTGACGAAAACGACACTGCCGTTTCTGAACTTACTGAATCTCTGAAACTGACGAACACAGTGCAGTGAACCTGTTCGACGAAATGATTTTGGCATGTGGAAAAATGTTTATGGAGCTGAGACTTGGCGAGGTGGTGTCTTGAATCATCTAGAGGCTACATGAATTATCTCAGAATTTCTGGAGAAGATTAAATATGAATACCATCAAAAATGGCAAGTCTGGTCCAAACTTGCAGTGGCCAAATTTTGAAATTTTTGAACTGTGGACCTGGATGTTTTTGGAGATCTTGGTTGAGGGTACTAAAGACAAGCTGGGATAATTTACTTGGGGTCAGATCTCAAAGAGAACTGGTACTTCCTTTGTAAATCAAAGGAGTCCAAGAAATTGACAAAAATAATTTGGAAAGGAATTAATTAGAATAAAAATATGAGAGGGGTTGAAACCTACTGAAATTTGATTCTTGACATGATCCCAATAAGATAGGATAAGTTTTGGGAGAAAAAAAAAACTTCTACAATGGTCAAGACGAGAATGAGATAGGAATTCCTTTTGAATAGAAAAGGTAAAATCCCAAATTAAAGAATTTCTTTTTAATAAAGAAAAAGCAGAAAAATGCAAAGGTAATTTTGTTGACACAAACACAAGGATTAAAACCTCTCAAGACCAGAACCAAAGTTTGAGAATTTCTCAAAAGGAATGCCATCAAAAGATTTTTAGAAGGAGGTTCTTTTGGAAAAGAGAAAAAATTCAAATGACCTCCTCCAAAACCAAATAAAATTTTTGGAAAAAAACTAAATCAAAATTTTTGGGGTGTTACAACACCTACCCCCTTAGGAAAAATCTCGTCCCCGAGATTTCAGCTGATCCTCGAATAGGTGTGGGTGCTCTGCCCGAAGAAAATCCTCTCTTTCCCATGTTGCCTCATCTTCGGTGTGGTTGCTCCACTGAACCTTGTAAAATTTGATTATCTTCTGTCGGGTCCTTCTTTCTGATTCTTCCAAAATTTTGATTGGACGCTCCATGTATGTGAGGTCTGGTTGAACATCAATGTCTTCATGTGATACATGCTTTTCGGAAAAGAGAAAAAATTCAAATGACCTCCTCCAAAACCAAATAAAAATTTTGGAAAAAAAACTAAATCAAAATTTTTGGGGTGTTACAAGTAGTGGCGCGGGGTACAGAAACGCGTTGCTAATAGTTAGCAGTAGCGAGGTTACAAAACCGCGCTACTGATATGTTAATTACCAGTAGCGAGGGCTTGGCCCGTGCTACTGGTAACTGTTAGTTGTAGTGCCCTAGCGGTAGCGTGGGTACCCGCGCTACTGATACGGGGAAAAACCCGCGCTAGTACTAGGCTTTTCTCTAGCAGTGCATGGTTGTGTTATGGTTATGATGATGCATTTTGATGAAAGTGTTGTAAGTCCATCTAGTGCCCCCTTAGTGGTTTTCGAGTATTGAAGACAAACGGGTTAAGGGACTAATGTGTTTGTGAGTATACACAGGTATTATAGATCCTGAGGAGTTTGGTTTAATCGAGAAAGACGACCCCTAAAAATGTATTTCTTCAAGTGAAGACTTTGAAGTTCTTTGTGAAGAAATTGAAGTGAAGAATTCGGTGTGACTTTGAAGATATTGAAGCAAGGACTTTGAAGCATGAAGACTTTGTTTTGATAGTTTCTTTTTCATCTTATTGAGTCATACCCTATCCTTTGAGTGAAGCCTTTGAAAATCTCTTACAGTGCAGTCAAATTCTTCAGTGACGGAGATGAAGTTCTTCAGGTCTCTGAGGAAATTGGTCTGACTGAGGAGTTTGGATTTCGCCAGTGCGAATTGCCTACCGTGAGGAAATTGATAGCCATGAGGAATTTGAGACTTCAAATTGCCAACTGTTACTGTGCTTAGCGCCAGTTATCCAGAGAATCTTATCCTGACAACGGTCATATCATTAGGGGCATTTATGTCTTATCATGTTGGGTTGCACCCTTGCTATAAATAGCCCCCCCCCCCACCACAACCACCACTACCACTAGCTGGTTGTCTGCTCCGAGAGAGATTGACTAGTGTCATTTAGAGCACCCCCCCCCCCCCCCCTTCGACGACTTTGAGAGAATCATATGTGAGGAAAAACCCAAACGAAATAATTTGAAGAATTCAAGAGAAATCTGAATATAGAATAGTTAAGATTAAGGGAGGGTGTAAGAAATAGATTAACCTTTGATGTTGTAATATGAACTACCTCTATCTCTTCTCCTTGAATCCTAGCAATCAACTCATTCCTTTTATCTCATGGCATATTGCCTAATCAATAAATACCCAACGCGACTCTCCTCCTAGAGAATAGGAACGCTTCCAATACCAACTATTGGTTCCATTTGTGGTTGTCATGTCTGTCTACTAGGACGTGACAATGTCACCATAGTATTCATTTATAGATCTGAAGTTGGTCCCAACATATAAACATTTTCGTACATATCCTTCTTAGTTCTTCGTAATCAATACTGCCATCATGGTCAATGCGTACCTCACTGACTCTATTTTCCGAGACCTTGCAATGCACTAATTCTTCGCTTAAAAAAATCACTCGAGTCTCTCATTTTGGACACCATTATTCATGCAATCTGTAGTTCACTACTGATAAATGTGTTAACACATGCCATATTATTATCTTGATAAGGATCATCATCATTTAAATAGTCCAAACTACCGACCATGCATTATTTAAGTACAACACTCAACATTTACCATGTCTGCAGCCAATAACCAACTACTACGGCGCTCCCCATCGGACAACAAAATTTACAGAGTACTTTTCTTCTTTGTTTTTGAGCCGAACCCGTAGAGCTATAGTTCAAAGGTGTTTTTCATTAATTATAAAAAAATTACAGAGGAATAAATCAAACTACTGAGAGTCTATCCGATGCATGCTCGTGGAATCAAGAAAACTATATTAATGCGAGATTATTCTAAAGATTGGATGTGGCCCAATCTTTCAACTAAGCTAGATTCTTATTCTTCACCATGTGTTCAAGCAGAGTCAGTTCTTTTTTCATTAGGAATATCCTAGAAGCCAAACTTTGCGCTTCTCTTCTAAATATCTTGTCATTTCTCTAAATCCAAATGTTCCAGCATCCTATGATGACGATGTCAATTGATTTTGGAAAATCTCCCATTGCCAAAGAGGTGTCATCAAGGAATGAAGTTCCTCTTTTTCTATCAAGAATGATTCTTTGCCAGCAATCTTGTGCACAACTGCAGTCCCAGAATAAGTGATAGGTGGTTTCTTCAGCCGCTTCATTACAAAAGACACACTTATAGCAATCTAGGTGCATACTTCTTCTTTTGAGAAGGTATCTTGTGTTTTATCTGTCTTGAAGAAATAACCAAAACTGCACTTTGTGCCTAATTCTTGCAGCTCCTTTCCATATCTGAGTATAACTCTATGGAGCCATTGGTTCTTGAACTAGTGCCTGATACATCTTTATGGATGAGTATTTTGCTCCTTCTCCGGTTGCTTTCCATTTGTCAGGGTTATCTGTGTTACTATGAGCTATGATGAGGTCTTGTCGTTCCATAACCTGTTGAAATGATGTGGCGGAAAGGGGGGTGTGGAAATGATCACTGTTGTTATTGATCATTGAAGCCAGGGGCTGATTTGAGTCTTTAGCAAATGAATTGAGTTCTGGGAACCTTCTTGCAAGTGGAAGAGTCAGTCATTTATCATGCCATAACTAAATAGTATCTCCTAGTCTGGCAGTGCATAATGCATTTGTTTTGAAAGTTGTTAGTAACTTGAGGTTAGCTTTCCACCATGAGGATCCAATCATTCTTTCGCCTGGGAGTTGCTGAGTGTAATAAGAGTTCCATATGATTTGTACCCAAGGAAGATCCTCCTTGTTTAAAAACTTATGAATGTTCTTCATTAGCAGGGCTTTATTATGGGTTTCCACATAGAGAATGACTAGCCCTCCCTGTTTCTTGGGTTTGGAAACCTTTTCCCATGTGCAGAACCAGATTTTTCTGTCCATGTTTTCTCCAGAACAAATGTCTGATGTATTTGTTAATTTGTTCCACAATGCCCACAGGTAGTGTCAAAGTGCTCATGAAGAATATAGGAAGAACTGAGAAGATAGATCTTATAAGCTGTAATCTTCCATCAATGTTTAGCATAGTAGAGCAGACAGATAGTCTTCTTTCTATGGTGTGACAAATTGGATGAAAAACTTCATTTCTTAGCCTGTGAGCTGTAAGTGGCAGTCCAAGATATGTGAAGGGGAATTTTCCAATGAGAGCAATAATTCTGTTCAGAGTAGTTTTCTGTGATCGTCATTTTATTCTTTTCTCTGCTTGTTTTGCAGTGAACATGTATGATTCGGGTAGCTGTGATGGTGTGATGGGGACGGAGGAACAGACCCAGTTATTGATCAAAACCCACGGCGCTCCTCATCAGACCAAGTTATTACAAAAAAAACTATTTTTCTGATTTTATTTACTGTTTATAGGGGTATTATAGAGCTAGAGCTAGGCTACAACTTTGTTGACATTTTTATGGATAGGAAAACACTTTAATACAGTTAGCGATAGGTGTATTTGGAGTCAACCACCTTTTCTTTTCTTCTTTTTTTGCGGTAAAGAGTCAATCTCCTTTTTGAAGAAAGAAGAAACTATAGGTGTGCTGCCATTGACCGGCTCGTTCTATAATAGTGATAGGAAATGCAGACAAGCATTGCATCCACTCAACCAAAATGCCAGATTGTTCCTTTCAGAAAAATGAGATCCTTGCCCACCTGCTACATGGGCCTATGTATACTCCTAGGGGGCTCCACCATCGCCATTAGCTGCTACTCACCGTCACTGCACATCGAGCTAGCTAAGTTTCGCATTGTTAGATGGTTTGGTCCATTCCGCTTCGCTCTCTTCTCCTTATCATGCAATACTCTAGCTGACATTACTGCAAACACAAACCCGACACCTTCCCCCTCCCCACCCCATCCCCTAACACACACACACACACACACACACACACACACACACACAAGGGAGATTGGCCTTCGAGGATATTCACAATGTCGTAGTCACCGCTGCCCACCGTTGCAGCATGATGCACTCGCTGCCGCCCGCAATCGTGGCGTCACACGACCCCGAGTTGAGCTCGTCATCGAAGAGTTGGTGGTCACTGCAGAAGGCCCTTGTAGCTTTGATAACCTTCCTCACAACACTCCTATTGTCTCATTCGCAACACCGGTGGCAGCCTGTGGCACCCCTGGATGTTGCAAAAGGCAAACAGACGGCCTCACAATACATGTCCGTCTGTCTTGCAGCACGCGGTGGCGAGGTGGTCACCATTGCAACACCGGCACCACTAGCAGTGCCCCTTTGAAACATTGGCATCCGTTCCAAGGTTGACGATATCGCGCGACTCAGAGGCCAACCTTGAAGCAACTTGACTCTCACGGGGAGGGTTTGCAGCAAGGCGGTGGTCAGTGTTACGGCCCTCGCCTCGGGCTTGCAGCAATGGTGATGTTGAGAAGAGGGTTTGCAATAGGGAGGCGATCGATGTTGTGGCGGTTGCCTCCAGCTTGCAGCAATGATGTTGTTGTGAATAGGGTTTACAGCAGTGTCGTGGTCACCAGTGCGACCCTCACCTCCGGCTTGCAACATGGTGGTTTTAAGGTGTTGCAACCACACGACGTTGCAGTTTAGCAGTGCGGTCCTTCGATGGTTTGTAGCAAGATTGTGGCGACAGTACACGAGCCTGTACACCAGATGCAATGGATGTGGTTATAAGACATGGATTACGCTTGTGGTGAGGAGAAAGGAAAAGTGAAAGTGTAAGGTCCGGAAGGACTATGCTTGTGGTGTCTGGTGCAGCAGAGAGATTAGTTTGTAGGTTTGCATCCGTTGGTTTGGTCCATGGGTTTAGGATTTCCGTATAATCATATCCAGCCTATCTCTTATAGTAATATTCTTGGAAAATGTTTCGAATCAACCGACAGATTTTGGTTGAAAAATCAGCTGCACCTTGAGGCCACCATGTAGCCCGTCCTTATACTCTCATCTCCCCCGACCACTCATTTACTTTGGATACTTTTGCCCTCACTATCTATATGAGCAATGCTACATCAACATACATTTACAAGCATTTTACAGGATGAGCATTAGTTTGCAATCTATGATTGGATCAAGGGGGAGAGAGGGGCCCCACGCCCACCCTGAAATTAGGGGGGCAACTTTAGTTGGTTGGGAGGGTCCGTTCATTCCCGTATAAGCCTGTCGATGTAGCATTTTTGCTATCTCTATCATCTACCTCGCGTACCCAACTGGAAGGACCTCACGCGCAGATGATCCGTGGAAGGCGTTGAGGGAGAGAGTCACCCACCTGCCGCAAGCCCAGGACATGGAATAGCCGACAGTTCTGCAGGCAGGGTGCTACCACTTCAAAGCGATGCGTCGACCGTGGCTCGATACCGCCCATCCATTGCAAGCTTGACGACGACCTAGGCATCCACCACAAGCCAAGGGAGGTGCTCGGGTGGCGCTACGAGTGATGATTGTCGTGTATTTCCAACGCCTAGATGTGTTGCTGCTGTAAAGGTGGAACCCCTTTGGGATGCTTTATGTCATGTCAACCATGAGTGATGCTGCCCCCCAAGAACCTTGTCCTGCTCAACCACTCGTCGGCGGTTGTTGTTGCTGTGATGCAACACAGTCGGCGCTGCAATCCTGATGGGGCGCTGATGACCCACAAGTATAGGGGATCTATCGTAGTCCTTTCGATAAGTAAGAGTGTCGAACCCAATGAGGAGCAGAAGGAAATGACAAGCGGTTTTCAGTAAGGTATTCTTTGCAAGCACTGAAATTATCGGTAACAGATAGTTTTGTGATAAGATAATTCATAACGGATAGCAAGTAACAAATGTAGCAAAGGTGCAGCAAGGTGGCCCAATCCTTTTTGTAGCAAAGGACAAGCCTGGACAAACTCTTATATAAAGCAAAGCGCTCCCGAGGACACATGGGAATTTCTGTCAAGCTAGTTTTCATCATGCTCATATGATTCGCGTTCTTTACTTAGATAATTTGATATGTGGATGGACCGGTGCTTGGGTGCTGTCCTTACTTGGACAATCCTCCCACTTAAGATTAACCTCTCTCGCAAGCATCCGCAACTACGAAAGAAGAATTAAGATAAATCTAACCATAGCATGAAACATATGGATCCAAATCAGCCCCTTACGAAGCAACGCATAAACTAGGGTTTAAGCTTCTGTCACTCTAGCAACCCATCATCTACTTATTACTTCCCAATGCCTTCCCCTAGGCTCAAATAATGGTGAAGTGTCATGTAGTCGACGTTCACATAACACCACTAGAGGAGAGACAACATACATCTCATCAAAATATCGAACGAATACCAAATTCACATGATTACTTATAACAAGACTTATCCCATGTCCTCAGGAACAAACGTAACTACTCACAAAGCATATTCATGTTCATAATCAGAGGAGTATTAATTATCATTAAGGATCTAAACATAAGATCTTCCACCAAGTAAACCAACTAGCATCAACTACAAGGAGTAATCAACACTACTACCAACCCACAGGTACCAATCTGAGGTTTTGAGACAAAGATCGGATACAAGAGATGAACTAGGGTTTGGAGAAGAGATGGTGCTGGTGAAGATGTTGATGGAGATTGACCCCCTCTCGATGAGAGGATCGTTGGTGATGACGATGGCTTTGATTTCCCCCTCCGGGAGGGAAGTTTCCCCGGCAGAACAGCTCCGCCGAAGCCCTAGATTGGTTCTGCCCAAGTTCCGCCTCGAGACGGCGGCGCTTCGTCCCGAAAGCTCTCTTCTGATTTTTTTTCAGGTCAAAACCCTCCATATAGCAGAAGATGGGCACCGGAGGCCTGCCAGGGGGCCCACAAGCCACAGGGGCGCGCCCAGGGGGGGTAGGGCGCGCCCCCTGGCTTGTGACCTCCTGGTGGGTCCCCTCTGGTATTTCTTTCGCCCAATGTTTTTTATATATTTCAAAATAATTCTTCGTAAATTTTCAGGACTTTTGGAGTTGTGAAGAATAGGTTTCTCATATTTGCTCCTTTTCCAGTCCAGAATCACAGCTGCCGACATTCTCCCTCTTCATGTAAACCTTGTAAAATAAGAGAGAAAAGGCATAAGTATTGTACCAAAATGTGTAATAACAGCCCATAATGCAATGAATATCAATATAAAAGCATGATGCACAATGGACGTATCAACTCCCCCAAGCTTAGACCTCGCTTGTCCTCAAGCGAAATGTGGCACCCCGGCTCAGAGAAGACCGGAACGCCCCGTATTCCAGCCCAAGGACAAGTCTTCTGGAATACGGCACTGTTGGCATAGAACAAATCAGCTCTATGCTAACAGCGGAACAACCTGAGGAAGCGGAATACTCTTGGCAGCGGAACAACGACTGCGGTGATGGACTCCACTCCGCAGGGACTCTGGCTGGAACGCGCATCCTAGCTCGCACACTCGACATCCACGACAAGCAAGCAATCATGGCATGACCTGCAAACTGGCATGATACGCCAGGTGAGTACTTTGAATGTACTCGCAAGCTCACGACAACCAAACAATGCAGCAAACAATAGCATGGCAAATATCATATATAATACTTAAGTGCTTCGCTTACTGTTACCGATCATCACTTACTCTCTTTCGGGTTGTCCCACAACCCCCGGAATACTCACTCCCACGGAGTACTTCCGAACACAAGACGAGTTCTTCCATCATTAACCTCATTATTCTGGTTGACCATCTACTGAGGTCTGGACGGGCTGTCCATTACCGTGGACTCGGCTATTCGAATAGATTTGACACTCTGCAGAGGTTGCGCACTTTACCCACACCATGAAGCACCTGGCCTCGTGATCCCATTCGGGTGGACCAATGTTGCCTCAACAAAACCTGCCTGACCTGTGACTCTTTCATCGTACCACCGGCACTTTTCCTCCCCCGGAGGTCAGCCTTGGGTGGCCCCTGTGTCCTCATGACACCTGCCACCGTCGTGGCCACGACCCAAATGGGGTCAAACTCTGTAGACCCAAACGGGGTTCTACTGTCCCAAACGGGGACGCCGGCACAAACTCAACCGGGCTCACAAGGTTATCGCCGCTTACCGGGCCAGGGTAGCATGCCGCGCCTAACCTTCCCTCTTTGGTGGTACCGGTGAAAGATCACGCAGTCAGACCAGGTCAGGGCCGTGCCATACCGGCAAATGTGGTTGCACGAATATGCCCAGACAGGTGACTCAAGATCAACCACTAAAATCATTTAGCCAATATAGTGGTTCATCACAATACTTAGGATGGCAGCAACTAGGCATTTAAATTAATTACTATGAAGTATCATATAGCAAGTAAATGAAAGTAATTCATTTGTAAATGCAAGCAATTCAATTAAATGTGTAATGCTATTGAAATACTTCATGGAATGGGTGTCCTGGCTTGCCTGGGTGAGGGATCCACCGGGAAGAAGTGCGGAGAGGCCGCGGAAGGACTGTCGGAAACAGTTCTCTCCCGGAAAGGGACTGTTTACGGACAAGGGCATAAGTGTCATTTCCACTATGTCAAGGCATTATGGAAATGGTACAATCATGACGGGCTCGACGAGACGAAGACGAGGGCTTTGGAATCACCTCGATTGGAGCTACGAGCAAAAAGATATGGACCGAGGAAGTCCAGGGACTAATCTGCAAAAGGGAATAAACAAAGGAGGTAATTGCATCCGGGTCCCTGGGCTGTCCTGCCGCTTGCGCATTCAACTAGAATGCGCTTTCCCCAGAGGAAGACGTATTCGGGAGGAATACACCTCCACTTATCCACCTCAGCAGTGGCGGGGCCGGCTCCTGGGTCACCGACGAGCGGGGCCCGCGTTGACCCTCTCTCTCCTCCCACCTCCTTCTTCCTCCTCCCGATCGGGGACAGGGGCGAGGCAAGGCAGATCGCCGCCGGCGATGGCCCGGCCGGCTCCGGTCACCTCCTGCCAAGGGAAGAGCATCGGCGAGATCGGGGAGAGACGCCGCCTCCATTCAGCTGCCACACACACGCCGGGGACGAGCTGAGCTGCCGCGGCTCGAGGTTAACAGAGAGCAAAGGAAGGCGGCAGCCGGCTTAGGGCGGAGGCCACAGGGTCTCCGACGGCAAGCTGAGGGGTGGAGAAGGTTTGCCGGAGTCTTGAGGCTCCACCGGATGCGACAGAAGGAAGGGAGAGGCTCGGCCACGGGCGAATTTGAGGGGAGTTCGCCGGCGGCCATGGCAGCGATAAGGGAGCTCCGGACGGGCGAGAGGTCAAGGGAAGAGAGGAGATGGAGGAGAAGCTTGGGGATGCCCGGGGAGAGGCTCGGCCGCGGCTTTTATAGCCGGCCGAGGACGACGGATAAGGACGCCGCCGTGGCGATCCTAGCTGGGCACTGGAGCAAGGAGAGGATGCGGCTGTCCGCAAGCGGCGTCGAGGAGCTTCGCAGAGGGATGGAGGGGTCTCGGCGAAGGTCAGGGAGGCTCGGGAAAGCTCGAGGGGAAGAAGACGACATCAACGGCCACGAGCAGAACAGGGCGGGGCTCGTCGCGGAGCGGCGAGGATGGGACTGGAGGGTGAGAGGGGTCCAGAAGGAAGGAGACGACGAGGGGAAACCGACGAGGTCAAGGGCCCCAATGCACAGAGCGCGCACATGGCATGCCAAACGCATGGTCACCGCGTGAACTGGCACACATGGTGCACTCTGTCATGCAGCACTATGTCTAGCAGCAAGTCCATCCAAGGAAGGGTCCCTATGAAGAGATAGATCGACCAAAGAAACCAGGAATGGATGGGAGGGTTCACTGGAAGTTTGCTGTTGCAAACTTGACCACTCCACAGAGTTGAACAGAGAGGAGATAAGAACCAACAAAGATGTCTGGGAGATTTAGGATAGGAAGGACTACAAATCTGGAGAATTTGAGAGGAAGAGGACCAAGATTTAATGGGGTTGCTTTGCAACTGACCAATCTGGTCCACAAGGGAAAACAGGATGTGGCACTCACATAATGTGTTGCCTTGAGCTGAAAATGGGCACAAGATAGTGATTTGGTCATATGAGAGTGCCATAAAAATTTCATGCCATTTGAGAAAGCCAAAGTGGCACTTCCTTCATAATGGTCCTCTCTGACCAGAATCTTAGGAAAATTCCTAAGGAATAATGGCTAGAGGGAATAAGGCAAACTTTGGAGGAGATGAATTATATGGATAGGAGAATGTCCTGGTAATTTTTCAGCAATTATGAAGCAGTATAAAATATAGTTGCTTCACAATTGGAAAATATGACCAGAAACAAAGATTTGATGCTCAGGTCACAAAGAAGATAGGGATGATGCTCAAATCTTGAGAAGAGCCGTAATTTGAGCCTATGAAGATGCCTGCAAAATTTCAACTCATTGGCATACTCTTAGCTAGCACTTGCTTCACAAAGCTTCCATTGGATCAGAAACTTTGGAAATTTGCCAAGAAATATTGGCTAGCCAACTTGAGTTGAATTTTGGCATGCAACAAAGATATGGATAGGAAAATGTCCCCAAAAAGTTTGAGAGCAAGCAAGCCAAAATAAATGACACTTGCTTCACAAACTGTCATCTGGGACAGAATAGGAAAAGGAAAATTGGAGGAATATTTTTGAACATGACAAGGAAAGATTTTGATATATCTGAGGAAGATATGATCCAAAGGATTTATGAGAATTATTGGAATGAAGGAAATATGGGTTGCTTCACAACCCAAGGCAGACATGGTTATTCCTTTAATGGAAAAAGGAATATTCCCTAGAAAAGAATATTGGGATTGGCTCAAGATGGAAATGACAGGGTCTTGGGATGGGCTAGAGGTTGGAAAGCCACTAGGGAGGAGAAATCAAGGGCGATCCTTCCAGGTTCCAAGACTACGAACCCACGAAAAAGCAAATCCAGACCAAAATCAAAAGAAAAAGAAATGTGCAAAATCCAGGGTGTCACAAACATACCCCCCTTAAAGAAATCTCGTCCTCGAGATTTGGTTGCTCAGGGGTTAACCATAAATATCCCCACTTGAGGAAACCGTTTCCAACTCGGGTTTTCCTTTTTGCCTTTGTACTATGCTCCCACTGGATTTTATCTGACTCACTGCCTGGCTTCGGGGTGGTTTGTTTCACAAGATCCTCATTCTGACAGGTCTTACCTCATATATTACTCTGACTTCAATCCTTTTATGCCTGCTGCCCTGTCTGGGTGCAATGGATTATCTTGTTTGAAATCCTTGTCCTTTTTGCAAGTCTGGAAGTTGTTCCTCATGGACGTGTTGTGCTGAAGTCCAATACAGACAATCGTTCATTTAGTTGCGAATAGATTCTCTCGGTAGACAAAAATCTTTTACTCATTGCATTGGGGTGACTTCCAATGGCTATGTGCCCTTCAGACTCCACTGGTGCTACGAATCATACCGTTCTCCTGCCAGAATCAGATTTCTTGCAGGGGTTATGGAAACATCTTGGCTATGTTCACTGTCCTTAGCATCACATCTGTACCAATGACTTAGCCATAGCCTGTCGTGACTAGCGTGAAGGGTACGACCTTATAACGGTATTTTATGCAGACTTGACCGACGGGGGTCCTAACAGGAAGATCTTGTCCCCAGTAGGTTATCCTTTAGCTGATTCCCACATGTGAGGACACATGCTCCGAGGTAGTTATCATCCTCCTGATCATCCCATCTGATAGGCTTGAATATCCCCTGCTGACGATTCCGAGAATATATAGCCATTCGAGCGGTTGACTCGATATGGGATCCTTGCAAACGAAATAGACCCCGTGGGTGTGTACCCACGGTGATTGGTACCGTACCAGACTGTTTTGAGTATCTGCACCTTGTTGATCTTGCAACCATTATCATACCTGTATGACCAATCTTGCTCCTTCATCATGGTTCTCTTTGCTTGGATCCTTAGCTGAAAGAGCTTGGCCTGACGTGTTCTTGATTCTTCGGATGACCATGGGTGCTGCCAGGTACAATATTCCGGTAGGCATATTACTTAACAAGTTGTAGCTGCAGGGTAACGACCGTATGAACCCTTGGATGAAACCGGCAAATAAACCAGTAGCCACCAGAACGGTCTTTACAACTCAGATCTGGGACATTACTGGAGTAACTCAACCCCGACTCAAGACGGTTGAAAAGCAGCTCAGAGCATGAGACGGTGTCGATAAGAAGAAAGTAGCAGTTCCCTAAGACGGCCGGAAACAGCTCAGAGCATAGGGTTGCTGCTACGGAAAGAAATTCAACAGCTGCCCGAGACGGCTGGAAAACAGCTCAGAACACGGGCCAGTTGCTGACAAGAGAAATAAAAGTCGGCATCCACCCCGGACGGCCGAAAACAGCTCAGAACACAGGCGTGGTGCCGTTACCAAAGAAAGACGGGCAAGGGTTCATCCGTGTCCCATACAGCTTATCCATAGGCTGTTGGTCATCTCACTGAAGTGTATAACTGGCGTAGCTTATGCAACGGTCAGATTCTCACCGGCTGACATCATTTTATGATTAACTCATATGGCCTCGGCAGCATGTCCATCGTATCTATTAAGTATATGTGGCTGAGCGCATGGTTCCTTTAGCAGGCTTGTGTCCTGACTGACCCTTTTGCCTTCTGATCAACTGTTGCGGATATGATCCTTGGAGTGCATGGTCATAGGCTACCAACTGTCGGTGGAATAGCTTGTGCTGATGTCGATGCGGTACCTTGCTGACCAGGATTGCATAGCTTGTGCTGGAAGCCATTGAGATTGTCTTGCTGAGGAAGACTGAATTGCTTGTGCTCGAAGTCTTTATCATAATGACTTCCTAAAGAATACTGGGTACCGTACCTTAAAAGCTTTCCTTCTCCAGGACTTGCTAGGGAAGACTCGGTACCTTAGAGACTGCAACGGTGTCTTATTGAGGAAGCCCGAGTACCTTGCACCAGAAGATGTCCGTGTGTCGTATTGAGGAAGACACAGGGATCTTGCATCATAAGCTTCCCTGATAGCTTGCGGAGAAAGACTGGGTTGCTTACCCCTGAATCTTTTCTTTCTTGACCATATGTAGTCTGAGTGCTTGCATATATATCCCTTAATGTTCCTGCTGTCGGTTACTTGCTGTATGCAACAGGGTGTTCGGCTATCCTTCTTGTTGAACACTAAGTTCATAGCACATTCTGACTTGCTTCCGGAATATAGCAGGTTTCAAATTGCACTTATAGCAAACTCAACCGTGTATGTAAATCATACCTTTGACACAGGAGGTACTGTGGATCGGGCACACAGTCTGTCGTCTTGCTGATTCGATGATTACTGCTGTGAAGGTTGCACTGATGTATACTTGATGCTGATAACCAATCTAGCCAGGATATCATTTATATTCAGGCCCGATATTCCTGATATAATGCAGTCTGCTGAAAATTCTATATTGCTGAGCTGAGCTTCCAAATGAATGTCCCTTCACTGATTTCTTTGATTCCAGTGTCGGTGAGCAACTTCCATAAGGGGAATAATGTAACACCAAGGGCCCAAAGAAAGATGCAAAAGAAACGACAAAAGCACACAAGATCACACACAAGCAATATCATGCATTCCTACTTAAGCACACAAATCTCGCAAGAACTCCGGTACTACGGTCTACATGATGTGGCGGTGTGCACGAAAGTGAATCAATGTGTGGAAGGGGGGTTGGTGTAAACAAGGCTACACCAAACAGAGGCTTAACACCGATTCCGTCTGGACGGACACGGTGGCAAGGACGACTTGATGATCGTGGGTCAGAACACCAGGGTCACGACCCCATCATCATCAAGCAGACGCAAAGCAACCGTACTCGTCCAGAGGATGGATGGCTGGAAGGAATAATGAAAAAGAAGGCTTGCGGGCATTGCCCTGTTCTGATGACTAAGATCAGTAAGGGTTGCCCAAAGCGATGAATGGGATGGCACAAGATCCGGGATAGAAACATGTCTATCACCGAAACAATAGGGGGGAAACTGAAGAGAATGGGTTGGTGTGGTACCGGTGCATCAATCCAGCAAGGGATCGACACGCCAAGCACCTTGGCATCACTCCGCTGGGACGGAGATAACGCCACACCAAGGAACAAGCATGCAAACTGGAGAGCGCAGGTGGTGAATCGAAACTGATGCCACCTACACTCACCAGGTCCATTGTTAGTAATAAAATATCTAATATATATGCATGCTATGCACAATCAAATGCAACAAACAAGTGCAGCAAACCAGCTGGATACTATACTACCGGTTACTAACGCTCGCGTCTAGACCGCGTGTCCTACAGCCAGCCTGGCTCTGATACCAACTCTTGTGGCACCCCGGCTCAGAGAAGACCGGAACGCCCCGTATTCCAGCCCAAGGACAAGTCTTCTGGAATACGGCACTGTTGGCATAGAACAAATCAGCTCTATGCTAACAGCGGAACAACCTGAGGAAGCGGAATACTCTTGGCAGCGGAACAGCGACTGCGGTGATGGACTCCACTCCGCAGGGACTCTGGCTGGAATGCGCATCCTAGCTCGCACACTCGACATCCACGACAAGCAAGCAATCATGGCATGACCTGCAAACTGGCATGATACGCCAGGTGAGTACTTTGAATGTACTCGCAAGCTCACGACAACCAAACAATGCAGCAAACAATAGCATGGCAAATATCATATATAATACTTAAGTGCTTCACTTACTGTTACCGATCATCACTTACTCTCTTTCGGGTTGTCCCACAACCCCCGGAATACTCACTCCCACGGAGTACTTCCGAACACAAGACGAGTTCTTCCATCATTAACCTCATTATTCTGGTTGACCATCTACTGAGGTCTAGACGGGCTGTCCATTACCGTGGACTCGGCTATTCGAATAGATTTGACACTCTGCAGAGGTTGCGCACTTTACCCACACCATGAAGCACCTGGCCTCGTGATCCCATTCGGGTGGACCAGCGTTGCCTCAACAAAACCTGCCTGACCCATGACTCTTTCATCGTACCACCGGCACTTTTCCTCTCCCAGAGGTCAGCCTTGGGTGGCCCCTGTGTCCTCATGACACCTGCCACCGTCGTGGCCATGACCCAAACGGGGTCAAACTCTGTAGACCCAAACGGGGTTCTACTGTCCCAAACGGGGACGCCGGCACAAACTCAACCGGGCTCACAAGGTTATCGCCGCTTACCGGGCCAGGGTAGCACGCCGCGCCTAACTTTCCCTCTTTGGTGGTACCGGTGAAAGATCACGCAGTCAGACCAGGTCAGGGCCGTCCCATACCGGCAAATGTGGTTGCACGAATATGCCCGGACAGGTGACTCAAGATCAACCACTAAAATCATTTAGCCAATATAGTGGTTCATCACAATACTTAGGATGGCAGCAACTAGGCATTTAAATTAATTACTATGAAGTATCATATAGCAAGTAAATGAAAGTAATTCATTTGTAAATGCAAGCAATTCAATTAAATGTGTAATTCTATTGAAATACTTCATGGAATGGGTGTCCTGGCTTGCCTGGGTGAGGGATCCACCGGGAAGAAGTGCGGAGAGGCCGCGGAAGGACTGCCGGAAACAGTTCTCTCTCGGAAAGGGACTGTTTACGGACAAGGGCAGAAGGGTCATTTCCACTATGTCAAGGCATTATGGAAATGGTACCATCATGACGGGCTCGACGAGACGAAGACGAGGGCTATGGAATCACCTCGATTGGAGCTACGAGCAAAAAGATATGGATCGAGGAAGTCCAGGGACTAATCTGCAAAAGGGAATCAGCAAAGGAGATAGTTGCATACGGGTCCCTGGGCTGTCCTGCCGCTTGCGCATTCAACTAGAATGCGCTTTCCCCAGAGGAAGACGTATTCGGGAGGAATACGCCTCCACTTATCCACCTCAACAGTGGCGGGGCCGGCTCCTGGGTCACCGACGAGCGGGGCCCGCGTTGACCCTCTCTCTCCTCCCACCTCCTTCTTCCTCCTCCCGATCGGGGACAGGGGCGAGGCGAGGCAGATCGCCGCCGGCGATGGCCCAGCCGGCTCCGGTCACCTCCGGCCAAGGGAAGAGCATCGGCGAGATCGGGGAGAGACGCCGCCTCCATTCAGCTACCACACGCACGCCGGGGACGAGCTGAGCTGCCGCGGCTCGAGGTTAACAGAGAGCAAAGGAAGGCGGCAGCCGGCTTAGGGCGGAGGCCACAGGGGCTCCGACGGCAAGCTGAGGGGTGGGGAAGGTTCGCCGGAGTCTTGAGGCTCCACCGGATGCGACAGAAGGAAGGGAGAGGCTCGGCCACGGGTGAATTTGAGGGGAGTTCGCCGGCGGCCATGGCAGCGATTGGGGAGCTCCGGACGGGCGAGAGGTCAAGGGAAGAGAGGAGAGGGGGAGAAGCTTGGGGATGCCCGGGGAGAGGCACGGCCGCGGCTTTTATAGCCGGCCGAGGACGACGGATAAGGACGCCGCCGTGGCGATCCTAGCCGGGAACTGGAGCAAAGAGAGGACGCGACTGTCCGCAAGCGGCGTCGAGGAGCTTCGCAGAGGGATGGAGGGGTCTCGGGGAAGGTCAGGGAGGCTCGGGAAAGCTCGAGGGGAAGAAGACGACATCAACGGCCATGAACAGAACAGGGCGGGGCTCGTCGCGGAGCGGCGAGGATGGGACTGGAGGGTGAGAGGAGTCCAGGAGGAAGGAGGCGACGAGGGGAAACTGTTGGACAAGGCTAGACGTCGGGGCAGAGGCAGAAACCGACGAGGTCGAGGGCCCCAATGCACAGAGCGTGCACATGGCATGCCAAACGCATGGTCACCGCATGAACTGGCACACATGGTGCACTCTGGCATGCAACACTATGTCTAGCAGCAAGTCCATCCAAGGAAGGGTCCCTATGAAGAGATAGATCGACCAAAGAAACCAGGAATGGATGGGAGGGTTCACTGGAAGTTTGCTATTGCAAACTTGACCACTCCACAGAGTTGAACAGAGAGGAGAGAAGAACCAACAAAGATGTCTGGGAGATTTAGGATAGGAAGGACTACAAATTTGGAGAATTTGAGAGGAAGATGACCAAGATTTAATGGGGTTGCTTTGCAACTGACCTATCTGGTCCAGAAGGGAAAACAGGATGTGGCACTCACATAAAGTGTTGCCTTGAGCTGAAAATGGGCACAAGATAATGATTTGGTCATATGAGAGTGCCATAAAAATTGAGTGCCATTTGAGAAAGCCAAAGTGGCACTTCCTTCATAATGGTCCTCTCTGACCAGAATCTTAGGAAAATTCCTGAGGAAGAATGGCTAGAGGGAATAAGCAAACTTTGGAGGAGATGAATTATATGTATAGGAGAATGTCCTGGTAATTTTTCAGCAATTATGAAGCAGTATAAAATATAGTTGCTTCACAATTGGAAAATATGACCAGAAACAAAGATTTGATGCTGAGGTCACAAAGAAGATAGGATGATTCTCAAATCTTGAGAAGAGCCATAATTTGAGCCTATGAAGATGCCTGCAAAATTTCAACTCATTGGCATACTCTTAGCTAGCACTTGCTTCACAAAGCTTCCATTGGATCAGAAACTTTGGAAATTTGCCAAGAAATATTGGCTAGCCAACTTGAGTTGAATTTTGGCATGCAACAAAGATATGGATAGGAAAATGTCCCCAAAAAGTTTGAGAGCAAGCAAGCCAAAATAAATGACACTTGCTTCACAAACTGTCATCTGGGACAGAATAGGAAAAGGAAAATTGGAGGAATATTTTTGAACATGACAAGGAAAGATTTTGATATATCTGAGGAAGATATGATCCAAAGGATTTATGAGAATTATTTGGGAATTTTTGGAATGATGGAAATATGGGTTGCTTCACAACCCAAGGCAGACAGGGTTATTCCTTTAATGGAAAAAGGAATATTCCCTAGAAAAGAATATTGGGATTGGCTCAAGATGGAAATGACAGGGTCTTGGGATGGGCTAGAGGTTGGAAAGCCACTAGGGAGGAGAAATCAAGGGCGATCCTTCCAGGTTCCAAGACTACGAACCCACGAAAAAGCAAATCCAGACCAAAATCAAAAGAAAATGAAATGGGCAAAATCCAGGGTGTCACACGAAAGCCGAAATCGATAAATATGTCCACATGTTTAGAGATAGAGGTGTCGATAAAATAAAATACGGACATGAGGGCATCATGATCATCTTTAGAACAACAGTACTTATCAATATATAATTTCTTATACTAGAGTAACAATCCATTCACAAGGTAAAGTATGAATCAAGAACTCTATTGAGAACCAACAAACTATGATCTCAGTCATTGAAGCAATTGCAATTTATCATAACATTGGAAAGAGTCAATATAAGAGCTTGTAAAGCAAATCCACATACTCAATCATCTTTTAGTCTTTCATAATTGCTAACACTCACGCGGTACCTATAAGGTCAAAGCTTCAATCGGACACAGAGAAAGATAGGGGCTTATAGTTTTGCCTTCCAACTATTTACCTCAAGGGTAATGTCAACAGAAATAACTCATGATCACCCACTTCCGAGTGGATATATGTGTCTAGATCATTCCCCAACACAATGATGCTTGCCAAAAGAGAAAGGCGAAATAAAGGAAGTGGTGAAGATCATCACGACTCTTGCATAAGGTAAGTACTAGAAAGTAAAAGTAACAGATAGGCCCTTCGCAGAGGGAAGCAGAGGTTGTCATGCGCTTTTATAGTTGGATGCGCAATCCCTTAATGCAAAAGAACGTCACTTTATATTGCCCCTTGTGATAAATAACTTTATTATGCAGTCTGTCGCTTTTATTTCTTTCATATCACAAGTTCGTATAAAGTTTATTTTCCTCACACTAATAGATCATACATATTTAGAGAGAAATTTTTATTGCTTGCACCGATGACAACTTACTTGAAGGATCTTACTCAATCCATAGGTAGGTATGGTGGACTCTCATGGCAAAACTGGGTTAAGGGTATTTGGATGCACAAGTAGTATCTCTACTTGGTGCGGAAGTTTTGGCTGATATGGGGTGTGTCGGGGATATTACCCCGCGATATAACCCGGCCGGAAGTATGACCCGGCCAGGATTTGGCGACTCACTGGTGACCCGGTCGAGACTTGGCGGTTCATGGGTAACCCGGCAGGCAGGTCAGACGAGCGAAAAGGCCCAAGGCCCAGCGCGCAAGCCGGCGCAAGGCGACTCATGGACGGGCTTGGAGGGGCGGCTCACAGAGAAGACCCAAGGAGAGGAAAGACTCCATCACGAAGGAAACAAGACCCGGATTAGGATTCATGAAAGACTAGTCCTAGTCCTACTCCCAGTAGGACTCTACATGTAAACCTACCCTTTCCACTTATATAAGGAGGGATAAGGCGCCCCAAGAGGGACAAGTGAACAACTTCAAGTATTAGAGATAGACAAATTAGAGGCTCTTGAGACTAGAGGTAGCGATCCCGCACCCTTGTAATCGAGATCATCCTCATCATCAATATAGACACAAAGCAGGACGTAGGCTTTTACCTCCATCGGAGGGGCCGAACCTGGGTAAACTCGCGTTTCTCGATTCCGACCAACACTACACCACGACACTTTATTCCCTACGGACGTTTGTTGGGAAAAGTCATTTTCGCCGACCGACAAATGGTTGGAAAAACTTTTAAGTGACAGTCGGTTGGGAAAACATTTGTACACCGAGAGATGGTCGGTCGGGAATACATAAGTTCGGTCGGGAAAGATCGTATTCCCATCCAGCGATCGGTTGGCAAATAATGCCGACCAACAGCGGGTGGTAAAATGGGCCTGCGCGCGCGGTCGAAAACTTTTAGCGCGGCCCAGCCCGTGAATTTTTGTCTCAAAACCTAATACTACAGAGGGTGCCTCACTCAATCCCCTTTCTCCTCGTCTCGATCCACCCGTATCTCTCTCGTACGGCGCCGCCTAGGGTTCCGATTCAGGCCGCCGCCGCCGCCGCCGGCGGCGGCCATCGCAGGGGCCGTCCCACCTTCCACGTCGATCCATGGCCGAAGTCGTCACTCCTTCCATCACCAGCCACCCGACTCGCGAGCGTGCGACCCTCCTTCCACCGGTCGCCTACTGAGGCCACCTCGCCCGCTCCCTCGCATTGCGCCACTGCCCCAACCCATGCCCAGCTCCCTCTTCCCTCCTTTCCATGGCAGCAGATCTGAGGGTGGGGGGCAAGGGCCCTTCGCTCCCGGTGGTCTGAAGCGAGGCAGGCGGCCTCGACTCCCTCCACATCCGGCGAACTAGGAACATGGCGGCAACGACATGGGTAAGATCTTCCTCCCTCATATGGTCTCCCACCTCTCCTCTCTGCCCGTAGTGTGCAGATTTCAACCCCCAGCGATGGACCCAGGCACTACATTAGCCCAGCAATTTTATCTCAAAAAAAAAACTTGCTCTGCTTTGACTCATGGATTGGTTATTATATGCACAGTTGTGTTTCTTTCTTTCAGCATGTTGTCTATTCTATATCTATTTCACCTGTGTGAATCCTTTGTTTCAGATCTAAAATGTTTCCTCAGAATGAGTAATTTGTTCCATGTGAATCATTACTGCTATGAATGATGCGTGGTGTAGGGAATTCTGAAAGTTCCCTCAAGATTTTACATGTGTGTATAGAGCTTGGTGGTCGGTGCCCCCATCTCCCCCACTTCAGGAGAACGGGAGCTAGCCATCCATGGTAGAAACAACACCATAAGCCCTCTTTGTGTGTTCTCTATGTGTGTTCTATGTGTGTGTGTGTGTTGTCTCTCTCTCAGTGTGTGTGTGTGTGTGTGTGTGTGTGTGTGTGTGTGTGTGTGTGTGTGTTCAGATTCCAACTCCCACCGGTGGACCAGATTTTGCTTTACTTGGTTAAGTTTAATCTCTTTGAAAAACAAATTGTGCTGCTTTGGTTCATGGAAGCAGAAGTCCTTGAAGTAGTAAAGTTCAAAGCCTAACATTCTATCACTATTATTGTTTGCATTCTAGGGTTGTTAGCAGATTGAATTTGAAAATTATTTTTTGCAGGGGAAATGAATCCTTAGTAAGTTTTGCCAAAAAGGCCACCGGAAGATGTCCATGGTCATATGCATGCATCACATCGACTATTTAGTCTCTCAAGAACCTCTGTAAGTATGTATGTGCGATAGCAAGCAATGTTGGATGCCCTCACTGTTTACTTCTGATTGGCATATAGGACTATGTGCATGTTCAGTAAACACATCTCCAGTTTTCTATTAATTCTTTGGTACAAATGGAATACATGTAGCACTTTGTAAATGTTTCCTTGTGAAAATATCATACCTTTATGTTGTTCTTTATTCATATGGTGAAAAAGAGAGTCAGAGATCCTTTTATTGGAAAAGATAATATATTCCCATGGGGGCTGGGTTCCCGTTGATGAACTGAAACATGCTACTCTTAAAGTTTTATAAATTAAATGAACCATACTACTCTCGAATTAGAGAGAAAGAAATTGGGAGTTACTAATTTCTTGTAGAGTAATAGTTCTTTTATGTTGGATGCCCTCACTGTTTACTTCTGATTGGCATATAGGACTATGTGCATGTCCAGTAAACACATCTCCAGTTTTCTATCAATTCTTTGGTACAAACGGAATACATGTAGAACTTTGTAAATGTTTCCTTGTGAAAATATCATACCTTTATGTTGTTCTTTATTCATATGGTGAAAAAGAGAGTCAGGGATCCTTTTATTGGAAAAGATAATATATTCCCATGGGGGCTGGGTTCTCGTTGATGAACTGAAACATGCTACTCTTAAAGTTGTATAAATTAAATGAACCATAGTAGTCTCGAATTAGAGAGCAAGAAATTGGGAGTTACTAATTTTTGTAGAGTAATAGTTCTTTTATATGCAACTGTTCAGTTGACTTGTGAAGTAATAGCTAATGTCATGCTTGAATAACTGGGCTGTTTTCATGACCTTAACAGTGCAAAGCTATGCATATAAAGCTCTCATGCTTGTATAAGTGGGCAGTACACAGAGCTGCTATTATGACCTTAACAGTCCAAATCTAATGGAAAAAAATGTGTTGTGCTAGTGTGTACACTATATTGGAACATAATGCATGGTTGACATAAATGCTATCGGAATTATTTAGCTGTTATTGTGTTCCTAATAACTTAAAACTATTGTAAAGATGAACTAAACCAAATTACTCTCAAACTAGAGAGCAAGAAATTGGGAGATAGTTTCATGTAGAGTAATAGTTCCTGTATGTGCACCAATTCAGTTGCCTTGTGAAGTGAATATTAAAATAATTTTTCAT